>BSWB01000006.1:104208241-106708241 GCA_033239125.1 Fagopyrum homotropicum | reverse complement strand
TAATAGCTGAGAACGGAGAGGTTGAATGAAGAGGCTTGTTGAAGACGAGAGAGTTTTAGAGAGAGAGAAGGATTTGGGTGGAGGAGAGAGAGGAGGGAAAACAGAGAGAGAATCGAAACGGAGGAGTGGAAAATGAAATGCAAAATTTAGGGGTTGTTAAAGAAAAAGTTAGGGTTTGAGAAGGGAGTTGGGCCCGAAACGGCGTACTTCTTAAATTCTTTATTATTTTCTTTTTTGATAAATAATCACTCTTTCATAATTTAGGACATATTTGAATATCATAAAATTCATTGTTAAATGATAACTAATTTAAAATATCTAATATCAAGATACTGTGCAATCTTGATAGCTTTTTTATTCGTAAACCTTAATAATATTGAGGAATTCGGATGTTTTATTAGAAAATAGGTATAATGGATAATTTTATGCAAATTATATTTAAAGGATAATTTTTACATTTTTATATTCAACAAATGTCCATAATTTAAATGAATTTTATTATTAAAATAACTTATTTAAATGCCCCTAGATTTATACATTTTACTTTTTAAAATAAATTATATAATATCGCTTATTTAAATGCTAAAATTACTAACAAAGAATACGTATTCCATATTTACGACCTAAAAATCCCTTGCAAAAATAAATATTTCTTCATTAAATGTGCATTCTATAAAATAACAAAAGTGCATATTTAATGAAGTACGTAATTTTTAGGTTTTTTTTACTTGATGCAGTGAATCCAAAGGTCGAGATAAATTATATACCGATTAGTTGTCATTCACCCTAAAACTAATAGACTAAAACACAAAGAAGACATTTGTCATTTTATTATCATTTATTTCTTTTTCTCTTACTTCAAAGCATGTGTGATTAGATGGTGTTGACTAAGTTGGTTTCTTATAAACAAAAGTACATTTGCCATTTTATTATCATTTTTTGTGGGACATATAGATTGTAGTAATTTGATCCATAAGAAAAGGGAAGAAAAAACTCTCTTTCATGAACCCGACGCATACGCCGGTAACGACGCCAGAAATTGATCATACGGATAAATGACTAAGGATCTTGGAAGATTCTCCATTGATCTTGGAGAATTGGAAAGAAGCACCAAAACGACTAAAAGAGGAGAAAATGATTCTGAGGGGATCGATAATGGATCTGAATCTCTCATGACTCTGGAGGAAGAGTTCTCAAACCTTACAACGGTGAAGGAGATTATGCAAATGAAAGGAGGACATAAAGAGGAAATTATACAGAGAAAGAAAGTAACGGGTAAGAAGAACTCGGTTAAGGAGTACGGTCAACGAAAAAGTTTCAAGGAAGAGTGTGAGAAGGAACAAGATCTGATTGATGATGATAAACCGACAAATAACGTGATAAACTTCCCTATAATACTTTTGACTGCCCAAGATAAGAAATGGTTCATTAAACCATGGAGAGAAGCTATAATTTTTGAAGTGTTTGATTAGAAATTAGGATTCATGTACATAGGAAGCTTAAAAAAATCTGGAAACATAAGGGACGTTTTAATATGATGGACATAGGGAGCGATTACTATGCTATCAGATTTGAAATCATGGTTGTTATATCACATTTCGAGGTCAATGACCCGTGGTTAATAAGGGGCATTTATCTCAGAATCCAACGTTGGAGACTAAACTTTGTGGTTGAAGAAGAACGGATTCGCTTATTAGCTGCATGGATTAAAATACGAAATCTTTCTATGGAATACTTTGAGACAAGCATTATGAATCAAATAGGCAACCATATTGGCACAGTCTTAAAGGTGGATAAAACGACATAGAAAAAGGAGATAGGCAAGTACACAAGGTTGTGTATTGAACTGGATCTCATAAAGCCTTTGGTGTCGAGGTTTTATATGCATGGGAGATATTGGAGGATACAACATGAGAAGGACTAAGGATGATATGTTTTGGCTATGGAAAAATTGGCCATGCAACATATCAATGTTCCCGAAAACTAATGACCGAGAATGAGGAGAGTGGAAGAAATACCAACAATACGAAAAAAGAAGAAATAAACCAGAAAACAATGAGGAATTCGGAGAATGGATGATGGTCACAAGAAATGGGGTCAAACATCAGGTTATCTCCGACAAACATGAATCGGGAAGTCACCGGAAACCTAAGGAGGTGGGCGATGATATCCGTCCGAGAATGGTACTGAAACAACATAATTAGCAAGTGGGGAGAAAAGGAAAGTATGAACACTCACAAGAGGGAAAAAGGAAACAATGGATCAAGATTTTCAATCATTTCCACCTTGGAGGATGAGGATATTCAGGATTTTGGAAGTTACTATAATTCGAGGAATTTGAGTAATATTGTTTAAATAGAAGACAAACCTGAGGAGGTGATTGACATAACTACTAACAAGGAAGATACTTCCAAAAAGATTTCGCCTACCAAGAAAGTCAGTAAGGAAAGTTTGCTAGAAGTATAACCACGATCTCTTGTTTTAGGAAACACAAGCAGCGTGCATGGAAAGATAGATCGTAACAAGGAAATAAATGGAGATTCTAGATAAGAGGGAAGCAAAGAGAACGGGGAGGCTAAGGAAAGTATACAAGGATTTGCAAAGATAGGCTGAGGAGTTGGATTAAGGTTAATAAAAGGGAAGAATTCAGGAAACAAATTATTCATAACCTTAATGACAACTCGAGAAGGTACGATATAAAGAAAACCGAGAACACATACATTACCCAAGACACCCCTTCTCTACACCACAAGCTCGAATATTTGATTGATCTACAAAACTCTAACATTAGGGATATGGAGTTGGATCTATTATCCGAAAATGATCTAAGTAGGATTGATGCGGGTGGAGAGACCCGCATGAGAGCAACAAATAGGAGATTTGATTGAAAAATGGATGGTGCATGGCCAACAATTATTCCAATTGTTATCAATAATAGTACCAAATATGAAAATAAATATGTGGAACGTCCGGGGGGAGGGAAGTGGGGAGTTCATGCTAACACTGAAGGATCTGATCCGTGAACATAATACGGCTATCATGGTTCTAATTGAGACAATGATGAGTGGGACTCAAGTGGATAAGGTGTGTGATAAGATAGGTTTTGAGTCTTTTAACGGGGTTGTAAGAGTAGAAGCGACGGGCTTCAAAGGGGAATATGAATCTTGTGGAGAAAAGACATGGTGCATGTCTACGAGTTTGGCGTACACCCTTAAATAGTTACTATGAAACTCATTAGAAAAGGAGAGGTGGATTAGGTCTTTTCGGAAATTTATATAGACCTAGTTCCACATAGCAGGGAGGAATCAGGGAGACGTTTGGAAGAATTTAGAAACAAAAACAGGTTCCCTTGGCTACTAATGGGAGATTCCAACGAGACCAAGTTCCTTGAGGTGCGAACTGGGAGATCGGACAAACTAAGAAGAAGATGCGAGAAATTCCATGGCATTGTGGAACATTTGGAACTTATTGATTTAGGCTACTTTGGCCTGAAATTTACATGGAATAAAGGAAGGTTGTATCAAATCATACTTGCACCAGACTTGACAGTATTTTGTGCTCCACAAAATGGAGAAATCTCTACCCAAAAGCAAACATTCAACACCTGCTCATTAATCAACCGGAACATGCTCCAATCCTTATGAAATCAAATGGATTCCTCATCAATGACCCTGCCTAACGGTCATTCCAGTTTCAAGCCACTTGTATGCTACATGACGAAATTTAATTCTTCGTGTAGGATCACTGGATGTAGGGAACTCCGATGTCCAACGCTCTTCTTAACCTATTCATTCATCTAATGGTTGGAACAAATAATTCTTTGGGAACCTGTTTCAACGACAGAACAAGCTTTGAAATAGGATTGGGGGAGTCCAACTAAAATTAAGTAGCATACCTACTAATAGTCTCATTGTGTTGGAGAGTAAACAAAGGGTTGAGTTAGATGTGGTTCTCGAACATATCCACCTATTATGGGTGCAAAAAGCTAGGTGGGATGCGCTTTAAGAGGTTGCTTGAGTGAGAGACGAACAAGATCAGGGGATCTAGGGAGCCGAAGAGATTAAGACACTCCTTCAACGTCATTTTGGCATACATTATAAGGAGAAAAATACGACCGAGGGACCTTTCGATATACCAAAAGGTAGATTCCACACTCTAGAAGCTAAAGATTATGGGAAATTCCAACAACACTTCAATGCCCAATATGGCTGGTCAACATTGAAAAGCATGAGTCCCCTAAAAGCGCCATGTCCAAATGGATACCAGGCAATCTTTTTCCAAAAAAAAAGAAAGCTAGTGAAGAGGGGGGTTGAAGAGGTTTCCACCCAAAGTCTTAACGGAACTCCCATGCCTAGAGAACTTAACGAGACAACATTGGTGCTCATACCGAAAGTCGATAATCCTGAGGCGGAGTTGAATTGAGACCAATCAACCATTGTAATGTTGTTTTAAGTCATCATCATAGCCATTGCATCAAGGATTAAATCGTTGATGAATAGACTTGTTGCCGCAAATCAATCCAGTTTTGTGCCCGGCCGACAAGTCACCGATAATATAGTGATTGCTCAAGAAGTAATACATAGCATGAGAAGATCGAACTGACCAAAGATGACAGCTATAAACACTTAATTAGAGAAGGTCTATGATTGCTTGAGATGGGAGTTCATCCGAGACATGCTAACAGAGGTTCGTCTTACATTTGAGCTAGTAGGCGTTCTCATGGACTACATCACTACGTCTTCCATGAGAATTATTTATAATGGAGAGCTTGATGATGTCATTATACCAAGCACGGGAGTAAGGTAAGAAGACCCACTCTCATTGTACATTTTCGTGTTATGTATGGAGAGGTTGGGACATATTTTGATGACGCAGTGGCCTATTGTGCGTGGAAACCCATCAAACCCGCCAATGGGCCGGGGGATCCGAGATCACGCTTCTCTTCGCAAATGACTTGATTTTATATGCGGAAGCCTCGCCGGAGAAAATGAGAGTTAATAATTTTTGCTTGGAGAAGTTATGTGTTGCATCGGACAACAAGATACAAATTATTCAGCGAGGTAGAACAACTCGGAAAAACTGCAACAATGGAAGAGGGAGAAGAATGGATAATAGATAAACTATAGAAAGTCGCAAGTTTGTGTCTCGAACAGTGTACCAGACGAAGAAGCCAGAAATACCGTTGGATTTAGGGAAATCCCAATTACAAAAGATATTGGGAAATATCTTGGAGTAAATATCTCCACAAAGAGGATTTTGGTTGGCCAAAATAAAGATTTAGTGGAGAGAGTTAATACCACACTGAATGGTTGGCGTGCAAACTATCTATCGATGGCGAGTAGGGTTACTCTAGCAAAGAGTGTCCTAGAAACAATCTCTTACTACATAATACAAACGGATAACATTCCGCTCATAATGAGTGATGAGCTTGACAAAACTACTAGAGGTTTTCCGTGGGGCTCTAATAATGGTAAGAAGAGTGTTAGGAATTAGTTAAACCCGGTTCGTGTTAGCTTCAGGTTAGTGGGTCTGAGTTTAAGTGTGAGGCCGGTTGGGTTTGATGATGGGTTGGACAGGGTGCTTGTGTTCTACTGAGGATGGGCTGAATGCAGGGCCGGTTGGGCCTGGTTGATCGAGGCCCAATGGTAAGTGCCCCAGTCCATCTCACCAGGTTATGAAGCGGCTTGAAGCGTGGCATGGTTAAACGCTGCGTTGCTGAAGTATCACCTTGTGGCACTGAGTACTTAAGCTCTCTTCTCTGTCGTCAACCCTAAGGCGGCCGAAACACTTCTACTGAGAGAAACCCTAGATCTGAAGGTGAGAATAGAGAGAAACACGAGTGAGAGAGAGATCCGAGCCGAGTGCTTCGTCCAAGTGATTATCTTGAGACGTTCTCTATTGTCTAGATCTTGCTTTGCCTTAAAGCACAGATCGTTACCTGTGGTGGTTTACAGACCTCTCGCCTATCTTTGTTCTTGTTATCCTGTTCTTGATCTCGTATGGTTTTTGTGTTTATGTGTGCTCATCCTGTAACCGTTCTACACTGTAACTCTACCTAGTGGATTGGGTTGGCTCTCTCCTCCTGAGATCCCGCAGAGTAGAGCTTAACTCGAACTGCGTCACCAAACTCCTTTGTGTTCATTTGGTTTTGAAAGACTGGTTCGCTCTAGATCCAGTCGTTTTTTGTTTGAAAAAGCGATAGAGTTTTATCAAATTGGTATCAGAGCTTCGTTTTCTCGTTTTAGAGTTGAAAATCTGGTTTTCTCAAATCGATCTTTCCCTTACTCTTCAAGTTTTTCGTCCTCTGGAGCTTCTGGTTTTTTTTTAAAAAAAATTGCTTCCGCGTAAATCTATCGTTCTTTTCTCGTTTTTTCCTCTTCAAAACCGTCTTTTGAAAATCTTCTGGCTTGTTAAAAACTCCAGGAAAGAGGATCTTTCCTTCAAGCATTGTTGCTTAAGGAACCCTAGATACAAGAAAATCAAAAGAACCCAAAACTTACAGTGTTTTGAGGATCTTTGATTTCTTAACATAGGACGGCAGGATCTTTAATTCTAAAGACTGCCTTCATCATAGACCCTAAGTACGATATCTGGGATCGTGTCTTCTTAGACACGGGACTATGTCGGAAAACACAGTGAGGATTAAGCCCTTTGATGGCACCTCTAACTTTGCCATATGGCAACTGAAGCTGAAAGCAATCCTAATCAAGGAGAAGTGTTGGACCACTGTACAAGGAAAGTTCCCTCCGGATACTTCCCCAGATAGGAAACAAGAGCTTGAGGAGCAAGCTCACTCTGAGATTTTTATACGATTAGCTGACGACGTGGCTCGTCAGGTTGTAAGTCTCACTGACCCTTCTTTGCTCTGGAAAAAATTAGAAGATCTTTATCTGAAAAAATCTTTGCCTAGTCGTATATCTCTGTTATGTAGATTGTTCAATTTTAGAATGAATGTCAACCTGTCTTTGCATGATAACCTAGACATTTTTCTGAAATTAACTCAAGACTTAGAAAGATGTAATGACAAGATCTCTGATGACCATTCTGCTATACTTTTATTGAATGCCTTGCCTAGTCAGTTTGACAATTTTAAAGATGTGATCCAGTTTAGTCAGGATGAAATATCTAAGGACAAAATACTGGAACAAATAATACAGAAAAATGAAAGTATGAAAGTCTTTAAAACTAGTCATAAAACTGATGACAAATTTGAGGCCCTTATGATGAAAGGAAATAAAAGAAACAAATCAAAATATAAGCAGAAAAATGAACCAGAAAAGAATAAAAATACTTACTCAAATGATTCTGATAAAAGGAATAAAAAATGCTTCTATTGCAGTAAACTAGGACACTACCAGGAAGAATGTAGGAAGAAAAAGAAAGATGAATCTAACAAAGATAAATCTACTCATTCTGCATCTTTATGTGTATCTGATTATCCTAATGAACTGCTTGTATGCTCATCTAAACATGATTACTCTAAGTATACAATGCCTCTTGATGCATGTTTATATCATCATGAATTACTGGTGTGTGCTACCTCTTCTAATACCATGAATGATTGGATTCTTGACTCTGGATGTACTATGCATGCTACTTCTAATAAATCTGTTTTTAGTAGCATCGATCTGTATAATGCTGGAGAAGTTATGCTAGGTGATAACACTAGTTTAGCTATAAAAGGAATTGGAAATGTACCCTTATGTATGCATGATGGTGTTACTTGAGTTTTGCAAAATGTTAGATGGGTTCCCAAACTTAGGAGAAACTTATTATCAGAATCTGTCTTTGATAATTTGAACTGTACCATTGTCACCAAAAATGGTGTTAGAGATATTATTAGAGATAATGTTGTGCTAATTAGAAGCATTAATAAAGGAGGCATATACCATGTTATTACCTCACCTGAAATTAATCTGTCTAAAACAACAAATCTAATGACTCTAGCTCAAACTACTCTTTTACACAATAGACTAGGACACATGGGAAATAAGGGAATGCTTAGTTTGTATCAACAAGGTCTGATAGATAATAAACCTGCTAACCTAGATATATGTGAAACCTGTATTTTAGGAAAGAAAACTAAACATAGTTTCACGACCTCTAGTTATGTAGCCAAACAACCTCTAGAGTACATCCATTCTGATCTTTGGGGATCTGCTCAGGTTGACACCATAGGTGGAAGGAGATACTTTATCTCCTTTATAGATCACTTCTCTAGGAAAGTTTGGGTCTATCTTCTTAAAACCAAAGATGAAGCCTTTGAAATTTTTAAGAATTGGAAAAACCTTGTTGAAACAGAAACTAATAAAAAGATTAAATGTCTAAAAACTGACAATGGGCTTGAATTTTGTAACAAATTATTTGATGAATTTTGTAAAGAACAAGGCATTAAAAGACATTTAACCATCCCTGGAACACCTCAGCAGAATGGAACTGCTGAAAGAATGAATAGAACCTTGCTTGAAAAGGCAAGATGTATGTTAGTTAGTGCTGGTCTCAAACCTTCCCTACGGGGAGAAGTTGTTACTACAGCTTCTTATCTCATCAATAGATCCCCTTCCTCAGCTATAGGATTCCAAACTCCTTATGAACTGTGGACTAATAGGAAACCTAATCTCAAATACCTTAGGCCCTTTGGATGCACGGCCTACACTCATGTGAGTGAAGGCAAGCTGCAACCAAGAGCTAAAAAGGGTATTATGTTAGTGTACCCAGAGGGTGTAAAAGGTTACAAACTACTCCTTATCCAACCTGGAGGGTATAAGGTAGTTGTGTCTAGGAATGTTACCTTTAATGAAACAGACTTTTACTTTAAAAATAAACATTCCAGTGAGACTAGTGGCACTGTTGGTGAGTCTGAAGAGAATTCCAATGTTGGAACCTCTTTTTACATGCCCAGTGCAAGTCACAACAATGCTGAAATTGAATTCGACATTGGTGACTATTCTGAAGGCAGTGATCTACCTAATGATGATACTACTACTACTAATGACAGTAGTAGCTTCCCTTCACAACCTGAACATAGTAATAATTCACATAATCAACAATTAAGGGGGGTAAATGAGCCAAATATTTCTGATAACCCTAGTGTACCTACCTTGTCCCCCAGTGCTGGAACAGGCCATGAAAGCCCCAATGACCTGAGTTCCCCTGGTACAAGACAAGGTAGCACTAACTCAAGTCGTTGGGATTTTCATGGTCAGTATCAGCTTACTAGGGACAGGGCTCCTAGGACTATCATCCCAAATAAGAAATATGCTAATATTGCTGAATATGCTCTTATTACTGCTTCAATTGTGAAAAATCCCTACACTCCTGAAACTTATGAACAAGCTGTTAACTGTAAGGATTCAAAACTCTGGATAGCTGCTATGAAAGACGAAATTGACTCTATGCATGCTAATATCACTTGGACCTTAGTTAATAAACCTAAAGATTCTAAGCTAGTTCAGTGTAGATGGATTTATAAAATAAAAGAAAGTCTATCTCCTAATGAACCTGGCAAATATAAGGCTAGATTGGTAGCTAAAGGGTTTACACAAAGAGAAGGAATAGACTATAATGACATTTTTGCCCCAGTAGTTAAGTATAAAACTCTGAGACTTATGCTTGCAATGACTGCTGTTTCTGACTGGGAATTAGAACAAATGGATGTTAAGACTGCTTTTCTACATGGTGATTTAAATGAAACAATTTACATATCACAACCTAAGGGCTTCATTGATTCTAAAAATACCAATGCATGCTGCTTGCTTAAAAAATCTATCTATGGATTGAAACAATCCCCTAGACAATGGAATTTAAAATTTGATTCTTGTATGTCTAAATTGGGTTTTGTCAAAAGTGAATATGATACTTGTTTATACTTTAAGAATATAAAGAAGCATGATCCACTGTATGTGTTACTTTATGTTGATGACATACTTATAATATCTCCTTCTAAAGTTCTTATAGCTAGTATAAAACATGATCTGAAAAATCACTTTAACATGAAAGATCTAGGACATGCTAAGAAGATATTAGGAATTTCCATATCTAGGGATAGATATAAAAAATCCATGTTGTTATCTCAGACTGATTATGTGCATAAAGTTCTGTAGAGATTTAATATGCTTAATTGTAAACCTGCAATTGTACCCTTAGGAGGGCACCTTGAGTTGTCTAAAAAGGATTGCCCTACCTCTGATGAAGGCAAAAATAAAATGTCTAATATACCATATGATGTTGCTGTTGGTTCTGTAATGTATGTCATATTGTGCACTAGACCTGATCTTGCTTTTGGAATATCTGTCTTAAGTAGATATATGTCTAATCCTGGTATACCTCACTGGGATGCTATGAAATATTTACTCAGATATTTGTGTGGTACCAAGGATAAGTGTCTTGTATATAAAGAACATATCTCTCGTACTAACCTGATTGGATTTGTAGATTTTGATTATGCTAGTAACAAGGATAACAGGAAGTCTACTACAGCTATTTACTTTACTTGGGCTGGGAATTGTATTTCCTGGAAGTCTCAACAACAATCTATTGTAGCCCTGTCTTCAACCGAAGTTGAGTACATGGCTGCCACTGAAGCTGCCAAAGAAGCTACATGGCTTAAGGGATTGTTAGAAGAAATAGAAAACAAGACATATGTTCCTGTTGTATATACTGATAGTCAAAGTGCTTTATACTTATGTAAAGATCCCATGTATCATGAAAGAACAAAACATATTGATATCAGGTACCACTACATAAGCAAGAAGATCAAGCACAAGCAACTGGTGATACAGAAAATCAAAGGAGATGTAAATCCAGCTGATTTTGGAACCAAGATTGTCCCTGCTGACAAGTTCTCATATTGCAGAGATTCTTTGCATATTGAGGATGGCTGAAAAGGACAGCAACACTGGATCTATGAAGGACAGGAGTACCCCTAATCCACTACTGGTAGTATGCAGCTGTAGAACCTGGTTTAGGAGGGCATTTGTTAGGAATTAGTTAAACCCGGTTCGTGTTAGCTTCATGTTAGTGGGTCTGAGTTTAAGTGTGAGGCCGGTTGGGTTTGATGATGGGTTGGACAGGGTGCTTGTGTTCTACTGAGGATGGACTGAATGCAGGGCCGGTTGGGCTTGGTTGATCGAGACCCAATGGTAAGTGCCCCAGTCCATCTCACCAGGTTATGAAGCGGCTTGAAGCGTGACATGGTTAAACGCTGCGTTGCTGAAGTATCACCTTGTGGCACTGAGTACTTAAGCTCTCTTCTCTGTCGTCAACCCTAAGGCGGCCGAAACACTTCTACTGAGAGAAACCCTAGATCTGAAGGTGAGAATAGAGAGAAACACGAGTGAGAGAGAGATCCGAGCCGAGTGCTTCGTCCGAGTGATTATCTTGAGACGTTCTCTATTGTCTAGATCTTGCTTTGCCTTAAAGCACAGATCGTTACCTGTGGTGGTTTACAGACCTCTCGCCTATCTTTGTTCTTGTTATCCTGTTCTTGATCTCGTATGGTTTTTGTGTTTATGTGTGCTCATCCTGTAACCGTTCTACACTGTAACTCTACCTAGTGGATTGGGCTGACTCTCCCCTCCTGAGATCCCGCAGAGTAGAGCTTAACTCAAACTGCGTCACCAAACTCCTTTGTGTTCATTTGGTTTTGAAAGACTGGTTCGCTCTAGATCCAGTCGTTTTTGGTTTGAAAAAGCGATAGAGTTTTATCAAAGAGAATACATATATGCAATTAGGAAGAGGTTAAGAATACCAAGGAGGCATGGAGATTGGGAATAAGGAGTATGAGACTAGTGAACAATGGGTTCATGGACAATATGTGATGGAGAGCTATGAAGGATAAGGATTCTTTATGGTCTTAGGTGATCCGAAGCAAAGTATTGTAAGGGCCGTTGTGATCAGGATATGTTCGTCAATCATAGAGGCGTTTCCAACATATGAAATGCTATCATCAAGACCAATATGATTCTCAGGGAAGGACTGCGAGTTGATGTTGGAAATGGAACTAAAACGTTGTTTTGGACTCATATTTGGGCAACTAAGAGACCGCTTGAGGATACAACACTTGTCAGTATTGAGAGGAGGAATGAGACAAGACTATAGCGGAGTATTGGGACGGGAACAATTGAAAGTGAGACGAGTTTAGCCACTTCTTAGGAGAAGAAGATCTGCTCAAAATTGTAGAGTTTGTGATTATTGACGAAAGTATAGCTGATAATTTTTACTAGTCTAAAACAACCTCAACGAACTTCATTAAATCTTCTAGCCAAGTTATCAAGGGGCTAACAACAAGGAGGGGCAAAAAACTTTGGAAGACAATCTAGAAAACTAAAGCTCTTGAGAGAGCCAACTACTTCATTCTGCTTGTTATGCACGATTGTATCCTTTCGAATGAGAATCGGGTCATATGACATCTCTACTCGAACAAGAGTTGTACCACATGTGATAACTCGAGTGAGACAACATTACATATTATTCGGGATTGCTCTACAACTATGATATGAATAGGGATACCCTTGATAGTTTTTGCATGGGAAATCTACGAGAATGGACGACGAGAAACATGAGCAAAAGTGAGGAATGGAGAAGGACATTTGCGGTTTCAGTTTGGTTGATTTGGCGCTACATAAGCACAAGAGTGTTTGGGAATGAATGTGATGTGTATGAAGATAGGGTCGAATTTATCATTAGTAGCATTCTAGAATACGAAAATGCGTTGAAGAGAGGATGAGGGTTGATGACAAAAGTTATGCCAAATGGTCTTCTAGTGACATTAGATTGGAAGAGACCTCCTACATTGTGGATTAAGTTAAATGTTGATGGATCATCCCACTCTAGTAGCGAGGGAGTGGGAGCGGGGGGGGGGGGGGGGGGGGGGGGGGGGGGGGGGCTTCGTAGACTATCATAGGTAGCTCATAAAAGTGTTCACTGCTAAGGGATTGGGAGTTCTTCGTTTAAAAGCTGAGTTGTTCGGGGTCACCCAAGGTTACTGCTAGCAAGAGAGCTTCAAATAGTTGACATCATAGTTGATAGTGATGCCAAGGAAGTGTTCCAAGCTATCTTGAGCACGAACAACGTCGTCTCACCGCAACTTCAGATGTCACAGGAATGTAGGAAGATGGTGGGTAACCACAAGGGAAGGTTTGAAGTGAAATACATACCCCGATCAGCCAATCGGGTCGTCAACTGGTTAGCCAAGGCCTGCTGGCTCTCCCTTTGAAGCTTTACGATTATGGAGGTTCTACTAGAAGAGATGACTAGGTTTATGAGAGAGGATATTGTTGTGGAGTTCTAGTTGGATCAAATGGTCAACTAACGAGATTATTTCTTTGTATTATAGTTTATGATCTATGCTTGCAAAAGAACATGATACGAAATAATCGGCTCAAGTATAAATAAACAAAAGAGATCTTATTTGCACCGATATTTTATTACGAACAATCAAATCGAGTGCACTACAGTGGTGGACTCCAAGTGCACCACCAATCCACACCCAACTCGCACTACGAGTGCGCCCGGGGACATGTAAGTCCTAAAAAATATTTCCCGTAAAATTATAACCGTAGCTTCAACGTTCGAATTTTGATGAGTTTTGACACTTGGGGTGCATTACCATTGAGCTTGGAGCGCATTCTCATTGAACCTGTAAGATGCATATGTGGTGCGCCCGAAACCAAATCCAACTATTAGAATTATGAGTGTCGAAAGATCGTTCAAATTTTGCACTAACACAAGACTTAAGCCACACTCCTAGTGTGTTTGAGTTAGTGTGCCCGGGAGTCGCATTCCAGGGGTTAGTGGGAGACGGATGAGATCGGGACGAAAGTTTTTTGGGTCAATTACAGTTCCGATAAACAAATATTACATCCTATCATTTGTGACTTTTTGGTTCATCAAAAGAACATATTAGATATTAGTTAGTAAATTAGTCTGTGGATATAAAATTTATTCTTGATAATTAATATTATGCAACAAATTATGGGTGTCATATATCCATTAGGTTTGAGTCTAGCCAACACATTAGAATAGTGGGCTTTTATTTTAAACTCAATTGAAATTAAGAGTGGTATCTACTTCAACTATTTCTATTATATGTTAGGATCTTTATTGCCTTAAGGTCAGCTAGGTCAAACGGATCGGACCATTTTTGTCTAAATCCACAATAAATGCCTTAAGGTCGACAAGACTGATAAGGCATACCCAATACGAATTGTTATGTTACTCCGACAAGTTTTGGTAGACCAATATAATGTGAAGTTTCACATATTCAAGCGCATTTGTGTTAGGTTCGAATCCAATACATTAGTCTATGGCAATTTCATTATAATAAAACGGTCAATAGAATCAACAATTTAACAACCGATGTGGGGTACATTTATCTCAAAAATGTGAGTTTGAGAATACGTACTTACATTTTATGTGTCCAGTTTACCATTTAACTGTTCAATTAAGTTTCCTGCTTAAATGGACAATTAGTTAATGAATGTACCCCTTTGACTTTTGTCCTTGACATTAAGCTACACAAATCAACTAGTTAAACAACTTAAACTAAAGTAAAAGGCTTAAATGATTCTATTATAAATGTAGTCAGATTGCATCAATATTTATAGTTTTAATAAAATCTAAATACTTTGAAAATTATAAAATTATTGTAGTTTTATAAAGAAAACTTTAACAGAAATATATAAAATATTTTGGTATTAAGTATATGAAAATAATATAAAAATCAACATGAAATTTTAGTATCCTAAAATTTAATTTATCATCTCTATTTAATACTTTAGGTTAAGTTGTGGGTGCCTTCCCACGTCCATCGATCCTCTTTGGCAAAATAAGTTTTTGAAGCGGTTTTGTATAATTGAAGCATTTTTATAATTGTTTATATGAATTTTTAGAATTCTTTAAAAAGGTAAGAAAATATAGAAAATAATTTAATTGATTGGTAGGTAAAAATAAATTTAATTGTAGGCTTTCACAGTTTTGGTTTGTATATTCATAATGGTACCATGAGCGCTTTAGGACGCCCTCAAGATATGTTTTCGAATATCGCTATACAATTACAACCCATCTTTTCTCAATGGATACAAAATACCCATACTTTAACGCTTAGTGTAACGGCTTCTGGTTCAGCAACAAGCACCATTAGACTTTTTAGTCCACCACATTCATGCATTTACAATTCATGTGACGGTATTGATACTTCTGAAGAGTGTTCTATTTGTGTGTAGCTCTCGTTTGATACCGGATAAGGCAAATCTTGGTTTTTGTTTTCTTTGTGATAGTCCGGGACGCAGGGGGACATGCCAAGTATCTGCTTGGGATCATGTATTCTTGGGGCTATTTTGGATGTACAATTTAATTTCGGTAGTCATATTCAATTTCAGTTGGAAAATGCAATCCGATGTTTGGGGTAGTATAAGTGATCAAGGGGTGGTAACTCATATCACGGGTGGAAACTTTGCGTAGAGTTCCATCACTATCAATGGCTGGCTCCGTGAATTCTTATGGGCACAAGCATCTCAAGTAATCCAATTTTATGGATCTTCATTATCCGCGTATGGCCTTTTTTCCTAGGTGCTCATTTTTTATGGGCTTTTAGTTTAGTTTTTCTATTCAGCGGGCGTGGTTATTGGCAAGAACTTATTGAATCCATTGTTTGGGCTCATAGTAAATGAAAAGTTGCTCGTGCTACTCAGCCGACTCAGACAACCAGGCTTGGAATTGTTTCGTATGGACGGACAGTCTATCTTTCGGTTTACCGAGAATTTCTATTAATGCATGTAACTCTTTATTTAAAAGATTTGAAAGCATAATAACAATAATATATAGGTAAAAAAAGCTATTTTCATAAGGATGTAAGGAAGGGTGCAAAGCTCAAGAACCAACTAAAAAAGATTGAGGCCTAGCTTCGGTTGCTTATGCTAGAATGATGGCACTACTTCTACTACTCCTGTTGACCAGCCAGCCTTGAGCGTTGTACAAGGGCGTGATGTAGGAGTAACTCATTACCTTTTGGGTGGAATTGCCACAACATGGGCATTCTTCTTAGCAAAAATTATTGTAGTAGGATAACGACTAGGAGGATTTGAAAGGCATTATGGCATTAAGATTTCCAAGGTTTATCCAAGGCTTAGCTCAGGACCCCACTATTCGTCGTATTTACTTTGGCATTGCTACCGCACATGATTTCGAAAGTCATGATGTTATTACCGAAGAACGTCTTTATCAGAATATTTTTGCTTCTCATTTTGGCCAATTAGCGATTATTTTTCTGTTGACTTCCGGAAATTTATTTCATGTAGCTTTGCAAGGAAATTTTGATTCATGGGTACAAGACTCTTTACATGTAAGACCTATTGCCCATGCAATTTGGGATCCTCATTTTGGTCAACCGGCCATAAAAGCTTTTACTCGAGGTGGTGCTCCTGGTCCGGTGAATATCGCTTATTCTGGTGTTTATCAGTGGTGGTATACAATAGGTTTACGCACTAATGAACATCTTTATACTGTATCTCTTTTTCTATTATTTCTTTTTGTCATATCTTTAATAGGGGGTTGGTTACATCTACAACCGAAATGGAAAACGAGCATTTCGTGGTTCAAAAATGTGGAATCCCGTCTCAATCATCATTTGTCATGACTCTTCGGAGTAAGTTCCTTGTCTTGGACAGAACATTTAGTTCATGTCGCTAGTCTCATATCCAGGGGGAGTACGTTCGGTGGAATAATTTCTTAGACGTATTACCGCATCCTCAAGGGTTAGCCCCACTTTTTACAGGCCAATGGAATCTTTATGCTCAAAACCCCGATTCGAGTAGTCATTTATTTGGTACCGCCCAAGGAGCGGGAACTGCCATTCTAACACTTCTTGGGGGATTCCATCCACAAACGAAAAGTTTATAGCTAACCGGCCATAAAAGCTTTTACTCGAGATGGTGCTCTTGGTCCAGTGAATATCGCTTATTCTAGTGTTTATCAGTGGTGGTATACAATCGGTTTACACACTAATGAAGATCTTTATATTGGATCTCTTTTTCTATTATTTCTTTTTGTCATATCTTTAATAGCAGGTTGGTTACATCTACAACCGAAATGGAAACCGAGCATTTTGTGGTTCAAAAATGCAGAATCCCGTCTCAATCATCATTTGTCAGGACTCTTCGGAGTAAGTTCCTTGTCTTGGACAGGACATTTAGTTCATGTCGCTATTCCCGGATCCAAGGGGAGTACGTTTGGTGGAATAATTTCTTAGACGTATTACCGCATCCTCAAGGGTTAGCCCCACTTTTTACAGGCCAGTGGAATCTTTATGCTCAAAACCCCGATTTGAGTAGTCATTTATTTGGTACCACCCAAGGAGCGGGAACTACCATTCTAACACTTCTTGGGGGATTCCATCCACATACGAAAAGTTTATAGCTAACCGGCCATAAAAGCTTTTACTCGAGGTGGTGCTCCTGGTCCAGTGAATATCGCTTATTCTGGTGTTTATCAGTGGTGGTATACAATCGGTTTACACACTAATGAAGATATTTATACAGGATCTCTTTTTCTATTATTTCTTTTTGTCATATCTTTAATAGCGGGTTGGTTACATCTACAACCGAAATAGAAACCGAGCATTTCGTGGTTCAAAAATGTGGAATCCCATCTCAATCATCATTTGTCAGGACTCTTCGGAGTAAGTTCCTTGTCTTGGACAGGACATTTAGTTCATGTCGCTATTCCCGGATCCAGGGGGAGTACGTTCGGTGGAATAATTTCTTAGACGTATTACCGCATCCTCAAGGGTTAGCCCTGGTACGCTAAGAACGTGTGCACGCAATAAGCTTTAAATTTATAACTCGTTATATTTCTCCTAACTCCTAGCAAACCCGCAGTGTACGGGTCGTTTTGTAGTAGGGATAGTATTCCGAGGTCGAACACAAAGACTGAGGTGAGATTGATTCAATTAGTGATTAAGTTTAGTGAAGATCTAGGCTTAAGAAAAGAGAAAGAAATAAAGAAATGAAAATCTCAATGTTTTTGGTTGGTTTTTAGGTGATCAATCAAGGATCACAAATCATGCAAAGTAAACAATCAACTATGCTAATAAATCAACACAAACAAACAAGCTAAACACGAGATATGAATCAAGGAGAGAAAAGTGGATTCTAGGGGTTGGAAATTCCGGTTATGGCATAGGACTCAAGCTATCTAATCATTCCTTGGATTAACTATGATATATTGGGAGTAAGTGGTACTAGATTGGGATCAATCACCGGGTAGGTCTCATGGTCCACTAGTCCGTTCCTAAGGTCTCATCACCGGGTAAGTCTCAAAGAGCCTAAGGAATGGAATTCTACACAAACCGGATTGTCATCTAGGGATCTAACCTATCCTTACCGGGTAAGTCTTGGAAGAGTAAGTCCTAAACAACTATCCTAGCACACTTAGTCCAATGGCGGCTTGTGAGGCTCACCACTACCTAGAGCTTATCATCTTTGAAATCCAAGAGTAAGAATCACCGGGTAGGTCTCTTCTAACACTTAGTTGCTAACACTAGGTCACCCTAGGATATATTTAACTCAACAAACACTAGGATTTCAATATTCTAACATTCTAGAACTTAGACTCATCTAATCAAACGAATCAGGTAAACCACGGGCTGTTCTACACTTCCACGGCCGTGGACTGGCAAGAACGAACCGTGGACTCCAACAGTGGTTCAGTTCATATAGATGAATCATCCAAAGGCAAATCTAAGTCCGTCCTATCATAGTCCTAGCCATAACCATCCTTTCCTTACCCTAGAATCGCATCTATTTAGCCTACAACATACATCATCACAATCGAAATCATCAAACATAAAATCATGGCTACCATTTGCAAGATAATGAAGAGAAAGAGATGAACAAGTGAAACAAGTAGAACAAAGCTGAAAATGAGATTAGAAAGACTCACAACCCTTCAAAGAAGGTTTAATCGATTCTTACAACCCTAGAAAACAATTCCGGTAATCTTCACTACAAATCCTATCAAAGACTAGCAATGGTGTGTTCTTCTCTTCTTCTCCAATAGAGCTCTTCTTCCTCCTCCAATGGTAGCTCTCCTCCAAGCTTCCCCTTGAGAGAATCTTCTTGTTGAGAGTATGGGAGAGAGTGGTAGTGATGGGAGCTGTCCTTCTCTCAGCCTTGCAGGACCACTTTTATACTACAACCTTGCTAGAGTTGGCCATGAGATCGTGGCACAGCTGTCACAACCGTCTGGCAAAAACCACGGTTGGTTTCCACGGCCGTGGACCTTCAGTGACCGTGGTTTTGGTGTTCAGCTTGCTTTGGATCATTGAGTCACGATTTGGTGCATGACTTGCACCAACAAGGTCTCATGGGTCTTCCTTAGCCTCTAGCTTGCATCCTAATGAGTCCGAGGGTGTGTCATCTTGATGGACGATCCTCAATCGTATCGATTAAGTTCCTAAATCTCCCAAAATACCTACAAAGCAATGCAAAAGTCCGTGTAGACGTCTATCTCGACAAAATACGTGAATTGAGTGCAAACGTCGTGAACTAGTGCTAAACCATGCATGAATGAGTAGATAAACTATCTAAATGAGTGCCTAATCCTAAGTCATAAATCGTGTTATCAAAAATACCCCATACTTAAGGTTTGCTCGTCCCCGAGCAAATTCTCAACTATAAACTAAGAGATGACATGATTTATGCATGCAGAAAAATGGCAAAAATCTTTTTGGAGTTGTGCTTCTAATATTGGATCACCTTCATAGTCATGTTTCATGGCAATGGATAAGCAATCATGCGTCAAACAAGTGAAGGCATGGAAGGACAATTGTACTTAACTCGAAAGCATGCATGAAACGTAAAGAATGAAGAAGTCAAGATGATCAAGAGCATATCCAATCTAGATTACTAAGTCTTACACACATGCAGTCATAAGGGCTTGTGAGATAAAAGGCCAAAAAACGTTGTGATTAGGTGGGGATTTTTCTAGGCTATGTGATGCTAATCCGGGAATGGAACTAACTCCACAATTTTGTCCTCGATCAACTTCCCACAAGTGTATATTTTCTCCATCTTTTCATTGTTTTCTTTTCTTTTTCACTTATTTTTGAGACAATGGCATTGGTGTACAAAAGCCGAAACCTTGGTGATTAGCCGTCCTCGGGCTTTTTCTATTTTTCGAGGTGCATCCACACCGGGCACACATACCAAAGCTCGTTAGGACTATTGGTTTATTTGACTTTGGCAAGGCACAAACACCCGATCATGTGAATGGTGCCGAGTTACTCGTCATTTAAACCAACGTCCCCAAACCTATATTTTTGTCTACACTTTCACAACAAATTCAGCACTTCATTTCATAACATTCATCCATCAACAACTTCACCCCACACTTGCTTTTCACACACTCAACACACTAACATGCTCCTATTCCCGGATGGGTCAAAAGAGGTTAAATTTATATCAATTGAGGTGCTCAAATATCATGATCAAGATGAGCATTAGAGAAAGATGAATTGCCTCATTCATTCCTAGATGATGTGCAAGAACTAGCATGTAATTTCGACTTTCAATACTCAATCCAATCAAGGCAAACATCATGATCACAAATCATTCATGGGATTCAAGATAAGTACTTCAAGTCCACATATGCATTCATCAATTTAACACATAAGGCCATCCATAGCCAATCCACATGACAAGATTAAATATTAGGGTCATATCCAAGCCTAGAAAGCACAAAAATTTTTAAATTTTCTGATTTTTTTGGATTTTTCGAAATATCTATGTACAATGCAAGACATGATGAAACATGTGACTAAAAGAAACTACCCTAGGTGCTACTCATGCAAAGGATCATGCAAACCCCACCCCATACTTAGAAACACATTGTCCCCAATGTGACATTCAAGTAAAGAAGGGTGAAAGAGGGTTCTCACAATGTAAAAATGGTTTGCTTTGGTATTTGGGATTACTCAAGTGGATTGATGGGTGATGATCCTATCAACAATGGTAGAGAGCTCTAAGTGTTCATCAAGGCGTCGGGACCCGCGCTAGGCACCGCTAGCCGTCCAAGTTCCGCGTCCGCGCCACCCATAATTGATGAGGGACTCATCATCATCATTCACATGCCATGCAAGGCTTCCATGCTACCAAGACTCTAGCACACAACAAGGCACACCAAACACACAAAAACAGAAAAATCAAAAACAAAAACAAAAACGAAAAAGGGAAAAACGTTACCAATGGGTTGCCTCCCATTAAGCGCTTCTTTAAGGTCATTAGCTTGACCATACTCGGGGGCGTCTCATTCTAGGTGAAGTGGGGCAATCATGTCCACCGGAGTTCCCGGGATATACTTCTTCAACCGGTGCCCATTCACCTTGAAATCTCCACAATGCTCCCCTCCTATCTCAATTGCTCCATGAGGAAAGATCTTCTTCACCACATAAGGCCCGGTCCATCTTGACTTTAGCTTTCCGGGGAAGAGCCGCAACCTTGAGTTGAAAAGAAGGACAAGGTCGCCTTCACTCAACTCCTTAGGGATGAGGCGCTTATCATGCCAACGTTTGATCCTCTCCTTGTAGATCCGGGCAGTTTCGTAAGCATCCAAACGGATCTCCTCAAGAGCGTTCATATCAAGCAACCTCTTCTCTCCGGCCTCCTTGAGGTCAAAATTTAGCCACTTAATTGCCCAATAAGCTCGATGCTCCATCTCTACCGGAAGGTGGCAAGACTTGCCATAGACTAGCTTGTAAGGAGTGGTGCCAATTGGTGTCTTGAAGGCGGTTCTATATGCCCATAAGGCATCATCGAGCTTCATAGCCCAATCTTTTCTCGTCCTAGAGACCGTCTTCTCAAGAATTCCCTTGATGCTAATCATGCAAAAGATCATGCAAACCCCACCCCATACTTAGAAACACATTGTCCACAATGTGTAAATAAAGTAAAGAAGAGTGAAAGAGGGTTCTCACAATGTAAAAATGGTTTGCTTTGGTATTTGGGATTACTCAAGTGGATTGATGGTGGATGATCCTATCAATAATGGTAGAGAGCTCTAAATGATCATCATGGCGTCGGGACCCGCGCTAGGCACCGCTAGCCGTCCAAGTTCCGCGTCCGCTCCACCTATAATTGATGAGGGACTCATCATCATCATCCACTTGCCATGCAAGGTTTCCATGCTACCAAGACTCTAGCACACACACAAGGCACACCAAACACACAAAAACAGAAAAATCAAAAACAAAAACAAAAACGAAAAGGGGAAAAATGTCTACCGATGGGTTCTCTCCCATCAAGCGCTTCTTTAAGGTCATTAGCTTGACCACACTCGGGGGCGTCTCACTCAAGGTGAAGTGGGGCAATCATGTCCACCGGAGCTCCCGGGATATACTTCTTCAAACGGTGCCCATTCACCTTAAAATCTCCACAATGCTCCCCTCCTATCTCAACCTCTCCATGGGGAAAGATCTTTTTCACCACATAAGGACCCGTCCATCTTGACTTTAGCTTTCCGGGGAAGAGCCGCAACCTTGAGTTGAAGAGAAGGACAAGTGTTCGCCCCTAGAGGTGTGTGCAAATAAGCTTTATATTTATAAAACTAGAATCAAGCAAGCGAACCCGCAGTGTACGGATCGATATAGTTAAGCAAGAATTCCAGAGTATCGAACACAGGGATTTGGGTGGAACGAACTCGATTGCAGGTTATCAAGCGGTTAATATGAGAGTTTTGCAGATATTGGGAAAACAACAATCCTAAAGATCCAGGTATCCAGCTGTGGCAATCGATTCAAGATATACTAATGATGTAAAGACAGAGTTAAGATATGCAAAGGTATACTAATGTAAGGTAATCGTACGGTTGAGGTTCCAAAAACCTTATATAACTCACCCAAAAGACTCTTCCTATACAGGTTGATGAGGCTCAATATAGAAAGATTCTAAGGACAAGGATTAACATCAAATACCCAAACCTATGATCTAAAGATCAAGACTAACTTATCCGATTGAGGTTGTTGAGGCTCACAATCGAGGTAGAGGTTGTTGAGGCTTCACTACCACCTAGAAAAGACAAGTCTAAACTAAGCTAAAGCAAATCTTTAACTTTGGATCAAGATAAAAGCAGGCTCGTAAACTTTAAGAGAATTACGGTTGGATCTTGAGATTCCACGGTCGTGGAACTCAAGAACAACCCGTAATTTAGGGTTTTCGGCGACAATTCTCTAACTCTCAGGGTCTAATCAATTTACAATCGATCTATCATTATCTAAGCCACAACTATCAACCCTTCACCTTAGAATTGTTAAGGGTTTTTAGCCAATAACAGTCATATTGATATTAATTCAAGATTAAAAAGGTAAAAGATGGGAACTTTCAAGAACTATCAATAATCTTCAATTGAATCTTAGAATCACAATCAAGAATAAGTGTTTGTCAAAAGATTCAAAACGGGATAAACAATCACAATCTTAGGAAAGAAAAGAAACGGGATGTCAATCCGATCCTAAAGCAAACCTAAGCAAGAAGAGGAATCTTCTTGCAAAAAATCCTCCAAGAACTTCGATCTTCCACACGAAGATCACAAACAGCAACTCTCCAATACGAACTTTGGAACTTCAATGAGATCTTCAAAATCACCTCCAAGAATGAGGGTTTGTGTTGCTAAGCGTGCGTTTTTGCCGCTAAACTTTAGGGTTGAAAGGTCGTAAGCGAGGTAGCGAGGTAGCGAGGCGAGGTGACGGAATCTTGCTTCATCCGTCCTTTTTATAATGCAGGGCAAAACGTCGGCCCGGCCCGATCTTCAAGAGATCATGGCTTCGAAACGTGGCGAAAGGATTCGCCAAGATCACGGTCGTGGAAGTTTCCACGACCGTAATTTTGAGGCGTGGAAATAAACACGGATATCTTCCACGGCCGTAATATCCCCTGGAATGAACATCGAATTCTGCTTCACAATCCACGGCCGTAATTTAGGGTAAAACCGTGATTCTTGCCTTCATTCGTGCATTCCTCAATCTAATACTCCAAATTGCTTCCAAAAGGTGTCCTTGATCTAGAGACACATCGACTCAACTCTCCTTTGCTCGATTCCGTTCGGAAATAGCTCCAAATCACCTATAATCAACATAGAACTCGTGTAGACATCTATATCGACAATATAGGCAATACTAGCTCATATATGCATAAAGCTCAATCAAAGACTATCAATATGAATCAATTACGACTAGAAAACGTGCCTAAAATATCACAATATTTCATGCTAACAAATAACCCCATACTTAACACTTGCTTGTCCCTAAGCAAGGTCTTTCAAAAAGCTTTAAAACAAGAGTTAGGATGAAATATGTGTACCTTCTTTTGGATGAATGTGACTTCTAAAGAATAGATCATTCTCAACCCTTGCTTCAATCGTTTTCAAACTTTCACACACTTAATTAGAGAGTAAGAGGCAAAGAAAAATCATGAATCAATTTAGCTTCCAAACAAGCATTATAACCTTCAAACATTATCAAAATCAATCATAAGAATTTCAATTTAGATCACCAAGCCATATAACATTCTTTTGATCATAAGGACTTTCAAAGAAAAGGTCTAGAGCATGGAAGGGTAGGGAAAACTTTAAGGGAAAGTGGTGCATAAATCCGGGAAAGTGGACAACTACCTTCTTCTTCTTTTGCGGTTTCCGCAACACTTCACTTAGAGCTTCGCTCTTTCCTTTTTATTTTCCGACTTTACTTTTGGAGTTATGGATAGAGGTGCACAAAAACCGAAGCCTAGGAGATTGGCGTTTCTCATTTTTGCGAGATGCCTCAAACCCTTAGCGCACATACCATAATCCGTTAGGAATATCGCTCAATTCGACTTTGGCAAGACACAAACACCCGGCTATGTGAATGGTGCCGAGTTACTCATCGTCATGATTGACTTCCCCAAACCTACAATTTCTTTCTATTCAATTGATTGCAAATATTTGCTCTCATGGCCCTCCCACATCAAACATGCCTTTTTCTCATTCACTTTCCAAATTCCCGGATAGGTAAGGGAGGCTAATATTTCAATGAGGAGTTAGATGATCAAAGAAAGAAGAAAGAGAATATCGAATTGCCTTAATCATTTCAACAAGAAGTATAGGAGCTTATAATGTGATTTCAACTTCAATTTCTTATATGA
Organism: Fagopyrum homotropicum; assembly: GCA_033239125.1. NCBI lineage: Eukaryota > Viridiplantae > Streptophyta > Magnoliopsida > Caryophyllales > Polygonaceae > Fagopyrum > Fagopyrum homotropicum. The sequence goes on along the minus strand of BSWB01000006.1, from coordinate 106,683,072 downwards.
TTTAGGTAACATTCTCACATTATACAACTTGCAAAAGAGGTAAAATTCATTCATTCAAATCCTTTTCGAATTACCATCCTTTCAAGCATGCAATTGTTATCAACTCAATTCGCAAGTAATGATTATCATGGAAATCATATCGATTCGTTAGAAGCATCAAATTTTTCAAAATTTTTCAATTTTTATGGGTTTTTAAAGTTCTTTTTCATGCAATGCAAGAATGAAACGTGTAACATACAATGAACATGCAATGATAGTCTCGGAATAGAAGCAACATATAGAGTAGAGTTATTACAAACATTTAGTACATCCCACCCCATACTTAGGACGAACATTGTCCCTAATGTTCACAAGAAAGAACAAAAGAAAGAAAAGAAAAAGAAAACTCACAAATGGTGGTTGGGATGTCTAGAAACGAGCTGTCCGGTCATCTATCACTGCGGTGCCGGTGGAGGTGGGAATGGAGAGAAACTCGGATCATAGTACCGCCCAAACTGCTGGCGGTAGACGTCCCTCATCATGTGGTCAAGGTCGTCAAAACGTCTGTCTCTATCATCCGCCCGGATCTCTAGTGCTCCGACTCTCTCTGAAAGTCCGGTAGCCCAATCCGGTATCCTCTCATACCACCCAGGGGGGTGATCATACCATCCGGGAGCATCGGCTGGTGCTGATGGTGGTGGTGGTGGTGCTGCTGGTGCTGCTGACTGCGTAGTGGACCAAGGAGGGGGTGTCTCGTACCAGGTGGGAGGTGTAGTCATCCACGTGGGCCTCTCGCTCACGCTAGCGCGGCGAGATGACGAGCCTGAGGCTCTAGCCGGACGCGGAGAGCGTCTAGGTACATCCTGGGCCGCATCCGGCTGATCCGGAAACGTGCCGAACTCCTGCTCTGCTCCTCCCCCACTCTCATACTGCTCTCCCATATCCTCCTCATCTACTACCGGCGGTGGAACGTAAGGGGGAGCTACAAGCCTGTTCGCATGCATCGCAGCGAACGTCTCCTTCCAGTTGTGGCGTCCCGCCACAATGGAATACTCCGGCAGCCACTCAATACCCTTGCCGGTCCTACTCTCCCAGGGCATGCCCGCATAAGGCGGACCTCTATGTGTGGGGAAGATGAGTCCCCTAACCATGAAAGCGTGTAGCCCTAATGGAACTGCCGGTATACGTGTGCAAGCCGAGAAGTCCACTCCAAAAGTCCTAGCTATGTGGGTCACTATCCCACCATATCCAATGTTCCCTCTCGATTTGTTCTTTAGCTTACTCATCGTCGCCGCCAAAAGGGTAGCACAATCGGCGCGGCATCCATGAAGCATAGCGTAGAGGAGGAATAGCTCGTCCGTCTTGATCTTTTGGGGCGTCTCCGTCCTAGGAAAGAGACACTCCGAGAGAACACGGTGAGCTATCTTCAAGGCCAAATGGTACATCAATTTGGCCTTGGTATCAGCTGGATGCCAACGGTCCTCGTCGGCATAGATCATCGCCACATCCTCCCAAAAATCCTTAGCGGAAACGTTCCTAGGGAGGCGACCGTTGTAGGTCTCATGGAACCCAAAGATGGTCCCGAACTCAACAATGCTAAGGTGGTAGTCTCTATTCATGAGACGGAAGGAGACAGTCCTATCAACATGGCTGTGCTCAAAAGACGTCACAACCTCTCGGGTGATCTCCTCATAAGCGTCCTCACGAATGTTCGTGAAGACAAGCAAACCGGCTCTATCCAAGAGCCATGTAAGGTCATCTACTATGTTGAGAGGATGTAGATCCTCCAACAACAAGTACCTAGGGCCAATCACTGCCCTCTTCTCTATCCTCTCAAATGCAGCTTGGTGGTTTTCGTGTATGATCGGGATGCTAGGGTGAGGTGGTGAGGATGGAGGTGAAGATGGAGGTGAAGGTGAGGGGGATGAGGGTGGTGGTGCCCTAGATGTGGAAGGGTTGCCCTTTCTCTTCTTGTTCTGTTCCCCTCTCTTTTCCTTAATCCTTCCCGAAACTCTCCTCACAAAATCCATTCTGTTGAAAATTACGGTCTGTTCTTCCCAAAACCACGGCCGTGGAACGTCTGTAGACCGTGATTCGACACAGTAATTCTCAATTCTCAGCAAATCAGCAATCAAACTCCACAACAAGCAGTCCTAATCTAATTTCTTCCAATCTCAATCAGTTCTTCCTAAAAATTTCTAACAAAAACGAACAAAAACGACTAGAATCAAGAAGAGAGCAAAAACCTCTTTTTCGGATTGAGAAATCCAAAATGCGGGTTTGTTGATCGTTTTCCACGCGATTTGTTGCTTGGATCTTGTTCTTGGTTGGATTTGCTTCAGTTTAGGAAGAAGAATCGTTAAAAACGATTAGAGAACGAAGATTTGGGAGGAGCTGCGGGTTTTCGGTATTTAGGGCGTGGAAATTGGGGGTTTTGTGGTGTTTTTGTGGTGAAGTGTGGCTTTTATACTTGCAGGCAAAATTTCAAAAATCACGGTCTATCGGGGCATTCCACGGCCGTGGAAATGTACGGACCCGTAATTTTTGTGATTTTTCACAGGCCTTTGAGAATTACGGTCACTGTAGCTATGGCGACCGTAATTTAGACCGTGGAACTCTCTGTAAAGCTTCAAAGTCCAAATTTCGTCACTTCTCTTCGACATTATCCCCTTTTTCTTCTTTTCCATCGATCCTACAACCAAAAACACGAACATACCGGGAGAAATCGAGGCAAAAATAAAGCAAAAACTTCTATTCTAAGCTAAACTATGAATTGAAAGCAAAAACGAAAATGCAATACCTTGGGTTGCCTCCCAAGAAGCGCTTTGTTTAAGGTCCGTAGCTAGACCATTCTCCATAGATGACTCAATGCATCTTGAACATCTTGGATTGCTCTTCAAATCCATCGTAGAGCTCTTCCAAGAAATCTCCGGTTCCTAATTTCACCGGCAAGTGGTAAGATATCCCACGTACAAGCTTGTACGGTTTGATTCTCACCGGAATCCTCCTAGCTTTCTTATGCTTTAATGGGACATAATTCAGCCTTGCATCCCATCCCTTCCTAGATCGAGAAATCAGTTTCTCGAGAATCCTCTTAGCTTCCCCATCTCCAGCTTGGGGATAATGTATGGTATTCGTCATATGAATGACCCCATACTTGAACAAAAGACACTTCTTCGCCTTAACGGTGAAGTGCTTGCTAACTCCACTCCTTGTAGTCCAAGGAGCATCTTCTTCCAGCAATTTCAATGGAGGCTTCATCTTCACCTTAGGAGGTTCTTTTGGAAGAGACCTCCAACTCTCCGGTGCATTCCTGAAAAAAATCAGAAATTTTAATAGGAATATCAAAGGAAGTAAGAGAATTAACCTTGTAGGGTTCTTCAAGGCTTGGGACAAGTTTCATGTTGGGATGATGATCCACACATGAAATATCTCCCAACTCAGCTGAATCTTCTTCAACCTTGGCCACAGTTTCGGTAATTTGGACAAGGTTCTCCACTTCTTCCTCTTTATCCAGCACAATCGACTCTTCTTCAATCTTGACCACAATATTAGCAATTGGGTCTAGGTGTTCTGCTTCTTCCTCCAGTCGAGCAATTTCAGCAAGGATCAATTTTCTTTCAAGGTCATCGAGATCCTTCATTGATTTCTTGATCTTTGATTCAACTTGATCTTCAAGAGGTTGTTCATATACCTCGCGAGCGGTATAGAGCTCCTCCCAGATTTCAAGCTCCTTCTTAATAGCTTCCTCTCTTTCATTTTGTTCACTGAAAAAAAATGAAAAATAATCCAGCAAATGTCTATTCTCCTTCCATTTAGCTACCTCTTTCTTTCTCCATCTCTCTCTTTCCAAGGATTTGTTCCTAAGTCTATGTTGCTCCAAAGATTCGTTAAGTTCAACTCTGAGGCTCCATATTTCGTTCCTCGCCGTTACAAAGCTGCTTCCGTCCATTGGAAAATCTGAAAACTCAAGAACTCATACCAAAAGATTAAAAGAAAAAGCAAAAAAAAACTTGTTCTTTGGCAAAACTCTGTTCCGTTGCTGGAACAAGAACTTCGTATGTACCTAAGAACACAAACCTGCAAGAACACTCAAAAGAGATATCAAATAACAAGAGCAAAGCTCCCAAGCTTGACAACCGATAACCGAATTCGGCCTAAACCAAATCCCCGGCAACGGCGCCAAAAACTTGTTCGCCCCTAGAGGTGTGTGCAAATAAGCTTTATATTTATAAAACTAGAATCAAGCAAGCGAACCCGCAGTGTACGGATCGATATAGTTAAGCAAGAATTCCAGAGTATCGAACACAGGGATTTGGGTGGAACGAACTCGATTGCAGGTTATCAAGCGGTTAATATGAGAGTTTTGCAGATATTGGGAAAACAACAATCCTAAAGATCCAGGTATCCAGCTGTGGCAATCGATTCAAGATATACTAATGATGTAAAGACAGAGTTAAGATATGCAAAGGTATACTAATGTAAGGTAATCGTACGGTTGAGGTTCCAAAAACCTTATATAACTCACCCAAAAGACTCTTCCTATACAGGTTGATGAGGCTCAATATAGAAAGATTCTAAGGACAAGGATTAACATCAAATACCCAAACCTATGATCTAAAGATCAAGACTAACTTATCCGATTGAGGTTGTTGAGGCTCACAATCGAGGTAGAGGTTGTTGAGGCTTCACTACCACCTAGAAAAGACAAGTCTAAACTAAGCTAAAGCAAATCTTTAACTTTGGATCAAGATAAAAGCAGGCTCGTAAACTTTAAGAGAATTACGGTTGGATCTTGAGATTCCACGGTCGTGGAACTCAAGAACAACCCGTAATTTAGGGTTTTCGGCGACAATTCTCTAACTCTCAGGGTCTAATCAATTTACAATCGATCTATCATTATCTAAGCCACAACTATCAACCCTTCACCTTAGAATTGTTAAGGGTTTTTAGCCAATAACAGTCATATTGATATTAATTCAAGATTAAAAAGGTAAAAGATGGGAACTTTCAAGAACTATCAATAATCTTCAATTGAATCTTAGAATCACAATCAAGAATAAGTGTTTGTCAAAAGATTCAAAACGGGATAAACAATCACAATCTTAGGAAAGAAAAGAAACGGGATGTCAATCCGATCCTAAAGCAAACCTAAGCAAGAAGAGGAATCTTCTTGCAAAAATCCTCCAAGAACTTCGATCTTCCACACGAAGATCACAAACAGCAACTCTCCAATACGAACTTTGGAACTTCAATGAGATCTTCAAAATCACCTCCAAGAATGAGGGTTTGTGTTGCTAAGCGTGCGTTTTTGCCGCTAAACTTTAGGGTTGAAAGGTCGTAAGCGAGGTAGCGAGGTAGCGAGGCGAGGTGACGGAATCTTGCTTCATCTGTCCTTTTTATAATGCAGGGCAAAACGTCGGCCCGGCCCGATCTTCAAGAGATCATGGCTTCGAAACGTGGCGAAAGGATTCGCCAAGATCACGGTCGTGGAAGTTTCCACGACCGTAATTTTGAGGCGTGGAAATAAACACGGATATCTTCCACGGCCGTAATATCCCCTGGAATGAACATCGAATTCTGCTTCACAATCCACGGCCGTAATTTAGGGTAAAACCGTGATTCTTGCCTTCATTCGTGCATTCCTCAATCTAATACTCCAAATTGCTTCCAAAAGGTGTCCTTGATCTAGAGACACATCGACTCAACTCTCCTTTGCTCGATTCCGTTCGGAAATAGCTCCAAATCACCTATAATCAACATAGAACTCGTGTAGACATCTATATCGACAATATAGGCAATACTAGCTCATATATGCATAAAGCTCAATCAAAGACTATCAATATGAATCAATTACGACTAGAAAACGTGCCTAAAATATCACAATATTTCATGCTAACAACAAGGTTGCCTTCACTCAACTCCTTTGGTATAAGACGCTTGTCATGCCAACGTTTGGTCCTTTCTTTGTAGATCCGGACGTTTTCATAGGCATCCAACCGGATCTCCTCAAGAGCGTTCATATCAAGCAACCTCTTCTCTCCGACCTCCTTGAGGTCAAAATTCAACCACCTTATAGCCCAATATTCTCTATGCTCCATCTCTACCGGAAGGTGGCAAGACTTGCCATAGACTAGCTTGTAGGGAGTGGTGCCAATTGGTGCTTGAAAGCGGTTCTATATGCCCACAAAGCATCATCGAGCTTCATAGCCCAATCCTTTCTCGTCCTAGAAACCGTCTTCTCAAGAATTCCCTTTATCTCCCGGTTGGAGATCTCCACTTGGCCACTAGTTTGGGGATGGTAAGGTGTTGCCACCTTATGAGTCACCCCATACTTAGCCAAAAGTGTCCCGAAGTTCCTATTAGTGAAGTGCTTCCCTCTATCACTTATGATCACCCTTGGTGTTCCAAACCTAGGGAAGATCACTCGATTGAAGAACCGCACCACAACCTTGGCATCATTTGTGGGAGAGGCGGTTGCCTCCACCCATCTCGAAACATAGTCAACCGCCAATAGGATGTAGAGGTTGCCACAAGAAGAGGGGAATGGTCCCATGAAATCCACACCCCACACATCAAATATCTCCACCTCTTGTATGTTGTTCAAGGGCATCTCATTCCTCCTTGAGATGTTGCCCGTCCTTTGGCAAGCATCACAAGCTACCACAAAGCTTTGCACATCCTTGAACAAGCTTGGCCAAAAGAAGCCCGATTACAACACCTTTGCACACATCTTGTGGGAGCTAGTATGGCCTCCACATGGCAAGGAATGGCAATGGCGGATCATACTCTCCACCTCATCCTCCGGTATGCATCTTCTAAAGACTCCATCCGGCCCTCTTTTGAACAAAAGCGGTTCACTCCAATAGTAGTGCCTCACATCTTTGAAGAACTTCTTCCTTTGGGCATATGACAAATCGGGAGGCACTTCCTCACACACAAGATAGTTCACAATGTCGGCATACCACGGCTCACTTCCTCTAGACACTTGGAACAAGCACTCCTCCAACATTTGCAATTGCTCATCCCGGAATGAGTCATTAATCGGGATGTCATCTCTCTCAAGTTCGAATGGAGGTAGTCTACTAAGGTGGTCCGCCACAAAGTTTTCGGACCCCTTCTTGTCCCGGATTTCCAAATCAAATTCTTGAAGAAGAAGGATCCACCGAATCAACCTAGGCTTGGCATCCTTCTTTGTAAGGAGATAACGGATCGTAGCATGATCCGTATACACTATAACCTTCGCTCCAACAAGATATGAGCGGAATTTCTCAAATGCATACACAACCGCTAGCAACTCTTTCTCGGTGGTAGCATAATTGAGTTGGGCATCATCTAGCGTCTTGCTAGCGTAATAAATGGCATGTGTGCGCCCATCTTTCCTTTGCCCCAAAACAGCCCCAACGGCTACATCACTTGCATCACACATGATCTCAAACGGTAAACTCCAGTCCGGAGGTTGCATGATAGGTGCGGAGATCAAAGCATTCTTCAACCTACAAAAAGCTTCAAGGCAATCCTTGGAGAAAACAAACTCAACATCTTTCATTAGTAGGTTAGTAAGGGGCTTAGAAATTTTAGAGAAGTCTTTAATAAACCTCCGGTAAAAACCGGCATGTCCTAAGAAACTCCTTACCCCCTTCACCGAGGTAGGTGGTGGCAACTTCTCTATCGTTTCAATCTTGGCCCTATCAACCTCAATGCCACGGTTGGACACCAAATGTCACAACACAATACCTTCACTTACCATGAAGTGGCATTTTTCCCAATTTAAGACAAGGTTTGTCTCCTCACATCTTTTCAATACCAAAGACAAATTAGCTAGGCAATTATCAATGGAAGATCCATAAATAGAAAAATCATCCATAAACACTTCCATGATATTCTCAATGTATTCCGAAAAGATAGCCATCATACACCTTTGGAAGGTAGCGGGTGCATTACACAACCCAAATGGCATTCTCCTATATGCAAAAGTTCCCCATGGACATGTAAATGTGGTTTTCTCTTGGTCATCGGGGTGGATAGGGATTTGAAAGAATCCACTATAGCCATCTAGGTAGCAAAAGTGAGAATGTTGAGCTAACCTCTCTAGCATTTGGTCAATGAAAGGAAGGGGGAAGTGATCTTTCCTAGAGGCCATGTTCAATTTCCTATAGTCATTACACATCCTCTATCCCGTAACCGTCCTAGTGGGGATTAGTTCATTGTTTTCATTAGTCACTACGGTCATCCTACCCTTCTTAGGAACTACATGAACGGGACTAACCACTTACTATCCGAGATAGGGTAGATGATTCCCGCATCTAGCAACTTAATGATCTCTTTCTTGACTACCTCTTTCATTATAGGATTCAATCTTCTTTGATGTTCAATAGAGGGTTTATGGTTATCTTCCATCAATATCTTATGCATGCACAAAGAGGGTTTTATGCCAACTAAATCATCAATAGTATTGCCAATGGCTTTCCTATGCAATCTTAGCTCATGCAACAACTTAGCAAGTTCATCATCATTCAAGCATGCATTCACAATCACCGGATATGTAGAATTATCACCAAGAAAAGCATACTTCAATTGAGAGGGGAGGTTTGAGTTCAAGTTTAGGAGGACCTTTATCGAGTGGAGACAATCCAAATAACGTTGGTTGAGATGGATCCAAAGCAAATGAAGGTTCTCCAAGGCTCCTTGAAGCTTGATCAACAACAAGGGCTGCTTCTGGGGAAACCACGGGCAAGTCCATGGTTTCAGGCACATCCACGGCCGTGGAATTTGCATGGCCTGCTCTTCGGAGCTCTCCAGAGAGTTCTACGGCCGTGGAACACCTTCCACGACCGTGGTTCCTACAGGTACTTAGCATACTCTCGTGGTCTTCAATCTCAGCTCTTGTCTCCTTTTCTAATGCTTCTAAGGCCTTGATTTCTTCATTGCAAGCCTCCTCAACACCTTCCTCCATCAAGCTTAAACTAAGAACCTTCTCCAAGGGGTCCTTGATCAAGATCGAGCTCACAACTTCTCTAGACTCCTCTTGCTCGACAATGTTGAATACATCCTCATCAATGGTTGGCCCTTTCATCATTGTGGACAGCTTGAACTTGATGTTCTCTTCTCCAATGTTGAAGGAGAGAATTCCATTTTTATAATCCACCAAGCATCCGGATGTGGCCAAGAAAGGTCTCCCTAAGATGATGGGATCCGGATAGTCCGCCGGAATGTCCAAGACAACAAAATCAATCGGCACATAGAACTTTCCTAGTTGCACCGGAATGTCTTCTAAGATCCCAACCGGGTGAGTGATTGAACTGTCCGCCATGTAGAGAGTCATCTTGACCGGTTTGGCTCTCCTAGCCCAACCTTGTTGCATAGTGCAAGCGGTATGATGCTTACACTCGCTCCAAGATCACAAAGGGCTTCATACTTCACCTCTCCCACTCCGATTGGCACACAAAAAGATCCCGGATCTCTTAGCTTAGGAGGCATCTCCTCCTTCATTGTTTGGATCAATTCCGAGGACCTCTTAGTCATCCTTACTTCCCCATACTCCTCCAACTTCCTTTTGTTGGAGAGTATTTCCTTCAAGAACTTGCCATATGCCGGCATACCTAAGATAGCATCCATGAACGGAATGTTAATATGCAATTTAGACATAAGTTCAAGGAATTTACCAAAGTGTTTGTCCAAGCGAGCCCTTGCTCTTGATTGAGGGAACGGTAGTGGTGGTTTGTATGGAGGTGGCGCCACATAAGTTGGCTCATCATCCTTGCTCTTGCCCCCATCTTTTTGCAAAGTCTCTTCCTCTATCACCACTTGCTTTTTCTTAGCATTCTCCTTGGGCAAAGGGTCCTTCATATTCAACCCACTCCTCGTTGTAATGGCCAACACTTGGCCTCTTGGGTTGTCTTCGGTTCTTCCGGGAAGCTTTCCCGGATCTCTATGAGCTTCACCCGCCTTTTGGAACACTTGTGCTTCCAACACCTTTTGAGCCTTAGAAATAGAAGTCACGGTGCTCTCAAGACCACTCAACCTTCCAAGCAATTGCTCAAACATCATCTTGGTTCTATCCTTTGGAGGTTGAGTAAATCCGGGTGGAGGTTCTTGTGAAGCCTTTGGTGGCGGAGCTGCGCTTGTAGAAGCGGGAGGGTTCAAGGCTCCATCCGGGTTAGAGTAGGAAAACCCGGGATGGTTGTGGTTAGGCCGGTAATTGTTGAATTGCCAGTTGTTGTTGAAGTTCCTTGGGCCTTGATAATTGTTGTAATTGTCCCTTCCCATGTAGTTCACGTCTTCCTCTTTGGAAGACAAGTTTGCTTGCACTTGAGGGGTTGCTTGGTTCTTCAAAGTTGTAGCACACAACTCCCTCAAAGACTTTAGCTCGTTGTTGATGGCGTCAAGCTTGAAATTGCTCATGGTGACTTCACTCACCTCATATGCTCCCGCCTTTCTCCCTTCACTCTTCCTATGGGAGTATTTCTCAATCACTAAAGCTTGTTTCTCTACGAACTCCCAAGCTTCATCCACATGCTTTTCCATAAAAGTCCCACCGGAAAGAGATTGAACCTTGAATTGGCTATCTTCATCAAGTCCTTTGAAGTAGATCTCCAATAGCTCAATTTTTGGTATACCATGGTGTGGACAATCTAGGAGAAGATCTTTGAATCTCTCCCAAGACTTGAATAAACTCTCTCTATCCTTCATCACGAAGGCATTGATCTTCCCTCTTAACTCGGTAGTCTTGGAAGGTGGAAAGAACTTAGTCAAAAACTTGGTTGTCATCTCCTCCCAAGTACTCACTCGCCCTTGTGGAATAGATTGATACCAAGCTAAAGCCTTATCCTTAAGTGAGAAGGAGAAAGCCCTAAGCTTATGGTTGTTGCTCTCCAATCTAGGCGGTCTAAGAGTCTCCATCAAGATCTCATAGTTCATCAAGTGTTGATGAGGAGACTCTCCTTCCATCCCTCCTAATTGATTATGCCGGATCATTTGTAGAACTTGAGGGCGGAGTTCATAATCATGGGCTGCAGGATCTCCTAAGTTCACACCCGGGCGGTGTGTGTAACACCCCAAATTTTACAACTTAGGGAGTTACTGGTTAGGACCGCACAGTGGGTCCCGACCTTAGTTTGACAACAACTTAACGAGATCTTACAACAAGGCACAGATAAGGAAAATCAGAAATCATAAAATAGTTTTTAATAATGCATGAATGTGACCAGATCAACTACAGCCGGAAAACGTAATATAACAAAGTACGAAAGGAAACAATGTTCAACTGTAAAACCCACAAATGCAAAAACTGTAAAACGTCCTAAAGTACGACACCCCGGCTGACCACTACCATCTGGATCACTCGGCATCTGCTCTAACCTGTGTCAAGTCTAAACAACATATCAACAGTTAGCTAACTATCCAAATATAAGCAAAATGATAACAGCACAAACACAAGCAGAAACAAAAAAAATAAACAAACATCATGCTGGCACTCAACCAATTATTATCTATTATTTAAGTGATTCACATTATTCAATTTAAGTTGTGGCACGAGAACTATTATTAGTTCTCGCCTCCGTTCCTTATCCAACTGGTGTAGGTCTAGCTGACTTCCTTTGGTAGCATCACTACAAACCATGTGTGGACTAGTTCCGAAAGAAACCCCCAGCGCCCCGCGAGCTACTGAGCGGAATGCCACCGCCCGTTACTCTTAGGCCAAAAATACAGGTCGGTATTTATATATCACAACTTATCTCTCTAACATGTCATTCACACACCACCATCATCATTTATACTCATATTTAGTAGTCAGCTAAGTAAGCCCAAAGGACTTACCTGTTATAACGCTCGACTCTTTAATAACCACTCGCTCTGTAAACTGTACCCACTCAGTTGCCTGTCAAAGGCGATAAGTGTATTAGCACACTTTCACATAGATAGAAGTCTAAAACTTCTGAGATCAAATAAGTATTAAGACGTACTAGTTACAGTATTAGTTTTAGGTTAAAATGACCATTTTACCCTTGATTCCGATTTTCTCGAAAACCTTAAAATTCATGTCCAACTCCTATTTGAAGTTCTAAAATTATATCCTAACTCTTAGAATTTTATTTGGTTCGAAACTGACATTTTTCCTATGTTTCTATTTTCCGGAAGAATCGAAAAAGGTTTAACTTCGGCTCTAAATATAAAAGTCTTAACAGCTTATAAAATTTCCGAATTAAATCTCTAGATCATCTATGAGGTTCTATCTAACCTTAGAAGAAAGAATTTCTCCCAACTGTTCAGTCGATATTTTTATAATAATTCCCAAAGTCGGTTCTTCACTCTACTTTCCTATACTTAGCCAAATTTTAAGTTTACCAAAACTGCTCAACTACCTAACTTCGGGAGCTCATAACTTTCAATCCGACCGTTCATTTCTCCCCAAATTTTAATATGCTAAACTACATATATCTGTCTACAACATATCAAAAATTCAACGGTGGATCTTTATCCAAACGTTTTATAATTGATCGACAAGATGGGCTGTTGGTAACCTAGAAGCTGAAGGATGTAAAACGAATTTCCAGCAGTCATTATTTTTCCATTGTTCATAAAATACAGCAGTCCATTATTCTTCTCCTTAGGTCTATATGCTCAGCAGCTACACAAGGTCAACCTAACCCAAGTTCAAGCCCGACTACAGCAATTCATCATTCTAACATTACGGAAATAGTATACATACATAAAATTATACACTAACTTCTAGAGGCAAGGATTGGGACTGCAGAAGGACTTACCTCTTCAACCTCTACTGGATGAGGCGTCTTCTACTACTACACGTATTGGCCAACTCTTCCAGCCTTGCTACTGTCACGGAATGGTCGAGACGGAGTTGTTATCGCAGGCATTCATGAACGACTAGATTAAGAGATGAAGATGAATGGGAGATTAATCCTTACCGAAATACACAGAATTCTGCGGGAAGTACGTTGCCTCTGGACTGGACGTGTGTAGAAGGCAAGAAACGCAGAAGTGAAGTGAAGGCTGGGGCGTGGGTGTAGAAGGATGGAACGCAGAAGTGTTGTGTGCACCGGCTGGGACGTGAGGCAGTTGTAACGTTGGAGGTTTCGATCAGCAAAAGAGGGGATTGCGTCTTCTGAATGTGGACGTGAAAGGGAAGGAAGGTGAGAGATTCTTCAGCGTGATTTTAGGAGCCTTTTATGGCAACTGTATCAGCTCTCTCCCAGCATTAATCACACGTTGAAATTGTTATACACAGCTGGGCTTGCTTCTCCTTTTTTTTTTTTTTGCTTCCGGTTGGGCCTGCGGAATGGGCTGGAGTGTGCTGCTGGATTGGCGACTGGGCTGCTGGCTGGAGCGGACAAGCAGCTGGCGACTGGGCTGCTGGCTGGAGCGGACAAGGCTGCTGGCGACTAGGCTGTCAACAGCTTGTCTGGGCTTGTCACAGACTCGTCACAGCCTTGTCTGGGCTTGTCACAGACTCGTCACAGCCTTGTCTGGCCTTGTCACAGCTTCGTCACAGACTTGTCTGGACCTTGTCACAGCTTCGTCACAGACTTGTCCGGACCTTGTCATATTCTAAATTAGAGCTAAACTTATTATTTTATGTGAAGGTAAGCTACCTAAAAAGATAAATTTTATAAAGATCCTGTCATTTTATGTGAAGGGGAAGCTACATAAAATGATAAACTTTTAAAGGATTCCATCATTTTATGTGAAGGAAATCTACATAAAATGATAAATTTTATAATAATGTGTCTAACTAAGTAGACGGATATGGATCAACTGATCGAGATCTAATTTATAACGGAAATAGACGGAATAAAAATTCCGGATTTTACAGTGTGCTCTTTGTGCCGGATCCATACGTTACCCTAACGTTTGTGGCTCTCCAATAGCAATGGGCACAACCCGTATATTAACCGCCTCCGGTTGCGGTTGTGGTGGGGGTGGAGGTTGTTGACGATTAAGCTCCCTTTGCACAAGAGCTTGCCTAATCTCTTCAATCTCCCTCCTAGTTGCCTCTTGCCTCTCATTGGCAAGTCTCCTTTCATTCTCCAAAGCTTCATCTCTTATCCTAATTTGCTCTAAAGCCTCATCCAATTCAGCTTGGAGATCTCTTTCGGCCATCTCTTTTCCCTTTTTAATGCTTTTGGATCTAGATCTAAGGGTTTTCTCCGGTTCGGGATCGAATGGAGCTAAATCCTTGCCACGAGATCTTCGCATACACCTAAAGAGTGAGAGATGTCCTGAAAAGTAAAGACACAAACCAAAAAGAGATCAAAAGCAACAAGAAAGACCTACACTATAAACAATCACAAAATGACTCAATCTTAACCTAGTCCCCAGCAACGGCGCCAAAAACTTGCTACGCTAAGAACGTGTGCACGCAATAAGCTTTAAATTTATAACTCGTTATATTTCTCCTAACTCCTAGCGAACCCGCAGTGTACGGGTCGTTTTGTAGTAGGGATAGTATTCCGAGGTCGAACACAAAGACTGAGGTAAGATTGATTCGATTAGTGATTAAGTTTAGTGAAGATCTAGGCTTAAGAAAAGAGAAAGAAATAAAGAAATGAAAATCTCAATGTTTTTGGTTGGTTTTTAGGTGATCAATCAAGGATCACAAATCATGCAAAGTAAACAATCAACTAAGCTAACAAATCAACACAAACAAACAAGCTAAACACGAGATATGAATCAAGGAGAGAAAAGTGGATTCTAGGGGTTGGAAATTCCGGTTATGGCATAGGACTCAAGCTATCTAATCATTCCTTGGATTAACTATGATATATTGGGAGTAAGTGTTTCTAGATTGGGATCAATCACCGGGTAGGTCTCATGGTCCACTAGTCCGTTCCTAAGGTCTCATCACCGGGTAAGTCTCAAAGAGCCTAAGGAATGGAATTCTACACAAACCGGATTGTCATCTAGGGATCTAACCTATCCTTACCGGGTAAGTCTTGGAAGAGTAAGTCCTAAACAACTATCCTAGCACACTTAGTCCAATGGCGGCTTGTGAGGCTCACCACTACCTAGAGCTTATCATCTTTGAAATCCAAGAGTAAGAATCATCGGGTAGGTCTCTTCTAACACTTAGTTGCTAACACTAGGTCACCCTAGGATAGATTTAACTCAACAAACACTAGGATTTCAATATTCTAACATTCTAGAACTTAGACTCATCTAATCAAACGAATCAGGTAAACCACGGGCTGTTTTACACTTCCACGGCCGTGGACTGGCAAGAACGAACCGTGGACTCCAACAGTGGTTCAGTTCATATAGATGAATCATCCAAAGGCAAATCTAAGTCCGTCCTATCATAGTCCTAGCCATAAGCATCCTTTCCTTACCCTAGAATCGCATCTATTTAGCCTACAACATACATCATCACAATCGAAATCATCAAACATAAAATCATGGCTACCATTTGCAAGATAATGAAGAGAAAGAGATGAACAAGTGAAACAAGTAGAACAAAGCTGAAAATGAGATTAGAAAGACTCACAATCCTTCAAAGAAGGTTTAATCGATTCTTACAACCCTAGAAAATGATTCCGGTAATCTTCACTATAAATCCTATCAAAGACTAACAATGGTGTGTTCTTCTCTACTTCTCCAATAGAGCTCTTCTTTCTCCTCCAATGGTAGCTCTCTTCCAAGCTTCCCCTTGAGAGAATCTTCTTGTTGAGAGTATGGGAGAGAGTGGTAGTGATGGGAGCTGTCCTTCTCTCAGCCTTGCAGGACCACTTTTATACTACAACCTTGCTAGAGTTGGCCATGAGATCGTGGCACAGCTGTCACAACCGTCTGGAAAAAACCACGGTTGGTTTCCACGGCCGTGGACCTTCAGTGACCGTGGTTTTGGTGTTCAGCTTGCTTTGGATCATTGAGTCACGATTTGGTGCATGGCTTGCACCAACAAGGTCTCATGGGTCTTCCTTAGCCTCTAGCTTGCATCCCAATGAGTCCAAGGGTGTGTCATCTTGATGGACGATCCTCAATAGTATCGATTAAGCTCCTAAATCTCCCAAAATACCTACAAAGCAATGCAAACGTCCGTGTAGACGTCTATCTCGACAAAATACGTGAATTGAGTGCAAACGTCGTGAACTAGTGCTAAACCATGCATGAATGAGTAGATAAACTATCTAAATGAGTGCCTAATCCTAAGTCATAAATCGTGTTATCAAGCCCTACTTTTTACAGGCCAGCGGAATCTTTATGCTCAAAACCCCGATTCGAGTAGTCATTTATTTGGTACCGCCCAAGGAGCTGGAACTGCCATTCTAACACTTCTTGGGGGATTCCATCCACAAACGAAAAGTTTATAGCTAACCGATATGGCCCATCATCATTTAGCTATTGTATTTCTTTTTCTCGCTGCTGGTCATATGTATAGAACTAACTTCGGGATTGGGCACATTATGAAAGATCTTTTAGAAGCACATATTCCTCCGGGATGTCGATTGGGGTGTTGGCATAAGGGTCTTTATTACACAAAAATATATATATATTCATTTTCAATTAGGGCTTGCTCTAGCCTCTTTAGGGGTTATTACCTCCTTGGTTGCTCAACACATGTACTCTTTACCTGCTTATGCGTTCATACCCCAAGACTTTACTACTCAATCAACATTATATACACATCACCTATACATCGGAGGGTTCATCATGACATGAGCTTTTGCGCATGGGGCTATCTTTTTCATTCGAGATTACAATTCGGAGCATAATGAGGATAATGTATTGGCAAGACTGTTAGACCATAAGGAAGCTCTCATATCTAATTAAAGATGGGCAACCTCTTTTTAGGGTTCCATACTTTGGGTCTTTAAGTTCATAATGATATCATGCTTGCATTTGGTACTCCGGAAAAACAAATCTTGGTCGAACCCATATTTGCTCAATGGATACAATCTGCTCATGGTAAAACTTCATATGGCATCGATGTACTTTTATCTTCAACACATGGCCCAGCATTTCATGCAGGTCGAAGTATCTAGTTGCTTGGCTGGTTAAATGTTGTTAATGAGAATAGTAACTCACTATTCTTAACAATAGGTCCTGAAGACTTTTTAGTTCATCATGCTATTGCTCTAGATTTACATACAACTACATTGATCTTAGTAAAAGGTGCTTTAGATGCACGTGGTTCCAAGTTAATGCCAAATAAAAAGGATTTCGGTTATAGTTTTCCTTGTGATGGTCCGGGACGGGGCGGGTACTTGTGATATTTCGGCTTGGGACGCATTTTATTTGGCAGTTTCCGGATATTAAAAATTGTTGGATGGGTTACCTTTTATTAATTGGCATTGGAAACACATCACATTATGGCAAGGTAATGTTTCACAATTTAATGAATTTTCCACCTATTTGATGGGATGGTTAAGAGATTATCTATGGTTAAACTCTTCACAACTTATTAATGGATATAACCCTTTTGGTATGAGTAGTTTATCGGTTTGGGCGTGGATGTTCTTATTTGGACATCTTGTTTGGGCTACAGGATTTATGTTCTTAATTTCCTGACGCAGGTATCGGCAGGAATTGATCGAAACTTTAGCAAGGGCTCATCAATGCACACCATTGGCCAATTTTATTCGATGGAGAGATAAACATGTAGGTCTTTCTATTGTGCAAGCAATATTGGTTGGATTAGCCCACTTGTCCGTCGGTTATATATTCACTTATTCGGCTTTCTTGATTGACTCTACATCCGGAAAATTTGGTTAATTGTATTTGAATGTGTTGGATCTGCGATAATCGAATTTCTTTCGATGTAGAAGGGTCTCCCCTTTTTTCTATTTTTATATCTAGGATCCGACTTGTATCATTGATACTAATAGGAACTGAATCTTTATAGCAATTCAAAGTTTGATTCAGAGGGAGCAGAAGAGGCTCAAATTGGAACAGAAATAGCATTTGATTCGTCGATCTTTAAAGAAAGAAATAAGCAATGTTACGTCCTTGAATGAGAAATGGGAAATTCATGGAAAGTTGCAATCTCCACCGCGTAATAGTGCACCTACACGTCTTCATTGACGATGTTTTTCGACCGGAAGACCAAGAGCTAACTATTGAGACTTTGGATTATCGATACACATCCTTCGTGAAATGGTTCATACATGCTTGTTGCCAGGGGCAGCAAGATCAAGTTGGTAAGTATTCGAATATTCGTTCATTTCTATGATAAAGAAATCTAAGACCCCTCTTAACCATTCTATCAGCTTCTTCAATGGGCGATCCCCTTCCTTTTCCATATCCTATTTCTATTCTACCTCGTAAACTCGCTCCTCTTCTTCTTTCTGTTTATGTTCACCTAAGTGAATTCTCTACTTGCTTTCGAGCTAACTTGGCTTGGTGCCGGGAATGGAATCACAACAAGAGACACGGCTAATGGTTTGGTTCTTTCTACTATATTTATTATGATTGATATCCTCGAGGCCCTTCTTCTCTTTCCTCTCTTCTATCTTCCGTTATCGAAATCCGTACATACAAAGATCTAGGTAGCTTATTTCCTTCTAAGAAGTCAGAATCTCCTTCCAAAAGAATAAGAGTCTTTTCTTTCGAAACTCTTGAATTGTAAGGAGAGGCCTCATTTTTTTTAGGAGCGTTGTTTTCATATAACTCAAAAAATCATAAGAGAAGAAAGGTCCACAAAAGGAGTACGTCCGGTTCACCAAATAAAGATGAAGTTCTGGACAACAAAGAAGATAACTTGTCGTGGTCGAAGGGGAGTAATCACATGCCGGTCTGAAAGAGACTCGCCCAAGCTCAGACTACTAAGAAAGGCGTAACAAAGTAGCCACGGGGAGTCGGTGGCTGGATTGAATCAATATATCACTCTCGTGTTGAGGGCTTTAGCGGCTGAGCAGTTTGATTGAAAGCTTTACTTTTATTTGGCATTTTGGAAGGTACTTTCATATATAAAGAAGTAGTGGATCAAGGTAAGCTATAGAGCTACCAAGGTTTCAAGTGACGATGAATATTGATCTCCTCCACGACAAGAGGATAAGGCTTAGATATTACCTAAAGTTGAGCTAAAGACAAGGATAGCTCCTAAGATAAAAAAAAAGAAGCAGTGTCGAGTGAATTTGAGATTCCGTAAGTAACTTAGTGAATTCTCTCTCTGACGAAAATGAAATATGAACAACCGCGCTGCTTAGCGACTTTCATGCTAGAGCAAGAAAGTTCCATTTCAGGGAAGGACAACGTCCTATGATACTTTCTGTTTTGTCAAACAAATTTTTTCTTTTTACTTATTTTTATTTTTATCGACCGCAAAACATAGGTATACTCATATGGCTTCGGCTTCTCCTTCTTCTCATTTTCTTTTGTATCTTCCTTTTTTAGGGGAAGGGGTTTATGTTCATGGACGAACTCTACCGCGCGGTCGAGCCATTATTACCTAATGCGTCGGGAGGAATGGGAGGGGGTTAAGTCCCTAGTGGGCCTCCGGGGGATTTTCCATCCATTTCCGTGATCCCCATTTTCTCCGAACGCGGGGAGGACCCCAACTCATATGCAACTTCGGGGTCTTTTCATGCTCATAAAGAGGAGCCCCCTACAGTAGTCCCACAACCCGAACCACCAAGCACCAAACTTGGTTTAAATTGCGGTTTCTGGGAGTGGGAGGACCTTCACGCCCAAGGACCAGGAAGCTCTCATATGGGAAACCTCTAGCCAAATTGCATTAAAAATTATGGAGATTCTGCGGAATCAAAATAATTTCTATGCTCGCTCTCCTTACAACACCAGGGGTTTGGAAAAGATCATACGCTCGTTCTTTGATCCGACTAAAGCCCTCGATGTCGTAGGGATGACATCCGTCATTTTTTATGTCGAGAGACAGGGCTCTCAAAGTGCTCTTTTTCAGCGGGTTTTAAAGGAACTGAAAAAAGGAAAAAACTTAGAAGCTTTCTTTTTTCCTGCTGAGATTAGATTCGATTATTCTCATGTCTTTCTTGGTTGGATCAACCTGTGATTTCCTACAAGTCTTTCTTCATTTTTGAGCAAAAAGCGGAAGAGAAAATTGGTGTAGAGAAGCCCTTTTTGTATCAATGATACAATCTAGGCCCCTCCATTTTCTAGCCAAATAATAAAGGTAAATAAAATAGATTAATAATGAAATTAGGATAACTAATTAAGGGTTTTTCCTAAAAGATATAATAAACTGCCAAAAACAAAAAACTAAAATTCCGTAAAAAAGGCAACTGGATATTTATTGATATTACAAGATTTTTCTCTTCAACTTCCACGCTCAAAACATTCCGAGAAAATAGCGCCACAAATATTGTGGAGAATATTCACTTGCAACTCGCAAAACACTCGTCTTCTTCGTCTTCAACATTCAAATGTTGCATGCGAAAATTATGTATATAATTTTGTACATAATTTTCACAGACAACACACTCGTCTTCAACCTTCAAATGCTGTTTGTGAAAATTATGTACAAAATCTTCACAGACAACACACTCGTCTTCTTCGTCTTCAACCTTCAAATGTTGTATGTGAAAATTATGTACATAATTTTCACAAACAACACACTCTTCTTCTTCGTCTTTAACCTTCAAATGTTGTATGTGAAAATTATGTACATAATTTTCGCTGTCAGCACATATTTATGTACATAGTTATGTACATAATTTTCACATACATCACACTCGTCTTCTTCGTCTTCAACCTTTAAATGCTGTATGTGAAAATTATGTACATAATTTTCACAAACACACATAAATCTGCACAACGAAAAAGTTATCCTCATACATAATATGAAAAACAAACATACCTTCCAGATCTTGAGACAAAAAACCTCGATAAACTATTCGAAGCAAATTTAAGCAAATTCCAGATACAAATCCTCAACTGTAATGACTTCTTCGTCTAAAAAACGGTGACTATCGTGATCGATTATTGGTAAAAAAAATGGTGGATATCGCACAGAAGCAACGATTGCATATATAGATCCAGAAATCGAATGGTAATTTTCGCACAGCAGCAACGATTGCACATACAGCTCCTCAAATCGAATGTTATGTATGTCGATTCGGATCCTTAACGATGTCTGTCAATTCATATACTGAATTCGCTAACAATCGCACAGAAAACAAGGATTTTTGGATGAGGATTTTCGATAATCTGTGGAAAAACGGTGGTTGTCGCCCTAAACAATGGTGGATATCGTGAATTTGGAATGACGTTGAAATGAATTGTGCTGGCTATAACTAATTCCTTAATTGTAGGGGACCACTCTCATTTTCCTTATTTAATTAAAAAAATGTCATATTAATTAAGGGGGAGGATCATTTTAATTTTGTTAGTATATTCAATTATTATATAAATTATCTTTTTGTAAATTTACAAGGGGCCTAGTTAATTCTCATTGATACATAATTGTCTACTCAATCTACATTTGTACAATAAAAGACTACTTACCTCATTTACTCAAAGCGGAACTACAAGAAAGGTCTCCTTATCTTTATGGATAACCATCCATTTTAAAATATAGTTGGGAGACTTTACCCAAGAAATGGGTAAAAAAATGGAAAGATCGAAACATGGGAATATATCTGATACCAATACGGATTACCCATTTCAATTGTTGTGCTTTCTTAAATTGCATACCTGTACAAGGTTTCAAGTTTTGATCGATATTTGCGGAGTTGATTATCCTTCTCGAAAACTCAGATTTGAAGTGGTCTATAATTTACTGAGTATTCGGTATAATTCATGCATTCGTGTACAAACCAGTGCAGCCGAAGTAACACGAATATCTCCGGTAGTCAGTCTATTTCCATCAGCAAGCCGGTCGGAGCGAGAAGTTTGGGATATGTTTGGTGTTTCTTCCATCAATCATCCGGATCTATGTCGTATATCAATAGATTATGGTTTTGAGGGTCATCCATTACAAAAAGACCTTCCTCTGAGTGGATATGTAGAAGTACGCTATGATGATCCAGAGAAACGTGTGGTTTTTGAACCCATGAAGATGACCCAAGAATTTCGCTATTTGATTGTGCTAGTCCTTGGGAACAACGTAACAACGGATAATTAAGAATCTAAATAAGTCCAGTTCAGGGGACAAATCGATAAGAAATGCTATTTGCTTTGTAAGAATCAGAATGAACTTCTATGAAATGAAAGAGTTTCATGGAAATTGTCTTGATCCTCGGATATCAATCATTAAGAAAAAAATAGGAAGAACGGTTTCCTGCAATTCTTCCCAATATGGAATGAGTAAAGAATCAAGCTACAAGTCTCGATCTATACAAAAGGCACTAGGTTTTTTTTCTTTCGGTTTGCTTTCATTGATAGCAAGATGGCCTTACTCTCTCTATAGGAATAGGAGTGCTAGCGCTTGACTAATATATTATCAAAGCCCAAAAAAGAAATGGAAAGAAAAATAGGATATCGATTGAAAAAATAACGATATGGAAAACAGGGAAAGGATTCTCTACAATGACATTGTAGACTAATTGATAAGGATGTAGCGCTTATCCACTCCAACTTATCTAGTCCAAGATTTCGCTCTCAGGTGATCTACGACCACCCTCTTGGCTCACCTGGTCTACCCCCACCCTTTTTTTCCAAAAAAGATCACGGGTTTCAATCCTGTCATTGAGATCGATTCAAATTGGACATACATAATCTGTCATTTTTATGATATTCTATATGATAGTATATGCATGCAGGGTGTAGTATTGGGTTACAAAAAGAATCCTTTTCTTTACAGTCTTATCTATTGTGATAAGAAAGCGCTCTTAGTTCAGGTCGGTAGAACACGATTCCTTTCTTCATGGATATGACTTTCTTCATGGATAGGACTTGATGCATATCTTCCGTTCGTACTCCACACCTGTGAAATCACTACTGACACTTTCTCATGGATAGGACTTCCCTCACTTTTTCCTCGCTTATGATGAAACTGAGTCTTCTCTCCCTGAAAGGTGGACCGGGCAGTCAATTGAGCACGTTTTGTCTACATCACCTATTGCGGTATTTTGCCGCTACTCCTTAAAGACATTTACTTTTGGGATTGGTAATCAAGCTATCCCTAGGCTTGAGTTATTTTTATGGTAAGAGACTATGATAAACAAAGACAATTAGAGTTAATTTACCATAAGGGGAATATTTATTAATCTCTAAAAACGTATGCAAAGGTATGATTCTGGTGGGGAACTTTGCTACAATGTGGTATTACGAGCTAATATGAGTCGTTGATTCACTTGAGTCAATGATCTCCATTAATACACATCATTTCGTGTATTGTTTTGTTAATGGATCTAGAAGTTTTCTTAAAATATTCTCATCAAATCTTTTATAAAGAGTATTTTAATTCTTTTTTTAAATACTAACGAGGTCAAGATTTTACTAACTAAATACATATTATTATTTTAATTTAATTTTAATCGGTTATTTCGAATATTTGAAACAAGATCACAAATCTAAACCTAACATAATTCGATCCATTGAAACTAATATTTTTATTTTATTTAATATCTTTTAAATCTATATATTAGGGTGGGCATGGGACGGGACGGGATCGGGGTCGTTCCGCGTCCATTCCCACAAATTATTGTAACACCCCAAGTTCTGGGAACTCGAAGCGTGACGGGCTAGGACCGTACAATGGGTCCCGACCCTCAGAGTAGCAACAGCAAACGGATCTTACAACAAGGCACAGACAAATGAAAACAAAACTCAACATAAAACCAAAGGTTCAAACAGAAGAAAACACAAAAGCTCCACAGCCGGGTCAAAGCAAAAGGGAAACAACAAACGAAACAAAAACCCAATCCCGTCCTATAATGTACGGGAATCCTGGCTGACCACACCATCCGGATCACTCAGCAGCATCCTGAACCTGCGGAACATCTGCAACGACGGTATAAACTGTTAGCTAACATTCTAGGTATAAGCAAGAGTGTAAATGCACAAACACACATAAGGTAAAGAAATCACATAGCATGCTCACAAATCAACCGGTTATTATCTTTCATTAAGGTTATCCATTACTAATTCAACTTCTTTTGTCACACGAGAATCTCCCAAAACTCGCCTCCGCTTCCGTCTACCAATAGGAATAGATCAGTACTATCCGTTACTTACGGGTCTGGGTTGCAAGAGCACATTCTAGTCTCTTGTAGAACTAGACAAGTGGTCACCGCCCGGTTATAATACACTTGGGCCAGTTAAGGGTAACAAAGGGTGAATCCTATTTCCAATTATCCGTTATAAACATGATAGCAACACAAACAAGCCAAAACAGTCCAACTAATATGCGGATTGAAGCTAAGTAAGTCCAAGGGACTTACCTCACACGAAGGTAACACAAGAGATCAGCGAACAACTCAGAAACACACACGGAAGCTCAGTTTCCCTTAGGAAAGGAGCAAGGAAAGCCTGTACGAACAAGCAACACGAATCAGGAACGAAACGGTTGCTAAAAGTCTATGACTCCTAGTCTCAAAGATCTCTAAGAGATCAACACATGCTAAGGGCTCAACCTTAGTCTTACAACAACTCAGGGGAACAAGGAACAACCATAAGGAACCAAGGAAGGAACGAGAAAAGGAAGGAAGGAAGCAACTCACCAAAGCCGTGAGCTACTGCAGAGAAACCGTAGGGGCGGTTAGATAGAGGCGCAAGGGCGGCTCTGTGCAGGCGCAGGGGCGGCGGCGTGACAAAAAGTGTTGTCGGCTTTCTTCTTCGACAGAACTCACAACAGGGGCAACAAAAGCTCGAACCTTTGGTTCCAACACGTCGAGGCTCCACTCCAAAGAGTCTGAGAACAACGAAGGGTCAACAACGGAACACTCCACAAGAATCAAGGCTCATGCTTGATCCTTGGAGAAGAAGGAAAGAGAAGAAGGAAAGAGAAGAACGAAAGGAAGAAACCAAAACAGAAGGGAAGGCATGCAACGCTAAAGGAACGTGAGGAGGAATCACAAAAGATGTACTTACACGTTCAATGAAGTCGCGGGAAGCAAAGGACGGCTGCAGCTCTCTAGGGTTGAAGATGATAGCAAGGAACGGGAAAAAGGGGAGAAAGAAGAGAATATATAGGGACGGCTGGAAAGAAAAGAAGGAAGGGCGTCTAGGGTTTAGAAAGAAGATAAAGAAATTGGCCCATAAGATAGAATATCGGGTATTCTATTTATGGAAGAAAGATAAAACGTCGAAAACAGATCGGCGCGATCTGTCGCACGATCCGCAGGGGCGGATCTCACAGCCGCGGGGCGGCCCTTTTCACCGCAGGGGCGGTGAAGGTAAAACCTAGGATCTTACAATTATAACCGGGACGGGACGAGATATACAACTTTTTTCTTCGTCCCGCGCGGGCACTGTCCCACGTGGGAAGGGATGGAACGGGACAGGACGAGCCTAATCCCGCAAGAATTATGCACTGATTATATTCCACATTTATACCCGTTTTCTCTCATTTTAAAGACACAATTCGACAACAAATTACCGATTCAAGAGACATACATTAGTAGTTAGTATATTCAAAACGAATACAAGTTACAATAATGTTTGTGTTACCGATTCACATTCAACAAATCTAGCATTGCACTACACTAATGATAGTTTACAAAAAAAAATAACATAATTTATATTTTGTGAATCACAATAGGTAAAAAAAGATTATCTTTTAATATTTTGTTACTTTTATAATTCTTATCAATATAAAATTATAATTTATATATGTTATGTATCTATATAATATTTTTTAAAATATAAAAATATTATTTTTATGTATATGCGGGACGGAACGAGATTAACCGGGATGGGGCCGCAAATTTGTCACGGGACGGGATAAACATTTTTTTATCCAAATCCCACCGGGATCGGGACGGGATCGGGACGGGACCGGGACGGAACCGGGACGGGACCGGGATGGGACCGGGACGGGATCGGGACGGGACGGGATTAACCGGAATTTATGCTCACCCCTACTATATATCATATACCTATACTAAAAGAGTAGTCACTAATACTAACGTGGAGGCCTCACAATTTTTGGGAGATTAAAATTATTTTTTTCTAAATAACTAATTAAACCAATAATTTTTTTTATTAAACAAATTTAAAGTTAAAAATCTATATTGCTGATATGATTTTATTGTTTCACGTAACAAAAACGTAAAAAATATCTTTTTGGATAATTCTAAACTTCCCAGATAATCTTGTTTCACTTAACATATTTTTAACGTAAAAATTTAAATAGTTGAATCTGATTTTATCGTAAACACTTAACAATTTTAGCGTAAAATAATTCTAAACTTCTTGGATAATCTCAGTAAAACAAAACTTTTCCAACAATTTAATAGCTTCAAATCGCACTATATATATCGAACACCAAACATTCATCCGGTCTTCCATCTTCCCAGGGAGATTTTAGCTAGAATTGAATAATTTTTTCGAGGTAAACTTTCAATTGAAATATTACCGTTTTAAATTTCTTATTGTAAAATTAAACGATTCTCCCACGAGGTGTTGGCTCACGGTGGTGACAACTCTCCGGCGAGGTTCGGTTTCTCACAAGAGGGAGAGTTGCAAAGAGTGGTGGTCCGGCTCCTCCGGTGGTGTGCAGGAGAGAGAGAGTAGTGATGAGGGGAGTTGAAGAAGCTGGTCGCGGCTAGGGAAGCTTGAGTAGGGGGCGAAGACACAGTGTTGAGTGAGGTTGTAGAGATAATGTCGGAGGAGGAGTGAAGCTTGAGACCAGAAGGAGAGCATGAGAGAAGGAGGGAGATGGTATGGGAGGTGAAATCAGGTGGGAGAAGAAGAGTAAGACGGGAGAGATTAGTGAAAGAGAGGTAAGGATCAAGGAGATGTAGGAACCTGTAATACGACAGTTAAACTTTATGCAATATAACGATAAGGTTCAGAATTTCATACCACCGCAGTGCGTATGTTGAGTAGAGTCGAGATCGGAATCTCTTTCCTTAATTCTAAAAACACCCCATATTACGACGGTTACCGGTGTTTAAGAATCCCAGGATACAACTGTTGTTCGAATCCGTTCTTCGTAATAGAACCAGAAGCCTACGAACCAGTAGTGCGTTGCACTCTTGAGATGAGAAAAGCTCGCAAGCTTGGGAGAGAGAAGAGAGAATGATTGTTGGTGCGTTTTGGAATGAATGAAGAGCTCTCTTATTTATAGGAGCTGGAGGAGCTGAATTGAGCTATGGACCTCGAAGCCCAGCCCAAAACCAGAGCCAAAAGGAGGCTGACACGTGTCCGCAATCCATGACTTTCAAAGCCACGATTTTAGGAGTCAACGGAAGACCATAATCGCCCACTTTTGGAGGGGTTGTTGGCTGATCCGTTGGACTGGATATTCGGATATCCAACCCGGTCCGCTGATCCGTTTGCACAGATGGGCCTGGCCCAAGGCCTTCCTCATCTGGACTGTTGGACTTCGAGTTGGGTCAGCCCAAAAATAATATAGGTGGCCAGCCCAAATTATAATTAGGTCCACCCGCCCAGCAACACGGCACGACACGGACTCGGACACGGCGCGACGCGGCACGGCGCGACACGGCACAAGCACGAGCACAAACACAAGCACAAGCACATGCCTTAGTGCATATTTGCCCCTTATATCCTACTCCCTTTTACCTCCATATAGTCGATGTGGGATTCTCCCAATTTTGACTATTTTCCCAAGTTATTGCCTATCACGCAACCAACTTTGGGCATCCATTTCTCATTCAAACGGAACTCAAATTTAATGTATGAATATACCACGAGCAAGAGCTCGCGGAGACGAAGCCAACGCTCCCACTTTCCGATGTTGATAATGGCCGGAGCCCACCGGAAATGTGCCCGGAAAAGTGTCCGGCGCACACATGTGTTAAAACATGTTTTATTTCCTATTTTCATTAAATTAGTTCCAACAATCCCCCACATGAATAGAAATGATTCTAAACATATGCTTCTCTGCTTTTAGACAGACAGAATTCTCAAGAGTACAGTCAAAAAATCACTGCATCTGGACTGGTGCCATATTTCATGCTTGAACCGTCCATAGTGAATAGCTATCGGATTTACTCGACCAGGTAGTGACTATGATGTCTTGAACCACCCGGGCTTTTATGTAAACCGAGACAACAACTATCACACAGTTTCATTTTCTCGCAGAACGTTTGGTTCTCTGGTTGTGTTCATTTTGGCCTTAAACATCCCTGGTTTGTTCATGAGTGAATTTGGAGAATTCAGCCTCACTTTATTCTCCTAGACATGGCCCCATGTCACACTCACAAGGTGATTTACCATAAAGAGTATCTTTCATACTCCCCCTTTGTTTCAAGGTGATGGAATCATTAAAAGCTAAGCTTAACCTTAACTCATACATTTTGCATTGTTTATCATCCTTAGGAACTGGGTAGAGACAGTGCTCCACTTGATTCAACTTGGTTAGGTTTTCCCCTTGAACCTACATCATGGGATCTCCAGTCACGTAGGTAGGGTTTTCCTTCAAGCATCCTCTTTCGTAATAGGCTTTAAACTCATTCCTTTTGATGATTTTAAAACTTGATCTCTTGACAAACCCTTAGTAAATGGATCTGCTAGGTTGTCAGCTGATTTGATATAGTCTATCGAGACTATACCTGTTGAGATCAGTTTTCTAATGGACTTATGTCGTCGTCTAATATGACGTGACTTTCCATTGTATAAAACGCTCAATGCCCGAGCTATAGCCGATTGACTATCATAGTGTACACACAATGCCGACACTGGTTTTTCCCACATCGGAATATCTTCCAAGAAGTTCTGAAGCCACTCAGCTTCTTCTGTTGCTTTGTCTAACGCAATGAACTCAGACTCCATTGTGGATCTGGCCAATAACGTTTGTTTAGAAGATTTCCAAGATACTGCTCCACCACCAAGTGTAAACACATATCCACTTGTGGATTTTGAGTTTCTAGAGTCGGATATCCAGTTTGCGTCACTGTATCCTTCTAGAACTGCCGGTTGGTTACTATAGTGCAGCCCATAACTTTGAGTGTAACGGAGATAGTTCAATACTCTAGTTATCCCTTTCCAGTGTTTATGTCCTGGGTTACTTGTATAGCGACTTAGTACATTAACTGAATGCGCTAAGTCAGGGCGTGTACAATTGGTTAAGTACATAAGACTCCCAATTACACGTGCATACTCAAGTTGTGACACTGAGTCCCCCACATTTTTGGTTAGGTGGAGTTGAGGATCCACTGGACTCTTTGCTGTTCCACTCGAGTAGTTCTTGAACCTCTCAAGAATCTTTTCAACATAATGAGCTTGGGACAGGGTAATACTTTCGGATTGTCTAGTGATTTTAATCCCTAGAATGACATCCGCTAATCCCATATCTTTCATGACAAACTGACCCCTAAGTAAATTCTTAGTTCGGTTGATCATGTCTTCATTGCTTCCAATGATAAGCATATCATTGACATATAGACATAACAAGACATATCCCGTAGGAGTATTCTTGATATATATGCACTTGTCGCATTCATTAATGCTGAAACCATTCGACATCATTACGTTGTCAAAATTTTCATGTCACTGCTTAGGAGCTTGTTTGAGTCCATAAAGGGACTTTACAAGTCTACACACCTTGTGCTCTTGTCCAAACACAACATACCCTTCAGGTTGTTTTATGTATATCTCCTCTTCTAAATCTCCGTTTAGAAAGGCAGTTTTTACATCCATTTGATGGATTTCTAGGTTTCGTAATGCCGAAATCCTTTTTATCTGGCATTAACTTGGATGCTATTGCTATAAGCATTCTTATAGAAGTTATTCTCGTAACTGGAGAACAAGTGTCAAAGAAATCCAACCCTTTTTTTTGTCGGAATCCTTGCACTACAAGCCTAGCCTTGTACTTTTCGATTGAGCCATCGGTTTTCAACTTGGTTTTGAAAATCCATTTGCACCCAAGTGCTTTACACCCTTTTGGTAAGTCAACTAACTCCCATGTATGGTTTTGCATAATGGAGTCAATCTCACTTTTGACTGCTTCCTTCCATGAAGGTGCGTCAGATGTAGACATGGCTTCTGTGTAACTTCTTGGTTCTTTCTCCATGAGAAATGTCATTATGAAGTCATCCCCAAACAATTTTTCCGTTCGAGTTCTTTTGCTTCTTCGAGGTTCTTCCTCGACTATTTCATTTCCAGAAGTGCCTTCTTCCCTTTGTTCACGAGTTCATTTTAGATTTTCTTTATCCTTACACGGAAACACGTTCTCAAAGAAAGAAGCATTCCTAGATTCCATTATTGTATTAATATGTATATCTGGTATATCTGATTTATGTACCAAAAACCGATAAGCACTACTGTTGTGTGCATATCCTATGAAAATACAATCAACGGTTTTAGGTCCGATGGTGACCTTTTTAGGAGGTGGTATAGCCACTTTTGCTAGGCACCCCCACACTTTGAGGTATTTGTACGATGGTACTTTACCTTTCCAAAGTTCATATGACGTTTTGCCAGTTACCTTATGAGGTATTTTGTTGAGGATGTAATTGGTAGTAAGCAATGCTTCCCCCCACATGTTCTGGGGTAACCCAGAATCCTGCAACAAGGCGTTCATCATCTCTTTCAGAGTTCGGTTCTTTCGTTCCGCAACTCCGTTAGATTCAGGTGAATAGGGAGCAGTTGTTTGATGAACTATCTCGTGTTCTCTACAGAACGCGTTGAAAGGTTCATCGTACTCGCCTCCTCTATCACTTCGTACGACTTTGATTGTCTTATTAAATTGGTTTTCAACTTCCAACTTGTATTCCTTGAATTTTTCCAAGGCCTCATCCTTGCTTCTTAGCAAGTAGATATAACAATATCTTATACAGTCGTCAATAAATATGACGAAGTACTTTTTACCTCCTCTAGTTTGTATGAACTTCAAATCACACAAATCAGTGTGAATTAAACCTAGAGGTTATGTGGTTCTCTCCACTTGTGGAGATGGTGTTTTTGTGAGTTTTGCATGTACGCAGACTTCACATTTGTCTTTGTATAATTTGCATTTTGGAATTAGGTTTAAATTCATCAGTCTTTGGATAGACTTATAATTTACATGTCCTAATCGTTCATGCCAAATATTAAAAGAGTCAACAACATAAGCAATAGGAGTTTTATTCATTGAAACTTCGGTTACAACTTTTGGGATGACTGTCATTACACACATTTTGAACAGTCCATCCTTTTGATACCCCTTGCTTACATAAATCCCACGTTTAGTGAGAGTTAGCTGATCGGATCCTATTTCGACTTTGAATCCGTTCTTGCTCAGCAAAGATCCGGAAATTAAGTTCTTCTGGATATCTGGCACGTGCATGACATTGTTGAGAGTCAGCTCTTTCTCAGACGTCATTTTTAGCACTATCTTGCCATGACCTTCGACCTTTGATGTGGACGAATTCCCCATAAACAGGATCTCGTCCTGCTTATTCTTCTGATAGGTGGAAAACATCCCCTTGTCAGAACAGATGTGGCGGGTAGCACCAGTGTCATACCACCACTCCATCGGGTTGCTCCCGACCATGTTCACTTCAGACGTCACAATAGCTATATCAACCACTGTCAGATCGCCTTCAGCTACTTGGGCTTGAGCTTTACCCGTGCCTTTGCCTTTGCATGGGTCGCCCGTGTTCCGACATTTGTCGGACTTTTGACCCATTTTGCCATAGGCGTGACACTTGCCGGTGAACTTCTTTTCAAGGGTAACCCAAAGTTCCCTAGAAGTTTCAACCAATGTGTACACTTGGTACAACGAGTAAGACAGACGGCTTAGAATCCACCCTTTACACACATAATCGATGTTCAGATAAGCTTGGAGTTCCTCCACATTTGCGGGTTTACCCTCGGTCACATATCTGTCGCGTTTGTGCATGTTTAAGAAGAATAACATCTTCTGTTGCCAAGTTTTGGAATTAGTTCCATCGAACTTGTCTGGCAGCAATCCTACGTACGGAGAGCCAAACATTGATACTGTCTGAGGGACAGGTTGTTGACCAGATTGTACACCACTTGGAAGTGGATTAGTCGTGGTTGTTAGGTTTAACAACTTAGCCGGTGGTAGACCACTCCCCAATTGAATATGGGGTGTCTGCTCACCCCTATTTTTAGCATCACTAAGGAGCCTCACGATACTTCCATAATCAAAAGTGTTCGCACCGTCGGTAGTTTCCTTTGTGTTATGAACCATTTCAATTACACGGAAACAACCACGGTCAATATTTCAATTTTTTGATCGGAAATCGAACTCAAAAAACCGATTTTTAGAAAATTTGGGTATAAGTCCGTACAAGAACAGACTTGTTTTCGATTTAAAATTTAAATCGAATTCAGGTGTAAAAACAAAAATCCGTTTTGTTTTAAAATTAATTTTGAAAACTGAATTTAAAATTCAAATTCTAAAATTAATTCCGGTAGAAAAAACCCGGTTTGAGTATTCCGGCGCCTTATCTGCAACACTTAATAAACGGTTAGTGCATAACAGCTTAACACGTTTTTTAGAATTAAGACTGTAGGAACCTGTAATACGACAGTTAAACTTTATGCAGTATAACGATAAGGTTCAGAATTTCATACCACCGCAGTGCGTATGTTGAGCAGAGTCGAGATCGGAATCTCTTTCCTTAATTCTAAAAACACCCCGTATTACGACGGTTACCGGTGTTTAAGAATCCCAGGATACAACTGTTGTTCGAATCCATTCTTCGTAATAGAACCGGAAGCCTACGAACCAGTAGTGCGTTGCACTCTTGAGATGAGAAAAGCTCGCAAGCTTGAGAGAGAGAGAAGAGAGAATGATTGTTGGTGCGTTTTGGAATGAATGAAGAGCTCTCTTATTTATAGGAGCTGGAGGAGCTGAATTGGGCTATGGGCCTCGAAGCCCAGCCCAAAACCAGAGCCAATAGGAGGCTGACACGTGTCCGCAATCCATGACTTTCAAAGCCACGATTTTAGGAGTCAACGGAAGACCATAACCGCCCACTTTTGGAGGGGTTGTTGGCTGATCCGTTGGACTGGATATTCGGATATCCAACCCGGTCCGCTGATCCGTTTGCACAGATGGGCTTGGCCCAAGGCCTTCCTCATCTGGACTGTTGGACTTCGAGTTGGGTTGGCCCAAAAATAATATAGGTGGCCAGCCCAGATTATAATTAGGTCCACCCGCCCCGCAACACGGCACGACACGGACTCGGACACGGCGCGACGCGGCACGGCGCGACACGGCACAAGCACGAGCACAAACACAAGCACAAGCACATGCCTTAGTGCATATTTGCCCCTTATATCCTACTCCCTTTTACCTCCATATAGTCGATGTGGGATTCTCCTAATTTTGACTATTTTCCCAAGTTATTGCCTATCACGCAACCAACTTTGGGCATCCATTTCTCATTCAAACGGAACTCAAATTTAATGTATGAATATACCACGAGTAAGAGCTCGCGGAGACGAAGCCAACGCTCCCACTTTCCGGTGTTGATAATGGCCGGGGCCCACCGGAAATGTGCCCGAAAAAGTGTCCGGCGCACACATGTGTTAAAACATGTTTTATTTCCTATTTTCATTAAATTAGTTCCAACAGGAGAAAATATAGTAGGGTGGTAGGTTGAAGGGGAGAGGTGTGGACAAGGGAGAGAAGGGTTGTGCATGATCGGGGTGTAGAGACCCAGAGCTAGGAGATTGGGGAGAGGAAGGCGGTGTGCAAGGGGCAGGGGCTAGGAGACGTAGCCTGGGAGGAAGATAAAGAAGGAGGTGAAGGCGCCAGCGTGACATGGGGCCCTAGAGAAAGAGAAGGGAGAGGAGAGGAGAGGAAGACGCCCAGGTGGCGCCGGCTAGGCCAAGTGAAGAGGAAAAGAAGAAAAATAAAATAAAATAAAGAAATAATTTGGTCAAACCTTTTCAATTTCATTTGGATTTGTGTATCAGTCAATTTTTGCCACTTTTATTAAATTGAAGTTGGAAGGTTATTCGGCTAAAATAAATAGAAGAAAAAGATAAATAGAATAAAATAGGGTAAAATAAATAGAACTCAAAAAAATAACGGATTGACCGCGGACGTTACGGATCGTAATATTTTTTGAACATTTACGTAGAATAATATATAGAATATACACACACACATATATATATATATACTTATTTTAAATTTATCAATATATAAACTTGTAAAAATTTTAAATTTATGCTATAAAAATAATAATATTAAATGAAAAATATTTATATAAAATTCACCTTATTTTAGGGGTGTTTATCGATAGCCTCTTGCTGACTTATTTCAAAGAGATAACATGATCACTCAGTGAAGGTGTCGACACCGCTAGAGGTAGAAAACAATAAAGTCGGCCATCGACGGCCTGAAAGAAAGGACCGAAAGATTAATGAAGGAGCAAGCCGTTTGGATAGTCTATGAGATGAACGCATGATGATTGATGACAAATTTTAAGGTAAAAGTTATGTTTATTAAATAGTTCAAAACTTCTCGAAATAATCTCCGTTTCACTTAAACGTAAAAACTGTTTTAAAAAATTAATGTAACAAATTTAACGTCCTTAATTGTTAAATCTACTCCATTGATGATTCTTCCCGAGTAAGTTTCATATATATACTGATATTTTTTTGTTTAGATTTAATCAAATCTTTTAAATGGTTGTCTTTATGAATCCGGATGAATAGTATATTATTCACTGCTATCATCTTTATTAGATTATTTAAATAAGTATAAATATGTTATTACGTTACATGTGGACATGATAATAAAATTTTACTCAAAAACATTAAATATATAAATATAGCCGCACAAGGTGCGAGTTATGAACTAATTTTTGATAAATATGTAGGCAATCTCTTTAGAGCTTGTTTGATATGTATCGGACATTAGAAGTAAAATTTTAATTATAGTCAATAATAATATAACTCGATTGTTAATATAAGGTGCATGGTATGTTGTTGGTATAGTAGACGTTTTCAAATGAATGAAACGTCGTTTACATATATATATATATATATATATATATATATATATATATATATATATAAAAGGTGCATGGTATGTTGTATAGTAGACGACCGAAACGGCGTTTGTGTGTGTATAGTGTATATATATACAGCGAGTGTTTGATATTTGTTAGAGATTATAGATTATAATATTAAATAGTTTATATGGGTGGAATTATTTCAGAAAATGACACTTAAAATTATTGAAAATTAATCTTCAATAATTTTTATGTAGATTAATCTAAATGAATCTTCATCTGATACAATTCAAAATATGTTCCAAACGAATCCTAAAATCTCTTATCAACCCATGATTTATTTAAAAAAAAATTATTCGGTAAAAGTGCATGTGATGTATCGAAGAGCATCTAATTACTCAAATATGAACACATCTTGATAAATATTCCATATTATTTTGAGTTTGTCGTAGGTTGTATTCGTCACGTGTACATATTTATACAAACTTCTCCATAAATCCTCGTAATCTAACACTAGTTGGTTGAAAAAAAGTTGATAAATTATTACCCTTTCAACTACATAATACATTTCAATTGGTATACACCATACCTTATACTATAAGACTAATATTTGTATTGTAATCTATTTGAACAAAATAAAATAGTTGTCCGGGATCCTTCCCCCTTCATTAATTTACCATTGGGATGTAATGTAATTTATCTCATAAAGTTAAGATGCTAATTGTTTTCATTTTTTTGTAAATGAAAACAATAAAGATAATGCTCTAAAACCCTATTTAAAATCCCTATAGGTGCAAAGTTTTAGGCGTGGGGGGAATCTCCTTGGTACCCTAATACTGTCGCATGTGATTGGATATAGAGCACAGAATTATTGGATGAAAGGTACTACTGCATACTATAAACTACCATGCATGATGCATGTGTGGTGTGGGGTGGTGTCACGAGCCGGTCAAGGATTTGAGGTTGGAACCAGCATGGAGGTTTTTTAGTTTTTTTGGGGGAAGGGATTCCTGCATGTTTTTATTTTCTTGAAAACGAAAAAGGGTTAGCAAAGAATTATATTGTAGACTTAGTTCATCCTAAAGCATACTTGCGGATGAGAATACGAAGTTTGGGGTCGTCAGAAAATGGTGTGATGGGGTTCAAAATTCTTAAATGGGTCAAATAGTCATCAACACAGTTGATTTTTCTGAACACATGTCTGACTTGGACTTTCTCAAAGAAGCAAAAATTCAGTCTGAAGTCGGATATCATCATCTCGATCTCTCAGGGACAACTTCAAAGTCCTTGGAGTGCCTAGATAACACATAAGTTATCACCCTCAATTTCAATCTTTTTTATATTTAGCCCAATTATTTCTTTTAGTCCAACTTTCAGCGCGAACACTTCTGCTTTAACTACCGAGTTAAAGTTATTTTTTTAGCTTCCAAACTAATTAGTTCACCGTAATTATTTCGTATATCAAAACCAATGGATGGTATTCCCAAATCGAGTTTTGATCCATCAAAGTTTAGTTTGTGGAACCTAGGTTTTGATTTATCTCATTTACTATTATTTTTCTTTCTTATGTTGGGCAAGCTGTTCTTTTGAATATACTTAAATTGGTATTTATCA
Source organism: Fagopyrum homotropicum (assembly GCA_033239125.1). Taxonomy (NCBI): domain Eukaryota; kingdom Viridiplantae; phylum Streptophyta; class Magnoliopsida; order Caryophyllales; family Polygonaceae; genus Fagopyrum; species Fagopyrum homotropicum. Next base: position 106,646,503 of record BSWB01000006.1, on the reverse strand, counting down.
TTTTCAATCTTATGATTTTTCCAATACTGAACTTGATTTCTAATGAAATTTAGTATGTTGTGATCCAGTTGCATCATTGTTAAATATGATTTTATTTCTGAAGAACCAAATTACTCTACCATATGGTAGCAAGACGTGAAAAGTTAGTTATTCCATCTTGTTTTTTTTTTATTTCTAGTAAGAGTTCGTGTGGTCTTTTGTTTTCCGTTTTAATGGTATTGAGATTAGTGCTTATAATTAAGTCAGATTTTGTGATTATATTTTTACTAAAGGGACAATCAATAAGAAGATGTACAAAATCTTCAAGTTGGTGATCACAAAATTCGCAGTTAGTAGGAACCACGATTCTTCCGATAAGTTTTGCTTTAGTTGGGATACCGTTTCTTGAGATTTTTCATATGAAGTTTTTAATTTTTGGTTGGATGTCTTATTTCCAAATCAATCGCAAGAATAGACAAGAAGTCATCCGGACTCCTTATCTATTATATCCGAGGCAGATTTTGTGCCATTCGAGTTGCTTCTCCGGTACAACTTGTCTTGTATTTCATTTGTTGGAATTTTCCTAATTGTTGGGCCAATAAAGTTTTGTAGCTTATTTTCAATTTTAGAGGTGTCCCGTTCATTGGATTTGATGAAGTGAATGACTTTAATACGAGTATTGATTAGATTGGTATTTTGTACTAATTTAATAAGGGGAGTCGTTGTGACCTAGTTATCCTGCCAGAAGTTGATTGTTTTTCCATTGCCTATCTGTCAAATAATTCTTTTTTTTTTTAAATTTAGATTTAAGTTTTATCAGCAAGAATTTTTCAGAGTAGCTTCATTTGAAGGGTTTTATTAGTAGTGAGGGACTTTCTTAATGCCGGACCACCGTTTCTTTTTGGTTTACAAATTGAATTACATCTTATCAATGGTCTATGATTGTTGTCTTTGTTCCAAAATAATTTTTTTTATACGTATTATCGAGTTCGTCCAAATTATTCCTTGGGAGCATAAAACCTTGCATAACAAAGGTTGGTTTAGTCGTTAAGTTCGGCTTTTTGAGGTAATTAATCTTTTGTCCAGAGATGGAACAATAAGTATCAAGTATTTCTTTTGTTCTAATGCAGGAGTTTGAGTTTGCTTTGGTAAAAAAGATCATATCATCCGCAAATGATAGGAAACAGATTGATTTTGTGTTCCTAAATACGGAGAACTCAATATGGTTGTCATAATTATTGCAATCATTTTGGATCATTTGTGTAAGGATTTCAACTCTTAATATGAAAAGGTAGGGTGATAAGGGGTCTCCTTGTCTGAGTCCTTTTCCAGGGAAGAATTGATCAATTGATCCATTGTTGACAAGAACCGAGAAAGAAATTGTAGAGATGCATTCCTCGATTCATCCCACAAAATTTTCATTAAATCCAAAGTTTTGACGAATGCGAATGATAAATTCTTTGCTAACTTGGTCATATGCCTTCTCCATATCAAGTTTAATGGTTGTTTACCCTTCCTTGCCTTTTCTACTACGAAAAGAGTGAAAAAATCTTGTGTGCAATAAGAATGTTATCATGTTTTGACCTTTTAGTGACGAAAGCTCCTTGAAGAGGATGAATGAGTTTTGGCATGATGTGTTTCATTCTATTCATAACGATTTTAGCTATTAGTTTTGTAGATTGTTGAGCAAAGGCTGATAGGTCTAAGTTGGTTAATAGAAGTAGAATTTTCTACTTTTGGAATTAAAGTTATGAAAGTGTGATTTATTTGTTTGAGTAGTTTTCCACTTCTGAAAAAGCTCTTAATTACTTTTGAAACATCCGTTCCCATAATGTGCCAGTATTTATGGTAAAATCCGGCTGACATACCATCATATCTTGGGGATTTATCACATCCGATGTCAAAGATAGCATTTTTAATTTCCTCATTTGTTGGAGGTTTGGTTAGTATTTCATTGTCTTCGTTACTGACTTTGTTCTTGACGAGTTAAAGTTTTTCTTCCAATAGGTTTTTATCTAGTGGGGAGCTAGTGAATTTGCACACAAATTCTTTTTTAACTTCCATACGAATTTCATTTTCAGTTGAAATAATTGTCCCATTTGATCTATTAATTCCTTTATATGATTCATATTTCTTCTACCGATAGCAATCCGGTGAAAGTATTTGGAGTTTGTGTCTATGTTTCTCATATTTTTTTTCTTTATTCTTTGTCTCCAATATCTTTGGTGGAAGTTGATAAGATGATTTTTTTTATTAAAAATATTCTTTGATGATTTTCGATTCTTTGGTTTAGGTTCGGATGTGATAGGTCTTGAATATCCATTAGTTGGGTTTCGACTTCTTTCAGTTGTTTGAAAATATTTTCAAAGTTTACTTTGCTCAATTCTTTAGCTTTTTGTTTTTAAATGTTGAATCTTTCTGATGAGGTTAAACATTTCATTCACCCTATATTTAGCACGTCAAGTTTGTTTCACAATGTTTTCAAACGCTTTGTGTTTACCACGTCATTTCAAATTTGAACGGTTGTGGGGTGAACGGTATTGAGTCCGCTAATTCCAGTGAGATTTGATAGTTATCCGAGATTGTGAAAGCGTGATTTTTTTTATTTTTAAAAGGGGATACCATCGAAGAATATGATTATGGACCAAGACACGGTCAAGTTTTTCAAGGATATTTTTTGGGCCATCACGGTTTTTCCTTCAAGTAAATTTGTTGCCACTTGTTTGAATGTCATCGAGATTACATAGGTTTCTTAAGTTATTCAGTCTATTGAGTCTAGTTGAATTGATTGTGGCTCCTCCTTGTTTTTTCGAGTAGTGTTGGATTTCATTCAAATCACCCATGATAATACATGGTGTTGGTAATTCATTGATTAGACTGGCTATCGAATCCCAAAACATATTTTTTGATATCTCCTGAGGTGGTGAATAAGAAAATACAATGTTCATTTTACGGTTTTGATTATTGCAAACCACTTCAATACAAATGAATTGAGATAAGACTGGTCGTTTGATTTTAAGTTGGTAAGCTTTCCACAGTAAGCATAAGGCCCCTCACTCCCGGTAGCGGGACAATATATGATATTCTCAAAGCCCGCCGATCTCCAAAGGCAATCTTCTGGCGGGTTTTCAGATTTTGTCTCTCCTAGAGCAATTATGTTAATGTTATTTATTTTGCAAACGGCTTCGAGATTTGTCCAGAAGTTACTCCGGCTCATACCTCTTATGTTCCAAACACTTATTATCATCTTAACCTAGTAGGGATATGTTTAATTTAAAGGGTATCGTAGGTTTGAAATCCTAGTCCTCGTAGGACACAGTTTGTGCCTTTTGTTTTGGAGTTTCATTATAATGGGTTTAGCGAGATTTAATTATTGACGCACGGTGAAAGCATTGGGAAGTAGCATTGATAAAAGGCTACTTGTCAAGTCATTATCCCCAATAGAGACATCAAGTGATAAATTTTATTAAATTTACTAGCTTTATCTCGTTTAGTCATTTTGTTATTATGATAATCCCAACTATCCTCAATAGTGAGATAATTAGTTATTGTGTCGATTTGATTGGGTTATAGCCCGTGAGCATTATTTATGTATCTAGTCGAGAGACTTTCGGAAGCAGTCCGTCCTTCGTCTATGTTTGTTGTGTTAAAGCAATTGGGGTTAAGCCCGAGGGTAATGTTGGTGTATTGTGTTGATAAACAACCAAATCCAAATCCGTCACGAGGTGAGCAAAGATGAACAAACAGTTCAACAACACATACAAAAATCATGAATGGTAATTGTTGTTGATACACAAAACTAGAAGCGAGAAGGGTTTTGAATTGAGGAACCACCAAAAATGAAAATCTTTAGGCTTAGTTTGTTCCTGCAAGCGAGAAGGGTTTTCAATTTTCTGGAAACCTTGTTATGAGTGCAAGCAAGGTAAAATCGACAAGTGAAACAAAGCAGCAAGGTTAAACAACTAATAAGGCCCAAAAGCCAACAAAGATGGTTGAAATGTCTAAAAAATTATATCAAATGTAAGATCAGGGGTGGCCTTAGAAATAAGAACCTAGAAACATGCATTGGGTATTCTAAACCTTCTCAAGGCAGAAAGGAAATGACAACAAAACAACACCAAACCGCTCATGTTCCAACGGAGGTTAAACTAAACTAAACAAGATTCCCATTCCATGTTTAGATGGATAAGTGTTTTCCAAAAACTAAACAAAACACACAAATCACATCTATAATAGGTAGGGTTACTGCATTCATTTTTGAAATTATTTAGTAGGAACCAGATGCAAAATAAAAATGACTTCAGGTCGTTAGGCAAAGAGCATCTCCAAAAAATAAGCACAACGAAATACTTATTTCAAAAGAAATATTTAGCCGTAAAGTGGGAAGAAACCAAGATCATAAAAAAATCTGAATATAAATTTGAAGATCCAATATTGTTTCGTGTGGTTGGGTTGAAAAGAAGGGGTTCTTCTGTTGAGATTATATACTCCATGGTTAAAGCATATTTTCACGTTGTCGAGATGATTAAAAGTGCCAAAGATTTCATCATTTGAAGGATTATGGACAAGTGATAATAGAAGGAAGTGATGCAACACACAAAACAACCACACACTAGTTTCTGTAGATGAGACCGTCTCGGTTTTTTCCTTTTCTTCTTTCTTCTTCATTTTCCCATTTTCCATTGCCGGTCGAACGGGCCTCTCTTGATTTGGAGTGATGAAGGTTCTTCGGGAATGTGCCTTCGTCATTCTCTGATTCCGTGGCTACACCTCAATCCATCTCGATTTGAAGGCAACAAAGGCTTCGTCCTTAGATTATCAGGTCGAGGAATGCTCCAAGTAAAACAAAACTTCCTTCTTCTTCTTCATCCAATACTAGGACAGGGGTCGAAATTGCTTCCTTTACACATTCCAAGGGGTGGCGATGTAACACCCCAAGTTCTAGGAACTCGAAGCGCTACGGGCTAGGACCGCACAATGGGTCCCGACCCTCAGAGTAGCAACAACAAACGGATCTTATAACAAGGCACGGACAAATGAAAACCAAAACTCAAAATAAAACCAAAGGTTTAAACAAAAGAAAACACAAAAGCTCCGCAGCCAAGTTCAAAACAAAAGGGAAACAACATAAGAAACACAAAAACCCGATCTCATCCTATAATGTACGGGAACCCCGGCTGACCACACCATCCAGATCACTCAGCAACATCCTGAACCTGCGGAACATCTACAATGACGGTATAAACCGTTATCTAACATTCTAGATACTAGCAAGAGCGTAAAGACACAAACACACATAAGGTAAAAAAACATAGCATGCTCACACATCAACCGGTTATTATCTTTCATTCAGGTTATCCATTTCTAATTCAACTTCTTTTGTCACACGAGAATCTCCCGAAACTCGCCTCCTCTTCCGTCTACCAATAGGAATAGATCACTACTATCCGTTACCTACGGGCCTGGGTTGCAAGAGCACATTCTAGTCTTCTGTAGGACTAGACAAGTGGTCACCGCCTGGTTATAATGCAATTGGGCCAGTTAAGGTTATAAAGGGTGAATTCTATTCCGGTTATCCATTAACAATAATAAACAACACAAACAAGCCAATACAATCCAACTAATACGTGGAATGAAGCTAAGTAAGTCCTAGGGACTTACCTCACTCGAAGGTAACACAAAGGCTCAGTAACAACTCAGGAACAACTCAGGAGAAAGCTCAGTTTCCCTCAGGAAAGGAGCAAAGAAAGGTTATACGAACAAGTATCACGGATCAGGAACGAAACGGTTGCTAGAAGTCTATAACTTCTAGTCTCAACGATCTCTAAGAGATCTCCACAAGCTAAGGGCTCAACCTTAGACTAACAACAACTCAAGGAACAAGGAACAACCACATTGATCAAGGAAAGGAACGAGGAAAGAAAGGAAGGAAGCAACTCACCAAAGGCGGAAGTTACTGCAGAGAAAACCGCAGGGGCGGTTGGAGAGAGGCGCAGGGGCGGCACGTGACAGAGGGGCAGGGGCAGCTCTGTGCAGGCGCGAGGGCAGATCTTCGACAAAAGCTACTGTCGAGCTTCTCTTTGACAGAACTTACAGCAAGGGACACCAAAGCTTGAACCTTTGACTCTACCACGTCAAGACTCAACTCCAGACAGCCTGAGAACAACAAAGGATCAACAACGGAACGTTCCACAAGGATCAAGGCTCATGCTTGATCCTTGGAGAAGAAGAAAAGAGAAGAATGAAAGGAAGAGACCAAAACAGAAGGAGAAGCAAGATGCAACAACACATGAACGTGAAGAAGAATAAGGGAGGAAGAACTTACATGTTCAACAAGGACACAAGGGCAAGGCTGCAACACTCTAGGGTTGAAGAAGACGTAAGCAAGAAACCAGAAAAAGAGGAAAAGACGGGAATATAAAGGGACGGGCTGGAAAGATAGACGGAAAGGCATCTAGGGTCTAGAAAGAAGATCAGGAAACCGGCCCATAAGATAGAATATCGGATATTCTATCTATGGAAGGAAGATAAAAAGAACGGAAGGAAGATCGGGCACGATCTGTCGTCATCCACAGGGGCGGATCATCTCGGCCGCAGGGACGGCCTTCTTCGCCGCGGGGCGGTGAAGGCAAAACTGGGGTCTTACACCAGAACACCGTAAAAAGAAGTTCCGTCCCGAAACTTGCAAAAGCCCAACGATCACAACGACACAAAAAAACAGAACTGAACTCATATATTCCCACTCGGGGCACGTAACTCAAAACGTCACAAAACCGTAGGCAACGCAACAAAGGGAAAAACTGAAATAAACGGCTATGCTAAAGGTGCATCAAGCTCAGCGTAAAACTCCGGATAGTTCCTCTGGTTACTATCCTCTGTCTCCCAACTCGCCTCATCAGCTCCTCGCATCGACCACCGGATCTTCAACATCAGTAAGTCCTTCGAATGCAAGCGTCTCGTACTGCGCTCTAAGACAACCACCAGGTGCTCTACGAACGTGTGGTCTGGCTCGATCACTAGATCCTCATGACTGACAATGTGTCTCGGGTCTGGTATGTACTCTCGTAACTGAGACACATGGAAAACTGGGTGAACACCCTCGAGTCTCGGTGGCAACGCAAGTCTGTATGTTGCCTCTCCAACTCGCTCCAGAATCTCAAACGGTCCAACGTATCTGGGGCTCAACTTCCCCTTGACACCGAAACGTCTGATGCCTTGTGTCGAAGATACTCTTAACCAAACCTGAGCTCCCACTCTGAACTCCAGAGGTCTGCGCCTCTTATCTGCATAAGACTTTTGTCGACTCTGTGCTGCTAACATCCGCTCTCGGATTATTGCTACTCGAGCCATGTCATCCTGAATCTACTCAGGTGCTACTCCGCTAGCACTACTAGGTTCATCCCAACACAACGGTGTACGGCATCTCTGTCCGTATAAAGCCTCACATGGAGCCATCCCGATCAATGCGTGCCAACTGTTGTTGTACGAAAACTCCACGAAGGGAAGGTGATCTGGCCACACCTGTCCCCAATCTAACACACAGGCTCGTAACATGTCCTCCAAAGTCTGGATGGTCCGCTCAGAGTGACCATCGGTCTGAGGATGATAAGTTGTTGTGAACTGCAGACTCGTACCTAGGGTGGCATAAAGCTGTTGTCGAAACCTCGAAGTGAACCGTCCGTCTCTGTCAGAGACAATAGTCATAGGTACCTCATGAAGTCTCACTATCTGTCTAGTGAACTTCTCTGCCAATCGACTCACCGGCCATGTTTCCTTGATCGGAATGAAACGTGCGGTCTTCGTTAGTCGATCTACTATGACTCAAATAGCATCAAAACCACGACTCAGTCTCAAACCGGTCACAAAATCCATAGAGATGTCTTCCCACTTTCACTAAGGGACAAGAAATGGGTGTAGCTCATCTCTTGGTCTATGACGCTCGATCTTGACCTGCTGACAGGTCGCACACTGGGCTACATATCTCGTGACGTCTAGCTTCATACCTCCCCACCAGAAAGAGCGTCTGATGTCCTGATACATCTTACTCGCACCGGGATGTACTGAGTACGGTGAAGAGTGAGCCTCCTGAAAGATCCTCTGTCTCAACTCTTGATCTGATGACACACAAACACGCTCTTGACGTCTCAAAACTCCATCAGCACCCACTACAAACTGCGGTGCCTCTCCTCGAGACATCCGGTCTCGGATCTGTGTCAAAGCTGCCCAACTCTCCTGCTTTTGTCGGATTTCGGCCAACAGATCAAGTACTATCTCCAAGGTGGACAACTGACTGTTAGAATCCGGAAAGTGGATATCCATCTCTAGCCATGTCAAATCTCGCTGCAAACTAGGCTGATCTGTCAGCCTAGCGATCGCCATCTCTCGGGTAGTCTTCCTACTGAGGGCATCTGCTACCACGTTAGTCTTCCCTGGGTGGTATAAGATCTCAAGATCGAAGTCATTGATCAACTCCAACCATCTGCGTAGGCGGTTATTCAAATCCCGTTGAGTGAAGTACTTCAGACCCTTATGGTCTGTGAAAATTTGACACGTAGCTCCTTATAGATAATGTCTCCAAATCTTCAAAGCATGAACCACAACACCCAACTCAAGGTCATGAGTAGGGTAATTCTCCTCGTACGTCTTCAGCTGTCTAGACGCGTAAGAAATTATCATACCCCTTTACATCAAAACACATCTCAAGCCCAGCTTGGATGCGTCGCTATAAACCACAAAATCCTCAATGCCCTCTGGCTGAGCTAGGATAGGAGCAGAGGTCAACCTCTTCTTCAGCTCCTCGAAGCTCTGCCGGCACGGCTCAGACCATACGAACCTCGTAGACTTTTGCAACAAGGAAGTGAGCGGTCGAACGATAATTGAAAAGCCCTCAACAAAACGCCTGTAGTAGCCTGCCAATTCTAAGAAGTTGCTCACCTCCTTGATGTTTTTAGATGGCGGCCAAGATGCTACTAACTTGATCTTTGCTGGATCTACCTTGATCCCTTCAGCTGAAACAATGTGACCAAGGAATGCTACCTCGGACATCCAAAACTCGCACTTAGAGAGCTTGGCGTAGAGCTCTCTATCCTGTAAGACCTGAAGAACGATCCTCAAGTGTCCTGCATGCTCCTCTCTACTACGAGAGTAAACCAGAATGTCGTCAATGAAGACAACTACAAACTGGTCTAGAAAGTCGATGAAGATGCTGTTCATCAACTCCATGAAGACTGTGGGCGCATTCGTGAGCCCGAATGGCATCACTACAAACTCGTAGTGTCCATATCTGGTCCGAAATGCCGTCTTAGCTACATCCTGCTCTCTCACCCTCAACTGGTGATACCCAAATCTCAGATCGATCCTCGAAAACACTGAAGCTCCATGCAGTTGATCCAAAAGATCATCAATACGGGGCAATGGGTACTTATTCTTGATTGTCACTTTGTTCAACTCTCGGTAGTCGATACATAACCTCATTGACATGTCTTTCTTCCTGACGAAGAGAACTGGTGCGTCCCAAGGAGATACACTAGGGCGGATGAAGCCCTTCTCTGCTAACTCCTCGAGCTGCTTCTTCAACTCAAGCATCTCAATAGGCTCCATACGATAAGGAACCTTAGAGATCGGTCTCGTAACGGGGTCTAGATCAATGCCAAAGTCTACACTCCTCTGTGGAGGTAACCTTGATGGCTCTCCAAAGACGTCCGCAAACTCGCAAGCTAATGGAATCTCCTCCAAAGCTGGACTAGTACTATCCTTCATGGCATAGCACCAAAAAGCCTCGCATCCCAGACTGATAAGTCTCGCAGCTCGAACTGCACAGATGACTATACCAGTCTTCCCGAGATCCCATCCTCTGAAGATCTCAATATGGCCTGCATCTGTAGTTACTATCACTTTCCTCTTGCCGATGTTTAGAACTTCTCGATGTCGATCCATCCAATCCATACCCAAAATAACTTCTTCATGTACTAAGTACATGACGAAGAAGTCAGCTGGCCAATCGCAACCTTCCAATCGAATAGGGCAATCGCGAACCTCTCGTGTACCTCGAATCTTACCCCCATCGGGTAATCCTATAAAGAAGGGTCTACCTTCTACATTAACTAAGGCCAATCTATCTACACATGCATCAGATACAAAAGAATGCGTAGCACCAGTATCGATAAAAACTCTGATAGGAAAACCATTAATATGAATGGTACATGTGGCCATTGGCGTTGTCGGCTCTACAACACTCCTCAACTCATACACTTTAGCTGATGCATCTATGGTGTCTACAGATCCACCAACACGTCATCTACCTCTCCCCTGTCCCGGAGTGGAACCCTGAAGAGCTGTAGAACCAGAAACTCTCTGCTGCTGCTGCTGAAACTGAGATCTCTGTCCTCCTCCAACAACACTAGCAGGTGAAGAATCCTACCGTGATAGCGCCTTGCCCTGATGGCAAAACGCAGATCTGTGTCCGGGCTTGCCACTGGAAAAACAAGTCACTGTTGGCTTCTTGCAATCTGCTCGGATGTGTCCACCTACTCCGCAATTATGACACTGTCTTTCTCTGTCAAAACTCTGCTGGAAACCAGAACGTTCAAGCGTCTGACTACGCCCAATTTCAATTGCTCCAGCTCCAGCACTGGCTGATCCAGTCTTATGTCTCTTCTCAGGGCCTCCTGTCTAAGAAGCTCTCCTACGACCCGGTCGGTCTCTCTCATAAGCAGAATCTCTATCCTGATAGTCCGTCAAAGAATGACAACGGAAACAAGCAAGATAAGAGCGTGTTGACTCTCTCAACCTCCGAGAGAAAAGGTAAACATGTTGATCCTCCGGTGGTGCAGACGAACCCAACAAAGATAACTCATCCTGAAACTTGCTGATGATCTAAGCGATAGGCAAATCCTCGAATCCAGCCTCAAGGAAATCCTGAAGACGATCTCTCCTCATAGCTGCAAGGCAGTAGCGATCCCTGATCACCGTCTTCATCTCCTCATAATTGGTGACCTTACTGCGAACGGTCCTCCACCAAGAATGAGCCTGATCCTTCAGTAGCGTTTGTGCTATGTTGAATCGACGTCCCTCTGGGCAACTGATAGCCTCCATAGTAGTATCCAGTTGTCCTAGCCACTGCTCCACCTCCAATCCAGTCTTTCCCATGAAAGTGGGAACCTTCAGTTGATCGAAAGCTTTCAACCAACTGTCGGGCTTTGGCTTCTTTGCCTCAGCAGGCGCTCTGACAACCTTAGCAACTCCAACAGGTGGGGAAACAACCTGTGAAACTCTCTGCGAAACATCAGCTGACCTCGCAGAAACTGGCGGCACTGGTGATGGTCCTCCAGTCTTGATAGCCTCCTCAACTCTCTGCACATAGTCGCGATATGCAGAAGCTCCGATAGACGCTCGTACGGCCTCTATCGATGGCGCTCTTTGTGCTCCACACCGAGCAACGGTCACGTTCCCAGCCTTAGGAACAACACTCTCAGCAACTTCTTCAGCGAACGCCTCAGCGATAGGCGGATCAGCAACTGGGGCTTGGCTCCGACCTCTAGCTAGTGGAGGTCTTCCTGCACGTCCTCATCCACGGACGGCAGGTGGAAGTGGCGGTCAACCCCTTCCTCGCCCCAAAGCAGATGTAGCTCTAGTATGCGTCATCTGCTATAAGGATAGATATATAAGAAACTATATATAAGGCCACTCTACAGCTAAAGCAAAACCAAAAAAAGCACATATAAAGGCCAACACAAAGAAACTGCACTGCTGAGATCCGCGGAGGTAGTGGTGGTCGCCCGTACATCTATCCCAAACCGACAAGTTTAAAACAAAACCCCCTTTTGAAAAAGTAAGACCCCTTGCGGGTTCAATTTATCTATCCATTCGACCTTTAGAAGATTTCGAGTGCCATTGTTGCCAACTTGGAGCTCTGATACCATATTGTAACACCCCAAGTTCTAGAAACTCGAAGCGCTACGGGTTAGGACCGCACAATGGGTCCCGACCCTCAGAGTAGCAACAACAAACAGATCTTACAACAAGACACATACGGATGAAAACCAAAACTCAAAATAAAACCAAAGGTTTAAACAAAAGAAAACACAAAAGCTCTGCAACCGAGTTCAAAACAAAAGAGAAACAACAAAAGAAACACAAAAACCCGATCCCGTCCTATAATATACGGGAACCCCGGCTGACCACACCATCCGGATCACTCAGCAGCATCCTGAACCTGCGGAACATCTACAATAACGGTATAAACCGTTAGCTAACATTCTAGATACTAGCAAGAGCGTAAAGGCACAAACACACATAAGGTAAAGAAAACACATAGCATGCTCACACATCAACCGGTTATTATCTTTCATTAAGGTTATCCATTTCTAATTCAACATCTTTTGTCACACGAGAATCTCCCGAAACTCACCTCCGCTTCCGTCTACCAATAGGAATAGATCAGTACTATCCGTTACCTACGGGCCTGGGTTGCAAGAGCAGATTCTAGTCTTCTGTAGAACAAGACAAGTGGTCACCGCCCGATTATAATGCAATTGGGCCAGTTAAGGTTATAAAGTGTCACTCCTATTCCGGTTATCCATTAACAATAATAAATAACACAAACAAGCCAATACAATCCAACTAATACGCGGAATGAATCTAAGTAAGTCCAATGGACTGACCACAATCGAAGGTAACACAAAGGCTCAGCAACAACTCAAGAACAACTCAGGAGAAAGCTCAGTTTCCCACGGGAAAGGAGCAAAGAAAGCCTGTACGAACAAGCATCACGGATCATGAACGAAACGGTTACTAGAAGTCTATAATTTCTAGTCTCAACGATCTCTGAGAGATCTCCACAAGCTAAGGGCTCAAGCTTATTCTAACAGCAACTCAAGGAACAAGGAACAATCACAAGGATTAAGGAAAGGAACGAGGAAATCAAGGAAGGAAGCAACTCACCAAAGACGGAAGTTATTGTAGAGAAAACCGCAGGGGCGGTTGGACAGAGGCAGAGGGGCGGCATGTGGCAGAGGTGCAGGGGCGGCTCTGTACAGGCGCGGGGGCGGATCTTCGACAAAAGCTACTATCGAACTTCTCTTTGACAGAACTCACAACAAGGGACACCAAAGCTCGAACCTTTGACTCCACCACGTCAAGACTCAACTCTAGAGAGCGTGAGAACAACAAAGGATCAATAACGGAATGTTCCACAAGAATCAAGGCTCATGCTTGATCCTTGGATAAGAAGAAAAGAGAAGAACGAAAGGAAGAAACCGAAACAGAAGGAGAAGCAAGGTGCAGCAACACATGAACGTGAAGAAGAACAAGGGAGGAAGAACTTACACGTTCAACAAGGACACAAGGGCAAGGCTGCAACACTCTAGGGTTGAAGAAGACGTAAGCAAGAAATGGAAAAAAGAGGAAAAGACAGGAATATAAAGGGACGGGCTGGAAAGATAGACGGAAAGGCGTATAGGGTCTTGAAAGAAGATCAAGAAACCGGCCCATAAGATAGAATATCGGATATTCTATCTATGGAAGGAAGATAAAAAGAACGGAAGGAAGATCGGGCACGATCTGCCGTCATCTGCAGGGGCGGATCATCTCGGCCGCAGGGGCGGCTTTCTTCACCGCGGGGGCGGTGAAGGCAAAACTGGGGTCTTACAGGCGAGGCTTTTTGATCTTTGGATCTACACGTGTAGTGGCAGTGAAGGTGTAGGGCAAGGTTGTTTTTCGAAACTATTCCGATTTGGGGCACCAAGGTACCATAGATCGGATAAAAATTTGATTCAACGTGTTTGTGGTTTTTAGCATTGATTTTTGAGGTGTAAGAGGCCACCGGAGGTTAGGCTCTATATGCGGCGGAGGTTGTGCTCCGTAGGTGGCACTGGTGTAGGGTTGTTTATTTGGATAGAGTTTTTTTAGGCTCTATATGCGGCGGAGGTTGTGCTCCGTAGGTGGCACTGGTGTAGGGTTGTTTATTTGGATAGAGTTTTTTTTATACTTGCCACATTAGAGAGTGATGGGGGTTTGCGCATTTGATCGTATTTTATATAGATAAACATAGGTTAAGTATTCAAAAATCGGAGGACAGCCTGACCCCTTACATTTACAGCAAGGAAAATTATAATAATCATCGAGAAGGTCACATAATAAAGTAAAACCAGTTTGAAATTGAAAAGCATAAGAAGTGAGATAGTCCACTACCTTATTGGCCTCGCGATAAATAAATCGAACCTGTTTATTCTAGTTTCTTTTAAAAAAATTTTGGCATAGATGAATCAGGCTAGAGAGAGGATGACATTGTGGAACGGGTTTGCCTAATAAAGTCGACACAACTTGAGAAAACGTCTCCAAAATGACATTTTGGACACCACATTCCGAAGCCATTTCAAGTGCACGTAATACTCCTCATAGTTCAACTATAGGGAATGTACATATACAATATTGTGCACACATCCACGTTAACATACCCCCTCAAAATCCCTAACCACACATCCTGCAGCATCAATCACACTACTCTTCACAACACCATCCGTGTTCACTTTATCCAGCCTTGGCTCAGAGGAATCCAATTGATGTAAGAAACGCCACGTGTCGTCAAGTAGTGATTTGTTCTTCACAACACCATCCATGTTCTTTGTTGATTTTCTTCCTTGCTAGACCTCATCTTCAAAAATAACTTTATTTCTTCACTTTTATATATATATATATATATATATATATATATATATATATATATATATATATATATATATATATAACAGAGAGACCTTGCAAAATATTGAACCAATTGATTTTTATGTAACAACTGGAATTTTTATTCCCTACGTAGATCCGACACAGGAAGGGTGAAAACACACCAACGAAGTCATTAAGAAACTGTCGCTGGCTGCCGGCATGATCGCGCATGCATCCCGCGACCGCGCCTGATTCTACCAACGGTCGCGGTGAGACAACATATCACGTCCTATTATTTTTGTAACATTTGGGATTCCTTCCTTTTTTGGATGAGCCCGATTCTTTTCTTCCCTTAGTAACGTAACTAGCTCTTCCTTCCTATCCTAACAAAACCTAGCAACATCTCTCTCATACCACTCTTTCCTCTCCTTTTTTTCACGTACAATCGATACTTTCTCATCTCTTTTCTACATTTTTTTCCACACAGCAACAAGTTTCAGCCATCTTCTCTACTCCACATTTCATCTATGTGTCATGCCTCAGAGGAACAATGAGTCGGAGTCGTGTCGCACCTACATTAATTGTTGGACCAAGGTAACCTTTTTTTTCTTGTTTTACTCTTCGATCTGAATTTCTTCACGTGAATGGTGAAGAAAGAGGTGTGTAAATTCTTCACCTTTGGACTGCAGGGAGATCTAGACCCTTATTCTGATCGAGGGCGTACTCATCGGTCGTTCTGCTTAAAGACAAGCAACGTGACAACAACCTAGTTTTCGTATCATGCGGTTGTGTCTAAAACATCGCCGCGGTTGCACCTCCTTTAAGTTGCGGCCACGTCTTCCTATTTTGTGGTCGTGCTATTCCACGGTCGCGCCTTCCTTTTACCCGCGGTTGCGTGATTCCTCCAGAGTTGCAGGGTAACGAGCATCCAACTTTGGAATCAGATCTAGGTACGTTAGACTCATCCTTTTTGTCTAAGATTTTGATAGGTGATAGTTGATATATCATTGTGGGACATAGTAGAATTAGAGAGAATTTAAGCTAGTGGTTTAGGATTTAGGTTATTTCAAAGTTGAGCCCTTAAGCGATTTTTATGGATGTGTAGGAAAATTGTTGTCGATGCAGTGTTCGGACTCAATTATAAAGGGGTTAGATTCTTTTGATGGACATGAGATTTGATAGGTTTTGGGATATATGCTATAATTTCATCGTGACAAATTGTGGGAACGATCCAATGGTTAGAGTTAGACTTGTGATTCCTAAAGTAGGATCCACACTTAGTTTGTAAGTGAAAGGATTTGGCTTAAGTATGGAGTTTATATTTTTGGAGACTATGATGGGTTCTTGAATGAATTTTGAGGATTAGGATTCTTTTTGAGTTTGACATCATATCCTTGGATATTAATATATGTTTATGTACCTTCATAGAAACTTTAGAGTTTTTCGGATCCCGAAAAAAATCGTCTTCTACAGAAAATGGTCAATTTAGTACCCTTTTCGGATAATAATTAATTGTAACCTATAAGTTGAAGACTTATAGAGATTGGATAAGTTATTGATCCAAGCTTCCTTTTATGATCAGGCAATTTAGATCATACTCGTACGGGATCAAGTGATATTGTTATCGGGACTTGACTTGATATAAGCAAGTCCTTTGGGCATACTTAGCTAGCTTTCTGTGTATTGGTTTGAGCTATGATAGTGATCTGCGTTTTGTTGTCTCCTAATTATAAATTGAGTAGGACGACATGTTATTAATAAAGACCCAAGTATATGTATAACAGGGTCGTGGCATCACTGCCCAACTCTGACATGAGTGTGGGAGGTTCTACGCAACCAGTCCATACATGGTACACGGGGAGATGCATCAAACCACTTTTGTTGGTATACAGAAACAGAGGCGGGATTCGGGAGACTCTCGTCCCACACAATAAGTTGAATTTGAAGTGAATAACTTAATGAAAGATAATAAACGGACTTTTGTGCAAGCATGATGTGTGTTTCATTTCAGTAATGATGTGTGTGTGCTATTGTATTTCTTCTGATATGTAGTTTGATAGCTAACAATTTTATCTGATGTTGTAGATGGTTTGCATGATAGGGTAGTTGTAGAGTGATCCAAACGAGAGTGATCAGCCGGGTTCCCTGTTCGTTATATGACCGAATTTGGGTTTTTATATTTCAGCCTTCTTACTTTTGCACTTGTGGTTTCGGATTGTCATATTGATGTATTACTTGGATGAGAGTCTTACATTGTGGTCATGCCACTTTTGCATTTTATATTTATTCGGTTTTCCCTTTTTATTTGTGCTTTGTTGAAAGATTCGGTGAGATTGTTAACGGGCTAGGGTTAGAACCCATTGTGAGTATCTAACCCGTAGTGCCCCGAGTTCTGAGAAATTGGGGTGCTACATTTGGAAAGGAGAATAGACGGAGAAAGCATGTTACCTCTCATCCATGCAGCGAAATAACCTACTAAAAAAACATGGGTTGATCCTATCGGCGTTATAATCCTCCAATATAATCTTTGTTGCATAACAATCCCAAAATATAAGGAGGTTTTCATTAATGGTTATACAAGTGCACTAAGATTATGGTGTATTTATTCCGTACAAAATGTAAGTTTAAAAAATTCGTGAAAACTCAACCTTGCTTATAATGTTTTACAAGTGTTTATGATGGAAGACTTAACACAAACGTAGTAGTTGGATATACTAAACTATGTATTGATTATATTCTCTAGATGCTTGGTTGGTTTGAATTCAGTGCAGGTTTTATCAAATGTCAAGGGCCTTGAAGTATAACATAAGGACAAGGAAGATAGCGTTTAAAAAAGGACGATCTCAAAGGCATTGGAGTTATATATATATAGATGCACGAAGGATTCAAATGCAAAGAAGATTTTCCAAGAGGATTTGCTCAAACAGAAAGATTTTAGGGAAGATCTTTTTCAACCGAAGATTCTCTAAAAACAAAAGCGGCAAAATATCTTTTCTTTCGATTCAATAGAGGATGAGAAGATCAAGGAGCTAAGGACTCGACGTGTTCTCAGGATCTGAAGATTTGCAACGTCTACCTTATCTCGAAACAAGAAACAATCTTCATGGAGAAGAAGATTCATCTTCAAACACTCATCTCTCCAACGGCTAGAAGACCTCTCCATAAAAGAGTATAAATGAAGATGATGGTCGAAGAAGAAAGGACACACAAACATACACGGGAAACATCTTTACGTCTTCAAGCAACCTAATCATCTTCATTCGTTGTTTTTCTTTCTCTCATTTACGCAAAAGCTTTATCCCCTTAGAGAGAGAAAACACAAGAGCTCCATTGGAAGATCTAAATAGTGTTCTACTAGAGTGTGTGTTACTCTGCGAAGTAACTAGGCTATTATAGCTAGGTTAAGAGTTGGAGCTAGATCGTAGCATTGGCTACAGTGAGAGAAGAAGGGGATTTCTTCTAGTTTGTATCTAGGACTCTTTGAAGCTGATAATAGATAGTTAGATCCTAAGGCTATACCCTGGGACGGAGAGTATGCTATTTAGAGCCGAACTTCGTAAACATATCCTCCTGTCAATATTTTACATTCCACATTATATTTTGCTATTGTAGCAAGTAGTCAAGGCCCTTGAAAGTTGTTTCAAAGACCTTGAAATCAAAGTTTCACAAAAAGCACAGATCGACATCAAGGCCCTTGAAAGGAGTTTCAAGGCCTTGAGATTTAGTTTGCGAAAAGTTTTCATACTCTATTCACCCCCCCCCCCTTCTAGAGTATCTTTATCTTATTTATTTCACCTACCGGTTCTTCAATTCGGATTTTCAAATAGCCAAAAACACCGAGAACTTTTTCCATGATCAACTTAAAAATATTCCGATTATCAAGACCACTACCTAGGTTGTACAGTTATTAATGAAAGAGTCGACAAACATACTTTTAAACACATTATACATAATACAAAATAATAATCAACAAAATGGAAAAGCAATTTGCTCTCACTTGAAGGAAGAAACACTCTTATTAAAGGTACCTTTTAGCAAAACTAATATTCACGATGCAAAGTTTTTTTTACTAAAAAGTAACATTCATGATAAATTAGATAAATCCTACATGTACTTTTTGTTAGGGTAAATATTATTGTTTGAGACTTTAAGGTGCGAATCACTATCATTTAAGTGATATTTGCTCTCATATCTATTGTTGTTGGGTTTCAACTAAATCACTACTAAGGATGCAACAAAGTCTGCAATCGAATCATACAGCAATCTGAAATCGATTCTCTTACAAAAAATGTGACATCTATTTTGTTTCTATAGTGCTCTAACTAGGTAATTAAACCGTTGTTTAATGTAGTTAAAGGTAGTTGGCAGGAAAGCTATGAGGTAACCTAAAAATTGGTTAATTGATCCGACTAAGACCCCAAGGTTCCCAAGTCTTTGATTATATATATATATATATATATATATATATATATATATATATATATATATATATATATATAATCTTATCAAATATAAGACTATCTCCAACAATTCCCCACTTAGTCTGTATTTTAGACGTCAAACAGACAATGCAAAATAATAAAGTGTATTTTAACTTAAACTTTTACTTAGTACACTTTATTACATTATCATTAAAATTGTGGTAGATAAACCTTAAACCACAATTTTATAGATAATGCCGAATAAAGTATACGCATTATACATTGAACATTACAAATTTGAATACAACATATATGTCAGTTACATATTAAATTCATAAATAATTTACAAAAAATATTATCCATTTTGCTAAGAGAAACTTCACTCTTAATTGCTTACGGTAAAATTCACATAACAACTTTAACTAAAGTACAAGAATTTTATTAAGAGTACAACAATACTCAACTTAAATTATAGTACCATATTACACTTAGTATTGTAAACCAATCACTTATCAACGGTTTGTTATTACCAATAAACTTCTAAACTAGTAGAAACCAAGAAGAATTTGAGTTCGCATCGTTAGTGATTTCTTGTAGCTTCAAGTTCATTGCAGTTGTGGTTGTTTTTACCAAGTCTCTCGAGAGTGCCTTTGTAAACGGATATGCTACATTATTACATGACTTGACATAAATAATGGTGATAACACCTTCAATCATCAACTGCGTGCCATAAGCATTTCTCAAACTCATGTGTCTAGATTTTTCATTATAATATTTATTATAAGCTCTAAACATAGTCGTTGCACTTTCGTAATATAAAAAGATAGTTGACATCGGTTGTGGTCACAACTTAATCCAAATTAAAAGAATATTTCTTAGCCATTTTGCTTTTATCCCTGCAGCAACGAGAGCAACAAACTCACTCCGTATTATAGTGAGTTATACAGGTCTACTTCTTAGAAGCCCATGATATGGCTCCACTAGCTAAGGTAAATACCCACCCAAAAGTGGTCTTGTTTTCATCAGCACTAGTGATCTAACTAGCATCGGTAAACCCTTTCAATACTCTAGGAAAACTTGTACAATATACCTTAAAATGAATAATCCTTTTAATATATTTAAGTACTCTAGCTATTGTTTTTCAATGTTCAACTCCACGATTACTAGTGTATCTAGACAGTTTGCAAATAACAAAAGCTATATTTGGTTTGGTACAATGCATTGAAGGAATTGTGTTCTTTATTCAATGTGCAGTTATTGATGATGAGATAGGACATTAAATATGAGGATATATATATAGTCCGACAATATTAGGGGTCATGGCGGTTTGCTAGAAATTAACCATGATCGGTGCGTTTATATGACAAGTGTATTGCTAATGTTGTTGGGTCCTACGAGGTCACACCATAACGAGTGGGTGAACTAGAGCGAAGTATATGGTGAAAAAGGGTATATTTTGTAGAAGTACAAAATATATTACGGAGTTGATAATTGATAATAAATAAGGGGTTTTTTATATTAACTACTAAAATACTAAACCTAATATATAAGGAGGATTTTAAGGAGTTAAAATCTAACCCTAATATACTAGAATATTGGCTGCCCCATACAACAAGAAAGGTCCGATTTTTCCATCCCGATAACTCTCTCATAAGCATTCATCCTTTGTTCTAGCAATCGAAGATTATAGCGATCTTTGTTTTATCTCGGGTGGACTAACTAGAGGAGTAACACTTGAGACTCTACATATCCTAAAAAAAAGTTTTGAACATGCATCAAAAGGTATTCATTTTCCTTTATCTTATTTGATATGCATCCGGTCCTTCATTTAGGGGGTGTATTCAATTAAGACTTTACAGGAATTTTTTGGAGTTTAAAAGTCTATGGGTATTTAATATAGATTTTTAAAAGTCCATATAAATCATTAGGTAGTTAGGATTTAAAATTTTCCATAAAAATCCTATGGTATATAAAAGTTTGTTAATTTTAAAAGAATCTATTATTTGATTGATTTTGTAGGATTCTTTATTACTTATATGCATACCTAAACTCCATAGAAATCTTTCCCCAACACATAAGATTTCCACAAAATCTGTAGTGACTCTATATAGAATTAAAATATCACACAGAATCAACAAATTTAAGAATCAGTCAAAAATTTTAAAAGTCTCGATTGAATACACCCCCTTAGATGTTTAGGAAATTTTTAACACCTCAAGTTTTGGGAACTCGAAGCATTACGGGCAAGGACCTCACAATAGGTCCTGACCCTCGGAGTAGCGACGACACAACGGATCTTACAATAAGGCACATACAAATGAAAACCAAAACTCAATATAAAACCAAAGGTTTAAACAAAAGAAAGCGTAAAAGACTCGTAGCTGAGTTCAAAACAAAAAGGAAAGCACCAACATAAACATAAACTCAATCTCGTCCTATAATGTACGGGAACCCCGGATGACCACACCGTCCGGATCACTCAGCAACATCCTGAACCTGTGGAACATCTACGACATCGGCATAAACCGTTAACTAACACTCTAGATATCAGAAAGAAAGTAAATGCACAAACACACATAAGGTAAAGTAAACACATAGCATGCTTACACAACAGCCGGTTATTATCTTTCATTAGGTTATCCGATTACTAATTCAACTTATGGTTGTTACACGAGTATCGCTACGATCTCGTCTCCGTCCCCTTTCACCAACAGGAATAGAATGTATGCATCTTTCTGTCACCTACTGGAATGGTCGCGAGAGCACCTCCCACTTTCTCCATTCTGAACTGGGCAAGCGGTAACCGCCCGGTTATTATACACTTGGGCCAATTAAGGTATAAAAAAGGTAAATCATATTCCGGTTATCAGTTATAACATAAAAAGAAACACAAACAAGTCAATACAATCAAACCAATGCGCGGAATGAAGCTAAGTAAGTCCAAGGGACTTACCTCACTCGGAGGTAATATCAACAATCAGGAAAGACTCAGGAAAGGGACACAAGGAAGCCTGTTCAACAAACATCACGAATCAAGAACAAAAACAAATGCTAGAAGTCTATAACTTCTAGTCTCGATGATCTCTAAGAGATCTCCACAAGCTAAGGGCTCAACCTTAGTCTTACAACATACTCAGGGGTCAAGGAACATCCAAAAGGAAGCAGGAAAGGAACGAGGAAAGCAAGGAAGGAAACAACTCACAAGAACGGGAGTTACTGTAGAAGAAACCGCAGGGGCGGCTGGACAAGCGCATGGGCGGCAACACGCGGGGGCGGCACAACAGAGGCGTGAGGGCGGTTTTTAGTGCAGAAGCGATGTCGACTCCTTCGACAGCAAGGAGCACAACAAAGGCCAAAACTTGCTCTTCTCAACACACAACCACGTCACAACTCAACCAAGGGATCCTGTGAACATCAAACGTTCATCAACGGAACGCTCCACAAGAATCAATGATCAAACTTGATTCTTGGAGAAGAAGAAAAGAGGAAATGAAGAGAGAAACGAAACAGAAGAGAAGAAAGGTGTAGCAGCACATGAACGTGATGAAGGACAAGGGAGGAAGAACTTACACGTTCAGCAAAAACACATGGGGCAAGGTTGCAGCACTCGAGGGTTGAAGAAGACGTTAGCAAGAAATGTAAAAAGGAAGAAAAGACGGGAATATATAGAAGAGGCGGGAAATATAGATGGAAATGACGTATAAGGTTAGGATGAGGATAAGGAAGTCGGCCCATAAGATAGAAGATCGAATATTCTATCTATGGAAGGAAGATAAAACGAACGAAAACAGATCGGGCGTGATCTGCAGCGTATCCGTTGGGGCGGATCGCCTCAGCCGCAGGGGCGGTGACAAACACCAAGGCCGCTGGGGCGGCCTCCTTCACCGCGGGGGCAATGAAGGTGAAAACTGGGATCTTACATCAGATCCCCCTTAAAATAAGTTTCATCCCGAAACTTGCAACAGACCGAACAATCACATAACAACACACTGAAAACTGAACTCAACTCATATATTCCCACTTGGGGCACATAACACGAAACATCACAAAAGCGTACATCACTCGATCAAAAGGAAAAACCGAAACACACCACTATGCTAAAGGTGCATCAAGCTCAGCGTAAAACTCCGGATAGTTCCTCTGGATACTATCCACTATCTCCCAAGTTGCCTCATCAGCTCCTCGCATCACCACTGAATCTTCATCATTGGTATGTCCTTCGAACGCAAGCGTCTCGTACTACGCTCTAAGACAGCTATCGGGTGCTCAATGAACGTGTGGTCTGGCTCGATCACTAGGTCCTCGTGACTAACTATGTGTCTCGGGTCTGGTATGTATTCCCGTAGTTGTGACACATGGAAGACGGGGTGAACACCCTCAAGTCTCGGTGACAAAGCAAGTTTGTATGCTGCCTCTCCAACTCGCTCAAGAATCTCAAACGGTCCGACATATGTGGGACTCAACTTCCCCTTAATACTGAAACGTCTGACGCCTCGTGTCGGGTATACTCTCAACCAAACGTGAGCACTAAATCTGAACTCCAGAGGTCTGCACCTCTTATCGGCATAAGAATTCTGTCGACTCTGTGCTGCTAACATCCGCTCACGGATCACCGCTACTCGAGCCATATCATCTTGAATTTGCTCAAGTGCTACTCCGCTAGCATTACTCGACTCGTCCCAACACAACGGTGTACGGCATCTCTGTCCGTATAAAGCCTCGTAAGGAGCCATCCTGATCGATGTGTGCCAGCTGTTGTTATATGAAAACTCCACTAAGGGAATGTGATTTGGCAACACGTGTCCCCAGTCTAACACGCAGGCTCTCAACATGTCCTCCAGAGTCTGGATGGTCTGCTCGGACTGACCATCTATCTGAGGATGATAAGTAGTCATGAACTGCAGACTCGTACCTAGGGCGGCATGCACTTCCTACCAGAACCTCAAAGTGAACCGTCCATCTCTGTCAGAGACTATAGTCCTAAGTACTTCAAGAAGTCTCACTATCTGTCTAGTGAACTCCTCGTCTAATCGACTCACTAGTCACGTCTCCTTGATCGGGACTAAATGTGTGGTCTTCGTCATCCAAACTACTATGACCCAGATAGCATCAAAACCTCGACTCGGTCTCAAACCGGTGACAGAATCCATAGAGATGTCCTCCCACTTCCACTGAGGGACATGAAGTGGGTGTAGCTTGCCTCCTGGTCGATGATGCTCGATCTTGACCTGCTGACAGGTCGCACACTGAGCTACATATCTCATGACATCTACCTTCAGACCTCCTCACAAGAAAGAGCGTCTGATATCCTGATACATCTTACTCGCACCGGAGTGCATTGAGTAAGGTGACGAGTGATCCACCTGTAGGATCCTCTGTCTCAACTCTAGTTATGACGGCACACATACACGCTCCTGGCGTCTCAAGATCCCATCAACACCGACTGAAAACTGTGGTATCTCTCCTCGAGACAACCGGTCTCGGATTTGTCTCAAAGCTGGACAACCCTCTTGCTTTTGTCGGATTTCAACCAACAGATCAGGTACTATCTCCAAGGTGGACAACTGGTTGTTGGAATCCGGAAAGTGGATATCCATCTCTAGCCACGCAAGGTCACGTTGTAATTGTGGCTGGGTTGTCAGCCTAGCGTTCGCCATCTCTCGGGGAGTCTTCCTACTAAGGGCACCAACTACCACATTAGCCTTCCCCGGGTGGTATAAGATCTCAAGGTCGAATTCCTTGATCAACTCCAACCATCTCCTCTAACGTTTATTCAACTCCCGCTGAGTGAATATGTACTTCAGACTCTTGTGGTCTGTGAAAATCTGACACGTAGCTCCGTACAGATAATGCCTTCAAATCTTCAAAGTGTGAACAACAGCAGCCAACTCAAGATCATGGGTAAGCTAATTCTTTTCATACGTCTTCATCTGTCTAGACGCATAAGCAATCACCTTACCCCTCTGGCTGAGCTAAGATAGGAGTAGAGGTCAACCTCTTCTTCAGCTCCTCGAAGCTCTACAAGCACGGTTCGGACGATACGAACCTCGTAGACTTCCTCAACAAGGAAGTGAGCGGTCAGGCGATAACTGAAAAGCCCTCAACAAAACGTCGGTGGTAGCCCGCCAATCTTAAGAAGTTGCGTACCTCCTTGACGTTCTTAGGAGGCGGCCAAGATGCTACTGACTCGATCTTCGCCGGATCTACTTTGATCCCTTCAGCTGATACGATGTGACCAAGGAATGCTACCTCGGACATCCAAAACTCGTACTTAGAGAGCTTGGCGTAGAGCTCTCTATCCTATAAGACCTGAAGAACGATCCTCAAGTGTCATGCATGCTCCTCTTTGCTGTGAGAGTATACCACAATGTTATCTATGAATACAACTACAAACTGGTCTAGGAAGTCGATGAAGATGATGTTCATCAACTCAATGAAGACTACGAGTGCGTTTGTAAGCCCGAATGACATCACTACAAACTCGTAGTGGTCATACCTGGTCTGAAATGTCGTCTTGGTTATGTCTTGCTCCCTCATCCTCAGTTGGTGATATCCGGATCTCAGGTCGATCCGCGAAAACACTGATGCTCCTTGCAACAGATCCAAAAGATCATCGATACGGGGCAATATGTACTTATTCTTGATCGTCACCTTGTTCAGCTCATGGTAATCGATACATAACCTCATTGACCCGCCTTTTTTTCTGACGAAGAGTACTGGTGCGCCCCAAGGAGATGAACTAGGGCGGATGAAGCCCTTCTCTGCTTACTCCTCGAGTTTCTTCTTCAGCTCAAGGATCTCGATAGGTGTCATACGATAAGGATCCTTAGAGATCGGTCTCGTACCGGGCTCTAGCTCAATGCCAAAGTCTACACTCCTCTATGGAGGTAAACCTGATGGCTCTCCAAAGACGTCACCAAACTCACAATCTACTAGAATCTCCTCCAAAGCTGGACTTGTAGTATCCTTCATGGCATAGCACCAAAAAGTCTCGCATCCCTGACTGATAAGTCTCACAGCTCACACTGCACTGATAACTATACTAGTCTTCCCGAGATCCCATCCTTTGAAGATGTCAACATGGCTTGCATCTGTAGTTACTGTCACTGTAATTTTACCGATGTCCAAAACTGCTCGATGTCGATCCATTCAATCCATGCTCA
The DNA here is from genome assembly GCA_033239125.1 of Fagopyrum homotropicum. Taxonomy (NCBI): domain Eukaryota; kingdom Viridiplantae; phylum Streptophyta; class Magnoliopsida; order Caryophyllales; family Polygonaceae; genus Fagopyrum; species Fagopyrum homotropicum. The sequence continues at coordinate 106,620,276 of BSWB01000006.1, read as the reverse complement.
GAATAACTTCTTCATGTACTAAGTACATGACGAAGAAGTCAGCTGGCCAATCGTGACCTCCCAATCTAATAGGGCAATCGCGAACCTCTCGTGTACCTCTAATCTTACCCCCATCGGGTAATCCTATAAAGAAGGGTCTGCCTTCAACGGTAACTAAGTCCAATCTATCTACACATGCATCAAATATAAAAGAATGTGTAGTACCGGTATTGAAAAGAACTCTGACAGGAAAACCATTAATATGAATGGTACTTGTGGTCGTTGGAGCGGTCGGCTTCACTACACTCCTCAGCTCATAAACTCTAGATGAGGCATCTCTGTTCGAAGTATGACCTCCTTGTCCTTTGCCCTGTCTTGGGGTGGAACCCTGAGGAGCGGTGGAACCAGAAACTCTATGTTGTTGATATTGAGGTCTTTGTCCTCCTTCGGCAGCACTAGCAGACGAAGACCCCTACTACGATGGTGCCTTGGACAGACGGCAAAACGCAGCTTTGTGTCTTGGCTTGCCACAAGAAAATCAAGTCACAACATCGTTCTTACAATCAGCTCTCATATGTCTGACACCTCTGCAGTTAAAGCATTGTCGTCCTCTGTCGGAACTCTATACGGACTGTTGAAAACCAAAACGTCCCGGCGTCTCGCTACGCCCAAAACCTACTGCTCCAGAACTGGTTGGTCCAATCTTCTGTCTCTTTTCAGGACCTCTTGTCTAAGAAGCTCTCCTCTGACCCGTTCGGTCTCTCTCATAAGCAGAAGCTTTATCCTGATAGTTCGTCAAAGAATCACAACGGAAACCAACAAGATAAGAGTGTGTCGACTCTCTTAGCCTCCGAGAGAAAAGGTAAACGTGATGATCCTCCGGTGGTGCAGACGGACCCAGCAAAGACAACTCATCCTGAAACTTGCTGATGATCTCAACAATTAGGCACATTCTCAAATCCAGCCTCAAGGAAATCCTGAAGACGATCCCTACTTATAGTTGTAGGGCAGTAGCGATTCCTGATCACCGTCTTCATCTACTCATAATTGGTGACCATATTGCGAACGGTCCTCCACCAAAAATGAGTCTGATCCTTCAACAGCGTTTGTGCTATGTTGACTCGATGTCCCTATAGGCAACCGATTGCCTCCATAGCAGAATCCAGTTGTCCAAACCACAACTCCACCTCCAATCCAGTCTTTCCAATAAAAGTGGGAACCTTTAGCTGATCGAAATCCTTCAATCAACTGTCGGGCTTTGACTCTCTCACCTCAGTCGGCGCTCTAACAACTTCAGCAACTCTAGTAGGTTGGGCAACGATCTGCGTAACTCTCTGCGAAACCTCAACTGATCTCGCGGGAACTGGTGGTGCTGGTGCAGGTCCTCCAGTCATGATAGCCTCCTCCACTCTCAGCACATAGTCATGATATGCAGAAACTCTGATGGACACTCGTTCAGACTCTATCGATGGCGCTCTCTATGCTCCAGACCTAGCAGCGGTCCCGTTCCCAGCCTCAGGAACAACACTCTCATTCAACAAACGCCGCAACAATAGGCGGATCAGCAATTAAGGCCTGGCTCCGATCTCCAGCTAGTGGAGGTCTTCCTACACGTCCTCGTCCACGGACGGCAGGTGGAAGTGGTGGTCGATCCCTTCCTCGCCCCATAGCAGATGTAGCTCTAGTACGTGTCACCTGCTATAAAGATAACTATATAAGGATATATGTATGTATATATATATATATATATATAAAAGGTCACGCTACAGCTAAAGCAATAATTCAAGAAAAAACACATATAAAGGCCAACATATAAAAGACCATATTGTTGAGACCTGTGGAGGTAGTGGTGGTCTCCCGTACATCTATCCCAGATCGACAAGTTTAAAACAAAACCCCCTTTTTTCTTAAAACGTTAGACCCCTTGTGGGTTTTTTTATTTATCTATCCGACCTTTAGAAGATATCGAGTGTCATTGTTGCCAACCTAGAGTTCTTATACCATATTGTAACACCCCAAGTTCTGGGTACTCGAAGCGTTACGGGTTAGGACCTCACAATTGGTCATGACCCTCAGAGTAGCGACGACACAACGGATCTTACAACAAGGCACAAACCAATGAAAACCAATACTTAATATAAAACCAAAGGTTTAAACAAAAGAAAGCGTAAAAGATTCGCAGCCGAGTTTAAAACAAAAGGGAAAGAAACAACATAAACTCAATCTCGTCATATAATGTACGGGAACCCCGTATGACCACACCGTCCGGATCACTCAACAACATCCTGAACCTGTGGAACATCTACAACATCGGGATAAATTGTTAGCTAACACTCTAGATATCACAAAGAAAGTAAAGGCACAAACACCCATAAGGTAAAGTAAACACATATCATGCTCACACAACAATCGGTAATTATCTTTCATTAGGTTATCCGATTACTAATTCTACTTATGGTTGTTACACGAGTATCGATACGATCTCGCCACCATCCCTTTTCACCAACAGGAATAGAACGTATGCATCCTTCTGTCACATGTTGGACTGGTCGTGAGAGCACCTCCCAGTTTCCCTAATCTAAATTGGACAAGCGGTAACCGCCCGGTTATAGTACACTTGGGCCAATTAATGTATAACAAAGGTAAATCATATTCCGGTTATTAGTTATAACATAAATAGCAACACAAACAAGTCAATACAATCAAAACAATGCGCGGAATGAAGTTAAGTAAGTCCAAGGGACTTACCTCACTCGAAGGTAATCTCAACACTCAGGAAAGCCTCGTGAAAGGGACACAAGGAAGCATGTTCAACAAGCATCACGAATCAAGAACATAAACGAATGCTAGAAGTCTATAAGTTCTAGTCTCCATGATCTCTAAGAGATCTCCACAAGCTAAAGGCTCAACCTTAGTCTTACAGCATACTCAGGGGTCAAGGAACATCCAAAAGGAACCAGGAAAGGAACAAGGAAAGCAAGGAAGGAAGCAACTCACAAGAACGGGAGTTACTGCAGAAGAAACCGCAGGGGCGGCTGGACAAGCGCAGGGGCGGAAACACGCGGGGGCGGCACAACAGAGGCGTGAGGGCGGTTTTTAGTGCAAAAGCGATGTCAACTCCTTCGACAGCAAGGAGCATAGCAAAGGCCAAAACTTGCTCTTCTCAACACACAACCACGTCACAACTCAACCAAGGGATCCTGTAAACATCAAAGGTTCATCAACGGAACGCTCCACAAGAATCAATGATCAAACTTGATTCTTGGAGAAGAAGAAAAGAGGAAACGAAGACAGAAACGAAACAGAAGAGAAGAAAGGTGTAGCAGCACATGAACGTGATGAAGGACAAGGGAGGAAGAACTTACACGTTCAACAAAAACACAGGGGGGCAAGGTTGCAGCACTCGAGGGCTGAAGAAGACGTTAGCAAGAAACGTAAAAAGGAAGAAAAGCCGGGAATATATAGAAGAGGCGGGAAAGATAGATGGAAATGACGTATAGGGTTAGGATGAGGATAAGGAAGTCGGCCCATAAGATAGAAGATCGGATATTCTATCTATGAAAGGAAGATAAAACGAACGAAAACAGATCGGGGGCGATCTACAGCGTATCCGCAGGGGCGTATCGCCTTAGCCGCAGGGGCGGCCCCTTGTCACCGCGGGGCGGTGACAGACACCAAGGCTCAGTGGCGGCCTCCTTCACCGCGGGGGCGGTGAAGGTGAAAATTGGGATCTTACAAAATTGTTTCCTGGAATTCCGCTTTTACACATCTAAAATCCCAACATGCATGACATACATCACACTTTCGATTACACTAACATAATCACATTGTGAGTTTGATCTTCTTGTGTTCTTAGTTAGCTTATATGAAACATCATATGGTGTATTTGATTCTTTAATCCCAAGGTACTTAAACTTATCAAGCATCTTTTGAATGTAAGGAGAATGAGTTAAGACATATATTCCCTTACTTCTAACTATTTTAATACCTAGAATAGTATTAATTTGACCCAAATCTTTCATTTGAAGTTGAGATTTCAAATATTCTTTAGTTTCATTTATACCTATCGTATTAGTGCTAACAAAACAATTAGGATATCATCCACATACATTTATCCACACCATTATGTGTAAAACTATATAATAGAACAACAAAATCAACCTTCTCATGACATTGTTTTGAAGCTTATTTTAGTCCATATAACGACTTAACCAATTTGTACATTTTCCTTTCTTTTCTAGAAATGACAAACCCTTCGGGTTGCTCTCTGTAGACTTTTTCGTCTAACTCCCTATTCAAACACACAATTTTAACATCCATCTGGTGTACTTCTAGTTTGTATAGCCAAGCGAATGTCAAAAGGATCTTATGGACAATATTCTTGCTACTAGAGCATACGTGTCAAAATAGTCTACACTTTCTTTTTGCTTAAATCCTTCAACCACTAGTTTGTTTTTAAAGGTTTGAATCGTTTTATTAGTGTTATATTTTCTTCTAAATACCCATTTACAAGCAATTAGTTTAGACCCTTTAGGCAAATCTACAAGAACCCAAGTAATATTAGATAATAGATAATATTGAATTCGTCAATACTTTTTCTATTATCTAATATTACTGGTATTTTCATCAATACTTTTTCTCTTGTTCCTTCAAAATGTTTTTAGATCGTCGTCTAGCTACTTGACAAATCATTGGTATTTTCATCAATACTTTTTCTCTTGTTCCTTCAACCAAGTATATTATGTCATTAGAGGACACAAAATATTGTCCTAATGATTTCTCTCGTCTAATCTTTTGAGTTCTCCTTGGCTCTAATGGCTCATCGACTTGTCTCTTTAGAGCAGTGGAAGAAGAAGTTGAAGGATCATAATCCATAGAATTTGGAATTTCAATTGATTCTATGTCAACCATAAAATCCCCTATGAATTTATTTTCAAAAAATTGTACATTGCGTGATTCTACTATTACATTAGATTTCGTATCCAATAACCTGTAGACTTTAGAGATTTGTGCATAGCCTTCAAAGACACTTCTTAGTGCCATTGGACCTAAAGTTTAGTCCTTTTTGGATCCGGAACTCTATTGTATACAATGCAAACCCAAACTCTTATTTAAGAAAAGTTTGATTTTCTTCCATTCCAAATTTCATATGGAGATTCTTTTGTCTTTCTTGATGGTATTCTATTATGCAAATGACACGCAGTTAATAGCGTTTCTCCCGACAAGTTTAAGGGCAATCTAAAATTTAACATCATGGAATTTACTATGTTAGGTAATGTTCTATTCTTTCTTTCAGTCAACCCAATTTGTTGCCGTGTATATGGGGTTGTTCTTTAATGAACAATTCCATTCATTTCACAAAAAAAATCCAAAAACTCATTAGAGAAGTATTCACCTCCTCTGTCAAACCTTAGTATTTTTATTGTCTTACTTTCTGATTTTCAACAACATGATAAATTTTGAGTTTAGAATGTTTCATCCTTAGTTTTTATTATATAAACATTAGTATATCTTGACTTGTGATATGTAAACGTTATGAAATACCTATTTTCCCTTAAGATGTCATTTAATTCACAAATATTGAAATGAACAAGTCCTAAGACTTCATTTATCTTTTCAATAGAGGGAAAAAATTTCTTAGTCATTTTCACTTGTACACAAATTTCACAATTTTTACCAGAAATGTGATTCTCATATTTAATCAAACCATATATAGACATAAATTTCAAAGATCAGACATTAACATGCGTGAGCCTCATATGCCACAAATAAGGAGAGAAATCAACGATATAAGCAAAACTACTAGTATTATTAATAGTTAGTTTAACATGTCATCACACGAATATCCTTTCCCTGCAAACATGCCGGTCTTATTAAATAACAGTTTGTCAGACTCTAGCATGACCTTAATACCATTCTTACATAATAGATTAGCATATTCTAAATTCTTCCTAATTGTTGGTACACGCAACACATTAGCAACATCAATTTCTTCCCGGATGTGAACTGCATCTTTATGCGTCCTTTTTCCGAACACCTTTCCAAAATTGTCATTTCCCATCAGGACTCCTTCATCGTTATCGAATACTTCATCGGAATCAAACATTTTTCAACATTGTCGTTTCCGAATACCTTTATAAATAATAATATAAAAGTTTTGAACTAACATATATCATAATAAAAATGTACAGATAAAACTTGTATTTCATAAACATAATTTGAGAATAGCACATTTAACTAATTTTTTTTCTAAAAAATAAACTTTGGATCATTAGTATAAAAAACTTGAACTACTTGTAATGACTACAATTTTTTTTCCTAGAAAAAATATTGTGAAAAAAGTTATACACTTTGAAACGAAGTTCATTTTCATTTTTTTAACGTTTAACCTTTATTTTACCAACCTACCGTTCATATCACCATAATTTTGAATGAGAATAAACAGTTTAACCTGAACCACTTTTTTTATATTTTATTTTATCATATGAAATACCCCAATAAAATGATCAACAAAAGTATAAAAGAAAGCGGATGAAGAACAAAAGCTCAAAAAAGTCAAACAAAAACCGAAACATGAGAAGAAAATGAAGAAATAACAAAACATTGGATGCTTAAAGTTCTATTTTGACTTTGAGAGTCCATATATATATATATATATATATATATATATTACCATTCCTCATCATCACAACATGGCATTAAAAGTATGCACCTCGGAAAATGCTAAAAACTACTCTAGATATTCAAGGATGGATAGAGATTTAGGGTTCCTTTCGTATATAGGAGCTAAATATTGTTACACTTTCGTTAAGGCTCTGTTTGATAATCCTATAAATTAAAGACATTAAAGTTACGAGAATTAAAAGGGGTAAATAATTTACTTAATCTCGTTTGGTAAGGAAATGAATAAATTAAAGGGGTTATATTACGAACATTAAGAAAATTAGGTTGTCGGAATTCTACAATCCTATAAAATTTTGATTATGAGGAATATAAGAATTGTTGAGGCTGAAATCTCTTTTTTACTCCTCTTCCTTATTTCATTTATAAAAAATATTAACACGTACTTTTTTTTGTAATTTTATCTACAATCATAATCATTTTACTAACCACTCGTTTCGTGTATTTTCACACACATTCTCTTAAACAATTTCATCTAAATAATTTTCTTCATCTACGTAATCTTACGTTATCAAATGAACTCTAAGGGTCCGTTTCACGAGAGTTCATATCCCAACCAAACTAATACGGTCTAGACCATATCCAAACCCACTATTTATGGCTCGTTTGGAAGCGCTAAAGAATCATTTCCGGTAACGGAATGATTCCGAGTTAATATATTAAAAATTAATAGTTCATGAATTATATGAGAATAGTTCAAAATTTATAAGAGAATATTGCAGAATTTATAACATGGTAGTTCAAAAAAATTCAATCGTTTCTGGAAAGAAAAAAAAAAAAGAGACACGTGTCAGTTGCACACGCAGTCGCACAACCGTATGAGAAACAATAACCGTACCTGAACATTAATCATCTTTTTAAGTTAATTTTTTTTAAAATGTGTTTTTACTTAAAAAAATATTATTAAATAAACATCAGGTTATTTTTAAAAACATAATTTTGAAAACTTCACAATTTAGTTTATGAATTATCAACAAAAACTAACAATAATAATATTAAATTTATATAATATTATTTTTAAAAATAATAATATAAAAATACAATAATTTTCTTGATATCCATAGTACGAAATATATTCGTGTAGTTTGATTTTGGGGTGTTGTAAGGGGCAATGGGACCCACACACGGTTCTCCACGGATTCTGCGCCCTAATCTATAATTCTGTTTTATTGGTCCTACATAAAATAAATTGCGTAATTTTTAAGGTGGAAACGAAACTAAATTAAATAACATTAATTAGGGCATCTTCACGTCCTCCCGCCATTTTCAGCTCATTTCGCGCCATACTGCATGGGCCCCACGGATTCTCCCTTCTACTTTGTTACCTACGATAGTTTATGTAAATTTCGCCTTCTATCCTCTACTTGTACAATATTGCACCCATCAGACAAAACTTATTTAAAAGTAAAACGGTACCCTTACATTTTTAGGTTTCTTCCGTTTTCTATATAGAATGGCCTAAATGATTTAGGCTTATGTCAAGCCTAGTCTTCCTATTGTCAACTGACTTAAGTTTAATATTTGACTAATGTGTTATGTACAATCTAATATATGATAAAACTATGTAATATTTATACCCTTTTGAGTGAGATGTATATAAAATTTATAAAAATAAAGATTATCTTATTTATAAATTTATAAGTATAAGAGGAATAAGTTATTTAAAGAAAGGCAATAAAAAAACATTTAGGGAATGAAAGAAATGATGTGGATGGAGATGGGTTTAGGAGAAGTCCCTCCCTTTGTAGGAAGGAAGGAGGGTTTCCTGATTTGGGAACATCCATGTGTTTCAGTACTTCTTATTCTGAACCTACCCTAACCCTATACCATCAGATCTCTTTGCAGATGATCAATCCATCAACCCTTTTCGCCCAATTATTGACCTCTATATTCATCATGCCAACTTCATCAACAACAAAATTGAAAAAAAAAACACCTCTTAATATATCGTGTTATCTATTTGTAAGTGTGGTTGCTCCTCGTCCACATGTATATAGTTAGGATATAAACCCTAACTTTGGATCATTCGCTCGGCCCGACTCTAAACCGATCATAATGAATCCTAGTGTACTATATATGTTAGGGTCAATCTTCAGTCCAAGCTAAGAAAAAGTCACGGTTTTAGGTCGATCAATTTAGATTAGGTATAGGGTTGACGAATCCTATTGCACTAAACCTACAAGTCTTTACGAGATTCATAGTTTATTCGTGATATTTCTATATATTATGAGTTCCCCGAGATATATATATCCGACTTTAATACCCTCAAAAGCTCTCAATTTTCTTAATTCACGTAATTTCTTTCTAAAACATATCAAATTCAATCAAATATTGAGTGGTTTAATGTACCATCATCAAAGCTTAGGTGGATCTATATCCAAATGGGAAACTAGGGGGTAAATGTAAAAAAATAAAAATAAGATGGAGCATCGAACATTAGATGGGACACATGCAGTAGGGCAACCTAGTTTTTAGGTCTTAAAATCTCGGTAACAAGGATTTACATATGAATAATGAATGAATGTATACAAGAGAAGGGTGATTAGAATAGTTGGATGGTTTTCAAAGACCAGACAACATACAAAATTCAAGAAAGAGGCTCATGATCGATCGAGCTTAAGCTCTTACGGGTTTCAGCCCCATCAGATCGAGCTTAAACCCATTCGCTAACACTTTTTCTGCGTTGACATCATGCATTTCTAACGCATTTGTTTTTTTTTCCCAAACTTATCCTCTCAGAATCCATTAAAAAATTAAGTTGATAAACTTAACTGTGCATGCAATATGCATATTATTCTAATCTCTACAGTTGTTCTTACTCGATGCCAAAAATTTTGATCAGGTTCTAGAGATTTAAAAAAAGTGGCCGACAAAATTGTCGATATGAATCACTTGTCCCATACTCATAAAGATTCACTGCATTTACAACTAAAATATCTTTCTTTTATCTAAGGATTCTACAATATGATCGATATAATCCTACATTATGAATCACTTCTCTTTATTCAAAGAAACATGAAGGATAAAGAAAATGTGAAAGTTGACAAGATGATACTTGACTAGGGTCGTTATATGAGACAAGATATCCGGATTTGGCTCGCGTTTAACTTGTCAAAATTTCGGCTCGAGTTTGTTCATTTTCTAAATGAGTACTCGAATATAAACACATTTTAAAATTCGTATAAAATTTAGGCTCGACTCGTTTATATACCTGAGCTTGAGCATGCCAATGCTCGACTTATTCGGATAAAGCTCGTTTGGTTAAAATAACACTATAAGAATATTATTTTAACCGAGCTACTCGAACTCATGATCGACTTGTCAAAAGTTCGGTTCGAGCTCGTTCACCTTTTAAACAAGCCGAATATGAACCTTTTTAGAGCTTACATAAAATTTGGGCACAATTTGTTCGACTTAATTATATAAAACTCCAATATGTGACGGGGTTATCTCACCATTTTCTCCCTTGCACTAATGATTCATTTTTAGTTTATAACTTTATGAAAAACATATTATTAGTTTGTACAATATGAACTTACTCTAAATTTGAATATACATTATTCTTTTCAATACTTTTACTAATATACAAAAAATATATAGGTAACTTATTTTCATGTATAAGCAATTCGTTTTATTTATTTATTATTAGTGATGACTCTCTTTATACTGAGATGAATTTATAGTGTCTAATTATACTAGTGGTGTATTTATTGGCTTAAAAAATCTTCTGTTGAAAAATGAGTGTTTATTTATTTATATAATTTCGATAACATCGGAACAACTATGTAATCAATGTTATGTAAAAATGTTTGAGAAAATTGTCTAAACAGTACCCATCTTTTGGGCTGACTAAATTTTTGTATCCCATGGTTTAAACTATCAAAACGGTACCTCATTTATTGAGTCCTACCAAAGAGTAGTACCTCGATCAATGTTCATACGTTAATGGTTTAAATATCAAGGAAAAAATTTTTCTCCTACCTTAGACATAAACCCTAAGCCCCAAATTTTCTTCACCCCCCAAATCTCTCTCTCTCTCTCTCTCTCCTATTCAAGCAATTTTAATCAATTCTCCATGCTTGCTTATTTATTATGTTGTTCAGCAATCTCTACAAATTCTTCAACCCATTCAAATATGAAGGCAGTGAATTCTTCAACCCTCTCGATCACTCACTCCCATGTTTGCATCCTACACCAACGCTATGTTTCCCTCCTCTTTCCTTTCTTCACGCAACAGCTCAAGCAGCACAACAACAACCTCACTCGACTTCCTTCTCTCTTTGCCGCCCACTGTCTCATCCCTCTCCTCTTTCCTAACCTTCCTTCATATGCTCTTTGTCTCTCGATCTCTCTCCCTCTCTCACCATCTCCTTCATCCCATCCCTTCCTCCTTCTCTATCGTCTGTACAACAAGAGACTGGAAGCACCCTGCACCTCTACTCTGGTGCCATTTTTCACCAGAAAGCTCCTCTCTATTTTTCCAGCTTGCCCTCCCCTAGCCTTAAACGCACCCAACTCTTTCTCCCTCGCATCTTCACCCTCTCCCTCATTCGCTCTCTACAACCCATCAACCATCGGAACCCCGTCTCTCTCTCTCTCTCTCTCTCTCTCTCTCTCTCTCTCTCTCTCCCCTTCGACCATTGCATCTCTCGGCCCCTGCAAGCCCGTTGAAGAACCGATAGGTGAATAAAAAGGATAAAACATACTCTAGAAGGGGGGGTTGAATAGAGTATGAGAACTTTTTGCAAAACTAATCTCAAGGCCTTGAAACCAATTTCAAGGGCCTTGATGTCGATCTGAGTTCTTTGTGATACTTTGATTTCAAGGGCTTTGAAACAAATTTCAAGGGCCTTGACTTTGTACTCCTGCAAAAACAAAGTTAGTCACAATAAAACCATATATAGTGCGGAATGTAAAAGATCGACACAAGGATATGTTTACGAAGTTCGGCTCTAATTAGCTTACTCTCCCTCCCAGGGTATAGCCTTAGGATCTAACTATCTATTATCAGCTTCAAAGAGTCCTAGATACAAACTAGAAGAAATCCCCTTCTTCTCTCTCTGTAGCCAATGCTACGATCTAGCTTCAACTCTTCACCTTGCTATAATAGCCTAGTTACTTCGCAGAGTAACACACACTCGAGTATAACACTCTTTAGATATACCAATGGAGCTCTCAAGTTTTATCTCTCTCTAGGGGATCAAGCTTTTTAGAGAAAGAGAGAAAGAAAAACTATTTGATCAATGAATATGTTTTGGATCGCTTGAAGACTATTGATGTTTCCGTGTAAGCTTTTGTAATTGTTCTTCAATCGCCATCTTCATTTATATCCTTCTATGGAGAGGTCTTCTAGCCGTTGGAAAGATGACCGTTTGAAGATCGCTTCTTGGTTGAGATGAGATAGACGTTGTGGATCTTTATCTCCTGAGTACACGTTGATCTCTTGCTCCTTGATCTTCTCATATTTGTTGTAACAATATTAAATTCCAAAGGAGAGAATCTTCGTGCTTTTCGGTTGAGGATCTTTGTAAGATTTTTAATGGCCAGTTGAGATCTTCACTCGATCATATCTTCTTGTTTGAGCAAATCCCTCGTAGAAGATCTTCTTAGTTATTTGAAATATTTTTAACATGCGGCCTTGACTTCTTTGTTCCCTTGGAATTTATTTCAAGGCCTTCGTCGTTTGAACACTCTAAACTCCTTGTCTTTCAAGGTCTTCCAAGGTCCTTTGAAGTCTTTTGCAAAATCTGCACTTTATTTAATCCAAACCACCAAACCAAACCAAGCAACTTGATATATAATCAATAAATTGTTAGTGTATCAAAATACTTCATTTGTGTTTAAGTTTTCCATTATCAACACCTGTATAACTTTATAATCAAGGTGAAATTTTCAATCTCCCCCTTGATGGAAGACAACACAAATGTTTTTCGTACCTGCATTTGTAAGGTTAGCGATGCATATATGAATATCAAACTTAAAATGCATAACGAAGAATATCGAATGTCGAATCACATTCATTTCTCCCCCTTTATCTTTCAACAAGGGAGAAAAATAGTTAAAGCACGGGAGTTTTAAAGCATTACAGCCCAAAGAAAAGATTATTTCCACAAAACCACAAAAACAATTAAGTTTTTCAAAAACAAGCCTTTGATATCAGAATCAAGGGCCTTGACAATCATGGACATCCTAAGAACTTCATTCTTTATACCACCTGGATGAGCTCCCTTTCTCAAAATTCTCCTTCAAACACACTTTCCTCCAACGATTTTAAGCATGTATGAAGTCAAGTTCTTTGGGGGAAAGGTCTATTCGCCTCTGATCAGAATTCTTGTCATATTTCTTGACTACTCCAAATTCTTCAATATTCAGAATGTCTGGATCCTCATACAATGGTTGGCGAATAGGACGGTCTTTGACAATCTTATGGCATTGTGTCATGACCTGTTCAGCATCCTTTGTGGTAGCTTGCCCATCTTCTTTTGTTAAGGGCTTGATATTATTGGCAACTGTAAGAGAAAGAGAGTTGACATGAAACATTTGATTAATTTTTCTAATTTAGAATACCCAGTAGATCTTGTGTTTCGTCCAACCGGTCAGTCACTGTTGATCGGAAGAAAACAAGATCGGTTCTCAAAGAGTCCATTGCTCTCTCTACTACTTCCAGACGTTGTACCATGGTATAATTACATGTTGGTTTCTCCTTTAGAACCCATATTGTTCTATAGTCAACCTATGTTCTCTTAATCCCTATATTGTCAAAAAATTTCTCATCCAATTCTCCACACACAATATGTTCCACTTCATCAGAATAATCAATCAAAAAATGTTGAAAGATTTTTTGGAGCAAATTTCCATATGGCAAGTGACAATCAGTGGAAGAATTTATAACATTGACCATATAAGACATAATAATTTTTGGAAGATTAACTTTTAGCCCATTTAGCACATGATACACAAACGCAAGTAATGTATTTGTCACCACATCTCTGTTGTTAATCCTTGGTACCACACATCTAACCAAAATAGCACAAACAATTCTGGCTTCAAGAGTTACAAGTAGTAGTGGGTTGTGGTAAGACATTGGGTAGAAGAAACTGTTCTTTGGCCAATTGAATGGTTCTAGCAGGGGTAGGGTGATCAAAGACATCATAGCGATGAAGACCAAAGATATCAGCAATAATCTCATTAGTAATGGTGATTTTCTTACCTTTGATAGAAATTGGTTAATCTGGCGAAGGAGACATGATTTACTCCCCATACGTTAATGCTTCCTTGTTTGAAACACTTCAAGAGTATTTCCCCTTTCTCTTTGGGCGGTTAAGTTGATATAGAACAACTTGGTTAATCTGTTCTTTGGCCAATTGAACGGCTTCAAGAGTTTTAAAGCATTACAACCCAAAGCAAAGAGTATTTCCCCTTTCTCTTTGGGCGGTTAAGTTGATGTAGAACAACTTAGTTAATCTGGGGAAGGAGACATGTCCTGGGTTGAGCAGTATCCAGATAGAGCTTGCTTGAAACACTTCAAGCCCAGGTAAGGAAAAGCATGTGAATAGTTCTCTATCGACAAGTTCACACATGCATTCATGTCGTTCGTCGAACTCAGTCAGCCATTTCTTGACGGCTATTTGACTTCCAAACCAGTGTGAGGGAAGGCCCGTCTTGGCAGAAATTTCAGCATCATTAATATGAACTGGAGCACTGGAGCTTGAATCTGACCCTGAGCTTGAGTCAGAGTCTGATTCGGAGGATATCTGAACCACTCTCTGTCGCTTGGGGGCCGATGATGTGGCCTCATCAACTGAAGATCTCTTGGATGCCGTGAAAATTTTTGAGAGAAAGAGGAAGCGGGTTTGTGAAAAATGAAAGAGTAAAGCACAGAGTTTGCAAAGAGAATATGACGCGGAAGAGATAAAGAAAGAAAAGAAGTGGTATTTAAGGGAAGAAGTCACATCAACGTAAGACACTAAGATATTGAGAAACTCAAAATCTTGGGAGAATCATTGTTGATTAAATTTCTTTCCATAAATTTTGGTAACCACTTTTCAAAATTCTTTGAATTTGAAAATAAAGCCTTTTGAAATCCCTTTTAAAGAAAACTCTTAAAAAATTTAGGAATTTGCATATCTAAAAGATATGAATTCCTAATTGATCCGTATTTTAATTTATCCTTTGAAACGTGTTTCAAGGCCCTTGAATTGTCTTTCAAGGCCCTTGAAAACAATAATTGGGTTGCATACGTAGGAACAAATAGAATGATTTACTCTCCATAAGTTAATGCTTCCTTGTTTAACATACCAAGCTCCAGCCTAATAAAATTAAATTGTTCCTCAGGAAGAGGCTTGGTAAAGAAATCTGCAAGCTGCAAGTTAGTAGATATAAAAGAGATCGAAACATCATCTTTCTCAACATGATCACGTATGAAGTGATGCCTTACATCAATATGCTTAGTTCTTGAATGCTGCACAGGATTTTTGGTTATAGAAATAGCACTAGTATTATGACATTTCATAGGAATACCTTTCAAATCAAAGCCAAGATCACGAAGTTGTTGAGCAATCCATAGAATTTGTGCACAACGGGCTCCCACAGCTATATATTCAACTTCGGTTGTGGATAGAGCGACAAAACTTTGCTTCTTAGAGTGTAGACTGATTAGGGATGACCCTAAGAATTGACAACATCCAAAAGTGCTTTTTCTATCGACCTTATAACCTGCAAAGTCTGCATCTGAATAGCCAACAAGGTGAAACGAGCTTTGACGTGGGTACCATAACCCTAGATCCTTAGTGCCATTGATATACCGACAAATTATCAAGTGTGACTCTTTAGAATCAGCTTGAAATCTTGCACACATGCACACGCTAAACATAATGTCAGGTCGACTAGCAGTTAAATACAACAATGAACCGATCATACCTCGATACTCCTTTTGTACTACACTTTTTCCATCCTTGTCATGGTCAAGTGAAAGTGTTGAACTCATAGGACTCTTTGCGAGCTCAGATTGATCCATTTTGTACTTCTTAAGCAAGTCCTTAGTGTACTTGCTTTGATTAAGAAAAATTCATTTCTTTGCTTGTGTAACTTGAAGTCCAAGAAAGAAATTTAGCTCACCCATTAAGCTCATTTCAAATTCCCTGCACATAATATCCGAAAATTCCTTGCAAAGGGAATCATTAGCAGCACCGAATAATATATCATCAACATAGATTTGTACTACTAATATATTGTTGCCTCTGGTTTTGAAAAATAAAGTTTTATCAATCAAACCTCTTTTGAATTTGTTTTCAAGAAGATATTTGGACAATCTTTCATACCAAGCTCGAGGAGCTTGCTTAAGACCATAAAGAGTTTTGCCCAATTTAAAAACGTGATCCAGAAATTCATCATTTTCAAAACCAAGAGGTTGAGTAACGTAGACTTCTTTTTCTAAGAAACCGTTTAGAAAAGCACATTTTACATCCATTTGAAAAAGTTTTATGCTCATAAAAGATGCAAATGCAAGTAGCATACGTATGACTTCTAACCTGGCAACCGGAGCAAAAGTCTCCTCATAATCAATACCTTCTTCTTGGTTATAGCCTTGTGCTACAAGTCGTGCTTTATTTCGTATAACTTTGCCACTTTCATCCAACTTATTTCGAAAGACCCATTTCGTGCCGATGACAGATTGGTGCTTTGGTCTTGAAGTAAGAGTCCAAACCTTAATTCTCTCAAACTCATTTAGTTCGTTTTGCATGGAAATGATCCAATCGGGTTCTTGAAGAGCTTGAACATAATTCTTTGGCTCGATAAGAGACACAAACGCGGTAAAAGCACATAAATTGTTCACTTTAGATCGAGTCTTAACTCCAGCGTTTGGATCTGAGATCACATTCTCTTGTGGATGGTATGAAGAGTGTTGAAATTTTCTTCGTTTGTAAGATGGAGCAGATCCTGAAGGTTGAGCCTCATATGCTTGACTAGATTCAAGTACCGTTGATATATTGTCCTTGGATCCTATCTCAAGGCCTTGAAGTTGAGTTTCAAGCCCTTGAAACGGATTTCTGACATCGCAGTTTTCTATTTCAAGGTCTTGAAGGTGTGTTTCAAAGTCTTGAGGGTTTTCTTCGGTATCTTGAATCTTTTTTTGCATATTCTTTTCTTGATCTTTAGGATCTTCATCTTCATCCAAATTGTGATCTTCTCGTTGATTCAGATTTAGATCTGCAAAACTCTCACTCAAAGTATCATCATTACTTTCATCAAAAATAACATGAATACTTTCCTCAACAATTTTGGTACGTTTGTTATAGACACGATAGACTTTACTATTAGAAGCATATCCAATGAATATTGCTTCATCACTACGTGCATCAAATTTCTCAAGGTTGTCTTTTCCATTATTCTGAACAAAACAAGTGCATCCAAAGGGTTTGAAATATGAAATATTTGGTTTCCTTCCTTTAAAGAGTTCATAAGGAGTCTTTTTTAAAATAGGGTGAATTAAACATCTATTCAAAATATAATTTGCATTGTTTACTTCTTCAGCCCAAAACTTTTTTGGCAAACTATTTTCTAAAAGCATCGTCCTAGACATATCCTCGAGAGTGCGGTTCTTACGTTCCACAACTCCATTCTGTTGAGAAGTTCTAGGAGCTAAAAAATTATGTGAAATACCATATTTTGCACAAAACAAATCAAACTTTAGTTGATCAAATTCTCTACCATGATCACTTCTTATAGAAACGATTGGTAGGTTTTTCAAAGTTTGTAACTCCTTACATAATTTTGAAAACTCAAATAATGCTTCAGATTTTTCTCGTAGGAAAGAAAACCATGTGAAACGAGAGAAATCATCCACAATAACAATGATATACTGCTTGCCTTTGGGATATTTGACACGCATAGGTCCACAAAGATCCATATGTAAGAGTTCAATGGGTCGAGAAGAACTTACAACTTTCTTAGGTTTGAATGAACCTCTTGTTTGTTTACCTTGTGTACAAGCCTTACATAGTTCATCTACCTTGAAATTTAGGTTTGGCAAACCACGTACCAAATCTTTTGTAAGTAGCTTCTGCATTGTGTGCATGCTTACGTGATCAAGTCTTTTATGTCAAAGCCTTGGATCATCAATCAAGGCCTTTAGACATTTTAGCTTAGTTCCTAAAACTTGGTTAGTACTCATAGAATAAACATTGTTACATCTAGGAGCACTAAGCACAACTTCACATGTCTTTTTGTCTTGAACTTCACATTTTTCTGAATCAAACAATATTTTGTTGCCTTTATCACATATTTGAGATATGCTAAGTAGATTATACTTCAAACCGTCAACTAAATATACATCATCAACGAAGTTAGATGAATTATAACATACTTTACCAATACCAATAATGTCACACTTTCCTTTATCACCAAACATTATGGTTCCAGATGATTGCTTCTTTAAATCTGAAAATAAATAGCTTTTTCCACTCATGTGTCTTGAACAACCACTATCTAATATCCATTTATGCTCCTTTACCTTGGTGATATCTTGCAAAACAGCAAACATCAATCTTTCCAGATTGACCAAATGGCATATTTTGGTCCATATTCAGGTTTGATCATGTTTGGTGGTCTAGTACCTTTAGGAACCCAGATTTGTTTCCTTAAACATAGAGGATAGGTGTTTCTAATAATATAAGGATCATTTCTTCTATATGGACATGTAGATTTAACATGACCCTTTTTACAACAGTAAAAGCAAGTAGACATATGAATACTTGTTTTGGCTTTGACAAAAGTGGTAGTTGGTTTTCTAGGAAAGCTCCTATGATAACCTATACCATTTTTGTTAAGAGATGATTGTTGTTCACCCATCATTCTTTCAAGATTAGCTTTTGAACGAGTAAACTTAACAAGTGCAGCCTTCTGGTCTTGGCACGTCAAAATTAGATCAACTTTCTCTTTATCTAGATCGATATAGTTTCGATGAAGAGAGGAGAGGTTGTCCTTGAGAATCGCATTTTCCAATTCCAAGGCCTTGATATTGTCATCAAGGTCCACCTTTTCTGTGTTAAGATTTTCAATTTCCAGAGACATCTCACTTAGTTGTTTTTCTTGTTCAAGAAGCTTTTCTTTTAAAGAATTTATCCTTATTCTATGTTCCTTGTCACATATAATAATATCTTTAAGGAATTGTTTCAGGTCAGATTCAGGTTGAGACATAATTGTACTTATCACATTGTCAACATATAGATTTGAATCTTCTTCATGATCGGCCATGAGACACAAGTTTGCTTGTTCTTTTTCGTCTTCTGATTCATTTGAGGATTTTGAATCACTCCATGAAGCTACCATAGCTTTCTTCTTTCGATCATTTTTCTTGAAGTTGGTCCTCTTCTTTTGTGGACAATCCTTCACAAGATGATCTATTTCACCACATTCAAAACAAGTCAGCACTCTAGTTTTCTTGTTAGAGTTAGAAAACTTACCTCGGCGTTTTGATGTTCGTGGATATTCTCTATTGTTTGCATACTGTTTCTTTATCTTGAGAATTCTCGCGAGACCCTTAGAAATCGTGAAAATTGCCTCTTCTTCATCATCATCATCACTATCTTCCCCGTCTGATGGTAATTCATCCTTTCTTGATTTTAATGTCAAATTCTTAGTGTTGGATGGGAGCTCTCCATCTTCTTCACCAAGAACCATTTAATGTGTGACGAGTTTTCCAAGGAGGTCATCAAGAGGAAGAGTAGAGAGATTCTGAGCTTCTTCGATGACATTCATCTTTGGTCCCCACTTGGCTTTAGGTAAGCTCCTTAGAACTTTCCTAACTTTTTCTTCATTTGTGAAGACTTTTCCTAGTGAGTCCAAGTTGTTCACGATCTTAGTGAATCTTGTGAACATTTCCTTGACTGGTTCATTTGGATTCATCTTGAATAGCTCGTATTGTTTGAGGAAGATGCTAATCTTTGTTTCCTTGACTTGACTTGTTCCTTCGTAAGTAACAAAGAGTTTGTCCCATATTTCCTTTTCACTCTTGCATGATGAGATGCGGTTGAATTCGTTGGCATCTAATCCACAATAGAGTAGGTTCATTGCTTTGTAGTTCTTTGACACACTGTCCAAGTCAGCTTGTGTGAAGTCAGCTTCCTTCTTTGGGGCTTGGACACCTTCAACCGTTGTAGTTGGGACTTTGGGGCCATTCTGAATAATTCTCCATAGTTCCATGTCCCGATCAATAATGAACATACGCATGAGTGCTCTCCAATGGGCAAAGTTGTTGCCACAGAAGAGTGGTGGTCGAGATGAGGATCTTCCTTGAGCAAATCCTCCATCACCTACAAGATTCATGATTAGTCTCACTGATGGTTAAATCAATATATGTGATTCTAGCTCTGATACCAATTGAAGAACCGATAGGTGAATAAAAAGGATAAAAGATACTCTAGAAGGGGGTTGAATAGAGTATGAGAACTTTTCGCAAAACTAATCTCAAGGCCTTGAAACCAATTTCAAAGGCCTTGATGTCGAGCTGAGTTCTTTGTGATACTTTGATTTCAAGGGCTTTGAATTAACTTTCAAGGGCCTTGACTTTGTACTCCTGTAAAACAAAGTTAGTCACAATAAAACAATATATAGTGCGGAATGTAAAAGATCGACACAAGGATATGTTTACGAAGTTCGACTCTAAATAGCCTACTCTCTGTCCTAGGGTATAACCTTAGGATCTAACTATCTATTATCAGCTTCAAAGAGTCCTAGATACAAACTAGAAGAAATCCTCTTCTTCTCTCACTGTAGCCAATGCTACGATCTAGCTCAAACTCTTTACCTTGCTATAATAGCCTAGTTACTTCACAGAGTAACACACACTCGAGTAAAACACTCTTTAGATATACCAATGGAGCTCTCAAGTTTTATCTCTCTCTAGAGGATCAAGCTTTTTAGAGAAAGAGAGAAAGAAAAACTATTTGATCGAATGAAGATGTTTTGGATCGCTTGAAGACTATTGATGTTTTCGTGTAAGCTTCTGTAATTGTTCTTCAATCGCCATCTTCATTTATAGTCTTCTATGGAGAGGTCTTCTAGTCGTTGGAAAGATGACCGTTTGAAGATCACTCTTCTTCTCCATAAAGATCGCTTCTTGGTTGAGATGAGATAGACGTTGTGGATCTTCATCTCCTAAGAACACGTTGATCTCTCGCTCCTTGATCTTCTCGTATTTTTTGTAACAATATTAAATTCCAGAGGAGATAATCTTCGTGTTTTTCGGTTGAGGATATTTGTAAGATCTTTAATGGCCGGTTGAGATCTTCACTTGATCATATCTTCTTGTTTGAGCAAATATCTCGTAGAAGATCTTCTTAGTGATTTGAAATTTTTTTAACGTGCGGTCTTGACTTCTTTGTTCCCTTGGAATTCATTTCAAGGCCTTCGTCATTTGAACACTCTAAACTCCTTGTCTTTCAAGGTCTTCATAGGTCCTTTGAAGTCTCTTGCAAAACGTGCACTTTATTTAATCCAAACCACCAAACCAAATCAAGCAACTCGATATATAATCAATAAATTATTAGTGTATCAAACTACTTTATTTGTTTTTAAGTCTTCCATCATCAACACCTGTATAAATTTATAATCAAGGTGGAGTTTTCACCTGTCTTCGCCTCGATCTCCTCCGAGCTTTTCCTTTCCTCTCAAGCCTTTGCCCAACCTCGCCACCAGCAACCATTACCGCCGTTCAATAAAAGAGCTTAGGTGAGGTATCGTTCTGATAGTTTGATTTCGTCTAATATTTAACACCGTTAACGTGTGAACAGTGATCAAGGTACTACTCTTTGGTCGGGCTCAATAGGTGAGGTACCGTTCTGATAGTTTAAACGATGGGGTAGTAAAGTTTAGTCGGCCCAAAAGATAGGAACTGTCTAGACAATTTTCACAAATGTAATGATTATGTTCAACTGTATAGAGTTATTTTGTGTATTTTTATTTTGTGTTAAATTGAAAAACCCCTCTAATCAACTTTTCTGAAAAATACTATGATTTTGTCCGAATTTATTATACTATGTTATTTTTTGTAAATTCTTTATTAGTTTCTGTAAGTTTTTCTCTAGTTAACTACTTTACAATCTAAAAAAACTCGTTACTTTATCCACATTCATTGTATTTTGTTATTTTGTGTAATTATTTTGATCTGTTTATTTGTATATGTTCTGATTCGTGTAAATATTATTTAATCTACATAAACTTAATTTAAATGAACAATACATTTAAAAATACACGCACATACTTATACTTACAATAATTATTTACATTGAATTACATAATCTACACATGCTTGATCATAACCTAAAAAACATTTAAAATACACATACATAATATATATATATATACTAATATTTTCACGAAATTAAACTTTAAATGCACGAAACATATAAAAATATCAAAATGACTCACACTCAAATTATTGAATCTATATATGTTATAAGAGAATAAATTACATGAATTAGTTAATTTCTATTACATGACACAAAAAATTCTCATGTATATGAAATAAAAAAGAACAAACAAATGCGAATTACACAAATTTATTTAATTATTCAAATAAAATTAATTTCATAGTACATAAATTTAGCTACACAACTAATTTTTAATTTTGAGTACGATAAATATCAACTACACAATTAGACCCAATTAGACCCAATTCAAAATAGAACAAAATAAATCACAAGATACAACTTATTTACAAAAAATAAATAAAATAATAAGATATAACTCGTAACTTTGATAAAAGGGTGGGTGTGAGGTAATATTTTTTGGGTAGGGTAAAAGTTAATACAAATATTTTCGAACCAAAAAAAATATCTTTTAACCCTACATACATATGTAGATTGGATTTTTTTTACGGATTTTTACTATTAAATAATTATTATTTTTATCTGCATAAATATCTTAAATATATGTATTAACTCACTACAAACTTAATATTTACATGAGATAAAAAAATTTAAGAGTTTAATTTATCAAATCAAACTTAAAGACACAAGACACACCAAAAAAAAAAAAAAACAAAAGACACATATATCTTCCAATTTACTCTTATTTTTATTTAAAAATAATTATATAGATTAGGGTTAGGCATAAGACGGAACGGAATGAGGTTGTCTCAAGTCCCATACCGACTATTATATAAGAGACGGGATCTAGATGGGCCTTTTGCTTTTAGACTAAAAACCATCGGTCCCTATCTCGGCTGGGACCGAGACGGGACCAATTTCGCACGTACTATGTATAATTTATTTTCGATTTAAAATTAACAATTTATGCAGACAAATTTTTATTAATATCATGTTTAAAAGGAGATACATCAAAATAAAATCCCGCAAGAGACTAATGGACAGTTGAGACGTGATGAAAAAAATACGACCCATATTCTGTCTCTCAAACTCTTTGGTGGTACGGGACAAAATTTATATTTTTTTTTGATGAAAAACAATCGAAATCGGAACGGATCGAAATTTGTGAGATTTAAACCCAACATTAAAGGAAATACTAGTGGACAGTTGAGACGTGAAGTTAGACTTGAAATATGAACTCCCGTGAAACCTTATTCGATCATTAGTTCCCTTAGGCATGCAAGTTTTCGATTTGCACCCAAAATTTGATATGCCAAAGAACTTAGGAGGTAACACCTTGCACTTGCAGTGAAGGTCTAACAAGTGCCTAATTTTTACGGGTTTTTCAGTTTTTAGTTAATAGAGCGCAAACTTCAATCTTATCTTCAATGTTTGGTGGATACTTTTGCTGCTTTCACTTTTATGTGTTTCCCATAACTTCAACTATTTACGACATATAAAAATTTGTTGTACATTGAGGAGACGAGAACTTGCATGGCCCATATGCTCCAACAAGAAAGAATCCCATCTTATTAGCCCATTAGAGCTTTGAGCTTTGACTATACCCACAAACTTCCACTCACAATCGACAACAAAGAAAGGGATTCCATTTCCAACTTGTGACCTGAATATATATTTATCAGCTCAACAGCTCAACAGCTAACAGGTTTCTTTCTCCATTATTCAGTTATTTTTGTACATACCCAACAACCTACTTACTGCTCCTTGAAAAGCTCACGTCCGATTATCATTCTTCTGATTTCGCTTGTGCCGGCCCCGATCTCGTATAACTTGGCATCTCGGAGAAAACGACCAGTTGGGTACTCGTTAACGTATCCATTTCCGCCTAAGCATTGTATAGCCTGAAAAAATAGATTCAATTTAGTCCTGAACTAAAAATGGCAGCACTTCTCATAATTGGAGCCAGGAATTGTTGTTACCTGAAGAGCAACTTGGGTTGCTCGTTCTGCAGCACAAAGGATTACTCCTGCACAGTCCTGCACAAGATAGATTATGATACTTACCCAAGCAAAACATATATACTACTGGAAACAATGAATTCTAATATTCAAGGTTTCAATTATAACAAGATTTGCTACCAATATTAGAATTCTCAAAAAAGAAATCCAAAAAGATTACGAATTAGCCACTTTGATTTGTTAACTAAACAGTTCAACATCAAGTTCAGCTTTTATCATCATTGATCAAAGGTAGTGATATCAGTTCAACTACTAGAGCTTCCTACTGTTTAAATTGCTACACAAAAGAAAGTTGCAAACCAAGTACTAGAGATTAGAAATGAGCACCTTTGGATCCACTTTTCCATTGTCACAGTCTTTTGCAACAGCGTATACATATGACCTGAGAAGAACAGACACAAGGATTAAACGCCAATAGGGTAGTCCAACATTTTTAGACAAACGGTAGGATTGGATAGGTGGGTAACCTTGACGACTGAAGTGCAGTATATATATCAGCCATCTTTCCCTGCATTAGTACATCAAATCACCCTATCAGGATTTATGGGGAATAAGACAAACAAAACTGTAGAGCATTAGGGCTAGTTAAAGACTTGTATAAACTGGAATTCCCCGATTGGACGACCAAACTGTTCTCTCTGTTTAACATAAGGAAGAACAACATCAAGGCAAGCCTGCATAATGCCAAGTGGTCCTCCTGCCAAAACAAGTCTCTCCAAGTCGAGTCCCGACATCATAACATATACTCCTGCATAAAGAGAATTATATCTCATTCAGCAATGAACACTATTGCTTATACATCAATGAATAGGTCCGTGCCATATACTTCTTCTTGTTACCTTTCCCTTCTTTCCCAAGAACGTTTTCCCCAGGAACAAAGCAATTCTCAAAGACAAGCTCACACCTGCAAAGTTTTTTGTCATTGATTGCTTAAGCATATTTAGAGATGTCACAAGTTGTTCCAAATAACATGCTTCACATAAATAATAATAGATAGAACACATACGTATCGCTTCCTCGCATCCCCAATTTGTCTAGTTTTTGGGCAGTGCTGAATCTGGAATTCAAAGTAGAGAAATGAGGCAAACCAAATATATCTTCTAGTCATAGGTGAATGTCTTAGATTTTGTAAACTTCTGTATACAGCTGAATGCTAGGAACATTCATATATATCTTATGAGATAAATGAATACAACTAAGTTTCTTCCATCCAACACCAAATAAAATTACCACAAACCAAGCAATCCTTGAGAAACATTGCATGCAAATAGATTAGTAACCTACCCAGGCATTCCTTTTTCGATGATAAATGCTGTGATTCCTTTTGAATGTGCCTTAAGGTCTGTTTTTGCGTAAACAACCTGTTACAACATTATCATAACGAGATCAGCACATGTGCCATTTGATATATCTTATAGACAAATTTGTGGAGTACAGCACGGTATATCAGGTTTGGGGTTTGGGACTATTAATTCATCATTAATTACCAGTGTCTCAGCAACTGGACCATTAGTACACCACATTTTGTTCCCATTCAGAATATAGCCACCCTCAACACGATCAGCTTTGCATTTCATACTGACTACATCTGAACCGGCTGAAGGGAAAAAAAAAAATCAAAGGACGTGATTAAATACATTTGAAAGGAAAATTCCTGGTCAAAGGCAAATCAGTAATGAATATGCTTGTTTTAACCGTACAATTTGGTTCACTCATGGCTAAAGCACCAACATGGTCCCCGCTGATTAGCTGCATACAAACACGCCCTTTAGTGGTGAATACAAAACAAAACCTAATTTCTAAGAATCCATTGTGTAAAACATAGAAAAACATGATGTATATTGGCATCAAGCATATTGTAGCATTAACAAAAACGATATAAGAAGCATATTGTCGCATTGAAACCCGGTATTCCCTGCTGTTAGTGAAAACTTCAGAGATCACTGGAGGGCCAAATTAATAAAATTTCCCTGATGTTACTGAAATCTTGTACCATTTCCTAGTGAACTACAAGTGGGCACTTATATTCCTGAATCTTTTCATATAATACATGCAGTAGAATAAAAAACTATCAGTAATAAGGGATATAGTAAACTGTTTACGTATTTTGAAACCAGTAATGAGTAACAGAATTTGTTATGAAAGGAACCTTAGGCAAATATTTCTCCTTCTGAGCAGCATTTCCATTCCTGACCTACAAAATCATCAAAACCGTATTATAATCATCATCATGCACAGTCACAAAATTAATATTGCAGTTCAAAACACGAAGGGTATATATAAAATACCAGCTGATTTATGCACAGGTTAGAGTGAGCTCCATATGATAGGGCCACAGATCCCGAAGCACGACTTAGCTCCTCCATTGCGATGCAGTGATAAAGATAACCAAGCCCAAGGCCGCCATATTCCTCTAGAGCATAACAACAGATTGTTTAAATTCCAAGAGTCAAACGGGCCCTGAGGGCCCGTTTGGTTCCAACTCCGGAAACGGAAACGAAATGGAAACGAATTTAGTCCATATGTATACTATTATTCATGAAATTTTATGGAATCATTCCTTGTGGGTTTAAGTAATTGTAGTAAAATTTGATTAGTGTTGATACCCTATAGGGAAACAAAATGGGGAAACAACTACATTTTACATGCAACCCCAAGTAATGATTCCAAAAAATATTCATGAATAAGGTAAGCATATGGACTAGATTCATTTCCATTCCGTTTCCGTTTCCGGACTTCTAACCAAACGGGGGTTAATCTATACCTAGAAACTGAAATGAGCAAAAAAAGTTCCATTCAAGTAATGCCCGGTGATCACGATGGAAGCTATGGATCCATAAAAACAGAATTTCAGGCCACCACAAAACTTAATTATGACGGAGCCTCTATCCATGAACAGTCTATTATCCAAGCATTTTCATTTCGGCAAAGCTGAATATATACTACTACAAATTTCTCAAGTTTTCAAAGGATTCCCACACAACATGATAGCAATTTTACCAGGGCAAGAACACTTATATTCTCCAAATTTAATGTAAATTCTAGAGTACAATTACTTCTAGGCAACAGGATGGGAACACACCTGGTGCAGTAATACCATGTAGGTTAAAGTCACCCATGAGTTTCCATAAGTTCACTTCCTGAAACCATCAAATGTTTCATGAGTGTGACCGAAGGGAAGTCTGTAAGAGAATATCAAGAAGATTGCAAAAGAAATGTGCAGCACACAACCTTTGGGAAATAGTTTGTTCTATCAATTTCAGCTGCATGAGGAGCTATATTTTCTTGAGCAAATTGAGATACACTTTCTTTGAACTGCAAACAGAAACACAAATGATAGACATTGAAAAAATTCAAAAAGAGATTTAGAGGAAAATATTTAGGGATAAAGCTTCAGAAAAATCGCACTAACATGTGTCCTAACCGAAGTCCATGAAGATTAATGAGTTATCAATCAGATAATTGAAGTCCGTTCAGATAAATAAGTTCAGAAATCAATATAAACATTTTATAATCATCCTATACTTAATCAGAGATAATCGAATCAGACATCCATATTTGTAAAATGCTCTTTGGAGAAGTAAAGGAAGGAGAAAGCATAGCTCCAAGTACCATCCATTCCTGTAGAAGAATGAAACCTCACAAATTCAAAGTGGCTCCATTTGAGCGGTTAAGCAAAACTGTGTCCAAGTATGTTTGTCATAAGAAACATACTTTACACAGTTATGGATCATTATCATGCAACATTAGTTACCCCCTCTAATGGCTACCGTATATGCTTATCAACACAACTTCGCTGGTTCACTGTAATTTGGTTGGAATAACTTGGATCTTCTTGACTGCGTTGACTTGGAAAAACAAAATCGCCAAATGCCAATAGCTCAACAACCAACACAATCGAGTAATGTTCAATTGCTCGCAAAATACAATTACTGGATTCATTTTCGCATCAAACAAGGAAACGGAAGACCAAAAACAAAAGTACGCATCATATATCAGGTGGCAACAGAGATCGGAAAAAACCCTATAAGAGGAGGTGAGGGAGTACCTGCAATTGGGTATCATCTAAGAGAAGTGAGGTAGAGAAGGAAGCAGCGCAGCGCGGATTCCTGGTGAGAAGCGCAGAAGCTAATAACTTCCTCGATGCAAACAATCTCTGCATCTTCTCTTTTCTTACTGGGTAACCGTAGAGGATGGCTGTTCGTATATAGACGATAGACCATCAAAGTTCTGCCCCAGCAATGAATCTAATAGACACTCTTAATCCGGTAAGAAGATATGATTATGTTGATACTTGATACAAATCTAACGAATTTTATAAATGTTTGTGATGCCTAAAAGATGGTGTAAAAGAAGAAGATCGGGGCTACACGTCAGGAAAGATCAGATCTTTTTTTACCAGTTATCGGATAATCTTTAGTTTGTACTTGTTTATAATACTTTAATGTTGGATGATATGACACTAGATCTAAATGATTAAGACCCACCGCAACAGGATTGGAATGAATTTCGTTGATTAAAACAATCAAAAAGCTTTCGATTGCTGTTTAATTGTTTCGTACGTGCTTAGTATTTGACTAAATTTTAAACCAATTTTGAGTACGCTGGTATGAAATTATCATGTTTTCGAACCATAGCCGAAACATGTTCTGCAATAGGGCTGTTCATTGGTTTAGACTCAAGTTCGAATCCGAATTTCTAACATGCAAGTTTTCGATTGCTGTGAATCTGTTCCAATACTATATCGACATTGAATTGAAATTTGGTTTACAAATCACTTGACCTAGAATGACATATGCAAAAATGACAAAAGAAGTTGTTGCAAATGGTGAACAAGGGGCATTCTGTCCCTCTACATCATATCATATACTGGTTTGTGCTCCTTTTAAACGTTGAGCCATCATCCCAGTTGCACAAAAATGACATCCTCTTATACATAAAGATAATGAGGATAATGTGCAAAAACCAAATCAAATGAATCATAACTTCAACTCTGTGAAATCCTTAAAACAAAAAAATAAACCCATTAGAAGCAAACATCAAGAGCCATTTGCACTAGAGACCACTGCCTTCATCAGGGTAAACCTTGTTGACACGAGACGCACTCGCTTCTTCTGGATTTGCTGATAGGAAGCTGAGAGCAGTCACCACATCACTCATCAATGGCCGAGCCGTTTCTTCTTCTTGCAGACACATGGATGCAATAGCAACCACTTGATTCAGACTCTTCACCGGAAACTGCCCACCAAGTCTTGTATCTGCTAGATCCGGAAACCGCTTTGGCTCCCTGAACACCGGTTGTGCCTGGTGGATAACCATAATCTCATCTCATTACTCATTTTTAGTTTTCTGACAAAATTCTGTTATAAAAAAGATTCAGAATCTTACCCAAGCAACAAGATTCTGTTCTTCAGTTGGTTTTGTGGTGTCAATGACTCTTCGGCCAGTAATCAACTCCAACATAACAACTCCAAAGCTATATACATCCGACTTCACCGTCAAATGTCCGGTTTTCTGATACTCTGGTGCACAATAGCCATCTCTTCCCATCCCTCTCGAAGGAGCATTTGTTTTGTCACCGAGTGGTCCGAGCTTTGCCAACCCGAAATCAGACAGCTTAGCATTAAAATGCTCATCTAACAAAATGTTTGAGGATTTGAGATCGCGGTAAATGATCGGTGGATTCGCCTTATCATGAAGATACTGTAATCCCTGTGCAGCACCTAGAGCTATTTTCATTCTTGTATACCAATCTAAAGCCTTGTGACCTGATGAGAGATCTGAAACATTCAAAACATATCATAATGAGATCCAAATCATCATAATAATAACAAATTGAGAGAGATCAAGTTATGATTACTTACCAAAGAGATGTTTGTCAAGTGATCCAGAAGATACAAACTCGTAAACTAGAAGTCTTTGTTCTCCATCCGCGCAATACCCAATTAAGTTTACGAGGTTTGGATGTTTGACTTGTGTTAACGTCACAACCTCCGTGGTAAATTCCTTGTTCCCTTGCAATCCATTTCTATCAAGCTGCTTGATAGCTACAATCTATACAGATCAAAGCCAACAAATTAAACATGACGACTTTCGTCCTAAAATCAATTGATAATAGTTTTACCTGACTGGTTTTTTCGAGTTGGCCTTTATAAACCCTTCCGAAACCACCTTCGCCTATCAAACACTCTTGCCGGAAATTGTTGGTGGCTGTGGCGAGCTCTTTGAAGGTGAATGTCTGGGGCTCAATAAGATTGGCTGCAGGCTCTTTAACCACATTTTCATTGAATGCCTTGTCTGTTTATAAAATGAAGTTCAGTTCAGTGAAGTTCAATGTATGATTATAGTTGTGAGTATATGTATATACTTACCAGGGCGTGGCTGAGAGGCTGTTGAAGTAGCTATTGTAGGAATTTCTCTATTGCTATTAGTTGTTTCTTGCGCATTCTTCCCGCGGGAGGAGAAGCAAGGAAAGCAACTCATCTCTTTTGAAGAGTTCCAACTTGTACCAAATTAACTATGGTTTCTGCTGTAAATGTTGTGATTGCAGAATCAAGGCAAAGGAAACCAGAATGTGTATCTATTTGATGTTTTAAGAGGAAGATGGAGAAATGATTTGAATGCAGGAGGGATGTTTGTGTGACGTGGGAGCCAAATCTCTGTTATTTGTGCAAGGTAATGCTAAACTTGATAATACCAGCTGGATTTTGTTATTATTTGAGATAATTTGTATTAAAAAAGTAATTGGTGAGATGTACATGGCGGCAACTATCTTTCCTGGTGGTCATAACGTTCTTCATCCCAATATTGTCTTTTTTTTTTTTTAATTCTAAATTTGTTGAGAAAATCATCTCTTTGGATGGTGGGAGGATCGGATCTTGATGGAGTTTTTTTTTAAAATGTTATGGCCACTTGTATAGAACATCGTAAACTAATACTATACAAACATGAACCTAGAATATGCTGTTTTGGCTTAGAATTTATTTGAATAAGATAAATATTATAAATTTTTTTTTATAATTGAATTTTTCACGTTTTTTTAGACAAAGTAAAGAGATTAGATTACCATAAACACAACGTGTGAATAATTATCTTTTAACCAACACTCAGTTAGTCTAGCGGAATGTGGTGCTAGACTACTTAAGTGGTTAGATTCGAGCTCGAATCCTCCTGAGAGGGTATCCCCCAGCAATGGGCCACGAATTATGGGAGTTACTTACCAACCTTTCAAAAAAAAAAAAAATAATTATCTTTAAAAATAAATTATAAGATCGATCTTCAAATTTTAACAATGACATCGATATACTAGTACTGGGCCTAGGCCCATTATTAGATTGGGCCCAGGGCCTGAGAAGAGTTGGTCCATGGGCCAACAATCATAACATTCTAGTCCATCATCTTCATTCCAAATTCGATGTTTACATTTATTTCTTGTAATTTTTTATTATGTCTTTTTAATCAGAATTTGAATAATGGAGTCACGTAAAATCATCAAAAAAAGTAATATAGGTCATGAAATGCAAATTTGTAATGATATATGTTATAAAATTATTATGAATTGTTTGAAAAGCTCAAACATGATCTTGTATAGTATGTCATATTGGGCAAGAAACCTAATATATACGGTCTTAGGACTCCTTACCATTTTATTTTAGAATGAAACTTCAAAGACTCGTGTGTAGGTTCATTTTAGCCGCAAGAGTTTCATGCACTATCCCAAGCTATTCTCTCATGTCATCAACTTCAATACATGCTCCATCGATCCCGTCACCTTTAAACGGACACTTAAAATGATTTATGATATGTTAATAACACGATATTGATCATCCTACTTATAAAAATAAAGGGTGTGTGCATATTATTATAAAGGATAAAAAAGTTATCATCCAAATTGGATGATAATGTATGAGAATAGTTGAGAATGTATGTGAATATGTAATAGTTGATGGTTTATTTGAACCACATATTTGAAAGGCAATAGTGGGAGATTATTTGGGGAAAGAATTATGAGAGAGTAATAGTAAATGAGTAAGTAAGAGACACACACCCAACCCTACCCAACTAACAAGGTCCTACGCTCTTCCTTGTTTCAATCAAAGCTATATATGTTGGGCGG
The DNA here is from genome assembly GCA_033239125.1 of Fagopyrum homotropicum. Taxonomy (NCBI): domain Eukaryota; kingdom Viridiplantae; phylum Streptophyta; class Magnoliopsida; order Caryophyllales; family Polygonaceae; genus Fagopyrum; species Fagopyrum homotropicum. Next base: position 106,588,153 of record BSWB01000006.1, on the reverse strand, counting down.
GGCCCTCTTATCACTTAATTTCATGTTTCACACTTCGCCATTGGAAAATGATTGCTAAATAAATAACTATTTTTATTTAACACTATATGACATGATAGTGACTTGCCCTTTCCTTCTTTTTATTTTTCTTTTTCTTTTTCTAAAAAATTAAGTTATTAGGAGTTCATAATCGGTGTGAGTATCAATATGTGAAGAAAAGTGCTTCGGTTGGATCAGCTTGTCAATAATTCTATAGGCTTCATGAGTTTGATGTTGATTACTATCGTCTCAATCTACCAAGTAAGTTATTATAGTCATTTGATGACATAATGACGACTAAATTGTCGTTATTAATAACGATATTATTCTTACGAGTTTTTTTAGAATTATATGTGTGTTTTTCGAAAAAGGTTTGTATGTACCCTAACTCTATGAATCTAATAACTCTATGAATCTAATCCGTACTTGTTATATATCAATTTGTTCTCTTTTGTTTTTTCAATTATAATGCTTTTCTCTTCAAATAGATCAATTTATTCTCATTATTTTTTTTTATATAAAAAACTCAACTAACAATTCACAAATTATCACGAATGCATAAACAAATACACGTACGTCAATGGTGGAACAAAAGGTAGAGTAAAAGGACGTTTAACGTTTTCAGTGTTTTTCCTCCTTAAATTAAGCTTTTTAAAATCTCCTAATCACCTTTTAATGATACTAGTTTGAAAAAAGAAACCATATTTTATGCTAACTTCCTCTTTTAGCAAGTCAAACAACTAACTTATTATAATTTTTCTTAATCTTCTTAATAATTACATAATGACCTACTTTAATATAAAAAATTGACTTCTGGTATATATCTTATTTTTAAGGGAAAATGTTTACAGTTTTATTGATACAACAAAGATGATGCATGTAAATCACATAATATTTACCCCCTTTTGGTTTGTACCATCAAATAAATTAAATGGTTATTATAATCTCTATAAAACTAATAATGTAAAGTTAAAAAATAATTTTATCCTTTTTTATTTCCTAATTTCTTATCGCCCCCTGTAATCTAGTGTTATAAACAACTGAATCAATTTATTAATGGCTGACTTAAATTTGTACAAGTTTACTAAAAAGTTATACAAAATAATAAGAAAATTGGACATGAAATATAATTCCAAAATTTTAATTTATCAAATAAATTATTACTTAGTTACTAGAAAATACACAACATTTGCACCTGAAATTTTCTTAAATTCATTAATTTTTTTTACAAAGTAATATGGAAAATTTGTAATTTCCTTAGTATAAATTGTGATTACTTTTTAATTTATTTTGTTATGTTATCTATCAAAATATATCATTTATTAGTTTATAAATTAATAGAGTTGTCTTATTTATATCTAAACGTAATTTTCTCTAGTCGTCGTTCGTGACGAGGGATCATAATGGGTACGGTAAGTAGAAGAAAATCGGAATTATTTGTCTCGAGAAAGAAAAGAGAAGAAGATTTTTTAATTGAATTTGACCTGAATTATCGATATTATTATGGAATTGTAATACATAGCTCATTGCAATTTATATACTGTACTTATCTATCAAATTACCTTTCAAATCAAGCTTTTTAGTTAGATTGGGTGGATAGACTTTCATAAACTTACTTTTATAAAACAATCCTGAGATAATGTGTGGTCGTATTTAGAATATTATTTAAAGTACGTTAAATTTAGATTTTAAAAAAAACGTTTTATTAAAATAACATGAAATTTTATATTACTTTAAAATTATTAGGCTCAAAACAATCGAATATAATTGTAAATAGACTCATTATATAACACTTCGGTTTTTATTTTTTTATGAATAAGATACTATTTTTATTTTTTATTTTTCATTTTGGTGTGGAGGATAAGATACTAATTAAGATGCAAGGATGATTTTTGAATGGAAAGTTAGATTGATATATTTTGGTGGATAATATCATTTTAATTGATATTAGGATAGTTTTTATATAATACTGATCGTGGAAGTTTTATTGAAGTACAAACAACCTTTTTGCAAATATTGTGGGATCAAATATAGTATAATATGGTATCGAATTACGAGAACCTAAGGAGGAAGGAAGCGGAAAAGAAGTCGGCCAAAAAGACGGCCGCTTCCTCTAATATGCCGCGACCGTGGCCCGGCAAAGTCGCACCCGCGGTGGTGCGACTGCGGGCAAGGTGAGACGCGGTTGTAGGTTCCCTTAAAAAATATGGTTGTTACATGAAATGCATGAATATGATGAATAAAATTTGTATGTTTTGGACTCATAAAGTACATACAAGAAAATTATAATTAGGATTAAATAAGAAAGTAAATAACATAAAGATAAAGTCTCGTTATCACGATCTCGATCTTATCGCGATCTCGATCTTATCATGTCTCATCAAGCCGGTAGTGGGGTGACACATAACATTGGGCTTTGGACTTGAGAAATTGATACTCGGACCTAAAGCCTTCGTAAATAGAGCTAGTTAATCGACGGAACGTGTAAAGCAAGTGTTAGCCATGTGTTTTCGTGACCTTTATTCCCCTTACCTTTGAATATATTTTATTCAATTTGAGGCAATGAGTCTTGAGCTAAAGTGGATAAGATTGCCCCTTTGTTTTGTTTGGCGACAATAAGACGCCGATTTGGTTTGTTTCGCTTCAATAAGATGTCGGTTGGTTGACGACCCTATAACGCCGATAGGTTTAGAATCGATGCTCTGATACCATGAAAAATTATGGTGGAAAAGACCACCATTAAATCGGTGGCAATGGTAGATTTAGACGCCGATAGATTGACGACATGCCTTAAGGCGGCTAGCCCAATGAGCTGGACTATTATTGTCCATGTTTGCAATTAGTGTCTTAAGGTCAACAAATCTGATAAGTCAGAATTCGAAAAATAAAACTGCCCTCGTACCATGATAATTTTTAGTGAAAATTTTTATATTTTTATTGATATTATGATAATTTTTATATTGATTTTACAGTAAAATAAGAATTATAAATAAACACGAAAGTAATAACAAAAAGATATAATTTTGTTATCACAATCTTTTCATAAATACAAATTAAATAATACTGAATTAAAAGTCTATGAAATTCATATATTATTTTTAACAGTAATTTAGTATTTAGGCTATCATCATACGATCAAGGGTATTTTATTTGGGGAGAAGTATATATATGAGAGATATAAACATCTCAATTACCAGAATTTTTATTTATTTTGTGGTGTTATTAAATTATTTGATTCGTATTTTTCTCATATAAAATTGGTAAGAATGAGATTAGCAAGCGAATATGAAGATAGGCGATGAAGATAAGTGGGCCCTCATAATTGAAATACAGTTGTCTGCCAAATAGCCAACATGGCACGCTATTTACTTGCCACGTCTGCACATATTACTACGATCAATTATTCGGGCATGGCTCTCCCCTACATGCTAATAAATTAATATATCATACTTCATCATTTAAGCACCATTTATTTTTTTCTAAATATATAATAGATGGATATATACACACAAATTAACTTAATTTATTAAAATGTTTTTTATGTTTTAAAAATTGGTTCAGGATCCAAATAATATAGTGTATAGAAGGATACTATAATTCGATCCAAATAATAATATATTTATATTAAATATTTAATATAAAAATATCTTTGGTGAGTGGTGAGCTCTTCGGATATGTTAAGGTAGGCGTAACTCGTATATCTCTGCAGCAAGCTAGTTTCCATTATGGGAGGATAAACAACTTCTACATAACGTCAAACTGTAATTTTTTTAAATGTTTATATATATCTTTTTCAAAGTGTAAAAATACGGATATTTTGTTATATAAAATTTGTGTATGGAATATATGAGTTGGTTGGGAGGTACAAACTATTTATGTTCCTTGACAAATATTAAATGATGCATATAATATTTCATTGAGCTTATTTTTTACTTTGAGATATTTTCTTGAAATGTGATTTTGAATATATGACAAATTGACAGAATATTCATATTGCAAAAAAAAAATATGGGCGAAATTAGTCTGAATAGAATTTGATTGGAGGAAAATAAATTTGTGACCACATTGAGAAAACAATCAACCCAAGACCGTCCTTTTTATGTTACCATTTAAATACCACAATTTATATTACCAAAAATAATTCCATGGACTCTATTTTCTTGTCCGTTCATTGAAAATGTATTTTAGGTTTATACAGATTTTACATATTATTATTATTGCAACAATCAACATTAAAATTATGTATATTTGTCCCTATCGGTTTTTAATTGTTTGACAAACACATGTACATGCCAATGTTTCATGATATCACTTCAATAGGTTTACAAAACTTAAGGTTTATTTCAATGTATTAACACCTTTTTAGTGTATTAATATATTGATTTCATTTTATCAATAATATATAAACAATACAACTTTGTCAACCTATTAATAGTCATGCATAGCTAATCATTATTATTTTAAAAGTTAAGCGACTAACTAACGTCTAACGCCTTATGTTATGGTAAGTTATAGTGGAGGTTTTCAAGACTTTTTTTTTATAACAGTAAGAACATTAAAACTAAAGAAAAAATATCTCTGAATGACAATATCGTTAGTGTGCAATGTCAAAATAAAACATATTTGTTCGGCTTGAATAACGTTCTGATAAAATTGCACTAGATTCAAAACCAGTAATAACTTTGGAAATCTGACGAATCGGTTCCCTGTTGCACTCTCGATTTTTTAAGAGAAAGGAGGGAAGAAATACGTCTGTCTTTAGCTTTTGTTGTGTGTTGAAATGAGAAGAGGAAACTGTTAGGCTAAATCATATTTTCAAATATAAATATTGTGATAATGGATTATTTCGGAAGAAGGAGGATATTCCGGAAGAAGACGAAATATTCCGCAAGACGGTGGAACCTTTTGGAATGAAGTAGAATATTACGGAACGTGGAGGAACCTTCCAGAAGGAGACGGATCACCCCGGAAGATGATGGAGACATCTAGAACTCGATGGAACCATGCAGACTATATTAGAAATCTAGGGAGAGTTCTAGAATTGTATAAGATTGAGTGAGAAGAGTCCGGAATAATCTAGGAGAATCGAGATCCGGAACCTTCTCTTAGAGGAGGTGACAATTGCTATAAATAGGGGAGACCACCCCTCATTTGTGTAACTTCATCCACAAGAGAGTAATAAAAGGCTTCTAAAGAGAGCTTGTACGTGAGGTTTTGTTTGAGTGTGAGTGCGCAACAAAATACTCGTTTATATATACTCGGAGAGTCGGGAACGCGGAGTTTTTCCCAACAGAAACCCCTTTTATAGGCGAGCTTATTAGACAAAGAATATCTATGCATTGAATCCGAGGTTTCAAATCCGAATAATTTTATATATCATATTTTTTTATATTTAAATTCAAATATAAATTCTTGATTTTTTTCATTTACGTAACTTGATGGTTAATTTGACCAAGCTTTTGGCCAAAACCAATAGTCTATTACGAAATTGAGCCAAAATAATAGTCTTGACTCTTGAGTGAACAACCCAACACCATCAGTCCGATCATGACCCGGATAGTGTGGGTCAAAATTCGACTCATTCGGCTCGAACAATGAACCTAATCGTGGAGGCGGTTTAAATAGCGGTGCCGTGAAGGTGGGGATGGGGCCTACAAGTAATAAGTGAGAACTGCAAAGCATGTAGACATACGTACCAATTTAATGCAGTATCCATCTCATGCATTTGGTTACTACTCCGTAAGTAACTAACTTGTAACCCTAGCTAGCTATCTGCCTACTTTAATGCCATTCACAACTCAATAACTATATACACATGCATTTACTTTACGTTCGAATGGATAAATATGAAAATCACAACTATCTATTCATATTATAAATTTCTCGTCTTCTTCAGATATATATTTTTTTCATTCGATCAATGCCATTCACAGCTTAACATCATCAATGTTCCGACACGATTCTTAACTCAAGCAATATAAGATGTTATAAATGATGGCATTTTGGCCAGCTCACTTATCCCAAAACAATCGTATATAAGTTTTGGCTACCAATTCACCCTATGTCAACTAGAGAAAGAAGAAAAAATATAAATATTTTTCCTGATTTTAAATAAATGGCGTTTTAATATTAAAAATTTAATTATAATTATTTGTTATTTTAAGAGTTTTTAGATCAACAAATGAATGATAGTTATAAGAGTTGTTTTTGAAAATTGTTATTATTGATTATTTTAAGTTAAATTTTTTTTTTCATTTGACGAATTGATAAGATTTAAAAAACTTAATAAAATCTATAATATTTTTATTAAAAATTGTACCAAGAGTTAAAAAAAATAATAATTATGATTGGAGGTAGTATGTATATATATATATATTATAAAATAAAAAAAAACATAATAATTCAACAATTGGCCAATCTGTGTAACAATAAGTGAAATGATTATCATGAAAAGAAAGATGGGAAAAAAAAGATAATCATAAAAATAATTATATGAGGACAAATAGAAAAAGATAATAATGTATAGTGATATAATATAACTTTATCTCAATACCAAGATGACTATATTATCAAATCAACACACTTTTTTGGGTCAAAATGGGAGATTATTCAAGCAAGTGGGCACACATTTATTTTACATAATATCTATATAGTGTGTGAATTAGCGGTTAAATTAGTTATCTTAATCGTTAGGAATATAACAGTTTAAGTCACTATTCACTATTGTCATCCCAATTAAAATAAATTTGTATTCTAGATGAAAATCATATATACACAATAACAAGGATCATTTTGCAAATATTAGAGCTGTTTGTTTATAAGTAATTATCCTCATATTTATAAAAAAATTGTTAAAAATAAAATGTAAAACATAAGTATTATCATTACTAATTCATTAAGGGCCCGTTTGGTTCCAACTCCGGAAATAAAAACGGAATGAAAACGAATTTATTGCATATGTATATCCTTATTCATAAAATTTATGAAATCATTTCTTATAGTTTCATGCAAAATGCACTTGGTTCCCCACATGTTATTACCTTATAGGTATCAAAAGTAATCAAATTCAACTCCAATTACTATAAATTATACGGAATGATTTCAAAAACTTTTATATATATGAACTAGATTCGTATCTATTTCGTTTTCGATTTCGGAGTTAAAACCAAACGCGCCCTAAATATAGATAATACACTTGACGGTTAGTGTGTAATTCTAGTGGAATCTACTTGTAGTCTTATACTAGTATAAACTGATTTTAAAATGAAATCTTATTGCATTTGTGTATGCCGCTTGAAATTTAATAGTACCCAATCTGGCATTCTACATGAATATCTTCAAATTTTCCTTATTAAGTTATTCCACAGTCCACACCTCTCTGGCTCTCTGCCTCTCTCTGCAGATAAGGCTCACCACTCAACACTAATCGCTCTCCAAATCTTCCTCTTTTCTTTTTATTTAATGCTTCCTTTTTCCCTTTTAAATTAAAAAACAAATTTGTTCTTTCGTCTTTTGAATCTATGAGTTTATCGCTCTAAACCTTACAGAATTCAACTGCACATTTTACTTTGTTTTCCAGCTGACCGACGACAAAACCTTCATTCAAATTAGCTACAGAGTTCAAATAGGATTTTACTAGCAGAATCTGTCCAGTTTAGTCACGAATTTCGGAGGACCGTTCAAATCGGATTTTATTGCTTCCTGTAAGTTTCTACTTCTAGGATTGCAGATCAATTTGTGTTTCAAGGTGAATTTCGGCCGAGTATAGTCGCCAATTCTGGTGGTTAGAAATCTGGTTGATTCCTCTGGAAATTCAGCTTTATACGATTTTGAAGAAATGAATCACTGCGTTCCAGAGTTTAACATGGATGAAGATCACTCGCTTCCTTCTTCCTCTGGCCTCCCCAAGCAGAAGAACATGTATTCATTTCTCTCTTTCTCTATAGATTTATTCTGTTTTTTTGGTTTTCTGATTTGGATTGGAAATCGGTTAATCCATTCAGGCAGGAGAATGAGATCATGGAGCTGCTATGGCACAACGGACAGGTTGTTGTGCAAAGCCAGAACCCTAGGTTGCTCAGAAAATCATCAAACCACCAACCGTCGCATCCGTCGGGGGCTCCACCGCCTCCCGGCAGCGACTCCACAAATCAACTCTTCATGCAAGAAGACGAGATGATCTCCTGGCTGCAGTATCCGCTAGAGGAAACTTCCTTCGATCGAGACCTTACGGATCTCTTCTATCATCCGCCAGGGCCTCCACAGCAGCCAATTGCTCATTCGCACCACCAAACTCCGAGTACGTCGGCGCCTCCTATAGAAGTTAATTACGCGCACTCCTCTCGGATGAATTCTCAGTTTCCGAACTCTGGACCGTCTACGAGCTCGATATATATCGACCCGAGGGAAGTGACTGGTGTGGATTCGAGCGACACACCAGCGATGGGGAAGAAATCGAAGCTTAGTCTGCCGAGGAGGCACGCAGTGGAGGTTTCTGGCGGGGGAAATCGAGGAACATCGACGGCCGGAGGCGAAGGAGGTTGTATGAGTGTCAGTGTGAGTAGGGACGGCGAGACCTGCGAACTGACGCTGACGTCATCACCAGGTGGCTCTGGCGCCAGTGCCAGCGCAACGGCAACAGCCGATGTGATTACTCTTCCGCCGGAAGGTGGCAGGAAAAGGAAAGGGCGGGAACCCGTTGATGATGCAACCACCGATTACCAAAGCGAGGTTAGTGTGTTCATATTTTCTTTGCTATGTTGGGCCATCGGCATGGCTTCTCCGTGGTGCATGTTAGCGAACGAATGTTCATCTCATCATCTCCAATTTCTTTTTTTTTTTTTGCCTCTGAAAGCAATAAGAGCAATTTCCGATGGAACCAAGGTGGCTGCAGTTACCATCTTGGTGCTAATCTGCTAAGCAGATTCTGCCAGGTGTATTGGTAGATCGTTTAGAGCCGTTGGTTTCTCATAATGTTTTCACTGTTGAATGGTCATGTACTTTGTGGAGGAGGATCATATTCTGGTTTCTGATTGCTTCAGCATTACTATGAACTCGGTTCCAATCATGTAAACAAAAAAACTCGGGTGTCAATAAAAAAATTAAATAAAGATATGTTCATGTAACCTAAGGTTGGGTGTTTGAATTGATGTCGAGGCACTTTGGGAAATTTTATGTTTTCCAAAAATCATCATCATATATATATATATATATATATATATATATATATATATATATATATATAAGAAGAAATTTTGTATGTTGGTTCATATTTGTTAGCTATTGCTTACCTTGCTCATTTTGTTCATATTGTTCTTAAAAGGATGTGGAATCTTATGATGCAAAGAAACAAACTCGTGGAGTTAATGCCAAGAGATCTCGTGCAGCAGAGGTCCATAACTTATCAGAAAGGGTGTGTATCTGTTTGACATAGCTTTATAGATTCCGAACATTGTTTTTTCTTCTGACATCAGTATCCAATGTGGTTTCAATGGTGTGCAGAGACGCCGTGACAGGATAAATGAAAAGATGAAGGCCTTACAGGAACTCATTCCTCGATGCAGTAAGGTCTGCATATTCAATAGTGTATTTCACGCTGAGTTCTTTATCAACCGTGTTTATGGTTTGATTTTCATTATTTTTCCCTCTTGGTTCATAAATCAGACAGATAAAGCTTCAATGTTGGATGAGGCAATTGAGTACTTGAAATCACTTCAAATGCAAGTGCAGGTACATATTCATAACCATTTTTTCATCAGTGAAGGATGACCATTATGAAATTTTAGATGTTTGAGTATTTTATTGCTCAAGGAATTTATCTAGGATAGAGTATTGTTTTCATTGCCAAGCTCTTTCTTTATTCTGATATGCACATATTAGGTCCTGTTTTATCTTATTGATCAGATCTACCCAGAGTTGGCTGCATAATTAGCTGGAATTACAATACATACAGTTTGATATAATCATTGCCATGAGTTTACAACATATCTTTCCATTTTAGTTTATAAAGTAGTGTATTTTAGATAAATGTATGATGAGGTCATTTTACAGATGATGTCCATGGGGTGTGGTATGGTTCCAGTGATGTTTCCTGGTGTTCAGCAGTACATGCCGTCAATGGGAATGGGAATGGGCATGGGGCTGGGAATGGGAATGGAGAGGGGAATGACTCGACCAATGATGCCATTTCCTTCCATCCTATCCGGCTCAGGTTTGCCAACACTGGGAGCAACCTCTCACATGAATCCGAGATTCCCACTTCAAACTTTTCCAATGCCTACTATTCCAGGACTGGACCCATCAAGAACTCAACCAGCAAGCAACCAAGCAGATGCAACCGTCAATCCTCTCGGAATGTCAGGTCACAATATGGCTAGGATCCCAAATGTTGCTAACCCTTACCAACAGTGCATCGGTATCCAGCACATCCCAATGCAAACACCCACGGTGTGAATTCATGTTCCTTTTTCCATAAATACTGAAGAGTTCAAAGTCTCAAGTAATATATGTTTGATTGCTGACGGTGTCCTCTCTTTACAGAAGAATCATCCAAATTCTCAGCCTAGCACTAGCAAGCCAAGTAGAAGTAGAGAAGATGGAAATACTGAAAAACATTAAAATGGTGAGCGATTGACTATTATGTTCTAATAAACTCAGTTCAGCATTGATATTTTGTAAATTTCACAATATCCTATGTGCTAATTTAAATTCAAAACAAAACTTCCTTTTAATAGGTTAGGAAGAACAGGTAAATAAAACTTTCAATTGTGCATGTCATCCTTGTACTAACTTTTTTTCCCATCAACTCTAGTACATAAACTGTCAATTGACTGTCCCACCAAATGGTCTATTTTGCTTTCATGACATTCAATATTGACAGTAACACGGGAGTAATCATAATATACAACCTTGGGCAGTAGAAACATGGAATTGAACTGCAGCTATCAGTGTTAACTGTGTAATTCCATTTTCCGGAATTATTTGAATTCATGCAGTTCGAAGATCATTAAAACAAGAGGATGACACCCTTCTGTACTCTTTGTTGCAGGTTAAGAATTGTGGAATGGGAGGAAAAAAGGCGTTCCAGCCTGCAAATTTTGTAGTATAAGGAGGGAGGTCAACTATTTATAACTCATGGAAGCAAGACGGCGTTTCCTGCTAGAATGGAAAACTAAGGGTAATTTAGTTCTGCTAACATGTAGTATTGAAGCATATGAAGATGAATCACAGTAGTCATCTGTATATTTATACCCTCATTGGGCCTACTGTTGTATCAAATTATCCACTGTGATGTATAAGGTATACGAAAATAAGATTCACATTTCGGTTCATGACAAGCTCCGTAATTGCAGCTTCTGAAGCTCTTTCCTGCATGATGTGGCTTTCTGATGATCAAGATCTCTATAGGTGTTCTGTATTCATATTGGATAAGTTTTAAAAATTGACTGTTATAGTACACCAATTGATGAAACTATGGAAACGAGATTTGATTATGGGTCCTTTGGGGAAACCATGAGCTTATTGGGGCGGAGAACCATCATCTTATTGGAGTTGAAGCGGAGACTGATTGGTAGCTCATATTACTATATTAGTAGTTGATGGATTGAGTTTAGTTTTTTTATAAGGCTATGAGTGTTTGAGATTTTTCAAAAAAAAAAAAAAAGAAAAGCTTATTATAATTTATATACAAGGATTTACATTTTCATTTAATATTGATTTTTACAAAATTATATTTGTAATTGTAATATATCATTTAAGCTCTCCGTATTGCTTATGAAATGAAAATAATATAAGTTATTACAGCTTACGAAATGAAAATAATAGAAGTTATTACAAGCAAGTGAGCAACCATAACATCCTCAAGTTTGTGTCCCCAAATGCATGCTTCGTAGCTTATTCTTTTTTTTCATTAGCTTCGTAAAACATGTCAACCAAACAAACCCTATATGATATTGCTTGAATGTGGTTTACAATCATTGAAACAGTAGTAAGTGGAGTCTCTACTTGTTTTGGGCCATTTCTAGAGTTCATGTAAAATTGGAGTATAAGCTACTCGAGTTAAGCTAAAACTCAACTTTTACTTTCTAAACGAGCCGAATATCAACACATTTTAGAACTTGGTTAAATTTTAAACTCGACTCAGGCTCAACTTGTTTATATACGAGTTGAGCATGTCAAAACTCAACTCATTCGGCTAGAACAACACTGATAAGGTTGTTATAAATTTATAATGTTATATTAGCCATGCTATTCAGACTCGGCTCTGAAAAAGATCAACTCAAGCTCGTAAACTTGATTAATTAAGTTCGGTTTGAGTTCATTTATAAACCATCACAACTTGAGTATCTCAAAGCTCACTTCATTCCACTAGAATAGCACCCTAAGGTTGTTATATTATTGAGCTAGTTAAGCTCGAAAAAAGCTCGGCTCAAGTTCTTTCATTTTCTAAACGAGCCGAATATAAATACATTTAAAAATTCGGTCAAATTTTAGACTCATCTCAGACTACTACGCTCGTATAACAACCTTAGATTTGATTTCAATAGAATGACAAGTTATGTACCCTATTTGAATAATAGGATGAGAAACCTTCGACACAATTTCACAGGCGAAGTATTGTTTTAAAATCGGTTTTGTTATAAACCAAGGAGAAAACCGCCTTGATCAAGTAAAATCAACAAATATGACCATCATTTCATTGAACACAAACAAGAGTTACATGAACTGTCATTTGAAGCAGGTTTGTTTAAATAACTGAAACAAACAAGTTTCATACCAATTATCTCAACTATCTCAGATCAAAACTTCTTCCCTCTCCAGAAACGGGCTCTTGCGAAACTCACCAGCCATAATCATTTCCCTTGATAGCATATTGCCCCTTTCTCGGATTATATAGCAGCAGATACTTAGCTAAGGGTTCACAGATGATAAGACCTATAAAAATCATACCACAAAAAGTTCTCTTAGAAGTTAGAATGACCTAAAGAAGCTTGAAAGAAAGGATTTTTGTGGCTTAAATGTTTACCTTGTCAGTGAATAGTCGGAATACATCGAGCCCCATGGCCTTCTCAAATTCCTACAAACAGTTTTATCTGTGTCAATAACCCAAGGCATACAACAGAAACAAGAAATTGTTTTAAAAAGAGTCAAGGAGACTTATTACTTCCTCAGCATTTTCAGAACTGTTTATAGTGATAATAAGTTTCTGAAGATCACTATTCTTCAAAGCATCTCTGATTTCGCTACAAGAAGCTGGAGGTAAACAAAAAGAACCCGGAACAATGTGAGGCTAACAGAGATATCTCGGTGTGTAAAGTACTAATTTATAAGCTAGTAAGTAGATACCTATGGCCACCAGCTGAGCCTCATCCAAAGCTTCATTTGGTTCATCAACATAGATTGGTTTATCCACACAAATAGTTTTTTCTTCAAGTTGTTGCGATGCAGAAATTGCTACGGACAGAATTCAATAGACATAAGCCACGTAGCACACCAAGACATCAGCAAAATTAGAAGCTCCAACAACATCCTTCTTACAGAATCAATACTCATATCTTTTTAGTTAGACAGAAGAAAAAGCATCCAGACATCAACATGAGAATCAATATTTCTATATATTATCTCTTTGCAGTGATACAAATAACAACAGATGAATGTGAATTATTCTGTGATATCTTCACATGAAAACAAGTATCTATATATAAAAAAAAAACATCCTTTTTATCAGCATCAGAATCAATACTTTCGAAAATTCTCTCTTTTCAGATACATACATGACAACAAAGCGCAATTTTGTTTTTAATCTTGTTGACATCTTAACAATTCATATGAAAAAAAAAGGTATGAACTTGATTATGTGCGAATTTGCATCAAATTACAGTTTCTTCTACCATTATCAAATCATAATTATAGTAATTAATCAGCTCTTACTTGTAGTCTCTTTAGAAGATACTGGTTTTGTGCAAGGAACTTCTGCAAAAGACAGTTAAACACTTAAGGTCAGCATAGGAAACCCTAGAATTTTTATTACGATAGCGCTTTTGAAGACAACAATATAAATTCAAGTTCAGCAAAGGAAACCCTAATAATGTTACCTTTATGTTTTTTAAAGCAGGGAAGAGAACAACTGCACAGGGGAAATTGAAGGGAAAATCAAAAGAAAGCTAAAAAGTTGCGACATTAAGAATATTGAGAAGAAAATATTCTGAAGAAGCTTACTATGGAAGAAGACAAGATGGGCATTTGTACTTGGAAGCTGCTTCATTACATACCTGACACGGTCGACTCCCCATTTTTGCTATTAACGAAATCTTCAGGAAATTAAAAAGCTTTTTAGAACTCCGGGTTTGATGAAGAATTAGAGAAGAGAACTGTACAGTGAAGACTTGAATAGCGAGGCAAATTGTAGAGGAGGACAAAGGGGGCAATTTCTACGCCAGCTTAGCTGGGCATCCGGTCCGGACCGGATAGGTGGGCCGGAATTTCCAAAACTTTGGGCCGGAAAACAAAAACAATTTGTACATTCAGAATTTTATAGAATATCTGTGATTGAATGAATATCTGAAAGGCCCGTTTTTTTCCGGTCAGGCTTAAGTGAAGTTGAAAATCTCCGATGAAGTTCAGAAAATCTTCACCCTTAATTAAAATAAAAGTTTGAGATTAATTTAAATTTAATTTTAATTAAATAAAAAGGAAAGCATATCTCTCCACATTTAATTCATCTCTCTTCAAAACAATATTGGCACACTGTATTTATCGATGCCTTCTCATCACGTATAGTAGTGTACTCAAGGCTGTAAAATAGAACTAAAGACAAATAACATCACAAAAATTAGCCTATATAGGATTTGAACCTATATCTTTGTGCGAAAGCACATTGCTCTTTCATTTGAGATAATAGGCTAAACAAATAATTTACTGGTGTATATGCAATGAAATTAGCATACATAATAGGAAACTTATAACAATAATCCTACAAATACCATTGTGCTTAGATATGCTTAATATGATATAACCTTAACATGTGAACTTTGTAGGATTATATATGCTTGTGTATGAGTTTTTAAGATCATTGTTACGCTAGAAATGTATAGCACAAAAGTCTTACAATTTATAACTCGATATAATTTTCAAACTCCTAGCGAACCCACAGTGTATGGTTCGTTTTGTAGCAAGGATAGTATTCCGAGGTCGAACACGAAGACTAAGGTGAAATCAAATCAAACAAGTGATCATAGATAGTGCGAATCTAGTCTAAGAAAAGAGAAAGAAATAAAGAAATGAAAATCATGATATTTTTGGTTGGTTTTTGTGGTGATCAAGCAAAGATCACAAATCATGCAAGATTATAAATCAAACAAGCAACACAAACACAAGATATGAGATCAAGAGTGAAAAGCGGATTCTAGAGATCAAGATTTCCGGTTATGGCATTGGACTCAAGCTTCTAAGGATCTAAGGACTAGACTGCGGTGTTGGGAAAGGGTGTTTCTCTAATGGAAACAATTACCGGGTAAGTCTCATGCTTCACTAATCCCGCACCAAACTCCTATTACCGGGTAGGTCTCAAGGAGCTAAAGTTGGGAATTCTACACAAACCGGACACTACTTAAGGGGAAAACCTCTCCTCACCGGGTAAGTCTCGGAAAAGGCAAGTCTCAAGCAACAATCCTAGCACACTCAGTCCAATAGCGGCTTATGAGGTTCACTACTACCTAGAGTTCATCATCTTAGGTATCTAAAATCGGAAATCACCGGGTAGGTCTCATTCCTCACTTAGTTTCCTAGCATTAGGTCACCCTAAGCTATATTATGCTTAACAAACACTAGGATTTCAACAACCTAACATCCTAACATACATATTCATCAATTAAAGAACAACAGAGAGAAAAATCGGGTGGATCATAAGAAAAATCGGACGATCTGGCCTATGAACAGGTCAATTTTTCTGTCTGGGTTAGGTTTTGTGCATACGAATCGTCCTAAACTAACATACAAGTCCATTCTATCATCACCCAAGCCATAACCATCAATCTATCACTCCAGAATCACAATAAACTAGCCAATAACATGCATTTCAAGATCTAAAATCATCACACAAGCATACATGGTTTTCATAGCTAGATGATGAAAGAAAAGCAAGTAGCTGAATATAAGTTTAAGCAAGACTTACAACCCTTCAAAAGAAGGTCCAAAACGTTCCTAACAATGCTTCCAAAAGTTTTTCAACCAAAATTCCTAAAAATCCATCAAAAGCTCACTATCACTCTAAGTTTGATGTTGTTCTTCTTCTTCCCCAAAATGAGAGAGTTTCTCTTCTTCTCCAAGTCTATCTTCCAATGGAATAAGGTGTGTGTGAGAGAATGTGGGAGGTGTCATTTAGCAACAACCTGCAGGACAACTTATATTTTCCATCAAGAGCAAGGGCCGGGCAAAGAGATTGTGGGACACGTGGCACAAGCTGTCAAAGGCCAGAAAATCGACCCAAACAAAAAAATCGTCCGATTTTCCTGAGTGTTAGGTCGATTTTCTTCAACAGGAGCTTGTTATGATCATCTAGCCATGAGTTGCTCCATTGCTTGCACCAATAAGGGTCCTTGTGTCCTTCATTGCTCTAATTGTGTTCCTTCAAAGCCTTGGATATGTACCACCATGAGGCTTGACCCTCGAATGTATCGATTAATGTCCAAAAGATCCCCGAAATACCTTCAAAACCGACAAAAGCTCGTGTAGACGTCTTTTCTAGAAATATGCATGAATTAAGCGTAAGCGTCATGAACTAATGTCAAACCATGCATGAATAACGGGAAAAACTATCTAAATGAATGCCTAGACTAACGTCATAAATCATGTTATCAATCATCTTACGTTTTGAGTCTATTAGATTCAGATATCCGTTACAAAAATGTTGATGTTTCCTTTTTTCTTTTATTAAAAAGATAGATTTCTTGTTCTAAATATCGTATGAACTTTATGGTTATCATCATTCTAGATTAAGTGTATGTTGCATAGTTGTATCCAAAGGATTTCAAGCGAGAGCTATGATTTCTGCACATTTGTCTCCTATTGAATTCAATGGTTTTGTGTGTGTTCATGTAGACTATGGAGCGGATAAGTACGATATTGGATATGGATTTGGACATTTTGCAATTGCAACCCAAATGTAAGCTCTCTTTTTTCAATCTGGATTTTTCACAACTAGACTACTACTAACTCGCTCCCTTTCAATAATTCTATATGACATTATATCAAACAATTGATATGCATCATGCTCAATATAAATCACAAACAATTTGACACCCTTTGTTCCTCCACATCAGTTCAAATCAACCAAATAAAGCTCTACAAATTGAGTTTATAAGAAGGAGGAAAAAAGATGCTCCTGTAACTAAAGCTAATTCGAGTTTAGAAGGAGGAAAAGAAGGGGAAGAAGATGTTGATTTGGAGAGATATGCTTACCTTTATTCCTCCAATACTGTTAATGACTTCTTCATCAAACCGCAAACCTAGCGCTAGAAATTTTGTGTAACTTGAGTTCCTCGTTCACTCATGAGAGCACCCGCCTACTTCCGTCGGCGTATCCAGAAAGGTTGTGTCGCTATTGTTGTTTTGGAGAGATATGAATTGAACGTGGAGAGATTTGCTTTCCTTTTTGTTTAATTAAAATTACTCTTAAATTAATTTCAACATTTTATTTTAATTAAGGGTGGAGATATGCTGAGCTTCGCCGTGACGTTGAAAGACTATTTTTTTTACACCAAACATATGCAAGAAATTCATAACAGATAGGAGAGATATTAGGTATACAAAATAAGATCTCGCTAAGAGGATCGTATCCTAACATATTCCCTCAAGTTGGAGGTGGTTGAAATCGAACTCTAAGCTTGCGTAATAGAGTTTGAAACCGAAATGGACCCAATGCCTTTGTCATAATATCAACGAATGTGTAAGTTGTAAACGAATGGTGCCCAATTGGATTTGGTTGCGGACGGTGTGACAATCTATTTCGATATGCTTCGTACGCTCATGAAAAACTTGGTTGTTTGCAATGTGAATAGCGGACTGGTTATCACAGTATAACTTCATGGGTTGACGATTTTCATACCCTAGAGATCGAAGAAGAGAACGTAACCATATCAATTCACATGTTGTAGCAGCCAAGACACGGTATTCGGCTTCTATAGATGATCTATTCACTATTTCCTGTTTCTTAGTTTTCTAGGTAATAGGAGATGTGACCAAGAAGATGACATAACTTGTGGTTGAACGACGGGTGAGAGAACAAGTTGCAAAATCCGAATCACTATAAGCTCGAATACTTAAGTCACTAATATTTGATAGAAAATGCCCTGAGCTGGTTCAGCTTTCAAATATCGTAGAATGGGAAGAGTGGTTGTCCGGTACCCCTGGTGTGGATCTTGCATTTGTTGTGTGTCATGCTAAGAACGTGTGCACGCAATAAGCTTTAAATTTATAACTCGTTATATTTCTCCTAACTCCTACCGAACCCGCAGTGTACGGGACGTTTTGTAGTAGGGATAGTATTCCGAGGTCGAACACAAAGACTGAGGTGAGATTGATTCGATTAGTGATTAAGTTTAGTGAAGATCTAGGCTTAAGAAAAGAGAAAGAAATAAAGAAATGAAAATCTCAATATTTTTGGTTGGTTTTTAGGTGGTCAATCAAGGATCACAAATCGTGCAAGGTAAACAATCAACTAAGCTAACAAATCAACACAAACAAACAAACTAAACACGAGATATGAATCAAGGAGAGAAAAGTGGATTTTAGGGGTTGGAAATTCCGGTTATGGCATAGGACTCAAGCTATCTAATCATTCCTTGGATTAACTATGATATATTGGGAGTAAGTGTTTCTAGATTGGGATCAATCACCGGGTAAGTCTCATGGTCCACTAATCCGTTCTTAAGGTCTCATCACCGGGTAGGTCTCAAAGGGCCTAAAGAATGGAATTCTACACAAACCGGATTGTCATCTAGGGATCTAACCTATCCTTACCGGGTAAGTCTTGGAAGAGTAAGTCCTAAACAACTATCCTAGCACACTTAGTCCAATGGCGGCTTGTGAGGCTCACCACTACCTAGAGCTTATCATCTTTGAAATCTAAGAGTAAGAATCACCGGGTAGGTCTCTTCTAACACTTAGTTGCTAACACTAGGTCACCCTAGGATAGATTTAACTCAACAAACACTAGGATTTCAATACTCTAACATTCTAGAACTTAGACTCATCTACTCAAACGAATCAGGTAAACCACGGGCTGTTCTAGACTTCCACGGCCGTGGACTGACAAGAACGAACCGTGGACTCCAACAGTGGCTCAGTTCATATAGATGAATCATCCAAAGGCAAATCTAAGTCCGTCCTATCATAGTCCTAGCCATAACCATCCTTTCCTTACCCTAGAATCGCATCTATTTAGCCTACAACATACATCATCACAATCGAAATCATCAAGCATAAAATCATAGCATCCATTTGCAAGATAATGAAGAGAAAGAGATGAACAAGTGAAACAAGTAAAACCAAGCTGAAAATGAGATTAGAAAGACTCACAACCCTTCCAAAAGAAAGTTTAATCGATTCTTACAACTCTAGAAAACGATTCCGATAATCTTCACTACAAATCCTATCAAAGACTAGCAATGGCGTGTTCTTCTCTTCTTCTCCAATGGAGCTCTTCTTCCTCCTCCAATGGTAGCTCCTTCCTTGAGAGAATCTCCTTCTTGTTGAGAGAGTGGGAGAGAATGTGGATTTGATTGGATGATGAAAGATTGAGGATTGGAAGGTGTGTAGTGGATGCCCTCTCTCAGCCTTGCAGGACCACTTTTATACTACAACCTTGCTAGAGTGAGCCATGAGATCGTGGCACAGCTGTCACAACCGTCTGGCAAAAACCACGGTTGGTTTCCACGGCCGTGGACCTTCAGTGACCGTGGTTTGGTGCTTCAGCTTTGCCTTGGATCATTAAGCTATGATTTGGTGCATGACTTGTGTTGACAAGGTTCCATGAGTCCTCCTTAGCCTCTAGCTTGCATTCTAATGAGTCCGAGGGTGTGTCATCTTGATGAACGATCCTCAAACGTATCGATTAAGCTCCTAAATCTCCCAAAATACCTACAAAGCAATGCAAAAGTCCGTGTAGACGTCTACCTCGACAAAATACGTGAATTGAGTGCAAACGTCGTGAACTAGTGCTAAACCATGCATGAATGAGTGAGAAATCTATCTAAATGATTACCTAAACCTAAGTCATAAATCGTGTTATCATTGTGCCAAGACGTGTACAAAATATCCAAGCTTCGGCCTTGTAATTGAAAGATAAGTTAACCTGCCAACAACCCATCTATAGGGTTCGGGGTCTGTCATTGGAGGACTGGTATCAAGCTGCAGTTTGTGTTTGGGAAGTAGCGGAGTTGTAGATGGTTTATAGGCTAATAAACATGCTTCTTGAAGAATATCCAGCGTATAATGACGTTGATTAATCCACATACCATTAGGGGTGCGTACGATTTCTATGCCGAGAAAGTAACGCAACAAACCCAAGTCTTTCATATGAAAGTAGTGGCTAAGATAAGACTTAAATATGGTTATTGTTGCGGGATTGCTACATGTGATGATCAAATCATCTACGTAAACTAGGACCTGTAAATATATACATGATCTTTCATAAGAGAAGAGCGAATAATTAATGTAATATCCGGAATTTTTATTCCGTCTATTTCGGGTATAAACCCGATCTCGATCCATCGATTCATATCCGTCTGCTTAGTTGGACATATTATGATAAAATTTATAATTTTATGTAGACCTCCTTCACATAAAATGATAGAAGATTTTATAAGTTTATCATTTTATGTAACTTACCTTCACATAAAATGATAGGGTTTTATAGCCAATCCAAACTGTAACATAACCGGTATCCGTCTTTTCCGTGTATTTAATTGTCGGGATCTCGTTTCCGAACTTCACCCTTGTGCCAGCCAGCAGTCGCCTACTCCAGCCCACTGCTTTGCTTGTCCGCAGCACCAGTGCACAACCTTCCAGCAGCCCAGCGTTGCCAGCCCAGTCCGTGAGCTACTCCAGCTTGCTTCAGCCCAACGCCAGCCCAGCTACTGGAGGAGATAACGAAGCAGCCTTCAGCCCAGCGCAAGCCCACGCCTGCTCTCAGCCCAGGTGGAAGATGGACCTTTGCTGCTGTCTTCTCCAGCCCAGCGTCCGTTCAGCCCAGGAAGGATGCTGCCTCGCCTTCTCCAGCTCAGCAACGCCAGCCAGTTACATGAAGATCTCAACAGCCGTTACACGAGATTAATGCACACAATCTGCAACTTCCTTCCCCAATTATTTCTTCCTATTCAGCCGGATTCTTCGCCACATACACGCTGCACCTAATCTCCTTCCTTCGCAGCGCATCTCCTTCCCTCCTGTATATGGACTGCAACAGCAACAACGTGACCCTTCGTCCGCTCCTGCTGATCGAACAATCTCCTGCTGATCGAACAATCTCTTGCTGATCGAACAATCCAACAGCAGCGTGCCTCTCCACGTCCAGGAGCCTGGGCTTCTGCACTCAATAACGTCGTCGTAGGAGCCTCGATTGCCTAGTCCGGGTCGCAGTTGGCAAGCAGCTCCGTCCTCCTGCTATTGACACTTCCGGAGCAGACCTTACGGAAACCATCTGCATACACCTCCGGTAGGTCTTTTCTTCATTCTTCTAGTCCCACTCTTAATCAGTTCGGAGTAATGATCTCCCTTCTAATTTTGCTTCAGCGACACAGTCCAGCCTCTCGGTTACGAGTCAGGAATCAAAGAACTCAAAACCCCCTCTACTGAAGCGGGTTAGTCACGGCTGTATGTTGTTCTGTTGCTGAATAAAGGATGTAGCTTAGGGTAGAATATACATGGATATAGGAAAAGTTTGATGTGTTTTACAGTCTGGAGTGAATTGGAGTTTAGAGAGGGTCAGTAAGTTCGAACCTAGGGTATAAGGGACTGGAAAGTTGGGCCAGAATAAAGGGCTGCTGTAAATTTCATTTTGTTAACTTTCAGCTTTTACGTTAGAAACTGACTACATTGCCGACCAATGTTTGGGCGTTTGGATAAAGATCCACCGTTAAATTTTAGATATGTTGTAGACGGTTATACGTAGTATAGGGTATAAAAATTTGGGAAGAAATGAACGGTCGGATTAGAAGTTATAAGCTTTCGAAGTTGAGTAGTTGAGCAGTTTTTATAAACTTAAAATTTTGACTAAGTATGGAATTTGTAAAGGGAGTAATCAACTTTGGGAATTTTTATAAAACTATTGAGTGAACAGTTGGGAGAAATTCTTTCTCCTAAAGTTAGATAGGACATCATAGATAATCTAAGGATTTAATTCGGAATTTTTATAAGCTTTTACGAATTTTATATTTGGAATCGAAGTTAGACCTTTACGATCTTCCGGAAAATAGAAACATAGGAAAAATATCAGTTTGGGACCAAACGAAACTTTAGGAGTTAGAATATGATTTTTAGAATATCAAATAGGAGTTTAGACATGAATTTTAGAATTTTCGGGAATTTCGGGACCAAGGGTAAAATGGTCATTTTACCCTAAATTAATACTGTAACTAGTTATGTCTTAATACACTATTCGATCTTAGAAGTCTTAGACTTCTAACTACGTGAGAATGTGCTAATGCACTTATCGCCTTTGGCAGGCAACTGAGTTGCTACAGTTTACAGAACGAGTGGTGTACAAAGAGTCGAGCTTTATATCAGGTAAGTCCTTTGGGCTTACTTAGCTGACTTCTAAATATGAGCATGAATGATGATAGTGGTGTGTGATTGGAATGTTTAGAGAGATAGGTTGTGATATATAATTACCGACCTATACTTGGCCTAAGAGTAACGGGCGGTGGCATTCTGCTCAGTTAGCTTGCGAGCGCTGGGGGTTTCTTTAGGGACTAGTCCATACTCGGTTTGTAGTGATGCTACCGGCGGAGGTCAGCTAGACCTACACCCAGTTGGATAAGGAACGGAGGCGAGAGCTGTTAATAGCTCTCGTGCCACAACTTAATTGAATAATGTGAATCACTTAAATCATAGATAATAAATGGTTGAGTGCCAGCATGATGTTTTGTTTATTTTTGTTTCTGCTTGTGTTTGTGCTGTTATCATTCTACTTATATTTGGACAGTTAGCTAACGGTTGATATGTTGTGTAGATTTGCCACAGGTTAGAGCAGATGCCGAGTGATCCAGACGGTAGTGGTCAGCCGGGGTGTCGTACTTTAGGATGTTTTACAGTTTCTTTATTTGTGGGATTTACAGTTAGACTTTGTCTCTTGTCGTTCTTTCCGTACTTTGTTACATTACGTTTTCCGGCTGTTAGTTGATCTGGTCACATTCATACATTGTTAAGAACTATTTTATGATTTCTGGTTTTCCTTATCCGTGCCTTGTTGTAAGATCATGTTAAGTTGTTGTCAAACTGAGGTCGGGACCCACTGTGCGGTCCTAACCAGTAACTCCCTAAGTTGTAAAATTTGGGGTGTTACAACATGGTATCAGAGCTCTAGGTTGGCAATAATGGCACTACAAATCTTCAAAAAGGTCATATAAGTAAATAAACAGAACCCGAAAGGGGTCTGAGTTTTCCAAAGAGAATTTTGGTTTTAAAACGCATACATAGTCGGGTTGGGATAGAAAGTACGGATGACCACCACTACCTCTGCGGATCTCGGTATTCTTAGAATAATTATAGACTTTTACTGTTATGATAGATTAGCTAGTTTATAACTGTAGTTGTTACTATTCGTGCAGATGGCACGTACTAGGGCTGCACAGGTGACTGGCCGAGGTAGGGGTCGTCCCCCCTTCCCCTAGTCAGACAGGATCGAGCTGATAGCACCCCTGCTGTTAGAGGGTGTGGTCGTGGGGGTAGACCTCCACTAGGGAGAGGTCGAGGACGAGTTCCTCGAGAGGACCCACCTGCAGCAAGCATACCAGAGGCTGCTGTAGAAGAAGTAGCTGAGAGTGTAGGCCCCGAGGTCAGGCCTGAGACCGCCGCTAGGTCTAGAGCGCAAGGAGCACGTTCTACTGAGTCGGGACGTGTTTCTATTGGAGCATCGGAGTATAGGGAGTACAGAGCCTACGTCGAGCGCATGGAAGAAGCTGCCAGAGTTGAGAGGCGTACCCATGTACCACCAGTGGTACCGGCTAGGTCAGCTCAGGTGACATAGGGAGTGTCTCAGGTGCCGGCTGTATCTGAGAGGAGGGCTAATGCTGATAGAGCGCCTAGTGGGTCTAGAGCACCGAGACCTGATGAGTGGTTGAAGGCTTTCAACTCTCAGAAGGTTCCTTCATTCAGTGGAGAAATAGGGCTAGAAGTGGAGCACTGGATAGGGAAGATAGAGACTACTTTGGAGGCAATACGTTGTCCCGAGGATCGCCAGGTGGATTTGGTGCAGACCTGTTTCACAGATGATGCTCATTCATGGTGGCGTACCATTCGTGGCCGAGTCACCAGCTGGGAGCAGATGAGGAACATTGTTAGGGATAGGTACTGCCCTGTTTCGCTGAGGAGGGAGAGATTCCAGGATTTCATTGAGGCGGGATTTGAGGATATCCCGATTGCTGCAGCTATAAAGAAGTTTCAGAAAGAGTTGACTTTGCTTGGACCATCTGCACCTCCAAAAGAGCAGCATGTTTACCTTTTCTCCAGGAGGTTGAGAGAGAGTACCCGATCCTATCTGGCTGGATTCCGCTGTGAGACTTTGTCTGATTATCAGGATAGGGCCTCTACTTATGAGAGAGATAAGTCAGCTTCGAGGAAAGCAGCTCAGTCTAGTGGGCCGGATAAGCGGCAGAGGACAGGACATGCTGGTAGCAGTACAGCAGTAACAGGTTATGGTTGAGGACAAACTCAGGGGAGGTCCAGCTACCACTCTACAGTTCAGACTCCCAGTAGAGATCGACAGTGCTTTAACTGTGGTAGCCGTGATCACATCAAGACAGATTGCCAGAGACCACCTATCACTTGCTTCACTTGTGGGAAGCCGGGACACAGAGCTACTTTCTTCCGTCAAGGTAGGGCCCCTTCTCAGCAGGGATCTTCTCCTGCAGGTGCTGAGAAGAGTGTACAGAGACCTCCTCAGTACCGAGCCCCGAGTCAGCAACAGCAACAGTACCGGGCTCCAGGACATCCTGCTTCATACAGTACGGCTCAGGGATCAGGTCGTGGCAGAGGACGTAGTAGTACCACTGACACCAGAGGAGGACCATCGAGAGTGTTCGAGCTGAGGAACACTGAGCAGCCTACAGCACCTGCGACCACATGTACTATTTGGATCCATGACTTACCTGTGCGCGTTTTATTTGATACGGGTGCCACGCACTCCTTTATATCAGATGCATGTGTAGATAGGTTGTCCTTAGCTACAGTAGAGGGTGTACCTTTTGTGGTTGGATTACCAGATGGGGGTAAGGTTAGAGGATCTCGAGAGATTTATGACTGCCCTATTCACCTGGGAGGCCGGATTTGGTTAGTAAATTTTCTAGTCATGCCCTTAGCACATGAGGACGTGATATTAGGGATAGATTGGATGACTAGACATGGAGCAGTCTTGGATATTGGTAGGAGGACTGTGACTGTCGCCACTAAGGAGGGTCACAGAGTGATATTCCGAGGTTGGGACCTCGGAAAGTCCGGCACAGTTATCAGCGCAGTGAGAGCAGCAAGATTGATAGCACAGGGTTGCGAGGCCTTCTGGTGTTATGCCATGAAGGAGCGCAAGAGCCTGACAGTAGAGGAGATACCAGTTGCCTGCGAGTTTGCAGAGGTATTCAGTGACGACTTACCAGGGCTACCTCCACAGAGGAGTGTTGACTTTAGCATCGAGTTAGAGCCGGGCACGAGACCGATCTCGAAGGCCCCGTACCGCATGGCCCCGATAGAGCTGCTTGAGCTGAAAAAGCAGTTAGAGGAGTTAGCAGAGAAGGGCTTCATACGCCCTAGTGTCTCTCCCTGGGCGCACCAGTGTTATTTGTGAGGAAGAAAGATGGATCGATGAGGCTGTGTATCGACTACCGGGAGTTGAACAAGGTCACCATCAAGAACAAGTATCCACTGCCTCGCATAGATGATCTGCTGGACCAGCTACATGGGGCATCAGTGTTCTCGAGGATAGATTTGAGATCGGGTTATCACCAGCTGAGGGTGAGAGATCAGGACATACCTAAGACGGCATTCCGGACTAGGTATGGTCACTATGAGTTTGTAGTGATGCCATTCGGGCTCACTAATGCGCCAGCAGTATTTATGGAGTTGATGAATGGGATTTTCATCGACTTCTTAGACCAGTTTGTAGTGGTCTTCATTGACGACATTCTAGTTTACTCTAGAAGTCGAGATGAGCATGCCGGACACTTGAGGACAGTGTTACAGATTCTACAAGATAGCCAGCTATATGCTAAGCTATCCAAGTGTGAGTTCTGGATGTCAGAGGTGGCTTTCCTAGGCCATGTAGTGACTGCTGAGGGGATTAAGGTCGACCCAACGAAGATTGAGTCAGTGTCCTCTTGGCAACCTCCGAAGAATGTTAAGGAGGTTCGCAGCTTCCTTGGATTGGCAGGGTATTACCGTCGGTTTGTGGAAGGGTTTTCCCTGATCGCCCGACCACTTACTTCTCTTCTAAGGAAGACTACTCGGTTCGTCTGGTCTGAGCCGT
Organism: Fagopyrum homotropicum; assembly: GCA_033239125.1. Classification (NCBI taxonomy): domain Eukaryota; kingdom Viridiplantae; phylum Streptophyta; class Magnoliopsida; order Caryophyllales; family Polygonaceae; genus Fagopyrum; species Fagopyrum homotropicum. The sequence goes on along the minus strand of BSWB01000006.1, from coordinate 106,561,404 downwards.
GTCAGCAGAGTTTTGAGGAGCTGAAGAGGAGATTGACGTCTGCTTTGATCTTAGCACAGCCTGAGGGTACAAAGGACTTTGTAGTGTACAGTGACGCATCCAAGCTGGGCTTGGGGTGTGTCTTGATGCAGAGGGGTAAGGTCATAGCATATGCGTCTCGACAGCTGAAGACGTATGAGGAGAACTACCCCACCCATGACCTGGAGTTAGCTGCGGTAGTACATGCTCTTAAGATCTGGCGTCATTATCTCTATGGAGCGACCTGTCAGATCTTCACAGACCATAAGAGTCTGAAGTACATATTCACTCAGCGGGAGTTGAATAACCGCCAGAGGCGGTGGCTAGAGTTGATCAAGGATTTTGACCTTGAGATTCTCTACCACCCCGGAAAGGCGAATGTAGTTGCTGACGCTTTGAGTCGGAAGACGCCTCGGGAGAAGGCAATAGCTCGGTTGACAGTACAACCACAGTTACAAAGAGACTTAGCTTGGTTGGAGGTAGAGATCCAGTTCCCCGATACAGCCCATCAGTTAGCCACCTTAGAGTTACTTCCTGACCTGTTGGGTGAGATCCGACAGAAGCAGGAGACCTGTCCGACTTTGACCCGGATCCGAGACCGGATGTCACGAGATGAGGCACCTCAGTTCACTATCGGTGCCGACGGAGTGATGAGGCGACAGGACCGTGTCTGTGTACCATCAGACAGTGAGCTGAGACAGAGGATACTAGGTGAGGCTCATGCTACCCCTTACTCCGTACATCCAGGAGCGAGTAAGATGTATAAGGACGTGAGACGTTCCTTCTGGTGGGGTGGTTTGAAGCCTGATGTGGCCCGATATGTAGCCCAGTGTGCGACCTGTCAGCAGGTCAAGATTGAGCATCGTAGATCCGGAGGAGAGCTACACCCACTTCCAGTACCACATTGGAAGTGGGAAGATATTTTTATGGATTTTGTTACCGGATTGAGGCTCAGCAGAGGTTTTGATGCCATTTGGGTAGTGGTAGACCGTCTGACGAAGACCGCACGTTTCACTCCGATTAAGGAAACGTGGCCGGTAAGTCGTCTAGCAGAGGAGTTCACCAGGCATATTGTGAGACTCCATGGAGTACCGAGGACTATCGTCTCCGACAGGGATGGACGTTTTACCTCGAGGTTTTGGCAGCAGGTACATACTGCTCTGGGGACGAGTCTCCACTTTACCACTACCTACCACCCACAGACGGACGGTCAGTCCGAGAGGACCATTCAGACTTTAGAGGATATGTTGCGGGCATGTGTGCTAGATTGGGGACAGGTATGGCCAGATCACCACCACTAGTAGAGTTTTCATATAATAACAGTTGGCACGCGTCTATTGGGATGGCACCTTATGAGGCTTTGTACGGGCGGAGATGTCATACACCGCTATGTTGGGATGAGCCTAGCAAGGCTGAGGGGGTAGTACCAGACCAGATCCAGGATGACATCGCCCGGATTGCTTTAGTCCGGGAGAGGATGTTAGCAGCTCAGAGTCGTCAGAAGTCCTACGCCGACAAAAGGCGTCGACCTTTGGAGTTTAGAGTAGGTGCACAGGTGTGGTTGAGAGTGTCACCTACGAGAGGAGTTAGACGTTTCGGCATTAAGGGGAAGCTGAGTCCCCGATATGTCGGTCCATTTGAGATCTTAGAGAGAGTCGGAGAGGTTGCCTACCGACTAGCACTGCCACCGAGATTAGAGGGAGTACACCCAGTTTTTCATGTATCTCAGCTGCGAGAGTACATACCGGATCCTAGACACGTCATCAGTCATGAGGATCTGATAGTCGAGCCAGACCACACTTTTGTGGAGTATCCAGTAGCCGTCTTAGAGCGTAGTATTAGGCGCCTGCGTTCTAAGGAGATACCGATGCTGAGGATTCAGTGGTCTAGACGAGGAGCTGATGAGGCTACCTGGGAGACAGAGGAGAGTATTAGACGTAACTACCCTGAGTTCTTTGCGGAGTTAGCCGCTACCTCAGTACCGACGGGTTAGTACTGAGACGATACCTTATATGACTTCTGTGATTATATGTTTAAATGATTGTTTATGTTTATGTGCTTGATGACATGAGTAGTTTGCGTGCTAGAATATAACTCTTGAGGAGAAAAAAAAAAAAAAAATTTGGGGTAGATACCTTATTCTAAGTTTCGGGACGAAACTTATTTTAAGGGGGTACTGATGTAATATCCGGAATTTTTATTCCGTCTATTTCGGGTATAAACCCGATCTCGATCCATCGATTCATATCCGTCTGCTTAGTTGGACATATTATGATAAAATTTATAATTTTATGTAGACCTCCTTCACATAAAATGATAGAAACTTTTATAAGTTTATCATTTTATATAACTTACCTTCACATAAAATGATAGGGTTTTATAACCAATCCAAACTGTAACATAACCGGTATCCGTCTTTTCCGTGCATTTAATTGTCGGGATCTCGTTTCCGAACTTCACCCTTGTGCCAGCCAGCAGTCGCCTACTCCAGCCCACTGCTTTGCTTGTCCGCAGTTCCAGCAGCCCAGCGTTGCCAGCCCAGTCCGTGAGCTACTCCAGCTTGCTTCAGCCCAGCGCCAGCCCAGCTACTGGAGGAGATAACGAAGCAGCCTTCAGCCCAGCGCAAGCCCACGCCTGCTCTCAGCCCAGGTGGAAGACGGACCTTTGCTGCTGTCTTCTCCAGCCCAGCGTCCGTTCAGCCCAGGAAGGATGCTGCCTCGCCTTCTCCAGCTCAGCAACGCCAGCCAGTTACATGAAGATCTCAGCAGCCGTTACACGAGATTAATGCACACAATCTGCAACTTCCTTCCCCAATTATTTCTTCCTATTCAGCCGGATTCTTCGCCACATACACGCTGCACCTAATCTCCTTCCTTCGCAGCGCATCTCCTTCCCTCCTGTATACGGACTACAACAGCAACAACGTGACCCTTCGTCCGCTCCTGCTGATCGAACAATCTCCTGTTGATCGAACAATCTCTTGCTGATCGAACAATCCAACAGCAGCGTGCCTCTCCACGTCCAGGAGCCTGGGCTTCTGCACTCAATAACGTCGTCGTAGGAGCCTCGATTGCCTAGTCCGGGTCGCAGTTGGCAAGCAGCTCCGTCCTCCTGCTATTGACACTTCCGGAGCAGACCTTACGGAAACCATCTGCATACACCTCCGGTAGGTCTTTTCTTCATTCTTCTAGTCCCACTCTTAATCAGTTCGGAGTAATGATCTCCCTTCTAATTTTGCTTCAGCGACACAGTCCAGCCTCTCGGTTACGAGTCAGGAATCAAAGAACTCAGAACCCCCTCTACTGAAGCGGGTAAGTCACGGCTGTATGTTGTTCTGTTGCTGAATAAAGGATGTAGCTTAGGGTAGAATATACATGGATATAGGAAAAGTTTGATGTGTTTTATAGTCTGGAGTGAATTGGAGTTTAGAGAGGGTCAGTAAGTTCGAACCTAGGGTATAAGGGACTGGAAAGTTGGGCCAGAATAAAGGGCTGCTGTAAATTTCATTTTGTTTCCTTTCAGCTTTTACGTTAGAAACTGACTACATTGCCGACCAATGTTTGGGCGTTTGGATAAAGATCCACCGTTGAATTTTAGATATGTTGTAGACGGTTATACGTAGTATAGGGTATAAAAATTTGGGAAGAAATGAACGGTCGGATTAGAAGTTATAAGCTTTCGAAGTTGAGTAGTTGAGCAGTTTTTATAAACTTAAAATTTTGACTAAGTATGGAATTTGTAAAGGGAGTAATCAACTTTGGAAATTTTTATAAAACTATTGAGTGAACAGTTGGGAGAAATTCTTTCTCCTAAAGTTAGATAGGACATCATAGATAATCTAAGGATTTAATTCGGAATTTTTATAAGCTTTTACGAATTTTATATTTGGAATCGAAGTTAGACCTTTACGATCTTCCGGAAAATAGAAACATAGGAAAAATATCAGTTTGGGACCAAACGAAACTTTAGGAGTTAGAATATGATTTTTAGAATATCAAATAGGAGTTTAGACATGAATTTTAGAATTTTCGGGAATTTTGGGACCAAGGGTAAAATGGTCATTTTACCCTAAATTAATATTGTAACTAGTTATGTCTTAATACATTATTCGATCTTAGAAGTCTTAGACTTCTAACTACGTGAGAATGTGCTAATGCACTTATCGCCTTTGGCAGGCAACTGAGTTGCTACAGTTTACAGAACGAGTGGTGTACAAAGAGTCGAGCTTTATATCAGGTAAGTCCTTTGGGCTTACTTAGTTGACTTCTAAATATGAGCATGAATGATGATAGTGCTGTGTGATTGGAATGTTTAGAGAGATAGGTTGTGATATATAGTTACCGACCTATACTTGGCCTAAGAGTAACGGGCGGTGGCATTCTGCTCAGTTAGCTTGCGAGCGCTGGGGGTTTCTTTAGGGACTAGTCCATACTCGGTTTGTAGTGATGCTACCGGCGGAGGTCAGCTAGACCTACACCCAGTTGGATAAGGAACGGAGGCGAGAGCTGTTAATAGCTCTCGTGCCACAACTTAATTGAATAATGTGAATCACTTAAATCATAGATAATAAACGGTTGAGTGCCAGCATGATGTTTTGTTTATTTTTGTTTCTGCTTGTGTTTGTGCTGTTATCATTCTACTTATATTTGGACAGTTAGCTAACGGTTGATATGTTGTGTAGATTTGCCACAGGTTAGAGCAGATGCCGAGTGATCCAGACGGTAGTGGTCAGCCGGGGTGTCGTACTTTAGGATGTTTTACAGTTTCTTTATTTGTGGGATTTACAGTTAGACTTTGTCTCTTGTCGTTCTTTCCGTACTTTGTTACATTACGTTTTCCGGCTGTTAGTTGATCTGGTCACATTCATACATTGTTAAGAACTATTTTATGATTTCAGGTTTTCCTTATCTGTGCCTTGTTGTAAGATCATGTTAAGTTGTTGTCAAACTGAGGTCGGGACCCACTGTGCGGTCCTAACCAGTAACTCCCTAAGTTGTAAAATTTGGGGTGTTACAATCAACTTGTGACTACACAAATCCACACTTAATTAGAGCGCTTGTGAGCTTATGAAACTAATTGTGTGGGCTTGCTTTAAACCGTACAATGATTTCCGTAGTGGACACACCTTTGTGCATTGTGGATGTTGAAAACCTGCGGGAGGCGTCATGTATACTTCCTCAAAGACAACCCCGTGCAATAATGCGTTTTGTACATCCATCTTATGCAATTCACAATGGCGAATAATTGCTATTGTAAGGAATAGTTTAACTGTGACCATCTTTGCAATAGGGGCGAAAGTATCGATGTAGTCCCGATCCTCTTGTTGTCTATTTCCTAACACCACCAATCGAGCTTTATGATGCTCTATCTCTCCGTTGGACTTGTACTTGATCTGTAGACCCATTTTCCTTCGTAATAGTTCGATTGGGAGGAAGATCAACTAGATCTCACGTATGATTCTTTTGAAGAGCATCCATTTTTTGTCGCATAGCCAAGCGCTAGTGAGGAATACCATCGGTTTCTCCAAAAGATTGAGGCTCAAACTCGTTATGTATGGACCTGAGAGCACTTACATACGCTGAAAACAAATGATTATACGTTAAATAATAGGCAAACGAATGAGGTGTATTCGAGTTTCATGACGGAGTGACCTTGCTTGCATCGGAATTGACTAGAGTAATTGTTTGACACACGGTCCCTGAGTCGGGATGAAGTTGGGTTTGTCGAGAGCTTTGACGAGCTACGGGTTGAGAGTTTGCGGAAGGGTTGTTCATTGGTACGGAAGGTGGGGCAACATAAGAAGTAATTGTGCGTGTGGTGGTGGTGAGGTAATCGGTGGTGTAGAGAGCTCGGTATTAGGGTTTTCAAAAGAGGGGGTTTCGACAGGGGGCTTATTAAGGTTAATTAGAGGAGAAGATGGGTTGATGCCATCATAAATAGAATGATGAAAGGTTTTTGTGGGTTAATGGTGTTGGGCGGAGCATTAGTAACCGTAAATGGGAAGATATGTTCGTACAAAACTGCATCACAAGTTATAAAAATATTATTTGAACTTATATCCAACATTTTCGACCCTTTTGACTATGTGAGTACCCGAGAAAACACATTTTTGACCTTGTGAACTAAACTTATCAAAATTGCGAGGTAATATTGGGCAATAACCTTGACAACCAATAACTCTAAGATGTTTTAGTGGTGGTTTCACGCCGTAAAGTAATTCATACTAAGTTTTATTTTGTAGTAATTTTGTTGGAGTCCAGTTGATCAAATAACAAGATGATAGAACACGTTCCCCCCAAAACTTTACTGGTAAATTGCCTTGAAACATTAAAGCTCTTGCAACGTTTAACAGATGTCGATGCTTTCGTTCTACCCGGCCGTTTTGTTGTGGTGAATAAGGACAAGTAGTGTCCAACCCGAATGTCTTTCTGAGCAAGTGAGTGTTGTAGAGTTAAAAACTCCCTTGTGTTATCACTGCGAAAAGTTTTGACTGAGATTTTGAAATGGTTTTGAATCATGACACAAAATGATGGATGATTTGATGCGCCTGACTTTTATGTTTGATCAGGTAAACCTTGTACATATATTCCTTTTCCTATCAATAATAAACACACTTTTGATTCATATTTTCCTATATGGTATCAGACAATCGATCCTATCTAAAATAGCCTCTTTTGGTTTTTCCACCTATCTCATTAACACGATTCGCTTCTAACGTGTTTCCCTACACATATTTCTTCTCTTTCACGTTTCCTCTTCTAATCTTTAATGGAAAAAGAAGCTCTTACTCCCGCTTTTGACTTTTATCTTCACCTATCTGATCACCCAGGTCTACAAATTTGTCCAATAATCCTTACCAATGATAACTATGTTGAGTTGGAAGTCGATATTCTTCATGCGTTTTGTGCTAAACGCAAAGAGGGTTTTCTGACGGGACGATCAAGGAACCAGCAGCCATGGCGCTTGAAGCAATCTACTGGATGAGTTTAAACTCTATGCTAAGTGGATGGATAAAAAAAATCCAACGAACATGTACTTAGAACTACTATTCCTTATAGATCGACCGTAAAGGAGCTTTAGGATGATTTTATCAAACGGTTTTCGGTTAGATATGGCCCACATCTACTCCAGATCCGTGCATCCTTGACACGTTGCACTCAAGACGGCGACTCCATCTCCTCTATTTCGGTCGACTACAGAAGTTATGGGAATCACTTGATACTCAACTTGCATCTCATGTGTGTACTTACACTTGTACATGCAAGAAAAATACCACCTGCAAAGAAATGGAAAGGGCTCATCAATTCCTTATTGGTCTTGATGATAACCTTTATTCCACTTTGAGATCTTCCATTATCGCTCGATAACCACTCCCTCATCTTAACATTATCTATTCATTGGCGGTTCAAGAGGTAAAGGTACATATAATGTCTAGATATTGTGTTCCTAAAAGTGACTCGTTTGATCTTGCTGCATCTCATGGAAATAGATCTTCTTCTCTCACTCGTTCCATTATATGATCTCATTACGAACGTCCAGGCCACGAAAAATCCTCGTGTTTAAAATGACTGGGTATCCGGAATGGTGGAACAATGACCGTGGAGTAGCCGATCCAGTCACCGGTGCCCCACCACCTAGTCGGCGTCCAACACCAGCCTTAACAACCGGATCTTCTACTGCCAGCAAACCATCAATGGGCGTTGCGGCTGTTGCACATGCGGCTTCCCATACCGTTGTAACTTCCTCCACAAATCTAGATGGTACAGATCACAACATTCTTGGTCCTACTATTTCCAATGATCAGTGGTCATCATTATATCACATGTTTCAAACCTATCCTATCCGTGGTTCTACGGATACTCATGCTGGTAACATTTCGATTCCTTAGATCCTTGATAGTGGCGTGTCATTTCATATGACGGGCACAAAATCTTTTTTTATCTAATATTAATTATGTTTCTCCTTGCACCATAAAATCACCTAATGACTCTTTGACTATTGCAAATCAAGCCGTAACCGTTTCTTTATTTCCACTTTTAGTCTACACAATGTTATGTTTATTCCTCAACTTCATTGCAATCTTCTTCCGGTTCAATGTCGAACATCCGAAAAAGCTTGTGCAATTACATTTATTAATAAATTGTGTCTACTCAAGACCGCAACTTGAAGACACTAATTGGATGGGGTGATACGAATGATGGTGCTTATTGGTTGCGGTGGCTTAATCCACATCCTCCAAAACCGACTTTATGTAATTCCATGAGGTCCGATCCGGCGGTTATTTGACACAAGCAATTGAGTCATCGTCTTTTCAAATTTTACATTTAATTCCAAATATTTAAGCAAACTTTAACAAGTGTGTGTGATGTTAGTCATAGGGCAAAACAAATACGGTCTTCTTTTCCTATTAGTCAAACTCAAACTTCTAATATTTTTGAACGTATTCATTGTGATATTTGGGGTCCTTTTCGAACTCTTTCTACTTGTGGTGCATCGTCTTTTTTAACAATTGTAAATTATTATTCTTACACAATTTGGATATATTTAATTAAATTTAAAACTGAAATTAAAACTATTATTATTCAATTTTGTGCAATGACCAAAATGTAATTTTCCACTTCTATAAAATGCATTCATAGTAATAATGGTTCGGAATTTGTAAGCCTAAAACATTTTTTCAAAACGAGGGCATAACTTTCGAAACATCTTGTGTCGCTACGCCACAAAAAAATGGGCGAGTTGAGCGAAAACATCGTCATCTTTTAAATGTTGCTCGCTCCCTTTTATTTCAAGTGGAACTTCCTACAAAATTTTGGGGCGAAAGTGTTTTAACTGCTTGTTATTTAACTAATCGTACGCCATCAAAAATTTTGTAAAATCAAACTCCGTATTTTCGCCTATTTGGTAAGCATCCGAGCTTTAATCTTCTAAAGTATACCGTTGTTTATGTTATATTGCAAATTTACCAAAACCTACAATTAAAATTTTCACTCGTGGGCGAAAATGTATTTTCTTAGGTTATCCATTTGGTAAAAAAGGTTGGAAAATCTACGATCTTAATTCTAATAAAATTTTTGTTTGACATGATGTTACTTTTTATGAAGATTATTTTTCGTATAAAAATATGTCTTCTTCGCCATCAATTATTTTTCAATGGGATTTTCTACAACCCTCTTTATTTGATGATTCTCTTCTCGTATTTCACCTTCTAATTTAAATCCTACATTAACTTCTAATTCTAATTTACATCCTAATTTATCTCCTTATTTGACATTCCTCCTCCTTCTTTTGTGGACCTCGCCGTACCTTTTTCTTCACCAAATCAATACTTTCCTATCCCCTCTAATCATATTCATTCTCTCATTCCTTCTATTCCTAATATTGTTCCTCCTCTACTATTTCCATCAAATCCCACGAATCTCTCCTCATCGCCTACCTTCCCTTCAACTACCGATATCTTTCCTCCTAACCCATTATCCGATCATATTCAACCCATATCTACTAATAGCATGTATTATAATCTATATTTTGGGGCTAGTTTAGACGTTTTATCTTCATAAATCTGCATGTATGGATATATATTCTTTAATTATATTGTTGTTTTGTCTACCTTTGCGGGAATCGAGGTCTACACCTAGTTTCGTTGTAATTGTAGGTAAAATGACACGTTTTGCATCGAAATGGAGTTAAGGGAGCTAAGGAGTCATTTGAGCTACATTTTGGAGCTTAAGGAAGATCTCATGAAGATCTCAGGAAGCATGAAAATGATTAAGAAGATTGATTTTGGACCAGATTCGAGATATTTCACATTCATTTGAGATTTACCTCGGTCAGCTACAGTATCACCTCAACCGAGGTGATCTTGAGGAGCGTCCCGACCGAGGCGAACACCTTGTTTCCAGCGAGATCTTTATTTTTGGCTGAGATCTTTTATTTTTGGAAGGAGGATATCTTATATTTTTGGCTGGATTAATGGAAGGAAGATATTATATTGGCTGATTTATTTTAAGAGATAGAGATATATTTTATAGAAAATTATCTTTTAAGATATTATTATCTTTGAAAGATAATTCTCCTATATAAAGGGTTGGATTTTCCACAATTGAACCATGCTTGGAGCATCCAACAATTGAGGGACTTTCTGGAGTTTTAAAGGAAGAATTGAAGGAAGTATTGAAGGATTGAAGGTCAAGGAAGGAAGGAATCATAGTTGGAGTTGGCTTTTGAAGGAGTTTGTAAGACTTTCTTAGATTACTTTTGGTTTGTAGTCTTTGTTGATTCGTGATTGAGGAACGCTTGTTTGATACTTGTTTGATTCAGTTATTGAGACCTTTTTCTTAAGGTTTTCTTGTTCGAATATTGATTCCTTTCCCATTAATTTGATTATTGTTATCATGATGATTGTTGGCTAAGTTTCTTATGCGATTCTAGGGTGATTGACTGAAAGTTGTGGGAAAGACGATGATAGAATGATCTTAATCCCAACAGGACCCTGAAAGCTCGAGTCTTTACCTTAACCCTAGAACACCTCACTCAGTCATTGAACATCTCGGCCGGGGTGGAATATAACTGAACGAGGTGACCCTTTCCTGAACATTATCTGAGTTAAGAGTTTAAGTTTGCCAAATCTTATCCTTATTACACCTTTCCTAGTTCAATACAAGCCTTGAATGAGACTTACCCGGTAATTCCTTTGTTTGTTTACCTAAGATCATGAGTGTAGGTAATAAAGGTTTATCCTTTATTGGGGTTTGAGTGTGTGCCTTCATCCCATCTTTGTGAGTTAGCCTGAAACTTACCCGGTAAAGGTCGATTCTATTCCCTTGGGTGGTGTGTTGGTTTGAGATTATAGTTCCTTTCCTTAGTACCTTGAGACCTACCCGGTAATAGGAGCTTTGGTTTGGGATAGTGAGTAGTGAGACTTACCCGGTAATCTATTTCCACCTTAGAAACACCTTCCCTTTGCAAAACCTCAGCTTTGCCCGCGTTATCCTTTGAGATCTTGAGTCGGAACCACAATTGGATGCTTTAATCCCTAGAATCCGCATTTCCCCTCACTTGACTTTTACATCATCTTTGATTGCTTTAATTGTAGTTATTTGCAATATTTGACAACCTGATTTTGTGCTTTGTCTCACCATAGTCCCTGTGTTCGACCCTTAAAATTCTTGCTTTTATTACAATTAATCCGTACACTGCGGGTTCGCATATTGTTCAAGCATACTTCTTGGGTTATAAATTTAAAGCTTGCACACACCTTGGAGTGAACATCTACTCAACCTTCCTCAACTGTTATCCCCTCTTCTTATTTACTCTCATCTACATCCTCTTCTTATCCCTCTATTTCCGGATCTAATCCTCATCTCTCTTCACTCTTTCAATATGATCCCGGGATTTCGTCTACATCTCGACCCTCTCTATCTTCCTCCAACGACCCATCCTCTCTAGTACATATTCGGCATAGTACTCGTCCCAGTCGTCCATCGACACTTCTGAAAGACTACCAATGCAACACATCTATTCGTATTACTCCTCCTCCATTGGTGTCTTCTTCGGGTAACAACTATTCATTACATAATCATATCTCTTATACGTATTTGTTTCCAGCCCATCTCACGTATATTAATGTAGTTCATGCAGCACGAGAGCCAACGTCAGTTCGTGATGCCCTCTCTGACCCTTCTTAGCGGCAAGCTATGATTGACGAACTAGATGCCCTTGAACGAAATAACACTTGGGATCTTACCTCTCTTCCTCCTAACAAATCGTCTATAGTTTGTAAATGAGTGTTTTGGATCAAACACTATGTTGATGGTTCCATTGAAAAACGCTACAAGGCTTGTCTTGTCGCATTAGGGAATCGTCAAGTTGAAGGTATTGATTTCTTTAATACCTTTGCCCTGCTGCTAAACTTGTTTATGTCAAAACATTTCTTGCAGTTGCAACCATCAAATAGTGAGATCTTTATCAGATGGACGTGCATGATGCGTTTTTGCATGGTGATTTACATGAAGAAGTCTTCATGACCCCTCATCCCGATTTTCCTTTGTCTCATTCTAGTCAATTCTATAGGTTAATAAATCACTCTACAACCTCTGACAGGCTCCTCAAAATTGGTTTGCAAAACTCGCTTTCACATTACTTAAATATGGTTTCCATCAATCTCTTGCAAATTATTCATTATTCTCGTATATTTGTTCTTTCATTTCAGTTCATGTCTTAGTTTACGTCGATGATCTTATCATTGCTGGAAATGACTCTTTCTTCATTACTTCTTTTAAATCTTACTTACATGGTTGTTTCCATATGAGGGATCTTGGATCTTTAAAATATTTTTTTGGTATTGAGATCACTAGGACACCGATCGAGTTATATCTCTCTCAACGGAAGTATTGCATGGATCTTCTTTTTGAATTCGGTCATATCGAGACTAAGCCATATGCCTTTCCAGTCGAGCAGAATCACAATCTTGCTACTGACTCCAACCCTTTGCTCGTCAATCCAGAACGCTACCTGACATAAATGTTCGCTCAAAAGTGTGTGTGCAAATAAGCTTTAAATTTATACCGAGAATAAAAGTAATAGCAAACCCGTAATGTACGGATCAATCGCAGTATAAGCAAATATTTCAGGGTCGATCACATGGATTTGGTGAAATCAAGTGATAAAGAAATCTAGTTAGACAAATTTGCAATATCAATCAATGAAAAATAACAAAAAGCGAAGATAAGAATATATATATATATATAATAATTGGGAAAGTGCATATTCTAGAGATCAAGGTATCCAATTGTGGTTTTCGATTCAAGACTTCTAAAGATTCAAAGGACAAAGTTGGGATTGCAAAGGAAAGGTGTTTCGAAGGTGGGATAGATCACGGGGGAGGTCTCACTATCCGCTATTCCAAACGAAAGAAACTTATTACCGGGTAAGTCTCAAAGTTTCAAGGGAAAGAAATGATAGTCTCAAACCAACCACTCAACCTAAGGGAATAGAATTTACCATCACCGGGTAAGTATATCAAGTTAACTCACAAAGGAAAGAGGAAGACACACTCAAACCTAATAAAGGATAAGCCTTTATTACCTAGAACTCATCATCGTTGGCAACCAAGCATGGGAATCACCGGGTAAGTCTCTTCCCAAGCAAGGATATAGGTTAAGAAGGTTCAACGAGGCTAGGATTTAGGCAATCTTTAACCAAAACTTAAGGATAAAACATTGTATGCACGACAGAATAAACCACAGGCGAATCTTCAGAAATCTCAGCCGAGATTTTCAAGAACAACCCTTGAATACGTATCTACGAGGGTTAAAACACAACTCTCAGGGTCAAATTTGTTTGTAAAGTTTAATCTATCATAATCTAAACCACAACCTTCAACCAATCACCCTAGAATCGCAAGAGTTTTAGCTAACAATCATCATGTTCAAATCAAGAATCATATATGTAATTTAGAAAAGAATGCAATCAAATAAACCAAAAGAAACGCAAGAATTTCCAAACAAGACGTTCTCTAATATCATAAATTGAATCAAACCAATAATAAAGATTCAATCTTTAATCACAAGGAAATAAAATCAATAACCTAAACTTTTTCAGGAATCCTTCTTCGCAAATCTTCCTTCAACTGTTGTTGTCGTACGGGTTGTAAATTTGTGTCAATGGTGTAGAAAGCCAACTTTCGTGGGGCGTCAATCCACGTCGTTGGGGATCTCTTCGGTGGGTGTATGGCCTCTTCGTTGGGCATAATCTTAATGTTGAAGGCTATGAGATATTTATAGGGATAAATCTAGGGTTTTTACAAGTATGAGATTTAAAGATAGATCGCAGCTTAAAGATAAACCCTAAATTTTTGGGCCGAAAAAGAAATTGAGCGTGCTGGTATTAGAGTCCGCTCTGACGCATATCAGATTCCACTCCGCAGTATCAGAATCCACTCTGACGCGATATCAGAATTCACTCCGGCGTGGTATCAGAATTCACGCCGCGCGGTATCAAAGTTCACTCCATGCGGTATCAAAGTTCGCTCCAACGCGTTCCTAGCTCCCTTTTATTGCTCCTTTTTGTTCCGCATCAAGGCTTAATCCTTAAATATGTCATTCCGATCCATAATTTGCCAAATTACCTACAATTGCAATATAACTTTGTGTAGATCTCTACTCTAATAATATAGGTGAATATAACCATAATTGCTATGAATGTATGTCTATGCATGCAAAATAAAGGGAAAAACTACACAAATGCATGTCTAAATATAGGTCATAATTCATGTCATCAATAAGTTATGCCATCCACTTGTTTTCTCAGTTTGTTCATGCTCCTACTGTCAATCATTGGGTGGCTACTCAAAGGATTCTTCACTACATTAAAACTTCTCCGGGACAAGGTATTGTTCTTTCCAAGTCTAGTAAATATCAACTAAACGTTTTTTGTGATGCTGACTATGCTACATGTCCAATTACTAGACGTTCCATTACCGAATTCTTCGTTCTACTTGGTCATTCACCGATTTTTTGGAAGATCAAAAAGCAACAAGTTGTGTCTCGTTCTTCTACTTAATTTGAGTATCGTTCTATGACCACCACCACCTGCGAGATCATTTGGCTCACATTTGTTCTCAAGTCTCTCGGCGTCACTCACCCTCAACCAACGAATATGTGGTGTGATAAGCAAGCGTCCCTCCACATTGCCTCCAATCCCGTATTTCATGAACGCACCAAGCATATTGAAGTTGATTGTCACATCATTCGCAATCAGATCCAAGCCAGCAAAATTCGAACTCATCACATTTCCTCAATGGATCAACTCGCCGATATCTTCACCAAACCGCTAGGTCAACGTCAATTCTTACACCTACTTTCCAAGTTGGGTGTTCGCAATCTTTACCCTCCAACTTGAGGGGGTGTATTACGGGATATAATATCATTGTGTAGATATGGGATCAATATCCCCTAATTCATGCCTTATATCTTTCTGCAGGATTATTATTTCTTTTTTTACTAGAACTAGTCTAATACCCGCACCGTGTGCGGGATTAGCTTTAATAAATCGTAAAACAAATCTAATTATTAATTAAAAGTGAGTTAGAAGATAATATTAGAAGGGAAAGTAAAAAATAATAAAAATAGAAAGAGATCTTTTTAAATAAATGATAGTTTACATGTTCTTGATAAAAAAAATGTCTTAAATGAAACTGAACGTTAAAACGACACGTAATATAAAAATATATGGAACCATGGTTTATGTAATTAAGTTTTTTTTAATTTTAGTGTATATATATATATATATATATATATATATATATATATATATATCGTTAGTTTATATAATTTTTTAATTAATTTTTTTAAAATGAGAGTGCGTTTTAAATTGCATTGACAAAAAGAACGAAAAAAAAACATATGAAATTAAAGGCTTCTACTTTATTATTAGTATATAGATATATATTTTAACACTAATAATATATACACATATATGTTTGGTAAGTAGATATATATAAGTTCTATAATAAGATAATTAAAATATGGTAACTATATTCAATATTTAAAAAAAACTAAAATTCTAAATAAATGACATGTGGCATATTTTTGTTAGGATGAACCACGTTGAAGTAAACACTTCTACTTTAATATATGTATATAGATAGATATGTCTATCTTCCTCTGTGTATATATATTCCTTTTTCTATCAATAATAAATAAACTTTTGATTCATATTTTCTTATAAAAATTGTCTAAGATAGTAAGAAAATAGGAATCACCGGTGGTTGAAAGAACCCGTACGGACCCCAAATATCTAAATAGACAAGTTCAAATAACATAAATGAATGTGAAATACTTTTAAAAAAAGATGTTCGAGGTTGCTTAGATTGAAACAAATATCGCAAGGAGTAAGACTACTTTTATTTAAAGAAATGGACTCATCTATAGTGTAAGATGGATGGCCAATTCTACAATGAAGAAGGATGGCAGGGTCAATGATGTTGGTATGACATAGGTGAGCGAGAGCGAGAAGTGTCATCTAGGTAAGCCAATAAACTCCGTCACAAAGTTCACCCACTCCAGCCACCATCCTAAAAATGAGGTCCTGCATAACACAAAGTCTATTAGTAAACGTAATAATACATTTGAAATCAAGCGTTAGTTGGATGATAGATAATAAATGGCAGGCACCTAAAATATGTCATGAATAACAATATTTTTGGCAATAAGTATTGATCAGGACTGAGCTACTTCAACAGTTGTGCCGTCAGGGAGTTTAATACGTCTTTGAAAGACCTTGCGGATATTGAATAAGAGACTGCAATTGCCCGTCATGTGAAACGAGACACCGGAGTCGAGAATCCAAGGGAACGTATATATACATGTAGACGTATCGAGTGTAGTCTGAGTGCGGTAGTTATTTAGTGTTGAGAGAAGATTAGTCCACTGATCGCCCAAAATTGATGGTCCTAGAGCATGACGATCTTTTGTTGTTAACGCAAGCAGGCTTGGCCTTGTTCGGAGCAGCACCGGTGGTTAGATCAACGACACCCCGACCGTTATTCCGCCAATATGGATAAACTATTAATTTGAAACAAGCCAATATCATGTCCATTTTTATTGCAGTGTTTGCAAAAAAGTTTGCTGGTATTTGGTTTAGAGTAACTAGGTTTTTGTGCGAGACGCAACAAAAGCAATAGAGTCCGCCTTTGTATCACGTTCACGGGCTATAGTCTTCAATTTTTCTTCATGAACCGCCATCGAGTATACCTTGTTCAGTTTTGACAACGGTTCATGGGAAATGATGTTGGATCGAAGCGAGGAAAAGTTGTCATCATCTAGTCCAATTAAAAACTAATGAATCTCCTCTTCCTCTTTGCTTTTAATTTTGTTGCCGCATCTGCATTTACACGTACAAACGTTGCTCTTGTGTGAAGCAATTTCCTCCCAGAGCTTCTTCATCCGGCCAAAATAAGTAGCCACTTTTTGTCTGTCCTTGAAGCACTTGGCTAAATCAGCCCATAATTGCACCAGACGAGGCCCGTTGCCTTGATCAAATCGTTGTTTTATGTCGTCCCAAAGTTCCTTCACAATAGGCATAAGCGAGACTAATGGCTGAAGTGAGGGATCAACACCAACAAGAATCCAACCGAAAAGCATGGAATTGACGCTTAGCCAATAGGGGTGATCTTCAGAAGTCTCTTCTGGTTCTTCAATTTTTCCTATCAAAAAATCCAACTTTCGTTTAGTAGAGAAAGCATTGGACATTGCTCAACACCAATCAACATAGTTGTCATTTGTGAGAAGGATGGGGCAAATTGTTTGGCCTGGATTATCAGAAGGATGAAGGTAGTAGGGTGAGGCTGGGGTGAGAGTTGTTGGTGTGATCATGCTAAGCGGAAGAGTATTTGAGGAAAAATGCATGATACCATGTGATTGAATGATTATATGAAGGCCTGATTTTCTTATTGATGAATAACGTGTATATACAACAAACATATGCAACAAACTCATAACATATAGGAGAAATATTAAGTATACAAAGATAAGATATGACTAAGAGGATCGTATCCTAACAATATTGGACAAAAGAATGAAAAGAGGGATAAATTTACACATTGTGTAATCTTTATTCAGATATCGAAGTTGCAGACTCTCAGTGCCGCCCACACACTAGAGGCTTCTCAGTGTCGTGTTACTGTGTTCTTTCGGGTTCACAGTAAACCCTAGGAAAGGCTGGAGTGGAAAATATATCCCGGTCCGGAATCCATAAAATGGTGGACTGAATCCAATTCGATTTTCCGATCCGAATCAAAAGTGCACAAACCTGCATAAAATTTTGAATCAATAGGCATAAGCGAGACTAATGCCTGATACCATGTGTTTGAACCTCTCGGCCCAAATTATTTTTCTTAGACCAATATCGGCCTTCAAATTATCTTCGTCTACCAATTAACATGGTCATCAAATCTCTATTTCTTCTTTGTCAAAGTTTAGTTTAAATTAATAAATTTCAGTTTCTAAGGTATTTTTGTTTATTTTATACTTTAGAAAAGGGACTTGTGATTTATGACAAACACCTTTATTCATTCATTTGTTAATTAACAAACGAAGTATGTGACGAGAAGGGATCTGATTCAGTGAAATTGATATCGAAGGAGATGGATGTTCATGCAAGGCAGGTAACCTGGAGGATGCTATAGAACAACTGTCACTTTGGATGCATGCCTTACATTCCGTGTCAAACATACCAAACTAACAACAACTGCTCTCTTATATCCCAGATTAAGGCTAAATAATCGTTGAGATCGATGGTTGCACATGACACAAAGGAATCAACACGTGGCATCATACAAAGAAAGAGGGCAAAATAGTCCGCAGAGTAAAAAGTGAGGGCAACACTTTCTTTCGGACAACTCACGCATTCAAATGTAGAGGATCGTCACTATAAAGTATAAAAAACCTCTAAAGATTTTTTTCCAAATATTATTAAATAATATTTATTAATTGCCACGTCCATATTCTAACACTAAATACCCTAACAACCCCATTTCACTCCTTCGCTTAATATTGCAGATCTCTTGTAACGCACCGCCTCCCTTCACCTACTTCTCAGTTTACTCCTCCGGCAGCCGCCGATCCTCCGCCAACACTGCCATCCGGTGATCTGATCCCTTCTCACTACCTATCTGCTCGCTGCTTCACACCTCCCTCGCCACTTACCAGTGCCGCCGGGAAACACCACAGGAAGAGTTATTCCTTCCCTTCAATTCTGTAAGTTAGGGTTGTTCCTTCTTTTTTTTTTTTTTTTAAATTTGTTCATGTTACTGGGATCGGAATCTAATTGATTCGATTAGATTTGGTTACTGACGGTAGATTGATTTCTCCTGCATTGGGTAATGCTTCTGGATTTTCTTAGTGTCATCGGCGGTATCACTCCCATGTCGCGGGACAGCGGTTGAACCAATTATTCATATTTCACATTATGACTGAAAAATTGATGCTTCACTTTTTATTTTAGATTAGTTGATTTCTCAGATGAATCTCAAGATGAGATTTTAATGAAGTGGTTTATTCTTTTTCATGACACTATTTTAGGATCTCATTTCCCCTTTCCTGCTAATTCTTTCCCGTTGAATTCAAATTCGCATTGCTCTTCTTATTGTAGCAAATAAGTTTATGATACAACTTTCACTATGTGTTGCCACCTGCTCTTTGATTTTCTTGTTTCTGTCAGCTATATTAGCGAGGCCTATTCTCCCTGATGTCTCTGGTTGCTTTTCCTCTTGTTTGAATTACGTCATTGCAATGATCCTTAGACACGATTCTGGCAATTGATAACTGAGTAAAATAATGTCAGGGATTTTGGCTAAGGTTTCTTCAAAGGGTATTACAAACTAAATGCATTCTGCTTGTGGTTAGCATCAACCTAGAGAAGTATGTGATTGTTTAACCGTCTAAGCTTTGCTTTTGTGTTTTGTGATTTATGTGAGACAATACTCTCCTTGAATTCATTGAAACAGTGTCCTGTGGTGTAATACTCATAAAATACGACTATTCGAGTGGTTTTATTGCTGTGATCCTGTTATAGTTTGTGTTCAACTGTTCTATTTTGTGATAATCATATTTTGCACAACAGGGCAAGCTGAATCAGCGAGAGTCCAAATCTATTCACTCTCTTGCTGATTTGATATTTTACTTCCAAGTCATGCACAAGTGAAATAACAAGCTACTTTATAATATATGATTTAGTTCTTCCTGATCTGTTCTCAGGTGTAGAGTATCTCCCTGGCTATACTTGAGAGCTGCACACTGTTTGTAAATCAAAATGGCATCCATGGCTCAGATCCGATACTCTCCACTCTCCAACCACTATCACCGCCTCCGCCCTTCGGATCCCATTTCCTTCAATCTGCCTTTACAAAACCCTAACTTTTCCCTTTCTCCTTGCCGTAACAATTCCAATACCCTCAACATCCTTCCTCAGAGATTCCAATCTGGAATAGTCAAATTAAGCAGCGTAGGAGGAGGAGACGGCGGCGCCGGTGCTGGTGGAAGTGGTGGTGGAGGTTGGAGCTCTGGTGGCCACGGGGATGGGAAATCCGACGACTCCTCTTCGTCCTCAGGATCAGCATGGGACAACCTAGGGTTTATAGGTTTATTCCTCAAGGGATGGCAGTCGAGGGTTGCTGCTGATCCCCAATTTCCTTTCAAGGTTCTCATGGAGGAGCTTGTTGGAGTGAGCGCCTGCGTTCTTGGGGATATGGCTTCCCGCCCGAACTTCGGCCTCAACGAGCTGGATTTCGTCTTCTCCACTCTGGTGGTCGGCTCCATACTCAATTTTGTCCTTATGTATCTCCTTGCACCTACTTTGTCCTCCGCCCCCTCTAACCTTCCTGCCATCTTTGCTAACTGCCCTAAGAGCCACATGTTTGAGCCCGGTGCTTTCGGTGTTCTCGACCGCTTTGGGACATTCGTGTACAAGGGTGTCCTCTTTGCTGCTGTAGGTTTTGCTGCAGGATTAGTTGGTACCGCCATTTCAAACGCCTTGATCCAGGTAAGGAAGAAGATGGATCCAAACTTTGAGACTCCCAACAAGGCTCCACCAACACTATTGAATGCTTCTACTTGGGCACTTCATATGGGTTTGAGCAGTAATCTGAGGTATCAGACTCTCAACGGAGTCGAATTTGTGCTGGCCAATAGTGTGTCTCCTGCCATTTTCAAGACCGCCGTCATTGTTTTAAGGTGTCTCAACAACGTACTTGGAGGAGTGTCGTTTGTGATCCTGGCAAGGATGACTGGTTCCCAGTCCGTTGATGACTCCAAATCAGTGGCAGAGCCGGAGACGATTGATGCTAGTCTTACATCGGAGGTGACTATAGTGAACCATGACCACCCTCAATCTGCCCAGTAAACAAGTCCATCCAGCTGAAGAAAAGTCTGTAAGGTAGGGAGTGCTTCATCTATCACATTCCCAGTTTGATCATCTAGTTCTTTAGTTTTGAGTTACTATGTAGCTTTTATTGATAAGTAGAGGATGTTTCTCTGGTGCTTTTATGCGTTTCTGGGATATGAATGATGTTTTTTTATTTATATATTCTCATATATATACAATAATGTTGCTTGGTGTGTTTCATCCAAAGTAGATATCTATATCACTGTAAGAAACATTCCAATAACAAAAAACTGACAAATTGTACTATAATAATTTCAGTAGCTTTGATCATCTCAGGATCATCATAAACTGAAGTTGTTCAAAGGAGGCGGTTCCACCATCTTGGATTGAAGCCTGCCATTAAAATTGATATCAGTAAGGAAGACAATACAGAAATCAACCATCAAAACAATATATATATATATATATATATATATATATATATAAATATGTACTTACTTGGAGCGTGTTCTTGATCAAGTACTGTCAGACGTATCTCGACGACAGTCCCGCCTTCATTCTTTTCATCTGCTAGAGTGATCATCGTAATATCAGAAATAACCCCAATGAAAATAAATTCAACCGGGCTTGATATTCAGATTCCATGTTATATACATGACCGACACCCATCTGCAATACGTACGTAAGATCAATTCAAACACTCATCAAGAATGCGTATATGATCAATTTAGAAAATATATTTGACGTACCTTCTTGGGCAGTTCTCTCCTAACAAGGACGCCAAGATTAGGGTCCCCATTAATGACATTAATATCCAAGCCAGTAATATCACCTTCAACGACCATACATACAATCTCCTTACTACTCGAGATCGCAAACTCCGCGACGTAAGCACCAATGTATCCTCCTTCCAAATGGTACCAACTCTCAACACAATCCCGTATCCGGAGCAACATCCTAGAACAAACAAAGCCCTTTTGATCCTTCAACATCGCTGCAATCTTGTTGCGGATACGCCTCGGAAGCATACACGGTCTCGCCATTTTAATCCTTGGCTTAGCATCCTCACGTGAAATAACAAAAGGCTCATCTTTCACGCATCTAGGTACTTTCAGCAACCCTATATTGATACACCTGAACCGCGCGCGCTTAGCGCGTATTGGCCACCTTCTCTCGACGAATCTGATCAAAATCTTCAATGTCTCGTCGGAATTCTTCTTCACTTCCACACCCACCTTCTGTAACACACTACTTTCAGCTAGGGTTTGAAGCCTCTCCTCAATTTCATCCTTAGTATAGATATCACCAGCCCACATCGAAACCATCTCGAACAAGTAGTCATCTTCTCCGACATTCTTCCGCCGACGACGGTCAAAGTAAATGATCTCCGAAAGCGTATACTCTTCCCACTCACTCAACTTCTCCAACTCCGCTTCGATATTCTCGAACGCCATGAGATTATAACAACGGACCTACTTTTCTCTTATATCTACAACTCTCCTATCTTGACTAGGAATACAAACACGGTTTTCATATATTTTATATTTATACATGATTAGCTTTTGATAATTTAATTAGGAAAAGATTGAAAACCATTCCTATATTAGGTAATTTAGATTATATAGGTATATCTTTTTAAAAAAATCTAGTTTTCTGTGAAAAAAAAATCGATCAATGAGATTCCAATCTCATATATATCTTTATCTTGTAAAAAAAAAAACTAGTTTTCTGCATCGACAGGTTGAGGATTAAAAATCTGAATGAATATATATATATATATATATATATATATATATATATATATATATATATATATATATATATATATATATATATATATATATATATATGGAGTGCGGTTCCCAGGAGAACAGCCTTATCGTATATCATGAGAACAATGTTAGACCCGTCGGATGGTGAGTATTGAAGGTTGAAATTTAGGTTAGATATTATAATAAAAATCATCTTGTTTTTAAGAGTATTTATTTTTAATAATATAATTGATCAAGTCAC
The DNA here is from genome assembly GCA_033239125.1 of Fagopyrum homotropicum. Taxonomy (NCBI): domain Eukaryota; kingdom Viridiplantae; phylum Streptophyta; class Magnoliopsida; order Caryophyllales; family Polygonaceae; genus Fagopyrum; species Fagopyrum homotropicum. Next base: position 106,538,490 of record BSWB01000006.1, on the reverse strand, counting down.
CAAAAACGTAAGATTTTGTGATTTACGATTTACAATTTTACTTATAAAATCATCTATTTTTAAAGGCTAATATAAAATTAATTATTAGCGGAACGAATTTGCTTTTCTCTTTTTTTTTATGAAATTCCATCTGACTGGGAAATGGTCAAAATAGAGAAGATGGGGATTTGTTCTCGCTCCTATTTATATCTATTAAAAATAATTGTGCACGTCACGAGTCATAAACTAGTCTATATATATACTACTAAAACATAACCCTCTTCGTCCACATGTCAACACATTAGCCATGCCACATAGGATTTTTTTGACAAATAATTACGGATTTGCCATATTTTAATTACAGATTTGCAATATTTTAATTTAAATTAAAACTAAAATATTTTCCATCTCATATGCCAACTCAACAAAAAATTTTTATCTCATCATATTCAGTATGTTACGGTTATAACAATGTGATTTTGTTTGTTACTAAATCTACAAGCATCTATAACAACTCAAGATAACGTCAATATCTTTACAAATCTTATAAAAATAATCTTTTTAATTATGTCCTTTCATTATATATTTTATGTATTATATTTTTTAACCAAAATTATTCTTTTCCTTATTCCTAATTAATTTTTTTTTAAAAATATTATATTGGAATATAAATTTTACTAACTAACAATTTAATTGAAAATACTAAAGTAATTAAATTAGACCCTTTAGGTGCGGGCTTGTTTATTAGCTAACAACTTAATTATAAATACTAAATTAAGGATTTATTTTATACATACATGGATTTCAAATTTATTAGCTTTCATAAGAAATTTCTTTAATTTTAGGAGAAATTTTCTTAATCGTTTTTTTTAAAAACAAATCGATTGCATATCTTATGTTACTTTTAAAAAAAACTCTCAGAATCGTATTTTTTTTATAGTCATATTTAGTATATTTTTTAAAAAATATATTCTTTTTTAATATTCAGAATTGGTTTTTTTACAATTTTTGTATATATTTTGACTCGGATTCGTTATTGTTAAAATTTTCTTATTCATTTTTTATTTATATTCGATTGTAAAATATTTCGTTATTGTGAAAAAAATTTCATTTAGATTCGTTTTTTATTATAAATATTTATTTTTTAAAAAATAATTCGTTTTTTACAAGTTTTATTTCTTTTTTTCTTTTCAGATTCATTATTTTTAAAAATTTCTTATTATTTTTTAAGTCATACTCGACTAAAAAAATGGTCACGTTATTTTTTTTAAAAAAATATATTCGTATCTTTATTTGTTTTATTTTTTTTAATCATCCACAAGCGTAATCTCATTCGAGTAATCAATTTTGTTATAATTCCGGTTTTTATATTATATGCGTAAATTTGGTTGAATGTTAAATATCCAAATCATTTTTGTATAATATAGGTAATTTGTAACTTTTTAATGAAATATTATCTAATGTTTTCTAAAAGTTTGTAATTATAACTTACTCAATTATTATTTTACTAATTTAAATATTATTTTAAATTTTCATATTTAAAATTTGAGTCTTCCCTTACAAACTTTTTGCACTTTACTCCTTTGTAGTGCCTAATTTTTTTGGCAACAAAATTAATATGCATGAGAATAATTATGGTAATTTATTTATAAGCTTAAAAAATGAGTATGTTGTATAAGAAATAAATTAAAGTCTAAATACTGAGACACTTATTCATTCGCAAATATTTTATCATCGTGAGAATAACTGAATGGTTATTATAATGTTTCGTAAATATATCATTAGTTTATACATATACAAGCTCACGACATATTAATAAAAAATCCAATATATAAACTAGTCTTAGATAATAAAGAAAACAAGATTCTTAATATGAATGTATACGTAAGAAATGTAGTGAAAGTAAGAAAGATTTTGATATCTTTATTTAGATGAAGAAATGGTGGGTAATGATTAATTTTTTTTATACTTCCAGAAATAAGTAGTGGTAAGGTTGTGTGTAGGGTCTTTTAAGACAAGTCCGTCTTTGTTAGTGACCCACATACAATTGTTGCCCATACAGGCGCCAATAAAGTTATACTCAGGATAGAAGACATTGCCTTCGGTGGTGAGGTCGTTCCACTTGGCCGTACACCAGAATTTGGTCGACCCCCAAAAGTTGGTGCGGAACGAGAAGTTGTAATCCTCCTGGTTCGCCACCGTGTGCCCACCCAAGTTATCGTCCTTTGACTGGCAATTTATCCACACCGAGCTTCCGGACGGGAGCTCGTTCCGTATGTGGACGGTGTACTTTTGGAACGGTAGTTCTTGCGCCATCGACCACTCTACTAGGAGGAGGATTGATAGTATGAACACCACATTGCGTTTGCTCGATTGCATTCTTGATTGTTTAAGTTGAAGTTGTGAGTTCTTTGAGAGTGATGATATGTTTTAGGGGTATTTATATGCTACTTTGTAATGCCTTGTGGGAAGCATATTCTGTAGTTCATGCATTTTGTGTGGATAACATAACTAGTCGTGTAGGTTATGTTTAAACATCATTTATTATTAACAAGTTTTGAATACACTATACATGCATGCATTAACTTGATTTAAGATTAGAATAAATGAATTGTTTCATATTAGACATAGGAATTAAAATGTTTAAGTTTCGGGTTCGGGTTTAATGCTTAATTCCTAGAAAATTTGTGTTAGGGTTGCGTTTGGTAGGTTATAAAATTAAGGGATTAAAATTATAAGAATTAAGAGGGCCGGAACAAATAATTTTCTAAATCTTGTTTGTAAGGTAATAAAATAGACGAAATATATTAGATTATGGAGATTAAGAGTATGAGATTATGAGAATTGTATAATTCTATTGAACTTCGATTATAAAGATTATAAAAATTATTGAGGTTAAAATTTTACCCTCTTCTTTTTTTTTTTTCTCTTTTATTTAAAAAAAACATTACCACATACTTTTTCATTACTTTATCCACAGTCATATTCATTTACTTAAATACTCATCTTATTTTTTTCATATACTATCAAACGGACCCTACATTCACGCTCCCGTAAACCTATAAATAAAAAATTTGTAACGTGGATTGAATGTTATTGGGCTTTTATTGGCCCAATTGTCTAATATTGTAGAGTAACTACTAGCCCAAATATTAGCTCGTTTTTATTTTTGTCAAAACAACTTTACATACATTAATATTACACTTTACATATATTAATATTAGTAGTGAGTTTTTTTTTTTTGATACATAGGTAAAATATTTAAGAGAATCGGTTTCTAGAAACCGATCGTCCTAACATACCCTTTCGAATGAGGTCTTGAACATCTTCTGGAATTGCATTGTAAGACCCGAGGTCTTAGGGACGTTGTCCCCATGCCAACCATGCTCGCGCAGAAAACTTCCCAAGAGGTCACCCATCCTGAAATTTCTCCCACACGAGTACGCTTAACTCCAGAGTTATTTGTCCTCAATCTACCACTGAAAAAGAAGAATTTTTGTTGACATGGGTAGCAACCCATCCTTATAAATCAATCACAAATCCCCATTCAAATGATGCAGGATGAAATTTTTTACGGGATGTTACATGCATCCACCGCCATTTGACCATTGTATCCGTGTGAAGCAATCTTGTCTGCAACCGTATTGATCTCCCTGAAAACATGCTTTGTGGTGAAACTATGGAATTCAGACATAATAATTGTAATATCGTTAATCATCATATCTAACTCCCATGGTGGCTTCCACACTCGCTTAATCGAGTTGAGGAGCGTAAGGCTATCTCCTTCAATCTCGATGCATGTAATTCCACTTTCCTTTGCCTTTTGAAGGCCATGTCTCAAGGCAAGTGTTTCGGCTTCCAAAATGGATTCAACATAACACTTGCCACATCCTACGGCCGTAGGAATCGCATGTTGGTTCCGGATAATAAACCCATACGAGCAGTTATTTGTTGAAATAAATGAGCATCAAAATTGATTTTAAAGAATCCATCCTTTGGTCGTTGCCATTTAATGTTTTTCTTCCTTCTTCTTTGTGGTTTCGTTGATGTAGGAGTCTTGTTTTGGTCCGAATTTGCAAAATCCCAACTCTCAATTTGGTTAATAGCAGTGGTTCTAATGTTTGGTGGGAATTTTGTTTTGTTAAAAACGAATTGGTTCCTAGCCAACCACATATTCCACCAAATAACCACTACAAGTTTCATTTCTTTGTTCGAAATTGACTCCTTAAGTTCAAACAGGGATTCAGTAATTCCTTGATTTTCTATATCTATATTTTGTAAACTAGAATTTACATTTTGATTGTCGATAGTTGTTAACATGACTAGGCAATGAAAGAAAAGATGCTTAGTACTCTCAGTATGCTGGTTACAGAACTCACAGTTCATGACTACCGCGATTCTCTGTCTGTCAAGGTTTTGTATTGTAGGTAAGCCATTCATAGCTACCTTCCATAAAAAATTCCTTATTTTGGGCATAATGTCCATTTTCCAAATCCATGATTTATCTAGAGTAACCCCCATTTTTCGCTTTTGAATCAATTTCAGAGATGATTTTATGGAATACCACTCTTCCTCGTTTCCTGACCAATAAAGATGATCACGTATTTCTATTTTGGGAAGGTTATAGTACTTAATTTTTTCTATAACATTACTTGGTAACATTGTTTTTAAGAGATCTATTCTCTATTGATCCCACTCTCTATTGTTAATGTACGAGGAAGTTAATTCTGAAAGGTTTAATCCACTGTGGTTTGTTAAGACGTGTTTAAGCGGTTTATCAAGCAACCACTTATCCGTCCAGAATCTAACCGTGTTTCCATCCCCTATTCTCCATGTCAGCCCTTTATCAAATTCTTTATGAAGTTTAAGCAAGTTTCTCCATTGCCATGATACATTCTTTCCACATTCGTAATTCCATATGCTCGTCCCTTTTAGGTATTTTCTTCAACGATTTTGACCCAAACATTATCTGGTTCCGCCATTATTTTCCACAAGAGTTTCATCTGTAGTGCTTTGTTCATGTCTTTTGCTTTTCTTATCCCCGTTCCACCCAGGCTCCGAGGTTTACAAATCTTATCCCAACTTATAATAGATGGTGGTTAACTCCTTTATTCCAAAAGAACTTTTATATTAATTTTATCTAATTCATTATGTATACTTCCTGGTAGCATGAACGTCTGCATAAGGTAACTTGGTTTTGCATTAAGGTTAGCTTTTATCAAAGTTATTCTACCTTCTTGGGATAGTGAGGATGCTTTCCATTTAGTCAGTTGTTGTTTAGTTTTTATGATGACGGTGTGAAATACATCTTTGTTGGCATGTCCATTGATAATTGGGCATCCCAAGTATTGTTCTAGATTGGTAGAAATATTGATTCCGAGGTGACCTTGAATTCTTCTCCTATTGCTTTGGTCTACATTATTGGTAGTTTGAAAAGTGGATTTATAGTAATTAACCATTTGCCCTGATATGTCACAATAGTCCTTTAACGCCACCAGAACCATCTCATTGGCTTGTGTAGATGTTTTGGTAAAAATAATAATATCATCTGCAAAAGCTAAAAATGAGATTCTAGTCCCATTCTTAGAGATAGGAAAACCTATAAATTTGGGATTTTCATTTGATATTTTTTGTAAGTTTCTGGTTAACACCTCCGAACACAGATTGAACAAAAGTGGGGATAGAGGGTCACCTTGTCTAAGACCCCTTTGCGGAATAAAAAGATTTGTGGGTGAATCATTGATTAGTATAGAGTATGAAACCGTTGAAACACATTCATGAATCCATTTTCGAAAATTTTCTCCAAATCCAAATTTAGCCATCACTGCTTTAAGGAAATCCCATTCAACTTTGTCATATGCTTTCTCCATGTCTAGTTTAATAGCCATATATCATTCCTTTCTTTTTTTTGATTTGAAACCATGAAAAATTTCATGGGCAATGAGCACATTATTGTGGATTGCTCTATTTTTAACGAAAGCGCTTTGTAAAGGATGGATAAATTTGGGAAGAATTAGACTCAGTCTCTTTGCTAATATTTTCGAGATAATTTTATAAACCGTTGAAATTAAACTTATAGGTCTATAGTGTGATGTTGTAGTTGGATTGTCAATCTTTGGTAATAGTGCTATAAAGGTGTGGTTGAGTTGTCTTAAAATTTTGCCATTCCTATAAAACTCTTGACAGCATTGGTGATTGATGGTCCTACGATATTCCAGTATTTCTGATAAAAACCAGCAGGCATCCCATCCGGACCTGGCGATTTGTCACATCCTATGTTGAATATAGCTTCTTTAATTTCACTTGTAGAAAAAGGCCCTTCCAATTTCAAATTATCATGAGGACTAATTTCACGTAAGATGACTTGTAGCTGGTTTTGGAGTTTAATCCTATCAATTGGTGTGGATTGAAATCGAGTTTTGTAGTCCTTCACAAATTCCTCATCAATGTCCGTATCTTTTTCTAGAATTTCTCCATTATTTTTAGTAATCGTTGTGATTATCTTTTTATTTCTTCTGCCCGTAGCTTTCCTATGGAAAAAATTGGTTTTCTTATCACCAAATTTTAAATTTGCTGTCTTTGCTCGCTGCGTCCAATATTTATGTTGGTATTCTATTAGACACTCTCTTTTCTTTGTCAGTCTATTAATTTTATTATTAATGTCTTGATGGAATTGTGAGACAATCACTTTTTGAAGTCATTCTAGTTAGTCGTCCACTTTGAGTAGTTGTTTGTTTATATTACCAAATTTTTCTCGGCTCCATTGTTTTAATTTTTGTTTGAGTAGCCTAGTCTTTTTGACTATATTAAACACTTATGTGCCTTGGTATTGGTTCCTCCAAACTTGTTTCACAATGTTTTCGCAGTCATGTCTAAGCATCCACATTGATTCGAATCTAAACGGTTTATTTTTTATGATTGTCTGATTGTTTTGTAGATTAATGGAAATCATACAGTGATCGGAGTTTGTAAAAGCATGATTTCGGGTATGTATATTGGGGTATTGTTGTATAGTTTTCATGGAGGTCATCGCTCTATCTAGTTTTTCGTAAGTATTATTATCTCCTTCTTTCTTTTTCTTCCAAGTAAAGTCATTTCCTTTAGTTGTTAAGTTTGTTAGGGAAAATTGATTAGACAATTGCAAGAGTCTATCGAATCTATTATACGCTACTACAACTCCTCCTTTTTTATCCGCCGGGTCCATCAGATCATTAAAGTCACCCATCACAATCAGTGGAACTTGGATATTGTCCAAAACACTATGAAGTTCTATCCAAAACGGGTTTTTCAATTGTTCATTCGGTAGTGCATATAAGAAAAACGATCATAGATTCAAATTGTGAATTTAGATTTGTATGTTTAACCAGCATAAATCTTGGTGAGGTTTTAATAATTTCCACCTTTTCCCTTTAATTTGGTATTCTTTCCAGAGTAGGCATAGCCCCCCCGAAAAACCCATCGATGGTATAAAAAAATATTATATCGAAACTAGCGTTTTTTCATACACTTTCCTCAAGCTCGTCTTTCGATTTTGTCTCAGCTAGCATAATCATCTGAATATTCTCGTTTTTACAAGTCATGTTTAAATTGGTCCAAAAATTCTTTTTCTTCATTCCCCGACAGTTCCAAAAGGCAATCTTCATAAGGAAAACGTTGGTTGTAATTGGGTGTTCAATTCCTTTTTTCCGAACGAAAACTGTATTTTACAGTTCTTTTCACCTTGGTTACCGGGATTAATCCCGTACTCATTTTCGCTTCTGCTTGAGGTATAGCTGCGCAGGCTCCACATAGTGAAAATGGGACCACTCGCTCTCGGATTTAATCGGACATCTTGTTGGTTCACCTTTACTTTGGTGGGAAGAGAAAGAAAATCGTAGTATATTATCATGGTATTGCAATATTCAGATGGACTCCCCTCTGTATAATCCATCGAACGCCTTTTGATATTACCACTCAATTCCTTTGATCGAACGTCCAATCTATATATCTTACTAAAACGGAACCCACTTTGTCCACATGTCGCGTGTTAAGGCTATCCACATTAGCTTTTTTTCAATTTATTTACAATATTGCCACAAGATATTTACGGATTTGCCATAATATCTTTCATAATAAAAAAATCATAAAAACTAATAAACAGTCAACAAGCCAAATCATCTTTAATCTAATAAATTATCATGCCACATCAATTTTACTCAAATATTAATTAAAACAAAAACATAATAAAAACTCATCTAGATTTTGTTTTTATAATTTTCAAAAGAAATAATGTAGGCACATTTTAATTTACGAATATTATTTTTTGAGTTAATTTTATAATTTTGAATTTTATATATTTTATTTTCTTAATTTAAATTTTTGAAAATTTTGTTTTAAATTTTTTAATATTGAACTTTATATATTTATATATATATATATATATATATATATATATACACATTATTTAGATCAAACCCGCACAAGGTGCGGACATTGAACTAGTCATTAATAAAAACATCATTGCGACGTACTACCTTAATGGTATTCTTGGTGTTTTCAGGGATGCAAGTAGAATAATAATTTACCCAATTCCACACATGGTACATCATCTTATAACCCACTATATTTATCATCATGTTGCTTGCTATTTCCATCTGCCGTACTTTACTGATAGTCAATTTGGTTAAAAATCTACATTTAGTTTTTTGTAAATATATGTTCCATACACTCACAGAGTTCATAATTCCTATACTTAGTGAGCATTCCCTAGTTTTGAGCTTCCAAGTAGACGATAACACCATGGACAAGCTGTTTATTTTTAACACATTGTTCAACTCGAGAAATCGAGGATGCCTGCAACCGACTCTTATTAATCCAATATTCCAATTTTCCTGTTTCCTCCAGTTATAAAGCATTACTGTGCAGCACTACACAAAACAGAAACTAGCAAATTCGGATTTCGCATCCATCTTAATACAACCAGTTTTTGTTCTATTGGTCTTAAAATTGTTCAATCCAGTAACATTTAGTCTGTTTATTGGCCAAACACGCTCCTCCCGTTGATCAGTGTATATCCACTACTAGAAATACGGGTTATATGCGACGCTTTCATTCCGACACCATGCCTATGTGCCGCAAAAAATTTGCATCCGCAAAACACTCGCTAAATTGCGACACCTTAAGGTGCCTCTATTTTTCGACACATATAGGTGTCGCAAATGGCAGTATCAAAGACACATTAAAGTGTCGCAAATTTCGGACACATATAGGTGTCGCAAATGGTATTAAGAGATGTTGTAGTGTCGTGAATGAAACTAATAGCACCTTCATGTGTTGCAAATGACACAAATAGCGACACCTTCGTGTGTCGCAAATGACACAAATAGCGACAACTTGTAGTGTCGCTTTTATTTTTTATTTAACGTCACCAGAGGATCTCGTTAAAATCAAACTTAGTTGAATTAGACCCCCAATTTTCCAATGTTACAGTTACATATCTTTTCTACTAAGCTCATTTGTATACACAATCAAATACTACGTTGAGACTCCCTAACCCTACCTGCCTACATCAATATGAAAAACACTAACTTCTGCTATAACTAGAAAGGAGTTTCGAATCAAACAAATTTGTATTGCTAGGCATTTGAATGGAATCATAAGACTTCTAATCACTCTTAGCTCCTACGAAAATTTGATCTTTTTGTATTCTTAAACAACCTTTAAACTTGATCTTTTTGTATTCTCTTCCTTTATTGCTCAAGTAGGTGTCCGATCTCTCGAACGGCAAAACTCTCATCCTCGCCCTGCATATTCTTCGCATTTATCAGATTCCGGGAGAGAGAGGGGAAGCTCACATTGTACATCTTAATTACAGTTCAACTCTCATCAATTGTGAATCACTAACCCTAGAATTGCCATTTCCCATCTCTTTCTCTTCGGATCAAGGCCAGGATCGGCATTTCCGGATCTAGAGAACTGTGGATCTTGCCGGAATTTCTTGAGCCACCGTTTCTAGCTTCCTGCCTCTTTCGTCGAATTCTACTTCCGACGATCATCTAATCTAACTGTAGGTCAGTTTCTTCAGCTTTGGTTTTAGTGTGAGTTTTCGGTGTATCGATCGTATTCAAGTACAATAGCGAGTTGAGCTTGAAAGTCAATATCTAGTTTTCTTACTGCTTTTGATGCGGTTTGGGCGTTATGTTTCGTGTTTTCTTACTCTGTTCATTTGGCAATCCTGGTTTTTGCATCCGATCTAGGTTCAGATGGATCTATGATGTACTAAAACTGCTAGTGTGAGGTTGGAATTGTGCTGGCTTGATCTAGTTGAGTTGTTTGGATGGCATTTTGATTAGATTTTGGAATGCTTGTCTGGATCTTGTAGTTTAAGGCGTCAATTGTTCAGTAGAGAGTTGTTTCTCTCTATTTCTGAACCGGAGATTAGAGATTGTCCAAACCTCAAATACATCCCGTCGTGTCCTTGTCTTCGGAAACTAGAGCTCGATAAAGCGGATGGTTTTCTGAGTTTGTATCTAACATCACCACATCTCAAAGAAATATTTGTCTCCTATTGCGATGGGATTCTGAGTTTTCAGGCTCAACCACTTGCACGTATCCGGTCTATGTATATTTACGAATGTAAACAATTGAAGAAGTTGCATGCTGAGCAACTCATTTTACTTAAAGGAATTGGAGGTTTAGCATTGTCTGTCCTCAGTTACTATTGTGGGACTAGGATGAAGACAATGTGGATTGGGAATCTCTTCCCAACCTTAGATCCCTAACAGTCAATTCACTCCCCCTTCTCATTTGTTTCCCCACTGCCTTGAACAGTTTGAATACCTTGGACAATTACAAATCTATTGTTTCAGCTCTAAGTAGATAGTTTCAAACGAGTTTTATTTTATGCAACTTATGAATTCTATTCATCTTTAAAGTTTTATTTTAAGATTTTGGTTGATCCTGATTAGAGCGCAAGTCAGCATCAAGTTGCACGTTGCTCAAATAGAATCATTCGCACGGTGCTCGTCTCCAAGTTGCACGTTTCAGGGTATGCATGCTTGGACACTGAGCAAGAGTTTGAGTTCATTTATGGTTAACTCAGACAGCTGCCATATACGAGTTCAGAAAAGGACATGAACATTATCTTCAAGTGTTGACACCGTACCTGGTCCTTTAAACTTGCAGGTAAACCTAACCTCTCGAACTTGATTTTCTGAAACAAGCTTAGAGACTAGAAAGGTCTTGAATAAGGCGTATTTGTTATAAATCAATTCTGCTAAAATATTTTATGATTGGTAACATTGTATATATATGCCCCTCTTTTGTTAATTGAAGTCTGACACATCATGTAAGGAGATGCGGTTGCTAGTTGCTCGCAACTTATCTTTTCTGCATTTGCGGCAAAACAATCTGACATTGATAAGTGATAACTTCAGCTGAGATTAGATTAGTAAGACTAATAAATCTTAGTGATGAATTTTAACCTTGCAGGATATTCATTTTTCTGTCGCACGTGCATCATATTAGTTTCATATGTGAAATTTCTGCAATGACAGCAGTAATGCATCAATTCTTTAAATTTCTCATAAGGAAGTGATGTAAAAAAAATCTTGATTGTTGATGACCACTCATATCTTATCATGATTATAGGCATTTTGGTAAATTGTTCAAATAACATACAATCTATTGTAACTACACAAATGAGAAGCCTGACTAATATACTAGTTTGTCAAGTTGGAGTTGATACCCTGCATCACTTCATCTTTCTCAGTACATAGAAACTGTCAGTTCTTATCAGAACACGAAGACATTACTGCATTTATATGATCCACTGGTGATACTTGTTCCTCCTAGCAAGCTGTCGCCTGAAACTTTGACTAGAGTCTCTACATTGGTCGATAAACATTATTCTACAACTAAGAAGGTGACATTCCTTGACATGGTAGCACAACTAGTAGTTTGTAGCTGTTAGAGGATTATGTAGACATTGCAATATTTATTAAGCAATAAATAACCACCACTTTCTCCATGTTCAGGTTATAGTTCCCCGTGGTTTTGATCACACTAAGGTTATTTAGACCACCTCAAGTTTGAATTTAACAAATACTTATATCTGTGATGATAACTTCTCTTCTGATGTTGTTATATTTTCGACACCTCAGGGTACGTTTTGGTTAAAAATTTGGCTGTCAATGAGCCATCTGCACTTGGTCTGGATACTTAGTACAAACAGTATTACCTTTACTTAGTTGCAGCAGCTTGGAGCTACTATTAAATGGTACAAGGAAGGATTTGTGACTTTGACATGAAGCAAGAGTTCAAGGAAGGATTTATTTGAAGAATAGTAGGACTTTTTGTGCATGATATTAGACTAATCTAATGCTCTTTGAAGGAGGTTTATGATTACCACTCTATTTTACAAGAATTCTTAATGTAATAAATTTTCTTTAATTTCTACTAGTTTGTGAAGCAATCAATATAGAAACTTGCGTATTGGAGCATTCTTCTTTTTTTGATATACATGTCATTATGATATTATTGCAAGTGGTGTTCAAAATAGTGCACCGTATTGTTAAATTAATTTTTTTTATAATTTAATTGTAAATTGCGACACCTTGAGGTGTCGGAAATAGTTGTGTTAAAAAAGCAAAGCAAGTACCGAAAAGAGTCGTATTAAAGTGTCGTAAATGTCTCAAAACAGTGACAGACATACATGTCGCAAAATTATAAGTTAATGTGACATCTTAAGGTGTTGCAATATACTGTGACATGTTAAGGTGTCACAATTGGCATATCTGCCAATTGTGACGGCGGAAATTGTGACACCTGTTTAATGCGTCGCTGATCATATTTGCAACACCTTAAGGTGTCGCTAAATGCTATTAAAAGTGTCGCATTATACCCGCTTTTTTAGTAGTGATCACTTGCGAAAAACTTCCTTTTGCTTGAACGAATATAGTGAAAAATGCAGATTCATAGACATTCATTAGTGAGGCTTGGTCACCCAAAACCCGGCAGCCTTGACTTTGGCTCAAACCGAGACTGCATTCTGTTAGCATGAAATATTGTGATATTTTAGGCACGTTTTCTAAGTGTATTTGATTCATATTGATAGTCTTTGATTTAGCATTGTTGCATTTGTGAGCTAGTTTGCCTATATTGTCGATATGGATGTCTACACTAGCTTTATGTTGATTATAGGTGATTGAGAGTCATTTCCGAACGAAATCGAGCAAAGAAGAGTTGATTGAGTATGTCCATGGATTAAGGGCATTCTTAGGAGCAAATTGGAGTTCAACTTGAGGAATGCACGAGTCTAGGGAAGAATCACGTTCTTGCCCTAAACCACGCTCTAAAATACGGCCGTACTACAAACCACGTTTAGTTCCACGGCCGTGGAACCTTGCAAAGAGAGGCGTGATGCATTCCAGTAACTATTACGGTCGTGGAATCCATGGTTCAAACCGTGACACTTTCCACGCTCTAAATTACGGTCGTGGAACCTTCCACGACCGTGATCTTGGCGATCTTTTTCGCCACATTTTGAAGCCATGATCTTTTGAAGATTGGGCCGGGCCGATATCTTATCTTGCCCTATAAAAAGACGGACGAAGCAAGATTCCGTCATCCACGCATAGCCCCGCTTACGCCTTTGCTTAGCGGCACAACCCTCGTTTGGAAGCATTTGCATCTCATTGGAGATCGAAGTTCGTGTTGGGATTTTGCCCTAATCTCGCACCTTTGGTGGAGATTGCTGTTGAGATTTCCGGATTGGCGGAAGATCGAAGCTTTTGGAAGATTGTTGCAAGAAGATTCCTCTTCTTGTTTAGGTTTGATTTAGAAGACGGATTGACATCCCGTTCTTCCTTCTTTCCTAAGATTGTGTTTGTTTGGTTTATTCTGAATCTATCGACAATATTTGTTATTGATTGTGACTTTGAGATTGGTTTGAAGTTTATTGAAAGTTTTCGGAAGTTTTCATCTTTCAATCTTTTAAACTTTGAATTTGATATCAACATGACTGTTATTGGCTAAAAACCCTTAACAATTCTAAGGTGAAGGGTTGATAGTTGTGGCTTAGATGATGATAGATCGATCGTAAATAGATTAGACCCTGAGAGTTTGAGAGAATCGTCGACGAACCCTAAATCACGGTTTGATCTTGAGTTCCACGGCCGTGGAGTCTCAAGATCTACCCGTAATTTCCCTTAAGTTTACGAACCTGCTTTTACTTTAATCCAAAGTTAAAGATTTGCTTTAACTTAGTTTAGGCTTGCCTTTTCTAGGTGGTAGTGAAGCCTCAACAACCTCTACCTCGATTGTGAGTGTCACAACCGTAATCGGTTAAGTTAGTCTTGATCCTTGGATTGTAAGTTTGGGTATTTGACATTAATTCTTACCTTTAGAACCTTTCTATATTGAAGCCTCAACAACCTGTATAGAGAGTGTCTTGTAGGTGAGTCATATAAGGTTTTTGGAACTTCACCGTACGATTACCTTACATTAGTATACCTTTGCATATCTCAACTCTGTCTTCATATCATTAGTATATCTTGAATCGATTGCCACAGCTGGATACTTGGATCTTTAGGATTGTTGTTTTCCCAATAATTTACAAAGCTCTTACATTTACCTGCTTGATAATCTGCAATTGAATTTGTTCCCACCCAAATCCCTGTGTTCGATACTCTGGAATACTTGCTAATCTACGCCGATCCGTACACTGCGGGTTCGCTTGCTTGATTCTAGTTTTATAAATTTAAAGCTTATTTGCACACACCTTTAGGGGCGAACAAGTTTTTGGCGCCGTTGCCGGGGATTGTTCTTGCTTTTTCTATTAAATTTTCTGCTTGAGTGTTCTTGCAGGTTTGTGTTCTTTAGGTACATACGAAGTTCTCGTTCCGGCAACGGAACAAAATTTCGCCCAAGAACAAGTTTTTGGCGCCGTTGCCGGGGATTTGGCTTCGGCCGAATTCGGTAGCCGGTTGTCAAGCTTGGGAGCTTGCTCTCGTTATTTGATATTACTTTGAGTGCATGCGCAGGTCTAGGAACACCGAAGATCTCTTACCTCTTGATCAAGAGCTAGAGAAAACTTTAAGGCAAAAGCGCAAGGAAAAGAAGATGGTTGAAGGACACGAACGTGATCTTCAAGCAGAGTTGGCGGAGAAGGAAGCTCATCAATCTCAAGTTAACAATCTACAAGACATGATCTTCCAGATGAGGATAGAGCTAAGCGACCTTAAGAATAAGGGAAGCAAGAAATCCTCAAGGAAAGCATCAAGGTCTAGAAGAAAAGGTCACTCATCCGCTGATGATAGTGATTCTTCCATGCCACCGTTAGAGGAGATTGATCCCACGATCAATGTGAATCCTTTCCATCCACGGGGAGCTGCTAATCGTCGCGTTCCACCTAGGAATGCGAGGATCGAACGTGTGGATGAAGAGCCAAGAACTCTTGGCCAGCGGATGGATCCAACACAACAACCACGCCGTTTGGGCGTGAACTTTGATGCTGATGATGTGCAAGGGTTTAGCTTCAACCCTCAAGTCATTACTCTTGTTCGCCAAAACCAATTTGGCGGGACAAGCGCTGAATCTCCACACCAACACTTGCAGAACTTTGAGTGTATGATGGAGACAATGAGGCCAAAGAGCGCTACTACCAACAACTATAAGCTCAAGCCTTTCTTCTTCTCCTTGAAGGGGAAAGCGTTGTCTTGGTATCAAGCTCTTCCTAGTGGGAAACTAGACACGTGGGAAGACCTTTCCGCGGAGTTCCTCACCAAATTCTTTCCGTCATCCAAAACGGCGGAACTTAGAGGTAAGATTAATGCTTTTTCCATGAGATCTAACGAAAGTTTGTTTCAATCTTGGGAAAGGTTTCAGGATTTGCTCTTGGATTGCCCTTATCATGGCATATCCAAACTTGCCTTGCTGGAGATTTACTACAAAGGGTTCGATGCGGGAACGCAATTCAACCTCCAATCCCTCTCATGTGGAACATTCATGGACATGAGAGAAGATGACACTTGGAACTTCATTGAGAAGCAAGCAAGGGTCATAGAGAAGTATTCCCACCGGAAAGTGGAGGGAAATCGTGTGGAGCAAGGAGCAAAGCTCACACATGAAGCTCAAAATCAGATTTTCTCCCTCAACAATGAGATCAAAGAGTTGAAGGAGGCTATCAAGACCAACTTCCCAAAGCAACAAGGGAAGGATGTTGGTTATTTGGGCAACAACAATGGCGGCGACAACAATAACCGGAACAACAACCAGAATAACAATTGGAATGGAAACAACAACAACAACCGGAACAACAATTGGAACAACAATAGGGGTTCAAACAACAACAATTGGCGCTCCAATCAACAAAATTCCGGTAACTCTTATCCTTCCAACTCTAATTCACTAACTCCACCTTCCTCTTCCTCTACTCCTTTGAAAAGCCAGGGGCAATCATCTAATGGAGGAAACAATTCGGGAAAGGAGAAGCCCGATCCCATGTTGGAAACGATTTTGGGAAAGCTTCAAGGGTTGGAGAACCGCTTCATTAAGGTTGATGATCAAATTTCTAAGATTGACAAAGCTCAAAAGGTCTTGGAAAACCAAATGTTCAACCATGCGGAGGAAGTTCCTAGGAATCAAGGGAAACTTCCAGGAAAGACGGAGGACAACCCTAAGGGAAGGGTTATGGCAATCACAACTAGGAGCGGAGTGACTACCACCGATCCGTAGCCTAAGTTCGTTGAAGTCTCCGTAGAGAAGGACAAAGAGAAAGAGAAGGGGAAGGAGAAGGAAGATGTCTACGTTCCTCCTTCAGCTTATAAACCCCCCCTACCATTCCCTCAATCTAGAGCGAGAGCGCGCCTAGATAAACAATTTGGTAAGTTCATAGAAATCATGAGCAAGCTGCATATTAATATACCATTTATTGATGCTATTGTAGGTATGCCGGCTTATGGCAAGTTCTTGAAGGAGCTCCTCTCTAACAAGAGGAAGCTAGAAGACTTCGGAGAGGTTAAGATGAGTTCGGATTCTTCGGATCTCATCAAAACCATGAAGGAGAAAATGCCCCCAAAGCTAAAGGATCCGGGGTCATTTTGCATTCCCATAGGAGTGGGAGATGTCACATACGATGCGTTGTGTGACTTAGGAGCAAGTGTGAGCATCATACCACTTGCATTGTGTAGGAAGATCGGTTTAGGCGACCCTAAACCGGTGAAGATGACGTTGTACATGGCGGATCGATCCATCACTCGCCCCGTCGGTATTGTAGAAGACGTCCCGGTCAAGCTAGGTAAATTCTTTGTTCCCATTGATTTTGTCGTGCTTGACATTCCTGCAGATAGTCCGGTCCCGATCATACTCGGAAGACCGTTTCTTGCAACTTCCGGCTGCATAGTCGATTGCAAGAATGGTAGACTCGCTTTTGACATAGGAGAAGAGAAAGTAGAGTTCGTTCTTTCTACTCTAGTGAAGGAGCCAATCTTTGATGAGGATATTTTCGATATCCAAGATGAAGAAGGTTTATCTAGGGAGGAGGTAAGTGCGATTCTCTTTAACGATCCTTTACAAAAGGTTATCACTATGAGTCTAACCAATGTAGGGGAAGAAGAAGAATGCAATGAGGCAATTGAAGCCTTAGAAGCACAAGAAGAGATAGGTGAAGTGGAGTTTGAGAAACTTCACGATGAGGCAGAAAACGTGAGAATCCACGGTTATACCCTGTATTCCACGGCCGTGGATTTCACAACCAAAATCGTACCTCACTCCAGAGAGTTATACGTTCGTGGAGAAGATGTGACAACCGTATTTCCCTTCCACGCCCTAAACCACGGCCGTGGAAGCCATGAGGAACCCGTATTTTGGGCGTGGAAAGGAGAGATCGAGACACTTCTTCAACTTCTTCTGATTCTTCTCCCACACACTCATCACCCTTAGAAACTTCTAAGGAGACATCGGACGCTTCTCAAGGATCATTGGAATCTTCGAAAGCAATGGAACTCAAACCACTTCCTACTCATCTAAGGTACGCTTTTCTAGGATCTAATTCTACCTTTCCGGTTATTGTTAGTTCCAATCTAAGCATAGATGAACATAATCAGCTCATGATTGTCCTTAGGAAAGATAGGAAAGCTATAGGCTATACTATTGAGGATTTAGTAGGAATTAAACCCTCTCTATGCATGCATAAAATACTAATGGAGGAAGATTTTAGAACTTCGAGACAACCTCAAAGGCGGTTGAATCAGACCATGAAGGAGGTTGTCAAGAAGGAAATTCTTAAGCTTCTTGATGCAGGTATCATCTACCCTATCTCCGATAGTAAGTGGGTGAGTCCGGTTCAAGTAGTTCCGAAGAAGGGAGGAATGATGGTCATCACCAACAAAAACAACGAACTCATTCCTACCCGAACCGTAACTGGATGGCGGATGTGCATAGACTACCGCAAGCTCAACAATGCAACGCGGAAGGATCATTTTCCATTGCCATTCATTGATCAAATGCTTGAAAGGTTAGCACAACATTCACATTTTTGCTACCTTGACGGTTATAGTGGTTTCTTTCAGATTCCGATACACCCGGATGATCAAGAGAAGACCACATTCACGTGCCCATGGGGTACGTTTGCTTATAGGAGAATGCCGTTCAGGCTTTGCAACGCCCCAGCCACCTTCCAACGGTGCATGATGGCCATCTTCTCCGAATACGTAGAGGAAATCATGGAAGTCTTCATGGACGACTTCTCCGTATACGGTTCCTCTTTTAACGATTGTCTTTCTAACCTTTCTCTTGTTTTGCAAAGGTGTGAAGACACTAACCTAATTCTTAATTGGGAGAAGTGTCAATTCATGGTTAAGGAAGGAATTGTATTAGGCCACTTAGTCTCTAGTAGAGGGATAGAAGTAGACAAGGCTAAAATAGAGACCATAGAGAAGCTTCCTCCCCCAATTTCGGTGAAAGGGATAAGAAGTTTCCTAGGACATGCTGGATTTTATAGACGTTTCATTAAGGACTTTTCTAAGATATCAAAACCTCTCACTAATCTATTGATGAAGGATGCGGTTTTTGAGTTTTCGCAGGAATGTTTGGA
Source organism: Fagopyrum homotropicum (assembly GCA_033239125.1). Taxonomy (NCBI): domain Eukaryota; kingdom Viridiplantae; phylum Streptophyta; class Magnoliopsida; order Caryophyllales; family Polygonaceae; genus Fagopyrum; species Fagopyrum homotropicum. Next base: position 106,519,439 of record BSWB01000006.1, on the reverse strand, counting down.
TGCGTTTAACACCATTCGGCAAGCTCTAATTTCAGCACCTATTATCCAACCCCCGGATTGGACTCTTCCCTTTGAGATTATGTGCGATGCTAGTGACGTAGCTATTGGAGCTGTTCTTGGACAACGAAAGGAAGGGGCAACCCATGCCATATACTATGCTAGCAAGACGCTAGATGAAGCGCAGCTCAACTACGCCACTACCGAAAAAGAGTTTTTAGCCATTGTCTATGCTATTGACAAGTTTCGCTCTTATCTTGTAGGTGCAAAGGTGATTGTCTACACGGATCATGCTGCGATCCGGTACCTCCTTGCGAAGAAAGATGCGAAGCCAAGGCTAATTAGATGGATTCTTCTCCTACAAGAATTCGATCTTGAGATCCGCGACAAGAAAGGTTCAGAAAATTCTATTGCGGATCATTTGAGTCGCCTAACACATCTAGAGGACGACCATTTACCCATCGACGACTCCTTCCCGGACGAACACCTACATCTTATTGAGGAGTGCATCGATGTGATCTCCAAAGGTAACGAACCATGGTTTGCTGATTTTGTTAACTATTTGGTTTGTCAGGAGATACCGCCCGGACTATCCTACGCACAAAGGAAGAAGTTCTTTAAGGACGTCCGGGAGTACTATTGGAACGAGCCTCTCCTCTTCAAGAGAGGTCCAGATGGCATCATTCGGCGATGTGTGCCGGAAGATGAGATGCAAAGTGTCATCCGTCATTGTCATTCACTACCTTGTGGAGGACACGCTAGTTCGAACAAGACTAGCGCAAAGGTATTGCAATCTGGATTCTTTTGGCCTACTTTGTTTAGAGATGTGCAATCCTTTGTTTCTTGCTGCGATGCTTGTCAAAGAACAGGCAATATCTCTAGGAGGAATGAGATGCCCCTCAACAACATCCAAGAGGTAGAGATTTTCGACGTTTGGGGAGTCGATTTCATGGGACCATTCCCATCCTCTTGTGGAAACCAATACATACTATTGGCGGTGGATTATGTTTCTAGATGGGTGGAAGCAATTGCCTCTCGCACCAATGATGCCATGGTGGTGGTTAAGTTCTTCAACAAGACCATTTTCCCGCGATTTGGGACACCAAGGACGATCATTAGTGATGGAGGTTCTCACTTCATTGCCCGGCGCTTTGAAGCTCTTCTAGATAAGTATGGGGTTACTCACAAGATCGCTACCCCTTACCATCCACAAACGAGTGGACAAGTTGAGATCTCAAATAGGGAGATCAAAGGAATCTTAGAGAAGACGGTTTCAAGGACTAGGAAGGATTGGTCTTTGAAGCTTGACGATGCATTATGGGCATACCGGACTGCATACAAGACTCCCATAGGAACCACACCATACAACCTTGTGTATGGGAAGTCTTGTCACTTGCCGGTAGAGTTGGAGCACAAAGCGTTTTGGGATATCAAGTGGTTGAACTTCAACATGAAAGAAGCGGGAGAGAAGCGTCTCCTAGACATCAATGAGCTGGATGAACTCCGCTTGAACGCTTATGAAAACGCTAAGATCTATAAGGAGAGAGCAAAGCGTTGGCATGATAAGCATATCATTCCAAAGGACTTCAAAGAAGGAGATCAAGTTCTCCTCTTCAATTCAAGGCTTCGCCTCTTTCCAGGTAAGCTTAAATCTCGTTGGACCGGACCTTTTCTAATTAAGCGTATTTTCCCCCATGGTGCAGTTGAAGTATGGGGTGAAGCGAGCGGAACTTTTAAGGTGAACGGCCAACGACTCAAGAAGTATACGCCGGAACTCCAAGCTGAGGAGTTCGCGCCTACCGCACTCGAATAGGTGCGAGATTGGTCTAGCTACGGACCTTAAACAAAGCGCTTCTTGGGAGGCAACCCAAGGTATTGCATTTTTGTTTTTATTTTCGATTCATAGATTAGCTTAGTATAAACGTTTTTGCTTTGTTTTTGCCTCGATTCCTTCCGGTATGTTCGTGTTTTTGGATGTAGGAACGATGGAAAAGGGAAAGGGAAGGATAATGTCAAAGAAAAGTGACGAAATTTGGCCTTTGGAGCTTTACAGAGGGTTCCACAGCCTAAACCACGGTTGTGACAGCTACAGTACCCGTAATTTCCAAAAGCCTTTGAAAAATCACCAAAACCACGGTTCCGTACACTTCCACGGCCGTGGAACACCCTGACAGACCGTGATTTTCAAAATTTTGCCTGCGACTATATAAGCCACATTCTTCACAAAATTCATCCCAAAACCCCTCTTTCCACGACCTAATTGCCGAAAATCCACGACCCTCTCTCAAATCCTCATTTCCTAATCGTTTTCAACGATTCTTCTTCCTAAACTGAAGCAAATCCAACCACAAACAAGATCCAAGCGACGAATCGAGCGGAAATTCACCAACGAACGCGCAATTCGGATTTTTCAATCGAAAAATAGGTTTTTTCTCTCCTCTTGATTCTTGCCGATTTGGTTAGTTTTTGTTAGAGATTTTTAGGAAGAACTGATTGAGATTGGAAGAAATTAGATTAGGACTGCCTGTTGTTGAGATTGATTGCTGATTTGCTGAGATTCGTGATTTTCTGAGACGAATCACGGTCTTTGGGGGAATTACGGCCGTGGTTTTCATAAGAACAGACCGTAATTTTGAGCAGAATGGATTTTGTGAGACGAGTTTCGGGGAGGATAAAAGAGAAGAAGAATGATCAGAATAAGAAGAGGAAGGGTAATCCCTCCTCCTCCTCATCCTCTAGGGCACCACCACCCTCTTCCCCTTCACCTCCATCCTCACCTTCACCTCCATCCTCACCCCCTCACCCTAGAGTCCCGATCATACACGACGATCATCTCGATGCACTCGAGAGGATCAAGGAGAGGCCAGTGATTGGCCCTAGATACTTGTTGTTGGAGGATCTAGCTCCTCTCAACATTGTTGATGATCTTACTTGGCTCTTGGATAGAGCCGGACTTATTGTCTTCTCGGCTATCCGAGAAGACGCCTATGAGGAGATTACACGGGAGGTGGTGACATCCTTTGAGCACAGCCATGTAGATAGGACCGTCTCTTTCCGTCTCATGGAGAGAGACTACCATTTGAGCATCCGTGAGTTTGGGACCATTTTCGGGTTTCAGGAGACCTTTAACGGTCGATTTCCTAGTGGCGTTTACGCCAAGGATTTTTGGGAGGAGGTGGCGATGATTTACGCTAGCGAGGACCGCTGGCAGCCCGCTGACACCAAGGCTAGGTTGATGTACCACCTAGCCTTGAAGATTGCTCATCGTGTTCTTTCGGAGTGTCTCTTTCCTAGGACGGAGACGCCCCAAAAGATCAAGACGGATGAGCTGTTCTTGCTTTGCTCCATGCTTTATGGACGCCGTGCTGATTGTGCTACTCTCTTGGCTGCTACTATGAGCAAGCTCAAGAATAAGAAGAAGGGCAACATAGGATATGGTGGGATAGTTACCCACATTGCTAGGAGCTTTGGTGTTGATTTTTCTGCTTGCACCCGTATACCGGCCGTACCTTTAGGGCTACATGCTTTCATGACTAGGGGTCTCATTTTCCCCACACATAGAGGACCGCCTTATGCGGGCATGCCATGGGAGAGCAGGACGGGTAGGGGTATAGAGTGGCTACCGGAGTACTCCATTATGGCAAGACGCCATAATTGGAAGGAGACGTTCGTTGCTATGCATGCGAACAAGATAGCAGCTCCCCCATATGTCCCACCACCAGTTGTTGAGGAGGAGGATGGGAGATCAGTTTGAGGGCGGAGGAGGAGCTGAGGAGGAGTTTGGCACGTTTCCGGATCAGCCGGAGGCGGCCCCCGATGCACCTAGACGTTCTCCACGTCCAGCTAGAGCTTCAGGCTCGTCTTCTCGCCGCGCTAGCGTGAGTGAGAGGCCTACGTGGATGACCACACCTCCTACATGGTATGGCGTTCCCCCTCCTTGGTCTACAGAGCAGGCAGCAGCACCAGCACCAGCACCATCCGACGCTCCAGCATGGTATAGTCAGGCCCCGGGATGGTACGAGCAGATGCCGGATTGGGCTACCGGACTTCCAGAGAGAGTGGGAGCATTGCAGATCCGAGCCGATGCTAGAGACGGACGCCTAGACGACCTCGACCACATGATGAGAGACGTCTACCGCCAGCAGTTTGGGCGGTTCTATGATCCTAGCTTCTCTCCATTCCCGCCTTCACCAGCGCCGCAGTGATGAGATTTGATGATTGACCGTTCGCTTTAGACATTCCGCCACCACCTTGTGAGTTTCTTTTTCTTTTCTTCTTTTCTTTCTTTCTTTTGAACATTAGGGACAATGTTCGTCCTAAGTATGGGGTGGGATGTACTAAAAGTTTGTAATAACTCTTACTCACTATGCTTGCTTCTATTCGAGACTATTTGCATGTTCATTATATTGTTGCACGTTTCATTATCGCATTGCATGAAAAAGAACTTGAAAAACCCATAAAAACTGAAAAATTTTGAAAATTTTGTGCTTCTAATGAATTGAGATGATTTCTATGATAATCACTACTTGTGAATTGAGTTTGATGACAATTGCATGCTTAAAAGAATAGTGAATTGAAAAGAATTTGAATGAATGAATTTTACCTCTTTTGCAAGTTTTATAATGTGATGAATATTATCTAAATCATGTTGAGAAATTGAAGTTGAAATCACACTATAAGTTCTTATACTTCTTGTTGAGATGATTAAGGCAATTCGATTTTTCTTTCTTCTTTCTTTGATCATTTTAACTCCTCATTGAAATATTGACCTCCTTTACCTATCCGGGAATTTGGAGAAGTGAATGAAAAAAGGCATGTTTGATGTGGGAGGGCCATGAGAGCAATTATTTGTAATCAAAAGAATAGAAAGGAATTCTAGGTTTGGGGAAGTCAATCATGATGATGAGTAACTCGGCACCATTCACATAACCGGGTGTTTGTGTCTTGCCAAAGTCGGATTGAGCGATATTCCTAGCGGATTATGGTATGTGCGCTAAGGGTTTGAGACATCTCATAAAATTGAGAAACGCCAATCTCCTAGGCTTCGATTTTTGTGCACCTCTATACATAACTCCAAAAGTAAAGTCGAAAAATGAAAAGAAGAAGAGCGAAGCTCTAAGTTGAAGTGTTGCGGAAACCGCAAAAGAAGAAGAAGGGTAGTTGTCCACTTTCCCGGATTTATGCACCACATTCCTTAAAGTTTCCTTCCCTTTCCACATTCTAGACCTCTTCTTTGAAAGTCCTTAAGATCAAAAGAATTTTATATGACTTGGTGATCTAAATTGAAGTTCTTATGATTGATTTTGATAATGTTTGAAGGTTATGATGCTTGTTTAGAAGTTTAATTGATTCATGAGTTTTCTTTGCTTTTTACTCTTTGGATAAGTGTATGAAAGTCTTATAAACAATTGAAGTAAGGTTTGAGAATGATCTATTCTTTAGAAGGCACATTCCTCCAAAAGAAGTATTGCTTTGAGAAGGTACACATATTTCATCCTAACTTTTGTTTAAAGCTTTTTGAAAGACCTTGCTTAGGGACAAGCAAGTGTTAAGTATGGGGTTATTTGTTAGCATGAAATATTGTGATATTTTAGGCACGTTTTCTAAGTGTATTTGATTCATATTGATAGTCTTTGATTTAGCATTGTTGCATTTGTGAGCTAGTTTGCCTATATTGTCGATATGAATGTCTACACTAGCTTTATGTTGATTATAGGTGATTGAGAGTCATTTCCGAACGAAATCGAGCAAAGAAGAGTTGATTGAGTATGTCCATGGATTAAGGGCATTCTTAGGAGCAAATTGGAGTTCAACTTGATGAATGCACGAGTCTAGGGAAGAATCACGTTCTTGCCCTAAACCACGCTCTAAAATACGGCCGTACTACAAACCACGTTTAGTTCCACGGCCGTGGAACCTTGCAAAGAGAGGCGTGATGCATTCCAGTAACCATTACGGTCGTGGAATCCATGGTTCAAACCGTGACACTTTCCACGCTCTAAATTACGGTCGTGGAACCTTCCACGACCGTGATCTTGGCGATCTTTTTCGCCACATTTTGAAGCCACGATCTTTTGAAGATTGGGCCGGGCCGATATCTTATCTTGCCCTATAAAAAGACGGACGAAGCAAGATTCCGTCATCCATGCATAGCCCCGCTTACGCCTTTGCTTAGCGGCACAACCCTCGTTTGGAAGCATTTGCATCTCATTGGAGATCGAAGTTCGTGTTGGGATTTTGCCCTAATCTCGCACCTTTGGTGGAGATTGCTGTTGAGATTTCCGGATTGGCGGAAGATCGAAGCTTTTGGAAGATTGTTGCAAGAAGATTCCTCTTCTTGTTTAGGTTTGATTTAGAAGATGGATTGACATCCCATTCTTCCTTCTTTCCTAAGATTGTGTTTGTTTGGTTTATTATGAATCTATCGACAATATTTGTTATTGATTGTGACTTTGAGATTGGTTTGAAGTTTATTGAAAGTTTTCGGAAGTTTTCATCTTTCAATCTTTTAAACTTTGAATTTGATATCAACATGACTGTTATTGGCTAAAAACCCTTAACAATTCTAAGGTGAAGGGTTGATAGTTGTGGCTTAGATGATGATAGATCGATCGTAAACAGATTAGACCCTGAGAGTTTGAGAGAATCGTCGACGAACCCTAAATCACGGTTTGATCTTGAGTTCCACGGCCGTGGAGTCTCAAGATCTACCCGTAATTTCCCTTAAGTTTACGAACCTGCTTTTACTTTAATCCAAAGTTAAAGATTTGCTTTAACTTAGTTTAGGCTTGCCTTTTCTAGGTGGTAGTGAAGCCTCAACAACCTCTACCTCGATTGTGAGTGTCACAACCGTAATCGGTTAAGTTAGTCTTGATCCTTGGATTGTAAGTTTGGGTATTTGACATTAATTCTTACCTTTAGAACCTTTCTATATTGAAGCCTCAACAACCTGTATAGAGAGTGTCTTGTAGGTGAGTCATATAAGGTTTTTGGAACTTCACCGTACGATTACCTTACATTAGTATACCTTTGCATATCTCAACTCTGTCTTCATATCATTAGTATATCTTAAATCGATTGCCACAGCTGGATACTTGGATCTTTAGGATTGTTGTTTTCCCAATAATTTACAAAGCTCTTACATTTACCTGCTTGATAATCTGCAATTGAATTTGTTCCCACCCAAATCCCTGTGTTCGATACTCTGGAATACTTGCTAATCTACGCCGATCCGTACACTGCGGGTTCGCTTGCTTGATTCTAGTTTTATAAATTTAAAGCTTATTTGCACACACCTTTAGGGGCGAACACATTCCAATTCTTTCTTATCTTCAATCACTAGTCATGTGATCATTAAACACAATTGCATCATATTACACAGATTAATATGATGTAATGTTTCCAGATCAATTTATACAAAGTAAAAGTGGTTTTGTTACAAATATTCCAATTACCAATTTTATGATGTTGGCCCCTACTTGATATAGGAAAAAACATCTTAAATAAAAAAAATTCAGCTTAATAAACACAATTATCCCATCACACATTTTAACAACATTTATTTTAATGCTTGTGAGTCCCAAATTCTGCATTAGACTTAAGAGACTCCCATTTATACTTAATTTAACAAGGATCGAAACACAACCGCAAATTACATAGAACACTATAAACAAGCAAAAACCATACACATAATATTTAGTTACCACATTTTGGAAATATCCGTCTGGAGACCTTCCTGTGCAGAATAATCGATTTGGAAAAGCTGGATCTTTATCAGGATATTGTAGTGTACATCTTACCATAAAATTATACTTCATTCCTTGGATCTTACCCCGCATAAAGGAGGATTGATAATTGTAGATGTTGTTCCTTTTAAAACTCCGCTGCACAGGGCGACAAAAACTTGCAAGAGCATAAATAGATTCTGGAAAAAATAGGCAACCTAAATAGCAGTGCATCAATTGAAAAGCACTACATATGTTGTAATTCAGTTTTTCTAGGTAGGCATAAAAGAAACAGATTTCCTTAGTCCATTCATTGATTTGGAAATTTTGGAGATAGCTCTCCATGGTACAATGAGGGAGACTAACATTGACACAAAATAAAAACGACCATAAAAGCCACAAACAACTACTACTCATACTAGTTGACCAAGACATTGGATAGAGATATTCATGAAAATAAAAAGCATTCAAAAGATAATACCAATCCAGTAACCCACTGGATTTCCAGCAAATTTTTAAATCCATATACTTAGTTGAGCTTTGACTTCTTTGTTCCCTTCAGTTTGGAGGAGGCCGTATCTTCACCACCCCCTGCCTCTTCCCAATGCTAAAGTCAGATTTTTCGGATTCGTTGTTGACTTCCATAGCATCCATAAGCCTGTTGACAGTGTTGTTCGTTTCTGTTGAGTAAAAAGAGCTTTCGGACATTGTGGCCTTTAGCTCCTCTGGAATGTCTCCATTTTTGAACTGTAGAGCAGTAAACTGAGCCACAGTCAGCTCATCCTCCTTAATGTCTTCTTGGTCTTCATCATTGTTTAAGTGTTCCTCAATCTCATCTACTTTGGTTTTCATTGCTTCATCCTCTTCCATTGGGACGGTAAGGGAGGGCATAGAAGGCGGCTGCACTCTAGGCATGTCCACGGGTCACGGGTCACCCGTGACCCGACGGGTGGCGGGTACGGGTAAGGGTCGGTTATACCCTTACCCGTGACCCGCCGGGTTGACCAGGCGGGTCGACCCGTAACGGCTAGTTTTTTTTTAAAAAAAAACAATTTAATTTAATAAATCTAACCTAAAAACAATTCTATAAATACCCCAAACTCAATTCATATCATCTCACACCAATTCTCATCATTCAATCATCTATTCACTCTCTCAATCTCTCCATAATTTCCAACTCTTACATTCAATTACTTATTACTCTCCTAATCTCATATTCTCATTCTCTTATTTTTCATTTTACCACTCTTACTACTACATTCTATTATTCAAAAAAAAAAATGTCTAGCCGAGGAAGACGTTCCGTTAGCGGTGCCGGTCCTTCATCCGGCGAAGGTGTTATTCGAGGACGGCATTCCGTTAGCGGTCCTCCAACCGGTTCGGATTTAAGGCGAGACCGAGACTTATTAAGTGGAGATCACGAGATCTTCGAAGAGGAGGAGGATATCACGGTATCGCCTACTTTCCCCAACACCCAAGGATCCGAGACCCAATACACAGAGGAGCCGCCGTTGAACAACACTCAACTAACGGCGGCGGTCTTCCGATTTTGGTTTACAAAGGGTGATCCCGATGCCAACGGAGTTTTCTATGCCAAATGCAATTTTGTGCGGCACAATACAAGCACAAAAAGGGAGAAGGCTACGGGAACTACAAGAGGCATATCCGGAACAAGCATCCCGAGAAAATGGGATTAGCACGAGGGCAAACACAACTTACCTGGTACGCATCTACTTCTAACCAACCTCCTTCTCTATTTACATATGATCATTCTTCTTCTATGGATGCATTTTCGGAAATGTTGGCCGTAGATTCTTTAGCATTTAGTTTTGCACAAAATGTTGGTTTTAATAATTGGATGCAAAATCATGCTCAACCCGCATATAAACCGATTTCTCGCCAAACCGCTAAAAGAAAAATGATGCATAAATATAAAATTCGTAAAGAAGAATTGATTAAATATTTTATGGACAACGGTGATATTCAAGTTTCTATTTGTAGTGATATTTGGACCGACGGTTTTCAAAAAAATTCATATATGGGTATTACTTGTCATTTTGTTGATAAATTTTGGATTTTAAACAAAAGAGTTTTAACATTAAGAGTTTTCAACGAACAACACATCGCCCAAAACATTGCCCGTTTGATTGCAAATGTTTTGGAAGAATATAGATTAGTTTCACGAGTTTTTTCAATCGGTTTTGATAACGCCTCCGCTAACACGGCTTCCATTAGAGATTTAACCAACTATTGTAAGCCGACTATTGGAGGTAAATTTTTTCACATTAGGTGTGCCGCTCATATTTTAAACTTGTGTGTTCAAGACGGTTTAGCATATGTTGGAGATTTAGTATAACCTATTCGAAATATTCTTAATGAACTTTGGTCTAAAAAAAATGTACGTACTAAATGGTATGCATATTGTAAACAAAATAACGTTTATCCTAAAAGATTTCCAAAAGATGTTTGTACAAGATGGAACTCTACTTACAAAATGATTTACGAATCATATGAATATCGAGAACTTTTAAGTAGTTTTGCCGCACAACATATTGACGGTGATTTTGTTTTCGGTGATTCTTGGGTTTTAGCAAGAGATGTAATGGAGGTTTTCAAACATTTTTATGATGCTACTAACACTTTTAGTTATGTTTATACACCAACTTCAAACATATTTTGTTATGTAGCAATTAATATTGCAGTTGCAATTCAACAAGGTCTTTTAATTGAAAATATTTCACAAGCTATTTATTCAATGCGAAGTAAATGGTTAGCTTATTATACAACCATTCCCGATGTTTTTCTTGTTGCATTTGTGTTAGACCCTAGACGTAAAATGGATGGTTTAAAACAATTTTTAGAAAGTTATTATGAATTTTTAAGTTTAGAACAACATCCCGATTGTCATGTTTCTACCATAATTGGTAATGTTAGAAAATTATTTGATGAATTATTGGTTCAATATCGTGTTTCCGATCGAGGTCAATCTTCTCAACACCCTCCTCGCTCTTCATCTTCAAGTTCATCTAAATTTAAATCAATGGCTAGAGATTTGTTTGGCCCGAAAAGGGCAAAAACCACGTCGAGTTCCAACTCGGAACTCGACGAATATCTAACAATTTATTTTGAGTTTGCCAATGATGAAGAAGAGGAGGATTTCAACATATTAGAACGGTGGAGCCGACCGGAAAGAATGAGGTTCCCTACCCTCTCAAGGATCGCGGCACAAATTCTCGCCGTTCCCGCCTCAACGGTAGCGGTTGAGCAAACCTTTAGCCGGAGTGGAAAGGTGCTCGATCCGACGAGATCAAACATGTTGCCCGAGACGTTGGAGGCACAAGTCCTCCTAGCCGATTGGAGGAAAGCGGAAATGCGAACACAAAAGAACAACCTCTCGGCGGAGGAAGGCGACGAAGATGACAACGAGCGACAACAAACGCCATCGGATGTATCGGCGGGAGAGTCCGACTAAGATAAGGGTCAATCGGGGATATAAACAAAGGTAAGAGAACTACGTGGGCTTTGATTCCTCCTCCCCGAGAGGATACGTAGGCAACCGGGATTCCGGTTCAAGCCCAATTCTTCCCTTTTTTTTTTTTAAAGTTTAAGACTTAATTACTTAAACTTAAATTTAAGTCCAATTTTTCTAAGTTTAAGTCCTCTATTTATTAGTTTATAAAATTCTTTTTTAAGTTTAAGTCCCATTTTTTTTAAGTTTAAGTCCAATTTTTTTTAAAAAAGTTTAAGACTTAATTACTTAAACTTAAGTTTAAGTCCAATTTTTTTAAGTTTATTTAAGACTTTAAGTCCTCTATTTATTAGTTTATAAATTTTTTTTTAAGTTTAAGTCCTATTTTTTATTAGTTTATTTTCTTCTCATTTTTTAAGTTTAAGTTCAATTTTTATGTTATATTTATTTTCTAATTTTTTAAAGTTTATAATGTTTATTTCCTTTTTTTTTTTTAATCTTACGTGGCCGACCCGCCGACCCGCCGGGTCTGACCCGTGACCTGGCGGGTCGGCCAGCTACACGGGTCCGGGTCCGGGTCACCCTACCCGGACCCATGACCCGGCGGGTCGGACCCGTCGAACCGGCGGGTCCGACCCGTGGACATGCTTACTGCACTCCATTAGTGGCATCATTATGGAGTTGGCCCTCAACATTTTCCTCATTGGGTTTAATTTGGGTATTGACTTCCAATCCTTCTTTCACATTCAGTGTATCCAACACTTGGTTTGTAATCTCCTGGCTTTCCTCAACCTTCTCCAAGGAAACAACATTCCTTTTCCACATACTGTTTGGTGTAAATTTTGGAACTGGAAGAGGAGTCATCCTCCTTCCCCTTATGGAAACCGTAATGAGGTGAGAGATACGGTCTCACTTCATTATGTCTCGAAAACTACTGTTTATTTTTTCCAACAACAGTCCACTGTTTTTCGTCAATACCTCCTATTGCACCCTTTTTTTTACCAATAGTTTCTCTAAGATATCTAAAAGGTTTGGTTCTAATCCCCTTAGAGGACAGATTTCATAGGTGTAGTCAACAGAAGCACAAAAACCACAACCCAAAGAAAAGTCCTCAAACCAAATAGGGAAAGCTTTGACTTCATCGTTTTCATCCGGAATGGGAATGAATTTATTTCTTTCATCCTCCACATTCAAGTTAATACAAATTCGGGTGAAATAGATTCCTTTACCCTTTTAAGAGAAAGCATCAAGTTTCACAAACTTTCCCACTTTGTTCTCCTCTATGATGATTCTTATAGCTTCTCTGTTTACGTATTCCGGTGGAATTTGGGGGATTCTAATCCAAAGATTAGCAGTAGTATTACTTTCAGTTAGTGTATTAAAATTCGGTTTTCATGGTTTTAAAATGACTAAAAGCCCGAACACATGATAAGGTCTATTTTTCCATATAGATTTCCTATTCATGGGGTTGGAGAAAGAGATTTCGAACCAGTGATTTGGTTTGGCCAGGATCCTAAATTCACCCTTCACATTTTTCCATTCATGTAATAGCTTTGTTCTAAGTTTTGCCATATCTATTGGCTCACCAAGAATACACCCCATAAGGGATGTATCCTTCTGCTCTTGGAAATCACTCTTAACTTTGGATAAAGAGCTAAGATAATTAGCAAGATCAGAATTCATTGAAGACTCACATTTGTTCTTTGAGTCATCAATGCTTTTAGAGCCAAGCTCTATATTTTCAGCTTTAATTTTTTCTGGGTTTTCACTTTGCTCTGGATTCACTTGTTGTTCAGATGGGATTTTACAAATTGCTTCCTTGAAAGTTGTAATATTTGCACTCATCTTGTGTTTTAGAATTAGAACAGAGAAAGCACAGAAGAGTGAAAACAAGAGAGATTGTTGTAGTTGGTGTGTGTTATTGTTGTTCAAAGACATGCCTTTATATAGATAAACTTCTATGGAATCCAACACACATAATATCAGATTATAGATATCAGTCAAGGTTATTTTGTCTATTCGTAGAGCATGCTGATTTTGTCCCTCAAGCCTAATCCAAGAAATTAGAGCATGATAGTGCAGCATAAACATAGGTTGTTGTAGGGAATTACCTGAATAAGTCTTTTGGAAAGAAGAACCGAAAAACCAAGTCAGTTTGACCCCCTTCTTCTGAGATTCACCCCTTTCTACCTTGTCAATAGAACCCGTGACCCCTGTTAGTATCCAGAGACCTTCTTTTCCCCTAGCATAATCCTGAAGGTGAGCGTCAAACCCACATCAATGTATCGAAAGTAAGTAGGTGACCCTCCTCTTTCCGGATTAGACCCTATTCCGATGATCCATGGTGCAGTTCTCTCTTATCTGCATCGTCAATGGAGCTATGTTTCCCCTTTTCTATCTTCTTTTTTTCCTTGGCCAATTTTTGGACATCTTTTTCCCCTGGATGTAACTTTTCCTTTGTTTGCCCAGATTTAGAAACAGATCGAGACCTGAGAAGCGAGATCCGTCGTCTCTTTCGGACATCGAGACTAACAAATTTGCTATGTGTACTGGTGGTTGGAAGAGGTTAGATATGTGTCTTAGGGTTTTCGTTTGATGGTCGGAACACTTTACCATTCCTACACGCATGACGGCGCGTTCTTTTCTCGTGTTTTAGGGTTTTTTTCCGATCTATATTAGTAGGGAGTTGATCTCAATCTAATAGTCGAAACTATTCTTATTTGTGACAAAATCTAAAAGACTTGTGTGTAGATTTATTTTAGCGTGCAAATTCTTTATGTCTTAGACCCGCCGGATATATATGATAAATTAATCGATTTGAATGCACGTCTTAGACTCGTCGGATATAATTGGTAAGTTAACCGATTTGAATGCAGATGGTGGTGAATATATTGGAATAACACAAGTGATAGAGCTGAGCTAGCAATGGTCATATTAATTAAATTAAGACAAAACACACACAAACAATGTTTGAACAACTTCTTCATACTGGTACCGTGGTACGTAGTAGCCAAACCACTAACTAAGTTACTCAAAATGACTCCAACACTTGAATAGCTAGCAATGAAACTAATTAAGGAAGACCACCAGCTCCCCCATCACCACCACCAAGGCCACCTCCTCCTCCTAACCCACCCAAACCTCCAAGACCACCAAGACCACCTCCTCCTCCTAACCCACCCAAACCTCCAAGACCACCAGCACCGCCACCTAAACCACCCCCACCACCACCTAATCCACCGAGACCACCAGCACCGCCTAATCCGCCAACTCCAACGCCTCCAGGAGCACCAAGACCTCCATCTCCGCCGCCCAGCCCGCCAATGCCACCGAGACTGCCAATGCCACCTCCAACCCCACCATTAGGTCCACCGAAGCCGCCAACACCTCCAAGGCCAGTAAAAACTCCCCCGTTAGGAGTAAGGCCCGTGACTCCCCCAATGCCAGCTCCGGCACCGATTCCACCTCCTGCTCCACCGGTGTTAGCGAGGCCTCCGCCAGCACCAACTCCTCCGTAGGCTATGTAGTTCTTCTGGTCAGCAAGTCCTCCTGGTGTCTTGGTAAGGCTTCTAGAAGCTGTTGAGGAGGCTGTGAGCAAAGCCAAGGCCAACAGCAGAGGAATAAACCTAACACTTGTCATCTTTCTCTCTCACTACTTAGTTTACTTGATTTTGGTTGGAGATGAATGGAGAATCGGAGAGCAAGTGCATGCATTAATATAGCCAAGAAAATGTACTTATGCAAACATTGAATGACATATGTTGACGGTTGGTTGTAAATTGTAATGTCTAGGGTTACAATTTACACCAAGCAAGCAAAGCATTAATCATCTGGCGGGGTTTTGGGTTTGTTTGAAATTGAAGATTAAAGCTGACTTGCATTTACTAATTACAGCTGTCACATTTACCACTGTAAGTACGTCCTCTTCGTCGACGCACAGCTACAGGTGGTAATTAAATTGGAGTCGTTGTGGACTTGAATGTTGAGACTAGGCTGAAGAATTACCGAGGACGGGTCAAATTAGAATAAATGAGGGTAAAATTCGATTGGAGGATATTGCTCAGACCAACGCTCTCCACAGAATACTACAGTGTTACATTATTACTATGATATATATGTATTACTATCATCTCAGTGGTTTAAATTAAATAAATTATTTATATTTAAAAAAAAAAATAACTAATACAAATTTCACCAATGAGAGAAACTAATACATTACCAGTTATACAAGAATGTTGACTGTTATTTTTCCTCTACACATACAACCATAAATGTAATAACCGTGTATTTGAAACTAGGGTAGGTAACGTTATGTTATTACCGAAACCCGAAACCCGAAACCCGAAACTATTTACAATAATAAAAAAAATCAAGTATATAATATATTTTTTGATGATAGACTAATTGCCCTTATTTAATATATTAATTTTTTTAATATGTTACAAGATTTTATATTTAATTCTTATATATGAATTTTAAGTGTAAGAAATAATCAAATTATTTGTATATAAGAGAAATGATCTAATAATATTTGGGCAATTTTGTTAACTAGCCTTTTTTGAAAAACTATAGTAGTAACTAAGCTTTTTAATGTTTCAATTAAGTAAATATACCCCAACTTTTTGTATTTATTCTCAAACTCTACACACTTTTCTATCAAGGGGTATATTTACTAAACACAAAAATAAAAAGCCTAGTAAACCAAATTGTTTCATAATATTTTGAGTTATTTATATACTATACAATAATTCTTGTATAATATGTTAGCGTATAAGAAAAAATTTAAATACCATTACCGTATATTTATAATTTTTAAAAGAAGAATAAATGAGAGATCCAATCACATCTCGAAGCTAATACAGAACAAAAGGTGACTTCCAGCATTCTCTCTCTTTATGTGTAATGCTAAGTGGGCTCGTGGATCTGGTCTGGCGAGCGCGTTGACTTATCTCTTTGAAAAGTCGGCCCAGCCCAAAATCAGATATGTGGGCCTGAAAGCCCAAATGACTCTTTCCGGCCCATATTATTTAATTCTTTTTAGTTTTTTCAACTAATCAAAGTATTGAATTCTGAATGAACTTGACAACTTGAGATAGTCAGATCTTTGTCCCGCTCTTCAGACTTCACTTTCTGCATATTGTGGATGCTTATGCATTCAGGATTTAGGTAAGCCACTACTACAAACATATCAAATCGGACCGGATCGGACCGTATACGATCTGGTTTACGCTCTAGACACGGCGGGATTTACAAGTTAGAGCAACCAGCCTCAAAAAAAACCAGAAAATGTATACGAGAGACTCGTGCTAGCTTAGAAAGGCTCACCATGGATTGGGAATTTGTGATATGCATTTCAAAAATGTTTCCAAAATATACATAATCGGTTTATTTTATTTTATTTTTAAAATAAAAATAGGCTACTTTAAGGGAATTTTTTCCAAAATAATAAGAAATTAAAAATATTTTCTAAAATTAGGTCGCAATAAAACATATTCCGAGTATAGAAAGGTTTTTCGTGTCTGAGTAGACCCGTTGTTTGAAACTGCGGGTTCAAACTGCGGGTTAGCATGAATAACCCGCAATTTCAATTTGCGAGTTTCTATTATTTTTTTAAATAGGCTACTTTAATTTTTTTTGATAAATTGGTAACCCGCAGTCCTGATGCTACGTTTTGTAATGGTCTGGTTGCGAGGAGGGTTGACAAAACTATTGAGATTATGAAGGCGGTTAGGAGACTTGAGAACCCCTAGTGTGAATTGCTTCTCTTGAGGAACTGTACAGGTGTCTCTAGGTTGTTATTCGCTCTTCACACTTGTCCTCCGCATGTCATTCTTGATGCTATTATTAGTTTTGACGACGAGCTTCGAAATTCTATTGATCACATTGTCACCTCGGGAGGTCCTAGTTTTGGTCCCTGACAGTGGCGTCAGGCTACCCTCCCGTTGAAGCTTGGGGGTCTTGGGGTGTCCACGGCTCATGACACTAGTTTTTTCGCTTTCATCACCTCCCGTCTCCAGACCGCTGAGTTGCAAGCCCGCATTCTGGGTGTTGATAGCCTCGGACCCCAGGTGGTTGTTTCTTCTTCCACCCCTTCCCCTTTGCACTCTTTAGCAGGTCCTGATTTGATTTTGGATCAAGCTGTCTCGAGGTATGTTACGTGTGTTGGCTCTAACATTGATGACTTGGTTATATCCCCCGCCCCCCTTAAACTCATGTCCTTGTTGGCGGCTCGTTATTTCAAGTCCATTGATGAAAACTTGGTTGCTACCCACCACCCGACCATGAGGAAGTTGCGAATCTTGCAAGAGGTCAGAGGAGAGAGGGCTCAAGATTTTCTTCTCACTATTCCCATTGAGGGTCTAGCACAGATTATGCCTCCTCGGCAATATCGCTCTATTCTTCAATATCATCTCTCTATCCCCATGTTTAGTGGCTTTCTGAAATGTCCGAGTTGTGAGCTGGACAAGATGGACCCTTATGGAGATCATGCCTTGCATTGCAGTCATGATATTGGGACCAAACACATACATAATTTGGTTCGCGATGTCTTGGCTGACATTTGCTTCAGGGCTGGTATTGTTGTTCAGAAAGAAGCCCACATAAATATGAGAAGTGTTGAGGGGGTTGAGTTGAGACCAGGAGATCTTTTGGTCTATGGATGAAACAAAGGTAGAGACATGTGTGTTGATGTGGTCGGTGCCTCCCCGTTCACGACAAGCGCCAACGACTCCTTTGCTCCAGGAATAGTTGTTTCCCGGGTCACTGACAGGAAAAATAAAAAGTATTTGGAGGCTTGTGCGGCCAAAGGTTTTCATTTCATGGCTTTTACTTTTTTCACGTTAGGAGCACTCGGACAGGATGCTATTGATTTCTTGAAGCGGATCAAGCTGGTTTCCAAGAGTCATGATAATGGGTCGAACTACGGTGATTTTATTTTTCATAGGGTTGGTTTCACGATTCAAAAGGGGGTTGGAGCTCAGTTTGTTACGAGGCTCCCCTCCAATTTCATGTAAACCCTTGTTTCTCTTAATAATAATAATTATTATTAAAAAAATAAAAATAAAATAATAATAATAATAATAATAATATAATCTTCTCTTATTTTTATAATTTAAAATTGGGCTTAAACTCACGTTTCGGTAAATATGGTATATATGTTAGGTAAATATGAAATTTTTTGAAAAAGGTTAAACTCCAACTAATAAAAAAATACGAAACATGATAATCATCAAGTGGTCTTGACATGGAAAAAAATCATTTTTTTGTTAATTTATGTTTGTCGGATAACGAACGTATAAAGCTCTTGACATGGTAAAAAAATGATGAAAGTCCGAGATCGTTATTTTTTGTTAATATATGTTAATTGGATAACGAACCTATATGAAAAATGATGAAAGTCCGACTAATTAAAAATATTCTATCAAAATCCAACAAATAAATTTTTTGACATGGTAATCATCAAGTGGTCTTCTTTGTTCCTCTACCTCATCTCCCACCTCTCCGTACTCCTCCAGAAGTTGAGGCGTCTTCATTAATTGTCGATAAGGGATGTGTGACCGAAACATTTGGCTTATTTGAATCACTATGTGCAGCAAGATCCCTATACCGGATATAATGCGGTAGAGGTCGGAAACATTTGGCTTATTTGGAAATCCATCAGGGGTTGCATACTATATGGAGTGAAGCCCATTAGACTAAAGCCCGACGGAGAATGGTCCAGAAAGCCCGATGGAGTGAAGCTCGAAGGCATAGGAAATGATGACCCATCAATATGAGAAGGATGGGTGTATCGCGAAACCTCGGGTGTAGGCATATAAGATGAAGTTGATCCTCCTGTAGCACCCCTATGAAAGAAGTATGTGTCAATGAATGTTGTATTCGTTACGATAGAACCTTGACTTGACGGGTAGTAGCAATACGTATCCACGTTTTGGCTCAACCCATCAAGATCTTGTGAACTATGTAGCGACGAGCATTGTTTGTCGTTTCCCTCCCTCTCACTCCTACATCTTAGGGCTGTTAACGGTTCTAGAACCGGTATTTATTTTTTATTGAACCGGGAACGTATTTTTTTTTGGACAGAACCGTTTGGAACCAAACCGGTCGGAAACCGTTTTTTCTGAACCGGAACCGGACCGGTCGGGAACCGTTTTTCTTGAACCGGAACCGGACCGTTTAATAAACATGGAGAACCGTTTAGAACCGGACCGGGATGAACCGTTTAGAACCGGACCGGGATGAACCGTTTAGAACCGGACCGGGATGAACCATTTAGAACCGGAAGCGTACAGAACTGTTTGGAACCGCAACCGTATATAACCGTTTAGAACTGGAACCATGAATGAGGGAGCATATGTAGTTGTCAACTTGGTTCTTGAAATCATGAAGACCTTGAATTTTCTGAACTAGAAAGGACTGCAAAACAAGAAGAAGAAAAACACAGTTTTATGAAATCTCAACTTAAATCCTCTGAAGTAGGTTAGTTACCTTAGAGAGGAGGATTCTAGAACCAACATGCTTGTTGTCCCAACCAAAAGTGTAATCAGCTTCATCAGAACCATGTACATTTTCATTTCTCTGAATGTAGTTTAGGTACATTGGCTTTCTAGTGGCCCTGTGCAACCAGGCAGCTCCCCACGTACAACAACTCATCCTTTTAAGCAAAGGTCAAATAATAAGTATTTGGGAAAAGAGATAAAAGAGAAGATGTATAGTGTGGTCTTGTTCACCTCAAATCCACAGTATGAGCAATAGAAGGGGCAAACAATTGATTTAAGCCCACCTTGACTATGAGAACCTCTATGCTTATCGGCGAAGTCAACACAACATAGTAACATACGTTGGCCTTATTAAGCTCCATATCTGCAATAGAAGCAATACAAAAATAGAAGAATGTATCTTATCAGCAAACAAAAGTATCAACAAACAAAAGAATCACTTAATGGTCTATACGAAAATAGTAGCAAATCAGATACTGAATAGAAGAAGAAGATGAAATTAGTTGATGCTGAATAGAAGAAGGGAAGAACAAAATTGAACAAGTGAAGAACAGTACAACAGAACGCCTATCATGTTTTCTGGCAAGAAGAACGCCTCTTAACAAATAGAAGGGCTAGCGGCGACGGACGAGAGTGACTGACGGCGTCAGTCACTCTCGTCCGTCGATGAACGGGAGCGAATGGCGGAGAGGAGTGGCGATGAACGGGAGCGAATGGCGGAGAGGAGTGGCGACAGACGGATGGGCGCGAGAAGCGGCGAGGGGCGGATGGGTGTGAGGGCGGCTGCAGAGAAACTGAGAACGAGAAAGTGAGAAACCTAACGTGTGTTGTTGCCTGTCACTGCTATGCTGAGTAAAATTTTCAAATAAAAAATTAAAAGTGTAAACGCAATCTTTTTTTTCTTTTTTTTAACGGTTCTAAACGGTTTGGGTTTTTTTTAAAAAAATCGAACCGGACCGGACCAAACCGTATATAAACGGTCCGGTTCCAAATAAATCCAAAATAAAAATTTTAGAAACCGAAGGGAACCGCTAAATTTTGGTTCGGTTCCATTAGGAACCAGACCAAATTAATACCCCTACTACATCGGTCACGTATTGTACCTAAAAATAAAAATAGAGAATGTGAGAAGTTTGATTATAAACGTGCATAACTGTCTTTTCACAATTGTTTACCATCATGTACAAATCTGGGCCCGTCGGATGATAATATCCCTTTGGATCTAGCCGTGTCGGGAAAATAAAACGGCGTGTGATTTTATTATATCAACACATGTAATCTCGTTGTGCTTCAGGCAATGAGACAATGAGAGGTTGTGATATGACAATGAATATACATATAAGTCAATATAATTAAATATACACTGTATGACAAAACACCAATTTTGGTTTCCACCATAAATGAATTCGTACATGTGACATGACAATCGAATTGACACGGTTCATCCACAACTTGGCAAATTGACCATAAAATTTCGCCAATTGTAGTCTGGTTTTCCTCTTCGGTCCAACTTGTGTAGTTGTTTGTTATATTCACAAGGACGTGGTATACATGGTGGAAACCCAAACTGTAGCATGACCCGATCCGGTCGATGCCACTCCACTATATCGAAACATATAAGTGGAGCCTCTGTCATATATATATATGGACCCCGATCGACATATCTCAGGTAGAAGTTTTAATGCGTTCGGTGTATAAGGAAACCATGTAATATATTAAACTATAAGCATTGTTAGGATGTACATTATGTTAATGTAATTTATATCGACAAGTATGATCATAATCAAGCTAACCTCATTTTGTAATTGTCTGTCCAAAGCATCTTGATAATACTCGAGAGTGCAAGGTACATGCTCATTACTGTAGGAACAATGTATCCACCTTACAAAAGCATTGAACAAATTGTAAGTTGTTGATTAGGTGAGGGAAACATATCTTTGGATGAACAAATATAATCTTACCTTCTAGCCAAAGAATCATCACTGGGAATAAATTGGAAACCAAACGTAGGCTTTTTAGTCTCAGCTAAATCTCTAGCCTCCCTAGCTGCTTTCCTTCTAGCCATATTCCTAGCTGCTTGTTCATCCCCGTCGGATGGGATGAATGTACAAAGCGGTCTCCCGATTACCATCCGCTCCCATGCCACAAATGTAAGAAATTAATATATTAAGGAAGCAAGTTATCCATGTAATCAATAAAAAATGTAAACACTCTCTACAACTATAGGAATAACTATTTAAAGGTAACCTATATCAAGATAAGTGGTCCGGCTATATCAGTTTCCCCCCTATGAGCCGCTCTACATAAGTTTTTGTACATGTATGCAAGTGCAGCACTCCCCCCATTGTATTGACCAACCTCATCAAAATCCGACAATAATGGAAGGTAGAGGAGTTGTACACTCCCATAAGCTACAAGATATAAGCTCTTGCAAAAAACTTGACAGTTTCCTCATTAACATCATTTGACAAATGTGCAAAATGCTCACGTAGCCAACCAATACGTAAGAGCGAGCCTGATAAACACTCATCGGGCAGAACAACTCCAAGAACTTCTCCGTCACCTCCTCCCAGTCAAGAGCAGCAGTGCCTGTCACTGGTTCACTGTTTACGTGTAATCTCAATAACACGACAATGTCTTCTAAAGCGATTGTGACCTTACTGACTACTATGTGGAAAGTGTGTGTTTCGGGCCTCCACTACTTGACCAAAGTAGTAATAAATGACATATCCATCTCAAATGTGGATATCAGTCGGTGGATCCCATAAAATCCTGCCGGACGCACGTAATGAATCACTCTCTCATCCTCTTGAGTATAATGTCTCAAGCTCGGCCTACATTTAAAAGGATGCATGAACTGCATATATAAACCATTGATCAAAGGTTAGTTAATACAAGTGCAATTTATCACAATACATATATAACTAGGTAAATGAATATATAGTACAAATGTCAAAATCTTCTTTTACGTGTGCAAGGATCACAAGTCCAAACATCCTCACTCCTATGCTCATGCTAGAGGGAAAGCAATGATCGGTCATATGATCCGAGAGGGATAATCATCACTACTTGGACAAGTGTAATTAGAACATAAAAAATCAATTACTTAGACTTGCAATTACATTAAAATAAAGATACTTAGGGCCCGTTTGGTTAGGAGGGTGGAATGGAAACGGAATGGAAATGGATAAGAGGAAGGAAAGGAATGAGAAAGGGTTATCGCTTGCTTATGTTTGGTTAGTTTCCGGAATGGAATCACTCACCTGCTATTAACATTTGTGTTGTTTGGTTTGTTTCCGGAATGAAATCATTCACCTAATATTAATTGTAATATCTAACTACGAATAAATCAAAAATTAGAAGGCCTAATTGTAAGGATATAACTAATGCTAAGAACCAACCAAAGTGAAAAAAAAAAGAGGATTAGTGTTAGTGGCAAGTACAATCTACAAAACAGACTGAAAATGTCAATAAAGCCTCTGATATATATAAGTTTTGAACCAACCAAAGTTTGGCTCAATGCAAATCGAAATGAGATGAATTTGATGAACTCAATGCAAATCTTAGGGCTTGTTTATACAAGCCTCACTCTACTTAACACTGCTACTGTCAATCCTAAATATAGAGGTTGCTTCAGCTAATGCACCAATTCTTGCAAAGCCCAATTGTAACTCTACTTGTGGAGATGTGTTAATCCCTTTCCCATTTGGTATACGCCGTGATTGCTCCCTTAATCCCTGGTTTGAGATCGAGTGCAGGCCATCCACCAATTCTAATGGATTCACCTCCGTCAAGCCTCTTTTATCCAAATTCAACAATACCGAGGTCCTGGAAGTGAATTTTGACCATTATTCAACCATGAGAGTGATCATACCTCCATTGAATGCGTGTAGTGCCACTGCAAATCACTTATTAAATGAAAACAACAACAACAATGCAATAACAATGCAGTACTTATACCTAAAAATCTAAATGGGTACATAAAGTAACATAACACATAACAAAATAGCAAGTTTGCCCTAAAAATCATCATATAAACTCCAAAGAAACTAAAAAAATCATCAAACAAATTCTCTTTATATTTCTTTTTAAAAAAGAAGACGTACAAGGAGTAGGGATGTGAGTAATGTTGGGCATAACATGGATTAATTTTGGACAGTGTTTTGATAAAATCAACAACTCCTAATTACATAATGAATAAACATATAATCTTATATATATCAGCAAACATGGAGTTTTAAATGTAAACCACTCATTTGATTTTGTAGAGATAATTCATTTATAATCGGCATTGATGTGCTGCAAATGGTAGTTTCTAAATTGATGCTAGTTTATTGTATTATGAAACTAAGAATGCTAGTTTCTAAATTAATAATAAAAAGAATAGGAAAACAAAAATGTGCAGAGGAGTATGAAACTAAAACAAGAGAACGTAGACACAAGGCAGCTGCAAGAGCTTTGGGAGAAGGCATATACAGAATTCTAAATCACACATCTAGCTCTTATGAAAACTACAAAAGCAACAAATCAATGCACACTCATTTGATTTTTGTTTTCAAATTCTTTTTATACATCCAAACTAAAATAATCATTGGCTTATTTGTGTTGAAATCTGTCAATTGTTATTACCTTGCTCTAAGAAAAAGAGTGTCATTGGCTTATTTGTGGGAAGATGTCTACAAATAAGAACCAAACCAATATTGGGGCATTTGGAAACACTAGAATGATAAACCCTAATTCGCCTCCAAATTTTTATCCGTCAGCCAAAGCTCAATGACAGGCTCAACTCGGCGTTGTGTTAGGCCAATTTCAGTTAGCCCTAGCCCGTGCCCTTAATCGCTTAGGCTCACAAGGCGCACACTCAGACTGTCTATGCTCAAGCATCCCAACTAAATCCAGATGACAATACAAAAATAATCAGATTGGTGCCCATACCTGTTGGGGTATGTCTATCTATGAACCCATATCCAATGTAACTTCCGATTTGCACCGGTGTCAGCAGATCCAACACACAAGTCACTTTGTACACGAAGAACTAGCTAGAAGAATGAACAAAGTTGAAGACCAAACAGATTTGAAGATGTAACATATAATTTTGAAACCCTAATTACCTTATCAACGATTCATGTGTATCTTCGATCCATGTGTACCTTCGATCTAAGTGTAAGATTTGCGAGAGAGATATCGAGAGTGAAGAATGCAGCGAGATATCGAGAGTGAAGAAGGAGAATAGGAGATGTCAGTGCTTGTGCAGAAAGAAAATCGATAGTCGGCGAGAGAAAAGGTTGGGAGAACGAGGTTTACAAAAGAAATGGGCTCCTTTATCAGGTAACAAATAAGGGTAATCAATTACGGGCCTATAAGGGTAATTAATTACGGGCCTGAAAGGTATGATTCCTTTCCTACCTACAAACAAACACATACAATCAATTTGGGCCGAAATTAAACCATTCCAGCCCAATTTTTTCACCAACCAAACGGGCCCTTAGAGTTGCAATATCCTATCAAATGCATATCCTAGTGTTCATGACCCGAGGTACTAGCTCGTGTCGGACAAGTCTTCTTGTTGTGTCCCGGTTCTTTGCATATACCACAACATTTTCTTCCTTGAACACCCATATCCATCTCATTCCTTATTCTAGTTGACCAAGGTCTCCCAACAGCTCTTGACATCGCCGGATCGGGAATCATTTGTGGCCCTTCTACATCTGCCCAATCTAACTTATCACCGACCCGGTTAAATGACGTGTCATATGTCAATAAATAAGTGTGTGTCTTATAGAGTGGGTCAATAAAAGTTGTGTAGTCAAATCCTTGCATCCGACACACGGCTAATACATGGGGGCATGGCACCTTGAAAATCTTCCAACTTGAACAAGTGCAAGTCCTTCGGGTTAAATCCACCAGAAACTGTCGACGACCTCCTATACCATGATGTCCCGGTAGATGAACTAAAACCTCATAGATGATTTGTCGATCATTGAATCTGGTGACTGTAGCATTACCTTCCACTTCCATGTTTTTGCCAATCATATCTTCCTCTTTATTTGAAAATTAATGAGCAGTGCTACGTTGTAAAAACTGAGGGTATCTTTGGACAAAGTAGGCATTACAACGGTACAAGGAGGACTGAACAAGTGCAGTAATAGGCAAACATCTAGCACCTTTCATCACACCATTGAAACACTCTAACATGTTTGTGGTAGTCACTCTATACCTTCGACTGCCATCGTGATATAAAGACCATTTTCCTTCCCGGATTCTTCTAAATATTGACGAGCTTCTACGTTCATTTCACCAATGACATGAAATCCTCGGTCAAAATCTTCTTGTTCATATCAATAATCAGTGTATCCAAGAAGACTTCTCAAATGCTTGTTTTTGAACTTGGAATGAAACTTTGATGATAGATGACGCATGCAAATCATATGATAAGCATTTGGCTCCCTCCATCTAGAAGATTCTTACATAGTTTTCATGATACCTGCATGTTTGTCCGATATAACACACAAACCTACTCTTTGGGTAACACGTTCACCAAGCAAATCCATGAACCTCCACCAACTTGATATTCTCTCCTTCAACAATGACAAAAGCTAGAGGCAATATCTTATGTTCGGCATCCATTGCCATTGCAATCAACAGTACACCCCTATACTTTCTATACAAATGTGTTCCATAATAGAGATAACTGGAAAAAAAAATGTTCAAATGCTGCAATCGATGGACCAAATGGCCAAAAAACATGTTCAAACACTTGTGCATGAAGATTTGATTGAACCCTACTATCCCATTCGACCACAGTCCTTGGATTTGTATTTTGAAGTGTAGACATGAAACGAGGAAGATCGGCATATGATTGAGACAAATCGCCATAAATTGCTGAAATAACTCGTTGTTTTGCATCTCATGCTTTTGTATGAAACCTGCACTTTATACTTATCGGATATAAATGCAATGATCACAAGTGGTTTAATTGTCTTGTCCGCACGGATAAGATAAATAATTTCTCCACAAATGAATGCAGTAAACATATTACTACTATCCACATGCACGACGTCTCTAACACATATAGGGATGTGAGGTCCGAAATATCGACTTATTCTATATCAATCAAGATTTTCATGAACTCTAGCAGCTGTCAACTTCCACGGACATTTGCATGATTCACATTGCTTGCAAATAACTATGTAGTATATTTCCTTTTCAACTTTGACCGTATATTCTTTGCCTCTAACAACAAAATAAATTATAAGTTCTCGTCTCAACTCATTCAAAGAACTGAAATGTTGGCCACAAGAAAATTCACCTCCTTCTACATATTGATCTATTGCATTCCATCTTTGCCACGAGTTCATCTAGGATGGATCACACTTTTCAACAAGGTTCCAAGAAGGAGTTATAGTTGATGTCTTTCTAGTCGCTGCATCTCTGTCGATAACGGTCTTTATAACTTCAATTGCATCGCCATCTTCTTCTAATTTATACATATCACCCTCGTGTTCGATACTAAGTTTATTGGTGTGAAAATTATTTTGATCATTTGTGAGTAATCTCGTGTAAAATCTCATATCTTGTGCCTATGGATTATCCATAATGTTTTCCATGCCTGTGTTAACTCATTTGATCAATTAACAAGTATGAAAACTTAAATATATTACACATTTGTTATGACAATTATAATTATTCAAACAAGGAATTTAACTTTTATAGTTCAACCTACATCACTAAAATTTGAATATCACACTACAAGTTCAACCTACATCTCAAAAATTTGATTCCAAATTCACTTAAATTCAATCAAAATTACAATTACTTGATATTCAATTCATTTGTCATACCGGCTACACATGTACATAGAGGAGTTGCCAACGTTTTCTTTGAGTGTTTCTGGCTCCGCAATCTTTTGCTTGAGCTGCATTGCCCTCTTGCAAAGGCATATGTGGTCTACACTAACAACGTATCTACTACTTACCTTGCCAGCAACCCGGTTCAACATCAACAAACCAATCACATTGAGATTGACATTCACTTCGTTAGGGATAAGGTTTCCCGCGGTCACGTTTGAGTTCTTCACGTACATTCGGCTTTTCAGTATGCATACATATTTACAAAGGGTCTTCCAAGACAATTGTTTCTAGATTTTAGATCCAAGTCTTACTGTAATGCCTCCTCCAGCTTCGACTGCGGGGTACGATAGAATATGTAAATATTGTAAATAGAGGGATGTCCTATGTAATTATGTAAAATACGCTTCTTATTAATATGACACATCTGTCAATGGATTCCCCAAGAAAAATTTATCCAAATCTCACGCAGATAACAAACTTAGGTCCCGTTTGGTTCCAACTCCGGAAACGAAAACGGAATGGAAACGAAATTAGTCATGTTACCATGAGTAAGTGCTTTAGCAAGCATGAGTAGATGATTAAGAACTCGAATGGATGAAGAAATTTAACGCAGGAAAAAAAAGAAGTGTAGAGCAGAAAAGACAAGAAAATGGAGGTAAGTGAAAATGAAGTGAGTTGGATTTTGATTAATGTGTATCGAGATGCTTACAAATGTAGAGTGAACGGAGCATCCAGACGACAATGCGAGTCATCCAATTTTACAGAGCATGCCAATTTGGATTTTGATTTCTCCTGCATCCAAACAAACACACGACTCGTCACCTTTTCTACTTGACTCATTAATTACTATATTTCTTGTCCCAAATTTTATTTTATTTTAATTTTATTTTTAGGACAAACAACATTTTTGGACTATACTACATATTCTTACTAATTTTGAGTCTACTAAATTTTTTAGAAAACAAAACATACTTTTATTGGATTAAGATTAATTAAGATTCGGATTACAATTGACAAGAATATATTTTTTATTTGATAATTATATATTATGCAATATGTAATATTTAATACCCCAAAATAGTTAAACTGTGTTGCTGATCGGTTAACCCATCTGGGTGTATCGACCCAACACCAATTTTTCTGATGATCCTGAGCTTCTTGTTCTCATCCATAAGGATGCTTTAGGGTGGACTACCTTTAGGAGGTAGACCAACCTAATCGCTTTCCATTATAAAAAATAAAAATAATAACACCGAAATAGTTTATTATTTTAAAGATTTATAATACTATTTGACATTTGTTTGAGGTGGGTAGTTCGATAGGAACTAATGGTCATCCTTGAACTTCATACCCTAGACTCCTATCATTAGGGTTAGTTGGGCACTTAGGCCCATAAAGCAAACTCAAATACCTAACCTACATGCCTATTCATGTATTTAAATTATAAAAAATTAATAAATAATACCTATATTTTTCGGTAATTAAACTTTAATATCCCGTCTTTTAAACTATCATTATAATACCCCATCTATTGAACCCGACCAAAAATTAGTATCTAAATTACCATTTAAAAGCTAATATTTATTTATTTGATTGAAGGAGCAAATAAAAGTGGTTGACGATTTTTGAGTTGTGAAAACCGCCAACCACTTTGATTTGCTCCTCCAAAAATAGAAACAAATGTGTAGAACTAAAATTGGTAACTCAATGTAAGAACAATATGGCATGACAAGTGATAATAAAAAAATATTATTGTAAAATATGGGTTTGAAAAGAAGTAGACGTGTGCACAATTAATCTCCATTCCCAATTAGGAATTTAGGATTATTTAATTGTTGAATGGAATGAGTCATGACTTGACTACTTCGAAAACAAAGAATAGATCGGAAAGAGGGCACGTGAATGGCCCCCAAAATGCACCAATTAGATAAGTCGTCCTTGTCCTAAAGCTGCCCATGCTTCAATAATTACTGCCCGTCCTACGTGTGCGGCTCTGATTCGTCCTTCATACTCCGGAGCTTGACCGCCATGTGAGCCGAACCAATGGTCTAGCCCCGCTTTCTTTACACCAACGTTTTCTTTTTATTTTTTTTAATATTTTATAAAACTGAAAAGAGATTGAAATAATTTTGCATGGGGATTACGTCAGATAAGCAAGGACACGTACTCATCGGCGCCGCTTCAATCCCTTGCTCATTTTCTACTTACATTTATATATTACATTTGTAACGGCTTTACTTAAATATCTCTCTCATTTTATTTGCCTAAATTACGAGTATACCACACGTCCACACTATTGTAGGTAGTTGAGCCAAATCCACTTAATTGTATAAACCCGTTAAAAACTTCATTACTAAGACAAGAGAGGCGCTACTTTAATCTTTATTGAACTTTTTCTTTTACATTTTTTACACTTACTTACAATTTTTTTATTTATTATAAATAGTTTATACATTTTATTACAATTATTTATAAGTTCAAAATAAAGTATCAACTAATAATATAAATATTTGAACTAATAAAATAATCTAAAAATATTAATAGTATAAAGTTTTGAACTAATAAATATTATAATAAAAATTATGTTTTATAAATTATATTTTAAAATAAATTGAAAAGGACATAAATAGTGTAAGATACATGAAATAAATTAACAAAAAAATGTTGAATAGGTAGTATCAAAAATTTAAATAAAAATTATAACAATATAATTTTCTTCCCGAAATAAATATAAAATACATTAAAATATCATCTTATTCGTAGCTTGTGCACTAAAATTTCCCTTTTGCTTCATTTTCAGCGAATTTAAATTTTTAGTTCATATTTTACAACTTATTTCACATGAATCAATCTCTAGATAAAACTTCTATTCATTACATTTTCAAAAATATAATTAAAATTTATAAATGTAAGATCGGGTATAAAAAGCCTTTATGATATAAACTTTTTTGGTAAAGTTGGAAAATTCTAATCATTAATCTCAGTGGTTATATTAAAATATTTTCCTCATCATATTTTTTTTAATTATTTTTGATGTAAATTCAAGTTTTCTTTACCAATAAATTTTAATTTATAACCAAAATCACGACAATCTATTATTTTATTAGGTAAAGTGTAGATTCCTCTTTCTTTAAGTTTCTTACCATATGTATTTCCCAATTTAGCACTCTAAAAGTTGATTTATGTTCGCATTCATAGAGGACTTTAAACAAAATAATGGAAACGAATTAAACACAAAAAGTGATGGAAGGAAATGCCAATAATTCAAACTATATAAGATCCGTTGGCCATTTGATATTCAAATAAAGATGTAATATTTAAAATAAAATAACATTAAATATTTTAGATAGTTTTTCTCGAAATATTAATGATATCATTAATATCTAAAATATACCATTCGATCATCCATAAAATAAAAGTTATAAATATTTTGACTGGAAAAAAGTTATTATTAAAAAATATTAAAAGATTGAAAATGTCTATTAATAATTCTATTATTATTATTTTTCTATCAAAATATTAACTTATAATGATGAAAATTTAAAAAGCTATAAAATTTTAAAATATCATCTAAAAACTAAAAGTGTATATACATAATCTGAAAAAAAACACTATTATTTTTCACAACATACTTATTTATGATTAAGTTTTAAACATTTTTTTTCATCTTAATAGCCATGTTATGAAATGCATAACTAAACAAAAGCTTAACATTAATCACCATATTTTAGTTATAGGTGAACCTATCTTCCCACCTGTATTTAGAAGCCGTTGCCACAAAGTCAATTTGAAACTTGATACAAAAAGGTAAAAAAAAAATAATAATAAAAAATAAAAAATGGCATTTTAGGTTAGGTTCTGTTGCATATGTGCACCGCTTGGAAGCACCATTGAAATTTGAACGAGTGGCAAAGACAAGAGGAGAGAGTGTGAAAGGAAATGGATAGCGGCCAGCACGAGGGCCTTTGTTTTGTTCCTTTCCTCTCTTCCCATAACTCCTTTACAAATAATCTTCACTTTTCTTTTTCTCTTACTATTTACTGTCACTTGAATATTATTTGTTTTGTGGGTCAGAAAATTAATAACACATTTATGAATATTAAAATACACAACAAACCCAGAATAGAAATATATTACTCATTCAGTGGGCTGGAGCTTATCTTCAATCCAACAAACAACAAAAGAAAGTAAAGTTCAAAACAGAACTCGCTGGAAAATCATCCTCCATACAAAATATCCATTCAGAATTTGCGGTTTTGGGTTTGTGCTTTTCTTTTTTTTTGAATTTTCTTTTATTTATTACCCAAATTCAACCAGTAGAAGCAGTTTTCTCTGCATTGGTGGGAGTTTGTGTCCTCTCTCTTTCTCTCTCTATTACCCTAGAAGAAGACTTTGGTGTTCTTTGTCCAGTCCAATCACATATCACTGTTAGTAGCTTCATCTTCTTCCTTGAGATCGATACTTTCCCAATTTGGTGTTTACAGTCGATTAGGGTTTCTGGTGCTGAGAAAGTGATTAATTAAACAAATGAAGGGGATTAATATAATATTTTGCCAGGTTTGATGCTAATGGCTTAGATTCTCTTGTCTGGTAATTGCATTATTTAATCAGTTTAAGTTTGTTTGTGTGGTGGAGAGAAGGGGGAAGAATCAGCAGCAAGGCCAGATGGTTTATGTTGCTTACCTTTCCTTGGCTTGAAGATTCCCTGTAAGAGAGATAGATAAATATGGGCAATTGAAGAGTATGGGCCCTTTGTTCTAACCTTATCCTACTTGCTTCCTTAATCTAGATATGTACTAAGACTTCATTTTTCTTGATTCCTTTCACTATCAGTCCTTTTTTCTCTCCCTTTCTCTCTCTCTATCTCTATAACCCTATATCCGTACGACATCCAGTCCCACCCACCATCTCTCTCATCTTCAAAACCCTTTTTCTGCTTCTTTTTTTTTTTAATTTTTGTACTGTCAGCCATGGAAGTTTTGCATGAAAACCAGGATCTACAATCTATGGGCTCCTTCGGAAACTGCTTGCCGGCTGACGTCACCAGAAACCCTAATTTTGGTGAAAAGAGGGAAAACAGAGAGATCTGGCTTGGTCAAGGTGATGTCAGCAACGACGGAGATCCGTCCTCACTGTTCTACGCCGGAGACGAATTCCCAGCTCTGCCGGATTTCCCTTGCATGTCGTCTTCGTCATCGAATTCATCTACGCCGGCACCATCCACCGCTACTCCCGCCACCGCTGGTGGATTCTCGTCTTCTACCGGCGCAACATCGGTGTGCTCGTCGTCTTCATCTTCCTCCTCCTCGGCTGCCTCGTGGGCGGTGCTCAAGTCGGACGGCGAGGAGGATTATCATCGTCATCAGAATATTGTTGGTCAGGAGCAGCAGCATGAACAGGGTGAATATGATGATAGGATGGAGAGTGTTGATTGCATGAATGTGATGGATGATTTTGATTGCATGGGGATAACTCAGTTGATTGAAGATAGTAATGAGATCTGGGATCCAACTCCTCTTTTTGAAGCTGCTAATACTGGTCAAGATCAAACCCCAACAACAATCACTCAAAATCATTCCCAGTTGAATCCTTTTGAGGAATTTCAACAGCAGGGTCATCATCTTGGGGAATTATCGCAATCGGATTTGCAACATGATGATCAGTTTCTGTTATTGGATGATCAGACTGATAATAAGGAGCTTGACAAGATGGAACCGGTCTCGGGTTTGTCGGAGGATCTGGCGGTGGTTTTTTTCGAGTGGTTAAAGTCGAATAAGGAGTCGATTACGGCCGAGGAATTAAGGAGCATCAAGATCAAGAAATCCACCATAGAGTCTGCTGCTAAAAGGCTTGGTGGTGGAAAGGAAGGAATGAAACAACTCCTCAAGCTCATCCTTCAATGGGTCCAAAACCACCGGCTTCATACCAAGCGTTCTCAAGACGAATCTGTCTTGGATTTGACCCAATCCGACTTACCTGGATCGATAGCGCCACCACAAATGCTGCCGAACCCGGAATTACCTAACCTTAATCCTAATAGTACACAGGTGCTTAATCCGATCTCCCCGTGTTTTAATCCACCACCTCAACAACCACATTGGATCTCCCCGTATGGAATTGATCCAGCTGGTATACCAATTGCACCACCTCCTCCGGGACCGTCTAATTTTACCAGCATGGTTAGTTACATTGGAGGTCATGATCCTTATACTCAAGCACATCAGCCTTACCATGCTCCGCCGGATCAGTACCATATGCTTGATGGCAGCATGAATTCATGGGCTGGACAACTGGCAACACCACTTTCCTTGGCCTCGTCACCGCTTGCGCCTATGCATTACAATTCCGGCCCTGATGGGAGTCTCTTACAAGCCATGACACCACAAGGATTTGCTGGGCACGGAAACGGGTATAACCCTTATCAGTTCTTCCCCGGTCCAGGCGATGGGTTGGCGAGGATGGGATCTTCAGCGACTAAAGAAGCGAGGAAAAAGAGAATGGCACGGCAAAGGAAGATGTTTACACACCACCATCATAGGAACAACCATAGCACCATTAACCATGGAAATGGTACCCAACAGCAGATGATCCAAGGTGGTTGCATTGATCCCAATACGCGAGTCATGATTGGAGATCACGACAGTACTGGATCGATTTCCCATGGCGGCTGGGTGTATTGGCCTCAGACAGCTGGGAGTAGTGGCGCTGGGATGGCCGGTCCGCCAATGATGGGCTCCATGCAATCACATCAGCAGCTTCAGCCAGCACTTGCAGAGCGGCCCGGGGTTGCATTACCCCAAGCCAGCCAGAAACAGGCCGCCGCTGATAAGAAGCAGGTTAGGACTATGTCAAATATACATTCTTTCCTGCTCTAAAGGAAATTGTGATGAAGTTTATATTTGATTAATATTTTGAATGCTGTTTGTTTGTGATTTAGGGTTTCAAACCAGAAAAGAACCTCAAGTTTCTTCTTCAAAAGGTGCTGAAGCAGAGTGATGTGGGCAATCTCGGGAGGATTGTCTTACCGAAAGTACGATAACATTCCTGCATTTTGTTGGTTAACGGAATTTATCATCTCAAATAGAATGATATTAACAAAAATCTGATTAAATGTTGTATTCAGAAAGAAGCAGAAACCCACCTGCCTGAGTTGGAGGCAAGGGACGGGATTCCGATTGCGATGGAGGATATCGGTACCTCTCGAGTTTGGAACATGAGATACAGGTATTTTATGAAAGTCTAGACTTTATTATATCTTCATCTTAATTACAAAACTGTGTTGAAACAGTACATCTGACTCATTGCGCTGCTTTTCAATCTTTGTGGAGCTCCAGGTTTTGGCCAAACAATAAGAGCAGGATGTATCTCTTGGAGAACACTGGTGCGTACGTACTAATATGACATGCAAGAGATTTATGTACTTACGTGAATAATAGATTCTATTGAGTGCTGAAAGATTTTTTGTTTTTGTTTTGTTTTGTTGGCCACAGGTGATTTTGTGAGATCCAATGGACTGCAAGAGGGAGACTTCATTGTAATCTACTCAGATGTTAAATGTGGCAAATATGTACGGATCGGATCATCTTCTCTTTAACATTCTTCTTGCTTCCAACTTGTCTGCTTTCTTTACTGTACACTTTTTAAGCTGCAACTTGCAAATGCTTCATTTATCCAACTTTTTCTATATTGCAACTTGCAAATATTGAATTTGGAACTGAACTTTCTGTATATATACTGATTGCAGATGATCAGAGGCGTAAAGGTTCGACCACATCAACAAGGATCAAAGCCTGAAGTAGCGAAGAAGCCATCCAAAGCACAGAAGACACATAACTCAGCTTCCCCGGCTGCTGGCACTGCACTATCTCCTCATGCACAGAGGCAGTGAGTTCGAAACTTTCAAGAGAAGGGCGAACCGATTAACAAATCTCTCCCTTTAACATATCTATGTATGTACAATCTCTATCGCCTCTTCTCTCGCTAACGATTGATGCCTGTCAACAAAAATTTGCCGTAGCTTTCGCCTTTTGTTTTTGCATCAACGGTTCTTTCTTGAGCTCGGTCTCAATCTCGGTGCTGTCATAGCGGACGAAAGCCGACCTTCTAGGTTGCTTGGGAAAGAGCCATACATATCTTTCTCTCTCTCTCTATATATATATATATGTGTCAATGGTAGGTGTTGCTCTAAATTTGTATTAGGGAATGCTTTGTAATTTGGGAAGGTGGTTTGTGTTGAAAACCCTTTTCTGGTAGAAGATGAAATTGGAAAGGGTTTTGTTGATATAATTGTGGCATTAGTGTCCTGTCTCGTATACAATACTTAGAGACTGATCTGCTGATCATATATTGTAATGTGTACCAATAAAGACTATCACATATTAATGGATATGATCATCGATGTCACAATTTGTCTACGAGAAACATTGTGATTATGTATGGAGAATTCTGACGAAAGTTGGCTTGTCTTCATAATAAGAAGCAGCAATAAGGGTCATAAAATTTCGAAAATCGATGGCCGCACCTTGGCTTTCTCATTTGAATTTCGAAAATCGATGGGTAAGTGTTATGTTAATTGATTCTTGTAACATTTTTAGCATTAGGACTTAGAGATTAAACTAGCACCTTATACTATGGTCTAAGTAGAGAGTATACTATGGTCTAAGTAGAGAGTTATAAGACTCATATTATATTAAACTAGCACCTTATACTATGGTCTAAGTAGAGAGTTATAACACTCATATTATAGCTTACTATGTGTTTGATATTGATGCCTATCATGATCCAATGTTGCCACTTAAGTTAAATTAAGTGAGGTAGCTTGGTGATTGATATGGTGACAATATTCATATATATGTGTAGGCTATTATATGAAATTAGGAGGTACAAAGTTGTAATGTGTATTGAATGTGTATTGTTGTGTATTGGTATACTTGTCCGGCTGAAGTTGAAGACTTGGGCTTAACAGCCCAATGCAGTTAGCCCATCTCCTTTGATCCAGAAATGAAGGACCTGCTTGCTAGTGTTGAACCGGTTGATTGGTGCTAACTCCGGTTCACCAGCTCACTTAAGGGTCGTGGCAAAACGTAGCGTTTCACCTAGGGTTAAGCTTGGTACTTAAACGCTTGGCTCCCGCTTCTGAAACCCTAGATCGAGAGCTTGAGTGTTCCTCGCCAAAGAGAAAGAGAGAAAACGAGAGAGAAAAGAGAAGAAGAATGGATCGTCCAAATCTCGCTCTGAAGTGAGAAGGATCCGTAGAAGACAAAGAAAGATCTGTTATCTCTCATCTACGCTTCGTTGGTTTGCAGAATAGACGAAGATCGATCTCAGATCTTCGTCAAGGTGCCTTTGAGGGGGCTTTTCTTCACCTTTGCTTCTCTGTATCTCCTGAGTTCTGTCTTT
This sequence comes from Fagopyrum homotropicum, assembly GCA_033239125.1. Lineage (NCBI taxonomy): Eukaryota > Viridiplantae > Streptophyta > Magnoliopsida > Caryophyllales > Polygonaceae > Fagopyrum > Fagopyrum homotropicum. The sequence continues at coordinate 106,482,502 of BSWB01000006.1, read as the reverse complement.
GTTGTTTTCTTTGCTAGATCGTAGAAAGGTGCTAGTATATCTCTTGTCCAGTGTATGTAATCTGTGTTCTTGGATACCTAGTGAAACCTGGGATCGGATCTCCCCTCTTGAGGTCTCGCAGAGTAGGAGTATTTTACATACTACCGAACTGCGTTATCAAATTGCTTGTGTGCGATATGTGTGTTTCTTTAGTCAGATCTACGACTAAGGATTTTAGATTTGTTAGATTTACATTCACAAAGTGGTATCAGAGCATTCTGTGATTTTTTCTTTCGAATCTGTAAAAACCCTAATTTTTGGGGTTTTCTGTTGTTCTTGATATCTTCGTATATCTTGCTTTCTGATATTGCTTCCGCTTGTTGTTTTGCCTTGTGTGGTTGGACTTACTCTGATTGGTTCTTATAGTGATCATCTTGACTGGTTTTTTATTGCTGTGTTTATCTTTACTCTCTTATCTTACCTCCCATCTGTATTTGCTTTTCTTGTCTGATTTTTCTAACTTTTTTGTTTCTTGTTTGCAGGAGATAAAAAATGACAGAAGCTAGCATCAGACTCAAGCCATATGATGGAGTCTCTGACTTCATCATGTGGCAGGTCAAAATGAAAGCAATTTTGACCAAAGAAAGTGTTGGAGGGCCATAACTGGTGATTACTTGGCAGAAACCTCTGCAGCCAGGAAAATGGAAATGGATGAGCAGGCTCATGCTGAAATAATGATAAGATTGACTGACGACGTGGCTCGTCAGTTTGTAAGTATCTCCTCTGCTAAACCTTTGTGGGATACTTTAGATAAGCAGTACAATAAAAAATCTTTGCCCTCTAGGATATCTACTCTACATAGGTTGTTTACATTTAAGATGGATGTGAATGTGACCTCTAATGATAATCTAGATAGATTTCTAAAAATAGAAATGGACTTAGAAAGATGTGATGACACTATTAAAGATACCCACTTAGCTGTTATACTGTTAGGCTCTTTACCCTCACAATTTGACACCTTTAGAGATGTAATACAATACAGTACTGAAACTTTAACTAAGACTAAGATCATTGAGTCAATTGTAGATAAAAATGAATCTATGAAAATTTTTAAGACTAAACCTAATGATAAGAAATCAGAAGTTAAGTCTGAAGTTTTAGTGACTAAAGGGAAATTTAAGAAATACAATAAGTCAAATAAAAAGGATAAGAAAGATGAACTCTATGATAAGAGCCCTAGTAGTGAAAATGACAAGAAAAATAAAAAATGTTTTTACTGTCAAAAACTTGGTCACTTTATTAATGACTGTAGAAAGAAAAAGAAGGACGAATCTAATAAAGGAAATACTGACAATAATGTTTCTTTATTTGAAAATCTCCATGCTCAGTACTCTAGTGAACTGTTAATGTGTACTATTCCTTTCAAATGCAAATCTGATGATTGGATATTAGATTCTGGATGTACCATGCATGCTTGTCCTGATAGAACTCTGTTTTGTTCTTTAGAAATTTTTGATGGTGGTGATGTCATGTTAGGAGATAACACTGCCTTAAAAATAAAAGGAATAGGTAATATACCCATGTGCATGTATGATGGAAAGATTATGGTTATATAGAATGTTAGATGGGTTCCTGGCCTTAGGAGAAAACCTGCTGTCTGAGTCTATGTTTGATGATTTAGGATGTAATATAAATACTAGTAATGGTATAAGAGAAGTTGTCAAAAATGGTCTTACTCTTATTAGGAGTTCTAAAAAGGGTGGTTTGTACTTTATAGAACAATCACCCGAATTAAATCTCTCCACTACTGATATTAGTAAAAACAACCTAGAACAAACTACTTTATGGCATAGCAGACTAGGTCATATAGGAAATAATGGCTTAACTCAGTTACATAAACAAGGTATTTTAACTAATCAACTGACAAACCTTAGCTTTTGTGAAAACTGTGTGTTTGGTAAAGCTAATAAAAATAGTTTCAATAAATCTTCATACAAAGCTAGTAAACCTCTAGAATATATACATTCAGACTTATGGGGTCCTGCTCATGTAGAAATTGTAGGTGGAAAGAAATATTTTATTTCTTTCATTGACCATTATTCTAAAAAAGTTTGGATATATTTGTTGAGAACTAAAGATGAAGCTTTTGAAAGTTTTAAAAATTGGAAAATTGCAGTTGAAAATGAAACTGATCTAAAAGTTAAATGCCTTAAAACTGATAATGGTCTAGAGTTTTGTAATGCTAGTTTTAATGAATTTTGTAAAACAAATGGAATTAAAAGACATCTAACAGTCCCTTACACTCCTCAACAAAATGGTACAGCTGAAAGGATGAATAGAACTCTCTTAGAAAAGGCTAGATGTATGCTTATTAGTGCGGGTATGAAACATAGTCTATGAGGTGAAGCTGTAACTACAACAGCTTACCTCATTAATAGGTCTCCCTCCTCTGTAATAGACTTTAGGACACCCCAAGAGTTATGGACTGGAAGGAAACCTAGCATTACCCACTTAAGGCCCTTTGGGTGTACTGCATATTCCCATATAATACAAGGGAAGTTGCACCCAAGAGCACAAAAGTGTGTAATGCTAGGCTATCCTGAAGGTGTTAAAGGCTATAAGCTGTTACTCATACAATCACACGGCTATAAAGTAATAACATCTAGAAATGTGACCTTTAATGAAAGAGAATTCTATTTTAAAATTAGAAATAATAACACTGTGGATAATAACAGTAGCACTAAAAATGATACTGAGTTAATTAGAAGTTTTCATTTCTACACAAATGACCATAATAGGGAAGATCAATTCATAGATGAAGAATTTGACATAGGATATTATCAAACACCTAGTACTAGTGAAGAGAACTATGATGTTGATAATCTTCCTAACAATGATGAAAATGTTGATGAAAACACTGCTGTAGGCAGTGAGAACCATAGGTCAGAATCAAGGGGGGTAGAAAATATAGGAGATATCTCTGCTGCTCCTTCATCTCAATTTGATAATGCATTGCATGATAATAATAATAATGATTCCTTGCATGATATTGGTGATTCTCTGCATGATCAAGATGATTATTTGAATGACAATGATGAACATAACTATCAGTTGACTAGAGATAGAAATCCTAGGGTTAGAATACCTAATAGGAGATACAATGATTCTGAATATGTTCTGTTTACAAATGTTTTTAATATAGTTGAGTATGCTTTCTTGACTGGTGATGTTGTTGATAATCCATATACTCCTGACACATATAGGCAAGCTATGAACTGTTCTCAATCGAAAAATTGGAAACTAGCCATGCAAGATGAAATAGATTCCATGATTGTTAACAAAACTTGGGTGTTAATAGCTAAACCTGAAAATGCTAAAATTGTGCCCTGTAAATGGATTTATAAACTAAAGGAAGCTACTAAACTAAGTGAACCACCTAGATACAAGGCTAGGTTAGTTGCTAAGGGTTTTACCCAAAGAGAGGAAATTGATTACACTGATATATTTGCTCCTGTTGTCAAATATAAAACTATGAGGTTGTTGCTTGCTTTTGCTACTGTGCATGACTGGGACATAGAACAAATGGATGTGAAAACTGCTTTTTTACATGGTAATTTGGATGAAACCATCTATATGAAACAACCTGAGGGTTTTGTAGATAAATCTAAACCTGATCATGTTTGCTTGCTTAAAAAATCCATCTATGGCTTAAAACAGTCACCTAGACAATGAAATCTTAAGTTTGATGAATGCATGAAAAACTTAGGGTTTTTAAGAAGCAATTATGATTACTGTTTGTATTTTAAAGGCATATCTTCCATGAATCCCTTGTTTGTGCTATTATATGTTGATGACATACTACTTATTAGTAAGTCTGCTGTGTTAATAGCTGGTGCTAAGAGGGATTTAAAATCAAACTTTGACATGAAAGACATGGGACCTGCACAGAAAATATTAGGTGTTAAAATCATAAGGGATAGAAAGCATAAAAAGATGTGGTTATCTCAAGTTGACTATATTGAAAAAGTTTTAGAAAAATTCAATATGAAAAATGCTAAATCCACTTCTATACCCTTAGGAGGGCACTTGGACTTAACTAAGCAACACTGTCCTAGTAATCAAGCTGAAATTGAAAAAATGGCTAAAATTCCCTATGATGTGGCTGTTGGTTCTATCATGTATGCTATGTTATGCACTAGACCTGATCTTGCTTTTGGTATAAGTGTGTTGAGTAGATACATGTCTAATCCTGGTGAATTACATTGGACTGCTATGAAATATATTCTTAGATATATCAGTGGAACTAAAAACCCGTGTTTGATGTTTTCTGAGCATGATAATATTGGTGAAGTGTTTGGTTATGTAGATTCTGATTATGCCAGTAATAAGGATAATAGAAAATCTACTACTGCATATTTTTACACTTGGACTGGTAATTGTATTTCATGGAAATCTCAACAACAATATGTGGTTGCTTTATCCTCTACTGAAACTGAATATATTGCTGTTGTTGAAGCTTCTAAAGAAGCTATTTGGCTTAAAGGGCTTGTTAGTGAAATATCTCATAAACCTTGTATTCCTGTAATTCATATGGATAGTCAAAGTGCCTTGTATTTGTGTAAAGATCCTGTTTATCATGAAAGATCTAAACATATTGATGTTAGAAATCATTTCATTCGAGATAGGGTTAAAAAGAAACATTTCTTAGTTAAAAAGATTAGGGGTGAGTTGAATCCTGCTGACTTTGGAACTAAGATTGTGACTGCTGATAAGTTTGTTTTCTGTAGAAATTTTCTACAGATTTTTGATGCTCCTTGAGTGATTGTGCAAGTCATAGACTGATGACGGACATGAAGGATGGTCTAGGGCACACTATTGGGGAACAGAACCAGATTGACATGATACAAGAATCAGGAGGGCATTTGTTATGTTAATTGATTCTTGTAACATTTTTAGCATTAGGACTTAGAGATTAAACTAGCACGTTATACTATGGTCTAAGTAGAGAGTTATAAGACTCATATTATAGCTTACTATGTGTTTGATATTGATGCCTATCATGATCCAATGTTGCCACTTAAGTTAAATTAAGTGAGATAGCTTGGTGATTGATATGGTGACAATATTCATATATATATGTGTAGGCTATTATATGAAATTAGGAGGTACAAAGTTGTAATGTGTATTGAATGTGTATTGTTGTGTATTGGTATACTTGTCCGGCTGAAGTTGAAGACTTGGGCTTAACAGCCCAATGCAGTTAGCCCATCTCCTTTGATCCAGAAATGAAGGACCTGCTTGCTAGTGTTGAACCGGTTGATTGGTGCTAACTCCGGTTCACCAGCTCACTTAAGGGTCATGGCAAAACGTAGCGTTTCACCTAGGGTTAAGCTTGGTACTTAAACGCTTGGCTCCAGCTTCTGAAACCCTAGATCGAGAGCTTGAGTGTTCCTCGCCAAAGAGAAAGAGAGAAAACGAGAGAGAAAAGAGAAGAAGAAGAATGGATCGTCCAAATCTCGCTCTGAAGTGAGAAGGATCCGTAGAAGACAAAGAGAGATCTGTTATCTCTCATCTCTGCTTCGTTGGTTTGCAGAATAGACGAAGATCGATCTCAGATCTTCGTCAAGGTGCCTTTGAGGGGGCTTTTCTTCACCTTTGCTTCTCTGTATCTCCTGAGTTCTGTCTTTGTTGTTTTCTTTGCTAGATCGTAGAAAGGTGCTAGTATATCTCTTGTCCAGTGTATGTAATCTGTGTTCTTGGATACCTAGTGAAACCTGGGATCGGATCTCCCCTCTTGAGGTCTCGCAGAGTAGGAGTATTTTACATACTACCGAACTGCGTTATCAAATTGCTTGTGTGCGATATGTGTGTTTCTTTAGTCGGATCTACGACTAAGGATTTTAGATTTGTTAGATTTACATTCACAGTAAGAATGAGAATGCCCGTTTTCTCGTGTGTGCGAGTAAGAGCATAATCAGAATTGTGTTCCGTACAAGCATTGCGAGTGTCTCTTTATGTTGTAATTGTAAATTCTTTGCGAGTGTGTCCCTTTATGTTGTAATGTGTAAATTCGTGTGTATGCTTCGCGAGTGTGTTCCAATATGTTGTAAATTCTCGAATATGTTTTGAGTTGGATGGAAATGCATAGGGTTTTAAGATCTCAAATGGGACGCCCTAGGATTATGCACTTATGCATGCGGGTCGGATACGCATTCTGCTTACTTTAAATAGCCGGTTCAATAACATCCTCATACTTTTATATACAAAACGTCAAACAACTTATGTATGTGGATCGGATTCATATTCCGCTTACCGTTTAAATAACATCATCGTACTTTTATATACAAATCATCAAAGAACCGATATAGGGAAAATATGGACCATTTGTCAATAAACTACTTAAAAAGGCTAAAAAATAAAAACTATCATCAATTTTTTTTTTTATAAAATTGGTTGAAAAGATTTTAAAAGCCTACATATTAGAAAATCTCTATTATGACATATCTCTTTTTTAAAAATAAAACTTTACAATAATATAACAAACAAAATATGTGAAAAACACGCCTAAGTTTGACTAAATTGTAAATTCGATAGAAACTAAGTCTTTTTGGTATAAATTTCATGTTTTTATGTAATGACTCGTTCTATCTTGTTAATTTATCTTTTATATTCGGCCTCTCTAAGACGTGGAGGATGCACGTTAATAAGTGAATCTACACACAAGCCTTTCAGTTCCATCCTAAAACCTATTGGTAATATGAGGAGTGACCCTATGACTTATATGTTAGGTTTACGTGATATCATATTGTCGATGTGGGATATTTTCACACTCAACACTCCCCACTCAAGTGCAACTATCATGTACTAGTTGACACTTGACACAAAGCCTTAAGGCCGGCTTAGGTAATCGGGTGGATAACATATTTTCGCTAATCACAACCCAACCACAAGATGACGGACCCGATCGGACATCATCTGATAGCATGTTAAATTATCTTTTTATATCTGGCGAGTCTAAGACGTGGATGTGATGCACGTAAAGTGAACCTACACACAAGCCTTCAGGCTTCCATCCTGAAACAATTGACAATAGGAGGAGTAGCACTATGACTTATATGTCAGGTTCACATAGTATAGCATATTTTTTCTACTCACAACCTAGACACAAGATAATGGACCCGGATCGGACTTGCCTTGATACCATGTTAATTTATCTTCTTATGTCCGGCGGGTCTAAAATCCAAATATTTAAAGAAGGTATAATCAATTTTGAGGTGTTATCCATTTAAAAATAAAACAATTTCGTATATGTTTATAGAGAGTCACTCGAGTAAAAGTATTTAATTTATTCCAACAATCTTACTAAACACAACTCGGGTTGTGTTTAGTATGATTGTTGACGGGTTTCTTTTAGATTTGGGGTTTAGGAGGTTGAAAAATTGAAGTGTTTAGTATGGTTTTCATGATTATGATTGTGGTTCAAAATTAGTGTTTTGGGGGCTGAAATAAACTCATTTTAGAGTCTCATCATCCAAGGTTTGACGGGATTTTTGGATTGTCGTTTTAGTTCCTTCAAAATTTTCCCCAAACTGCTATGACGGTTGCTCGCTCGTTGATCAGTGATTCGCCGACCACTAGATCGGTGAATAATCTCTCCAAAATCTTCTTTTTGATTGGAGAAGAAGAAACCACTCCTCTTCCGAGTCGCCATTTCCGTAAATTGTTTTCTCTTTTACTTGTCTTCTTCAGCTCGTCGAAGATCTCAGATCCATTGGCCACGGAAGATGGTTTAACTCGATAAACAGATTGAAGATCTTCAAAACAAATGGAGATCGAAGAGGAAGTTCGAAAAACAAATGAAAAACATATGAGATCAAAGATGAAGGCGACAGTAGAGAAGATGTAACACCCCGAATCCGCGGGACTCGGGATGCTACGGGTTGGGACCTCACAATGGGTCCCGACCCTTAGCTTGACAACAATTTCACCGGATCTTGCAACAAGGCACAAATAAAGGCCAAAACCGAAATACATTTTTATGCAATGTTATGAAACCCGAAAATAAAAGAAAGGAAAGACTTCAGCCGTCCTTACAACAACATTAACATAAAATACAATAACAACAACACAAGGACTCCAAATCCAAAAACAACCTAAGATGTACGGAACCCCGGCTGCCCACTCCTCCGGATCACTCGGCCACATCCTAACCTGCACATCAACTACAACAATCGGTATAAAACCGTTAGCTCACATTCTAGGCATTATAAGAATAATATGGCACAAACACACATAGGAACACAAACACACAACATGCTCATAAACATACGCATCCGTTACTTATTATCTTTTTAGGTTATTCCATATCTAATTCATTCGTTCAAGTGTGACACGAGAGTCTTATAACTCTCGCCTCTGTCCCCGTGTAACCAACAGGAGTGTGGCGGCGCCCAACCCGTATACCCTGAGGGAGTGATGAAGAAGCCCGCCCGTATACCGTGTATGGCCTGGTCGCAGAGATCCCCCCAGTCTCCCTCGGGAAACTGAGCGGTGATGTCACTGCCCGATAATAATAGTAGTAACAATGGTCCAATAAATAAGGTCAAGTAAATCCTAATCCATTTTCATGCTTAAAAGCGGTAAACACACACCACCATATACATCCAAATAAGGCATAGAAGCGGCTAAGTAAGTCCGAGGACTTACCTCATCTCAACGCTAACCGAAACCGATAACACTCTCCGAAAAAATATATCCAATGCCTGTTCAAGACAAGGCACGATAATCAAAAACCACTCACTCAAGCTAGAATTCCTAAGACTTCTAGTCCTATATGACCTTATTGGGTCATACACTTTCATAATCTAGGATACATCTCTAACCCTCATAAACTCACGAGATCTCAACACAACATGAGGATACTTCCATCCTAACTCCACCATCTCAACAAACACATACTTACAACCTCAACAAAGCTCACATGATAACATACGCAACTCAACTCCCTTTAGAACGTTCAAGCCATCCTCACCTAAAGTCCACAACCACTAAGTGGCATTTGCTCTAAGTTATGCTAGATCCATCCTAGCATGATACTAATACTAAATATAACTAAATTAAGGAAGAAGATACTCACACACACGGTCAAAGGCGAAAGACGATCTACGGATGTCGAAAAAGGGTTCGTTGGTCTTTGTCGGGCGCTTCCGGACCTAAGACCAAAGCTACGCGAATTTAGATTATATGCTAAATTGATTTTAAATATATATAATATATGACTCAAAGGTAAAACTCGTTTTCCAAATGCCATCGTTAAAACCCATAAATAATCCCTTCGGGGGAAAAATATAAATTCACGAACTTTGGTCGAAAACCGAAATTAAAACTTCGATCCATAAACCAAATTTAATCCAACAAAGGACAACATATATAGTATATAAATATATGGATAAAACTCGAAGTAAAATCCAAGTTTAAAACCCGTAAACATGTTTTCCGGGGCAAATCATACAAATTTATAAATACGGGTCATCGTCGTTAATTAACCTTGGGCATTTTCTGAAATTAATCCAACATAGGGTATAAATGCAACAGTCCAGAAATATGGGTCAAAACTGCAAATTCAAAGTAGTGGGCACAATATGCAATTAACACTAAAAGGTGGGGCCAAAATTAAAGACTGAATTAAAGCCCTTCTTCAACCTACTGTTACGCGATAGAAGAAGAAGGAAAGGGGGAAAAGGCTTCCGGCGGCTGCCCAGGAGGAGAGAAGAGGGCCGGCGTCGGCGTAGGCGGGGAAGGAGCGGCGAAGCTGCAGCTGCGAGGCGGCCCAATCTCCGGCTAAAGGCGGACCAATCCGGCGGCAGCAGGTGTTCTCCCTCGCAACAGAAGAGAGCAGAGGGCAGGGGGAGAAGAGGGCGGCGCGTTACGGGTCAGCTCCAGCTTCGACTGAGGCGCAACACGCCCTGGTGCGAGGTTTGACAAGGCTGGCGGTGTGGCTCCCTCCGGTGGGTGCAGAGGGTAGCAGTGGTTGCCTTCCTTCTCCGGGGCGAACAGCAAGAAGAAAACAAAGGAGAGTTATGGGGGAGGTTTACTCCTGGTGTGGACGGTCGTTGCTTCTTTAGCGAGGTTCTCCCGGTGATTGCAGACAGTTTGCACAAGGCGAGAGAGAAGGATGAGAGTGCAGGCTGATGGGGAGATGGAGGTTGAGTGAGAGAGAGAAGCAGAGGGAGATGTGAGGTGAGACAGACAACCCAGAGGCTGTATAGATAGTGTGGTTGCAAGGGTGACTAGAAGGAGGTGATGCGGTGCAGAGAGTATCGAAGGGACAAGTCTTTGAGTGTGGGAGGGGGAGAACCTGTAGATGGGCAGAGGTAGATGTAGCGTGTATAAGGAAGGTTACGGGAGAGATAGGTGAAGGCAGGGCTGCAGAGGGCAACACCATCATCACGTTGGAAAGAGAGAGTCCGGGAAAAGAAAAGAGAGAAGAAAAATAAAAGAAAAAGAATAAAAAGGGATAGGGCCATTAACTCGATTAAATGATCGAACGGGATTTCCGAATCGGGAATTTCCGACTAAAAATAAAATACGGAAATACGTATATGTACACCAAAACAATAAAATACCCGGAAAATTATTTTTATGTTGACTATTATTTTTAAATAATAGTGAAAAGAAATCTCGTGCCACGAACGAAACGAAAGTAGGGAGAAAATAAAAAAAACGGAACGCACCCAAAAGAACGGGGCGTTACATCAGGTCCCCCTAAAAACAAGTTTCGGCCCGAAACTTTCCATACGCCAAACTTCTCGGTCCCTAAGGTGGAGGTAAAAACTCTCAAACTAGGAAGACTTAAACCTTCTATTATATTATACACACGATCTACCCGAACTACTATCGTAAGATACATCACGTCATAAGGCACATTCCCGCACGGGGCACACGCAACATATAACATCACACATATACACAACTAAGGGAAGAACTAGGTCCAACCCTTCGATTTATCAACGCTACTAGCTCGGCGTAAAACTCAACCAAAGATACTATCCTCCGACTTCCTATTAGCCTCATTGGTTCTATGACGCGACTAACTGATCAAGACCGGCAAAACTTCTCGAGTCGTACATGTACTTCCTAGATTGGTACGCATGAAACACCGGGTGAACGCTCACTACTCTTGGGTCTTTCTCAATACATCAATTCCATCATGTTTCTTCTTTGCTTGTCTCTAACAAAGACGGTCGAACTTCCAATTTACACCGCTGGCTTTGGTTCTTGTCAAACCGAAACTTTGATGTTACACTTCCCCACTTCTTGTTGCAAGTTCTAAGTAATGAAAGAAGTACTTTACTTCACACTACTTATACTAATGAGACATGTATGCTATTAATTTTACATCGCTCTGCAAAACTCGATCAAGACCCTATCTTGAAGAATCACTTGTACACTTCAAACACATCATTCCTCAAAGCAAATCAAAACAGTTGTACCAATCAATCTCCTCTTTAATTATCAAAACTCTATTATCAAATCTTCGTCTAGCTCATTCAATACTTCATCGCCATCCATAGTAGGTTACCATAATTGGTGTTATACAACTTCTCTCTTCATAAATTTGGTAAAGTTCAGCACACCCAAGAAAACTTGTAACTTCTTTCACATCTTTAGGGGTTTTCCATCCCGAGACAACTTGTCCAACATCTTCTCTCTTTTTCAAGAGTAGACCCAAAATATCTCCTCCGGACATTAGTAAGCCCATATGGAATAACTACCACTCGTTGTGACCCTGGTTGGTTCGGAATGCCGCAATTGCAATATCCGAGTCTCGAATTCTCAAACGGTGACAATCAAATCTTAGTTAGTCTTAGAAGAAACTACCGATCCTTGCAACTAATCGAGTAGGTCCCCCATTCGTGGTAAGGGATACTTGTCCTTCATTGTCATCTTGCCAACTTATAGTAATCAATGTACAATGGAAATAGCCGTCTCTCTCTTCGCAGACTGGTGTCCTCTATAATAACTTCAAATCTTCTTAATGATAAATTCACCTCTCGATGCATTGGAATCTGTTCTATCTCGGGTTCCAGCTTTTCTTCTCCCATCACATATCGTAAGATATCGACACGATCTTGTCTTAAACTTGCCAAGGGTCCACCCGGATCAGTTGAAGTGACATCCATAGAACACGTGGTTAAATACTTCTTTAGCTGCAATGTTCACTGTCCTCTTTCAAAGATCCTTCATCTCCAGAACTCGGGAGACTTGCTCTAATAATCTTTTTAAGGTTTCACACTTATGTGAAGTCATGAAGGTCCTAACTGCAGGACTTAATCACGCCTTATAATATATTAGTATTACCTTCTTCTTATTCTACCAAAGCTCGCATCATTCCTTCGAGTAGGTGTAGAACTTACTCTCTTTTCTTATGTAACGTCCAATCGAACGTAGAGGTTCTATCCTCAGTCTTTCATGTTCTTCTTGTACATTTCACATCGACTTCAAACTTCAAAAGTTTAGTCTTCCCTTACTATTGTTGGTCACCTTATGTATTTCTCGTTATTCTCTGTACATCTACAATGGAAGCCTCATCTTACGGTTGACCCATTAGCTCCCCTTACCATGATCAAACCTTAAAAGTTGTAACCCGTGGCGTTCCTCCATATGTCAATCCCATGACCTAAGAAGGTCGCATAAGATCGTTACAATCTCCTCCTCGGAGGTCTTGTTATAACTACTTGCTTGAACTTGTTCAACACTATTTGATTTAAGACAAACGCGTGTCCATTGATGTACCTCTTTACTATTGACATTGATCCACCGCGAATACTCCAAGCTCTTGTTCCCGATTCTATATGTTCCCATTGTCTTGGTTACTCTTCCCATCTACACACATCAATAGACAACCCGCACTTGTGTGTTCTCAGTTGTCACCGATTAACTTGTATTTGACCTTCTTCGTAGTTAAAGAACTTACCCTCCTACCACACTTCCCTGCTACCATACTCTTGAAAGGATACCCTCTCGGGGTACTTTGTCTTAACTTCACTAGCTCATTTTACTCTGCTTCAACTCCGTTAGCTATTTGTACTCTCCTCTCTTCCTTCCGCTTCTGTAAGATAACCATACCTACCCAATTCTCTCGTCTCATATGTCCCACCTATATAGGCTTAACCGCTCTTCATAATGTTTTACAAATGCACTCCTCGAATATTCAGACATTAATTAGCGTCCACTCGCATCCTTCTTGGTTGATAACTTAATTTCTTCGATCCAGCTTCTTGTTTCTTCTTTCATCTTCTGAAGATCATCATCCTCACACACTTCCTCCTTCTTAGCGTTGCTCAGTCTCATCACAATGACAGAAATCGATTAAATCTCACGGTAATTCCACTATGTGAATTTTCACCCTGTGATCCTCCTCGTAACTCTCACATTTCTGAATAAATCCCGCTTAGGATCTCGCAAAGATCGTCACTTCACCCTATGGTATCTCCGTAAGCTTAACTTATGGTTCTCATAAATCTTTCCCAATATCTTTTCATCATGACTCCCATGCTTAGGGGAGCCTATTGAAAACTCGTCTTACTTAGAATGCCACTTTTATCCTTGAGCGAGAATGTAGTCCTTTCTAATTGATTCGCACCTTCAGTTCATCGGCACCATACTTGGAAAAACTTTAAGTTCGTTGTCTCTAGTTGCTTCATTGATGCTCCATCACGGCTTCTTCATAAGTTCATATCACTCCATACCTTCATGTTGCTTTTATATTGGTATAGTCTCCATCTTGGCTTCGCTTAAGTCGATACGAGGTTCCCCTTTTATTTGTTTGTCCTTGCCGTTAATGTCCTATTTAGTCTTCATAGGATTGCTTTGACGTCCTCTAAAGGAGTCCAATGATTCCCCAGGATGTTCGCCATAACGTGACGCTCAACTCGATACTTGAGCATATTCTTTTCGTATGTATACTATCCTAAGCCAAAAAGGCGTTGTCCATGGGGCGATGATAGCTTTCTATCATCTTAGCTATAAGGTCCTCTATCACTAATATGATATTAACATACCATATGTTTATATATACATATATAAAGATATAAACGTCATGCTATTACTATAAACATAATATGTCCATAAACAATTTACAATTCAACATACAAGTATAGTCCAAAACATCCTAAGTCCACATATACATATCTACATATATACACATATATATTTATATATATACATAATATAATAATCAATAACTACGTCGCCGAGATCCGCGGAGGAAGTGGTGGTCCCGTACATACTACCCCAACTGACTCATGCACATGATTTGAAAACAAAATTCATTTCTTTAAAACTCAGAACCCTTGAGGGTTCTGTTTATTTTTATTCGGCCTTTAGAAGATTGCGAGTGCCATTGTTGTCAACCGGGCTCTGATACCACTTTTGTAACACCCCGAATCCGCGGGACTCGGGATGCTACGGGTTGGGACCTCACAATGGGTCCCGACCCTTAGCTTGACAACAATTTCACCGGATCTTGCAACAAGGCACAAATAAAGGCCAAAACCGAAATACATTTTTATGCAATGTTATGAAACCCGAAAATAAAAGAAAGGAAAGACTTCAGCCGTCCTTACAACAACATCAACATAAAATACAATAACAACAACACAAGGACTCCAAATCCAAAAACAACCTAAGATGTACGGAACCCCGGCTGCCCACTCCTCCGGATCACTCGGCCACATCCTAACCTGCACATCAACTACAACAATCGGTATAAAACCGTTAGCTCACATTCTAGGCATTATAAGAATAATATGGCACAAACACACATAGGAACACAAACACACAACATGCTCATAAACATACGCATCCGTTACTTATTATCTTTTTAGGTTATTCCATATCTAATTCATTCGTTCAAGTGTGACACGAGAGTCTTATAACTCTCGCCTCTGTCCCCGTGTAACCAACAGGAGTGTGGCGGCGCCCAACCCGTATACCCTGAGGGAGTGATGAAGAAGCCCGCCCGTATACCGTGTATGGCCTGGTCACAGAGATCCCCCCAGTCTCCCTCGGGAAACTGAGCGGTGATGTCACTGGCCGATAATAATAGTAGTAACAATGGGCCAATAAATAAGGTCAAGTAAATCCTAATCCATTTTCATGCTTAAAAGCGGTAAACACACACCACCATATACATCCAAATAAGGCATAGAAGCGGCTAAGTAAGTCCGAGGACTTACCTCATCTCAACGCTAACCGAAACCGATAACACTCTCCGAAAGAATATATCCAATGCCTGTTCAAGACAAGGCACGATAATCAAAAACCACTCACGCAAGCTAGAATTCCTAAGACTTCTAGTCCTATATGACCTTATTGGGTCATACACTTTCATAATCTAGGATACATCTCTAACCCTCATAAACTCACGAGATCTCAACTATAACAACATGAGGATACTTCCATCCTAACTCCACCATCTCAACAAACACATACTTACAACCTCAACAAAGCTCACATGATAACATACGCAACTCAACTCCCTTTAGAACGTTCAAGCCATCCTCACCTAAAGTCCACAACTACTAAGTGGCATTTGCTCTAAGTTATGCTAGATCCATCCTAGCATGATACTAATACTAAATATAACTAAATTGAGGAAGAAGATACTCACACACACGGTCAAAGGCGAAAGACGATCTACGGATGTCGAAAAAGGGTTCGTTGGTCTTTGTCGGGCGCTTCCGGACCTAAGACCAAA
The DNA here is from genome assembly GCA_033239125.1 of Fagopyrum homotropicum. NCBI lineage: Eukaryota > Viridiplantae > Streptophyta > Magnoliopsida > Caryophyllales > Polygonaceae > Fagopyrum > Fagopyrum homotropicum. The sequence goes on along the minus strand of BSWB01000006.1, from coordinate 106,466,763 downwards.
GCTACGCGAATTTAGATTATATGCTAAATTGATTTTAAATATATATAATATATGACTCAAAGGTAAAACTCGTTTTCCAAATGCCATCGTTAAAACCCATAAATAATCCCTTCGGGGGAAAAATATAAATTCACGAACTTTGGTCGAAAACCGAAATTAAAACTTCGATCCATAAACCAAATTTAATCCAACAAAGGACAACATATATAGTATATAAATATATGGATAAAACTCGAAGTAAAATCCAAGTTTAAAACCCATAAACATGTTTTCCGGGGCAAATCATACAAATTCATAAATACGGGTCATCGTCGTTAATTAACCTTGGGCATTTTCTGAAATTAATCCAACATAGGGCATAAATGCAACAGTCCAGAAATATGGGTCAAAACTGCAAATTCAAAGTAGTGGGCACAATATGCAATTAACACTAAAAGGTGGGGCCAAAATTAAAGACTGAATTAAAGCCCTTCTTCAACCTACTGTTACGCGATAGAAGAAGAAGGAAAGGGGGAAAAGGCTTCCGGCGGCTGCCCAGGAGGAGAGAAGAGGGCCGGCGTCGGCGTAGGCGGGGAAGGAGCGGCGAAGCTGCAACTGCGAGGCGGCCCAATCTCCGGCTAAAGGCGGACCAATCCGGCGGCAGCAGGTGTTCTTCCTCGCAACAGAAGAGAGCAGAGGGCAGGGGGAGAAGAGGGCGGCGCGTTACGGGTCAGCTCCGGCTTCGACTGAGGCGCAACACCCCCTGGTGCGAGGTTTGACAAGGCTGGCGGTGTGGCTCCCTCCGGTGGGTGCAGAGGGTGGCAGTGGTTGCTTTCCTTCTCCGGGGCGAACAACAAGAAGAAAACAAAGGAGAGTTATGGGGGAGGTTTACTCCTGGTGTGGACGGCCGTTGCTTCTTTAGCGAGGTTCTCCCGGTGATTGCAGACAGTTTGCACAAGGCGAGAGAGAAGGATGGGAGTGCAGGCTGATGGGGAGATGGAGGTTGAGTGAGAGAGAGAAGCAGAGGGAGATGTGAGGTGAGACAGACAACCCAGAGGCTGTATAGATAGTGTGGTTGCAAGGGTGACTAGAAGGAGGTGATGCGGTGTAGAGAGTATCGAAGGGACAAGTCTTTGAGTGTGGGAGGGGGAGAACCTGTAGATGGGCAGAGGTAGATGTAGCGTGTATAAGGAAGGTTACGGGAGAGATAGGTGAAGGCAGGGCTGTAGAGGGCAACACCATCATCACGTTGGAAAGAGAGAGTCCGGGAAAAGAAAAGAGAGAAGAAAAATAAAAGAAAAAGAATAAAAAGGGATAGGGCCATTAACTCGATTAAATGATCGAACGGGATTTCCGAATCGGGAATTTCCGACTAAAAATAAAATACGGAAATACGTATATGTACACCAAAACAATAAAATACCCGGAAAATTATTTTTATGTTGACTATTATTTTTAAATAATAGTGAAAAGAAATCTCGTGCCACGAACGAAACGAAAGTAGGGAGAAAATAAAAAAAACGGAACGCACCCAAAAGAACGGGGCGTTACAGAAGAGATGGAGCAAACAAAGGAAGAAGAGACAACGTCGAAGAGATGGAATAAACAAATGAACATCGAAGATGAAGGTACGTGTCCGGAATTAGGGTTAAGTCCCTCTCTTTTGATTTTAATGAAAAATGAAGACTAATGCAGTTTCATGTTGGTTTCAATGAAGAATTGAGAGACATATATGATGCGTCCTTAGATACATCAATGATGAACTCCGGATCTTAATCAAGCTTAAGCGTCAACTAACCCATAGTTGATGTGCAAATGGATTCGATTAAGAGAATATGGGTAGTGGAAGCTTTGTGATGGAGGCGGAAGTTGATGGGTTGATTCGATTTAGATTGATCGATCAAGCCGTGATGTGGATTGGCTGAGTTGATTCTTGAAGAATCCTCGAATATGGAGGTTTGGATCGAAGATCCAATAAAGAATTTGAGAAGGAAAATTTGATGCCCACTATCAAGAAGAGGAATTACCTTTCAACTTGAACTTGATTATATTGGACATGCTTTTATAAATGAGTCAAACATCCTTGATACAGAGGATGTGGAAAAAAACAAAGGTCAAAAATTAAATGATGGACTTTAAATTCGGAATTAAAGTTCCAAAAATAAAAAGTTTAAAAATATGAAAGGTCTAACTTAGGTGCCAGAATTAAAGATCCGAGATGAAAAGACTAAACTTTAATGTCATAACTAAATATCTAAAATGAAAGGTCTAAAAAGATAAACCAATGAGAAAACTTAGGAGAGAATATTCCATAAGAAACACCCCTTCTATTTCTATGTTGTCAAAACTGGTCAGCTTCATGTCATGGTATAATGACGACAAGACATGCTGCTAGACGGGCCGAGAGGGACGGAGCCACGAATGATATTGGTATCCAGAGGGTTATCATTCTCCTCCTCTTGGCTGTGAAACGTCCCGTGGAAAAGATTGTGCACACCATAGGAATCGGGAGGCTTGAACTTGTAGTCTTTCAATAGGGTGACACCATGAAAGTTGTTGAATATGCCGACAAGACACATGATCGAGCACCGGTAATGTATTGATGTATTTCTTTGATGATACCAAAACTCTTTGAAATGATGACCATTGTCTTGGATAGATGGCAACACGAGTGGTATACCATCGAACATAAAGGGGACAAAATCAGAATCGGGAGGCTCGAACTTGTACTCCCTCAAGGTGGCGTCGTCGTGGAGTTTATCTATCATGCCGACAAGACACTTGATGGGGAATATTGTGGTCATGCTGAAAAGATGGAACGGCAAGCCGGAAGGTAAGGTAGTGGGCATAATAAAGACAAACCTTCGATCGGATGACTCAATTTTGTTTTCCATCAACATAATTTGATGCGTCCTTGGATATGTCAAGGATGAACAACGGATCTAGATCAACCTTAAGTGTCAACTACTCCTTATTTGATATGTGGATAGATTCGATTGAGAAAATATGAGTGACGGAAGCTTTGAAAAGGAGGCGGAAGTTGATGGGTTGATTTGATCTAGATTGATCGATCAGGCCGTGAGGTGGATTGATTGAGTTCATTCTTGAATAATCCTCGAATATGAAGGTTTGGGCCGAAGGTCCAATGAAGAATTTGTGAAGGAAGAATTGATGCCCAAAATCAAGAGGAGGATTTTTCCTTCAACTTAAACTTGATTATATTGAACATGATTTTACAAATGAACCAAATATCCTTTATATAGAGGATGTGGCCAAACCAAAGGTCAGAAATTAAATGCCGAAATTAAAAGTCGGAATTAAAGTTCCAAAAATGAAAAGTCACGTCTAAAAAAAATGAAAGGTCTAGCTTAAGTGCCGGAACTAAAGATCCAAAATGAAAAGACTAAACTTTAATGTCAGAATTAAATAACCGAAATGAATGGTTTAAAAATCGGACCAATGAGAAATTTTAGAAGGGAATATTCCATAAGAAATATCCCTTCTATTATTATGTTGTCAAAACTGGTCAGCTTCATGTCATGCCATAGTGACGACAAGGCATACCGCTAGACAGACCGAGAGGGACGGAGTCACGATTGACATCAGTATCCAAGGGCGTATATATATATATATATAGGGTGCGGTTCCCATGAGAACAGACTTATCGTGTAATCATGAGAACAATCTTAGACCGTCGGATGATGAGTATTAAGGGTCGAGATTTAGAGTAGATATCATAATTAATAATAACTATGAATAATAATAATTAGGAATAATCCATTCAACCAACAATAACTACGAATAATCCACTCAACCAACAATAACTATGAATAATACATTAAACGATATGGCACATTCATAACAAAACTAATAATAATTACGAATCTGTTCTCATGATTACACGATAAGCCTGTTCTTATATGATCTATACTCTCTCTCTCTCTCTCTCTCTCTATATATATATATATATATATATATATATATATATATATATATATATATATATATATATATTATGAGATGAATAAGAGCCTATCTATTTCGATATTGGTCTTAAATCTTACTTTTTTGTTCACCATCACCGAAGGTATCAAGGGTAAGAAGAAAAATATGTTTAACTTTAGATCTTTTATTAATAATTATGCAAGGGTAAATTGGTCTTTAATCAAAATAAACAATAATTTCGAACCATTTAACTAAACACGAATATGAGACTTTTTATCAACCACAAATCCAAGAAAACACTCGTTTACAACCAACAACTACTAGAAAAGCGGGTCTAAAAGGACATTTTTAATAACATATAGCGACACCTTAAGGTGTTGCAAATATGACCAGCGACACTTTGAAAGGGTGTCACAATTTGCGCCGTCACAATTGACAAATGTGTCAATTGCGACAGTTTAATATGTCACAGTAAATTGTGACACCTTCAGATGTCACATTAGTTAATAATTTTACGACATGTATATTTTGTCATTATTTTGAGACATTTGCGACACTTTAAGACGACTCTTTTCGATACTTGTTTTGCTTTTTTAACACAAATATTTCTGACACCTCAATAATATCAAAATGACATATATATATATATATATCAAGAAAAGAGAATGCTCCAATACACAAGATTTTCATATTGATTGCTTCACAAACTAGTAGAAATAAAAGAAAATTTATTAATTACATTAAGAATTCTTGCAAAATAGAGTCTTAATCATAAACCTCTTTCAAAGAACATTAGACTAGTCTATTGTTTTTACAAAATATCATGCACAAAAATTCGTACTATTCTTCAAATAATTCCTTCCCTGAACTCTTGCTTCATATCAAAGTCACAGATCATTCCTTCTAGGCATTTGACTATTTGTAGCACTTTGGTCCATACTTTGGGAAAAAAAACACCAACAATAAAACAGACAAAGAATAAGTGTAATATTTAGAGAAAAACAATTCATGAAAATCAAAGTTTGTTTCCTTTGGACACTTTATAGGCATTTACATTCAAAAATAATTTGGAACTATGGCTAATTATGTATGGTATTTTTCTAATATCCTTTTGTCTATTTTTTTTAATTTTTGACCGAGACATTTACAAATGTAGGACAACATCTGCCTAAGTTGAAAACACCCAAAATGCATCAATATGTGTTTAAGGTCTTAAGCATATTAAAATCTTGCAGCACGGATGCGATTGAGCTAATATAATGTTACAAAGGGAAAATGAATAATATTTGCCAAAAGAAAGTAGAATCACAAATTGTATGCCAAAGTCCACAAATTTGAAGACTTAAAAGACACATTCGAACAATATCAACTAAGTGATCATGTAAGAGAATAAGAGAAACAAGTAGTTTTAAGCCCTCCAATGGATATCCATTTACCATAGAGAAAAAGAGATGCAATAGTTTTAACTTGCAAGCATAAGAGGGAGTAATTGTGCAAGAATAAGAGAGATCATTCATACTTGTGATAAGCATGAATAGTCCTTCCTTTAAATGCATCAATTGTTATTCATTCAAAGTATTAGTGTAAATGTTGACCTATCAAAACATCAAAACAGGAGATCATATCACAAAGTGAGCAAAAATCAAAGGTATGAAAAAGTAGAAATCCCTCCCTAAATTTGGACAAAGATCAAAATCCATCCCGAAATCCTAATTTTGTATCAGGATATCTATTTTGAAAACCGTAACAATTCTCTCTGATAGATTGTCTAAGATGAGTAGTACCCTAATCCTCGTGCAAATCAAAGAGCATGCGAGGAAGATGAACTTTGCATCTAAGGTCAATCAACCAATCATCATACAACGCAAAAAAAGAAAATGCTACGGCCAATGTTAGCGAGAGAAGTTTATCATTTGACGTGCAGGACCAATGATGGTTGCAACCCAGTGGTAGAGGTTTGTCACCAATTGAACTAGCGGAGCAATCAGCTGGAGGATACAAATGAAGTTCTCCCATTTCCTTTTGAATTCTCTTTCCTGATGTTGAAACTGATGTTGTTGATGGCCATGACCTACCTCATCCTCACCCGCTTGAGCTGCTTTCCATGTTCATTTTCACCAATCATAGTGTTTTGGTAGGGATCTTTTTACTAGGTAATCAAATACTGAATAGACTAGTATATTACCCGTGCCATGCACGGGATATTGTTTAATATCTATTATAGATATATAAATATAAAATTATCTTATTAGAGTTTAATATGATTTATGTACTATAAATTTAACATAAAGTTTTAATACACATATTGTGATAAATCAACGTAGAAAACTTATAATTCACTCTTTGAATACGGTTTTAAAAAGATTTTAGATACATTTTTTTTAAAACTATCCACTTTATATCAGCAATTAAAAAATATACGTTTAAATTACATAATGAAAAGATTTAAAAAAAATTGTGGGTTGAGGAGAAATATGAGTCGGTGGAAGCGAATTTTAGGATATTATCTTTTAAATAGCTTTTGTAATTGTTGGCTAATTAATTGTAATATGTTTAACGAAATCCAAATTTTAGTAATTCTTTTTGAATTTTAATCTTATTGAAATTACTGAATTTAAAGATTTAATATTTATGATAATATAAGATTTAAGATTTAAAAAACTTAATTAAAAACTTTAAACTATTATTAATTGCTAAAATGACACGTGACAATTAGAGTTCTCATGGTTAGACACGTAGAATTAAGTGCTTCTCCTATAATATATATAAGATTGGTGCATATTTATTTTCTCAAAATAGATCTAACAAACAAAAAATACATTATGTGATTGCAAACAAATGATGTCAAATGCCACATTTGGCAATAAATATTGGAATGCACAACATATTGGTGCATATTTTACAATAGATAGGGCAATAAGCAAACAATATATCATATCAAACCTGACATGCTCAAAGCTGAAGCTTGAAATATTTTTCTTGCTTTTACTTGAGAATTATGAAGTATTTGTCACGTACAAACATAGGCTTGTTTCATTGATGTATTAAGCACGCATGTCCACTATTGAGTTCTTCAAATTTGAGATAGCTACCACAAAGGCTTTATGAAGGCTCCATAAAGTCTTTATTATCCACATCAAAGCTTTAACAAGGCCGATAATTGCACACATGAATTTGCCAATGAAATCTACAGAGTTAAAGTTAACTTAAATGTGCTATGAGGAAATACTCAACATGTTGAAACTTGTTCACTCATTCTCTAAGAAGATTACGCTCTCCATTTGAATGTTGAATTGCTCAATTTCAAAAGGGGGTCAACGATCAATATAGACAGTTTGTAGAGACTAATTTTGACTAAAAGGAACGAATGATTAAGGTCGTAAGACATCCAATTTTGGGGAATAAAGAAAGTATTCGTGGAGAATCAGTGGCGGATCGTAATCTCACTTTATAGTAGGTCATTCAAGCACCACACAAACTATATTCGTTCACTTAGGGGTCGTTTGATATCGATACCCTAATAAAAGGTACTAGATATAGGTATGAGATATGGATATTAAGATATGGGTATCAATCTGAGGGCTTGTTCATTTCCCATATCCTGATATCAGATATCAGATATGGATATCAATGATATCGATATGAGATTGATATCTGATATCTGTGTTTAGCAATATGGTGAAGTATATCAGATATCAATAAAATGTAGTCAAACTAAGCCGAGATAATCCAAATTTCAAGGTTGGAGAAATTATTTGTGGGTTTGTTGGATGGGAGGAGTACACATTGGTGCGAAATACAGACCAATTGAGAAAGATTCAAGAGGGCAATATCCCTCTTTCATATCATATTGGCCTTCTTGGTATGTCTGTTCATCAATCTGAACAGTTATCCTCATATCAATCCATCCTAATGAACCCGAGTTTTGAATACAGGAATGGTTGGGTTCACATCATATATAGACAAATAGCAGTTCTATGATGAGAAGTTTAAAATCACAACACACAATCACAGAGAAGATATTTGTAAAAAAAAAATAGAGAGAGCAGCAACGAGAACTGTTATCCTCATATTCAATAGAGAAGATATTTGTAAAAAAAAGAAGTAAAAATCGAACCTTGCAAAAAATTAGCAGAGAAAGATAAAAGGCAAGTGAAGGATGCGAAGATGCCACTCACAATCACAGAGAAGCAGAAGAGGTCGGAATGGTGATGAGATTGAAAAGCAGAGATGGCGAGGGAATTTGTGCAGAAATAGAGAGAGCAACAACGAGAATTAGAAGAATCGTGATATCAATGAAATTTTTGGGATATAAAAATTCATAAATAAGTAAAGTGTGTAGATATGAGTATATCATTTTGATATCGATATATTCAATTACTAAACACGGATATCAGATACGTGATATCCATACCGATATCTGATATCAGGATATGGGAAATGACATGCCCTGATATCCTTTTCTCATATCTTGATATCTGTTTGGAAAATATGTATAAAAAACGAGATAGAAGGAAACGAGACAGAAAAAAATGGAGAAACAAAAATCGAAAAGCTTTGGGGGGTGCTGATGTTCATGGAAGTAAACAGACAAATAAGGAAACCAATTTCGATTCTGCCCCAAATTTTTTCATACAAAAATCGAAAGCAACAGAAGCGAAGAAAACATAAATGTCAAGTGAAGCATTGTTGGCATTGTTAGGGCTTGGTGATGTTCTTGGAAGTAAACGATACAGAGAAGAAAACCAATTTTGATTCTTCCCGAAATTTGTTCGCACAAAAATCAAAAGCAAAAGTAGTGAAGAAACATAAATGTCTAGTGAAGAATCAATAAAAAACCAATTTCAGTTCAGCCACAAACGAGACAGAAGGAAAGAGACAGAGAAAGAAAGCGAAGGACGGTAGAGAAAGATGAAATGTCGAGAAGCTGACCTCCTAAAAATAGGTATATCAAAATGGAGTAATTTGAGATATCAAGTATCATTTTGATACCGATATCAGAAGATACCAAACATCGATATGGGTATGAGTGATACACCAATATCTTTAATTAGGGTATCGATACGAAACAACCCCTAAAAGATAGAATATAGTTACCGGTACACATGTAGTTCAAATTAATCCGTGGTGGCGTCGATAGGGGACTCTTTCACTCAATTTTTGCCGGAGATATGGTAGTGGTGCTTCGCTGGAGACGGCGGCAGGAGCGACTAGGTCTCGGATGTCTTTGTACTGTGTTGTGCAATTGTCGATTTTGAGAACCGAAAACAAAGATGATTTGATAACACACAACAAAGTTATTTACTTCATTTTTTTTAGTTTCAACAAATCCATTTGCGACACCACAACTACAACAACAAATTTGTTTTTACGAAACACGTCCCCAGTCTTTCACCCAATTTTTCCCCTCAGATATTTTAGAACCGATTATTCTTGACATTGTTTAACATATAAAGGAGTTTGTTTCATAAAAAATGAATTAAAAGGTTATTCGAATGATGTACTTAGGGGTGTCAATGGGTTGGGGATTCCCCGAAATTCGCGGGTATTACCCGTCATGGGGATGGGGATGAGGATTTTAAACGGGTACGGGGACGGGAATGGGTTAAAAATTAATTCCCCGCTTGGGTATGGGGACGGGGATGAAGATAGGGGTATTCGCCCCGCTCCCCGATTCGAACCCGAACCCAACGGGGAACCCTGATTGGGAACTCGGTGGGGAATCCGACAGGGAACCCGACGGGGAACTCGGTGGGGAATCCGACGGGGAACCCAAAAAAATTGTGTTTATTTTAGACTTTCATTGTAGTTTCAAGTTTAATCGAAATTTAATTCAGAAACTGTGTTTAAATTAAAATTGCCGATGATTTTTAAATTTCAAACTATATACACTTTTATGCTTCTAAGAATTAAGAGTATCATACTCATTCCTACAATCCTACTTGCACAAAAATGTATTTAAAAAAATATTTTTAAGGTTATATTTTTGTATGATTATTACATGTGTAAATTATGCTAATGCTAAGTGAAGTAAGTGCTAACCTATTATGGTGGGCATATTAATGGTGTTTGTGATAGTGATGGTTGAGAACAATTATGAATTGTTCTTTCTACTATTATTGGTTTTATTTATAGGTTTTTAGGGTCTGTTATTTTTAATGAGATTAGATATTGAATTCCAACATATTTTGATTTTGCAATTATGAATAGTTCTTTTTCTACTATTATTGGTTTTATTTGTAGGTTTCTAAGGTATGCTCTTTTTTCATGAGATTAGATAGTGGTGATTAAAAACAATTAAAATGCGCTGAATTTGATGAAGGGGTGTAACACTGCAACAAAATAATCCCTTCCTTAGAGTAAACGGCAAAAGCAATTGTTAACAATTGTCAGGAATGCTTTGACTATCAAGGTGTTGGGGTGCACATTGATGACATGAATTATGTATCATCATATTCATGCATATTATAGAAGATTGTCTCAGTTTACCTTGCATTTAGAGAGATTTTGTGTGCCTTTTATGTTCTATTCAATCATTTGTCGGAAATAGAGGTCTACACGAGTTTTTGATGAATTATAGGTAAATGGAGTGGAATTGGAAGCAAAAGTGGAGCAAGGAACATCTAAGGATGTTAAGGAAGCTAAAGGAGTCTTAAAGGGGTCATAAAGAGCTAAGGAATTGCAAAGGAGAAGCATAGAAGACGAGCCAAGAGAAGAGCACTTTCTCTTGAAGAAAATCGTGCCAACATGCATATACATCGGACGATTTTCTCCTCTAGAATTCGAACGGTTTTGTGTATAAATCGACTGGGTCGATTTCTTCTGCTTTTCGGCCAAATGAAAAGACGACACAAAGCCCAATTCTTTTGGGCTAGAAGAGAGTTTTGCCAAACAGCCCATTTGCAAGAAATTATAGAGGAGAACCCTAGGAACGAAAACGAGAAGGCGGCAGCGGGAAATCTTTACACGTTTAAGAGAATTCGGAGATTCTTGGAGGAAGATTGAAGGACTCTTTGCCGGGAAGCTAATCTTGATTCTAGTTGTGAGATTTCTTTGTCCATTGAAGTGATTGTTGTTTTTGAACACGAATTTGAGTTACTTAATAGATACATTGATTTGTTTTAACAATCATTTACAGATTTGAAGGATTATTAGAATTTTTTATTAAAGATTCGGTTTCTTTGCGATGTTTCTCTCAATATTTAATTTGATTCGATTTTGAAAATGGTTGGCTAAAACCCTTGTGATTCTGGGGAGAATAGTTGATGATTAAGGCTTAGATGATGATAGACTGAACTCATTCAAACATTAGGACCCTGAGAGTTTAGATTTTAGTTTTGCGACAACAGGAAAATCGGACTGTTCTTGAGTAAATCGGCCGATTTTCTTATGAACAGCCCGATTTATTCCTCTGACGAACCTTAATTGAATCAATCTTTAATCAAAACTAATCCTTGCCTAAATCCCAACCTTGATTAACCTTTTTACCCTCTAATTGAATGTTTGAAGACACTTCAAACCTGATTCTACATTTAATAGATTAAGATTTCAAGATTTGGGTAATAAAGAGACTCAACATCCTTTATTAAGATTTTAAATTGTGCTTGCTATTGTTTACTTTGGAGAGTCATATCCTGGAGTTTTAGATAGTTAGTTTGAACATAATTCTTGTCTCTAGATCTTTCTATATTGCAGCCTCAACAACCCTTATAGAGAGAACCTTTAGATTAGTCATATAGGCTTCGGAACTTCACCATACGAATCCTACCTTTGAACATTTAATCTTGGCAATATAAATTCTTTCCTATATCTATAGAAGTGTCTTGAATCGAAAGCCGAAATCGGATACTTGAATCCTTGGAATCATTTCACTCTTATTTGATCACAAAAGCTTTTCGCACTTTTCGCTAGATAATTGAAATTGGATTTATTCTCACCAAATCCTTGAGTTCGACTCTGAAATTCTTACCTTACTATAGCTGATCCGTACACTGCGGTTTCGCTTTGCTTTGAGTTCTAGATATAAATTTAAGACTTTGACGCACACACTTTTTGAGCGAACAAGTTTTTGGCGCCGTTGCCGGGGATTTGGTCTAGACCAAATTCGGTTTTCGGTTGTCTAGCTTGAGAGCTCTTGCTCTTGTGATTTGATTTGTCTACTTGAGTGATCTTTGCAGGTTCTTTAGGTATATGCGAAAGACTAGATCCACTAAAGATTTAGTTCCTTTCGATCCCGAATTGGAGAGAACTTTGAGGAAAAAGTTGAAGGAAAAGAAAATGGCTGAAAACGACGAGAGAAACTACCAGGCTGAATGAAGCTCAACGCCAACTCCAGTTGAGTGAGAAGGCACGAAAAGATGCTGAAACGAGTCATCAATTTCAGATTGATGAACTAAGAGCTATGATGTTGGACATGAAGTTGGAGTTGAACGAATCCAAGAAGAAGAAGAAAGTCAAGACGCCAACAAAATCCATCAGAAATGACTCATCCGATGATGAAGAGATCGATCCGGACATGCCAGAACTTGAGGAGATCGATCCATTACTTCGCCCTGTTCGGAACACCCCAAAACCACGGGTTGTTCCTCGCCTTCCAACTAGGGACGTAAGAGCTGTTAATGACGGTGATAGACCCCGAACTTTGTGGCAACGGATGGATCCAATTCATCAACCACACCGCCTAGGTGTGGATTTCGGAGCTGAAGACATCCAAGAGTTTAGCTTCTCACCACAAGTCATCACCATGGTTCGCCAAAGTCAATATGGCGGAGCAAGTACTGAATCTCCACACCAACACTTGCAGAATTTTGAGATTCTCATGGAGACTATGAAGCCGAAGAAGGCTACTACAAGCAACTACAAGATCAAACCGTTCTTCTTTTCTTTGAAGGACAAGGCTCTAGCTTGGTACCAAACACTTCCGGCTGCAAAACTAGCTACATGGGAGGAATTGTCTTCGGAATTCCTCACCAAATTCTTTCCGCCATCCAAAACAACGGAATTGAGAGGTAAAATAAATGCTTTTTCTATAAAACCTAATGAAAGCTTGTTTCAATCTTGGGAAAGGTTTCAAGATCTCTTGTTGGATTGCCCACACCATGGCATTTCCAAGCTGGAATTATTGGAGATCTACTACAAAGGATTGGATGTGGAAACACAATTCAACCTCCAATCTCTCTCTTGTGGCACATTCATGGACATGAGAGAGGATGATGTTTGGGACTTCATTGAGAAGCAAGCCCAAGTGATTGAGAAGTATTCCCACCGGAAGGTGGATTCAATTAGCCGGAATCAAGGTGATTCGGAAGCCAAGTTGAACCAAGCTGCTCAAACACAAATATTCTCCCTCAACAATGAGATCAAAGAGTTGAAGGAAGTGCTCAAAACGAGTCTTCAAAAGACTAAGGAGCAAGAAGCCAACTACATGGGGAGGGACAATAATCAAAGGAATGATAACCGGAATTCCAATTGGAACAACAACAACAATAACAACCGAAACTACAATTGGAACAACAACAATAGGAACTCAAATAACAACAATTGGAGGTCAAATCAGCAAAATCCAGGTAATCCTTACTCTCATGCTGAAAAGGCTCTAACACCTCCATCTTCTTCTACTCCTTTAACAAGCCAGGGACAATCAAGCGGATCAAGCAAACCCGATCCCATGCTAGAGACGATCCTAGGCAAGCTACAAGGACTAGAGAGTTATATAACTTCGGTTGACAAAGCTCACAAAGCTTTAGAAAACCAAGTATTCAACAAGGCCGGAGAAGTTCCAAGAGATCAAGGAAAACTTCCCGGGAAGACGGAAGATAACCCAAAGGGAAGGGTTATGGCAATAACTACTAGGAGTGGCAAAACGACTACCGATCCTCAACCTAAAGTAGTCGATACCACCACCAAAGAAGGAGAGGCAAAAGAGAAGGAAGAAGTCTATGTTCCTCCTCCCGCTTACAAACCACCTCTACCTTTCCCTCAATCTAGAGCGCGTGCACGCCTAGATAAACATTTTGGTAAGTTTGTTGAACTTATGAGTAAGCTGTATATTAATATACCTTTTATGGATGCAATTTTAGGTATGCTGGTTTACGGGAAATTCCTCAAGGAGATCCTTTCTAACAAAAGGAAATTGGAAGACATAGGAGAAGTCAAGATGAGTATGGAGTCATCCGAACTCATCAAGACCATGACGGAGAACATGCCACCCAAGCTCCGTGATCCAGGATCCTTTTGCATACCCATCACTTTGGGAGAAGCTACCTATGATGCACTTTGTGACCTTGGAGCGAGTGTGAGTATCATACCTCTTGCTCTATGCAAAGCAGTTGTCTAGGAGAGCCTAGACCGGTGAAGATCACACTCTATATGGCTGATCGTTCCACCACTAAGCCGGTGGGGATATTAGAAGACATTCCGGTAAAGCTCGGTAAGTTTTACGTCCCAATAGATTTTGTCATTCTTGACATCCCTGCAGATTATCCGGTTCCCATCATCCTTGGGAGACCATTCCTTGCAACATCCGGATGCATGGTAGATTGCAAGAATGGCCAGCTGTCTTTCCATATTGGTGGAGAAAAGATAGAATTCATACTCTCTTCCTTAATCAAGGAGCCAGCCTTGAAAGACGACGCTTTTGAAATTGTTGATGAAGAAGAGTCTAGAGAGGTAGTAAGTTCAATCTTGATGAAAGACCCTCTTCAAAAGGTTATTAGTATGAGCATCATGGAGGAAGGAGTGGAACATGATTGCAACGAGGATGTGAAGGTATTAAATGATATGGAGGAAGAACTAGGAACAAGAATTGAAGAACTAGAATTAACTTCGGAAACTGTAAAAAAAATCGACCTGCTTGAAATAAATCATCCGATTTGTGAAAAGGCAATCCGATTTTTGTCAACAGAAAGAAAAATTGACCCGACTAAACTAAATCGTCCGATTTGTGAAGAGGTAACCCGATTTTTTCCGACAGAAAGAAAAATCGTACCTCAAATCGACCGATTTACTTCAGGGGAGGTCGATCCAGTGGGAAATTTTCTGAATTCTTCAAACTTCACCGCAGCTGTTCTCGACTCTAATGATGCAGTACCCCCACTTCTAGAGACCTCTCCCACAACACTCGAAGGCCAAGATTCATCATCAATCAAGGTATCCCCATCATTAGAATTGAAGCCACTCCCCACGCATTTAAGGTACGCATTTCTTGGCACTAATTCCACATATCCGGTCATTGTCAATGCGAATTTGAATGAAGCTGAATTAGAGAAACTTATGCATGTTTTGAAGCAACATAGGAGAGCATTAGGCTACACTATTGATGATTTAGTAGGAATAAAGCCTTCCCTATGTATGCACAAAATTCTAATGGAAGAGGATTACAAACCTTCACGCCAACCTCAAAGACGGTTAAATCCAGCAATGAAAGAGGTCGTAAAGAAAGAAATCCTTAAGCTACTTGACGCAGGTATCATCTTCCCTATTTCCGATAGCAAATGGGTGAGTCCAGTACAAGTAGTACCCAAGAAAGGAGGCATTACCGTTGTTGCCAACAAGAACAACGAACTTATCCCCACACGGACAGTTACAGGGTGGCGAATGTGCATCGACTACCGCAAACTGAACGTGGCCACAAGGAAGGACCACTTCCCCCTTCCTTTTATCGATCAAATGTTGGAAAGGTTAGCCCAACATTCTTACTTTTGTTATCTAGATGGATATAGCGGTTTCTTTCAGATTCCAATTCATCCGGATGATCAAGAGAAGATGACTTTTACGTGCCCATGGGGTACGTTTGCTTATAGAAGAATGCCATTCGGCCTATGCAACGCTCCAGCCACCTTCCAAAGGTGTATGATGGCAATCTTCTCCGAATACGTAGAGAATATCATGGAAGTCTTCATGGACGATTTTTCGGTATATGGTTCTTCCTTTGATAACTGTCTCTATAACCTTTCACTAGTTCTTAAGAGATGTGAGGACACTAACTTAGTCTTAAACTGGGAAAAGTGTCATTTCATGGTCACCGAAGGGATTGTGTTAGGTCATTTAGTATCACAAAGGGGAATAGAGGTTGATAGGGCAAAGATAGAAACCATTGAGAAGTTGCCTCCCCCTTCTTCGGTGAAAGGAATTAGAAGTTTCTTAGGGCATGCAGGCTTCTATAGGAGATTCATAAAAGATTTTTCTAAGATTTCAAAACCCTTAACTAATCTTTTGATGAAAGACGCAACTTTCGAATTTTCGAAAGATTGTTTAGATGCTTTTTGCAGGATCAAAGAAGCTTTGATTTCAGCACCAATCATTCAACCACCCGATTGGACTCTTCCTTTCGAGGTCATGTGCGACGCAAGCGACGTCGCTATAGGAGCCGTTCTTGGACAGAAGAAAGATGGTCGCACTCATGCCATCTACTATGCTAGCAAAACGCTAGATGAGGCTCAATATAATTATGCAACTACAGAAAAGGAACTTTTAGCCGTAGTATACGCTTTTGAGAAATTCCGTTCCTATCTTGTAGGTGCGAAGGTGATAGTCTATACGGACCACTCCGCAATTCGATACTTATTCACGAAGAAGGATGCGAAGCCAAGGCTTCTAAGATGGATCTTACTCTTACAAGAGTTCGATTTAGAGATTCGTGATAAGAAAGGATCGGAAAACTCCGTTGCCGATCATCTTAGTCGTCTTCCGCCACTCACCAGCGAGACGGATGAAATCCCTATAGACGACTCATTCCCTGATGAGCAGCTACACGAGATTGAAGAGTGTCTTCAACACATCTCACAAGGTAATGATCCATGGTTCGCTGACATTGTGAATTACCTTGTTTGTCAGGAAATCCGACCCGGACTTTCATATGCTCAAAAGAAGAAATTCTTTAGTGACGTCCGGCAATTCTATTGGAACGAACCTCTTCTATTTAAAAGAGGTCCCGATGGCATTTACAGGAGATGTATCCCCGAAGATGAGGTAGATAGCGTCATCCGCCATTGCCATTCTTTACCATGTGGCGGACATGCTAGTTCCCACAAGACTTGTGCTAAGGTACTTCGTTCCGGCTTCTATTGGCCTACACTTTTCAAAGATGTGCAAAAGTTTGTTGTTGCTTGTGATGCTTGTCAAAGGACAGGTAATATATCAAGGAGGAATGAGATGCCTCTCAACAACATACAAGAAGTAGAGATCTTTGATGTATGGGGCATCGATTTTATGGGACCTTTCCCATATTCATGCGGTAACCAATATATACTTCTTGCCGTAGACTATGTCTCAAGATGGGTAGAGGCAATCGCTTCTCCTACTAATGATGCAATGGTAGTGGTGAAGTTCTTCAATAGAACGATCTTCCCAAGGTTCGGAACACCCCGAACCATCATTAGTGACGGAGGAACGCATTTCACAGCTCGTCGATTTGAGACTCTATTGGCCAAGTATGGGGTGACCCATAAGATAGCTACACCTTACCATCCGCAAACCAGCGGATAAGTCGAAATATCCAATAGAGAGATCAAGGGAATTTTAGAGAAAACCGTCTCTAAAACAAGAAAAGATTGGTCAATGAAGCTTGACGATGCACTATGGGCGTACAGGACAACCTTCAAGACACCAATAGGTACTACTCCATATAACCTTGTCTATGGTAAATCCTGTCATCTTCCTGTAGAGCTAGAGCATAAAGCCTATTGGGCTATTAAGTGGCTCAATTTTGACATGAAAGAAGCCGGAGAGAAGCGGCTCTTAGACATCAATGAGCTAGATGAGATCCGGCTAAATGCGTATGAGAACGCAAAGATCTATAAGGAACGGACAAAGCGTTGGCATGATAAGCACATCATTCCAAAAGAATTGAAGGAGGGAGACAAAGTCCTTCTATTCAACTCAAGGCTTTGTCTATTTCCAGGTAAGCTTAAATCCCGTTGGACAGGCCCTTTTGTAATTAAACGAGTTTTCCCCCATGGTGCAGTTGAAGTATGGGGTGAACAAAGCGGAAGTTTCAAAGTCAATGGCCAACGGTTGAAGAAATACACACCGGAAGCTCCGGTCGAGGAGATAGCTCCTATCCTCCTCCATTGAACACAAACCATACACCGTCTAGCTAAAGACGATAAATTAAGCGCTTCTTGGGAGGCAACTCATGATAGTATAATTTTTCATCCTTTCATCACTTAGTTAGAGTAGATTAGTCGTTTTGCTTCTTTGTTTTCGTTTTTATTTGTTCCTCGATGCACTCTTGGTTTGTCGTGTCATTAATCGCAGGAAATTAGGTTCAAATTGAGAGATCCATGGAAAAAGGGAGCAAAATCAGTTAAATCTTCAAGATCCATGAAGAATAAGGAAGGAAATCGAGATACACTAAGTTAATTGTCCGATTCAGGAGCAGAGCAAGTCGATTTTTGACAACAGGAAGAAAAATCGACCTGGAGATCGACCTGCCAAAGTAAATCGTTCGATTTTCCATGTGTTCAGAGAAAAATCGAGTTACCCAAAGTAAATCGTCCGATTCAGAAGCAGAGCAAGGCGATTTTTGACAACAGGAAGAAAAATCGACCTGGAGATCGACCTGCCAAAGTAAATCGTCCGATTTTCTTTGAATTCAGAGAAAAATCGCCCCGATGATTAAATCGACCTTATAAATCGGCCGATTTTCTTCACAGTTTCTCAACCCTATATAAAGACTCAAACACTCGATCTTCCTCATTCCACAACCTACCACTCTCGATTTCCCCTTCTCAAGAATGCCGAAAATCGCCCATACCCTACAATCCTCATTCCTTAATCATTTTGAGTGATTCTTGGCTCCAAACTGAAGTATTTTCAACAAGGAACAAGGATCTAGCAACAACAAGCACGGCAATCGATTCCTCCATAAGGAATTCAGGTTTTTCTTTCCAAAACCTAAGTTTCTAATTCGAAATTGAAGTTTGCTTAGGAAGTGTTTGTTTGCTGGAATTGATTGAGGAATCTGCTTAGGAATCATTATAGGAGACTGTATGTGGTGATTGCTTGAACAGAACTTTACAAAATTGTGAGAATCGTTGAAATCGATAGAAAAATCGACCCAGCCTAGAAAAATCGGACGATTTTTGTGAAGAACAGGCCGATTTTTTGACTCAGAATGGATCTTGTTAAGAGGATAACTAGAAACACGGGGAAGAAGAAGGGATCTTCTTCCAAAGCCCCTCCCCCACCTCCACCACCACCTCAAAACATCCCTAAGCTTCCCCCTCCCCTATCCAAGCACAAGAAACGTTATGAACGCATCATAGATCGCCCATTCACCCCTCCTCGCTACATAGTGCTAGATGACTTAGATTCATTGTTTGTTCGAGAGGATGTTGATATGATGCTTGACAAGGCTGGGCTGAGACAGTTTGCTATAATTAGGGAGGATGCTTATACCGAAATCACCCTAGAGTTCCTTAGTACCTTCGAGCATGATCCTAGGGAAAGGATGGTTACCTTCCGCCTTATGAGCCAAAATCACACTATGTCCATTGACACTTTTGGAGACTTGTTTGGCTTCTCTTTTTCAGATGCAGGCACATTTGCTAGAGGTGTTAGTGCTAATGACTTTTGGGAGGCTATTTCAGTGGGTGAATACGGAGGAGACAAATGGAGACCCGGAAATTCCAAGGAGACTAGTATATACAACCTCTCCTTCAAGGTAGTACATCGGATTCTTAGCGAGAGTTTATTTGCACGGACAGAGACTCCACAGAAGCTCAAGGCTGACGAGCTTTTCATTCTCTATTGCATGACATCCACCACCATTCCCGACATCTCTACCATGCTTGTTGACTATCTAGGAAAGATAGCCAACAAAGCTAAGGGCGATATTTGTGCTGGAGGTCTTGTCACTCATGTGGCTAAGACGATGGGATTAGACTTCTCCGGATGCACTCTAGTTGAGAGTGCCCTTCCATTAGGCTCCCAGCGGTTGGTTGTTCGACAGGTCTTGATTCCTCGAGGGAGAGGAACACTTCATGTGCCCATGCCATGGCACAGGGATCCGAAGAAGAAGCCATCCGAGATCATATGGAAGTCCGAATACACTATTCGGAACAAGATAAACTGGAAGGAGACGTTCGAGTCGATGCTTGAGGAGTTCTCTCCTCCTACTTACTATGATGATGATGCAGGTGACTCTGAGGAGGAGGATGAGGATGGAGGACTGGGGACCATGATCGAGTTTGAGAGTGACACTCATAGCGGACACGCTACGGATGCCATGGACACCGACACTCATGGTACAAGACCTAGCCGGACTAGTAGAGGCGATGAGGAGACGGAGGATGACATGCAGCCACCTCGCCGCTCATTTGCACGTGCTCCAGGACATGGACGAGGACGTCGCCCTCCCTGTCACTTTAGGGAGCTAGTCTCTAGCTTCCAGAGCCTCAGCACCGACTATCATGCTCTCCACACCGACTACGAGACCCTGAACACTCAGTTCAGGAACTACAGGCAGGAGACGGACGCTAGGCATTCATCCTACGATGGCCAGATGAGAGATTTATACTACCACCAGTTCGGCCACTTCTACGATCCTAGTGCACCGATGTATCCTTATCCACCACCACCACCACCGACAGAGGATTGAGCTGCCACTTCTTTTACATTGTAAGTATTTTTCTTCATCTCACGCTTGATTTTCACATTGGGGACAATGTGGATGTTAAGTATGGGGTGGGGGTACTTACAATACCTTTTGTTTCATCTTAGCACTTTATGAACTTCGCACTACTCTTGATGATTTGGCTTGTAATAACTCTTGCACTACTTGCTTTCCACTATGACATTTGCATTTGCATGGTTTTTTCTCAAATCCTATGAGCTTTCAAAAATTTTTGTGCTCCTTATGATGGAAATGACCTCTATGATGAGAAATGTGTATATGGATAGGCAAAAAGATGCTTAGTTGTGTTGAGATGTTGATCATAGCATGAATAAACTTGCTTTTGTTACTTGAACGCATGAATAAGTTATATGATTTAGTTGTTTTGATAAGAGAATGAAATAATAGTCGAAGCTATATTGCAAGTTCTTTTACATCATATAAGGATGACTAAGGCGATTCACTTCTCTTCTTTTCTCATATCTTGATCATGCTAGCTCCTCAATGAAATATGTAACCCTCCTTTTACCGTCCGGGAATTAGGATAAGTGATAGAAAAAGGCATGTTTGATGTGGGAGGGCCAAGGAAAATTTATTAAAAGAAAGTGCAGAAATTCATAAGTTTGGGGACGTTGAACATGAGGATGAGTAACTCGGCACCATTCACATAGCCGGGTGTTTGTGTCTTACCAAAGTCCGATTGAACGACAAGTCCTAACGGGATATGGTATGTGCATCAAGGGTTTGAGGCATCTCGAAATTGAGAAACGCCGATCTCCTAGGCTTCGGTTTTTGTGCACCGCTGTCCATACTCTCAAAAAGTAAAGTATAATGAATGCAAAGCTTTCTACATGCGAAGCATGTGCGGTGAAGAAAAATCTTGAAGGTATTATGTGTTCCTCTTTCCCGGATTAGCACCACAATTGCCAAAAAGAATTCCTTCCCTTAATACGTTTCTTGAACCTTTTCTTTGATTAGAAGACCTTGAGACTTTTATGCATGTGTTTAAGACTTCATGGCTTAGATTTGTTTGACTTTGATTACCTCTACACCTTTATCATGTATTTTATTTGTGTTTTCAAGAAAGAAAAGGAAGTTAGTTCATCTTATAGTTATCATTGATACATGCTTTGCCTTTTTATGCCTTGAAATATCACTTTGAGGGTGATTCAATAAGAAGAAGCACTACCGAAAGAAAAGTTTTTGAGTTTTCATACATACATAATCCATGACATCTTGTATTCTAAATTTGAGTCTTGCTTAGGGACAAGCAACAGGCAAGTATGGGGTATTTTGATGACATGAATTATGTATCATCATATTCATGCATATTATAGAAGATTGTCTCAGTTTACCTTGCATTTAGAGAGATTTTGTGTGCCTTTTATGTTCTATTCAATCATTTGTCGGAAATAGAGGTCTACACGAGTTTTTGATGAATTATAGGTAAATGGAGTGGAATTGAAAGCAAAAGTGGAGCAAGGAACATCTAAGGATGTTAAGGAAGCTAAAGGAGTCTTAAAGGGGTCATAAAGAGCTAAGGAATTGCAAAGGAGAAGCATAGAAGACGAGCCAAGAGAAGAGCACTTTCTGTTGAAGAAAATCGTGCCAACATGCATATAAATCGGACGATTTTCTCCTCTACAAATCGAACGGTTTTGTGTATAAATCGACTGGGTCGATTTCTTCTGCTTTTCGGCCAAATGAAAAGACGACACAAGGCCCAATTCTTTTGGGCTAGAAGAGAGTTTTGCCAAACAGCCCATTTGCAAGAAACTATAGAGGAGAACCCTAGGAACGAAAACGAGAAGGCGGCAGCGGGAAATCTTTACACGTTTAAGAGAATTCGGAGATTCTTGGAGGAAGATTGAAGGACTCTTTGCCGGGAAGCTAATCTTGATTCTAGTTGTGAGATTTCTTTGTCCATTGAAGTGATTGTTGTTTTTGAACACGAATTTGAGTTACTTAAGAGATACATTGATTTGTTTTGACAATCATTTACAGATTTGAAGGATTATTAGAATTTTTTATTCAAGATTCGGTTTCTTTGTGATATTTCTCTCAATATTTAATTTGATTCGATTTTGAAAATGGTTGGCTAAAACCCTTGTGATTCTGGGGAGAATAGTTGATGATTAAGGCTTAGATGATGATAGACTGAACTTATTCAAACATTAGGACTCTGAGAGTTTAGATTTTAGTTTTGCGACAACAGGAAAATCGGACTGTTCTTGAGTAAATCGGCCGATTTTCTTATGAACAGCCCGATTCATTCCTCTGACGAATCTTAATTGAATCAATCTTTAATCAAAGCTAATCCTTACCTAAATCCCAACCTTGATTAACCTTTTTACCCTCTAATTGAATGTATGAAGACACTTCAAACCTGATTCTACATTTAATAGATTAAGATTTTAAGATTTGGGTAATAAAGAGACCCAACATCCTTTATTAAGATTTTAAATTGTGCTTGCTATTCTTTACTTTGGAGAGTCATATCCTGGAGTTTTAGATAGTTAGTTTGAACATAATTCTTGTCTCTAGATCTTTCTATATTGCAGCCTCAACAACCCTTATAGAGAGAACCTTTAGATTAGTCATATAGGCTTCGGAACTTCACCGTACGAATCCTACCTTTGAACATTTAATCTTGGCAATATAAATTATGTCCTATATCTATAGAAGTGTCTTGAATCGAAAGCCGAAATCGGATACTTGAATCCTTGGAATCATTTCACTCTTATTTGATCACAAAAGCTTTTCGCACTTTTCGCTAGATAATTGAAATTGGATTTATTCTCACCAAATCCTTGAGTTCGACTCTGGAATTCTTACCTTACTATAGCTGATCCGTACACTGCGGGTTCGCTTTGCTTTAAATTTTTATATTAACAATTCATTTTGCTATGTTAGTTAAAATGTTTTATACTATTGGTTCACATATTTTATTATACTTTTCTAGTAATGTTTATGGAAGACATATTTTGTTAGTATAGTTTTATTATGATATTTGTTGGTTCAAAACTTTTATATTATTAGTTAAAGTAATGTGTTTTATTAGTTCAAATATTTTGCATTATTAGTTCACATTTCATAATATTATTTGCATTACGAGTTCATATAATGTATTCCATTAGTTCGAAATGATTTTAAATAAGTAGAATTTCCAAATATTCGGTTATGAACAACTCTAACTCCTACAACTAGCAAATGTTCTCCTTCAGGGCTAGGTAGGCAAGGTCAAGACTACATCTATTTGATAATCATGCGAATGTTCTCCTTGAGGGCACGCCATCAATCATAGTAGCCCCAGAAGTTGTTTCTGTCCTTAATACCCCTTGGAGATGTGTTTTTTTCACCTAAAATATAATACTTACGGTTAAGATGTGTCTCATTTTATATTTTTTTTCATTCTTTTTAGTTTATTTTTTCTCATAAAACATAAATTTAAAGTTTATAAAAAAAATCTTATTTTTACCATAACACGGGGCATCAAAAACTCATTGAACGACCTTTAACATACCCAACTTGCATGATTATTCATGATCGTTGTTATTTGATTTTGTCAATTTCATATGTTATCATAGTTTTCGTCATTGTCTAAACAGGACGTGAGAGTTGCGTTGAGATGATTTATAGGTTCCAAGTGCATAAAGGTTGATGTTTGCAAGTTGTGAGAGATGTATAAAATAGACTTCGATTCTCTAAAAGATGTGAGAAACGTGATTTTCTACAACATATAAAAACCCTTATTTCTCACTTATTGTTACATTACTCGACTTGTTTGTTTTTCTATCTCGATCGAGTCGATCCCTACATCTGATCCACTATAAGTTTCTGAGTATTGACAAGGGATAAGTTAATTACTTGAGTCGGGGAACCTACATTATCTTTGCTTCAGGTCGGGTTATGAAAAACTTGCTTATAAAAACCGAGTATTGACGATGCCTAAGTTTTACCTTGGAGGTGATAACAAAGTTTTCGTTTAAATGATCAGAAAAACACATCAAAAGGGTTTTTCCGATCCTAATAAAATTAGGATTCTATCTTTACGAGTTTTATTCTCCTATATATATACTCATATTAGTTAATAGTTATCGTAATGACCAACACAAAATACAGTGTGAAACCCGGCTGTGTAGTGCTATTAGGCATAATCAATATATAATCTCAACCAATTCTCGTGTTCCTTTTCTCGATTGCATTCAAGTTCTAACAATATTATTCGTAAGTTGCAGTTGGTTGCTGAAAAAATAGCCTTTCAGAATTTGTAGCAGAGTTGTATGTGTACACAAAAACTTGGCTTGTCAATAGCCATTTGGTGTTTCAGGTTACAGCAAAAAGTCAAAAAAAAATCAATCTGTAGCTACCTTGTTTCTTCAAATCATGTCTCGTCGCATGGTAATGCTGAAGTGACACCCTTCCTTGACTAGGAAACGGAATGCAAAGAAATTCCAATTAGGGAAAGGCAAGGGATCTAGCACAACCACATGTGTCATCCTTGAAGCTATCCTCAATGCCTCTACTGAACCTAATTGCCACTTTAATGGCATCACTGTAGATCTTATCAGTCCTGGACTATCAACTTGGTAATCACCATCCTGTCAAATTTTCAAACGCCATGTTACAAAAAAATGGCAGTACACTAATTTGATTATGTAAATGCAATTTCGTTATGGGGGTCTACCTCAGACAGATATAAGAGCTGCTCTGTTATTGTTTCACTCCAAGTAATACAATCGTTCTCGAAGGTAACTGCGACTGGGAAAAGTAAGAAATAATTCAACCCCCATTTCAAGATTCAGTTCAATAACATTGAATAAAAACGTAGAGAGATGGATACCAAAGTCAGATACGGATGCATGAGTGGTAAGAACCTCTCTCAAGCACTCTGATCTCAAGCGTATAGAAGGGCCGTCTTCTTGAATTTGTATATTAGGAATAGAAGGTACTAGCATAAACGTCGCTTTACCCAAATTAATCGGTGAAGTATCATCTTCTACAAATACAATTCAAGAATCTCTGAATTACATTCAAAATCATCAAATCCCTGGCAATATTAATCATACGAACAGGGAAAGAGATGCGGTTTACCGACAGAGCAGAAAATATTTGGGGAATTATCATTCTTGTAAATCCGTATCGATGCTTCCATCTGAGGAAGGACTGCAGGACGGAGACTCTGAGCCCAAGAAGGTAGATGGACTTGAATGGCGCCGTGATCGATTGTAGAAGAATCAACAGCAGAAGCCTCCATTCTGAGCGATGCGAGTACTGTCGTATCTTAATTCGTGGTAAGTACCTTGATATTTCCTCGGTTATACACGACCAGCGACGCCCATGAATGCATCGCATGCATCGCCTCCAGGCTTTCAAGGAACATATGCGCAGGCTCGAGCGTCACCGTGAACGTAAAACTTGGCACATCCATCGCTGTTTACCATAGAGAGAATTACAGATTTTTAGAGGAGAAGAAGAAGAAGAAGCGCGCGCTCTAGGACACTGCCCGATACCTGTTCGACGAATTTTCCAGTTGAAAATTTTCAGCTGTTAATCATTTTTCAAAAGTCAGCTTTAATTAATAAATTGAAATCTTTTAAACTTTAATTATATTATAATACATTTTTATAAAATATGTATTTGCTCACTTGAGATGCTCGTAAGTTTTTTAGGGTTTGATTTTCTTGTTTAGGTGTGTCTTCTTTTAGAAAATTATTGAGATTATGTTCTTCAAGTATACTTGAGTGATTGATTTTTCTTAATAACAAATTATATTATCTCTTTTATCTAAATAATTAATTTTATACCCGTATCTTGTGCGCATTTTTTATATAACATTGAGAATATGTTACAATGTAATTCTTTTCTCTTTCAAAATCATAAATATTTTAATTAATAGAAAAAATATAATTATTTATTGAAAGATTTTGGCCGAATAGGCCTTTATTAGGTTTGCTTTAGTAAGTGTACCCACTTTCATTTAGTGGTTTGTAAAAGATAATAAACCGGATTTGTGTGCTTTTGAGTATGATGTGTGTTTATGATGATTTACTTGTGTTTGTGCCTTTCACCTTGATTCTATTGCCTTGAAT
Organism: Fagopyrum homotropicum; assembly: GCA_033239125.1. NCBI lineage: Eukaryota > Viridiplantae > Streptophyta > Magnoliopsida > Caryophyllales > Polygonaceae > Fagopyrum > Fagopyrum homotropicum. Next base: position 106,440,132 of record BSWB01000006.1, on the reverse strand, counting down.
ATTAGCTAACGGTGTTATACCGACGTTTTAGATTGTCTTGCAGGTTAGGAATGCGGCCGAGAGATACGGAAGAGTGGACTGTCGGGGTTGCGTACATTTTAGGAGGGGTTTTTTTGGAGTCGGGTTGTGTATTGTTCATCATTTATTGTGTTTGTATGCCGTGTGTATGGCGTTTGGTCTTTGGAGTTGTATCTCGGCTGAAGTCTTTGTTTTTATTCTTTCGAGTTTCATTACATTGCATAAAAATGTATTTCAGTTTTGACCTTTATTTGTGCCTTGTTGCAAGATCCGGTGAAATTGTTGTTAGGCTAAGGGTCGGGACCCATTGTGAGGTCTCTGCCCGTAGTGTCCCGCGGATTCGGGGTGTTACAATTTGGTATCAAAGCCCTAGGTTGACAACAATGGCACTCACAATCTTCTAAAGGCCGAATGGAAGGAAATAGAACCTTCAAAGGTTCTAAGTTTAAAATGATTTTTCGTTTTCAAAATCACGAGCATAGTCAGTCGGGGTAGAATGTATAGACTACCACTCCTTCCGCAGATATCGAAAGCATAGTTTATTGGAGTTATATATATATATAGATCATATGAGAACAGGCTTATCGTGTAATCATGAGAACAAATTCGACATTATTATTAGTTTTGTTACGAAGGTGTCATATCGTTTAATGTATTATTCGTAGTTATTGTTGGTTGAGTGGATTATTCCTAATTATTATTATTCGTAGTTATTATTAATTATGATATCTACTCTAAATCTCGACCCTTAATACTCACCATCCGACGGTCTAAGATTGTTCTCATGATTACACAATAAGTCTGTTCTCATGGGAACCGCACCCTATATATATGCCGTTCCCATGAGAACAACCTTATCGTGTAATCATGAGAACAACCTTAGACCGTCGGATGGTGAATATTAAGGGTCAAAATTTAGGGTAGATATCATAATTATTAAATAAATAATATTGTGAAACTAATAATAACTATGAATAATCCATTCAACCAACATTTACTACGAATAATGTATTAAACAATATGACACCTTCGTAATAAAACTAATAATAAATACGAATTGTTCTCATGATTACACGATAAGACCTGTTCTCATATGATCTATACTCTATATTATATATATGTATATATGTAGATACGTATAGCATATGTTGATTGTAGTTGCATGATGGACGTGATTTATATGTATAGTTATTTATGTGGACTATAGTACATGTTTGGACCTTGTACTGTTGTAATGGATTGCCGGATGTTTTATATGAGTAGTAATATGGACATAGGACTTATATAGTCTTATATACAGATTCTTACTATATATAGTAGCATATGATGATATGGGACCTAATAGAAAATGTGATTGTATGATATCATCCATTTAAGACGACGTCGTTGGCGTGAGATAGCGTTCCTTAAAAAGGATGTCGAAGAGGAGGATTAGAGATGACATAAACGAAGGACGAACTAGTGGACGGAAAACTCGGGATAACTTAAGAGAAATCGAGATGGAGACCATACAAGATAAAGGAGCAACATGAATGTGCGGAAGTAAACCATGATTGAAAGACAACGAGATCAATAGAGATAACATACTTAAGTTCTTCAAGTAGACGCGTGGACAACTAAAGATGCGAATCGAGGAGGAGATAGGTACATTTTAGTAAGGTTAAAGGAAGTGTGCCATTAAGATATGAAGCTTTCCTTAGACGCTCCTAAGCATTGGAGTCAAGATGAGAAGAGTGATCGACCCTTTTTTGAAGGACTGAAGATACCATAAGTTAAGCTTACGAGGTGCCAATAAGTGAAGTGTCCATATTATGAGAGTTATGAGAAGAATGGAATGTTGGGGATTCACTTGGGGTTGACCGATTTCCGTTATGATAGTAAGGCTAAGAAACGGCAGGAAGATAGAAAGAATGAGTAGACGTGGTCCTGAGAAGATAAGTGATGCAACAAGGAGCTTAGTTATGGGAAGACTTAAGACGACGACCGAGAGAAATGCAAGCGGTTGCTGAGTAACGTTAGAGATTTGAAGAAGACACGCTTACAAGATAGCATGAGGCGCGGTTAAGCCTAGGAAGGTGAGTTATACGCCCTGCGAGGCCGAGAAGAATATGGTTACTTATGAGAGAAAGAAGAATGGAACGGAGAAATAGTTAACGTAGTTGAGGAAGAGTACCCCGAGGAAGGTACCGTTCATGAGTATGGTAGCATGGAAAGTGTAGTAGAATGGTAAGTTGTTGACTTTGGAGAATACTGTTATAAGCTGACTAATGACAACCAAGAACGCACATGTGCGTGTTGCCTATTGATGAGCACATATAGACAGAGTAGACAAGACTATGGCATAGAGGATCGGTCACGAGAGCTTAGAGGATTTCCGGTGGTTCGGTGTCTTGGAGTTGGGCATACGGAGGAATGGCGTGGATTGGAACCTTAAAGGTCTAAGCATATAAGGTCATAGTGGATCAGGAGGAAAGTGAAGTTTCCCGAGTTGCTTTAAGCAAATAGGAAAGATATGGAAAGAAGATGCTTTGATAACACACAACAAAGTTATTACTTCATTTTTTTTAGTTTCAACAAAGCCATTTGCGACACCACAACCACAACAACAAATTTGTTTTTACGAAACACGTCCCCAGTCTTTCACCCAAATTTCCCCTCAGATATTTTAGAACCGATTATTCTTGACATTGTTTAACATATAAAGGAGTTTGTTTCATAAAAAATGAATTAAAAGGTTATTCTAATGATGTACTTAGGGGTGTCAATGGGTTGGGGATTCCCCGAAATTCGCAGGTATTACCCGTCATGGGGATGGGGATGAGGATTTTAAACGGGTACGAGGACGAGGATGGGTTAAAAATTAATTCCCCGCTTGGGTATGGGGACGGGGATGAAGATAGGGGTATTCGCCCCGCTCCCCGATCGGAACCCGAACCCAACGGGGAACCCTGACGGGGAACTCGGTGGGGAATCCGACGGGGAACCCGACGGGGAACTCAGTGGGGAATCCGACGGGGAACCCAAAAAAATTGTGTTTATTTTAGACTTTCATTGTAGTTTCAAGTTTAATCGAAATTTAATTCAGAAACTGTGTTTAAATTAAAATTGCCGATGATTTTTAAATTTCAAACTATATACACTTTTATGCTTCTAAGAATTAAGAGTATCATACTCATTCCTACAATCCTACTTGCACAAAAATGTATTTAAAAAAATATTTTAAGGTTATATTTTTGTATGATTATTACATGTGTAAATTATGCTAATGCTAAGTGAAGTAAGTGCTAATCTATTATGGTGGGCATGTTAATGGTGTTTGTGGTAGTGATGGTTGAGAATAATTATGAATTGTTCTTTCTACTATTATTGGTTTTATTTGTAGGTTTTTAGGGTCTGTTATTTTTCATGAGATTAGACATTGAATTCCAACATATTTTGATTTTGCAATTATGAATAGTTCTTTTTCCACTGTTATTGGTTTTATTTGTAGGTTTCTAAGGTCTGCTCTTTTTTCATGAGATTAGATAGTGGTGATTAAAAACAATTAAATGCGCTGAATTTGATGAAGGGGTGTAACAGTACAACAAAATAATCCCTTCCTTAGAGTAAATTACAAAAGCAATTGTTAACAATTGTCAGGAATGCTTTGACTATCAAGGTGTTGGGGTGCACGTTGTGTACCTACTACCTACAGGGATGAGCATATATACATAACAACATCACCACGTTATATATTGTAGTATATGTTGCATTGAGAATTAGTATTGAATACATGCCACGATGATTATCTATGTCAAGTCATTATTTAAATCCATAACAAGGATTTGATTTAGCCACACTTACTATGTTTAAAAAATATTCGAAAAAGCTAAATACACTTGAGGACAAAAATATGGGGACGGGGAATTCCCCGATGGGGACGAATATCCGACATAGATGGAGAATTTTGCGGGGAAAAATTCTAAAACTTTAAAATGGGAAAAATTAAACGGGGATGGGGATTCCCCGATGGGGACGAATATCCGACGGGGACGGGGATGAGGACTATTTTCAATACCCGAACGGGTATGGGGATGGGGATGGGGACGGGGGGCATTATACTAAACGGGGATGTGGATGACTATGGTACTCCCCGACCCATATCCGACCCATCGACATCCCTAGATCTACTTTTCATTAATTTTTATTAAAATAATTTTATTCAATTTTAAAAAAAACATTGTTGTTAAAATTTTAGTTTAAATTTTTATATTAAAAATTCATTTTGTTAAGTTAGTTAAAATGTTTTAGACTATTGGTTCACATATTTTATTATACTTTTCGAGTAATGTTTATGGAAGACATATTTTGTTAGTATAGTTTTATTCTGATATTTGTTGGTTCAAAACTTTTATATTATTAGTTAAAGTAATGTGTTTCATTAGTTCAAATATTTTGCATTATTAGTTCACATTTCATAATATTATTTGCATTACGAGTTCATATAATGTATTCCATTAGTTCGAAATGATTTTAAATAAGTAGAATTTCCAAATATTTGGTTATTGTTACGCTCAGGATGTGATACGCAATAGGCTTTACATTTATAACTCGAACTAAATCCTAAACTACCTAGCGAAACCCGCAGTGTACGGGACGTTTGTAGAAAGGAAAGTATTCCGAGGTCGAACTCAAGGACTGAGGTGAAATCAAGTCATTCAATGATCAAAGATAGTGTGAATCTAGACTAAGATAAGATGAGGAATAAAGAAAATGGAAAACACAATGTTTTTGGAGGGTTTTGGGTGATCAAACAAAGATCACAAGTATGTGAACACAATCAAGCAACACAAACACACACTAACACAAAAGATAGGAGAATGGAAGTGACAAAGCGGATTCTAGAGTTTGGAAGTCCCGGTTATGGCATTTGACTCAAGCTATCTATTCATTCCTCGAATTAACTATGATATGTTGGGATTAAGCGTTTCTGGATTGGGATCAATTACCGGGTAGGTCTCATGGTCCACTAGTCCATTCCTAAGGTCTCATCACCGGGTAAGTCTCTAAGAACCTAAGGATAGGAATTCTACACAACCGGATTGTTACCTAGGGATCTAACCTATCCTTACCGGGTAAGTCTCGGAAAGGGAAGTTCTAAGCAACTATTCTAGCACACTTAGTCCAATGGCGGCTTGTGAGGCTCACCACTACCTAAGGTTTGTCATCTTTGGAATCTAAGAGTAAGAATCACCGGGTAGGTCTCTTCTAACACTTAGTTGCTAACACTAGGTCACCCTAGGATAGATTTAGCTCAATAAACACTAGGATTTCAACATTCTAACAATCTAGAACTTAGATCCATCGAACCATGTAAACCACGGGCTGTTCTACCACTTCCACGACCGTGGAATGGCAAGAACAAGCCGTGGACTTCAACAGAGGCTTCGTTCAAGTAATCAAGTTATCCAAGGGCAAAACTAAGTCCATCCTATCATAGTCCTAGCCATAACCCTTCTTTCCTTACCCTAGAATCGCAATCTATCTAGCCAACAACATACATTTCAAGATCAAGCTTCACAAATAAAGCATGCTTGCAAGTCATGGTTAAATGATGAAGAACAATCCAAAGAAAAGACATTAAAGGCATAGAGTAGAAGTTACCAAATTCTTACAAGGCTCCAAGAGCTAATTCAAGTTGTCAACAATGGACTCCTTACTCAAAATCACTCTAATCTCACTTTAAAACAAGAATCTACACTAATCTCTTCCAAAAACACCTACAATGGGTGCTTGGAAGAGAGGCAACAATGGAGAAGTGTTTTGGGGAAGAAGATAGGTCAAAAAGGAGGAAGAGAGATCTCCAATTTCAGCCTGCAAGATTCTTTAAATACCCACTAGGAGCAAGAGCAATGGAAGAGATCGTGGCCCAGCTGTCAACGTGGTCTTGGCAGGAACCACGGGCATAGTCCACGGCCGTGGAAAGGCCCCTGACCGTGGTTTGCTCCATAAGTTCTCCTAGGCTCGTTAAGCCATGATTTGGTGCATGACTTGTGTGGGCAAGGTTCCATGAGTCCCCCTTAGCCCTTAGCTTGCATTCCAATGAGTCCGAAGGCGTGTCATCTCGAGGAATGACCCTTGGATGTATCGATTAAGCTCTTAAATCTCCCAAAATACCTACAAAGCAAGCAAAAGTCCGCGTAGACGTCTATCTCGACAAAATGCATGATTTGAGTGCAAACGTCGTGAACTAATGCTAGATCATGCATGAATGAGCGGGAAATCTATCTAAATGAGTGTCTAAATCTAAGTCATAAATCGTGTTATCAGTTATGAACAACTCTAACTCCTACAACTAGCAAATGTTCTCCTTCAGGGCTAGGTAGGCAAGGTCAAGACTACATCTATTTGATAATCATGCGAATGTTCTCCTTGAGGGCACGCCATCAATCATAGTAGCCCCAGAAGTTGTTTCTGTCCTTAATACCCCTTGGAGATGTGTTTTTTTCTCCTAAAATATAATACTTACGGTTAAGATGTGTCTCATTTTATATTTTTTTTCATTCTTTTTAGTTTATTTTTTCTCATAAAACATAAATTTAAAGTTTATAAAAAAAATCTTATTTTTACCATAACACGGGGCATCAAAAACTCATTGAACGACCTTTAACATACCCAACTTGCATGATTATTCATGATCGTTGTTATTTGATTTTGTCAATTTCATATGTTATCATAGTTTTCGTCATTGTCTAAACAGGACGTGAGAGTTGCGTTGAGATGATTTATAGGTTCCAAGTGCATAAAGGTTGATGTTTGCAAGTTGTGAGAGATGTATAAAATAGACTTCGATTCTCTAAAAGATGTGAGAAACGTGATTTTCTACAACATATAAAAACCCTTATTTCTCACTTATTGTTACATTACTCGACTTGTTTGTTTTTCTATCTCGATCGAGTCGATCCCTACATCTGATCCACTATAAGTTTCTGAGTATTGACAAGGGATAAGTTAATTACTTGAGTCGGGGAACCTACATTATCTTTGCTTCAGGTCGGGTTATGAAAAACTTGCTTATAAAAACCGAGTATTTTTTTTGGTGGGAAATAAAAACCGAGTATTGACGATGCCTTAGTTTTACCTTGGAGGTGATAACAAAGTTTTCGTTTAAATGATTGGAAAAACGCAAACAGAGTCAAGACCCTTATAAGTTCACATCAAAAGGGTTTTTCTGATCCTAATAAAACTAGGATTCTATCTTTACGAGTTTTATTCTCCTATATATACTCATATTAGTTAATAGTTATCGTAATCACCAACACAAAATATAGTGTCAAACCCGGCTTTGTAGTGCTATTAGGCATAATCAATATATAATCTCAACCAATTCTCGTGTTCCTTTTCTCGATTGCATTCAAGTTCTAACAATATTATTCGTAAGTTGCAGTTGGTTACTGAAAAAGTAGCCTTTCAGAATTTGTAGCAGAGTTGTATGTGTACACAAAAACCTGGCTTGTCAATAGCCATTTGGTGTTTCAGTTTCAGATTACAGCAAAAAGTAAAAAAAAAAAATCAATCTGTAGCTACCTTGTTTCTTCAAATCATGTCTTGTCGCATGATAATGCTGAAGTGACTCCCTTCCTTGACTAGGAAACGGAATGCAAAGAAATTCCAAGTAGGGAAAGACAAGGGATCTATCACAACCACATGTGTCATCCTTGAAGCTATCCTCAATGCCTCTACTGAACCTAATTGCCACTTTAATGGAATCACTGCTGGTCTTATCGGTCCTGGACTATCAACTTGGTAATCACCATCCTGTGAAAGTTTCAAACGCCATGTTACAAAAAAAATGGCAGTACACTGATTTGATTATGTAAATGCAATTTCGTTATGGGGGTCTACCTCAGACAGATATACGAGCTCTTCTGTTATTGTTTTACTCCAAGTAATAGAATCGTTCTTGAAGGTAACTGCGACTGGGAAAAGTAACAAATAATTCAACCCCCATTTCAAGATTCAGTTCAATAACATTGAATAAAAACGTAGAGAGATGGATACCAACGTCAGATACGTAAGCATGAGCGGAAAGAACCTCTCTCAAGCACTCTGATCTCAAGCGTATTGAAGGGCCGTCTTCTGGAATTTGTATATTAGGAATAGAAGGTAATAGCACAAAGGTCGCTTCACCCAAATCAATCGGTGAAGTATCATCTTCTACAAATACAATTCAAGAATCTCTCAATTACATTTAAAATCATCAAATCCCTGGCAATATTAATCATACGAACAGGGAAAGAGATGCGGATTACCGACAGAGCAGAAAATATTTGGGGAATTATCATTCTTGTAAATCCGTATCGATGCTTCCATCTGAGGAAGGACTGCAGGAAGGAGACTCTGAATCCAAGAAGGTAGATGGATTTGAATGGAGCCGTGATCGATTGTAGAAGAATCAACAGCAGAAGCCTCCATTCTGAGCAATGCGAGTACTGTGGCATCTTGATTCGGAGTAAGTACCTTGATATTTCCTCGGTTATACACGATCAGCGACGCCCATGAATGCATCGCATGCATCGCCTCCATCGCCTCCAGGCTTTCAAGGAACATATGCGCAGGCTCGAGCGTCACCGTGAACGTAAAACTTGGCACATCCATAGCTGTTTACCATAGAGAGAATTACAGATTTTTAGAGAAGAGAGAGAAAGTAGGGTTTCAACTGACTGCAAATTTCAACCAACTGACTATTTTAAATACTTTGTTATTAAGAGAAGAAGAAGAAGCGCGCTCTCTAGGACACTTCCCGATACCTGTTCGACGAATTTTCCAGTTGAAAAATTTTCACGCCGTTAATCATTTTTCAAAAGTCAGCTTTAATTAATAAGTTGAAATCTTTTAAACTATAATTCTATTATAATACATTTTTAGAAAATATGTATTTGCTCACTTGAGATGGTTGTAAGTTTTCTAGCTTTTGATTTTCTTGTTTATAAGTTGTGTCCTCTAACTAAATCGCTTCGCTCTATGAGGATCTCATGGAAAAAAACCCGATGCTTCCAAGAGTACGCGCCATACGCGCCCCCAAATGTAACCATAATACGATTCTCATCTCGTCCTCTCCGATCGGCCTTTCCTCTTTTCGAATCCCCTCCTTCTACTCGAATGATAAAGTTGAGTACTCTCCACAATCTATCGGTTGGTATGCCCAAAATAGTGAGACATTTACGCAATGTCTGCTCTCTTCTGAGATCTCAAGCAAGCAAAAGGCGATAAAAAGAAACCTGCTATTGGAAGATGGTGGTGTTTCAAATGAGGAAGGTGAGCTTCCAAAAATGGCGAAACATGCCTGGAAAAGAAGGAGAAAGGAAAGAGATAAAGATGGGGCGAATCAGGGAAGTTCTGGGTTTCGATTTCGTTGGTGGTATCCGGTGTCAATTTGTTTGAGTGAAGATGTCAGTCTGAATCTCATCATCAGGTTCGAATCTCTTGCCTCTGCATACCTATTCACGAACCCTAGAAATCGTTTTGAACCAACAGTCTCTGATTTGCCTTGTCTCTCTGATGACGAACTGAGTTGGACGACTGATAGCCTTGAAACAACACTGAACTGGAGGGGAAAAGCGATGAGCTGGGCGATTGCTAGCCCTGGAGTAACACTGAGCTGGGCGATACCTGTTCGACGAATTTTCCAGTTGAAATTTTTCACGCTGTTAATCATTTTTCAAAAGTCAGCTTTAATTAATAAGTTGAAATCTTTTAAACTATAACTAGTTTAATCCCGCATCTTGTGCGGGTTTTATTTAAAATAAAAAGTATTTTATTGTTATTTTTATGTATTATGTACCGCATATTATATTTATAGTACATTTAGGGCGTGTTTACTAAGAGTTTGTGTTTTTTCGGGTTTATAAACTCAATGAGTTTATACGAGTTTATATTTTATTTTCGGGTTTATAAACTCAACGGGTTTATATATATAAAACATAGAATGATGTTTACTTGGGCTTTTTTTATGTGTTTATTCTAGTTTAAAATAACTTTTTACCCCTAATAATAATCACGATTTCACATTAGCTTAGACAATACTGGTGACTTCTTTCTTCACTTATCTCAACCTCACGAATTTGTGCATTTAGGATGCTAATCACGTTCAGTCATACAATCACTGAATTATAAATACTTAGGATTCAACATGAATTTGATAAGTATTCAAGCATATAGTTGTTGAGTACTTGTCCCTTACATCATCTTAAGTTATATTGCGTGCTCAAAAGATCTTCATAGGACTAAAACATACTGATAAAATAGAGTGTTTTGTGATCAATCAAAATGTTCCAATATAGTGTAAATATGGGTTTATGAGTATCAGCATAAAAACAAACCAAAAGGTTTTTCATCTTGCATTATACATACAGAAAAGAAAGGTCAATACTTTATCATTAATCAACAAACAGATTCCTACTTCATATTTATGTAATTTGAAAACGATCACACGAGGCAATTGAAAATCAAGATTTGATCAAAAGACTGGACCAGTAAAAGTTATCTAAAAGTCATCAACGAAATCAATTATTCATTTCACATAAGGAACTTAACTTAAAAACATCTGTAATATGTATTTCAACAAAAATAATGATACCACGAGCCTAAAAATTCATATCAAACAGGTTTCACAGCTTTGATCAAAAGACGGTTTCACAGCTTTGATCAAAAGACTGAAACCCAAATCCAAAGTACACAACAACAAATCAAATTTTTAGTAGAATCCTAATCATGTGAAAGAAGAGAAGATTCAAGGGAGAAGATCGGCCTTTTCGCAGCATCTGATAACGGATTTCGCACCCTCTAGCGAACCCCCTTCCTCGCATTGTCGGATGAGAAGCCATGGTTGTCGAAGCCTAGTCTCAACCAAAGTCGATAGGGAGTAAAGGAATATCGGGGGATAGAATCACTACTAGAAATACGGGTAATATGTGACACTTTCCATTCGACACCATACCAATGTGTCGCAAAAAATTTGCATCCGCAAAACCCTTGCTAAATTGCGACACCTTAAGGTGTCTCTGTTTTTCGGCACATATTGGTGTCGCAAATGACACTTTCGGAGACACAATAATGAGTCGCAAATTTCGGACAAATATAGGTGTCGCAAATGGTATAAAGAGAGACACCTTGGTGTGTCGTAAATAACACAAATAGAGACGCCTTCGTGTGTCGCAAATGACACAAATAGAGACACCTTCGAGTGTCGCTTTTTTATTTTTTTATAACGACGCTAGAAGGTGTCGCAATATTAAAATCTAAATTTCAAAAGCTGAATATTAGGTTAAGCTCCTCCAAATGGTCCTGTAAGCGACTCTTTAAGTTTCTTCTCGCAGATGAACCTTATCTCCCTTCCCCTTCACTTCACTTCAGTGTCGTTGTTTTCTTCTTCACATCTACTCTCTCTGTCTCAATGAACCTTGACTCTCTGCTTTGTTGTTTTGTTTATACTTTCTCGATTTGTGTTGTTGAAAACTGATTGCGTGAAACAAAAGCTTGGCAAACAAATTAACCGCGATGGACAGAGAAATCAACTTCATTACATCTCCTCTCTCTATTTTTCTCATCTCGATCGCAATGGTGAAGAAAGAGCAACAGATAATCAAGGAGACAAGGGAGAAAGTTCAAGCCGTACTTTCTCTTCTCCGGAAGCAAGCTTCCTTGATTTTCAAACAAGTATTTACCGAATTCTTCTTGTTTTTGCTTCAATTGTTCTCAGGCAACACTCTGTTTTGTTTAACTTCAGTTTGATGTGTGAATTTCAAACAGGAAAAGTTCTGCAACGCGGCTTGTGTGGAGATGTTTCTAAAGGCTAAAGGAGATAGTGTGAAGAAAGCAGCTCGACAACTCAGAGCTTGTCTTTCATGGAGAGACTTCATTGGAACTGGTAAATCTTCGTTTCTTCTTCCTTTGTAAACCATTACATTGATAGATGAAAATTTCTTACGCTCATTTTTTTGCAAATGAAGAGAATCTTATCGCCGACGAGTTCTCAGGTGAACTAGCGGATGGATGGTCTCGCTTATGTCGCTGGCCATGACGACGACTTTTGACATGGTATTGTAATCAAGTTCTCCAACTTTTTGTCCGGTTTCAATTCAACGATCATTTTCTCCAAATTTAACACCATAGATAGGATTTTATGTAGATTTTACGGATGAAGCAAGAATACCAGAAATTTCACTCACAAAAAATGTAAGTTCTCCGCCTACCTGATTTCGTTACCTTTTTTATTTTCAGTATATAACTTTTTTAATATAAATAAAGTGAACTGATATTTGAACAATATTCTGTTAAAGGTTTACTGGCTTGTTGGCATTCCATTGGAAGTGGAGGTCCAAACCATGCCTAGAAACGTCCAGCAGTTCGTTCCTCTCTTGTACGCTAGTAAGTCAATATTCTTCACTTTGTTTCCCTCATTACTTGAGTATCGTATCTTTCATTACCGTATGCTTTTAGGTTATGAAATCCCTAATTACTAATTAATTCTCCCATTGTTATATTTGTAGGAGTCTTACTCTGAATAGTAAATCATCCATTTCTATCGGGATAGGTTGCATGAATGTCTAAGCTGATTTTTTTAGCCATTATAAGGAAGATCAAAAGGTTCTTCATCACAGTAGATGGTGATAATTACTGTCATATGCATCCTCTTCTAGGCAATCTAGTGTACTTGGCATTTGTTTACTGCTAAGATTAAGATCTTATTCATGTATAGAGATGATGACTAATATTTATATTTGATCAATGTCTGATTCATGTTGGTGCCTTCTTTTGTCATACTCCCTTACTAAATTTGTTTCTGTTGAATTTATGAAGGGTTGTTGACATTACTAATTACTCTTTCACATACTTTACAGCTTTTTATACTGCGTTTGGAGCTGTATAATTGATTCTAGTGGATTTGTCATCCAGACAGTAAGTCATTGAGGCTGTGAGCGGTTTTTCTTGTGTATGTGTCCCTCACCTCTTACTGCTTCATTTACACTATCTAATTAAAAGACTTGTAGGATCATGGAGGCTGAAGCTTTTTACACATTTTAATTTAATCTAGTTGCCCACATTTAATATTTTATAATACAAACCAATACAATTTGTATTGGTTTGTATTACAAAATTCTAATTGTATTGAAGGAAGTGATTAAAGAGGTCAAGGAATGTTGTAGAGAAGGATGTGGTGGATTATGAGAAGCCACGCCCCAACCATAAGCATGAAGGTGGAAGACGGAAGCTCATTGATAGTGGTTAATTAACACAACAGGCGGTCGAGGCATGTTATGGACAAATATAATGACTTACTTTATAGACTATTATCTCTCTTTTTTCTTTGGTTTCACCAACTCACATAGATGTCTTACACCAGCTTCCTATACTTTCATCAAACGCTTAATTCACTATTGTCTCTCTTTTTTAGTTCCTATTATATGTGAAGTACTAGAGAGACTCATGGACAGATATATTTGTAATTATATTCACTTACTGCAAGTGATTTTGAAGACATATAACCGTATTATTAAATTATTTTTTTTTTAATAAATTAATTGTAGATTGCGACACCTTGAGATGTCGGAAATAGTTGTCTTAAAAAACAAAAGCAAGTACCGAAAAGAGGCATGTTAAAGTGTCGCAAATGTCTCAAAACAATGACAAATATACCTGTCGCAAAGTATTAACTAATGTGACATCTTAAGGTGTCACAATTTATTGTGACATCTTAAGGTGTCACAATTTTCTGTGACATCTTAAGGTGTCGCAATTGGCATCTCTGTCAATTGTGACGGAGAAAATTGTGACACTCTTTTAAAGTGTCGCTGATCATATTTGTGACACCTTAAGGTGTCGCAAAATGTTATTAAAAGTGTCACTTTAGACCCGCTTTTCTAGTAGTGAATACACAGAGCTGATGAGGGCAATTTCAGGATTTAAAAAAAATAAACTCATCCAAATAGAAATAACCTTGGTTTGATAAGATTATTTTTGAGGGGTTTATAAACCCAAATAAACCCCGTGACAAATAAACCAATCTTCAAGTAAACAACCACAAAATTAAACTCGGGTTTATAAACTAAATGAAATAGAAATAAACCCCAAGTAAACAGACCCTTAGTTCAGGTTAAATTGACTTGAGAACATAAAATTTTATGTTTTAATATCATCATGAACATTGTTTTTCTAATAATACAATATTTATTGAGAGTGATTTGATTTCTATAATATTGTTAATTTAATAATAAAATATTTTTTGGCTTAAATTTTATTATAAAAAAATTGTCACACAAAATAGATTCGTTTGAACTAACGTGTGTTGGTTCCTATAAAATTGTTAATTTAATAATAAAAGATTTTTTGGCTTAAAAATAAAGATTTATTGGTTTTAATTGTGGGAGCTCCATTTAAAAAATACTGCATCCACAACGCGCCACGTTATCAACTTGGGTCTGTTTTAGTATGTATAATAGATTGGAATAAAAGTGATTTGGTTCCTATAAAACTAGTGTAGTACCCGTGCAACGCACAGGTTTTACTAAAATTGTTTTTGGTATTATATTTGTTAATTATAAGTTTTGAGTTGTCAAAAATTAATAATAATGATTTGAAAATGTATAAAAAAAAATAAACTTACATATTTTATATTAATTTTTTATTTGTGTTGATTCACAAAACAGTGAAATAACTTTAGGAATTATACTTACACTTTCAATAATTAATACATATAATATACTATTTTACTATATATAATTAACTTATATTAAAATTATTACCTATTGGATGTACATTCAAAATATTAGTATTATAAGCTATATTTTAAAATATTAGTAGATGAGCCAATTTACACAACCCAACCCATTATAGAAGTAGCTATCATTTACTAAATATTAAATTATTTTTTTTTTGGAAATATTATTTTTGGACAGCAAAAATCGTATTGATTAAAATCAGCAGCAACCTCACTCCGCCTCGTCCCTTTTGAACAAACGAAATGAGATAAAAACCCTACAAAAAAGCTCTTCAAGCATCCGATTTACATTAATAATCCATGGATTCAACCTCGCAATCCATCTCAACGAATCAGGTGAGTTTATATAGATGCCTATTCCGATATTCATTTCATTCAAAAACCCTAATTCCCAAATTCTGTAAATGATATTCAGATACAGTCTACAACCTAAATCGAAGGGAATGACAACTGTTTGGGACCGATTCTGAAGGTAAATGAATAATGCAATTTGATCATTTTTTATTATGGATTCAATTTCGATCTGTTGATCCATATGTCGTCGTTACCTGTCTATGCATTGAACATATCAAAAAATTTTTGACGATTTTTCCTTCACAATTCCTACAGAAAACTAAAGCTTTTGATTATTACGAATGATGACAGTGGAGGAAGATCAAATGTCCCGAATGGTGTCTCTAACAGATGAGTATAATCTAATGATTTCTTGATCTATTTTTTGTATCTATTTTATCAGTATACTCATTATACTTTTTTGTGTTTCAGATGAATTGCATTTAACAAATAAAGATTGGAGACATTGCTAGTTGAGAGAAATCTGATTTCCTCACAAATTAAAAGCCCTTTTTGATAGGTAATTTATATTTAGTTATTGCAAGTTTCTTATGAGTTTTCCACAGTTCATAAATCTACCATGTATATGTATGAATTCTATGTTTGATATTCAATAAACGATTTGCCTCGATGACAACTCAATTCTTGAAAGCACATATGACAAAGGGAGTGATATATAACAGTCATGACAATATAGAAATAGTATGTTGATAACATAGGAAGCTTTGAACTAAATATATAGGATATGTTGTGGATAAAGTATGATGTTATCATTTACTAATTAAAATTTGGAACTGAATGTTTCTAAAGTTTGTTTCTGCATAGATGAATTTTTTTAACTCAAACCGCGTAGAAAGTATGTTGATAACATAGGAAGTTTTGAACTCAATTCTTTAAATAATACATAGAAGAAGAGAATTAAATTTTTTAAAAAAAAAGTAATTAAATTTTTATGTAGTGGATCATTGATTGAAAACATATAATTATGATATGAAATGACAATAAGAAAACAATATATAAGGATTGTTTGATTGAGAATATAAATAAATTCTAAAATGAGGTAAAAACTATATGAAACTAATGCGCCGCTTTGCTGTTTTTGTTCCGAATGCTTTGGTGTTGATATTCGGGTCCATAAGTAGTGGTGACTTAGACCTGAACCAAAAAAAAAATAAATGTAGAAATATGTAAGATACAGTAATTAACTTACAGATGCCATTTATTACTTATTGTAAGATGTTAACCTCCAAGTGAATATGATAATTCACTTTCCATTTGAACAGTTGTTGCTGGAAAAAGAAGTCTTCAAATGAAGGAGTAAATCTCTACTTCCTGGTCACATGAAGTATGAAGTAGGATTTCAAGCATGACAACAGCAACCACTTCGGCCTGAAAAATCAGAATCAAGTGAAAACGAAACCAAAACGTACAGTAAGATAAATTCCAAATATATCTTGAACATTGAGATTAGAGTAATTGTTGGATACTATTTTGCAGGATCAAGCATTTTGGGTGGATGAACTGAAGAAATCCGGTGCTTATATAGGATTTGAACAAATCCTTATCTTTTTTTACTGAACTCAAATAAATTTAAGATATTGCGGTGTCATATGATTGTTGATTGGTCAATACGTTTGAGAGTACGTAATAATAAATTTTGATTACTAATTATATTTAAACTTTTGCAGATACAATATCTTGGAGGTTAGTGAATTACAGATTCTGACGTTTATAATATCTTGGAGGTTAACATTTAAAAAACGGATGAATAAATAACTTTTCGTAAATAATTTGGGAGGCTTAAAAAAACGTGGTTGCGACACGTGGCAAAAAAGGGCTGTCCTTTAATACTTATTGGAGGTTAACATTTAAAAAACGGATGAATAAATAACTTTTCGTAAATAATTTGGGAGGCTGAAAAAAACGTGGTTGCGACACGTGGCAAAAAAGGTTCTCCTTTAATACATATAGGATTGTTAATTTAATAATAAAAGATTTTTTGGCTTAATTTTTATTATAAAAAAATTGTCACACAAAATAGAGTCGTTCGAACTAACGTGAGTTGGTTCCTATAAAATTGTTAATTTAATAATAAAATATTTTTTGGCTTAAAAATAAAGATTTATTGGTTTTACTTGTGGGAGCTCCATTTAAAAAAATACTGCATCCACAACGCGCCACATTATCAACCTGTGCTCTGTTTTAGTATGTATAATAGATTCTATTATAATACATTTTTAGAAAATATGTATTTGCTCCCTTGAGATGCTCGTAAGTTTTCTAGCTTTTGATTTTCTTGTTTATAAGCTGTGTCCTCTTTTAGAAAATTATTGAGAATATGTTCTTCAACTATACTTTAGTGATTGATTTTCCTTGTTAACAATTATATTATATCTTTTATCTAAGTAATTTATTTCATACCCATACCTTGTGCGCATTTTTATATAACATTGAGAATATGTTACAATGTAATTCTTTTCTCTTTCAAAATCATAAATATTTTAATTAATAGAAAAAATATCATTATTTATTGAAAGATTTTGGCCAAATATTACCCCATTATTTTTTACCACTTTCAATTAATGGTAGTTAAAAGTAATTAACCCCTCTATTTAAAAAAAAAAAAGATGTTAGTTAGTTGTTATGTAAATGTAAGTTTTAATTTCTAGTTACTGAATTTGTTTATTTATTTATTTTTTGCTTTTTTAATTTTCTGAAATGAATTTTTGGTATGAAATTTTTCATACCAGAAATTTTCATATCAGAAATTCGTAACATATTTACATACCAGAAATTCGTACTAGATTTACATACTAGAATTTTTTATTTATTTATTTTCTTTTATTTGTAGCGTTGGTAACATACAGTATCCCAATAAAATCTCTTTCAGTTTCACACACTTAATGAAAATAATTATGGGCTAATTTGATTAATATTCTTTTTTGGGTTTTAAGCTTAGTAAGTAGGTTTTTTATTTAGATAAATATACCCGAAATTCTTTTTTTGACAGTGAAACCTTACTTCCCGTAGCCGTTCTCTTCTTCTATGTCTTCTCGTTACTTGCTTCACTCTCAAGAATGACGAATTCCCCTACAAAATTGGGTCACGACTCCGGATCCGCCTTCATTGCCGCCAACTCATCTTCCACCCCGCCGCCGACAGATGGAACGATCGAAACACTCGATAATAGTCCCAAACAAGGAGAGGATGGAAGGCTGCTTGCTCCATCTCAGAAGCCACGTGTTAATCTACTGAAATGTTCTAATATATGGAGCTTGTTTAATCTGGGTGATTTTGCATTTCCTCGTCTTACTCGTCTCTTCTTTGTCAACCTCACTGCACACCGAGAAAAGGGGATTTTGACTCTTCATTCCCAGATCAAAGGACGTCAAATTACTCTTATTGCTTCTTCCTTAGCAATCATTCTAGGAGTCCCTGAGGAAATTGACACCAAAACTCACCCTTCGAAAACTGTGTGTCTTGCCCATACCCAGAAAACATTTTTTGAGAAACCAATTCCTTCTGGTGCTACCTCCTCAAAGCCAAAGCAAAAACAAACCCATAATGTCTTAACTTTAGAGGCCAAAATTGTGTTTACTTTGCTTGCTAGGTGTGTTTTACCACGAAAGCACTCCAGAGAGATTGTAACTGACAATCTCTTGGAAATTCTGGATTTGATCCTTACTGGGTATGCTATTGATGTCCCTAACCTGATTTTATCCTACATGTTGCACACTGTAAATACCCCTTTGACTGCCCCTCTTCCTTATGCCAACTTATTTCCAAAGATCTTCGAGTTCTTTGAAATTGATACTATAGATGAGGATAAGGTTTATCATAAGGGACAAATTGATGAGGACTGTTGGGGAAGGCTTGGGGTTGAGAAAACTTTGTCTGGGGATTGGATTCTGAAGAAACATCAATCAACTTCTCAGCTCTCATCTGAACAGAGAATTCAGGATTTAGAAGCTGAAGTGGATGCTCTGAGGAAAGATCTGAACACTGCTCGGGCTGATATTGTGGATAGACAGGATGATACACATGAGAAGTTGTTAATTGTTAATGAGAAGCTAAACCAGTTACTGTTTTTGACATCTCTAGCTCATAGGGCAACTACTACAATCATGCCTTTGGATGAGGATGCTGTGGAACACATTCAAGAAGTGTGTCAAAATGTTGTAATCAATTGTGAACGTAATGTGCTAAAAAGAGGCATCCTTCGACCCATAGTACCTGAGCCGACTATCTTGACAGTGGAGGAATATGGCTTAGTCAAGAAGTACAGAAATGAGCAGGAAAAACACTTAGCAAAATTGATGGCTTGGACCACTACTGGTGAGGCACAGAAGAGATGGAGGGAAAAGGTGCGTGCTCGTTTTCGTGGACGACGAGCTGATTCTTCTTCAAATTATGGGCAATGGTTTGAAGAAGTGGTTGAAGTCTCGGATGATGAAGATTGATCTTTTCAAGCTCTAAATTTTTCTTGCTGAAAGACAAAAAGGGGGAGAATATTTGTCTTTTGAAATATTTTGAAAACTTTTGGTTTGGTTGTTTTTGGTTTTGAAAAACTTGCATTGATTCGATCGTTTTCAAAGTTTATGATCGTTTTCAAAATTTGATCCTACATGTGCTCTTATGTTATATTATATTGTTTGTTGTTGTTGTTCAAATGCAGGAAATAGATCATAAGTTTTGTCTTTCATCAAGGAGGAGATTGTTAACTCCACCTTGATAAATAAGACATTACTTATGGTTGATGAAAGCCAAAACCTTGGTTTCCAGGTTTTGTAAGACCTTACAAGTTTTGGTAAAGTCATCACAGTATCTAGTAAGGCCTTACCATAAAACCTTGGTTTCCAGATTTCAGTAAGGCCTTACATAAACTGGTACGACCTTACCAAAACTGGACAAAAACCACAAACGAGTTACGTACGTCCAAATAGCTTTTCCTTCTTGTTGAGTTATTTAAGGGATTTGATTTTAACAAATCTTTGATTTGTTTTAATTAAATCTTCTTAAAGATAAAATTGGAAGATTTCCTAACCTCAACAAATCACGATTGACCGTGCTTGACTGATTGACTTCAACAAACAAAATCCCAACAAAATAGAGTGGATCAAATCTCAACAACCCAAGATCTCCTAAGATCACGAAGGCAAGATCTTTTTCAAACGTACAAGAATGCTGAGACGCTAGCCTATTTAAGAGACAAGGAAGAAGGGACAACATACACGTTCATTGCCTACTTCGAAAACACGAGTGATAAATTCTACTTATCTCACAAAGTGCCGATCTCTCATTCGAAGCTTCATCATTATACTTCCCTGAGAGTGTGAGATCTTTTTCGAGCTGATAGTACAATTCAACTAGGATTATACAAACCGTTATCATTTCTAGACACGTTGGATACGAGTGTTGTATCTGGAGTACTTTAGTTTTTCTTTTCGAGTGAGTGAGTTGCTAGATAGGAAGTGTAAGACTTCTGAGTTTAGAAGAGGGAAGGTCTTCTGAAGATTGTATCTGGAACTCATCAAGAAGAAGGAAAATAAAGCTACTTGGAATCCTAGGGTTGAATCAATCCTAGGCGGGGACTAGGTCGTGTTGGTGACCGAACCTCGTTAACATATCGTGTGTCCTTTACTGCTCTTTACATTCATGGTTTGTCTAATCTTTTACATTTAATATCAATCTTATAGAGACGTGTAAGATCTTATTTTTACGAATAAGACTTTATCTTATTTGATAAGGTCTTATCTCTTTCGATAAGGTCTTACCTATCCTAAGATTGCGAAAAGATTCCATACTCTATTCATCCCCCCCTTCTAGAGTATTGGATAAACTATTTTATCTGCCTATTCCGCATTTCACCACGGAAGGACGTCGGCTTGTTGGTTCTGTACGGGCTGCACGAAGGTCCCTTTCCTTGTTGTTGGCGTGAAGAAGAAGGTACGAAGAGGCTACCCAGGACTGTTGTTGGGTTGAAGGCAGGGTACGTGAGGTATGTCCTCCTGAGAATTTCTGGGTTGTGAATATGGTATGATTCATAGCAGAAAAATTTCTGGTATGATTACAGAAAAATTTCTTGAGAAGAAAAGGGTTAGACTTCCCCTCTGTATTGTGAGGTCAAGGATACTAACTGTGTTGTGCAAGAGGGGGCACAATAAGTCATTTCTTAGTGCACTAAACTGAAAATTTCCTAGAATTGATGACTAAACTAATTGAAATGACAAATTTAAAAATTCAGTTTGTCTGTAAAAGATGAAATTGTTTAGTCACAAATATGTACAATACCAGCATTGGTTGCCCATTTCTTTTCTGTGGTTGTCTGTAAAAGATGAAGTTTTAATTTCCTAGCATAGATTTTTTAATTAATATTTGGCTAGTGATATTATAAGTTTTTTTTTTCTCAATACGAAAAATTAAACGGGCACTTTTTTAGACGTATCATCCTAAAATATTTTTTCGGATGAGAACATCCACTTCACAAGGTAAATTGTAGTTGTAACGGGACTTGAGTGAGTTATCTTGACTAGTTTGTCACATTCACTTCTCTGAATATATGAAACACAAAATCTAGACGACGTTTGTGAGTAATGCTGCGATATTTGACATAATTTAATTTTTATTCAATGAGGTTTTTATGTCTAGTTAATCGAGTTAATTATATAAAGGTCATTGCTTCTACTTCAAGTCTTGTGATTCTTGTTGGATTGCTTTCATTATCCGGGTTCCGAGAGCGAAAGATTCAACAAGGATATTAGAGTTGACACCGCATGAGTCATTGCCAAAGAACAAAGTGGTAGCCTCGTGATCTCTTAGAAATATGATGAAACCAAAGGAGCATCGTCCATTCTCGAATCGGACTTGTCAGAGTTTAACCCGCTAACTCTTCAACCTTCCTATTTATGAAGTTGGACGTCGTAAAATCTGGAGCAAGACATATAACATAGTCACCCGAGGTTTACAAATCGTGACTATTAATCAGGGTATAGATATAATCGAAACCAAGATGCTCAAAAGATAATGGTTGCATAAATTACGGACGGATCCAATATATCTCACAATCGAGACCTAATTTGAGAATGAATAAAAATTACCCTTTATCTATACCGTTGAAGATCATCTATTAAACAAGTCTACTTTTATGTATTTTTCTCCAGCTTAAAAAGCATAAGAGACTGCACTTTTCACTCCACCTTTCAGCTATGCTCCATTGTAGTTCTTTGTTTAAGCGCCATGTTCTTTCAAATTCACATATGGAGCAAAAAAAAAAAAACGAACTTGTTTTCAACTTGTTTGTGTGAATTTATTGAACATCCTTATTGCGTAGGTTGGAAAGCTGGAACTTAGGGCCTGTTACCAAATTAAGGTATGTGTTTTTATGGGTTTATGAAGTAAATGTGTTTATATGGTTTATGGTTTATTTTTGAGTTTATAAACTCGTTCAATTTATATATTTTATTTTTGTAATGATGTTTACATGGGCTTTTTTTGTGGATTTATTTTCGTTCAAATTACATTTCTATCCCTAAAAAAATTAGGGTACTACAAAGAGAACCAGGATTATAAAGCTTTCTAAGTTACAATTTTCCCCATTGTTCGACGGATATGTGGTTCCCTATCGACAAGAGACGGACGATGAAGACGACTACTTGTCTCCGCAATACAGGTTTGTGTTCTTGAGCTGTTGATGTTTCTTTCCTTTTCATGTAGTTTCATCTTCGACAAGTGACCCGAAACATCAAAATTCTTATGCTCTCTTTGTCGGAATTAGTTGTTTGCTGAAAGTTGAAAATTTGCATTGCTGGTCTAACTTGTTGTGTTGTTTAGTTCCTCGTTGTGCTGTTTAAGACATATATAAGTTAAAGAATACTGATTTTTTCATAAAAAAATGAATTTATGTTGTTCATGAATTTGGCGTGGGTTTGTGAAGTTGAATTTGGTCTAACTTTCAAATGTTTTTACAGCTTTTTTATATCCTTGTGAAGCTGAATTTGGTGTGGGTTTTCGGGTCTTCAATTTTTGAAATTGGTTTGCTACACACAATGGAAGTAGGGGAAAAGAGGGGGAGTATTATGATTTTTAGTAATTTATCTAAGATTTGTTGTTGCGTTTATGGTATTTACCATGAACCAGATTTCTTGTTACTTTGAACTGATTTTTCTGTTGTTCATGAAATTGGTTTGCTATGTGAATGTTAATATTATTGAAAAATGAAAACTGTGATAGAATATATTGTGTTATAGGTTTTTTTGTTAAGATTAGTTTGTGTGTTATGGAACAAAGTTGTTTACTTGATATTGCACAACAACTATCTTCGCCAACAACGAGAAAACAACGGGAAACACAAACCAACAATCATTCAATTGGACAGTTGATATTACAAGGACTTTCCTTGAGATGCTATGTGATTTTCAAAGACAAAATAGGCAGAAGAATTGGTTTAGTTGGATATCTTTGACGAATAGTTTTGAGGAAAAGACTAGACATAAATGTAAGAAGGAGACCGTGAAGAATAAGTTTAACACTTTAAGAGGGATATGGAATTGTGGTTGAAACTGAAGAACGGTGAAACGGGGTTGGGATGGGACTATGAGAGACACTATATCGCAGCGTCTCCCGAGTGGTGGTCATTGAAGCTTAAGGTAAGTTCATCAAATCTAGTTTAAAATTGTAAGCTAAATTAATATAATTTAATATAACTAATATTTTACAATCATCGCAGGAGAACAAAGATTATTGCATTTTCAAGAAACATGACCTTCATCCGGAAGTAGAATCAATGATTGAATACCTTTTTGCGGTACAATTGCAACCGGGTCTCATTGTGTAGCACCCTCAATGGATCCCTCTCCCATATTTGACACACAAGTGCCAACGAACGTTGAAGAACTTGGTGTTGATGATTGTGATGATTTGATCATAGAGAATGACGCACATGACGTGCAAGATGTGCATCAGACATCATTTGATCCCGTTTCTGCGCGTGCTACAGGAAAGAAACAATACGGTACATCTTCTCAAGGAGTCAGTAAGCGTAGTGGAAGGAGGAGTAATGGTTCTTTAATGTATCATGAGCATCTAGCAACATCTCTAGATGCAACTAGAAGTATGGTAACATTGTGGGAGGCATAGGCGAATATTGTTGCACAAGGTCCTAACAAACTACTAAAGGAAACAAATGAAACGATGAAGACACTTTTAGATTTGGTCTCAGATGAATTTATGGTGAAAGGTTCACCTTTGTGGTGCTTTTTGGCTACTTGCCTTATGACAGATATTGCTCGTGCAATGTTCAGGTCGATACCCAACAATGAGTCCAGATTTTAATCGTTGGATTGGTAGTACAAGAAAGAAGAGAAGAAGAGTGTTTTGCCTTGATAAGCGACCTACATAGTAGTTCTAGTTTGCATTCTGATTTGCAACTTGTTTACTCTTTATAGTTGAACTTGTTTAATTTCGTGTTGATGTTTCTTGCCTCTTGAATGAATTTCAATCAAGTCCATGTAGTTGTTTTCACTTATGAAATATGTTTGTTTTGATTAATCTTTTGATGTGTCTCCATGTGTTGGTATTTATTAATTATGTTTAATTTCATTATCGGAGCAGGACAACGTCGGGACGGGGTGCACGACGTAGATAACAATGTATCAGTATTCGTGAATTACAAATTAAGTGTGCTTTGCTTGCACGACACTACTACATGCATGTCTACAAAATACGAACTTTCAATTCTTCTTACAATATGAAGAACCGTATAGGTAATTAATAAGGATATAAATACTCTAGAAGGGGGTTGCATAAAGTATGAGAACTTTTTTAAATATCGTGTATCAAGGCTTTGAAACAAGTTTCAAGGCGTTGAAGTCAATGTGTACGACTGGTGACAAAACTGGTTTTCAAGGCTTTGAAAGGAAATTGAAGGCCTTGACTTCGAAACCTGCAAAGCAACGTTAGCCACAATTTACGCGATATGAAATGCGGAATCAAAAGATTGATCAGGCGATATGTTTACGAAGTTCATCTCTAACAGCATACGTCTTCGTCCTAGGGTTTCTTTATCCTAGGATCTAACTATCTATTATCTGCTTCAAAGAGTCCTAGATACAACCTAGAAGAAATCCCCTTCTTCTCTCACTGTAGCCTCAATGCTACGATCAAGTCAACTCTATCCTAGCAATAATAGCCTAGTTACTTCGCAAAGTAACACACTCAAGTATAACACTGTCTAGATATGCCAATGGAGCTCTAGTGTTTATCTCTCTCTAAGGATGTAGACTTTTGTAACTAAAGAGGAAGATAAACTTTTGGAATGAACATGTTTGATCGCTTGAAGTCTTGGATTGTTTCCGTGTAAGCTTATTGTTCTTCTCTTCAATCGCCATCTTCATTTATAGTCTTCTGTGGACAACTTCTTAGCCGTTGTAAGATAGGCGTTGTACATGTCTTTTTTCTCCATGGAAAACGGTGCTTGGTTGAGGTGAAGTACCCGTTGTAAGATCGTTTATCTTCTCTCTTCTACTTCCTCTCTTTAACGCACGTTGAGAATCTTCATCTTCGTGATCTTCTCTTGCTTTGGAAATACTGTTGAAGATCTTGGTTTTGAAGATCCTAGATCTTCTCTCATGGATATGCTGTTGAAGATTTCCCTTGGATCCGAGTTCTTCTTACATGGATTCCGTTTGGAAGATATTCTTTTATCCTCTTTGCGTCTTCGGTTAAGATCTTGTGAGATCTTTTTGTTGTGGCCGAGATCTTCTCCTCAAGACCATTTGAAGATCTTCTTGTTGGATAGCCGAGATCTTCTCCTTTAGAATCTTCTTGATATCCTTTTGTTGAGATCTTAGAGTATTGTATTTAAAAAGCCTTTAACCAAATCCATCTTTGTAATGCTTTTCAAGGCTTCAGAGTTTATCCTTTGAAGTACTTTTCTAAGGCCTCCATGCTTGTCCTTTGTAATGTGTTTCAAGGCATGCGTTCTTCCTTTGAAATGCTTTCCAAGGCCTGTACACATTTAACAAACACAAACCATAACATGCAATCTAGAAATACAATCAATACTTGTTAGTTTATAAAACCGCATATAAATGTTAGGTCTTCCATCATTTACATCAAACAATTTATAATAAAGGTGGAATTACCAATCTCCCCCTTGATGGAAGACAAAATAAATATCGTACCTGCATTCAATGTTAGATATATGCATGCAATAATATCGAAAAAATGCAGAATGCAGTATGTCGGATCAACACACATTTAATTTCTCCCTATTTGTCTTTCAACAAGGGAGAAAAAATAGTTAAGTACGGGAGTTTTAAATTATTACAAACCCACAAAGTATTTTCAAAAACAAATACAGTTTAAAAATGAAGTCCCACAAACGTCGGATAAGGCCTTGAAATCAAAAACCAAGGGAACTTTGAAGTCCATGTCAAGGCCTTGACATCCATTTCAAGGCCTTGAAATCTATTTCAAGACTTTGAAAATTACTCTTGATTGTCCTCGTAAAACTTCTTCCGCCGTCTAGATTCTGATGTTCCTTCGCTCATGTCCCTGATTTCAGCCTCTAATCTCCATTTTCTATCTGCATGGGGTAGAGGATGTGTTTGATCTACACACTACGTTTACAGTTCATGAGCACGTTCTCAACCTTTTCTTGAGTGTGTTGTGCAACATCTTCTGTCAGGGACATAATTTTTTCAGTGGTGGTAAGGGTAAGAGCGTTCAGGAGGTACATTTTATTGATCTTCGCATGCATCACATACATAACCTCATGGTAGACATTCATTCTTCTCAATATATTTAGTTGGAAGTCAGTCATTTCTCTATTAAGAGAATTTAATTCCACCTCAAATCCTTCCAACCTAGTCTCAGATACACAAGGAATTGTAGGAACTGTAGGGGATGGTGTCACGGAAACTGCCTTACCCTTTAATGTCCATACTTCGGCAAGAGTCTTTTCTACCCCTAATCTTTCCAAACATTGTTCATCTATTTTTCCAGTCAACATTTGTTGATCCTCAGTGGAGGTGTCGATGAAAAAGTGAGCAAAAACCTTAGGCAGTAGACTCCCATAAGGTAAGGGGATGGCTTGGGTGGAGTTTATGATGTGGACCATGTGATTCAGGATTAGGTTAGGCATGCTAACATCCAACCTAGATAGAATCAAGTAGATCAGCTCTAGAGTGTGATCTGTCAACAGTTCCCTTGAGTTAGCTCGGGGAATCACTCACCTAACCAGAATAGTAAAACCAATCTTGTCTTCTAGGGTTAGGGAGGTGTATGTGAGCTGTCGAGACTTGGAGTTTGGGATTAGAAATTTCTCCTTTGCAAGCTTAATACTCTCAGATCTGGTGGGTGTGAGAGAAATTGGCATAACTTTAACTACTGTATCAAGGGTGAGATTTCCCTTTTCCCGTTTGGTTAAGAGGTTGACGTAGAACAACCTTGTAAGTCTGGTGAAAGCAGTTTCTCTTGGGTTGAGTACCTTCTAGATTGAGCAATTTTGGAGCATGGAGACACATGGAAGTTGAAGAGTCTCCAGGAACTCTGTGTCGACCGAATCGCACATGCAAAGTAGATGATTGTGGAATCCATCCAGCCATGTGTCCGGTATCTTTGATGTTCTTGAACCAGGTTGTTGGTAACCTGGTGTGAGGAAAGATTCCATATCCTTCGGAAAATTTGGCTCTTTTGAGGATATATGGGTTGTGTTTGCTCTGTGAGTCGAAGGAAGCCTAGGATGAGACCTTTCTTGATCCTTATCTGAGTTGAAATTCGAGTTTGCCAAATCCTATCCTTGTTATTCTTTTCCTAGTTCAACACAAGCCTAGGATGAGACTTACCCGGTGATTCCTTAATTTGTATACCCAAGATCTTGAGTGTTAGGTGATAAAAGTTTATTATTTATTAGGGTTTGAGTGTGCCTTCATCCCATCTTTGAGAGTTATCCTGAGACTTACCCGGTAAAGGCTGATTCTATTCCCTCGGGTGGTGTGTTGGGTTGAGATTATAGTTCCTTCCTTAGTACCTTGAGACTTACCCGGTGAGAGGATCTTTGGTTTGGGATAGTGAGTAGTGAGACTTACCCGGTGATCTATTTCCACCTTCGAAACACCTTCCCTTTGCAAACCTCAGCTTTGTCCACATTAACCTTTGAGATCTTGAGTCGGAACCACAACTGGATGCTTTTTAAATTTCTAGAATATGCATTTTCTTTATCTGATTATTACATCATCTATGATATCTTCGCTTTGTTTCTTGATTTTGATTGACCTTGGAGCATTTGCTGTTATTACAATTGATCCGTACATTGTGGGTTCGCATATTGTTTTAGGCTTGTATTTTAGGTTATAAATTTAAAGCTATTTCGTTCACCATACACACACGTCTGAGAGCGAACAAGTTTTTGGCGCCTGTAATATCCGGAATTTTTATTCCGTTTAATTCCGAATCAAATCGGATTTCGAGCCGTTGACGGTTTCCCATTCTATCTAGTATTTCTTTCTCCACAAATTTTATCATTTTATGTAGAATTTAATTCACATAAAATGATAGAATTATATCAAACCCTAATTCTTTTAATTGGTTCTTAACGACAAAGCTGTGACGAGACCATGACAAAGCTGAGACGAGGTCATGACGAAGCCCGACAACTATGTGACAAGGTCATGCATGGGCCTGACAAAGCCATGACGAGTTTTTGACAAGTTTTGACAAACTTCCAGCCTACTTATTTTTGCCTTGTTTCAACCCATTGTTCTTACTTGGATTTAATTTTTTCAGCCTTGCCTTAACCCTTACTGGTGGATTGAAGCAGCCTCAGCCCAACTCCAGCCTCAGCCTACACCCTTGCTTCAGCCCAACCAGAAGCAACCCAGGGAACTCACGCTTAGAACCGTCAGCCTCCCTCTCCCCATCTGATTGTAACAACTGCATACATGAAATAATTAAAGATCTATAACAGCCCTACATTCACGCCAGAAGAGAAGAAGTTGCAACGCTATTGCTCCCATCTCACGCCCCATAGTTCACGCTGCATTGTCTTGATTCTGCACATATTCAGCAACGTCCAACCACAAGAAATTTCAAGGAAAAGGGCCAGCAGAGGAGAGAACTACAGCAGCTGCTCGTCTATCTATTTTTGGAGCTGCTCGTCTATCTATTTCTGGAGCTGCTCATCTATCTATTCCTGGGGCTGCTCGTTGCACAAGCCTCGCCAGAAGCCGGAGTAGTGTAAGTGATTTCATTCAGCCCTTCTGCACCCAGTTCCTCTCTAAATCTAACTCTCAGTACACACTCCTTCCCAGAAGATAACCAGTTTGGAGGGCTGGTTCGTTCGTACCCTGCGGTGACAGAAGAGGAGACGGCCACCTTGGAATCGGACCCTCCCACACCCCGTGTAGCAGCTTAACTTTTGCATTCATCAAAACCTTGGGTAAAGGATCAATCATTCTTCCCTTATCTTGGCTGCAGTTCAATCTTTAAACTATAGATGAAATAAACATGTGTGTACTTAAGTTTTAAAATGTTTTAGTGTGGTGATGAGGAGAGATCGAACTAGAGAAGTGACGAGTAGTAAGCGAGTTGTTGTAGCCTCCTAGAGTGTCCAATTTCTGACCATTAGATGACCTAGTGAAGTAGATCAGATTATCATATAAATGGAAGTGAGAAACTCCCTTTAAAACTCCAATTTTGAAAGTAAGAATGGCCACTGTTGTGAACCAATGTTAAAAAGATTGGTTGAAGATCCACCGTTGAAAATTTGACAGATCATAGAAGGATATATGTAGTTTCTGTGTTAAAATTTGAGAATAAATGAACAGTCGGATTGAAAGTTATAGGGTCTCAAAGTGGAGTAGTTGAGGTATTTTTCCAGCATTGATTTTTGACTAAGTATAGGAACATTTTTAGTGTAGTAGCCAACTTTAAGGATTTTTGTAGAAGTGATAATTGAACAGTTTTAGGAAATTCTTGCTCCTATGAGTAGATTAGATATCATAGATAATTTAGAGATTTATTTTAGAATTTTTATAATTTTATTTTAATTTCATATTTGAAGCTGTAGTTGGACCTTAGTGACTTTTCGGGAAATAGAAAAGTGGCTAGTTTCTCTAGTTTTTACCTGAAATCATCCTAGGGAGTAGAATATGGTTAGTTAGCCTCAAATAAGAATTTAAGTACGTATTACGAGTTTTTGGAAGTTTCGGGACCAAGAGTAAAATAGTCAGGTTACCTTAAATAAGTACTGTAATAAATTATGTCCAAATAGAATCTTACATCTTAGGAGTTTCAGACTTCTAAGTACCTAGGGAAATGTTTTGACCCACGTGCCTCCTTTGACAGACAACTGAGTTTCTGCAGTCACCGATTGAGTGGTGGTTAAGAGAGAGAGTCGAGATTTGATTCTGATAAGTCCACGGACTAACTTAGCTGGCTTCTTGTATGAGTGAGATGTGTATGAGTGGTGTTTGTTAGTTAAGATAAATAACGAAATCGGAATAGGCTGACTTTAGTATATTGTGTAATTGACCCAAGTGTATGATAACGGGTAGTGACATCATCTGCCTAGCTCTTGCGAGAGTCTAGGAGGTTCCCTGCGACCAGCCCAGTCAGGTAGACGGTCAAATGCATTAGTACCATTCTGCGTTGGTAAACGGGGACAGGGGCGAGGTTTTGGAATCCCTCGTGTCATAAAATAAGTATAACTAGTAATGACATATCACCTAATTATAGATAACAAAAGGAACGAGTGTTGCATGCTGATTGTGTATGTTGTGTGATTGTGCTTTTACATTTATACTTATGCGTAGATTGTTAGCTAGCGGTTTTATACCGCTTGTAGATGCCTTGCAGGTTAGGGAGGCGATCGAGTGATCCGGCGGTAGTAGGCAGCCGGGGTTCCGTGCATTATAGGACGGGACTGTTATCTTTTATTTCACGACTGTTGAGACTGATGTTGTCATTTTGGTTTTGAGACTTGGCTGTATTGTTTTCAGATTTGAACTTTTCTTTTCGCTCATGATATAAAACTCTATGTTTTGCCTTTTTATTCGTGCCGTGTTGTAAGGTCCGATGAAGTTGTTGCCAGGCTAAGGGCCGAGACCCATTGTGAGGTCCCAGTTCGTCGCATTTCGAGTACTCTAGGATTCGGGGTGTTACAACACCGTTGCCGGGGACTGGTCAAGACCAAGTTCAGTTTTGGTTGTCTTTGGGGGCTGCTTCCCTTGTTGCTATTGATTGCTTTACTTGAGTGATTTCACAAGATATGTCCTTAGGTTTATGTAAAGAACTCGTGTTGGAAAGGTAATCGTTCCTTACGATCCCGAACCAGTTAGACATACAAAAGAAGATTGAAAGAAGCTAAGATGGTCGATCAAGATAATCGAGATCTTGAAGCCGAATTGAAGGAGGCATTGGAACAACTTCGCCTCAATAAAGAAGAACTGCAGAGAGAAAGAGACGAGACTCTTGCAAGAACTAAAGAGATTCAAGCAGATATGGCCGCTCTACGAGCTCAAATTCAACCTCGACCGGTCCTAGGTTCTCGACCGAGGCAGGATCCAGCCCTAGTTGCACCAGCCGAGATACACTCACCACCTCGGATGCCGGCCATGGTAGACCGAGGTGATCTTTTTGCTAGTGCTCCTTAAACCCTAGGTCAAAGGATGGACCCGAACCAACAAGTGCGACGTCCAGGAGTTAATCTAGAAGATCCAACAAAGTATGATTATGAACTTCGACCTCCTCAAGTTCTAACTATGATTCGACAATGTCAATTTGGAGGCATGGAAAGTGAATCTCCACATCAACACATTCAATATTATGAGATCCTTATGGAGACTTTGAGACCATCAAGAGTGGAGAACAACAACTACAAGCTAAGATTTCTACTTCTGTTTGAAAGACAAGGCGCTAACTTGGTATCAATCCCTTCCAGCTAGAAGAGTTAACACATGAGAAGAGATGACTACGGAGTTTCTTACTAAGTTCTTTCCCCCATGAAATACCGTTGAATTAAGGGGTAAGATCAATGCTTTTGTTATGAAGGATAAAGAAAGTTTGTTCAAGTCATGGGAGAGGTTCAAGGACCTCCTACTAGATTGCCCTTACCATAGGATTCCAAAGATCGAGTTGCTAGAGTTTTACTTCAAGGGGTTGGATGAGGAAACTCAATTCAAACTCCAATCACTTTCCGCTGGAGCTTTTATGGATACACCGGTTGATGAAACTTGGGAGTTTATTGAGAAGCTAGCTTTACACTTGGAGAAGTACTCCCATCGAAGAGTTGAAGATGGAGCGAATCGAGTTAGCTTTCCGGACACAAATTCAAGT
Organism: Fagopyrum homotropicum; assembly: GCA_033239125.1. Lineage (NCBI taxonomy): Eukaryota > Viridiplantae > Streptophyta > Magnoliopsida > Caryophyllales > Polygonaceae > Fagopyrum > Fagopyrum homotropicum. Next base: position 106,407,689 of record BSWB01000006.1, on the reverse strand, counting down.
TCAGCTCAACTCACCACGCTCAACAATGAAGTTAAGGAATTGAAAGAGCTTTTGTTAGCTCAAACTAAGGAGAAGCAAGATGCTGGATATGTGGGGAGAGGAAACTATCAAGGACCGCAGAACAACAACAATTACAACAACAACAACAACAACAACAACAACCACAGGAATTTCAACAACAATTGGAGATCAAATTAACAAATTCCCGGTAACCCTTATTCTCATGCTGAAAATGCTCTTAACCCCCCCCTTCTTCTTCTTCTTCTTCTTCTTCTTCTTCTTCTTCTTCTTCTTCTTCTTCTTCTTCTACTCCATTGAGAAGCCAAGAGCCATCATCAAGCTCGTCCCAGCCACCCAAGAAGCCGGACGTTGTGCTGGAGGCTATATTGATCAAGCTCAACGCTATGGAGACATCTATGAATTCGTTTTCAAAGGCACAAAAAGCCTTAGAACAACAAGTTTTCAACAAGGCTAATGAAGCACCAAGAGATCCTAGTAAACTTCCAGAAAGGACAGAGAACAACCCAAAAGGACAAGTCATGGCGATCATAACACACAGTGGATTGAAGACTGTAGATCTAGTACCTCGGTCGGACCACGATCAGACAAGGAACACCTCGATCGAGGTGCCAACCGAGATGGAGCCCCAAAAAGCGAAAGAAAAAGCTGATGTTTATGTCCCACCACCTGCTTATAAACCACCACTCCCATTCCCTCAGTCTAGGGCACGGGCGCATCTAGACAAGCACTTTGGTAAGTTTCTTGACCTTATGAATAAGCTACATATTAACATCCCTTTCATTGATGCTATCCTAGGAATGCCCGCCTATGGGAAGTGTTTGAAAGAGATCTTATCAAGGAAGAGAAAGCTGAAAGACTTTGGAGAAGTACGGATGACCTCTAGATCTTCAAAGTTCATTCAAATCATGTAGGAGAAGATGCCACCTAAGTTGAGAGATCCCGATTCATTTTGTATTCCCATCCAAGTTGGGGATGTGATGTATGGTGCACTTTGTGATCTAGAGTGTGAGCATCATTCCTCTAGCACTTTGTGAGAAGATCGGCCTTGGAATTCCCAAGCCCGTGAAGATAATGTTATACATGGCAGATCGCTCCATTACCCTCCCCGTTGGTATCTTGGAGGATGTTCCCGTCAAGCTAGGTAATTTCTACATACCTATAGACTTTGTTGTGCTGGACATTCCCGTAGATTATCCCATTCCTATCATTATCGGAAGACCATTTCTAGCAACATTGGGTTGCAACGTTAATTGTAAGAACGTCAAGTTGAAGTTCAATATTAGTGGCGATCATGTGTAGTTTTCACTATTGGCTGCAATGAAGGGAGAGCCTTTGGAAGATGACATCTTCAACATCTATGATGAAGAAGATTCTCGAGAATCGGTGAGCTCTATCCTGAATAAAGATCCTCTTGAGAAAGTTTTGAGTTTTAGTATGATGGAGGAAAGTGTAGATGTTTTGTGTGATGCAGATGTGCGAAGCTTGGAAGCATTGGAAGCAGATCTAGGAGCTAGATTCGACAAACTTATCCAGGAAATAAAGAGCACATTAGGTTTTGGTCCCAATTCTAATACCTCGACCGAGACAGTTTCTAGAGCAAGGGAGGTGATCTTATCTGAAGAACACCTCGGTCCACCATCTCAGACCATGACCGAGACAACAAGCGAGATGAAGTCAACTGAGACGCCCATTGATGATTCATTCTTTGATGATCATTCACCGTTGGTGGAGCATTGGCTTCGCCAAGTTTCTGATGATAGAGAGCCTTGGAATGCTAATATTGTCAACTATCTTATTTGTCAAGAAGTACCTCCCGGATGGACATACGCTCAAAGGAAGAAGTTGTTCAAGGATGTACGTCACTATTATCGGAATGAACCTCTACTCTTCAAGAGAGGTCCGTATGGGATGCTTTGACGATGCATTCTAGAGGATGAAGCTGCTAGTGTCATACGACATTGTCACTCACTTCCTTGTGGAGGGCATGCTAGCGCTCACAAAACGTGCGCTAAGGTATTACGTTCCGGTTTCTTTTTGCCTACATTATTTAAGGATGTGCATTCCCTTGAGAAGGTGGGGATATTCATATCCACAATGGCTCAAGGATTATCATACCGTACGGTTGCTGAGAGATTCCAACGATCTACACGAACTATTTCAAATGCTATTTATGAGATCGTTGAAGCCATTGTGGGCCGCAATAAAAGGTTTCGTGGTATGATTTGAGATATTATTAAACCTACAGACCTTTTGTTTGCTAAAGTGACAAATCACATTTAGAAGGACCAACAATATTCCCAATACTTCAAGGGGGGCAATTAGTTGTACAGATGACACTTATATAAGTGCTTGCATACCTGAGGCCGATCAGATACCTTATAGGGGACGGAAAGGGATATGCACATTCAATGTCGTTGTGGTATGCGATTTTGACATGTTGTTCACCTTCGTTTCAGCTAGGTGGGAGGGATCAGTACATGATGCAAAGGTCTTCGAACAAGCGGTTAATACCCCTCTAGGGCATTCCCATACCCACCACCTGGTAAGATCTTCGCTTAACTCAACTCAACAATGTTGTTTTTTCATGTCTTCCAACTAGCGGTTAAATCAATAATGATTTCAATTATTCAGGTCGTTATTACTTATGCGACAAGGGTTACCCATATAAGTAAAGGTATATGGTACCGTACTCGAAGACACGGTACCATCAATGTCAATTCGATAATGTCCCACTTGGGAATTCCAAAGAGGCTTTCAACAAACGTCACTCTTCTCTATAAAGTTGCACTGAAAGGTCATTTGGACTCTTGAAGGTGTGTTGGAAGATATTGAAAGTCATGTCATGTTACAGAGTTGACACACAGGTTCACATTATTCTGGCTTGTTTTGCCCCACATAATTTCGTCAGGATTAGACGTGTCACAACAGACTGTGTAGATGATGATGTATTTATGGGGATGGAAGATGAAACTATCTTGGATGATGATAGTGATGATGAAGACCTTCTTCAAGGTGACGATAATGAAGAATCTGATGGAGAAGAATTTGTAGAACATTCTACTGTTGGAGGGACGAAAAAATTAAGCGATGAGATTGTTGTCATGCTTTAGACACAAAACTGATCATTGCACTTTCACAACTACATTGTAATTTTTGGTCAAACTCGATTATTTTGTGATGATTAGTGATATCTTTTTGGTTATACACTAATCAAGTAATTATCAAGTATTTTTGTGATGATTAGTGATGTCTTTTTGGTTATACACTAATCAAGTATTTTTTGTAGAACATTCTCAGTTACTGTTCATAGTTGTAATCGTGTATAAAATTTTTTATTTCCTCAGCTACTGTTTGAATGAGATTGTCTATTCAAGCCATATTAGAGCCAGCTCTTTCTTGGAAGAGACCGTTTCATTACACTGCAACTGCATGCGGATTTCCTATCATGACTTACGTTTAGTTAAATTCTAAATCGGCAGAAACTATTTTATGGTTGCAGTTAGGGGTGGCCTTTGGGGGGGGGGGGCAAGGTGGGGCAGTTGCCCACCCTCCAAAAAAAAAATTGGTGGAAAAAAAATGATTACAAGATGAGTTGTGGATTCTCTCGTTAATAAAATTATTTCCTACGATTTTTTTAATATCAATATTCTTGTTTTATATTTAAATCTTTTTTTGGATCTTTCGCCGAAGTGAACAAAACTTCAAAAGAATTTCCCGTTTTAGGCTTAGAGTGAAATAATTCAACAAAATGCACGAGATTTGTGGTTCGGAGTAGAAGCGCGGTCTTAGACCGCACTCTTATTTGTAAAACGCGTTGTCGAGGATAACGTTTTAATATCCGAAATAAAGATAATAAAAACATAAATAGAGGTGCGGTCCTAGACCGCACCATAGTATAACGGTTTTGAAAGAAAAAAAAAAGATAAAGAGGCGCGGTTATAAACCGCGCCTATAGGGAAACTTTTTTTTTTTTAAATCAACATTTTTTATAGACCGCGCGGTTATAGACCGTTTCATTACAAAGCTACCATTTTTGTTTGTTTGTTAGACATTTTTTTAACCCATGTCAGGGTTTATATGAACAACAAAAACCAAAGGACATGCAAGTTTGAACACAATAAACAAAGATGTGAAATCATTACTAAGCAAGAGTATAATCTCGAAGTTTGGCATATGAACATGAATACTAAATGGAAGAAATATAACAGGAAAGAATTAAACTTTATATTTTTACCCCCAACTAATAGTAAAAATAAAGAGAACCATTCTCACAATCAACATCTACAAGATTATTCCATAAAGATTGCTTTTCATTTCACTTTTCATATGAAACTATTGAGATATTGTGAAATTGATCCAACCAATTTAGTTGAACATGGACGAATTACAGAGAAAGACTGCCATCAAAGGCACTTCCTTGTTCCTCCCGAAAGCGAAAAATCCGAGCACCTACACAAGCTAACTATATATCGTCATGACATGATAAAAGACGAGGTTATGGGAAATTATATGCACTTGGTTGCTAGAGGGTACTATCAATACCGAAAAGAAGTAAAGATGCAAGTAAAAATGAAGTTTGCATTTTGGATCTTAGGGCATTCCCACCCTAAATTCTACTATCTCATTAAATGAAGTTTGCATTTTGGAACTGTCGAGGTATGAGGAAGAAAAACTTTTGGACTGACCTGAACATGACTTGTAAGAATGATCATATTAACATGATCATGCTTACGGAGATAAAAACTAGTATTGAACCAGTTGAGATATGTTGGAAAAAAGCGGGCTTCGATAACATTTGTTTCGTCCCAGCTGACAGCTTTTCTGGGGGTCTCTACCTCTTATGAAAAAGCTACCAATTGATTAATGAAAAAATCGAAGTAATTACAAAAGAAAAAAGATTTGTAACTATGATGCATACCAATCTTTCCACTAATGTTAAAATATGCATCACATTTATATATGCTCCACCTAATGAGCTTCACAAAGATGCATTTTGGAACAAACTAGAAAATCATATTAACATAAACACCCACCCGACATTGGTCATAGGGGACTTCAATGACCTCCTAAAGGTATTGGACAAAATGGGAGGCGCACCAGTCACAAGTAGTAAGCTTAAAAGACTGTATATGTTCACTCAGAATTGTAGTATGATGGACCTTGCGACAAAAGGAAATGAATTTACCTGGAGAAAGCGTAAAGATGGTGAGAACAATAATCTAGAAAAACTAGATAGAGCAATGGCACAACCGGACATTCTGCAAGCTTACCAACAAATCTTTACCTTGGACCATGCATTTACCACCTCAGATCACTGTCGTATTTCGGTGGATCTACGTAGTACTAATGAACAAATTAAGGTTAAACCCTTTCAGTTTGAAATGATGTGGACACAAAGGAAGGATTGTGAGAACTTGGTTAAACAAAATGGAGACCCACTTCCAAGGAAGCCACATGTTCAATCTAGTAAGGAAAATTACACTTTTAAAAGCTAAGTTAAAAATTTGGAGCAGAGAAACATTCGGTAACATAAACAGACAACTTAGGGAGGTTGACATAAATATGGAAAAACTGTAGGAAAAGAGAATGCCTCATTGAATATCAACAAAAATACTGGATGCAAAGAGCCAAATCTAGCTCAATAAAACTCGGTGACCGAAATACTAAGTTCCATCATCGAAAAACAACAGGAAGAAGGAACCACAATAACATATCAACAATCGTTAAGAATAATGGAAATATCCTAGTTTCTGAAGAAAATATTGAAAATGAATTCATTTCAGAGTACGAGAATAGATTTAAAGCCACAACCATTAATACGTCGGAACTCCACAAACAACTAGAAAATATTCATCATGAAATTACTGAACTGGAAAACAAAAAATTAATTAGTCCTTTCACCAATGAAGACATCAAAAAAGCAATGTCAGAAATTGGTGGTGACAAATCACCAGGACCAGATGGCATGCCAGCTGGCTTCTTTCACAAATATTGGCACATTATGGGCCCTACTGTTATCCGAGCAATCAAAAGCTTCTACTATTCGGGGAAAATACTCAAACAAATTAACCATACATTCATTACCTTAATTCCGAAAAACGATAACCCATCTGCTACAACACACTATAGACCAATCAGTCTATGCTCAACAGTTTATAAAATTATTGCAAAAATCTTGACGAATAGACTAAGAGAAGTAATTCCAAAGCTCATCCACCCACTACAAGGAGCCTTCACCAAAAACAGATCAATTCACGACAACATCTTGATAGCCCATGAGATCTTTCATGGATTTAAATCGAAAAAAGGAAAGGAAGGTTATATTGCAATCAAATTAGACATGGAAAAGGCATACAATAGAGTAGAATGGCCATTTATTATGGTTGTCTTAAGAAAATTCGGATTCTCAAGTAAATTCACTGGTTGGATTAATGAATGTATTTTCACAACCTCCTTTTCAATTTTGATCAACGACAAACCGACTAAGATTTTTCATCCACAACGGAGATTACGTCAAGGGGACCCCTTATCTCCCCTTCTGTTCAATCTTGTCGCAGAGGTCCTGGCAAGAAATATCCAAAGAGCAAGCTACGAAGACAAGAAAAGTATTGGGTTCCCCATTTCCAGAGCCGGAACCAACATTCCGTTCCTGGCATTTGCTGATGACATAATTATTTTCGCAAAAGCCAGCAATTTGGCCTGCAAGAAAGTCCTTGAAATTATATCCAAATACTGCCAAGTCTCCGGACAAAAAGTCAACTACCATAAATCAACTTTTCAAACGTCCGGAAATGTAGACAACGGAACTAAAAGATTGATCCAACAAGACACGAATATCTCGCCAAGCACAAGCCTTGAAAAATACTTATGTTGCCCAATTATCAATGGACGTGTAAAAAAATCTATGTTTGAGGAGGTCATTAATAAATCCAAACAACAACTATCCAAATGGAAGGTTTCAACCCTATCTCAGGAGGGAAGAACTATCCTAATCAAAGCCAATCTTAATGCCAAACCCAGCTTTATCATGCAAAGCTTCATGCTACCGGCATCGATACATAAAGAACTTGACTAAATTAACAGACAGTTATTTTGGAACAAAGATGCTAAATATCATCCACTAATCAGCTGGGATAAAACTTGTAAACCGAAAGAATTTGGCGGAGTTGGAATAAGAAAAGTTGAGGACATGAATAAAGCACTACAAATGAAACTTCTTTGGAAAATTATGGCTGAGCCTAATAATATATGGGTCAAAGTGATCGAGGAAAAGTACCTTTAAGGAAATCGATTATGGCCCTACACGATGGGAAAAACACTTCTTGGCAATGGAAGAGACTTATGAAACTTCGTTCGGAATTTGAGAAGGGACTGAAATGGAAATGTTGGTGATGGACAAACTATTAGAATTTGGAAAGATATTTGGATTGGAGACCAAATATTAAAACAATGTGTTAAAAACAAAGAACTCATTATCAATAGAGATGAAACTATTAATAACCTCATTAAGAATGGGCCATGGAACCATGAAAAGATCAGAAACCTTATTGAACCATTGACATCAAAATATGTGGGTGATAAAATCTTAAATCTCCCACTCCCTTCCTGTAATATCCGGAATTTTTATTCCGTAGCAAACCGGATTTCGACCCGTTGAGCTTTATCTGTCTACTTAGTTAGACACCATATTTCAAAATTTTATCATTTTATGTAACTTCATTTCACATAAAATGATAAGATTCTTATAACCAACCCTAATCCTTCAAACCCTAATTTTTATATCACCTATCTTTGACAAAGTCGTGACGTCCTTTGGACGAGACCATGCATGGGCTTGACAAAGTCATGGCATGTTTTGACAAAGTCTTGACAATACTCAGCCACATATTTTTCCTCTTTTTCTTTCAAGCCCATCTACCCTTCCTCCTTGTTGTAGCCCATGTCTTGGCCTTGCTTCAGCCCGGAGTGCGTCGGCCCAACTACTTGAGCCGACCAGCGAAGTAGCTTGCTTCAGCCCGGAGTGTTTTGGCCCAGCTTCACGACCAGCCCAGCTAGAACAAGGTAGCAGCCAGTCTCCACTCTCCTACCCATCCCGTAACAACAGCCACTCGCCCTCTTTACTCACATACGTAACGGCTGAAGATATGGGGTGATGGCCGGATATCACGCTGGAGTTTATTTTCTTTCCTTCTGTATGAGATCCCGACCTTCTTTACTTCTGTAACGACTTAAAATGCATGCATAGTCGGGTTGGGATAGAAAGTACGAACGACCACCACTACCTCCACAGATCTTGGTATTCTTAGTATTATCACTTTAGACTTTTACTGCTTATGATAGATTAGTTAGATTATAACTGTAGTTGTTATCGCTCGTGCAGATGGCACGTACTAGGGCTACACCAGCGACTAGCCGAGGTAGGGGTCGTCCCCCTCTTCCTCCAGCTAGACAGGATCGAGCTGATAGGACCCCTGCTGTTAGAGGGTGTGGTCGTGGAGGTAGACCTCCACTAGGGAGAGGTCGAGGACGAGTCCCTCGAGAGGATCCACCTGCAGCGAGTATGCCAGATGCTGTTGTGGAAGAGGTTGCTGAGAGCATGGTTCCCGAGGTCGGGAATGAGACCACTGCTAGGTCTGGAGCGCATAGAGCACGTTCGACTGAGTCAGGACGTGTTTCTATTGGAGCATCTGAGTACAAAGAGTACAGAGCATACGTCGAGCGTATGGAAGAGGCTGCCAGAGCAGAGAGACTTACCCAGGTACCACCGGTACCGGTTAGGTCAGTTCAGGTGACACAGGGAGTGCCTCAGGTGCCGGCTGTACCTGAGAGGAGAGTTGAGGCTGATAGAGCTCCTGCTGGGTCTAGAGCACCGAGACCGGATGAGTGGTTGAAGGCTTTCAACTCTCAGAAAGTCCCCTCAATCAGTGGAGAGATAGGGTTAGAGGTGGAGCACTGGATTGGACATGTAGAGACTGCCCTAGAGGCGATACGTTGCCCAGAGGATCGACAGGTGGATTTGGTGCAGACATGTTTCACGGAGGATGCTCATTCCTGGTGGCGTACCATTCGTAGCCGAGTCACCAGTTGGGAGCAGATGAGGAGCATTGTTAGAGAGAGGTACTGCCCTGTCTCGCTGAGGAGAGAGAGGTTTCAGGATTTCATTGAGGCGGGATTTGAGGATATTCCGATTGCTGCTGCCATCAAGAAGTTTCAGAAGGAGTTGACCCTACTTGGACTAGTTGCACCTCCGGAAGAGCGGCATGTTTACCTCTTCTCCCGAAGATTGAGAGAGAGTACCCGATCTTATCTTACAGGATTTCGTTGCGAGTCTCTGTCAGACTACCAAGATCGGGCCTTTGCATATGAGAGAGATAGGCCAGTTTTGAGGAGAGCAATTCAGTCTGGTGGGCCGGATAAGTGGCAGAAGATAGGACATGCTAGTAGCAGTGCAGTAATAGCAGGTTAGGGCGAGGACAGATTCCAGGGAGGCCCAGCTACCACCCTACAGTTCAGACTTCCGGTAGAGATTGACAATGCTTTAAATATGGTAGCCGCGATCATATTAAGACGGACTGCCAAAGGCCACATACTACATGCTTCACTTGCGGGAAGCCGGGACACAGGGCTACTTTCTGCCATCATGGTAGAGCTCCTTCACAGCAAGGATCTTCTCCTGCAAGTGCTGAGAGGAGTGGACAAAGACCCCCTCAGTACCGAGCACCGAGTCAGCAGTAGCAACAGTACCGGGCTCCAGGGCACCCTGCTTCACATAGTACTGCACAGGGATCAGGCCGTGGCAGGGGACATGGTAGTACCACTAACACCAAAGGAGGCCCGTCGAGAGTGTTTGAGCTAAGGAGCACTGAGCAGCCTGCAGCAACTGCGACCACAGGTACTATCTGGATCCATGACTTACCTGTGCGAGTTTTATTTGATACGGGTACTACGCACTCCTTTATATCAGATGCATGCGTAGATAGGTTGTCCTTAGCTACATTAGAAGGTGTAACTTTTGTGGTTGGTTTACAAGATGGGGGTAAGATTAGAGGATCCCGAGAGATTTATGACTGTCCTATTCATCTGGGGGGCCAGGATTGGCTGGTAAATTTTCTAGTCATGCCTTTAGCACATGAGGACGTGATTTTGGGGATAGATTGGATGACTAGACATGGAGCAGTCTTAGACATTGGTAGGAGAACTGTGACTGTCGCCACTAAGGAGGGTCACAGAGTGATATTCCGAGGTTGGGACCTCGGAAAGTCCGGCACAGTTATCAGCGCAGTGAGAGCAGCGAGACTGATAGCATAGGGTTGTGAGGCCTTCTGGTGTTATGCCATGAAGGAGCGCAAGAGCTTGACGGTAGAGGAGATACCAGTTGCATGCGAGTTTGCAGAGGTATTCAATGACGACCTGCCAAGGTTACCCCCACAGAGGAGCGTCGATTTCAGCATCGAGTTAGAGCCGGGCACGAGACCGATCTCGAAGGCCCCGTACCGTATGGCACCGATAGAGCTGCTTGAGCTGAAGAAGCAGTTAGAGGAGTTAGAAGAGAAGGGCTTCATACGCCCTAGTGTTTCTCCCTGGGGAGCACTAGTGTTATTTGTGAGGAAGAAGGATGGATCGATGAGGCTGTGCATTGATTAACGGGAGTTGAACAAGGTCACCATCAAAAATAAGTATCCACTACCTCGCATAGATGATCTGCTGGACCAGCTGCATGGAACGTCAGTGTTCTCGAGGATAGACTTTAGATCGGGTTATCACCAGGTGAGGGTGAGAGACCAAGACATACCTAAGACGGCATTCCGGACTAGGTATGACCACTATGAGTTTGTACTGATGCCATTCGGGCTCACTAATGCACCAACAGTATTTATGGAGTTGATGAATGGGATTTTCATCGACTTCTTAGACCAGTTTGTAGTGGTCTTCATTGACGACATCCTAGTTTGCTCTAGGAGTCGAGAGGAGCATGCCGGGCACTTGAGGACAGTATTACAAATTCTACAGGATAGCCAGCTATATGCTAAGCTATCCAAGTGCGAGTTCTGGATGTCAGAGGTGGCTTTCCTAGGCCATGTAGTGACTGCTGAGGGGATTAAGGTCGATCCGGCGAAGATTGAGTCAGTGTCTTCTTGCCAACCTCCGAAGAATGTTAAGGAGGTTCGCAACTTTCTTGGATTGGCAGGTTATTATCTCCGGTTTGTGGAAGGGTTTTCCCTGATTGCCCGACCACTTACTTGTGTTCTGAGGAAGACTACTCGGTTTGTCTGGTCTGAGCCGTGTCAGCAGAGTTTTGAAGAGCTGAAGAGGAGATTGACGTCTGCTCCGATTCTAGCACAACCTGAGGGTACAGAGGAATTTGTAGTGTACAGTGACGCATCCAAGTTGGGCTTGGGGTGTGTCTTGATGCAGAGGGGTAAGGTCATAGCATATGCGTCTCGACAGCTGAAGACGTATGAGGAGAACTACCCCACACATGACCTAGAGTTAGCTGCAGTAGTACATGCTCTTAAGATCTGGCGTCACTATCTCTATGGGGCGACTTGTCAAATCTTCACAAATCATAAGAGTCTGAAGTACATATTCACTCAGCGGGAGTTGAATAACCGCCAGAGGCGGTGGTTAGAGTTGATCAAGGATTTCGACCTTGAGATTCTATACCACCCCGGGAAGGCGAATGTAGTTGCTGACGCTTTGAGTCGGAAGACGCCTTGGAAGAAGGCGATAGCCCGGTTGATAGTACAACCACAGTTGCAGAGAGATTTAGCTTGGTTGGAGGTAGAGATTTAGTTTCCAGGTACAGCGCATCAGTTGGCTACCTTGGAGTTACTTCCTGATTTGTTGGGTGAGATCCGACAGAAGCAAGAGACTTGTCCGACTTTGACCCAGATTCAAGACAGGATGTCTCGAGATGAGGCACCTCAGTTCACTATTGGTGCTTATGGAGTGATGAGACGTCAGAACCACATTTGCGTGCCATCAAACAGTGAGTTGAGACAGAGGATACAAGGTGAGGCTCACACTACCCCATACTTAGTACATCCTGGAGCGAGTAAGATGTACAAGGACGTGAGATGTTCCTTCTGGTGGGGTGGTTTGAAGTCCGATGTAGCTCGGTATGTAGCTCAGTGTGCGACCTGTCAGCAGGTCAAGATTGAGCATCGTAGGTCCGGGGGAGAGCTCCACCCACTGCCAGTACCCCAGTGGAAGTGGGAGGATATATCCATGGACTTTGTCACGGGTTTGAGACTCAACAGAGGTTTTGATGCTATTTGGGTAGTAGTAGACCGTCTGACGAAGACCGCGTGTTTCATTCCGATCAAGGAAACATGGCCGGTAAGTCGTCTAGCTGAGGAGTTTACCAGACATATTGTGAGACTCCATGGAGTACCGAGGACTATCGATTCCGACAGGGATGGACGTTTCACCTTGAGATTTTGGCAGTAGGTACATACTGCTTTGGGGACGAGTCTCCACTTTACCACTGCTTATCACCCACAGACCCACGGTCAGTCTGAGAGGACCATCCAGACGTTAGAGGACAAGCTACGAGCTTGTGTACTGGATTGGGGACAGGTATGGCCTGATCACCTTCCCCTTGTAGAGTTTTCATATAATAACAGTTGGCACGCGTCTATTGAAATGGCACTGTATGAGGCTTTGTATGGACAAAGATGTCGCACCCCATTGTGTTGGGACGAGCCTAGCAGAGTTGATGGGGTAACTCCAGATCAGATACAGGATGACAATGCCCGGATTGCCTTGGTCCGAGAGCGTATGTTAGCAGCTCAGAGTCGTCAGAAATCCTACGCCGACAAGCGGCCTCGACCTCTGGAGTTTAAGGTAGGTGCACAAGTGTGGTTGCGATTGTCACCGATGAGAGGCGTCGGGCGTTTCAGCATTAAGGGGAAGCTGAGTCCCCGATATGTCGGCCCATTTGAGATCTTGCAGAGAGTTAGAGAGGTTGCCTACCGCTTAGCACTGCCACCGAGATTGGAGGGGGTCCATCCGGTCTTTCATGTATCTCAGTTGAGAGAGTACATACCGGATCCTAGACACTTCATTAGTCATGAGGATCTGATAGTTGAGCCAGACCACACTTTTGTGGAGTACCCAATAGCCGTCCTAGAGCACAGTACTAGATGTCTACGTTCTAAGGAGATACCGATGTTGAGGATCCAGTGGTCTAGACGAGGAACCGATGAGGCTACCTGGGAGACAGAGGAGAGCATTAGACGTAGCTATCCTGAGTTCTTTGCGGAGTTAGCTGCTACTTCGGTACCGACGGGTTAGTACTTAGACGTTAATTGTACGACTTTTGTGATTATATGTTAAAATGAGTGTTTATGTTTATGTGATGTCTAAATAAGTTATGTGAGTAGTTTTGCATGCTAGAAAACGAGATTAAAATTGGAGTGAGGCCAGAGTATATACAATTTGAGGGTGAGAATGTTTTGGGTAGATACCTTATTCTAAGTTTCGGGACGAAACTTAATTTTAAGGGGGTACTGATGTGATATCCGGAATTTTTATTCCGTAGCAAACCGGATTTCGACCCGTTGAGATTTATCTGTCTACTTAGTTAGACACCATATTTCAAAATTTTATCATTTTATGTAACTTCATTTCACATAAAATGATAAGATTCTTATAACCAACCCTAATCCTTCAAACCCTAATTTTTACATGACTTGTCTTTGACAAAGTCGTGACGTCCTTTGGACGAGACCATGAGGAGTTATGACGAGACCATGATAAGATTATGACAAAGCCATGCATGGGCTTGCCAAAGTCATGGCATTTTTTGACAATGTCTTGACAATACTCAGCCACATATTTTTCCTCTTTTTCTTTCAAGCCCATCTACCCTTCCTCCTTGCTGTAGCCCATGTCTTGGCCTTGCTTCAGCCCGGAGTGCGTCGGCCCAACTACTTGAGGAGACCAGCGAAGCAACTTGCTTCAAACCGGAGTGTTTTGTCCCTACTTCACGACCAGCCCAGCCAGAAGAAGGCAACATCCGATCTCCACTCTCCTACCCAGCCCGTAACAGCAGCCACTCGCCCTCTTTACTCACATACGTAACGGCTGAAGATATGGGGTGATAGCTGGATATCACGCTGGAGTTTATTTTCTTTCCTTCTGTACGAGATCCCGACCTTCTTTACTCCCTCTCCTGATTCCTTGCTTCTCGCCAGACCTCACGTCTGCACACGTTCGGAACGACTTCCCTTTTGAGAACCTGTAAGGCGCAACCAAGTACGAGAAGCCCAACACTAGCACCGGACGCTGGCGCAGTGAAAGTGCAGCCCTATCCAGATCTTCGTCCTTAGCACCGAGTCTTTCCCCACTCTCAGTGATCGAACAAGCCCGCACCTCCCTTTGTCCCTCCTGGTAAGGCCAATCCCTTTCACCATCTTTTATCTCCTTGCTGTCATGGTTACATTGACTCATCACCTCTTTTCTGTGTCGATCGAATACACAACTGTTGCAGCAATGAGACCAACCATCACTCCCGGATTAGTGGTGCAGATCGGAACCAACAACAACGTGTCCTCCTAGCTGCAATCCGGTAAGAGTCTACACCTAGATTAACATAGGTTTCTGATTAGTTTAATGTAGGCATGTACTGAGGCTTGTAAGTTTCGAACTGAGGACCTTTAGGTAGAATAAATGGAGGAATTGCTGGCGGTGAGAGTCAGAGCTGAGACCTCCTGCTTAACTGGTTTTTCAGCATTAAACTGCTGTGTTTAGAATGGAATTTTGGTACCTTAGAATGATCATCCACCGTTGAATTTTGATATGTCGTAAACCGATATACATAGGTTAGGGTGTTAAAATTTAGGAACGAGTTAACGGTCGGATTAGAATCTATGAGGCCTCAAAGTAGGGTTGTAGGGCTGTTTTCCAGCAGGGGCATTATTTTGGCTAAGTATAGAAATACTAGTTTTTACTCCAACTTAAAGAAGTTATGTAAGAGTTATGGTTTATTATTTTTTAGAGATTCTTGATCCTATGAGTAGATTGGGTATCACAGATAACCTTAAGAATTATTTTGGAATTTTTAGGAAATTATCCGAGCTTCATATTTAAAGCCGAAGTTAGACCTTAATGACCTTTCGGAAAATAGGAAAAAGTGTAAGTTGCTAATCTGTAACCAAACCCAGCTTTAAGAGTTAAAATATGACTTTTGGTCTTAAAGAAGAGTTTAAAATTAAAGTATAGAATTTTTGGAAGTTTCGGGGCGAAGGGTAAAATAGTCTTTTTACCATAAATTAGCACTGTTGTCGATTCAATTCTAATAAGATCTACTAGCTTAGAAGTTTAGACTTCTAACTGCCTAGAAAGTGCGCTGATGCACTTACCTCCTTTTGACAGGAAACTGAGTTGCTACAGCTACAGAGCGAGTTGGGTTTTCAAAGAGTCGAGACTTGTAACAGGTAAGTTCTTTGGGCTTACTTAGCTGACTTCTGGATATGAGTGTGGATAATGATGGTGGTGTGTGATTGAGATGTTTAGAATTATAGGTTGTAATAAATATTTACGGACCTATACTTGGCCTAAGAGTAACGGGCGGTGGCATTCTGCTCAGTTAGCCTAAGGGCGCTGGGGTTTCTTTAGGGACTAGTCCATACTCGGTTTGTAGTGATGCTACCAGCGGAGGTAAGCTAGACCTACACCCAGTTGGATAAGGAACGGAGGTGAGAACTGTTAAGAGTTCTCATGCCACAACTGTAAAATTGAATAAGATGAATCACCTAAGTATTAGATAATAATCGGTTGTGTGACAACATGATGTTTGTTTATATTATTTTGAGTGTGTTTGTGCTGTTATTATTTTTGCTTATATTTGGATAGTTAGCTAACAGTTGTTATGTTGTGTAGACGTACCACATGTTAGAGCAGATGCCGAGTGATCCGGATGGTAGTGGTCAGCCGGGGTGTCATACTTAGTAGGACGTGTTGCAATTTCCTTTTTGTTGGTTTTCCAGTTATGACCTTGGTCTCTTTTTATCTGTTGTTGATACCTTGTGTTTTCCGGCTGTTAGTACTTTTGGTCACATTAATAACGTTGTTAAGACTTAATTTATGATTTTTGGTTTTTTCTTATTTGTGCCTTGTTGTAAGATCTTGTTAAAGTTGTTGCTAAACTAAGGTCGGGACTCACTGTAAGGTACTAACCAGTAACTCCCCGAGTTCTGAAGAGTTGGGGTGTTACACTTCCTCCCAGATCCGGGACAGGGTCTATTGGGCACCTAGTAAAGATGGTTGGTTCACCACTAGAGATGCAATGCAACTTATACTGCGAACAAATCAAATGGATCCATACATCAACAAGTGGATATGGGACTTGAATATCATGCCAAAAATAAAGAACTTTGCATGGAAACTCTAGCTAGATAGACTTCCAAATAAAGAAAATTTAGAAAGGCAAAGAGTCCCGGTTCCTATGAGTTGTGTCCTATGCCAACACCCTTACGAAACAGCTGATCATATTTTCCTCAAGTGTCCATATACCATGCATAACTTAACTAACGCCAAAGCACAATGTTTCCTACAAGACCTGAATATAACACACAGGAAAATCCCAGAAATTCTTCAATTAATAAGAGAGAAGCTCGATGATAGTACAAGTATCAATTTGATACTAACTTGGTGGAAAATCTGGCATATGAGAAACAAAATTATCTTTGACTCCAGTGGACATCTCACATACTGTAGAGAATCAAATTAGGGAATGCAACGATCACATTGATAGATTATGCATCAAAAAAACAACAAACGCGGCACAAAAGAGGAAAACCAGAAAACTAAGATGGTCAGCACCAAAAGAGGGACTTGTCAAAATTAATTTCAATGGATCAAAGAGAAGTGATGGGAATTGCACTTTTGGCTATGTTCTAAGGAACCACAAAGCAGAAGTCATGGCCTTTGGCCATGGACGCTGTGAAAAACCATCGATACTAGGTGTGGAAGCATGCGCACTAAAATATGGCCTAATGAAAGCTAGAGACTTGGGACTAAATAATATTGAGCTCGAAGGTAAAAATCTTACGATCATCAACGCAGTAAAAAAAGTCTGGAAACCTCCATGGGAAATGGACATTATTATCACGGATATCTCAATTTTCCTAATGAAGTTTTCTAATGTGCACGCTAATCATATTTTCACGGAAATCAATGGTGTTGCTGACTGTCTTGCAACAAGTGGCCATGATAACTCTGCTGACGGTTTGGAGATCCCAGACGATGTCAAGCTGTTCGTCCACAGGGACGCCATAGGCTGGTCAACAAATTGATGTTGACCAAGCTTAATCTCTTACCTTCTTGTCAAAAAAAAAGTGTAATGTTTTTTAAAAAACATTTTTATATTTTGTTTAATCAGAATACACTACTAGAAACACGGCTCATTAACTACGCTTTTTTAAGGCTTTCTCGGCGTTAAATGGCGTCGAGAAAAAACCTCTCGACGCTTTCACTAAGCGTAGTTATTCGCGACGCGGAGAATGGTCGACGCTGATAACACGATTTATGACTTAGGTTTAGGTAATCATTTAGATAGATTTCTCACTCATTCATGCATGATCTAGCATTAGTTCACGACGTTTGCACTTAAATCATGTATTTTGTCGAGATAGACGTCTACGCGGACTTTTGCTTGCTTTATAGGTATTTTGGGAGATTTAGGAGCTTAATCGATGCATTCGAGAGTCACTCCTCGAGATGACACACTTTCGGACTCATTGGAATGCAAGCTAAGGGCTAAGGAGGACTCATGGAACCTTGCCAACACAAGCCATGCACCAAATCAAAGCTTAATGATCCAAGGCAAAGCTGAAGCACCAAACCACGGTTCACTGAAGGTCCACGGCCGTGGAACCAACCGTGGTTTTTGCCAGACGGTTGTGACAGCTGTGCCACAATCTCATGGCTCACTCTAGCAAGGTTGTAGTATAAAAGTGGTCCTGCAAGGCTGAGAGAAGGCATCTTGGAGCAGCCATCCATTATCCCCTATCATCCAATCAAAAACACTCTTAACAGGAAGATTCTCTTAGAGAAGCTACCATTGAAGGAGGAAGAAGAGCTCCATTGGAGAAGAAGAGAAGAAGACACCATTGCTAGACTTTGATAGGTTTTGTAGTGAGGATTTCCGGAATCGATTTCTAGAGTTGTATGAACCATTTAAACCTTCTTTTGGAAGGGTTGTGAGTCATTCTAATCTTACTTTCAGCTTGGTTTTGTTTACTTCACTTGTTCATCTCTTTCTCTTCATTATCTTGCAAATGGAAGTCATGATTTTATGCTTGATGATTTCGATTGTTATGATGCATGTTGTAGGCTAAATAGATGCGATTCTAGGGTAAGGAAAGGATGGTTATGGCTAAGACTATGATAGGATGAACTTAGATTTACCCTTGGATGACTTGTTTACTTGAACGAAGCCTCTGTTGAAGTCCACGGTCAGTTCTTGCCATTCCACGGCCGTGGAAGGTGTAGAACAACCCGTGGTTCCCCCGGTTCGATGGATCTAAGCTTTAGATTGTTAGAATGTTGAAATCCTAGTGTTTGTTGAGTTAAATCTACCCTAGGGTGACCTAATGTTAGCAACTAAGTGTTAGAAGAGACCTATCCGGTGATTCTTACTCTTAGATTTCAAAGATAACAAACCCTAGGTAGTGGTGAGCCTCATAAGCCGCCATTGGACTAAGTGTGCTAGGATAGTTGTTTAGGACTTACCCTTCCGAGACTTACCCGGTGAAGAAAGGTTAGATCCCTAGGTGACAATCCGGTTTGTGTAGAATTCCATTCCTTAGATTCTTAGAGACTTACCCGGTGATAAGATCTTAGGAACGGACTAGTGGACCATGAGACCTACCCGGTGATTGATCCCAATCTAGAAACACTCATTCCCAACATATTATAGTTAATCCAAGGAATGATTAGATAGCTTGAGTCTTATGCCATAACCGGAATTTCCAACCCCTAGAATCTGCCTTTCCCTTTTGATTCATATCTCGTATTTAGCTTGTTGTTTGTGTTGATTTGTTAGTTTAGTTGATCGTTTACTTTGCATGATTTGTGATCCTTGATTGATCACCTAAAAACCAACAAAAAACATTGAGGTTTTCATTTCTTTATTTCTTTCTCTTTTCTTAACCTAGATCTTCACTAAACTTAATCATAAATCGAGTCAATCTCACCTTAGTCTTTGTGTTCGACCTCGGAATACTATCCTTACTACAAACGTCCCGTACACTGCGGGTTCGCTAGGAGTTAGGAGAAATATAACGAGTATAAATTTAAAACCTATTGCGTATCACACACATCCTGAGCGTAACAAGTTTTTGGCGCCGTTGCCGGGGACTAGGTCTAGATTGAGTCTATTTTGTGATTGTATATAGTGTAGACCTTTCTTGTTTCTTTTGATCTCTCTTTTGTTTGTGTCTTTGCTTTTTAAGACATCTCTTACTCTTTAGGTGTATGCGAAGATCTCGTGGCAAGGATTTAGCTCCATTCGATCCCGAACCGGAGAAAACCCTTAGATCTAGATCCAAGAGCATTAAAAAGGGAAAAGAGATGGCCGGAAGAAATCTCCAAGCTGAGTTGGATGAGGCTTTAGAGCAAATTAGGCTAAGAGATGAGCTCTTGGAGGAAGAAAGGAGACTTGCCAATGAGAGGCAAGAGGCAACTAGGAGGGAGATTGATGAGATTAGGCAAGCCCTTGTACAAGGAGAGCTTAATCGTCAACAACCTCCACCTCCTCCACCACAACCGCAGCCGGTGGCGAATGTTATGGTTGTGCCCATTGCAATTGAAGAGCCACAAACATTAGGGAGACGTATGGATCCGGCACAAAGAGAACACCGTCCGGGTGTAAACTTAGAAGATCCCGCAACCCACAATTACGAGCTCCGCCCTCAAGTTCTACAAATGATCCGGCATAATCAATTTGGAGGGATGGAAGGAGAGTCTCCTCATCAACACTTGATGAACTATGAGATCTTGATGGAGACTCTTAGACCGCCTAGATTGGAGAGCAACAACCATAAGCTTAGGGCTTTCTCCTTCTCTCTTAAGGACAAGGCCTTGGCTTGGTATCAATCTATTCCACAAGGGCGAGTGAGTACTTGGGAGGAGATGACAACCGAGTTTTTTACTAAGTTCTTCCCACCTTCCAAGACTACCGAGTTAAGAGGGAAGATCAATGCCTTCGTGATGAAGGATAGAGAAAGCTTGTTCAAGTCTTGGGAGAGGTTCAAAGACCTTCTCCTAGATTGTCCACACCATGGTATACCGAAAATTGAGCTATTAGAGATCTACTTAAAAGGACTTGATGAAGATAGCCAATTCAAGCTTCAATCTCTTTCCGGTGGGACTTTTATGGAAAAGCATGTGGATGAAGCTTGGGAGTTTGTGGAAAAACAAGCTTTAGTGATTGAGAAGTACTCTCATAGGAAGAGTGAAGGGAGAAAGGCGGGAGCATATGAGGTAAGTGAAGTCACCATGAGCAATTTCAAGCTTGACGCCATCAACAACGAGCTAAAGTCTTTGAGGGAGTTGTGTGCTACAACTTTGAAGAACCAAGCAACTCCTCAAGTGCAAGTGCAAGCAAACTTGTCTTCCAAGGAAGAAAATGTGAACTACATGGGAAGGGGCAATTACAACAACTATCAAGGCCCAAGGAACTTCAACAACAACCGGAAATTCAACAATTACCGGCCTAACCACAACCATCCCGGGTTTGCCTATTCTAACCCGGATGGGGCCTTGAACCCTCCCGCTTCCACAAGCGCAGCTCCACCACCCAAGGCTTCACAAGAACCTCCACCCGGATTTACTCAACCTCCAAAGGATAGAACCGAAATGATGTTTGAGCAATTGCTTGGAAGGTTGAGTGGTCTTGAGAGCACGGTGACTTCCATTTCTAAAGCTCAAAAGGTGTTGGAAGCACAAGTGTTCCAAAAGGCGGGTGAAGCTCATAGAGATCCGGGAAAGCTTCCCGGAAGAACCGAAGACAACCCAAGAGGCCAAGTGTTGGCCATTACAACGAGGAGTGGGTTGAATATGAAAGACCCTTTGCCCAAGGAGAATGCTAAGGGAAAGCAAGTAGTGGTAGAGGAAGAGATAGTGCAAGAAGATGGAGGCAAGAGCAAGGGTGATGAGCCAACTTATGTGGCACCGCCTCCATACAAGCCACCACTACCGTTCCCTCAATCACGAGCAAGGGCTCGTTTATACAATCACTTTGGTAAATTCCTTGAACTTATGTCTAAATTGCATATTAATATTCCGTTCATGAATGCTATCTTAGGTATGCCGGCATATGGCAAGTTCTTAAAGGAAATACTCTCCAACAAAAGGAAGTTGGAAGAGTATGGGGAGGTAAGGATGACGAAGAGGTCCTTGGAATTGATCCAAACAATGAAGGAGGAGATGCCTCCTAAGCTAAGAGATCCGGGATCTTTTTGTGTACCAATCGGAGTAGGAGAAGTGAAGTATGAAGTCCTTTGTGATCTTGGGGCAAGTGTGAGCATCATACCGCTTGCACTTTGCAACAAGGTTGGGCTAGGAGAGCCAAAACCGGTCAAGATGACCCTCTACATGGCGGACCGTTCAATCACTCACTCGGTTGGGATCTTAGAAGACATCCCGGTGCAACTCGAAAAGTTCTATGTGCCGATTGATTTTGTTGTTTTGGATATTCCGGCGGACTATCCGGTTCCCATTATCTTAGGGAGACCTTTCCTAGCCACTTCCGGATGCCTAGTGGATTGCAAGAATGGAATTCTCTCCTTCAACATTGGAGAAGAGAACATCAAGTTCAAACTGTCCACAATGATGAAAGGGCCAACCCTTGATGAGGATGTTTTCAACATAGTCGAGCAAGAGGAATCTAGAGAAGTTGTGAGCTCGATCTTGATCAAGGACCCCTTGGAAAAGGTTCTTACCTTAAGTTTGATGGAGGAAGGTGTACACCTTCCTCCATCAAACTTAAGGTAAGAAATCAAGGCCTTGGAAACACTAGAAAAGGAGACAAGAGCTGAATTTGAGGTTCACGAAGGCATGCTGAACACTTGTAAGTTCCACGGGCGTGGAGTGTGTTCCACGGCCGTAGAACTCTCTGGAAAGCTCCAACGAGCAAGCTTGGCAACTTCCACGGCCGTGGATGTGGAACCAACCGTGGATCCAACCGTGATTCCCCCAGAAGCAGCCCTCATTGATGATCAAGCTTCAAGGAGCCTTGGAGGTTCTTCATTTGCTTTGGATTCATCTCATCCAACGTTATTTGGATCGTCTCCACTCGACAAAGGTCCTCCTAAACTTGAACTCAAACCCCTCCCCTCTCATTTGAAGTATGCTTTTCTTGGTGATAACTCTACATATCCGGTGATTGTGAATGCATGCTTGAATGATGATGAACTTGCTAAGTTGTTGCATGAGCTAAGATTGCATAGGAAAGCCATTGGCTATACTATTGATGATTTAGTTGGCATTAAACCCTCTTTGTGCATGCATAAGATATTGATGGAAGATAACCACAAACCCTCTAAGAGCTCAATAGTTTGGAAAATCTTAAATCTTGGAGATTTCTCTTTCCCAAGACTCACAAGGATGTTCTATGTCAATCTCGTTATGAAACGGGACAAAAGAGTTGTCACTCTTGAATCTTGTGTCAAAGGTACCCCAATTTCTCTCACTTCTTCTATTTTAAGTGAGATTTTTGGAATTCCTACAAATATCGCTTTTAATCATCCCTCACGATCAGAGAGTGTTCGACTTGCTAAAGAAAAGTTTCTTCTTCCCAATTCAACCTCACGCCAGCTCACTCATACTTCTCTAACCCTAGACGCTAAAATTGTTTTTACCATTCTGGTTCGATGTGTTGTTCCTCGTGCAAACTCAAGAGAGCTTTTGACTGATCAATCCCTGGAGCTAATTCATATGATTATGTCTGGGTTAGACATTGATGTACCAAATCTCATCCTCAACCATATGATACATTCTATTAACTCTAAGTGAGCCATCCCTTTGCCTTATGGAAATTTTTTGCCTAAGATCTTTGACTATTTCACAATTGATGCATCCTCTGAAGATCGACAGTCAATTCCTGGTAAAATTGATGAGACATGCTTAGAACGTCTAGGAATTGAGAAGACTTTTGCAGGCACATGGACTTTAAAAGGGAAAGGGTTTATTCCAATTCCAACTCAAGAAGCTCCAACATCATCTACTCATACTCCTGAAATCAGGTTAGAAGGATGTGAAAAAGAACTAGTTTGTCTGAATCGTAAACTGTATGATTTTTAGTTTGACACTAAGAGAAGATTGGATGCCAATCATGAACTACTATCTACCATAAATGCTAAGGTCAATGAGATGTATTTGATGAATTCTCTTACTCTGACCACTATGGGAAAGATCCTACCCATGACTGTAGATGTAGCTCAACATACTCAAGAGAAAGTTAAAAATGTGTTGATGAATTGCAAACGACGTGTACAAAATAAGTTTATTTTGTATCCCACTCATGTTGAGCCAACTATCCTGCTAGTGATCGAATATGAGGTGATTAAGAAACGAAGAGCTGAAAAAAAGAGACGACGCTAAGCAGCTGAAATGGATGATTGGAGTCACAAAAAGTCTTCATCTAAGGGAAAAAAGGTTCTATGAGGAGGACTAAGTTTGATGTTGGAGGGAACTTGATTTGTTTTTTATGTGTTTTTGTGAAATACTTTTCTGTGTTGTAAACCTTTTTACTTTTGTGCTTTAACTGTTTTTCTCCCTTGTTGAAAGACAAAGGGGGAGAAATAAATGATCCAACATTTCGATATATTCTACATTCTGCATTTTTAAGTTAGTTTGATATTAATATATGCATCGCTAACTTTACAATGCAGGTACGATACGTTTGTGTTGTCTTCCATCAATGAGGAGATTGAAACTCCACCTTGATTACATATTTGTATAGGTGATGATGATGGAAGATTTAAACACAAATGAAGTGGTTTTATACACTAACAATTTATTGATTATTTATCGAGTTGCTTGGTTTGGTTTGGTGGTTTGTATTGAATGAGTGCAGGTTTTGAAAGATACTTCAAAGGACCTTGGAAGGCCTTGAAATTCATTTCAAGGGAACAAAAGAGACTTCAAGGTTGCACGTTAAAGGAATTCAAATCACTTATCTAACAAAGCGCCAACGAAGATCTTCTAGAAAAGATATGCTCTTCAAGAACATATGATTGAAAGAAGATCTCAACCGACCAAGAAAGATTTGATTCTTAGAAGGATCTTGCAACGATCCTCAACCAAAAAGCACGAAGATTCTCTCTCAAAGAATTTGATATCATCACAACAAATACGAGAAGCTTATGGGCAAGAGAGATCAACGTGTTTCAAGGAGATGAAGATCCACAACGTCTACCTCATCTCAACAAAGAAGCGATCTTCATGGAGAAGAGGAATCATCTCCAAACGGTCATCTTCCAAACGGCTAGAGAGGTCATAGAAGACTATAAATAAAGATGACGATTGAAGAACGAGATACACAAGGTTACACCGAAACATCTAAGACTCATGGTGTAATTGGAAGAAAGACTTTTGGGGTCAATCATTTTAGACTTACAGAAAAGATCCTTATGATTAATGAGTGATAACATGATAATCAGAGTAGCGTAGCGGAAGTGTGGTGAGTCCTAACCTACAGAGCGAGAAGCAATGGTACAATATGGTGACGTGTCGAGTTTCATGCGATGATAGTTGAAGAAATACATTTTGCTGGGAACAAACGAATAGGCTACGCGGAGTGACTAGAAAGTTAGCGGAGGAATGGTATCACCAGCAAGGTAGATAGAAAATTATGTGCATATAGAGGTTATAAAAAGAGAGCGATACCCTATTATGGATTCAGGTGAAGCACGTCGACTTCATCGCATGTTGACACATAAGAAGTTTGGAATTTAATACCTAATGGGGTACTCTAGAGTCTTTTCGTGATGGATTGAGAGAGGAGTTGCTGACATTTTGAATATTTTGTGCGTGGTCTGCACGAGAAAGCTTAAGTGAGTAACTAACGTATTGAGTCAAAAAGCGTATGAGAAAAGAAGCTAAGGGAGTATGCTAGCAACCCCGTAATTGTGCATAGAGAAAACATAATCTCATAATAGACTTTAGGTGCAACGTTAGATCGTATCAAAGTTGAGGTGCGTTGTGAGTCAGAAGGATATTATTAGTCCGATAAATGTGGTGAATATTAGAGTCTAGTGCTGATGATGTGTTATCATCTATTGAGTAGTTATGATCAACGACGGGGATGTGAGATCACCTTGTGTCTAGTGCGTCTTTCCGAACATATTCTTTGTCACTTTAAGATCTTGGAAACGGGGTAAGAAGTATGAGGTGGAGTTAAGGATATGTTAGAGATCTATTAAATGACCACCGGATTTGACTACCGGATTGTTGATTATATTGTTTTATCAAGTTTAAGACCAAAAAGGTATAGGTGATGATTCCTTAATTAAAGAACAACATGACTGAGTCATATTAGGGAGACAAGGCCAAGTGAGGGGTCTTATAAAGAGCGTTAGACACTTAGTAAAGTGCCGAGAAATATCTCATATCATTATTTCGGAAGCAATAGTCGGGTTCTTCTGAAAAGTCAGGAATAATTCACTACAAAAAATAATTAGATTTGCGACAGATTATCGGCTAAAAGCGCTTTTGCCGTCGCAAATGGTCGTTTGCGACGGCAAACCAGCCGTCGTCAAAGAGGCCGTCGTAAAAAGCTTTTGCGACAGCAAATGCTGTCGTACCTTATTTGCGACGGCTGTTTGCGATGGCAGTTCCTGTCGCAAAATTATTTATAAAAATTGAAAAAGGTTATATTTGCGACAGCAGAAATTGCCGTCGCAAATTTATTCAACAAAATTCAAAAAAAAAAGAAATCTAACTAACTATACAAATTAATTTGAAATATAAATAATCAATGATACAAATTAATTGAAATAAAAATTATTTGTTTTTAAAAAACAATTATGTGTAACAAAATACTACTTAACTCACATTAACTAATAAGAGTCATTAGGTAGTCCTAATTTTCTATTTATTCACATCAATGTGTACATATTTATCTGCTTTTAAAAAAAATGTAAGGATCTTTCTTCCCATACCGGGCCAGGTCATATTAAAGCACAACCAAATTATTCGTGGAAGAAGCACAAATCGGCATCCCAGCTGGGGTTTAACTCGTGGACGCAAGTAGAAAGTGTACAAAACTATACACTTATATGCTTTAGCTCCTTCCCTAGCAAGATATCGATATTGCGGCTCTTACAGTTTGGTCAGGACTTCATATATGATGGAAGGCACCCGGCTCCTCTTATAGATGCAACCGGACCAGATTTTGAGTTTTGGCTGATCAGATGGAAGTTGAGGAACAGGATTACCACTATGATGTCGTCATGGAAATGTCTTATTATTCCTCGGTCAATCTTCTTGAGATCCGAGTATCTCATTTCTCTCTTCTTTGCAGCTTCACACATCGTGGCCTTCACAAGTCTTTTTGCTATTCCCTGCATTTTATTTAATTTGCACAGTCACATTTTAGCCTTCTATTCAAACTTTACTAACATGGTAAAGCATTAATGTATCAAGGAAAGGGAACCTACACCAGGGGATTTGTGTTCACCATATCAACAACTTCTTGATTGCTAAGGTGTTCCCATAAGCCATCTGAAGCAAAGATGAGAAACTGATCTCCGGGACAAAGCTTTTGCACTAGTATTGAAGGCTCATGTGAAAGGATAGGCTTGCCAAATGGGTTAGGCAATCTAAACTTCTGCAACAGAGGTGGTTTATTTAATTTTGATCGCTTGAGATAAGCATCACCGATAGACTGCGAAACCTGCAAGAAATCCAAGGGCAATTGTAGGAACTTAATATTAGTTTATGGCGTCGATCACAGCTAAACAAAATTTTGTTGTAAACTCATATGTAGAAACGAGAATCTGCTTGCCAACACAAAGCCATATAAGGAACAACTCATCTAAACCCTCCAAAACAAGCATAATAAAGTAGTAAAGAGAGAAGATAAATATCTACACATGCGTGTTGCTGCTGTTGCATTTGATTTTTACCTAGAAATCATGCAAGTCTAAGATAAATAAGTTTTGTTTTTTCATTCATATTTTTAACCAACTAAAAAATCTCAGGTTTCTATACTACCCTCTAGCAGGAGCAGCTATGGATGAGAAGTTTTACTTCTAGAATGTTGTACTTCTGTGCAGAAAGGAAACACTATATAATGAGATACGTTTATCATTCTTAAGTTTTGTTTTTCGTAATGGAAATGACCTTCAACTGTGCAAAGTTTTTGTGATGAACCCGCATGATTCTCAAAAGGACAAGCACTTATATATTTGTGTTAATGTTGCAACTTCAAATCCTTAACAAGCTTAATAAGAACACCTAACATCTGCATTCAAACAATTTCACATAAAATACGACACCATTGTAAACTAAAATATCTTCATGATTTTATTTCTTTGATCGAGCTTTAGAACTAACTAGTCGACACACTCGCATATATTATATATAGTTTATCAATAGATTAAATTCTCTTCTAAAGAAAAAAACCTAAAGAAAATGCGGAGTGTAGCTCCCACGTGTCAAGTTGCCCACCAAAAGAATGAGGCTAATGGCTTTTTTCTAAAGATAAGCCCGACACCCCAACCCTACTTTCTCATCAACTTACTACATACATAAAATGCATGATAACCTATAGGTCAACCTAGTAAATGATGGACCAGTAACAATGCAGCTTGACTCATTGAAGCCATCCAAGTAAGCTTTGGATCAAGTGCTTGAATAAGCCTATTATTCAAATTCCGTGTTCGTCCTTTGTTTTGATTTTCTACATTGCTAATTGGGAAATTATAATTATGTCCCAGGAATGAAAATAATTCAGAAGAACAATGATTTCAAACAATGCAAGGCTTCTAAACTTTTTATGGCACTTGGACAAACAAAAGGAGAAAGAGCTCCTACCCTAAATTTCCAGATATGAAAAGAGTAAGGACCTACAAATAAAAAAAGAACTTGTATAAACTGAATTCTAATTGCCTTAACCAACACAAATAAGACAAAGAAACTTTGAGAACTATATGCATCAAATTAGAGTTTTAAGGGATAAGAGAACGTAAAACTTTGTTGTATTGGGTGAATTCCATATATCTTTGGTGAATTCCATATATCTTTGGTGTTCCCAAGACCTTCAACTTTGTTGTATTGAGCAACCATTTACACTGCATAGAAGTGTATTAGGCATGAATTAACTGTGTAATCTTCCAATTGATAGCTTAGTGGGTTGTATTTGGACACCAAAATAATGCAAGAACCACAACCACCTGCAAGAAATGAACTAGTATCTTTATGGAAGACATATGATAAACAAACGCAATGTTTAATTAAAGAAGTTATCCATATTTGATTTTCTTTATGAGATAACTCTCATTTATGAAGCTGAACGTAGCCTACTTGTTAACATGTTATAAATCAAAATAATTTGCAAGACTTTTAAAAGAGCTACAACATACATCAATGAAAGAATGCACACGATTCAAGAGCTTATTCAAATGATAAAAAAGCACAGGCTCCTAGAATTTCAATCACAAGACAAGATATTTAAGCATATTCTCCTAATTAAGTAGAAATGAAGGAAAGCCTCAATATCCACAAAAACAGAGGTTAATTCAGAGGCATTTTATCCAATATGTAAGAAATTTCTTCAAAATAAAGTCATATATGTGAAACCCAATTTCTAAGAAAAAGTGTTATGTGCTTGTTTGATATATAAAGGTAATATTCACACCAACAATAATATTTTTAAATCAAATTTAGATTAAAATGATGAATCTGAAAAGCCTTTTTGAAAGGCAATGTGCAGAAGGTAACGTTTTCATATGGAAAATAGGAACCAGATGGGTGGCTGATAAGATGTTCTACAAACACATAATGCATATCAAATGGTGATGGTTGCAAACAAAACATTTTTCATTCATATCTCCTACTTAGTATAGTTATGTAAACCATTTGTTTTTTGAACGAAAAATCTCGATCATCAAACAAGCATTCGACTAGAAACATCTCATCTTATAATAGGAACATATTTAGAGAATTGTTTGATAAGTTGGTGTCGGAAAAACTATTTACAAATATCAACCACTATACCTCTTTGGAACTCGTGATTCACAGAAGTATCCAAGCAAAATAAAACAAGTGAAATTTTAATCAAACCAAAGAAACATTCACATTCACATCTTTAACTTATATGACAACTTGCAAGGAGTAGGCTGCCATTAACATAAAATTGACTAATTGAGAATTTCTAATTGACCAGACCAAACATTATTCATGTGCATTTGTCAGTGTTTGGGCAAGAGCACATATATAAGAGGGAGAAAGACAAGACCTGGTATGAAAGATCAACCATTTGTTTGCAGCCAAAAGGACTTTTGCAGCATACCTGAAACCAGCAATGGAAAAAGGGAGCTTATGACTAATTTTTCTTTCTCAATAATACAATCAAACAAAGATAAACACAAAGGGCCAGAACTAAATTAGAAGCAACAAATAATTCAGTTCAGAGAAACAAATGATATCATGACAAAAACATTGTAATTTAAGGAAGGAAATCGCATCATATATCTTAAGAGGTGTAATCATGTAACCTTGTGCATAATCTAAGTCGATGGCCCTCAAAGGTTAAAATTACCATATGGGAACGACAAAAGGTTATAAACTATGCACAATAATAAGATCACTAGGTCTAAGCTGCATTTCGCAAGCATAGGTAAATAGTAGTACATTTTTATGTGATTGTGATGAATGATGATCATCGAAACTAATAAGATAAACCACATAAGATGTGAACTTTGAATCCAACACCAGGTATGATTTCTGCTTCATTTTTACCATCTCCTCACCTTGCCTTTCTTTCATCATTATCTGCATATGCTGAACCAACCACTTATCATGAGGCTGCATCTGATCCTAACTAGATTAAAGTAATGAATGTAGAGTATCAGGCTCTTCAAATGAATCACACATGGGATTTAGTTCCTCTTCCCCAAGGCAAGAAAGCAATAGGGTGTAAATGGGTATTTCGTGTCAAGCTTAAATCTGATGGCAGCTTAGAAAGATTTAAAGCTCGACTTGTAGCAAAAGGATACACACAGAAAGAAGGTATAGACTATCATGAAACGTTTTCTCCTGTGGTTAAAATGTACTATTCGAATTATATTAGCCATAGCAGCTTCTAAATCCTCGATCATTCATCAATTAGATGTCAACAATGCTTTTTTACATGGAGAATTGCATGAAGAAGTTTATATGAAGTTGCCTCCACGAATTGATAATCCTTTGTCCCTGGTTTGCAAATTAAACAAGTCTCTGTACGGCTTGAAACAAGCTTCTCGACAGTGGTTCCATCGGTTAACTGTTGCTCTTCAAACACAAGGTTTCATTCAGTCAAAAAATGACTACTCCTTGTTCATTAAGAAAGATTCCAACAACATCACTATTGTGGCAATATATGTTGATGATCTGTTAATCACTAGATCTGATCTAGTCACGATTGATGCTCTCAAAACTTTCTTGGATAAGACATTCAGTATTAAAGATCTCGGTATTCTCCATTTCTTCCTGGGATTGGAAGTCTCTTATGTACCTTCTGGGATCATTCTTACACAAAGAAAGTTCACTCTCGAGCTTCTTCAAGATGCCAACCTCACTTCAACAAAGCCTGCCAACACACCTTTACCTCTTCATACCAAACTCATTCCTGATTTTGGTTCACCATTATCAGATCCCAGTAAATTCCGCTGCTTGGTTGGTAAACTGAATTTTTTAACCCATACAAGGCCTGATCTTTGCTATGCTGTGCAGAATCTCAGTCAGTTCATGCAATCTCCCTGTACTTCTCATATGGAGGCCCTTACACATACTCTTCGCTATGTTCAAGGCACTATTGGTGATGGTATTCTTCTTAATGGAAATGATACACCTAAGTTATTTGCCTATTCAGATTCGGATTGGGCAGCATGCCCAACTACCAGGCGTTCAATAGGAGGATATGTCATTTTACTTGGTCATTCTCCAATCAGTTGGAAGTCTAAAAAGCACAGCATTGTATCTCGAAGCTCTGCAGAAGCAGAATATAGAGCACTAGCCCACGCTGCTGCTGAAATCACATGGCTTGTTCGCCTATTACAAGAACTTGGTTTTCATCCACCTCAACCAGTTGAGCTTTTCTGTGACAATAGTTCTGCAATTCAAATAGGATCTAATCCTGTGTTTCACGAACGTACTAAGCATATTGAAATCGGTTGCCACTTCACACGTGACAAAGTCATGGAAGGTCTTCTTCAACTGCGTCATGTTCCTACTCATGATCAGATTGCGGATGTTCTCACTAAGATTTTACCCTCATCTCAACAGAATCTTCTACTCTCCAAGCTTGGCATGATATCTCCTGCCAGCTTGCGGGGGGTGTTGAGTAATATTACAGATCACGTGCCAGCTCAGCATAAGCATAACAAACTTTCTATTGAAACTTTCTGTTACAGATTGTATTCTATAAATGTCTGTAATTGCTTTACATGAGATAATGAGAAAAATTTCAGTTTACATTCATCTCTCTATTCTCTTCTTCATCTTTCACATTGTAACATGGTATCAGAGCAGGTCCGATCCGGGTCCGGTTTCCTGACTTTGGGGATTAGCTAAAAGAGAATGAGATGCGAAACCCGTCGAAAGAAAAAAAATGAAATTGTGGGGGAGCTAAAAAGAGAATGAGATGCTCGACCCGAAAAAGAAAAAAATGTGTCAAGTGTTAACTAGTTCAGGTAGTTAACACTTGAGGGGGAGTGTTGGAGATGTAGGGAAAAAGTCCCACATCGACAACACGATATTGTGTGAACCTAATATATAAGCACTAGGGCTACTCCTCCTATTGCCAATCGGTTTTAGGATGGAACCCCGAAGGCTTGTATGTGTGGTTCGCTAGACGTGCGCCCTCCGCGTCATTTGGTCCCGGAACGGTTATAAGAAAAAGTAACACAGGCAACACAAAAAATTTTCTGAATCAGTAGATGAGCCTGAAAATGAACAGATTACCTTGTTGCATATTCCGAAAAATGTCTCCCTAACTGTTTATGCTTCAAAGATCGATCTGTCGTAGCAGAAGGCTTCTATGAGAACAATCGATTTTCATTCCATCTCTCTATAGAGCTGAATTCCTCAAATCTAGTGAGCAAAAAGCAAACCTAACACTCAAGTAGAGAAGTAGAACGATGATGTCTGGACGACCCTAGATGGGACATCTTGAGTTTGTGACTTCTTTTGAATGGATCACCGCCGACGACTCTATGAATATAGATTAGAAGATCTATGTTATCGCGACTTTCAATCCCGCTAAGAGGTAATCGAAGAGAGGTTTCTAACTTGAGCCGCAAACTAAGGCGATAATGAGAAAGTAGATCTAGGGTTCATCGATCAGGCTTGTGTCTCACAAACAAATTGGGTGAAAATCAATTGAATGATATTATAAAAAAAGAAACGCTATATAAAAAGAAAATCGAGAAAGAAAAAAAATTCATCTGCGACGGCAAGTACTTACCGTGGATCTTTGCAGGGCTCCTAGTGGTTTAGAAGAAGAACTGATAAGGCTATTGGGAGGCAGAGGAGAGCATTAGACGTATTTATGCTGAGTTCTTTGCAGAGTTAACCACTACTTCTTTACCGACGAGTTAGTGCTCGGATGTTGTGCTGTGTGAATTTTGTTCTTATACAGTGGATTGAGTGAGTGCGCTTTTATGTGTTGCCTGATTATAATGACTGTGTAGTTCTTGCATGTTAGGAAGTGGGAGTGAAAATTTAATAGAAATCAAGTTAAATACTTTTAATTATAAAAGTCATGTGAATAATTTCTTATTCTAAGTTTCGGGACGAAACTTATTTTTAGGGGGTACTGATGTTATATCCTGAATTTTAATTCCGCTTTCTTCCGAGTCAAATCGGATTTTGTCCCGTGGATCTTTTTTTTTTTTTTTTTTTGAAGTGTTAATTGTATTAAGAATAGGATATACAGGGAGATGTAGAGTTCAGGATCAGATTACATAAGGGTAGACATTAAACTAGAGCAATGATCAAAGGGGACTCAGGGTGAAGTGCCAGCAGGCTCGGGCAGTCGGATATTAAGCATTCCAGCAGTGTGGAGAGTGTGGGAAGAACGGTCCTTCGAGTTAGCTTCGAAATGGAGCTTAAGAGAGTTGATGATGGCGCCTGCGCAGTCTATGGCTCTAGTAAACACTTTGTTGTATAGCAGATTGTTTCGAACAATCCAGACGTGGTATGTGAAGGTGATGATGGATGCTATCCGTATACTCTCGAGCATCTTGGCCTTATAAGGTACACAGGAACTCAGCCAGTTCCAGATGTTGCCCAGGTAGGGAGCAGGGAAAGGGGTTCGAGTCCATCTCGAAACAATATCCAAGACGAGAGAGCCATAGCTACAATGTGACCACAGGTGATCATCATTTTCAGTGGCGCTTTGACAAAGTTTGCATGTGTCATTGTCGATCTTGTTCCATGCTTTGATCTTAGCAAGTGTGGGGAGTCTTTTATGGGCAGCAAGCCAAGCAATGTGGCTACATTTGGGAATGTTAAATCCGAGCCAAATGGCTTTGAAAGGATTGGGTCTTCCCAAGGGATAGGCGGGTTTGAAGAGATCATAGACCTGTTTATGGGAGAAGGAACCATTGGAGGAGGCAAGCAGGTTACCATGACCTCCCGAGGGGGAGGACGGCAACTCATCCCGGATTTTGAGCAAATTCTTCCAGAAAGCACTTTGGTGTGGTTTAGGGCTACAAGTCCAAATGCTGCTGTTCCCTTTAAGGATATGTTTGGAGAGCCATTGGTTCCAGATGTTAACATCGCCATTGTGGATGTCAAAGATAAGTCGCGTGAGGGCGACCTTATTACGAGTGTGCAAGTCAGGGAATCCAAGTCCCCCATTAGCCTTGGGGTTGCAAATCGTGTGCCAGGAAACAAGAGCCCTTCGACTGTTCTCAATACCCGTCCAGAAATAAGAACGTATCAGCCCATTAATCATGTGAATGATCTTGGCAGGGATCATAAACATGGAAGCCCAGTAGCAACTGATAGAGAAGAGAACCGATTTCACGAGTTGTGCTCTTCCCGCATAAGATAAAGCCCTAGCATTCCAAGATTGGATCCGCTTGGTGACCCTGTGAATCAGGGGAAGGTAGTCATGAATGAGAAGCCTACTGCTCCCAATTGGAACACCCAAGTATAGGAAGGGAAGAGTGCCAGGCACCATTCCAGTGATATTGACAGCACATGTAATATCGTCCTGCTTCATCCCACCGGTAAAGATAAGCGATTTAGAGGGGTTTATCTTGAGACCAGAAATATCGCCAAATTCATCCAGCGAATCCTTCAAGATCTTGATGGACCGCAGATCGCCACGACACAACAACAATAAGTCATCAGTGAAGATGAGATGCGTGATTGTTGGAGAAGTGCATTTCGGGTGATGGTTAAACTCAGGAGTTGAGGTATTTAACTGGATCATGCGGGTAAGGAACTCCATAGCGATTACGAAGAGTGCCGGCGAGAGAGGACAGCCTTGCCGAAGGCCACGCGTTCCAGCGAAATGTCCGCATAGGGTACCATTGATGTTTACCGAATATGTGGCAGTTGTGATGCACTCTTTAATCAGCCCAATGAAGTGAACCGGAAATCCCATTTTGTGCAGGCATTGAATGATAAATTCATGCTTAACGGAATCAAATGCCTTGGAAATGTCCACCTTCATTGCGGCCCTAGGTGATATATGTTTTCTTCCGTATTTGTCGAGGAGCTCTTGGCAGACCAAAACATTGTGTTTGATGGAGCGTTGGGACACGAATGCACTCTGGTTGAAGCTTATAATTCTAGGAAGGATGGCATTTATTCTCGCAGAGAGAATCTTTGATATCATCTTATATATCACATTGCAGCATGAAATTGGCCTGTAGTCAGATGGCGCAATAGGGCAATCCTTCTTGGCAATAAGAGTAATTGATGCATGGTTTACTTGCTTCAATAATCTCCCATGAATGAAGAAATCCTGGACAGCATTAATAACATCAGAGCTAACAATATCCCAAGCCGATTTGAAGAATTTTGAGCTATATCCGTCTGGGCCTGGTGCCTTATCATCTCCAATACTAAGGAGAGCTTTCTTAATCTTGTCAGGAGACACCATCAAGCTCAAGGAGTCAATCTCTGCAGTGGTAAGGGAAGGCAGATTAATATCAGGGAGTGGTACTTGGCAAGCATGTTGTGAGCTGCCGAGTAAGAGCCTGAAATGATTGACAAATGTTGAATCAATGGAGCCTTGATCATGAGTGATTGTCCCATCTGAGGTTAGCACAGATTTGATACAGTTTAAGCTTCGTCGAGTCTTGATACTCCTGAAGAAGTATGATGAACATTGATCACCATGCGCAATCCAACTAGCCTTTGCAAGCTGAGCCATAGTTGAGTGCATGATGTTATAACATTTCTTGAGAGCATCGGTATGAGTCCTTTCTTCTTCCTGGAGTTGTACATTATCTGGGAGTGTTTGTAGTTGTCCCTGTGTGTCCAGGAGTTTCTTTTGGTTTTCATGTATTCTGGAATTGAGCTCTTCGAGTTTTGCACTAGGATATTTTTTGAGGGTAGTCTTGAGCAGCTTCAGCTTCGAGGCAAGCTTGAACATATGATTACCCTCAGTCTCCACCTCCCAGGCTCTCTTCACCGTGTCATGGAAGGATTCATGGTGTAACCAGGCGTTATTAAATCTAAACGGGACATTCCTTCTGGCAACAGTCTCCTCAGTAAATAGAAGGGCCGGTGAGTGATCAGAAATGTGAGCGTGATCGAAGTGGGCTTTTGATAGAGGGAATCTGGAATGCCAAGTGCGATTCGTGATAATACGATCCAGCTTGCACCAAATCCTGGAGCCACTTTGCTTGTTATTCCAGGTGAATTTGCATCCAGAGTAGTGATGGTCGGAGAGATGGTTTAGATCGAAGCAATTAGCAAGTTCCTCCGAAGCTTGAGATATTGATGGTATGCTATTTGTGGTCTTCTCATCCGGTGATAGGGTGACATTAAAATCACCCATCACAGCCCAAGGAGATGTATGGTTGAGAAGCCACAGAGTTGAGATAGAAGACCAGAGGTTAGCTCTATCCTCAGGTGAGTTGTGTGCGTATACAAAAGAGATCTCAGCATGAATGGTTTGGTTGGGATTGGTTAGAGGGTTGGATATCTGGCAATGGATGATCTGGTCGGTATTGAGGAGGGGGGAGATATGAAGCTTTTCCGGATCCCACCAGATCCAGATCCGGCAATTGTGTGATATGGAGCCATTGGAGATTTGATTCCAGGAGGGGAGGAGCGACTTAGAGATGCGCTTCTCGTTATTGGTTCGAAGTCTCGTCTCCAGTATGGCAAGAATGTCAAGATTATGCAACTTTGCAAGGGATTTGATGGCTTTTTGTTTTGCAGGGTCGTTCAGCCCCCTGATATTCCATGACCAGGCTCTAATTATCATGGAAAGGGTTCGGTTTTCCCGTCGAAGCACTTGCATTCTGGGCCAGATCAGGAAGAGGATGAGAAGAAGAGGCAACTCCAGCACTTGGATTCATCTCAGGGGGAGTTGGTATTGTGATGTTTTGCTGTGAGTGATGTGAGTCGTCCATCTCAGTAGGGATAGGAGGTTCAACATGGGACTCAGAGTTGGAACACTGCATTCTGGGTAGTGGTGGTTCCTGTTGGGTCATTGGTGAAGTATGTTTAGCAGTGGGGACTTTGCTAGGAGGATGGCGGTTTAATAGGGGGTTCACCGGTTTCTGTTTTATTTTGAGGGAGATATGTGGAGTAGGTAAGATGGGATTAGGGTTAGGGTTAGGGATATGGTGTGTTCTGGTGGAGGCTGTGTTAGGTTTGGGGTTCGAGTCCGGGTGGTATCCTGACTGGATAATGGGGCCCTTGCAGTTGTGTCCGAAGGTCAGGCATGTTGAGCATCGGGGGGGCAACCATTCATAAGAAATTTTCTGAGTGTATGAAACACCATTAGAGCCAGTCAAAATAACCTCCCTCAGTAAGGGTCGTGAGGCTTGAATCTCGACAAGAATGCGTGCAAAACCCAATCTATCTTGATTCGCTGAGCAGGTGTCCGTTAGGATTGGGTTTCCGATGGCTGAGCCGATCTTGGCTAACATGTGTTGAGACCAAAATCGATAGTCCAAGTCATGGAGAGTGACCCATATAGGAATAGAACTGAGGCTAGAGTAATCAAGCGGTAAGTCAGTGGTCCATCGCTTGAGAAGAATAGTTGAGGAGCCATTCGTAACCCAAGGGCTACCAACAAGAATGGTGTTGAGATCCTCTTCATTGGCAAAATGGAACACGAAGATCCCATTCTCGTTTCGCAGGAGTTTTGGCTTGCTGATCGAGGTCCAATTCTCCAAAACGAATTTGCTCATTCGTTGGAAAGAGATGGGGCTGCCGAGCGGGAATCCAACGAGTGATAGTTGCCATTTCTTGGTTGTTTCATCGATATCTTCATCGGTGAATGGGATCAAACCGGATTCAAGCCCCGGGGTGTATGTCAGTGGAACATGATTCCATCCAATACTCCTCATCAAGGCATCTTTGTAGTTTATGCACGTGTCATCCGTTTTTCCTTTATGTGCAGCACGTTCAAGGAGAGAGGGAGTGGACTTTATGGCTGCATGGGGATCTAAAGGGTCAGGCGGCTGGTGCTCAGTAGACGAAGAGACAGGCATGCTAACAGTCTTGGGAGTAGGAGAGATAATCAGGGTAGCCTTAATGGGAACCGAGGGGTCGGTCACCACCTCCCTTGGAGCTTGGACACTTGAAGCGTCATGGCATGGTTCCAGCTGAGGTTGTGCATGCGTGGTATCCAGTGGCATGACACTGCACTTAGGGTCAGTTTTTTGTGTTTTGTGGGTAAGGGGTGGAAAGAGGGTGTTTGAAGTGAGAGCAATTGGTTCTCTGGGTTTCGGGTTGAGTCTAAGGTTATTGGTGCGTATCAGTTCATCAGGAAGAGGATCCACTAGGCTTTCCGGTGAACTGGGAATGGGGGTTTTTGGTGAAGTTGGTGTGGGTTGCTTGTGTTGGGAGTTCGGTCGTTGAAGTTCAGATAGCTTTATTGTGAGCCGACGGGATCTTCGCGAACCAGACATGAGACTGAGCCGGAAAGGGAATCAGGGAGGGGGGGGGGCCGGCCGGGCGGCAGCCCAGGGGTGGTGCAAGCGTCGCTTGCACCGGAAGGGATGAGAGAGAAGAGAGCTCTAAACTTTGTAGAATAATAGGATTTTTCGTCCCGTGGATCTTTGTTTATGATACCTAGTGTTGATTACCCTCACAAATCCTATAATTTTATGCAAGTCTAAACTCACATAAAATGATTATTTGTTAACCAACCCTAAATTATATCTCTATGTATTTGACTAGTTGATGACAACCTCTTGACAAGGCCTTACAAAATTCAGCCCATTCCATTGCCTTCATTGCTGCAACCCATGTCTCTAGGCTAGCAGTCCGTGCACCCTTCCTTAAACGCTGGCCCAACGATGAAGCCCAGTGCAGCCCAACCCTCATGCCCGTCAGGAAGCCAGCAAGAGATCATCTCTTCAGCACGTGCAAGCCGGATCCTTCTTCATTCTACAGCTCCGGATTTACAGCCTCCTCCTCCCCTTGTTCACGTCCAGATGCACGCTGCAGATCACCCCATCACATCCCCCTCAATCCCGGAGATTTCGCACTTCCCTTCTACAGATCACCCAGCATATCCTTACGGTAATCTCACACCACTTCGTCCGGCTTCGAGAACCCTAGCCACTGCTTCTCCGCCGTCTTACACACTGCTTCCCTCCATTCCTTAGCAACCCTAGCATCGGCGCCTCGTGGGCGATACACCGTTGATGCGTGACAACAGTCACCGGCCCCTTCTCTACGCCGCTGGTACATGAGAAGACATCCCTTCGCTCTATCCTGGTGGACGTGAGAGCAGATTGAAGAGAGTAACATCCTAGCATCCCCATTCTCCTGCACATACATCTGAAGTACAGTGGTCGGAACCAAGACACGCCCTCCTCCTTGGTTGCTTGTGCGTACCATGAGAAAGGTAAGACCATATCCCTCCTCCCCTTCATTCCTTCCTTCTCTGTGTGATGAGATCCTTGCCTCAATCAGTGGCAGTATCTCCTTTCCTTGCCCATCGGTGGAAACAACAAGCCAACCTTGTGCTGGACGTCTTTCCTCCTTGCGACACTCTAGAGACCA
This sequence comes from Fagopyrum homotropicum, assembly GCA_033239125.1. NCBI lineage: Eukaryota > Viridiplantae > Streptophyta > Magnoliopsida > Caryophyllales > Polygonaceae > Fagopyrum > Fagopyrum homotropicum. Next base: position 106,368,245 of record BSWB01000006.1, on the reverse strand, counting down.
TCTACGAGCCTGAGGCAATTAGGTGCCACTGTACTAGCCACCACACCCTCAGTATACCCTCCAAGCAGAGGACCAACCTCTTATGTTGCTTCTATCATGTTCAGCAATGCATCAGCACGGGTCTGTCCGAAATCTCCAACGATCGAGCCCTAGAATCGAGTAACGCCTACCTCTCTTCATCACCTTTTCCTCCATAAATATGTACTAATAGACTCTACAAATCTGACTTAAACTTTTACTTACTCATATCGAGGAGGGAAAAGGAGTGAGAATTTATTACTTTTCTTTTTTTACAAAACTGTGTCGAGCACTCGACTTCAAGTCCAGATTTAGGTATGCAAAACTCCTTCTTTTTGGTTGAAATTTATATATGATGTATTCGGCATATTATAGTAGAACATATCAAAATTTGAGAAGAATTGGATTTACAGTTTGAGAGTTATGGTATCCCAAAGTTGGCTCTCATCCAATTTTTACAAGTGTGCTGAGTGTTGAGGAAAAAAATGTGTGTGATGCAGTTTGAGAGGATTTCATCAAGAGGTTTAGTAGTTATGATTTTTCAAAGTCGAGGCTGTAAGCAGTTTTCTGGATGTTGCTGAAAGGAGCTGGAAATATTTTGTGTGTGCAGTCATGTTTGAACTTAAGTTTAGATACCTTAGAAATTTAATCCACCGTTCATATTTTTAATATGAGTTAGAGTGATATGCATGCTGTGAGGTATCAAAACTTGAAGTCGATCCAATGGTCGGATCTGGATCTATAAGGGTGCAAAGTAGGCTGTTTGTGTAGATTGGTAAATGACTCAGAATTTTGCTAAGTATATAATTCCTGGATTTTGTATCCAACTTTGGAGAATTGTGTAGAAGTTGTTGTTGGGTATTCTTGAGGAATATTTATTTCTATGGGCAGAGGGCATAACATAGAAGACCTAAAATATTCTTGTGAAATTTTTATAGATTTATTCGAGCCTCATATCTTACGCCAAAGTTGGACCTTAGCAACTTTTTATGAAAGTCAAGAATGTGTTTAAGTCTTCTAAATCTTTAGAGAACTTTCTTTAGAGAGTTAGAGTGTGGTTTGAGTTCCAACAATTGTTTGGAACTTTGTTAGAGAAATCTTTTTGAGTTTGGGACCAGGGGTAAAATGGTCATTTTACCTTAGGAGGGTATTTTAGTAATTTCTCTTATGGTAGGTTTGTACATCTTAGAAGTTATAGACTTCTAAGAATATGAAACGTGTTTTGACCCACTTGCCTCTTATGACGGACAATTGCGTTGAGCTAGCTTCTGGATATGAGTGTGAATAATGATAGTGGTGTTTGAATAATATGTTTATAGTTGTCCTTAGTATTAATTACCGACCTATACATTTGGCCTAAGAGTAACGGGCGGTGGCATTCTGCTCAGTTAGCCCGAGGGCACTGGGGATTTCTTTAAGGACTAGTCCATACTTGGTTTGTAGTGATACCACTGGCGGAGGTGTGCTAGACCTACACCAAGTTGGATAAGGAACGGAAGCGAGAAATCTTAAGATTCTCGTGCCACAACTTTAAAACGGAATAAAGTGAATCACCTAAGCTATCAGATAATAACCAGATTGTGTGTCAGCATGTTGAGTGTTTATGTTACTTTGAGTGTGTTTGTGATATCCTTATTCTATTTATATTTGGATTGCTAGCTAACGGTTATTTCATGCTGTAGTTTTTTTGGAGATAGACAGTTGTAGAGAGATTAAGATAAGATGGTCAGTCGGGTCCACGTACTCATTCGATGGGGACGGGGGAGTTTTCCATTCGGCATGTATGTTATATATATATATATATATATATATATATTTGTACATTTATGTATGTTATATTATTATCTATGCATATGTAGCATGTTAGTACCCTAAAAGATGTTTCCTATTATCCTTTAGTTGAGATATCACGATGTTGTCATCACCTCGTGATAAAACTTGTAGATTTAAGGAGTATCAATAAAATATAGTTTAATCAGACCTCGGAGTAGAGTACTAGATCTAGAAGACACCCTGGTGACTCCTACAAGTATTCCGAAGGACGGGTGGACAATTAGGTGAAGATTGCGAGATGATTCTTAACCACAATAACAATTAGACGAGAAAGAATAGCATATCAACTCAAATCGAAGTAATATGAAGCCGTTCAAGGGACTTAACGGATTGAAGACGGGAGATGAAACTCCAAGATGCATGTAAGGAATGACTAGAGCACGGATTGAAGATGATAATATTAGGACACAAATCAAGCACGGTAGAGTACGACCACACTTTACGGGTTAAATGATATTGCAACCAAGGTGGATGCCGCCATAGGCAAGTATGGACATGAGAGTACAAAGAAGCTAAGGTGTTGACCCAAATGTGAAGGATTAAAGGAGTACAAAGACAAACATTGACAAATTAGTTTAAAGACGAGATATAAATTTCATCATCATAAAGACGGGTTCACTTACTCAGAGATGCAAGAGTTTGCAAGAAATCATGACGTAAGTATCAAATACAGTAGAAGTCTAAAATTAAGACAACGAAATTCTATAAAGGTGGCATTACAAAACAACACCAATCAATGGGAAGAATGTGGGAAAGTGATTTTGGTGGACTAGAGAGTCCACAATAACTTCTCATTCACATAAAGATTTAAGTTACCAACATTAACGGTCATATCAGAGAACCGCAAACAGACGATAAACAAAGTGAGGAGAATCGTGAAGACACACTTACAAGTAATTGTTGAAGACTTGATAAACCCATTGACGACAAATGAATGTTGTGACTGGACTCAGAAGAGTATAGTGATCTCATAAGAGAACAAAAGAAGTGCAGATTGTGAAAAGAGCTACAGGGTATTAACAAATAAACTAGAGGAGATAGATCTTCACCAAGTATATCAAAGTTCAAAAGAGATAGAAGAACAATAAGTCCATGATCTTTTAGAGGGTCAACTACAGACTAGTTGGTAATAACTGAGACATAACACGTGCGGGTCAACTAGTGGTAACTGGTTGGAAGATAAGAACCATAGACTTATGAAAGAATTTTATAGACATCTGGAGGACCTTTCAAGAGATCAATGACGACAAATGAGAAGCTAAATCGATACAAGTACTAGTACCCTTAATAGTAACATGGAGTGAGTTCAAGCCAGTAACTCTTATTAAGAACTTAAGAAGAAAGACTAGATGGCCAAGAATGACCCCCTTATGTCATTTGAGACCAAGGGAATTGTGTGAGTGATTTACTACCTACTGTCTAGGAACAGGGTACATATCACAGTCAGTACAGATGGATTGTAAAAGAGGAACTAGAGGAGTAAAAAAAGTATATGATGTTGATAAGGTTCTATGTCAATCCAGACAGAGTGTGTGTAGCATTCCATACAAGATAAACCGCAAGTGGATGGAAGTTAAGGTCATGAGAGTCGTGTTGACTTGCTTACAAGCTATAGTAGAAGACCTAGAAAGGACCATTGATGTCAGATAGAAGACACAGTTGGACTCAAGTTATGTACCGTTAAAAAGAGATATTTGTGAATGTGGATTTAAGAAGTAGCTTTACCGACGCCTGGGAGGATTTCCTCAAGTAGGCAAAGACAACCTTCTTGGATGAATTAAAGGTATAAAGAGAAACGTGTTAAAGGTTACTTCTTGGCTGGTTAAGATCAAACTCCGGTCGAGTCAGAGAGTTTGGATACGTGTTAGAAGAATTACGAAAGTGCGCGGAAGAAGTTGCTTTTCAATCGTTGTTTTATTTTCTTAAGGCAAGTAAATAAGGTACTTGGTACTTCATCCGTATAAGACTCATGGTGTAATTGGAAGAAAGAGTTTTGGGGTTAATCATTTTAGACTTACACATAAGATCCTTATGATTAATCAGTGACAACAAGATAATCAGAGTAGCGCAACGGAAGCGTGGTGAGTCCTAACCCACAGAGCGAGAAGGAATGATACAATATGGTGACATGTCGAGTTTCAGGCGATGATAATTGAAGAAATACATTTTGCTGGGAACAAACGAATAGGCTACACGGAGTGACTAGAAAGCTAGTGAAGGAATGGTATCACCAACAAGGTAGACAGGAAATTATGTGCATATAGAGGTTATAGAAAGAGATTGATACCCTATTATGGATTCAGTTGAAGCACGTCGACTTCGTCGCATGTCGACACATAAGTAGTTTGGAATTTAATACCTAATGGGGTACTCTAGAGTCTTTTCCTGATGGATTGAAAGAGGAGTTGTTGACATTTTGAATATTTTGTGCGTGGTCTGCACGAGAAAACTCAAGTGAGTAACTAACGTATTGAGTCAAAAGGCGTATGAGAAAAGAAGCTAAGGGAGTATGCTAGCAACCCCGTAACTGTGCATAGAGAAAACATAATCTCATAATAGACTTTAGGTGCAACGTTAAATCGTAACAAAGCTGAGGTGCGTTGTGAGTCAGAAGGATATTACCAGTCCGATAAATGTGGTGAATATTAGAGTCTAGTGTTGATGGTGTGTTATCATCTATTGAGTAGTTATGATCAATGACGGGGATGTCAGATCACCTTGTGTCTAGTGCGTCGTTCCGGACACATTCTTTGTCACTTTAAGATCTTGGAAACGGGGTAAAAAAGTATGAGGTGGAGTTAAGGATATGTTAGAGATCAATTAAATGACAACCGGATTTGACTACCGGATTGTTGATTATATTGTTTTATCAAGTTTAAGACCAAAAAGGTATAGGTGATGATTCCTTAATTGAAGAACGACATGACTGAGTCATATTAAGGAGACAAGACCAAGTGAGGGGTCTTACAAAGAGCATTAGACACTTAGTAAAGTGCCGAGAAATGTCTCATATCATTGTTTCAAAAGCAATAGTCGGGTTCTTCGGAAAAGTCGGGAATAAATGGTTTTAATAAAAGAAGGAAAGTATTGTGGTCATTTTTGAAAATTCACCAAGAGTAACTGAAAGTAAGTCGGAGAATGTAAGCTTGTGAGATATTAAAGAAGATTGGGAAGTTAGTAATCGACTAGCACTCCTACCCAATATTCACGTGTAACAGTTGTTTGCTCCAAACGGTGTGTGCAAGCTTTAAATTTATTACCCTAGATGTAAGCTTAAAACAAGGATGCGAACCCGCAGTGTACGGGTCAATCGTAGTTAAAAACAAGAAATTCCAAGGGTCGATCACAGGGACTTAGTGAAATAAAGCAGGTGTAGGTAGTCTATGTAATTACTAACCACAAAAGCGATTAAAGCAATCAAAGATGATAAAAAGTCAATTAAGGAAATATGCAATTCTAGGGATTAAAGCATCTAGTTGTGATTCCAACTCAAGATCTAAAGATAAGCGGACAAAGCTGAGGTTTTGCAAAGGGAAGGTGTTACTAAAGTAGAATAGATCACCGGGTAAGTCTCACTACTCACTAATCCCAAACCGTAACTCCTATTACCGGGTAAGTCTCAAGGAATTAAGGAAAAGAACTATAACCTCAAACCAACACACCACCTAAGGGAATAGAATCAACCTTTACCGGGTAAGCCTCAGGCTAACTCACAAAGATGGGATGAAAGCACACTCAAACCCTAATAAAGGATAAACCTTTATTACCTATACTTATGATCTTGGGTAAACAAAAAAAGGAATTACCGGGTAAGTCTCATCGTAGGTTTGCATTGAACCAGGAAAGGTGTAATAAGAATAGGATTTGGCAAACTCTAACACTTAAGTCTCAGTTTCGGATCAGATAGGTCACCTCGGTCAAAAGAATTCCACCCCGGCCGAGATGTTCATCGAGTGAACGAGATGTTCTAGGGTTAAGGTTAAAGACTCGAACTTTCAGGGTTCTACTGGAATTTAAGATTATTCTATCATTGTTTTTCCCACAACCTTCAGCCAATCACCCTAGAATCAAACAAAGAAATTAGCCACTCATCATCATGAATGCAATAATCAAATATAAGGGAAGAAGGTGAATAATTGAACACAAAAACCTTAAGAGAAAGGCTTCAATAACTGAATCAATTATCAAACAAACAAGCGTTCCTTGGATCACAATCCAATAAGACAATCAACAAAAAAAAAGGGAATCTAAGAGAATCTTACAAAATCCTTCACAAAAGCTATAAAAGCTATCAAATTTCTTCCTTCAATCTTCCTTCAACCTTCCTTCAACCTTCAAAAAGGTTCTTTAAATCTCCCAGCTGTTATGATGGTAGCGGGGTGTAGCAGCTGTCCAAGCACCCTTTAATTTGTGGAAAATCCAACCCTTGTTATAGGAAAATTACCTCCCAAGGATAAAAGATCTTAGAAAGATATTTTCCCATAAAATAGGTAAAATATATGAGCTGAATTATCTTCTTCCTTCCAGGAATCCAGCCTAAAAATATAAGATCCTCTTTCCAAAAATAAAAGATCTCAGCCAAGAATAAAATATATCTCGCCGCGTCCAAGGTGTTCGCCTCGGTCGAGCAGCTCCTCAGGATCACCTCGGTCGAGATAGTACTGTAGCTGACCGAGGTGACTCTAAACTAAATGTGAAATCTCTCAAATCTGGTCCAAAGTGAATCTTCAATCCATTTCCATGATTCCTGGATTCTTCCTTAAGCTCCTGAATGTAGCTTCAATGACTACTTAGCTCCTTTAGCTCCATTTTGATGCAAAACGTGCCATTTTACCTACGATTACAATGAAACTTGGTGTAGACCTCGATTCCCGCAAAGGTAGATGAAATGACAATATAATCATATAATATACATCCAAACATGCAGATTATTGAAGATAAAACGTCTAAACAGGTCCCAAAATATAAACAATAATTCATGCTATCAAAATACCCCATACTTAGCCCTTGCTTGTCCCCAAGCAAGTTCCAAATTTAAAATACGAGATAGAATGGATTATAAGTCATAAAGATCAATGAAAATGCCTTTCAAAACATTTTAATGGTGTGCTACAATCATAGATCACTCTAAGAGAATGCTTCATGGAATTTAAAATCAAAATATGATCAAAACATTTTATAAATATAAGAAAGTTGTTCATCTTTGCATAAAATCATAAAATGCATAATAAATCATAATTATCGAAATTAATCATGTATAATCCAGTTTAAACCACTAAGTCAATCAACAAGCTCGAGGTCTCAAGGGCTTTTCAAGAGAGAAGGTCAAGAAACGTGTGAGGGTGGGATGTATATAGGGAATGTGGTGTTAGAATCCGGGAAAAGGATCTTTACTTCACTTCCTTTGAACCTCAACATCTTCCACCAATAAGCTTTGCTTATTTACTTTTTACTTTACTTTTTGGGATACATGGACAGAGGTGCACAATAACCGAAGCCTAGGAGATCAGCAATCATCAATTTCTCGAGATGCCTCAAACCCTTGATGCACATACCATGACCCGTTAGGAATATCGCTCAATCCGACTTTGGCAAGACACAAACACCCGGCTATGTGAATGGTGACGAGTTATTCATCATCATGATTGACTTCCCGAAACCTATATGTTTCTTTCTAACTTTCAGCCAGCATCTCAACTTTTCTTTTTCACTTGCTTTCCACTTGATTGCTTCCAAATTCCCGGATTGGTAAAGGGAGGTAAATATGTATATGAGGGGCTAAACATGATCAAAAAGAAGAGGAGAAGAGAATGAATTGCCTTAATCATCCCAGGAAGAAAGTGAGAGAACTCATCATGTGGTGTCAACCTTCAAATTCAACATAATTTGGACAAAAACAAAGTATTAAACATGCCAAAATTTCAAACAAAGCATTTAGAAACTTAAACATATCATAAAACCTTTCAAACATATAAAGATTTCAAAACCAGTCAGCAAACAAAATCATCATTGAGGTCATATCCAGATAAGAAGCACAAAAATCGTTTCAAAAACTGTTCCAATTGAGCCTCCTCGGTCAAGATGTTCTAAGTCAACCGAGGTATTGTACCTCGATTGGTCAGAGCCACATCGTTCGAGGTCATAAAATTTTTTTTTTTTTTGTCTCAAAACAAGCTCCATTTTTTTTTTCAAACCAGTTTTTGACGTTTTCTCAATCAAATAACCTGTATGCATGTAGTCTCAGATAAGCATATAGAGCAAAATAAAACATAAATATCCATCGAGTCAAGTCATACATCCACATAAGTCAAATAATACATCCAAATACCCCATACTTGGGACACATTGTCCCAATGGGTCAAAACAAGTCTAAAGAAACAAAGTACTCACCGGATAAAGCTGAGTTGCATAATAAATAAATAAAGAAAATTCTGCAAGCTCTCAATAATCCTGATCCGGTGGTGGTGGTGGTGGAACGTACGGGTACTAAGATGGGTCGAATGGATAGCCCATGATATGCTGAAACTTAATCTCAGCCATCACGTGCTGGTAATGCTGTCTCTCTTGCATCTCTCTGATGTCCAAGGACAGCGCAGCGTAGGAATCTATCATCTGATCCGTCAGTTCATCGATCCGACGGTGAGCAACTAGATCCCTCTGCCTGCGTACCCGACGCCTAGCGGGACGTGCTGGTGCTGCATCTGGCTCCTCCTCAGTCTCGTCGTCGTCCAGATCAATGACTTGCGCACTAGTCCCAGCTGTATTTGTGCACGTATCCATGGCAACACCGCCATCCTCATCATCATCCTCCTGCTCCTCAGCCTCATCCTCCTCATCCTGTCTCTGAGCTGCTCCATCTCTGGCATCCTCCATAAGCGGAATCCATGCGGTCTGCCAATAGTGCGGGTCATAAACAGAGAACTGAGCTGACCATCTAATACCCTGGGGTGCAATCTGCTCTCAGGGCATCGCCACATATGGCGTAGTAAGACCGCGAGGAATCAGTATCCTCCGGGTGATCATCTCCTGAAGCCCGAGCGGCTTGACAGCCGCCACCATAGTGCATGCACTCAAGTCAAGATCCATGTAACTCGCTATGTGAGTCACTATCCCTCCGCAGCAGATATCCCCCTTGGCATTCGCCTTTATCCTGTGCAAATCCTCCGCTAGCATAACTCCAAAGTCTGGAACTGCTCCGGTCACCATGCAGTACAGACTCAGCAGCTCACCCTGTCTGATCTTCTGGGGCGTCTCAGTACGCGCCAGAAGAGTCTCACTAAAGATCATGTGAGCAAGTCTAAAAGTCAGGTGAGATATAATCCGCTCCCTGGAATTTCCAGGTCGCCACCTGTCAGCGTGCTCAACCACATGAGGAATCTGTTCCTAGAACTCTCGAGCTACAGCTCGAGAGGGAAAGTCAGCAACAGTAGAGGCTGGGAAGCCAAAGATCTCTCGCCAGTGGTCCATAGGAACTAGATAATTCCGGTTCATCAACCGGTACTTGATGGCGCGTTCGGTGGGCAAGTATGTGACGAAGCTAACAAACTCCAAGGTCGGCTCAAGGTAGGCTGGAGCTCTAATCTTAGTGAAATGCTCCAGCCGCACCGCAGATATCATCCGCCTCAGATCCTCATCCACATGGAGGCAATCAAAAGCGGAAATCTCCAAAAATCGTGGTGCAACCACTAGCCGTGCCGCTATGCGGTCGTAGTCGACCTGGTGACGCTCGTGAATCTCGGTCTAGAGCGGCGCAAAAAGAAGAAGGAGAAGGAGAAGATCTGTCTCTCAGAACCAGTATCCTGTCAGAACTCATCTCTTCTATACTCTGTTAGACCACCTCGGTCTCTCTGACAAATCTCAAGAACACCTCGGCCGAGGCACAGGCCGACTGGACCGAGGCGAAGTGCTGTGCGATCGATTCTATCAAAAATCCAGGTTTTTTCCCCCAATATCACTACCAAAGGTTCCTATAGGGTACTTAATCCTTTTTCAGCAAAATGTAGGGGCAACCAAAGCCCAATCTGATAAAAAACAATGAAGGAGAGAGTTTTAGGGTTTTCTCGAATTTACCCCAGATTCGGTCGATTTGGTGCGTTTTCTCTGTAGATTTGCGCTTGAAATTTGATCCTCTACCCTTTCCTTACAGTTTGGAAGCGAGAATCGTCGAAAACGAGCGAAGAACAAAGAAGCGAGGCGAGATGTGCGCCGCGGTCGAGAAGGAGGTAGAGGGAGGAGAGAGAAATCTCAGCCCCCTTTTGTACCCTTTTTTGGAACTGTTGTCACCTCGGTCGAGATGGTCTCGACTGGAACGAGGTGTATGGACCGAGGTGGATCTTCAGTAACCCTAGTCGCCTCGGTTTCTCAAGAATCATCTTGGTCGAAGTGCTGTGACAGCAACCGAGATGTGTCTCAGTCAAACTCCGTCTTCTCAAATTCTCGAACTTCTATCCATCCAGTTTTGCTCCTGGGTTGTATTCCTTCCTTATATGTCACCTGTTGTCTGTCTAGGATGCCAAAAACAAAACAATGCAAAGCAAAAGCAAACTATCTAAATTATAGATTAGAAAAAGGGAAAAGAAAGCAATACCTTGGGTTGCCTCCCAAGAAGCGCTTGATTTAAGGTCGCTAGTTGGACCGTACGGTATCCCTAAACGTGATGGGAGGTATCCTCACCCCATACTTCACCTTCATCATGGGGTGAGATAAGGAGGTCTATCAAACGTTCCAACAAGTGCAAGTGCTTATCGGGGAATGAATCGTCTATGGGTGGATCGCCCTTCTCGCGTGAACAGGAAGGTAGCCGGCTGAGGTGATCCGCAACAGAATTTTCGGATCCCTTCTTATTGTGGATATCTAGGTCAAACTCTTGAAGCAAAAGAATCCATCGAATAAGGCGTGGCTTGGCATCCTTCTTAGCAAGCAAGTAACGAATGGCTGTGTCACGCTCAGGATGTGTGTGTGAATCGCAATAAGCTTTAAATTTATACTCGTTATATTTATCCTAACTCCTAGCGAAACCCGCAGTGTACGGGTCGTTTGTAGTAGAGATAGTATTCCGAGGTCGAACACAAAGACTAAGGTGAGATTGATTCGATTTATGATCAAGTCTAGTGAAGATCTAATTCAAGAAAAGAGAAGGAAATAAAAAAATAAAATCTCAATGTTTTTGGGAGGTTTTTAGGTGATCAATCAAGGATCACAAATCATGCGGAATAAACAATCAATTATGCTAACAAATCAACACAAGCAAACAAGATAAACACAAGATATGGATCAAGGAAAGAAAAGCGGATTCTAGGGGTCGGAAAGTCCGGTTATGGCGTAGACTCAAGCTATCTAAACATTCCTTGGATTAACTATGATATGTTGGGAGTAAGCATTTCTAGATTGGGATCAATTACCGGGTAGGTCTCATGGTCCACTAGTCCATTCCTAAGGTCTGATTACCGGGTAAGTCTCTAAGAACCTAAGGGACGGAATTCTACACGAACCGGATTGTCGCCTAGAGATCTAACCTATCCTTACCGGGTAAGTCTCGAAAGGGTTAGTTCTAAGCAACTATCCTAGCACACTTAGTCCAATGGCGGCTTATGAGGCTTACCACTACCTATGGTTTGTGATCTTTGGAATCTAAGAGCAAGGATTACCGAGTAAGTCTCTCCTAACACTTAGTTGCTAACCCTAGGTTCCCCTAGGGTAGTTTTAACCTAACAAACACTTAGGATTTCAACATTTTAACAATCTAAGACTAGATCCATCGAACCAGGTAAGATCACGGTTTGTTCTACCTTTCCACGGCCGTGGTTTGGCAAGAACTGGCCGTGATTCCTAACAGAAACTACGTTCATGCACACAAGTCATCCAAAGGTAAATCTAAGTCTATCCTATCATAGTCCTAACCATAACCATCCCTTCCTTACCCTAGAACCACATCTATTTAGCCTAAAACATTCATAATAGAAATCGAAACAATCAAACATAAAATCATGGCATCCATTTGCAAGATAATGAAGAGAAAGAGATGAACAAGTGAACTAAAACAAAACCAAGCTGAAAGTGGAATTAGAATAACTCACAACCCTTCTTAAAGAAGGTTCAAATGGTTCATACAACTCTAGAAATTGATTCCGAAATCCTTCACTATAAGGCTATGTTAATCTATCAATGGTGTGCTCTTCTTCTTCTCCAATGAAGCTCTTCTCCAATGGTAGCTTCCTTCTACCTCCTTCTACAAGAATCTTCTTGTTGAGAATATTTTGATTGGATGATAGTGGATAATGGAGAGCTGCTCCAAGATGATTCTCTCAGCCAATGCAGGACCACTTTTATACTACAACTTTGCAAGAGCTGGCCAAGAGATTGTTGCACAGCTGTCACGAAAACCTGGCAAAATCCACGGTTGAAACCACGGCCGTGGTTTACCAGTGAACCGTGATTTTGTGCTTCAGCTTTGCCTTTGATTATTAAGCTTCGATTTGGTGCATGACTTGTGTTGGCAAGGTTCCATGAGCTCTCCCTAGCCTTTAGCTTGCATCCTAATGAGTCCGAGGGTGTGTCATCTTGATGAACGATCCTCAAACGTATCGTTTTAGCTCCTAAATCTTCCAAAACACCTACAAAGCAATGTACAAGTCCGTGTAGACGTCTATCTCGACAAAATACGGGAATTGAGTGCAAACGTCGTGAACTAGTGCTAAACCATGCATGAATGAGCGGGAAATCTATCTAAATGATTACCTAAACCTAAGTCATAAATCGTGTTATCAGGCTGCATGGTCGGTGTAGACAATGACTTTCGCCCCTACTAAGTAAGAACGAAACTTCTCGAAAGCATATACAACCGCCAATAGCTCCTTCTCAGTGGTGGCGTAGTTACGCTGAGCTTCATCTAGCGTCTTACTAGCGTAGTAGATGGCGGTGGTTCGCCCATCCTTCTTTTGTCCAAGCACCGCTCCTACCGCCACATCACTCGCATCGTACATGATCTTAAAGGGCAAGGTCCAATCCGGAGGTTGGATAATGGGAGCGGAGATCAACGCTTCCTTAATCCTGTAAAATGCATCAAGACACTCCTACGAAAACTCAAAAACAACATCTTTATTCAAAAGGTTAGTTAGTGGTTTAGAAATCTTCGAGAAGTCCTTGATGAATCTCCTGTAGAAACCTGCATGCCCGAGAAAACTCCTCACATCTTTAACAGAACAGGGGGAAGGGAGTTTCTCAATAGTCTCGATCTTAGAGCGATCTACCTCAATACCTCAATTAGAAACGAGGTGTCCTAGCACAATGCCTTCATTAACCATAAAGTGACACTTCTCCCAATTCAAGACGAGATTAGTGTCTTCACATCTTCGTAACACTAGAGAAAGGTTAGATAGGCAATCATCAAAAGAGGAGCCATATACTGAAAAATCATCCATAAATACCTCCATGATTTCCTCTATATACTCGGAAAAGATAGCCATCATGCATCGCTGGAAGGTAGCGGGTGCATTGCATAATCCAAATGGCATCCTCCTATAAGCGAATGTCCCCCATGGACAAGTGAAAGTGGTCTTCTCTTGACCATCCGGATGGATAGGAATCTGGAAGAAGCCACTATAGCCATCTAAATAGCAAAAATGTGAATGTTGGGCTAACTGTTCGAGCATTTGATCGACGAAGGGAAGTGGAAAATGGTCCTTCCGAGTGGCCACATTCAGCTTCCTATAGTCGATGCACACCCTCCAGCCCGTGACGGTCCTAGTTAGGATTAACTCGTTGTTCTTATTCGTCACAACGGTCATCCTTCCTTTCTTCGGAACTACATGTACTGGGCTAACCCACTTGTTGTTCGAGATAGGAAATATGATACCTACATCTAACAACTTAAGAATTTCTTTCTTCACAACCTCTTTCATGATCGGATTTAACCGTCTTTAAGGTTCCCGTGAAGTCTTATGATCGTCCTCCATTAGTATTCTATGCATGCAGAAAGAAGGCTTAATGCCAATAACATCATCAATAGTATAACCTAAAGCCTTTTGATGCTTCCTCAGGACATGCAGTAGTCTAGATCATTCAGATTTGGAGAGGGAAGCACTAACAATGACGGGATAAGTAGAATCCGGTCCAAGAAAGACATACCTCAAGTGACTTGGGAGTTTTTTAAGCTCCACAACTGGGGGTGCTTTTTGAGGGGGATCCTTGCTTCCTCCTTCCAGTGGAGTAGATCGAAGAACTGGACTTTCAGAAGTCTCAGTTGACATCATCTCGCTTTCGACCTCGGTCGAGGTCCAGAGAGGTTGACCGAGATGTTCTTCAGTCACCTCGCTTGGTCCAGAAAGTGCCTCGGTCGAGGTACTGTAACTGGAACCAAAACTGGAGATCTTCTTCTCCTGGATTAGTCTTTCAGTTTTAGCTCCTAGATCTTCTTCCAGCGCCTTTAAGCTCCGTATATCTGCATCACAAGAAGCATCTATACCTTCCTCCATTAAGCTAAAGCTAATAAATTTTTCAAGTGGATCTTTAATAAGGATAGAGCTCACCAATTCTCTTGATTCTTCTTCATCATAGATGTAGAAGATATCATCTTCTAGCTGCTCTCCCTTCATTGTCGCAAGTATTGCAAACTTTACTTCATCTCCGCCAATGTTGAACTTTAGCTTGGTGTTCTTACAATCCACATTGCAACCCGAAGTTGCTAGAAATGGTCTCCCGAGAATGATAGGAACGGGATAATCTGCGGGAATGTCAAGCACAACAAAGTCTATAGGTAAATAGAAGTTACCTAACTTGACCGGAACGTCTTCCAAAATGCCCACGGGATGGGTAAAAGAGCGGTCCGCCATGTATAACCGTATCTTCACCGGCTTGGGCTCTCCAAGCCCGATCTTAACACATAGCTCCAGCGGGATGATGCTCACGCTGGCTCCTAGATCACATAAGGCTTCACAAGTGACATCTCCAACTTGAATGGGAATGCAAAATGACCCGGGATCTCTCAACTTGGGTAGCATTTTCTCCTTCATGATTTGAATGAGCTCCGAGGATTTAGATGTCATCCTCACTTCACCAAAGTCTTCCAACTTCCTCTTCCTTAATAGAATCTCTTTCAAAAACTTCTCATGGGCGGGCATCCCTAGAATAGCATCAAGGAAAGGGATATTAATGTGTAGTTTATTCATCAAGTCAAGGAACTTACCAAAATGCTTGTCTAGATGTGCTCTGGCCCTTGACTGGGGAATGGAAGTAGTGGTTTATATGCAGGAGGTGGAATATAAACTTCAGTTTTCTCCTCCGCTTTATGTAGCTCCACCTCGGTTGGCATCTCGGCCGAAATGTTCTTCGACTGTATCTGGACCGAGGTGGTCTTCGTCTATACTGGCATCGACCGAGGCACTGGATCTGCAGTCTTTAGTCCGCTTCTCGTTGTTATTTCCATGATCTGTCCTTTAGGGTTGCTTTCCGTCCTTGCTGGAAGCTTCCCTGGATCTCTTGGCGCTTCATTCGCCTTGTTAAAGAATTGTTGTTCTAAGGCTTTTTGTGCCTTCGAAAATGAAGTCATGTATGTCTCCATAGAATTGAGCTTGATCAAGATGGCCTCCAGCACCGCATCTTTCTTTTGCGGCTGGGACGAACTCGATCCTTATTCCTGGCTCTTCAATGGAGTAGAAGAAGAAGAAGAAGAGAGGAAAGGATTAGAGGAGTCATTCGAATTGGAGTTAGAGTAAGGGTTACCTGAGTTTTGGTTGTTTGCCCTCCAATTATTGTTAGTGGATCCTCTATTGTTGTTGTAGTTGTTATTCTGGGAACCGTTGTTGTTGTTCCGGTAACTATTGTTGTTCCTTGATCCTTGATCTTCCTTCTTGGTTTGAGCAACTAAAAGTTCCTTCAATTGTTTCACATCATTCTTCAAAGAAGTGAGTTGATCATTGTTAGGTGGAGCATCTTGAAAGTTGACTCTTTTAACTCCACCTTCAGCTCCTTGGTGGGAGTACTTCTCCATGTGCAAAGCTTGCTTCTCTATGAACTCCCAAGCTTCGTCAATCGGCATGTCCATGAACGTGCCGGCGGATAGTAGTTGAAGGTTGAACTGGGTGTTTCCGTCCAATCCCTTGAAGTATATCTCCAACAACTCTATCTTTGGAATCCCATGATGTGGGCAATCGAAAATAATGTCTTTAAATCTCTCCCATGACTTGGACAAGCTCTCCTTGTCCTTCATGATGAATGCATTAATCTTCCCTCTCATTTCAACAGTTTTAGAGGGGGGAAAGAATTTAGTTAAAAACTCCGTTGTCATCTCCTCCCAAGTATTGATTTTTCCCGGAGGAAGAGATTGATACCAAGTAAGTGCTCTATCTTTCAAAGAGAAGTAGAAAGGCCTTAGCTTGTAGTTGTTGTTTTCTATTCTTGAAGGTCTCAAGGTCTCCATCAAGATCTCATAGTTTTGTAGAAGTTGATGTGGAGATTCCCTCTCTAGCCCTCCAAACTGGCATTGGCGAATCATGGAAAGAACTTGTTGTCGAAGCTCATAATCATGGTCCGCTGGATCACCTAGGTTGACTCATGGACGCCTCAGTTGCTGATTGGGGTCCATCCTTTGCCCTAGGGTTTGTGGAATACCTGCAAAAAGAGCATCTCGGACTGGCATCCGAGGTGGAAGTATCTCGGTCGGAGCAACAGGTACTGGATTCTGCCTCGGTCGAGGATCTAGAGCAGGGTCTTGCCTCGGTTGAGGATCTGGGTTCGGTCGAGGTAGATACTGGTCTCGTAAAGCCGCCATATCTGCTTCGATTGCCTCAGTCCTTGTGCGAGTTTCTTCCCTTTCCAGTCTCAGCTCTTTCTTGTTGAGGCGTAGTTGTTCTAACGCCTCCTTCAATTCGGCCTCTAGATCGCGATTATCCCGATTGGTCATCTTCGCTTCTTTCAAGCGTCTTTTGTATGTCTTTTCTGGTTCGGGATCATAAGGAACGATTTCTTTCTCAGCGCGGGTTCTTCACATAAACCTAAGAAAAAGAACCTGCGAAAGTCACCCAAGTAGGGTGGGTAGTAGAAACAGGGGCAAGCGCCCCGAAAGCCAACCGCAACCGGCTCGGTCTAGACCAATTCCCCGGCAACGGTGCCAAAAACTTGTTCGCTCCAAACGGTTTGTGCAAGCTTTAAATTTATAACCTTAGATGTAAGCTTAAAATAAGGATGCGAACCCGTAGTGTATGGGTCAATCGTAGTAAAAAGCAAGAAATTCTAGGGGTCGATCACAGGGACTTAGTGAAACAAAGCAGGTGTAGGTAGTCTATGTAATTACTAACCACAAAAGCGATTAAAGCAATCAAAGATGATAAAAAGTCAATTAAGAAAATATGCAATTCTAGGGATTAAAGCATTTAGTTGTGGTTTCAACTCAAGATCTAAAGATAAGTGGACAAAGCTGAGGTTTTGCAAAGGGAAGGTGTTACTAAAGTGGAATAGACCACCGGGTAAGTCTCACTATTCACTAATCCCAAACCGTAACTCCTATTACCGGGTAAGTCTCAAGGAATTAAGGAAAAGAACTATAACCTCAAACCAACACACCACCTAAGGGTATAGAATCAACCTTTACCGGGTAAGTCTCATGCTAACTCACAAAGATGGGATGAAAGCAAACTCAAACCCCAATAAAGGATAAACCTTTATTACCTATACTTATAATCTTGGGTATACAAACAAAGGAATTACCGGGTAAAACGTCTAAACAAGTCCCAAAATATAGACAATAATTCATGCTATCAACAGTCTGGCCGGATCATACTTTGTAGGGCTCCTAGTGGTTTAGAAGAACTGAGAAGGCTATTGGGAGGCAGAGGAGAGCATTAGACATATTTATCCTGAGTTCTTTGCAGAGTTAGCCATTACTTCTTTACCGACGACTTAGTGCTCGGATGTTGTGTTGTGTGACTTTTGTGCTTATACAGTGGATTGAGTGAGTGTGTTTTTATGTGTTGCCTGATTATGATGACTATGTAGTTCTTGCATGTTAGGAAGTTGAAAAGAAAGATTAATTGAAATCAAGTTAAATACTTTTAATTATAGAAGTCATGTGAATAATGTCTTATTCTAAGTTTCGGGATGAAACTTATTTTAAGGGGGTATTGATGTAATATCCGGAATTTTAATTCCACTTTCTTCCGAGTCAAATCGGATTTCGTCCCGTGGATCTTTGTTTATGATAGCTAGTGTTGATTACCCTCACAAATCCTATCATTTTTTGCAAGTCTAAACTCACATAAAATGATGATTTGTTAACCAACCCTAAATTATAACTCTATGTATTTGACTAGTTCATGACAACATGGTGACAAGGTGTTACGCTAAGATTGTGTAGCACAAAAGTCTTAAATTTATAACTCGATATATTTTCCTAACTCCTAGCGAACCCACAGTGTATGGGTCGTTTTGTAGCGAGGATAGTTGATAGGTGATGGAATCACTATCATTTAGGATAGTTTTTAGCGTCTTTTGATTGCATTTGTGTCGGTTTATGCTGCTAACTCCTTGGTCCAGAAGAAGAAGACTAAAAGAAGCTAAGGAAGGAGTTATAAGCACTTAGAAGTGAAGATCGTTCACGAAGCAAAGCTTCTGTTGCCTCACCGCCCCTGCGGAGCCCTGCCACCGCCCGTGCGGGTGACGCCTTACACCGGAGCGCTCCCTGCGCCTTCACCAGCACCAACCATGAAGTGTGTCACCACCCATGCGCCACTCCTTGGCGCCCCTGCGGTGACCTACCCTGAAGAAACGAAGACCAGCTCCCCTGCGTCTCTCACTGCGCCCCTGGCTGCGCCTCAACCAAGGAGCTGGAAGATGAAGAGGCTGTGTCACCGCCCCTGCGTCGACATAGGGACGCCCCGGCGGCTTGGCATCAGAAACGTCAGGAAGTCGAAGGGTTAGACGTTTGAAGAGCATTGAAGATCCGCCCCAGCGGAATTGCATAGCCACCCCTGCGGCCTTGAAGAAGATCAAGCGTTTTTGCCTTCACCGCCCCTGCGGAGCTGAAGGGCGCCCTTGCGGCTTAACGTCAGAAGCTTTACTCCGGCTGTTTACACCACCTTTATGGCATTAAAGGTGGTTGTTTTGGGCCGGCCATTTACTCCTATGTAGTGCCTTTTGTAGTATAAATAGTCCTTGGTTGATTGCTAGAATCATCCATCTTATCATCTTGTTAGTCAACAAATTATCCACTTAGATTGTCTTGCTACCTTGTAATGAGTTGCCAACTCCCTTGCTACATTGGGTTGGTTTGAAGCTGCATTGTTACTTTGGTTATAAGTTCTTTATAATATAAGTTTCATTCAGTAATACATTGTGTTTCCTTGATCTCTATTGTCTAATTGCATGTTTACTATTGCTTGAGATTGATCACCTTAGGTTCTAAAGTGTATGTAAACAACTAGGATTAATAGGTTCCGGGTTCGGGTCTTTAATCTAGTAGCAACTTTAAGTAATAACGGGTTGTGATTACTTAAAGAAAAGGAACACAAATATAAAGATAAGTTTAACGGTTTTAATCTTCTCTTTATATCCCTTAGTCTTTGTTTGAAAGCTAACTTGTTACTTGTTTTTGTAGGTTTACGGAACACTAACCTGTTAAGTTGTGTTGATGCCGGTTGGCTCAACACATATATATGATCGAGACGGGAGATTACTTGAAAACATGTAAAAGGAACTCACCAAAGTAGCAATTGCATGCTTAGAATCAACCTAGTATAGATTCATCCATTATTGTCTTACTTGTCGCATTAATCGTTTTTATAAGTTTTTGTGCATCAATTCAACCAAACCCCCCCTTGTGTTACTTGCCACTATAATCAATAATCGCATCTAAAACACCTTAACTCTCTTGGGTTCGACCCTTACATAATCACTATACTTGTTCTTAGTGGTAAGTCGGGATTTACTTTTGATTGGGTATAGACGACCATAGAAATACCGTCGGTCAATAGTATTCCGAGGTCAAACAGAAAGAATAAGGTGAAATCGAATCAAATAGGTGATTATGGATAGTGTAAATCTAGTCTAAGAAAAGAGAAAGAAATAAAGAAATGAAAATCATAATGTTTTTGGGTTGGTTTTGTGGCGATCAAACAAGATCACAATTGATGCAAGATTATAAAACAATCTAACAAATCTAGCTAGCAACACAAACAAGCAACACAAACATGAGATATGTGATCAAAGAGAGAAAAGCAGATTCTAGGGGTTAGGAATTCCGGTTATGGCATTGGACTCAAGCTTCTAATCAATCTTGGACTAGCTATGGTATGTTGGGAAAGAATGTTTCTCAAATGGGATCAATCACCGGGTAGGTCTCATGATCCACTAATTCTGCAACTAAGGTCCTATTACCGGGTAAGTCTCTAGGAGCCCTAGGTTGGGAAATCTACACAAATCGGATTGTTATCTAGGCATCTAACCTCTCCTTACCGGGTAAATCTCGGGAAGGCAAGTCCTAAACATCAATCCTAGCACACTCAGTCCAATAGCGGCTTATCAGGCTCACTAGTACCTAGAGTTCATCATCATTGGTACTTAAGGTTGGAAATCACCGGGTAGGTCTCTTTCCTCACTTAGTTTGCTAGCATTAGGTCACCCTAGGCTAGATTATGCTTAACAAATATGTTACGCTAAGAATGTGACACGCAAAAAGTCTTAAATTTATACTCGATATATTTTTCCTAACTCCTAGCGAACCCGCAGTGTACGGAACATTTTGTAGTAAGGATAGTATTCCAAGGTCGAACACAAAGACTGAGGTGAAATCGAGTCAAATAGTGACTAAGGATAGTGTTGATCTAGGCTAAGAAAAGATGAAAGAAACCAATAAATGAAAATCTAAATGTTTTTGGGATGGTTTTGTGTGGTGATCAATCAAAGATCACCATGATATAATATGGCAAAACAAACTAAGGAATCAAGCTAAAACTCAAATAAACAAGCAAACACGAAATACGTGATCAAAGAGAGAAAAGCGGATTATAGGGGTTGAGAATTCCGATTATAGCATTGGACTCAAGCGTCTAATCGTTCTTTGGTTATCTAGGGATCTAACCTCTCCTTACCGGGTAAGTCTCGGGAAGGCAAGTCCTAAAAACTTATCCTAGCACATTCAGTCCAATAGCGGCTTGTGAGGCTCACTACTACCTAGAGTTCGTCATCTTCGGTATCTAAGAGCAAGAATCACCGGGTAGGTCTCTTCTAACACTTAGTTGCTAACACTAGGTCACCCTAGGATAGACTTAGCTCAACAAACACTAGGATTTCAACAATCTAACATCCTAGCACTTAGATTCATCAAACAAGCAAGTCAGTCAAAATCACGGGTAGTTCATCAAGAACCACGGCCGTAGAATGTACTAGAACAGGCCGTGATTTACAACAGAGGCTAGGTTCAAGCAAACAATTCATCCAAAGGTACATCTAAGTCCATTCTATCATAGTCCAACCCATAACCATCTTTCCCTTACTCTAGAATCGCATCTATTTAGCCAACAACATGCATCATCACAATCAAAGTCATCAAGCATAAAATCATGGAATCCATATCAAGAGGATGAAATGAAAGGGAGATGAAGCAAGTGCAACAAAGAAATCCAAGCTGAATATGAGTTCAAGGAAGACTTACAACCCTTCAAAAGAAGGTTCAATCGTTTCTTACAAAACCTTGCAAAACGTCTTCACAAAGCTCACTCAAAACTATGAAAAACTAAGAATGGTGTGTTCTTCTCTTCTTCTCCAATGGAACCATTTCTTCTCCTCCAAGTGTAAGTCCAATCCAATCTTCCAATGAGAGAATAGGTGTTGTTGAGAGTGTGGGAGAGAATGGAGTGATGGGGTCTGTCATAACAACCTGTAGGACCACCTTATATCCTCAACAAATTGCAAGAGTCGGCCATGAAGATCGTGGGACAGCTGTCACAGCTGTCTGGGGAAAATCACGGCCTATTTCCATGCCCGTGGAAGTCCCAGTGGCCGTGGTTTTGGTGCTTCAGCACTCTATGGATCATCAAGCCTCAATTTGGTGCAAGGCATGCACCAACAAGGTCCCATGTGTCCTCCTTAGCTCCTAACTTGCTTCCCAATGAGTCCGAAGGTGTGTCACTTCGAGGAGTGATCTTCAAATGTATCGATTAAGCTCCTAAATCTCCCAAAACATGTACAAAGCATGCAAAAGTCGGTGTAGACGTCTATCTCGACAAAATACATGAATTGAGTGCAAACGTCGTGAACTAGTGTTAAACCATGCGTGAATGAGCGGAAAAACTATCTAAATGAGTGCCTAATCTAACATCATAAATCGTGTTATCAAAAATACCCCATACTTAAGGTTTGCTCGTCCCCGAGCAAGTCCCAACTGTAGACTAAGAGATGACATGATTTATGCATGCAGAAAAATAACAAAATCTTTTTGGAGTTGTGCTTCTAATATTGGATCACCTTCACAGTCATGTTTCGTGGCAATGGACAAGCAATCATGTGTCAAATAAGTGAAGGCACGGAAAGACAATTATACTTACCTCGAAAGCATGCATGAAATGTAAAAATGAAGAAGTCAAGGTGATCATGAGCATATCCAATCTAGATCACTAAGTCTTACACACATGCAAATAAGTCACAAGGGCTTGTGAAATAAAAGGCCAAGAAACGTTGTGATTAGGTGGGAATTTTTTTAGGTTATTTGATGCTAATCCGGGAATGGAACTAACTCCACAATTTCACATTTTTTTTTATCAATTTCCCACAAGTGTATATTTTCTCCATCTTTTCCTTCTTTTCTTTTCTTTTTCTTTCACTTATTTTTGAGACGATGACATTGGTGTACAAAAGCCGAAACCTTGGTGATTAGCGATCCTCGGGCTTTTTTATTTTTCGAGGTGCATCCACACCGGGGACACATACCAAAGCTCGTTAGGACTATCGGTTTAATTGACTTTGGCAAGGCACAAACACCCGATTATGTGAATGGTGCCGAGTTACTCGTCATTTAAACCAACGTCCCCAAACCTATATTTTTGTCTACACTTTCACAACAAATTCAGCACTTCATTCATAACATTCTTTCAACAACAACTTCACCCCACACTTGCTTTTCACACACTCAACACAGTAGAATGTTCCTATTCTCGGATGGGTCAAAAGAGGTCAAATTTTGTATCAATTGAGGTGCTCAAACAACAAGATCAAGATGAGAAGTAGAGAAAGATGAATTGCCTTAATCACTCCTAGATGATGTGCAAGAACTAGCATGTAATTTCGACCTTCAATCCTCAATCCAATCAAGGCAAGCATCATAATCACAAATCATTCATGGGATTCAAGATAAGTACTTCAAGTCCACATATGCATTCATCAATTCAACACATAAGGCCATCCATAGTCAATTCACAAAACAATCGCATCATAAGGGTCATTCCCAAGTTTAGAAGCACTAAAATTTTTTAAATTTTCTGATTTTTTTGGAATTTTCGAAATATGTATGTACAATGCAAAACATGTGACAATATTAAACTATCCTAGATGCTAATCATGCAAGTGATCATGAAAACCCCCACCCCATACTTAGAAACACATTGTCCCCAATGTGGAAATGAAGTAAAGAAGAGTGAAAGAGGGTCCTCACAATATAAAATGGTTTCCTTCGGTATTTGGGTTCACTCAAGTGGATTGATGGCGGATGATCCTATCAACGATGGTAGAGAGCTCAAGGTGTTCGTTATGGCATCGGGACCCGCGTTAGGCACCGCTAGCCGTCCAAGTTCCGCGTCCGCTCCACCCATAATTGATTAGGGGCTCATCATCATCATCATCCACATGCCATGCAATAAGTCTTAAATTTATACTCGTTATATTTATCCTAACTCCTAGCGAACCCGCAGTGTACGGGACGTTTGTAGAAAGGTAAGTATTCCGAGGTCGAACACAAAGACTAAGGTGAAATCGAGTCAAGCAATGATCAAAGATAGTGTGAATCTAGACTAAGATAAGATGAGGAACAAAGAAAATGGAAAACGCAATGTTTTTGTTGGTTTTTATGGTGATCAAACAAAGAACACAAGTCAAGCAAGGAAATAAAACAACTAACAAATTAAGCTAGCAGACGAGTAAGTAACACAAAGCACAAGTATATGATCAAGAGAGAAAAGTAGATTCTAGAGGTCAAGATTTCCGGTTATGGCATTGGACTCAAGGTTCTAAGGATTCTAAGGACAAGCTGTGGTATTTGGGAAAGAATGTTCACTAATGGAAGCGATTACCGGGTAAGTCTCTCACTTCACTAATCCCGCATCAAACTCCTATTACCGGGTAGGTCTCAAGGGGTTAGAGTAAGGAATTTCGCACAAACTAGATGCTACTTAAGGGTAACCCTCTCCTTACCGGGTAAGTCTCGGAATAGGGAAATCTCAAGCAATAATCCTAGCACACTCGATCCAATAGCGGCTTATGAGGCTCACTACTACCTAGCATTCATCATCTTAGGTATCTAAGATCGGAAATCATCGGGTAGATCTCTTCCCTCACTTAGATTGGTAGCATTAGGTGATACTAAGCTGAATTAGGCTTAATAAACACTAGGATTTAACAACCTGACATCCCAATCATACAGATTCAGTACTTAGAAAGCAACAGAAGAATAAATCGGGTGGATCTTAATAAAAATCAGCCGATCTTCATGATGAACAGCCCGATTTTTCTTCCTGGAATGGGTTTCGTGCATACAAATCATCCTAAACTAACATATAAGCCCATCCTATCATCACCCTAGCCATAACCATCAATCCATCACTCTAGAATCACAACAAACTAGCCAATAATATGCATATCAAGATCCAACATCATCAAACAAGCATACATGGTGTTCATAGATGAGTAATGAAAGATGGGAAACGAAATCAATTAATCTCAGCAAAAATCCAAGTTGTAGCAAGACTTACAAACTCTTAAATGAAGATCCAAAACGTTCCTAGCAATCCTTGCTAAAGTTCTTCAATCAAAACTACAAAAATCACTCAAAAATCACTCCAAAGCTCACTATTCTCCTACAATGGTGTTCTTCTTCTTCCTTCAATCTTTTAGAGCTTTTCTTCTCCTCCAATCTTCCTCCAAAATCAATGAGCTGTCAATGAGAGTGTGGGAGAGGAGAGATCTCAGCAACCACCTGAAGGACCACTTATATTCTCCACCAAGAGCAAGGACGGACAAGAGATCGTGAGACACGTGGCTTAAGCTATCAAAGCCTCAAAAATCGACCCAGCAGGAGAAAATCGTCCGATTTAACTGCTAGCTGGTCCGATTTTCTTCAGCAGAAACTTGTTATGCTCGTTTAGCCATAAGTTGATCCATTGCTTGCACCAATAGTGGTCTTTGTGTCCTTTGTTGCTCCAATTATGCTCCTCCTTAGCCTTGGATGTGTACCATCATGAGGCTTGGCCCTCTAATGTATCGGTTAATGTCCAAAAGACCCCCGAAATACCTACAAAGCAACGCACAAGTCCGTGTAGACGTCTATCTCGACAAAATATGCGAATTGAGTGCAAACGTTGCGAATTTGTGCTAAATCATGCATGAATGAGTGATGAATCTATCTAAATGATTACCTAAACCTAAGTCATAAATCGTGTTATCAAAAATACCCCATACTTAAGGTTTGCTCGTCCTCGAGCAAATTCCCAACTATAGACTAAGAGATGACATGATTTATGCATGCAGAAAAATGGCAAAATCTTTTGGAGTTGTGCTTCTAATATTGGATCACCTTCATAGTCATATTTCATGGCAATGGACAAGCAATTATGCATCAAATAAATGAAAGCATGGAAAGACAATTACACTTAACTTGATAGCATGCAATGAAATGTAAAGATGAAGAAGTCAAGATGATCATGAGTATATCCAATCTAAATCACTTAGTCTTACACACATGCAAGTAGGTCAAAAGGACTTGTAAAATAGAAGGCCAAGAAACGTTGTGATTAGGTGGGAATTTTCTAGGCTATGTGATGCTAATCCGGGAAAGGAACTAAACAACCACAACTTCAAATTTTCTTATCAACTTCCCTCAAGTGTATATTTTTCCTTCATTTTCTTTCCTTTCTTTTATTTTTGAGACAATGGCATTGGTGTGCAAAAGCCGAAACCTTGGTGATTAGCCATTCTCGGGTTTTTTCTATTTTTCGAGATGCATCCACACCGGGCACACATACCAAAGCTCGTTAGGACTATCGGTTTATTTGACTTTGGCAAGGCACCAACACCCGATTATGTGAAGTGTACCGAGTTACTTGTCATTTAAGCCGATGTCCCCAAACCTATATTTTTGGCTACACTTTCACAACAAATTCAGCATTTTATGCATGACATTCTTTTCATCAACAACTTCACCCCACACTTGCTTTTCACACACATCACCACACTAGCATGCTCCTATTCCCGGATGGGTCAAAAGAGGTCAAATTTATCTCAATTGAGGTGCTCAAGCAACATGATCAAGATGAGAAGTAGAGGAAAATGAATTGCCTTAATCACTCCTAATTGATGTGTAAGAACTAGCATGCAATTTCGACTTTCAATACTCAATTCATTCTAGGCAAACATCATGATCACAAATCATTCATGGTTTCAAGAGAAGTACTTCAAGTCCACATATACATTCATCAATTTAACACATAAGGCCATCCATAGCCAATCCACAAGACAAGGTTCAATCATTAGGATCATATCCAAGCCTTAGAAGCACTAAAATTTTTAAAATTTTCTGAATTTTTTTTGGATTTTTCGAAATATGTATGTACAATGCAAGACATAATGAAACATGTGACAAAATTAAACTATCCTAGATGCTAATCATGCAAGTGATCATGAAAACCCCACCCTATACTTAGAAACACATTGTCCCTAATGTGTAAACTAAATAAAGAAGTGAAAGAGAGTCCTCACAATGTAAAATTGGTGATGCTTTGGTATTTCGGTTCACATTGGATGATGATGGTGGATGATCGATCAAGGATGGTAAAGAGCTCTTGATGTTCATTATGGTGTCGGAACCCGCGCTTGGCACCGCAAGCCGTCCAAGTTCCACGTCCGCTCCACCCATGCTTGATTGGAGATCATCACTTTCCTTTACAGAGGAAAAATCGGACCATCTGCCCAGGAAAATCGGCCGATTTCTGTGAAGAACAGTCCGATTTTCCTGGGTACTTTCTTCCTCGTCCATGTGCTTGGATCTTGTACCTTCAACAGTTCCATGAGGCCTTCACATGACCTCCAACATCTCATCACACATGACAACAACATGATCTAGCACCCAAAAACACAAAAGAAGAACAAAGCACACCAAGAGTGAGATTAAACAAAAGCAAGAAAAAGAAAGGGAAAAACATGTACCAATGGGTTGCCTCCCATTAAGCGCTTCTTTAAGGTCATTAGCTTGACCAAATTCAGGAGCGTTTCAATCAAGGTGAAGCGGGGCAATCACTTCCACCGGGGCTTCCGGGATGTACTTCTTCAATCGATGCCCATTCACTTTGAAGTCACCACAATGATCTCCTCCTATCTCTACCGCTCCATGAGGAAAAACTTTCTTCACCACATATGGCCCGGTCCATCTTGATTTGAGCTTTCCGGGGAAGAGCCGCAGCCTCGAGTTGAAGAGAAGGACAAGGTCGCCTTCACTCAACTCCTTTGGGATGATCCTCTTATCATGCCAACGCTTGGTTCTCTCCTTGTAGATCCGAGCATTCTCATATGCATCCAACCGGATCTCCTCAAGGGCGTTCATGTCTAGCAACCGCTTCTCTCCCGCCTCCTTGAGGTCAAAATTTAGCCACTTAATGGCCCAATAAGCTCTATGCTCCATCTCTACCGGAAGGTGGCAAGACTTGCCATAGACCAACTTGTAAGGAGTGGTGCCAATTGGTGTCTTGAAAGCGGTCCTATATGCCCACAAGGCATCATCGAGCTTCATAGCCCAATCCTTTCTCGTTCTTGAGACCGTCTTCTCGAGAATTCCCTTTATCTCCCGGTTGGAGATCTCCACTTGGCCACTAGTTTGGGGATGATAAGGTGTTGCCACCCTATGAGTCACCCCATACTTAGCCAAAAGTGCTCCAAAGTTCCTATTGGTGAAGTGCTTCCCTCCATCACTTATGATCACCCTTGGTGTTCCAAACCTAGGGAAGATCACTCGGTTGAAGAACCGCACAACAACCTTGGCGTCATTTGTAGGTGAGGCGATTGCCTCCACCCATCTCGAAACATAGTCAACCGCCAATAGGATGTAGAGGTTGCCACATGAAGAAGGGAATGGTCCCATGAAGTCCACACCCCATACATCAAATATCTCTACCTCTTGGATGTTGTTCAAGGGCATCTCATTCCTCCTTGAGATGTTGCCCGTCCTTTGGCAAGCATCACAAGCTACCACAAAGCTTTGCACGTCTTTGAACAAACTTGGCCAAAAGAAACCCGATTGCAACACTTTAGCACATGTCTTGTGTGAGCTAGCATGCCCTCCACATGGCAAGGAATGACAATGGCGGATCACACTCTCCACCTCATCTTCCGGTATGCATCTCCTAAACATTCCATCCGGCCCTCTTTTGAACAAAAGTGGCTCACTCCAATAGTAGTGCCTCACATCCTTGAAGAACTTCTTCCTTTGGGCATATGTAAATCCGGGAGGCACTTCCTCACACACAAGATAGTTCACAATGTCGGCATACCATGGCTCACTTCCTCTAGACACTTGGGACAAGCATTCCTCCACCATTTGCAATTGCTCATCCCGGAATGAGTCATCAATCGGGATGTCATCTCTCTCAATCACTAAAGGAGGTAATCTACTAAGGTGATCCGCCACGGAGTTCTCGGATCCCTTCTTGTCCCGGATTTCCAAATCGAACTCTTGAAGAAGAAGGATCCACCGAATCAACCTAGGCTTGGCATCTTTCTTTGTAAGGAGGTAACGGATCGCAGCATGATCCGTATAAACAATGACCTTCGCTCCAACAAGGTATCACCGAAACTTCTCACAGGCATACACTACCGCTAGCAACTCCTTCTCGGTTGTGGCATAGTTAAGTTGGGCATCATCTAGCGTCTTGCTAGCATAATAAATGGCATGAGTTCGCCCATCTTTCCTTTGCCCCAAGACAGCCCCAACGGCTACATCGCTTGCATCACACATGATCTCAAACGGTAAACTCCAATCCGGAGGTTGCATTATAGGTGCGGAGATCAAAGCGTTCTTCAACCTACAAAAAGCCTCAAGGCAATCTTTGGAGAAAACAAATTCAACATCCTTCATTAGTAGGTTAGTAAGGGGCTTAGAAATTTTAGAGAAGTCTTGAATAAACCTCCGGTAAAAACCGGCATGCCCTAAGAAACTCCTTACCCCTTTCACCGAGGTAGGTGGTGGCAACTTCTCTATCGTTTCAATCTTGGCCCTATCAACCTCAATGCCACGGTTAGACACCAAGTGTCCTAACACGATACCTTCACTTACCATGAAGTGGCATTTTTCCCAATTTAAGACAAGATTTGTCTCCTCACATCTTTGTAATACTAAGGACAAGTTAGCCAAGCAGTCATCGAAAGAAGAACCATAAACAGAGAAATTATCCATAAATACTTCCATGATATTTTCTATGTATTCCGAAAAGATAGCCATCATACACCTTTGGAAGGTGGCGGGTGCATTACACAACCCAAATGGCATTCTCCTATATGCAAAAGTACCCCATGGACATGTAAAGGTTGTTTTCTCTTGGTCATCGGGGTGGATGGGGATTTGGAAGAATCCACTATAGCCATCTAGGTAACAAAAATGAGAATGTTGAGCTAACCTCTCTAGCATTTGGTCAATGAAGGGGAGAGGGAAGTGATCTTTCCTAGAGGCCATGTTCAACTTCCTATAGTCAATACACATCCTCCACCCCGTAACCGTCCTAGTCGGGATTAGTTCATTGTTCTCATTGGTCACTACGGTCATCCCACCCTTCTTAGGAACTACATGAACGGGACTAACCCACTTACTATCCGAGATAGGGTAGATAATTCCCGCATCTAGCAACTTAATGATTTCCTTTTTGACTACCTCTTTCATTATGGGATTCAATCTCCTTTGATGTTCAATAGAGGGTTTATGATTATCTTCCATCATTATCCTATGCATGCACAAAGAGGGCTTGATGCCAACAAGATCATCAATGGTGTATCCTATTGCCTTTCTATGTAGTTTCAATTCATTCAACAATCTATTAAGCTCATCATCATTCAAAGATGCATTCACAATCACCGGATAAGTAGAATTTGAACCAAGGAAAGCATACTTTAAATGAGAAGGAAGAGGTTTAAGATCAAGTTGAGGAGGACCTTTTTCGGTTGGAGACGATCCATACAATGTAGGTTGAGATGATTGCAAAGCCATGGAAGCCTCCTTGAAGTCCCTTGATGATTGCTCATACTCAAGTGGTTGATGCTGAAAAGACTCAGGAAAATCGGTCCAGGAAAAAAAATCGGTCGATTTATCTGAAGGGGGTCGATCTGAGTTTCTGTTTTGGCAAAACTGGCTGAAATTTCAGCACAAGTACAAAAATCGGCCGATTTTTGCCCTTCAGTCCGATTTTTCTGGCAGTTTTCCTCTTCTTCTAGCACTTCAAACCCAACACTTGGTAGCTCGTCCAATGCATTCAAGGCCTTGATTACTTCATTGCTACTCTCCTCAATTCCTTCTTCCATCAAGCTTGAGCTAAGAACTCTCTCAAGTGGATCCTTGAGCAAGATTGAGCTCACAACCTCTCTAGACTCCTCTTCTTCAACTATGTTGAATATATCCTCATCAAGGGTTGGCCCTTTCATCATTGTGGACAGCTTGAACTTGATGTTCTCTTCTCCAATGTTGAAGGAGAGAGTCCCATTCTTGCAATCTACTAGACACCCGGAAGTAGCTAGGAAAGGTCTTCCCAAGATGATGGGAACCGGATAGTCCGCCGGGATGTCCAAAACAACGAAGTCTATGGGCACATAGAACTTCCCTAATTGCACCGGAATGTCCTCCAAGATTCCAACCGGATGAGTGATCGAGCGGTCCGCCATGTAAAGGGTCATCTTGACCGGCTTTGGCTCTCCTAGCCCAACCTTGTTGCAAAGTGCAAGCGAAATGATGCTCACACTTGCCCCAAGATCACATAGGGCGTCATACTTCACTTCTCCTACTCCGATTGGCACACAAAAGGATCCCGGATCCCTTAGCTTGGGAGGCATCTCCTCCTTCATCGTTTGAATCAACTCCGATGATCTCTTAGTCATCCTTATCTCACCATACTCCTCCAACTTCCTTTTGTTGGAGAGTATTTCCTTCAAGAACTTGCCATATGCCGGCATTCCTAAAATAGCATCCATGAACGGAATGTTAATATGCAATTTAGACATTAGTTCAAGGAACTTACCAAAGTGATTGTCCAAGCGAGCTCTTGCTCGTGATTGAGGGAACGGTAGTGGTGGCTTGTATGGAGGTGGTGCCACATAGGTTGGCTCTACATCCTTGCTCTTTCCTCCATCTCCTTGTAAGGTCTCTTCTTCATTCACCACTTGCTTCCCTTTAGCATTCTCCTTGGGCAAAGGATCCTTCATGCTTAACCCACTTCTTGTTGTAATAGCCAACACTTGGCCTCTTGGGTTTTCTTCGGTTCTTCCGGGAAGCTTTCCCGGATCTCTATGTGCTTCACCCGCCTTTTGGAAAACTTGTGCTTCCAAAACTTTTTGAGCCTTTGAGATAGAAGTCACCGTGCTCTCAAGACCACTCAACCTTCCAAGCAATTGCTCAAACATCATCTCGGTTCTATCCTTTGGAGGTTGAGTGAATCCGGGTGGAGGTTCTTGTGAAGCTTTTGGTAGTGGAGTTGTGCTTGTAGAAGCGGGAGGGTTCAAGGCTCCATCTGGGTTAGAGTAAGAAAACCCGGGATGGTTGTGGTTGGGCCGGTAATTGTTGAATTTCCGGTTGTTGTTGAAGTTCCTTGGGCCTTGGTAGTTGTTGTAGTTGCCCCTTCCCATATAGTTCACATCCTCCTCCTTGGAAGATAGGTTGGCTTGTGGAAGCACTTGAGGAGTTGCTTGGTTCTTCAAGGTTGTAGCACACAACTCCCTCAAGGACTTTAGCTCGTTGTTGATGGCGTCGAGCTTGAAGTTGCTCATGGTGACCTCACTCACCTCATATGCTCCCGCCTTTCTCCCTTCACTCTTTCTATGGGAGTATTTCTCAATCACAAGAGCTTGTTTCTCCACAAACTCCCAAGCATCATCTACATGCTTCTCCATGAAAGTCCCACCGGAAAGGGATTGAAGCTTGAATTGGCTATCTTCATCAAGTCCCTTGAAGTAGATCTCCAATAGCTCAATTTTCGGTATGCCATGGTGTGGACAATCTAGGAGAAGGTCTTTGAATCTCTCCCAAGACTTGAACAAACTTTCTCTATCCTTCATCACGAAGGCATTGATCTTCCCTCTTAATTCGGTAGTCTTGCAAGGTGGGAAGAACTTAGTCAAAAACTCGGTTGTCATCTCCTCCCAAGTACCAACTCGCCCTTGCGGAATAGATTGATACCAAGCCAAGGCTTTGTCCTTAAGAGAGAAGGAGAAAGCCCTTAGCTTATGGTTGTTGCTCTCCAATCTTGGCGGTCTAAGAGTCTCCATCAAAATCTCGTAGTTCATCAAATGTTGGTGAGGAGACTCTCCTTCCATCCCTCCAAATTGATTATGCCGGATCATTTGTAGAACTTGAAGGCGGAGCTCATAGTTGTGGGCTGCGGGATCTCCTAAGTTCACACCCGGACGGTGTGCTCTTTGTGCCGGATCCATACGTCTCCCTAGGGTTTGTGGCTCTTCAATGGCAATGGGCACAACCCTAACATTAGCCGCCGGCTGCGGGTGTACCACCGGTGGTGGAGGAGGTGGAGGTTGTCGGTGATTAAGCTCTCCTTGAACAAGGGCTTGCCTAATCTCCTCAATCTCCCTCCTAGTTTCCTCTTGCCTCTCATTGGCAAGTCTCCTTTCTTCCTCCAAGAGCTCATCTCTTAGCCTTATTTGCTCTAAGGCTTCATCCAACTCAGCTTGGAGGTTTCTTCCGGCCATCTCTTTCTCTTTTCGGATATTCTTGGATATAGATCGAAGGGTTTTCTCCGGTTCGGGATCGAATGGAGCTAAATCCTTGCCACGAGATCTTCGCATACACCTAAAGAGAGAGATGATATCCTGAAAAGCAAAGACACACACCAAAGAGAGATCAAAAGCAACAAGAAAGATCTACACTAGAAACAATCACAAAATGACTCAATCTAGACCTAGTCCCCGGCAACGGCGCTAAAAACTTGTTACGCTAAGATCGTGTGATGTGCACGCAATAAGTCTTAAATTTATACTCGTTATATTTATCCTAACTCCTAGCGAACCCGCAGTGTACGGGACGTTTGTGGAAAGGTAAGTATTCCGAGGTCGAACACAAAGACTAAGGTGAAATCGAGTCAAGCAATGATCAAAGATAGTGTGAATCTAGACTAAGATAAGATGAGGAACAAAGAAAATGGAAAACGCAATGTTTTTGTTGGTTTTTATGGTGATCAAACAAAGAACACAAGTCAAGCAAGGAAATAAAACAACTAACAAATTAAGCTAGCAAACGAGTAAGTAACACAAAGCACAAGTATATGATCAAGAGAGAAAAGTAGATTCTAGAGGTCAAGATTTCCGGTTATGGCATTGGACTCAAGGTTCTAAGGATTCTAAGGACAAGCTGTGGTGTTCGGGAAAGAATGTTCACTAATGGAAGCGATTACCGGGTAAGTCTCTCACTTCACTAATCCCGCATCAAACTCCTATTACCGGGTAGGTCTCAAGGGGTTAGAGTAAGGAATTTCGCACAAACTAGATGCTACTTAAGGGTAACCCTCTCCTTACCGGGTAATTCTCGGAATAGGGAAATCTCAAGCAATAATCCTAGCACACTCGATCCAATAGCGGCTTATGAGGCTCACTACTACCTAGCATTCATCATCTTAGGTATCTAAGGTCGGAAATCATCGGGTAGATCTCTTCCCTCACTTAGATTGGTAGCATTAGGTGATACTAAGCTGAATTAGGCTTAATAAACACTAGGATTTAACAACCTAACATCCCAATCATACAGATTCAGTACTTAGAAAGCAACAGAAGAATAAATCGGGTGGATCTTAATAAAAATCGGCCGATCTTCATGATGAACAGCCCGATTTTTCTTCCTGGAATGGGTTTCGTGCATACAAATCATCCTAAACTAACATATAAGCCCATCCTATCATCACCCTAGCCATAACCATCAATCCATCACTCTAGAATCACAACAAACTAGCCAATAATATGCATATCAAGATCCAACATCATCAAACAAGCATACATGGTGTTCATAGATGAGTAATGAAAGATGGAAAACGAAATCAATTAATCTCAGCAAAAATCCAAGTTGTAGCAAGACTTACAAACTCTTAAATGAAGATCCAAAACGTTCCTAGCAATCCTTGCTAAAGTTCTTCAATCAAGACTACAAAAATCACTCAAAAATCACTCCAAAGCTCACTATTCTCCTACAATGGTGTTCTTCTTCTTCCTTCAATCTTTTAGAGCTTTTCTTCTCCTCCAATCTTCCTCCAAAATCAATGAGCTGTCAATGAGAGTGTGGGAGAGGAGAGATGCTCAGCAACCACCTGAAGGACCACTTATATTCTCCACCAAGAGTAAGGACGGACAAGAGATCGTGGGACACGTGGCTTAAGCTGTCAAAGCCTCAAAAATCGACCCAGCAGGAGAAAATCGTCCGATTTAACTGCTAGCTGGTCCGATTTTCTTCAGCAGAAACTTGTTATGCTCGTTTAGCCATAAGTTGATCCATTGCTTGCACCAATAGTGGTCTTTGTGTCCTTTGTTGCTCCAATTATGCTCCTCCTTAGCCTTGGATGTGTACCATCATGAGGCTTGGCCCTCTAATGTATCGGTTAATGTCCAAAAGACCCCCTAAATACCTACAAAGCAACACACAAGTCCGTGTAGACGTCTATCTCGACAAAATATGTGGATTGAGTGCAAACGTTGCGAATTTGTGCTAAATCATGCATGAATGAGTGATGAATCTATCTAAATGATTACCTAAACCTAAGTCACAAATCGTGTTATCAGGGCTCATCATCATCATCCACATGCCATGCAAGGCTTCCATGCTACTTAAACTCTAACACACACACAAAGCACACCAACACACAAAAACAGAAAAATCAAAACAAAACAAAAACAAAAAGGGAAAGATGTCTACCAATGGGTTGCCTCCCATCAAGCGCTTCTTTAAGGTCATTAGCTTGACCAAACTCGGGAGTGTCTCACTCAAGGTGAAGTGGGGCAATCATATACACCGGAGCTTCCGGGATATACTTCTTCAATCGGTGCCCATTCACCTTAAAGTCTCCACAATGCTCCCCTCCTATCTCAACCGCTCCATGGGGAAAGATCTTCTTCACCACATAAGGACCCGTCCACCTCGACTTTAGCTTTCCGGGGAAGAGCCGCAGCCTTGAGTTGAATAGAAGGACAAGGTCGCCTTCACTCAACTCCTTCTGGATGAGATGCTTGTCATGTCAACGTTTGGTCCTTTCTTTGTAGATCCGAGCATTTTCATAGGCGTCCAACCGGATCTCCTCAAGGGCACTCATATCTAGCAACCTTTTCTCTCCGGCCGCCTTGAGGTCAAAATTCAACCACCTTATAGCCCACTATGCTCTATGCTCCATCTCCACCGGAAGGTGTCAAGACTTGCCATAAACTAGCTTGTAGGGAGTGGTGCCAATCTGTGTCTTGAAAGCGGTTCTATAAGCCCACAAAGCATCATCGAGCTTCATAGCCCAATCCTTTCTCGTCCTAGAGACCGTCTTTTAAAGAATTCCCTTTACCTTCCGGTTGGAGATCTCTACTTGGCCACTAGTTTGTGGATGGTAAGGTGTTGCCACCTTATGAGTCACCCCATACTTAGCCAAAAGTGTCCCAAAGTTCCTATTGGTGAAGTGCTTTCCTCCATCACTTATGATCACCCTTGGTGTCCCAAACCTAGGAAAGATCACTCAGTTGAAGAACCGCACCACAACCTTGACATCATTTGTGGGAGAGACGATTGCCTCCACCCATCTCGAAACATAGTCTACCGCCAATAGGATGTAGAGGTTGCCACAAGAAGAGGGAAATGGTCCCATGAAGTCCACACCCCAAACATCGAATATCACCACCTCTTGTATGTTGTTCAAGGGCATTTCATTCCTCCTTGAGATGTTGCCCGTCCTTTGGCAAGCATCACAAGCTACACAAAATTCTACACATCTGTTCGCTCCAAACGGTGTGTGCAAGCTTTAAATTTATAACCCTAGACTTAAGCTTAAAACAAGGATGCGAACCCGCAGTGTACGGGTCAATCGTACTAAAAAGCAAGAAAATTCCAGGGGTCGATCACAGGGACTCGGTGAAACAAAGTCAATAATGGTAAGCTTCGTGAATACTAACCATAAGAGCAATTAACACAATCAAAGATGAATAAGAAGTCAATAAAGCAAACATGCAATTCTAGGGATTAAAGCATCTAGTTGTGGTTCCAACTCAAGATCTATAGATAAGCGGACAAAGCTGAGATTTTTGCGTGGGGAAGGTGTTCTAAAGTGGAATAGATCACCGGGTAAGTCTCACTACTCACTAATCCTAAACCGTAACTCCTATTACCGGGTAAATCTCAAGGAATTAAGATAAAGAACTATTACCTCAAACTAACACACCATCTAAGGGAATAGAATCAACCTTTACCGGGTAAGTCTCAGGCTAACTCACAAAGATGGGATGGAAGCACACTCAAACCCCAATAAAGGATAAACCTTTATTACCTACACTTATGATCGTTGGTACACAAACTAAGGAATTACCGGGTAAGTCTCATCCTAAGCTTGCTTTGAACCAGGAAAGGTGTAATAAGAATAGGATTTGGCAAACTCTAACACTTAACTCTCAGTTTAGGATCAGACAAGTCACCTCGGTCAGACGAATTCCACCCCGGCCGAGATGTTCATCGACTGGACGAGATGCTTAGGGTTAAGGTTAAAGACTCGAACTTTCAGGATCCTACTGGAATCTAAGATTATTCTATCATTGTTTTTCCCACAACCTTCAGCCAATCACCCTAGAATCACACAAGGAAATTAGCCACTCATCATCATTATGAAAGTATTAAATATATGGGAAGAAGGTGAATATTTGAACAAGAAGAATTTAATGAAAAAGACTTCAATAACTGAATCAAATATCACAACAAAAGCGTTCCTTGGATAGCAATCCAACAAGACAAGACAACAAGTGAGGGAATTGAAGACAATCTTACAAAACCCTCCAAAAAGCTATAAAAGCTATAGACTTCAATCTTCCTTCAACCTTCAAAAAGGTTCTTCGAATCTCTCCCAACTGGAGTAGGTTGCTGCTGCTACGTGCTATAAACCCTGATCGACGGTATAGCGTGATATGCGGAATGTATGCGAGCTCCCCGGATTTGTGGAAATCCAACCCTTTTTATAGGAAAATAACCCTCCAAAGATAAAATATCTTAGAAAGATCTTTTCCCATAAAAATAGGTAAAATATAAGATCTTCTTCCTTCCAGGAGCCAAGCCCAAAAATATAAGATCACCTTCCAAAGATAAAAGATCTCAGCCAAGAATAAAATATTCTCGCCGCGTCCTAGGTGTTTGCCTCGGTCGAGTCGGCGTCTCTGGATCACCTCGGTCGAGATGAATCTCTGGTCAACCGAGGTGAGTCACAACTGAATGTGAAATCTCTCAAAACTGGTCCAAAGTAAATCTTTAATCCATGGCTATGCTCCCTGGATGTAGCTCCAAATGACTCATGACTCCTTTTGCTCCTTTTTGATGCGAAACGTGCCATTTTACCTACGATTACAACAAAACTAGGTGTAGACCTCGATTCTCGCAAAGGTAGATGAAATGGTAGTAAAATCACATAATATACATACAAATATGCAGATTATGAAAGATAAAACGTCCAAACAAACCTCAAAATATAGACTATAATTCATGCTATCAAAATACCCCATACTTAGCCCTTGCTTGTCCCTAAACCAGTTCTTCATATAGAAGTCAAGATAGAATGGATTATAAGTCATGAAAATCAATGAAAAAGTCTTTCAAAATTATTTTATGGTGTGCAACTATCATAGATCACTCTAAGAGAATACTTCGTGGAATTTAAAAACTCAATATGCTCAAAACATTTTATAAATATAGGAAAGTCGTTCATCTTTGCATAAAATCATAGAATGCATAATAAATCATAATTATCAAAATTAATCATGTATAATCCGATTTAAACCGCTAAGTCAATCAACAAGCTCAAGGTCTCAAGGGCTTCCCAAAAGAAAGGTCAAGAAACGTGTAGGGTAGGGATGTATGTAAGGTAATGTGGTGCTAGAATCCGGGAAAAGGATGAACTTCACTTTCACTTTGACTTGCAACATCTTCCACCAATAAGCTTTGCTTATTTCACACTTTTTTTTTTCTTTTTACTTTACTTTTTGGGATGCATGGACAGAGGTGCACAATAACCGAAGCCTAGGAAATCTGCAATCATCAATTTCTCGAGATGCATCAAACCCTTGATGCACATACCATGACCCGTTAGGAATATCGCTCAATCCGACTTTGGCAAGACACAAACACCCGGCTATGTGAATGGTGCCGAGTTACTCATCTTCATGATTGACTTCCCCAAACCTAAAATTGCTTTCTAACACTTTCACTTCCAGCCACTTCTCAACTTTAACTCCACTTGCTTTCACCACTTCGCTTGCTTCCAAATTCCCGGATAGGTAAAGGGAGGCAAAATGTATGTGAGGGGCTAAGCATGATCAAGAAGAAGAAGAGAGAAGAATGAATTGCCTTGGTCTTTCCAGGAAGAAAGTGAGAGAACTTATCTTGTGGTGTCAACCTTCAAATTCAACATAATTTGAATAAAAACAAAGTATTAAACATGCCGATAATTTCAAACAAAGCATTTAGCAACTTAAACATATTATAAAACCTTTCAAACACATAAAGAATTTAAAACCAGTTAGTAAACAAGATCTTCACTGAGGTCATATCCAGATAAGTAACACAAAATCAGTTTCGAAAAACTCTCAGTTAACCCACCTCGGTCGAGATGTTCTTGGTTCAACCGAGGTGAAGCGCCTCGTTTGGCCAGAACTGACTCGGTCGAGGTCAAAAAAATTTTTTTTTTTTTTTTTAAAACCATTTTTTTTTTAATTTCAGTTTCGACGTTTTTCTCAATCAAATAACCTGTAGATATGCATGTAATATCAGATAAACATATAGAGGCAACTGAAGCATAAATATGAAATATCCGATCAAATGTGCGTCATACATCAAAGTAGTCAAATAACATCGAGTAGTCATAATAAATACAAACACCCCATACTTGGGACACACTGTCCCAGTGGGTCAAATATAAGTCTAGAAATGAGAGTACTCACCGGATAAATAGCTGAACTGCATAAAAAATATAATAAGAAAATCCTGTAGCTCCTCAATAGTCTCGATCCGGCGGCGGTGGTGGTGGTACGTACGGATACTGAGTCGAATCGAAAGGATAGCCCATGACACGCTCGAACTGAAGCTGGACCATGATGTGCTGATAGTGCTGCCGCTCCTGCATCTCGCGGATATCCAGCGATAATGCAGCATACGTGTCAATAACCTGATCCGTCAGGTCATCGATCCGTCTGTGAGCAGCTCGATCTCTCACTCCATGCCTCCTGCGTCTAGCAGGTCTGACTGGAGAAGTCTCAGCTGGTGCAGGCTCTGTCTCCTCATCATCATCCAAGTCGATGATCGGTGGCGCGCTCGTACCTGCTGTATCCGTCCCTGTATCCATCGGGACTCCACCATCTCTCTCATCTACCGTCTCCTCGTCGTCGTCATCCTCCTCCTCCTCAGCCTCAGCTGGGGCAGCTGCTGCCTCCCTATGATCCTCCATCAGCGGGGCCCAAGCTGTCTGCTAGTAATGCGGATCGAAAACTGTGAACTGTGCAGACCAGCGGATCCCCTGTGACGCAGTCCGCTCCCATGGCATAGCAACAAATGGAGTGGTCAAACCACGGGGAACTAGAATCCTCCGTGTGATCATCTCCTGTAATCCAAGCGGCTTCGGAGCCGCCACCATCGTACATACACTGAGGTCCATCCCGTGATAAGCAACAATATGGGTGACTAGACCTCCGCAGCAAATGTCTCCCTTCGCTTTAGCCTTGATCTTGTGCAGGTCCTCTGCCAAGATCAAGCCAAAGTCTAGGAAACCCCCCGTGACCATACAGTAAAGGCTGAAGAGCTCGCCCTGTCGGATCTTCTGGGGCGTCTCAGTACGCGCCAAAAGTGTCTCGCTGAATATCCTATGGGCTAATCTGAAGGCCGGGTGGAAGATGACCTTCTCCCTGGAATCTCCAGGGCGCCATCTGTCTGCATGCTCGGTAATATGGGCAATCTGCCCCCAGAACTCCCTAGCTACGGATCGGGAGGGGAAGTCGGTGGCGGTGGGCTCAGAAAAGCCGAAAATCTCTCTCCAAATCTCTAAAGGAACTATGAAGTTCCGGTTCATCAACCGGTACTTCACAGACTGGTCTGTGGGGAGGTAGGAGAAGGAGCTAACAAACTCTAAGGTTGGCTCCAAATAAGCTGGGGCTCGGATCTCAGTAAACTGATCCAGCCCTACAGTGGCAATCATCCTCCTAAGGTCAGCATCTAACCCTAGGCAATCGAAGGCTGACACGTCCAGAAAACGTGGTGCGATAACTGGACGGCTAGCTATGCGCTCATAGTCTACCCGGCATCTCTCGTGGATAACCGGGCGGTAAGGACGGGAAGAAGAAGAAGGAGGAGGGGAAGGTGAGGATCTGTCTCTGAGGGCTAGGCGACAATCGGAACTCATTTTCTCTCAACACTGTCAGACCACCTCGGTCACTGACAAGACTCAGAAATCACCTCGGTCGAGATGCAGTTCGACCGGACCGAGGCACAACAGTTACGATTCCAATTCTCAGAAATTCAGTTCTTTTCCCCCAAAAATCACTACAATTGCTTCCTAAGGGGTACTTAAGCCTTTTCTCAGCAAAATCAGGGGCAACCAAAGCCCAAATCGAAGCGAATGAACGAGTTAGGGTTTCGACTGTTTTTACCTCGTTTCGGTCGATTCGCTCGATTTCTTTGCAGATCTGTTGTTGCAATAGGTTCCTCTACCCTTCAATCGCAGTTTAGAAGCGGAAATCTTCGAAAACGAGCAAGAAAAGAGAGAGAGCGAAGTGGACTGTCGCCGCGGTCGAGATGAATAAGGTAAAAAGTGAAAAAATAAATTTTTCCCCCTTTTATACCGTTCCTGGATCTGCTGTCACCTCGGTCGAGATGGTCTCGACTGGACCGAGGTGGTACGGACCGAGGTGGTTCTGCAGAAAACCCTAGTCGCCTCGGTTGCTCAAGAATCAACTCGGTCGAGGTGCTCTGACAGTAACCGAGATGCCTCTGTCTTCTCAAAATCTCGAACTTCTGTCCTTCCAGTTATGCTCCTTCCTTAGATATTCCCTGTTGTCTGTCCAGAATGCCAAAAACAAAGCAAAGCAAAGCAAAAACAAAAACTATCTAAGCTAGACTAGAAAACGGGAAAAGAAAGCAATACCTTGGGTTGCCTCCCAAGAAGCGCTTGATTTAAGGTCGCTAGCTGGACCATGATGCGTCTCAAATGAGGTATATTGGTGTAACCTCCTCAACCGGCGTTTCCGGCTGGTATTTCTTAAGTCTATGACCGTTGACCTTGAAGCTTCCGCTAGTTTCGCCCCATATCTCAACTGCACCATGAGGGAAAACATGTTTCACAACATAAGGTCCGGTCCATCTAGATTTCAACTTACCTGGAAAAAGGCGGAGGCGGGAGTTGAAGAGTAGAACTAAGTCTCCTTCGTTAAGCTCCTTTGGGACGATACGCTTGTCATGCCATCTTTTCGTCCTTTCCTTGTAGATTTTGGCATTCTCATAAGCGTTCAAACGCAACTCCTCCAGCTCGTTGAGTTCCAATAGTCGCTTCTCACCAGCCTCCTTGATGTCGGAATTCAACCATTTGATCGCCCAATACGCCTTGTGTTCCAATTCAACGGGCAAATGGCAAGACTTCCCATATACCAAATTACAAGGAGTGGTACCTATGGGAGTCTTGAATGCGGTCCTGTACGCCCAAAGAGCATCGTCCAATTTCATGGACCAATCCTTCCTCGTTCTAGAGACGGTCTTCTCCAAAATTGCCTTGATTTTTCTATTCGAGATCTCGACCTGTCCACTAGTTTGAGGGTGATAAGCAGTTGATACCTTGTGGGTTACCCCATACTTCGATAGAAGTGCCTTGAACTTCAGGTTTATGAAATGCGTTCCTCCATCGCTAATGATGATGCGTGGAGTTCCAAATCGTGGAAAGATAGTTCTATTCAAGAATTTCACAACCACTTTGGCGTCGTTAGTGGGAGAAGCAATGGCTTCAAACCATCTAGAGACGTAATCAACTGCAAGGAGAATGTAGAGGTTTCCTCCGGAGGATGGGAAAGGTCCCATGAAGTCAATCCCCCACACATCGAAGACTTCCACTTCTTGGATGTTATTAAGTGGCATCTCGTTTCTCCTTGACAAGTTCCCTGTTCTTTGGCATGCATCACAAGAGACAACAAAAGCTTGTACATCTTTAAATAATGTAGGCCAAAAGAAACCGGAACGCAATACCTTAGCACATGTTTTATCGGTGCTAGCATGTCCTCCACAAGGAAGTGAATGGCAATGCCGTATAACGCTATTAACCTCATCTTCCGGAATGCATCTACGAAGCATCCCATCCGGTCCGCGCTTGAATAGTATCGGCTCGTCCCAGTAATAATGTCGTACTTCCTTGAAGAATTTCTTCTTTTGGGAGTACGTCAATCCGGGCGGTGTTTCCTGGCAAACAAGATAATTTACAATGTCAGCATACCAAGGTCCGTACTTATCAGAAAGTTGGTGGATAGAATGTTCCGCCAACTGAGGATGAATGTGAGAGAAGTGAGTAAGAAGATTATTATTCTCCGTAATCTCAGTTGATATCATCTCGCCATCGACCTCGGTCGAGGTGAAGAGGCGTTGACCGAGATGTTCTTCAGTCGCCTCGCTCAGTCCAGGAGGTGTCTCGGTCGAGGTACTTCTGCTGGAACCGAGGCTGGAGATCTTCGTCTCCTGGATTAGCTTCTCAGTTTTAGCTCCTGGATCCTCTTCCAGTGCCTTCAAGCTCCGTATATCTGCATCATAAGAAGCATCTATACCTTCCTCCATTAAACTGAAGCTAATAACTCTTTCGAGTGGATCGTTAATAAGGATAGAGCTCACCAATTCTCTTGATTCTTCTTCATCGTAGATGTTGAAGATATCATCAGTTAGCTGCTCCCCTTTCATGGCTGCAAGTAGTGCGAACTCCACCTCATCGCCACCAACGTTGAATTTCAACTTGGCGTTCTTGCAATCCACGTTGCAACCCGAAGTTGCTAGAAATGGCCTCCCGAGAATAGTAGGAACAGGATAATCTGCGGGAATGTCAAGTACAACAAAATCTATAGGTAGATAGAAGTTACCTAACTTGACCGGAACGTCCTCCAAGATGCCCACGGGATGGGTAATGGAGCGATCCGCCATATAAAGTCGAATCTTGACCGGCTTGGGCTCTCCAAGACCGATCTTCGTGCATAGCTCCAGCGGGATGATGCTCACGCTGGCTCCTAGATCACAAAGGGCTTCGCAAGTGACATCCCCAACTTGAATGGGAATGCAAAACGAGCCGGGATCTCTCAACTTAGGTGGCATCTTTTCCTTCATGATCTTGATAAGCTCCGAAGATTTAGATGTCATCCTAACTTCACCAACATCCTCCAGCTTCCTCTTCCTTGATAAGATTTCTTTTAAGAACTTCCCATAGGCGGGCATACCTAAAATAGCATCAAGGAAAGGAATATTAATATGTAGCTTATTCATCAAGTCAAGAAACTTACCAAAGTGCTTGTCTAGATGTGCTTTGGCTCTGGACTGAGGGAATGGAAGTGGTGGTTTGTATGCAGGAGGTGGAATATAAGTTTCAGTCGTTCCTCCTGCTTTCTGTTGCTCCGCCTCGGTTGGCATCTCGGTCGAGGTGTTCTTCGACTGGATCTGGACCGAGGTGGTCTGCGTCGAACGAGGTACTGGATCTGCAGTTTTAAGTCCACTCCTCGTTGTTATGGCCATGCACTGGCCCTTAGGGTTAGTTTCCGTCTTTGCTGGAAGCTTCCCTGGATCTCTTGGCGCTTCATTCGCCCTACTAGCAAGTTGTTGTTCGAAGGACTTTTGGGCCCTCGAAAATGAAGTCATAGAATTCTCCATAGCGTTAAGCTTGATCAAAGTAGCCTCCAGAACTGCGTCTTTCTTTTCTGGTTGAGACGAACTTGATCCTTGCCCTTGGCTCTTTAATGGAGTAGAAGAAGAAGAAGGGGAAGAGAGGAAAGGGTTAGAGGAATCGTTAGAGTTGGAGTTTGAATGATTGTTACCGTGATTTTGGTTATTCGCCCTCCAGTTGTTGCTATTGGATCCTCTATTGTTGTTGTTGTAGTTGTTGTTTCGGGGACCGTTGTTGTTGTTACGGTACCCGTTGTTGTTGTTGTTCCTTTGACCTTGCTCTTCCTTCTTAGTTTGAGCCATCAAGAGTTCCTTCAATTGCTTCACGTCATTCTTCAAAGACG
The DNA here is from genome assembly GCA_033239125.1 of Fagopyrum homotropicum. Taxonomy (NCBI): domain Eukaryota; kingdom Viridiplantae; phylum Streptophyta; class Magnoliopsida; order Caryophyllales; family Polygonaceae; genus Fagopyrum; species Fagopyrum homotropicum. The sequence goes on along the minus strand of BSWB01000006.1, from coordinate 106,323,503 downwards.
TGAGTTGATTGTTGTTGGATTGAGTCTCTTGAAAGTTGACTCTTTTAACTCCACCTTCAGCTCCTTGGTGGGTATATTTCTCCATGTGCAAGGCTTGCTTCTCAATGAAGTCCCAAGCCTCATCAATCGCCATGTCCATGAAGGTGCCGGCGGAGAGTAGTTGGAGATTGAAATGGGTGCTTCCGTCCAGTCCCTTGAAGTAGATCTCCAACAACTCGATCTTTGGAATCCCATGATGTGGGCAATCCAAAAGGATATCCTTGAACCGCTCCCAAGATTTGGACAAGCTCTCCTTGTCCTTCATAATGAAAGCATTGATCTTCCCTCTCATTTCAGCGGTCTTTGAAGGGGGAAAGAATTTGGTCAAGAATTCCGTAGTCATCTCCTCCCATGTGCTAATTTTTCCTAGAGGAAGAGATTGATACCAAGTAAGAGCTCTATCTTTTAAAGAAAAGTAAAAAGGTCTTAGCTTGTAGTTGTTATTTTCAATTCTGGAAGGTCGCAAGGTTTCCATCAAGATCTCGTAGTTTTGAAGATGTTGATGTGGCGACTCCTTCTCTAGCCCTCCGAATTGGCATTGGCGAATCATGGCTAGAACTTGCGGTCGAAGTTCGTAGTCATGATCCGCTGGATCTCCTAGGTTCACTCCTGGACGCCTCAGTTGTTGATTAGGGTCCATCCTTTGACCTAGGGTTTGTGGGATTCCTGCAAGAAGAACATCTCGGACTGGCCTCCGAGGTGGAAGTACATCGGCCGGGGCGTCAGGTACTGGAACCTGCCTCGGTCGAGGATCAGCTACTGGATCCTGTATCGGTCGAGGATCAACAGGGGGATCTTCCCTCGGTCGAAGTAGAATCTGGTCTCGTATGACTGCTATCTCAGCTTCGATTGCTGCAGTCTTGGTGCGATTCTCTTCTTTCTCTTGCCTTAGTTCTTCCTTGCTGAGGCGTAGCAGCTCTAGAGCCTCTTTCAATTCGGCCGCAAGATCGCGATTGTCTTGTTGGGCCATCTTTGCTTCTCTTAAGCGTCGCGTGTATGTCTTTTCCGGTTCGGGATCGTAAGGAACGATTTCCTTCCCAGTGTGGGTTCTTCGCATATACCTAAGAAAGAACCTGCAAAAGTCGCTCAAGTAGAGTGGTTAGATGACACGGGGCAAGCGCCCCAAGAGCAAACCGTACCGGCTCGGTCTAGACCAAGTCCCCGGCAACGGCGCCAAAAACTTGTTCGCTCCAAACGGTGTGTGCAAGCTTTAAATTTATAACCCTAGACTTAAGCTTAAAACAAGGATGCGAACCCGCAGTGTACGGGTCAATCGTAGTAAAAAGCAAGAAAATTCCAGGGGTCGATCACAGGGACTCGGTGAAACAAAGTCAATAACGGTAAGCTTCGTGAATACTAACCACAAGAGCAATTAACACAATCAAAGATGAATAAGAAGTCAATAAAGCAAACATGCAATTCTAGGGATTAAAGCATCTAGTTGTGGTTCCAACTCAAGATCTATAGATAAGCGGACAAAGCTGAGATTTTTGCGTGGGGAAGGTGTTACTAAAGTGGAATAGATCACCGGGTAAGTCTCACTACTCACTAATCCTAAACCGTAACTCCTATTACCGGGTAAGTCTCAAGGAATTAAGATAAAGAACTATTACCTCAAACTAACACACCATCTAAGGGAATAGAATCAACCTTTACCGGGTAAGTCTCAGGCTAACTCACAAAGATGGGATGGAAGCACACTCAAACCCCAATAAAGGATAAACCTTTATTACCTACACTTATGATCGTTGGTACACAAACTAAGGAATTACCGGGTAAGTCTCATCCTAAGCTTACTTTGAACCAGGAAAGGTGTAATAAGAATAGGATTTGGCAAACTCTAACACTTAACTCTCAGTTTAGGATCAGACAAGTCACCTCGGTCAGACGAATTCCACCCCGGCCGAGATGTTCATCGACTGGACGAGATGCTTAGGGTTAAGGTTAAAGACTCGAACTTTCAGGATCCTACTGGAATCTAAGATTATTCTATCATTGTTTTTCCCACAACCTTCAGCCAATCACCCTAGAATCACACAAGGAAATTAGCCACTCATCATCATTATGAAAGTATTAAATATATGGGAAGAAGGTGAATATTTGAACAAGAAGAATTTAATGAAAAAGACTTCAATAACTGAATCAAATATCACAACAAAAGCGTTCCTTGGATAGCAATCCAACAAGACAAGACAACAAGTGAGGGAATTGAAGACAATCTTACAAAACCCTCCAAAAAGTTATAAAAGCTATAGACTTCAATCTTCCTTCAACCTTCAAAAAGGTTCTTCGAATCTCTCCCAACTGGAGTAGGCTGCTGCTGCTACGTGCTATAAACCCTGATCGACGGTATAGCGTGATATGCGGAATGTATGCGAGCTCCCCGGATTTGTGGAAATCCAACCCTTTTTATAGGAAAATAACCCTCCAAAGATAAAATATCTTAGAAAGATCTTTTCCCATAAAAATAGGTAAAATATAAGATCTTCTTCCTTCCAGGAGCCAAGCCCAAAAATATAAGATCACCTTCCAAAGATAAAAGATCTCAGCCAAGAATAAAATATTCTCGCCGCGTCCTAGGTGTTCGCCTCGGTCGAGTCGGCGTCTCTGGATCACCTCGGTCGAGATGAATCTCTGGTCAACCGAGGTGAGTCACAACTGAATGTGAAATCTCTCAAAACTGGTCCAAAGTAAATCTTTAATCCATGGCTATGCTCCCTGGATGTAGCTCCAAATGACTCATGACTCCTTTTGCTCCTTTTTGATGCGAAACGTGCCATTTTACCTACGATTACAACAAAACTAGGTGTAGACCTCGATTCTCGCAAAGGTAGATGAAATGGTAGTAAAATCACATAATATACATTCAAACATGCAGATTATGAAAGATAAAACGTCCAAACAAACCTCAAAATATAGACTATAATTCATGCTATCAACATCCTTGAACAAACTTGGCCAATAAAACCCGGATTGCAACACCTTTGCACAAGTCTTGTGTGAGCTAGCATGCCCTCCACATGGCAAGGAGTGACAATGGCGGATCACAGTCTCCACCTCATCCTCCGGTATGCATCTCCTAAAGACTCCATCTGGCCCTCTCTTGAACAAAAGCGGTTCACTCCAATAGTAATGCCTCACATCTTTGAAGAACTTCTTCCTTTTGGCATAGGATAAACCGGGTGGCACCTCCTCACAAACGAGATGGTTTACTATGTCGGCATACCATGGCTCATTATCCCTTGATACTTGAAACAAGCATTCCTCCTCCATTTGCAATTGCTCATCCCGGAATGAGTCATCAATCGGGATGCCATCTCTCTCAAGCTCCAATGGTGGGAGTCTACTAAGGTGATCCACCACAGAATTTTCGGACCCTTTCTTATCCCGGATTTCCACATCAAATTCTTGAAGAAGAAGGATCCACCGAATCAACCGAGGCTTGGCATCCTTCTTTGTAAGGAGATAACGGTTCGTAGCATGATCCGTATACACAATGACCTTCGCTCCAACAAGATACGAGCGGAACTTCTCAAATGCGTACACAACCGCTAGCAACTCTTTCTCGGTGGTAGCATAATTGAGTTGGGCACCATCTAGCGTCTTGCTAGCATAATAGATGGCATGTGTAAGCCCATCTTTCCTTTGTCCCAAAACAGCCCCAACGGCTACATCACTCGCGTCACACATGATCTCAAACGGTAGACTCCAATCCGGCGGTTGCATGATGGGTGCGGAGATCAAAGCATTCTTCAACCTACAAAAAGCCTCAAGGCAATCCTTGGAGAAAACAAACTCAACATCTTTCATTAGTAGGTTAGTAAGAGGCTTAGAAATCTTAGAGAAATCTTTAATGAATCTCCGGTAAAAACCGGCATGCCCTAGAAAACTCCTTACCCCCTTCACCGAGGTAGGTGGTGGCAACTTCACTATCGTCTCTATCTTAGCCCTATCAACCTCAATGCCACGGTTGGACACCAAGTGTCCCATCACAATGCCTTCACTTACCATGAAGTGGCATTTTTCCCAATTTAAGACAAGGTTTGTCTCCTCACATCTCTTAAGCACTAGAGACAAGTTAGCTAGGCAATCATCAAAAGAAGATCCATAAACAGAAAAGTCATCCATAAACACTTCCATGATGTTTTCAATATACTCAAAAAAGATAGCCATCATACACCTTTGAAAGGTGGCGGGTGCATTACACAACCCAAATGGCATTCTCTTATATGCAAAAGTACCCCTAGGACATGTGAATGTAGTTTTCTCTTGGTCATCGGGGTGTATAGGGATTTGGAAGAATCCAGTATAGCCGTCTAAGTAGCAAAAATGGGAATGTTGAGCTAATCTCTCTAGCATTTGGTCAATAAAGGGAAGAGGGAAGCGATCTTTCCTAGAGGCCACATTTAGTTTCCTATAGTCTATACACATCCTCCATCCCGTAACCGTTCTAGTCGGAATTAGTTCATTATTCTCATTGGTTACTACGGTCATCCCACCCTTCTTAGGAACCACATGCACGGGACTAACCCATTTACTATCCGAAATCGGGAAAATGATTCCCGCATATAGCAATTTAAGAATCTCCTTCTTTACTACTTCTTTCATGATTGGGTTTAGTCTTCTTTGAGGTTCAATTGAAGGTTTATGGTTGTCTTCCATTAACATCTTATGCATGCACAAAGAAGGTTTAATGACAACTAAATCATCAATGGTATAGCCAATAGCCTTCCTATGCAATCTCAACTCATGCAACAATCTACTCAACTCATCATCACTCAAGCATGCATTAACAATCACCGGATATGTAGAATTATCACCAAGAAAAGCATACTTAAGATGAAAGGGGAGGGGTTTAAGTTCAAGTTTAGGAGGACCTTTATCGGTTGGAGACGCTCCATACAATGTTGGTTGAGATGAATCCAAAGCCATGGAAGACTCCCCAAAGCTCCTTAAAGTTTGATCAACAACCAATGCAATTTCTGGAGAAACCACGGGCAAAATCACGGGCTCTGGCACAACCACGGCCGTGGAACTTGCAAAGCTAGCTTCTCGGAGCACTCCAGAGAGTTCCACGGGTAAAACCACGGGCATGGTTCTTCCCCCCAGGTCGTGATTTCTACAGGAATTCAGCACACCTTCGTGTGTTTCAAATTCAGCTCTTGTCTCCTTTTCAAATGCATCCAAAGCCTTGATTTCTTCATTGCAAGCCTCCTCAACTCCTTCCTCCATCAAACTCAAGCTAAGAACCTTCTCCAAGGGGTCCTTGATCAAGATCGAGCTCACAACTTCTCTAGACTCCTCTTGCTCGACAATGTTGAACACATCCTCATCAACGGCTGGCCCCTTCATCATTGTTGATAATTTGAACTTGATATTCTCTTCTCCAATGTTGAAGGAGAGAACCCCATTTTTTCAATCCACCAAACATCCGGATGTAGCCAAGAAAGGTCTCCCTAAGATGATGGGAACCGGATAGTCCGCCGGGATATCTAAAACAACGAAGTCTATTGGCACATAGAACTTCCCGAGCTGCATCGGTATATCCTCCAATATTCCTACGGGATGAGTGATTGAACGGTCCGCCATGTAAAGGGTCATCTTGACCGGATTTGGCTCTCCTAGCTCAACCTTGTTGCAAAGTGCAAGCGGTATGATGCTTACACTTGCCCCAAGATCACATAGGGCTTCATACTTCACTTCTCCCACACTAATTGGCAAACAAAAAGATCCCGGATCTCTTAGCTTAGGAGGCATCTCCTCCTTCATGGTTTGGATCAATTCCGAGGACCTCTTTTTCATCCTCACTTCTCCATACTCCTCCAACTTCCTTTTGTTGGAAAGTATTTCCTTCAAGAACTTGCCATATGCCGGCATACCTAGAATAGCATCCATGAACGGAATGTTAATATGCAATTTAGACATAAGTTCAAGGAATTTACCGAAGTGCTTGTCCAAGTGAGCTCTTGCTCGTGATTGTGGGAATGGTAGTGGTGGCTTGTATGGAGGTGGTGCCACATATGTTGGCTCATCATCCTTGCTCTTGCCTCCATCTTCTTGCAATGTCTCTTCTTCTATCACCACTTGTTTTCCCTTATCATTTCCCTTAGGTAAGGGATCCTTCATGCTCAGCCCACTCCTTGTAGTGATGGCCAACACTTGGCCTCTTGGGTTATCTTCGGTTCTTCCGGGAAGCTTTCCCGGATCTCTATGAGCTTCACCCACCTTTTGGAACACTTGTGCTTCCAACACATTTTGAGCTTTAGAAATGGAAGTCACCGTGCTCTCAAGACCACTCAACCTTCCAAGCAATTGCTCAAACATCATCTTAGTTCTATCCTTTGGAGGTTGAGTAAATCTGGGTGGAGGCTCTTGTGAAGCCTTAGGTGGTGGAGCTGCGTTTGTGGAAGCGGGAGGGTTCAAGGCTTCATCCGGATTAGAATAGGAAAACCCGGGTTGGTTGTGGTTAGGCCGGTAATTGTTGAATTGTCGGTTGTTGTTGAAGTTCCTTGGGCCTTGATAGTTGTTGTAGTTGCCCCTTCCCATGTAGTTCACATCTTCCTCCTTGGAAGACAAGTTTGCTTGCACTTGCACTTGAGGGGTTGCTTGATTCTTCAAAGTTGTAGCACACAACTCCCTCAAAGATTTCAGCTCATTGTTGATTGCATCAAGCTTGAAGTTACTCATGGTGACTTCACTCACCTCATATGCTCCCGCTTTCCTCTCATCACTCTTCCTATGGGAGTACTTTTCAATCACCAAAGCTTGTTTCTCTACAAATTCCCAAGCTACATCCACATTCTCTCCATGAAAGTCCCACTGGAAAGAGATTGAAGCTTGAATTGGCTATCTTTATCAAGTCCCTTGAAGTTGATCTCCAAAAGATCTATTTTCGTTATACCATGGTGCGGACAATCTAGGAGAAGGTCTTTGAACCTCTCCCAAGACTTGAATAAGCTTTCTCTATCCTTCATCACGAAGGCATTGATCTTCCCTCTTAACTCGGTAGTCTTGGAAGGTGGGAAGAACTTTGTCAAAAACTCGGTTGTCATCTCCTCCCAAGTACTCACTCGCCCTTGTGGAATAGATTTATACCAAGTCAAGGCTTTATCCTTAAGTGAGAAGGAGAAAGCCCTAAGGTTATGGTTGTTGCTCACCAATCTAGGCGGCCTTAGAGTCTCTGTCAAGATCTCATAAATCATCAAGTGTTGGTGAGGAGACTCTCCTTCCATCCCTCCAAATTGATTATGCCGGATCATTTGTAGAACTTGAGGGCGGAGCTCGTAATCATGGGCTGCGGGATCTCCTAAGTTCACACCCGGACGGTGTACTCTTTGTGCCAGATGCATACGTTACCCCAACGTTTGTGGTTCTTCAATAGCAATGGGCACAACCCGAATAATAACCGCCGGATGCGGTTGTGGTGGAGGTGGAGGTTGTTGACGATTAAGCTCTCTTTGCACAAGAGCTTGCCTAATCTCTTCAATCTCCCTCCTCGTTGCTTCTTGCCTCTCATTGGCAAGTCTCCTCTCATTCTCCAAGGCCTCATCCTTTAGCCTAATTTGCTCTAAAGCTTCATCTAACTCACCTTGGAGATCTCTTCCGGCCATCTCTTTTCCCTTTCTAATGCTCTTGGATCTAGATCTAAGGGTTTTCTCCGGTTCGGGATCGAATGGAGCTAAATCCTTGCCATGAGATCTTCGCATACACCTAAAGAGTAAGAGATGTCCTGAAAAGCAAAGACACAAACCAAACGAGATCAAAAGCAACAAGAAAGACCTACACTATAAACAATCACAAACTATGACTCAATCTTAACCTAATCCCCGACAACGACGCCAAAACTTGTTACGCTAAGAATGTGACACGCAAAAAGTCTTAAATTTATACTCGATATATTTTTCCTAACTCCTAGCGAACCCGCATTATACGGGACGTTTTGTAGTAAGGATAGTATTCCGAGGTCGAACACAAAGACTAAGGTGAAATCGAGTCAAATAGTGACTAAGGATAGTGTTGATCTAGGCTAAGAAAAGATGAAAGAAACCAATAAATGAAAATCTCAATGTTTTTGGGATGGTTTTGTGTGGTGATCAATCAAAGATCACAATGATATAATATGGCAAAACAAACTAAGGAATCAAGCTAAAACTCAAATAAACAAGCAAACACGAAATACGTGATCAAAGAGAGAAAAGCGGATTCTAGGGGTTGGGAATTCCGATTATAGCATTGGACTCAAGCTTCTAATCATTCATTGGATTAACTATGGTATGTTGGGAAGGAATGTTTCTCAAGTGGGTTCAATTACCGGGTAGGTCTCACGATCCATTAATCCGCACCTAAGGTCCTATCACCGGGTAAGTCTCTAGGAGCCTATGGTAGGGATATCTACACAAACCGGATGGTTATCTAGGGATCTAACCTCTCCTTACCGGATAAGTCTCGGGAAGGCAAGTCCTAAACACTTATCCTAGCACATTCAGTCCAATAGCGGCTTGTGAGGCTCACTACTACCTAGAGTTCGTCATCTTCGGTATCTAAGAGCAAGAATCACCGGGTTGATCTCTTCTAACACTTAGTTGCTAACACTAGGTCACCCTAGGATAGATTTAGCTCAAGAAACACTAAGATTTCAACAATCTAACATCCTAGCACTTAGATTCATCAAACAAGCAAGTCAGTCAAAATCACGGGTAGTTCATCAAGAACCACGGCCGTGAAATGTACTAGAACAGGCCGTGATTTACAACAGAGGCTAGGTTCAAGCAAACAATTCATCCAAAGGTACATCTAAGTCCATTATATCATAGTCCAAGCCATAACCATCTTTCCCTTACCCTAGAATCACATCTATTTAGCCAACAACATGCATCATCACAATCAAAGTCATCAAGCATAAAATCATGGAATCCATATCAAGAGGATGAAATGAAAGGGAGATGGAGCAAGTGGAACAAAGAAATCTAAGCTGAATATGAGTTCAAGGAAGACTTACAACCCTTCAAAAGAAGGTTCAATCGTTTCTTACAAAACCTTGCAAAACGTCTTCACAAAGCTCACTCAAAACTATGAAAAACTAAGAATGGTGTGTTCTTCTCTTCTTCTCCAATGGAACCATTTCTTCTCCTCCAAGTGTAAGTCCAATCCAATCTTCCAATGAGAGAATATGTGTTGTTGAGAGTGTGGGAGAGAATGGAGTGATGGGGTCTGTCATAACAACCTGCAGGACCACCTTATATCCTCAACAAATTGCAAGAGTCGGCCATGAAGATCGTGGGACAGCTGTCACAGCTGTCTGGGGAAAATCACGGCCTATTTCCATGCCCGTGGAAGTCCCAGTGGCCGTGGTTTTGGTGCTTCAGCACTCTATAGATCATCAAGCCTCAATTTGGTGCAAGGCATGCACCAACAAGGTCCCATGTGTCCTCCTTAGCTCCTAACTTGCTTCCCAATGAGTCCGAAGGTGTGTCACTTCGAGGAGTGATCTTCAAATGTATCGATTAAGCTCCTAAATCTCCCAAAACATGTACAAAGCATGCAAAAGTCCGTGTAGACGTCTATCTCGACAAAATACATGAATTGAGTGCAAACGTCGTGAACTAGTATTAAACCATGCGTGAATGAGCGGAAAAACTATCTAAATGAGTGCCTAATCTAAAATCATAAATCGTGTTATCAAAATACTAGGATTTCAACAATCTAACATCCTAACATTCAGATTCATCAATACAAGCACAACAGAGAAAATCACGGGCTGTTCATATTAAACCACGGGCGTGGTTCTTGAAGAACTGACCGTGATTTCTAACAAAGGTTAGGTTCGAGCAAGAAAATCATCCAAGGATACATTTAAGTATATTCTATCATAGTCCAAGCCATAACCATCATTCCATTACCCTAAAATCACAACTATTTAGCCAACAACAAGCATTTTAACATTCAAACTCAACAAGCAAACATTCATAGCTTCCATAACAAGAAAATGAAATGAAAGAGAAGAGAAACAAGTAAACACAAGTAAACCAAGCTGAATATATATTTAAGAAAGACTTACAATCCTTCAAAAGAAGGTCCAAAACGTTCCTTACAATCCTTGCAAATGTCTTCAACCAAGGTCTCTCCAAAAATCACTCAAAAGCTATGAAAACTCTAAGACTAGTGTTCTTCTTCTTCCCCAAATGAGAGTGTTTTTCCTCCCTTCCAAGTGTAGCCTCCAATGGAGTGATGTGTAATGAGAGAGTGTGGGAGAGAATGTGTAAGAGAATCCCCTAGCAACAACCTGCAGGACCACTTATATACTTCACCAAGAGCAAGAGTCGGTTATGGAGATCGTGGGACAGTTGTCACAGCTGTCCAGAGAAAACCACGGCCAAAACCACGGGCGTGGAAATGGCCTCTGGGCCGTGGTTTTGGTGGTTCAGCTTCCTTTGGATCGTTAAGCCACGAGTTGGTGCAAGGCATGCACCAACAAGGTCCTATGTGTTCTCCTTAGCTCCTAGCTTGCTCCTTAATGAGTCCGGAAGTGTGTCATCACGAGGAATGATCCTCGAATGTATCGATTAAGCTCCAAAAGTTCCCCAAAATACTTACAAAACCGGCAATAGTTCGTGTAGACGTCTATCTCGACAATATGCATGAATTAAACGTAAACGTCATGAACTAATGCCAAACTTATGCATGAATAACGGGAAAAACTATCTATAAGGATGCCTAAACTAACTTCATAAATCGTGTTATCAAAATACCCCATACTTAAGATTTGCTCGTCCCCGAGCAAGGTCCAACTATAGGCTAAGAGATGACATGATTTATGAATGCAGAAAAACATAAAATCTTTTTGGAATTGTGTTTCATAAGATGGATCATCTTCATAGTCATGTTTCATGGCAATGGACAAGCAATCATCCATCAAATGAATGAAGGCATGAAAAGACAATTATACTTAACTCGAAAGCATGCATGAAAGGTGAAAATGAAGAAGTCAAGATGATCATGAGTATATCCAATCTAGATCACTAAGTCTTACACACATGCAAATAGGTCACAAGGACTTAGGAAAGAAGAGGCCAAGAAACGTTGTGAGTAGGTGGGAATTTTTCTAGGTCATGTGATGCTAATCCGGGAAAGAAACTAACTCCCCAATTTCGTTTTTGATCAACTTCCCCACAAGTGTATATTTTTCTCCATTTTTCTTTTCTTTTCTTTTTTTTTCATTTTCTTTTTCTTTCACTTATTTTTGAGACAATGGCATTGGTGTACAAAAGCCGAACCCTTGGTGATTAGCGGACCTTGGGATTTTTCTGAAGTTCCTCACACCGGGCACACATACCAAGGCTCGTTAGGACATTCGGTTTATCCGACTTTGGCAAGGCACAAACGCCCGATTATGTGAATGGTACCGAGTTACTCGTCATCAAAACCAAAGTCCCCAAACCTACATTTTTTTTCTACACTTTTCACAACAAATTCAGCATTTTATTCACAACATTCATTCATCAACAACTTCACCCCACACTTGCTTTTCACACACTCAACACACTAGCATGCTCCTATTCCCGGATGGGTCAAAAGAGGTCAAATTTTTATATCAATTGAGGTGCTCAAACAACATGATCAAGATGAGAAGTAGAGAAAGATGAATTGCCTTAATCATTCCTAAATGATGTGCAAGAAATAGCATGTAATTTCGACCATCAATCTTCAATCCAATCAAGGCAAACATCATGATCACAATTCATACATGGGATTTAAGATAGGTAATTCAAGTCCACATATGCATATATCCATTCAACACATAAGGCCATCCATAGCCAATTCACAAGACAATCTCATCATAAGGGTCATACCCAAACTTAGAAGAACTAAATGTTTTTAAATTTTTCTGATTTTTTTGAAATTTCGAAATATATATGTACAATGCAAAAGCTTAAAGAAACATGTGACAAAAAAGAAACTATCCTAGATGCAATCATGCAAATGATCATGAAAACCCCACCCCATACTTAGAAACACATTGTCCCCAATGTGCAAATCAAGTAAAGAAGAGTGAAAGAGAGTCCTCACAATGTAAAAATGGTGTTGCTTTGGTATTTTGGTTCACTCATGTGGAGTGATGATGGATGATCAATCAAAGGTGGTAGAGAGCTCTTGATGTTCTATATGGCGTCGGGACCCGCGCTAGGCACCGCTAGCCATCCAAGTCCCACGTCCGCTCCACCCACACATTTGATGCGGGATCATCATCATCGCCTTCCTCATGCCTTGCAAGGCTTCCATGCTACTTAGACTCTAACACACAAACACCAAACACACAAACACACCAAACAAAGACAAAAGCAAAAAGCAAAAACGAAAACAAAAACGAAAAGCGAAAGACATGTACCAATGGGTTGCCTCCCATTAAGCGCTTATTTAAGGTCATTAGCTTGACCAAATACGGGGGCGTTTCACTCAAGGTAAAGTGAGGCAATCATATCCACCGGAGCTCCCGGGATATACTTCTTCAAACGGTGCCCATTCACCTTAAACTCTCCACAATGCTCCCCTCCTATCTCAACCGCTCCATGGGGGAAGACCTTCCTCACCACATAAGGACCCGTACATCTTAACTTTAGCTTTCCGGGGAAGAGCCGCAACCTTGAATTGAAGAGAAGGACTAAGTCACCTTCACTCAACTCTTTTGGGATGAGACATTTATCATGCCAACGCTTGGTCCTTTCCTTGTAAATCCGGGCATTTTCATAGGCATCCAACCGGATCTCCTCAAGAGCATTAATGTCTAGAAACCTCTTCTCACCGGCTTCCTTGAGGTCAAAATTCAGCCACCTTATGGCCCCATATGCCCTATGCTCCATCTCCACTGGAAGGTGGCAAGACTTGCCATAAACTAGCTTGTAGGGAGTGGTGTCAATCGGTGTCTTGAAAGCGGTTTTATATGCCCACAAAGAATCATCGAGCTCCATAGCCCAATCTTTTCTTGTCCTAGAAACCGTCTTCTCAAGTATCCCCTTTATGTCCCGGTTGGAGATCTCCACTTGGCCACTAGTTTGGGGATGGTAAGGTGTTGCCACCTTATGAGTCACCCCATACTTAGCCAAAAGTATCCCAAAGTTCCTATTGGTGAAATGCTTCCCTCCATCACTTATGATCACTCTTGGTGTTCCAAACCCAGGGAAGATGACTCGGTTGAAGAACCGCACCACAACTTTGGCATTATTTGTGGGAGAGGTGATTGCCTCCACCCATCTTGACACATAGTCCACCGCCAAGAGAATGTATAGGTTGCCACGTGAAGAGGGGAATGACCCCATGAAGTCCACACCCCAAACATTGAATACCTCAACCTCTTGTATATTGTTCAAGGGTATCTCATTCCTACTTGAGGTGTTGCCCGTCCTTTAGCAAGCATCACATGCTACCACAAAATTCTGCACATCCTTAAACAAGTTAGGCCAATAAAAACCGGATTGCAATACCTTTGCACACGTCTTGTGCGAGCTAGCATGGCCTCCACATGGCAAGGAGTGACAATGGCGGATCACACTCTCCACCTCATCCTCCGGGATGCACCTCCTAAAAACTCCATCCGGTCCTCTCTTGAACAAGAGAGGCTCGCTCCAATAGTAATGCCTCACATCCTTGAAGAAATTTTTCCTTTGGGCATATGACAAACCGGGTGGCACCTCCTCACACACAAGGTAGTTCACTATGTCCGCATACCATGGCTCACTCCCTCTAGACACTTGAAGTAAGCACTCCTCCATCATTTGCAATTGCTCATCCCGGAATGAGTCATCAATCGGGATGTCATCTCTCTCAATCTCCAATGGTGGTAGCCTACTAAGATGGTCCGCCACTGAATTTTCGAAACCCTTCTTGTCCCGAATTTCCAAGTCAAACTCTTGGAGGAGAAGGATCCACCGAATGAGGCGAAGCTTGGCATCCTTCTTTGTGAGGAGATAACGGATCGCAGCATGATTCGTGTACACAATGACCTTGGCTCCCACAAGATATGACCGGAATTTCTCAAAGGCATACACCACGCTAGCAACTTCTTCTCGGTTGTGGCATAGTTTAGTTGGGCATCATCTAGCATCTTGCTAGCATAATAGATGGCATGTGTAAGCCCATCTTTCCTTTGTCCCAAAATAGCCCCAACGGCCACATCACTTGCATCACACATTATCTCAAACGGAAGGCTCCAATCCGGAGGTTGCATGATAGGGGCAGAGATCAAGGCATTATTCAACCTACAAAATGCTTCAAGACAATCCTTGGAAAAAACAAACTCAACATCCTTCATTAGTAGGTTAGTGAGAGGCTTAGAAATTTTAGAGAAATCTTTTATAAACCTCCGGTAGAAACTGGCATGCCCTAAGAAACTCCTTACCCCTTTCACCGAGGTAGGTGGTGGCAACTTCTCTATTGTTTCTATCTTTGCTCTATCAACCTCAATGTCTCGTTGGGAAACCAAATGTCCCAACACTATGCCCTCACTCACCATGAAGTGGAATTTCTCCCAATTCAAAACAAGGTTAGTTTTCTCACATCTCTTTAACACCAAAGACAAGTTAGCCAAGCAATCATCAAATCAAGATCCATACACCGAGAAATCATCCATAAACACTTCCATAATGTTTCTCAATATACTCAGAAAAATAACCATCATACACCTTTGAAAGGTGGCGGGTGCATTACACAACCCAAATGGAATTCTCCTATATGCAAATGTTCCCCAAGGACATGTAAATGTTGTTTTCTCTTGGTCATCCGGGTGAATAGGGATTTGGAAAAAGCCACTATAGCCATCTAAGTAACAAAAGTGTGAATGTTGACCTAATCTCTCTAGCATTTGGTCAATGAAGGGAAGAGGGAAGTGATCTTTCCTAGAGGCAACATTAAGCTTCCTATAGTCAATACACATTCTCCACCCCGTAACCGTCCTAGTTGGGATTAGTTCATTGTTCTCATTAGTTACTACGGTCATACCACCCTTCTTAGGAATAATATGTACGGGACTAACCCATTTACTATCCGAAATCGGGAAAATGATTACCGCATCTAGCAATTTGAGGATCTCTTTCTTGACTACCTCTTTCATTATAGGGTTCAATCTTATTTGAGGTTCAATTGAAGGTTTATGATTATCTTCCATCAAGATTTTATGCATGCACAAGGAAGGTTTAATGCCAACTAAGTCATCAATGGTATAACCAATGGCTTTCCTATGCAATCTCAACTCATGCAACAATCTATCAAGCTCACCATCATTCAAAGATGCATTCAAAATCACGGGATAAGTAGAATTTGCACCAAGGAAAGCATACTTTAAATGAGAAGGAAGAGGCTTAAGTTCAAGTTTAGGAGGACCTTTATCGGTTGGAGACAATCCATACAATGTAGGTTGAGATGATTCCAAAGCCATGGAAGACTCTCCAAGACTCCTTGAAGCTTGATCAACAACTAAGGCACTTTCTGGAGAAACCACGGGCAAAACCACGACCTCTGGCACAACCACGGGCGTGGAATTGGAAGAGCTGGTACATTTGGCAATTCCAGAGAGTTCCATGGGTAAAATTACGGCCTTGGTTCTTGCCCCCTGGCCGCGGTTCCTACAGTGATTCAGCACAACTTCGTGCACTTCAAATTCAGCACTTGTCTCCTTTTCTAATGCATCCAAAGCCTTGATTTCTTCATTGCAATCATCCTCAACTCCTTCCTCCATCAAACTCAAGCTAAGAACCTTCTCAAGAGGGTGCTTGATCAAGATGGAGCTCACAACTTCTCTACATTCCTCTTCCTCAACAATGTTGAAGACATCTTCACCAAGGGCTGGCCCCTTCATCATTGTGGACAGATTGAACTTGATATTCTCTTCTCCTATGTTGAAGAAGAGTATTCCATTTTTGCAATGCACTAAGCATCCGGATGTGGCTAAGAATGGCCTCCCTAAGATGATATGAACCGGGTAGTCCGCCGGGATGTCTAAGACAACGAAGTCGATTGGCACATAGAACTTCCCAAGCTGAACCGGTATGTCCTCTAGGATTCCTACGGGGTGAGTGATTGAACGGTCCGCCATGTAGAGGGTCATCTTGACCGGCTTTGGCTCTTCTAGCCCAACGTTGTTGCAAAGTGCAAGCGGGATAATGCTTACACTTGCTCCAAGATCACATAGGGCTTCATATTGCACTTCTCTAACCCCAATTGGCACACAAAAAGATCCCGGATCTCTTAGCTTAGGAGGCATCTCCTCCTTCATAACTGGAATCAACTCGGAAGATCTCTTTGTCATTCTCACTTCTCCATACTCCTCCAACTTCCTCTTGTTGGAGAGTATCTCCTTCAAAAACTTTCCATAGGCCGGCATACCTAGAATAGCATCCATGAACAGAATGTTAATATGAAATTTAGACATGAGTTCAAGGAATTTACCGAAATATTTGTCCAAGCGAGCTCTTGCTCGTGATTGTGGGAATGGTAGTGGTGGCTTGTATGGAGGTGCTGGCAAATATGTTGGCTCATCTTCTTTGCTCTTGCCTCCTTCTTCTTGCAATGGTTCTTCTTCCACCACTACTTGCTTTCCCTTGTCATTCCCCTTAGGTAAGGGGTCCTTCATGCTTAGCCCACTCCTTGTGGTAATGGCCAACACTTGGCCTCTTGGGTTATCCTCGGTCCTTCCGGGAAGCTTTCCCGGATCCTTGTGTGCTTCACCCGCCTTTTGGAACACTTGTGTTTCTAGCACCTTTTGAGCCTTCGAAATGGAAATCACCGTGCTCTCAAGTTCACTGAACCTTCCAAGCAATTGTTCAAACATCATTTCGGTTCTATCCTTTGGAGGTTGAGCAAAACCGGGTGGAGGCTCTTGTGAAGCCTTAGGTGGTGGGGTTGCGCTTGTGGAAGCGGGAGGGTTCAAGGCACCATTCGGGTTAGAATAGGAGAACCCGAGATGGTTGTGATTAGGCCGAAAATTGTTTTATTGCCGGCTGTTGTTGTTGAAATTCCTAGGGCCTTGATAATTGTTGAAGTTGCCCCTTCCCATGTAGTTAACATCCTCCTCTTTGGAAGCCAAATTGGCTTGCACTTGCAGTTGAGGACTTGCTTGATTCTTCAAGGTTGTGGCACACAACTCCCTCAAAGACCTAAGCTCATTGTTGATTGCATCGAGTTTATAGTTGCTCATGGTGACTTCATTCACTTTATATACTCCCGGTTTCCTCCCATCACTCTTCCTATGGGAGTACTTCTCTATCACCAAGGCTTGCTTCTCTACAAACTCCCAAGCCTCATCCACATTCTTCTCCATGAATGTTTCTCCGGAAAGCAATTGGAGCTTGAATTGGCTATCCTTATCAAGCCCCTTAAAATATATCTCCAATAGCTCTATCTTTGGTATCCCATGGTATGGACAATCTAGGAGGAGGTCCTTGAACCTCTCCCAAGACTTGAATAGGCTCTCTCTATCCCTCATCACGAAGGCATTGATCTTTCCTCTTAGCTCGGTTGTCTTGGAAGGTGGGAAGAACTTCGTCAAGAACTCGGTTGTCATCTCCTCCCAAGTACTCACACATCCTAGTGGAATGGATTGATACCAAGCCAAGGCTTTATCCTTTAGTGAGAAGGAAAAAGCCCTAAGCTTGTGGTTGTTGTTCTCCAATCTAGGCGGCCTTAGAGTCTCCATCAAGATCTCATAATTCATCAAGTGTTGATGAGGAGACTCTCCTTCCATCCCTCCAAATTGATTGAGCCGGATCATTTGTAGCACTTGAGGGCAGAGCTCGTAATCATGGGTTGCGGGATCTCCTAAGTTTACACCCGGACGGTGCACCCTTTGGGCTGGATCCATACGTTTCCCTAATGTTTGTGGCTCCTCAATGATGATCGGCTCGAACTGAACATTAACCGCCAGTTACGGTGGTGGTGGTGGTGGAGGTTGTTGATGATTAAGCTCCCTTTGCACAAGAGCTTGCCTAATCTCTTCAATTTCCCTCCAAGTTGCTTCTTGCCTCTCATTGGCAAGTCTCCTCTCATTCTCCAAGAGTTCATCCCTTAGCCTAATTTGCTCTAAGGTATTATCCAACTCAGCTTGAAGATCTCTTGCGGCCATCTCCTTCTTCTTCTTAATGCTCTTAGATCTAGCCTTAAGGGTTTTCTCCGGTTCGGGATCGAATGGAGCTAAATCCTTGCCACGAGATCTTCGCATGCACCTAAAGAATGAAAGATGTCCTGAAAAATCAAAGACACAAACCAAACAAGATCAAAAGCAACAAGAAAGACCTACACTACAAACAACCACAAACAATGATTCAATCTAGACCTAGTCCCCAACAACGACGCCAAAAACTTGTTACGCTAAGATTGTGTAGCACAAAAGTCTTAAATTTATAACTCGATATATTTTCCTAACTCTAGAGAACCCACAGTGTATGGTTCGTTTTGTAGCAAGGATAGTATTCCGAGGTCGAACACAAAGAATAAGGTGAAATCGAATCAAATAGGTGATTATGGATAGTGCAAATCTAGTCTAAGAAAAGAGAAATGAATTAACAATGAAAATCATAATGTTTTTGGGTTGGTTTTTTGGTGATCAAACAAGATCACAATTGATGCAAGATTATAAAACAAACTAACAAATCTAGCTAGCAACCCAAACAAGCAACACAAACACGAGATATGTGATCAAAGAGAGAAAAGCGAATTCTAGGGGTTAGGAATTCCGGTTATGGCATTGGACTCAAGCTTCTAATCAATCTTGGACTACCTATGGTATGTTGGGAAAGAATGTTTCTCAAATGGGATCAATCACCGGCTAGGCCTCATGATCCACTAATCCCGCAACTAAGGTCCTATTACCGGGTAAGTCTCTAGGAGCCCTAGGTTGGGAAATCTACACAAACCGGATTGCTATCTAGGGGTCTAACCTCTCCTTACCGGGTATGTCTCGAGAAGGCAAGTCCTAAACATCAATCCTAGCACACTCAGTCCAATAGCGGCTTATGAGGCTCACTACTACCTAGAGTTCGTCATCATTGGTACTTAAGGTCGGAAATCACCGGGTAGGTCTCTTTCCTCACATAGTTTGCTAGCATTAGGTCATCCTAGGCTAGATTATACTTAACAAACACTAGGATTTCAACAATCTAACATCCTAACATTCAAATTCATCAATACAAGCACAACAGAGAAAATCACGGGTTGTTCATACTAAACCACGGGCGTGGTTCTTGAAGAACTGACCGTGATTTATAACAAAGGTTAGGTTCGAGCAAGCAAATCATCCAAGGATACATTTAAGTCTATTATATCATAGTCCAAGCCATAACCATCATTCCATTACCCTAAAATCACAACTATTTAGCCAACAACAAGCATTTTAACATTCAAACTCAACAAGCAAACATTCATGGCTTCTATAGAAAGAAAATGAAATGAAAGAGAAGAGAAACAAGTAAACACAAGTAAACCAAGCTGAATATATATTTAAGAAAGACTTACAACCCTTCAAAAGAAGGTCCAAAATGTTCCTTATAATCCTTGCAAATATCTTCAACCAAGGTCTCTCCAAAAATCACTCAAAAGCTATGAAAACTCTAAGACTAGTGTTCTTCTTCTTCTTCCCCAAATGAGAGTGTTTTTCCTCCCTTCCAAGTGTATCCTCCAATGGAGTGATGTGTAATTAGAGAGTGTGGGAGAGAATGTGTAAGAGAATCCCCTAGCAACAGCCTGCAGGACCACTTATATTCTCCACCAAGAGCAAGAGTCGGTTATGGAGATCGTGGGACAGCTGTCACAGCTGTCCAGAGAAAACCACGGCCAAAACCACGGGCGTGGAAATGGCCTCTGGGCCGTGGTTTTGGTGGTTCAGCTTCCTTTGGATCGTTAAGCCACAAGTTGGTGCAAGGCATGCACCAACAAGGTCCTATGTGTTCTCCTTAGCTCCTAGCTTGCTCCTTAATGAGTCCGGAAGTGGGTCATCACGAGGAATGATCCTCGAATGTATCGATTAAGCTCCAAAAGTTCCCCAAAATACCTACCAAACCGACAATAGTTCGTGTAGACGTCTATCTCGACAATATGCATGAATTAAACATAAACGTCATGAACTAATGTCAAAATATGCATGAATAACGGGAAAAACTATCTAAATGGATGCCTAAACTAACGTCATAAATCGTGTTATCACAAGGCCATGACAAGGCCTTACAAACTTCTGCCCATTCCATTGCCTTCCTTGCTGCAACCCATGTCTCTAGCCCAGCAGTTCGTGCACCCTTCCTTACACGCTGGCCCAATGGTGAAGCCCATAGCAGCCCAGCCCTCACGCCCGTAAGAAAGCCAGCAAGAGATCATCTCTTCAACACGTGCAAGCCGGATCCTCCTTCCTTCTACAGCTCCAGATTTACAGCCTCCTCGTCCCCTTGTTCACGTCAAGATGCACGTTGTAGATCATCCCAGCACATCCCCCTCAATCCCGGAGATTTCGCACTTCCCTTCTGCAGATCACCCAACATATCCTTACAATAATCTCACAACACTCCGTCCGGCTTCGAGAACCCTAGCCACTACTTCTCCGCCGTCTTACATATTGCTTCCCTCCATTCCTTAGCAACCCTAGCATCGGCGCCTCGTGGGAGATACGCTGTTGATGCGTAACAATAGTCACCGGCCCCTCCTCTACGTCACTGGTATGTGAGAAGACATCCCTTCGCTCTATCTTGGTGGGCGTGAGAGCAGATTGAAGATAGTAACATCTAGCATCCCCATTCTCCTGCACAGACATCTGAAGTACAGTGGTCGGAACCAAGACACGCCCTCCTCCTTGGTTGCTTGTGCGTACCATGAGAAAAGTAAGACCATATCCCTCATCCCCTTCATTCCTTCCTTCTTTGTGTGACGAGATCCTTGCCTTAATCAGTGACAGCATCTCCTTTCCTTGCCCATCGGTGGAAGCATTAAGCCAACCTTGTGTTGGATGTCTTTCCTCCTTGCGACCCTCGTAGAGACCATCTGCGAGCCTGAGGCGATTCGGTGTCATTGTACGAGCCACCACACCCCCAATATACCCTCCAAGCAGCAGGAGCAACCTCTTCTATTGCTTTTATCACGCTCAGCAATGCATCAGCACGGGTCAAGCTGGCCGAAATCTCCAAGGATCGAGCCCGAGAATCGAGTAAGACCCCTACCTCTCTTCATCATCTTTTCCTCCATAAATATGAACTAATAGACTCTACAAATTTGACTTAAACTTACTCAGATCGAGGAGGGAGAAGCAGTGAAAATCTATTACTTTTCTGTTTTTACAAAACTGTGTCGAGCACCCGACTTTAGGTCGAGATTTAGGTATGCAAAACTCCTTATTTTTGGCTGAAATTTATATATGATATATTTGGCATATTACAGTAGAACATATCAAAAATAGAGAAGAATTTGAGTTACAGATTGAGAGTTATGGTGTTCCAAAGTTGGCTCCTCATCTAGTTTTTATAAGTGTGCTGAGTGTTGAGAAAAAAGCTATGTGTGATGCAGTTTTGTGAGATAGTTTTGAATAGGTCTTTGATCTCTGTTGGACTTGGATTTCGGATATGTCATAGTTAGGATTACATAGTATAACATATCAAAATTCGAGAGGATTTCATCAAGAGGTTTAGGAGTTATGATTTTTAAAAGTCGAGGTTGTAAGCAGTTTTCTAGATGTTGCTGAAAGGTGCTGGAAATATTTTGTGTGTGCAGTCATGTTTGAACTTAAGTTTAGATACCTTAGAAATATAATCCACCGTTCAGATTTTTAATATGAGTTAGAGTGATATGCATGTTGTGAGGTATCAAAATTTGAAGTCGATCCAATGGTCGGATCTGGATCTATAAGGGTGCAAAGTAGGCTGTTTGTGTAGATTGTGAAATGACTCAGAATTTGGCTAAGTATAGAATTCCTGGATTTTGTATCCAACTTTGGAGAATTGTGTAGAAGTTGTTGTTGGGTATTCTTGAGGAATATTTATTTCTATGGGCAAAGGGCATAGCATAGAAGACCTAGAATATTCTTGTGAAATTTTTATAGTTTTATTTGAGCCTCAAATCTTAAGCCAAAGTTGGACCTTAGCAATTGTTTATGAAAGTCAAGAATGTGTTGAAGTCTTCTAAATCTTTAGAGAACTTTCTTTAGAGAGTTAGAGTGTGGTTTGAGTTCCAAACAATAGTTTGGAACTTTGTTATAGAAATCTTCTAGAGTTTTGGGACCAGGGGTAAAATGGTCATTTTACCTTAGGAGGGTATTTTAGTAATTTCTCTTGTGATGGGTTTGTACATCTTAGAAGTTATAGACTTCTAAGAATATGGAACGTATTTTGACCCACTTGCCTCTCATGAAAGGCAATTGAGTTTGGACGGTTACATACCGAGTTGAGATTTAAAAGAGTGAGACTTGATTCAATTAAGTCCTTTGGGCTTACTTAGCTAGCTTCTGGCTATGAGTGTGAATAATGATAGTGGTGTTTGAATGATGTCTTTATAGTTGTACTTAGTATTAATTATCTACCGACCTATACATTTGGCCTAGAGTAACGGGCGGTGGCATTCTGCTCAGTTAGCCCGAGGGCACTGGGGGTTTCTTTAAGGACTAGTCCATACTTGGTTTGTAGTGATGCCACCGGCGGAGGTGTGCTAGACCTACACCAATTTGGATAAGGAACGGAGACGAGAAATCTTAAGATTCTCGTGCCACAACTTTAAAACGGAATAAAGTGAATCACCTAAGCTATCAGATAATAACCGGATTGTGTGCCAGCATGATGAGTGTTTATGTTACTTTGAGTGTGTTTGTGCTATCCTTATTCTATTTATATTTGGATTTTTAGCTAACGGTTATTCCGTGTTGTAGTTTTTGTAGAGATAGATAGTTGGCAATTGTCTATCTCTACAAAAACTGTGGCAATCATTATTCGATTTATAGCTAACGGTTATTCCGTGTTTGTGCTATCCTTATTCTACTTATATCTACAACTGTCAGTTGCAGAGAGATCCGGAAAAGATGGTAAGCCGGGTCCACGTACTCATTAGATGGGGACGGGGGAGTCTTCCATACGGCATGCATGTTATATATATATATATATATATATATATATATATATATATATATATATATATATATATATATATATATATATATATATATATATATATATATATATGTGTGTGTTTTGTAAGGCTCTCACATGTGTACATTCATACAATAAAAATATTATTTTTTGAAATTGTTTTAAATACATTTGTGCCTGTAAGATCCTAGTAAAGTTGTAGTTAAATCAAGGTCGGGACCCATTGTGAGGTCCTAACTAGTAGCTCCCCGAGTTCCGAATACTTGGGGTGTTACAGGAGTTTTTTCAAGTACACAAGCAAAGTACTAAATGGTTGATCAGAAGTGCTTAAACTATTTAGCAAAATGTATTGATCTAGTAAATCAGTATTTATTGACAGCATGTGTTTGGAATCTGTACAATACAATTTTCACATATATAACTACTCTACAACAAAACATGTCAAAGCTGCTCTGCACAATCTGCACAACAATCTGTATACCAAACTGAATTGACAACATGTGTTCGGAATCTACACAATTGAATTGTTTCACATTTGCCACACTACATGACTACAAGCACATTACATGACTACAAGCATGGACGTAGTGTCCGGTTGCTATACATAGAAGCATGCCAAAGCTGCTCTACAGCAAAACAAAGTAGTAGAGAAACAAATTGATCAAGCCCTTCTCAACTATTTATATGCCAAAGATGCTCTACACAATCTGCATAACAATCTGCATACCAAACTTCACAATTTGCACCAGCGAATAACCAATCTGCACAAAAGAACTTTCCTTCATAATTAAACAGCACAATCTGCACAACAATTATACAATATGCACAATACAATCTGCACAAATAAAACTGCACACAGTTTGCCTTTAAAAAATTAGACAAAAGAACTTTCATTCATAGTTAAACACCGGAGTAAGTCATTACAAACACCTACATTCATAATCAAAATAGAAAATACAACATGGCGATTTTCACTACAATTCCACAAAAGAGACATGGTCTATTACACAACACCCCATTATGGGTAGCCTAAACATTCATCGGCACATGATTAAAACACCTACTACAAGGATTAAAATACAGTTAAAATTTACACTAACGTTGACTATCCCCCCTCCTCCCCTCCTTCAGCCTTACAAATGTCTGTTTAGATTCTAGTTCAGAACGCAATTCAGATAACTCCAATTGTAGATTAACATTCTCCACAAAGTCATCCATTCCCTTCTCCCCTGCCTTAAGGATTCTCTCACTTAGGCCATCTACTTGAGCTTATAGGCACTTGGTTTTCGCTATCAACCGCATTGCTAGGGGACAATCTATGATCCGATGTTTAGAACCACTAGACCCCGTTGTGTCTGTTGATGAGCTTTCACTTATCAAACTTCAACCAACAAACAGAAATGGTAATTGAATATAAAATATAAAAATGAAAATGAAAATTTGCAACAATGAAAAATAATCAACAAAGGATTTTGTGGGTGAGTCTTGAGTCATCAAACTATAGCCAAGTCAAGGTAGATTTCACATCATTAACAAACATATATAATCGGCATTTTATTTCCTGATAAACTACAATTAACAAACATATATTATATATAATCATTTTCATTGTATGTGGTAAACTACAATTAACAAACATATATAACCATACCATTTTTTTAATTGTTGAAAAATCTTAATTTTGTTTGAGAAATCAATAGAGACTTTGAACAAGAGGTTTTGCATTGTATGTGATAAACAAATGTGTTGTACCTAGTTGAGAAGTAATCAACAAATGCTTTGAACAAGAGTGTTTTAAATCCGTAGGACAATGCATTTTCATAACCATGAATTCACTGTACTGAGATTGAATCAAGAGTGTATTAACCCTAATCAAGAGAATCAAGAGTGTATTAACCATAATCACGTGAGTATGAACTCTAAAACATAAATCAAGAGAGTATTAACTCTATTGAGATTGAATCAACAAGCCAATGCATTTTTATAACCATAAATAATCCACTCTATTGAGGCACAAGTCTGATGGAATTGGATCTAGAGAGTATTAACCCTAATCAAGTGAGTATGAACTCTAAGCCAATTAACAAAAATATAATCAGTCGGAAGTATTCAACCTAAGCTCAAATCCAATCTCATACAATCAATCAAGTGAGTATTAACCCTAAGCTCAAATTTGACTGAAGGGAACAAAAAAAGTAAGAAAATGATTCAGTATAACCCTAACCATAATCATATGAGTGAAAGTAAGCACAAGAAAATGAGTCAGTATAACCATAACCACAAATCTGATGGAACTGAATCAAGAGAGTATTAACTCTAATCAAATTCAATATCTGAGATTGAAGGGTAACATAAAATCAAACAACCCTAATCATGTGAGTGAAAGAAGAGAAGATTGAAGAGGGAAAGACATTTTCGCAATATCTGACAAAAGATTTCGGACCATCCGACGAACACCCTTCCTCGTCGCACCAATCACAGTGTTGGATGGAGAGGCCTTTGTCGTCACTGCCTCGCAACTGACGGTTGCAGCTTCGCAGGGTCAGAGCCTCGTCGCCACTCTCTTGTCGTCGCCACTCTCTTGTCGTCGCCTCTATCGTCGCCTCTCTTCTCTTCGTTAGGGTTGAATCGAGTATGAAAGAATCGAGTGTGAAATATCAGGGTAATTTGTGGTATGATAAAAATATAAACTCTTCCAACAAAAAAAACTTGGATTTGTAAGGTTATTTTTTATGGATTTATAAACTCTAATAAATTCATTCGAAAATAAACCCATTAACATATAAACGGTCATCAAAAAATAAACGCGAGTTTATAAACTAAATGAAAGGTTGCGGTAAACAACCCTTATATTTCAAAAAAGAAGTCCTTGGACCAAAAAATAGCAAATAGTAACGTGATTGGTAAAACAACTGTTGGAGATTAACTTGCTTCTTCATGAGAAATTGAAGGAACGTTCTCTAATTTATTATTATATAAGTTGTTTTTATAAATATTTGTACATAAATATAATTTATTTTTCTTTTGTTTTTTAGGTAAAGATAAATTTATAGAAAAGTAAAATAGTATAATCGGGCTCGTTAGAACGTGGTTATACTAAGTAAACAAAGTACATGTACATATCTGCGACATGTGGTCACTGGCCCAAACCAACTCACACACAAAGTACTCCAAGATGTATGCAATCCTCTTGAACATAACAACTACCTTCAAAATGATGAAACGAAAAGTATATCCAAAACCAGCACAACTCATGGGCTCGTCCATCTTCGGCAAAGCCATCAGCAGATAGAGACACACACACAAGTCTTAGGTGCCCAAACTTCGAGACAATGATCAGTCAACCTTCTAAAAAGCCATTAGAAGACTAAAACCAAGCCCATTACAAATATAGATAAAAAAAACATCAAAGTATGGAGCAAAATACAACTCCGGTAAAAACCAACTACTAAAATGTAATCATCTCTCTATCTTCAGTTAGGAATGTCTTATGCAACAAGCTATAGTGTGGGTCTTGATCAGTCTCACGAGAATATCTAATGGAATTCTGTTTTGGTCAAACACTAAGACATTTCTGAATACCGTAGAAAAAAATGCGTATATCCTGGATCTGCTCGCCCAGCTCCTGTCGTGTACATTATGTGTCAGCCAGTCCAATACATCTTGTTTGGTGGTGATATGTCAAGGAATCCCAAAATCTGCATCAATCTGCGTGAAACCTCACGTGCATATGTGTAGTCAAAAATCAAGTGATCATGAGACTCACTCTCGCTCATGCACCTGTTGCAAGTAGAATTTATACCAAGGAAATGTAATCTATCTCGGGTAGATAACCTACCAATGATAATGATCCATTGGATAAAGTAGTGCTTGGGCGTATTGTCCGGATCCCAAACTACTTTGAACCAGTTCACCTCCTCACCATATGGTATATATATCTCATAAGCCTCGGCCACTCATAATCACTCTCCCTGACAACAAGACTCAAGTATTTCAGTCGGTGGTGTCGTCTGATCAGTAAAGTATAAACCATCTTATCTTTGACGCTAAGGAATTCGTTCACCAAAGTATCAATAGACGGACTATCAACCCGGTAAAACAACACCACATCATACGCGAACATCAAATGAGATGTCCCAATCTCCTCACAATGCTTATTAAACCGGAATCATGTCCTAGAAGTCTCCACTCTAATCATCCTTGAAAGGAACTTCATGCAGATAACAAACATGAAAGGTGAAAACGGGAAACCCTTCCTCGACTCCTTACGACCTAGCTTAGATCGACTACGGAACCGTAGTGACACACTCCATTACCCAGTCATGAACTTGGTCGGAAACTGCAACTCAAACATTACAAAGTGTAGGAATTTCCAAGAGATCGTGTCTTAAGGTCTTGGAATGGTCGATCTTCACGAAACATCGTTTGTTGTCTTATCGCACATTATATCTCCTCAAAAACTCTTGGACGAGGAACACATTATCGGACATCAACCTCCCCATATATGACGAAGGCAGATTGCGCCGGGTCAATGAGGTACCCAAGACACACACTCAATCTGTTCTCCATCAGCTTGATTACTCTATACCCGTGATTTTCTAGAATATATAAACAAACTCTTATTTCTCATTTGTTGTTACGTCACTCGACTTCTTTGCTTTTCTATCTCGATCAAGTCGATCTCTACATTTGATCCTCTATAAGTTTCCGAGTATTGACGAGGGATAACTAATTACTTGAGTTGAGGAACCTACATTAGAAACATATAAAAAAAAACTCTTATTTCTCATTTATTGTTACGTCACTCGACTTCTTTGTTTTTCTATCTCAATCGAGTCGATCCCTACATTTGATCCTCTATAAGTTGTCGAGTATTGACGAAGGATAAGTTAATTACTTGAGTCGAGGAACCTACATTATCTTTGCTTCACGTCGGTTTATGACAAACTTGCTTAAAAACCCGAGTAGTGACTATGCCTAAGTTTCCCCTTGAAGGTTACAACAAAGGTCTCATTCAAAAGCTCGGAAAAATACAAACAAAGTCAAGACCCTTCACATGAAAAGGGTTTTTGGATCCTAATAAAATTATGATTCTATCGTTATGAGTTTTATTCTCCTATATATACTCATAATAGTTATCGCAATCACCGACATAAAATATGGTGTCAAACCCGGCTTAGTAGTGTCATTAGGCATAATCAACAGATTCTTGATGGCGGACTGCAAAACCAATTCTAGTGTTCCTTTTCTCGATTACATTCAAGTTCTAACATGCAATATTATTCGTAAATTGCTTTCTTCACCGCTGGTTACAGAAAAAAATAGCCTTCCAGATTTTGTAGCAGAGTTGTATGTATATACAAAAACCTGGCTTGTCAAATCTCAATAGCCAATTGGTGTTTCTAAGACCGATGTACCAGATTACAGCAAAGTGTAAAAAAAATCAATCTGGAGCTAGCTTGTTCTTCAAAATGCTATTCATGTCTATGCGATTCTCAAGAAAGAAGTGACTAGTCGGATGAGACTTATCAGACGGGTCGACGCATAATAATGATGAAGTGACTTCCTTCCGTGACTAGGAAACGGAATGAATTGAAATTCTCATAAGGGGAAGGCAAGGCAGATAGCACAACCATAGGTGCGATCCTTGAAGCGCTCCACAATGCCGCCGCTGAACGTCCTTGCCACTTCAATAGCATCACTGAAGATCTTATCGGTCCTGGACTATCAATGTGGTAATTGCCTTCCTGTGCAAGTTTCAAACGCCAAGTTACAAAAAGATGGCAGTACACATTTGCTTTTGTAGATGCATTTTCGTTATGTCGGTCTACCTGAGAATCGTATCTGAGTTCTTGTGATGCTGTACTCCAAGTTATAGAATCGTTATCGTACGTAACTGAGACTGGAAAAAAGTAAGAAATATATAATTCAAACCCCATTTCAAGATTCAGTTCAATAACATTGAATAAAAGCGTAGAGAAACAGATGCGCATTACCAACACTAGATATGGAACCGAAAGTGGTAAGAACCTCTCTGAGGCATTGCGTTCTCAAGTGTGCTGCAGGGGCATATGCTTGAAATTGCACATTACGATTAGAAGGTGCTCGCTCAAATGTTGCTCTACCCAAATCAATCGGCGAAGTATCCTCTCCTACAAACACAATTCAAGAACCCCCTCAGAAATTGTCAATTTCATGGCAATATTAATCATACGAAGAGGGAAAGAGATGCGCATTACCGAGAAAGTAGAAAATATTTGGGGAATCATCATTCTTGTAAATCCGGATCGATGATCTCATCCGATTCATAACTGCAGGACGTAGAACCGCAGTCCAATTATGTAGATGGACTCGAATAGCGGAGTGATCGTTTGAAGAAGATTCAACACTGAAGCCTCCATTCTTAGCCATGCGCCTACAGTCCTATCTTGATTCCTAGTAAGTACCTTGATATGTTGGTTATACACGATCATCAATGCCGATGAATACAGCATCTCCATCGCCTCCAAGCTGTCAAAGAGCATATCCGCAGGCTCGAGCGTCACCGTGAACGTAAAACTTGCCACATCCATCGCTGTTTACCATAGAGAGAGAGAATAACAGATTTTTAGAGAAGAGAGAGAGTAGGGTTTCAACTCAGTGCAAATTCCAACTAACTCATTATTTCAAATACTTTCTTATTAAAAGAAGAAGAAGAAGAAGCGCGCTCTCTGTGATACTGCACGATACCTGTTCGACGATTTTTCCAGTTGAAAAGTCAGCTTTAGTCTATATATACTACTAAACTAGACTACACTAATGCTGAAGTGTCATTCTCACAAATTTTGTAGGCTTAAATCTTTTTTTAATTAACTTATTAAACCATATAATCTTTTTTATTAATCCAAAAATAAAACAAAATTTTGTAAAATTAAGTAACAAGATCTCCTAAATATTTTAAAAATAATTTGGTTTACGTATTTCTTTTATTTTTAAGCCGTCGAAATTTAAGTAATTTATTTATTGGGAAGACTTTTATTTTTTCTTAATTTATTTTTGAAGGATTATAAGCTCAATCTATTTACGTTAAAAAATTTCACAGAATTCCCTATCCCACATCGATTATAAGTAAGTCAGAAAGGTTTGATAACTTGTATAAATAGAGGGTTTGAAGATTAAACAAATCACACATTTCTTGGCCTTTTGGCTAAGTTAAGTATAATTTTTATTCATAACGGATTAATATCTGTTTTGTGGGTCACTGGCCTACTGTTTTGTGGGTCACTGGCCTACTGTTTTGTGGGTCGTTGACCTACTGTTTTGTGGGTCGTTGACCTACTGTTTTGTGGGTCGTTGACCTACTGTTTTGTGTGTCGTTGACCTACTGTTTTGTGGGTCGTTGACCTATTGTTTTGTGAGTCGTTGCGGCCTACTGTTTTGTGGGTCGTTGGCCTACTGTTTTGTGGGTCGTTAAATCATTGTTTTGTGGGTCGCTAAGTATTTTCAGCGATTTTTTGCTAATTTTAAGTATAACTTTTATTCATAAATTAATATATGTTATATAGGTCGTTGACGTACTGAAAGTGATGGTTTGAGAACTTGTATAAATAGAGGTTAATAACGGATATTGAAGATTAAACAAATGATACATTTTTTGTTCTTTTAGCTAAGTTTAGCTATAATTTTTATTCATAACGGATTAATATATGTTTTATGGGTCGTTGACGTACTGTTTGCTATCCCACGTCGATTGTCAAGTAAGACTAATACTTTGAGAACTTGAAAAGCGTTTATAATTGTCTAAATTAATACTAATTTATCCGTTATTGTATGTGATTTGTTTAATTTTATATTATAGAATTTTTTATTGTCATCTATAATTATTTTTTAATTTAGAAATTTTCAGATTCTGAATTTTTTTAAATATAAATGATTTATTGAAAATGTATGTTTTTTAATTAAAAATATTACTCTACGGGTATTCTTTTTTATATAAGTATTGTGTTGTCCTATTATGTTTTTTAATCATAAAATACGGGTATTCTTTTTATATTACGTTGGTCGTTACAAGAATAAAATTCCACATTTTAAATTTCGTTCATCCAATAATTTGTTTTTGCTTCTGTTTGTGTTTTTAAACTTTATTTCAAATTTTTGTGTATTTATTTAAAAAATAAATTTTATATTTTATTTTATTATTTATCACATATTTCGTTTCAAATTCTTTTTTTTACAAAATTATATTTCGAGTTCCATTTAGATAATTACAATATATTAAAGTAATTTAGTTATAAGTCTATAACGGAGTTGTGCATTGTAATTTTTTTTAAAAAAAATTGTGCTTTGTATAAGGATTAAATTTATGAAGTGTAGAATAATAAGAAGTTCTTTATTTGTGACTATTTTTTCGTTTTAAGCATAATCAAATCCGAATCATTATTATAAAATTTCATAAATATATCTTAAGTTCGTACAACTAATATTATAAAGATACCCGCACAAGGTGCGGGCTATACACTAGTTTATTTAATAAATCACATTTTGAAATCTTTTAAAGTATAATTCTATTATAATTATACATTTTAAAAAAATATGTATTTGCTCACTTGAGATGCTCATAAGTCTTTCAGCGTTTCATTTTCTTGTTTAGTTGTGAGAGGATATTTGTTCTCGTTTAGAAAATTATTGATATTATGCTCATAAGTTTTTTTATTTTTAATATTATTTTATTTTCTTTCTTTTAGTTTTGGAAAATAAATAAAATAGAAAAATTATACATTTGTTTTAATAATAAATTATGACAGTGATTGCTTTTAATTTTTTAAAAGAGTCCTTATTTTATTTATATTTTAAATAAAGTA
Source organism: Fagopyrum homotropicum (assembly GCA_033239125.1). Classification (NCBI taxonomy): domain Eukaryota; kingdom Viridiplantae; phylum Streptophyta; class Magnoliopsida; order Caryophyllales; family Polygonaceae; genus Fagopyrum; species Fagopyrum homotropicum. Next base: position 106,291,528 of record BSWB01000006.1, on the reverse strand, counting down.
TAACACTTATGTTTTTAGATTTTGTTAAAAAAATGCTAATCCAATTTGTTTATTTTTAAAATAAATAAAACACCGACTTTTTTGAATTTTTAAAAATTATCTAATTAATTTATTTTTAAATTAATATAAAATATTTTTTAAAAAAAAGAAGTTACTGTTTATTTTATTTTTAAAATAAATAAATTATTCTTTCTATTTTAATTTTAATTTATTTTCTTTTATATGTTTTTAATGGAATTTTAAAAAGTGTAATGAATTTGGGCAAAATCCGGAAAACAACCTAAACTTAAGGGTACCATCTGAACTTGAAAATAATATTGGGAAAATCCGAAATACCCCAAACCACGAGGTTACCATCCGAAATTTTCCTGTAAAAAAATCAAATCTGATAAAAAATGCCAATTTGCTATTCGTACCCACGTATTCATGCTATTCGTACCCTCACTACGCGTACGCAATGCGTAGCCGTAGCAAGAAGCTCATTTCGTTCAAAAAACAAGGAAAATGTACTACGCGTACGCGATGCGTAGTCGTAGTTGTACTTCGACTACGCATCGCGTACGCGTAGTAGTCCATAACATATATCCCCTTCGAAAAAATGAAGGGAAACTTACTACGCCTACGCAATGTGTAGGCGTAGTAAGGTAAAAAAAAAAAAAAAAAAAATTTTTTTTTTTTTTTTACTACGCCTACGCCATGCGTAGACGTAGATGTGGTATGTATAGCATGTATATGGTGGTACGAATAGCAAAAACCTAAAAAATGATTATGTTGAAAATAAAGAATTTAGAAGAACCGCAAAATCAGCCAAATCGGGATAGAAAAATTATGAAAACAATATGAAAATTTTGCATAATGTTCAAAATCGGGATAACAAAATTTGGAAAACAAAAAGTAATAAGGAAAAGACTATAATATTTTCATAATTAATTTTAAAAAAAGAAAATAAAATCTGAAAATCCTGATCAAAATATTAAAAAATTAGGAAAACTAAGACGAAATGTAATAATGTAAGAACGTAAATAAAAACGGGATTAAAAAAGTAGTAAAACAGAAAGTAATAAGGAAGAAACTTTAATATATTTGTAAGTAATTTAAAAAACATGAAGTAAAATTTGCAAATCTTGATCGAAATATTAAAAAATTAGAAAAACTAAAACAGTAATAATGTAAGAATGTAAATACAATCGGGATAAAAAAAATATCGGAATCGAAATAATAAAATATAAAATACGATCGGACCACGGAAAAAAAGAAAAAAAAGAAAAAAGAAAAAGAGAAGCTAGTTTCGAAAAAACTAGAAAAAAATAATGCCGAAACTTATTAATGGTTAATAACACATCATATACATAAAATCGAGTAAGGGCTTAGTAATAGTGAACCAAGTATGCAATGCCGTCGTTGCTCTTGTAATGCCACGTAACATGCCTGTTTCATTGACTCCATTATTTGCTTGCCCCGTCTCCTTCCCCTGTATGCATACGATCAGTTTATATTCTTCACTACTTTCTTCTTAGCCCTCTATTAAACTATTACTACTTGGGTGGTTATTGCGATTCCTGGTCTCGTCCAACTCTTCCTTTTTTAAGGTAAGATTTCTTTTTCCATATTTTTATTCTGGTTTAATTTGTTGTTTCAATTGCTTTTCAATTTGCTATGCTTCAACTTCCAATAAGTAATTATTGTATGAGTTAATTAGTTGATTTAGAGAATGATTACTAATATGCAATTGTGCAACCTATAATTGATAGAAATCAATCAAGTGTGTACTAAAGATCCTGATGCCCTTAAGGTGTTTGACTAAATGCATAGCATAAATTTCCCTTTACTTTGACAAAGTTTCCTACATGTCATGACTTCTAATGGATCTTCGCTTTTACATTTCTTGCTCTACGAACCTCGCAATTGCTACAAATCACTGTCAAGGAGACAACAACTGTGCTTTTTGGTGCCTTATAATCATCATATATTTGGGATCAATTTGTATTTACTTAGGTTTATTGCCGCGTCTTTGCTATGTCTTACCACTACGCCTTCGCTAGAAAAAAGAAATGAAAATCTCAAACATTTTCCTATTGTGAAGCCGACTGTTTTGCAACCGATTTTAACTTTCCCTTTTGCTGCTAATTTGACTGCTTTATTATAATATATTAAGAGCAAGATATCTACGCTAATGAATACTTACGTACTCAAGTCAATTACCTTGTTCTATTATGTGAGTACCTGACTTTCCATTGTCTTTTACGCAGGGTGTGAAATCTCTTTCTGCTGCAGACCAACGCTTCAAATTTGTCATGTACAAGTAACCCTCTTTTGGTCAAAGCATGCCCCCTTAAAACATTCTCTACATCTGATCATGAACTTTCCTTCTCTCTTTTTTTGACACTTTGTATCAGGGGTACATGACATAGTACAATTTAGTACTCGTTTGCTTCTTCTAGGAAGAAGCACAAGGTGGTTATAACTTATAACCACATTCAAGCTTTGCTTGAGTTAAACATTCTCATGTTCGTCCTCATTTTGTGTAGGTGTTATACGCTGATGAGGATGTGGTTAAATCCATATGCTTCTTCTGAAATGTACGTACATGGAGTTCCAAAGAACCCTGAGATTATTAATGCATTGATGCGGAGGGTAATTCTTGTATAGGATAGTTATAAGAACCTTCTTTGTTGATCTTAGTATAAAATAAAATGTCCTACAAATGAGCCCTATATGTGGAACTTAACATACAACAAAATTCTCTCGTGCAGATGTAACTCGTAAAAATAGAGCATATGTGTAGTTGACTCTACAGTAATTGCAGCAAATAAGTATCACAGTTCTTTGGTGATGAATGTTAACTTTTTAAAGTTGCTTACACGCGCGAAGCGCGTACGAGTTAACTAGTATGGTAAAAAGGCTCGCCCACCCTAAAATTATCTCGCAAAAAAGAAATTATGAAAATAAATAAATGATTTTAATTAAAACAAAACTTGTTATAAAACTAGGAAATATTGTAGAATTGGGAACGGTAACTCCAAAATATGCCAAATCGTGATAAAAAAAAAAAAGGAAAACAGAATGTCAAATTTGCATAATGTTCAAAATGAAGATAAATCAATTAGAAAACTAGGGTGAGTTAGGATGACTTCTGGAAACCCTTTTTTACGCCCAAAGAACGCGCCACACGCGCTCAAAAATCTTTTGGAGCCGCCGCCACCAAAACAAAACCCTAAAACTTTGAAACCCTCCATATCCAGATTTGAGAGCTTCATCTTTCTCGTAGATGCTATCCCCTATCTCTGTACAACTTTCATCTCCATATCTCCTAAGATTCAATACCTCAATCATGGACAGAAGCTTGACGATAGTCTCAATGTCGAACAGAAATGAAAGAAGACGCGGTATAAAATTTCTACCCGGCGGCGGCAAGGAAGAAGGAACTTCATGTCGATTTCTCTCGGGTGTCCCTCGACTATTTCATTGGTATCCCGTAAGATGCCGTTTCCTCCATCGGAGTCAGCCGCAACAACGTCGTCATCTGCGTTGATTTCTCTCGGGTGGCTCCTCATCATTCTTCGACCAACAAATTTGATGTCCCATGTCGCCCATTTTTATGAGCAATCAGAATCTGGATTGGTTTGCTTGTACAACAACCCCTATTCCCAAAACAACAAACTTCACAACCAACAATCTTTTCTTCGCATAAAGGGGAAAGACTTGGTTCTGTCCAATATTGAGGTCAAAAAAACAAAGCAGACAAGAACAAGAACAATGGAGAAAATTAGACTTCAAGAGACTCGAATCAGGTACTCTCTGGCCCTCCGAATGGTAAATGAGATCTTTGCTTTTGTTGTCTTGTGCAACTTGGATGTTTGTTCATTCTTCTTGCTGGATAACCTTTCGAACTATCTAACTCAAGTATGCCTGAGTATTTGCGAATGTTTTGTATGCACAATATAGTTTCCAGAAAACTGACTTTTGGTAGGGGTGAATCCTCCCTGCCATGTTCGATTCATGTTATACCTAGAAAGATTAAGAATAAGCCTTCTTGTGCTTTTTCATTTGGGACTATTGTGCTTGAGAAAATGTTTCCTCTGTGTACTGTGGTTCCTTGGTCTGTATTCAGTTGGTGTTCACAGTTCATGTTCTCTTTCCTTTATCGGCAAGAGATTAGAAATCTGAATTTGAAATCCGTAGTTAAAAGGAAAAATTTAGCTTGTATGATAGGACAACTAATGAAGACTCAAAGGATCAACGATTGCACCTATTGTTTAGTTAAATTTATTCATCTACAGACTAAGTTGTTACCAAGTAGAGAAGCAGTCATAGTAATCTACTCGTTGCGGTCAATTAGTCTCTATTGCGTTGTTAGCTATGTGAGAATGAGTATGGAGACCATCTACCTTCAGCTGAGGACAATTATCAACATGTTTCTTAACATTAGAACAAGTAGATTTCTTATTGCAATAAATAAAGAGCTCCTTGGAATAACATATGAGTTTTGTTATTTTTGGTTTACTAGTTCGAGATTTTCAATTGGGTTGCCCCGGCATTCCTTGAGACAAAATCAAGGAATAACCACCGTTTATCAATTAATTACTATTAAGTATGACCAATTTATAAGTGTCATTTCTGATTGTAGACTAATAATTTTTAATAAGGTAGCACCTTGCAATCTTGCTTCTCCTTCTATTGGTTTCGGCATGTGGTTTGCTGGTGCAGGTTCAGGGATCAAGTTCAAACCGATGAGGAACAAGAGATATCTAATATATACAAACATCGCTTCAGAACCACAACATAAGAAAGTGGATTTAAAGCTCAACAGTAGAACAATGTTGGACTCCTTGATGATGAATAAATTTTGTAATGAAAGAAAAATTTGTGTTTGGTTTTCTAAGGATGCGAAATCCGCTTTGAATGGGCCTTTTGTTGCGCTCGTTTTGACAAAGTTACAAATAACAAGTTGTAAATTTATGAAGTGTAGAATCCTTGTATCCCTTAGTTGACAAAAAAAATTATACTTGGATAGTAGACACCTCATCTTATACGAAACACATGAGTCATATTGTTGACTAATGGTAGCAAGGAAAAAGGAGGTAAATACCATTTCAAAACACCACTAAGGTATGTCAAAATTGTGATACCTAATTCCAAATATGGTCGAGTTACAGGATTTTTTAATTGTAAAAAAGGTAACAAATTTAAAACAGAATACTTGTTCAGAAAAGGGGGAAGTGAACACCCTAATCTTCTTAGTATGTTTAAATGAAGATCGCGTTTTAGAATTCCCGGGGTATGAAGAAAAAAAACTTTTGGACTAACTTGAATGTGACATGTAAAAACGAACACATTCAAATGATTATGCTGGCGGAAACCAAAACAAAGGACGAGCCAGAGGAAAGAGCTTGGAAAAGCGCTGCTTTTGATAGAATTTTCTTTATCCCCTCTCAAGGATTTGCAGGGGGGTTCTGTCTCCTATGGAAAGAATACCAAATAAAAGGTGAGAAAATAGAAATTATAAAAGCATCAGAAAGATTCCTTTTAATGAAACATACTAACGCTAATTTTAATTTTGATTCAATGATTATTTTCATTTATACACCACCAAACGAACAAATGAAAAATGCATTTTGGCTGCAATTAAAAAACGAAATGATGAGCATTAAAATACCGTTGACCATAGTTTGAGATTATAACGAATTGATGGAACCATCTAATAAAAAAGGAGGCGCTACGACTGTGCTTAATAGATTCGATAGATTAATACAATTTTCTAATAAATTTACCTTAAGATATTTACCAACCAAAGGAAATGACTTTACATGGAAGAAAAGGAAAGAAGGGAATAATAATAGGTACGAAAAATTGGATAGAGTGATGACATTATTGGAAATCATTCAAGAATACCCTGAGATGCAGACCAGGAATTGTAAGATCCTAGGTTTTTGCCTTCACCGCCCCTGCGGTAAAGAGGGCCGCCCCTGCGGCTGATGAGATCCGCCCCTGCGGATTTTGCGACAGATCACGCCAATCAATTTTCGTCGTTTTATCTTTCTTCCATAGATAGAATACCCGATATTCTATCTTATGGGCCGGTTTCCTTGTTTCTTTCTAACCCTAGACGTCCATTCCGTCTAGCGTTCCAACCCTCCCTATATAGTCTCTTCCTTCTCTCCTTTTTCCCGTTCCTTGCTACCGTCTTCAAACCCTAGAGAGTTGCAGCCGTCCTTTGTTTCCTGCGACTTTGCTGAACGTGTAAGTTCATTCCTTCTTGGTTCTTCCTCACGTTCTTACAGTGTTGCATGCCTTCTCCTTCTTTTTGGTTTCTTCCTTGCGTTCTTCTCTTTTCTTCTTCTCCAAGGATCAAGCTTGAGCCTTGATTCTTGTGGAGTGTTCCGTTGTTGACCCTTTGTTCTTCTCAAACTCTCTGGAGTTGATTCTTGACGTGTTGGAACCAAAGGTTCGAGCTTTGGTTGCCCCTGCTGTGAGATCTGTCGAAGAAAATCCCGACAATAGCTTCTGACGAAGATCCGCCCCTGTGCCTGCACAGAGCCGCCCCTGCGCCTCTGTCAAGCCGCCCCTGCGCCTCAGTCCAACCGCCCCTGTGGTTTTCTCTACTGTGACTTCCATCTTTGGTGAGTTTCTTCCTTCCTTCCTTTCTTCGTTCCTTCCTTGGTTCCTTGTGTTTGTTCCTTGTCCCCTGAGTGTTGTAAGACTAGGGTTGAGCCCTTAGCATGTGTTGATATCTTAGAGATCTTTGAGACTAGAAGTCATAGACTTCTAGCAACCGTTTCGTTCCTGATTCGTGTTACTTGTTCGTATAGGCTTTCCTTGCTCCTTTCCTGAGGGAAACTGAGCTTCCTTGTGTGTTTCTGAGTTGTTCGCTGATCTGTTGTGTTACCTTCGTGTGAGGTAAGTCCCTTGGACTTACTTAGCTTCATTCCGCGTATTAGTTGGATTGTTTTGGCTTGTTTGTGTTGCTATCATGTTTATAACGGATAATTGGAAATACGATTCACCCTTTGTTACCCTTAACTAGCCCAAGTGTATTATAACCGGGCGGTGACCACTTGTCTAGTTCTACAGGAGACTAGAATGTGCTCTTGCAACCCAAACCCGTAGGTAACGGATAGTACTGATCTATTCCTTTTGGTAGACGGAAGCGGAGGCGAGTTTTGGGAGATTCTCGTGTGACAAAAGAAGTTGAATTAGTAATGGATAACCTTAATGAAAGATAATAACCGGTTGATGTGTGAGCATGCTATGTGTTTCTTTACCTTATGTATGTTTGTGTCTTTACACTGTTTCTTATACCTAGAATGTTAGCTAACGGTTTATACCGTTGTTGTAGATGTTCCGCAGGTTCAGGATGCTGCTGAGTGATCCGGATGGTGTGGTCAGGCGGGGTTCCCGTACATTATAGGACGGGATTGGGATTTTGTTTCGCTCGTTGTTTCTCTTTTGTTTTGACCCGGCTGTGGAGCTTTTGTGTTTTCTTCTGTTTGAACCTTTGTTTTTTATTATATGGTATCAGAGCTCTAGGTTGGAAATAATGGCACTCGAAATCTTCTAAAGGTTAGATGGATAAATAAATAGAACCCGCAAGGGGTCTAACATTTTCAAAAGGGGGTTTTGTTTTTAACCTTTCGGTCTGAGATAGATGTACGGGTGACCACCACTACCTCCGCGGATCTCAACAGTGTAGTTCATGTTGGCCTTTATATGTGCTTTTTCTGGACTTTTGCTTTAGCTGTAGCATGGCCTTATATCTATATATGTAGTCTTATATATCTATCCATATAGCAGATGGCGCATACTAGAGCTACGTCTGATATGGGGCAATGAAGGGGTCGACCACCACTTTCACCTGCAGTCCGTGGACGAGGACGTGCAGGAAGACCTGCACTAGCTAGAGGTCGGGGCCAAGCCCCAGTTGCTAATCCGCCTACCGCTGAGGCGTTTGCTGAAGAGGTTGCTGAGAGCATTGTTCCTAAGGTTGGAAATGGGACCGCTGCTAGTTCTAAAGCACGGAGAGCGCCATCAACAGAGTCCGCACGAGTGTCTATCGGAGCTTCTGCATTTCGCGACTATGTGCAGAGGGTTGAGGAGGCTATCAGGACTGGAGGACCAGCACCAGTGCCGCCAGTTCATGTGAGATCACCTGAGGTTTCACAGAGAGTTACCTAAGTTGTTGTCCCGCCTGCTGGAGTTGCTTAGGTTGTTAGAGCGCTAGCTGAGGGAAAAGAACCAAAGCCTGACAGTTGGTTGAAGGCTTTCGACCAGCTGAAGGTTCCCGTCTTCATGGGAAGAATTGGCTTGGAGGTGGAGTAGTGGCTAGGACAGGTGGATTCTGCCATGGAGGCTATCGGTTGCCTTGAAGGACGTCGAGTCAACATAGCACAGACATTGCTGAAGGATCAGGCTCATTCTTGGTGGAGGACCATTCGTAGTAAGGTCACTAGTTATGAGCAGATTGATACAAATACGGGCAATCTAGATCGAGGAGAAACTTCAACTACTTCTTCTTGATTGTTTGTATTGGATCAAATGTAGAATTTGGTTGGCGGAAGCGTTGGGTTTGATCCTTCAGTAGGATCCTCGAATGTGGAGGCTTGGATCAAAGACTAGATCCAAGCAAGAACTCTAAGAGGATGGAGGAAGAGGTGATGCCTAAACTAAGTAAGAGGGTTTTCCTTCTCAATACTTAGTATTCAACTTAGACATATCTTTTACAAATGAGCCAAACCCTCCTTATATAGTGGATGGAGGCCATACAAAGAGTCTTAACATAAATGACGGAATTAAAAGTCGGAATTAAGTTCCGAATATGAAAAGCCTAAAATATGAAAGGTCGGAATTTAATTCACGGAATTAAGTTCCGGAATTAAAGTTCCGAATACAAAAAGACTTATTGTTAAATAGCCGAATAATAATAACGGTCTTCCAAAATGTGCGGGTCCTTCTAGCCGGAACACGGATGTCATCGCCATCCGGGGGCGTATCATTCTCCTCCTCTTAAATGTGAAACGTCCTCGTTTCACCGAAAAAAAGAAAGGAGTCACTTGAAGAACAAGACCCTTGAAAATCAACCTTGGATGCATAATGTCGGAGTCGGGCGGCTTCGACTTGTAGTCTTTCACAAGGATGTTGGGTCCGCCAAGCTTGTTGAAATCTGGAGGCTCAAACTTGTAGTACATGAGGATGGCCTTGCCGGTGAGTTTGTCTTCCATGCCCTTTAAGCTTATGACATTGTACGTCGGAGGCATGCCGGAAAGAAGTAAGGGTAAGCCGGTAAATATGTCATGAGACAAAACAAAATCAAACCTTGGGTCAACCGGCTCGAATTTTTAGTCCAACAACATAAATGTGTCATTGTCATGGTTTGGCTTCTTCACCCTTGATGATGATCTCATCTTTGTCATCTTCAAAATATTCTCCACATAACGGATTGACAAGATGAATTGGAATGATCGGGGATACCTCGGGAATGATGATTTCTTCCTTTGCCTCTTCTAATGGAACATCACACAACGGTTGTTCTTGTTGGGCGGCCGTCATGAGAGAAACCATTTGTGCCTTCAAAGCTTCTATCTCATGCTTTAGAGCGACATTCTCTTTGGCTAAGACGGCAACACGTTGTCGGTGTTCATGTGGATACCCATGGATGCTCTCTTTAGGCCTTGGTGGATTTGGAGGAGGCAACCACTCCTCTTGGAGACTAGGATGCCGTCGGTGGGGCCTTGGTAGGTCCGGAGGAGGCAACCACACCTCCTCCTTAAAGTATTCTCTCCGTTGGTACCTCCAGGTGATTTGATTGACCTTCGGTGGATATGGAGGAGGTAACCATTCATCTTCCTCATCATAAGAATCATAATCATCATAGAACATGATGAATGATGAAGAAACAATTGAAGATCTTCGAAGAACGCCGAAGAACACTTGAAAATCTTCAATGAACACCAAAGAGAGAGAAAAAAATTTGATGAACAATCAAGAACTTTTGTAAAGAAACTTGACCTCGATCCCGAGCTCTGATACCAATGATAGAAAAATACGGGCGATCTAGATCGAGGAGAAACTTCAACTACTTCTTCTTGATTGTTTGTATTGGATCAAATGTAGAATTTTGTTGGCGGAAGCGTTGGGTTTGATCCTTCAATAGGATCCTCGAATGTGGAGGCTTGGATCAAAGACTAGATCCAAGCAAGAACTCTAAGAGGATGGAGGAAGAGGTGATGCCTAAACTAAGTAAGAGGGTTTTCCTTCTCAATACTTAGTACTCAACTTAGACATATCTTTTACAAATGAGCCAAGCCATCCTTATATAGTGGATGAAGGCCATACAAAGAGTCTTAACATATATGACGGAATTAAAAGTCGGAATTAAGTTCCGAATATGAAAAGCCTAAAATATAAAAGGTCGGAATTTAATTCACGGAATTAAGTTCCGGAATTAAAGTTCCGAATACAAAAAGACTTATTATTAAATAGCCGAATAATAATAACGGTCTTCAAAAATGTGCGGGTCCTTCTAGCCGGAACACGGATGGCATCGCCATCCGGGGGCGTATCACAGATGAAGACAGTGATCAGGGATCGCTATTGCCCTGCAGCCATGAGGAGGGATCGTCTTTAAGATTTCCTTGAGGCTGGATTCGAGGATTTGCCTATTGCTGAGATTATCATCAAGTTTCAAGGCGAGTTGGCATTGCTAGGTCCGTCTGCACCACCGGAGGATCAGCATATTTACCTTTTCTCTCGGAGGTTGAGAGAATCGACACACTCTTAGCTTACTGGTTTCCGTTGTGAGTCTTTGACGGACTATCAGGATAGAGCTTCTGCCTATGAGAGAGACCGACCGGGTCAGAGGAGAGCTTATCAGACAGGAGGTCTTGAGAAGAGACAGAAGACTGGATCAGCCAGTGCTGGAGCTGGAGAAGCTGGTTTTGGGTGTAGTCAGACGCCTGAACGTTCTAGTTTCCAGCAGAGTTTTGATAGAGGACGACAGTGTCATAACTGCGGAGTAGCTGGATACATCCGAGCTGACTGCAAGAAGCTAGTAGTGACTTGTTTTTCTTGTGGCAAACCCGGACACAGAGCTGTGTTTTGCCGTCAGGGCAAGGCGCTATCCCAGCAGGGTTCTTCACCTGCCAATGTTGCTGGAGGAAGACAGAGATCGCAGTACCACCAGCAGCAGCAGAGAGTTTCTGGTTCTACCGCTCCTCAAGGTTCCACTCCGGGACAAGGGAGAGGTAGAGGATGTGTTGGAGGATCCGCAGACACCAGAAATGCACCAGCCAGAGTTTATGAGTTGAGGAGTGTTGTAGAGCCGACAGCGCCGGCAACTACAGGTACCATTCACATTAATGGTTTTCCTGTCAGAGTTCTTTTCCATACTAGTGCTACGCATTCATTTATATTTGATGCATGTATAGATAGATTGGCCTTAGTTACTATAGAGGGTAGACCCTTCTTTATAGGATTACCCGATGAGGGTAAGATACGAGGTACGCGAGAGGTTCGCGATTGCCCTATTAGATTGGGAGGTCGCGATTGGCCAGCTAACTTCTTCGTCATGTACTTAGTACATGAAGAAGTTATTCTGGGTATGGATTGGATGGATCGACATCGAGCATCTCTGGACATCGGCAAGAGGATAGTGACAGTAACTACAGATGCAGGCCATGTTGAGATCTTCCGAGGATGGGATCTCGGGAAGACTGGTACAGTCATCAGTGCAGTACGAGCTGCGAGACTTATCAGTCAGGGATGCGAGGCTTTTTGGTGCTATGCCATGAAGGATAGTACTAGTCCAGCTTTAGAGGAGATTCCATTAGCTTGCGAGTTTGCTAACGTGTTTGGAGAGCCATCAGGTTTACCTCCACAACGGAGTGTAGACTTTGGCATTGATCTAGAGCCCGGTACGAGACCGATCTCTAAGACTCCTTACCGCATGGCGCCTATCGAGATACTTGAGTTGTAGAAGCAGCTTGAGGAGTTAGCAGAGAAGGGCTTCATCCTCCCTAGTGTATCTCCTAGGGGTGCACCAGTTCTCTTCGTCGGGAAGAAGGATGGACAATAAGGTTGTGTATCGCCTACTGAGAACTGAACAACGTGACAATCAAGAACAAGTACCCATTGCCCCGTATCGATGATCTTTTGATCAGCTGCATGGAGCTTCAGTGTTTTCAAGGATCGATCTGAGATCAGGATATCACCAGCTGAGGGTGAGAGAGCAGGATGTAGCCAAGACGGCATTTCGGACTAGATATGGACACTACGAGTGCCATTTGGGCTCACGAATGCGCCCCCAGTCTTCATGGAGGTGATGAATAGCATCTTCATTGACTTTCTAGACCAGTTTGTAGTTGTCTTCATCGACGACATTCTGGTTTACTCCCGCAGTAGAGAGGAGCATGCTGGACACTTGAGGATTATTCTTCAGGTCTTACAGGATAGAAAACTCTATGCTAAGCTCTCTAAGTGCGAGTTTTGGATGTCCGAGGTAGCATTCCTTGATCACATTGTTTCAGCTGAAGGGATCAAGGTAGATCCGGCAAAGATTGAGTCAGTAGCTTCTTGGCCTCCACCTAAGAACGTTAAGGAGGTTCACAACTTCTTAGGATTGACAGGCTACTACAGGCGTTTTGTTGAGGGCTTTTCCGTTATCGCCCGACCGCTCATTTCCTTGTTGCGGAAGTCTACGAGGTTCGTATGGTCCGAGTCGTGCCTGCAGAGCTTCGAGGAGCTGAAGAATAGGTTAACCTCTGCTCCTATCCTAGCTCAGCCAGAGGGCATTGAGGATTTTGTGGTTTACAACGACGCATCCAAGTTGGGCTTGGATGTGTTTTGATGCAGAAGGGAAAGATGATTGCGTATGCGTCTCGACAGTTGAAGACATACGAGGAGAATTACCCTACCCACGATCTTGAGTTAGTTGTTGTTGTTCATGCTTTGAAGATTTGGAGACATTATTTGTACGGAGCCACGTGTCAGATTTTCACAGACTATAAGAGTCTGAAGTACATATTCACTCAGCGGGAGTTGAATAACCGCCAGCGCAGATGGTTAGAGTTGATCAAGGACTTTGATCTTGAGATCTTATACCACCTGGGAAAGGCTAATGTGGTAGCAGATGCCCTCAGTAGGAAGACTTCCCGGGAGATGGCGATTGCTAGGCTGACAGCTCAGCCACAGTTACAACGAGATTTGACATGGCTAGAGATGGATATCTACTTCCCATATTTTGACAGCCAGTTGTCCACCTTGGAGGTAGTACCTGATTTGTTGGCCGAAATCCGACAGAAGCAGGAGAGTTGCCCAGCTTTGACACAGATCCGAGACCGGATGTCTCGAGGAGAGGCACCACAGTTTACAGTTGGTGCTGACGGAGTTTTGAGACGCCAGGAGCGTGTTTGTGTGGCGTCAGATCGAGAGTTGAGACAGAGGATCCTTCAGGAGGCTCACTGTTCACCTTACTCAGTACACCCTGGTGCGAGTAAGATGTATCAGGATGTTAGACGCTCTTTTTGGTGGGGAGGTCTGAAGCCAGATGTGAAGAGATATGTAGCTCAGTGTGCGACCTGTCAATAGGTCAAGATCGAGCATCATAGACCAGGAGGCGAGCTACACCCACTTTCCGTCCCTCAGTGGAAGTGGGAAGACATCTCTATGGATTTTGTGACCGGTTTGAGACCGAGTCGTGGTTTTGATGCTATCTTGGTCATAGTAGATCGACTAACGAAGACCGCACGTTTCATTCCGATCAAGGAAACATGGCCGGTGAGTCGATTAGCAAAGGAGTTCACGAGACAGATAGTGAGACTTCATGGATTACCTAGGACTATAGTCTTTGACATAGACGGACGGTTCACTTCGAGGTTCTGGTAGCATGTTCATGCCGCCCTAGGTACGAGTCTACAGTTCATGACTGCTTATCATCCTCAGACCGATGGTCAGTCTGAGCGGACCATCCAGACTTTGGAGGACATGTTACGAGCCTGTGTGTTAGATTGGGGACAGGTGTGACCAGAACACCTTCCCTTAGTGGAGTTTTCATACAATAACAGTTGGCACGCATCGATCAGGATGGCTCCTTATGAGGCTTTATATGGACAGAGATGTCGTACACCGCTGTGTTGGGACGAGCCTAGTAGTGCCAACGGAGTAGCACCCGAGTAGATTCAGGATGACATGGCTCAAATAGCAGTAATCCGAGAGCGGATGTTAGTAGCACAGAGTCGACAGAAGTCTTTTGTTGATAAGAGGCGCATACCTCAAGAGTTTAGAGTTGGAGCTCAGGTTTGGTTGAGAGTATCCCCGACACGAGGCGTCAGACGTTTCGGTGTCAAAGGGAAGCAGAGTCCCAGATATGTTGGACCTTTCGAGATTCTTGAGCGAGTTGGAGAGGCAACATACAGACTTGCGTTGCCACCGAGACTCGAGGGTGTTCACCCAGTTTTCCACGTGTCTCAGCCACAGGAGTACATACCTGACCCGAGACACATCGTCAGTCATGAGGATCTAGTGATCGAGACAGACCACACGTTCATAGAGCACCCGGTGGCTGTCTTAGAGCGTAGTACGAGACGCTTGTATTCGAAGGACATACCGATGATGAAGATACAATGGTCAAGGCGAGGAGCCGATGAGGCGACTAGGGAGACAGAGGATAGTGTCCAAAGGAACTATCCGGAGTTTTACGCTGAGCTTGTTGCACCGTTAGCTTAGTATGTTGTTTGGTTTTTCCTTTGTTGCGTTGTGAACGCTTTTGTGTGACGTTTTGTGTTACGTGCCCCGAGTGGGAATATATGAGCTCAGTTCTGTTTCTGCGGTGAAGAGGGCCGCCCCTGCAGCTGATGAGATCCGCCCCTGCGGATTTTGCGACAGATCACGCCGATCTATTTTCGTCGTTTTATCTTTCTTCCATAGATAGAATACCCGATATTCTATCTTATGGGCCGGTTTCCTTGTTTCTTTCTAACCCTAGACACCCATTCCGTCTAGCGTTCCAACCCTCCCTATATATTCTCTTCCTTCTCTCCTTTTTCCCGTTCCTTGCTACCGTCTTCAAACCCTAGAGAGCTGCAACCGTCCTTTGCTTCCCGCGACTTTGCTGAACATGTAAGTTCATTCCTTCCTGGTTCTTCCTCACGTTCTTACAGTGTTGCATGCCTTCTCCTTCTTTTTGGTTTCTTCCTTGCATTCTTCTATTTTCTTCTTCTCCAAGGATCAAGCTTGAGCCTTGATTCTTGTGGAGTGTTCCGTTGTTGACCCTTCGTTGTTCTCAGGCTCTCTGGAGTTGAGTCTTGACGTGTTAGAACCAAAGGTTCGAGCTTTGGTTGCCTCTGCCGTGAGATCTGTCGAAGAAAAGCCTGATAGTAGCTTCTGACGAAGATCCGCCCCTACACCTGCACAGAGCCGCCCTTGTGCCTTTGTCCAGCCGCCCCTGCGCCTCAGTCCAACCGCCCTGCGGTTTTCTCTGCTGTGACTCCCGTCTTTGGTGAGTTGCTTCCTTCCTTCCTTTCCTCGTTCCTTCCTTGGTTCCTTGTGTTTGTTCCTTGTCCCATGAGTGTTGTAAGACTAGGGTTGAGCCCTTAGCATGTGTTGATCTCTTAGAGATCTTTGAGACTAGAAGTCATAGACTTCTAGCAACCGTTTCGTTCCTGATTCGTGTTGCTTGTTCGTACAGGCTTTCCTTGCTCCTTTCTTGAGGGAAACTGAGCTTCCTTGTGTGTTTCTGAGTTGTTCGTTGATCTCTTGTGTTACCTTCGTGTGAGGTAAGTCCCTTGGACTTACTTAGCTTCATTCCGCGTATTAGTTGGATTATTTTGGCTTGTTTGTGTTGCTATCATGTTTATAACGGATAATTGGAAATACGATTCACCCTTTGTTACCCTTAACTGGCCCAAGTGTATTATAACCGGGCGGTGACCACTTGTCTAGTTCTACAGGAGACTAGAATGTGCTCTTGCAACCCAGACCCGTAGGTAACGGATAGTACTAATCTATTCCTATTGGTAGACGGAAGCGGAGGTGAGTTTCGGGAGATTCTCGTGTGACAAAAGAAGTTGAATTAGTAATGGAAAACCTTAATGAAAGATAATAAGCGGTTGATGTGTGAGCATGCTATGTGTTTCTTTATCTTATGTGTGTTTGTGCCTTTAGACTCTTTCTTATAACTAGAATGTTAGCTAACGGTTTATACCGTCGTTGTAGATGTTCCGCAGGTTCAGGATGATGCTGAGTGATCCGGATGGTGTGGTCAGCGGGGTTCCCGTACATTATAGGATGGGATTGGGTTTTTGTTTCGCTCGTTGTTTCCCTTTTGTTTTGACCCGGCTGTGGAGCTTTTGTGTTTTCTTCTGTTTGAACCTTTGGTTTTATATTAAGTTTTGGTTTTCATTCATTTGTGCCTTGTTGTAAGATCCGTTTGCTATTGCTACTCTGAGGGTCGGGACCCATTGTGCGGTCCTAGCCCGTAGCGCTTCAAGTTCCCAGAACTTGGGGTGTTACAGAAATCATGCTTTCACAAACTCCGACCATTGCATGATTTCATTTATTCTAAAAAATAACCAGATAGGCGGGAAGAATAAACCATTTAGATTCGAATCAATGTGGATGCTAAGGCATGATTGTGAAAACGTTGTGAAACAGGTTTGGAGGAGTCAGTTCTAAGGCACTAATATGCTTGACCTAGTAAAAAAAACAAGTCTGCTCAAACAAAAACTAAAACAATGGAGTAGAGAAAAGTTTGGCAACATAAACAAACAATTGTTAAAAGTAGATGAGGAATTAGAGGGTCTGCAAAATATTATCTTTTCATAATTTGATCAAGCAATCAATAACAAAATCAATAGACTAAACAAGAAAAGAGAGTGCTTAGTAGAATATCAACATAAGTATTGGATGCAACGAGCCAAGACGACAAATCTACAATTTGGTGATAAGAACACTAAGTTTCACCATAGAAAAGCAACAGGACGAAGAAATAAAAAATTAATTACGACGATTACTAAATATGATGGCGAGATTTTGGAAAAGGATATTGACATCAACGACAAATTTGTTAGGGAGTACAAGACCAGATTCAAAGCGACAACAATTGACATGGTTAAACTACAAAACCAATTGCACATTATCCGCCAAGAAGTATCCACTTCTGATAATATGAATCTAGAAATGCCATTTTCCACAAATGAAATCAAGGAAGCACTTTTTGATATAGGTCCAGATAATCGCCAGGCCCAGACGGGATGCCAGCTGGTTTTTACCAAAAATACTGGCATATCATTGGCCCAACAGTTACTAGAGCGGTTAAGAGTTTGTACAGAACTGGTAAAATACTGAGACAACTAAATCATACTTTTATAGCACTCCTCCTAAAGATTGACAACCCAACAACAACAACTTCACATTACAAACCTATTAGTTTAGTTTCAACCGTCTACAAAATTATCTCAAAGATATTAGCAAAAAGATTAAGTTTGGTCCTTCCATCACTAATTCATCCGCTACAAAGCGCTTTCGTAAAAAAATTGAGCAATCCATGATAATGTGCTCATTGCGCATGAAATTTTTCATGGATTCAAATCAAAAAAAGGAAAATAAGGATATATGGCCATAAAATTAGATATGGATAAAGCATATGATAAAGTGGAGTGGGATTTCCCGAAAGAGGTTTTGATCAAATTCGGATTTGGAGATAAATTCCGAAATTGGATTCAAGAATGTATATCAATAGTTTCGTATTCTATTCTAATTAATGATTCCCCTACTAATATATTTTGTCCGCAAAAGGGACTCAGACAAGGTGACCCACTCTCCCCCCTACTTTTCAACTAGTGTGCCAGAGTTTTAGCCAGAAACCTACAAATATTATCTAATGATAATCCAAAGTCAATTGGTTTCCCCATTTCGAAAAATGGGACTAGAATCCCATTCTTAGCTTTTGCAGACGACGTTATAATATTCATTAAAACGTCAGTACAAGCAAGCAATATGGTCCTCTCAGTTCTACATGATTATTGCGATATTTCTGGTCAGATCATTAACTACCATAAATCCGTGTTTCAAACAACCGCTAATATTGATCAAAGTAATAGGAGAAGAATTCAGGGTCAATTGGGAATCAATATTTCTACTAATTTAGAACAATACTTAGGATGCCCAATCATCAATGGACGTGTCAACAAAGAAATTTTTAATTCTGTAATCATCAAAACTAAACAACAACTCGCTAAATGGAAGGCGTCATCCTTATCTCAAGAAGGAAGAATAACGTTAATAAAAGCAAATCTGAATGCAAAACCTAGTTAATTAATGCAGGCATTCATGTTGCCAGGGAACATATGTAATATCCGGAATTTTTATTCTGTTTAATTCTGAATCAAATCGGACTTCGAACCGTTGACGGTTTCCCATTCTATCTAGTACTTCTTTCTTCACAAATTTTATTATTTTATGTAGAATTTAATTCACATAAAATGATAAAATTTTATCAAGCTCTAATTCTTATAATTATTAATTATTTTATGTAGAATATAATTCACATAAAATGATAGATTTATATCAAGCCCTAGTTATTATAATTAATTCTTATCGATGACAAGCTGTGACGAGATCATGACAAGCTGTGACGAGGCCATGACTAAGCTGAGACGAGGTCATGACAAAGCCCGACAAATCTGTGACAAACTCATTCATGGGCCTGACAAGGCCATGACGAGTTTTGACAGATTTTTGACAAGCAATTCAGCCCATCTTTCTTGCATGTTTCAGCCACTATTCCTACCTTAATTTCAGCCCAGCTTGACTTCGAGCCCGGCCTGCAGCAGTCCAGGAGAGGCTGGTTACGAGCCCATTAACAGCCCTCTCCAGCCCAGTACGTTCAGCCCCTCTCCAGCCCAGTATGTCCAGCTCCTCTCCAGCCCAGTGATCTGCGTGTGTAACAGCCAGCATTTGCGTTCAACAGGGAGGAGTAACAACCGGCCCTTCTCTTTCCTTCTCTTCACCTTGTAACGGTTGCTGAATTGAAGAAGCTGCTGTAACTACCCCATTAATCGCACAACAGGGATCCATTCAGTTGGCCATCTCTTCTACCCTTGCGTATAAAATAATCGTCACACATCAACCATTCAAGCAACGTTTGACAGGAAAGAAGAGCCTAGCACTTGGCTATGTTTGGACCCAACGGAGTGCACTTGAAAGGCCAAGCTAGAAGCGCCTCTACCCATCGACCCTAACTGCTTCCGGACCAAGTTGCCCAGCTACAAACCGGAGACTCGCAGCCACCACTCCAGGGACGAACAGCCTTCAACTTTCTGCACACGAGACTCTTGAGTAAGTTGGCTGCTGGCTCTTTCTCTCTCTCTCTCTCTCTCTCTCTCTCTCTCTCTCTCTTTCCCTATACGTTCGTACCTTCCAGCTCTCTTCCTTCCTCCATCTGCGTTTATACCAATCACAGGAACTCACATACACCTTCTTCTCTATGCCGAATGGGTACCTAACTCGACTGCACCGGATGTCCACAACCAAGCCAAGTAGAGCCGTTCCAAGCTACAACAGTGAAGTCTTACCCTCGAGTCCAGGAGCACGTTTTTCCGCTGAGCTGCTGCAGTCCAGTACGTGAATAATTCCCGGATGTTAACATTTGTACAACTCTTAGATGGAGTCTATAAATGTATAGATGGATGTTTGTCCCCATAGGTGGAACATAGGAGGGGTGAGAGTAGTTTGTGTTGATGCTGGATAGTTGACAGTGATCATAGAACTCAGGATCTCATGAACTCTTTGTGTACAGATTTTTGTTTCTACAATTTTTGAAGTTGAAAATTACCCACTGTTGTGAATCAATTTTAAAAAGATTGGTTGAAGATCCACCGTTTAATTTTTAATAGATCATAGATAGATATACATAGTTTACCGTGTTAAAATTTGGAAATAAATGAACGGTCGGATTGAAAGTGATAGGGTCTCAAAGTGGAGTAGTTGAGCTGTTTTTCCAGCTGTAAATTTTGACTAAGTATGGGAGCATTTGTAGTGTTGTAGCCAACTTTAAAGATTTTTGTAGGAATAACGATTGAACAGTTTTAAGAAATTCTTTCTCCTATGAGTAGATTAGATATCATAGATAATTTAGAAATTTATTTTATAATTTTTATAAGTTTATTTTAATTTCATATTTGGAACTGTAGTTGGACCTTAGTGACTTTTCGGGAAAAAGAAAATGGGTAATTTTTCTAGTTGTTACCTAAAATCACCCTAGGGAGTAGAATATGATTAGTTAGCCTCAAGTAAGAATTTAAGTACATTTTACGGGTTTTTGGAAGTCTCGGAACCAAGGGTAATATAGTCAATTTACCTTAAATAAACATTGTAATAACTTCTGCACATAGAATCGTACATCTTAGGAGTATTAGACTTCTAAGTATCCAAGGAAAAGTGTTGACCCACGTGCCTCCTTTGACAGGCAACTGAGTTCCTGCAGCTACTGATTTAGTGTTGTTAAGAGAGACGAGATTTAATTCTGGTAAGTCCACTGACTTACTTAGCTAGCTTCTTGCATGTGTGTGATGTGTATGAGTGGTGTGTGATAGTTAAGATAAATAACAAAACCGGAATAGGCCGACTGTAGTATATTGTATAACTGACCCAAGTGTATGATAACGGGTCGTGACATCATCTACCTAGCTCTTGCGAGAGTCTAGGAGGTTCCCTGCGACCAGCCCAGTCCGGTAGACGGTTACATGCATTAATACCATTCTCCGTTGGTAAACGGGGACAGGGGCAAGGTTTGGGAATCCTTCGTGTCACAAAATAAGTATCATTAGTAATGACGTATCACTTAATTAAAGATAATAAAAAGGAATGAGTGTTGCATGCTGATTGCGTATGTTATGTGTTTGTGCTTTTATCTTTATACTTATGCATAGAATGTTTGCTAACGGTTTTATATCGCTTGTAGATGCCTTGCAGGTTAGGGAGGCGATCGAGTGATCCGGCGGTATTGGGCAGCCGGGGTTCCGTGCATTATAGGACGGGACCGCCGGGGTTTCGCTCATGTTATAAAACTCTATGTTTTGCCTTTTTATTTGTGCCGTGTTGTAAGGTCCGATGAAGTTGTTGCCAGGCTAAGGGCCGGGACCCTTTGTGAGGTCCCAGCTCATAGCATTTCGAGTCCTCTAGGATTCGGGGTGTTACAATATGGTATCAGAGCTCTAGATTGGCAACAACGGCACTCGCCATCTTCAAAAAGGCCGAATAAACAAATAAACGGAAACCGCAAGGGTTCCGAACTTTTAAGATGAAATTTTTGTTTTCCAAACCATGAGCATAAACGGGTTGGGATAGAATGCACGGACCGCCACTACCTCCGCTAAACTCGATAGCATAGTTTATTGGACTTCTGTTATAACTTGTAATTTTAGTAACATTGTGACCTTTAGAAGTGACCTAAAGTAATAAGATAGTTATGTCCTTACTAGGAACTAAAGTAGTCTTATATTGATCACGTCATTACCAGATGATACGTACGAGAGCGACAACTTACGTTGAACGAGGAGAGGGCCGACCTCCCCTTCCTCCTGGAGCTCCAAGACAGGGACGTGTTGGCAGGCCTCAGAGGGGCCAAGGTCGAGGACGTGTCCTTGTTGTAGATCCGCCAGCTGCGGATGTACCTGCTGAGGAGGTGGCCGAGAGTATTGTTCCAGAGGTTAGGGATGAGACTGCTACTAGGTCCGGAGTACGGAGTGCAGGGCCTGCTGATTCTGGCCGCGTATCGATTGGAGCATCGGAGTATCGAGCTTATGTCCAGCAGGTGCAAGAGGCATACAGGGCCGGAGCACCACCTCCAGCACCATCAGTGCCAGCTAGGTCAGCAGAGGTCTCTCAAAGGGTGACTCTGGTGGTAGTCCCACCAGTGGTAGCTGCACCAGTGAGAGTTGTCGAGGATGACCGAGTGAGAGACGAGCTGAGGGTACCGAGACCAGATGAATGGTTGAAGACATTCAACCATTAGCGAGTTCCCATCTTCGACGGGAATGCTGGACTTGAGGTGGAACATTGGATAAGTCATGTGGAGTCCACGCTAGAGGCGATTCGCTGCCCTGAGAGTCGTAAGGTGGAGCTGGTTCAGACATTGTTTAGGGACCAGGCACAACACTAATAGAGGACAATGAGGGGCGGGGTGTCCCGATTTGAGCAGTTGTTGAGTCTCGTGAGAGAGACCTTTTGTCCTACCTCACTGAGAAGGGACCGAGTGCAGGACTTCTTGGAGACAGGTTTTGAGGATGTTCCGATAGCTGAGATTATTAGGAGGTTGCGGGAGGAGCTGTCACTGTTGGGTCCTGCTACACCACCTGTGGACCAACACGTGTATCTATTTTCCCGGAGACTGAGAGAGACTACCCGCTCATATCTAGCAAGGTTCCGCTGTGATTCCTTAGCTGATTATCAGGATCGGGCTTCAGCGCATGAGGGGGACCGACTGGGTCACCGGAGAGCTATGCAGTCTAGAGGGTCAAACAAGAGACAAAGAACCGGACCACTCAGCACTGGATTAGGAGGGTCAGGTCATAGGCGTGGTCAGTCCCAGGGCCGTTCTAGTCACCAGGTGGTACGGCCGATAGGATACCATGTTATAATACCCCAAGTCTTCAAAAATCGGGGAGTTACTGGTTAGAACCTCACAATGGGTCCCGACCTTAGTTTAGCAACAACTTAACAAGATCTTACAACAAGGCACAAATAAGGAAAAACCAGAAATCATAAATTAAGTCTTAACAACGTTATGAATGTGACCAGAAGTACTAAGAGCCGGAAAACACAAGGTATCAACAACAGATAAAAAGAGACAAAGGTCCTAACTGGAAAACCAACAAAAAGGAAGCTGCAGCACGTCCTACTAAGTATGACACCCCGGCTGACCACTACCCTCGGCATCTGCTCTAACCTGTGGTACGTCTACACAATATAACAACTGCTAGCTAACTATTTAAAGATAAGCATAAATAATTACAGCACAAACACACTAAAGATAATATAAACAAACATCATGCTGTCACACTACCGATTATTATCTATTACTTAGGTGATTCATCTTATTCAATTTTACAGTTGTGGCACGATAACTCTTAACAGTTCTCGCCTCCGTTCCTTATCCAACTGGGTGTAGGTCTAGCTTACCTCCGCCGGTAGCATCACTACAAACCGAGCATGGACTAGTCCCTAAAGAAACCCCCAGCGCCCTCAGGCTAACTGAGCAGAATGCCACCGCCCGTTACTCTTAGGCCAAGTATAGGTCGGTAAGTATTTATTACAACCTATAGTTCTAAACAACTCAATCACACACCACCATCATTATCCACACTCATATCTAGAAGTCAACTAAGTAAGCCCAAAGGACTTACCTGTTACAAGTCTCAACTCTTTGAAAACCCAACTCGCTCTGTAGCTGTAGCAACTTAGTTGCCTGTCAAAAGGAGGTAAGTGCATCAACGCACTTTCTAGGCAATTAGAAGTCTAAAACTTCTAAGCTAGTAGATCTTATTAGGACTGAATCGATTACAATGCTAATTTAAGGTTAAAAGACTATTTTACCCTTTGCTCCGAAACTTCCAAAAATTCTATAGTTTAAGTTTAAACTCTCTTAGAGACAAAAGTCATATTCTAACTCTTAAAGCTGGGTTTGGTTACAGATTAGCAACTTACACCTTTTCCTATTTTCCGAAAGGTCATTAAGGTCTAACTTCGGTTTCAAATATGAAGCTCGAATAATTTACTAAAAATTTCAAAATAATTCTTAAGGTTATCTGTGATACCCAATCTACTCATAGGATCAAGAATCTCTCAAAAATAATCAACCAAACTCTTACATAACTTCTTAAAGTTGGAGTAAAAACTAGTATTTTTATACTTAGCCAAAATAATGCCCCTGTTGGAAAACAGCCCTACAACCCTACTTTGAGGCCTCATAGATTCTAATCCGACCGTTAACTCATTTCCAAATTTTAACACCATATACTACGTATATCAGTCTACGATGTATCCAAAATTCAACGGTGGATGTTCAATTTAAAGTGTCGAAACTAGTTCTGGAAGTTGGCAGGTTAAGGCTGGAAACTAAGCATGTATAAGGTCTTCACTTCGATTCTTCCTATTAACAAAATACCCCCATTTATTTGTACACGGATCCTGCGTTCGAAACTCACTACATTCACATACTAGAATTCACACAAGGTCTCTACCTCACATCTAGTGTTTGATTCTCATGAAGTTCACTAAGCACATCAACACAAGCTGCATCTATAACATAACCAGGAGCAAGGGACACTGACCTCTTGCCGGACTGGGGTTGGCTTGGCTTGGTCTTACTGTTGACCCAAGGACGGATCTATCTTGTTCCGCTGTTGCCATAGGGGTCAAGACAGACGATTGTCCGACACAGAAGAAGAAAGAAAGGTGAGATGCTGAGATTGGGGGAGTCATTATAACTATGACAGCAAGGAGATAAAAGATGGTGAAAGTACTTGGCCTTACCAGTAGAGACAGAGGGGATGTGGCTCGTTCGATCACTAAGGGTGGGGCAAGGCTCGGTGCTAAGGACGATGGTCAGGATAGGGCTGCACTTGTACTGCGCCAACGCCCGGTGATAGCGTTGGGCTTCTCGTCTTGCTGGGTTGCGCCTTATAGATGCTCAGGATGGGGATTGTTTCAGTTGTTGCAGCGAGAGGGAAAGAGGTGTTGGCGATGGTCTGCGATCGGCTGGGGTGTGAATGTACTAAAAATCGAAACAGAAGGTATGAAGATAGGGAGGAGTGAGGTGCTGCTGAGATTATGGAGATATCACGATAGGAGAGAGAGAGGGAGTAGTTAAGAGGGGAAATAAAAGATCGTAATGGCCATCTTCTGCTGCTCCTTCCTGTGGCTGGGCCGACCTAGGTGTAGCAGCTGGCCCATGACAGGGAGATCGATCATCTAGCTTCCTGGACTGCGAGGTACGGCTGAGGTAAGGTTGAAAACTGGGCTGGAAGCAAGCAAGAAAATAAAAAGAGAGATGGGCTTGAAATAAGAGGGAAAACCATATGGGCTGAGTTTGTCAAAACTCGTCATGGCTTCGTCAATCCCATGCATTGCCTTGTCCCGAGTTTGTCGTGGTCTCGTCATAATTCATCATGGTCTCGTCAAGGTTTACCCTTGACCTTTTCTTGGGCTCGTCTCGATCTCGTCACTAGGACGTCGTGGCCTTGTCAAAGACAAGTCCTGTTCTGAAGTAGGGTTTGATGGATTAGGGTTTGCCATTAATAAAATCTTATCATTTTATGTGAAGTGGTATTACATAAAATGATAAAATTTAGATATATTATGTCCAACTACGTAGTCAGCTAAGGATCTAAAGATCGAAAAACGGTTTGCTACGGAATTAAACGACATAAAAATTCCGGATATTACATCAATACCCCCTTAAAATAAGTTTCGTCCCGTAACTTAGATTAAAGTATCTAATTAAACTATTTCTCAATAACAGTTAATTTAGTTTCTTAACATACAACCACTCAGTCATCATACTCAGACAATAAATATAAAAAAAACCATCACACAATCCAATATAACTCATAAAGGTCAATCAAAACAACATTCCAATACTAACTCGTCGGTACAAGAGTAGCTGCTAACTCCGTAAAGAACTCAGGATAGCTACGTCTAATACTCTCCTCTGTCTCCCAGGCAGCCTCATCGACTCCTCGTCTAGACCACTGAATCCTCAACATCGGTATCTCCTTAGATCGCAGACGTCTAGTACTACACTCTATGACGGCTACTAGGTACTCCACAAAAGTGTGGTCAGGCTCAACTATCAGGTCCTCATGGGTGATGACGTGTTTGGGATCCGGTATGTACTCTCTCAGCTGAGATACATGAAAGACCGGGTGGACCCCCTCCAATCTCTGTGGCAATGCTAATCTGTAGGCAACCTCTCCGACTCTCTCCAAGATCTCAAATGGGCCGACATATCGGGGACTCAGCTTTCCCTTAATGCTGAAACGCCGGACGCCTCTCGTCGGTGACACTCTTAACCACACCTGTGCACCTACTCTAAACTCCAGTGGTCGACGCCTCTTGTCGGCGTAGGATTTCTGACGACTCTGGGCTGCCAACATCCGCTCTCGGACTAAGGCAATCTGGGCGATGTCATCTTGTATCAGATCTGGAGCTACTACATCAGCTCTGCTAGGCTCGTCCCAACACAATTGTGTGCGACATCTCCGTCCATACAAAGCCTCATAAGGTGCCATCCCAATAGACGTATGCCAACTGTTATTATATGAAAACTCTACCAGAGGGAGGTGATCAGGCCATACCTGTCCCCAATCAAGTACACAAGCCCATAGCATGTCCTCTAATGTCTGGATGGTCCTCTCAGACTGACCGTCGGTCTGTGGATGATAAGCAGTTGTAAAGTGGAGACTCGTCCCCAAAGCAGTATGTACCTGCTGCCAAAATCTCGAGGTAAAACATCCATCCCTGTCGGAGACAATAGTCCTCGGTACTCCATGAAGTTTCACAATATGTCTAGTAAACTTCTCAGCTAGACGGCTTACCGGCCACGTTTCCTTAATCGGAATAAAACGTGCGGTCTTCGTCAGACGGTCTACTACCACCCAAATAGCATCAAAACCTCTGCTGAGTCTCAAACCCGTGAAAAAGTCCATAGATATATCCTCCCACTTCCACTGGGGTACTGGCAGTGGGTAGAGCTCTCCTCCGGACCTACGATGCTTAATCTTGACCTGCTGACAGGTCGCACACTGAGCTACATACCGAGCCACATCGGGATTTAAACCACCCCACCAGAAGGAACATCTCACGTCCTTGTACATCTTACTCGCTCTAGGATGTACTGAGTATGAGGTAGCATGAGCCTCACCTAATATCCTCTGTCTCGACTCACTGTTTGATGGCACACAGATGCGGTCCTGACGTCTCATCACTCCATCGGCACCAATAGTGAACTGAGGTGCCTCATCTCGAGACATCTGGTCTCGGATCCAGGTCAAAGTCGGACATGTCTCCTGCTTCTGTCGGATCTCACCCAACAGATCAAGAAGTAACTCTAAGGTGGCCAACTGATGCGCTGTATCTAGGAACTGAATCTCTACCTCCAACCAAGCTAAATCTCTCTAGAACTGTGGTTTTACAATCAACCGGGCTATCGCCTTCTCCCGAGGTGTCTTCCGGCTCAAAGCATCAGCTACTACATTCGCCTTTCCGAGGTGGTAGAGAATCTCAAGGTCGAAGTCCTTGATCAACTCTAACCACCGCCTCTGGCGGTTATTCAACTCCTGTTGAGTGAATATATACTTTAGACTCTTATGGTCTGTGAAGATTTGGCATGTCGCCCCATAGAGATAGTGACGCCAGATCTTAAGAGCATGGACTACTGCAGCCAACTCTAGATCATGTGTGGGGTAATTTTCCTCGTACGTCTTCAACTGTCGAGACGCATAGGCT
The DNA here is from genome assembly GCA_033239125.1 of Fagopyrum homotropicum. Classification (NCBI taxonomy): domain Eukaryota; kingdom Viridiplantae; phylum Streptophyta; class Magnoliopsida; order Caryophyllales; family Polygonaceae; genus Fagopyrum; species Fagopyrum homotropicum. The sequence continues at coordinate 106,264,033 of BSWB01000006.1, read as the reverse complement.
ATGACCTTACCCCTCTGCATCAAAACACACCTCAAGCCTAGCTTGGATGCGTCACTATATACCACAAAGTCATCTGTACCCTCAGGCTATGCTAAAATCGGAGCAGATGTCAATCTCCTCTTTAGCTCCTCAAAACTCAGCTGACACGGCTCAGACCAGACAAATCGAGTAGTCTTCCTCAGAAGACAAGTCAGTGGTCGGGCAATCAAGGAGAACCCTTTGGCGGTAATAACTTGCCAAACCTAGAAAGTTGCGAACCTCCTTAACATTCTTAGGAGGTTGCCAAGAAGATACTGACCCGATCTTCGCCGGATTGACTTTAATACCCTCAGCAGTCACTACGTGGCCTGAGAAAGCCACCTCCGACATCCAAAACTCACACTTGGATAGCTTAGCATACAACTGGCTATCCTGTAGAATCTGTAATACTGTCCTCAAGTGTCCGGCATGCTCCTCTCGACTTCTAGAGTAAACTAGGATGTCGTCAATGAAGACCACTACAAACTAGTCTAAAAAGTCGATGAATATTCCATTCATCAACTCCATGAACACTGCTGGTGCATTAGTGAGCCCAAATGGCATCACTACGAACTCATAATGACCATACCTAGTCCGGAATGCCGTCTTAGGTATGTCCTGATCTCTGACTCTCGGTTGGTGATAACCTGACCTCAAGTCTATCCTCGAGAACACGAACGCTCCATGCAACTGGTCCAACAGATCATCTATGCGCGGCAGTGGATACTTGTTCTTGATGGTGACTTTTTTCAGCTCTCTGTAGTCTATGCACAGCCTCATCGATCCGTCCTTCTTCCTCACAAATAATACTGGCGCGCCCCAAGGTGACACACTAGGGCGTATGAAGCCCTTCTCTGCTAACTCCTCTAACTGCTTCTTCAGCTCAAGCAGCTCTATCGGTGCCATACGGTACGGGGCCTTCGAGATCGGTCTCGTGCCCGGCTCTAACTCAATGCTGAAATTAACACTCCTCTGTGGGGGTAGCCCTGGCAGGTCGTCACAGAATACCTCTACAAACTCGCATGCAACTAGTATCTCCTCTATTGTCAGGCTCCCGCATTCCTTCATGGCATAACACCAGAAGGCCTCGCAACCCTGTGCTATCAGTCTCGTTGCTCTCACTGCACTGATAATGGTGCCGGACTTTCCGAGGTCCCAACCTCAAAATATCACTCTGTGACCCTCCTCCGTGGCGACAGTCACCGTCCTCCTACCAATGTGTAAGACTGCTCCGTGTCTCGTAATCCAATCTATCCCCAAAATCACATCCTCATGTGCTAAGGGCATGACTAGAAAATTTACTAGCAGATCCCGACCCCCCAAATGAATAGGACAGTCATAAATCTCTCGGGATCCTCTAATCTTACCCCCATCAGGTAAACCAACCACAAAAGGTACACCCTCTACTGTCGCTAAGGACAACCTATCTACGCATGCATCTGATATAAAGGAGTGCGTAGAACCCGTATCAAACAAAACTCGCACAGGTAAGTCATGGATCCAGATAGTACATGTGGTCGCAGGTGCTGCATGCTGCTCAGTACTCCTAAGCTCAAACACTCTAGACGGGCCTCCTCTAGTGTCAGTGGTACCACCACGCCCCTTGCCACGACCTGATCCCTGTGCAGTACTGTATGAAGTTGGATGTCCTGGAGCCCGGTACTATTGCTGCTACTGACTCGGTGCTCGGTACTGAGGAGGTCTCTGTCTACCCCTCTCAACACTTGCAGGGGAAGATCCCTGCTGTGAAGGAGCTCTACCCTGACGGCGGAAAGTAGCCATGTGTCCCGGCTTCCCGCTAGTGAAGCATGTAATAGGCGGCCTCTTGTAGTCTGTCTTAATATGATCGCGGCTACCACAGTTAAAGCATTGTCGATCTCTACCGGAAGTTTGAACTGTAGGGTGATAGATGGGTCTCCCCTGAATCTGTCGTCGCCCATAACCTACTACTATTGCACTGCTACTAGCATGTCCTGTCTTCTGCTGCTTATCCGGCCCACTAGACTGAACTATTGTCCTCGAAGCTGGCCTATCTCTCTCATATGCAGAGGCCCTATCCTGATAGTCTGACAGAGACTCGCAGAGAATCATGCTAGATAAGATCGGGTACTCTTTCTCAATTTCTGGGAGAAGAGGTAAACTTGCTGCTCTTCTGGAGGTGCAACTGGTCCAAGTAGGGTCAACTCCTTCTGAAACTTCTTGATTGCCTCTGCAATCGGAATATCCTTAAATCCCGTCTCAATGAAGTCCTGAAACCTCTATTGTAACACCCCAAATCTGCGGGACTCGGGATGTCACATTGGGCTAGGATCTCACAATGGATCCTGACCCTAGCCTGACAACAAGTTCACTGGACCTTACAACATGGCACTGACAGATATAAAACAAATACATAAAACAGTATAAACTGTACGACCCAAAGTAAACAACAACATAGCCGAGTATATAAAACGACATCCTCACATAGGAGGTACAAAAGATCATCCTCACGCAGGAGGGAAAACACAACAACCCCAAACCAACCACCTAATGTACGAGAGTCGTCGGCCTGTCACCCTGCCAGATCACTCAGTAGCGCCTAACCTGTAAACATCTACAACACGGTATGAAACCGTTAGCTAACCATACATATATGAGGTAATGCATAAGCACAAGCACAATCATGAAAGATAAACACATCAGCATGCTATCACACATTTACCCATTTATTATCTTTATATAATAATCATTCACTCAAAAACTGTGTATATATAGATAGATGAAAGTATGTGACACGAGGATCGATACATCCCCGCCTCTGAGTATAATGTCCAGCTGTACGAGTATCGGTCACACAATCCGTGTACCCTATGGGGGTGGATTGCGCCCTTCCTGTAAACCAGTCTGGCCCGACATCAGAGAACCTCCCAGACTCCACGGCGGGATGAAAGGGAAAGGTTATCACAGCCACGCAGTGGGGCAGTCAATAGAACATAGGTCGATAAAAACGACAACTCATGATATCATAGCAAACATATAAAGCACACACCACTCATGCAAACACCCAATATAGGGATGGTAGCTAAGTAAGTCCTACGGACTTACCTCAACCTCGTACAAACTCAACCACGATCACCTCTACACTGGAGGGACAACACGGCCTATAAACAAGGCGTAAAGAGATATATCAACCTCTATTTATCAAAGGGGTCACACCTAGACCCAAAGGGATCCATAAGGATCATACTCAATCTATGAGCCTCACAACCAACTAAACCTCAATATTTCAACATAGCTCACAATTCCTCAAATCTCAAGGTAGTATCTAATCAGCATTCCTCAATCTCAATTTTAATCCTAATTTAATTAATTAACCTTTAATTAATTAATTAGATTTCGCCAGAATAACGTTTTGCCCGCAGGCAATTTCTAAACCCACCTGTCATCAGATTTCATCAAACAAACTATCCATAATCACCAGAATAATATAACGACCATAATGGAATTTCTAATTATCCATTTTGACAAGCCTAAAGTCAATTTAGGCCAAATCGCAGTACGGAAAACGAATAAATTCATAACTTATTCGTTACTAACCCGATTGACGATCTGAAAGAAGATTCGGAAACACAGCGACGCAGGCTACGCATGGACAGCATCAAATTCACCGGAATCTGAGCGACGGAACCGTCCTGGTGACATATATGCTCGACCAGCCCTCCATATACTCGGAAATGCAGAAACTCGGTACCGTTATGAAGAGAATGAAGAGAGGAATCCAGAAACTCAAACGGAATTGAAATCGGATTAGAAATGGAGAGTAGATCTGAGTTTGAAGGTTGAGAGAAATCAGAGCTTTTACGAGAAAACGTGAAAGGAAATGAATTAATAAATGATTTTCCGCTATTTATAGTGAAGACGATGATTATCCTGTAGCAAAGTCGATAATTATCCTTTAACCGATCCAAAGGCGGGTCGAACCTCTTTCTCCAAACTTCTCGAGATTGGAAAATTAAATCTGGAATATTGTAGGGATAATTATTCCACAACTGCCTCGAAAAACGTGTATTCCTAAGCCGTCTTTCTTAGCCGTTAAGAAACGAAATAACGACTCTTTTGGCCGTTTTGCCTCTTCATGTTATTTCATATCTAGGACATATCCGATGTCCTAATCATTTCTCTCAACTGCATTTTTATTAATTGGAGCTCCCAAATGCTCCAAATAACACCGGAGGGTAAAAATAATTGCCCGGGGAAAAAAGTAAAAATTTCCCCAAACGTCCAAAATTACGCCAGGAACATAACGGTGGGACTCTTACTCATCACTTGCGAAGTCTTCGCGAGTTATATGTTAATTACTATCAACGATTAAGTTAATCAATATTAATTAAAATTCGAAAATCCTAGCTATTACATCTATCTCCTCAGTGAGACAGGGCAATACCTCTCTCTAACAATGCTCCTCATCTGCTCCCAACCGGTGACTCGGCTACGAATGGTCCGCCACCAGGAATGAGCATCCTCCGTGAAACATGTCTGCACCAAATCCACCTGTCGATCCTCTGGGCAACGTATCGTCTCTAGGGCAGTCTCTACGTGTCCAATCCAGTGCTCCACATCTAACCCTATCTTTCCACTGAATGAGGGGACTTTTTGAGAGTTGAAAGCCTTCAACCACTCATCTGGTCTCGGTGCTCTAGACCCAGTAGGAGCTCTATCAGCCTCCACTCTCCTCTCAGGTACAGCCGGCACCTGAGGCATTCCCTGTGTCACCTGAACGGACCTAGCCGGTACTGGTGGTACCTGGGTAAGTCTCTCTGTTCTAGCAGCCTCCTCCATACGCTCGACGTATGCTCGGTACTCTCGGTACACAAATGCTCCAATAGAAACAGGTCCTGACTCAGTCGAACGTGATCTTTGCGCTCCAGACCTAGCAACGGTCTCATTCCTGACCTCGGGACCTACACTCTCAGCTACCTCTTCCACAACAACATCTGGCATGCTCGCTGCAGGTGGATCCTCTTGAGGGACTCGTCCTCGACCTCTCCCTAGTGGAGGTCTACCTCGACGACCACGCCCTCTAACAGCAGGGGTCCTATCAGCTCGGTCCTGTCTAGCTGGAGGAAGAGGGGGACGACCCCTACCTCGGCCAGTCGCTGATGTAGCCCTAGTACTTACCATCTACACGAGCGATAACAACTACAGTTATAATCTAACTAATCTATCATAAGCAGTAAAACTCTAAAGTGATCATACTAAGAATACCGAGATCTGCGGAGGTAGTGGTGGTCATCCGTACTTTCTATCCTAACCCGACTATGCATGCATTTTAAAACCAAATATCTTTTGTAAAACTCATACCCCTTTCGGGTTCTGCGTAATTACTTATTTGACATTTTAGAAGATTTTAAGTGCCATAGTTGCCAACCTAGAGCTCTTATACCATGTTGTAACACCCCAAGTCTTCAAAACTCGGGGAGTTACTGGTTAGGACCTCACAGTGGGTCCCGACCTTAGTTTAGACACAACTTAACAAGATCTTACAACAAGGCACAAATAAGGAAAAACCAGAAATTATAAATTAAGTCTTAACAACGTTATGAATGTGACCAGAAGTACTAACAGCCGGAAAACACAAGGTATCAACAACAGATAAAAAGAGACCAAGGTCCTAACTGGAAAACCAACAAAAAGGAAGTTGCAACACGTCCTACTAAGTATGACACCCCGGCTGACCACTACCCTCGGCATCTGCTCTAACCTGTGGTACATCTACACAACATAACAACTGCTAGCTAACTATTTAAATATAAGCAGAAATAAAAACACCACAAACACACTCAAGATAATATAAACAACCATCATGTTGTCACACAACCGATTATTATCTATTACTTAGGTGATTCATCTTATTCAATTTTACAGTTGTGGCACGAGAACTCTTAACAGCTCTCACCTCCGTTCCTTATCCAACTGGGTGTAGGTCTAGCTTACCTCCGCCGGTAGCATCACTACAAACCGAGCATGGACTAATCCCTAAAGAAACCCCCAGCGCCCTCAGGCTAACTGAGCAGAATGCCACCGCCCGTTACTCTTAGGCCAAGTATAGGTCGGTAAGTATTTATTACAACCTATAATTCTAAACATCTCAATCACACACCACCATCATTATCCACACTCATATCTAGAAGTCAGCTAAGTAAGCCCAAAGGACTTACCTGTTACAAGTCTCAACTCTTTGAAAACCCAACTCGCTCTGTAGCTGTAGCAACTTAGTTTCCTGTCAAAAGGAGGTAAGTGCATCAGCGCACTTTCTAGGCAATTAGAAGTCTAAAACTTCTAAGCTAGTAGATCTTATTAGGACTGAATCGATTACAGTGCTAATTTATGGTAAACAGACTATTTTACCCTTCGCTCCGAAACTTCCAAAAATTCTATAGTTTAAGTTTAAACTCTCTTAGAGACAAAAGTCATATTCTAACTCTTAAAGATGGGTTTGGTTACAGATTAGCAACTTACACCTTTTCCTATTTTCCGAAAGGTCATTAAGGTCTAACTTCGGCTTCAAATATGAAGCTCGAATAATTTACTAAAAATTTCAAAATAATTCTTAAGGTTATCTGTGATACCCAGTCTACTCATAGGATCAAGAATCTCTCAAAAATAATCAACCATAACTCTTACATAACTTCTTAAAGTTGGAGTAAAAACTAGTATTTTTATACTTAGCCAAAATAATGCCCCTGTTGGAAAACAGCCCTACAACCCTACTTTGAGGCCTCATAGATTCTAATCCGACCGTTAACTCATTTCCAAATTTTAACACCATATACTACGTATATCAGTCTACGATGTATCCAAAATTCAACGGTGGATGTTCAATTTAAAGTGTCGAAACTAGTTCTGGAAGTTGGCAGGTTAAGGCTGGAAACTAAGCATGTATAAGGTCTTCACTTCGATTCTTCCTAACAACAAAATACCCCCATTTATTTGTACACGGATCCTGCGTTCGAAACTCACTACATTCACATACCAGAATTCACACAAGGTCTCTACCTCACATCTAGTGTTTGATTCTCATGAAGTTCACTAAGCACATCAACACAAGCTGCATCTATAACATAACCAGGAGCAAGGGACACTGACCTCTTACCGGACTGGGGTTGGCTTGGCTTGGTCTTACTGTTGACCCAAGGACGGATCTATATTGTTCCGCTGTTGCCATAGGGGTCAAAACAGACGATTGTCCGACACATAAGAAGAAAGAAAGGTGAGATGCTGAGATTGGGGGAGTCATTATAACTATAACAGCAAGGAGATAAAATATGGTGAAAGTACTTGGCCTTACCAGTAGAAACAAAGGGGATGTGGCTCGTTCGATCACTAAGGGTGGGGCAAGGCTCGGTGCTAAGGACGATGGTCAGGATAGGGCTGCACTTGTACTGCGCCAACGTCCGGTGATAGCGTTGGGCTTCTCGTCTTGCTGGGTTGCGCCTTATAGATGCTCAGGATGGGGATTGTTTTAGTTGTTGCAGCGAGAGGGAAAGAGGTGTTGGCGATGGTCTGCGATCGGCTGGGGTGTGAACGTACTAAAAATCGAAACAGAAGGTATGAAGATAGGGAGGAGTGAGGTGCTGCTGAGATTACGGAGATATCACGATAGGAGAGAGAGAGGGAGTAGTTAAGAAGGGAAATAAAAGATCGTAACGGCCATCTTCTGCTGCTCCTTCCTGTGGCTGGGCTGACCTAGGTGTAGCAACTGGCCCATGACAGGGAGATCGATCATCTAGCTTCCTGGACTGCGAGGTACGGCTGAGGTAAGGTTGAAAACTGGGCCGGAAGCAAGCAAGAAAATAAAAAGAGAGATGGGCTTGAAATAAGAGGGAAAACCATATGGGCTGAGTTTGTCAAAACTCGTCATGGCTTCGTCAATCCCATGCATTGCCTTGTCCCGAGTTTGTCGTGGTCTCGTCATAATTCGTCATGGTCTCGTCAAGGTTTACCCTTGACCTTGTCTTGGGCTCGTCTCGATCTCGTCACTACGACGTCGTGGCCTTGTCAAAGACAAGTCATGTTCTAAAGTAGGGTTTGATGGATTAGGGTTTGCCATTAATAAAATCTTATCATTTTATGTGAAGTGGTATTACATAAAATGATAAAATTTAGATATATTATGTCCAACTACGTAGTCAGCTAAGGATCTAAAGATCGAAAAACGGTTTGCTACGGAATTAAATGACATAAAAATTTCGGATATTACAGTAACCAACATACAACATATTGATATTGATAATCAAGGAATCGCTGAGGTCCTTGGTGATCTCAAGGGTCTACTTTCGACTAAGGATATGAAACTCGTAGTGGTCATTTGGTGGAATATGTGGAATGTGAGAAATCAATTCATTTTCAATAAAACAAAATTCCCACAATACATCAAAGAAATAGCAATTAACCAAATTGCAAATTGGGACCTTGCAAATTCAAAGCAAACCAGTAATAACTTATCATCAAAATCAACAAGAAGAAAAAAGAAAAACATCAAGTGGCAACGACCTAAGGATGGATCCTATAAACTTAATTTTGATGCCTCACAAAATTCATCAAATAAGAGTTCTTATGGATTTATCATTCGGAATCAACATGCGGTTCCTATTGCATTAGGAAGCGGCAGTTGTAATGCCGAGTCAGTGTTGGAAGCAGAAGCTATTGCTTTGCGGTTTGGCCTTCAAAAGGCTAAGGAGATTGGAATTACATCTATCGAGATTGAAGGGGATAACCTAATGCTTATCAATTCGATCAATCGAATTTGGAAACCACCATGGGAATTCGATATGATTATTAATGACATCTCAATTATTATTGCTAGTTTCCAAAGCTCCACCGCTCATCATATCTTTGGAGAAATTAATACGGTCGCGGACAAGATTGCTTTACACGGGCACGTTGAAGAGTTGGAAGTAGAGGCAATCTCAGAAGACGTTCAAGACCTCATCCGAAAGGATGCTTTAGGCCAATCGGTTTCTTGAAACTAATCCTCCTAAATTGTTTACCGATGTATCAAAAAACAAAAATTAGGAAACTAGGAAGTAATAAGGAAAAAACTATAATATATTTATAAAAAGTATTTAAAAAACAGAACGTAACATTGCTCACCCACCTAAAAGTATTTCGCAAAACAAAAATACGAAAATTAAATAAATAATTTCAACATAAAGTATCGTTAATATAAATAGGTAATACTTTAGAATGAGGTTAGGTAACTGGAAAATCTGTCAAATTGGGATAACAAAAAAGGAAAACATAATACAAAATTTGCATAAAATTTAAATTCGGGATAAATAAATTCGGGATAAATAAATTAGGAAAACTAGAAGTAATATGAAAAAACAATGATATTGTTAAAAAATGTATATAAAATCAAGATCAAAATATGATAAAATTGTGGAAAAAATAGGAAAACTAAATAATACCAAAAATATTTTGTTTAAAAGTAACGATAAAAAGTTTTTGTTGAAATCAAAACCAAAAACAAAACACGTAACAAATAGTTTTATAAATTTATAATAGTTAATGTTCAAAAACATATATATTAATTCCGATCAAATTTTATAAATAAAAGAAGCTATGATTGAAAATGTAACATCCCAAATTCTTGGAACTCGGGACCTATTGGTTAGGAACTCACAATGGATCCCGACCTTAGTTTGACAACAACTTTACCGGATCTTGTAATAAGACACAAATAAAAGTAAAACCGAAATAGAGATAATGCAAATGTTAAGATGGGACTATGAACCGAGTATCACAAGATTACGACAACACTAAAATGCCAAACTGCCAAAAGGAACAAGACATAAATAAGAAACCCGTAACTCGTCCTATAGCGTACGGGAACCCGGCTGACCACTCCATCCAGATCACCCCTAACGTGCAAGGCATCTACAAGACGGATAAAACCGTTAGCTAGCAACCTACATATTATAAGAATAATGAATAGCAGAAACACACGCATTGCCGAAATGGAAACTCTCATCATGATATCACATACATCCATTTATTATCTTTATTTACGTCATACACTTTCTAATTCAACTTAGGTTGTAACACGAGGATCTCCCGAATCTTGCCTTTATCCCCGTATACCAACAAGAATGATTCTGATGAACCTCACCGTGTACATGTCTAGGCTAGTCGTAGAGAACTTCTCAGTTTCATGTAAGAGTTGGGCAGTGATGTCACCGCCCGTTAATCATACACTTGGGCCATGATATAAAATAAAGGCATCCTATCAGGTCATGGTTATTAAATAACTAAAGCACCCAACACTATCACCATTCATGCTAATACATAAAAACAAGCTAAGTCCAAGGGACTTACCCGAATCGAGTCAAGTCCCAAAATTTCTACTACTTGATTCCGTACGAATAAGATCTCAAACACCCGACTACAACGAGGAACTTGGTCAACAACATATAGTTACACCCTAAGAAGTTTTCTAACTTCTAATTTAACAAGATCATCTAAAAAAAATAATACTACCAACTCCCTTCTACTAAAAGACTCAAAAGCTTAACTAACTTGGTCAACAACATACTAGCGTAGCTTACGCTAGTATGCTAATCTTAAAGCCTTCTAATATGTAAAACACTCATGCCGACATAAAAAAGTATACCGGTAGGGTTTAAGGCTCTAGTTATGCTTAGTCTACATGAACACATGAAAAAAAATAAAAATTCCGCATATTACAAAAACAATTAAAATATTCCAAAACTATTTTATTTAAAAGTAACGTAAAAAACCATGAAAAAAATAAAAATTCCAATCAAAATTGGAAAAGAAAAAAAATCTTCTAATCGAAAACAACCTGATTAGAAGAAATAAAAAACAAAATGTTGCTACAAAATCCTATCAGAATTTGTTTTGATTAAAAGTAACGATACAAAGTTTTTGTTAAAATCGAAACCAAAACTATAACGCGTAACAAATAGCTTTGTTGATAAAACTGCATGGATTTTGTTTTAATAAACACGCAGGCTATTTAGCGCATTGATTTTTACTACGTAATGCCCTTTGTCCGTTACGGACAAATGGGCATTACGTAGTAAATTACTATCATTTGTCCGTCACGGACAAATGGCCACTATCCGTGACGGACAAATGAAATATATGTAATATGTCTATTTTCTTGATTAAAGTTCTAAATTTTGGTTTGTTTGAAAGAAATTTGTAATCGTTTGAATAATAAAAATTTGATTTGATTGTATTTTGTTAACAAAAAGTTTAAATCTTTTCAATAACGCTATTTTGATTTGATCGTATTTAAGTTTGAAGTTCAACGTCAGGTTTAAAAACGTAACATTGATCTTGAAACTTTGATTCCTTTGTAATTGTTATGTTTGTAAGTAACCTCGGTTTATTTGTTGAAAAAAATGTTAATCTTTGAATAAAATATCTTTGATTTGATCGTCTTTTGTAAAAGAAAGTTTATATTCTTTCAATAACATAACTTTGATTGGATCGTATATACGTATGTGTAGGAAGTTACGTCTATTTTGTTGATTAAAGTTCTAAAATTTGGTTTGTTTGAAAGAAATTTATAATCCTTTTAATAACAAAAATTTAATTTGATTGTCTTTTGTTAATAGAAAGTTTAAATCTTTTCAATAACGCTATTTTGATTTGATCGTATTTAAGTTTAAAGTTCAACGTCACGTTTAAAAACGTAACATTGATCTTGAAACTTTGTCCTTTGTAATTGTTATGTTTGTAAGTAACTTTGGTTTATTTGTTGAAAAAAAGTGTTAAACCTTTGAATAAAATATCTTTGATTTGATCGTCTTTTGTAAAAGAAAGTTTAAATCCTTTCAATAACATAACTTTGATTGGATCGTAGATACGTATGTGTAGGAAATTACGTTTATTTATTTGAACTTTATATCTTCGATATCAAATATTAAAACTTTGAATGATAGTAAAGTTTTATTTATTAAACATTTATATGTTCGTTACGAAATCTATAAATTTTGAACGAAAGTAACATTTATTTCTTAAAACTTGATATGTTCGTTATGAAATCGTAAAACTTTGAACAAAAGTAACATTTATTTCTTGAAACTTTATATGGCTTTTAATAACGTAATTTTGATTGAAAGGAATTTATAATCCTCTCAATAACGTTAAGTTGATATTTTTATCTCATTATGTTCGTTACAACTCGTTATGTTCATTCAAAGATCTTACTAAATTAAAATTTAACAAAAATGTTACTAAAGTAAAATAAACTCATTAATTTAATAAAGGTGTACACATTATTGGTTGATTTAAAAGATACAAATATATGTTGTAAATCTAAAGTTTGATGTAATGATTTGTCCGTGACGGACAAAGAACAAATGTCCGTCACGGACAAATAACATTTGTCCGTGACGGACGAACGTCATTCGTCCGTGACGGGCAGATGTAAAATGCCCTATTAAGGACAGCGACGCTCATTTTCTTTCGCTTTCTTCCTCTTCCTTTCTTCGCCGCGACGAACACATGCAAAGGAATCTTCGCTCGATCTTCGGCTGGCATCTCTCGATCTCTCTCGACATTTCTCGTAATCTCAACTGCAATCTAAGGTAAACACTTCACTTTCTCGCTTTAGTTTTGTATAAATTTGATTATTTTAGTTAGGTTTAGGTTTAGAGTTTAATTTGTGCGATTTAGGTTGTTTAAGATATATTTAGGGGTTTATATATTACGAAAATGGATGAATATGAGTTAGGATTGATAGTTGAATAGTTATTTTGGGTTTTATCGTAGGTTTAACGAGTTTATGTTTAGTGAGAAAATCACGAACACCGCTGTTGGCGTTCGCGATTTGCTGAAGGGAAAAGACATTTGCCCGTGAAGGACAAGTGTCTTCTTGTCCGCTACGAACAAGAAGCAAGTTGTCTGTCGACGGACAACTTGCTTCTTCTTATTAATTTTTTTAATTATTTTATTAACATTTATTGTTTTTGTTTGCAGATGGAAAGAAACACCAACAAAGACGCCAAGAGATTCACCGGATTGGGGTACTTCAGGAAGGTATTCCACAGCGGCATGCGTTCTCTCAGGGGACAACGAGAGGTTCACTCTAGACACGAGGCCCGTGAGCCAGTTCCTTATTCTGGAGTTGCTTCGGTTGAGGAGTAGTTCCCGATACAGGAGTCGGGAGTCACGCGGCATAGTACATCTGGCATCGCACGTGATATTGCTCCACCGAGCCCTCCTCACCACGTTTCTGGCGGAGGCATACATAGCTCTTATGTTGGACCTCCACCACACTGAACACATTCATCAGCTCATGGAGAGCTGACCCCTTACGGAGGGGGTTTTTATTCTCAATTGGAGGACCTGTTTGCTCCTTACCAGCAGGAGCAGCAGTATGCTCTTTCTTCTTCCCAGCAGGAGCAGGAGGAGCAGGCTGCTCCTTCCCAGCAGCAGCCTGCTACGAGGAGAAGCCGAGCGAGGAGGCCACCTTCGCCAGCTCTTGTGGAGGAGGTACTTCCTCGTGCTCTTGGAGATCGTCCTAGACTAGTACCTCCTACTCGGCAGGCCTTTCAGCCCGATCTTCGAGGTCCTTGTGGATTAGGACCTCGTATCCCAGAGATTCTTAGGAGCTTCCAGGCTCACACCGCTCTCCACGTCTGACATGGCATGGTGAGTACGCAATAATTATGTTTAAAAAATGCATCTTTAATGTTATAATATTTTTTGTAATTTATTAAATTTCTTTTTCTATGTAGGATCGTGATACGCTTCACTACCATACAAGAGCCAGCCAGCTGGACGTCTGGCCGCTGGATTAGGAGGTGTGGTCGGGTTTAGCGCACGTCAGTGAGCAGACCCATCTGCAGGGTCTTATGTACAGGCACCTAAATGTGCGTCTACTGGACGCATTTATCAAAAGATGGCAGTCGGAGATGAACCAGCTGCACATGCCTTGGGGTGAGATGACGATTGCTCTGCATGATGTCCATATCATCCTCGGTATACCCATCTCAGGGACGGCGGTTACTCAGGTGATCTCCAGACCTAATGTTGCCCTCCGTGTGCAGGAGTTCTTTGGATTTACTGATGAGCATATGACTGCCGGAGATGTGCGTCGTCAAGGGCTGTCACATGCCTTCTTACTGGATCAGTGTGACGGATATGCCCATCTGTATCCGACGACTGCAGCGTCTGGGTGGTTGTTGTACCTGCTGGGATCGACGCTCTTCACCGACAAATCTCAGCACAAAATTTCTCCTGATTTACTAATACTGGTGGAGGATCTTGATCGGGTAATGAGCATATCCTAGGGTACAATGACACTCGCCTACTTGTATAGGTGTATGGGCGAGGCCACTCAGGTCGACTGTCGCCAGATGTGCGGTTGTCTAACGCTGCTGTAGGTAAAATATATCCTCTATACTCATATTATTCTTCTCGTAACTTAATTTGTAATACTTGTTTAAATTTTATTTCTTTTTCGTTCATAGGCATGGATATACCTATATTTTCCATGCTTTGCACCGGAGATTAGGGAGGGGTGGGAGCCTGAGATGCCTTGGGCAATGAGGTTTGACATCAGGACTATTAGGAGGGACACCCGTAACTACAGACGGATGCATGATGAGATGAGTTTAGACAAGGCAAGCCTAGTACATGTGCATACTTGTAATCTTTTTGTCAACTTACGTGTTTATTTTCTAACAATGTTGTTTGTTTGTTAAATAGGTGAACTGACAGCCATATGGCCAGTTGGACTTCACTCATGGAGAGTTACAACGTTTGTTGTTCCACGGGTTATTGGCGTTTATGGACGTATCAAAGCCCTACGATCCATAAAAGAACATGAGGGCTTTTGGATACATTTAGATGATTCCGCCTCCGTCGATACAACCAGATTATGCTATTAGGGTCGAGGATCCCACGAGATACAGAGTGGGCTATCCTCGAGGTAGCTGGGCGTGGGTTAGATGGGAGCACCACCACATCACGGTTGAGGAGATGGCTGCACGTTACGGCCTTGGATATACCACCACCGACAATTATATGGCGTGATATACAGACCGATCGCACCGGTTTATATGCCCAAGTGCTTGGCAGATCCCTCCACCTCCACTTCCACCTCCGACATATGGTGGACTCGACCCGTACGATTATGCTGCACGGTTTAGGCCGTACATTGGTGATCCTTCCGTCCCTCCTTCCCTCCATTAGGACTTACGTACTTATGTAGATTATTTTCCTGATCTCCGAGATTATTCATTCAGATCTTACGATCATGGACAAGGTAGTGGTACTCGCCATGACGATGACGAGTAGGCTTGTGTATGCACTTCATTTGGGTTTTGTATTGTATATTAAAACTTTTGTATGTTATGTCTACATTTTTGTGTATGTTTAAACTTCGTACTTGACTTGTTGCGTTGTATGTTTAAACTTCTTACTTAACTTGTTGCGTTATATTTAACTAAATATAAAAGATAACAATATAAATGACTAAACCTTAACATAATATAAATGACAAAACCTTAATAAAATATGTCTGATCGTAAAGTTTAAATAAACAAGTTTAACTAAACAAGTTTAACTAAACAAGTTTAACTAAATATAAAAAAAAACTTGTTCTTTGGCGAAACTTTGTTCCGTTGCCGGAACGAGAACTTCGTATGTACCTAAGAACACAAACATGCAAGAACACTCAAGCAGAAAGATCAATAGCAAAAAGCAAGAACATTCCCCGGCAACGGCGCCAAAAACTTGTTCGCCCGAAAATATGCGTGCAAATAAGTTTTAATTTATAAAACTAGAATAAAAGCAAGCGAACCCGCAGTGTACGGATCGGCGTAGTAAAGCAAGAATTCTAGAGTATCGAACTCAGGGATTTGGGGGGAACAAATTCAGTTCACAAATTGTCAGGCAAATTTCAAAAGCTTTGCAAATAATATTGGGAAAATAGCAATTCTAAAGATCTAGATATCCAATTGTGGCAATCGATTCAAGATATTCTATAGATGTAAGGATAGAGTTGAGGTTTGCAAAGGTATACTAAGGTAAGGCAATGTACGGCGAAGTTCCAAAACCTTATATGTCTAACCCAAAGACTCTCTCTATAAAGGTTGTTGAGGCTGCAGTATAGAAAGGATCTAACGGTAAGAATTAATCCCAAATACCCATGCCCAAACCCAAACAATCAAAGTAGACTAAAACGGTTAATGTTGGGACACTCGAAACCGAAATAGAGGATGTTGAGTCTCACTACTACCTAGAAAAGGCAAGCCATGGCTAGGTTAAAGTAAATCTTTAACTTTGGATCAAAGCAAAAGCAAAGTTCGTAAACCAGGGGAAATCACGGCTAGATCTTGATAATCACGGCCGTGGAAACCAAGAACAACCCGTGGTTTAGGGTGTCGACGATGTTTCTCACACTCTCAGGGTCCAATATGTTTTGGTTCAATCTATCATCATCTAAGCCACAACTATCAACCCTTCACCTTAGAATTGCTAAAGGGTTTTAGCCAATAACCATCATTGTAAAATCAAATATCAAATATGAAAGGGAGGAAAGGTAAAACCTTAAAATCTCAATAACAAACACAAAACCAATACCAATAAAACTCAAAAGGTACTTGCGTTCAATAGATGTAGGATAGAATAAGAATCTCTCACAAATCTCAAGAAACAAAGAAGAACGGGATGTCAATCCGTCTTCAAGTGAAACCCTAAAATCTTCCAACTCCACAAATAGGAAAGCGCGTCTTTCCCAAATCTTCCTTTAAATCTCTTCTTTCCGTGGGGCATCCTCAGTATTCAAGTCTTCAAGTCTCCCTCTTGGAGATTTTGGCTCTCTCTAGTCTCCCTTTGGAGAAATTGTATTCCTTCAGTCTCCCTTTAGAGAAATTGATTCTTCCAAGTCTCGGGGCTGTCACCGTCCCAAGTCTTTTGGAGATTTTGGCTCCCTTCAGTCTCCAAAATCTTCCTTTAAAAATGAGAATGTTGTGCTAACCTTCTCCATCCAGTCACGGAAAATGATCCTTCCTAGTTGCATTGTTTAGCTTCCGGTAATTAATGCACATTCTCCATCCAGTCACGAGAAGATAAAACTAGAATAAAAGCAAGCGAAAATCTCCAAAAGACTTGATCGCCCTAAAACGTGCGTGCAATCAAGTCTTAAATTTATAAAACTAGAATAAAAGCAAGCGAACCCGCAGTGTACGTGTAACACCCCGAATTCTCAAAACTCGGGACATTACTGGTTAGGACCTCACAATGGGTCCCGACCTCAGTTTGACAACAATTTTACTAGGATCTTGCAACAAGACACAAATAAGAAAAACCGAAATTCATAAAAAAATATTTTTAAAAGGATGAAAGCAACAAGGTCTAACAGCCTGTAAAACTTAAACGACGGAAAAGACTAACTATCTTAACAAGAGGAAAGAACAACAAAGCAACAACCCAAACCCCCACTCTAAGGAGTACGGAGACCCGGCTGACCACTACTTCCGGATCACTCAGCTGCTGTTCTAATCTGCGGTAAATCTAAAAACACAACAAAACAACCATTAGCTACTTATCTAAACATTAGGAGAATAATAATAGCACACACACATAAAATAATAAACACTCATCATACTTTCAAACAATCCATTTATTATCTTCATTTAAGTCCTTCACTCTTACTAATGATACTTATTTTGTGACACGAGGGATTCCCAAACCTCGCCTCCGCCCCCGTGTACCCATCAGGGGTGGATCCGATGCATCTCACCGTGTACCTGTATGGTCTGGGTATAGAGAACCTCCCAGTCTCCTGGCAGAGCTGGGTAGTGATGTCACGGCCCGTTATACATACACTTGGGCCTTAAAACATAAACCACGGTCGTCCTAACAAGTTGTTATTTATTATAACACACATTGTACACACACAACCATTATCATCCAACTAATATCCAGAAACCAGCTAAGTAAGTCGCAAGGACTTACCTGAATCAAATCACAACTCTCAAATGTCCAAACTCAGTCTGCCACCGTAGAAACTCAAATGCCTGTTACACAGGGCATGTGGATCAAAATCGTGTCTCAAACTCTGAGAAGTTACCACTTCTAAGAAATACTATTTCATGAGGAGAATTACGAAAATAACCTCTCTTAAGGAAAAAGTTTATTTTACTCCTGATCTCGGAAATTCTCAAAGTCTATCATTAAAATCAAATATTCACCTTTAAAACTTGTTTCAATAATTTGCTTCTTACGGATAGCTTACTAGAGATTATAAGGTTAAAACCCGAATCAACTCATCAAAGATAACAACATCATTCCCGTTCCGGTTATTATTCTACTCTTATTCATACATGTGTACGTATATTATACGTTACTCTTACCCATCTATGTATATATATACTTATGTATATATATACTTATGTATATATACACTCTACCTATTCATATATATACACTTATATATATATATCTTACACTTATACCTATATATATATATATATATATACACTATACTTATACCTATAGATATATATATCTATATATATATACTTACATATGCATACTACTATTACATTTATATAAAAACTTACACGTATCAAATCTTATACATCTATGTATATACATACATGTCCACTGAGCTTATTCATATATAATTATATTCATCTCTCTCAACCCTTAATATATACACTTATACTTACGTCACTCCTCTACACGTATTCATACATCCATAAACTTATATATATACTACCCTTATGCATATATATACCTACATACACGATGCACTTACTTAGATTTATACTTATGTACCCACAACACACTTGGGCATCTTAACTATATATATATATACATATATATATACACTATTGCATATATACGTATATATAGACTACCTTATAGGCTTCTTCTACCTTCAACTCTCTACAATTATATCTATATATATATTTATATAAACACTACACAGTGGAAGGAAGTCTCACCCGTCCCAGCACAAACCGTCGTTGACCTTGAAGATAACGATGTGGCCTAAATCGATCGGAACAGTCTTAATTAGAATAGAGACCGATTAAGTCTGCGTAGCACCAGCCAAAAAGAAGGTCGATAAGTATGCCCCGATCATACTCATGCGTGAAAAGAATTGACGAAGAAGGCACAACGCACGCTTACCTTCGGTGATGACAAATCGAAGGCGGCAGAATGCGGCGATGGCCCGACTGACGAGAGGAGGGACAAAATCGTTGATGTGCCGCTTGGTGGCGAGAAGAGGGGCGTCGAACACTGGCCGATTGGATGTGGTTTCTCGCTGAGAAGTGGATCGACTAAACAAGGCGGTGGGAGAAGGTGATGGGCGTCCTTGCTCTTCGATCTCGTTACCGCTCACAAGGAATACCGGCGGTTGTTGTTGCTACTGTCTATCGTGCAGAAAGAAGATGCAGGAGAGGATGTATGTGCTGATAAATTAGGTTAGAGTAATTAGGTTAATTAGATTAGGTTAATTAGGAGGTTAAATTAATTAGAAGGTTAGGTTAAGATTGGGCCGGCTGAAGGCTTTTGGGCCAGATTTGGGTCTGGTATTGTCATTAAATTAAAAGGCTGAAGGAAGGTTCGTTATTCGTCCGGAACCGTAAAAATACAGAACTTAATTACGGAACTATTCACTGTATTATATAAGTTATCATTTTATTTTATAGGTACGGAATTATTTCCGGTTACATAATTTATCATTTTATGTGAATCAAGATCACATAAAATGATAGAAATTAAATCTTGTTTTATTTTATTTAAAAGGATAAAAGTTGGCGGATCGGAATCCGCTTGAATTCAGTATTAAACGGGGTTTTTTTTCCGGATATTACATCAGTGCCCCTTAGAATAAGTTTCGTCCCGAAACTTAGAATAATGTAACTAATCGTTCGACTTTCTTTGTAACTCTTAGTTTTCATAAAATTTTTGTTTCTTACCATGCAACTACTCAATCATCATATTCGGACACACATCACATAAACATAATCACTCAATCCAATACAAAAACATGAATGGTCAAACAACACAACATCCGATACTAACTCGTCGATACAAAAGTAACATCTAACCCTGCAAAAACTCGAGATAATTACGTCTAATACTCTCCTCTGTCTCCCAAGTGGTCTCATCAGCTCCTCGTCTTAGACCACTGGATCCTCAACATTGGTATCTCCTTGGACCGCAAACGTCTAGTACTGCGCTCCAGGACAGCTATTGGTACTCCACAAATGTATGGTCAGGCTCAACTATCAGATCCTCATGACTACGGATGTGTCTCGGGTTTGGTACGTACTCTCTCAACGGTTTGGTTTTCTAAACTTACTTCCAGCTCTTTTGATGACTCTACCAAACTTTTCCTTCCATTGGCCCACTTGCTTTTTCCTTTCGAAAGTTCCCGACTATCGATTCTGAAATAATGATCTGAAGCTTATGTCGGCACTTTACTAAGTGCCTAATGCTCTTTGTAATACAAACTGCTTGGCCCGGTTCCCTCAATGTGACCTAATCGGATCGTTCCTTAATTAGTGGGTTTTCACCTACTTCTTGTCAAGCTTTCAAATTTATATAACTCAAAACAAATCACACTCCCAAGTGGACCTTTTCATATAGATCTCTAATTCCTTATCTTGAAATCATAGTTAACCTAACATTGATTTTCTTCATCTGTGGGTTATGGGCCTACCACGCTTCTGGTGTAACACCCATTAGTCACAATGGCGTCTTTCTAAGGGGTCAACATGATTTACCCAACTTCCGCCTATACTTCCCTTCTAATACTAGCAAGATCCTCTTCAAACAAACTCTTATTCTCTTACTCAGTCGTAGTCTGTTCTTAACCAACCAGTAAGCAACCTCTAACCCGATTCTCTCCATATCCTTAGATCATCCCAGAAGGTTGTCGTTGCCTACTTGGGAAGTCCTACAAGGCATCGGTAAAGTTACCTCTTAAATCCACAGTCACTAATGTCTCTTCTTAACGGTACCTACTCGTCAATATCAACCAACACTTATACATCCTCAGTTGATGTCGGTCAGTCTATAATTGACTTATCTCAATATCCCGGATTTACCCTTCTCATACCTATATTGGCGATAAATTCTTGGTGAGCATCATCTGCTCGATTAATTCTTTCATGCTTCGCTAATTCGTTTTATCTTCTACACTCCTGTTTCCTTAGGCTAACTCTACTTCTCGAGCCCAACTGGGTCATTCATCTTGACATAAATAGTCATTCCAAGTCTTCAACGATAGCTGGTAAGTGTCTTTGTAGTTCTGATGACTTTAGTTATCATTCCCTTGCAGTTCCTCTTGTATGGACCGTCGGTGTTGATGACTTAGGTCCCGTGATAATTGGGGTTACCTTTGAATTTCCACCACGGCCGTTCTCATATATACATTCCTTCGCTGGTGTTACCGGCAATATTGTCTTCATGAAACTCCGTTGTTTCCGCTACAGGGCTTCAACTCTTTGATACCGGCATTGCGATTTCTTTCAAATTCCTATATCCTTGAGAAGGTCAAACCTCTCCACACTTGTAATGTCTACATTTTGCTTCTACACTCCATTGTAGGTACCCCTTCCATGCACCTTAGACCCTCATATCCGGGTTGACATTTTATCTCTTTTGGTCTCTCAAGCTTGTCATGTGAACTCTTCTACTAGGTGACTCGTCTTATAACAATTTCTCCCCCTGAGTCGGTCTCAAATTTCAGTTGCTCATTACTGCCCATTTCATGTTAGAATTTCAATTACGTTGTACTCTTGCATAGATTCTACAAAGGCATCCCCATCTTAACACTTTATTCCAATTTAGCAAGACCCGCCTTTTGATACATGATTTTCCTTCTTACTGGTCAAGTTATTATTTTGGTTTACACTTTATCTATCCTAGCGTTATCGGTCCGATATGTATGACTTTTATTAAACACATATCGGTACCATTTGCATAAGAAACCTCAGTTGTATATGATTTTTTCAAACATCAAAATTCTTGACTCGCATTTATTATGTTGTCCTTATGCTCGTGTCGCTTTACCTTCTTTAAATCTTTACGACCCAGTAGGATAGTTACCCCTTTGAGTTTTCTCGTACTCGCTTTACGAACCGCGTTGGTTGGTCTATTACTTTCATCAACTCTTAGGTCATCAGTCCAGCTGAAATTTTCAATGGAGTACCTCCATTTCTCCTTAAATAACAGCCTTTAGTCCTTCAGTTTTCCTCCTTCTCATGTCTGTTTTAGCCAACCTGTAGATTCCATCTGCACTCACCTCACAACTCGCCCATACATTTCACCAAGGCTTTAAATCATACCCTCTATGTTTGTGCCGCCTCTGAAATGCCAATTATTCTGTGTCATATCTTTAATCACAAGAGTTTTCCCTGTCAATCTAGACAGTCTGATCCCACTTTTTCTCGGAGGAGCACCATCAGTCCGACTTGTTGGAATGCTAAGACATAGGACATGTTCACAATCATCTACTTCCTCTTAGTCTTCTAGTTCTTCTTACAGGGATCCCTTCATACTAACTTTGATATCTATCTTCCTTAGTCAGTAGTAAGTAACTACTCCCAACAATTCCCTTTACACCATTACTATCATCAATGGTCATTACCGACCGTCAAGAGCTACTCTTAAATTTCTTAATTAGAGTTATCATAGTAGACTCATTCAATGTTACCATCAAGGCTACTAGTACTTGTATTGATTTAACTTCACCCTTGTCGTCGTTGATCTCTGGAAGAAGTTCACCAGATGTCGGTGAAATTCCTTTATAACCTTGTGGTTATTCTTCTTATCTGTCAACCAACCATCACTAGTTAGCCACCACGTGTAAATTCTCTGTTGTTACCAATTAGTTTGTAGTTGACCTTCTATAAGATCGTAGACATACTTTTCTTCTATCTCTTTTGAGGTTGATATACAAGGTAAAAATATATCTCTTCCATTTATACTAATTTAGCTCCTTCTACAAATTACACTCCTATAAGAGTACTATACTCTTACGAGTCTAAATGTATCTTCATCTTCCGTCAACGGACTTATAAATTCTTTTATGATAACTTGTAGGCATTTCTCCATGATTTACCCGAATTATTGTCCACTTGCGGTTACCTATTAAGACCCGTTAGTGTTATTAAATTAAATCCCTTCGTGAGTGAGAAGTTATTAGAGATCCTCTTTTTCCCCGAGACTATTCTCCTACCCCCTCCTTCCTTAGGGTGCTGCTTGTACTTCCGCCATTATGTAAATCCGGTCTTTGTTGTATCCCGATCCTTGTTGTAATTCTTGTGTGTTCTAGGTGGTCACACCACTTCCATGTTGGTGAAATCGGCCTTCCCCTTTCTAGCAACCCGTAAGCTTTCTTTCTTTCTTTTTTTTTTTTTTTTTTTTGCTCTTTTATTCTTCGTATTTGGGTGAACAATGAAGAACTTGTAGGCATTTCTTGACTCCTACGCTTATGATTGTCTCGGTTTCCCATCTTGATTGTGGTGGCAAGTAGCTTGTCGAGAGTGATCATCTTCCGCTCTGCTTCTAGCCTCAAACTTTCACCTTCTGATCCGTCAGTATACTTAGATCAATGCCTCTTGTCTGGATCGCTACTATATTTCACTTTGACTTTCAAGCCCATGTGTTTTCAGAAGGTATCCGCTTTGTTTGTAACGTTGCTTTACACCACACTTGAAAGAACCTATGGTTTGTCTCTTCCCAACTGTATATTTTCCGGTCATCCAACGCTTTTCTGGAACTACTCTCATGTATATTCTTCATTTGATCCTATTGAGTTGACTCGGGATTCCCTTCTTGTCATTGTGGTTGGTGTTGTCTTTTAGGCTTCACTTTTCCGTCTCGACGCTCTTCAGCAAGCTCGAAGGAGTTGCCCAACATTCGCCTACCCTAATGCACATAAGATGTGCATACTAATCCTCACGTTGACACCCATCAAAAACTTAGGTGTGTCAACTGAATGAGGATCTCATATTGTTATCTCCATTAAGGGCGTACTGTAACTATAAATTCTACTAATCTTCGGCATTTGCTTATCTATATCACCTATCATTATAATCAAGCTAATAAGTCCAAAGCGAGTAACAACCTAAAGTCCATACTAAGCATGCTGAGATCCGCGGTAGTAGTGGTGGTCAGCCGTACTTTCTATTCCCAACCAGACTATGCATGCATTTTGAAAACCAAAAGTCCTTTTAAAACTCAGATCCCTTTCCGGGTTCTGCTTAAGTACTTATTCGGTCTTTCAAAAGATTTCAAGTGCCATTGTTGCCAACCTCACTCTGATACCATGATGTAACACCCCGAATTCTCAAAACTCGGGACATTACTGGTTAGGACCTCACAATGGGTCCCGACCACAGTTTGACAACAATTTTACTAGGATCTTGCAACAAGACACAAATAAGAAAAACCGAAATTCATAAAAAAATATTTTTAAAAGGATGAAAGCAACAAGGTCTAACAGCCTGTAAAACTTAAACGACGGAAAAGACTAACTATCTTAACAAGAGGAAAGAACAACAAAGCAACAACCCAAACCCCCACTCTAAGGAGTACGGAGACCCGGCTGACCACTACTTCCGGATCACTCAGCTGCTGTTCTAATCTGCGGTAAATCTAAAAACACAACAAAACAACCATTAGCTACTTATCTAAACATTAGGAGAATAATAATAGCACACACACATAAAATAATAAACACTCATCATGCTTTCAAACAATCCATTTATTATCTTCATTTAAGTCCTTCACTCTTACTAATGATACTTATTTTGTGACACGAGGGATTCCCAAACCTCGCCTCCGCCCCCGTGTACCCATCAGGGGTGGATCCGATGTATCTCACCGTGTACCTGTATGGTCTGGGTATAGAGAACCTCTCAGTCTCCTGGCAGAGCTGGGCAGTGATGTCACGGCCCGTTATACATACACTTGGGCCTTAAAACATAAACCACGGTCGTCCTAACAAGTTGTTATTTATTATAACACACATTGTACACACACAACCATTATCATCCAACTAATATCTAGAAACCAGCTAAGTAAGTCGCAAGGACTTACCTGAATCAAATCACAACTCTCAAATGTCCAAACTCAGTCTGCCACCGTAGAAACTCAAATGCCTGTTACACAGGGCATGTGGATCAAAATCGTGTCTCAAACTCTGAGAAGTTACCACTTCTAAGAAATACTATTTCATGAGGAGAATTACGAAAATAACCTCTCTTAAGGAAAAAGTTTATTTTACTCCTGATCTCGGAAATTCTCAAAGTCTATCATTAAAATCAAATATTCACCTTTAAAACTTGTTTCAATAATTTGCTTCTTACGGATAGTTTACTAGAGATTATAAGGTTAAAACCCGAATCAACTCATCAAAGATAACAACATCATTCCCGTTCCGGTTATTATTCTACTCTTATTCATACATGTGTACGTATATTATACGTTACTCTTACCCATCTATGTATATATATACTTATGTATATATACACTCTACCTATTCATATATATACACTTATATATATATATCTTACACTTATACCTATATATATATATATATATATATATATATATATATACACTATACTTATACCTATAGATATATATATCTATATATATATATACTTACATATGCATACTACTATTACATTTATATAAAAACTTACACGTATCTAATCTTATACATCTATGTATATACATACATGTCCACTGAGCTTATTCATATATAATTATATTCATCTCTCTCAACCCTTAATATATACACTTATACTTACGTCACTCCTCTACACGTATTCATACATCCATAAACTTATATATATACTACCCTTATGCATATATATACCTACATACACGATGCACTTACTTAGATTTATACTTATGTACCCACAACACACTTGGGCATCTTAACTATATATATATATATATATATATATATATATATACATATATATATATACACTATTGCATATATACGTATATATAGACTACCTTATAGGCTTCTTCTACCTTCAACTCTCTACAATTATATCTATATATATATATTTATATAAACACTACACAGTGGAAGGAAGTCTCACCCGTCCCAGCACAAACCGTCGTTGACCTTGAAGATAACGATGTGGCCTAAATCGATCGGAACAGTCTTAGAATAGAGACCGATTAAGTCTGCGTAGCACCAGCCAAAAAGAAGGTCGATAAGTATGCCCCGATCATACTCGATGCGTGAAAAGAATTGACGAAGAAGGCACAACGCACGCTTACCTTCGGCGATGACAAATCGAAGGCGGCAGAATGCGGCGATGGCCCGACTGACGAGAGGAGGGACAAAATCGTTGATGTGCCGCTTGGTGGCGAGAAGAGGGGCGTCGAACACTGGCCGATTGGATGTGGTTTCTCGCTGAGAAGTCGATCGACCAAACAAGGCGGTGGGAGAAGGTGATGGGCGTCCTTGCTCTTCGATCTCGTTACCGCTCACAAGGAATACCGGCGGTTGTTGTTGCTACTGTCTATCATGCAGAAAGAAGATGCAGGAGAGGATGTATGTGGCTGATAAATTAGGTTAGAGTAATTAGGTTAATTAGGAGGTTAAATTAATTAGAAGGTTAGGTTAAGATTGGGCCGGCTGAAGGCTTTTGGGCCAGATTTGGGTCTGGTATTGTCATTAAATTAAAAGGCTGAAGGAAGGTTCGTTATTCGCCCGGAACCGTAAAAATACAGAACTTAATTACGGAACTATTCACTGCATTATATAAGTTATCATTTTATTTTATAGGTACGGAATTATTTCCGGTTACATAATTTATCATTTTATGTGAATCAAGATCACATAAAATGATAGAAATTAAATCTTGTTTTATTTTATTTAAAAGGATAAAAGTTGGCGGATCGGAATCCGCTTGAATTCAGTATTAAACGGGGTTTTTTTTTCCGGATATTACAGTACGGATCGGCGTAGATTAGCAAGAATTCCAGAGTATCGATCACAGGGAGATGGTGAAACAAAATCAATTTCAAGTAATCGAGCAAGTAAAGTGTAAAGCTTTGCAAATATTGGGGAAAACAGCAACCCTAAAGATCCAGGTATCTAACTGTGGCAATCGATTCAAGATATACTATATATATATAAGGACAGAGTTGAGCATTGCAAAGGTATACTAAAGTAAGGTTATGTACGGTGAAGTTCCAAAACCCTATATGTCTAACCCAAAGAACTCTCTATAAAGGTTGTTGAGGCTGCAGTATAGAAAGGATCTAAGGACTAGAATTGATCTCAAATACCCAAACTTGTAACCCAAGGATCAAGATAAACTCAAACGGCTAAGGTTGTGACACTCGAAGCCGAAATAGAGGATGTTGAGTCTCACTACTACCTAGGAAAGGCAAGCCAAGGCTAGGTTAAAGCTAATCTTTAACTTTGGATTAAAGTAAAAGCAAGGTTCGTAAACTGAGGTAAATCACGGGTAGTTCTTGAGAATCACGGCCGTGGAAACCTAAGAACAGGTCGTGATTTAGGGTGTCGACGATATTTCTCTAACTCTCAGGGTCTAAACAAACTACGATTAATCTATCATCATATAAGCCACAACTATCAACCTTTCACCTTAGAATTGCTAAAGGGTTTTAGCCAATAACCATTGTCATGATATCAATATTCAAATTAAGAAGAATGAAAGATGAAAACCCTCGAATACTCAATAAAACTTCAAAACCAATTCATAAATCCGAAACACAAGAAGTAATGTTAATGGATTCAGAATATATAACACAAACCTCGCAATGATCTACGGCAAGTACGAAAAACGGGATGTCAATCCGTCTTCAATATCAAAACCTAAGAAAAAGGCTAAACCTTCGTTGTGAGAAATCTCCAATCTTCAATAATCCGGAGTTTCCGCAACTCTAGGCGACTTCCAATCAACCCTAAGCAAATGCTGATAACGAGGGTAAGTGGCCGTCCTCAAAACTCTCTTTTCCAGCCATTTTATAAGACTAGAAAAAGTTACCGTCAAGGCCCAATATGTAAATGACATGGAAAATAATGACACACCAAAAGATCGCCTAAATCACGGTCTCATAGCTTTCCACGACCGTGGTTTAGAGCGTGGAAACACATTACGGTGCCTTGTGACTTCCACGACCGTAATTTAGGCTGTGTAACTTACTGGAGTGCTCGAAACTCAAGTCCACGTTCATGATGCCAAGTCCACGGCCGTGGTTTAGAGCGTGGACTTCTCCACGACCGTAATTTAGGGCGTGGAAGTGTATATTGCTTGTTGTTGCTTTTGTTTCGTGTCATTCTTCATCCTGTCACGGTCCTTGTAGGAATGAGTTCATTGTTCTTGTTGGCGATAACCGTCATTCCTCCCTTCTTTGGAACAACTTGTACGGGGATCACCCACTTGCTATCGGAGATAGGATAGGTGCATCAAGTAGCTTAAGAATCTCCTTCTTGACAACCTCCTTCATGATCGGATTAAACCGTCATTGAGGTTGTCGCGAAGGCTTAAAATCTTCTTCCATTAGGATCCTGTGCATGCATAATGAAGGTTTAATTCCTACAAGATCCTCTATAGTGTAACCTAAGGCTTTTCTATGTTTCCTTAGAACAACCATAAGTTTACTATGTTCATGTTCATTTAAATCGGAACTAACAATTACAGGAAAAGTAGAATTAGTTCCTAGAAATGCATATCTTAGATGTGTGGGAAGTGGCTTCAATTCCATCACCATTGGAGTCTCTAATGGCTCTTGAGGGGTGTCCAATGCTTCCTTAGAAGTCTCTAAGGGTGTAAGAGTGGTTGAAGAAGACTCAAGAACATTGGTGGAGAGGACGTAATTTTTCTCAACTTTTCCCAGAATTACGGTGTCACTATTACTTCCACGGCCGTGGTTTAGGGCGTGGAATTCAATTACGGCAGCACTGGTAGTTCCACGGCCGTGGTTTTGGCCGTCTAACTTACTAGAGTCCTCTGAATAGCTGATTACGGTCATCATGGGGGAAACCATGGCCGTGGAATAGCACGACTGGCCGTGATTCCTCACATTCTCTGACCCGTCGTAGAGTTTTTCAAACTCTTTTTCATGCACTTCCTTTAGCTCCTCCAAGGCTTCAATTTCCTCATTGCAATCCTCATCTTCTCCTTTCTCCATGACGCTCAAGGTGATAACCTTTTGCAATGGATCCTTGAATAGAATCGAACTTACTTCCTCTCCAGATGCCTCCTTGTCATAGATATTAAACATATCTTCTCTAAGAGTTGGCTCTTTCACCAAGGAGGAAAGAACAAACTCTACCTTTTCTTCTCCTATGTTGAAGGCAAGTCTAGCATTCTTGCAACCACCATACAACCAAAAGTTTCAAGAAACGGTCTTCCGAGTATGATCGGGACCGGACTATCTGCAAGAATGTCAAGCACAACAAAATCTATTGGAACATAGAACTTATCAAGCTTGATTGGGACGTCCTTAATGATACTGACGGGACGAGTTATGGATCGATCCGCCATGTACAACGTTATCTTCACCGGTTTAGGTTCACCTAAACCGATCTTCCTACATAAGGCAAGCGGGATGATGCTAACGCTTGCCCCCAAGTCACATAATGCATCATAAGTGACTTCTCCCACTCCAATTGGAATACAAAATGATCCCGGATCCTTCAGCTTTGGGGGCATCTTTTCCTTCATCGTTTTGATGAGGTCCGATGATTCCGAACTCATCTTGACTTCTCCAAAGTCTTCCAGCTTCCTCTTGTTAAAGAGGATCTCCTTTAAGAAATTCCCGTAAGCGGGCATACCTACAATTGTATCAATGAAAGGTATGTTAATGTGCAGTTTGCTCATGAGTTCAATGAACTTACCGAACTGCTTGTCTAGACGCGCTCTTACTCTAGATTGTGGGAATGGTAGGAGAGGTTTGTAAGCTGGAGGAGGAATGTAGATGTCTTCCTTCTCCTTCCCTTTTTCCTTCTCCTTCTCGACGGGAACTTCAACAAACTTAGGTTTTGGGTCGATAGTTGTTACTCTGCTCCTAGTTGTAATAGCCATCACCCTTCCCTTTGGGTTATCCTCCGTCTTTCCGGGAAGCTTTCCTTGGTTTCTAGGAACTTCCTCGGCATTGCTGAAAATTTGGTTTTCTAAAACTTTTTGAGCTTTATCAACCTTAGTGATGTGATTCTCCAGTCCTTGAAGCTTTCCCAATATCATTTCCGGCATGGGATCGGGCTTCTCCTTTCCCAAAGTGCTTGAGCTATTAGATCCTTGCCCCTGGCTTTTCAAAGGAAGGGAAGAAGAAGATGGTGGTGTTAGTGAATTTCCTGAATTGGGATAAGAATTACCGGAATTTTGTTGTTGGTTGGAACGCCAATTGTTATTTGAATTCCGATTGATGTTCCAATTATTGTCCCGGTTGTTGTTGTTCCAATTGTTCCGGTTGTTATTCTGGTTGTTGCGGTTGGTGTTCTTATTCCCTTGATGGTTATTGTTGTTTCCTAAGTATCCAACATCTTGCTCCTTAGGCTTTTGAAAGCCAGCTCTAATGACTTCCTTCAACTCTTTAATCTCGGTGTTGAGGGAAAAGATTTGAGTTTGTGCAGCTTGTGTTAGCTTCGCTCCTTGCTCTACCCGGTTAGCTTCCGTCTTCCGGTGGGAGTACTTCTCAATGACTCGGGCTTGCTTCTCAATGAAGTCACAATCGTCATCTTCCCTCATGTCCATGAATGTGCCACATGAAAGGGATTGGAACTTCAATTGTGTTTCCACATCCAGCCCTTTGTAATATATCTCTAACAACTGTAACTTGGAAATGTCATGGTGTGGACAATCCAATAATAGATCCTGAAATCTTTCCCAAGACTGAAACAAGCTTTCATTAGATTTCATAGAAAAAGCATTGATTTTACCTCTCAACTCCGCTGTTTTGGATGGTGGAAAGAATTTGGTTATGAACTCCGAAGATAGATTCTCCCATGTGTTGAGTCTTTCATTTGGAAGAGCTTGATACCAAGATAAAGCTTTCCCTTTCAAAGAGAAGAAGAATGGCTTGATCTTGTAGTTGTTGGTGGTTGAATTCTTTGGTTTCATTGTCTCCATTAGAATCTCATAGTTCTGTAAATGTTGGTGTGGAGATTCAGCACTCGTTCCTCCAAATTGGCTTTGGCGAACGATGGTAATAACCTGTGGGTTAAAGCTAAACCCTTGAATATCTTCAGCTTCAAAGTTCACACCTAGACGGCGTGGTTTTTGAATCGGATCCATCCTTTGTGCAAGAGTTCTTGGCTCCTCATCTACAGGAGCGGCTCTCGCACCCCCATCTGGGATACGAGGATTGGCGGCCGGTATTGGATCATTCCGGACTGGATTGATCGTTGGATCAATCTCCTCTAGCGGTGGCATATCCGGATCGAATTCTTCATCATCGGATGATTCCACTCTAATGGACTTAGTTGGTTTCTTGACCTTCTTCTTCTTAGCACCATTCAGCTCCAACTTCATGTCCAACATCATAGCTTTGAGCTCATCAATTTGGAATTGATGACGCTCCGCTTCTTCCTTACGAGCCTTCTCACTCAACCTATATTGAGCTTGAGACTCCTCTAACTCTGTTTGGAAATCCCTCTCTCTATTTTCAGTCATCTTTCTTTCTTTAGCTTTCTTCCTAAGAGTCTTCTCAAGTTCCGGATCAAAAGGTACGAGGTCTTTGTTGAATCTAGACCTTCGCATATACCTAAAAGAATCTGCAAATCGTACTCAAAAGAGATATCAAATAACAAGAGCAAAAGCTCCCAAGCTCGACAACCGAAAACCGAAGTTTGGTCTTGACCAACTCCCCGGCAACGGCGCCAAAAACTTGTTCTTTGGCGAAACTCTGTTCCGTTGCCAGAACGAGAACTTCGTATGTACCTAAGAACACAAACCTGCAAGAACACTCAAGCAGAAAAATTAATAGCAAAAGCAAGAACAGTCCCCGGCAACGGCGCCAAAAAACCTGTTCGCCCTAAAACATGCGTGCAAATAAGTTTTAAATTTATAAAACTGAAATTAAGCAAAGCGAACCCGCAGTGTACGGATCGGCGTAGATTAGCAAGTATTCCACGGTATCGATCACAGGGAATTGGTGAAACAAAATCAGTTTCAAGTAATCGAGCAAGTAAAGTGTAAAGTTTTGCAAATATTAGGGGAAAATAGCAACCCTAAAGATCCAGGTATCCAATTGTGGCAATCGATTCAAAACATACTATAGATATAAGGACAAAGTTGAGAATTACAAAGGTATACTAAAGTAAGGTTGTGTACGGTGAAGTTCCAAAACCCTATATGTCTAACCCAATGACACTCTTTATGAAGGTTGTTGAGGCTGCAATATAGAAAGGATCTAAGGACTAGAATTGATCTCAAATACCCAAACTCGTAAACCAAGGATCAAGATAAACTGAAACGGTTTAGGTTGTAACACTCGAAACCGAAATAGAGGATGTTGAGTCTCACTACTACCTAGAAAAGACAAGTCAAAGCTAGGTTAAAGCTAATCTTTAACTTTGGATTTAAGTAAAAGCAAAGTTCGTAAACTGAGGTAAATCACGGTTGGTTCTTGAGAATCACGGCCGTGCAAGCCCTAGAACAGGCCGTGATTTAGGGTGTCGACGATGTTTTCTTACACTCTCAGGGTCCAATCAAATTACGATCGATCTATCATCATCTAAGCCACAACTATCAACCCTTCACCTTAGAATTGCTAAAGGGTTTTTAGCCAATAACCATTATCATGCTATCAATATTCAATTTAGGAAGAATGAAAGATGAAAACCCTCGAAAACTCAAATAAAAATCAAACTCAATCTCAGATCCAAAACACAAGATGAAGCGTTCAATGGATTCAGAATGTATAACACGAAACCTCACAAAATCTCAGGCAAGAACGAAGAACGGGATGTCAATCCGTCTTCAATATCAAAACCCAAGAAAAGATCTAAACTTCCGCTGCAGGCAATCTTCAATCTCCAACAATCCGTCGTTTCCGCAACTCTAGGCGGCTTCCAATCAACCCTAAGCAAGAGTGCTAAAGAGGGGGTAAGCGGCCGTCAAAGTCCTGGGGCTGTCATCATCCCAATTCTTTTGGAGATTTTGGCTCCTTGGAGAAATTGACTCCTTCTAGTCTCCCTTTGGAGAAATTGATTCTTTTCAATGTTGAAGGCTCTCGAATATTTGTAGGGATAAAACTAGGGCTTAACGATGAAACCCTAAATATTTGGGCTGAAAAGAAGTTGAGCCGCTGGTATCAGAAAATACTCTGGGCCGTGTCAGAAGGTATAAAGAATACTTTGGCGCGTCTGACGGTATCAGAAGATACTTTGGCATGTCAGACGGTATCAGAGAATACTTTGGGCGCGTCCTAACTTCCTTTTATTGCTCCTTTTTGTCCCGCTTCAAGGCTTAATCCTTAAATATGGTATTTCGCTTCATAATTCGCCAAATTACCCACAAATGCAATAGTACTCTGTGTAGACCTCTATTCTTGCAAAGTAGGTGAATATAACCATAAATACCATGAATGTATGTCTATGCATGCAAAATAAAGGGAAAATCTATATAAATACATGCCTAAAAATAGGTCATAATTCACGTCATCATTATATTTAACTAAATATAAAAGATAACTATATAAATGACTAAACCTTAACATAATATAAATGACAAAACCTTAATAAAATATGTTTGATGGTAAAGTTTAAATAAACAAGTTTAACTAAACAAGTTTAACTAATTGTGCCATGATCTATCCGTGTTTGTCGTAAATGTTGTAATTGTAACTCCTTCCAGCGAGCGAGGCGATGAGCTAATCTGACTTCAAAATCATCTACGGTGTTGTTATGGCTGCGCGACCAATTTTAAAGAAATCTCTGGTAAAGGACAATCCTCTGCAAGTGTTAGCTAAAACCAAGAGAAAAAAAACCATTATATATATGTCCGTGACGGTTTTCCTTGTTTTCAGAATTTTTATTTGAACCCTAATTAACGTTACATTCTTTCAAAACATGGCTAGAATTGATAAATGGTTAAAAATCTAAGTTCAAACACGGTTAATGATTTCAACTTTAATGATCAAAATAAACAAAATTTACTTACCTCAATATTATCTTCGTCTTCGTTCTCAAAACTCAAAGATCTTTCTTCATCATCAATATCATAATCTTCCTCGTATGACATTGTTAAGTTGCTTTTTCAAAAAGAATAGACTTTATGAGGAGATGGCTGAATGAGGGTTGGGGGGATTGACTACGGTTTTTATAGGATGAAAAAAATTGATTTAAGATTTAGGGTTTATAAATTATGGAAATAAAGATATTATTTACCCGAAAATAAATTTTTTTATTTAATCTAAAATAAAAGATACGTTAGTTGAGACGTTTGGTGATTGTAGTGTAAAACCTTGTCCGTCACGGACAAACCTATGTTGTCCGTGACGGACAACTTTAATAAAAATACTAAATAACGCACATTTGTCCGTAACGGACAAATGTGCATTGTTAGTAAAAAAAATGCGCTAAATAACAACAGCCTTTAATAAATTATCAAAATAATCCAACGGAATAAGGAAAAATAATATCATCCAATTAGAAAGATATTTTTCATTACGTAATGTTTGATGGATTTTTGAAAAAAAAAATTTGGAAAAGCAACGGAATTAATAAAAACAAAATTTGAAGGAAGAAGAACAATAAGTGTAAAGACATTATGTTTTTTGAAGATCATAATAAAAATGTCTAACAAAATAACGGTTAAACAAATTCAGATAAAACGAAAGCATGAAGAGAATGGATAATTCGATAGAACACTTAATAAGTATAAATACGAACCTACAAGATCAACAGACAAATATGATAATGAATTCAGAACTTGGCAAGCCTTAGAATTATGTATTGAAGGATGAAAACCCCACCTCGATTATATATATGCATATGTGATGATGGAAGACTTCACACAAATGAGCGTTTTTAATATTAACCAATATCGATTTTATTTCTAGATTGTTTGGCTTGTTTTTTTGTGTTTGTCAAATGTATGCAGGCCTTGAAAATCATTTCAAGGGATAAATAGAGACCTTGAAAACGGAGACAAGGGACAAGCGTAGAGATTGTAATGCATTTCAAAGGTTCAACAAGGAGACCTTGAAATGGTACCATTTCAAGGGATCAAAGCCAAAGTCCGAAAACAAGATTCAAAGGATAAGACAACTGGAAGGAATTCAAATCAATCTCAAACAACCAAATCTACCAAGGATCAAGAGAAGATCTTCCTAGAAGATATCAAGGAGATTTCGACCAACAACATGATTCGATTCAACCAAAAAGATCTTGCAAAAGATCTTAGTTGACGCAAGATCTCTTCCCCACGGATATTAAAAGATCTGGAAGATCTTCAACCAAAGATTCTCAACAAACCTGAAGATCTCAATGCTTGAACGACAAGATCTTCAAGAGCGTGATTCAAGAGAAGAATCAACGTGCGTTAAGGAGATGAAGAAGATAAGGAATATCTACAACGGCTATCTCATCTCAACCAAGAAGCATTTTCCAATGGAGAAGAAGAAACATCAACAACGGTCATCTTCTGAAACGTCTAGAAGACTTCTCCATCGAAGACTATAAATGAAGATGTCGATTGAAGAAGAAGAACAACAAGCTTACACGGAAATGTCAAAAGTCTTCAAGCAATCCAAAGCATCTTCATTCGATCCAAAAAGTTTTCTTCCTCTTAGTTTACAAAAGCTTTATTCCTTAGAGAGAGAAATACGAGAGCTTCATTGGAATATCTAAAGAGTGTTATACTCAAGTTTGTGTTATTTTGCGAAGAAACTAGGCTATTATAGCTAGGTTAAGAGTTGGAACTAAATTGTAGCATTGGCTATAGTAAGAGAAGAATGAGATTTCTTCTAGGTTGTATCTAGGACTCTTTGAAGCTGATAATAGATAGTGAGATCATACGGGTAAACCCTAGGACGGAGAGTAGGTTGTTAGAGCCGAACTTCGTAAACATATCACCGTGTCGATCTTTTCATTTCTGCACCATATCTTCCTTTATTGTGACTAACGTTGTTTTGCAGGGTTAGTAAGTCAAGGCCCTTGAAATCGCTTTCAAAGCCCTTGAAAACCAGTTGTGTCACAAAGAGCTCAGATTGAAATCAATGCCTTTGAAATCAGTTTCAAAGCCTTGAAATAGGTTTTTGCAAAAAGTTCTCATACTCTATTCAATCCCCTTCTAGAGTATTTATATCATTTTTATTCACCTTAGGGTTCTTCAAAGGAAGAACAACAATGCATGAACAACAAAACATAAATGATTAAAATTTAACCCAACATACCGCAATATATTAATGTGTTATCTATTCGAGTAATGAATCGAGTACAGAATAACATTTACCTCTAGGCTCTAGCAGTACAAAACAAAGAGACGAAATTGGTAATAGATTTCCGGAAGAATAAGAATGTTGCAGATGAGGAAAGACGATATAGTGTATCATATTTATGGATGTTAATTTTAAAAAGTATGCAGCATATTGAACAATTTTCTTGGAAGTGATATTGTTGCTATAACATATTTAATTAATTTCTAAAATAAATATTATTTGTAAAATTGTTTGATAAAATCGAGCTTGAAAAAATCTGTAACGGTTTCGAAATAAAAAGTTAGTTAAAAATCTAAATTTATAACGGATAAGGTTTTAAAAAAGTCGGGTGGTTAATAAATTATAATAAATTTGTTAGTAACGGTTTTGAATCGTTAGTATAAGCGATTTTGTTAGTTGATAAGATTTTAAAACTTTTTGGGAAATTTTTTTTTTGAAAGGCATATAATCATTCCAATTGATTTTAAAAAAATAATAGACTTGTTCCAACAATAAAAAGTAACATGAAATCATTCCAATTAAAAAGATAATTTAAAAATAAAAGATTTGTTGGCTTAAAAAATAGATTAAAAATAAAGATTTATATGACGTTAGTATAAGTGAATTTGTTAGTTGATAATATTTTAAAAATTGGGTGAAAAATAAATTAATCGAAAAGTGTGTAATACGTCCAACCAAAATTTTTTTACAAAAAAAGTGTCCCGGAAAAATTGAATCATTCCAACAATAAAAGTAACGTGAAATCGTTTGAATTAAAAAGATAATTCAAATACAAAAGATTGGTTGGCTTAAAAAAATTGTTTAAATGGTGGAACCTCCATTTCAAAATACTTACTTCCACAGCGCGTCACGCCATCAACTCCGCACACTGCTTTAATATGTATGATGGATTAAAAACTCATAAAATAGTTGAGTTGTTATACGTGCAAATTAGAATAGAAAATTAAAAATAAAATCAAATGAGATTATAATTAGTAGGGTTGATTTAGATTTAAATTAGACTACATTTGTTTGATAAAACTATTTTTTTATTGGAAGGAGAATCAGTGATCTCCGGCGCATCTAAACGCTTTTTTTAATAATGAAAGAAAGGCTAAGTATTCCTCAAGCGGGGGATAGTCCGACCCCTTACATCAACATTCAAAATATTCACTATACTCTCAAGAGGGTCAATCAATACATTCAAGCCAATAGGAAAGTTATAGCAGCAAGCAAATAATCAGTTTCTATAATGTCATTGCAATAACCAGGGGTGTCAATGGGTTGGGGATTCCCGAAATTCGCGGGTATTACCCGTCACGGGGATGGGGATGGGGATTTTAAACGGGTATGGGGACGGGGATGGGTTAAAAATTGATTCCCCGCTTGGATATGGGGACGGGGATGAAGATAGGGATATTCGCCCCGCTCCCCGATCCGAACCCGAACCCGATGGGGAATTTGGCGGGGAACCCCGATGGGGAACTCGGTTGGGGACCCTGACGGGGAACTCGGTGGGGAATCCGACAGGCAACAAAAAAAATGTTTTTATTTTAAACTTTCATTGTAGTTTCAAGTTTAATTGAAATTTAATTCATAAACTATGTTTAAATTTAAATTGCCGATGATTTTTAAATTTCAAACTATATACAATTTTATGCTTTTAAGAATTAAGAGTATTATACTCACTTCTACAATCCTACTTGCACAAAAATGTATTAAAAAAATGTTTTATGGTTATATTTTTGTATGATTATTATATGTGTAAATTATGCTAATGCTAAGTGAAGTAAGTGCTAACCTATTATGGTGGACATGTTAATGGTGTTTGTGGTAGTGATGGTTGAGAACAATTATGAATTGTTCTTTCTACTATTATTGGTTTTATTTGTGTGTTTTTAGGGTATGTTATTTTTCATGAGATTAGACATTGAATTCCAACAGATTTTGATTTTGCAATTATGAATAGTTCTTTTTCTACTGTTATTGGTTTTATTTGTAGGTTTCTAGTTCTGTTCTTTTTTCATGAGATTAGATAGTGGTAATTGAAAACAATTAAAATGTGTTGAATTTGATGAAGGGGTGCAACACTGCAACAAAATAATCCCTTCCTTAGAGTAAATTGCAAAAGCAATTGTTAACAATTGTCAGGAATGTTTTGGCTATCAAGGCGTTGGGGTGCACGTTGCGTACCTACTACCTACAAGGATGAACATATATACATAACAACATCACCACTTTATATAATGTAGTATCTGTTGCATTGAGAATTAGTATTGAATACATGCCACAATGATTATCCATGTCAAGTCATCATTTAAATCCATAATAAGGATTTGATTTAGCCACACTTATTATGTTTAAAAAAATATTCGAAAAAACTAAATACACTTGAGGACAAAAATATGGAGACGGGAAATTCCCCGATGGGTACAAATATCCGACATAGATGGGGAATTTTACGGGGAAAACTTCTAAAACTTTAAAATGGGAAAAATTAAACGGGGACGGGGATTCCCCGACGGGGACGAATATCCGACGGGGACGGGGATGGGGACAATTTTCAATACCCGAACGGGTATGGGGATGGGGACGGGGGGCATTATACTAAACGGGGATGGGGATGAATATGGTACTCCCCGACCCATATCCGACCCATCGACATCCCTAACAATAACCACTATCCAAGCTTTTTTTAGGCCATGGTATATGCCTCATAATTCCGCCATGAGAACAATGCATATACCAAGGTTAATCACAAACCCTTGCAACCATATTCCCACATCATTCCTACAAATACCTGTTTTCGTAGCATGTCCGTCGTCTCTAACTGCACCATCCATGTTGATCTTGATCGTCCCCGTAGGCGGGATACTCTACTTCACTTGAATTTCTTGTTGAGTCGGTTTACTTAGCCCCAGCTTGTACTTGTTAGTGATACTAATATACTCTGAAGCTTTGTCTATCACCCATTGATGTCTCTCACCTACGTGACTCGAGTTGTTGAAAATTTTTTTGTTCCTCTACTTCCATACCCACCATAGACCTATAGCAAAAATTTCACTCCAACCATAATTATTATTATACTTAGCAGTTGAGAGAAAATCACCTCGGAGCCATGACGGGAATGATGATCAGAAGAAGTCCCCAAGATTTTGTTGAGCCTGTAGTTTTCTCCACATCAAGCAAGTAATTCTACAATCTCTAAATAAATGCAGCATAGACTCCACAAAATCATGGCATCTGTCACATGCATCTTCATTTGTGAGATGTCTCCTGCGCCTTTCTTCATTAGGGAACACTCCCCCTTGCAAAACCTTCCAACAAAATATCTTCACTCTCTCCTGAACATTTAAGCTCCAAATTCTTGTAATACCCGAAATTGTTTTCCCATCGGTTTCCGAGTCAGCACAAAACTTGTCATTTTATATGAAGAATTAATCACATAAAATGTTCTCTGACCAACTTCTATGGTTTTATGTGAAAATTTATCATATAAAACCAATCTTAAAACACTCTTGCAAACATTATAGTAAATGACCCAATTGAAAAAATCATGACTAAGTAAAGACAAGGCCATCCGGGCCCATTTGACAAGATCACTTCACCCAAAGACAAGGCCATCCGAGCCCATTTGACAAGATCACTTCAGCCAAAGACAAGGCCATCTGGGCCCATTTGACAAGACTCTTTTCAGCCCACACGCCTACTTCTACCCATCCCAACTATGAGAGATGCCAGCATGTACCCTCCTCCTTCCTTGTGTCCACATACATGACGTCCTTTCCACTCCAACAAACCCTAACCGACGACACATCCCCTCCCATTCTGTCAAGCGTGTTTCGGTAGCCTCCCTCCTCTTCGAACTAAAACTACTCTTCCCTTCTCTTCTACAGATACAAGCCAGCCTCTACACCCTCCTTTCCCTTCATCATCGAGGAGCAGTGGAAGTCTCGCTTATCACGATCAAACAAGAATAGCTTCGCCATCTACACACCACAACAAGCCTTCTCTGCAATACCAGTGGATCGCCTTCCTTGCCTCTGTCACGTAGCCAACAACCAGGAGATAGGGAGCAGCCATACTCGTCTCCTTATACAGCCGTAGTAGCAAGCCAGCAAGCACGCGTCTCTCCTTGATCGCTCAGACGACCGCACATCATTATCCAAGCCACGAGCATCCCTTATCCCCTTCTGCACACACAGGTACCAACATCAACGCCTTCTTTTGCCCAACAAGTAGTAACCTAGGGACACCCTTCCCTTTTGTATACATACAACATGCAACAACAGATCGGAGTCCATGAGTCCCTTCCACCCCCCTCCCACACGAACAACAGTCACCGTCTTCATCAATAGTCAAGCCTTGTGGCCGAGTAAGACCCACACCCTTTCTCTCTTGTATGCCCTCCATTTGTATATGCTAATGGAGTCTAGAAAATCCTCAAAAACCTACACAGAAGGGCCATCATAAATTGATTCTTCAAACAACTAAATTCCTCAGTTGGCTAAATTGTCGAGCATCCCACTTTAGGATGAGATTTAGGTATGCACGACTCCTCTTTTTTGGCTCAAATTGTTATATAATGTATTCGGCATATGGTCGTAGGACATATCAAAATTTGGGAAGAATCCAATGAGTCGTTTAGGAGTTATAATTTTTCAAAGTTGGATCCGTAAGCAGTTTTTCAATGTTGCTGAAATATTCTAAGTATTGGAGAAAACGTGTGTTAAAGCAGTTTTTGGATCTAGATATGAATGCATTAGATATATCTGATGGACATGAAATTTTGAGAGATGCATATTGTTATGTATTAAAAGTTTTGGTCGATTCAGCGATCTAATATAGACTTAGAAGGTTCCAAAGTAGGCTAGTTGTGCAGTTTGGTAAAATGCAAATATTTGGCTAAGTATGGGAGAATTTGTGTTGAGGAGTCAACTTGGGATTTTTTTGTAGGATTAGTTATTAATTTTTTATGAGTTTTGTTTCTTCTGGTGAGTAGAGTGCATTGAATAGAAAAGTTATAAAGTTTATTTGGTATTTTTAGATTTTTGTATGATCGTTTTAAGTTAGGTCAAAGTGAGATACTTAGTGAAATTTTCATGGAAGTTAAGGAGTTGGAAAATCTTTTAATTTAGCTAGATCTTTCTTTTGAGTGTTAGATTGTGGTTTTGCGCTTCATAGGAAGTTTTAGAAATATTATAGGAATATTTCTAGGGTTTTGAGACCCATGAGTAAAATAGTATTTTTACCCTTATGAAGGTATTTTGATAATTTCTTTTTGATCGATTGAATATCTTAGAAGTTGGAGATTTCTAAGGAAGTGAGATACATATTTGATCCACTTTCCTTGTGTAGTAGGCGGTTGAGTTTCTACGGTTGCAGACCGAGTTGATATTACGAGGGTGGAGATTTGATTCAGGTAAGTCCTTTGGGCTTACTTAACTAGCTTCTAGATGTTGGTATGAGTGATGATAGTGGTGATTGATTATATGTTTATAAGTACATTATAATCTTAAGTATAACTGACCCTTAATTGGTCCAAGAGTAATGGGCAGTGGCATAGTAGCCCAAGGGCGACTAGGAGGATCTTTCGGGACTAGGCCAGACATGGTTTGCAAGGACGCTACCAAAGGAGGTATGCCGAACCTCGCCAGCTGGATAAGAAACGGAAGTGGGAATCTTCGACTTCTCGTGCCACAACCTTAAGATGTATTAAAGTGAATCACATAATTACATGAGAATAACCGGCTTGTGTTTCAACATGATGATTGTTGTATTCTTGTATTATATGTGTTTGTGCTATTATTTCTCTACTTATATTTGGATAGTTAGCTAACTATTATTTATTTTGTGGTTTAGACGTGCTACAAGTTAGAGCTAATGCCGAGTGATCCCGATGGTAGTGGTCAGCCAGATTTCTGTACTCCGTAGGATACGTTGGAGTCTTTACTTTATGTTGATCATTATGTCTATCTTGTTCTTAGAAACTTTAGTTCTAAGATATTGTTGTTGGCTGTTGGTTTTTGGGTCATATTCATGACATCGCAAACCTGATTTTATGATATTCGGTTTTCCTTATCTGTGCCTTATTGCAAGATCTAGTTAAGTTGTTGTCAAACTAAGGTCAGGACCCATTGTGAGGTCCTAACCAGTAACTCTCCAAGTTCTGAGAATTTGGGGTGTTACAACATGCTATCAGAATTCTAGGTTGGAAACAATGACACTTGAAATCTTCTAAAGGACCGGATAAGTAAATAAACAGAAACCGAAAAGGGTCTGAACTTTTCAAAGAAACTTTTGGTTTTTAAAATACATGCATAAGTCAGAATGGGATAGAAAGTATGAATGACCACCACTACCTCCGTGAATCGCGGCAGCTTAGTATGTTTAGAAATGTTATGTTGACTTATTAGCTTGCTTATAAAGATATGTAAAATAGATAATTATATGTTGAAGGTTGGTTACATTTATAGTTATATT
This sequence comes from Fagopyrum homotropicum, assembly GCA_033239125.1. Taxonomy (NCBI): domain Eukaryota; kingdom Viridiplantae; phylum Streptophyta; class Magnoliopsida; order Caryophyllales; family Polygonaceae; genus Fagopyrum; species Fagopyrum homotropicum. The sequence goes on along the minus strand of BSWB01000006.1, from coordinate 106,221,118 downwards.
ATGCCCTTAACGGAGATAACAGAATGACATCCTCACTCCGTTGACAAATCTAGGTAGATTTTGAAGGTGTCAACACGAGGATAAGTATGCTCAGCTTATGAGCATTAGGTTAGGCAAACATCCGGTCAACTCCTTTGAACTCGGTGAGGAATGTTGAGACGAAAGAGTGAAGACTACAAGACAACACCCACGACAATGGCAAGAAGGGGAACCCGAGTCAACTCAACATGATCAAATGAAGAATCTACAAGAGAGTATTTTTGGAGAAGCGTTGGATGATCGACAATTATACAAATTGGGAACGGCAACCCAGAGGCTCTTTCAAGTGTTGTGTAACAAAGTGGATGCCTACAGAAACAGTCATAGTCACGAAAGTCAAAATAAGATATAAAACCATTCCAGACAAGAGACATTAAATTTAAGCTTACTGACGGACCAGAAGATGAAGTTTTGTTGTTAGAAGCAGGGCGGAATATGGCCACTATTGGCAAAGAATTTTGGCATCCTAATCAAGAGGGGATACCTAGACAATCATAAGCCTGAGAGTTAAGAAGAGATATGTCGTCGACTCAACTTTGAAGACTTAAAGAGCCACAGAACTAAAGTTTACGGATTAGCCAGAAAGTGGAGGGTAGATTTCATAAACATGGAGGCGGAGTGACTTTCTATAAGACAAGTGAGTTACAACAAAGATTGTGATACAAATATCCAAATGATAGAATCCTGAAAGTAGATTCAAAGGATCAAAGCTGTAAGCAAGATCTTTAACGGTTTTCATTAAGATCTCTGGGAAACTCTCTGGACAACTCTCTTGCTCACAAATGCTACGAATAATAGATTGCACTCCAATCATCTTATAACACGGATCAAGCATAGTACATAGAAACATCAGCATATCCATCTTATTAGAGGAACCCCAATACTTTTCACACTTGGTTTGCATTTGACGGGCTATGTGTTTCAAAGCAAAGTTTGTATTGGAGAGCAACCTATTCAACAGCTTCAAAGTTTTTAAAACATGTAAAATCATGAAGTTGCTTGTGACATATGAAGAGGTTGAGACACGATGTGTCAAATCATAGAACTCCTTTAAGAAACAGACAGGTGATTCAACCTTATCCTAATCTTCTGAACACAAAACACCCAAACCATCTAAATCTGGAACATCCATCCGAAAAAAACTGATTTATACTTCAATGCAATACTCAACATAAAATAAGTTGAATTCCACCTAGTCGAGACATCAAAAATCAAAGAGCACTTGATAGCATGAATTATAGCCTATATTTTGAGGTTTGTTTGGACGTTTTATCTTTCATAATCTACATGATTGTATGTATATTATGTGATTATATTACCATTTCATCTACCTTTGCGGGAATCGAGGTCTACACCTAGTTTTGCTGTAATTGTAAGTAAAATGGCATGTTTTGCATCAAAAAGGAACAAAAGGAGCTATGGAGTCATTGGAGCTACATTGAGGAGCATAAGGAACCATCCAGGAAGCATAGCCATGGATTAAGATTCACTTTGGACCAGTTTTGAGAGATTTCACATTCAGTTGTGACTCACCTCGGTTGACCAGAGATTCATCTCGACCGAGGTGATCCAAAGACGCCGACTCGACCGAGGCGAACACCTAGGACGCGGCGAGAATATTTTATTCTTGGCTGAGATCTTTTATCTTTGGAAGGTGATCTTATATTTTTGGGCTTGGCTCCTGGAAGGAAGAAGATATATTGGATCTTATATTTTACCTATATTTATGGGAATAGATCTTTCTAAGATATATTATCTTTGGAGGGTTATTTTCCTATAAAAAGGGTTGGATTTCCACAAATCCAACATCATGTTATACCATCGATCAGAGTTTATAGTACGCAGCAGCCATACTCCAGTTGGGGAGATTTGAAGAACCTTTTTGAAGGTTGAAGAAGGAAGTCTATAGCTTTTATAGCTTTTGAAGGGTTTTTGTAAGATTATCTTAGATTCCCTTCCTTGTTGTCTTGCCTTGTTGGATTTCTATCCAAGGAACGCTTTGTTGTGATATTTGATTCAGCTATTGAAGTCTTTTCATTAAATTCTTCTTGTTCAAATATTCACCTTCTTCCCATATATTTGATTAATACTTTCATGATGATGAGTGGCTAATTTCCTTGTGTGATTCTAGGGTGATTGGCTGAAGGTTGTGGGAAAAACAATGATAGAATAATCTTAGATTCCAGTAGGACCCTGAAAGTTCGAGTCTTTAACCTTAACCCTAAGCATCTCGCTCAGTCGATGAACATCTCGGCCGGGGTGGAATTTGGCTGACCGAGGTGACTTATCTAATCCTAAACTGAGAGTTAAGTGTTAGAGTTTGCCAAATCCTATTCTTATTGCACCTTTCCTGATCCAATGCAAGCTTAGGATGAGACTTACCCGGTAATTCCTTAGTTTGTGTACCTAAGATCATAAGTATAGGTAATAAAGGTTTATCCTTTATTGGGGTTTGAGTGTGCTTCCATCCCATCTTTGTGAGTTAGCCTGAGACTTACCCGGTAAAGGTTGATTCTATTCCCTTAGATGGTGTGTTAGTTTGAGGTTATAGTTCTTTATCTTAATTCCTTGAGACTTACCCGGTAATAGGAGTTACGGTTTTGGATTAGTGAATAGTGAGACTTACCCGGTGATCTGTTCCACTTTAGTAACACCTTCCCCATGCAAAAATCTCAGCTTTGTCCGCTTATCTTTAGATCTTGAGTTGGAACCACAACTAGATGCTTTAATCCCTAGAATTGCATGTTTGCTTTATTGACTTCTTATTCATCTTTGATTGTTTTAATTGCTCTTGTGGTTAGTAATTACGAAGCTCACCGTTATTGACTTTGTTTCACCGAGTCCCTGTGATCGACCCCTGGAATTTCTTGCTTTTTACTACGATTGACCCGTACACTGCGGGTTCGCATCCTTGTTTTAAGCTTAAGTCTAGGGTTATAAATTTAAAGCTTGCACACACCGTTTGGAGCGAACAAGTTTTTGGCGCCGTTGCCGGGGACTTGGTCTAGACCGAGCCGGTACGGTTTGCTCTTGGGGCACTTGCCCTAGGTTTATGCGAAGAACCCGCACTGGGAAGGAAATCGTTCCTTACGATCCCGAACCGGAAAAGACATACAAGCGACGTTTAAGAGAAGCAAAGATGGCCCAACAAGACAACCGCGATCTTGAGGCCGAATTGAAAGAGGCGTTAGAGCTGCTACGCCTCAGCAGGGAAGAACTAAGGCGAGAGAAGGAAGAAACTCGCACCAAAACTGAAGCAATCGAAGCAGAAATGGCCGTCATACGAGACCAGATTCTACTTCGACCGAGGGACGACCCAGTTCCCGATGCTGGACCGAGGCAGGTCCCAGTTGCTGACCCTCGACCGAGGCAGGTCCCAGTACCTGACGCCCCGGCCGAGATACTTCCACCTCGGATGCCAGTTCGAGATGTTCTTCTTGTAGGAATTCCACAAACCCTAGGTCAAAGGATGGACCCCAATCAACAACTGAGGCGTCCAGGAGTCAACCTAGGAGATCCAGCGGACCATGACTACGAACTTCGACCGCAAGTTCTATCCATGATTCGCCAATGCCAATTCGGAGGGATGGAGAAGGAATCACCACATCAACATCTTCAAAACTACGAGATCTTGATGGAAACCTTGCGACCTTCCAGAATTGAAAATAACAACTACAAGCTAAGACCTTTTTACTTTTCTCTAAAAGATAGAGCTCTTACTTGGTATCAATCTCTTCCTCCAGGTAAAATTGGCACGTGGGAGGAAATGTCTACGGAGTTCTTGACCAAATTCTTTCCCCCCTCAAAGACAGCTGAAATGAGAGGGAAGATAAATGCTTTCATTATGAAAGACAAGGAGAGCTTGTCCAAGTCATGGGAGCGGTTCAAGGATATTCTTTTGGATTGCCCACATCATGGGATTCCAAAGTTAGAGTTATTGGAGATTTACTTCAAAGGACTGGACGGAAGCACCCAGTTCAATCTCCAACTACTCTCCGCCGGTACCTTCATGGACATGGCGATTGACGAGGCTTGGGACTTCATCGAGAAGCAAGCCTTGCATATGGAGAAGTACACCCACCAAGGAGCTGAAGGTGGAGTTAAAAGAGTCAACTTTCAAGAGACTCAATCCAACAACAATCAACTCACGTCTTTGAAGAATGACGTGAAGCAATTGAAGGAACTCTTGGTTGCTCAAACCAAGAAGGAAGAGCAAGGACAAAGGAACAACAACAATGGATACCGTAACAACAACAACGGTTCCCGGAACAACAATTACAACAACAACAATAGAGGGTCCAATAGCAATAATTGGAGGGCGAACAACCAAAATAACGGTAACAATCATTCAAACTCCAACTCTAACGATTCCTCTAACCCTTTCCTCTCTTCCCCCTCTTCTTCTTCTACTCCATTAAAAAGCCAAGGGCAAGGATCAAGTTCGTCTCAACCGGAAAAGAAAGACGCAGTTCTGGAGGCTAACTTAATCAAGCTTAGTGCTATGGAGACTTCTATGACTTCATTTTCGAGGGCCCAAAAGTCCTTCGAACAACAACTTGCAAGTAGGGCGAATGAAGCGCCAAGTGATCCAGGGAAGCTTCCAGCAAAGACGGAAAGCAACCCTAAGGGCCAGTGCATGGCCATAACGACGAGGAGTGGACTCAAAACTGCAGATCCAGTACCTCGTTCGACGCAGACCACCTCGGTCCAGATCCAGTCGAAGAACACCTCGACCGAGATGCCAACCGAGGCGGAGCAACAGAAAGCGGAGGGGAAAACTGAAGTTTATGTTCCACCTCTTGCATACAAACCACCACTTCCATTCCCCCAGTCAAGGGCCAGAGCACATCTAGACAAGCACTTTGGTAAGTTCCTTGACTTGATGAATAAGCTGCATATTAACATTCCTTTCCTTGATGCCATTCTAGGAATGCCCGCCTATGGGAAGTTCTTAAAGGAGATCCTATCAAGGAAAAGGAAATTGGAAGACTTTGGTGAAGTTAGGATGACATCTAAATCCTCGGAGCTTATTAAGATCATGAAGGAGAAGATGCCACCTAAGTTGAGAGATCCCGGCTCATTTAGCATTCCCATTCAAGTTGGGGATGTCACTTGTGAAGCCCTTTGTGATCTAGGAGCCAACGTGAGCATCATACCGCTGGAGCTATGTATGAAGATCGGACTTGGAGAACCCAAGCCGCTCAAGATTCGACTTTATATGGCGGATCGCTCCATCACCCATCCCGTGGGCATCTTAGAGGACGTTCCGGTCAAGTTAGGAAACTTCTATCTACCTATAGACTTTGTCGTACTTGACATTCCCGCAGATTATCCTGTTCCTATTATTCTCGGGAGGCCATTTCTAGCAACTTCGGGTTGCAATGTGGATTGCAAGAACGCCAAGTTGAAATTCAACATTGGTGGCGATGAGGTGGAGTTCGCACTACTTGCAGCCATGAAAGGGGAGCATCTAACTGATGATATCTTTAACATTTACGATGAAGAAGAATCAAGAGAATTGGTGAGCTCTATCCTTATTAACGATCCACTCGAAAGAGTTATTAGCTTCAGTTTAATGGAGGAGTGTATAGATGCTTCTTGTTATGCAGATATACAGAGCTTAAAAGCACTGGAAGAAGATCCAGGTGCAAGAACTGAGAAGCTAATCCAGGAGACGAAGATCTCCAGTTTCGGTTCCAGTTGCAGTACCTCGACCGAGGCACTTCCTGGACTGAGTGAGGCGACTGAAGAACATCTCGGTCAACGCCTCTGCACCTCGACCGAGGTCGATTGCGAGATGATGTCAACTGAGACTACTGAGAATAACAAACTTCTTACTCCCTTCTCAGACATTCATCCTCAGTTGGTGGACATTCGATCCACCAACTTTCTGATAAAAACGGACCTTGGTATGCTGATATCGTGAATTACCTTGTATGCCAGGAATCACCGCCCGGATTGACGTACTCTCAAAAGAAGAGATTCTTCAAGGAAGTGCGACATTATTACTGGGACGAGCCGCTGCTATTCAAGTGTAGACCGGATGGGATGCTTCGAAGATGCATTCCGGAAGATGAAGTTAATAGCGTCATACGGCATTGCCATTCACTTCCTTGTGGAGGACATGCTAGTACCGATAAAACATGCGCTAAGGTATTACGTTCCGGTTTCTTTTGGCCTACATTATTTAAGGATGTACAAACTTTTGTTGTCTCTTGTGATGCATGCCAAAGAACAGGAAATTTATCAAGGAGGAACGAGATGCCACTTAATAACATCCAGGAGGTGGAAATCTTCGATGTATGGGGGATTGACTTCATGGGACCTTTCCCATCCTCCGGAGGAAACCTCTATATCCTTCTTGTGGTTGATTACGTCTCTAGATGGGTTGAAGCCATTGCCTCTCCCACTAATGACGCCAAGGTGGTTGTGAAGTTCCTAAACAGGACCATCTTCCCACGGTTTGGAACTCCACGCATCATCATCAGCGATGGAGGAACACATTTCATCAACCGGAAGTTCAAAGCACTTCTATCGAAGTATGGGGTAACCCACAAGGTATCAACTGCTTATCACCCTCAAACTAGTGGACAGGTCGAGATCTCGAATAGAGAAATCAAAGCAATTATGGAGAAGACCGTCTCTAGAACGAGGAAGGATTGGTCCATGAAATTGGACGATGCTCTTTGGGCGTATAGGACCGCATTTAAGACTCCCATAGGTACCACCCCTTATAATTTGGTATATGGAAAGTCTTGCCATTTGCCCGTTGAATTGGAACACAAAGCGTATTTGGCGATCAAATGGTTGAACTTCGACATTAAGGAGGCCGGCGAGAAGCGACTATTGGAACTCAACGAGCTGGAAGAGCTGCGTTTGAACGCCTATGAGAATGCCAAAATCTATAAGGAAAGGACGAAGAGATGGCATGACAAGCGTATCATCCCAAAAGAGCTTAACGAAGGAGACTTAGTTCTACTCTTCAACTCCCGCCTCCGCCTTTTTCCAGGTAAGTTGAAATCAAGATGGACCGGACCTTATGTTGTGAAACATGTTTTTCCTCATGGTGCAGTTGAAATATGGGGCGAAACTAGCGGAAGCTTCAAGGTCAACGGTCATAGACTTAAGAAGTACCAACCAGAAACTCCGGTTGAGGAGGTTGCACCGATATACGTCATTTGATGACGCATAATGGTCCAGCTAGCGACCTTAAACCAAGCGCTTCTTGGGAGGCAACCCAAGGTATTGCTTTCTTTTCCCTTTTTCTAGTTTAGCTTAGATAGTTTGCTTTTGCTTTGTTTTGTTTGTTTTTGGCGTCCTAGACAGATAACAGGGGACATCTAAGGAAGGAGCATAACTGGAAGTACAGAAGTTCGAGAGTTCGAGAAGACGAAGTTTGACTGAGACACCTCGGTCCAGTCGAGACCATCTCGACCGAGTTGATTCTTGAGCAACCGAGGCGACTAGGGTTTCTGCAGAACCACCTCGGTCCGTACCACCTCGGTCCAGTCGAGACCATCTCGACCGAGGTGACAGCAGTTCCAGGAATAGTATAAAAAGGGAAAAATTTCTGTTTTCATTTTTTTACCCTCTTCAACTCGACCGGGGCGCCTCTCCACCTCGCTTCCTCGAATCTTGCTCGTTTTCGAAGATTTCTGCTTCCAAACTACGATTGAAAGGTAGAGGATCCCATTGCAAGTACAGATCTGCGAAGAAATCGAACGAATCGACCGAAACGAGGTAAAAACAGTCGAAACCCTAACTCGTTCATTCGTTTCGATTTGGGCTTTGGTTGCCCTTGCATCTGCTGAGAAAAGTCTTAAGTACCCCATAGGAAGCAATTGTAGTGATTTTTGGGGGAAAAGAACTGGATTTCTTAAAATTGAATCGCGAACTGCTTCCGCCTCGGTCCAGTCGAACTGCGCCTCGGCCGAGGTGATTCCTGAGACTTGTCAGTGACCGAGGTGATCTGACAGTAGCTAAGTGAAAATGAGTTCTGAACGTCGCCTTGCCCTCAGGGATAGATCCTCTCCTTCCCCTTCTTCCTCTTCTTCCCGACCTTACCGTCCGGTGATCCATGAGAGACACCAGGTTGACTATGACCGTATAGCTAGCCGTCCAGTGATTGCACCATATTTCCTGGACGTGTCCGCTTTTGATTGCCTAGGGGTAGATGGAGACCTTAGGAGGATGATTACCACAGTTGGGCTGGATCAGTTTACTGAGATCCGAGCCCCAGCCTACTTGGAGCCGACCTTAGAGTTCGTTAGCTCCTTCACCTACCTTCCCACAGAGCAATATGTGAAGTACCGGTTGATGAACCGGAACTTCTTAGTACCGCTCGAGGTTTGAAGAGACATCTTCGGCTTTCCTGAGCCCACCGCCACTGACTTCCCTTCCCGATCTGTAGCTAGGGAGTTCTGGGGGCAGATAGCCCATATTGTTGAGCATGCAGACAGATGGCGCCCTGGAGATTCCAGGGAGAAGGTCATCTTCCACCTAGCCTTTAGGTTAGCCCATAGGATATTCAGCGAGACACTTCTGGCGCGTACTGAGACGCCCCAGAAGATCCGACAGGGCGAGCTTTTCAGTCTATACTGTATGGTTCCGGGGGGTTTCCCAGACTTTGGCTTGATCTTGGCAGAGGACCTGCACAAGATCAAGGCTAAAGCGAAGGGAGACATCTGCTACGGAGGGCTTGTCACCCACATAGCTGCTTTTCATGACCTGGACCTCAGCGTCTGTACGATGGTGGCGGCTCCGAAGCCGCTTGGATTGCAGGAGATGATCACTCGGCGGATTCTCGTCCCCCGAGGTTTGACTACTCCATATGTGGCTATGCCGTGGGAGCTGACTGCGCCACAGGGGATCCGATGGTCTGCCCAATTCACCGTTTATGACCCGCATTATTGGCAGACAACTTGGGCTCCACTGATGGAGGATTATAGGGAGGCAACAGCTGCCCCAGCTGAGGAGGAGGAGGAGGCTGATGACGAGGATACAGTGGATGAGAGAGATGGTGGAGTCCCGATGGATACAGGGACAGATACTGCAGGGACGAGCGCACCGCCGATTATAGATCTGGATGATGATGATGAGACTGAGCATGCACCAGCTGATGCACCTGCCACTTCTCCAGTTAGACCTGCTAGACGCAGGAGACACAGAGTGAGGGATCCAGATGCCCACAGACGGATCGATGACCTGATGAATCAGGTTATTGATTCGTATGCTGCTTTGTCGTTGGATATCCGCGAGATGTAGGAGCGGCAGCATTATCAGCACATTATGGCCCAGCTTCAGTTCGAGCGCATCATGGGTCATCCATTCGACCCGACTCAGTATCCATACGTGCCACCACCACCACCACCGGATCGCGACTATTGATGAGCTGCAGGATTTTCTTTATTATATTTTTATGCAGTTCAGCTATTTATCCGGTGAGTACTCTTATTTTTAGACTTATATTGACCCACTGGGACAGTGTGTCCCAAGTATGGGGTATTCGATGTACTTATTTGATGACTATTTGATGTATTTATTCGATGACTTGATGTATGATTACTTTATCGGATATTTTCATGTTTATGCTCCACTTCTGCATTTATATGATTATCTGAGATTGCATGCATATTTACAGGTTATTTGATTGAGAAAAACATCGAAACTGGAAAAAAAATGGTTTTAAAAAAAAAATGTTTTTGACCTCGACCGAGTCAGTCTTGACCAAACGAGGCGTTCCACCTCGGTTGACCCAAGAACACCTCGACCGAGGTGGATTAACTGAGAGTTTTCGAAAACGATTTTTGTGTTGCTTATCTAGATATGATCTCAGTGAAGATCTTGCTTACTGACTGGTTTTAAATTCTTTATGTGTTTGAAAGGTTTTATAATATGTTTAAGTTGCTAAAAGCTTTGTTTGAAATTATTGGCATGTTTAATACTTTGTTTTATCTAAATTATGTTGAATTTGAAGGTTGACACCACATCATGAGTTCTCTCACTTTCTTCCTGGAAAGACCAAGGCAATTCATTCTTCTCTCTTCTTCTTCTTGATCATGCTTAGCCCCTCATATACATTTTGCCTCCCTTTACCTATCCGGGAATTTGGAAGCAAGCGAAGTGGTGAAAGCAAGTGAAGTTAAAGATTGAGAAGTTGGCTGGAAGTGAAAGTGTTAGAAAGTAATAATAGGTTTGGGGAAGTCAATCATGATGATGAGTAACTCGGCACCATTCACATAGCCGGGTGTTTGTGTCTTGCCAAAGTCGGATTGAGCGATATTCCTAACGGGTCATGGTATGTGCATCAAGGGTTTGATGCATCTCAAGAAATTGATGATTGCGGATTTCCTAGGCTTCGGTTATTGTGCACCTCTGTCCATGCATCCCAAAAAGTAAAGTAAAAAGAAAAAAAAGTGGAATAAGCAAAGCTTATTGGTGGAAGATGTTGCAAGTCAAAGTGGAAGTGAAGTTCATCATTTTCCCGGATTCTAGCACCACATTACCTTACATACATCCCTACCCTACACGTTTCTTGACCTTTTCTTTTGGGAAGCCCTTGAGACCTTGAGCTTGTTGATTGACTTAGTGGATTAAACTGGATTATACATGATTAATTTTGATGATTATGACTTATTATGCATTCCATGGTTTTATGCAAAGATGAACAACTTTCCTATATTTATAAAATGTTTTGATCATATTTTGATTTTAAATTCCATGAAGTATTCTCTTAGAGTGATCTATGATTGTAGCACACCATAAAAATGTTTTTGAAAGACTTTTCATTGATTTTCATGACTTATAATCCATTCTACCTTGTCTTCTATATGCGGAACTTGTTGGGGACAAGCAAGGGCTAAGTATGGGGTATTTTGATAGCATGAATTATAGCCTATATTTTGAGGTTTGTTTGGACGTTTTATCTTTCATAATCTGCATGATTGTATGTATATTATGTGATTATATTACCATTTCATCTACCTTTGCGGGAATCGAGGTCTACACCTAGTTTTGCTGTAATTGTAGGTAAAATGGCACGTTTTGCATCAAAAAGGAACAAAAGGAGCTATGGAGTCATTGGAGCTACATTGAGGAGCATAAAGAACCATCCAGGAAGCATAGCCATGGATTAAGATTCACTTTGGACCAGTTTTGAGAGATTTCACATTCAGTTGTGACTCACCTCGGTTGACCAGAGATTCATCTCGACCGAGGTGATCCAGAGACGCCGACTCGACCGAGGCGAACACCTAGGACGCGGCGAGAATATTTTATTCTTGGCTGAGATCTTTTATCTTTGGAAGGTGATCTTATATTTTTGGGCTTGGCTCATGGAAGGAAGAAGATATATTGGATCTTATATTTTACCTATATTTATGGGAATATATCTTTCTAAGATATATTATCTTTGGAGGGTTCTTTTCCTATAAAAAGAGTTGGATTTCCACAAATCCAACATCATGCTATACCATCGATTAGGGTTTATAGTACGCAGCAGCCATACTCCAGTTGGGGAGATTTGAAGAACCTTTTTGAAGGTTGAAGAAGGAAGTCTATAGCTTTTATAGCTTTTGAAGGGTTTTTGTAAGATTATCTTAGATTCCCTTCCTTGTTGTCTTGCCTTGTTGGATTTCTATCCAAGGAACGCTTTGTTGTGATATTTGATTCAGCTATTGAAGTCTTTTCATTAAATTCTTCTTGTTCAAATATTCACCTTCTTCCCATATATTTGATTAATACTTTCATGATGATGAGTGGCTAATTTCCTTGTGTGATTCTAGGGTGATTGGCTGAAGGTTGTGGGAAAAACAATGATAGAATAATCTTAGATTCCAGTAGGACCCCGAAAGTTCGAGTCTTTAACCTTAACCCTAAGCATCTCGCTCAGTCGATGAACATCTCGGCCGGGGTGGAATTTGGCTGACCGAGGTGACTTATCTGATCCTAAACTGAGAGTTAAGTGTTAGAGTTTGCCAAATCCTATTCTTATTGCACCTTTCCTGATCCAATGCAAGCTTAGGATGAGACTTACCCGGTAATTCCTTAGTTTGTGTACCTAAGATCATAAGTATAGGTAATAAAGGTTTATCCTTTATTGGGGTTTGAGTGTGCTTCAATCCCATCTTTGTGAGTTAGCTTGAGACTTACCCGGTAAAGGTTGATTCTATTCCCTTAGATGGTGTGTTAGTTTGAGGTTATAGTTCTTTATCTTAATTCCTTGAGACTTACCCGGTAATAGGAGTTACGGTTTTGGATTAGTGAATAGTGAGACTTACCCGGTGATCTGTTCCACTTTAGTAACACCTTCCCCATGCAAAAATCTCAGCTTTGTCCGCTTATCTTTAGATCTTGAGTTGGAACCACAACTAGATGCTTTAATCCCTAGAATTGCATGTTTGCTTTATTGACTTCTTATTCATCTTTGATTGTTTTAATTGCTCTTGTGGTTAGTAATTACGAAGCTCACCGTTATTGACTTTGTTTCACCGAGTCCCTGTGATCGACCCCTGGAATTTCTTGCTTTTTACTACGATTGACCCGTACACTGCGGGTTCGCATCCTTTTTTTAAGCTTAAGTCTAGGGTTATAAATTTAAAGCTTGCACACACCGTTTGGAGCGAACAACACTTAATCTTTATGTTATCACCTATAAGTCGAAAAGCAACTAATCTAGGAGGAGAACCCCTAACATACTTGACTGCAGCTCGCACCTTCTCCACATAATCATCACACTCTTTCATACCATCTTGAACAATTAGATTAATAATATGCGCCACCCATCTCATATGCAAATGATTCCCCTTAAGAATGCAACCATTATCTTTTGAAATATTCTTAAGGTAATTGCATGCCACATCATTCGAAGATGCATTATCAATAGTTACTGTAAGAAATTTACTTGACAATCCCCAATTACTTAAACAATCATCAAGTGCCCTACCTATAGTCTCCCCCTTATGACTTGAAATTAGACAAAAATTAATAATCCTTTTCTGTAATTTCTTGTCATCATCAATAAAATGGACAATGATACACATATAGTTATCCCTTGCCAACGTCCATGTATTTGTCGTCAAACACCCACTCTGAGATAACTTTCCTAGATATTCTTTCATCTTCTCTCGCTCTTTCACAAACAGTTTAAAAAAGTCTCTTGTTATTGTAGTTCGTGAAGGCGTTGAAAATGAAGGGCAAGTGGAGAAAAATGCTTCTCGTAGGCCATCTTTCTCTACGGCTCTAAAAGGCATCTCATCCCTAATAATCATTTGTACCACTTTTTCCCTAATATGGTTCTCATCAAATGACCAATTTGCATTTCTCAACCTATCGTCCATATTGGGGAGGGTAAGGGAAGTTCGATTACCTTTGTTTACCAGATTCTTCTCACACTTATAAAAATAATTATGTACATTGTTTCGTACCATTCTTGTTCGAGTCACAAGCATAGACGTTCCCACATTGATTGCATTTAGCTTGAGGAGTATATTGTCATCATAAAACTCTGTATAGCCAACCCAATATTCTTTTCTTGTGGCTCTTTGATTGGAGACTGGATTGGATCGACTTTGTCCCCATGACGAGCCATCCTATGTTGTAGATCCAACTGATGCACCATTCCCCATGAAATCATCGCCCAAAGCCTCCTCAAAGGATTCTAGATATTCACGTGATGGGTCGGGATAATCTTCTGTGTTGAAAGTTACTCTTCGTGAGTTAGAACTTGCCATCTATTTAGAAACAAATAGCAACTCAAATCAGAAGATATACACAAAACTTACAGTAGAAGCTAAAAAATTACAACAGAAGTTAAAAAATTTTACAGCAAAAGCTAAAAACTCAAGAAAAAAATTTACAAAAGAAACTGCGGATTGCAATCAAAGAATTGTCTTGGTGTTTGAGATCATAGAAGCTGTCTGTTACGTCTAGGAATGGTGTACGCGAAAGCTTTAAATTTATAACTTGTTATATTTCTCCTAACTCCTAGCGAACCCGCAGTGTACGGGACATTTTGTAGTAGGGATAGTATTCCGAGGTCGAACACAAAGACTGAGGTGAGATTGAATCGATTAATGACTAAGGATAGTGAAGATCTAGACTAAGAAAAGAGAAAGGAATAAATAAATGAAAATCTCAATGTTTTTGGGTTTGTTTTTAGGTGATCAATCAAAGATCACAAATCATGCGAAATCAACAATCAACTAAGCTAACACCACAAGTAAACAAGCAAATACGAGATATGTAATCAAGAGGAGAAAACGGATTCTAGGGGTCAGAGATTCCGGTTATGGCATAGGACTCAAGCTATCTAATCATTCCTTGGATCAACTATAGTTTGTTGGGAGTGAGCGTTTCTAGATTGGGATCAATCACTGGGTAGGTCTCATGGTCCACTAGTCCGTTCCTAAGGTCTCATCACCGGGTAAGTCTCAAAGAGCCTAAGGATAGGAATTCTACACAAACCGGATGGTTATTTAGGGATCTAACCTCTCCTCACCGGGTAAGTCTCGGGAAGGCAAGTCCTAAACACCTATCCTAGCACACTCAGTCCAATAGCGGCTTGTGAGGCTCACTACTACCTAGAGTTCGTCATCTTCGGTATCTAAGAGTAAGAATTACCGGGTAGGTCTCTTCTAACACTTAGTTGCTAACACTAGGTCACCCTAGGATAGATTTAACTCAACAAACACTAGGATTTCAACAATCTAACAACCTAACACTTGGATTTATCATTACAAGCAAGTTAATCAAAATCACGGGGTGTTCATCAAGATCCACGGCCGTGGTTTGTCTAAAACAAATTGTGGTTTCTAACAGTGACTAGGTTCAATCAAACGAATCATCCAAGCATACATTTAAGTCTATTCTATCATAGTCCAAGCCATAACCATCCTTTCCTTACCCTAGAATCGCATCTATTTAGCCAACAACATACATCATCACAATCAAAATCATCAAGCATAAAATCAGGGCATCCATTTACAAGAAAATGAAGAGAAAGAGATGAACAAGTAGAACAAGGAAAACCAAGCTGAATATGAGATTTAGAAAGACTCACAACCCTTCAAAGGAAGGTTCAATCGATTCTTACAACCCTAGAAAACGATTCCGATAATCTTCACTCTACAATCTATCAAGGACTAATAATGGTGTGCTCTTCTCTTCTTCTCCAATGGAACTTTTCTTCTCCTCCAATGGAACTTTTCTTCTCCTCCAAGAGTAACTCCAATCCAAGCTTCCAATTGAGAGAATCTTCTTGTTGAGAGTGTGTGTGAGAGAATGGTAGTCAGTATGGATGTGCCTCCCTAACAGCCTTGCAGGACCACCTTTTATACTACAAATTTGCAAGAGTCGGCCATGAAGATCGTGGCACAGCTGTCACAACCGTCTGGCAAAAACCACGGCCCATTTCCACGCCCGTGGAAGTCCCAGTGGCCGTGGTTTTGGTGCCTTTGTTTGTTTTGGATCATTAAGTCACGATTTGGTGCATGGCATACAACAACAAGGTCCCATGAGTCCTCCTTAGCCCCTAGCTTGCATTCCAATGAGTCTGAAGGTGTGTTATCTCGAGGAACGATCCTCGAACGTATCGATTAAGCTCCTAAATCTCCCAAAATACCTACAAAGCATGCAAAAGTCCGTGTAGACGTCTATCTCGATAAAATACATGAATTGAGTGCAAATCGTCACGAACTAGTACAAACCATGCATGAATGAGCGGAAAAACTATCTAAATGAGTGCCTAAACCTAAGTCATAAATCGTGTTATCAAAAATACCCCATACCTAAGGTTTGCTCGTCCCCGAGCAAGTCCCAACTATAGACTAAGAGATGACATGATTTATGCATGCAGAAAAACAACAAAATCTTTTTGGAGTTGTGATTCTAATATTGGATCACCTTCGTAGTCATGTTTCATGGTAATGGACAAGCAATCATGTATCAAATAAATGAAGGCATGGAAAGACAATTATACTTAACTAGAAAGCATGCATGAAACGTAAAAATGAAGAAGTCAAGATGATCATGAGCATATTCAATCTCGATCACTAAGCCTTACACACATGCAAATAGGTCACAAGGGCTTGTGAAATGAGAGGCCAAGAAACGTTGTGATTAGGTGGGGATTTTTCTAGGTTATGTGATGCTAATCCGGGAATGGAACTAACTCCACAATTTTGTCTTTGATCAACTTCCCACAAGTGTATATTTTCTGCATCTTTTCTTTCTTTTCTTTTCTTTTTCTTTCACTTATTTTTGAGACAATGGCATTGGTGTACAAAAGCCGAAACCTTGGTGATTAGCCGTCCTTGGGCTTTTTTATTTTTTGAGGTGCATCCACACCGAGCACACATACCAAAGCTCGTTAGGACTATCGGTTTATTTGACTTTGGCAAGGCACAAACACCCGATTATGTGAATGGTGACGAGTTACTCGTCATTTAAACCAACGTCCCCAAACCCATATTTTTCTCTACACTTTCACAACAAATTCAGCACTTCATTCATAACATTCTTTCAACAACAACTTCACCCCACACTTGCTTTTCACACACTCAACACACTAACATGCTCTTATTCCTGGATGGGTCAAAAGAGGTCAAATTTATATCAATTGAAGTGCTAAAACAACATGATCAAGATGAGAAGTAGAGAAAGATGCATTGCCTTAATCATTCCTAGATGATGTGCAAGAACTAGCATGTAATTTCGATTTTCAATACTCAATCCAATCAAGGCAAACATCATAATCACAAACCATTCATGGGATTCAAGATAAGTACTTCAAGTCCACATATGCATTCATCAATTCAACACATAAGGCCGTCCATAGCCAATCCACAAGACAATTTCATCATAAGGGTCATTCCCAAGCTTAGAAGCACTAAAAATCTTTAAAATTTTCTGATTTTTTTTTTTGGATTTTTCGAAATGTGTATGTACAATGCAAGTCATAATGAAGCATGTGACTAAAAGAAACTACCCTAGATGTTAATCATGCAAAAGATCATGCAAACCCCACCCCATACTTAGAAACACATTGTCCCCAATGTGTAAATGAAGTAAAGAAGAGTGAAAGAGGGTTCTCACAATGTAAAAATGGTTTGCTTTGGTATTTGGGATTACTCAAGTGGATTGATGGTGGATGATCCTATCAATAATGGTAGAGAGCTCTAAATGATCATCATGGCGTCGGGACCCGCGCTAGGCACCGCTAGCCGTCCAAGTTCCGTGTCCGCTCCACCCATAATTGATGAGGGACTCATCATCATCATCCACTTGCCATGCAAGGTTTCCATGCTACCAAGACTCTAGCACACACACAAGGCACACCAAACACACAAAAACAGAAAAATCAAAAACAAAAACGAAAAGGGGAAAAATGTCTACCGATGGGTTGCCTCCCATCAAGCGCTTCTTTAAGGTCATTAGCTTGACCAAACTCGGGGGCGTCTCACTCAAGGTGAAGTGGGGCAATCATATACACCGGAGCTTCCGGGATATACTTCTTCAATCGGTGCCCATTCACCTTAAAGTCTCCACAATGCTCCCCTCCTATCTCAACCGCTCCATGGGGAAAGATCTTCTTCACCACATAAGGACCCGTCCACCTCGACTTTAGCTTTCCGGGGAAGAGCCGCAGCCTTGAGTTGAATAGAAAGACAAGGTCGCCTTCACTCAACTCCTTCTGGATGAGATGCTTGTCATGTCAACGTTTGGTCCTTTCTTTATAGATCCGGGCGTTTTCATAGGCATCCAACCGGATCTCCTCAAGAGCGTTCATATCAAGCAACCTCTTCTCTCCGACCTCCTTGAGGTCAAAATTCAACCACCTTATAGCCCAATATGCTCTATGCTCCATCTCCACCGGAAGGTGGCAAGACTTGCCGTAGACTAGCTTGTAGGGAGTGGTGCCAATTGGTGCTTGAAAGCGGTTCTATATGCCCACAAAGCATCATCGAGCTTCATAGCCCAATCCTTTCTCGTCCTAGAAACCGTCTTCTCAAGAATTCCCTTTATCTCCCGGTTGGAGATCTCCACTTGACCACTAGTTTGGGGATGGTAAGGTGTTGCCACCTTATGAGTCACCCCATACTTAGCCAAAAGTGTCCCGAAGTTCCTATTAGTGAAGTGCTTCCCTCCATCACTTATGATCACCCTTGGTGTTCCAAACCTAGGGAAGATCACTCGGTTGAAGAACCGCACCACAACCTTGGCATCATTTGTGGGAGAGGCGATTGCCTCCACCCATCTCGAAACATAGTCCACCGCCAATAGGATGTAGAGGTTGCCACATGAAGAAGGAAATGGTCCCATGAAGTCCACACCCCACACATCAAATATTTCAACTTCTTGTATGTTGTTCAAGGGCATCTCATTCCTCCTTGAGATGTTGCCCGTCCTTTGGCAAGCATCACAAGCTACCACAAAATTCGGCACATCCTTGAACAAACTTGGCCAATAGAACCCAGATTGCAACACCTTAGCACATGTCTTGTGTGAGCTAGCATGGCCTCCATATGGCAAGGAATGACAATGGCGGATCACACTCTCTACCTCATCTTCCGGTATGCATCTTCTAAAAACTCCATCCGGTCCTCTCTTGAACAAAAGCGGTTCACTCCAATAGTAATGCCTCACATCTTTGAAGAACTTCTTCCTTTGGGCATAGGATAAACCGGGAGGCACCTCCTCACACACAAGGTAGTTCACGATGTCGGCATACCATGGCTCATTACCCCTTGACACTTGAAACAAGCACTCCTCCACCATTTGCAATTGCTCATCCCGGAATGAGTCATCAATCGGGATGTCATCTCTCTCAAGCTCCAATGGTGGGAGTCTACTAAGGTGATCTACCACAGAATTTTCGGATCCCTTCTTGTCCCGGATTTCCAAATCAAACTCTTGAAGAAGAAGGATCCACCGAATCAACCGAGGCTTGGCATCCTTCTTTGTAAGGAGATAACGGATCGCAGCATGATCCGTATAAACAATGACCTTCGCTCCAACAAGATATGAGCGGAACTTCTCAAATGCGTACACAACCGCTAGCAACTCTTTCTCGGTGGTAGCATAATTGAGTTGGGCATCATCTAGCGTCTTGCTAGCATAATAGATGGCATGTGTAATCCCATCTTTCCTTTGTCCCAAAACAGCCCCAACGGCTACATCACTTGCATCACACATGATCTCAAACGGTAGACTCCAATCCGGAGGTTGCATGATAGGGGCGGAGATCAAAGCATTCTTCAACCTACAAAAAGCCTCAAGGCAATCCTTGGAGAAAACAAACTCAACATCTTTCATTAGTAGGTTAGTAAGAGGCTTAGAAATCTTAGAGAAATCTTTAATGAATCTCCGGTAAAAACCGGCATGCCCTAGAAAACTCCTCACCCCCTTCACCGAGGTAGGTGGTGGCAACTTCTCTATCGTCTCTATCTTAGCCCTATCAACCTCAATGCCACGGTTGGACACTAGGTGTCCCAACACAATTCCTTCACTTACCATGAAGTGGCATTTCTCCCAATTCAAGACTAGATTAGTCTCCTCACATCTCTTAAGCACTAGAGACAAGTTAGCTAGGCAATCATCAAAGGAAGATCCATAAACAGAAAAATCATCCATAAACACTTCCATGATGTTTTCAATATACTCAAAAAAGATAGCCATCATACACCTTTGAAAGGTGGCGGGTGCATTACACAACCCAAATGGCATTCTCCTATATGTAAATGTACCCCAAGGATATGTGAATGTGGTTTTTTCTTGATCATCGGGGTGAATAGGGATTTGGAAGAATCCACTATAGCCATCTAAGTAACAAAAATGGGAATGTTGAGCTAATCTCTCTAACATTTGGTCAATGAAAGGAAGAGGGAAGTGATCTTTCCTAGAGGCAACATTTAGTTTCTTATAGTCTATACACATCCTCCATCCCGTAACCGTTCTAGTTGGGATTAGTTCATTATTCTCATTGGTTACTACGGTCATCCCACCCTTCTTAGGAACCACATGCACGGGACTAACCCACTTACTATCCGAAATCGGGAAAATGATTCCCGCATCTAGCAATTTAAGGATCTCTTTCTTGACTACTTCTTTCATGATAGGGTTTAGTCTTCTTTGAGGTTCAATTGAAGGTTTACGATTATCTTCCATCAAGATCTTATGCATGCACAAAGAAGGTTTAATGCCAACTAAATCATCAATGGTATAGCCAATAGCCTTCCTATGCAATCTCAACTCATGCAACAATCTACTCAACTCATCATCATTCAAGCATGCATTAACAATCACCGGATATATAGAATTCTCACCAAGAAAAGCATACTTAAGATGAGAGGGGAGGGGTTTAAGTTCAAGTTTAGGAGGACCTTTATCGAGTGGAGACGATCCGTATAATGTTGGTTGAGATGAATCCAAAGCTTTGGAAGACTCCACAAGACTCCTTGAAGCTTGATCAACAACCAATGCAGTTTCTGGGGAAACCACGGGCAAAATTACGGGCTCTGGCATAACCACGGCCGTGGTTCTTGCAAAGCTTGCATTTCGAAGCATTCCAGAGAGTTCCACGGGTCTTTCCACGGGTGTGGTTCTTGGTCCCAGTCCGTGGTTCCTACATGAATTCAGCACACTTTCGTGGACTTCAAATTCAGCTCTTGTCTCCTTTTCTAATGCTTCCAAAGCCTTGATTTCTTCATTGCAAGCCTCCTCAACTCCTTCCTCCATCAAACTTAAGCTAAGAACCTTCTCCAAGGGGTCCTTGATCAAGATCAAGCTCACAACTTCTCTAGACTCCTCTTGCTCGACAATGTTGAATACATCCTCATCAAGGGTTGGCCCTTTCATCATTGTGGATAATTTGAACTTGATATTCTCTTCTCCAATGTTGAAGGAGAGAATTCCAATTTTACAATCCACCAAGCATCCGGAAGTGGCTAGGAAAGGTCTCCCCAAGATGATGGAAACCGGATAGTCCGCCGGGATGTCCAAAACAACGAAGTCTATTGGCACATAGAACTTCCCGAGTTGCACCGGTATGTCCTCCAAGATTCCAACCGGGTGAGTGATCGAACGGTCCGTCATGTAAAGGGTCATCTTGACCGGCTTTGGCTCTCCTAGCCCAACCTTGTTGCAAAGTGCAAGCGGTATGATGCTTACACTAGCCCCAAGATCACATAGGGCTTTACACTTCACTTTTCCCACTCCGATTGGCACACAAAAAGATCCCGGATCTCTTAGCTTAGGAGGCATCTCCTCCTTCATGGTTTGGATCAATTCCGAGGACCTCTTCGTCATCCTCACTTCCCCATACTCCTCCAACTTCCTCTTGTTGGAGAGTATTTCTTTTAAAAACTTGCCATATGCCGGCATACCTAAGATAGCATCCATGAACGGAATATTAATATGCAATTTAGACATAAGTTCAAAGAATTTACCAAAGTGTTTGTCCAAGCGAGCTCTTGCTCGTGATTGAGGGAACGGAAGTGGTGGCTTGTATGGAGGCGGTGCCACATATGTTGGCTCATCTTCCTTGTTCTTTCCTCCATCTTCTTGCAAAGTCTCTTCCTCTATCACCACTTGCTTCCCCTTGTCACTTCCCTTAGGTAAGGGATCCTTCATGCTCAACCCACTCCTTGTTGTGATGGCCAACACTTGGCCTCTTGGGTTGTCTTCGGTTCTTCCGGGAAGCTTTCCCAGATCTCTATGAGCTTCACCTGCCTTTTGGAACACTTGTGCTTCCAAAACCTTTTAAGCCTTAGAAATAGAAGTCACCGTGCTCTCAAGACCACTCAACCATCCAAGCAATTGCTCAAACATCATCTCGGTTCTATCCTTTGGAGGTTGAGTGAATCTGGGTGGAGGTTCTTGTGAAGCCTTTGGTGGTGGAGCTGCGCTTGTGGAAGCGGGAGGGTTCAAGGCTCCATCCGGGTTAGAATAGGAAAACCCGGGATGGTTGTGGTTAGGCCGGTAATTGTTGAATTGCCGGTTGTTGTTGAAGTTCCTTGGGCCTTGATAGTTGTTGTAATTGCCCCTTCCCATATAGTTCACATCTTCCTCCTTGGAAGACAAGTTTGCTTGCACTTGCACTTGAGAGGTTGCTTGATTCTTCAAAGTTGTAGTGCACAACTCCCTCAAAGATTTTAACTCATTGTTGATTGCATCAAGCTTGAAATTACTCATGGTGATTTCACTCACCTCATATGCTCCCGCTTTCCTCCCGTCACTTTTCCTATGGGAGTACTTCTCAATCACCAAAGCTTATTTCTCTACAAACTCCCAAGCTTCATCTACATTCTTTTCCATGAAAGTCTCACCGGAAAGAGATTGAAGCTTGAATTGGCTATCTTCACCAAGTCCTTTGAAGTAGATTTCCAAAAGCTCTATTTTCGGTATACCATGGTGTGGACAATCTAGGAGAAGGTCTTTGAACCTCTCCCAAGACTTGAATAAACTCTCTCTATCCTTCATCATGAAGGCATTGATCTTCCCTCTTAACTCGGTAGTCTTGGAAGGTGGGAAGAACTTTGTCAAAAACTCGGTTGTCATCTCCTCCCAAGTACTCACCCGCCCTTGTGAAATAGATTGATACCAAGCCAAGGCTTTATCCTTAAGTGAGAAGGAGAAAGCCCTAAGCTTATGGTTGTTGCTCTCCAATCTAGGCGGTCTTAGAGTCTCCATCAAGATCTCATAGTTCATCAAGTGTTGATGAGGAGACTCTCCTTCCATCCCTCCAAATTGATTATGCCGGATCATTTGTAGAACTTGAGGGCGGAGCTCGTAATCATGGGTTGCGGGATCTCCTAAGTTCAGACCCGGACGGTGTGCTCTTTGTGCCGGATCCATACGTTGCCCTAACGTTTGTGGCTCTTCAATAGAAATGGGCACAGCCCGAATATTAGCCGCCGGCTGCGGTTGTGGTGGTGGTGGCAGAGGTTCTTGAGGGTTAGGTTCTCTTCGCACAAGAGCTTGCCTAATCTCTTCAATCTCCCTCCTAATTGCTTCTTGCCTCTCATTGGCAAGTCTCCTTTCATTCTCCAAAGCTTCATCCCTTATCCTAATTTGCTCTAAAGCCTCATCCAACTCAGCTTGGAGATCTCTTCCGGCCATCTCTTTTCCTTTTCTAATGCTCCTGGATCTAGATCTAAGGGTTTTCTCCGGTTCGGGATCGAATGGAGCTAAATCCTTACCACGAGATCTTCGCATGCACCTAAAGATTGAGAGATGTCCTGAAAAGAAAAGACACAAACCAAACGAGATCAAAAGCAACAAGAAAGACCTACACTATAAACAATCACAAACAACGACTCAATCTTAACCTAGTCCCCGGCAACGGCGCCAAAAAACTTGTTACGTCAAGGAATGGTATACGCGAAAGCTTTAAATTTATAACTCGTTATATTTCTCCTAACTCCTAGCGAACCCGCAGTGTACGGGATGTTTTGTAGTAGGGATAGTATTCCGAGGTCGAACACAAAGACTGAGGTGAGATTGAATCGATTAATGACTAAGGATAGTGAAGATCTAGACTAAGAAAAGAGAAAGGAATAAATAAATAAAAATATCAATGTTTTTGGGTTTGTTTTTAGGTGATCAATCAAAGATCACAAATCATGAGAAATCAACAATCAACTAAGCTAACACCACAAGTAAACAAGCAAATACGAGATATGTAATCAAGGGGAGAAAAACGGATTCTAGGGGTCGGAGATTCCGGTTATGGCATAGGACTCAAGCTATCTAATCATTCCTTGGATCAACTATAGTTTGTTGGGAGTGAGCATTTCTAGATTGGGATCAATCACCGGGTAGGTCTCATGGTCCACTAGTCCGTTCCTAAGGTCTCATCACCGGGTAAGTCTCAAAGAGCCTAAGGATAGGAATTCTACACAAACCGGATGGTTATCTAGGGATCTAACCTCTCCTCACCGGGTAAGTCTCGGGAAGGCAAGTCCTAAACACCTATCCTAGTACACTCAGTCCAATAGCGGCTTGTGAGGCTCACTACTACCTAGAGTTCGTCATCTTCGGTATCTAAGAGTAAGAATTACTGTGTAGGTCTCTTCTAACACTTAGTTGCTAACACTAGGTCACCCTAGGATAGATTTAACTCAACAAACACTAGGATTTCAACAATCTAACAACCTAACACTTGGATTTATCATTACAAGCAAGTTAATCAAAATCACGGGGTGTTCATCAAGATCCACGGCCGTGGTTTGTCTAGAACAAACCGTGGTTTCTAATAGTGACTAGGTTCAATCAAACGAATCATCCAAACATACATTTAAGTCTATTCTATCATTGTCCAAGCCATAACCATCCTTTCCTTACCCTAGAATCGCATCTATTTAACCAACAGCATACATCATCACAATCAAAATCATCAAGCATAAAATCATGGCATCCATTTGCAGAAAATGAAGAGAAAGAGATGAACAAGTAGAACAAGGAAAACCAAGCTGAATATGAGATTTAGAAAAGACTCACAACCCTTCAAAAGAAGGTTCAATCGATTCTTACAACCCTAGAAAACGATTCCGATAATCTTCACTCTAAAATCTATCAAGGACTAATAATGGTGTGCTCTTCTCTTCTTCTCTAATGGAACTTTTCTTCTCCTCGAATGGAACTTTTCTTCTCCTCCAAGAGTAACTCCAATCCAAGCTTCCAATTGAGAGAATCTTCTTGTTGAGAGTGTGTGTGAGAGAATGGTAGTCAGTATGGATGTGCCTCCTTAACATCCTTGCAAGACCACCTTTTATCCTACAAATTTGCAAGAGTCGGCCATGAAGATCGTGGCACAGTTGTCACAACCGTCTGGCAAAAACCACGGACCATTTCCACGCCCGTGGAAGTCCTAGTGGCCGTGGTTTTGGTGCCTCAGCTTGTTTTGGATCATTAAGTCACGATTTGGTGCATGGCATGCAACAACAAGGTCCCATGAGTCCTCCTTAGCCACTAGCTTGCATTCCAATGAGTCCGAAGGTGCGTTATCTCGAGGAACGATCCTCGAACATATCGATTAAGCTCCTAAATCTCCCAAAATACCTACAAAGCATGCAAAAGTCCGTGTAGACGTCTATCTCAACAAAATACATGAATTGAGTGCAAATCGTCACGAACTAGTGCAAACCATGCATGAATGAGCGGAAAAACTATCTAAATGAGTGCCTAAATCTAAGTCATAAATCGTGTTATCACTGTCAACCGAAGATAATTGGAAAGTTTTGCCTGTACATGTTAACGTTATCATATGTATTTATAAACAGTGGACTAGTGGAACCTCTCGTAGTTTTTGATGACCTCTAAACTGAAGTTTTTAGACCCAACCAAATCAATCTTCACATGGGTCTAAGTTGGTTGACAAACCAGGATGATCAATATTAAAGTCCCATTTCCGAGTCAAGTTGGTTGAAAAGAAGAGAAAGTCAAAACCAATTATTTGAACAAGAATACAAGATATACATGTCTTGGCGAAGGAAAGATGACATGAAAAGTTTAACTAATAATCAACGTACTTCTCACATGACATAAGATGAAAGTTGCATCAATTTTAATGCAGTAAAAAAGTAAATAAATCACATCCAAAGGATTCCAAGTATCTTTTGCAAAATAAATTCAATAGTTATGTTTTCA
Source organism: Fagopyrum homotropicum (assembly GCA_033239125.1). Lineage (NCBI taxonomy): Eukaryota > Viridiplantae > Streptophyta > Magnoliopsida > Caryophyllales > Polygonaceae > Fagopyrum > Fagopyrum homotropicum. The sequence goes on along the minus strand of BSWB01000006.1, from coordinate 106,195,435 downwards.
AATGATTTAGCACAATAATCATCCTAATCTGCACCTTTGTATCACGCCAGAGAATTCATCAAAACTGAAACTTTGTTGACTATGTTAGCAAGAAACACGCTAATCAGCACCCTTAGGTTTAGTATTCAAACCAAAACTAAAACTAAGCCACATGATGCAAGTTCCAGTAACTCAAGCAGTAAGCAGTCAAGCACCTAACTAGGTCTCCCTTAAGCTTTGTAGGCGGTGTCATTCTAACCAAGCAAATAAGAAGAACAAATACCCTCAAAGAAGAGGCATCTAAACACTTGTCCTTAACAAAGGTGAAAACACCACCTTGATTATATATGTGTATAGGTGATGATGATAGAAGACTTAAACACAAATGAAGTAGTTTTATATACTAACAATTTATTGATTACATATCGAGTTGCTTTGTTTAGTTTGGTGGTTTGTATAGAATGTGTGCAGGTCTTGAAACACATTTCAAGGGACCTTCGGAGGCCTTGAAATTGGATACAAGGGACAGACGAAGAGTTTAGAGGGATTCAAGACGGAAGCCTTGAAAGCCATTTCAAAGGATCAGACGCCAAGGCCTTGAACTCAAATCGGAACAACGCACGCTGAAGGAGTTCAAATTTCAACAAATTGAATCTACCAAGTATCAAAGAAGATCTTCTAAGAAGATATGCCCAACAAGAAGATACGATCAAAGAATATCTCAACTAACCAAAGAGATTTGATTCTCAACTAAAAGCGCACAAGATCTTCTCTCAAATGGAATTCAATTATCTTCACAACAAGTACGAGAAGATTATGGACAAGAGAGATCAACGTGCTTTAAGGAGATGAAGACGATAGAAGATCTACAACGTCTACCTCATCTCAACCAAGAAGCGGCTTTCATGGAGAAGAAGAATCATCTTCAATGATCATCTTCCCAACGGTTAGAAGACCTCTTCATAGAAGTCTATAAATAAAGATGTCGATTGAAGAACAAGACATAAGCTTACACGGAAACATCAAAAGTCTTCAAGCGATCCAAAATAAATTCATTCGATCAAACAAGTTTTTCTTTCTCTCCTTTACTTAAAGTGTTATCCCCTAGAGAGAGATAAAACTCGAGAGCTCCATTGGTATATCTAAAGAGTGTTATACTAGAGTGTGTGTTACTCCGCAAAGTAACTAGGCTATTATAGCAAGGTGAAGAGTTGGAGCTAGATCGTAGCGTTGGCTATAGTGAGAGTAGAATGGGATTTCTTCTAGTTTGTATCTAGGACTCTTTGAAGTTGATAATAGATAGTTAGATACTACGGCTATACCCTGGGACGGAGAGTAGGCTATTTAGAGCCGAACTTCATAAACATATCCTCGTGTCCATCTTTTCTATTTCGCACTATATCTGCTTTATTGTGAGTAACTTTGTTTTGTAGGTTTACAAAGTCAAGTCCCTTGAAATTAGTTTCAAAGCCCTTGAAATCTAAGTGTGTCACAAAGAGCTCAAATCGACATCAAGGCCTTTGAAATCAGTTTCAAATCCTTGAGATAGCTTTTTGCGAAAAGTTCTCATACTCTATTCAACCCCCCTTCTGGAGTATCTTTATCCTTTATATTCACCTAACGGTTCTTCAATTGGTATAAGAGCTAGACTCACGTATATTGATTATACATCAATGAGACTAATCATGAATCCTGTAGGTGATGGAGGATTTGCTCAAGGAAGATCCTCATCTCGACCACCACTCTTCTGTGGCAACAACTTTGCCCATTTGAGAGCACTAATGCGCATGTTCATTATTGATCAAGACATGAAACTATGGAGCATTATTCAGAATGACCCCAAAGTTCCAACTAGCATAGTTGAAGGTGTCCAAGTTGCAAAGAAGGAAGCTAACTTCATACAAGCCGACTTGGATAGTGTTTCAAAGAATTACAAGGCCATGAACCTACTCTACTATGGATTAGATGCAAATGATTTCAACCGCATCTCATCATGCAAGAGTGCAAAAGAAATATGGGACAAACTTGTTGTCACATACGAAGGAATAAGTCAAGTCAAGGAAACAAAGATCAACATCTTTCTCAGACAATATGAGCTATTCAAGATGAATCCAAATGACATAGTCAAAGAAATGTTCACAAGATTTACTGAGATCATGAACAGCCTGGACTCACTAGGAAAGGTCTTCACAAATGAAGAAAAAGTTAGGAAGGTTCTAAGGAGCCTGCCTACAGCTAAGTTGGGACCAAAGATGACTGTCATCAAAGAAGCTCAGAATCTCTCAACTCTTCCTCTTGACGACCTTCTTGGAAAACTCATCACACATGAAATGGTTCTTGGTGAAGAAGATGGAGAGCTCCCATTTAACACAAAGAATCTGGCATTAAGTTCAAAAAAGAATGAGTTACCATCTGAAGAGGAAAACATTAATGACGATGATGAAGAAGATGCAATTGCCATGATCTCTAAGGGTCTCGCGAGAATTCTCAAAATAAAGAAACAGTCTACAAACAATAGAGAATATCCACGAACATCAAGACCCCGAGGTAAGTTTTAACTCTAACAAGAAAACTAAAGTTCTGACTTCTTTTGAATGTGGTGAAATAGATCATCTTGTTAAGGACTGTCCACAAAAGAAGAGGACCAACTTTAAAAATAATGATCGAAAGAAGAAAGTTATGGTAGCTTCATGGAGTGATTCAGATTCCTCAAATGAATCAAAAGATGAAAAAGAACAAGCAAACCTATGTCTTATGGCCGACCATGAAGAAGATTCAAATCTCTACATTGATAATGTGGTAAGTACTATCATGTCTCAACCTAAATCTGACCTAACACAATTCCTTAAAGACATCATTATAAGTGACAAAGAACATAGAATAAGGATAAATTCTCTAAAAGAAAAGCTTCTTGAAAAAAGAAAAACAACTAAGTGAGATGTCTCTGGAGATTGAAAATCTTAACATAGAAAGGTAGACCTTGATGATATTATCAAGGCATTGGAATCGAAAAATGCGATTCTCAAGGACAACCTCTCTTCTCTTCATCGAAACTATATCGATCTAGAGAAAGAGAAAGTTGATCTAACTTTGACGTGTCAAGACCAGAAGAGTGCACTTGTTAAATTCACTCGTTCAAAAGCTAAACTTGAAAGAATGATGGGTGAACAACAATCCTCACTTAACAAAAATGGTATAGTTATCATAGGAGCTTTCCTAGAAAACCAACTACCACCTTTGTCAAGGCTAAAAGAAGTATTCATATGCCCACATGTTTCTACTATTGTAAAAAGGGTCATGTAAAATCTACATGTCCATATAGAAGAAATGATCCTTACATCATTAGAAACACTTATCCTCTATGTTTAAGGAAACAAGTCAAGCAAATTTGGGTTCCTAAAGGCACTAGACTACCAAACATGATCGAGCCTGAATATGGACCAAAATATGTCATTTGGTCGACCCGGAAAGGTTGATTTTTGCTGTTTTGCAGGATATCATCAAGGTAAAGGAGCATAAATGGATACTTGATAGTGGTTGTTCAAGACACATGAGTGGAAAAAGTTTATTGTTCGCAGATTTAAAGAAGCAATCATCTGGAACCATTACGCTTGGTGATAAAGGAAAGTGTGACATTATTGACATTGGTAAAATATGTTATAATTCATCTAACTTTATTGATGATGTATATCGTGTTGACGGTTTGAAGTATAACTTGCTTACCATCTCTCAAATATGTGATAAAGGCAGCAAGGTAATGTTTGATTCAGAAAAATGTGAAGTTCAAGACAAGACGATGGGTGATATTGTGCTTACAACTCCTAGATGCAACAATGTTTATTCTATGAGTACTAACCAATTTTCAGGAACTAAGCTAAAATGTCTCAAAGTCTTGAATGATGATCCAAGGCTTTGGCATAGAAGACTTGGTCACGTCAACATGCATACAGTGCAGAAGTTACTTTCAAAGGATTTGGTACGTGGCTTGCCAAACCTAAACTTCAAGGTAGATGAACTATGTAAAGCTTGTACACAAGGTAAACAAACAAGAGGTTCATTCAAACCTAAGAAAGTTGTAAATTCTTCTCGACCCATTAAACTTTTACATATGGATCTTTGTGGACGTATGTGTGTCAAATCTCCCAAAGGTAAGCAGTACATCCTTGTTATTGTTGATGATTTTTCTCGTTTCACATGGATATCATTCTTACGAGAAAAATCTGAAGCGTTGTTTGAGTTTTCAAAATAATGTAAGGAGTTGCAAACTTTGAAAAACGTACCAATCGTTTCTATAAGAAGTATCATGGTAGAGAATTTGATCAACTAAAGTTTGACTTGTTTTGTGCATAATATGGTATTTCACATAACTTTTCAGCTCCTAGAACTCCTAAACACAATGGGGTTGTGGAACGTAAGAACCGCACCCTAGAGGATATGTCTAGAACTATGATTTTAGAAAACAGTTTGCCAAAAAATCTTAGGGCAGAAGCAATAAACACTGCCCAAAAAATGTGATAAGGTCGATAGAAAAAGCACTTCAGATCCCTTGCATCGACAGGCTCAAGAGCTCAACAGTCTGGAAAATCTTAAACCCTGGAGATTTTGCTTTTCCAAGGCTCACAAGGATGTTCTATGTAAATCTCGTCACAAAACGGGACAAAGGAGTTATCACCCTTGAATCATCTGTAAAAGGTACCGCAATTTTTATCGCTTCTTTTGTTTTGGGTGAGATTTTAGGAATTTCTACAGATATTTCTTTTACTCATCCCTCAAGTTCAGAAAGTGTTCGACTCGCTAAGGAGAAATTTCTGGTTCCCAATTCAACCTCACGTTGTAACACCCCAAGTTCTAGGAACTCGAAGCGCTACAGGCTGGGACCGCACAATGGGTCCCGACCCTCAGAGTAGCAACAGCAAACGGATCTTACAACAAGGCACAGGCGAATGAAAACAAAAACTCAGTATAAAACCAAAGGTTTAAACAAAAGAAAACACAAAGCTCCGCAGCCGAGTTCAAAACAAAAGGGAAACAACAAAAGAAACAAAACCCGATCCCGTCCTATAATGTACGGGAACCCCGGTTGACCACACCATCCGGATCACTCAACAACATCCTGAACCTGTGGAACATCTACAACGACAGTATAAACCGTTAGCTAACATTCTAGATACTAGCAAGAGCGTAAAGGCACAAACACACATAAGGTAAAGAAAACACATATCATGCTTGCACACAACCGGTTATTATCTTTCATTAAGGTTATCCATTACTAATTCAACTTCTTTTGTCACACAAGAATCTCCCAAAACTCGCCTCCGCTTCCGTTTACCAATAGGAATAGATCAGTATTATCCGTTACCTATGGGTCTGGGTTGCAAGAGCACATTCTAGTCTCCTGTAGAACTAGACAAGTGGTCACCGCCCGGTTATTATACACTTGGGCCAGTTAAGGTTATAAAGGGGTGAATCCTATTCCGGTTATCCGTTATAACAATAATAAACAACACAAACAAGCCAATACAATCCAACTAGTACGCAGAATGAAGCTAAGTAAGTCCAAGGGACTTACCTCACACGAAGGTAACTCAAAGCTCAAGAACAACTCCGTTTCCCTCAGGAAAGGAGCAAGGAAAAACATGTTCACACAATCATCGCGGATCAGAAACGAAACAGTTGCTAGAAGTCTATAACTTCTAGTCTCAATGATCTCTAAGAGATCTCCACAAGCTAAGGGCTCGACCTTAGTCTTACAGCAACTCAAGAGACAAGGAACAACCACAAGGAACCAAGAAAGGAACGAGGAAAGGAAGGAAGGAAGCAACTCACCAAAGACGGGAGTTACAGTAGAAAAAACCGCAGGGGCGGTTTGGCAGAGGCGCAGGGGCGGCACGTGACAGAGGCGCAGGGGCGGCTCTGTGCAGGCGGGGGGGATCTCTTACAGAAGCTATTGTCGGGCTTCTCTTTGATAGAACTCACAGCAAGGGACACCAAAGCTCGAACCTTTGATTCCAACACGTCAAGACTCAACTCTAGAGAGCCTAAAACAACAAAGGATCAACAAAGGAACGCTCCACAAGAATCAAGGATCAAACTTGATTCTTGGAGAAGAAGAAAAGGGAAGAACGAAGAAGAAAACAACACAGAAGGAGAAGGCATGCAGCAACAGTAAGAACGTGAGGAAGAATCCAGAATAGATGAACTTACACGTTCAAAAAGGTTGCGTGAAGCAAGGGGACGGTTGCAGCTCTTAGGGTTGAAGAAGACGTAAGCAAGAAACGGGAGAAAGAGGAAAAGACAGGAATATATAGGGACGTGATAGAAAGATAGACGGAAAGGCGTCTAGGGTTTAGAAAGAAGATCAGGAAACCGGCCCATAGGATAGAATATCAGATATTCTATCTATGGAAGGAAGATAAAAAGAACGGAAGAAAGATCGGGCACGATCTGTCGTCATCCGCAGGGGCGGATCACCTTGGCCGCAAGGGTGGGCTTCTTCACCGCGGGGCGGTGAAGGCAAAACTAGGGTCTTACACACGCCAGCTTACTCATACTTCCCTAACCCTAGATGCTAAAATTGTTTTTACCATTCTGGTTCGGTGTGTTGTTCCTCATGCAAACTCAAGGGAGCTTCTGATTGATCAATCCTTGGAACAAATCATCTTATTATGTTTGGGTTAGACATTGACGTACCTAATCTCATCCTCAGCCATATGATACACTTTGTTAACTCTAAGCGAGCCATCCCTTTGCCTTATGGAAATCTGTTGCCCAAGATCTTTGACTATTTCACAACTGATACATCTTTTGAAGATCGACAACAATTCCTGGCAAGATTGATGAGTCCTGCTTAGAAAAACTAGAAATTGAGAAAACACTTGCAAGAGCATGGACATAAAGGGAAAAGGAGCTATTCCACTTCCAACTCAAGAAGCTCCAACATCTTCTACTCCTACTCCAGAAATCAGGTTAGATGGATGTGAAAAAGAATTGGCTTGTCTGATCGTGAACTGTCTGATTTCCAGTTTGACACTAAGAGAAGACTAGATGCAAATCATGAACTACTATCCACCATGAATGCTAAGGTCATTGAAATGTATTTGATGAATGCTCTTACTCTGACCACCATGACAAGGATCCTACCTATGACTGAAGATGCAGCTCAACATACTCAAGAGAAAGTGGAAAATGTTCTAATGAACTGCAAACGTCGTGTACAGAATAACTTTATTCTTTATCCTACCCATGTTGAGCAAACTATTCTGCTAGTGCTAGAATATGAGGTGGTTAAGGAACGAAGAGCTAAAGAAAAGAGACGACGCTTAGTTGTTGAAATGGATGATTGGAGCCACAAAAAACCTTCATCTAAGGGAAAAAGGAGGTTTTACGAGGAAGATTCAGACTAAGTTGATGATTGTGGGATTGATGTGTTAAAAACTTGAATTGTTTTGTGGTGGTTTTTGTGAAATACTTTTCTGGGGCTGTAATTTTTCAAACTTCCGTGCTTTAACAAATTTTCTTCCTTGTTGAAAGACATAGGGGGAGAAATAAATGATCTGACATTTCGATATTTCTGCATTTTAAGTTTGTTTTGAAATTCATATATGCATCGCTAATTTTACAATGCATGTACGATATTTGTGTTGTCCTCCATCAAGGGGGAGATTGAAAACTCCACCTTGATTATATATGTGTATAGGTGATGATGATGGAAGACTTAAACACAAATGAAGTGGTTTTATATACTAACAATTTATTGATTATATATCGAGTTGCTTGGTTTGGTTTGGTGGTTTGTATAGAATGTGTGCAGGTCTTGAAACGCATTTCAAGGGACCTTCGGAGGCCTTGAAATTGGATACAAGGGATAGACGAAGAGTTTAGAGAGATTCAAGACAAAGGCTTTGAAAGCAATTCAAAGGATCAAACGCCAAGGCCTTGAACTGAAATCGGAATAACGCACGCTGAAGGAATTCAAACTTCAACAAACTGAATCTACCAAGTATAAAAGAAGATCTTCTAAGAAGATATGCCCAACAAGAAGATACGATCAAAGAAGATCTCAACTGACCAAAGAGATTTGATTCTCAACTAAAAGCGCAAAAGATTTTCTCTCAAATGGAATTCAAATATCTTCACAACAAGTACGAGAAGATTACGGACAAGAGAGATCAACAAGCTTTAAGGAGATGAAGACGATAGAAGATCTACAACGTCTACCTCCTCTCAACTAAGAATCGGCTTTCATGGAGAAGAAGAATCATCTTCAACGGTCATCTTCCCAACGGCTAGAAGACCTCTCCATAGAAGTCTATAAATAAAGATGTCGATTGAAGAACAAGACGTAAGCTTACACGGAAACATCAAAAGTCTTCAAGCGATCCAAAACATTTTCATTCGATCAAACAAGTTTTTCTTTCTCTCCTTTACTTAAAACATTATCCCCTAGAGAGAGATAAAATTCGAGAGCTCCATTGGTATATCCAAAGAGTGTTATACTAGAGTGTGTGTTACTCTGCGAAGCAACTAGGCTATTATAGCAAGGTGAAGAGTTGGAGCTAGATCGTAGTGTTGGCTACACTGAGAGAAGAAGGGGATTTCTTCTAGTTTGTATCTAGGACTCTTTGAAGCTGATAATAGATAGTTAGATCCTACGGCTATATCTTGGGACGGAGAGTAGGCTATTTAGAGTCGAACTTCGTAAACATGTCCTTGTGTCGATCTTTTCTAATTCCGCACTATATATGCTTTATTGTGACCAACTTTGTTTTGCATGTTTCCAAAGTCAAGGCCCTTGAAATTAGTTTCAAAGCCCTTGAAATCAAAGTGTGTCACAAAGAGCTCAGATCGACATCAAGGCCTTTGAAATCAGTTTCAAAGCCTTGAGATAGGTTTTTGGGAAAAGTTCTCATACTCTATTCAACCCCCCTTCTAGAGTATCTTTATCCTTTATATTCATCTAACAGTTCTTCAATAGGGATTGGTATTTGATTCTCAATCCTAGGCTCCTAGCTACGTACCACCTAATAGCATCCAAATGTAAAATGATCTTACCACTTGAAAGTTGAAATAAACCCGCAACCAACCAACGCCACACAAATCGAATGGGCGTCATATGGAGTGCACTACGAGCCTTAATTACTTGTTTTTTTAGCAAATGAAGCTCTAAAAGATGAAATCCAACAGAAAATAGAGAGAAAGAAGAAATTAGAACAAACCCAAATTAAATACAATTAAGATAGGAAATGGATAAGCATTCAATTTGTGAAGAGAATCATTACCAAGTCAAATTCGAGTTGCAAAGACGAGAGACAAAACGAGAGCTTGAGAGGAATCGAGACTTAGTTAGCAAATTACTATGAATCGGCCGTCGGAGTAGACAAATCAAGAATGTCAGTTGAGAGAGTTGTGAGAGATCCAGAATGGTCGTCGTCGACAGTTGAGAGAGTCGAGAGAGAGAGTTGAGAGAAGCAAAGTTTGGTCGAAGACATCACATAAGCCTGGGAGAATAACAATCGGGTATATTGCGGACCGGACCGGACCGTAACCCGTCAGAAGAGGACCGGATGGACCATTTATATACGAGAGACGGTCTGTTCCGGTCTTGCGGTCCGAGCCAAAAGTGAACAACCCTAGTTGGAAGATTTTTCCAAATTCTTAACTTTTTTGAAAAACTCACTAATGCCCTACTTTGACCTAACAAAAGACACACTTACAAAATTTCAAAAAAAATATATATATAAACCTTCTACGCTATATATTTTACTCATAAGAACAAAGAACTCTCCAAAAAAAGCAACTAACTCTTATAAAAGCTGCTATACAGCCTTACTTTGGAACCTTATAATTTCTGTTACGCTCAGGATGTGAAGCACAAAAAGCTTTAAATTTATAACTCGAACTAAATCCTAAACTACCTAGCGAAACCCGCAGTGTACGGGTCGTTTTGTAGAAAGGAAAGTATTCCGAGGTCGAACACAAGGACTGAGGTGAAACTAAGTCATTCAATGATCGAAGATCGTGTGAATCTTGACTAAGATAAGATGAGGAATAAAGAAAACGGAAGACACAATGTTTTTGGAGGGTTTTGGGTGATCAAACAAAGATCACAAGTATGTGAACACAATCAAGCAACACAAACACACTAACACAAAAGATAGGAGAATGGAAGTAACAAAGCGGATTCTAGAGTTTGAAAGTCCCGGTTATGGCATAGACTCAAGCTTTCTATTCATTTCTCGGATTAACTATGATATGTTGGGATTAAGCGTTTCTAGATTGGGATCAATTACCGGGTAGGTCTCATGGTCCACTAGTCCATTCCTAAGGTCTCATCACCGGGTAAGTCTCTAAGAACCTAAGGATAGGAATTCTACACAAACCGGATTGCTACCTAGGGGTCTAACCTATCCTTACCGGGTAAGTCTTGGAAAGGGAAGTCCTAAACAACTATCCTAGCACACTTAGTCCAATGGCGGCTTGTGAGGCTCACCACTACCTAGGGTTAGTCATCTTTTGAATCTAAGAGTAAGAATCACCGGGTAAGTCTCTTCTAAACACTTAGTTGCTAACACTAGGTCACCCTAGGATAGAATTAGCTCAACAAACACTAGGATTTCATCATTCTAACTAACTAAAGCTAGATCCGTCGAACCAGGGAGAATCACGGGTTATTCTACCACAACCACGGCCGTGGAATGGCATGAACAAACCGTGGACTTCAACAGAGACCTCGTTCAAGAAATAAAGTCATCCAAGGGTAAATCTAAGTTCATCCTATCATAGTCCTAGCCATTATTCTTCTTTCCTTACCCTAGAATCGCATCTATCTAGCCAACAACAAACATTTCAAGATCAAACTTCATCAATAAAGCATGCTTGCAAGTCATGGTTAAATAATGAAGAACAATTCCAAGAAAAGACATTAAAGGCATAGAGAAGAAGTTACCAAATTCTTACAAGGCTCCAAGAGCTAATCCAAGTTGTCAACAATGAACTCCTCTCTCAAAACTACTCTAATCTCACTCTAAAACGAGAAACTACACTAATCTCTTCCAAGAACACCCCTAATGGGTGCTTGGAAGAGAGGCAACAATGGAGAAGTGTTTTGGGGAAGAAGATAGGTCAAAAGAGAGGAGAAAGATCCCCAATTACAGCCTGCAAAATCCTTTAAATACCCACTAAGATGCAAGAGCAATGGAAGAGATCGTGGCCAGCTGTCAACGTGGTCCTGGCAAGAATTACGGGCATAATCACGGCCGTGGAAAGGGCCTTGACCGTGGTTTGTTCCAGAGGCTTCTTCTAGGCTCGTTAAGCTATGATTTGGTGCATGGCTTGTGTTGGCAAGGTTCCATGAGTCCTCCTTAGCCCTTAGCTTGCATTCCAATGAGTCCGGAAGTGTGTCATCTCGAGGAATGATCCTCGGATGTATCGATTAGGCTCTTAAATCTCCCAAAATACCTACAAAGCAAGCAAAAGTCCGAGTAGACGTCTATCTCGACAAAATACGTGATTTGAGTGCAAACGCCGTGAACTAATGCTAAACCGTGCATGAATGAGCGGAAAATCTATCTAAATGAGTGTCTAAATCTAAGTCATAAATCGCGTTATCAATTTCTAATCCGACCGCTAAAACGTTCCCAAAATTTAATACATTAAATTAAATATATCTACTTACAACATATCAATGTTCATTTTAAAGCATCCAAAAACGATTCCCAAAGTCCGCAATTCCACACATAAATTCTGGAATGTAACAGAAGTACAAAGGTCTCTATTTCAAGTCCCACGATTCACATAATTCTGCATAAACCCTTATCCACACATCCTAGGTTCTATTAATAGTGAGGTCACCAACATATACACATACATAAGACTTCATCTCCCAATTATACACGATGAACATAGGAGGTTCCGATCACATACCGGACTGCAACAAGGAAGGGAAACACGGTTGCTACTAGTGTCGATCGGCACCACAGGACTCCGAGATCAAGGCACCCGGTGAAGTTTGGCTCGACATCGGAATTGTGGTGGAGTAGATCTGATGGTCGACTCAGCGATGGAGAGCAGCGACGACGCCGGCACTGCTATAGTGGACTGGGACTCGACTTCACCGTTGTAGTGATTGGAAGGCTCAACCTCGTCTCGCTGTCGAGATCAGATTAGGTCGAGATTAGTGATGGAAGGAGCTTGAAAAGGTAGGGGAACAAGGAGGTGGCTCACCTTGTTTACGCACCTGCAAGTTCGCAAGCTAGGTTCGGAAACACCGTCATGTGGTTGTAGCGAGAGGAGGAGAGAGAGATAGGCGTCCCTGGCTTTCCGATCGATTAGGAGGGGAAAAGAGGTGCCCTTCTTACTGCTGTCATCGACGACCTGAGTTGGCGAGCTTGCTATGATCTTCTTCCGGAAGGGTAGAGCGTGGGTTGGGTTGCGTAGAAGGGAAAAGTCCGCACACACGATCTACGTAATGAATGTCGTTGATGATTGTGTTGAAAAGAAACGGTCACTGCTTAGAAAAAATAAAAACTAGGAGGGAAAATAGAAGAGGTCCAAGAAGGAAGGCTCTCTTCTAATAAAAGGAGAGGCTGGTTGTTACCCCAACCTGGCTGTAGAAAGAAAGAAGCTAATTGGACCGCTAAACCGGTCCGTTAGCAATCTGGCCACTTGATCTCATCCGATAAAAATATAAACTCGCTCGGAGATTCCGGAATAAAATTTCGGATTTTACAAATTTTAGGCAAAATAACTCAAATAATACCTACCATCAATATTGTAATCAAAATAATACCAATTTTAAAAATTAATAGTCACCATAAATACTATTAATGTATTTACCAAATATAATACTATATGTTTTTTCCGAAAAATCCTAACTCCGTCAATGATGTGGAAATTAACTTCTTACACGCCATCACAAAAAGGTTGAATTAGATATGTGATCGGGATTTTAAAAAATAAAAATATATTTAATAGGTTAAAGATCTTAAATTAAGTAAAATAATTTAAATTTGTACATAAAATATCTAAATTTTCTTGATTTTTTTCCTTCTTGATTTTATTTTTCTGATTTTTTTTCATACTTTTGTTTAAATTAAAATTTTGATAAATAAATATATGATATTTTTAAAGTTCATATTTTAATCTAATATTTTTTTTTAAATAAAAAAATTATTAAAAAACATTTAATGAAAACAAATCCAAAATAAACTTTTCAAAAAATTTAATTAAAAGATGTAAATTTTAAAAAATCAATAATTTTTTAATTTATTCAAAAAAATTATTCAAAAAAAGTATGGGAAAAAATCCGAAAAAATTTTTAAACTTTTTTCTAAAAAAAACATTCAGTATTTATAAAATTAAAAATTAATGTACTTAATTTAGAACTAGTTCATACCCCGTGCCTTGCACGCGTAATGGTTAATAAATGATTTGAAACGTGCGTATGCGAATGATATAAATAAAGAATACAATCACCATATATAATTAGTTCGACATAAAAATATATGAAAAGCCTATCTTTTTTATTTACAATAACGTATACATTAATAAAATTTTCTATGACATGATAATTGATAAATCATGAACATAAAAGTACTAATCGAATATAGAACATAAAACTATTAATCTAATATTTGATTATTTTGAACTCATTTAGAATCGACTGTTCATATCTAATGTTTGATTATTTGAACCCTTTAGAATCGACTGTTTATGAGACACAACAATGAAAAAATTATTGGATGAGTTGGGTAAGTAGGCAATTTATGTAATGGTGTGTACAAACTAGGCCCATTTTGTATCTTGTTAACAAACTAGGCTCCTCTATAATTTAGAAAAAAGATTAATCAAATAAATATATCAGATTCTATAGATTTGCTGATTAACCCTCTTTCCTAATTTGTCGTATTAATTAGCTTAATTAAAACACATTAATATTTATTTTAGGCGTTAAATAAGGTAATGAGCGTTGAATAATTTCCATTAATTCATTGAATATCAATTAGATGATTGTTTGAAGAATCATTCTGGACGCCATTGTTGCTTCATCTGAGAGCTTATGTTCTTGCGTTCTTCAACATTGAAGCTTTTATTTGTCATCTTCACTCCTTCGTAATCGTTCGCTAGCAGTCGATGAAATACATAAGGTGATTGGTTTTAGATACATATTGATTGTGTTCATCGCTTTTTTCATTCGACAACCTTTACGCCATTGTTGGTGTTTTATATCTACTCATCATCATCGGTCTATATCGATTATATACACAAGACGGTGGATTTCAACTACATATCTATTGTTGTACCCAATAGATGCGTATGTACCAGGTAATTTGTACTTCTCCGGCATTTTTTGCGATTTATTTGAATTTACACCTACTTATTATCTGATTGTGGTTCAATGAACTATTCTATGACTGGGTGTGATATGTAGTTACCTTACGTATTAAAGATGTGATTACGTTATGTATTATATATGTATTGTAAACATGTTATTGATGTTTATGTAATAGGTATGAGTACTGTTTTCGTGACATTCTATTACGATGGTGCTTGGGAGTTGAAGAATAATGTATGGGAATACATTGGTGATGTTACAAGCAAACCTCTTGCTGTAGACGTGCCTTGCACATTTGAGGATTTAAAACATAAGGTTTACACGCAATTTGGGATATGTGAATCCGACTTTGGTGTAAAATTGTCGTACAAGAATCCTTTTAATCTTGCACTCAAGCCATTTGACGTCACCACAACAGTTGATTTGGAAACATTTCTCCAAATAAATGCTCTGCAGCAGTTCATGTGGTGTGTGCCAATGTGTGTGATGATAGTGTGTGTTCATAAGTCTAACAATATTGTGACAGTTGATTAGGTACATATTGTAGAACATAATACGACAGATTGTCTGCAACTTGATTTATGTACATATTCATCAAATATGTCGGTGACAGTCGAAGAAGATCTTACGCCGGGGGACCCACTTGCGATAGTGCGTCGTATAGATACATATGTACCAAATGTGCATGATTATGAGCTTGTGTTGGGTAAAACGTATGCTTCAAAGCTAAAGTTAAAGAATGCTTTGTGTTTGCATTCAATATCCGAATGTTCCCAGTATAGGATTGTTAAGTCAAAAATGAAAGTTGTAACAGCAAGATGTATTGACGAAGAATGTAAATGGAGGGTTCGCTTCACTAAGTTTGGGGGATCAAGTTATTTTACAACAACAAGGTATGTGTCCACACACACATCTTCGTATCACATGAGGAGAGCTGGTAACAGGGGTGCTTCCTATCAAGTAATTGTAGAGAAAGTGAAATCAATGTAAGTTGTACATTCTAACTGTAACCTTATGTTCTTGATTGTAAACTGTGTACTAATTTGTGTACACAATGTTTATGTAGGTACGGCAACTCGAAGAAGTTACCTTCGGTTAATCAGATAGTCACTGTTATGAAGAGTTTACATCGAATATATGCTAGTTATTGAAAGTGTTGGAAAGTACAAGAGGTCGTGAAGGACATGATTAGAGGAACTTCAGAAGATAATTATAGCTTAATCCCTGCATATTTGTATATGCTAGAGGAGGTGAAAAATGGTACAGTTTCTGCCCTTGTACTAGATGAGGAAAATCGTTTCAGATATGTATTTGTTGCGTTTGGACAATCTATCAGAGGCTTTGGTGCAATGCGAAAGGTACAATACTTTTATTCACGATAATATGTAGTAAATTCTAATATATTATGTATTTATAATGTGTACATTTTTTATTCATGATAATATGTAGTAAATTCTAATATATTGTGTATTTATAATGTGTATATTTTTTATAAATCTGTAGGTAATCACGGTAGATGGCACACATTTAAGTGGGAAATATAGAGGGGTTTTGCTCGTTGCAACTGCGCAAGATGCAAATCACCAAATATATCTCATTGCTTTTGGAATTGTTGATAGTGAGAAATGTAGGGAAGCTGACTGCGTTGAACTGTAGGGAAG
The DNA here is from genome assembly GCA_033239125.1 of Fagopyrum homotropicum. Classification (NCBI taxonomy): domain Eukaryota; kingdom Viridiplantae; phylum Streptophyta; class Magnoliopsida; order Caryophyllales; family Polygonaceae; genus Fagopyrum; species Fagopyrum homotropicum. Next base: position 106,179,463 of record BSWB01000006.1, on the reverse strand, counting down.
CTGACTGCGTTGAACTACTTAGGCAAATATCATTGGTATGTATCGGTATATAATGGATTTATATGTGCATTATTTATATAATGTGTATACTGATGTTACTAAGTATGTATATAATTTATGTGATATGTAAAATTATGTTACTATATATGTACAGGAAAAGCCAAAAGTAGCGGAGTTGCTCACTGAGATGGGTATATCAACGTGGGCTCGTTCGATGTCTCCTGCAAAAAGATACAACATAATGACTAGTAACAACGCTGAGTGTGTTAACGGCATAATGAAAGAAGGGAGAGAATATCCTATGTTAGCCATGCTGGATGAAATCAGACAATTCATGTCACGTTGGTTTGCGGAGCGCCAACAAAAATCGCAATCTTGTGTTCATGTTTCCACGCCAAAAGTTGAGGCTATCATTCAAAAAAGGTTTGATGAATCAGGTTCTTACTTTACGTACACACTTGACGTAGAAAGGATGAAATTTGAGGTAAAAAGGGCGGATGAACATGTCATTGTTTGTTTGCAAATGAAAACTTGTGCATGCAAAGAGTTTGATATAGAAGAGATACCATGCATACATGCAATAGCTGTAGTAAAACATGTAGGTATGAGTCCTTCTTATCTTGTAAGTAAATATTATTCCACAGAATATTGGAGGTCTGGATATGCAGAGGTTATTTACCCCGTGCCGAACAAGTCAGACTGGGATGTACCGGTGTACGTTTTAGATATTGCTTGTGAGCCCCCATTGAAACGTAAGAGGTGTGGAAGGATGCCAAAGTCCAGATTCCGTGCATCTTGGGAACAAGGGTCTAAGAGAAAATGTAGTTGTTGTGGCTATAGTGGACACACTAAGAAGACTTGTGTAAACCAGCCGAAATAGTCAATTCATTTTTTTTATTAAAAAGTCTGTAATCTTGTGAACAAACAGTATTATTTTTGAAATTCAGCATCTTTTCAACAGTACAAATATTGCCTTCTTTTTTATATGTACATAACTCATATGAATATTGACTAAAATCGTATACAAATATTGCCTTATTTTTTATACGTACATACAACTACTTTCAACGATCGTATATACAAATCTAAAGTCAAGTACATACAGAAGTATAGCCTATTATTGAGTTTAACCTTAACATATTGTATTTATGTACATATATACTAAATAAGGTAATAAGCTTAACATTCCTACAAGAAATGTAGGGAACATATGTACATGTTTACATATTGCATTGAGATGCCCAATTGTAATGTACGCATACAACAACTTCCAAATATCGTATATACAAATTATAAGTCAAGTACATACATAAACATATATACATGATTACATAGTTTTGTTGTATGTGTGTACCCTTATATGTTATGAATATAGCCTATTATTGAGTTTAATCTAAAACTAATGCATTTATGTACATATATACTAAATAAGGTAACAAACTGAACATTCGAACAATTGCATTGAATATGAAACTATTCTACACAACCAGGTTTATAATAACTACGGTTCATAATAAAAACAAGCAGTGACATGGATGTTTTGATGTTTCGGTTACATAAACCATTACATAGTATAATTTTTTTCAAATCTCATCGAACCCTTCGCGTCATTCCCTAGTGAACACGACGTTTGCCAATTTCTCCCTATTTGCTTGAACAGATTCATCGCTTATAACACTCAAATCTATGCGTCCAGACGCTAAGTACTGTATGTACTTCAGAATGAATATGCCATAGCTTCCCCTGCGTTCAACAAGTGCACATAAATATAAAGTATGTAATATTATACTACATAATTGAAGTACAGGACACGTACCCATCAACGTTGATCTTCAAACCAGTTTTTCTTATCACCTTGAGTGGGCCCTTGAGTCGATCTCCAAGACGTTTGTGCTTGCCATGTACTCCAAGAAGTTGAGGAAGCATAATAGCCATTGGCTCAAGAAGATTTTACAGCTTGTCATCCTTCGTGTAGTGGATATGTGGATCATACACATATATGCACCAAATACGAAAATCAATTTCAAGTGCAACCCAATGAGATTCTAGGAGGTTGAATGATGAATATATCACATCAACATCATATAACGGCTTTCTGAACATTTGTGGGTTGTCCCCCGAAATAACATCATGCATGCTTTGATTAAAGCTTGGCTTCGTGTCTTTCATGGTACCATGCTTTTCAAAAACCGTACGGTTGTATGCCCTAGACCAAACGGATGAAAGCACAGTAATCTTGGCGAATCGTTCAGGGTTTTCAACAATGCTCTTTCGCATGTTCATAATGATCTCATCAATAGCCTGTGGAAAACAAAATTACGGGTTCAAACATAACTACACATATTCTGTATATATATATATATATATATAAAAAAACAAGATGTACATATGAGCAGTTACATAATGATCTCAGCAATAGCAGTTACATAATGATCTCAGCAAAAGCTGTTACAAGATGTACATATGAGCAGTTACATAATGAACTCAGCAAGAGAAGTTACATAATGATCTGATCGATAACATGTGACAAACAATACTTACGGGAGTCAACATACTTATACATATTCTATGTACACATGTAAAAAATATGTACATATGAGCAGTTACATAATGATCAAATCAATATTCTACGGCAAAACATAAATACTGAGATTACAATATCTATACATTTTTTGTGTTTAAATGTAAGCAAATTGTACATATATGCATGTACATATTTGAATAATTCAATATATATCAAAATGCATATATATGTATTGAATATGTGTACATACCTCGTCTTTTATCCAGCCGCTTTGTTTCAGTATGTCATGTATTGATGCTCTGGATATGTTTTTAATATAACCCCGAATCATACCTTGATCGTCTTTGTTCTTCACCCAGTTATACAGTTTTTGACGCTCAACTGTTTGTAGCAGTGGTTCTTTCGGTAGTTTCACATTTTTCCTGAACGGGGTACGCTTGTATTTACTATCTTTTGGAATCCTTAGCCCAACCCTTCGAACAGGCTCTACTACATTGACGCCCTGTTTTAACAAAATGATAAACAGACATTACATATTTTTATAATATGTCATATGTAGAGTATCATATTCAGTTACATAAAGATACATATACATTACATATTCTACGATGTTTTGGATTATAGACTAAACACTTGTGTTGTTCATACCTCGCTCGAACCACCACCTATTTCTTGAACAGAATCATCATCTGCAGTCTCTTTTGGAGAAGCAGCAGCACTTTTTTCTGTTGGGGTATTCCCCCTTGTATCAGTTGATTGGGCTATAAGTTTTTTGACAAGGTTTTTGATTTTGTTCTCGGTCCTCTTGCTTGCCATGTACACAGTTGTGTCTATCTTATCATATAGCGTTCCAAATCCTTTAATATGTTGTCAAATCATCAATCATAATTCCTTGCTGTTCAACCTTGTCTATAAGAACTTTCTGATCCCGTTCAATTGATTCCAATTTTCTCCATTATTTTTGCAACCCAATTCGGCTGAGTTGCTTCCATTCTGAGAGTTCAATCAATAAAGTATTTACATTTTTGAAAAACACGGAAAATATTCTTTACATTCTGTATCATTATTTTGAGTCATATATATATATATATATATATATATATATATATATATATATATATATATATATATATATATATATATATATATATATATATATATATATATATATATATATGTTTTGCCATGTTTCTAGTTTATGTATTTAATTTTGTACATTGTAAAACTGACCTTGGGCTATCCGGAATCTTTGCCTCTGTTTTTTCAACACACTTCTCCTTCTTTCCTTCGGGTTCTTTATCAGGAGTTGCATCTATCATTTCTGCAGATAGGGAGTCATTGTTCTTGTTCGTCCTCATTGACGATCTACATGACGTTTAACATATGTATTATCAACTACATATATTCTGGATTTTTTAAAAAAAACTTGTTTTAATTAAAGTGACAACCTGAGATGCTTGATAATCGGGCTAGTGTTTTCTGCTTTCCTTTTCCCCTTCATCTTTCCACAGCTTTCACTTCCAATTTTTGTTTTTCTGTGTACATAAATTATATGTTCAGTACCCTCATATAATATGTAATCAATATGTAAATTATTTAACTTACTAGGTGGATCAACACCTATCAATAAATATGTCTAACTATTAACTACATAAAACAATATAATGTACAAAATCAGTACATAACGTACCTAAATTTCTTTTCCTTCTTGTGCACAATATTTGGCCTTGTAATTATTAAGTCAAACTTTTTAAATCCAGCTTCAAACAAGAAATCAATCCTGTCATCTTCTCCCTCTTTTGTCACCCACCTATCGATGTCATCCGATTCACTGAGTCCTTGGACTGTTTTTATTTCCTTCTTTTTAAGGGTATTTATAATACCCTTAATGTCTGCATACCCAGGGAACGACTTACCCCCTTTACCAGACTTTGATACCCAACGTAGGCACAAAGGTGATGCATTTTTATTTTCTAAAATTGCGAATACCCTTGCAAGCTTTGGAATTGAATGGAAAGCAAATATCTGTAGAATGTGTCAAACAAACAGAAAATATTTATGCATAATTATATACATAATGGTTATGTATTAAAATATGTGGGTATACACTACATTTCTAATTCATAACTACTGAATGAAAATAAAAAAAAAACATTTTCTACTTATGTCCATAATTACATCATAATTATGTGGAGTTGTACTATATTTTCAATGCACAATTTTTGGTTGCTTTACTGGAAAATTCATTTGCAAATAAACACCAATCATATTTATACATACCTGAAGCGCAAGTGGAAAACCTCCAATGTTGTAGCCACTACTGTTCCTATCTTTTCCAGCCTCACAAGATTGAAGGAACTTCTTAGTCTGTACAAAAGCTAATCTACCCCATGAAAACGAGTTAAAAAGGTCCATATCATTTACCATGTTGATCGTCTGCTGGTTGATTTGGGTTTTCCTATCTTTGGCCACAACAACACATTCAATGAAAAGGATGAGGGTCATTCTGTATTTGAATGGGGACTCCTTGGGTTCTTTCATGTATCTTTCTTCCAGATCCTTAGTTGAGCATCGTTCTACACCAACAACAACTTTCATGTCAACATCGGGTGTTTCATCATATGAATCAAAGAAATCCTCCTCGCAGTTAAGCCCCGTTATTTCTTTAAACTCCTTGATTCCAAACCTTAGCAGTACCTCTTTGACTCAAAACCACATAGAGTGTTGTCTTCTAGTCTGAACCTCCCTCATCAACATAAAGTGTATGATCTGGTTTGACATTTTCAGTCGTGTGCTCATTTCGATTATTGGGGCAAATACCCCATTCTTCATTCTTTTGTTGTCGGAATCAGACAGCCCGTCAAGTATCATTGGTATAAGCTGGAGTCGACTAAAACTGTTAATACAAGTCATCCGAGGGGATTCATTTTCCACTCATCGGTAGGTGAACTGTGAAGGTAAATATAATATGTTGTAATATATCAATACATTAAACAAAAAATGTATATTATGTAGTCTACAATATTTTGACAAACCTTCAGTTGGGGATTATCTTCCCTATTCATTGTTGCGACATCCTGGGTGTATGTACCTTCCATTCCCTGTTCATAATTTGATTGGTCAGCACATTTGTATGTGTATATGTAATACATATAATGATATACTCACAAATATGTGCTGCCTATTACATATTGAAGTACATTACCTGTGTACAAGCAACTGTTTTCAAAAACCTGTACATCTAATACTAGAATATTTGTATATATGTAAACATATTACATTTTTTCATCAACTTGTGTATATTAGTAATACATGTGATGTCAGTTACATAAATATGTGCTTACTCATGTACTAATCAGTAGCATTTTTTTGTTTATGAAAAACATATTATTTTAACAACATATAACATGGCAGTTACATAAATATGTGCTTACTGATGTGTGCTATGCATATGATGTATGTTATTATCATGCTTGCTTACTATTACATAATTACAATTAGACCATTACATTTGACTACTTATAGATCTGTACATTTATCTAATGAGCTACAATTGATTAATAACTACATAATGAAGACATTTGGATACCTGCTTGGAAGGACCAGTCCCAGAAGTAGGATGTTCTTTCCTCATGTGGGGCTTAATGGCCATTTGCTTTTTTCTTGCCATAGTGTTTGTACTATCAATGAACTAATACGATTAGTTGATTTTGTAACTTATATTGAATGTTATATGTACATATTGTAAATACATAATTTGTATGCCTATTACGAGCTATAAACATAACACATCCATGTATGATATCCAGTGGCGGAGCCAGAATACAATTGAAGGGGGGGACTGATAGCTTAAGATATTTTGTTCGATTATAAAAGAAATATCGATAAAATAGTTCATTAGTAATAACCAAAGTTTAGTATAAAAATAGAGTTCACTACTCATTAAAGAGGCAAATCCCTCTTTCGGGATCTAATACTCTGAAAATGTTGAATGATTACTTCATTAATGTCAATGCTTTTGAAAACTAATAATACTCAATTCAACTTGTGAATTGAGCTCTTTTTTCGCAAACAACTAACAAATTTAGTTCAAACGCAATTGATTTAAAAACCTAAAATATCCAACTTAACAAATTAAACCTAATCAACACAATCGAACACAACAACAGTGACAGAACAAGAATCAGCATAATGAAAACAACTGAAGAATTCAGCAGAACACAAATACATTATCCATCAGAACACAAATAAAGAAATATTCAGTTGAACTTCAGTCTTCAGCAGAGCACAAATTACAAATTCACACTCGATTCAATTGTGCACAATAGCAGTAACAGACTAGTCATGAATAACAAGGATGGAGATGGCAATTTGGCCAAATCATAATCCCAAAATTATAATCAACTACAATAGATCATATCATACAGCCTTGCAACAATTGTTTTGGGGGCTTATATCATCAAAAATACTGAAAGTTTGATCAATGAACTGCAAACCTATTCACGAAACATGTTGAATATATCAATTAATCAATACCTCATTATTCATAACATAACAGCCGGGATTCGGGAAAAAACATGTCAATTTTAATAGAAGGGAAAGCTAGTGTCATCGAATATTTGAACGAAAAGAATCGAACTAGAAAAAATACAAACTAACAGAAACAAGAATTCTTCAGAACACAAATACTAAATACACAATCGATTCTTACCTAGTTACCTTGCTGAGTTTTTGAGGAGCGGCCGCCGGCGAGGGACCGGGGACGGAGTCACGGAGTGAGGTTGAGCATCGGCGGCCGGAGACTCGGCAATTGCGAGTCTGCGAGAGTGCGAGCGAGTAGTGACTACAATCTGCGTGAGAGGAGCGGCGGCCGGCGAAGGACCGGGGTCAGAGTGAGGCTGAGCAGCGGCGGCCGACGACTCAGCAAAGCAGGTTGCGTCACCTGTGGCTGTGGTCGAGAGACTCGAGAATGGAATGAAAAGTTTGATGGGGTGTTGGGTGCGAGTCACCGCGCAACTGCGTGAGAGCCGAGAGGCGAATAACCTTAGGGTTTTTTTTAAAAAAAATCAAAACAACGTCGTTTTATGGGGGTATATTTAATTTTTATTTTTTTACACTAAACGACGCCGTTTAAGGAGGGGCACGGTCCCCTCCCTTACCCTCCTTGGCTCCGCCAGTGATGATATCTCATAAACATCTACAATGATATGTAACAAAAATGATGCTTGTCTATATATTTGGTTAGTATTTTGATTCATAATCAATTTGCATGTTGATATGTATATATATTCTACATGTATCCAATATCAACTTTCTGAATAATATGTATATATTTGTTATTGTTCAGTATAATGTAACCGACATGCATCAACAACAATCAACACTTATTCATTTCCACACCAAATTCTAACAAATATGAGGCACATATTAGACATAATTGGTACATACGGCTATAAGTTTAATATAAACATGTATCACATTTGTGTGTACCATAACAATATAACATGATATGTAGCTTTTTTCTATATATACGAACATTTAACTGAACATGCAACATCGTCAATAAATTTGGAGTCTCATAACCAGATATCTCAAGAACATATCTGGGCATATACTGAGTAGTTAGATTAAAGAATGAAACAGATGAATATTACTCTGTATTTGCCTAGTTTGATTACATATTTAGACAATCAATTTCCATAGAATCAAAAAAATTGCACATATTACTTTTAATGTTATCCTACTTCGTTCGTTGGAATAATCCTCAAATTCGTGTTTGATTTGTAATAATTTGGTACATAATCGAATAATAGGTTGCAATAAACTTCATTTCGAACTAAAAAATGTACCTTTTGGTGAGTTGGGGAAGACGATACTCCGAATATGTCTTCAGCGGTCTTCAGCGGTCTTCAATGGCGATATGCGTATACTGAGTGTATACTATCCTTCAATGGAGCATGATATAAACGCTTATAAGTATCGGTTTTACTGGATAAGTAGATGTAAACGAAATGTAATGATGAAGACGATACTTTGAAGCGAATATGCTGAGAGCTTCTCCAGAGAAGACTTGGACCTTGAATCGCCAAAAATAGAGAAGAAAGAGTAAAGTTAACCGGCGCTTGGAATACATGATGATGTGTGTGATTGACGGATGTACTCTCTCTCATAGAGGTTGCAGATGGTGCGATATTCTTGGGCATTCGGTTGCCTTTTTTTAAAATTCTATTGCTTAATTAAGGCACGTTTTGATTACGGTTTTAATAAACTGCTCCCCAACTCTCCTATTTTATATCATTTGTAATTTATTTTATCTTTATTTATTTGGTTAATAATCCTAGGGGCCTAGTTAATCTACATTAATAAAAAAGGGCCCTATATCACCAATTTTCTCAAAATTATTTTCCAAGATAAAGTGATTAAATGTTTGCTTAAAATAATGAAAATGACACCTCCTTATTGTAATACCCGTAAATTTTACTTACGGCTATTTTAGAAACAAATCAATACTCGACCGTTTGTGACTTCTTCTAGCGCTGTAGTTCTTTTGTATGTACTCCGTCTGGGGTTGTCTTCCTTTAAGTTTCGGGACGAAACTTATTTTAAGGGGGAACTGATGTAACATCCGGAAATTTTATTTCCGTTTATTTCCGAGACAAACTAGAACTCGATGGGTATTGACCTTTCTGTCATTATTGTCACTTTATGTGACACCGAGTTCTTCGATAATTTTATGTCATCTAGGCCGGAAAGACAAGCCAGTTGGGCCTGGGAAGAAGAGTAATGAATCCCCTCTTTCATGTTCCCTCTTTCACGTTCTAAACCCTAAAAGCCTTCTCCCCCGCTTCTCTCTTTCTAGGTCGTCTCGTCAAGTAGTTCCGGCACCAACCACCGCCTCCTACACGCAGCTTTGAGCCTCATTCCCTCGCTAAACCTCGTCTCTCCCTCACAGGCGTCACGGCGTGCCCAACCTCGTCCTTCCTTCCAACCGTCGACAACAACACTTAGCGGACGGGTCTTCTCCTCTCCAGCACATCGACATACCTCGTGGCCAACAGTGGGACGCTTGCCACTCTTTTGTCCGGATAACAAGCCTCGTAACAGAAACACAACGGAGGAAGACTGCAGTCGACACTTTTCTGTCGTCGCTTGCTTGCTCCTCAACTTCTTCACACGGGCTTGGTCGTACACCCTACTTTTCGAGATGTACATTATCCTCTCATATTATCATGTATATATATATATATATATATATATATATATATATATTGTAACACCCCCAATTTCTAGGAACTCGGGGAGCTACTGGTTAGGACCTCACAATGGGTCCCGAACATCTTGACTTCTATGCCCGTCCGTTCTTCGGATGATTTATAGGGTCCCTAGGACGCCCACCAGAGTATAATACCTAATCCTAGGTCAGAATCCATTGTCTCGGGTTAAAAACTTTATAAGTCCGCTACCGACTTATCATGAGGCGGTAATCGCTTCATGATATCACAACTAAAGGGTATAAGATATCCTTTAGGATACTAACATGCTACACATATATATATAATCATACATTAAAACATATCAATATAAGTCTAATACTAACTCATCTATCACTCCAAGTTGTAGAGATCCACGGAGAACGATGGTGGTCCGACGTACTACTAACCCAACAACCCGACTATGCACGTGTGTAAAAACAGAAATTCATTTTGGAAATCTCAGACCCCTTCCGGGTTCTAGTTATTTTATACATTCGGTCTTTCAGAAGATTTCAAGTGCCATTATTGCCAACCCAGAGCTCTGATACCATGTTGTAACACCCCAATTTCTAGGAACTCGAGGAGATACTGGTTAGGAGCTCACAATGGGTCCCGAACTTGGTTTAATAACAAATTTACTAGGATCTTACAACAAGGCATAAATATATTTAAAACAATTTTAAAACATAATATTTTTATGGTATGAATGTATACATGTAACAGCCTTACAAACATATATATAGATACATAACATGCATGCCGTATGGAAGACTCCCCCGTCCCCATCTAATGAGTACGTGGACTCGGCTGGCCATCCGTCCCGGATCTCTCTGCAACCATCTATCTCAACAAATCTACAACACGGATAAACCGTTAGCAAACAATCTAAAAATAAGAGGAATAAAGATAGCACAAACACAACCAAGATAACATAAAACAATCATCATGCTGGCACACAAACCGGTTATTATCTAGTAGTTAAGTGATTCACCGTATTCCATTTTACAGTTGTGGCACGAGAAATCTTAAGAGTTCTCGCCACCGTTCCTTATCCAACTGGGTGTAGGTCTAGCTTACCTCCTCCGGTAGCATCACTACAAACCGAGTGTGGACTAGTCCCTAAAGAAACCCCCAGCGCCCTCAGGCTAACTGAGCAGAATGCCACCGCCTGTTACTCTTAGGCGAAAGTATAAGTCGGTAGATAGTTAGTACTAAAATATAACTATAAACATCTCATTCACACACCACAATCATTATTCACACTCATATCTAGAAGTCAGCTAAGTAAGCCCAAAGGACTTACTTGAATCAAGTCAAATCCCGTCAACCAAAGCACTCGGTCCCGTTGAGAAATATCTCAACTGCATGATCATAACATAAAGCTCATATCAATATACTATCCAACCTCTAGAAGTCGCAACTTCTAGGTTAACAAAGAAAAACCGGAAAAACGCACTAAACCAACTCTTTTCTAAGCAAGGACAGTTTTACCCCTAGGATCCGGAAACTCTAAAGATCTGTAAAAACTCAGGAATCTTACTATCAAACCAAGACAAGTTGTTCAACTCTTAAAATGAAAGGAACTACTGAGTTTGAAAGATGTCCAGCTTTCAAACTCTCTATCTATCTTAACTAAAGTCAACTAAAGGTTACTACTAGAATCCCAAAGGTTTTGAGGACCACATAAACCTACCAGGCCATATCTATTCATGGTTAGGATAAGTTCAACATACGGGACTAAGACATTCCGATGTATATAAATAATCATAACAACCTACAACGTTAAAAACAAAGGAAAAGGAACACTCAATCTAAACTCTAATTACGAAGGAACGTACGGTAACATAATTTCTTCACGTAAATTATAATAATAGAGCTAATGAACTTATAGCATAACCATCATCTATACAAATTATAATCGGTCGACATTGCTAGTCCTCAACATTCATCTTTTACTTCCATAATACAATCCTTATAACAATCATCTTACATACCAATTCATAACTTACACACCGTACCCTTTACAACCAAGTCTTAACTACATACGACTCGTCAACAAAACTCAGCAACTCTTGTCCAAACTTAACACACAATTAACATACAGGTTCCGTATAATTTCATACATACAACCCTAGATAAATTTTCGTTACCAAAACCACACAAATCTGAAATCCGGGTTGCACCTAAAATTCTCATTCGAATAATGGACATCATTTACCCAACTACAAAGTTTATTTCAACTTCGTCAATCCAAACCGAGAACAGTTCCGAGTTGATCTAAAGAGAACACCAGGAGCTCACCTATTGGATCCACTCGGTCTGAAGGGGGAAAGGCGAGATCGGCGGTCTCAGTCGACGCTAGAGAGGCAACCCATTGCGGAGTATACTCCGTCAACACCGTAGGCGGCAATGAAGGTCCCAACTTCGATGTCTCCCTCCTTCGCGTCGGTTGTGGTGACGACAAGGCGTTGGCGTCGGCTTGTAGAGGCGGCGAGCACTCTTGGCGTCGGGCTTGCAGCGGCGGGATCTCTTTGCATCGGACTTGCAGCTGTGGCGAGATCTCGTTTCGTCTGGCTTGCAGCGGTGGCGAGATCTCCTTTCGTCGGGCTTGCAGCGGTGGCGAGATCTTCTCGCATCGGCCTGCAACGGCGACAATGCGTGGCCGAAAAAGGCCGGACCGTTGCTGCTTCTTTGACCTCCGTTGGAGTGAGTTCAGAGAAGGCAAAGAGTGGTGGTTTCAGAGTATGATGAATAGAGGGGGACAAATAGAGGGATGCGGGTTTCGAATGAGAAGGAAGGAGACGTTGGATGTTCAGAAGAAACAAAAAGGAGAGGGGCGGCGGTTTCAGAGGGAAAGAAGGAGAGGGGTAGTTAGGGTTTACATCATTTAATTGTTAGTGTTCCCAACCCAAAATTGGGTTCTCAGCCCAAAATGCCCCACGTGCGTCTTGATGGCCCAGTTGGGCTATCTCGATGGCTCAGCTGGCTTGTATCGATGGTCCGGATGGCTAAGCTTAGATATTAAAGAAGGTAGATTGATTCCGCATATTTTATGTGAGTAAGCTCCTCGCATAAAATGATAAAAAGATCAATTCCGCGAATATAAAAAGAAGTCGGGAAAAAAAATCATAAACCGGTCCATGTCCGGTTTGCTTTGGATTAACTCGGAAGCAAAATTTTCGGATGTTACATCAGTTCTCCCTTAAATAAGTTTCGTCCCGAAACTTAAAAGAATACCCCATAAAGACAGAGTCCTTGCAAGGGGACTAAAGCGCCGGAAAAAAAATCACACGATCGAGTTCTGATTTGTTTCTGAAATAGCCTGAAGAAAATTTTTCCGGGTATTACAACAATCCCCCTCAAAATAAGTTTCGCCCCGAAACTTAATATACGTCAATCATAAGGTCGGCCTTCAAGGCACGACAAAGGTACCAATCCAGTGTATCTAATCACTACACTAAAAGTCTCGTCGTTCCTCCATCTAAGTAACCCGCACATCAAAGATTACAATAAAACACACATCATTGACTAAGCACTCAAGCAAAAAATGAACACGTAGTCAAACAATATCGCACAAATTCAGGGCAAAGCCCTAACTCGTCGTTCTTGAGGTTGCAACTATCTTGGCATAGATCTCTAAAAGGTTACGTCTTATACTATCCATAAAATTCCAGGTAGCCTCGTTGGCTTTTCATAAAACCATTAACTCTCAATCTTTTCTTGTACTCAGATCACAAGCGTCTGTTACCATATTCTAGAGTAGTTACCGGATCTTTCACCGGTATCATCCGGCTCAACCGTCCGATCTTCCAATTTGATGACCTAACTTGTGTGTGGTAGGTATCCCTCCAGCAGAATCCGTGTAAAAAAAATGGGGTTACACTTCTAAACCGCTTTAATGTCTCACTTGGTTGTCTTAAACAACTCTTCTTCAAATCCTTTGACGACCTTCCTGAGGATAATTTATTCAATTTCCTTTCCTTCTGGTCAATAGGATATTACCCTTACATATCTCCCGGCTCTTTACTAAGTGTTTAAGGCTAGTTGTATATCACAACTCACTTGGTCTTGTCTCCTTATATGACTCATTCATATGGCTCCTACATTAAGGATTATCATCTGCTCATTTTTGGTCTTAAGCTTGATATAACTTAGCAATCAAAATCCGGTGGTCACTCTATTTTGATAGATTATCGACATCATCATATTATTTATAGCACTTTAGCTCAACTCAAACTTCTTACACAATATCCACGCTCTTAGGTGACATAGAATGTTTCCGTAATGACAACACTAGACACAAGGTGATCTCACATCACCATCGTTTAACCATAACTACTCGAGAGCTGCTAACACACCATCAGCATTACACTCTTATATCCCCACGTTTACCGGATCGAGACTATTCCTTTGACGCCAAACGCAATTTGGCCCGTTCCGATACAAAATTCCACGTACTCCACTCCAAGATTATGCTTTCTTTAAGTACGGTTATTGGATTACAAATATACTCTTGTCCCTTCTCTTTCTTATGTATCTTTCGACTCAGAACGGTGGTTACACACTCTGATTTTTCTAATGCAGAACACGCACAATACCTTACTAATATCGTTACTTATTTTCTTCCCCCAATGGAAATACTCTCATGAATACTCCTTTAAGTATAAATTCCCAAAACTGCTTATATGAAGACATGTGACGAAGTTGTCATGTTTCATTGGGATCCATAATAAGGTACCAATATCTTTTCATAACCTCTACCTGCATGTACCTTCCTGTCGACCTTGATGGTGGTACAATTCTTCCACAAAATTTATAGTCACTCCGCATAGTCCATCTCATGTTTGTTTTTCATCAAACGTATTTCACCAACTACCATCATCTTAACTCGACACGTCATTTTTCTGTACCATTGAGCTTCCTGCTTGGTGGGTTAGGACCTACCACGCTTCTGCTGCGCTACTCTGATGCTTCTGTTGTCACCCATTAATCATAAAGACATTTTCGGTGAGTCCAAAGTGATTGACCCTAAAACTCTTTCTCCTAATTACACTATGTCCTAACCGGATGGAGTGCCAAGTATTTTCCTTACCCGCCTTAAGAAAATAAAGCAACAATTGAAAAGCAACTCCTTCCGCTTACCTTCTTAATTCTTCTAACACGGATCCAAAATCCCTGAATCGACCGGATGTTGATTTTAACCAACCAAGAAGTAACCTTTAACACGTTTCACTTTATACCTTTAACTCATCCAAGAAGGTTGTCGTTACCTACTTGAGGAAATCCTCCAAGACGTCGGTAAAGCTAACTCGTAAGACCACATTCATAAATATCTCTCTTTAACGGTACATAACTCGTCAATTACCAAACAACACTTGAACGTCCTTGGTTGACGTCGGTCAGTCTATAACTAACTTATCTCAATTTTCTGGACTTCCTTTTATCATACCTCTTTTTCCGTTGAATTTCCTAGTGAGCACTACTTACTCGAGTTCATCCATTTATACTTCTCTTGCTTGTCCAACATTACAACTTCTAGTTCATCCGTGAGCTAACTCCATTTCTCGAGTTCAACTGTGTCGTCCATCTGACGTCAATGGTCCTTTCTAGGTCTTCCGTTGTAGCTTGTAAGCAAGTCTACCCGACTCTCCTGACATTAACTTCCGTCCACTTGCGGTTCTTATGACCTTATTTATCCTCTATTTACCTTCTTCCTGTATGGATTGCGGGTGTTCATGACTTAGGACCTATTATAATTTAGAGGTTACCCCGGACTCTTGAGTCCACCACACTATTCTCACATACACACGTTCCTTAATCGGCGTAGTTTGTAATACTTCCTTCAAAACTTTGTTGACTATGCTCCAGGCTTCGATACTTTTGATACTGGCATTGTGATTTCTTTCAGAATTCTTATATCTTCGAAGAAGACAAAATGTCTCCCGGCTGGTGAAGTCTACCTTTCGCCCTTACTCTAAATTGTAAGTCTTTATTCCGTGTTAATCGTGATTTGTCAAATTTTCCTTAACTAGTAAGTAGACAATGGCTCAAACAATCCTCTTTACCTTTAATAATTAAGGAGTCAAATCCGACCATCCGAATCCTCTTCCTAAATTTAATTAGAGTTACTAACTTGAACTTATTCAGTATGACTAACACTCATTTCGATTTAATTTCACTATTGTCACAGTTGCTCCCTTGCAGGATCCGGATGTTGATAAAAGTCTTTTATAATTGTGTGGTTATTCTTCTTATCTGCCACCCAGTCAACTAGTCACCCATCCGTGTAAATTCTCAGTTGTTACTCACTAGTATAAAGTTGATCTTTTATAAGATCGTAGTCTTGTCCTCTATTTCCTTCGATGTGGATATACTGAGTAGAAAGTTATCCACTGGGTTATTCATTTATACACCTTTAGCTTATTCTACAATCAACGCCTTTCTTCCTGTTTGTAAGATCACTTTACCCGAGTCTAGTTGTATTTAACCAAAAATTTTCCATTCACTATCGGTTTCTCTTTTATGAATTGTTGGTATCGGTAACTTAAGTCCCATGTGGAGTGAGAGATCGTGGTGGACACTTGAGTCTACCCAGGTCATTCTCACTCACTCCTTTCCTTTCGTTAGCATTGTATTGCAACATTTCCTTCATGGGTATCTCTTGTCTCAGTTACAGACTTCCATTCCCTTTAATACTTGTGTCGTGATTTCTTCCAAAATTTTCGTAGTCATGAAGAAGTCTACCATTCTCAATGGTTATGGATTTTACTTTTCATCTTTAATTCCAATGTAAATGTCTGTCTTTGTGTTCCTTTATTCCTTCCTATCTGGGTCATATCCTATCATCTCTAGATTCTCGTGCCCATCCTTGCCTATGGCAGTATCCACCTTCGTTGTACTTGTCATTTCGCTTGTCAAGTGTAGTTATATACTACCCACTTGATCTGTATTCCAATATTGTCTTCTTCACTTTGTGCTTCTTATCAGTCCTTACATGCATCCTTGAGTTTCATCTCTCGTCTTCACACCGTACGGACTTTTATTACTTCTATCTGAGTTGACTCAGGAATTTCTTTCTCATCGGGTTGTATTTGTGGTGAAAATTATCTCAACATCTTGACTTCTATGCCCGTCCGTTCTTCGGATGATTTATAGGGTCCCTAGGACGCCCACCAGAGTATAATACCTAATCCTAGGTCAGAATCCATTGTCACGGGTTAAAAACTTTATAAGTCCGCTACCGACTTATCATGAGGCGGTAATCGCTTCATGATATCACAACTAAAGGGTATAAGATATCCTTTAGGATACTAACATGCTACACATATATATATAATCATACATTAAAACATATCAATATAAGTCTAATACTAACTCATCTATCACTCCAAGTTGTAGAGATCCACGGAGAACGATGGTGGTCCGACGTACTACTAACCCAACAACCTGACTATTCACGTGTGTAAAAACAAAAATTCATTTTGGAAATCTCAGACCCCTTCCGGGTTCTAGTTATTTTATACATTCGGTCTTTCAGAAGATTTCAAGTGCCATTATTGCCAACTCAGAGCTCTGATACCATGTTGTAACACCCCAATTTCTAGGAACTCGGGGAGATACTGGTTAGGAGCTCACAATGGGTCCCGAACTTGGTTTAATAACAAATTTACTAGGATCTTACAACAAGGCACAAATATATTTAAAACAATTTTAAAACATAATATTTTTATGGTATGAATGTATACATGTAACAGCCTTACAAACATATATATAGATACATAATATGCATGCCGTATCGAAGACTCCCCCGTCCCCATCTAATGAGTACATGGACTCGGCTGGCCATCCGTCCCGGATCTCTCTGCAACCATCTATCTCAACAAATCTACAACACGGATAAACCGTTAGCAAACAATCTAAAAATAAGAGGAATAAAGATAGCACAAACACAACCAAGATAAGATAAAACAATCATCATGCTGGCACACAAACCGGTTATTATCTAGTAGTTAAGTGATTCACCGTATTCCATTTTACAGTTGTGGCACGAGAAATCTTAAGAGTTCTCGCCTCCGTTCCTTATCCAACTGGGTGTAGGTCTAGCTTACCTCCTCCGGTAGCATCACTACAAACCGAGTGTGGACTAGTCCCTAAAGAAACCCCCAGCGCCCTCAGGCTGACTGAGTAGAATGCCACCGCCCGTTACTCTTAGGCGAAAGTATAAGTCGGTAGATAATTATTACTAAAATATAACTATAAACATCTCATTCACACACCACTATCATTATTCACACTCATATCTAGAAGTCAGCTAAGTAAGCCCAAAGGACTTACTTGAATCAAGTCAAATCCCGTCAACCAAAGCACTCGGTCCCGTTGAGAAATATCTCAACTGCATGATCATAACATAAAGCTCATATCAATATACTATCCAACCTCTAGAAGTCGCAACTTCTAGGTTAACAAAGAAAAACCGGAAAAACGCACTAAACCAACTCTTTTCTAAGCAAGGACAGTTTTACCCCTAGGATCCGGAAACTCTAAAGATCTGTAAAAACTCAGGAATCTTACTATCAAACCAAGACAAGTTGTTCAACTCTTAAAATGAAAGGAACTACTGAGTTTGAAAGATGTCCAGCTTTCAAACTCTCTATCTATCTTAACTAAAGTCAACTAAAGGTTACTACTAGAATCCCAAAGGTTTTGAGGACCACATAAACCTACCAGGCCATATCTATTCATGGTTAGGATAAGTTCAACATACGGGACTAAGACATTCCGATGTATATAAATAATCATAACAACCTACAACGTTAAAAACAAAGGAAAAGGAACACTCAATCTAAACTCTAATTACGAAGGAACGTACGGTAACATAATTTCTTCACGTAAGTTATAATAATAGAGCTAATGAACTTATAGCATAACCATCATCTATACAAATTATAATCGGTCGACATTGCTAGTCCTCAACATTCATCTTTTACTTCCATAATACAATCCTTATAACAATCATCTTACATACCAATTCATAACTTACACACCCTTTACAACCAAGTCTTAACTACATACGACTCGTCAACAAAACTCAGCAACTCTTGTCCAAACTTAACACACAATTAACATACAGGTTCCGTATAATTTCATACATACAACCCTAGATAAATTTTCGTTACCAAAACCACACAAATCTGAAATCCGAGTTGCACCTAAAATTCTCATTCGAATAATGGACATCATTTACCCAACTACAAAGTTTATTTCAACTTCGTCAATCCAAACCGAGAACAGTTCCGAGTTGATCTAAAGAGAACACCAGGAGCTCACCTATTGGATCCACTCGGTCTGAAGGGGGAAAGGCGAGATCGGCGGTCTCAGTCGACGCTAGAGAGGCAACCCACTGCGGAGTATACTCCGTCAACACCGTAGGCGGCAATGAAGGTCCCAACTTCGATGTCTCCCTCCTTCGCGTCGGTTGTGGTGACGACAAGGCGTTGGCGTCGGCTTGTAGAGGCGGCGAGCACTCTTGGCATCGGGCTTGCAGCGGCGGGATCTCTTTGCATCGGACTTGCAACTGTGGCGAGATCTCGTTTCGTCGGGCTTGCAGCGGTGGCGAGATCTTCTCGCATCGGCCTGCAACGGCGACAATGCGTGGCCGAAAAAGGCCGGACCGTTGCTGCTTCTTTGATCTCCGTTGGAGTGAGTTCAGAGAAGGCAAAGAGTGGTGGTTTCCGAGTATGATGAATAGAGGGGGACGAATAGAGGGCTGCGGGTTTCGAATGAGAAGGAAGGAGACGTTGGATGTTCAGAAGAAACAAAAAGGAGAGGGGCGGCGGTTTCAGAGGGAAAGAAGGAGAGGGGTAGTTAGGGTTTACATCATTTATTTGTAGTGTTCCCAACCCAAAATTGTGTTCTCAGTCCAAAATTGTGTTCTCAGCCCAAAATGCCCCACGTGCGTCTTGATGGCCCAGTTGGGCTATCTCGATGGCTCAGCTGGCTTGTATCGATGGTCCGGATGGCTAAGCTTAGATATTAAAGAAGGTAGATTGATTCCGCATATTTTATGTGAGTAAGCTCCTCGCATAAAATGATAAAAAGATCAATTCCGCGAATATAAAAAGTCGGGAAAAAAAATCATAAACCGGTCCATGTCCGGTTTGCTTCGGATTAACTCGGAAGCAAAATTTTCGGATGTTACATATATATATATATATATATATATATATATATATATATATATATATATATATATATATATATATATATATATAAATATAATATATACATACCTACGCAAACGCAATACACGCATACTACTTTTCTATTCTCGCTTTCTTTCCGAGTCACCGTATGGAACGCCCCAATTTTGAAGATCGTGATAACCTTATGACTAGTCTAACTTCTTGGCCGGGAGGCATTTGACAGAGCCTCCATGAACCCAACTGTCTCATTTGGACCGCTGTAGTCAACTGGACATGGGACAACCACTGGATCTATTGGCTTGGCCCACTCCTCAGGCTCATCCATCGCCACTCTCATTTACGGTTTCCGTCGAATCACCACCGCCCCATCTTAGTATCAATACCTCCTTGCTGATGAAGCACCTTGATTCACGTTGCTTTTAATTCTTTAATCATGCATTAGCCTAGGAAATCATCATTAATTTCTCTCCTCTGCAGTATGGAACAATGAATGTTGATTCGATTTGACTTTAATTTGTTTCAAGAGGATCTAGTGTTCTAGAGGATACATCGAGGAAGAAAGAAGACATCGTATTTATAGCAATTAAATCTTATTCAGCGTGCAGAGCAATCTTATTTAGCGTTGAAAGTAAACAATTTTGTTAGTATAACTAATATGGATTTTTTAAAATAAAGGTTAATGGTAAATTGATCGATATCCTGATACTCATGATCTTGTTCTGTGAAATCAAAACAAATATATTTCGATTTTTGGTTACAAATTAAATTTAAACTAAAATTAATGGTCATATTTAAAGAAAATATATAAACCAGATATATGAATTTTGTTTCCAACAACAAATTCTAAAGATACAAAATTTATATG
Source organism: Fagopyrum homotropicum (assembly GCA_033239125.1). Taxonomy (NCBI): domain Eukaryota; kingdom Viridiplantae; phylum Streptophyta; class Magnoliopsida; order Caryophyllales; family Polygonaceae; genus Fagopyrum; species Fagopyrum homotropicum. Next base: position 106,158,619 of record BSWB01000006.1, on the reverse strand, counting down.
AATATAAAAAAAGTATAAATATGTAATTTAAAAAGAAAATTTTTACGTTAAAATTTGAGAAAAATGTATCGGAAAGATCTTTATATTTTTTGATTAAATATGTAAAATGATAAAAGTTAGTAAAACTTAGATTTTTGAATCTCCGATTGCAAAATTCACGTCTTTAAAATATATGTTTGAATTGAATTTCGTTTTCCATTACATATTTTTATTTATTTTAAATTTTTGATTATAAATCATGATTTTAATTAAACTTGTTAAAAAAATTTTCCTCATTCTCAAAAACCTCCTTACCGTTCTACAGTTATTAAAAAAATTATAAATTAATTTAAATCGAAGAGTTAATTATCCAAAATCTACTTTTCCATAAAGTATAACTATTTAAAAAAATTAAACATTAGAATAAAAATTAAGCTTATCAAAAATCTACTTTGTTATAAAAATACAACTATTTAACAAAGATTAAGCTTTAAAAAATTAATTAACAATAATCCAAAGCGTCAAATTGTTTTCAAAAATAGCAGGTTATTTTCTAAAATTTGTTAATTAACTATTAAGCATACTAGTGTAATACCCGCACCTTGTGCGGGTTTGCATTTTAAATTTAATTTTATAATACATATTATAATATGCTAAATATAAGGTTCAAATACAACAATAAAATATTAAAATGTGTAATAGTATTCATACATTCAGTTCAATTATCTGATTTATAAGTAGTATAATTATATATATTCTCTATTGTATTCATTTTTAGGTATGTTACTATCATTATCACACATAGTTTATCAATTAAAAAAAACGACATATAATGTACAATGAAAATGGCAAGAGCGTTGGTTGCCAAAATATATAGAATGTGGTGATTATAAAATGCAGATGTATGTGATGGTAAATCATGCTAAATATATATTTATAAATAAAATTACTAAAATAATAATTATGAAACATTAACATGTACGTCATAAAATAAAATAATCGGAATATCACATAGTATAAATTCTCATTATGAAATAATGAGAATTTACTGGTGATAATTTCTCCTTGGAATCTCTTGTGTGAATAATCTCATCAAAATTTTAGGTCGAAATTCCCTAAAACTTTTCAATTCAACTACCTAGTCGAAATAATTAAGCAATATACCAAATTAATCTACATTTGAATTTAAATTATTCTAGAGAGCGAAAAATCTAAAAGAAATATCAAAAAATAAGTGTTGTCATATAAAAATATTGTCAATTTCTGTAAAAGATAGACATATTCATATTATTATCATATTTTAAAAAGTAAATTAGAAGACACAAAGGGATAAGCCTTCACATTTAGTTGTAGTTATTACTATATTATTTTTAAAGACATTTTAAAATTTTGATTTTATGTATTAAGCTCTCTATTTTTATTTTTTTAAAGTAACGGTTGCTACATTTTCTATAAAATAACATAAAACTTTAATGAATAGTTAAGTTAAAGCTTAATAATAAAAAAATTATATCGAATATAAATCAATAGCATATAAATTCCATTAGTACGTAATGAAATAATGATATAACATATTAGAATGTTCATATATTTTATAATAAAGGGATTAATTATTGTGATGTAAAATGACTTCACATATTAGAATATACCTTAAAAATAGTATATCATTAAATATAAAGTATTTTCAAATATAAGGTTAGACATTACATAATATTTGGTAAAAATGGCAATATAATTTTCATCGTTTATAATCATTAAAAAATAATAATTTATATATATATATATATATATATATATATATATATAATTTTAAATACGTGATTTCACAAACTTTATGCACCCTTATTTATGTTGGGATTTGAATTTATCAGATTATATATTTTTTTTTAAATCCAACCATATGAACTTGATTGATAAATTTATATAGCAACCAATATTGTTGTTTGTTGTTTTCAGTTTTTAAAAAAATAAAAAAGTTGATGTTAGATCTTAATCTTATCACCAAAGAAATGTAACAAAGTAGGAAAATTTTTTGATGAATTTTCGTATTTTAATATTGTAAATGTGAGAATTAAAGTAACATCTTCTCGATATTATTAAATTTAAAAAATAATCTCAATAAGACTTAATGGGGTTAAACTTTTCCAGTTAGTAGTTTATTGTTATTTTATAAAATTAACCTTTTTTGAAAATTTTCACTAACAATTTTTAAAATTTATACGAATATCTTAGAAAAATTATTGAATATTAAATCAATTTTCTAATAAAAAGTTGAAAAAAAATATTATGCCCGAAGAAGATAAAGAAACGTGTACTTCAAAAAAGGTTTTATCTTTTATTAATAAATTTAATGTCAATAGTTTATTGCAAATGTGGGTTTAAAAAAAGATTTGGTAATATCTCAAAATAATTTACTTTTGATTAAACTGTTAATAAATATTTTTTCTATGAGTTTTTGAAAAATAACAATATTTCACATCAATTATAAGAATATTATAGGAAAAGTTTAGATTAAAATATATTAGTAATTAATTAGAATTCAAAATTGACAATTTTAAATTATGTGTGGCGCTTGAACTTCCGATTCTAATATTCCTGTTTATTTAGATATTTATTTGAATGAGATTTCAAAAAAAAAACTTTTGTTTAGACGGAATTTAATAATTTATCAAACACGGAGCTTTGCGTTCAAAGCACATGAAATCTTAAACCGTCTAACAACATCATGCGAGCAAGGAAGCCCTGAAGGGAAGAGTTTATCATGTGTTACATACCATGAGTTGACTTTCGGGATGTGAAAGAGAGAAAGAACATCATTCGCACTTGATAGGATAGTAGAACCGGTTAACAAAGAGCAATAGAAGTAATTGAGTTGAGGAAAAATGCATAACAAATGCAGGTAGCATAGCCTAAGAAGAAAGACAACTACACCACCGCGTTTCTATCCGATATGCAATAGAAGTAATTGAGTTGAGGAACATAAAAACCAAGGTTGTCCCACCACGTATTCAACAGCTTGTTTCCGAAGATGAACCTCACCCAAAAGAAATCTCATGGGAGTTGCGTAGCCTAAATTTGATTTTTGATTGAACCTGACCTTGATTGCCATTTACTCCTGCATTTCAACACCACAATTTGTTAAATTAACTAATTAGGGCTATCAAAAAGTGAAAAAAGTTGAGAGATGGAGGTGGAAGTCTTGTATGAATATATATAGAAAACTATTAGGGTTATCAAAAACCTGTTACAGAATTTTAAAGTCTAAAACTAAAAAAAAAAAGATAATATTCAAATTTGTTGAGATTTTCTGTTTTAAGATTAGTCGATTTTAAGATCCGGGAATCGTAGTTAATATCCGAAAATTTGTAGATAAACTCGATAGTATAGAAAATCAAGAAACTTGTAGTTAAAAAATAATTAAAAAGCAACTTTACATTTTGACTTTTTAAAAATACTTGTTTAAATAATTTTTGGGAGCATTCTCCTCTTTTCACCGAAATCTATTTAGATTTACCATTTAAAATTATATATTTAAACAACAGTGATTGGTTACATAATTTGAATGATAAATTGTTGATTTAAAAAACAACAATAATGTCAGGTAACGTTTTTTTTTTTTTTTTTTTTTCAATTCAAAGCAGCTTATGTATCAACTTTTCTTATTCCTAAGTAAAGTAATCTGATTGTGAAACAAATCCTACAGCTAACAACCTAACAATAATATCAATGCTTAAAAAGAGAGAAATATGTAACTTTTTTTTTATAATACTTTTTTAAAGTTTTGATCTTATCTCACAATTATCTTTGATGTATAATTGAAAAAGAGATAATTTCGTAAAAAAAATGTTGCAAAAAAACTATACAGTTGATAATTAAAAATGGTAAAAACTACGTAGTAAAAAAAAGTTGAGATTTACCTTTTTCTATTTAAATGGAGATATCTTCTAATTCAAACAGAATTCCGTAACAAAAATTTTGCGACAAAAACTTAATTTAAATTGCTGAAAAATATTGTTGATTAAAATAAAAAAGTTTCGTTGAGGCTAATTTCTGAAGGACACGTTGCAAAAAAAAACGCTTCATCCTTAATATACATAAGATAAGATAAGATATCATAAATAAATAAAAATTAATATAAATAAAAACAAAATTTGTTAACTAACGTTATCATTTGTTGACTTAATTTAAATGAAAACAAAATTTGCTAACAACTTTGAGAGATATTATCATTTTTTTTACAAACAAAATTTGTTAAAAACTTTTCTTATAAAATCCAATTTGACGGATAATATCACAATTTTTATTTTCTATAATATAAATTTTAACAAATTTTGCTAACAACTTTTTATATAAATTTTTTTGACTGACGTTAATTCTGTGAGCGACACGTGGCATTAAAAATTTGTTGGGCTGAGGTTAATCGTGGGGGCGACATGTGGCAATAGAGGCTTCTGCTTTAATATATATATAAGATAGATTTGGTTTCTATAAAATTATTATTTTAATAATAAAAGATTTTATGGTTTAAAAAATAGTGTGAAAAATAAAGATTTATTGGCTTTAATTGTGGGAGCTCAATTTCAAAAATCATGCGTCCACAGCGCGCCACGTCATCAACCCGTGCTCTGTTTTAGTAAGTAAAATAGATTTGATTTCTATAAAATTATTATTTTAATAATAAAAGATTTTATGGTTTAAAAAATAGTGTAATTATTGGCTTTAATTGTGGGAGCTCAATTTCAAAAATCTTGCGTCCACAGCGCGCCACGTCATCAACCCGTGCTCTGTTTTAGTAAATATAATAGATTACAAATCGTGGACAAATCAACATAGCTCACTTTATTTTTTTTTTTCTTTCAAAAATCTTTAATTATTCATGTAAATATAATAAACTTATAAAAAAACCAATTTTAAAGCAATTTAATTTTAAGTATTAGGAGAAATATATATCTCCCCTAAATGTGTATTAATTAATTAAAGAACAACCCAAATTTGTTACTGTCAACATAATTAAAATATTAAATTATATTGAAATGCAAAACTAAAGAATAAAATAAAAAATAAAATAGATATACGTATTGCTATCCTAACTTAATAGTAAATTTTAGTTTCAAAGTGTATCAACTTTCTATTAAATAATTTGGCGAATATTTTTTAAGTTTAATTTTCAAAATTTTAATTTAAGTTGCTGAATTTTTAAAAAATTTATTTACACTAAAAATAAAAAAGGCTATTCAAAATTTAATCAATAACTTTATTTAAGATTTTGTTATATATTAGGTTACAAAAATATAAGTTTTTACATAATTTGCGCTTTTATATTTAAAAAATTATTTTAATATAAATTATGGTGGTTAGAATCTGCACAAGGATTTCCCTTATAAAAATTATTATTAAAAAATAATTAATAATAATGATAATTTAGTAATAATTTTAGATATTAATAACAATGGTAGTTTAGTAAATATTTTACAAAAAAGCTTAGGTGGCATCCCTCGTTGATTGACACGTGGCATTAGCGCCCTTAGTTTTAGTAAGTAACTAGGTTAAAAAGTTTTCAATGTCGGGGATTTAACCATGAATAGACCAAAAGGATGAGATCGAAAACTTACCTGGTATAATTAAACAACAATCGATGAAGATGAACACCAGGAAACGACGATTGCAAGACGGAGAAGACGATGCACAACGAAGATACCTTCAATCACCTTCAATCGCCTTCAATGGAGTCGGAGAGAGAGTAGAGAGTATATGGCTTGAAATACGGAATACTGATTGTAATTTATATGAATTAGCCGCTTAAAAAGATTTCGAGAATCCTTGGTTTTACATTCCAATTTTTTTAAAGCAGTTTCAAATTTTTAGACAGTTTTTGAAAACAGAATATCAATTGACTGCTCTTCTATCCTTAATTATAGTATTAAATTCCTAGTTTATGCTTATTTTTTAATTTGATTTTGTAAGGGGCCTAGTTAGTCTACACTAAACAAAAAGGACCTTATTTCACCAATCTTCTCAAAAGAAAATTAGTTAGTTGATTAAAGTAAATACTAATAAAAATAAGAAATATGGAGCTCTGATTTAAATATTCGTATATAATAATAATTATATTTTAATTATAAAATAGAACAAATTTGGGAGAAAACACATAAATTATTGTGTATATTATGATTTATATATACCTTATTTGATTGGAAATAAAAAAATATATATATGGATGAAAAAACCAAAATCGGAAATTACGATAAGGACCACAAGATTACAGTATATCCGATAATATATTTATAAAGGAAATTAATAAGTATATTTTGTTAATATCTAAATTAGTAACAAAATCTTAAGAAAATTGTATAACGAAAAAAAGATGGGCAATTTTGGTAACTAGGCCTTTTTGAAAAACTAGAGTACTAACTAGACTTTTTAATGTTTCAATTAAGTAAATGTACCCCAACCTTTTGTATTTATTTTCAAGCTCTACACACTCTTCTTTCAAAGGGTACATTTACTAAATACAAAACTAGAAAAAGCCTAGTAGACGAAATTGTTTCAAAAAAAGATTGAGTAAAAGGGGTACGTAGGCTTTATTGTATAAATGTAGATTAAGTAGACTTTTATGTTTTAATGTGTATCAACTAGGCCCCTTGTAATTTTGAAAAAAAGATAAAATCTAAAAAAAATTTAAGATACTTTCAAAATTAAAAAGAAAAATGAGAGTGGTCCCCTATAATTATTCAAAATTAAAAAGATTCTCTCCCTTAATTTTTTAAAATAAAAAAGAAAAATGAGAGTGGTCCCCTACAATTAAGAAATTAGTTTTAACATTAAAAAGATTCTCTCCCTTAATTAATATTGCTTATTTTTTTCAAAGAGTCTCTTATTTGTTGATATTAAAATTAATTACATAATTTTATGTACATAATCTGCGTGCGAAATTATGTACATAATCTTGTGCGAAATTATGTACATAATCTGCGTGCGAAATTATGTACATAATCTGCGTGCGAAATTATGTACATAATCTGTGTAACGCCCCGTTTATTGGGAGCGTTTCCGGTATTTTTCTTTCTGGCGGTTTTCAAAGATATTAATACCTTAAGTATGTTTTACGAGTATCTTAAGTCGTAAATGTTATTTTACGAGTATACGTTATATTAATATGTTAATGGTATTTATTTTATTATTATTTTATTTTTTCCATTTATTTTTCCTTTTCTTTCTTCTTTCTTTTCCCTATCTCTCCTTTTATTGATGAGCTGCTACCCGACCCTTCGTTTTGTGCCTACCACCCACCTACCGTCCTATCTCATGCTCTTCATTCTCCCTCTCTTCACGCAACAGCAACCAACACCTCACCTGCATACCTCTCACCCTCACTTGCTTCTCCTGCTCTCCCACAGGAGAACCATTCCGTCTCAACTCCTCTGTCCTTGCTCACTCCTTCTGCCCTCTGCTGGCTACAACCCTCGGCATTGACAACCACCGGAGGAGCCGCCCAGCCAAGCCACTGCGTAGTCTTGCCCTTCGCCGGGGAAACTAACGCCTTCGACCTCCCTCTGTCACCTATGCCGGCTTCTCCCCCTCCCTTGCGCCACTAGTCTGAACAGAAAAGATAGCAGCAGCCTCTCCTCTTTTTCTCTTCTGTTGCCACCAGGAACCCCCGTCATTGCCGCCTCGCTTGCCCTAGCGCCGGAGCCAAGAGCCGCCGCCTGGAAGCTCACTAGAGGAGCGCTGGTGGACGAAGCCCAGTCATCTCTCTCTCACACCCACAACCGGCCCTAACCGTCTGCTTTAACTCCCCCGTGCCTCCTCTGTTGCACCTCCACGAGCAGCCCAGTAGAATAGTCGCCGCCCTCTCTGCACCGCCGCCAATCGCCGGGTGGATTTGGAACCGAAACCGCCGGCGTTTCCCCTATTCTGCCCTGCCCGTGTCTCTATCAAAGCCTCCACCGCTGCAAGGAGAAGCCAACGGCTGCTTGTGATCTTCCTTCTCCGATTAACCCTAACGGGTTTAAAAGCTTGCGCGTAAATTGCAATTATAATCCCATATTTCTATTTTGTGTTTTTCGCCCCCTATTTGTTTTGGTCAAATTACAGAAATGAACCTGTATTATATTTACACTATATGGCCCATATTTTCAGGAATTTCAGATCTGCCTATGTTGGTTTAATTACATAAGTTGGCCCAGAATTTGATTTGCAAAATATGACCCATATTTCTGAAGTTGTACTATTTGCCCAAGAAATATTTTTACGAGTTTTAACCTTGGATTTTATATACGAGTTTGATCTTATATATATATATATATATATATATATATATATATATATATATATATATATACATATATATATATAACCTATTTGTCCTTGAGGGTTTAATTTCGGATTATGGCCTAAAAGATTTTAAGTGCGGATTATGACCCATGTGTATATAATTATATGATTGTCCCGGAAAATGTTTAAGCGGTTTTTAACCTTGGTTTTGAAAATGAGTTTTACCTTAGATTTATATAAGTTATATTCCGTTCAAATTTAGCATATGAGCTAAATTTGCTTAATTTTGGTCTTAGGTTCGGAAGCGTTCCGATAAAGGCCTAATGAGTCCAAAATCGACATCCATTGATCGACTTCCGTCTTTTGACGTCGTGTGAGTATCCTTTCCCGCGAACTAGTAATGATTAGTATTAGTATCATGCTAGGTTAGATCTAGCATTATTTAGAGAGAATGCCAAGTAGTGGCCTTCAACCTTATATGGTTGTTGAATGGCTTATGAGTATTGTGATGTTTCAGTACGATCATAAAATGATCTTCGGGATTAGGAGTTAAACCTAGCATGCTAGGGTTTTGATCTCATATAGAGGGCTTCTAGCTTGTTGGTTAGTTATTAATTGTGTGCCTTGTCTGATCAGGCGTTGAGTTACATCCCTGTGGGAAATTGAGTACGGGATTTAGCGGGTTTAGCTTTGGGACAGGTAAGTCTTCGGACTTACTTAGCTCGTATTCTCTGTATTAGTTTCAATGTGTGTTTGGTGGTGTGTGTTTATTGTTTATGTGTGTGTTTATTGCTTATGTTATAACATCTAAACCGGTAATAGGACCACCGACTTTATATGTTTATATTTGGCCCAAGTGTATGATAATGGGCGGTGACCGCTTGTCCAATCCAAAATGGGGATGACTGGGAGGTGCCTTGCAACTAGCCCATCGGGTGATGCTGATCCGCATTAAGTACAAAACCGTATGGTGAAAGGGGACAAGGGCGAGATCTTTAAGATTCTCGTGTCACAAAAGAAGTTGAATTAGAACGGGATATGACCTAATAATAAAAAGATAATAAACCGGATTGTGTGTTTTGGCACATGTTGTGTGTTTATGATGCCTTATGTGTGTGTGTGCCAATACCATGATTCTAATGCCTTGAATGCTAGCTAACGGTTTTATACCGATATTGTTGTAGTTGCCTTGCAGGTTAGGGGCACGGCCGAGAGATCCGGAAGAGTAGGCAGCCGAGGTCCGTACATTTTAGGATGGGTTTTGGGGTTTGTTTTTATGTATTGTTTTGGGTATTATGTATGTCGCGTGTATGGCGGTTGCCTTTAGCGTTGTATATCGGCTGAAGTCTTTCGTTGTTTTCTTTTGGGGTTCATATCATTGCATTAAAATGAATTTCGGTTTTGTCTTTATTTGTGTCTTGTTGTAAGATCCAGTGAAATTGTTGTCAGGCTAAGGGTCGGGACCCATTGTGAGGTCCTAACCCGTAGCGCTCCGAATCCCGTGGATTCGGGGTGTTACAAAGTGGTATCAGAGCCCTAGGTTGACAACAATGACACTCGCAATCTTCTAAAGGCCAAATGAGGAATAAACGGAACCTACACGGGTTCTGGCTTTTTGTTTTCAAAATCTCATGCATGAGTCGGGGTAGAATATACGGACCACCACTCCTTCCGCAGATCTCGGCAGCTTAGCTTATTAGATTTTGATATGTACATATATGTATATATGATAGGGATATGAGGTTTGTAGTTATGCATGTTAGAATTGATGTGTATATGTATGATTGTATGTTGCATGATGAAGTGGATATATGTGTATAGTTATATATGTGGACGATTATATGTTTTGGGACCTTATATTGTGGATGAAATGCTGGATGTGTTATATTGTTAGTGATATGGACTTAGAATTTATATAGTTATATATATGTATTCTTATTATATATAGTAGTAGCATATGGAGCTATGTGACCTAATAGAAAAGGTGATAGTATAATATCATCATCTTTAAGGTGACGTTGTTGCCATGGGATAACGTTCATACGAGGAGAAATATGCTCAAGTATCGAGTTGAGTTTTTCGTGCTAACGAATACCATGGCATTCTCGGATTGCTTTAAAAAGATTTCGAAGAGGAGGAGTAGAGATGACGTAAACGGAGAACAACCAAGTAAAAGAAAACTCGAGACGAGTTAAGGGGAATCAAGATGGAAGCATACAAGAAAAAGGAGTAACACAAAGGTGCAGTGTGGAAGTGGTTACAAAGAAGTCACGATTAGAAAGACAACGAGACCAATAGAGATAACGAACTTAAGTTCCTCAAGAAGACGCGTGGACAACTAAATATGCGAATTGAGGAGGAGATGGGTGCATTCTAACAAGGTTAAAGGCGGTGTTCCATTACGAGAAGTGAAGCTTTCCTTAGACGCTCCTAGACATGGGAGTCGAGATGAGAGGTGTGGATGAACCAATCACAAAAGATTTAAGAGACTCGTAAGTTAAGCTTACGGAGGTATTAGAGGGTGAAGTGTCTATTTTACGAGATCCCAAGTGGGTGACTTTCTTCGGATATGTGAGGCTACGAGAAGAATCATGTGGTGAAGGTTCACATAGTAGAATGTCTTTAAGAGGGTAAACCGTTTTTCGTTATGGTAAGAAGGCAAAGCAACATCAAGAAGAAGGAAGTGCATATAGATGATGGTTTTAGAAGATGCAAGATGAAATAAGGAGCTTTGATCAAAAGACTTAGGATATCTACCAAGAGGGACGCGAGGGGATGCTAGCTAAGGCTATAAATTTGAGAAGACACACTTACAAGATAGCATGAGGTGCGATTAAGCTTATGAAGGTGGGTTATACGGCGTGTAAGGCCTAGAAGAGTATAGTTATTTTATGGAAGAGGAAGAAAGCATGGAACGGGGAAAGAACTAACGAAGTTAAAGGTAAAGTACCCCGAGGAGGGTAGCCTTCATGAGAATGGTAAAATGAGAAGTGTAGTAGAATATAAGTCGCTGACTTCGGAGAAGGTCAAATACATGTTGAGCGGTGACAACTAAGAATGCACAGGTGCGAGTTGTCTATTGATGAGTGTAGAGGGGATGAGTAAACAAGATTATGGAATCATGAAGAAGGGTGACAAGGACGTGGAATATTCGTGGTGGTTGAATGTCGGCAATAAAGAGGTATATCAAGGGAAGTGAAAATATCTTAATCATGTGGTAATGTATCGATTCCAACAAGTGATGGTAATTTACCTTGTGAAGGGACTGTAACGATCTGGTGCGACGTTCTTAGGTCATGGGATCGGCATAGGGGGAAACGACACAGATAAGAACTGTTGAGGTTTGATAAGAGTTAAGGGGAATGAGGAGCGAGAGGAAGTGAGGCTTTTCTATAGTTGATGTACGCAAATGGAAATACATGAATAGGATGCGTGATATGTTTGTGGTAATGAATTGGAGGGTATGTTTTCGCGGTCAAAATATGAGATAGATGTTTCAAACTCACATGGAAGAGGCATGGTGGCTGTACGATGTTAGTGATTGGTAAAGTTATGAGTGGACCTTTTAGTGATTGCTGTTGGAGAATTTCGCATAGCGTTCTCCACGGGACATACTAGTACGGTTGTGAAGTTGTTCATGGATACCAAGAGGTACATAAAGTGGCCAACGAGAGTAAGAGAAGACTGAGGTTTTGAAGTTTGATATCAATATGAGATGTACAAGGAGTACATGAAAGGTTGAGGTTAGAGCCTCTACGGTCGGTTTGACATTACATAAGAAAATGAAGTATAAATTTCTACGCCTACTTGAAGAAAGGATGTCTATGGAGAAAGCTTATGTACAATACGTAGAGTTCCTCCCATATTTTAGCAATATCATGGAACACCAAGAAGATAAGATCGATTTATTATAAGGCGTGATTAAGTCATGTAGTTAGGGCCTTCATGATTGAACATATGTGCGAGATCATGAAAGATCATTTCACCATTTCTTCAAAGTAGAAAAGGGGGATTAAGCAGAAATATTGCTTAACCAATGCCCCAAGAGTCAGAAGACTCGAACAAGTCTCTCGAGTTCAGTAGATGAAGGATCTTTGAAAGAAGATGATCAACATTGTAGCTACAGAAGGAACAATACACGTGTTGAAGGACGTCACCCCTGTAATATCCGGAATTTTTATTCCGTCTATTTCTGTTATAAACTCGATCTCAATCAGTTTATGCATATCCGTCTACTTAGTTAGACATATTATCATAGGATTTATCATTTTATGTTTTCCTTCACATAAAATGATAGAATCTTTTAAATAGTTTATCATTTTATGCACACTACTTCCGCATAAAATGATAGAATTCTTATCCGATCTTAATCTATAATAAACTCCATATCCGCCTAGTCCGTTTATTTATGTGTCGGGATCTTGTCCAGCCAGAAACTTGCTAAATTAAGGAGCCCAGCCGCAGCCCAGTTTATCCCATCTGTTACTCTATATTCCAGCTCAACGGATCCAGTCCACTGTTGCTTGTCCAGCGCCAACAGCCCAGTTCTGCAGCCAGCAGCCCACAGTCTTGCTTGTTCAGCGCCAGCTCCAGCCCGGCGTCTCCAGCCCAGTGTGTGTTCAGCCCAGCAGCGCCATCTTGCCAGTCCAGAAACGTCTTACCTTCTCTAGCTCAGCAACGTTTCCTTTCCTTGATCTTTGCAGATTCCTTCCACATAACTGCTGTATTAATAAGGGAAAGAGATCCGTAACTGCCTAATCTCCTTCTTTATGCGCTGCAAACACTTCATCCGTCCAGATTCATCAGTACGCTCGCCTCTCCTGATCTTTGCCTCGCTTGTGAACATCGGCTTCTACAATCACCAACCGTCATTTGCAGCCATTGGAATCTGCAACCGGTCCACACCAATGTTCTGCACGTATCCAGCCGCGTCAAGAGGTTAGTGCAGCAATCTGGTTCTTCCATCTTCACCTTATTCTCTCTACCGACTCCTCTGGACTGTTTGTGCGCGAGCAGGAGGACGGAATACTCTCTTCTACCACGTTCATCCGATTACGTTGTGCCAGAGCCTCAGACAAGTCGCTGCTTGCTGTACGAAGGTGAGTACATCCCGGATCTGGACACTCCTCTTTTGCAGTCACCTCTCTCCTGCTTGTCTCACTTCGTCCCATCTATCCTTGTGTTAGGAAGAACATACGAGCCTTCTTCGAAAACGAGAGTAGACGTTTCAGGACCGTCAAACTGAAGAAGGTAAATTCCCTCTCTCCCACAGCTTGATCCCATGTACTCTAGGTGTAAAGAATTAAGTTTGTACAAAGATTTGCATAGTTTTCCGATTAGTCTAAGGGGAAGGTTATTGTATAAGCTTATGTATGCATACCAATTCCGTAATGCTAGGTTGATGAGCTGCTGTAATTCGGCCTTGGACATAGAAGATAGTAATAGGTAGCTGCTGAGTTTTATAAATAAAATAATAGAAATAAGGGGCTGCTGTAAAATTTAATTTTATGCCTTCAGCTTTTAAGTTATAAACTGCCATCTTGCCGACCAATGTTTGAGCGTTTGGATGAAGATCCACCGTTGAATTTTGGATATGTTGTAGACGGATATATGTAGTTTAGCATATTAAAATTTGGGAAGAAATGAACGGTCGAATTAGAAGTTATAAGCTCCCGAAGTCAACTTTGTGAATTTTTATAGGAATAATGGCTGAACAGTTTGGAGGAATTCTTTCTCCTAAGGTTAGATAGAACCTCATAGATGATCTAGAGATTTAATTCGGAATTATTATAAGCTGTTACGAAATTTATATTTAGAACCGAAGTTAGACCTTTACGATCTTCCGGAAAATAGAAACATAGGAAAAATGTCAGTTTGGACCCAAACAAAATTTTAGGAGTTAGAATATGATTTTAGAACCTCAATTAGGAGTTTAGACATGAATTCTAGATTTTCGGGAATTTCGGGACCAAGGGTAAAATGGTCATTTTACCCTAAATTAACACTATAACTAGTTATGTCTTAATACATTATTCAATCTTAGAAGTCTTAGACTTCTAACTACGTGAGAGTGTGCTAATGCACCTATCGCCTTTGGCAGGCAACTGAGTTGCTACAGTTTACAGAGCGAGTGGTTTACAAAGAGTCGAGCTTTATATCAGGTAAGTCCTTTGGGCTTACTTAGCTGACTTCTAAATATGAGTATAAATGATGATGGTGGTGTGTGATTGAAATGTTTAGAGAGATAGGTTGTGATATATAATTACCGACCTATATTTTGGCCTAAGAGTAACGGGCGGTGGCATTCTGCTCAGTAGCTTGCGAGCGCTGGGGGTTTCTTTAGGGACTAGTCCATACTTGGTTTGTAGTGATGCTACCAGTGGAAGTTAGCTAGACCTACACCAGTTGGATAAAGAACGGAGGCGAGAACTAATAATAATTCTCGTGCCACAACTTAAATTGAATAATGTGAATTACTTAAATAATAGATAATAAACGGTTGAGTGCTAGCATGATGTTTGTTTATTTTGTTTCTGCTTGTGTTTGTGCGGTTATCATTTTTGCTTATATTTGGATAGTTAGCTAACTGTTAATATGTTGTTTAGATTTGCCACAGGTTAGAGCAGATGCCGAGTGATTCAGACGGTAGTGGTCAGCCGGGGTGTCGTACTTTAGGATGTTTTACAGTTTCTTCTTTTGTGAGATTTACAGTTGGTCCTTGTTTCCTTTCGTTCTTTTCATACTTTTGTTATATTACCTTTTCCGGTTGTTAGTTGATCTGGTCACATTCATACATTGTTAAGAACTATTTTATGATTTCTGGTTTTCCTTATCTGTGCCTTGTTGTAAGATCTTGTTAAGTTGTTGTCAAACTAAGGTCGGGACCCACTGTGCGGTCCTAACCAGTACCTCCCTAAGTTGAAAATTTTGGGGTGTTACAACATGGTATCAGAGCCAGGTTGGCAACAATGGCACTTGAAATCTTCTAAAAAGGTCATATAAGTAAATAAACAGAACCCGAAAGGAGTCTGAGTTTTCCAAAGAGGATTTTTGGTTTTAAAATGCATACAGAGTCGGGTTGGGATAGAAAGTACGGATGACCACCACTACCTCCGCGGATCTCGGTATTCTTAGAATAATTATAGATTTTTACTGTTACGATAGATTAGTTAGTTTATAACTGTAGTTGTTATTATTCGTGCAGATGGCACGTACTAGGGCTGCACAAGTGACTGGCCGAGGTAGGGGTCGTCCCCCCCTTCCCCCAGTCAGACAGGATCGAGCTGATAGCCCCCCTGCTGTTAGAGGGCGTGGCCGTGGGGGTAGACCTCCACTAGGGAGAGGTCGAGGACGAGTTCCTCGAGAGGACCCACCTGCAGCAAGCATACCAGAGGCTGTTGTGGAAGAGGTAGCCGAGAGTGTAGGCCCCGAGGTTAGGCCGGAGACCGCTGCTAGGTCTGGAGCGCAGGGAGCACGTTCGACTGAGTCAGGACGTGTTTCTATTGGAGCATCGGAGTATAGGGAGTACAGAGCATACGTCGAACGTATGGAAGAGGCTGCTAGAGTTGAGAGGCGTACCCAGGTACCACCGGTGGTACCGGCTAGGTCAGCTCAGGTGACACAAGGAGTGTCTCAGTTGCCGGCTGTATCTGAGAGGAGGGCTAATGCTGATAGAGCGCCTACTGGGTCTAGAGCACTGAGACCGGATGAGTGGTTGAAAGCTTTCAACTCTCAGAAGGTTCCCTCATTCAGTGGAGAGATAGGGCTAGAGGTAGAGCACCGGATAGGGAAGATAGAGACTGCTTTGGAGGCAATACGTTGCCCCGAGGATCGATAGGTGGATTTGGTGCAGACCTGTTTCACAGATGATGCCCATTCATGGTGGCGTACCATTCGTAGCCGAGTCACCAACTGGGAGCAGATGAGGAACATTGTTAGGGATAGGTACTGCCCTGTTTCGCTGAGGAGGGAGAGATTCCAGGATTTCATTGTGGCGGGATTTGAGGATATCCCGATTGCTGCAGCCATAAAGAAGTTTCAGAAAGAGTTGACTTTGCTTGGACCATCTGCACCTTCAGAAGAGCAGCATGTTTACCTTTTCTGCAGGAGGTTGAGAGAGAGTACCCGATCCTATCTGGCTGGATTCCGCTGTTAGACCTTGTCTGATTATCAGGATAGGGCCTCTGCTTATGAGAGAGATAGGCCAGCTTCTAGGAAAGCAGCTCAGTCTAGTGGGCCGGATAAGCGGCAAAGGACAGGACATGCTGGTAGCAGTGCAGCAGTAGCAGGTTATGATCGAGGACAGACTCAAGGGAGGTCTAGCTACCACTCTACAGTTCAGACCCCCGGTAGAGATCGACAGTGCTTTAACTGTGGTGGCCGGGATCACATTAAGACAGACTGCCAGAAACCACCTATCACTTGCTTCACTTGTGGGAAGCCGGGACACAGAGCTACTTTCTGCCGTCAGGGTAAGGCTCCTTCACAGCAGGGATCTTCTCCTGCAGGTGCTGAGAAGAGTGTATAGAGACCTCCTCAGTACCGAGCTCCGAGTCAGCAGCAGCCACAGTACCGGGCTCCAGGACATCCTGCTTCATACAGTACTGCACAGGGATCAGTTCGTGGCAGGGGACGTGGTAGTACCACTGACACCAGAGGAGGACCATCGAGAGTGTTTGAGCTGAGGAACACTGAGCAGCCTGCAGCACCTGCGACCACAGGTACTATTTGGATCCATGACTTACCTGTGAGAGTTTTATTTGATACGGGTGCTACGCACTCCTTTATATCAGATGCATGTGTAGATAGGTTGTCCTTAGCTACAGTAGAGGGCGTACCTTTTGTGGTTGGGTTACTAGATGGGGGTAAGGTTAGAGAATCTCGAGAGATTTATGACTGCCCTATTCATCTGGGAGGCCGGATTTGGTTAGTAAATTTTCTAGTCATGCCCTTAGCACATGAGGACGTGATATTGGGAATAGATTGGATGACTAGACATGGAGCAGTCTTAGATATTGGTAGGAGGACTGTGACCGTCGCCACCGAGGAGGGTCACAGAGTTATATTCCGAGGTTGGGACCTCGGAAAGTCCGGCACAGTTATCAGTGCAGTGAGAGCAGCCAGACTGATAGCACAGGGTTGCGAGGCCTTCTGGTGTTATGCCATGAAGGAGCGCAAGAGCCTGACAGTAGAGGAGATACCAGTCGCATGCGAATTTACAGAGGTATTCAGGGACGACTTACCAGGGCTACCTCCACAGAGGAGTGTGGACTTTAGCATCGAGTTAGAGCCGGGCACGAGACCGATCTCGAAGGCCCCGTACCGCATGGCCCCGATAGAGCTGCTTGAGTTAAAGAAGCAGTTAGAGGAGTTAGCAGAGAAGGGCTTCATACGCCCTAGTGTTTCTCCCTGGGGCGCACCAGTATTGTTTGTGAGGAAGAAGGATGGATCGATGAGACTGTGTATCGACTACAGGGAGTTGAACAAGGTCACCATCAAGAATAAGTATCCACTGCCTCGCATAGACGATCTGCTGGACCAGCTACATGGAGCGTCAGTGTTCTCGAGGATAGATTTGAGGTCGGGTTATCACCAGCTGAGGGTGAGGGATCAGGACATACCTAAGACGGCATTCCGGACTAGGTATGGTCACTATGAGTTTGTAGTGATGCCATTCGGGCTCACTAATGCGCCAGCAGTATTTATGGAGTTGATGAATGGGATTTTCATCGACTTCTTAGACCAGTTTGTAGTGGTCTTCATTGACGACATTCTAGTTTACTCTAGAAGTCGAGAGGAGCATGCCGGACACTTGAGGACAGTGTTACAGATTCTACAGGATAGTCAGCTATATGCTAAGCTATCCAAGTGTGAGTTCTGGATGCTAGAGGTGGCTTTCCTAGGCCATGTAGTGACTGCTGAGGGGATTAAGGTCGACCCGGCGAAGATTGAGTCAGTGTCCTCTTGGCAACCTCCGAAGAATGTTAAGGAGGTTCGCAGCTTCCTTGGATTGGCAGGTTATTACCGTCGGTTTGTGGAAGGGTTTTCCCTGATCGCCCGACCACTTACTTCTCTCCTAAGGAAGACTACTCGGTTCGTCTGGTCCGAGCCGTGTCAGCAGAGTTTTGAGGAGCTGAAGAGGAGATTGACGTCTGCTCCGATCTTAGCACAGCCTGAGGGTACAGAGGACTTTGTGGTGTACAGTGACGCATCCAAGCTGGGCTTGGGGTGTGTCTTGATGCAGAGGGGTAAGGTCATAGCATATGCGTCTCGACAGTTGAAGACGTATGAGGAGAACTACCCCACTCATGACCTAGAGTTAGCAGCAGTAGTGCACGCTCTTAAAATCTGGCATCATTATCTTTATGGAGCGACCTGCCAGATCTTCACAGACCATAAGAGTCTGAAGTACATATTCACTCAGCGGGAGTTGAATAACCGCCAGAGGCGGTGGTTAGAGTTGATCAAGGATTTTGACCTTGAGATTCTCTACCACCCCGGAAAGGCGAATGTAGTTGCGGACGCTTTGAGTCGGAAGACGCCTCGGGAGAAGGCGATAGCTCGGTTGACGGTACAGCCACAGTTACAGAGAGACTTAGCTTGGTCGGAGGTAGAGATCCAGTTCCCCGATACAGCTCATCAGTTAACCACCTTAGAGTTACTTCCTGACCTGTTGGGTGAGATCCGACAGAAGCAGGAGACCTGTCCGACTTTGACCCGGATCCGAGACCGGATGTCACGAGATGAGGCATCTCAGTTCACTATCGGTGCGGATGGAGTGATGAGACGGCAGGACCGTATCTGTGTTCCATCAGACAGTGAGCTGAGACGGAGTATACTAGGTGAGGCTCATGCTACCCCTTACTCCGTACATCCAGGAGCGAGTAAGATGTATAAGGACGTGAGACGTTCCTTCTGGTGGGGTGGTCTGAAGCCTGATGTGGCCCGATATGTAGCCCAGTGTGCGACCTGTCAGCAGGTCAAGATTGAGCATCGTAGATCCGGAGGAGAGCTCCACCCACTTCCAGTACCACATTGGAAGTGGGAAGATATTTCTATGGATTTTGTTACCGGATTGAGGCTCAGCAGAGGTTTTGATGCCATTTGGGTAGTGGTAGACCGTCTGACGAAGACCGCACGTTTCATTCCGATTAAGGAAACGTGGCCGGTAAGTCGTCTAGCAGAGGAGTTCACCAGGCATATTGTGAGACTCCATGGAGTACCGAGGACTATCGTCTCCGACAGGGATGGACGTTTTACCTTGAGGTTTTGGCAGCAGGTACATACTGCTCTGGGGACGAGTCTCCACTTTACCACTGCCTACCACCCACAGACGGACGGTCAGTCCGAGAGGACCATTCAGACTTTAGAGGACATGTTGCGAGCATGTGTGCTAGATTGGGGACAGGTATGGCCAGATCACCTCCCACTAGTAGAGTTTTCATATAATAACAGTTGGCACGCGTCTGTTGGGATGGCACCTTATGAGGCTTTGTACGGGCGGAGATGTCGTACACCGCTATGTTGGGATGAGCCTAGCAAGGCTGATGGAGTAGTACTAGATCAGATACAGGACGACATCGCCCGGATTGCCTTAGTCCGGGAGAGGATGTTAGCAGCTCAGAGTCGTCAGAAGTCCTACGCCGACAAAAGGCGTCGACCTTTGGAGTTTAGAGTAGGTGCACAGGTGTGGTTGAGAGTGTCACCTACGAGAGGAGTTAGACGTTTCGGCATTAAGGGGAAGCTGAGTCCCCGGTATGTCGGTCCATTTGAGATCTTAGAGAAGGTCGGAGAGGTTGCTTACCGACTAGTACTGCCACCGAGATTAGAGGGAGTACACCCAGTTTTTCATGTATCTCAGCTGCGAGAGTACATACCGGATCCTAGACACGTCATCAGTCATGAGGATCTAATAGTCGAGCCAGACCACACTTTTGTGGAGTACCCAGTAGCCGTCCTAGAACGTAGCATTAGGCGCCTGCGTTCTAAGGAGATACCGATGCTGAGGATTCAGTGGTCTAGACGAGGAGCTGATGAGGCTACCTGGGAGACAGAGGAGAGTATTAGACGTAACTACCTTGAGTTCTTTGCGGAGTTAGCCGCTACCTCAGTACCGACGGGTTAGTACTAAGACGATACCTTATACGACTTCTGTGATTTTTTTTTTCGTTTAAATGTTTGTGTATGTTTATGTGCTCGATGACGTGAGTAGTTGCTTGCTAGAATATAATTCTTGAGGGGAAATGTATGGGGTAGGTACCTTATCCTAAGTTTCGGGACGAAACTTATTTTAAGGGGGTACTGATGTAATATCCGGAATTTTTATTCCGTCTATTTCTGTTATAAATTCGATCTCAATCAGTTTATGCATATCCGTCTACTTAGTTAGACATATTATCATAGGATTTATCATTTTATGTTTTCCTTTACATAAAATGATAGAATCTTTTAAATAGTTTATCATTTTATGCAGACTACTTCCGCATAAAATGATAGAATTCTTATCCGATCTTAATCTATAATAAACTCCATATCCGCCTAGTCCGTTTATTTATGTGTCGGGATCTTGTCCAGCCAGAAACTCGCTAAATTAAGGAGCCCAGCCGCAGCCCAGTTTAGCCCATCTGTTACTCTATATTCCAGCTCAACGGATCCAGTCCACTGTTGCTTGTCCAGCGCCAGCAGCCCAGTTCTGCAGCCAGCAGCCCACAGTCTTGCTTGTCCAGCGCCAGCTCCAACCCGGCGTCTCCAGCCCAGTGTGTGTTCAGCCCAGTGTGTGTTCAGCCCAGCAGCGCTTGCCAGTCCAGAAACGTCTTACCTTCTCCAGCTCAGCAACGTTTCCTTTCCTTGATCTTTGCAGATTCCTTCCACATAACTGCTGTATTAATAAGGGAAACAGATCCGTAACTGCCTAATCTCCTTCTTTATGCGCTGCAAACACTTCATCCGTCCAGATTCATTAGTACGCTCGCCTCTCCTGATCTTTGCCTCGCTTGTGAACATCGGCTTCTACAATCACCGACCGTCATTTGCAGCCATTGGAATCTGCAACGGGTCCACACCAACCTTCTGCACGTATCCAGCCGCGTCAAGAGGTTAGTGCAGCAATCTGGTTCTTCCATCTTCACCTTATTCTCTCTACCGACTCCTCTGGACTGTTTGTGCGCGAGCAGGAGGACGGAACACTCTCTTCTACCACGTTCATCCGATTACGTTGTGCTAGAGCCTCAGACAAGTCGCTGCTTGCTGTACGAAGGTGAGTACATCCCGGATCTGGACACTCCTCTTTTGCAGTCACCTCTTTCCTGCTTGTCTCACTTCGTCCCATCTATCCTTGTGTTAGGAAGAACATACGAGCCTTCTTCGAAAACGAGAGTAGACGTTTCAGGACCGTCAAACTGAAGAAGGTAAATTCCCTCTCTCCCACAGCTTGATCCCATGTACTCTAGGTGTAAAGAATTAAGTTTGTACAAAGATCTACATAGTTTTCCAATTAGTCTAAGGGGAAGGTTATTGTATAAGCTTATGTATGCATACCAATTCCGTAATGCTAGGTTGATGAGCTGCTGTAATTCGGCCTTGGACATAGAAGATAGTAATAGGTAGCTGCTGAGTTTTATAAATAAAATAATAGAAATAAGGGGCTGCTGTAAAATTTAATTTTATGCCTTCAGCTTTTAAGTTATAAACTGCCATCTTGCCGACCAATGTTTGAGCGTTTGGATGAAGATCCACCGTTGAATTTTGGATATGTTGTAGACGGATATATGTAGTTTAGCATATTAAAATTTGGGAAGAAATGAACGGTCGAATTAGAAGTTATAAGCTCCCGAAGTTAGGTAGTTGAGCAGTTTTGGTAAACCTAGATTTTTGGTTAAGTATAGGAATAATAAGTGTAGTAGTCAACTTTGTGAATTTTTATAGGAATAATGGCTGAACAGTTTGGAGGAATTCTTTCTCCTAAGGTTAGATAGAACCTCATAGATGATCTAGAGATTTAATTCGGAATTATTATAAGCTGTTACGAATTTTATATTTAGAACCGAAGTTAGACCTTTACGATCTTCCGGAAAATAGAAACATAGGAAAAATGTCAGTTTGGACCCAAACAAAATTTTAGGAGTTAGAATATGATTTTAGAACCTCAATTAGGAGTTTAGACATGAATTCTAGATTTTCGGGAATTTCGGGACCAAGGGTAAAATGATCATTTTACCCTAAATTAACACTGTAACTAGTTATGTCTTAATACATTATTCAATCTTAGAAGTCTTAGACTTCTAACTACGTGAGAGCGTGCTAATGCACCTATCGCCTTTGGCAGGCAACTGAGTAGCTACAGTTTACAGAGCGAGTGGTTTACAAAGAGTCGAGCTTTATATTAGGTAAGTCCTTTGGGCTTACTTAGCTGACTTCTAAATATGAGTATAAATGATGATGGTGGTGTGTGATTGAAATGTTTAGAGAGATAGGTTGTGATATATAATTACCGACCTATATTTTGGCCTAAGAGTAACGGGCGGTGGCATTCTGCTCAGTAGCTTGCGAGCGCTGGGAGTTTCTTTAGGGACTAGTCCATACTTGGTTTGTAGTGATGCTACCAGTGGAAGTCAGCTAGACCTACACCAGTTGGATAAGGAACGGAGGCGAGAACTAATAATAATTCTCGTGCCACAACTTAAATTGAATAATGTGAATCACTTAAATAATAGATAATAAACGGTTGAGTGCCAGCATGATGTTTGTTTATTTTGTTTCTGCTTGTGTTTGTGCGGTTATCATTTTTGCTTATATTTGGATAGTTAGCTAACTGTTAATATGTTGTTTAGATTTGCCACAGGTTAGAGCAGATGCCGAGTGATCCAGACGGTAGTGGTCAGCCGGGGTGTCGTACTTTAGGATGTTTTACAGTTTCTTCTTTTGTGAGATTTACAGTTGGACCTTGTTTCCTTTCGTTCTTTTCATACTTTGTTATATTACCTTTTTCGGTTGTTAGTTGATCTGGTCACATTCATACATTGTTAAGAACTATTTTATGATTTCTGGTTTTCCTTATCTGTGCCTTGTTGTAAGATCTTGTTAAGTTGTTGTCAAACTAAGGTCGGGACCCACTGTGCGGTCCTAACCAGTACCTCCCTAAGTTGAAAATTTTGGGGTGTTACACCCCAATCGGTCGGGGTGGACCACTTGTCAAGCGTTAGGACGTGTTGAGTCGGTCATTACGATATGAGATGGGTAGAGAAAAGATGGAACCCGGGATAGAACGGATTCCAATGCATCGGAATATGAATTTTACCGCTAAGATTGATTTGGGCTCAACTCCCATTTCTAAAGCGACGTACAAAAGACATGAAGAAATGATACTAGTGAGGATACTCGAATTGAGGATGCAATCAAAGGAGCAATTGCAAGGACTTGTTGATAAAGGTTCATTAGAACCAATGCACTGCCATAGAGAACACCAGAAGTTATCTTAAACTCTTGATTTGAAATTTATCTTGAAATATATCTTAAACTCTTGATTTGAAGTTGTTATGAGAACACAAGAATTGTTGTGAAAAAAAAACATACATTTCTCTCCAAATTGAACATCGATTACCTTGAGTTGAAGAACAAGTATTCCTTACAACGAATGTATGATCTACTCGATCAGTTACAAGGGTCGGTAATTTCTTATGAGAATGATTTAAGGCATGTTTGTTACAAACTGAGAATTCGAGATTGGGATATTGCAAATACCGCTTTCTGGACAAACCATGGTCACTACGAGTTGTAGTGATTCCATATGGGCTTACTATGCCCCAGATAAGATATTTTGGGTCTACTCTTGAAGAAGAGAGAGGTTATGATAAGTTGTCTCAGGATGACAAATCCCGAAGAATATGAAAGAAGTTACAAGTTTTCTTAGATGTGTTGAGCATTACCAGGTCTGTAAAGAGAGAAGTTGTATATCGCCATTTATGGTAACCTCCGGAGGACATTGAAGCATTGAATAGGACAAAGAGTCGACAATAGAGTTGTTGAGAGTTAAAAAGGAGATTCATTGGTGCAACTATTTGAATTTGACTCGAGGTGTGATGGGTTTGAAGTGTGCAAGTGGTTCTCCAAGACAAGGTCTTGATGGAGCATTGAGAAAACGTGGCATCAAAGTTTAAGTTTGCAAGAGCCAAAGCCAACTGTATAAATTGGAGGTTTGACCTTCCTTGTTAGAGACAATCAAAGGGAACATAATGGAAATGCTGCATTCGGAAAGACCCGAGAAGGACGTTGAGTTTCCGATATATCGGACCTCTGTGAGACCATAGCGCAAGTAAGGAAGTGGTCTGCCGGTTGGCGTAGCCGCCGAGAGTAGTGGTTGTTCGCCCGGGGTTTCATGTGTATTAGTCTAGGAAGTACAAGTATGACTCGAGATGTATTGTCGGTCTTGATGATTTAACGGCAGGCAAAGAACCTTTGAGGCTAATAGGAAGTCGGAAAATCGTATCTTTGATTGAGTTTTACGTTGATCTAGTGGCGTTGATAGATCGAAGGGTTGGACCTAGTCCTTCCCTTAGTTGTGTATATGTGGGAGGTGATATGTTATTTGCGCCCTATGCGGGACTGTGTTTTATGAACGGTTATATATTGCGATGGTGGTTGAGTAGTTGGTGTATATAGATTAGAAGGTTTAAGCCTTCTTAGTTGTGAGTTTATACTTCGGCCTTAGGAACCGAGAAGTTCGGCGTGTGGCAAGTTTCGGGACGAAACTTGTTTTTAGGGGGATATGATGTAACGTCCCGTTTATTGGGAGCGTTTCCGGTATTTTTCTTTCTGGCGGTTTTCAAAGATATTAATACCTTAAGTATGTTTTACGAGTATCTTAAGTCGTAAATGTTATTTTACGAGTATACGTTATATTAATATGTTAATGGTATTTATTTTATTATTATTTTATTTTGTCCATTTATTTTTCCTTTTCTTTCTTCTTTCTTTTCCCTATCTCTCCTTTTATTGATGAGCTGCTACCCGACCCTTTGTTTTGTGCCTGCCACCCACCTACCGTCCTATCTCCTGCTCTTCATTCTCCCTCTCTTCATGCAACAGCAACCAACACCTCACCTGCATACCTCTCACCCTCACTTGCTTCTCCCTCTCTCCCACAGGAGAACCATTCCGTCTCAACTCCTCTGTCCTTGCTCACTCCTTCTGCCCTCTGCTGGCTACAACCCTCGGCATTGACAACCACCGGAGGAGCCGCCCAGCCAAGCCACTGCGTAGCCTTGCCCTTCGCCGGGGAAACTGACGCCTTCGACCTCCCTCTGTCACCTATGCCGGCTTCTCCCCCTCCCTTGCGCCACTAGTCTGAACAGAGAAGATAGCAGCAGCCTCTCCTCTTTTTCTCTTCTGTTGCCACCAGGAACCCCCATCATTGCCGCCTCGTTTGCCCTAGCGCCGGAGCCAGGAGCCGCCGCCTGGAAGCTCGCTAGAGGAGCGCTGGTGGACGAAGCCCAATCATCTCTCTCTCGCACCCACAACCGGCCCTAACCGTCTGCTTTAACTCCCCCGCGCCTCCTCTGTTGCACCTCCACGAGCAGCCCAGTAGAATAGTCGCCGCCCTCTCTACACCGCCGCCAATCGCCGGGTGGATTTGGAACCGAAGCCGCCGGCATTTTATTCTGCCCTGCCCGTGTCTCTATCAAAGCCTCCACCGTTGCAAGGAGAAGCCAACGGCTGCTTGTGATCTTCCTTCTCCGATTAACCCTAACGGGTTTAAAAGCTTGTGCGTAAATTGCAATTATAATCCCATATTTCTATTTTGTGTTTTTCGCCCCCTATTTGTTTTGGTCAAATTACAGAAATGAACCTGTATTATATTTACACTATATGGCCCATATTTTCAGGAATTTCAGATCTGCCTATGATGGTTTAATTACATAAGTTGGCCCAGAATTTGATTTGCAAAATATGACCCATATTTCTGAAGTTGTACTATTTGCCCAAGAAATATTTTTACGAGTTTTAACCTTGGATTTTATATACGAGTTTGATCTTATATATATATATATATAACCTATTTGTCCTTGAGGGTTTAATTTCGGATTATGGCCTAAAAGATTTTAAGTGCGGATTATGACCCATGTGTATATAATTATATGATTGTCCCGGAAAATGTTTAAGCGGTTTTTAACCTTGGTTTTGAAAATGAGTTTTACCTTAGATTTATATAAGTTATATTCCGTTCAAATTTAGCATATGAGCTAAATTTGCTTAATTTTGGTCTTAGGTTCGGAAGCGTTCCGATAAAGGCCTAATGAGTCCAAAATCGACATCCTTTGATCGACTTCCGTCTTTTGACGTCATGTGAGTATCCTTTCCCGCGAACTAGTAATGATTAGTATTAGTATCATGCTAGGTTGGATCTAGCATAATTTAGAGAGAATGCCAAGTAGTGGCCTTCAACCTTATATGGTTGTTGAATGGCTTATGAGTATTGTGATGTTTCGGTACGATCATAAAATGATCTTCGGGATTAGGAGTTGAACCTAGCATGCTAGGGTTTTGATCTCATATAGAGGGCTTCTAGCTTGTTGGTTAGTTATTGATTGTGTGCCTTGTCTGATCAGGCGTTGAGTTACATCCCTGTGGGAAATTGAGTACGGGATTTAGCGGGTTTAGCTTTGGGACAGGTAAGTCTTCGGACTTACTTAGCTCGTATTCTCTGTATTAGTTTCAATGCATGTTTGGTGGTTTGTGTTTATTGTTTATGTGTGTGTTTATTGCTTATGTTATAACATCTAAACCGGTAATAGGACCACCGACTTTATATGTTTATATTTGGCCCAAGTGTATGATAACGGGCGGTGACCGCTTGTCCAGCCCAAAATGGGGATAGCTGGGAGGTGCCTTGAGACCAGTCCATCGGGTGATGCTGATCCGCATCAAGTACAAACCCGTATGGTGAAAGGGGACAAGGGCGAGATCTTTAAGATTCTCGTGTCACAAAAGAAGTTGAATTAGAACGGGATATGACCTAATAATAAAAAGATAATAAACCGGATTGTGTGTTTTGGAACATGTTGTGTGTTTAAGATGCCTTATGTGTGTGTGCCAATACCATGATTCTAATGCCTTGAATGCTAGCTAACGGTTTTATACCGATATTGTTGTAGTTGCCTTGCAGGTTAGGGGCGCGGCCGAGAGATCCGGAAGAGTGGGCAGCCGAGGTCCGTACATTTTAGGATGGGTTTTGGGGGTTGTTTTTATGTATTGTTTAGGGTATTATGTATGTCGCGTGTATGGCGGTTGCCTTTAGCGTTGTATCTCGGCTGAAGTCTTTCGTTGTTTTCTTTTGGGGTTCATATCATTGCATTAAAATGAATTTCGGTTTTGTCTTTATTTGTGTCTTGTTGTAAGATCCAGTGAAATTGTTGTCAGGCTAAGGGTCGGGACCCATTGTGAGGTCCTAACCCGTAGCGCTCCGAATCCTGTGGATTCGGGGTGTTACAATCTGCTTGCGAAATTATGTACATAATCTGCGTGCGAAATTATGTATATAATCTGTGTGCGAAGTTATGTACATAAAATTATGTACAGAATTTGTGGGGATCACTCTCATTTTTCTTATTTAATTAAAAAACAGTCATATTAATTAAGGGAGAAAATCTTTTTGAGTAAAAGGAGTAAGTAGGCTTTTATTGTAAAAATGTAGATTAAGTAGGCTTTTATGTTTTAATGTGTATTAAATAGGCTCCTTGTAATTGTCAAAAAAAGATAAAATCTAAAAAAATTTAAGATACTTTCAAAATTAAAAAGGAAAATGAGAGTGGTCCCCTACAATTATTTAAAATTAAAAAGATATCCTCTCTTAATTTTTTAAAATAAAAAAGGAAAATGAAAGTGGTCCCCTACAATTAAAAAGATTCTCTCCCTTAATTAATATTGCTTTTTTTTTCAAAGAGTCTTTTATTTGTTGGCATTAAAATTAATTACATAATTTTATGTACATAAACTGCGTGCGAAATTATGTACATAATCTGCGTGTGAAATTATGTACATAATCTGCGTGCAAAATTATGTACATAAAATTATGTACGGAATTTGTGGAAGTCACTCTCATTTTTCTTATTTAATTAAAAAACAACCATAATAATTAAGGGAGAAAATATTTTTAATGAGAGTGGTCCCCACAATTAATATTCACTTATCTTTTTAATTTAGTTTATCTTTTTAATTTTTAATAGTTATTTATCCTCCTTAATCAAGGGAGATAATCTTTTTAATTAGAGTGCTCCCCACAATTAATAGCCTCTTTATAATTTAATTTAGTTTTATTTTTAGGGAGAAAATTGGAGGAGCCTAAATTGTATCATGGATACAAAAAGGGCTTCCCTACACCAATTTTCTCAAAAAGATTGCAGTGATAGGCGGAAATTCAGCTTCCTCCTTCGACGTAATCTCACCTTCCATTTTCGGCTTTGCTTCCCAGCCTCGAATCAATTTGACTGAAGAACGTGATGCCCCAGATACCAATATTCAATTCTCAAAACCCTAACCGGCTACAAACCTCATCCCTTACCATTGTTGGAGCAAATAAAACGGCCTTATTTTACATTCAAGCTAGAGGAAGGCCGCAATGGTGACAAACATGTAACCTCGCCGATTCTTTGTCTTGTTCGTCTCTTTCCATGAACGGAAAGCCCCTTTCCCTTGGTGCACACCAAAGACTTGTTCTTCTTTAAGTTGTTTGTCTTTTCCTTGTCATATTTGTTGTTGAGCCTTCCTCCTCAACATGGGTTAAGAACTCGCGATCTTCAATGCTTGTCATCACCGATCTTCATCCATCGTTTCTTGGTTTCGGCCATTTGCGGAAACCTACAGACATATAAAACTTACGCTTAAGAATATGATTAAAGTATTTTTGATCATGAATTTAAATAATTTGACTGAACTTAGGATAGCAAAGAGTATCACCATGGTTCATGAATGGAAGTCATACGATAGAAAGGCTCATTGCAAAAAGCATCCGATGTAACACCCCGAATCCGCGGGACTCGGGGCGCTACGGGTTGGGGCCTCACAATGGGTCCCGACCCTTAGCTTGACAACAATTTCATCGGATCTTGCAACAAGGCACAAATAAAGGTCAAAACCGAAATACATTTTTATGCAATGAAAAGAAAAACCCGAAAGAATACAACAAGGACTTCAGCCGAAAATACAACCTCAAAGACTAAACGTCATACAACATACAATAAAAACAATACTCAAACTCGACTCCACCCAAAACCCAATCCTAAAATGTACGGAACCCCAGCTGCCCACCCTTCCGGATCTCTCGGCCGCAATCCTAACCTGCAATGCAATCTACAACAGTCGGTATAAAACCGTTAGCTTATATTCGAAGCATTAGAATCAATGGGAAAGGCACAAACACAAGTAAATCATCATAAACACACAACATTCTCAAAGCACACAATTCCGGTTTATTATCTTTTTATTATTAAGTCATATCCCGTTCTAATTCAACTTAGTTTTGTGACACGAGACCACCGTGGTCCCACCTCGGTCCCTACTTACCGGCATGAAACGGTGCGGATGCCTCCGACCGTCTAACCAGCACGGGCTAGTCGCCAAGAACCTCCTAGACTCTCGCAAGAGCTACGTAGATGATGTCACCGCCCGTTATCATACACTTGGGCCAAAATAATATAAGGTCGGTGGTCCTATTACCGGTTTAGTTGTTATAAACAATAAAGAATAAACACACACCACCAAACACACATCAATACTAATACGTAGAATACGAGCTAAGTAAGTCCGGAGACTTACCTCATCACCACACTCGACTCACAACACTCTCGCTTCCTTAGGGAGGAAGCCCATAACCTGCTCACAAGAAGATAACTATATCAACAACAACCCACTCACAATAGAAGTTTTAGACTTCTATACAAATGATCTACGCAAGACCATTTGACTCTCAAATCTAGGACCGCATCCTAGAATCCCTCATTCTCACAACACACTCAACGGAAAATAGAAGTCCTAAGACTTCTAAACCCTCGGATCTCGCAAGATCATAACTCATAACACATACTAGGATAATAACTCTTAGTCCTCACGATCTCACATGGTCATAACCTTGACAACACATGCTAGGATAAGCCAAGCCTAAACTCCAAAATCCCACAAGATCATACAACCCCAACCTCGAGCCTCAAAACACTCACAAGATCAACCATATAACTTATAGCCTTATAACAACTTCACAAGATAACCAAACACCTCAAGTCTTAGCACAATCATAAATCCTCAAAACTCATCTAAGGTTCATAACCACTATTTGGTATTCACGCTAAGTTATGTTATATCCAACCTAGCATGATACTAATAAACATAACTAGATCAAGGGAAAGGAATACTCACACAACGTCAAAAGACGGAAGTCGATCTATGGATGTCGAGATTGGAATCGTTGGCCTTTATCGGGGCGCTTCCGGTCCTAACACCAAAACTATACAAATTTAGCTTATACGCTAAATTTGAACGGAACAATAATATTTATAATTCTAAGGAAAACCCCACTTTTTAAAACCCAAGTTAAAACCGTAAATATATATATTCCGGGCAAATTGTATAACATCATAAACCCAAGGCAAAACTCGTTTTCAAAGCCAACGTTAAAATTCGTTAAACCCTTCCGGGGCGGAAATATGAAATCAAACCACTCGGTCGTAAAACCGAAATTAATCCAACAAGGGCAAATCTGCACATTTCCAAAACATAGGGCAAAAACTGTAATTATATAATCCAGCAGGGGCAAAATTGTTTCAATCAGAAAGTTGGGCCAAAATTGGAAATACAAAACATAGGTGACAAATTGCAATTATACCAATATTTATGGGCCCCGAATTAAATAACCCTAAAAGGCTTCTTTCAAATCCAAAGGTGAAAGCACGCTGGGAGGAATCGTAGTAGCGCCGGCCGCTTGGCCCCTGTGGTACAGCGCGTCCAAGGCGGCAGCAGACACTGCGCAGGAGCTCCGGCGGCGAGGGATCCAGGCGGCTGACGAGGACGGTTCCGAAGGCGCAAACGCTGGCGGATCTCCCGGTGGTGGGGAACACAGGCGGAGCTCCGGCGAGGAGAAGACAGGGCAGAGCTTCATTGATAGATCCGGTTCAAGGTAGGGAAAACAGGGCCGGCGTCTTCGATGGCCTCCGGCTAGGGCAAAGCGAAGGTGGCGCGAGGCGGTGAAGGCAGGCTCCGGTGGTGCAGATGCGTTTTCCCTAGTGGTTCTGTTCTTCTCCAGCAACCAAGAAAAAGAAGAGAATGAGCTTGCAAGAGAGAGAGAGAGAGAGAGAGAGAGAGAGAGGGCTGCTGATGGAGATCCATTGAGGCTGTGTGCAGGGAGATGAAGAGGGTAGTTGAGATGAGCAGAGGAGAGTCCGAGAGAGAGCAGAGTAGAGTGAGGGAGATAGAAGAGAGAGCTGCAATGGTGTCCTTGAGAAGCTGAGAGGTATGGGTAGCGTGAGAGAGGGAGAGAGACAAAGACAGGAGGCTGGGGAAAGGCGTGTAGGGGTGCTGGCTCACGGGTAGGTACAGGCATAGGTTGGGCGAGCAGCAGGGTGGAAGACCGAAAGGTCGGTAGAGTGATGAGTATCTCAACAGCCTCAGGAGAGAGAAAAGAAATAATAGAAAGACAAAGAAAAGAATAAAGAAAGGGGTAAAGAATGAATTCGATCAAAACGCGTTCGGAACGGGATTTTTGAACCGTAAGAAATTCCGATTTTTATTTCCGAAAATAAAAATACGGACATACTCGAACATATCCAATATATAAATATATTCGGGAAGATGTTTTACGTCGTAAAATAATTCTAATAAAATATTTAAGGTAGAAAAATTATCGCTAAAAGTATGAATATTAATATTGAAGCGCACCCATTAAACGGGGCATTACATCCGAAATCTCGTTTCACTTGATTCTGCAAGCCAAAAGCTCTTGCTATTGTAGGACATACTATCGTAGGACATATTAACATGATTAAAAAAATGTGAATAGTAATTATCATACATTAATGTGACAAACAAAGGAGGAGTACAATAACTTATCGCGTGCAAATATCGAAATGAAAAACAAAGTAGTGGTGTAAACCGAAGATTGATTTTATATTCACTGATAATGAAAGGGTATTGTAGCATAAAACTGAGATTGATGAGGGATGACAGATAAGTGGTCGATATATATAGTGTAAAATTATAATCAAATGATAATCGTGTGAGAGAAGATTAGAATCGAATGATAATCGTGTGGGAGAAGATTGATTGTATATATTTTTTTTAATTTATATTAAAACTGCAAAAATAATATCCAACGAAATCTAACAAAAAAAATATTGAGCTATTTTATTCTTTTTTAATGCCGAACAAAAGATTGAAAACCTTTAAATAAATTTTTTACGATAGAAAAGGCCCCAATTATTTTATCTTTTTCTAAATACCGATTTACCAAAAATTAATTTAGGGTGTTAGGTTGTGTTCTAATCTCTTAAAAAAAACCTAGAACATGATAAAGTTGTTTTATAAATATTGTTGAGCACATATCTTAAAACATAAAAATAATAAGTGTGTTCACTGTGTTGATTAATCTTTGGCAAAAAATTAAGCTTTTTCAAAATCTACTTTTTTCGTAAAAATAGAACAATTTAAAAAAAATATTATGTGATCAGCAATTCGAAAATAACCTGGATTAGTGTGTTAATTAAACTTTAGAGAAAAAAATCAAGCTTTTTCTTTCCCGTAAAAATAGAACAATCTATATATAACTTATTAAAACAAAGAACACTAATGTCACATGTCAAGCAACGAGGATGTCACCTCAACTTTTTTTTAGAATATTTACTAAATTGCCATTGTTATTAAATTGTAAAATATTTATTTTAATTATTTTTATTAATTATTTTGTAATTGAACATTTATTTTCACAACAAATTGTGATTGCTTTCCCGATTCTCCTAACCCATATGAGATTTAACAAAATTTCTTTTAAAAAGATTTATATTTTAGTTGATAAAGATTTTGTATTTAAAAAAAAATTTCATAATGTTTACATAATTTGATAACTAAGTTTTGAAATCTGAATTTTTAAAATTCAGATTTAAAAGTATTATATGACCAACAATTCGAAAATATCAAGTTAAAGATGTGTTAATTAAGCTTTAGATAAAAAAATTAAACTTATCCAAAATATACTTTTCCATAAAAAATAGATCTATTTTAAAAAATTATATGCCCACGTCACCAATTTGAATATATCAGGCTAGGATGTGCTAATTAATTTTTTTTAAAAATCTTTATTAACAAATTTTATAAAACAACCTGATATTTTTGAAGATCCTCAATTTTGTATTATTGTTAATTAATTTTTCTAAAGATTGATCTATTTTTTTTTACAGATATAGGATCTATAGAATATAGATATGTATCTTGATATTTTTTGTTACTAAATTATTCTTTAACTAAGCCTAATTTTTTTGATAACATGTAATAAATTAGTAACTCCATCAACACCGGAGTTAGGTTTTTTGCCGGGTAAATAAAACGTATTAATTTTGGTAAACAAGTCAATAGTTTGTACTCTTGGTGATTTTCAAAGTTAATATTGTTTTAGGTTCTTTTATTAATAGATAAGTATCTCAATAATATAAAAAAAATGATGATTATGATAACTTTAACCATTTTTCTTAGCAATTTAACCTTTTATTATAAGACGGTCTCATTTAATAAAATCAAATATATATATATATATATATATATATATATATATATATATATATATATATATATATATATATATATATATATATATATATATATATATATATATATATATATATATATATATATATATATATATATGGGGATAGGATCAATTAAGAACACAACTTACGGTAAGAAAATGAGAACATATCTCGACCACATGATTAAACAAGATCGACGTTTCTGATTCACTATTATTTTTGTATACTAATTAATGATCTTTGTATTTTTGGATAAGTATATACTATTAGCATTTATGTATTAAAGGTAATTACTAATTCATATGATTAACTAATTCTTACCTCATTTATTATTTCATTCCGATATCAAAATAAATTCAACCTCTATGAAAGACGGAGAATGTATTGGTATATATTTGTACAAATTAAATGCACTAATAATAAAATATGCTAGAGTAGTCGTACACAAGATTAGTCGTGCACTAGAGTAGTCGTACTTGGACAATTCATTTCAAATTCATTTACACAATCCATTTCAAATTCATTTCAAAAAAATAAATGCTAGAGTAGTCGTGCACATACACGCTTTATAGTAAAGACATGCATGAATACTATAAAACTCCACTACATGCACAAGCACATTTAACAAATGCTAGAGTAATATAACACTACATGCACAAATTTAATAATAAACACATGCACGAGTACTATATAATGACATATGCACGAGTAGATACAATAATAAATGCATTAAGTTAATCATAAAAGACGACACGAATAAAATACTACACGAATCATGCACTTATTAATCATGCACGAGATTAAACTCTATAAATTTGATACCCATGAATCAATAATTTCAAGCCCGAATCAAAATAAAACATGCACGAGTAGTACAACACTAATATAAGCACGACAATATAAAAAAAACTCATGCACAATTTAATACGAGTTCAATTTAAAACGAATGATTAAAGTCCAATGAGAAGCACAAATAATTAAACTCCAATCTGATATTTATTCTTTCTGTACCAACTAATGAAAGCGAAATAATTTTATTTCCATAAAAAAAATCTAGTATAGTCTTATACTTATTACCATTTCCATGAGCATGTAATAAATCACAATATAATATACCTTATTTAGACGCAAAATCTAAGTCATCCGTGCATTGATCCAACGATCCTTAATTGTTCTTATTTCTTACCGTAAAACATGTTTTTACCTGATCCTGACCCTATATATATATATATATATATATATATATATATATATATATATATATATATATATATATATATATATATATATATATATATATATATATATTACAATAATCTCATTTTAGAAGATAATTTTTTTTTAAAATTATTATAGTGTATTTTGTATAATATTGTTTTTCTTGTGTAATTATTATGCACACTTTTTTTAATGAAATTACAGCCATTTATCTTTTTTTTTAGGAAAAATAACCCAAAATAATACAAACTATCAACATTGAACCGAAAATAATACGAACTTTGAAAATTACTAGAAACGATACAAATTATCAATGTATTTACCAAAAATAATACGTCATATATTTTCCGGCAAAAATCCTAACTCCGGCGATGACGTGGCATCCGCAATGCTACATGTCATCAAATAAATAGATTAAATGTGTGATGTGGATTTTATTTTTTAAAAAATATCAATTTAAAAATATTAAAAATATTAAAAAATAAATAATTATTATTTTTAAAATTTTAAATTATCATTTTAAAAAAATTGTACAAATATTTAATTTTTTTTAAAAAATTTTAAAATAAAGTTTGAATTATTTTTAAAATAGGTTTGTACAAAAATGAAAAAAATATTTATTTTTCCAAAAAAAATAAAAATACAATGATTTTTACAATTTTTTTAAATCAAATTTATTTTCGGATTTTTGTATAAAATGAAAATTTGAATTCTAAAAAAAATAATTTGTAAAAAAAAATATTCGAATTAAAAAAATTTTAATCTTGTAACCTAATCCCTAAAGAATTTCTTTTCCCAATTTTGTTAAAAAAAAATTTTATTTAAAATTAGTTAAAATATATAATAAAAATAAACCCTCCAAAAAGTATTTATAAAAAAATCACAAGAAAATGATTTATTTTTCAAAAAAACAATTTGACAAATTTTTTATAACAAAAATTGCATAAAATAAAATATTTTTACATTTTTTTACAAACATGTTTAGAAAAAATGTTCAAAGTTTATAAAAAAATTTGTACAAATGCTTTGTAACGCCTTTAGGAGCGTTTGCGAGATTTTTTTTTTTTTAATTTTTGTTTCCTGTGCCACTTGCCACCAGTAGCACCGTAGAAGAGACCAACTCTTCTCCTTCTTTGCCCTCCCCTGATTGTTGCTAGGCCACCCAGCTATGCATGTAGCCTGCACCTCGACCCCTCGTTTCCAGACTTAGCCGACCCCTCACGCCATCCTATGTCTTCTCCCTTAGCTCACCCTGCAAGTCCAGTATCCACCTATCTCACCCTTTTCATATCTCTACACCTATCTCGCCTCTCTGTTTTCCCCTTCCCCCGATCTCACTCTGTCAATACACCACAGCCATCAAGTAACAGCAAACAGCAACTCCCGGAGCTCTCTACTGCAACTCCCTGCAGCACCATGCCGAAGCCACCAGACGCCGGAGGAGCCTCCCAAGGTCTTCACGCTCGCCACCCTCTCGCAGCCCCACCTCACACGCTGCCTCTCCTCGGTTGCATCTCTTTGGATCCTCGCAACAGCCTCACCTCCATCGTGACTGTCGGAGACCGAAGTTGCGCCGCTCAGTGTTTCTTCCCCTTTGTTCTTACCGGAGCCTTCTCCCAACCACTGCAGACATCACCTCTGCCTTTCGTCGCCGAAGAACGAAGAAAAGAACCACCATTTCGGCCCTGTCCGGCTCGCCCTGTCGGATCCCCTTCCCTGCCTCGCCTTGCTCCTCGCCATAGGAGCCCCTGCGTAGTCCCTCCTCCGTCGCCGATCGAGCCTCCCTGAGATGGTTGTCTTCCCTCACCACTGGCTGCCTCATCTGCCTCCTGCTAGCCGCGGCCGCTATTTTTCCCCTTTCCCTTGCTGCGTTTTGTGAGGTTGAAGATAACCCTTGGTTATATTTTAAATCAGGCCCCTTAAATTATGTTTAATTAGATAATGCACCCAGCTTTATATATTTACGTTTATGGCCCTAATTTTGGATTGTTGTTTTTATGCCCTGCTGAAATTATTTACAGATTTTGGCCCAAGGTTTTATTTGCGGAATATATCTCAAGTTTATGGACCTTCAACCAAAGCTTTATAACGGATTTTATTCTTATAGTTTATAACTTTTATACATTATGACCCATGTGTATATAATTGTATAATTTGTCCCGGGAAATATTTAAGCGGTTCTAACCTTGGTTTTGAAAACGAGTTTTACCTTAGATTTTATATAAGTTATATATATTCCGTTCAAATTTAGCGTATAAGCTAAATTTGTTTAGCTTTGGTGTTAGGACCGGAAGCGCCCTAACAAAGGCCAACGATTCCAAACTCGAGATCTATAGATCGACTTCCGTCTTTTGACGTCGCGTGAGTATTCTTTTCCCTCGATCTAGCTATGTTAAGTTTTAGTATCATGCTAGGATGGATCTAGCATAACTTAGAGTAAATACCAAGTAGTGGTTATGGACCTTAGGTGAGTTTTGAGGATTTGATATTGTTTGATGGATTGATGTTGATTCTAAGCTTGAGGTGTTGATTATCTTGTGAGATTGTTATAAGGTTTTAAGTTATTTGTTTGATCTTGTGAATATTTGAGGCTTGAGGTTGTGGATTTATGGTTGTTGAGATTATGGGCTAGGATACATAGCGTTGATACCGCTGAGATTGTTGAGACTAGGCATGTTTATCCTAGTATGTGTTATGAGTTATGTTTTGAGAGATCTTCGGGTCTAGAAGTCTAAGGACTTCTAGCTTTTGTTGAGTGTGATGTAAGCATGAGGGATTCTAGGATGCGGTGCTAGAATTGAGAGTCAAATGGTCTTGCGTAGATCATTTGTATAGAAGTCTAAGACTTCTATTGTGAGTGGGTTGTTGTTGATATAGTTATCTTCTTGTGAGCAGGTTATGGGCTTCTTTCCTAAGGAAGCGAGAGCGTTGTGAGTTGAGTGTGGTGACTGTGTAAGTCTCCGGACTTACTTAGCTCGTATTCCTTGTATTAGTATTGATGTGTGTTTGGTGGTGTGTGTTTATTGTTTATAACAACTAAAACCGGAATTAGGATTACCGACCTTTATATTATTTTGGCCCAAGTGTAAGATAACGGGCGGTGACAACTTGCCTAGCTCCCGCGAGAGCTAGGAGGTTCTTGGCGACTATCCCATGCTGGTAGACGGTCAGATGCATCAGTATCATTCCATGCCGGTAAGTAGGGATCGAGGCGAGTTTCGGTGACTCTCGTGTCACAACCTAAGTTGAATTAGAACGGGATACGGCCTAATAATAACAAAGATAATAAACCGGATTGGTGTGATTTTATGTATGTTGTATGCTTGTGATGAGATTACTTGTGTATGTGCCTTTCCCATTGATTCTAATGCCTCGAATATTAGCTAACGGTTTTATACCGCTTGTTGTAGATTGTCTTGCAGGTTAGGAATGCGGCCGAGAGATCCGGAAGAGTGGGCAGCCGGGGTCCGTACATTTTAGGATTGGGTTTTGGGGTGGAGTCAAGTTTGAGTCTTGTATTCATTGTATCTTGTATGGCGTTTAGTCTTTGAGGTTGTAATTTCGGCTGAGGTCCTTTGTTGTATTCTTTCGGGTTTTCTTTTCATTGCATAAAACTGCATTTCAGTTTTGGCCTTTATTTGTGCCTTGTTGCAAGATCCGGTGAAATTGTTGTCAAGCTAAGGGTTGGGACCCATTGTGAGGTCCCAACCCGTAGCGTCCCGAGTCCCGCGGATTCGGGGTGTTACATGCTTTTTAAAAAATTAGTATTTAATATTTTTAAAATAATAAATATTTTTATTTTTTAATATTTTAAATATTATTAAATTGATTTTTTTAAAAATAAAATCCACATCACGCATTTAATCCATTTATTTGATGACATGTAAAATTCCGGCTGCCACGTCATCGCCGTTGCTAGGGTTTTTGCCGGAAAAGTATGACGTAGCATCCGCAATGCCACATGTCATCAAATAAATAGATTAAATGTGTGATGTGGATTTTATTTTTCAAAAAATATCAATTTAATAATATTTAAAATATTAAAAATAAATAATTATTATTTTTAAAATTTTAAATTATCATTTTAAAAAAAATTGTACAAATATTTTATTTTTAAAAAAAAAATTAAAATAAAGTTTGAATTTTTTTTAAAATAGGTTTGTACAAAAATGAAAAAAATATTTATTTTTCCAAAAAATATAAAAATACAATGATTTTTACAATTTTTTTAAATCAAATTTATTTTTGGATTTTTGTATAAAATGAAAATTTGAATTCTAAAAAAAATAATATGTAAAAAAAAATATTCGAATTAAAAAAATTTTAATCTTGTAACCTAATCCCTAAAGAATTTTTTTTTCCCAATTTTGTTACAAAAATATTTTATTTAAAATTAGTTAAAATATATAATAAAAATAAACCCTCCAAAAAATATTTATAAAAAAATCACAAGAAAATGATTTATTTTTCAAAAAAAAAAATTTAACAAATTTTTTTATAACAAAAATTGCATAAAATAAAATATTTTTACATTTTTTTACAAACATGTTTAGAAAAAATGTTCAAAGTTTATAAAAAAAAATTGTACAAATGCTTTTAAAAAATTAGTATTTAATATTTTTAAAATATTAAATATTTTGTTTTTTAATATTTTAAATATTATTAAATTGATTTTTTTAAAAATAAAATCCACATCACGCATTTAATCCATTTATTTGATAACATGTAACATTCCGGCTGCCACGTCATCACCGGAGCTAGGGTTTTTGCCGGAAAAGTATGACGTATTATTATTGGTAAATACATTGATAGTTTATATCTTTCATAGTAATTTTCAAAGTTCGTATTATTTTCGGTTCAATGTTGATAGTTGATATTATTTTGGGTTATTTTTCCTTTTTTTTAAATTAAAATAAGTTAATTGACTTTAATAATATTTAATAACAATATTTTCTATTTATAAACCTTTTTAAGATTCAAAAATTAAATATTTATCATGATTAAAGTGTTTATTTTTACTTTGGTATTCTCGACTTTTGATTATATTGTATTTTATGAAGTAGTTATAAAGTGTAATTATATGTATAATGTAAAACCTTATTTTTATTTCCTTTCATTATAATGTACTTTAATATTCTCGTTTTATAATTTATATCATTATTTCTCTTATTTAGAATTTGTCAGTGACTTTGAATTGTTTTTCATTATATTGATGATAAGCAAAGTAGGAAAAACATATCCATATCAATTGATATCCACATTTGTTAAAGTCATTTCCGGATTAATTGAGTCAAACAAAATTCATTTGGATCAAAAGAATAAGCCGGAAATTCACGAATAATTACCTGATCCGG
Source organism: Fagopyrum homotropicum (assembly GCA_033239125.1). Lineage (NCBI taxonomy): Eukaryota > Viridiplantae > Streptophyta > Magnoliopsida > Caryophyllales > Polygonaceae > Fagopyrum > Fagopyrum homotropicum. The sequence goes on along the minus strand of BSWB01000006.1, from coordinate 106,118,016 downwards.
CTAAAATAATTTTCGGATACCGTATTTTGGAATTCAGATTGATCGGATATCCGGGTATTTGACTCGGATTGATCCGTTGCCCACTCTTAGCTACGCATTCAATTTTTCTGTTTTTCTGTCTCGATTGTGTTGATCCCTACACAGATCGTCTCTTAGTATCCTAGTATTCACGAGGAATAATTTAATTACTTGAATCGAGGAATTTACATTGTCCTTGCTATGTGGCGGATTAAGACAAACTTGCTTAGAAAAGCCGAGTATTGACAATGTTTAAGTTTTTTATTGGAGGTGACAAAGAAGATCCCAATTGAAAGATCGAGAAAAACAAACATTGTCAAAGATCCTTAGTTCATATCATCAATAGATTCGCGGCTGATTGCTTAACCTATCCTTGTGGTGTTTTTCTCGATTGCATTCTAATTCTAAGAATACCGATGGCAAGTTGCTTTGTTCACAGCTGGTCACAGAAAAAACAGCCTTTCAGATTATGTAGCAGAGTTGTATGTATATACAAAAACCTGGCTTGTTAATAGCCATTTGGTGTTTCAAGACTGTCGAACTAGGTTATAGGAAAAGTAAAAAACAAAAACTCGATATGGAGCTAGCTTGTTTCTTCAAAATGCTAAGCAATTAAGCATGTCTATGTGATTCTCAGGAAAGAAGTGACTAGTCGGATCAGACTTGGGCAAAGTCTCGTCGCATAGTAACGGTGAAGTGACTCCCTTCCTTGACTAGGAAACGGAATGCATTGAAACTCCAATTAGGATAAGGCAAGGGAGATAGCACAAACATATTTGTCAATCTTGAAGCTCTTCTCAACGCCTGTAGTGAATTTCCTTGCCACTTCAATAGCATCACTGAAGATCTTATTGGTCCTGGACTTTGAACGTAGTAATCTCCAGTCTGTGCAAGTTTTCAAACGCCAAGTTACAAAAAAATGGCACACCAATTTGGTTATGTAGATGCATTTTCGTTATGGGGTCTAACCTGAGACTCGTATGTGAGCTCTAATAATGCTACACTCCAAGTTATAGAATCGTTCTTGAAGGTAATGGAGACTGGGAAAAGTAAGAAACAATTCAACCCCCATTTCAAGATTCAGTTCAATAACATTGAAGAAAATTGTAGAGAGATGGATACCAAAGCTAGATAGGGGACCGAAATTTAAAAGAACCTCTCGCAAGCATTCTGTTCTCATGTGTATTGCGGGTGCGTCTGCTTGAATCTGTACGTCAGGAACAGAGGGCATGAACATAAACAATGCTTCACCCAAATCAATCGGGGAACTATCATCTCCTACAAACACAATTGAAGAAACCCCTCAGAATTCGTCGATTACATTCAAAATCATCAAACCCTAGCAAGATTAATCATACGAAGAGGGAAAGAGATGGTCATTACCGACAACACAGAAAATATTAGGGGAATCATCATTCTTGTAAATCCGAAACGATGCTTCCATCTGACGATTGACTGCAGCACGGAGCCTGTGAATCCAAGGTAGTAGAGCGACTGTAATTGAGCAGCGTTCTGTTGCAGAAGACTCAATTGCAGAAGCTTTCATCCTGAGCGCTCCGAGTACGGTCGAATCTTGGTTCATAGTAGCCATCTTGATCTTTCCATTGGTATACACAACCATCACCGCCCATGGATGTATCGCTTGCATCGAATCCAGGCTTTCAAGGAACATATGTGCAGGATCGAGCGTGACCGTGAAGGTAGAATTTGGCAGAGCCATCGCTGCTTACCAGAAAGAGAGAGAGAACAACAGATGTTAGAGAAGAGGGAGAAAGTAGGCTTTCAATTTTGGCTCCAATTCCAACAAACTGGTCATTTCAAATACTTGTGTTATTCATTGACGTGGCACACCATTTAACTTTTTTTTTTTATAAGAATTTTAATTTTAAAATAAGATGTTTAAACAAATAATTTATTTTATAAACAAAGATGAATAATTTTTTAAAATAAGATGTTTAGAGACATAAATGTATATAATCTCTGATTTTATCCCTTTGTTTATTCTAACAGCAATTCCCTATTAAGATGTCTCTCAAGTTCTCTGAAAATATCTGAATGATGAACAAGCTCAAAAGTTTTTCCATCACCAAAAAGGCTAAACATTTAAAGAGAAAATAAATTAAGTTTGTAGCCAGTTTGTGGACAAAATGAAATGCCTAGAGGAGAAAAAGATGTGTGTAGCTTTAAGTCTAGTTTAAGAGAAGCTAACAACATCTTCATTCCAAAAATTCTCAAAAAATTTCTTATCTGACTTTTTTTTTTTTTTTATTCACAAAGTGATTGAAGAATCTCTCACTTCCATCCCAGAATTCATCAAAATTTCTTTAACATATAATTATAACCCAACAACATGTTACATCCCTACATTTGGGCAAAACAAAAAAAATAAATTAAAATTTTGTGTGAAGTGGGCAGGAACCTGTCAGGATGAATATCTCTGCAAAGAAACTTCCCTCTACTAATTGCATAGATTCTTTCTCCTAATCTGACATTTATTTTTATTTTAAAATTTTTAATTGCTAAAGAAACTCATAAGTTGTGGGATGAAGATGCTCTAATTTCCACTAATATTTGTAAGGAAGATCTTATGTATAAGAGAATCTTCTCTAAATTGTCAAAAGCTCTTTACAAAGCATAAGCGCCCAGAAACAACACAAGGAAAGAAAAAACCCAAAGGTCTGACCTACCTTTATGGACATTGTTTTGGTGACCCTAAGGGTGGACCACCCTATATCCCACTTAGTGAAATAAACTATTATTTTAATGGTTATTGGAATAATGGGAGACAAAACTATTAAATATGAAGGGTTATTTATCTTTTTTATAGAAACTATAATTAGATAGGGATTATGAGTTTTTAATTATATATGGACCTAATACAACTAATCTTATCCTTTCAGATTTTTTCTCAGTCCAACCTTTTTTTAAATTCAGTAATTTAAATAATATTGTTAAAATCCCAAAATAGTGAAAAAGATTTTGTTCAATGTAACCCATGCAATATCCATTTAAACCGATTTGTTTTAATGTAAATTAACAGCCAAATTTTTAAAAAATATTCAACTTTAAATTTTACCCTAAAAAATCATAAATTATTTAAAAATATAATATTTTTATGATTTCTAAAACTTTTAAATCCAATTTTTTTAGAAAAAAGAGAAGAAGACAAGCTATTACGTAACAAAATTTTAAATCAATACTTCTAATATCGATACTTTAGTTTTAACCGTATTACTTTTAGTTTATTTACTTGATTAATTAAATCTTAACAATTTTATTTTATTTTAATTCTTAATAAATTAGTTATCTATTGTTTTTATCGAAACTAATTAAAACATAGACAAAATAAAGGTTATATATTTAAAACCAAGAGTATTTGTTAGGATTCGTTAGCTTTAACAAATTTATATCTTTCATCGTAGGTATATATATACTTCATTGCTTAGCTTGACCAATCAATCACAAGACACATTTTATGGGTCAAAGATATAAACCTTTTATTAATTTAAAATTTTAATATGTTAAATACATTAAGTTTTTATTTAAATAAAAGTTTTTCCTCCTTCATTTATTAAATTTTAATTAATAAAATTCATATCACACAACTCATCCTAATTTTTGATGACATGTAAGACACATTTTACCACGTTATTGCCATAAGATAAGATTTTTTTTGAAAAAATAAAACATTTTACATATGGTAAATACTTTTATAGTTTGTATTGCTTTTAATAATTTTCAAAGTTGGTATTATTTTGGATTTAATATTGATAGTTGATATTATTTTGGTTTATTTTTATTTTATTTATGTAGTAATGAAATGCATTAAAAAAAAGTTTTATATATTCAATCAGAAAACATTAACCCATAAAATTAGTATAGGCTTTAAATTTAGTTTGTTCACTTTAAAAGGTAACACCTAATTTAGAAATTTGCTTGATTTTCAAAAATGTTTCTTTAACTTTTCGCATAAATTATTACTTAGGAAGTAATAAATATACATTCAATTATTAAAATGTAAAGTTGTCGTCTATTTTTTTTTACAAAAACGCACAAGGTGCGAGTATTATACTAGTATATATATATTAAGGGAGACGCTTTTTTTTGCCACGTGTCCTTTCAAAAATTAACCTCATCCTAATTTTTATTAAATTTGGTAATTTAGATTAGATTGTTAAAATCCAAAATAACTAAAAAAAAATAAAAAATAAAATATTATTTATAAATAATATCTTTATATTTTAAAAACTATTATATATATATATATATAAGTAATATACATAAATTATAATTTTAATAATTTATTTTAAAAATATTTTTATATTTTTAAATTATTAGATCACTAATTCAGTCATTCTTTGTAACATGTGATAATACTACTTCAAACACAAAGAAAAAGAGCAATATTCCACCTCAATCTCCAAAAATGACAACTAAAGAGAATGTCATTTTTCCTGTCCCGTTCCATGCCCACCCCTAGATAGACATGGGTCCAGTTTGAACCAAACCGCCAAACCGGCGGTTTGTACACGTTTTTTTTTTTTTGCCCAAACCGTCCGGTTTGATTACCAAACCGGCGGTTAACCAGCGGTTTAGTGAACCAAACTGGCGGTTAACCGCCGGTTTGGTCCAATTTTTCAGTGTTTTCTTCTTTTTTTTAGTAAACCGGCTAAACCGCCGGTTTAGGTTTTAAACCGGCGGTTTGGATTTCTACGGTTTAGGTTTGGGTCCCATGTCTACCCCTAGATGTACCCATAGTAGAAAAAATATTTTGAGTGTTTTTATTACCTCCTCTCTTATAGATCCTTCTAGTAGCCTTAAATTCAAGATAGTTTTTCATAACATTATAAATTATATGAAGGTGATTTTATTTTTAAATGGGGAGTTTGAAATGAATACGACTTATTCCGATACCGGTTTCTAATTGCATAACAATTTAGTGTTTTTTTATGTAAGATTACTCATACAAATTAAGTCGTGTTGGTTTTTAACGGACAAGAATTCGGGATACCGAAAAAACCTAGAAGTTCAAGAGGATGTGAAAAAATAAACGAAAAAAATCTCAAGATGTTTAAATACATAAAGAAAATCAAATAAATATATTGCTTTAATTGTAGAAGATAAATAAAATGCTTAGTCATAGATTTTGGATACTATGTTTTTGTTATTGAATTTCAAGTATACTGATTCGGGTATTACGGTTCAGATATTGAAATTAAAGTATTAAACTTTGGGTGTAAGGTTTTGATATATTAATCAAGAGATTCGATTATTCTACCTGGATATAGAGTAAGAGGACAGAGTTATCAACCAGAGTTCGAAACTCACAACTATCATTTGAATTAAAAGTTATTCTTTTTAAATGGACCTATTTTCTTTTACCCCTACAAAAAGGGTCTATTTACACTATTTCTTTTAATATTTTTTGATAATAACAAATATCTCTTTTTATTTTAAAATTTTAAAAAATTATAAACTCATGGAAGAAGCCGTGATCAAATTTTATACATTTTCACTCACAAAGTTAAGTTTATCGATTCACGAAAAATGTTCTACATCTACAATAAATCGAAAAATATAAAACACGTTAAAAGCATATACAATAAACAAAATTTTAATATTTGAAAATTTAAGCCAATAATTTTATTTTACTAAAGCAATATCTAAAAAAATTTAAACTAAACAATCGCGATATTTTAACGTAAATCAAATAAGTTGAAATAAACCAAATCATATTTATTAGTTTAAACTAACATGGATCACGGGGTTTTTTAATATTGACTTTTTGATAAATATCGTTTATTTAACGTAAAATTCATATTCGTTCAAAATATCAAATCTGTTTAAAAAAAAAACACTTTCAATTTTTTTAGATATTGCTTTAGCACATTTTCTTAATGTAATCAAATCAGTTGAAGCAAACCAAATCATATTATTCGATTAAACCAACATGGATCAAGGTTTTTTTTAATATTGTTTTGTTTGATAAATACCGATTATTTAACATAAAATTTAAGATTCGTTCAAAATATCAAATCATTTTGAAAATTTGTACAAATTTTTTTTTTGAAACTGATTTAATATTTTGAAGGATTTTTAAATTTTACGTTAAACAAACGGTATTTTGAGCGAATTTTAAATTTGTACAAATTTCTTTTAGACATGATTCAATCTCTCAACTCTATTTCTATGTTACTTGATATAGTTTTATCGTGTCTTTTTTGTTATTCTTTGACAATTGAATAGGGTATAAAACACTAAGACTACGCATTTTATTTATCTTCTTATGATTAAAGCAAAATATTTACTTGATTTTCTTTATATATTTATACATCTTGAGATTTTTTTTGTTTATTGTTTTTTTACATCCTCTTTAACTTCTAGGTTTTTTTGGTATCCCGAGTTTCTTGTCCGTTAAAAACCAACACGACTTAATTTTGTATGAGTAATCTTACAAAAACAAACACTAAATTGTTATGCAATTAAAAATCGGTATCGGAATAAGTCGTATTCATTTCAAGCTCTTACCCATCTAAAAATAAAATCACCTTTATATAATTTTATAATGTTATGAAATAACTATCTTGAATTTAAGACTACTAGAAGGATCTATAAGAGAGGAGGTAATAAAAACACTTAAATATTTTTTCTACTCTGGGCACATCTTGGTATGATAAAAAAATTTTTTTAAAGAATAAAAATTATTTCGTAATACACTTGAGCTTTTCTACTAAATATTTTTTTACTATGTTATAACTATAACGCATAGAATTAATTTGATAAGTTAAGAATAGATTTTTTTTAATTTCTTATTAATATATTGGTGAAAATTTTAATTATGAATATTAATTTTAAAAATACAAGTGAAATAAATATTTTTTTGGTTGAATTATATTTATTAAAATAAATATTTTTAGTTGGGTATTAAAAAGGATTGAACTACATGTATATTAGAAGCCCATCATCCAATGATCCTATTAAATTATAATTTTTTACATGTAATACCCCGAATTCTCAAAACTCGGGACATTACTGGTTAGGACCTCACAATGGGTCCCGACCTCAGTTTGACAACAATATTACTAGGATCTTGCAACAAGACACAAATAAGGAAAACGGAAATTCATAAAAATAGTATTTTAAGTAATGAATGCAACACGGTCTAGCAGCCTAAAATACTTAAACAAAGGAAACGAACAACTGTCTTAACCAAAAGAAAGAATGACAATACAACCCCACCCCCACTCTAAGGAGTACGGAGACCCGGCTGACCACTACTTCCGGATCACTCAGCTGCTAGTCTAACCTGCGGTAAATCTAAAAACACAACGAGAGGAACCGTTAGCTAGTTATCTAAATATTAGAAGAATAATAGTAGTGCACACACACACATAAAAATATAAACACCCATCATGCTTTCAAACAAGTCCATTTTATTATCTTAAGTTATGTTACTCATTCACGCTAATGATACTTATTTTGTGACACGAGGGATTCCCAAACCTCGCCTCCGCCCCCGTGTAACCATCACGAATGGATCCGATGCATCTCACCTTGTACCTGCCTGGTCTGGGTATAGAGAACCTCCCAGTCTCCTGTCAGAGCTGGGCAGTGATGTCACGGCCCGTTATACATACACTTGGGCCTTAACATAATAATAATAGTCGGCCTAGCAAATTATTATTAGTAAAACACGCACATAACACACACAATCACTATCACTCAACTAATATCCAGAAACTGGCTAAGTAAGTCGCAAGGACTTACCTGAGTCAAAACACTCTCTAACACGTCTCGAAACAGTCCGTACTCGTGGTAACTCAAACGCCTGTCAAATAAGGCACGTGGATCAAAATCACATCTCGATGTCCAACCTTATGCGAAGGAATTACGGAAAAAGCTCTCTTACGGTAAAAGACCATTTTACCCTTGGTAACGTAAATTCTAGAAGTTTATTCTGAAATTCTCCTCAACTCACTTATCTATATAATTTCATAATTCCCAACTCGTACTTATATATTAACCCATATATCTATACATACTATACTTAAGCTTATAAATATTTTCTTATATAAAATTTTCATATGCTTATTACTCTAGTGTTTCTATATAAATACCCATACTCCAACTTATACTTTTGTATATATATCTGTACATGCCCACTACACTAAAAATGTATAAGATTATATATATACATCCCTCTCACCTACAAGTTGTTATACGCATACATATATATATGTAGCTGGTACAAGAAACTGTACTTATCAACATCCAACACCTGCTACCCCTTAAACCGAACGTATTAACCTTTCCTAACCTACAGTTTTCATTCGGCTAAAACTGCACGTACTCACTACCGCACTGCGTACACCACCGCTTCTACTCTACTGCTTAAAATACATACTTATACACACACTTTACTAGCAGGAGACGGAAGGGAAGAAGAACCGGAGGAGGTCTTACCAGGGCTGCAGTCCGGCGGGGCGATGGGCTGGCGTTCCGGTCGGCCTCACTGGTGGTCGGCGGTCTACTGCGGAGTCGACGGAGGCGATGGTGTAACGCCCCGTCTATTAGGCGTTTTAGATATTTTTTTTCTTTCCGGTAGTTGTTGATACATTTAATATATCTTAAGGAAGTTTTACGAGTATATATATATATATATATAATATTTACGATATTTTTTTATTAATTAAATCTCATAATATAGTTGCGAGATTATTTTAAATATGTCGTAAAGGATATTTGGTGAATTTATTATAAATCCGATCCATGTAAATTCCCGTATCTTTATTCGAAAAAGTTCGGAAAAGGTTTCCGATCCGAAAATCCCAAACCAGATAAAAATTGGATCTCGTTCATTCCAAATTATCTTATTCTTTATTTTATTACCCCTTTTCGTTTTTTTTTCTCTCCAGCCCGGAGGTTGTGAGATCGAGGCCAACCAGCCACGTTTGGCTTCTTTTCCCTACCCTGCTTTTATTCTGTTTTTTTTAAGGTGAGAGTAGCAGCCCTAGCTGCCTGTGCCAGACCCGTCCTAGCCGCCCCGACTACCCAACCCTTGACCCTGCAGCTCGACCTCTCACCACCCCGACCCCTCGCTCACACCCACGTTGACCCCTCGTCCTCCCCTCTGTTCCCTACTCCCTCTGCGCAACCTCCCCCCAACCCCCACTGTCTCCCTTCTTTCCCTGGCGAACAGCTCCCTCCCACTTCTCTAATCGCCTTTGTGCAACCCGCTGGAGGAGACGCACCACTAGGGATCCGCCAGGAAGGAGTCGCCCCTCGCCCTCCGTCTTGAGCCACCGGGGTCACCGGCGTAGTGCACCGCCGCCTCGCTTTGACAGAGATCGAAGCTGGATCTGCAGCCCTCTGCTCTCCTCCGCTCCGATTCAATCGTCGTCACTGGATGTCTCCGCCGCTACACCGCCGGAAGAGACGTTGCTAGTGCCCTGTCGACGCCAAAAGCCTAAGTCGTGGCCTTGTCGTCTGCCTTGCTGCCTCCCTTGATTTCTCTCCCCGTCTGTGCTACTGTGCATCGGTTCAACAAAGGTCCTTTTTCTCTGTCCGCCAATGCTGCCGCTGTAACACCCCGAATCCGCGGGATTCGGGATGCTACGGGTTGGGACCTCACAATGGGTCCCGACCCTTAGCCTGACAACAATTTCACCGGATCTTGCAACAAGGCACAAATAAAGGCCAAAACCGAAATACATTTTATGCAATGTAAGGAAACCCGAAAGAAAACAAACAACGGACTTCAGCCGAAAACAACTCCAAAAATCAAACGCCATACATGCGGCATAGAATGATACAATATACAAAACACCAAATATGACTCTAACCCAAAACCCTTCCTAAAATGTACGGACCCCGGCTGCCCACTCTTCCGGATCTCTCGGCCACATTCCTAACCTGCAAGGTAATCTACAACAATCGGTATAAAACCGTTAGCTCATATTCGAAGCATTAGAATTAATGGGAAAGGCACATACACAAGAAGAATACCGCAAGCACACAACATACTTAAAAGCACACAACATGCTTAAAAGCACACAAATCCGGTTTATTATCTTTATTATTATTAAGTCGTATCCCGTTCTAATTCAACTTAGGTTGTGACACGAGAGTCACCGAAACTCGCCTCGGTCCCTACTTACCGGCATGGAATGGTACTGATGCATCCGACCGTCTACCAGCACGGGATAGTCGCCGAGAACCTCCTAGCTCTCGCGGGAGTCAGGCAAGTTGTCACCGCCCGTTATCATACACTTGGGCCAAAATAATATAAAGGTCGGTAATCCTAATTCCGGTTTAGTTGTTATAAACAATAAACACACACCACCAAACACACATCAATGCTAATACAAGGAATACGAGCTAAGTAAGTCCGGAGACTTACCTCGTCCCATAGGTAAACCTGATAACCACTGCTCTCAACTTCCTGTAGGAAGACACTCAACGCCTGATCAAAACAAGGCACACCATCAAAAATTCTCTCATAAGCTAGAAGTTCTTAGACTTCTAGTCTCAATGATCTCGCAGGATCATAAACCACAACTATGCTAGGATAACAAACTCCTAGTCATCCCGATCTCACCAGGTCATAACCATCACAACACAAGCTAGGATACTCTCGTTCTAGTCCACAACCTCAACATCATACAACCTCAACCCCTAAATTCTCACAAGCTCAACATACAACTAAAAGCCATAAACAACCTCACAAGATAATATCAACTCCCCAAGTCTTACAAAATTTCACAATCAACAAAACTCACCTAAGGTTCATAACCACTACTTGGTATTCACTCTAAGTTATGCTAAATCCAAACTAGCATGGTACTACTAAACATAACTAAATCGAGATAAAGCTCGGAGGAGAGGGTACTCACGTAATGTCAAAAGACGGATGTCCAACTTGGACTCGTTAGGCCTTTATCAGGCGCCTCCGGACCTAAAACCAACTAAACAAATTTAGCTCATACGCTAAATTTGAACGGAATAAATAAAATATATAGGTTTACGGAAAACTCGTTTTCCAAAAGCCATCATTAAAATCCCGTGAATAACCCTTCCGGGCACAATATGAAATTCTTGAAACTTGGTCATCAAACCGTAATTAATACTTTGAGCTACAACCCGATTTTAATCCAACAAAGACATAAAAATACCGTGTATATCAAAATATAGGAATAACCCGTATCTAAAACTCAATGTTAAAACCGTAATTACATATTCCGGGTAAACCACACAAATTTATAACATGGTCAAAACTGTCAAACAACTTTTCCGGGCAAGATAAGCAACTCAACAAATGTGGCCCATTTCCATAAAATAAAACTTGACCCGTAAACCACAATTTTAGAATCCGCCAATATATATTCCGGAAAACTTATACAATGTCATAACTCAAGGAAAGAATCACTTTCTAAGCCAAGGACAACAACAACTCTCAAATGTTTCCCGGGGCAAAAATACAATATCCATAATTATGGGTCATTTCCGAAATTTATTCAACAGGGTTTAAATAGCAATGATCCAAAACTGTGGGTTTTAATAAAACTTGCAGTTCACCCAATATGGCATATTTGACATTCCGAAAAACATGGGTCATATATTAAATTGCAAATAGGTTATAAACTGTAATTATACCAATTAATAGGGGGCCCGAAATAATTAAAAGGCTAGGGTTTCAAAACCCATGTATGAAGCAGTCCAGTGAAAGGGGAGCGGCACTGCAGGCGGCGGCTGGGCCAAGCATGCTCCGGCAGCGAGGCGCTGGTGTGGCTGCGGTGAGGCTCCTCCCGCTTAGCTTGGACGGCAGCAAGGTGGCCTTCCCTCCCGGCGAGAATCGGCGACCAAAGCTATTTGATTCCCGCAGAAACGAAGGGAAAGGAGGAAGGGAGCCCCGAGGCTTGAGGCCGGTCGACAGCGAACATGGAAGGGAGGAGGCGGAAGGTTGTCGAATCCCACAGAGAGACAAAGCGAGGAGGCGGCGAGGTGGTGGCACAGACCCTCAGCGGCCGGTCGATAGCGAAGACGAAAGGGAGGAGGCGGAGGCTGTCGAATCCCACAGAGAGACGAAGCGAGGAGGCGGCGAGGTGGTGGCGCAGACCCTCAGCGGCCGGTCGACAGCGAAGACGAAAGGGAGGAGGCGGAGGCTGTCGAATCCCACAGAGAGACGAAGCAGGGAGAGAGCGTGAAAGAGGTGTGGGGAACTAGGGTTATGGTGAGGAGTATCACTAGTATATATCCGGATGGGCCGGGCTGGCCTATCTTGATGGGCCCAACGGCCTGTCAAAATGGGTTGGCTGATTTAAATTAACGGGTTTCAGAAGAAAAGAAGAATTGACGGGGCAAAACAAAACAATCATAATCAGTTAAGACATTTGGAGCAGAATTTTCAAATCGGAAACTTCCCGGCTTTCCGAGAGTAAAGACACGGAAAAAGAAACGTATGCGGATCGAATATATAAGTAAACTCGCGAGATATAATTTGAAATAGAAAAAAAAACATTCTCACAATTTATTTTTTTTACGAGATTATATAATACTTTAAATACGGGTAATAAAAATATTTAATCCATTTAAATCTCAATAAAAAAAATCCAAAAAAAAATAAAAAATAATAATAAATCGTAAACGCGTCAAAATTGGGGCGTTACATCAGATCTCCCTATAAACAAGTTTCGTCCCGAAACTTGCTATACGCCGAACTTCTCGGTCCCTAAGGCCGAGGTACGTACTCTCAAACTAAGAAGGCTTTAACCTTCCAGTATATACACACATTCTACTCAAACTACCACCACAAGATATATCATGTCCTACAACACATTCTCGCATCGGGCACAAACTACACATAATATCACACATGCACATAGCTCAACTAAGAGAAGGACTAGGTCTAGCCCGCCGATTCTATCGATGTTAGTAACTCAGCCTAAACTCAACTAAAGATATAATCGTCCGTCTTCCAGTTAGCCTTATCGGTTCCTCGTCTGCCAATAGATCCTCGTAATTGGAAACACATGAAACATGGGGTGAACACCCTCTACCCTCGGCGGCCACGCCAACCGGCAAACCACCTTCCTAACTTGCGCTAGGATCTCAAGAATGATATATCGGCAACTCAACTTCCATCTCTGGTCTTTCACAATGCACCATTTACATTATTTTTGTCTTTGATTTCCTTTAACAAAGAAGATCGAACTTCCAACTTACACCATCGGCTTTTGTTCTACTAATGAGACACACATGCTATTACTTTTACATCGTCCCTCAATACTCAATCAAGACCTTGCCTTAGAGAATTACTTGTACACCCAAAACTCATCATACCTCGAGGGAATTTCAATAACAGTTGCACCAATATATCTCCTCTTAACTCCAAACAACTTCATTGTCAATTTTCGTTTCACTCAATACTTCATTGTGATCGTGAGTAGGTTAGCCCTAAACAGTGTTACTTTGGAGAATCTCTCCACAACTCCGGTAATGACCAACACATCTAAGAAAACTTGCATCTTCCCTCACAAGCTGCATGGTTTTAATCCCAATAAAACTCGTCGTACAACTTCTCTCTTCTTCGAGAGTAGACCAAAATATCTTATCCGGCATTAGTAAGCCCCTATGGAATTACTACAACTTATCATGATTATGGTTCGTCCGGAATGTCGTATTTACAATATCACAGACTCGAATTCCCAATAGGTGACAGTCAGACCTTAAATCATTCTCATAAGAGACTACCGACCCTTGTAACCGATCGAGTTGATCATCCATTCGTTGTATAGAATACTTGTCCTTCGACTCACGGTAATTGATGTTCAAATGGAGAGAATTTTTGTCTTCTTCACAACAATTTTGGTGTTCTACAAATCAAGAGTTCAAGATATAACGTTCGGAGTTCTCCATATCATTTCACTAATTCTAAAGAAATCTTATCACTAAGTTCTTGCAATTGCTCCTTCACTTGCTTCCACAACTCATGTCTCTGCACAAGTGTTATTCCATACGGTGCCTTAGACATCGGAATTACATCAAGCTTGACCTTAGTGGAAAAATCCACATTCTAACGTATTGGAATAATGGAATATGTGATATCTCAGGTTCCATCTTTTCTCTACCAATCACATATCGTAATAACCGACACCACCTAGTCCGAACGCTTGACAACTGGTCCACCCCGACCGGTTGGGGTGACGTCCTTGAACACGTGTATTGTTCCTTCTGTAACTACTATGTTCACCGTCCTCTTTCAAAGATCCTTCATCTCCAGAACTCAAGGAACTTGCTCGAGTCTTCCGACTCTTGAAGCTTTATTTAATATTCCTTTATCTTAATCCCATTTTCCCTCTTTGATGACACGATTGTAAAAATCGTCTAAGGTTTCTCACTTATGGGGCAACCATAAGGGTCCAAACTGCAGGACTAAACCGTGCTTCAAAACAATTGACCTTATTTTCTTTGCTTTCCCTGACATCCCAACATATGGGAGGATTTATCTGTATTCTACATCAGCTTTCACCAAAGACATCCTTTCTTCAAGTAGGCGTAGAAATTTACACTTCACTTCCTTATGTAACGTCAAACGACCGCAGAGGCTCTAACCTCGATCTTTCATGTACTTCTTGTACATATCACATCGACATCAAACTTCAAAACTTTAATCTTCTCTTACTCTTGTTGGTCACCTTATATATCTCTTGTCATTCCAAAAACAACTTCACAACTGTACCGGTATGCCTTGTGAAGAACGCTAGGCTAATATCCCCCCTACCAACATCACTGAAGTATCCAAATCATAACTCCACTCAGCACTAACATCGTAACTCTAAGCTTGCAACGTTGCCCTGATTTAGGTCATCCCTTTCGCGCCATAACCACCATGACTCTTTTGTGTGAGTCTAAAACATCTGACTCTGCCTTTGCTTGCAAAAACATACCATTCATTTTATTAGAACACACATACTATGCGTCCCCTTTACGCACAACAACAATAAAAGCCTCACTTTCCTCTTGTTTCTTCTAGTTCTCTTCGCCTTAATCAAACTTTAAAAGTTCTGATCCATGTCATTCCCCATATGCCAATCCTATGAACTAAGAAGGTCGCATAGGTTCGTTACAATCCCTCCCTAGGAGATATGTTATAGTTACTTGCTTTGACCTCAATCCATGCTACTTGATTAAAACACTTGCACTTTTGTTGATACAACTCCTTATTGGTGACACTTAACCACTAGGAATGTTCCAAGTTCTTGTTACCGTTCCTTTATGATCCCACAACTTGGTTACTCTTCCTTCCACACTCATTCATAAACCACCCACACATGCGCGTTCTTGAGCGTCACCAATTAGCTTATAACTGACCCTCTCCAACGTCATTGACTTACCATTCTTCTATACTTCCACGTTACCTGTCTCATGGAAGTTACCCTCCTCGAGATACTCTGCCTTAAACTCCATTAGTTCCTTCTTCAATCCATGCTTCCTCTTCTTCATAAGGTAACTATATCTTCTTTGCCTTGTTGTTTCATATAACTCCCTTTCATAGGCTTAACCATTCTTCCTTGTTGTCTTTCAAGTGCACTTTCCCAAATTTTATAACCCTAGCTAGCATCCACTCTCCTTCCTATTGGTTGGTATCTTAAGTCTTTCGATCACATCTCCTTGTTTCATCTTTTATCTTCTTGGGATCATCATTTACACACACTTACTCCTTCTTGGCATTTCTTAGCCTTATCATCATAATGGAATCCGGCCAACTCCACGTGAATCCCCACCAAGCCCTTCTTCTCATAACTCTAATAATGTTGACACTTCACATACTGGTACCTCGTAAGCTTAACTTACGGTATCTTAATCTTTCACAATTGGTTCGTTCACTCTTGCTCATCTTGACTCCAATACTTAGGAGCTTCTATGGAAAGCTTCACATCTTAATTGAATACCACATTCAACCTTGCTAGAATGTATTCTCCTCCTCTTGATATGCGTCCTTGGTTTATCGTCACGCCGCTTGGAAGAATCTTCATTTTGTTGTCTCGAATTCGCAGTGATGTCCATACTTGCTTCCTTGGAACCACTCCCATAACTTCATGTCGTTTCCTTGTTTGCATGACTTCCCTCTCAATTTCTCTTAAGTTGTCTCAAATTTTCCTTCCACTTATTCGTCCTTCATTTGTGTCATCTCTAATCCTCCTCTTCGACATCCTTTTAAATGAATCCGAGAAAAGCCAAGATGCTCGTTAGCATGAAAAGCTCAACTTGATATTTGAGTGTACTCCTCCACGTATGTATGCTATCTCAAGCCAACCACATTGTCTTTAAAGGTGATAATACTATACTTCTCATATTTTCTATTAGGTCCCGTACTATCTATTACTATATATAATAAGAATCCGCATATACGACTATATAAGTCCTATGTCCATTTCACTACTAATATGCCAAATCCAGAAAATACATTACAACAATACAAGGTTCAAAAGCAAATAATATCCTATCATACCACATATATAAGTGATAACAAGATTTATGACTTAGGATTAGGTAGTTACTTAGATAGATTTCTCATTCATTCGTGCGAGTTTTGGCATTGATTCATGACGTCTTCGCTCAATTCAAGCACATTTCTAGAAAAGACGTCTACACTACCTTTTATCGGTTTTGTAGGTAATTCGGGGATCTATTGGACGTTAATCGATACATTTGAGGACCAAGCCTCATGATGGTTCACATCCAAAGCCTTTGAGGAGCATAATTGGATCAACAAAGGACACAAAGACCACCATTGGTGCAAGCAATGGATCAACTCATGGCTAAACGAGCATAACAAGTTTCTGCTGAAGAAAATCGGACCAGCAAGCAGCTAAATCGGCCGATTTATTGCTCTGGGTCGATTTTTAGGCCTTTGACAGCTTAAAGCCACGTGTCCCACGATCTCTTGCCCGTCCTTGCTCTTGGTGGAGAATATAAGTGGTCCCTCAGGTGGTTGCTGAGCATCTCTCCTCTCCCACACTCTCATTCACAGCTCATTAATTTGGTAAGAAGATTGGAGAAGAAGAAAAGCTCCCAAGGATTGAAGGAAGAACAAGAAGACCATTCTAAGGGTGATTTTGAGTGATTTTGTAGACTTGGATTGAAGAACTAATTGCAAGGATTGTTAAGAACGTTTTGCATCTTTATTTTAGAGTTTGTAAGTCTTGCTACAACTTGGATTTGGCTGAGATTTATTGATTTTGCTTACTCATCTTTCATTACTCATCTATGAACACCATGTATGCTTGTTTGATAATTTCGGATCTTGATATGCATATTATTGGCTAGTTTCTTGTGATTTTAGAGTGATGGATTGATGGTTATGGCTTGGGTGATGATAGGATGGACTTATATGTTAGTTTAGGATGATTTGTATGCACGAAACCCATTTCAGAGACAAAAATCGACCTGTTCTTCATCTAGATCGTCCGATTTTCTGTATGATCCACCCGATTTTCTTCTCTGTTGCTCTTTAATTGATGAATCTGCATGTTGGGGTCCTTGGTTGTTTAAATCCTAGTGTTTATTAAGCCTAATTTAGCTTAGAATCATCTAATGCTACCAACCTAAGTGAGGGAAGAGATCTACCCGATGATTTCCGATCTTAGATACCTAAGATGATGAATGCTAGGTAGTAGTGAGCCTCATAAGCCGCTATTGGATTGAGTGTGCTAGGATTATTGCTTGAGATTTCCCTATTCCGAGACTTACCCGGTAAGGAGAGGGTTACCCTTAAGTAGTATCTAGTTTGTGTGGAATTCCTTACTCTAACCCCTAGAGACTTACCCGGTAATAGGAGTTTGATGCGGGATTAGTGAAGTGAGAGACCTACCCGGTAATTGCTTCCATTAGCGAAACATTCTTTCCCAACACCGCAGCTTAGTCCTTAGAATCTTTAGAACCTTGAATCCAATGCCATAACCGGAAATCTTGATCTCTAAAATCTACTTTTCTCTCTTGATCATATCCTTGTGCTTTGTGTTTGCTTGTTCGTTTGCTAGCTTGAGTTGTTAGTTGTTTATCATCTTGCTTGACTTGTGATCTTTGTTTGATCACCACAAAAACCAACAAAAACATTGTGTTTTCCATTTTCTTTATTCCTCATCTTATCTTAGTCTAGATTCACACTATCTTTGATCATTGCTTGACTCGATTTCACCTTAGTCTTTGTGTTCGACCTCGGAATACTTACCTTTCTACAAACGTCCCGTACACTGCGGGTTCGCTAGGAGTTAGGATAATTATAACGAGTATAAATTTAAGACTTATTGCGTGCACATCACATCTATTCCTAGACGTAACAAGTTTTTGGCGCCGTTGCCGGGGACTAGGTCTAGATTGAGTCTAATTTGTGATTGTTGGTAGTGTAGATCTTTCTTGTTGCTTTTGATCTCTCTTTGGTGTGTGTCTTTGCTTTTCAGGACATCTCTTACTCTTTAGGTGTATGCGAAGATCTCGTGGCAAGGATTTAGCTCCATTCGATCCCGAACCGGAGAAAACCCTTAGATCTAGATCCAAGAGCATTCGAAAAGAGAAAGAGATGGCCGGTAGGAACCTCCAAGCTGAGTTGGATGAAGCCTTAGAGCAAATTAGGCTAAGAGATGAGCTCTTGGAGGAAGAAAGGAGACTTGCCAATGAGAGGCAAGAGGCAACTAGGAGGGAGATTGAGGAGATTAGGCAAGCACTTGTGCAAAGGGAGCTTAACCGTCAACAACCTCCTCCACCTCCACCACAACCGCAGCCGGCGGTGAACGTTAGGGTTGTGCCCATTGCTATGGATGAGCCACAAACGTTGGGGCAACGTATGGATCCGGCACAAAAAAGCACACCGCCCGGGTGTGAACTTAGGAGATCCCGCAGCCCATGATTACGAGCTCCGCCCTCAAGTTCTACAAATGATCCGGCATAACCAATTTGGAGGGATGGAAGGAGAGTCTCCTCACCAACATTTGATGAACTACGAGATTTTGATGGAGACTCTTAGACCGCCGAGATTGGAGAGCAACAACCATAAGCTAAGGGCTTTCTCCTTCTCTCTTAAGGACAAGGCCTTAGCTTGGTATCAATCTATTCCGCAAGGACGAGTTGGTACTTGGGAGGAGATGACAACCGAGTTTTTGACTAAGTTCTTCCCACCCTCCAAGACTACCGGATTAAGAGGGAAGATCAATGCCTTCGTGATGAAGGATAGAGAGAGTTTGTTCAAGTCTTGGGAGAGATTCAAAGACCTTCTCCTAGATTGTCCATACCATGGCATACCGAAAATTGAGCTATTGGAGATCTACTTCAAAGGACTTGATGAAGATAGCCAATTCAACCTTCAATCCCTTTTCGGTGGGACTTTCATGGAGAAGCATGTAGATGATGCTTGGGAGTTTGTGGAGAAGCAAGCTCTAGTGATTGAGAAGTACTCCCATAGGAAGAGTGAAGGGAGAAAGGCGGGAGCATATGAGGTGAGTGAGGTCACCATGAGCAACTTCAAGCTCGACGCCATCAACAATGAGTTGAAATCCTTGAGGGAGTTGTGTGCTACAACCTTGAAGAACCAAGCAACTCCTCAAGTGCCTCCACAAGCCAACCTATCTTCCAAAGAGGAGGATGTGAACTATATGGGAAGGGGCAACTACAACAACTACCAAGGCCCAAGGAACTTCAACAACAACCGGCAATTCAACAATTACCGGCCCAACCATAACCATCCCGGATTTTCTTACTCTAACCCGGATGGAGCCTTGAACCCTCCCGCTTCTACAAGCACAACTCCACCGCCAAGAGCTTCACAAGAACCTCCACCCGGATTCACTCAACCGCCAAAGGATAGAACGGAAATGATGTTTGAGCAATTGCTAGGAAGGTTGAGCGGTCTTGAGAGCACGGTGACTTCCATTTCCAAAGCCCAAAAAGTGTTGGAAGCACAAGTGTTCCAAAAGGCGGGTGAAGCACATAGAGATCCGGGGAAGCTTCCCGGAAGGACCGAAGAAAACCCAAAGGGACAAGTGTTGGCCATTACAACAAGAAGTGGGTTAAGCATGAAAGATCCTTTGCCTAAGGAGAATGCTAAAGGGAAGCAAGTGGTGAATGAAGAAGAGACTTCACAAGGAGATGGAGGCAAGAGCAAGGATGTAGAGCCAAGATGTGTGGCACCGCCTCCATACAAGCCACCACTACCGTTCCCTCAATCACGAGCAAGAGCTCGCTTGGACAATCACTTTGGTAAATTCCTTGAACTTATGTCTAAATTGCATATTAACATTCCGTTCATGGATGCTATCTTAGGTATGCCGGCGTATGGCAAGTTCTTGAAGGAAATACTCTCCAACAAAAGGAAGTTGGAGGAGTATGGTGAGATAAGGATGACTAAGAGATCCTCGGAGTTGATTCAAATAATGAAAGAGGAGATGCCTCCTAAGCTAAGGGATCCGGGATCCTTTTGTGTGCCAATCGGAGTAGGAGAAGTGAAGTATGATGCCCTATGTGATCTTGGGGCAAGTGTAAGCATCATCCCGCTTGCACTTTGCAACAAGGTTGGGCTAGGAGAGCCAAAGCCGGTCAAGATGACTCTTTACATGGCGGACCGCTCAATCACTCATCCGGTTGGGATCTTGGAAGACATCCCGGTGCAATTAGGGAAGTTCTATGTGCCCATAGACTTCGTTGTTTTAGACATCCCGGCGGACTATCCGGTTCCTATCATCTTGGGGAGACCTTTCCTAGCTACTTCCGGATGTCTAGTAGATTGCAAGAATGGAACTCTCTCTTTCAACATTGGAGAAGAGAACATCAAGTTTAAGCTATCCACAATGATGAAAGGGCCAACCCTTGATGAGGATGTATTCAACATAGTTGAAGAAGAGGAATCTAGGGAGGTTGTGAGCTCAATCTTGCTCAAGGATCCACTTGAGAGGGTTCTTAGCTCAAGCTTGATGGAAGAAGGAGTTGAGGAGAGTAGCAATGAAGTAATCAAGGCCTTGAATGCATTGGACGAGCTACCAAGTGTTGGGTTTGAAGTGCTAGAAGAAGAGGAAAACTGCCAGAAAAATCGGACTGGGGGCCAAAAATCGGCCGATTTTTGTACTTGTGCTGAAATTTCAGCCAGTTTTGCCAAAACAGAAACTCAGATCGACCCCCCTTCAGAAAAATCGACCGATTTTTCTTCCTGGGTCGATTTTCCTGAGTCTTTTCAGCATCAACCACTTGAGTGTGAGCAATCATCAAGGGACTTCAAGGAGGCTTCCATGGCTTTGCAATCATCTCAACCTACATTGTATGGATCGTCTCCAACCGAAAAAGGTCCCCCTCAACTTGATCTTAAACCTCTTCCTTCTCATTTAAAGTATGCTTTCCTTGGTTCAAATTCTACTTATCCGGTGATTGTGAATGCATCTTTGAATGATGATGAGCTTGATAGATTGTTGAATGAATTGAAACTGCATAGAAAGGCAATAGGATACACCATTGATGATCTTGTTGGCATCAAGCCATCTTTGTGCATGCATAGGATAATGATGGAAGATAATCATAAACCCTCTATTGAACATCAAAGAAGGTTAAATCCTATAATGAAAGAGGTAGTTAAGAAGGAGATCATAAAGTTGCTAGATGCGGGAATTATCTACCCTATCTCGGATAGTAAGTGGGTTAGTCCCGTTCATGTAGTACCTAAGAAGGGTGGGATGACCGTAGTAACTAATGAGAACAATGAACTAATTCCCACTAGAACGGTTACGGGATGGAGGATGTGCATTGATTATAGGAAGTTGAACATGGCCTCTAGGAAAGATCACTTCCCTCTCCCCTTCATTGACCAAATGCTAGAGAGGTTAGCTCAACATTCTCATTTTTGCTACCTAGATGGCTATAGTGGATTCTTCCAAATCCCTATCCACCCCGATGACCAAGAGAAAACAACCTTTACATGTCCATGGGGTACTTTTGCATATAGGAGAATGCCATTTGGGTTGTGTAATGCACCCGCCACCTTCCAAAGGTGTATGATGGCTATCTTTTCGGAATACATAGAAAATATCATGGAAGTGTTTATGGATGATTTCTCTGTTTATGGTTCTTCTTTCGATGATTGCTTGGCTAACTTGTCCTTAGTATTACAAAGATGTGAGGAGACAAATCTTGTCTTAAATTGGGAAAAATGCCACTTCATGGTAAGTGAAGGTATTGTGTTAGGACACTTGGTGTCTAACCGTGGCATTGAGGTTGATAGAGCGAAAATTGAAACGATAGAGAAGTTGCCGCCACCTACCTCGGTGAAGGGGGTGAGGAGCTTTTTAGGGCATGCCGGTTTTTACCGGAGGTTCATTCAAGATTTCTCTAAAATTTCTAAGCCTCTCACTAACCTACTAATGAAAGATGTTGATTTTGTCTTCTCCAAAGATTGCTTTGAAGCTTTTTGTAGGTTGAAGAACGCCTTGATCTCCGCACCTATCATGCAACCTCCGGATTGGAGTTTACCGTTTGAGATCATGTGTGATGCAAGCGATGTAGCCGTTGGGGCTGTTTTGGGGCAAAGGAAAGATGGGAAAACTCATGCTATTTATTATGCTAGCAAGACGCTAGATGATGCCCAACTTAACTATGCCACAACCGAGAAAGAGTTGCTAGCGGTAGTGTATGCCTTTGAGAAGTTTCGGTCATACCTCGTTGGAACGAAAGTCATAGTGTATACGGATCATGCTGCGATCCGTTATCTCCTTACCAAGAAGGATGCAAAGCCTAGATTGATTCGATGGATCCTTCTTCTTCAAGAGTTTGATTTGGAGATCCGGGACAAGAAGGGATCCGAGAACTCCGTGGCGGATCACCTTAGTAGACTCCCACCATTGGAGCTTGAAAGAGAGGACATCCCGATTGATGACTCATTCCGGGATGAGCAATTGCAAATGGTGGAGGAGTGCTTGTTCCAAGTGTCTAGAGGAAGCGAGCCATGGTTTGCCGACATTGTGAACTACCTAGTGTGTGAGGAAGTGCCTCCCGGTTTGACATATGCCCAAAGGAAGAAGTTCTTCAAAGATGTGAGGCATTACTATTGGAGCGAGCCACTTTTGTTCAAAAGAGGGCCGGATGGGATGTTTAGAAGATGCATACCGGAGGATGAGGTGGAGAGTGTGATCCGCCATTGTCATTCCTTGCCATGTGGAAGGCATGCTAGTGCACACAAGACATGTGCAAAAGTGCTACAATCGGGCTTCTTTTGGCCAAGTTTGTTCAAGGACGTGCAAGGCTTTGTGGTAGCTTGTGATGCTTGCCAAAGGACGGGCAACATCTCAAGGAGGAATGAGATGCCCTTGAACAACATACAAGAGGTGGAAATATTTGATGTGTGGGGTGTGGACTTCATGGGACGTTTCCCCTCTTCATGTGGCAACCTCTACATCCTATTGGCGGTTGACTATGTTTCAAGATGGGTGGAGGCAATCGCCTCTCCTACAAATGATGCCAAGGTTGTGGTGCGGTTCTTCAACCGAGTGATCTTTCCTAGGTTTGGAACACCTAGGGTGATCATAAGCGATGGAGGGAAGCATTTCACCAATAGGAATTTTGGAGCACTTTTGGCCAAGTATGGGGTGACTCATAAGGTGGCAACACCTTACCATCCCCAAACTAGTGGCCAAGTGGAGATCTCCAACCGGGAGATCAAGGCCATTCTTGAGAAGACGGTATCAAGGACGAGAAAAGATTGGGCTATGAAGCTCGATGATGCCTTGTGGGCATATAGGACCGCCTTCAAAACACCAATTGGCACCACTCCTTACAAGTTGGTCTATGGAAAGTCGTGCCACCTTCCAGTAGAGCTGGAGCATAGAGCTTATTGGGCCATTAAGTGGCTAAATTTTGATCTCAAGGAGGCGGGAGAGAAGAGGTTGCTTGACATAAACGCTCTTGAAGAGATCCGGTTGGATGCTTATGAGAATGCTTGGATCTACAAGGAGAGGACTAAACGGTGGCATGACAAGCGCCTCATCCCGAAGGAGTTGAGTGAAGGCGACCTTGTCCTTCTCTTCAACTCGAGGCTGCGGCTCTTCCCCGGAAAGCTCAAATCAAGATGGACCGGGCCATATGTGGTGAAGAAAGTTTTTCCTCATGGAGCGGTGGAGATAGGAGGAGATCATTGTGGTGATTTCAAGGTGAATGGGCATCGATTGAAGAAGTACATCCCGGAAGCCCCGGTGGAAGTGATTGCCCCGCTTCACCTTGATTGAAACGCTCCTGAATTTGGTCAAGCTAATGACCTTAAAGAAGCGCTTAATGGGAGGCAACTCATTGGTATATATTTTTCCTTGTGTTTTTCTTGTTTTTGTTTAAACTCACTCTTGGTGTGCTTTGTTTTTCTTTTGTGTTTTTGGGTGCTAGATCTTGTTGATTATCATGAGTTATGGGATGTTGGAGGTCATGTGAAAGCCTCATGGACCAGTTGAAGGAACAAGATCCAAGCACATGGACGAAGAGGAAAGCACCCAGAAAAATCGGCCTGTTCATCAATAAATCGGCCGATTTTCCTGGGCTATGGGGCGATTTTTCCTCTGTACAAGGGAAAGTGATGATCTCCAATCAAGCATGGGTGGAGCGGACGTGGAACTTGGACGGCTTGCGGTGCCAAGCGCGGGTTCCGACATCATAACGAACATCAAGAGCTCTCTACCATCCTTGATCGATCATCCACCATCATCATTCAATGTGACCCGAATTACCAAAGCATCACCAATTTTACATTGTGAGGACTCTCTTTCACTTCTTTATTTAGTTTACACATTAGGGACAATGTGTTTCTAAGTATGGGGTGGGGTTTTCATGATCACTTGCATGATTAGCATCTAGGATAGTTTAATTTTTGTCACATGTTTTATTATGTCTTGCATTGTACATACATATTTCGAAAAATCCAAAAAAAAATTCAGAAAATTTTAAAAATTTTAGTGCTTCTAAGGCTTGGATATGACCCTAATGATGAACCTTGTCTTGTGGATTGGCTATGGATGGCCTTATGTGTTAAATTGATGAATGTATATGTGGACTTGAAGTACTTCTCTTGAAACCATGAATGATTTGTGATCATGAATGTTTGCCTTGATTGAAATTGAGTATTGAAAGTCAAAATTGCATGCTAGTTCTTGCACATCATTTAGGAATGAATAAGGCAATTCATCTATCTCTACTTCTCATCTTGATCATGTTGCTTGAGCACCTCAATTGAGATAAATTTGACCTCTTTTGACCCATCCGGGAATAGGAGCATGCTAGTGTGTTGATGTGTGTGAAAAGCAAGTGTGGGGTGAAGTTGTTGATGAAAAGAATGTCATGCATAAAATGCTGAAATTGTTGTGAAAGTGTAGCCAAAAATATAGGCTTGGGGACATTGGCTTAAATGACAAGTAACTCGGTACACTTCACATAATCGGGTGTTGGTGCCTTGCCAAAGTCAAATAAACCAATAGTCCTAACGAGTTTTGGTATGTGTGCCCGGTGTGGATGCATCTCGAAAAATTAGAAAAAGCCCGAGAATGGCTAATCACCAAGGTTTCGGCTTTTGCACACCAATGCCATTGTCTCAAAAATAAAAGAAAGAAAAGAAAATAAAGAAAATTATACACTTGAGGGAAGTTGATAAGAAGTGTGAAGTTGTGGTTGTTTAGTTCCTTTCCCGGATTAGCATCACATAGCCTAGAAAATTCCCACCTAATCACAACATTTCTTGGCCTTCTATTTCACAAGTCCTTTTGACCTACTTGCATGTGTGTAAGACTAAGTGATTTAGATTGGACATGCTCATGATCATCTTGACTTCTTCATCTTTACATTTCATCACATGCTATCAAGTTAAGTGTAATTGTCTTTTCATGCTTTCATTTATTTGATGCATAATTGCTTGTCCATTGCCATGAAACATGACTATGAAGGTGATCCAATATTAGAAGCACAACTCCAAAAAGATTTTGACAATTTTTTCTGCATACATAAATCATGTCATCTCTTAGTCTATAGTTGAGAATTTGCTCGGGGACGAGCAAACCTTAAGTATGGGGTATTTTTGATAACAAGATTTATGACTTAGGATTAGGTAGTCACTTAGATAGATTTCTCATTCATTCGTGCGAGTTTTGGCATTGATTCATGACGTCTTCGCTCAATTCAAGCACATTTCTAGAAAAGACGTCTACACTACCTTTTATCGGTTTTGTAGGTAATTCGGGGATCTATTGGACGTTAATCGATACATTTGAGGGCCAAGCCTCATGATGGTTCACATCCAAAGCCTTTGAGGAGCATAATTGGATCAACAAAGGACACAAAGACCACCATTGGTGCAAGCAATGGATCAACTCATGGCTAAACGAGCATAACAAGTTTCTGCTGAAGAAAATCGGACCAGCAAGCAGCTAAATCGGCCGATTTATTGCTCTGGGTCGATTTTTAGGCCTTTGACAGCTTAAAGCCACGTGTCCCACGATCTCTTGCCCGTCCTTGCTCTTGGTGGAGAATATAAGTGGTCCCTCAGGTGGTTGCTGAGCATCTCTCCTCTCCCACACTCTCATTCACAGCTCATCAATTGGGTAAGAAGATTGGAGAAGAAGAAAAGCTCCCAAGGATTGAAGGAAGAACAAGAAGACCATTCTAAGGGTGATTTTGAGTGATTTTGTAGACTTGGATTGAAGAACTAATTGCAAGGATTGTTAAGAACGTTTTGCATCTTCATTTTAGAGTTTGTAAGTCTTGCTACAACTTGGATTTGGCTGAGATTTATTGATTTTGCTTACTCATCTTTCATTACTCATCTATGAACACCATGTATGCTTGTTTGATAATTTCGGATCTTGATATGCATATTATTGGCTAGTTTCTTGTGATTTTAGAGTGATGGATTGATGGTTATGGCTTGGGTGATGATAGGATGGACTTATATGTTAGTTTAGGATGATTTGTATGCACGAAACCCATTTCAGAGACAAAAATCGACCTGTTCTTCATCTAGATCGTCCGATTTTCTGTATGATCCACCCGATTTTCTTCTCTGTTGCTCTTTAATTGATGAATCTGCATGTTGGGGTCCTTGGTTGTTTAAATCCTAGTGTTTATTAAGCCTAATTTAGCTTAGAATCATCTAATGCTACCAACCTAAGTGAGGGAAGAGATCTACCCGATGATTTCCGATCTTAGATACCTAAGATGATGAATGCTAGGTAGTAGTGAGCCTCATAAGCCGCTATTGGATTGAGTGTGCTAGGATTATTGCTTGAGATTTCCCTATTCCGAGACTTACCCGGTAAGGAGAGGGTTACCCTTAAGTAGTATCTAGTTTGTGTGGAATTCCTTACTCTAACCCCTAGAGACTTACCCGGTAATAGGAGTTTGATGCGGGATTAGTGAAGTGAGAGACCTACCCGGTAATTGCTTCCATTAGCGAAACATTCTTTCCCAACACCGCAGCTTAGTCCTTAGAATCTTTAGAACCTTGAATCCAATGCCATAACCGGAAATCTTGATCTCTAAAATCTACTTTTCTCTCTTGATCATATCCTTGTGCTTTGTGTTTGCTTGTTCGTTTGCTAGCTTGAGTTGTTAGTTGTTTATCATCTTGCTTGACTTGTGATCTTTGTTTGATCACCACAAAAACCAACAAAAACATTGTGTTTTCCATTTTCTTTATTCCTCATCTTATCTTAGTCTAGATTCACACTATCTTTGATCATTGTTTGACTCGATTTCACCTTAGTCTTTGTGTTCGACCTCGGAATACTTACCTTTCTACAAACGTCCCGTACACTGCGGGTTCGCTAGGAGTTAGGATAATTATAACGAGTATAAATTTAAGACTTATTGCGTGCACATCACATCTATTCCTAGACGTAACAATAAGCATAATCAATATAAGGTCATGCAACTACTATACATAACAAGTCCATCATGCAACTACAATCAATATATACATATCTACATATTTACATATATACATAAATACAATAAACTAAGCTGTCGAGATCCGCGGAAGAAGTGGTGGTCCGTACATTCTACCCCGACTCATGCATATGATTTTGAAAACGAAAATTAGAACCCGTGTGGGTTCTGTTTATTCCTCATTCGGCCTTTAGAAGATTGCGAGTGCCATTGTTGTCAACCTAGGGCTCTGATACCACTTTTGTAACACCCCGAATCCGCGGGATTCGGGATGCTACGGGTTGGGACCTCACAATGGGTCCCGACCCTTAGCCTGACAACAATTTCACCGGATCTTGCAACAAGGCACAAATAAAGGCCAAAACCGAAATACATTTTATGCAATGTAAGGAAACCCGAAAGAAAACAAACAACGGACTTCAGCCGAAAACAACTCCAAAAATCAAACGCCATACATGCGGCATAGAATGATACAATATACAAAACACCAAATATGACTCTAACCCAAAACCCTTCCTAAAATGTACGGACCCCGGCTGCCCACTCTTCCGGATCTCTCGGCCACATTCCTAACCTGCAAGGTAATCTACAACAATCGGTATAAAACCGTTAGCTCATATTCGAAGCATTAGAATTAATGGGAAAGGCACATACACAAGAAGAATACCGCAAGCACACAACATACTTAAAAGCACACAACATGCTTAAAAGCACACAAATCCGGTTTATTATCTTTATTATTATTAAGTCGTATCCCGTTCTAATTCAACTTAGGTTGTGACACGAGAGTCACCGAAACTCGCCTCGGTCCCTACTTACCGGCATGGAATGGTACTGATGCATCCGACCGTCTACCAGCACGGGATAGTCGCCGAGAACCTCCTAGCTCTCGCGGGAGTCAGGCAAGTTGTCACCGCCCGTTATCATACACTTGGGCCAAAATAATATAAAGGTCGGTAATCCTAATTCCGGTTTAGTTGTTATAAACAATAAACACACACCACCAAACACACATCAATGCTAATACAAGGAATACGAGCTAAGTAAGTCCGGAGACTTACCTCGTCCCATAGGTAAACCTGATAACCACTGCTCTCAACTTCCTGTAGGAAGACACTCAACGCCTGATCAAAACAAGGCACACCATCAAAAATTCTCTCATAAGCTAGAAGTTCTTAGACTTCTAGTCTCAATGATCTCGCAGGATCATAAACCACAACTATGCTAGGATAACAAACTCCTAGTCATCCCGATCTCACCAGGTCATAACCATCACAACACAAGCTAGGATACTCTCGTTCTAGTCCACAACCTCAACATCATACAACCTCAACCCCTAAATTCTCACAAGCTCAACATACAACTAAAAGCCATAAACAACCTCACAAGATAATATCAACTCCCCAAGTCTTACAAAATTTCACAATCAACAAAACTCACCTAAGGTTCATAACCACTACTTGGTATTCACTCTAAGTTATGCTAAATCCAAACTAGCATGATACTACTAAACATAACTAAATCGAGATAAAGCTCGGAGGAGAGGGTACTCACGTAATGTCAAAAGACGGATGTCCAACTTGGACTCGTTAGGCCTTTATCAGGCGCCTCCGGACCTAAAACCAACTAAACAAATTTAGCTCATACGCTAAATTTGAACGGAATAAATAAAATATATAGGTTTACGGAAAACTCGTTTTCCAAAAGCCATCATTAAAATCCCGTGAATAACCCTTCCGGGCACAATATGAAATTCTTGAAACTTGGTCATCAAACCGTAATTAATACTTTGAGCTACAACCCGATTTTAATCCAACAAAGACATAAAAATACCGTGTATATCAAAATATAGGAATAACCCGTATCTAAAACTCAATGTTAAAACCGTAATTACATATTCCGGGTAAACCACACAAATTTATAACATGGTCAAAACTGTCAAACAACTTTTCCGGGCAAGATAAGCAACTCAACAAATGTGGCCCATTTCCATAAAATAAAACTTGACCCGTAAACCACAATTTTAGAATCCGCCAATATATATTCCGGAAAACTTATACAATGTCATAACTCAAGGAAAGAATCACTTTCTAAGCCAAGGACAACAACAACTCTCAAATGTTTCCCGGGGCAAAAATACAATATCCATAATTATGGGTCATTTCCGAAATTTATTCAACAGGGTTTAAATAGCAATGATCCAAAACTGTGGGTTTTAATAAAACTTGCAGTTCACCCAATATGGCATATTTGACATTCCGAAAAACATGGGTCATATATTAAATTGCAAATAGGTTATAAACTGTAATTATACCAATTAATAGGGGGCCCGAAATAATTAAAAGGCTAGGGTTTCAAAACCCATGTATGAAGCAGTCCAGTGAAAGGGGAGCGGCACTGCAGGCGGCGGCTGGGCCAAGCATGCTCCGGCAGCGAGGCGCTGGTGTGGCTGCGGTGAGGCTCCTCCCGCTTAGCTTGGACGGCAGCAAGGTGGCCTTCCCTCCCGGCGAGAATCGGCGACCAAAGCTATTTGATTCCCGCAGAAACGAAGGGAAAGGAGGAAGGGAGCCCCGAGGCTTGAGGCCGGTCGACAGCGAACATGGAAGGGAGGAGGCGGAAGGTTGTTGAATCCCACAGAGAGACAAAGCGAGGAGGCGGCGAGGTGGTGGCGCAGACCCTCAGCGGCCGGTCGATAGCGAAGACGAAAGGGAGGAGGCGGAGGCTGTCGAATCCCACAGAGAGACGAAGCGAGGAGGCGGCGAGGTGGTGGCGCAATCCTCAGCGGCCGGTCGACAGCGAAGACGAAAGGGAGGAGGCGGAGGCTGTCGAATCCCACAAAGAGACGAAGCAGGGAGAGAGCGTGAAAGAGGTGTGGGGAACTAGGGTTATGGTGAGGAGTATCACTAGTATATATCCGGATGGGCCGGGCTGGCCTATCTTGATGGGCCCAACGGCCTGTCAAAATGGGTTGGCTGATTTAAATTAACGGGTTTCAGAAGGAAAGAAGAATTGACGGGGCAAAACAAAACAATCATAATCAGTTAAGACATTTGGAGCAGAATTTTCAAATCGGAAACTTCCCGGCTTTCCGAGAGTAAAGACACGGAAAAAGAAACGTATGCGGATCGAATATATAAGTAAACTCGCGAGATATAATTTGAAATAGAAAAAAAAACATTCTCACAATTTATTTTTTTTTACGAGATTATATAATACTTTAAATACGGGTAATAAAAATATTTAATCCATTTAAATCTCAATAAAAAAAATCCAAAAAAAAAAAAATAATAATAATAAATCATAAACGCGCCAAAATTGGGGCGTTACAGCCGCCCTGTAACCGTTGCACTGGACCGGAGCCAATGCCGCAAACCCTAACCCCGCTGCAAGCCGCTGCCGGAGCCAACCTTGGCCGAAGCCACGCCACCAGGAGAGCTTCCTTTGCCGCAACCTGCTTTCTCCTTCCCCGGCTGTGATGTATCGATTAAGAGAGAAGCCCTTTAGGGTTTTCAAATCGGGCCCCTCACTTTTGGTATAATTACAAATTGTGCCCCATATTTTATAATTGCAATTTGGACCCAGATTTTTGGAAGTTTGCATTATTACCCCTGCAGAAATTATTTACATATATGGGCCATATTTATTACAGTTTATGACCCAACTTTTACAAATTATCAATTGTGGCCTTTGTTGTTTAATATTCGGAGTATGACCCAAGAATTTATTTTGGATTTATGACCCCAAGTTTTAAATGTGGTTTATGACCAAGTTCCTATGTTCGTATTATTTGCCTCAGAAAATGTTTGAGCGGTTTTAACCTTGGTTTTGAAAGCAAGTCTTCCTTAGATTTATATATATTAAATCTTCCGTTCAAATTTAGCGTATTAGCTAAATTTGTTTAGCTTTGGTTTTAGGTCCGGAAGCGCCCCGATAAAGGCCTAAAGAGTCCAAGTTCGATATCCGTCTTTTGACGTCATGTGAGTTACCTTCTCCCTCGATCTAGTTATGTTTAGCATTAGTATCATACTAGGTTGGATCTAGCATAACTTAGTGGAAATGCCAAGTAGTGGCTTTGGACCTTAAGTGAGTGTTTGAGGATTTTTGAAATGTCTTAAGACTCGAGGTGTTGATGTTATCTTGTGAGAATTGTAGGGCGTTGAGTGTTTGGGTTGATCTTGTGAGCTTATGAGGATTGAGATTATGGTTGTATGATCTTGTTGAGATTGTCGAGACTAGGAACGTGTTATCCTAACATGTGAGTTGTATGACCTTATAGAGGTCATTTGGGCTAGAAGTCTAAGGACTTCTAGCATGAGAGATAGATATTGATCGTGTGCCTTGTTTTGGTCAGGAGTTGAGTATCTTCCCGCGGGAAGTTGAGAGCTTTTGTTGATCGGTTTAGCTTTGGGGACGAGGTAAGTCTTCGGACTTACTTAGCTCGTATTCCTTGTATTAGCATTGATGTGTGTTTGGTGGTGTGTGTTTATTCCTTATCGTTTATAACAACTAAACCGGTAATAGGACCACCGACCTTATATTATTTTGGCCCAAGTGTATGATAACGGGCGGTGACATCATCTGCCTAGCTCTTGCAAGAGTCTAGGAGGTTCTTGGCGACTAGCCCGTGCTGGTTAGACGGTCGGAGGCATCCGCACCGTTCCACGCCGGTAAGTAGGGACCGAGGCGGGACCACGGTGGTCTCGTGTCACAAAACTAAGTTGAATTAGAATGGGATATGACTTAATAATAAAAAGATAATAAACCGGAATTGTGTGTTTTGAGAATGTTGTGTGTTTATGATGATTTACTTGTGTTTGTGCCTTTCCCATTAATTCTAATGCTTCGAATATGAGCTAACGGTTTTATACCGATTGTTGTAGATTGCCTTGCAGGTTAGGAATGCGGCCGAGAGATCCGGAAGAGTGGGCAGCCGGGGTTCCGTACATTATAGGAGTGGGTTTTTGTTGGAGTCGGGTTGTGTTTTATTCTTCGTTTATTATGTTCGTATGCCGCGTGTATGGCGTTTTGGTCTTTGGTGTTGTTTATCGGCTGAAGTCTTTTGTTGTATTCTCTCGGGTTTTTCTTTTCATTGCATAAAAATATATTTTGGTTTTGGCCTTTATTTGTGCCTTGTTGTAAGATCAAGTGAAATTGTTGTCAAGTTAAGGGTCGGGACCCATTGTGAGGTCCCAACCCGTAGCGCCCCGAGTCCCGCGGATTCGGGGTGTTACAGATGGCTCGTGGCGGTTGCTGCAGGACGACGACAGGCTCAGCGGCGGTACGGCGTTCTGCGACTAGGCCCGCAGTCGAAGTGGTGAGGTGAACCGGTTCGGTACGGTGAATCGAACGGAAGAAGGAGAGAGACGACGACTTACCGCTGCGTGGGTCTCGTTCCGGCTTCGATCGGCGCGGCCGCAAGCTCCTCCCGGCGGTCTGGTTGCTGAGTCGTCTTGGTGGTCGACAAGGCGGCGCGGCGGTTGCGAGTGATTCTGTTGCCGTCTTCGTACAGGGAAGGGAAATGGAGAGCAGGAGCAGCGTAGGATTAGGTTAATTTTGATTAGCAGCTAGATTAGGGTTTAGGGTTAGGATTAGATTATGAGATGGACTGATGGGCTTGGTAATTGGGCCTCGTAGTGGGCCACATCCGGCCTGCTTTCTCATTAAACAAGGATACGCAACTCATTACTCGATTTATATAATACGGAATTAAATTACGTATTATATAAATTATTATTGTATTCAAACGGCGCGTAAAAATTATTTCCGGTTACATAGTTTCATCATTTTATGTGACTTAAAGTCACATAAAATTATAACATTTAAACTCGTTTTATTTTATTTATTTATTTATTTAAGATTGACGTATCGGGATTTGGTTAATTTCGGTTTACCGGAACTTTAAAATTTTCGGTTATTACATTACAAAAATAAATAACCCTCCCTATTTAATAGTTTTGTCTCCCATTATTCTAACAATCATTAAAATAATAATTTATTTCACTAAGTGGAGTAGAGGTTGATCCACCCATAGGGTCACCAAAACAATGTCCTATATTTATGAAGATTTTTGTTACAATTCTTTGTGAGGGGATTAATATGATACTTTTTTTGACAGCTATGATCCTTTTTTCTTTCACGCACTCATCCTTTTTAGGAGCCTGTCAAATAGCTTGCATCAATATGATGCTACCTAATAGTGCTTGAAAGTTGTTTGTCTTGATGGAATTTTATGGTTAATCCAGCAGGGCTTTGTTATTGAACAGGAAAGGAAGGGCCTCTTGCAGTAGAGTCAAAAACCTAATGGCATTTTCAAAACTTATTGAACAGAAAAAGAAGCAACCTGGACTAATATTATATTGATGACAAAACATATGATTACATAACAATAGAAAAGAAAGATCATCAGAAACATATTAATTCTAAGGATACATAGAAAGGTCATATATGCTTAATATCAGTGGTAGATCGTGTGAAAAGCAAGGCACAAATCATGAAAGCTACCTTTAAAGGAGCATTGGTGGCAGAATCAAGCCAAGTTATCTTCTCTCTGGGCAAAAACCTCAAATACTGCATACTTGCATACCATAATGCAATTAATTCCATCAGTATGAATGAAAGCTCTACCTGGAACAGTAGGACCAATTAAAGCATATGAACACACAGGTCCTCATCATATCCAGCTTTGTGACTCCTTTGATATTACCAAAAGTATCCGTTTCTCCATTGTCTTTGTAGATCTGCGATGAAATAATTGCACCCATCTCAGGTTACAAGGATTATTTACATCATTTCCAAAAGCCCATGGACTTGGTAAGCGGTAAAATGCCCCCTCAGACCAGCATTACCCTTTACGTAATAGTGCTTGAGCAACCCAAATGGCATTGTCACGAGACCCTGGCATGATTCCATACTGGCTTCCTCTGAAATGACTCTGTGCAGCATGAGAAGAAAGGAAGTTTATTCCGTGTCAATCACTCATTCAGTGAAAAGTATACTTTCTGATAGCACCCTAACTTTGAAGACATGCTATGTACTAGGAAATTCAACGCCACAAAATCAGAATAAAGAAAAAATAACTATATCAATAATCAAAAGAACAGTACGCAACACTCGTATAAAGATAATGATACCAAATTAAAAAAATGAAACCTAGGATAGAAAGGACCCAGTACGCAACGCTCTACAAATCCTTCTCAACTTGTGGAATATCGTCTCCTGCACTCCTTCTCCATCTACAAACTATTCTCAGTTCTCACTACGTCTAACGATCTAGACAATGAAGAAAAACCCGTTACTGTAAGGAAAAATTAGAATTGTTTTTTCCAAGTATCTGAATTCTCTTATATATAAAAAATTAGTATCATGTAATGCTAACCAAATGTCAGCAAAACCTGTATCTTTAAAACAAAGCTCTAACCTCCAGAATCAATATATAATATATCAAATGAGCTTTCAATGTACGCCTTGAAGCTACCCACCCATGTTGTACAGCCATAAGTATTGTGCAACCACGCTAACATTGAAACATATAGCACTACTTACTTAGTATTATAGTTACAAGGATAAAATAAGCACATGCAGAAACGTACACCTTGAC
Source organism: Fagopyrum homotropicum (assembly GCA_033239125.1). Classification (NCBI taxonomy): domain Eukaryota; kingdom Viridiplantae; phylum Streptophyta; class Magnoliopsida; order Caryophyllales; family Polygonaceae; genus Fagopyrum; species Fagopyrum homotropicum. Next base: position 106,082,456 of record BSWB01000006.1, on the reverse strand, counting down.
CCTACCCACCCATGTTATACAGCCATAAGTGTGTTGTTCAACCACGCTAAAATGGAAACATATACTTACTTAGATGCAGAAACGTACACCTGACTTTGAGTCAACCAAAAACTATTCAAGGAAGCCACTTGCTTTACTCATATTGTTAGTACTAATGAATTTCAAGCCACGAGGATAGTGGGAGCAGTTTTGTGCTTAAAATGATATTGTTTTCCTCTTGTTGTTTATAAGATCATTTGCGAGTCAAAAAGTGTTCAGGCTAAGCCTAATATATCCCAATTTGGGGGTGAGTGAGGTTTTAAAAAGAATCGTTGATATTCATACTTAGCACAAGACCAACACACAGTGAAATTATGACATTGAAACTAACTAATTTCTCTTTATATCATGAATTATTTTTATCGTTCAATTAGAACAAATGTGATACGGAAAGAAGAGCAAAGGGTTTTAGGGGACTCACCCGATGATATGTAGAGCTGGACATTTTAGGGGAAGCATCAACAAGATACACCACCAACTCTTTACTCGATTCATTACCCCTGTAACGTATAACACTGCCATTATCGGTCCATGCTCCAAATGAATTCAATTACTACCACCGCCAACATTTCACAAGATTGGGAGAAATGAAACCAATTGAGAGCAGAAGAAAGATACCTGAGAGAAGTCAGCTTCAGGATCGTCCTCATCCTCGCGGAAGATATCATCAGGGTCCAACTCCATTTGGTCGAGAACGGAAAAGGAAAGTCTACAGAGAGCATGCAGAGTTGCAGAGACGAGCTCAAGGAGGGACGCGAGAGGACATTGGTTTCAACTTTGAAGCCGGAGGAACTAAAGCTTCTCTGACAACCAGCCAACAGAAATTCATGATATAGAGAGAAATTAGTTACGAATATATTTGATAGTAGCATGGTCAAAAAGTTATAATACTATTTGTTTTATTATCAAAACTTAAATGAATCGCACAGTAGTTTTTAATACTTATATTATATATTTTGGTTTTATTTAAAAATTACTAAGAAAAGGTAATTTGTTAAAAAATAGTTAAAGGTATTGAAAAATAATAATGAAAGGGGTTCATATATGAATATATAATATTGTTGGCAACCATTTAATTGACGATACGAGCAAGTTTAGCAGTTCAGTTTTAACCGGTCACCACATACATAAAGTGATGTGGCGACATCCAATGTTGTAAAAACGATCTCAATCCGTTTGTTTTAGACGGTCACAATTTGACATTTGGTGACCATGAAAATTTCAAAGGCTGAGTTCACTCGTCGAGTTATAAACAACGGGTGAAAATCGTTTTTTTAACAATGGATGTTGTCACATCACTTTATCTATGTGGTGACCAGTTAAAACATAACAGGTGAACTTACTTTGAGAGAAGAAGAAGCCCGATACCTGTTCGGCGAATTTTTCATTTGAAAATTTTCACGCTGTTAATCGGTTTTCAAAAGTCAGCTTTACAAGTAGTTTATTTAATAAATCGCATTTTGAAATCTTGTAAAGCATAATTCTATTATATAATACATTTTTACAAAAGAAATATTTTCTCACTTGAGATGTTCATAAGTTTTTTAGTGCTTGATTTAGTTGTGAGATAATATTTTTCCTCTTTTAGAAAATTATTGAGATTATTTTCCTTTTAATATATTTTTTGTGATTTATTTTTCGTTAATAACAATTATATTATCCAAAGAGTTATCATCCGGCCCCTTCATTTCTAAACTAGATATGTTACGTGATATGGTTTACAATGAATTCCGACCTTAGTTTAACAATAATGTCTTTGAAATTTTCAATAAGTCACATATGTAAAATAAAAAAATGATAACTTAGAATACAGGCAAAAGGTGATTCACTCATGCGTGCATAACTTATGACAACCTCATTTGACTTAGTTACTAACTTCCTAATATAATATAAGTCTTACTATATCAATGAAATATTAATTAACCGAAAAACAACCCGGTTCAAGTGAGTTCGCGGACTTAACTGACCACCCGTTCCGAATCACTAGGTCACTTCCTTAACCTACAAGAAATTTAACAACATATGGCAAAACCGTTACTTAACAATCCTAAGACACAAGCTATGTACTAAAACAACACAATCACTAATGTCAGCTATTCATGCATTATTTTAGTTGTTAGATTCACGTATAATCATCTTCATATAGTGTAGGTTTGCATGCACTTAGAGTAAAAAACATTCATATAGTATTTACGGTGTCTACTTTGGTTATTTTATATTTTAGGTGTTCGTTGTAAAAAATGTGCAAAATTCATGGAAAACGTCAAAGTACGAGTTTTAATCCTCCATGAGGTCGAACATATCATAGAAAATATCTATATCGACCGAGGATCGAAGTCCCGAGGTAGATCCATGGTGAACAAAGAAGAGAAGAAACAAGAGAAGAAGCTTGTACTGATTTGATATACGTTTTATGTGTATAAGTCCATATACGGTATTCGTGTTAAACATATCCGGTTTAACAAAACTTAATAGTTTGCGCATAAGTTGTATTTTACCCCGTATTTTACTTGCATGTATACCGTATTCATTGCAAACCGTATATGCAACACTAATTTTTACACCAGTCATGTTGAAAGGTTATTTTCTTTAATTTTCGGGTTGGGCTTTTGAATCCCGCTTGTGAGCTTTTTGTGGGTATACTTATGGACACATTTTTTAGTGAATTAGGGTTCGAACATGCATTATTGTAAAGTAGGGGGGTTAGACGTGAAGGGGAAGACACGTTTGACGACTACTTTTCCCTTCACACAAAAAATTCAGCCGGACATTTTGTGCTGAATTTTCATTTGTTTCTTGTTTTCCCGTGCACTTGAGACTCGTTGAGGTACACTGTGATAATTTTATGCAACTTTTATGTTTCGTGAATTCAGTTTCTATGTTTTCTACCTTCCATGAAATGATTGATATTGCCGTTTTCATGATGTTTGACTAATTTCTCTATATCTAAGGGTTGATTGAACCCCATAATGAACTAATTTGTGATTATATGTGTGAATTTACTGAATTGAACATCATTTGGTTGTGTTTTACCCTAGTGAACATATCTGATCGTCATAAGAAGATTGGTCTCTTTGTTTTCATATATAGAGAAGTGATGTTTTCCATGAGAATAGAAATAGATATCGGTTTTCTACAAAAGTGTATTGATGTTTTTGGACCTTCTAGGATTGAACTTGATACGGGGTGGGACGAAAACATTTATCTCGATGGTTCTTGACTGCTAAATATTTATCGGGTTATATACCTTTTGGCTTTTCTGCGAGAGCGTGGTCAATTTTGATTTTCTACTTGTTTTCTAGGTACCTAATGGGTCCGACTTATTCTAGTTGCAAATGTGAGAGCGTCTTCAGGATGGGTTGGGTATGATCTTTGCAAACAAAAATGTGATAAAAGCTAGTTTTGACAATTACCTATATATAGCCGCTCATTTGATGTTCATGACATTCATATATATTATTGCTTGTTATTGTGATGATACATTTTCCCTTGTATTATCTCTCTTATACTTATTCTTCACTTACTTTTGTGTGTTAGTTTGCTCTTTTGACAACACAATCTCCAAAACCAAGATTTTCTCCCTTTACGCTTTTTTCCTTTCCTTGTGACTTAGTTGGATTCTCTATTATTACATATATTACATACATAGTCCCCGTGATTGGACACTCGACTACTACGATTGATTCCATTATATTCGTGACGTAGATTGTATCCTATCAATCACACATCAATGCTTAAACTTAACACATAAACGCGCTTTCACACAAAACCTCATCATTATCTTTGTTTAGGTGATTTGCTCCAAGTTCAACTTCTTGTGTGACACAAGGGTCTACCAAAAATCTCTCAATTACCCATTAACCTGAATCCCATATATCCCCTTCTATTGACTTCTATTTTGAATCCTTATCATCAGTTTATGATCGACACAATTTCATAAATTCATATCCCCTAATCTTGTTGAAATGAGATATAAAGTTTACGTTCTCTTCTTCGGTGTTGTTCGAAATCAAACTTGATGTTTCTTCTCCAATGAAACAAAATATCCGAGAAACAACTCCAGAGATTTCAAACGATGAGAACAAACAATCAAATAAATGGTGATATTGAATCGATTGATTGGAACAATTTTTCCCTTGCAAAGGTGATGAATTGCAACAACATCTACAAATATAATGAGGTGAAAACGGTCAATTGGAACAAATTAATTTAATTTATCACACAAAGGTCGAGAAAACCGCATACTTTGACTCAAAATTAATACGTGAATAAAGAGAGATCAAGAGAACACCCAAATTGATCACCAATATCATCATCTCGTATTGAACCAAATGATAATAAAGTCGTTTTTTCGTTGTACCAGATGAACCTTCGGAGAATAACTTTATGAAAATTTCAATCGTTGGTGTATTTCGCTCTTTCAAACTAATGACGAAACACCAAATCTTGTGGATAAGTTAAATACATGAAATTGGAGCCGATTTAGAGGGAGGTTTCGAATCAAGATATGCATCTCCTTGTCCTTGATCCACCTTGAACGAACATGATATTATGTCTCATAAATGACAAATTGACTGGACACAATTTTTGGGCTTGCTTTGCAAAATAACTCTTTTGTAGCGTTTTCCGGGGTTTCGTCATGTTGGTGTTTTGACGTGTTTATGGTTTTACGCTTTTTGACTGATTTTGGGGAATGATTTTGAGTCGTATTTAGGTAACGGTTGTGTATTTACTAATGGTTTTGTTAGACGGGAGACACTTCTCTAGAGTCCCTTGTTTCACTTTTTCAGGAGATCGAGTCATGTTACACCCGTTTTTCAACGGAGCTACTTTGTTAGTTTTTTACTCATCCTCATCTTTTTATTCTTGAAGATCTCCCAATAACCATGCTTTGACCCGTTGTTTTTCTACTTGGTTATTTTTATTTATTTGATTTGGGGTTGATTCGTTATATTAACAGTTATTTTATCCGATAATATCTTTATTGTATTTTTCGCTATAAAATTTCACCTTAATCACCGTAAAATAAAATGTAAAGTAGCCGTCACCAACTTTTCCATTATCCAAACAAATTTTACATTTCATTTCTCTTTCAAACAAGCAGTACACGAGTTAAGGTATAATTTAAACTTTATTTAGGTAAGCCGTTGCCGTTGGAAGAAGAAGATGAAGAATACAACAAGGATGACGCCGAGAAACTAGTATTATTACTTAACGGATACATCCCCCTCGCCGTCGATGGACCACTGCCGGAACCATTCCTCCTTCCATCTCTTTCCTCTTCCGACGTTGTCGATCCCTTCATTGGCGTTTCGGCCTTCATACAATCACCTCCTCCGCCTCTCTCCAGCCTTATCTCATTCAGCATCGCTACGACATCCTTCATCGTCGGACGATCTTCCGGCGAAGAGTTCACGCAGAGAAGCGCCACTCCAAGCGTCTGCGTCATCTCCTCGATCTCCGATTCCGGCCTGCCTTGTAGAGTAGGATCGAGAACCTCCACTGCGGCGCCTCTCCTCCGCCGAATCCAATCGACGATGTGGGAGCCGTCCGGAATCGTCGGATCGTTTGGCTGCTTCCCGGTGAGAACTTCCAATGCCACAACACCGTAGCTGTAGACGTCGCTCTTCTCTGTGATTTTATACATGCATCCGTATTCTGTAGATTAAATTAGGGATTGATATCATGAGAATTTGAGCATGTGAATTTGAATGTCTGTTTTAGATTTCAGGCTATTGTGTACAGATTAGGACTTTGATGGATTAACTGATTACGTATGCTTTGACTTAGTGTTTACCTGGGGCTATGTAGCCTAGAGAACCAGCAACTGTGTTGGACGATCGGCCGAAATTCTCATCATTGACGAGCTTGGCCAGACCGAAATCCGCAATGTACGGCTCAAAATGGAGGCCAATGAGTATATTGTTGGCCTTGATATCCCTGTGAATTATGGGAGGGACACAATCATGGTGTAGATAGGCCAATCCTTGTGCTGAACCCAGTATGATCTTATATCTTAGGTCCCAATCCAGGCTTCTCCCACAAACACTCTCATGTAGAACTCTACTCAAGCTCCCATTGGGCATATAATCATACATTAGCAACCTGGTCTTGTGATTCCAACAACTTCCTAGGAATCTCACTATGTTTTTGTGGCGGATGGAGCCCAGGGTTCTCAATTCCGCTGAGAAAGAATCACGAACTCCTCCGTTAACGTCGTGCTTTTCCTTCTGGTAACCATACCTTGTTGTGGCTGTCAATGGCCAAAGCTTCTTCACAGCGATGATCTCCCCATTGTCGAACTCTGCACGGTAGACAATACCTGAGCATCCCTTGCCAATGACATTAGCATCCACTAAGCATTTTAGGACTTGGTCCACGGTAAAGTTTAGCTTCTGGAAAGGGGTGAACTGCCATGGCCAGGACCTCCAGGCATCTTCTCCCATTTCGGAATCATAATCATTTGTCATCAGCTTTTTCGCTCGAGCAACAGCAACTATGCCGAGGATAACCAGGGCTACAGTCAGAGTGACAAGCAGTGTAATAATCACCTTAATCCAACGCGGTTGCCTGTAACTTTGAATCCCCTTTCCATTGCTCAAGAAACAGGAATCGTGTCCTTGTGAGCACAACCCTGAATTACCTATCAGCTCTGCTGATGAAAGCTGTCTGAACAACTTGTTGTCCGGTAAAAGACCTGTGAAATTGTTGTAAGACACATTGAGAGTGACCAGATTGTCCATTCCAGAAAGAACAATCAGATTCCCTTCGAATCTATTATGAGAAAGGTCGAGTAGGGACAACTTCTTGAGGACGGAGATCTGAGAAGGGATATATCCACTGAGAGCATTCCAGCTGAGATTTAGAGCAATGTTAAGGTTCTCAATATTGAACAATTCCTCTGGTATGGTTCCGGATAACTGATTCTTGCTGAGATCGAGTAATTGCAGGTCTGAACAGCTTCCTAGTGCAGGAGGTATTGATCCAGTGAGGACATTTTTCTTTAGTATTAGAGAATTAAGTGAAGTAAGCTGGCCAAAAGTTGCAGGTATCTGACCCGCAAACTGGTTTCCTGATAAATCAAGGGCCTGAAGCTTTGCGAGAGAATGAAGGGAAGCTGGAAGGGAACCTCCAAATGCATTATTACTCAAGCTTAGCATCTGCAAGTCCGTGCATCGGCCGAGCTCTTCTGGTATTGACCCAGAAAGATAGTTGGTAGATAAATCAAGGAAACTAAGGCTTTTAAGAAATCCGATTTCTGCTGGTATCTTTCCGGAAATCCTATTGTTAAAAAGACGAAGTCTAATCAGGGACTTGCAATAGCCTATCTCTGGTGGGATTGTACCAGATATGTGATTGGAAATCAGCAGAAGTTTTGTTAGGTTTTGAAGTTGAAACAAGTCAGTTGGCAAGTTTCCTGTGAGCTCATTGTGTGACAAATCAAGAGCTTGTAGGCTAGTGCAGTTAGCCAATTCTGAAGGAATACTACCTTGAAGCTTGTTCTGCCATGCAAAGAAGACATTCAGCCCTGTCAACTTCCCAATCTCTGATGGGATTGATCCTGTTATCTGGTTAGTATCAACCTGTAACTGCACTAGACTTCTACAGTTTGAAAGAGAAGAAGGAATTGACCCGGAGATGTTATTGTTACTAAGCATTAACTCTTCAAGATTCAACAGTTTCCCAAAAGTCAAAGGAATACTCCCGGACAAAGTATTCAAAGAAAAGTCAAGAATGACCAAACTCGAGCAGTTTCCAATCACCTCAGGGATTGCACCAGAGAGATTGTTTTGCCATAGCAACAGTTTTTCAAGCTTTTGAAGCTTACCTAGCTGTTCTGGGATGGAGCCAGAGAGACTGTTCTGGTATAGATACAATTCAACGAGCTCCGAACAGTTGCCTAAATCCGGTGGAATCTCTCCTGACAGCATTGTAGTGTAAATAGACAGCGTTTGGAGCTTTGTCAGTTTGCCCAGTGAAGAGGGGATGGACCCAGAAATCCTTGTATCAGCTAAGCCAAGCACAGTCATGTTCTGGCATTCTCCTAGCTCATCAGGGATCACCCCTGAGATGTCCTTATTTCCTCCAAGTCGCAAAGATTCCAAGTTCTTGAGCCTCCCGAGTTCAGCTGGGATGTCCCCGCTAAGCGTATTATCAAATAAGATAAGATTCCTCAGACTTGTGCAGTCTCCAAGCTCAGCTGGGATTTTACCAGATAGCTGGTTGGAGTTCAAGATCAAGTCTTGTAGATTCTGAAGCTTTGCAATGCTAGGAGGTATTTCACCAATGAGATTGTTTGAGCTGAGGTCAAGAAGGTTTAGCTGGGTGCAGCCACCGACGTCTGCTGGGATTGTTCCTGTGAGATTAGAATCCGAAATGGTGAGACTTTGTAGTTGAGGTAGTGAGCAGAGATTGGAAGGGAAGGGGAGAGCAAATTGGTAAACTGATTGAATGTTTATCTCAGTGACAAAGTTATCGGAAGAGCATTTTATGTAGGACCATTTACAAGGATTGGGGTCGGAAAGTATCCAGTTCGACATGGAGGTAGGAAGAGTGGAATGTGAGCTTTGAAGCCATGAATGAAGCAAAATGGCTTCATTGTTTGCAGCAGAAGCAATGGAGGAGAGGAGTGCGACGAGAAGGGTGACATGGTAAATAATCTTTGGCATTGGCATCGGCAAAGGCGTCGGCAACAACATTGGTAATGGCAAAGGTGAATAATCGTTGGCCTCAAATCCCAAACTTTTCTTCTGGTTTATGCATTGGGTCTCTCTCACACACATCCTCACACACTCATTCTCTTAGAAAAATATGCTTAGGGTTCGCATTACTGTTTTAGACTTTAGACAACTAATGCTTCCAAAACAAGCAAGAGAAGAAGTATATAAAAAAATGCAAATTTTAAAAATAAAAATGGGAGGGAGACATTGTTATAAGGTTCATAACTTGATGACCCCAGCACCCACCTTCTCTACCTCGAGGTTCTGCTCCCATTGTAGTACCAATAATATATTATATATAAATTTGTGAAGCAGTTTGAAAATGTGGGTCACAAGCGCTGGTGTCCCCATGTGTTTTTGCATTGTTTTCCCCAAATTAGGGTCAGTAAATAAGTATGGGGCTATTCTTTAAACTCTTAGGTAATCGAGCCACTTTCATTTAAAGTCATACCCCCAAATTATAGGCCATGTTTCCCTATTTGTTCCATCATATACCATATCTTTTGCGTCTTCATTGAATTCCCTTGCAATTGAACAATTTAATGCTATTGAAATCAGATTTTTATGATTATCTCTTCTGTTGGTATTAATCCTACTATATGAGATCCATGTGAGTTTACTGTTTACAGTTTTTGCAGCAAGAAGCAATTAAACAAAACCCTAATTAATACAGCTAAACAGCAAAGCAGCATAGAAAGACCTAAGAAGGCTTGGAGCAACTTAGCAAGAAACGTCAGTCAAACAACTAAAGAAGAGGAAATAATGGACAACCTAATAAAAACATATTTCTCTTAATATTCATCAATCATCATGCTAAGGAACTGTGGAGTAATCATTTTCCTTAGTATGTAGGTTTATACAATAGTCCTGTAGGGTATAGCAATAGTAGTCAGTAAACGGCTTAATAATTTACAAAAAGAGGATGACAAAGTCTTCAATTTAATAAAAGGGGCCAATTAAATTAAACAATGTGCAGCGCTGGTGGAAACCTAAATCCAAGGTAATGACCTCGAGAAGCTATCCATGGAATCTTTCGGCTTCTTTTGTTTTCCCTAAACAAGTGAACTTTTATAATGACAAACACTATTCAAACACAAATTATAATTTAGTCTAAACAAATAAATAAATGTATATCTGTGAGATGTTCTTAATAACTTTTGATATATGATTTATGTGAAAACTTGTATGGGGTATGTCTTCATATATTGAAAACTGTGAACTTATCTTATGTTATACTCTTTTGAAATTCTAGCTTTTATTTCTGCATCTGAGTAATTAATGGTGCAAATTGCAAAGGAATATGGTTGACCAGTTGAATCTTTATTCTTATGATCACAAATTTATGATAGCATGTTATGGAAATATCGTAGCTTAACTATCAAGTTAATCTGTTTAATTAGATGAGTTAGACCAGCTTGTAATTTGATCAAGAAGGTGAAGACAGATAATGGCCCTGCCCATCGGTAAGGGAAACTGTTCAATTCTTGTTGTACAAGATAAGCATTTAAGCTTTTAAATGAAGTTATTTATGAAATCTTGGATGCAAACTAGAACTTCTAGAAGGGTCTAATCATCCATGCTAATGATGCAGCGCAGGCCTTCACCCTTGATCATGTAATCAAAAGCCTTGTTGATCTCTGAGAATGGAATCCTGTGGGTTATGAATTTGTCCAGCTCTAATTCCTGCATTATGAGTCATGAAGCTTATGTTCACATGAAAATCGAAAGCTCTTTCACAGTGTGTACAAGGATAGGAGTTGGTGAGTTGAGTTTTCTCTTACCTTGTTCATGTACATCTCAACTACTGATGGAAGATCACTCTTTGGCTTGTAGTTACCAAAGAAGGTTCCTTTAAGTGTCCTCTCATTTAGCACATTTATGGGCTTTGTCATGAACACTGCATCTCTGCTCGGAACTCCAACCAGCACAGCTACTCCCCACCCCTGCAATTGGTTGAACAAAATAAGGTATTTCCCCAACAAAATCTGTTCTCGCTTCATTTAGATGAAAGACAAAATTACATCGTGAACGCATTCAAAGGCAGAAATCATAACATCAACGTTTCCTGTGCATTCTATACTCCTATCAACTCCTCCATCTGTCATCTCTTTGATAACCTGCAAAAGGTTGAATAATCATGTTATGTAACAAAGATTACACATTTTTGTGAAACCCATTAAGTATTAGGAAGGGAGAATGATGAACTCTGACCTCCTGAATTGGTCTATCATAGTCTTTTGGATTCACAAATTCAGTTATCCCAAACTTTTTTGCTGATATCAACGATCACGAAGAGGTAAACAAAAATAGACAGGCATAGTTGGTGAGTAAATATCAGAAAATCAGGCTGCAACATACCTTCCTCAAACTTTGCTGGGTTCCTTGCTATCCCAATTATCCTTGATGCTCCAGCAATTCTTGCACCTTCTGCAGCCTTCAGAGTTATCCAGAAAGAGTGAAGAAAAGACTGAAACATGAAATTCAGATGAAATTAACTAAGAAGGAACACAATGAATCAAATATGTGCTTACAGCTAGACCAACTGCTCCAAGACCAAAAATAGCAACAGTAGAGCCCGGTTTTGGCTTTGCGACGTTCAAAGTAGCACCAAGTCCTTCCATGGATACGAAGAAAAATGAAAAGTTTAGCATGCACCTTAAGTTTCAAAGGACTATTTTTAGTACTTAAGAGTTTACAATTGTAGAGGACCTGTTGAGACACCACAGCTGAGAATGCATACTTTGTCGAGAGGTGCCAATGGATTGACTTTCACTAGGCAACCTGCATGTACCACTGTGTATTCACTGAAAGTAGATGTTCCAATGAAGTGGTTAACAGGGTTTCCTTTGATAGAAAACCGGGATAATCCGTCACTTAGCATGACTCCTCTGATAGGGTTCATCCTCAGTAGGTCACACATGTTGCTTTCTTCTGATTTGCAATGACGACAATCGCCACACTCCCCTGTGAATACTGGGAGGACATGATCTCCCTCTTCAAACTCTGTCACTCCTTCTCCAACACTCTCCACAATCCTGTTTCCAGAACATAGTAAATGCAAGCTCAATTCCTTCATGGCCCATTTGGTATACATACCTATCGATATCTGTATCAGTTTTAGAGTATGATATAGAACCCTTTGAAAACCGATTAGTATATCAAATTGATATCCGTATTCTAATATACCAAACACTGTATGAGTGATACCCATACCTCATTTCATAGTATGGATACCAAACCCATACTTGGCCTTAGATATATGGTTCCTCTATCAATTAGTCAATACTGGTCTCTTAAAGAAACCACATACCCAGATGCTTCATGGCCAAAAATTCGAGGAAACAACTGTGTAGCGGAACTTCCCTAAACATCATAAAAGAAAGGTGTGAAAAGTAATACAAATGAGAGATGGTAAATTTGATCTTAATGAAGGTAAAGATTTGAGGAACCTTGGCTTCCCAGAAGTAAAGATCAGTTCGACAAAGAGTAGTGTACTTGATCTTAATCCTGACTTCCATAGCCTGTGGAGGAGCTACCTCCACTTGCTCTATCACCAAAGGCTTCCCTGCTTCCCATGCAACAGCAGCTACACAAAAGACAGAAGAATTAACACTGGCTAACTAAGAAATATCACCCAAAAATACACAAATCAGTTAAAATTGTATGCTCTGAAGTCTGAAGCAAAAACTTCAGTTAAGTAACAGTAAAGACATCGACTTTAAGAAATTTGAGTTTAGTGTCAGTACCTTTGCAGAGGATTACAAGACCTGCAGTGCTTGACATGGCTACCGTAAGTTGGGTTCAAATGATGTTAACTGTTTGCTTTCTGGATAAAGGCCCAAGGAGTTTGAGTTTGATTGTTGATGAAGATCGAGCTTTTCTCAATTATTAATCAATGTGGTACTATGAACTAGGATAGAAACAAGAGATATTGAGAGCTACATTGTACTGGGTAGTAGGCTAGGCTGTGGATTGGTAACTGGTAAGTAGACACATGACATGGGGACCAAGCCATGGCTTGTCAATTTTAGCATGTTTTCCATGGCTGGTTTGTATTCATTTTCAGCCTCTCATGCAAAGATTTTTAACTTCACATTTGGATTCTTTCATGTTTTCGCTGTCATTCTTGTTTTTTTGGGCAGGTAAATGTCAACTTGCTTTTGGTATCAGGAAACGGGAAACCTGAACCAAGTGGCAAACTAAGTTGAAAGATATGAGAGGAAATCCTAGTTTGTGGATAAGAACCAAAGCCCTTTCTTAACTTCCAATTTGGAGACATCTACCCCGGAGCTTTTTCTGGGCCATGTAATTGGGCCAAATTGGAGGCCTGTTTGGCAAAATATCATTCAAAAGACGAGTAGAATAATTTAAACTTGCTTACATTTCTGCTAATACAATAACCAAGTATGGTGTTTACTGTTCACATCACTGTCATCACAATTTTCTCCTAAATCAATATGTAGAGGAGCAAATGGGTTCGTCAAGTACAAAGGGATGAAAAGCAACAAGAAGAGATGAGCAACACTTCCGAGTACACTCCATTAGCTATCTTCAAAAAAAACGAATTGTTGAATGGAGCACTGGAGGTTGAGCAAATCGAAAATCTCAAAGATACAAAATGAAATAAAAGAAGGTAAGGGTTTATGACAAATTTGGACTGTAAGATGTGTTGTGTTTTGGTTGATCTTGATGAGTGTAGGTGTAAAACTAACACTGACGGCCAGGGGTGCATTTAAGAGCACCTGCGCCTGAAGTGAGAGATCCAACCAAGGAAGATGACTTGGCTGCTAAGCTGGAAGCTCTTGCATATAAGGCTCCTGCGCTACTTCCTGATGGGGTGAAGTAAGCTCCATTGAGGAACAAATCTCCTTGTGATCTCCAATTCCAGCTCTTCCAATTGTACGAGTCAACCCTCTTAGTCACCTGGCATACCATTTTCATCTTAGATCGGTTTCGTTTTCTACTAACATGATCAAAACTGTGTTTTAGGATATATATATACCTCTTTTGCATATGGGTTTGAAGGGGCAAGGAATCTGTTTCCTTGACTGTTGATGGTGGGATTTGAACTTCCGCCAATGGCGTACATTTCCCAGTGAGTGTAGTCATTGTTCACAATATGGAAGTAGCCATATCGAACCCTGCATGCAATTTCAGAGTTAGTTATTTCAGCAAGGGTAAAGAAAACAAACAATCAAACTCTTATGATTTTCTATGTTTATTATACCTTGGCATTCTCTGGACAAGACCTTCTCCGAAATGGTTAAAGGCAACGGTAACTTGCATGATCGTATCCTTGGAATACGAGTCACTGTGACCCATCAACAGGACCTTATCATGGTGCGTAAAATAGTTGTTAGAAATTGTGATTGCAGTTGATGCTAAGACAGTATCAATGAGTCCATCAGCACAGCTCGAAAGGGAAGTATGATCAACCCAGATATGACTCGATCCAGAGATGGAAATTCCATCACCATCAGCCATGTCTCTCAATCCATAATGACGGGGCGTGCTCCTGACGAGTGCATTCCCCGTCGGGATACAATGATGAATGCTAATACCATGGATGATCACATTCGTGATGTACTGGATTGTGATGCATGCTCCATAAGCAATTTGAACGTTGACGCCTCGTCCGTCAATTGTCTTGAAGCTGTTCATGATTAGCTCTTGCTTAAGAGTGATTACCATGTCTTTCTTGAAGATAATCCACAGTGGCTCGTCTTGAATGACACCGTAACGGAGGGTTCCAGGCTTTGGGTTGACGGGATCGTCGTTCGAGTTGTAGACTACGTAGTACTTCCCGTTACGGCCTCCGATAGCCTTACGACCGAAGCCGATCGCACAGTCAGCTAGACGCTTTCTTCTGTTTTGCCAGTTGGGGTCACATCTCCAGCAGTCATCAATTGGGTTGCCTGTCCCACATGAGAAGTAACCAAGCTTCCTCCTCGCCGTGCTGTTCTTGATATCCCTGAAGTAAGAATTTCTTAGATTATTAATAATTAATATTTCATTACTACAAAAGCAATAACAAATGAAGAACTTACTCGTTTACAGCCATGACGATTTCTTCAGGGTCAGCAACTGCTTGTTTATTCCTCAGTTCAACTAAACTGTGTTTCTCAACACTGGAAAGGGAAAACATAGTTTCAAAATCAACAACGAGGAACTGCATTGTGTTTCGATCAAATTTTGATGAACTGCAATGGTTATCATACCTGATTTTATCTTCTCCTTGAACCGCAGCAGCAAAGAGGATGGTAATGAGCAGCACACAGAGAGTGACGAGTCTCAAAGAATCCGCCATGGAAGCTCTCTCTTCAAAATCTTACTGTTTGCTGGCCGTTGGAGAGAGTTGTGGAGAAATGAAGAAGCGAGGCCGCATTTTATAATGTCTCCCGCCATCCTAACTCCGGCCGATACGGTATGCCGTTATCAATTCAAAAAAAATATTATATTATGATTAGAAGTGGATAGATTATAAATAAATATATTTAGATAAGTTGGCAATTAATTATGGAATAAAGGATTAAGTTGAACCGTACGTACAAGTTGTAATCCTGTTAGACATGCAACTTCTCACGTTCCCTCTATCTATCTATGATTAGATGAATTGGAAATATGTATTTAATAACAAAGTCATTAGTTTGATAACTTTAATACAAACTGGAGCATTATTAATGTGTTGTGGCCACGTTTTTGGTATTCCACCGTCGACGGTCCAGCATATTCAATACTTTAAATTAATATTTGATTTTCATTCTGTTAGTTATTTTCAACTTACCAATAAAATTCTCATACATATTACTTTCAAAATGATAAAAATAAAAAATAAAATATTATTGATATTGTATGAGGAAAATAATTTAAGAATTTTTCTAAATCTATTATCTTTATAATTCCAGAAATATAATCATTACTTGAAATCTATTCAATCACAATTGAAACTAAAAGTTTGCGGAAATGAAGGAGGAGCACACATGGACATATTCCTTTCAAATTAGGCTAACATGGGATGGGTACCTAAAAAAAACATATTTAAAGACTATTTATTTCAATTGTCAATATTTCTCCTCATAAGTAATATTTTTTTTAATATTGATCTTATAAAAGCAGTTTGACATTACGTACACATCAAGCATATGTATAAATCATCTCCATTATATTTTACGTAGAAAAGGCAATAGTATTTATGAAAAGTAAGAAATAAAGATATGTAAGTATGAAAATGTTGTGGTAGTCGAGTAAGGTGCATGATGATGTACCTTATAACTTACAATCTCTCCTACTAATATAAGTTTTTCATGCATAATATATATATGATGCTCTCCACGTTCATTTATTCAAACTTCCTTTAACATTTGAAATACACAATGAGGGTTACGTACATATAGTATTAATTAGTGATAAACTACTCTTCTTATCTATCATTTTAGAGCGAAACCTCACTTATTTATGCAAACAACAACAACCCTATTAAACTTATGATTAAGCAGGCGTCAAACTCATCATTGGTTTCGATTTAGTGCATTGTAGTATTGTATTATTCCCTTTGACATTGGTGCGCAAGAATAACGTATAGGATTCATCCAATTATTTATGCAGGCCTTCGTTAATTATACCGACGGCAATCACAACTTATGCTGCATTTAATCTAACTTGTTTATAATCATGCCTATTTCCCAATCCAATCTCATAAGCCAAACTCTGAGGAAATTGTGGCAACAAACAAAAATTGAAATAAAAAACCCGTCTTCTCTCTCGTAAGTGCAATGACATATCAAGCTTCTTGGAACATTTATAGGAAATTAGAGAAAACATGCTCTTTTTAAGATTGATTTTATAAATTAGGTTTTAGTCTTTTTATCCTCCATAAAAACTAAATTATTTTTATTGTATACATATTCTATGATTTTT
Source organism: Fagopyrum homotropicum (assembly GCA_033239125.1). NCBI lineage: Eukaryota > Viridiplantae > Streptophyta > Magnoliopsida > Caryophyllales > Polygonaceae > Fagopyrum > Fagopyrum homotropicum. The sequence goes on along the minus strand of BSWB01000006.1, from coordinate 106,065,780 downwards.
GTGTAAATAACAAAATGAACTCAATAGTAATATACTATCCCTAAATAAGATTTTATCTATAAATTAAATATTCTCTATTAATTACCCTAGAAAAAATCAATATTGCATTTCATTTTATTTTTTTTTTGGTAAAAAGGAGTGTGAAGACTCCCGCGTCTAGCTCAAACTAAGAACGAAAAGGAAAAGATCATTAGCCCGAAATGATCCTGGGCAAAGCAAGACTCCTAACATCGTTTGCAGTAAAATAAACAATGCCCTCGGGAGGGTTATCGAGGTGTCGAGGTGATGCACTTCAACGGGGAAGAATATTGCATTTCATTATTAATTCATTATTCCTACACAAAAACATTGATTCATTTTTGTGATCGAAGTTCTCTTTTGACATTTTTTTTTCTCTTTTTGTATGTTTTGCTTCCTTCATGACGATGAATCCGTATGCTGATTTAATCCGCCTTTCGATCCAATAGCTACCAGATCTTGAGTTATTGAGCTCATTAGTCGTTATAGTCAATTAACTTTAGATTTAACATTTACAAATAACTTTAAGAGCTCTTCTACTAACAAGGAACCCTAAAAATTGTTGGTCTTTGGTTTACTTTGTCTTACCTCGATTCTCTAAGTAATCTTCATTGAAGACTTCACATCTTATTATGTTATAAATTATTTATTTTATTTCCAAGAACACTAAAAATCCGAGTTGTTTTTTGGAGACAAAATACTAATTCAAGTAATAACTAAATCTCTTTGATTTACCTTGTTCCAACTTCATCAAGTAGTTGAGATGGATCAACTTACTCACTTTGAAATCATATTACGATGGGAGATAAGTAGTAACTCAAATAACAACTAAATCTCTTGGGATACACTTACCTCGCTATTTCTATTAAGTTTATACCTAGCAAAATTAGTCTTTGATCTACGTCGCGTATTCTGCTGGAATTGTCCTGTCTTTCAATGATAACTTGAATGTCTTTCTTCGTATCACTTTAGACTTAGAAAGATGTAAAGATTAAATCTAAAGTTAATGGACTATAATGAGCTCACATTGAGATCATGTTACAACTTATTGATGAAGTTGGGAGACAAGTACTAACTCAAGTAACAACTAAATCTCTTAGGGATACACTTTAAGATGGATATTGTCCTGTCTTTTAATGATAACTTGGATGACTTTCTTCGTATAACTTTAGACTTACAAAGATATAAAGATCAAATTGATGATACTCACCAAGTTGTCATCGTGTTAATTCTATACCTTCTCAATTTAATTATTTCAAAGATTTATTCAATATGACCGTGAAAATTAACTAAATTTTTTTTACTAGAGGCTACTATTCAAAAGAATGATAAAGATGAAAATCTTCAAGGTTAAAGCAAACCCATCCTAAATATCCTAAATACAAAGTCAAGTATGTTAAAGGTAAAAACATTAATAAGAACAAGTCTAATCAGAAATCGGACAACAATTTAAGCATTCTACTAACAGGTTTGAGAAACCTAACAATAATAAGAATTAAGGTTCCACCAATCATAAAGAAGTTACATGTTATTATTGTTGTAGAAAAGGGGTATGTTTCACGTCAATGTAGAAAAAAGGATCTACCTAAAAAACCTACTAATGGTACTATCGATCTTGGTGAATATACTTCTTGCCATAAAAATGAACTACTTGTATGCTCAAATATGTTTATTTTTTCTCTTGATTAAATTCTAATACTTGGATTCTCAACTCTGATTGTATTATGCATGCTACACCTCGTGAAAACCACTTTGACTACTTGTATAAATATAGTGAGGGTGAGGTTATATTTGGATATCACACTTCCCTAGCTAATAAAAGGCATGGGTATCATACCTTTTAAAATGCATGACAATAAGGTTACAATCATCCAGATTATGACGTGGATCGTTGAGCTTAGAAGGAACCTCCTCTCTAAAAGTGTCTTTGATGGCTTGAAGTGTGCTATTTACACATATGATGACATCAAAGATATCTCTAAAGATGGTAGAATCATAATTAAAGGCATTTAGAAGAATGACTTTTATTATCTTATAGGAACACCTGAACATAATAGTTTAGATCAGTCTGCTCCCATGACAACCCAAGAGGCCCTTAGTTTGCATACTAGCTAGACCCTTAGTTGGCATACTAGCTAGGCTAGGGCACATAGTAAATAAAGGACTCCGTTACCTTTATAGGAGTGGGTCCTTACTTGGTACTTTCTATCTTTTATAGGTATTGTTCAATAAAGGTGTGGATATATCTCCTTCACTATAAGAGTGATGTTTTAGGGTTCTTCAAACTTTGATAACAAATTGTTGAAGGTCAAACAGACTATAAATTAAAATGTTTAAAAACAAATAATCGCTTAGTTTATTGTCTAGAGCAAGGTGTTGAGGGACACTTTATTATCCCTAGCACACCTTAACAAAATAGAGCGGGAGAAAGGATGATTATAAGCTTACTTAAGATTGCAAGGTGTATGCTTCTCTCATATGGAATGAGAGAGTCCGTATGGGGTGAAGTTGTTCTAACAACTTCATACCTCGTAAATAGTTCATCTTTTGTCACAATTTCCAAAACTCCTCAAGAGTTATGGTCTTACCAGAATTCAACCTCTCTTAACCAAAACCTTTTGGTTGTATTGCTTACGCTCAACAATCAACTTCTAAACTAAATCCTCGAGCACATAAATATTCTCTCCTAGGTTATCCATAAGGGTTAACGGTTATAAGTTGTTATTTATACAACCAAAAGAGAGTACAACGGTACTACTAGTAGGGATATAACCTTCATAGAAACTGATTTTTCCTTTCCTAGATGATACTAATGCATCTTCTGAAGATGTTAATAGGTACAACAGGACAAATACACCATTGTACACAATAGGAGAGCACACAAAGTTCACTAAAGAAGAATTTGAACTTGGAGGGGTCACTGTTGTAGTGGCTTCTCCTTCTCTTGCTAGTCATGACTATGGTTTTTGTTACTAATACAATGAATAGAAATTCTATGCCTTCTCTGTCTAATTACCAACTTGCTATGGATAGACAACCTAGAGAGAATACTAGAAAGCCTATGATAATAGTGACGTGGAAAAAGCATTACCACATGTTTGTAACAAAAATAATGCATATGTATAAAAGGCCTGTAATAGTTTATTTGATACATAATAACATATTTAGTTTTATCTCTCTCATACAAAGCTCTCTTTCTCTCGTACTATCATCTTCTTCCTAGCTTTTTGGTTCTCAGACTCGAGATAATCCATTGTTACACCTTGTAACATGGTATCAGGGGCATGATGTGCAGTAGAGTAAGAATGTGAAACATGTTCAACATTGTAGGTATTATTACAGGAAAGAGTAGGAATGATAGGTGGGGAGGTAGAGACTTTGTCTACAACGTATAAGCATTTACAAGCTTTACCAATCACCATAGGATGCTTCATCGAAGGGGCCTGAAGGAAACATTGGTTAGAAGAGAAGATAACATGAGTTAGCATCTCTATAGTTTATGGATAGATAATAAATTAAATTGGAATTCAAGAAAATGTAGAACATGAAGAAGTGTGATTTCTAGACTAAGTTGTACTATTCCAACATGAGATAATAGGCTAAGAAGTGGATTCATATGAAGAGAAAATGTTAAGATGAGGCGTAATGTGGTATGTTGCACCACTATCAAGGATCCATTGATATTTGAAGTCAGATGAAAATAGACAGAGAGGTTTACCAGCTAGTAAGGCACTATGATGTCCTTACTAGTTTCTTGAGATGGATGCTTGTTCAGAAGAGATAATAGTTGAGACATCTGATCTTGAGAAAGACTTGCGGCAACAAGCTTGTGATTAGCTGGATAACCATTGATCTTCCATCAATAAGTAAGAACGTGTCTTGCAATTTTACAATGTTCACAAAAGGAAACACTAGGTGTTGCAGCCGTAGGCTAGCCATGCAACTTCCAACACTTGTCGATGTTGTGATTCTTGGCTTTGCAATGATCGTAGAATAGAGGCCTATTAGGCAAAGAATTTGATGAAAAATTCTTGGAGAAAGATCTATTGGTTTGTGGTGAGTTCCTATATGTTGAGAGTAAAGAGTTGTGGCTTCATCATCTACACCGACAAAAGATTGAAGACCTATTTGTGCTTCATCTTGAAGGATGAGCTTGTAAACTTCATCAAGGCTAGGAGTTGGACTCATCATGAGAACATTAGAGCTCACCATATTGAATGATTTATTAAGGCCGACAAGGAACTAACTGTATTACTTGTTGACCCTTGAACAATGAAAGAGCAATCTCATTGGAACCATAGCTGCAAATACGATCCTCAATTGCAAGCCCATATTCATCCCATAACTTCTTCAATCGTGTAAAATAGAACATAATAGAAGAGTTCCTTGAGAAATAGAGTTCAAATCTTTCTGAAGTTGAAAGAGATTTGTTTTATTAGTCTTACCATAATGAAGTCCAAGATCTTTCCAAATATGTGTAGTGGATTTGCAATACAAGATTGATTCTGCAATGTCCTTTTCGACTAAATGGAGAAGCCATGAGATGATCATGTTATTGCACTGGTCCTGAAATATGGCATTGTTGCCTACGAGATTTACCTTTTGACAAACTCATTCATATTAGTTTACCATTTGGCAAAATAAAAAACCATTCAATATGTCAAATATGTCCTCAAGCTAGACAACATCGACGTGTGTTTCCTCTTTCTACTACAAATACTGATCAACCTTTTATTCTCATTCATATAGATACATGGGGTCCATACAAACAACAAACATACAATAGCTTCAGTTACTTTCTCATTATTGTCGATGACAATATCAAGTGTACTTGGACCTACCTCATAGCCAATAAAAGCAACGCTCTAACCTTACTACAATCTTTCTACAAACTTGTTCATACACAGTTGTTCGCTCGAAAGTGTGCGTCACTAAGTCTTAAATTTATAAAATTAAAATTAAGCAAAAGCGAACCCGCAGTGTACGGATCGGCGTAGTTAGGCAAGTATTCCAGAGTATCGAACTCAGGGATTTGGTGAGTCAAATTCAGTTTCGATATAATCGAGCGAGTAAAAGTATAAAAGCTTTGCAAATATTGGGGAAAACAACCCTAAAGATCCACGTCTCTAATTGTGGCAACCGATTCAAGATATACTATAGATATAAGGACAGAGTTGAGATTGCAAAGGTATAACTAAAGTAAGGTAATGTATGGTGAAGTTCCAAAACCCTATATGTCTTACCCAAAGATACTCTCTATAAAGGTTGTTGAGGCTGCAGTATAGAAAGGATCTAAGGACAAAAAATTAATCTCAAATACCCATGCCCAAACCCAAGGAATCAAAGATAGGCTAAAACGGTTAAGGTTGTGACACTCGAAACCGAAATAGAGGATGTTGAGTCTCACTACTACCTAGAAAAGGCAAGCCAAGGCTAGGTTAAAGTTAATCTTTAACTTTGGATTAAAGCAAAAGCAAGGGTCGTAAAACAGAGAAAATCACGGCTGAATCTTGAGATTCCACGGCCGTGGAACTCAAGAACAGACCGTGATTTAGGGTGTCGACGATGTTTCTCACACTCTCAGAGTCCAATCAAGTTACGATCGATCTATCATTATCTAATCCACCACTATCAACCCTTCACCTTAGAATTGCTAAAGGGTTTTAGCCAATAACCATCATCATGATATCAAAAATTCAATTTAAGAAGAAAGAAAGATGAAAACCCTCAAAAACTCAGTAACAAATCAAAGTCAATCTCGAATCCGAATAACAAAAGTAGTATGTTTATGAATTTAGAAAATGAAATAAGAATCCTCACAGCGATCTTAGAGAACAATGAAGAACGGAGTGTCAATCCGTCTCCAAAAGTGAAAACCCTAAGAAAATCTCCAAAGTACGTAATCTCCAATGTTGCGTCTTTCACCAATCTTCAATCCTCAAGGTCAAATGAACCCTAAGCCGCCGTCTTCAAAGCCCTCAGCGAAGATGTAAGCCAAGGTCCTCGAAACTCTCTTCTCAAGACTTCTTAAAGGCGAAAATAGGGTTACGAGAAAGCCCAATGACGTGGCTGACGTGGCAAATATGACACGTCATAGAATCATGGAAATCATGGTCACGAACAACTTTCCACGGCCTGGTTTAGGCCGTTTAACTTTCTGTTGTGCTTCAAACTCACTTCCACGATCCAATTGCCAAATCCACGGCCGTAATTAGGGAGTGGTTTCTCAAATCCTTGTCCACGACCGTAATTTAGGGCGTGGATTCCCAAATTCTTTGTTTTTGCGTTTGTTTTGTGATGTTCTTCACTCAAGCTCCTTCCTTAGCTTCTCCAAAGCATCCCCTTGCCATCAAGCATGATCAAATACTCCTCTTCTTCCACATTTTGCTCCAATTCAAGCCTTTATTCACCTAAAAATAAAACGAAGCTAGTGTAGATCTCTATATCGACAAAGTGGGTGAATGAGCTCACAAATGCCTCAAACTCATATCTATGTACACCTAAAAGAGGGAAAAACAACTAAAACAAGTGCCTAAAATATAGTAATATTTCATGCTAACAACAGTTTCATACTAAAGTCAAGATTATAAGATCAGACAATGCACTATAATTCTCTAGTTCTTCTGCATCATCATTTTATGCCCATGAAGGTATCATACACTAAACCTCATGTACATATACACCTCAACGAAATGGGGTGGTTGAGCGTAAACCTAAACACTTTCTCGTGGTTGAAAGATCCTTATTTCACCAATCCAAAATACCTCTCATGTATTGGGGAAAATTTAATCTCACAACCACACATATAATCAATCGATGTCCTCTTATCATTCTTTACAATAAATCACCATTTGAACTTTTATTTCATAAGCTTCCCGACTACTCTCAACTCAAAGTATGTGGTTGTCTTTGTTTTGTAAGCACCACATCTTCTAACAGAGATAAGTTTTAACCAAGAGCTCTCCCTTGTGTTTTGTTGGGGTACCCCTATGGAAAAAAGGCTTACAAAGTTCTCACTCTTCACTCTAGGGAAGTTCTATATTCTCGAGCCATTTTTTTCATGAAACCATATTCCATTTCAATCATATTTTTCTTCCATACTCACACTCCCAATTCATTCTTCTTCTCCATCTTATGACTTCTATTTTCTTGTTTAACCCCCTTCATCTCCACAACCTTCATCATCTCCTACCAATCCACAAAATTTTCCCATTAGTCCCACAAATACCAGCTCACCTCCTACTCTTCTCCAAATCCTCCTACACCACCTCTTAATTCTCCTATTCCATCTATCGTTGCTTAGTGGGCAAACTTAATTTGTTCACTCATTCATGGCATGATCTATGTTTTGCATTTCAATACTTTATATAATTTATGCAACAACCATGTACATCACATTTACAAGCTCTTCGTCATATACTCAAATATGTTCAAGGAACTATTGGTCATGGAGTTCTATTAAATGGTTGTGATTCACCATCTTTATTAGCCTATACAAATTCCGATTTGGTTGCTTGTCCAACCACTCGTCGATCTGTTGGAGATTTTGTAATTCTTCTTGGTCGGTCACTTGTTAGCTGGAAGTCCAAAAGGCAAGGGACAATTTCCAAAAATTCAACAAAAGTTGAATATAGAGCGATGCCTAGTGTTGCGACAAAGATAACTTGGCTAGTGAGACTTCTATCTGATCTTGGTCTTCCCCCTCCTCATCTCATTCGTCTTTATGGTGAGAATAATTCTGCTATTCAGATTGCCCACAACCCTGTGTTTCAGAACGTACCAAAACACACTGAAATCGATTATCATTTTAGTCGAGATAAGGTTATGGAAGAACTTCTTGAGCTCAAGTTTGTTCCTACATCATCTCAACTGGCGGATGTCTTCACAAAGATCATTTTATCTGCTGATCAGAATGAACTTCTTTCCAAACTTGGCATGGCTCGTACCTCGTCTTCCATCTTGAGGGGTGATAACAATGACGTGGAAAAAACATGACCACATGTTTGTAACATAAAACAATGCATCTGTATAAAAAGGCATGTAATAGTTGATTTGATACACAATAACAAATTCAGTTTCTCTCTCTCATACAAAGCTCTCTTTCTATCTCGTACTATCATCTTCTTCCTAGCTTTTTGATTCTCAAACTCGAGATAATCCATTGTTACACCTTGTAATAACCTAGACTAGAGTATGTGGTAGATTATGTTTTTCTAATTGTTGATGTTGTTTATACTCCCAGAGTTGTATGAACAAGTTCCAAAAAAATTCGCAATCTACTTGAATCACTTTAATGCCCAACTGGTAAAATCACTATGGGAATGTTCGGTTTGAAGGTTGATTGAGAAAGAATGGAATTGAAGGGGTTGATTGAGGTTTAAATTCATGAGAATGAAATGAAAATTATCGTTCCCTTCAAAACACTATATTTACACACATAATAGCCCGGACGTTCTACATTCCTGAAATATTTTTGAACTTTTAAATCTAACTATTTTAAACTGCGGCCGGCGTAAAAATTTCTACTATTTTGTTGGCATACAGATAGACTTTATACCGGGTAATTCCTACCACGGTATATTTAAGTGTATAACCTTTTTCTTATAGTGGTGCCAATACTAAGATCCAAAAACATGGAATTTAGTCGACATTATAATATGAAACAGATAAACAGGGGGGGTAATGCCAAAAGAAGGTTTTCTTATTGATGATAAATAAATAAAAAATTGCGAAAACCAGAATGGTAGTAATCAACAGACAAGCTCAAGCCTGAAGAAAGCTGGCATACTTGGCTCCAAGGAAAAGCCTTTGAATGCAAAGCAAGGAATTCTTAGTGACCTCTGCATTTTCATGGTTCATTAACTTCATCACTCGCTCCTTCACCTTAAGATTATTCACTATGACCCTTCCAGCAGGATGGTTCTGGATGAACTGTGACAGATCGAAGCAAGCTACAGCGAGTGCTCTTGGATCGTTAGATGTGTCCAATATGGTGATTAGGACTCGCAAAATCTGTATTGGTAGACAAGTTCAAAAGATTTTATCTATAGGAATAGGAATGGAAGTGGATATAGAAGATAGAAGTACCTGAAAGTCATTTTCTTCAAAATTCGTGATATTGTCACGCCAGAAGAACGGATCTTTGTGCACAGGAGACCAGTCAAGATGGCCTAGAAGAACTTCTTGCTTATACTTGTCGAATGAGCTCATTTTCTTAATTTTTTCCTTCAATCCTTCTTCTAATTGGTTCAAGGCCTCCAAAAGGTCCTGAAAAATCATACCAAGATGAAGTATAATAATGAAGAGGATGGATGGTCACTCAAATTTTTATAGACCCTGCATCGAATATGGGCAAGGGTATGATAAATTATCATACATTATAATGCAATTATGATATATCGGTTTGTTTGGATGTCATGCTGTATAATTTGAATATGTAGTATTTGGTGTAAAATGTATTATAAATAGTCGTGTACGGTTTACAAGAGATGTGTGACACTTTGTTAGTATGATATCATCCAAACACCAACTTTAATGAAATGCATTATAGGCCACAACACATGCTTTATAAAAGAGTTGAGCATTCAAACAAGCCCTTAAACTATGCAGTTACAGTGTTGTACTTTACATGTGTTTGGTTCAAGTAATTATTGCACTAATGCATGGTATAGTAGGCAAATAAAAACATATATTACAGTTCATAAAACATGTACCACACATCCAAACACACCCTAAATGTCTAAGTTTAGGCCAAAAGAGATAAAATGAAAGAAAACAAATACTACACCCACCTCATCACTCCATGCCTGTGCTTTTAAACTCTGAACAATTTGTGGCATTCCAAGATCTACCATCTGGGCGCCAAAGTTCCCTTTCGGAAGCAAGTTTCTTAGAGTCAGGACAATGACTCGAACAACCTACATGAAATCAAATATTTTTTGTTATTTAACAAAGTACCAACACAGATGCGTGATTTTCAAATGTATTTGCAATGGTAGTCTGCTAAAGGGCATAGCCAGGGTGGAGTAGAGCATGATGACATCAAACATCAACATCACAGAGCCTAACTTTTTGTGCAAAGTATCCTTGCAATGAAGAATCCATAGTGATTCACACCTAGCTACATTTTATCGTGATAATTTTCCCCACTTTCAAGTTACTGTCTTCAACTCCCACAACAGTTCTCCTATGCCTCCATGTTTTTTCATTTCTTAATTTAGTTGCTGATTCCGTAAAGTTCTTTAAGTTAATATTAGGAGTTAGTTATTGTGCTACAGTATATAAAAAGATTTGCCGACTGTAACTCTGCAGACTTGATACTTGAAAAGAAATTACAGAACCGAGGATTCCTCAATTTTGTTTGTTTTTAACTCAGCAGGTGCCTTCAGCAATTATTGAGAATTTCCACACCAAGCATAGAGTTAGATTATTAACATACCAAGTATGTATAAGAAAGAATGTTTGTCAAACGCTCAAAGGCCCCTGATTTTACTCAGAAACAGATTGACTGGCACACTGAATATGATACATACTAAATAGCCAAAGTTGGCATTTGCATACACAGATACACATGGATATAAATAAAGTTGGTAAATATTGCAAGAACCCTACCTTCTCCTTCGTTGAGCTCTTGATCACCTCGGTCAGACGTGGCACACTTCTAGAAGTTGCCAAGTACTCAATTGCAGGTTCATAGAAAGACAACAGCCAGAGACAAAGACACGTTTCATAAAGAAGCTGTCACAAGTTAAAGAAAGTGATTAGCTCATAAGTCATGTATAAATAAGTCATATTTGACCATTGCCAAAATTATAAAAGCCGAGCTTCCACAGAGAATGTCACCAACCCAAGTACTCATGAAGCCATGTTTCAGAATCACAAATTTACCTGCATAGATTGCTGGGTAGATGCTGGAGAAATTAAAGGGATAAGAAGCTTCACACCATCTGCTTGAACGAAACAGGACCTCACTAGAGGTTCCTTCAACACAAGAGCAAGGCAAGTGATAGACACGGGGATTGCACGACTAGGATGAGAAGGTTTTTTAAGCTGCAAAGTTTAGTCCAGCACATGTATCAATAATAAGAGAATTGCAGCAGGAAGTTTTGCAATGATGGCTTAAAACAGAGGTAAGAAACGGAATTGAGACCCATATGAGAAATCAAGTACAAATCAATGTAGTGTCCTTTACTGAAGAAAATAACAATAAACATCTTGAGACTACATTTCCAAAATAACAACCAAATAAGTTAGAGAAACAAAGTACACATACAAACCTGTGAACATAGCCACTCAACCAATCCTTTCAAGACATCGTCAATAGTAGTGGATTTGCTCTTTGAATCTGAAGCTTCTCCATTTGTCGTTGCACCCTCGTACATTTTTGGTCTAGCACTATAATGACAGAAACTTATCACTTAACTGAAGTGTAAAGGTGCTCGAATGCCATACAGTTCCGGACACCAGTCTACTAGTAAAGAAGTGCTTCCGCTACCTTACTATCAGGGAAAGTATCTTACAGCTCTTTTCTTGTATGAACCAGTTGCCTTTCCAAAGCAACCTGAAATGCAGAAAGTTGGATCAGTATAGAAGTACAGAACTCTTCAAGTTGAATGAAAAAGTCAAACCAGCTGCTATTATAAAAGTGGTTTAAACTTATGCTATATATGCCTATATGGTTCTTGTAATCTTAATAAACATAAACAGTTTTAACAGGTTACAGAAGAAGGGTCTGCTTGCACATATAGCTCCTTATAATGTATAACTGCATAAGGAGTTCGTGCCAAACAAACCAGAATGTTAGATTTATAGGATTGAAACTATACTTACTTCAACTAACTGGAAATAAATTAGTTAGGCATGTCCTTTCACACAAAAAATAAAAACTTATAAGAAATGAAAAACATGAGCTCAGACGCAACAAATTGTGCAAGAGGGAAGTAACAGCACGTAAGCTAGCGTATATTAGAAGAAGAGGACCACTTACTGAGATGTTTGTAAAGGGAGCCGATAGGCTATCATATGGGTTATGACAGGATGACTGGCAGTCTAGGCCTTGTTAGGTCACAGTCAGTTTATTAATTATAGGGCGTTTGGTATAAATAAGGAGGTGAGATCTATGCTTGAATTATGCAGTCACTTTCTGAAGCATTTTGTAAGGCTTTGATATGAACCCAGCTACAAACTCTAACAGATTTAATTATTATTTATATTTTCTTAAGTGTCAGTTACTTTCCTTAACTTCCCACTTCGCTCACTTTCTCCATGTTCCCATTACTTTGTTTTAGTTGCTAAATTTCTAGAATTAAGTTTATTTAATTATTATGAGTTAGATATTTATATCCTATTATAAGAGAGAAATACTGCATTTGTTTAGGGATCAGACTTGAATATTGAATTGATACAACACTGAGTCCTCAAATTCCTGTGTTAGAGATTCTTTAGCACAAATCCTGATTTTGCGAGATTCTTCTACGCAGTCCTAGGAGTGGGATTCTTGCTTCTAGTGGGGTTCTAACAGGCTTATTGCCTTTGGCGGCCAGAGAGAATTGTTCTCTTCTGTGGCTTAGAGGATTGGGCTTGGTAATCTGTGGTGCATGGGTTGGGATCACTAAGATTGTGCGATATTCTGTTAATCAGTCAACCGTGTCTTTTGTTACTACTAGCTTTGATCTCTAGCAATTGGTCCTTCTGTTGAGAGTCGACCTCAAGATGAACCTCATCCCAACAAAGATTAACATAAAAATTATGTAAGCATATGCAAACACAACAATATTCTAGCATTTTCAATATGGATAGTGAGACACTTAACTTAAGAAAGGCTCATAAATATCTTCTGTAGCAAGTGATTTATCATGAAATAATCTTGCCCTTTTGGGGTTTGCTGACAGAGAAACACACAAAATATTAGAGCATATATCAACTTAATAACAAAATCTAAAAAAAAAAGAAAAGAAAAGAAGTAATATGATGACAGAAGGCTGAAAATCAACACAAATACCAGTTAGCAAGTCGTCAACCAAAGCAAGGACATATTCAACTGTTTCTTCCTTATGGATGTCACGCACGATGCTCACAAATACTCGAAGATAGGATGTACCATCCTATTATATGAGATAATCTAGTTAATATCAAACTGAAGAAAGACATTTTACAAACTAAAGGGAAAGAGGAAAAGCCATAAGCTTTACATCATCCAGCAGGGATGCTTTTGTGCTTTCGGGTTTTTTGTCATAACGCCTCAATAGCTGAAGGGATGTACCAGTGATCAACTTAGTGGTCATGTACGTTTCCCATGGAATGTCTCTCTTAAGCACCTAGTAGCACAATTAAACCATCAAATTAACAAAAAGCTTGTAAAATTATTAGACAGTGATAAATCCTACTCATCTCTTTATGATAAATTGCAGATATTCTGATTGCAGTAACGCAGTTATAGTTCGAATAAGTCATACAGTAATCACAAATTTTAAGTCAGCAAGTCACACTTCTGACCGTAGATGACCATCAGATTAACATGAGACATAGCATAATTCAAATAAGATAGCACAATAAAAACCAACAGATTAACAAAACCTTGTGAAAGGCTTTATTATGCAGGTGAAATCCCACTAATCTCTTTTATGAGGAAATGCATAAAATCTAATTGCAATTATAGTTTTTTCTAAAGGTAATTGCAATTATAGTTTGACTACATCATAGAGCAAACATAAACCTTGTGAAAGTCTTTATTAGACTGATAAATCCTACTAATCGGTATTATGAGAAGATGCAGATAAGATAACTGCAATCATAATTTGACAAAATCATAGAGCAATCGCAAATTTCAAATCAGGATGTACAATTTCAAGCTTCTGTCCGTACTCCTAATGCCATCAACCTTCCAGATCACAGCCACACAAATTGATTAAACCACACTACTCTGCACCACACAGCTCAACCAAATTCACGTAAAATTGATTACAAATTCGCAAACCTGCTTTAGCATCCAAAAAATTGATCTACAAACCATCACACAAATTCCAGATCTCGTAAATGTAAAAAACGCGCACAACTTGAACAAGATGCGAAATTATTGAATCAAATTTAGGAACAGATTATGACTCCATCTATAAAACTGCAAACACTGATCATTGAACCTGGAGAGAGAGAATTGGAAAAAAAAATGTTGGAATTTGGAAAGGAAAAACGTAAAGAGAACTAACCTCATCGATGTTGAGTTCGGCTTGATCGCTCGGCATTAAATTTTCGTTTTGGGTGGGATGATTGCACAGGGTGATCTGCGAAGTTTAGGTCGAAGAAGCGGAGGAGGGAACTTATCACTCAGCAGCAGACAGATTGAGCGATATGAGATTCATCAAGCGACCTCATATCACAAAACGACGTAGTTTTGATAGCAGAAGAGTAATGAGGAAAACGACAGCGTTTATTAATTGGACAGATCTCTATGGGGCACAGGCTACAATTAGCGAACATAAAAATAAAAAATAAAAATAAAAAAAGTTAAATGCTACGTCGTTGAAGAGTCATGGGCATTTGCTGAACTCTTCGGCTTGAATCCGAGATTGTTATTAGTACCACATAAAACATTCTATTCGTATTCATAATAAGTCAACGTCTCTGATAGAGGTAGTATTAATGACAATTCTTCTTAAGAAGGAATACATTCATAAAATTGACTACGCTTCCAAAGGTAACCGTAAACTTCAGCAAAAAGCAGCTACGCATCCAAAAAGTGTAGGCGTATCTTTGATCCATACGAGAAAAAGCAACTATGCGTAACATGAACGCAAAAAGTAATTACGCATTCTCGACGCTTAGTCGTAGCTATGATCCGTACGAGAAAAAGCAACTACGCATCCGGAACGCGTATTCGTAGAGTTGTCTGTACTTGTTCGCTCAAAAGTGTGTGTGCAAATAAGCCTTAAATTTATATTGAGTATAAAAGCAATAGCGAACCCACAGTGTACATATCAATCGTAGTATAAGCAAATATTTCAGGGTCGATCACAAGGACTTGATGAAATCAAGCGATAAAGAATATCGAATTTAGACAAATTGCAATTAAAAGACAAATTGCAATTAAAAGACAAATAACAAGGTTGTATGCAAGAATTGGGAAAACGCAGATTCTAGAGATCAAAGTATCCAATTGTGGTTTTCGATTCAAAACTTCTAAAAATCTATGAATAGAGTTGTGATTGCAAAGGATAGGTGTTTCTAAGGTGGGATAGATCACGGAGGAGGTCTCACTATCCACTACCCCAAACCAAAGGTCCTTGATAAAGGGTGTTGAGTCCTCTATTGGATAGAGATCTAAGGAAAGAAATTATAAAACCAAACATTCAACCTAAGGGAATAGAACTAACTATCATCGGGTAAGTCTCAGGTTAACTCACAAAGGAAAGGAATTGACACACTCAAATCTTAATAGAGGGTGTTGAGTCCTCTGCTACCTAGAACTCATCATCGTTGACAACCAAGAAAGGAAATCACCGGGTAAGTCTTTTCCCAAGCTTGGATATAGGTTAGAAAGATTCAACAAGGTTAGGGTTTTTAGCAATCTTTGACCTAGGTTTAAGTATAAAGCATCAAAGGTACGACAAAAGAAAATTCGCCATATTCTTGAATAAAAATTGGTCGATTTTCTACCAAGAACAACCCGATCTTCTTCTTTGCAAAGGTAAAACACAACTCTCAGGATCCAATTTAAACGTGAGGTTCATTCTATCATCATCTTAACCACAATCTTCAACCAATCACCCTAAAATCGCAAGAGTTTTAGTCAATAACACACATGATTAAAATCAAGAATGAAATTGAATCAAGAAAGTAAAGAAAACGTTTGAATCTTGACATTAAAAGCAAACAATCCTTAATAAAGGTTCTCAATCTCAAAAACTAACTAAAGGCAAAGAAAACTCCAAATCTTGTGTTCAAAAGACAAAAGAATCAAAAACTAAAGAATACTCAAAGAACTTCACTAATGTCTTTCAATTTTGAATCTCGGATCTTGAATGTGTTTCTCCTTCTCCTTCCTTGTTGTTTCCTAAGGTTTCTTGAAGATTTCTGGATCTAAGCGTGGTAGGAGGTGTCAATTCCTATCCAGCCGTCGATATCCACGTCGTTGGGGTCCTTTCAATGTTGAAGCCTATAGTATTTTTAAAGGGATAAATCTAGGGTTTTACAAACATGGGCTTTAAAGATAGATTGCATTTAAAAGATAAACCCTCACTTAAACATAAATTTCAACTTAAAGATAAACCCTAAATTAAAGATAAATTGGAGCTAGGGGTGGGAAAAGCAATCCGATCCGCCGATCCGGTCCGAAAATCCCGTTGGTCCGGTCCGAAAAAACCTGAGAATTTTATATCCGTTTTGATTCGGTCTGAATCCGATCCAATCCGGAAGATTTTCCCGGATCACCGAATCGGATACGGATTGGGGTTTTATGCATTCGGATATCCGCAGATATCGGGGTAAAAATGGATATCCGCGGATATCCGGATATTTTCGGATATCCGCGGATCGCCGGATATCCGGGAATATCCGGTTTTAAAATAAATAAATATAAATATACTACATTACATGGTACATTAGTACATATAGTACATTTTTACTAATATTATATTTGACAATATTTAATAAAATAAACAATAAATTTATACTAAAAAGGTTGTATATTATAATTTTATACTAATATTTTTATTTGAAAATATATTATGTTGTAAAAATCTTTGAGTTAGACAAAATAATGAATTGATAATGTTCAATGTACAACTTATACAATATATATAATATATTTGTATAATAGTATTTACTTAATTGCTATACACAAATTGAAAGAATGAAAGTTATTTGTTATTTTTTTAAAAATACATGAATATATTCTTTTTATAAAGTAACTATTTATGATTATTTGTTTAGAACTTATACATGTACATGTTAGACTCAATAATAAGTTAATAATAATTTTTTATCATAAGTTACATTGATCTTTAAATGAGCAAATGTTCATAATAATCTTGTCATATAAGTTGATCTCATTTTAAGATATAGGTTTTATAAATATGATTATAAATTAATTTCGATAATAATCCTCTATTATAAGTTGACCTCTTTTATATGAACAAGCATTCATAATAATCTTTTAATATAAGTTAATCTCATTTTAAGATATATATTTTTATATATGTGATTATAAGATGGTCACAATAATAATCTTATAATAGAACTTAAAAGCTAGTCTTGTTTAAATGAACAAACGTTCATAATAATCTTTTAATATATGTGTAACACCCCGAATTCTCAAAACTCGGGACATTACTGGTTAGGACCTCACAATGGGTCCCGACCTCAGTTTGACAACATATTACTAGGATCTTGCAACAAGACACAAATAAGGAAAACCGAAATTCATAAAATAGTATTTTAAGGTAATGAATGCGACACGGTCTAGCAGCCTAAAGTACTTAAACGGAAAAAAAAACAATAACTGTCATAACAGAAGAGACCACAACAACCAACAACCCCAACCCTAAGGAGTACGGAGACCCGGCTGACCACTACTTCCGGCTCACTCAGCTGCTGGTCTAACCTGCGGTAAAACTAAAAACACAACAAGAGAAACCATTAGCTAGTTATCTAAATATTAGGAGAATAATAATAGCACACACACACATAAAATAATAAACACTCATCATGCTTTCAAACAATCCATTTATGATCTTCGTTTAAGTCATTCACTCTAATGATACTTATTTTGTGACACGAGGGATTCCCAAACCTCGCCTCCGCCCCCGTGTACCCATCAGGAGTGGATCCGGTGCATCTCACCGTGTACCTGGATGGTCTGGGTATAGAGAACCTCCCAGTCTCCTAGCAGAGCTGGGCAGTGATGTCACGGCCCGTTATACATACACTTGGGCCTTAACACATAATAACCACGGTCGTCCTAACAAGTTATTTTTATTATAACACACATTGCACACACACAACCATTATCACCCAACTAATATCCAGAAACCGGCTAAGTAAGTCGCAAGGACTTACCTGAGTCAAATCACACTCTAACAAGTCTCAAATCGGTCCGTACTCGTGGTAACTCAAATGCCTGTCAAATAAGGCATGTGGATAAAAATCACATCCAGATGTCCAACCTCATGCGAAGGAATTACGGAAAAAGTTCTCTTACGGTAAAAGACCATTTTACCCTTAGTGCCGACAGTTCTCAAAGTTTATACTTAAATTCCACTAATTTCTTTCTTATCTTGTTTTCCATAAAATAAGTCTCTCGGATAGCTACTTATAGGTTATAAGGTCAAAACTCGAGACAACTCGAAGAAGGACAATACTCCTTCTCTACGGTTACTAATTACGCTACTACATTTATCATACCGTCAAACATGTTTTTAACCTTTCTCCTCAACTCATTTATTTTTACATAATTTCATAACTCCCAACTCGTACTTATATATTAACTCATATATTTATATACATTACTTTATGCTTATAATTATATCCTTATATAAAAATTACATACTTACTAATTCTATGCTTTTATATAGCTTACCCTTACCCGTCTATATATATATATATATATATATGTATCTTCACTGCACTTATTCATTTATATTTATACGTATGTCTCCCGTCTCGGATATCTATATATTCTTGTATAAGTACACTGCACTGCCAAATATATATTTATTTATATAGTCTCCAATCCCCTACTTTCGGTTCAAAACTCCTATATGCACATACATACATCTCGCACTTCGATCTCTTACTTCTATATTTATATATATATATATCCGTTTCTGTACTCGGCACCCTATACTTAACTATAAATGTGTACATACATCCGTAATTCAATCCTTTATTTGTATAATATAACAACTCCGTATACTTATTACATCTCACCTCTCCCTAACTCTACAGATGTAATACATACCCATCTACAACCTTTTACACCGGACAGAAGACTCGCCGGGTTACGGTTCTGCAGTAGGTCCGTAGATGGGCTCGTAAGCTGGCCCGAAAAGGCGTCTGCACTTCCCGGCGAGTCACTGCGATCAAAGACGGTGGACCGTGGACTGGTCCGACTCAGCAGGCGATCGACAGAGGAAGTGACTGGACCCGGTGGTGGCTGCAGCAGGACTCGGCGGTGGTTCTGGTACTACTGCAGGGCCGAAGAGAGGCGGTGCTGGGTCACAGGGTTCCGGCGGCGGCTGGCGGTGGCGGTCGACAGCGGAGGGAGTAGCAGGGGCGGCGGAGGCTCACCGGCGTGACTCGCAACTGCTGCGTGGTGCCAAGGTCAGCCTTGCTGCGTTTCGAAACCAGAAAGAGGAACGGGGAGAGATAGACAGGACGATGGCTCACCTGGTGGTCGCCTGCGGCGGCGGTTGTGGGAGCAGTTTCCGGCGGCGGCGTAGTGGCTCGGTGGCGACTCGGTCAGGCGTGACTGTTGCTGTTCATTCGTGCCGCGAGAGAGAAGGGAAGCAGCGGCAATCGATGAGAGAGGATTAGACTAGGTTTAGATTAGGGTAAATTAAGGTTATAGTTAATTAGGGTTTTAATTAGAGGTTAAGAGTGGCTGGGCTGGGCCGGTAGCCCTCAATACAATTGGGCTCACTTTTGATTCATTAAAACGAGCTGAGTGAAACTCGTTACTCGTATGGGTCGGTAGGGCATTTGCGGAAAATTTTACGGAATTATATTCCGTATTAGGTAAATTATTATTTTACTTTAAAGGTACGGAAATATCTCCGGTTACACATTTTATTATTTTATGTGAACTAAGGTCGCATAAAATGATAGAATTTAAAATTCATTTTAACTTAATTTAAAGGTTAGAAGTTAGCGGATCGGAATCCGATTAAATTCCGTATTAAACGGAGTTTAAAAATTTTTGGTTATTACATCAGTGCCCTCTTCAAAGAAGTTTCGTTCCGAAACTTAGGATGATTCTCTTAATCACACATTTCCTTTGGTATATTTTAGTTTTCTCGACTTTTCCATTTTCTACCATGCAACTACTCAACCATCACAAACAAACAAGTATCACATAAAACAGAATCACTCAATCCAATATAAAAACCTGGAAGGTCAAACAACACAACATCCGAGTACTAACTCGTCGGTACAGGAGTAGCCTCTAACCCCGCAAAGAACTCAGGATAGTTACGTCTAATACTCTCCTCAGTCTCCCAAGTGGCCTCATCAGCTCCTCTCCTAGACTACTGGATTCGCAGCATAGGTATCTCCTTGGACCGCAGATGTCTAGTGCTGCGCTCCAAGACAGCTACTGGTTACTCTACAAAGGTGTGATCGGGCTCAACTGTCAGATCCTCATGGCTGATGACGTGTCTCGGATCCGGGATGTACTCTCTCAACTAAGATACATGAAAGACCGGATAAACACCCTCTAATCTCGGCGGTAGTGCTAATCTGTAGGCCACCTCTCCAACTCTCTCCAAGATCTCAAAAGGTCCGACATATCAGGGACTCAGCTTCCCCTTAATGCCGAAACGCCTGACTCCTCTCGTAGGTGACACTCTCAACCACACTTGAACACCCACTCTAAACTCCAAAGGTCGACGCCTTTTGTTGGCGTAGGACTTCTGACGACTCTGAGCTGCTAACATCCGCTCTCGGACTAGGGCAATCCGAGCAATGTCATCTTGTATCTGATCTGGAGCTACTCCATCAACTCTGCTGGGCTCATCCCAACATAATGGTGTACGACATTTCCGCCCGTACAAAGCCTCATAGGAAGCCCTCCCAATAGACGCGTGCCAGCTGTTATTATATGAAAACTCTACTAGTGGAAGATGATCTGGCCATACCTGTCCCCAATTTAGTACACACGACCGCAGCATGTCCTCTAAGGTCTGAATGGTCCTCTCAGACTGCCCGTCTGTCTGTGGGTAATAGGCAGTGGTAAAGTGGAGACTCGTCCCCAAAGCAGTATGTACCTGCTGCCAAAATCTCGAGGTAAAGCGTCCATCTCTGTCAGAGACGATAGTCCTCGGTACCCCATGGAGTCTCACAATGTGTCTAGTGAACTCCTCAACTAGCCGGCTTACTGGCCACGTTTCCTTAATCGGAATGAAACGTACGGTCTTCGTCAGACGGTCTACTACTACCCAAATAGCATCAAAACCTCTGTTGAGCCTCAATCCGGTGACAAAGTCCATAGATATATCCTCCCACTTTCACTGTGGTACTGGAAGTGGGTGGAGCTCTCCTCCAGACCTACGATGCTCAATCTTGACCTGTTGGCAGGTCGCATACTGAGCTACATACCGAGTCACATCGGGCTTCAAACCACTCCACCAAAAGGACCGTCTCATATCCTTGTACATCCTACTCGCGCCAGGATGTACTGAGTATGGGGTAGCATGAGCCTCACCGAGTATCCTCTGTCTCAATTCATTGTCTGACGGCACACAAACACGGTCCTGACGTCTCATCACTCCATCCGCTCCAATAGTGGACTGTGGTGCCTCATCTCGAGACATCTTGTCACGGATTCTGGTCAAAGTCGGGCAAGTCTCCTACTTTTGTCGGATCTCGTCCAACAGATCAGGAAGTAACTCCAAAGTAGCCAACTGACTATCAGTATCGGGAAACTGAATCTCTATCTCTAACCAAGCCAAATCTCTTTGCAACTGTGACTGTACTGTCAACCGGGCTATCACCTTCTCCCTAGACGTCTTCCGGCTCAAAGCGTCAACTACCACATTCGCCTATCCGGGGTGGTAACGAATCTCAAGGTCGAAGTCCTTGATCAACTCTAACCACCGCCTCTGGCGGTTATTCAACTCTCTTTGAGTGAATATATATTTCAGACTTTTATGGTCTATGAAGATCTGACATGTTGCCCTATACAGACAGTGACGCCAGATCGGAAGAGCATGGACTACTGCAGCTAACTCTAGGTCGTGTGTGGGGTAGTTCTCCTCATACATCTTCAGCGGCCGAGACGCATAGGCTATGACCTTACCCCTCTGCATCAAGACACACCCCAAGTCTAGCTTGGATGCGTCATTGTATACCACAAAGTCATCTGTACTCTCAGGTTGTACTAAAATTAGAGCAGACGTCTATCCCCTCTTCAACTCCTCAAAGCTCCACTGACACGGCTCAATAGTATTACTTTTGTTGACATCTTCAGCTCAGTAGTAAAAAAAAATCTTATTCCTCATTCATGTCTACTAGATTGCCAGAATACTCCTGTCGCTCTACTATCTTTCAAATCCTTACACCAATTATAATGGTCAAAACCTTTTAGGTTTTCTCGTACAATTCACGTTGATTAAATTTAATACTTTCGTCAATTCTTCTCCCATCAATCGAGAAAAGACTCTAGGGTACACCATTTGTACGTGGTTCTATAACTACCCATCCATCTACATATTACAGGGTTATCTGGATTAGTTTGAATTTCCTTGGAGTACCGCCATTTATCATTAAACTCTTATATAAACACTTTTCGGTAATTATCTTATAGACGTGATATCGGATCTGTATAATACCTTCAGTTATTCCTCATTACTCTTTCTCATGTCCGTTCCAACGAGGTGTAGATTCCATTTAGAATTACTTCAAAACTCATTGAGACATATTATCAAGAGACTAAGGTCATAATCTCTATGTTTGCTCCGTCTCTAGAACTGTAGTTATTCTGTGTGACATCTTTAGTCAAAAGGCTTCCTCTGTAAACCTCGGGAGAGCACCATCAGTCTCAATTGTGTGGCATGTTAAGCACCTTCTGTCTCGATTGACGTAGGACATGATTAAAATCATCTGCTTCTTCTTACTCCTCTAGTTCTCCTTATGCAATCCATTAGTACTACTGTGATTTGTACCTTTTTCTTAGCCAGAAAATAAGAAACTGCTCACAACCATTTCCTTAATCTCTTTAAAGGCCTACGTGGTCTTTTCCGGCCGTCAAAATCTTCTCCTTAAATTCTTAATCGGAGATATTGGCTCGAACTCATTCCATGTTACTTGTATCGGTTTAACTTTACAATTGTCGTCGTTGATCTTTTGTAGAGATTCTCCATATGTCGGTAACATTCTTTAATAAATCCGATGTTATTCTTCTTATCTACAAACCGGTCATCACTGGTCAACTCTCACGTGTGAATTCTTCGTTATTACTAGTTAGTCTGTAGTTGGTCTTCTACCAGATCGTAGACTCACTTTTCTTCTATCTCTTTTGATGCGGAAATACAAGGTGAAAACTTATCCCTTATAGGATATCCGTTTATACACCTTTAGTTCCTTCCATAATTTACACTTTTCTTTCTCTTTTTAAGATCCCTTTACCCGAGTTTAGTTGTATTATGCACCTGCCATCTATGGGTTTATCAAACCTTCCGTGATAGCTTACAAACCCATCTTCACGGTTCTTTTTTTCCTAAGTTATCGTCTACTTGCAGCTCTTTGTAGTGAACCACTAGTATGGTTAACTTAAGTCTCTTGGTGATTGAGTAGTTATTATGATCCCTCAAGTCCATCATGATCATTCCCGCACATATTTCTTCCTCGGTGGATGTTGTTTTGTAACCTTGCCTTCATGGAAATCCATTGTCTCAGTTTCAGACTTCTACTATCTTTGATACTTGTGTCGTGCTTTCCTTCAATATTCTCGTGTCTCTGAAGGAGTCAACCCATCTCCATGGTTATGAAATTTATGATTTTTTTTGTCTTTAAACTCGATCGTAAATCTCGGTCATGGTACTCCTTTAATCCTTTACCTTTGGGTCAACACTCTATTTTCTATGTTGTCCTCTTCAATCCGCGCTCTTATTAGTCCTTACACGCATCTTGAGTTTCACTTCTCGTCGTCATACCGCTAAAATCCTTGTACGATTTTCTATTACTTCTATTTGAATTGCTTGATATTCCTTTATCGCCCGATTGTTCTTGTTGTTAACATCCTTTTGTAATCCTTAACTCCTTGACCACTCGTTCTTCGGAAAAATTGTAGGAATCACTAGGGTGTCTGCCATAATGTAATGTTCTAATCTGGGGTACGAGTCCACTATCTTCTTATAAATAACCTTTAAGATCTCCAAACATTTTATCATGAGGTGATAACCGCATCATGATAACTCAACTAAAGGATATTTCATATCCTCTAGGGTAATAACATGCTACCTATATATATATATATATATATATGTATATATATATATATGTATATGTATATGTATATCTATATGACATACATGATTGTACAATACGATAAGTCCATACTAAGCATACTGAGATCCGCGGTAGTAGTGGTGGTCAACCGTACTTTTCTATTCCCAACCAGACTATGCATGCATTTGAAAACCAAAAGTTCCCTTTTTAAAAAAAAACTCAAACTCCTTTCGGGTTCTACTTAAAACTCATTCGGTCTTTCAGAAGATTTCAAGTGCCATTGTTGCCAACCTAGAGCTCTGATACCATGTTGTAACACCCCGAATTCTCAAAACTCGGGACATTACTGGTTAGGACCTCACAATGGGTCCCGACCTTAATTTGACAATAATATTACTAGGATCTTGCAACAAGACACAAATAAGGAAAACCGAAATTCATAAAATAGTATTTTAAGGTAATGAATGCGACACGGTCTAGCAACCTAAAGTACTTAAAAGGAAAAAAAACAACAACTGTCTTAACAGAAGAGACCACAACAACCAACAACCCCAACCCTAAGGAGTACGGAGACCGGCTGACCACTACTTCCGGCTCACTCAGCTGCTGGTCTAACCTGCGGTAAAACTAAAAACACAACAAGAGAAACCATTAGCTAGTTATCTAAATATTAGGAGAATAATAATAGCACACACACACACATAAAATAATAAATACTCATCATGCTTTCAAACAATCCATTTATGATCTTCGTTTAAGTCATTCACTCTAATGATACTTATTTTGTGACACGAGGGATTCCCAAACCTCGCCTCCGCCCCCGTGTACCCATCAGGAGTGGATCCGATGCATCTCACCGTGTACATGGATGGTCTGGGTATAGAGAACCTCCCAGTCTCCTGGCAGAGTTGGGCAGTGATGTCACGACCCGTTATACATACACTTGGGCCTTAACACATAATAACCACGGTCGTCCTAACAAGTTATTTTTATTATAACACATATTGCACACACACAACCATTATCACCCAACTAATATCCAGAAACCGGCTAAGTAAGTCGCAAGGACTTACCTGAGTCAAATCACACTCTAACAAGTCTCAAATCGGTCCGTACTCGTGGTAACTCAAACGCCTGTCAAATAAGGCATGTGGATAAAAATCACATCCAGATGTCCAACCTCATGCGAAGGAATTACGG
This sequence comes from Fagopyrum homotropicum, assembly GCA_033239125.1. Taxonomy (NCBI): domain Eukaryota; kingdom Viridiplantae; phylum Streptophyta; class Magnoliopsida; order Caryophyllales; family Polygonaceae; genus Fagopyrum; species Fagopyrum homotropicum. Next base: position 106,040,406 of record BSWB01000006.1, on the reverse strand, counting down.
AAAAAGTTCTCTTACGGTAAAAGACCATTTTACCCTTAGTGCCGACAGTTCTCAAAGTTTATACTTAAATTCCACTAATTTCTTTCTTATCTTGTTTTCCATAAAATAAGTCTCTCGGATAGCTACTTATAGGTTATAAGGTCAAAACTCGAGACAACTCAAAGAAGGACAATACTCCTTCTCTACGGTTACTAATTACGCTACTACATTTATCATACCGTCAAACATGTTTTTAACCTTTCTCCTCAACTCATTTATTTTTACATAATTTCATAACTCCCAACTCGTACTTATATATTAACTCATATATTTATATACATTGTTTTTATGCTTATAATTATATCCTTATATAAAAATTACATACTTACTAATTCTATGCTTTTATATAGCTTACCCTTACCCGTCTATATATATATATATATATATATATATATATATATATATATATATATATATATATATATATATCTTCACTGCACTTATTCATTTATATTTATACGTATGTCTCCCGTCTCGGATATCTATATATTCGTGTATAAGTACACTGCACTGCCAAATATATATTTATTTATATAGTCTCCAATCCCCTACTTTCGGTTCAAAACTCCTATATGCACATACATACATCTCGCACTTTGATCTCTTACTTCTATATTTATATATATATCCGTTTCGGTACTCGGCACCCTATACTTAACTATATATGTGTACATACATCCGTAATTCAATCCTTCATTTGTATAATATAACAACTCCGTATACTTATTACATCTCACCTCTCCCTAACTCTAGTGATGTAATACATACCCATCTACAACCTTTTACACCGGACAGAAGACTCACCGGGTTACGGTTCTGCAGTAGGTCCGTAGATGGGCTCGTAAGCTGGCCCGAAAAGGCGTCTGCACTTCCCGGCGAGTCACTGCGATCAAAGACGGTGGACCGTGGGCTGGTCCGACTCAGCAGGCGATCGACAAAGGAAGTGACTGGACCCGGTGGTGGCTGTAGCAGGACTCGGCGGTGGTTCTGGTACTACTGCAGGGCCGAAGAGAGGCGGTGCTGGGTCACAGGGTTCCGGCGGCGGCTGGCGGTGGCGGTCGACAGCGGAGGGAGTAGCAGGGACGGCGGAGGCTCACCGGCATGACTCGCAACTGCTGCGTGGCGCCAAGGTCAGCCTTGCTGCGTTTCGAAACCAGAAAGAGGAACGGGGAGAGATAGACAGGACGGTGGCTCACCTGGTGGTCGCCTGCGGCGGCGTAGTGGCTCGGTGGCGACTCGGTCAGGCGTGACTGCTGCTGTTCATTCGTGCCGCGAGAGAGAAGGGGAAGCAGCGGCAATCGATGAGAGAGGATTAGGCTAGGTTTAGATTAGGGTAAATTAAGGTTATAGTTAATTAGAGGTTAAGAGTGGCTGGGTTGGGCCGGCAGCCCTCAATACAGTTGGGCTCACTTTTGATTCATTAAAACGAGCTGAGTGAAACTCGTTACTCGTATGGGTCGGTAGGGCATTTGCGGAAAATTTTACGGAATTATATTCCGTATTAGGTAAATTATTATTTTACTTTAAAGGTACGGAAATATCTCCGGTTACACATTTTATTATTTTTTGTGAACTAAGGTCGCATAAAATGATAGAATTTAAAATTCATTTTAACTTAATTTAAAGGTTAGAAGTTAGCGGATCGGAGTCCAATTAAATTCCGTATTAAACGGAGTTTAAAATTTTTTGGTTATTACAATATGTTGGTCTCATTTTAAGAAATATAAATTTTTATGGACGTGATTATAAAATAGTCTCAATAAAAATCTTAAATTAGAACTTAAAAGTTAGTCTCATTTAAATGAACAAACGTTCATAATAATCTTTTAATATATTTTGATATTGTATGAAGATAAAAATTTCTACAAATATTATGATTATGTGTTTACAACTAATAAAGTTACAAGTTGGATTCAATAATAATAATAATCTTTTATCATAAGTTATGTTGATCTCATTTAAATGAACAAATATTCATAATAATCTTGTAATATAAGTTGATCTCATCTTAAGATATAGATTTTTATAAAAATGATTATAAGTTGACCACATTAATAATCTTTTATTATAAGTTTATCTCTTTTATATGAACAAATATTCATAATAAAATTTTAATATATGTTGATCACATTTTAAGATATACATTTTTTAAATATTATGATTATAATCTTATATTAGAAGTTAGTCTCGTTTAAATTAAAAAAATTTCACAATAATCTTTTAACATGATGATCTCATTTTATTATAAGTTAGTCTCGTTTAAATGAATAAACGTTCATAATAATATTTTAATATATGTTGATCTCATTTTAAGAAATATAAATATGGGATAATTTGACATACTAGGCCTTTTTGAGTTTTTGTTTAAGAAAGTGTACCCCAAATTTTTTACCACTTTCATTTAATAGTAGGTAAAAATTATTAACCCTTCTATTTAGAAATAAAGGAATAAATGATGTTTATTATTTGTTATATAAGTATAAGTTTTAATTTTTAATTATTGAATTTGTTTTTTTGTTTTTTTTTATTATTTTCTTTTTTATTTTTGGACTAAATTTCTCATACCGAAATTTCTCATACCGGAATTTCTCATACAAGAATTTCTCGTACTAGAATTTCTCATACCAGAATTTTTATACCAGAAATTTCATACCAGAAATTATCATACGAAAAGTTCATACCAGAAATTTCATACCAGAATTGTATTTTTTCACATACCAGAATTGTATTTTTTTCACGTACTAGAATTATATTTTTTCACATACCAGAATTTTTTTTCACATACCATAATTATATTTTTTCACATACCAGAATTTTTTTTTCACATACCATAATTATATTTTTTCACATACCATAATTTGTATCATACCAGAAATTTTATCATACCAGAAACTCATACCACAATCGTTTTTTTTACAAATTATGATACCAGAGGACTTTCCTTCCTATCTATGCGACAATCTGGCGAGCCAATGCAAATCACTCAATTGTCAATACATTTCTCAATTGCAACATTGAGTTCACTTATCTACAAATTGGAACACAATTCACATCAAATATATATATATATATATATATATATATATATATATATATATATATATATACACATATATACTAGTGGAGCCGCGCACGCTCCACTCGATGTAAGTGCATATTTGCCTGGAAGACGAGTTATTGTATGTTGTGCGTTTAATATGCAGATTCTTGTTAAAAGTATATTGTAACGGAGGATAAAATAAATTACATAACACAACATTCGGGCACAGCATTCCGGAATTTGGGAGTTACATAAGCAAGCATGATGTGCAAATGAGTTTTTGAAGAAGCATACAGGGTAACGGTAAACGCTTCAAAGTTGGAAAATATTACTTTTGAGCACCAAACAACCTAGTCATCAAAATTAGAATCAATTAAATAGAAAAGATCGGAATAAAGCTCTCACTGTCTTTCTTTTGTACGGTAAATTGCACGCTTAGTTCCGTGTTTGTCCATCACTCCTTAAGGCCACAATGATGCAACCTGAATATAACCAAGCCACCATTTACATCACTGTGTGATTTTAGTATAAATTATTTAATTAGGATAACCTCAAATTTTGTTTTATCAATCCATAATCTTCTAACTTGTTCTGCAGCATCTTTGATTTCTGGGATCTCTTCAAGTAATTTGCTAATCGCTTCTTCTTGGGGGTTAAAACTGGGTATACAAGAACGGTCTAAACCAAGTTGTGCATATGGTCGCAGATTGAACTACATCATTTATCAATAAAAAATTCTCAATGACTTGGATATGGGGATAAATAAAAAGGGCAAAGTTACAGTTGTTCATACCTTCATTAGATTTTCAGCACAAATTCCTTGGACATCCTATGATCGAAGAAAGTGAACAAAAAAAACACATTAAAGTATGCTTTCCCAGAACCACTCAAACCATAAAATGACCATCACCAACAACCAACCTCATCAGATGGATTAGAGTGATGAACTAAACCATGTCTGTTGGTTGATGACCAAAACCCAGAAGATGGAAAGAATTGCAGACAAAAGTAATTAAGACAAAATCAAAGCAAACCAAATGAAAGAAAGAAACAATGGTTGAAGGTTAACTTGAGCTGAAAATCATCAGTGGGTCATTTTTCTTCTTCAGCATTTCGTCGAACACATGGTGTGCGTCTGCTGAAAACAAAAAATCAGAAGATCGTTTTATGAAAACGCATCTCTGCTCTCACATAGAAATGGTAGGCAATGAATTTCAGTAATAAATCAATCAAATTAGCTGCTTGAATGCGTATAAACAACAAAAGAAAAAAAAATTCAATCAGAGGGAGGATTTCCGTTTATTACTAACCTTAACCCGTAGACGTGCAACCATCTGCCGTTTCACCGTCTTGTGCTGCAAAAATGCCAGATTGAGAATACAGGGAAGAAAAAGTGAAGTCAACCACCAAAGAGACCTAAATAGAAATCAATGGTCGAGAAGGGGAACGAACCTGGAATAGCTTCCTTGACATATATTTGAAAGGACTCGATCAAGGTGTTCCTATGAGGCAGACACAGGAAACAAATACAGTCATCAATGGATAGAGAGAAAGACAAGGTGAAAGGTTAAAGAAGAGGCGGCCATTCAGGCTTCTTCCCAGAGGAAAGCGACGGGAAGGGAAGAGCGAAGTAGGAATGTGACTTTTAGGTTTGTGTGAACGGTAAAAATATTAATGGGGTATATTTACTAATTGAAAAACTAATAAAAGCCTATTTAGTGTACAATTAAAAAAAACAGCCTACTTACTAAATTAGCCCTATAAATATTTATAGAAGTGATTATAAAATGGTCTCAATAAAAATCTTAAGTTAGAACTTAGAAGTTAGTCTCGTTTAAATGAACAAACGTTCATAATAATCTTTTAATATATGTTGATATTGTATGAAGATATAAATTTTATAAATATTATGATTATGTGTTTACAACTTATAAAGTTACAAGTTGGATTCATGATTTGTTTTATATGAACAAACATTCATAATAATCTTTTTGTATAAGTTGATCTCATTTTAAGATATAGATTTTTATGGATTATTATAAATATTATGATTATAATCTTATATTAGAAATTAATCTAGGTTAAATGAACAAAATTTCACAATAATCTTTTAACATGTTGATCTCATTTTATCAAAAGTTAGTCTCGTTTAAATGAACAAACGTTCATAATAATCTTGTAATATAAGTTGATTTCATTTTAAAATATAGGTTTTTATAAAAATTAAAATTTACAAATGTTCATCCTAACAATCACTTAATAAAAATGGGCAATTTTGATAACTAGGCCTTTTTGAAAAAGTATAGTAGTAACTAGGCTTTTTAATGTTTCAATTAAGTAAATATACTCCAACCTTTTGTATTTATTCTCAAATTCTACACATTCTTCTCTCAATGGGTACATTTACTAAACACAAAACTTGAAAAAGCCTAGTAAACCAAATTGTTTCAATATAAAAATTGATCTCATTTTTTTATTATTATAAGATATGCATTTACAAATGTTCAACATAATATTAATAGGGCTAATTATGTAAGTAGGTTTTTTTAGTTTATTGCATACTAAATAAGCCTTTTCTAGTTTTCTATTTAGTAAAGATACCCCATGATACTTTACCACTCTCATTTAATGGTAAAGTAAAACTAATTAACCCTTCTATTAAAAAAGAAAGAATATTTGATGTTTATCATGTGAATTTTGATTTTAATTACAGAATTTGAATTTTATTTTATTTTATTTCTCTTTTTATTTTTTGTTTTCATACCGGACATTTACATACCGGACATTTACATATTGGGCATTTTACATACCAGACATTTACATACCGGACATTTTATATACCGGACATTTACATACCGGACATTTTACATACCGGAAGTTCATAACGAAATTTTTCATACCAGAAGTTCATACCAAAATTTTGTATACCGGAAGTTCATACCGGATGTTCATACCGGAAGTTCATACCAAAATTTTTATACCGAAATTTCATACCGGAAGTTCATAACGAAGTTTTTCATACCGGAAGTTCATACCGATTTTTTTTATACCGGAAGTTCATATCGGAAGTTCATACCGAAAGTTCATACCGGAAGTTCATATCGAAAGTTCATACTGGAAGTTCATACCAAAAGTTTATACCGGAAGTTCATAACAAAATTTTTCATGCCGGAAGTTACCGAAATTTTTTATACCAGAAGTTCATACCGAAATTTCACACCGGAAGTTCATACCGAAAGTTCATACCCGAAGTTCATAACGAAGTTTTTCATACCGGAAGTTCATAACGAAGTTTTTCATACCGGAAGTTCATACCGATATTTTTTATACCGGAAGTTCATAACGGAATTTTTCATACCGGAAGTTCATACCGAAATTTTTCATACCAAAGTTCATACCGAAAGTTCATACTGAAATTTCATACCGAAAGTTCATACCGTTCATACCGTTCATACCGGAAGTTCATACCGGAAGTTCATAACGAAGTTTTTCATACCGGAAGTTCATACCGATATTTTTTATACCGGAAGTTCATACCGGAAGTTCATAAAGAAGTTTTTCATACCGAAAGTTCATACTGAAATTTTTTATACCGGAAGTTCATACCGTTCATAGCGGAAGTTCATGCCGAAAGTTCATACCGGATGTTCATAACAAAGTTTTTCATACCGGAAGTTCATACCGAATTTTTTTATACCGGAAGTTCATACCCGATGCCAATGATGTTTACACTGGAGAATTTACAACCTTTGCTCGCTCAGGGTGATGCTGACAGTGGTCTTGATCATCTTTAGGCAAAGAATGTTATACCATTTTTAGAGACATTTTTGTTGCTTCAAGGTTGATACCTGAATGTTGCGTTTTTGCTCATACCATTTTTATAACTTCCGGTATGTAGTTCTCCGGTATGTAATTTTCCGGTATGTAATTCTTAATTCTAAACTGTGACATAAAATCAGTTTGTTTGGTATAACTTCCAGTATGATAACTTCCGGTATGATAACTTCCGATATGATAACTTCCGGTATGATAACTTCCGATATGATAACTTCCGGTATGACATGATAACTTCCGGTATGATAACTTCCAATATGATATGATAACTTCCGGTATGATATGATAACTTCCGGTATGATAACTTTCGGTATGATAACTTTCGGTATGTGAACTTCCGGTATGTGAAGCTCCGGTATGTGAACTTTCGGTATGTGAACTTCTGGTATGTGAAACTCCGGTATGTGGAACTCTGCATTCCAAAAATAAAGAAAATAAATAAAGAAAATAAAAAAGACAAAAAAGAAAGAAAATAAAAAATAAATTCCGGTATGATAACTTCCGATATGATATGATAACTTTCGGTATGATAACTTTCGGTATGATATGATAACGTCCGGTATGATATGATAAGTTCCGGTATGATAAGATAACTTCTGGTATGATAACTTTCGGTATGTGAACTTCCGGTATGTGAAGCTCCGGTATGTGAAATTCCGGTATGTGAAATTCCGGTATTGAAAATTCCGGTATGTGAAAATTTTGGTATATAAAAATTTTGGCTTGTGAAATTTCGGTATGTGAAATTCCGGTATGTGAAAAATTCTTCATTCTAGAACATAAAAAAAATAAAGAAAATAAAAAAGAAAAAAATTAATAAAAGAAAATAAAAAAACAAATTCAGTTTTTAAAAATTAAAACTTACACTTAAATAAAAAATAACAAACATTATTTTTAAATAGAAGGGTTAATAGTTTTACCTAACATTAAATAAAAGTGGTAAAAAATATGGGGTATAGTTTCTTTAACAAAAACCAAAAAGAGTCTAGTAGGCCAAATTCTTTCATATTAATAACCATTTAAATATTTAATATAGGTTGGTCTCCATTCTCCAAATAAGACACATATGATACAAAAATATAAAGATAATTATCAATTCAGTATATTTTAAAATTAAAAAATACAATGTGATGTCAGGGTTTGCTTTCTAACCCTTTCTTTCCCATTCAGTCTTCTTAGAATCCCGCCGCTCAAACTCAAAGCCTAGAAGGCTTAAGCAGTCGAGGCTGTCGAGCGACTCAAAGCAGTTGAGCACTCACTTCGCCGCTCAGGAAAGGGAAGTCCAGCAGTCCGCTACTCCGCTCCCGCACTCCGCTCCCTCACTCGTTCTCGTCGAATGTAGTCCGCATACTCCGCTCCCTTACTAGTTCGACGCTTGCTCACTGATTGTAGTCCGCTACTCCGCTCCCTAACTCGTTCGACGCTCATGGTAAGTTACTAACTCCATCTCGTCTAGTCTACTGTCAAAATGTGAAGGAAATATGGGTTATAGTCTTACAGATTTACAATGTCAAAATGTGAAAGTGTTCTTAAGCCTTAAGTTAGTTAGCAAATTGAAAGTATGCTTAAGTTAGTAATGCTATGCAATTAGCAAATTAGGCTGAAGTTCTGACTCCATTTCGTCTACTGTCAAAATGTGAAATATGATTTACAATGTAAGTCAAAGTTAGTGTGCTTCAGTTAGTTAAAGTCAAAGTGAAACTATTCATGTGTCATCCACATGGCAATTTAGTCAAGAGAAATGTAGAAAGTCTCTTGCTCGGATGATAATTGTGGATGAGTTTACTTTTGTTGATGTTGAGTGAGAGGGTTTAAGAGGTTTTTGCAATGATATGCAACCTGAATTTATTAGGGCTGATCATCGGTTCAAAACCGCAAAACCGCAAACCGAACCGAACTGCAAACCGCAATTCCAGAAAACATGAACCGCACGGTTGCGGTTTTGCGGTTTTTTTTTGCGGCTTGGCGGGGTTTTTTTGCGGTTTTTTTTGCAGTTTGCGGGGGTTTTTTTGCGGTTTGAACCTCAAACCAAATGCAAACCGCAAAACAAAAACTTGTGAACCGCAAACTGAACCGATTAAGTGCGGTTCGGTTGCGGTTTGGCCCGCAATATGCTCAGTCCTAGAATTATAATTCCTTCACGATATACGGTTGCTAGAGATTGCTATAAAATGTATCATGAGGAAATGAAAAGATTGTAAGATAGTTTTCGGAAATTGTCTTCTAGAGTTTCTTTTACTACAAATGTGTGGACTTCAAGTCAGAACAAGTTATATGTGTCTCACTGCTCATTTCATTGATGATGATTGGACTTTGCATAAAAGAATTTTGAATTTTGTCCTCTTGCTGGCCATTTTGGGCACTTGATTGGTAGAGCGGTTGAAAAATGTTTAGTTGAATGAGGAATAAAAAACATTATGACCGTGACCGTGGATAATGTTAGTTTCAATGCTTTAGCCATTGAGTATTTGAGAAGGAGAATTAACCATTGGGTATCTAGTGTTCTAGGAGGGAAGTATCTACATGTGAGGTGTGTTTGTCATATCTTGAATTTGGTTGTCAAAGATGGTTTAAATGAGATGAATACTTCTATTGTGAAAATCCACACTCTTGTGAGGTTTGTGAGATCTTCTCCCGCACGACTTCAAAAATTCAAACTTGAATTTGGTTGTCAAAGATGATTTAAATGAGATGAATACTTTTATTGTGAAAATCCACACTCTTGTGAGGTTTGTGAGATCTTCTCCCGCACGACTTCAAAAATTCAAATAGTGTGTAGTGGAGGAGAATTTAGAAAGTAAAAGTCTTCTCTCCTTGGATGTTGAGACAAGGTGGAACTCCACTTATTTAATGCTTCAATCTGCTATAAAGTTTAAGAAAACATTTAACAACTTGATAATAAGAGATTCTACTTGTGAAAGAGAGCTTAAGAAGACTCGTGAACTTGATTGTGTCGTTAATGATGATGATTGGAATAGAGTTGCTAGTTTGATTTCAATTCTGAAAGTCTTCTACAATGCTACTTTGTCATTATCTGGATCTAACTATGTGACTTGTAGCCAACCTGCTCTTCAAGTGTTCGGTGTTGGTATGATGATTTCTAATCTTTGTAACACCGAGGAAGGCGTGAACAAGAGAATAACTATGAAGATGATGACAAAGTATGATAAATATTGGGGTAATGTTGATAATATCAACTTGTTCTTGTTCATTTCCATGTTTCTTGATCCATGCCGTAAATTGAAGTACGTTGACTTCATTGTGCGGACGATGTTTGATGCGGATAAAGTCAGTCTCTTGTATTTGAACATCAAAATTACTATTGATGTATTGTTTAAGATGTATGCTTCTACTATGCCTCAAGTGAACAAGAACTAAAAGAGTTCATCCAATCATAGTTCTAGCATGGGCTTGCATGATTGTGGTCAATGTAATGGACTTATTGATTATACTACATTGTTGAATGAAGAGTTTCAAATAAAGATGGGTTATGATAGTGTTGATAACAAGTCTGAGTTGGAATTGTATCTAGAGGAATCATGTCAAAGTCAATCTACGGATTTTAGTGTGTTATAGTGGTGAAAGGACAACCAAAAGAGGTATCCTATTTTGTCAAAAATGGCTAAAGATGTGCTAGCTATTCCTGTTTCTACTGTTGCTTCTAAATATGGCTTTAGTACCGGGGGACGTGTTCTTGATTCGTTCTGTACTTCTTTGTCACCAAAAAATGGTGGAACTCTTATTTGTGCACAAAATTGGTATCATAAATATGCCACTCCTATCATGCTAGAAGAGACTTTACTTGCAATGGAAGAATTAGAAGATGGTAATTTTCTATTTCTTTATTAACTTTTTTTAAGGTTAGACTACTAACAAATCAATTATTATATATTTTTTTTGTTTTGTTTTGATATTTATAGGGTTAAAGGACTTGATCTTGAAGCAACCAAATATATTAGTCGATAAATCTCAAGACTCTTGATCTATTATTCCACGACTTGCTACTAATGAAACTAGTAAGTTTTATCTTTTAAATCTTGTAATTTACCATTAAAAGTTACTAATATAACTATCATTTTTTGTTTGTTTCTTTGTATTGATTTTGTAGGGTGAAAGACTTAAAAGACTTCATTTTGATCCATATTTCCACTACTTTTGATTAATTATCTTAGACCTTTCATCTTTAGAACTATTTTTTATTAGGAATATTTGATGTAATTTCGTATTTTTTTGAACTTTGGACCTTGGACCTTGGACTTTGGACTTTGGACTTTGATATTTGATGTTTAAATCTTTTTAGACTTGTTAGCTATGTGTTTGAAGTTTTGGACTTTGGTATTTAATCTTTGCACTTTGGACTTTCGGATCTACCGGATCAGCCGGGTCATTCGGATCAGCAGGGTCAGTCGGGTTTCCTCGGATAATGACCCGACCCGATCCGGACAAATCCTATTCGGATACCAAATTTTATAATTCGGATCAAACGGATCGGCATGTTATCCGCGGATAATTATCCGACCCGATCCGGAAAAACTCCCAGATATCCGGCCGGATTCGGATCGGATCCAGATCGGACTTTTACTAAAAAGTTATACCCGGATATCCGGTCATTTGGATCGGATCGGATCGATCTGATGCCCACCCCTAACTGCAGTTTAAAGATAAACCCTAAATTTTTGGGCCGAAAAAAAGAAATTGAGCCCGCTGGTATCAGAGTTCACTCTAGCGCGTTCCTAGCTCTCTTTTATTGCTCCTTTTTGTTCCGCATGCTTAATGCTTAAATATGTCATTCCGCTCCATAATTTGCCAAATTACCTACAATTGCAATAAAACTTTGTGTAGTACTATATTCTAACAATATAAGTGAATATAAGCACAATTGTTATGAATGTATGTCTATGCATGCAAAATCAAGGGAAAATCTACGTAAATACATGTCTAAATATATGTCATAATTCATGTCATCAGTACCCAACGAGCGTACGCGCATATCTTCTTCTCCATCGCAACCTTCTCACTCACCTTCTCTGGTAAGCGACGAAGATTTCCAAAACTCACAGACGACCATTGCAACACCACCAACATTCTTCGACGATGGTTGGGAGCCGAGGGAGAGATGAAGAGGTATTGTTCGACCGGGAATTCGCTCCGGCAGCGGCGACTCCTCGGCAGTGCCTCTGGCGACGATTGAGGACGAGCCGTTTCCAATGTCAGTTGCGCCGAGGACGAGGCACACGTGGAGTGCGCTTAGGGGGAGCGCCGCTCCAAGGATGTGCCACACCTTCCGCTTCCTCCGACGTCGGGGTACGAGTTTATTGTTTTTATTAATATTTTTTTTAAGTTATAGTATTTTATCATAGAATTAATTATTAATTTTTTAGAATTATCGTTAGAAATATTATTAATTGTCGGTAAATTAGTAAATTATTTTGTATGATAATTAGATAATTAGTCGATAATTACTGGATTATTTATTTAATGTATACATGCAAATTATATAGGTTGCGGGGACGAGTACACGAGGGTGGACCACTAAGGTTTCGAACCGTAAGCGGTGATTGATAGAGATGGGATTAGCGCATCCCGAGGAGGAGGAGGAGGGAGAGGGAGAGAACGAGGACGAGGATGTTTGGCGAGATGCCAAGGGGGTGGTTGAGATGCTGATTCTCGACGGGAGGAAGACGGGAGCCTCAGGAGTATGTGGATGAGCGGATAGACGTTCTATTTGGTTCATCGGACGTTTCTGGTGGGCAGATCCTACCGGAGGAGGACGTCGACGCCTATGTGTTGGAGCTACATGATTCGATGGATCGTCCTTCTCCTGCCCCCGCTCACTCCGAGAGCTCTGTCGCAGGGGTGAGGAGGGTCGCCGGCCAATCTCCTGCCCCAGCTCATTCTCCGCCTCCGCCTAAGGCTGCACAAGATGATGGTTATCCAGGAGGTCCCGCCATACAGAACCTACTCGTTATCTATGGCACCCACACCGCTCACGACGTCTATATCGGTCAAGTACGAGTTTATATTTCAGTTCCTATTTTATAGTTCATTAAATGCCTGTTAGTAACGTTTGAACGTTATGATTATCATTACAGGGGAGATTTGTCTTGCGAGTGTATCGACTAGGAGCGACGGTCACCGGCTTGCTTAGCCTTGTTGATCGATTTTCCGGCTCGTAGTGGATGACCCTTGTCCGAGGGAGTGGACTACACGATCTCCTAGAGATGGATGGGGGGTGCAGACCATGCGCTCTCATCTGCCTTTGTCGAGCGATGGTACCCCGAGACATCCGGATTCCATAATGTATTCATGTTGCTCGTAACCCAATATCGCACCAAGTGATCGATATCCGCAATGTCCATCGCCTGGAACATCTATAACACGATAAACGTAAGATACCATAAAGGTTGGGATGTTCTGATAACCCAGTTGAATCTTCGGACCACTAGTTCGGAGGGCTGAGCTCGAATAGTCATATGAGACTCCGGTGTAATGAACTTTGTGGTACTAGCCTCGCATGTGGTGATCATGGTACCTCAATCACGTCCTCGTCCCCTCGAACCTCTTCACCAACCTCGTCCTCTAGAACCCTACGAGGACTTCCTCATATGTGATTCCTTATCATCTTGTGCATGCTCAAATCCAAATGGTAGACGACTCTGCTTTCTTCCTTTGTCAGCTGAATGTGATATTCTCGGCTCCCGAGAACCGATCCCGTCGGGTTCAACATGGTTGCAACATAAACCCCAAACTTGTCCACCATTTCTTGGCTCAGCTTACCCTCCCGATGCATGGTCATAAAGGATGTCAAACTAATATCTCCATCGACATAGGTATAAGCTCGGGATCTTTCCCTTAGGTGGTGGCTTCATGCCACAGTACCTACCTCTAGAAGGGATGTATTGTTGTGAAAAACATAGGCATGTTCTTCCGGAGGGCCATTGCAAATTCATGCACGCAAGGGATCTCATACGATTGCCTCCAATATCAGTCATCATATGTAGATTTGTATGTTCCTTGGTGCACCAATATTCAATTCTTGATCAAGTACTTCATGCAATTGTTGGACACATTTTGAATAAGGAATGTAAACATCAAGTCTTCTTGGATGCTCAAGATAGTATGTGTACGCGACTTCTCTATGCTACCTTGAATCTCGTCAATATGGTCTTTGATCATTTAATTGATGCCCTTGATGAGAGTATCAAATCCACAACGGGTCGAATCAGTACTTCTCTTCAACACCGAATGAGCACCCTCGGCCCTAAGATAAGAGCATCATTTAAGCTTATAGTATAGATCATTAATTGAGCGTAACGATTAAATATGTAATGCATAAATGTGTAACCTTCCCGTCGTCCTTGACCTGAGATGGAGATAGTGATTGGTCCAACAACGGACAATAGGTTCCTTATATTTGCCCAGCCATGTCTTCTCGAGGTACTCCATCAAATGATACTTGTCCCTCCAGCTCTCCCTCATTTGCGCGAGCCTCGCCTCATAAGCCACAATAGTAGTCGAGTCATACAACTCATGACAATCCCTTATGAATTTTGCTTGGATGGATGGCGAATGTGACTTTTACCAACTATTTGCTTCGATGTTTCTAAACACGTGTCACTATCACTTCAAGATTCTTGCCATTGTAGAGTGATAGCATGAATTATAGTCTATATTTTGGGACCTATTTAGACGTTTTATCTTCAATAATCTGCATGTTTGGATGTATATTATGTGATTATATCGTCGTTTCATCTACCTTTGCGGAAATCGAGGTCTACACCAAGTTTCGTTGTAATCGTAGGTAAAATGACACGTTTTGCATCAAAATGGAGCTAAAGGAGCTAAGGAGTCATAGGAGCTACAGCAGTTGGGAAGGATTTTTGGAAGGTTGAAGGAAGGAAGTTGATAGCTTTTATATCTTTTGTGAAGGGTTTTGTAAGATTCTCTTAGATTCCCTTCTTGTTAATTGTCTTATTGGATTGTGATCCAAGGAACGCTTGTTTGTTTGATAATTGATTCAGCTATTGAAGCCTTGTTCTTAAGGTTTTTGTGTTCAATTATTCACCTTCTTCCCATATATTTGATTATTGCTTTCATGATGATGAGTGGCTAATTTCTTTGTGTGATTCTAGGGTGATTGGTTGAAGGTTGTGGGAAAAATAATGATAGAATAATCTTAAATTCCAGTAGGACCCTGAAAGCTCGAGTCTTTATCCTTAACCCTAGACCATCTCGTTCAGTCGATGAACATCTCGGCCGGGGTGGATTCGTCTGACCGAGGTGACTTATCTGATCCGAAACTGAGAGTTAAGTGTTAGAGTTTGCCAAATCCTATTCTTATTACACCTTTCCTGGTTCAACGCAAGCTTAGGATGAGACTTACCCGGTAATTCCTTTGTTTGTTTACCTAAGATCATAAGTTTAGGTAATAAAGGTTTATCCTTTATTGGGGTTTGAGTGTGCTTTCATCCCATCTTTGTGAGTTAGCCTGAGACTTACCCGGTAAAGGTTGATTCTATTCCCTTAGGTGGTGTGTTGGTTTGAGGTTATAGTTCTTTTCCTTAATTCCTTGAGACTTACCCGGTAATAGGAGTTACGGTTTGGAAGTAGTGAGTAGTGAGACTTACCCGGTGATCTATTCCACTTTAGTAACACCTTCCCTTTGCAAAAATCTCAGCTTTGTCCGCTTTATCTTGAGTTGGAACCACAACTAGATGCTCTAATCCCTAGAATTGCATATTCCTTTAATTGACTTTTTATCATCTTTGATTGCTTTAATCGCTTTTGTGGTTAGTAATTACATAGCCTACCGATACTTGCTTAGGTTTCACTTAAGTCCCTGAGATCGACACCCCGGAATTTCTTGCTTTTACTACGATTGACCCGTACACTGCGGGTTCGCATCCTTGTTTTTAGCATACGTCTTGGGTTATAAATTTAAAGCTTGGACACACCGTTTGGAGCGAACAAGTTTTTGGCGCCGTCGCCGGGGACTTGGTCTAGACCGAGCCGGTTGCGGTTGGCTTTCGGGGCACTTGCCCCTGTTTCTACTAACCACTCTACTTGAGTGACTTTCGCAGGTTCTTTTTCTTAGGTTTATGTGAAGAACCCGCACTGGGAAGGAAATCGTTCCTTACGATTCCGAACCAGAAAAGACATACAAAAGACGCTTGAAAGAAGCTAAGATGGCCAATCAAGAGAATCGCGATCTTGAGGCCGAATTGAAGGAGGCATTGGAACAACTACGCCTCAGCAAAGAAGAATTGCGACTGGAAAAGGAAGAAACTCGCGCAAGGACGGAAGCGATCGAAGCAGATATGGCGACTTTACGGGACCAATATCTACCTCGACCAGCTCCAGTTCCTCGACCGAGGCAGGACCCAGCTCCAGCTGCCCCGGCCGAGATACTTCCACCTCGGATGCCAATCCGAGATGCTCTTTTTGCAGGTATTCCACAGACCCTAGGACAGAGGATGGACCCTAATCAACAACTGAGGCGTCCAGGAGTCAACCTAGGAGATCCAACGGACCATGATTATGAGCTTCGACCGCAAGTTCTTTCCATGATTCGCCAATGCCAGTTTGGAGGGCTAGATAGGGAATCTCCGCATCAACATCTACAAAAGTATGAGATCTTGATGGAGACCTTGAGACCTTCAAGGCTGGAAAACAACAATTACAAGCTAAGGCCTTTCTACTTCTCTTTGAAAGATAGAGCGCTTACTTGATATCAATCTCTTCCTCCAGGAAAAATCAATACTTGGGAGGAGATGACGACGGAGTTTTTGACTAAATTCTTTCCCCCCTCTAAAACCGCTGAAATGAGAGGGAAGATTAATGCATTCATCATGAAGGACAAGGAGAGCTTGTCCAAGTCATGGGAGAGATTTAAAGACATTCTTTTGGATTGCCCACATCATGGGATTTTAAAGATAGAGTTGTTGGAGATATACTTCAAGGGACTGGACGGCAACACCCAGTTCAACCTTCAACTACTATCCGCCGGCACGTTCATGGACATGCCGATTGACGAAGCTTGGGAGTTCATAGAGAAGCAAGCTTTGCACATGGAGAAATACTCCCACCAAGGAGCTGAAGGTGGAGTTAAAAGAGTTAACTTTCAAGAAGCTCCACCAAACAATGATCAACTCACCTCTTTGAAGAATGATGTGAAGCAATTGAAAGATCTTTTGGTTTCTCAAACCAAGAAAGAAGATGAAGGATATCAAGGCTCGAGGAACAATGAGTACCGGAACAACAACAACGGTTCCCAAAACAACAACTACAACAACAATAGAGGATCCAACAACAATAATTGGAGGGCAGACAATCAAAATTCGGGTAACCCTTACTCTAACTCCAATTCGAATGACTCCTCTAATCCTTTCCTCTCTTCTTCTCCTACTCCATTGAAGAGCCAAGAGCAAGGATCGAGTTTTTCCCAACCGGAAAAGAAAGATGCGGTGCTGGAGGCCATCTTGATTAAGCTTAACTCTATGGAGACATCCATGACTTCATTTTCGAAGGCACAAAAAGCCTTAGAACAACAATTCCTTAACAAGGCGAATGAAGCGCCAAGAGATTCAGGGAAGCTTCCAACAAGGACAGAAAGCAACCCTAAAGGACAGATCATGGCAATAACGACGAGAAGTGGACTGAAGACTGCAGATTCAGTGCCTCGGTCGATGCCAGTACAGATGAAGACCACCTCGGTCCAGGTACAGTCGAAGAACACTTCGGCCGAGGTGCCAATCGAGGTTGAGTCACAGAGAGCGTCGGACAAAACTGAAGTTTATGTTCCACCTCCTGCATATAAACCACCACTTCCATTGCCCCAGTCAAGGGCCAGAGCACATCTAGACAAGAATTTTGGTAAGTTCCTTGACTTGATGAATAAACTACATATTAATATCCCTTTCCTTGATGCTATTCTAGGGATGTCCGCCTATGGGAAGTTCTTGAAAGAAATTCTATCAAGGAAGAGGAAGTTGGAAGACTTTGGTGAAGTAAGGATGACATCTAAATCTTCGGAGCTCATTCAAATCATGAAGGAGAAGATGCCACCCAAATTAAGAGATCCCGGCTTATTTTGCATTCCCATTCAAGTTGGCGGACCGCTCCATTACCCATCCCGTGGGCATTTTGGAAGACGTTCCGGTTAAGTTAGGTAACTTCTATTTACCTATAGACTTTGTTGTACTTGACATTCCCGCAGATTATCCCGTTCCTATCATTCTCGGGAGGCATTTCTAGCAACTTCGGGTTGCAATGTGGATTGTAAGAACGCCAAGTTAAAATTCAACAATGGCGGAGATGAAGTGGAGTTTGCATTACTTGCGGAAATGAAGGGAGAGCAGCTAGGAGATGATATCTTCAACATCTATGATGAAGAAGAATCAAGAGAATTGGTGAGCTCTATCCTTATTAAACATCCACTTGAAAAGGTTATTAGTTTTAGCTTAATGGAGGAAGGTATAGATGCTTCTTGTGATGTAGACATACGGAGCTTAAAGGCGCTGGAAGAAGATCCAGGAGCTAAGATTGAAAAGCTAATCCAGGAGAAGAAAATCTCCAGTTTCGGTCCCAGTTGCAGTACCTCGACCGAGGCACCTTCTGGACCAAGCGAGGTGTTCTTGACTGAAGAGCATCTCGGTCACCCTCTATGGACCTCGACCGAGGTCGAAAGCGAGATGATGTCAACTGAGAATAACAAACTTCTTACTCCCTTTTTTTACATTCATCCTCAGTTGGTGGAACACTCTCTCCACCAAATTTCTGATAATAAAGGACCTTGGTATGCTGACATTGTTAATTATCTTGTTTGCCAGGAAATACCACCCGGATTGACGTACGCTCAAAGGAAGAAATTCTTCAAGGATGTACGCCATTACTATTGGGATGAACCGTTGCTATTCAAGAGAGGTCCGGATCGGATGCTTAGAAGATGCATTCCGGAAGGTGAAGTTACTAGCGGCATACGACATTGTCACTCACTTCCTTGTGGAGGGCATGCTAGCGCTCACAAGACGTGCGCCAAGGTATTACGTTCCGGTTTCCTTTGACCTACATTATTTAAGGATGTGCAATCGTTTGTTGTCTCTTGTGATGCATGCCAAAGAACAGGGAATTTATCTATGAGAAACGAGATGCCACTCAATAACATACAAGAGGTTGAGATCTTTGATGTATGGGGAGTAGATTTCATGGGACCTTTTCCGTCATCCGGAGGGAACCTCTGCATTCTCCTAGCTGTCGACTACATCTCTAGATGGGTTGAAGCCATTGCCTCTCCCACTAATGACGCCATGGTGGTTGTGAAGTTCTTCAACAAGACTATATTTCCACGTTTTGGGACTCCACGCATCATCATCAGCGATGGAGGGACACATTTCATCAACCGGAAGTTCAAAGCACTTCTATCGAAGTATGGGGTAACCCACAAGGTAGCAACCCCTTATCACCCTCAAACTAGTGGACAGGTCGATATCTCAAATAGAGAAATTAAAGCAATCTTGGAGAAGACCGTCTCTAGGAAGAGGAAGGATTGATCCATGAAGTTGGACGACGCTCTTTGGGCTTACAGGACCGCATTCAAGACTCCCATTGGTACCACCCCTTATAATTTGGTATATGGGAAGTCTTGTCATTTGTCCGTTGAGTTAGAACACAAGGCATATTGGGCAATCAAATGGTTGAACTTCGATATCAAGGAAGCCGGTGAGAAGCGGCTATTGGATATCAATGAGCTGGAGGAGCTGCGTTTGAACGCTTATGAGAATGCCAAGATCTATAAAGAAAGGACGAAGAAATGGCATGACAAGCGTATCATCCCTAAGGAGCTCAAAGAAGGAGACTTAGTTCTACTCTTCAACTCCCGCCTCCGCCTCTTTCCAGGTAAGTTGAAATCTAGATGGACTGTGACACACCTATTTCATTTCTAGTTGATTACCAGTTAATTAACCTTTTTTTAAAACAATAAGCGGAAAAGCGGAAAACGTAAAATTTTAAAAATTTATCTTGCAGTCATCATAACATATATACAAACTAACATACGTCATAAAACTCTGTTTAGCAAAACACAACGGTTTAAAACCACACAAAACATCCTAGGCGGCAGCATCCCATAACAACCCACCTGATATGATCTCAAATCCAGGTGTTGGGTCCAATGTCCTTGCCTTGATCAGGCCGAGTCTGAGTAGCTGAAAAATATGTGGATATAACAACAATGAGCCACACGCTCAGTAAGGGTATACAAATCGCACTCTCCCAATATATATAAGTATTTAATATCCCGTCCCCAAAGGACACTCTATACCCTTCCTCACATTCCAAAGCACACATACATATCCACATTCACATATAATTCCACAACCATTCATATCACATTTCACATAAACATTCAAGCATGTTATCACACATCACATATAACCATATCATCTCATAACATAAAAAATAATCATAACATAACATATAACATGCTAGACTCGATCGCATCGATGCATAAATGATAATTAACTAACTAGCCCCAACTAATCGTACGATATATTTTCTCATTGCTTTCGTATTTCTTTTCTTTCTTTCTTTTTTTTTCTTTCGGTTGGCCAACCCGATAGCGTCCTCGGCCCCCTATAGATCAGGTAGCGACCTCGGCCATCTTGTCCTAAGACCCCCTGTAGATCAGGTTGCGATCTTGGACTATTTTTCTTATCTTGAGGCCCCCTGTAGATCAGGTAGCGACCTCTGACTGTTTTTCTTATCTTGAGGCCCCTTGTAGATCAGGTAGCGACCTCTGAGGCCCCCTGTAGATCAGGTAGCGACCTCGTCCCCCGGAAACTCGTGCGGGACCCAGTTGGGCTAATTAATCAATTACCATCCTATATTATCACTTTCATATCATAACTCAATTTCATGCTTTCATCACATTCTTTCCACTATCATCTCATGTACCTCATGCATGCTTTCATAAAGAATATCAATTCATCATCATCGTCGTCTCACTCATATACATATAAGCATGCATACAACCATAACAAACAGATATATACACACAAGCATGCATAAAATCATGGCATATTAAATACATAACATATATTAAGCAAGTGTAATTCATATACACTTACCTCGCAGGTAAGAACAATAAAACCTCGCAAACCAACTATTGAGTCCGTTTCCCACTCGGACTATCCTCCTTTATCGTGCTTGGATACGCTCACAAAGCAACTACGTTATAGTTAGACCGAAACCTTCAACAACACCTGTTGAGAATATCATATTCTTCGTTTTAAACTTCTCGCTTCAAACACCAGTTAAATTCATTCCTTTGAATTTAATTAGCTTATACCATTTTCTAGAATTCCCAATTTAATTAATTAACCTTTAATTAATTAATTAAATTTCGCTAGAACAACGTTTTGCCCGCAGGCAATTTCTGAACCCACCTGTCATCAAATCTCATCAAACAAACAGCCCATAATCACCAGAATAATGTAACGAGCATAATGGAATTTCCAATTATCCATTTTGACAAGCCTAAGGTCAATTTAGGCTAAATCCCAATACGGAAAACGAATAAATTCATAACTTATTCGTTACTAACCCGATTGACGATCCGAAAGAAGATTCGGAATCACAACGACGCAGGCTACGCTCGGACACCTTCAAATTCACCGGAATCTGAGCGACGGAACCTCCCTAGTATCATATATGCTCGACCAGGCCTTCCCTTGCTCGGAAATGTAGAAACTCGGTACCAAAATGAAGAGAATGAAGAGAGGAATCCAAAAACTCAAACGGATTTGAAATCGGATTAGAAACGAAGAGTAGATCTGAGTTTGAAGGTTGAGAGAAATCAGAGCTTTTACGAGGAAACGTGAAAGAAAATGAATTAATAAACGATATTTCAGCTATTTATAGCGAAGACGATAATTATCCTTTAGCGGAGTCGATAATTATCCTTTTTCCGATCCGAAAGCGGTTTAAGCCCCCTTCTCCAAACTTCTCGAAATTGGAATAATAAATCTGGAATATTGTATGGATAATTATTCCGCAATTGTTTTGAAAAACGCGTATTCCTAAGCCGTCTTTCTTAGCCGCTAAGAAACGAAATAGCGACTCTTTTAGCCGTTTTGCCTTTTCATGTTTTTTCATATCTAGGACATGTCCGATGTCCTGATCATTTCTCTCAACTGCATTTTTATTAATTGAAGCTCCCAAATGCTCCAAATAATACCGGGTTGTAATATCATCTAGGAGCAAGTTACCTCGAGAGGTATCTCGTATTAAAACGGATTTAATTCCTTAAAATTTTCGATTAGGTCATCTTCGATTTTTGACTGTTACATGGACAGGACCTTATGTTGTGAAACATGTTTTCCCTTATGGTGCAGTTGAGATTTGGGGAGAAACAAGTGGAAGCTTCAAGGTCAATGGTCATAGACTTAAGAAATACAAACCGGAAGTCCCGGTTGAGGAGGTTGCACCACTATACCTTGTTTAGGGACACCGTACGGTCCAGCTAGCGACCTTAAATCAAGCGCTTCTTGGGAGGCAACCCAAGATATTACTTTCTTTTCCCTTTTTCTAGTCTAGCTTTAGATAGTTTGCTTTTGCTTTGCTTTGTTTTGTTTTTGGCGTCCTAGACAGACAACATGTGACATCTAAGGAAGGAATACAACCCAGGAGCAACACTGGAAGGACAAAAGTTCGAGAATTTGAGAAGACGAAGTTTGACTGAGACACATCTCGGTTGCTGTCACAGCACCTCGACCGAGATGATTCTTGAGCAACCGAGGCGACTAGGGTTACTGAAGATCCACCTCGGTCCGTACCACCTCAGTCCAGTCGAGACCATCTCGACCGAGCTGATAGCAGTTCCAGAAAAGGGTATAAAAGGGAGATTGATTTCTCTCTCTTCCCTCTCTCACCTTCTCGACCGCGGCGCACATCTCGCCTCGCTTCTTCGTTTTTCGCTCGTTTTCGATGATTCTCGCTTCCAAACTGCAAGGAAAGGGTAGAGGATCGATTTGCAAGCAACCATCTGCAGCAAAAACGCATCGAATCGACCAGATCTGGGGTAAATTCAAATAACCCTAACTCCCTCTTCTTCCACTGATTTCATTCGATTTGGGCTTTGGTTGCCCCTGCATTGTGCTGGAAAATGATTAAGTACCCCATAGGAACAATTGGTAGTGATATTGGGGGAAAAGAACTCGATTTTTGAGAGTAACGATCGCACAACACTTCACCTCGATCCAGTCGGCCTGTGCCTCGGCCGAGGTGTTCTTAAGAGTTGTCAGAGCAACCGAGGTGGTTTGACAGTGGGATAAAAAGATGAGTTCTGACAGACAGCTTGTTCTGAGAGATAGATCCTCTCCTTCTCCTTCTTCTTCTTCACGCCGCTCTATACCGGTGATCCATGAGCGTCACCAGGTAGACTATGACCGCATAGCGGCACGTCCAATGGTTGCACCACGGTTTTTGGACATTTTTGCATTTGACTACCTCCATGTGGATGATGATTTGAGACGGATGATATCTATGGTAGGGCTGGAGCAGTTTATTGAGATTAGAGCTCCAGCCTATCTCGAGCCTATCTTGGAGTTTGTTAGCTCCGTCACTTACTTGCCTACAGAGCGTGCCATCAAGTACCGGTTGATGAACCGGAACTATCTAGTTCCTATGGACCACTGGAGGGACATTTTCGGCTTCCCGGCCCCCACCGTTGCTGATTTTCCTTCTCGAGCCGTAGCTCGAGAGTTTTGGGGACAAATAGCTCATGTAGTTGAGCATGCTGACAGTTGGAGACCTGAAGATTTCAGGGAGCAGATTATATTCCACCTAGCTTTTAGACTTGCTCACCGGATTTTTAGCGAGACTCTTCTGGCGCGTACTGAGACGCCCCAGAAGATCAAATAGGGTGAGCTGCTGAGTCTTTACTGCATGGTTACCGGAGGAGTTCCGGATTTTGGAGTTATGTTGGCGGAGGATTTGCACAAGATCAAGGCAAAGGCGAATGGAGATATCTGTTGCGGAGGGATAGTGACTCACATTGCGAGTTACATGGACATGGATCTGAGTGCGTGTACTATGGTGGCGGCTGCCAAGCCGCTCGGGCTGCAGGAGATGATCACTAGGAGGATATTGGTTCCTCGCGGACTTACTACGCCATATGTGGCGATGCCTTGGGAGCAGACTGCACCTCAGGGTATTAGGTGGTCAGCTCAGTTCTCTGTTTATGACCCGCACTACTGGCAGACCGCATGGATTCCACTTATGGAGGATGCCAAAGATGCAGCAGCTCAGGGACAGGATGAGGATGATGAGGCTGAGGAGCAGGAGGATGAGGATGAGGATGGCGGTGCTGCCATGGACACAGGTACGGATACAACTGGGACTAGTGTGCCGGTCGTCGATCTGGACGACGACGAGACAGAGGAGGAGCCAACTGCAGCACCAGCACATCCAGCCAGGCGTAGGGTACGTAGACAGAGTGATCCAGTCGCTCACCGCCGGATCGATGATTTGACGGACCAGGTGATAGATTCCTAGGCCGCCTTATCCTTGGACATTAGAGAGATGCAGGAGAGATAGCATTACCAGCACATGATGGCTGAGATTCAGTTTCAGCATATCATGGGCTATCCTTTTGACCCATCTCAGTACCCATACGTGCCACCACCACCACCGGATAGGGACTAGAGGATTAGAGCTTGCATGATTTTCTTTTCTTTATTTATTATGCAGCTCAGTATTGTCCGGTGAGTACTCTGTTTCTTTAGACTTATTTTGACCTATTGGGACAATGTGTCCCAAGTATGGGGTATGCGGATATGTTATTTGACTATGGATGATTGTATGCTACTTTGATGGATATTTATCATTTTATCTTGCTCTATGTGTTTATCTGAGACTACATGCATGCATACAGGTTATTTGATTGAGAAAAACGTCAAAAACTGGTTTGAAAAAAAAAATTTATTGACCTCGACCGAAGTGACTCTGACCAATCGAGGTACAGTACCTCGGTTGACTTAGAACATCTCGACCGAGGTGGTTTAACTGAGAAAGTTTCCGAAACGATTTTTGTGCTTCTTATCTGGATATGACCTCAGTGATGATTTTGTTTGCTGACTGGTTTTGAAATCTTTATATGTTTGAAAGGTTTTATGATATGTTTAAGTTGCTAAATACTTTGTTTGAAATTTTGGCATGTTTAATACTTTGTTTTTATCCAAATTATGTTGAATTTGAAGGTTGACACCACATGATGAGTTCTCTCACTCTCTTCCTGGAAAGACCAAGGCAATTCATTCTCTTCTCTTCTTCTTCTTGATCATGCTTATCCCCTCATATATATATTTGCCTCCCTTTTACCTATCCGGGAATTTGGAAGCAAGCAAAAGTGAAAAGCAAGTGAAAGAAAAGATGAGATGTTGGCTGAAAGTTAGAAACAAACAAATAGGTTTGGGGAAGTCAATCATGATGATGATTAACTCGGCACCATTCACATAGCCGGGTGTTTGTGTCTTGCCAAAGTCGGATTGAGCGATATTCCTAACGGGTCATGGTATGTGCATCAAGGATTTGATGCATCTCGAGAAATTGATGATTGCTGATTTCCTAGGCTTCGGTTATTGTGCACCTCTGTCCATGCATCCTAAAAAGTAAAGTAAAAAAAGTAAATAAGCAAAGCTTATTGATGGAAGATGTTGAAGTTCAAAAAGGAATTAAAGTAAAAGATCCTTTTCCCGGATTCTAGCACCACACTCCCTATATACATCCCACCCTCACACATTTCTTGACCTTCTTTTGGAAGCCCTTGAGACCTCGAGCTTGTTGATTGACTTAGTGGTTTAAACTAGATTATACATGATTAATTTCGATAATTATGATTTATTATGCATTCTATGATTTTATGCAAAGATGAACAACTTTCTTATATTTATAAAATGTTTTGATCATATTTTGATTTTAAATTCCATGAAGCATTCTCTTAGAGTGATCTATGATTATTGCACACCATTAAAATGTTTTGAAAGACTTTTTATTGATCTTTATGACTTATAATCCATTCTATCTTGTTTCTAAGATTTGGAACTTGTTTGGGGATAAGCAAGGGCTAAGTATGGGGTATTTTGATAGCATGAATTATAGTCTATATTTTGGGACATGTTTAAACGTTTTATCTTCAATAATCTACATGTTTGGATGTATATTATGTGATTATATCGTTGTTTCATCTACCTTTGCGGGAATCGAGGTCTACACCAAGTTTCGTTGTAATCGTAGGTAAAATGGCACGTTTTGCATCAAAATGGAGCTAAAGGAGCTAAGGAGTCATTGGAGCTACATTCAGGAGCTTAAGGAAGAATCCAGGAAGCATGGAATTAGATTAAAGATTTACTTTGGACCAGATTTGAGAGATTTCACATTCAGTTTAGAGCCACCTCGATCAGCTACAGTACCATCTCGAACGAGGTGATCCAGAGGAGCGTCCCGACCGAGGCGAACACCTTGGACGCGGCGAGATATATTTTATTCTTGGCTGAGATCTTTTATTTTTGGAAGAAGAGATCTTATATTTTTAGACTGGATTTCTGGAAGGAAGATCATATATTTTAGGGATTTATTTATGAGAGATAGATATATTTTATTAGGAAAATATCTTTTCAAGATATTTTATCTTTGGAGGGTAGTTTTCCTATATAAAGGGCTGATTTTCCACGATTGAAGGAGGCCGCTACAGCCGGAAAACCAGGCTTATACATGTTGAGAGCATCCAGCAGTTGGGAAGGATTTTTGGAAGGTTGAAGGAAGGAAGTTGATAGCTTTTATAGCTTTTGTGAAGGGTTTTGTAAGATTCTCTTAGATTCCCTTCTTGTTAATTGTCTTATTGGATTGTGATCCAAGGAACGCTTGTTTGTTTGATAATTGATTCAGTTATTGAAGCTTTGTTCTTAAGGTTTTTGTGTTCAATTATTCACCTTCTTCCCATATATTTGATTATTGCTTTCATGATGATGAGTGGCTAATTTCTTTGTGTGATTCTAGGGTGATTGGTTGAAGGTTGTGGGAAAGACAATGATAGAATAATCTTAAATTCTAGTAGGACCCTGAAAGCTCGAGTCTTTATTCTTAACCCTAGACCATCTCGTTCAGTCGATGAACATCTCGGCCGGGGTGGAATTCGTCTGACCGAGGTGACTTATCTGATCCGAAACTGAGAGTTAAGTGTTAGAGTTTGCCAAATCCTATTCTTATTACACCTTTCCTGGTTCAACGCAAGCTTAGGATGAGACTTACCCGGTAATTCCTTTGTTTGTTTACCTAAGATCATAAGTTTAGGTAATAAAGGTTTATCCTTTATTGGGGTTTGAGTCTGCTTTCATCCCATCTTTGTGAGTTAGCCTGAGACTTACCCGGTAAAGGTTGATTCTATTCCCTTAGGTGGTGTGTTGGTTTGAGGTTATAGTTCTTTTCCTTAATTCCTTGAGACTTACCCGGTAATAGGAGTTACGGTTTGGGATTAGTGAGTAGTGAGACTTACCCGGTGATCTATTCCACTTTAGTAACACCTTCCCTTTGCAAAAATCTCAGCTTTGTCCGCTTTATCTTGAGATCTTGAGTTGGAACCACAACTAGATGCTCTAATCCCTAGAATTGCATATTCCTTTCATTGACTTTTTATCATATTTGATTGCTTTAATCGCTTTTGTGGTTAGTAATTATATAGCCTACCGATACTTGCTTAGGTTTCACCTAAGTCCTTGAGATCGACACCCCGGAATTTCTTGCTTTTACTACGATTGACCCGTACACTGCGGGTTCGCATCCTTGTTTTTAGCATACGTCTTGGGTTATAAATTTAAAGCTTGCACACACCGTTTGGAGCGAACATAGAGTATGACAATGTGTTCCAATGCCCACTCGTTCACCGTCTCCCGTTTCATGAACACAAACGCAACGGGAAATGACTATTGTGTGCTAGTTAATCCGACGATCTCCAACAACGGGATGTCGTACCTTCAAAATATATTGTATGAGACCTTATAATCCTAAACACAATATAGATATTAAAAAATAACTAATGGATTAAATAATAACCTGATCGTCTTGTACGACGTATGGAAACATGGCAACCCAACACTACGATTCTAGGTGCGCTAGGAATAAGTTGCTCATTTCCTCTCCTCCTTCAGTGGTTTCCATCCTAATATCCCATAAGTAATCCTTTTCTTTCAAGAATTTAAGCGCTTCTTGGATTATCGTTCGATCTCCCATCGCTTCCAACCTAAATTTACTCCGAACGTTGAAAATCTGCTTCCTGGAAGTGACCATCTTATCGGGGTCTTCGAAATCACTCTTTAGAAAGCAAATGATTTCCCTTGGAGGCATTCTTGCCTCAGTGTAGATGGAGACCCGCTTCAAATGTTTCTTCGTCAACCGTCCAACAAACGCACGACCTACCAACTTTTGCGGGAGAGGATGATCGTGTATTCCGTGGACCTGCTTCACACCCCAAACACCCCTTTGCACTTCTTCAATGTGTAAACGATACTTACAATCAGACTTATTCGCCTTGCATAGTTTCCTCATGCCCGTCGCCTCACTCTTGTCGATTCCATAATTCTCACACACAAATATCACCTTCCCAAAATGATGCTCTTCTAACTTGTAAGACTTTAGTTTGATGAAAACCATATTTTTACTTGCGGCTATCTCAAGAACTCACACAATTAACGAGTCCAAATCCGTCCATAAACAATAGTTCACAAACAAACTACTATTATCATAATCATCGGGCAGAACGAGAGCCTGCAATAATTATTCGGAAAACTTCATTTAATACGACTATATGATATGTTCTACCATTGTTCAAATTACTTCACAAAACACTAAACTATCGTAACACTAAAACTACCCAATATTCAATTACTTGAGGCATCCATACACTACGACTAACTTCGTAATAAGTAAAATATAACATAACACTAAACTACGCTAAAACCAACGAAGTGGCCGGGAAAACTAACCTCAACAACAGAATACGGATCATAGTTGCTAAGCATCGCGGGATTAAACAAACGCTCGTCACACTCCACATCGCCTTCACCACCACCGAGATCAACACCGTCATCTCCATCTTCGGCGCGAAACTTCTCTTCTCCATCACCGAAACGATACTCCGCCTCTCCATCGTCCGAATTCATCTCCGAATGAGATTTTCTTGCGAATCAAGGAATTACGGTGAGTTTTCATGAATTGAGTATGTCGAAGATCGGTCGAATGCATAATATATATACTAGTTTTTGGGATAAAATACCGTTGAACAACAACGGCTACTTGTCAACACTACGCGTCCGTAACACGTAGTCGTAGATGTTTAACAGATACTTTGGGCAACAACTATGCATCCTCAATGCGTAGCCGTAACCAATTCTCTCACTACGGCTCTAGATTGCGTAGCTGTATCTTAGACCCAGATTATGTAGCAGTTGCAAGTTTCTCAACGGCTACTTGGTGTTACGGACTACTACGTGTCTAGAATGCGTAGTCGTAGTTGATTTTCCTTCATTTTGCGAACGAAATTAGTTATTTTACTAAGCCTTCGGTATGCGTAGTCGGATATGTGATATGAATAGAATGAAACGTGTGGTACGAATATCACAAACCGCTTGAATCCTATCTTGCCGACTTAATATAAAACGATGAAGGATTGTGGATGTTAGGAAAGAATAATAATAATAATATCAATTAAATGGTATTATGTCATAATATTATATTAGTATTATTTGATTATTTATTTGTTACCTAGTTTAGTTTATCATATATTAAATATTATGTCTTTACTAACTCTTTGTAATCCTATAAATAGCTAGGATACCATAACATCAATGTAATTATGTGGTTCTTTCCACCATTTGTATGAGTTCTCAAACCCTAACATTTATCATATAATTGATATTATGACATAATATCATATAACTGATACTATTATTATTATTATTATTATTATTATTATTATTATTATTATTATTATTATTATTATTATTATTATTATTTCCTAACAGTGGAAAGGTTGCTTTTCTCACTATAGGCATAACAATATATAAAGAGGGATTACAAGACTAAGATCTAGAGCATAAAGTTCAACTTCATCTTTTCATTCATCGGATGTGTACAAGGTAGTCATTTTTACTTGTCCCCTTCATCTTTATCCTTTCAGCGACAATAATTTTAGCTGCTTAATTTGAAACCTTAAGCCTATTTGTCTAAATATAAAGTAGATCTAGTATATGTTTGGAAAGTCATTTTTATCAGCTTATCGCGCTTAGCAAGCTTATGAAATTTATGGGGAAAATAAACATCATTCACAAACTTATAAGTGTATGCTAGCTTAAATTTTTCTTATTTCATAAGCTACATGGAGTAAGTTTATACTTATTGTAACCTATGAAATGATATATTACGAATATAACTCTATAGAAATTCATATTTAAATATAAAGTACACCCTTTTTGGTAATTTTACACTAACATCAACTTCAATAATCCTCGTTCTCCCAAACACTCTTCAAGCTTATAAAAAAAAAAGTTCATTCAATCGATCAATAAATATTTTAGCGACTCAATAAGGGTCCGTTTGGGAACCATGAACTTATTGGAGCTAGAGTTGAAGATGAAGCTTATTGGTAATTGAAGTTGAAGCTTATTGGTAATTCACTGAACGAACTTATCTTTTTGATAAGCTTGATGACGGATTGGGAGAAGAAAACTTATTGTAGTTCATATACGTATAAAATTACATTAAAGGGTTTACTTCTTCATTGAATATTAATGATTGTAGGGTTATATTTATAATATATCACTCAATAAGTTACCATATACTCTGTAAAGTCCTGTTGCTTATGAAATGAAAATAATATAAGCTACGATAAGCTATATCATAATGTGCATAAACCTGTGTTCTCAAACGCCCACTTCAATTCCCTAGCTTATTCTTTTTTCCATAAGCTCGATAATCTCCTAAAACAAACTCTTAATTCCAAACGGACCCGGACTTTAAGCTTCAGTTGCAGCTATCAACTAGTTTAACTCCTGTACCTTGTACGAATTGTGATATTATAAACAAATTATTTTATTTTTCAAAATTTTTGGAATTAAAGTCTGTGTATAATTTTTTTATAAAAGGGAATGATATCACATTGGAAGTAAATAAATTTTAAATATAAGTTGTGATAATAATGAAAGTAAGATATTTATTAAATAAAATTTGTATATTATCAAAGTTGATCAAAGTTGATATAGTATAAGCTCATAGCTTATAAAATGACAAGAATATATAAGTTACAATAAGCTATCATAATCTGTATAAGCTTGTGTTCTCAAACGTCCACCTTAACTTATTCTTTTTCATAAGCTCCATATTCTCCTAAAATAAACACTTCCAAACGGACCCTCAACAAGCTTTATTTCCGATAATTTAGTGGTTCCCAAATAGACTCATGTTTGTTAAATTTAAAAAAACGTGTTAATAAAATAATTAGTTAAAATAGCTCAAGTCTATATATGTATAGAGAGAGAAATTGGTGAGAATTTTTTATTATCATCCGTTAGTTTTAGGCTTTTGGGATGAAATATGGGCAAGTACATAAAATCTCATTTTATGACTCCAAATTCAGGTAATTAGGCCGAAAAATAAGACACACATACGACATTTTTGTGTGTTTAGTAGCAATAGAAAACAAATAAAGGCCCATCCATGTAAGCTCAGTTGTTGGCCCATTTAGCAGCACGTTATGATTCATGAACCTAAACATCTTATCCTGCTCTCTCAGTCATCAGCTGACTTTATGATTCGATCAAATAAATTTGATTGTATTCGTACATGCTAAAAAAGACAATCAAATCAGAAAATGGTTTCCTCTGTCTTGCCAATTTTCCAATCCAATCCAATCTCTTTAAGGCAAATCCTAAGAGAAAATTGGGACAAGAAACAAAAATTTGAAATAAAAAACTTGTCTTGTCTCTCATAAGTGCAATGACAAATCAAGGTTCTTGCAATCTCTATCCTCACTACCACTAACATAATCATCATCGACCAAACTTCCCTTCTTGTTCTTCTTCACCATCATCCAATAATCCACCTCCTCATCGTCTTCCTCCGCCACGACACGCCGGGGCCCTCGATGACTTGCCACCGGGGAAGAGCAATTCCCGCCATTAAAGAAGACCATGTTGTTGAACCTAGGGGCGGGGCTTGGGCCGAAGAACTGGTGGCCTTGGAAGGGCCTGAAGTGGGCCCCTCCATGGGCAGTTATGTACACTGGAGCAGCAGCAGCAGCAGGTGTGGTTATGAACTGGTGGTGATGGTGGTGGAAATGTGGTGGTTGTGAAGGCGGTGGGAAGGTGTGAAATGGGTAATAATGGTGATCAGAAGAAGACCTCTTTGCTCTTCTAGCTAAAGTTCTCTCCTTTTTGTGGGCATTTTGATGCCCACCCAAAGCTTGAGAGCTGTAGAATTTCCTATTGCAAAACATGCAGGGAAATACCCTATTAGCTGCACCACCCCCAATCTCTTCCATGTTGCTTGCTTTCTTTTCATCCTCCATAGTTTTACCCAAATTAAAGATTGAAACTTGACAGTTTTTTTTGGATAAAAAATGATGGGTTTTTGAGTAATCTATACAAGTTTGAGTTGGTGAAGAAGAAACCCTAATAAAGAAGTGAAGGGTAGAAGGCTCTTTATACTAGAAAACTAGACTGCACTAAATAACCTTTTCTCAAAACCAGGTATGGAGTATGGGCTTGGGAACAGAAGAGATAAGAGAGGTGCATTTGGCTATTCTCTGCATGCAATGGTTATATTCAATTGGGAAATGGGAGGCTTTGCTTCACTTTCTGACATATTATCATCACACAAGTTTCACTTTGCTGTTTTTTATTTTCTTTTTCTTTTATTTTTGGCTAGCTTCTCCTTCTTTACCTTTATTTGGGCAGTTCTCAACCTATGTCAATTGGGCAGAAAAAAACCCCATTAAAGCTTCTTGATTAAAGCAAAGGTGTGTCCACTAATCAGATGGGTTTGCTTAGATTACAATCTTAAAAGGACCCAATACCAATGGCCAAGTTACCGAGTAAGGAGAAGATTTGATTTTGAAGGGATATTTCAAGAAAGCTGCAATCAATCAATCAAATGCACCGTCATCCTGCCCAATTTGAGTTTTTGGATTCTTTCCATTTCAGGGCTGTAAAGAGGTAGTAGAATAATAGATGATGAGCTCAACTTATATTTAAAAAATAGCTGGAAAAGGTCCTCCACTCTAACAAGTACTTTGCATTTTATATGCCTATTTGTAACTATAGACAGTCTAGAATCTGACATCACTCAATGTTATGATTAAGATAGCAGCACAATGAGTGGGCAATGGAGTCCATACTTTTTCACTTCATTGGGTGGAATTTTCATTAGTTCAATTATGGTATGTACAAGTACAACTGCACATATGGAAATTCAAACCTCCCCAAATTAACAAAAAATAAGAATATGTGTGTGTTTGACACTCAAGAAATACCAAGTTCACTCCCAGTGTAAAAAAGTACTTACATGTAGGGCTTGAAGTTTGAACTAGTAGTAAGACGACTACGAGTTTGTCGAAAAATGGTAGTAGGGACGAGTTTCTCGGATCCCGGCAATACCCATTCCTGTGTCTGTGCAGGCAACAGAATCAGTAAAAACGAAGTTATGGGTGGGAAGTGCAAGTTGGAAGTGATACCTTTACTGAAATCCCCTTGTGGGTCACATACTCACATATCAGACCTAACATATCTTCATACTCACCACCGCCAATAACAAGATGCAATTTGTCTCTTTTTGACATCTAATTCCTTCAATGCTTTGTCCGAGACACGTACCATTACATAACACAGAAGAATGGCCCCCCACAGCTACTCTTTCCATTCTTCTCTTGCCTCCCCTACACGTGCTACCTCGTTACTGGCCCCAATTCAGAAAACCAACGGTCATTCTTGTCACCTACTTAGCTTCCACTCCTCTAACCCAAAATCTAAATTAACTTGAGGGTATCGTTAAAGGTCTCAAAGTAACACCTCATACACACCCATCACGTACATTATGAGTTAGCGGATACAAAGAATTTGTACATTTACTTTAACAAAGCATATGGTGATGCATGTCAACCTGTCACACAGGGCCAATGTTTAAGCAGCTTTATAATGACATTCAATACGCCTATTTTAGTGTGTAGTATTGAACTTTAAAATTGACCTATAGAGTATCAAAATAATATAGTATGTACCACAACACTCTCAGATGTGCCAAAGTTTCCAAATAAATTCATCACTTGAATGATTGTATAGAATCTAAAGCCGAAAATGCTGGTGTGCCTTAGTGACAGAGAGCGAGATGGTAACCAAGCAATCACACTGATTGGCCGGTTCCAATTACAAGCCAACAAAAGTTTCTACTAGAAAAACACAGATATTTCACTACAATTAGTGCAAACTTGACAATGCAAGATATGTGAAGGGATGTGCTAATGAAGGCTTTTGTTTTCAGTTTTACCAGCCTGAGCTTTTATCCCCTCGGAATGAGGATATGAACATGACGCAACTATACAAGAATGCACACGCAAGTAAACTAAACAAATACCCCCTTTGATACTTAGGAGCAACCAAAACACCTGCTTATGGAAAAGAGGCTAGATCGCTCTGCTGAAGGCTCAGTCTCGTCCTTTTTGCGAGGAAGATGCTTGAAAAAGGCCTTCACCGCTCCAGTTACTCCGTCTTCATTTTGCATGGCCTCAGAAAGTTCCATTGCTCTCTCCTTCACCTGTTATATTTGTCAAAGTTCAACAACCTTAATAACACTACTGCCAAACCTTATAATACAAAACACATACAATTCAATTAGAACTAGCTTCATTTGATGGACATCAGCCTCTAAAGATGGGTCTAGAACAACTTAAATCGGCTGTAGCCTGCAGTTATGGCTTGATGTTTTTCTTTTTGCTTGAAATTAATGAATATTGTCATCTACTTGTCTCCAACACTGAAGACTTTGTACGTATCAAATCACAACCCTGCTTATACAGTTCCAGCAATGGAATCACTATATTCACAGCCTACGGCTCATAGGTTATTGTTAGCTTAAGCAAATGGTATTACCTCTCAACCTTTCAGACATACTATAATGCAAAACTTCGTACTTGCAATTAAAAAATCCCTATGTTGCAGATTAATTTGAACTCAAAAGAAGAATCAACTAGGTAGCCAAGTCAAGGCCACATTTAAACAATCATCTTAAGTTCCAATAATCTTCTTACCCAAACTTTCCAACTAATCATACTATGGCTGTCACAAATAACACTGACAAGTGGAAAATATGTAAGGGAACGTCTACATCTAATCTTTAATACTATATAGATTCACATGACTAATCATGTCACCTATCGACATAGCATGCCTACAAGTACTAACACAAAATCAACTCTGTGCATTGCAAGTCAAAAGGAATACTTAAAAAGATCTTTGCACCTCTGGTCGTAGCATGTAGTTTATTGCATCTATTAATTTAAGAAGTGTGAACTCATCCACTGGGATTGGCGGTGGACCAACACCTCTGGCATGTACACGATCTCCCCAAAATGGCTGGTCACCGAAAAAGGGTACAATGGTTGTAGGACACTGGTGCACAAAAAACAACATGGATCACATATCAAAAGCAGGGCTATGAGTAAGAATTTGTAGCTAATTATCTTAAACTAGTACCGCAGCTTTAAGCCCTGCAGCTGTTGTTCCAGCACCACCATGATGCACCTGCAAGCACAAGATCAATCAAAGCAATCATCAAATCTTTAGATGCCGACAAAACAACACCAGAAATTATAAAGCTTAATGGCAGTTTTACACTAACAAGGCATAAAACCAAGTTACACCACCCAATTCAGAATATTTAAAATGCATATAATTCCTTCAGGAATTAATAAATTAATATAATATAACAATAAATGGGGTTAATATACTGATTATCCTATCTCAAAAGCACTTCCATGTAAAATATGTTTCTCCTGCCAGTTTAGTCTATATCACTCAATTTGTCAGTGGTCCATTGCAGAAAGTTGGTTGTTGTTTTAGGGGGAGGAGGACATATATTGGTGTTTCAGAAACTTCAATACTTAAGAGGTCAAAAATTCGCTCAAAAGGAACGATATGAAAATAAATTTAAGAGAGAAATCAGTGCCAAGAATTACCACAGCAGCGCATCGAGGAAACAGCCAGTCATGGGGACAGTTATCCAATAAGTACACAAAATCCTTGGGTTTAGCCACTGAGAGAGGCAAGAAGACACAATATAATCTTTAAAACTATGAGCTACACTGAATAAACTCGATTTTTTGTGAAGAATAAAGTAGCTTACATTCCCCGAGACCTCCCCAACCTTTGTTGATGATGCCCCTCTGACCAGTTTTTTCTAATGCTTCAACAATTATTTCTGTCATTTTCTGAGGCTCTTCAACAGGCTGAAATCACAGCAAAGTAGCACTTAGATAACTATTAGCACAAGAGCCCCATATTTACCAAGTAGCAGACTGGTTCAAAAATGCAATTTTACAAATCAACAAAATTATGATATATTTCAAGTATGCAGTGATATGATGAAGGTCATCGAAACAGGCTGAAATCACAGCAAAGTAGCACTCAGATAATTGCTACCACAAGTGTCGCTTCAACGACTATTTCTGTCATTTTCTGAGGCTCTTCAACAGGCTGAAATCACAGCAAATAGCACACGGATAAGGTTGAATTTTCAAACTAACATGTTTGAATTTTGAAATTGGGAATCCAACCCCAAAATTTTCATCTTTTGGTTTTTGACTCTTAGTTAAAATTTAAAATAAAAATGTCAGTACAATTATGTACCGTCAACAAAATTTTTGGGAAAAAAAAATTTAGTTAAGTGTTCAAAAACCAACAGATGAAAAGTTGGGGGGTTAGATTTCCAATTTCATAACTTCAAGTAGTTACCCAACCAACTTTTTCCCTCAGCTAATTGCTAGCACAAAAGCCCCGAATTTAACAAGTAGCAGATTGGTCCAAAAATGCAATTTAACTAATCCACAAAATTATGACATCTTCCAAATATGCAATGACATGTTGAAGGTCATCGAAACTGCACAAACCAATATTATGCTATCTGCTTTATATTGTTTTTTTTTAGTAGCTACAAATACTGCTTGAAATTTAAGAAATTCCAATCATGTTGATCTTCAAATATCAATAACATATAGATGGTCACTGAAACTTCCTTATAGTTCCTCTAAGATTCCTAGAAGACAGTAGATATTGTAATACGAATAGATTGTCGCTGAAATGAGCCACAACAGTGAATAGAGTTCAGATATAGATATGGGTTTGCAAAGGAAAATGCAAATTGTGGACGAGTCTGACGAGATAAATTTAGTTTCAGATTCTTACTAGGCTGCCAAACCCAATATAAATAGGCTTTTCCCCAGCTTCAAGCCATTCTACAAGGGGCTGAGGTGGTTCAAAATTTGAAGCAAGATCCAGAAAGCAAAATCCAACTACATCAATCTTGGGTCCCCAATCTGCAAAACATAATAAATAAATTCATCACTAATTATAAGTAAAGAAATACACATGGCATCTTACAGAAAAAATAGTAACATCAGATGACAAATTGAATGAAATAAGAATCATAACATCACGACCTTTTGGTTTAGGAACAAGATGAGGGCTCCATATGTACCCATGAGGTATACCAGATTCCGAACCCTGTGAACCACTCAAATAGGTTACAGGGCGTAGCTTCAGCTTCTTCTTGCGCACATCATTGATCATATCCCTTATTCCGAGCCAAATCAATGAATCGACAATTTGATAAGATAGCTGCAATTTTGACATCTGCAGCGTGTAAAGATGCATGGACTAAAAACAAGGATACATAATTTAATGAGTTTTTATCAAACCGCACCCTATATCCAGCAGTTGCCTTGACACGAGAAAGTGGATGCGGAAACTCACTAGTTGGGCTGGTGAGAATGCATAAACAAGTGTTAAACTTCCCTCACTCATCTTAAATTCCTAACAGATGCAACATAAAAGACAAGAATAGTAAAGAATCTAATGAAGACTGGTCAATTCGATAGCAAAATGACACTTACGTCCATGGCATGGTAAAAAATATATGTATTGGAACTTTTAGCGCCTCAGCCACGTGTGTATGCCCTAGAAATCAGTTGTTTATGTTAGCTTAATTAAAAAAGAAAAAAAATGCAAAACATTTGAAAAACAGTAAATAACAATGTACCAGATCATACCTCCCTAGGGTCCTTAATTATGTGAACAAATCTAAAGCACTACCACATCAGGTTCAAAATCAGCGGACATGAAAGCTAATATGATTATTTAAAAACTAAAGACACTGTTTTTTATATAATACAAAAACAGCATGAGTAGCAATAAACAAATTAACCGAAAGGATTGCATAACCCATGGCCGAGTTGAAATTGCCTTGCAAGTGAAAGACAACAACTAAAATCTCCGGATCAATGTTATCTAACTGGTAGATATATTTCATCAAAAGTTTGTACCCCCAAAATTTGGACATTGCCACTTGCAAAACATGAAAAAAAAAAAAAGAAAAAAAAACGAAGCATCAACTTAGAACCCTTA
Organism: Fagopyrum homotropicum; assembly: GCA_033239125.1. Lineage (NCBI taxonomy): Eukaryota > Viridiplantae > Streptophyta > Magnoliopsida > Caryophyllales > Polygonaceae > Fagopyrum > Fagopyrum homotropicum. Next base: position 106,001,778 of record BSWB01000006.1, on the reverse strand, counting down.
AGCTCATACTAGAAGCATCATCCTACAACAAAAAGAAGCATTTAAGAACACAGTATACTGAGGAACAACCATACAAAATAAGAATACAACAAGAACAAATAATATGATAAACCACTGATCTAACCATATGCTGGTGGGTTGGCAATGATTGCATCTGCCTTGAAAGGAACACCAGAATCATCAGGGTCATTGCAAGCTGGAACCAATGAATGAATAATTTCTTTCATTTGATTGCGTTGAATGGGAATTTCTGAAGGCCCTGATGGCAAAAATCCTTTATTTTTTACCATGTCTGCATAATAGAGCAAAAAAGGGGGCATAAATATACTACAGTATGCAGATCAAGGTGGCAATAATTTAACTCTAAAACCAAAAGGCAAGGATTACTGATATTCGCCATGTGTTACGGTGAACGAAAGAACCAAAGAGATGTGATAGAATGAAGAGGAGGAACAAATCCATGGAAAGTCACACAAAAAGACATAACTCACAAAAGAAACCAAAGCAGATGAAAGTACCCAAGAAGTTTACTCTCCAAACCTGTCAGGAAACCTGCCCGACTGTTTAGGCAAAAGCAGCCAACATACAAAGGTAGATCAAGGATCATTCTAATTTTCACTCTAAGCTCTTATTTATAATAGCCACGTATGGCTCACTGACCTATAACTCTAAGTCCTCCCCCTTAGTCACATGACACAGACACCCTAACAATATTGATTCAAGAATCAAGATGATTATCTGACCAATTTCCCTATCCCCCGGCATTATGTATGTAACATTGTCACCCTCTTAAGTTAACCCTTTTCCTAAAGGCCGAGCTCGTACAGATGAAGAGTTACAACGACTTCCAAGATAGGCAGAACCAGAAACTTCTTAACTTTCACCTGCCCTGCTGAATTACCCACAGCTTCCACCAAATTTTGCATGAATAAACTCATAAGGGGATCAACAGAATACTTTTCAATGTGGATTAAGGCAGACACATATGAACAAAATACTCTGTGTAGAGTCATCACTAAACAGAGAAATGAGTTTAGAAGGTACTGAAACAACAAGGCCATCCCAAGATATGCAATATTCATAAGGCATCAAATGAATGAAAGTTAAGAGACGAAACTAAGGGTGTGTTCGGTAGAGATTATTTGCTAGCTTTTTGAAAAGATTACCAGATTTTAAAAAGCATGTGTTTGGCAAATTAGATTATATAGGAGTTTTAGCTTTTTGGGAAGTTTTTTTCACTAGCTTTTTCATTAGATTTGTAAAGCTAGCGAGAATAGCATTTTGGAGAGGTTTAGGAGTTTATAGAAATATTATTCCAAGTTTACCCCTACCATTTATTATACTCTTCTATATTTGTCATGTCCTTTTAAATAAATGTACCATAAAAATCTATCACAAAAACAACTTTTACCAAACACTTTTCAGATTTTTCATTAGATTTTCATATTTTACAAAACTATCCAAAACTCTACCAAAATAACTAACCAAAACGTTAAAGCTATTAAAAAAAACTCTACTTTTTCTAACCAAGTCCAAAAGAAGTCAACACTTGATAGGAAAAGTTTATCTACACTGTTAACATCCGACACTCATTTATTCAAGTAATACATGAGGGAATAAAAAGTTCAAATCCCACTGGATACAAAATTTGTTATGTCAAATTCGAGTGTGTTCACTTATGAATCATTACCAAAGAGGTATTAAAATGGACTGGAAGACTCAAGATCTTGAAGTCATTCACCGGTTCACATATAGTAAGGAAAAGATAATAAGGCTCTTAAAAAGTAATGTCAGATTCATACACCCAGCAAGGACTTTAGGATCACCGCCTAAAGCAAAGAACTCCAAACCAGCAGTCAAAACAAAGTCTTTAAAATTTCCATGAGTTGCCAGCCTGACACGATGGCCATAATCCTACACAAGAAATTATACATATCAGTGTGAAAGTGCAACGGAGGCCATTTACAGAATTTCTCTATACAAGAAAAGGCGCCCTATCCCATTTTGAGGTTCACCTACACTTCCTGCTATACAAAAGACACGTAGCCACTAGTCAGTTACTTATGTACTTCTAAAGAAAAAATCAGCCTTAAGTAACCCGTGAAAGGCAACATCAGTTCTTCAACTTCAAGCTACAAAACTAGAAGTTGGAAACATCACCGGTTCTATGTGATACGTTCACTCAGCTACTGAAACCTAAAAGTAAGCGAAGAGGGGGCTACAATCAGCAATATAGGTCATGAAAGAAAATTCTAACCTGTAACTTCTTCCCAATTGCAACGAATGGTTGCACATCTCCTCGAGTCCCAACTATCAGCATTACAATTTGCAAAGGTGGAATGTAAGGAAGGTCATTGACATCAATATTTTCCTCACTACCAACTTCAGTATATGAATCCTCAGATCCAACCCCAAATGCATGTGGTTCAATGTCTGCTGGAACTTGAAGCTCAACAGTTCCATCATCTTTGACAGTCGCTATTCTGTTCAACAATTTAAGCTGCAAAACTTTCAAATTTTGAAAATAAATTTCTGTTTAACTATATGCTTTCTGAAACACTGCCACAAAACCCTACAAAGAAAATCATCTGGAAAACAAAAGCATAATGAAAAAGTCTTTTTTGGCTGTACCTTCTTCTGGACAGGAATTTTGTTGTCAAATATTTGAGCTGCTTCAGAAGCAAGTATGCTACTGTGTCTCTGTCTCTCTGTTTTTGATCTCTCTAGCTTAACCTCATCAGAATCTGACACTGATGTATCAGAACGTGTCTTCCCTACGGGTAAGGTGTTGACTCTAGAAAATTGCCTATTATCTACCAAACAAATAAGTTGGAAAGGCATCAGATCCCTAGGATACACCACACAAATAGGGTTTTACTGTTGATAAGAAAACCCAAGTTTTACCACAATCATCTCAGTCGCAATCACACGGAGAATCCAAAGTAGAGAATAAATTAAAGAGTTCACATTTCGGCAAAGTAAGCCCTTATCCTTTTCCTTTTTGGTTTGCTTCTAATGAGCGTGGCTGTCCGGATGTCTTTTGGAGAACCTTTTTTGGTTGATTTCCAGAAGTAAATCTCAGCTACTTTTTTTTGGGTCTAACATCTTTACAACTAGCTATCTTCTTGAGATAAAAATGCTAGGGAAAAAGAATATTATATGCAAAACAAAAACGAGAAAAATAGAACAGTTGAAGTTCAGACGAATTTGAGATGTAGCAGGCTAGCAGCAACTACTCAACTACTACCATCACAGATTACGCTGAAGCAGAAAAACTAAGACTAGCAAATTTGATTAATGTAAGCAGTGAAACACTTTCAATTTCCCATTTGTTTGCTCAAGAGTGCTGGGAAGTGATACGAAATTGAAATCGACTAACCGGAAGAACTACCCCGGTTGAGGACGGTGTCGTCTGCGTGGGCCAATTCAGTAGTCTCTCCGACAATTCCACCATCGCCGACAACTTCAACTTCAATGGGACTCGAAGTCGAGGCTTGGCGGTCGTTGTTAGTGCTTTCCTTAGGCGAATCCGCCATATCCACGAGCTTGCCTCCGTATCACTCAAAAATGAATCAATTAATGCAAATCCTACACAATCATGTCTCTTCCTGCCTCTCTCAGATATGGAGAGTTAGCTTAAAGCGAGGGACGAGATCCTTCTGGAAGGAGGAGTTGATAGCCGTGGTTGTTTGTGGAGAGAGAGAAAGCACGCAACAGAAGAGAGAGAGGCACGTTTCAAAGAAAGTCGGGGAATGGGAAAATCAAAAATTGTGTGTCTACTGTCTGTGACTCTACGTGGCGAATCAAGGAGGGGTAAAATGGGAAAAGAATGATTTTAGCAGGGATGCGGTGGGATCATGTGCGGTGGCGTCTACCAGAATGAGCGGTTGAGATCGTAGTGGAGTTGGAAGCCGGGTTTATAAACCGATCACATGGTTGTTGTGGGGTCTTGTTCCCCTAGAATTACTCTAGCTGAAGTTCATAAAATTCTATAGAAATATATTCAAACACAATTAAAGGTAATTGAAAATTAAAAAAATTTGGAGAGAGAATGAACTTAAGCTGACCATTGGATTATCATTGAATGGCTGAGATTCATTCAATTCTAGGTAGAGTTTTTTTCAAGAACTTCACCGTAACTAAACCCTTGTGGTGGTGTCGGGTGGGTGAATGCTCCGCTGTAGCCTTACTTACGTGTGCTGTCACCTGAAGTTCTGCTTCAATATTTCAAAGTCTACAAAAAAAACAACCCGTTAAATATGATAAATTTTGGGCGACATTTAGGTACGTTAATACCATCCTACTGCTGATGCAGAGTAGGTCGTGTAATGAAAGACCGTTGATGTAAGATTTTCTTTTTCTAGATTAGGAAAAAAATCATTTTTAAGTCGGTGAGTATTTTTTCTAGACGAACTATATGAAGTTGTATTTATCTTTAATATAGAAGCTTATTCTCTAAAAAGGGCCTTTAAAAAACCGCAAATCTAGGATTCACAAAATCGATATTAAATGAGATAATTCAATGTTCATTAATTCAATCAACCAGGTGTGAAAACCGCCCTGAGAAGTAGATACGATGGTATCTGACATCTCCGGCCCGATTTCAAGATTCAATTAAACTAGAGTTCAACACATCTTTAAGAAAATCAACACCGTTGCAGACAAACTCGTATCTCGAGGCCACAACTCGGAATCAGATGATGGGGTCATTCCGCAAGAAGTTGAAGACCTCATTCACAAGGATGTTTTAGGGTGACCAATTACTAGAAGTTGACCACCCTTTCCTATTACCATTGTATCAAAAAAATGTTAGTTCAATCGGCTTGAAAGATTAAAGTTTAAAAGTCAAAAGCAGGAGGTCTAGTGTTTGCGATCCAATAATTCAATTTTGTAGATGCGCGGAGACCACTGACCCTCCTTTACAAAAATAAAAAAATCCATTGAAGTTTTATTTTTGCATAATTTATTTAGCTATTCTATGTTACTTTAAATTTTAGTTTATAATCTATAATTTTGTTTATAAATAAATAAAATCCTTAATATAACTTTTTGAAATATCTATAAAACAACCTTATTTTTGCAAAAGCTAATTTGTTACTCTATGTTATTTTTGAATTTTAATTCATAATCTCTATTTTTCCCTTATATAAATCTATAAAAAATACTCATGATTGAACATATCATATAATCAATATACTAGAAAACTCTTATCCTAAATAAAAGAATGTGTTTACACGCGTTAGGGATTGAAGGCTATCCCGCTTTACCCATTAAAACCCTAGCCGTTTCTCCTCCCAACCAATCCTTCGATACCAAAAGCAAATAACTAATAAATTACATCAATATTCAATATTGTCTCTCGACCAACAATGCTATTCCAATTCCATGGATAAGAATGAAGCAATCAGAAGCCAGTAAGGCTACAATACTAGAAGATGAAGATCTGAATGATATGTCGTCGAAAGAAGACCAGACGGAGAGTAGCTAACAACGCTTCCGGTTAAATCCCAACAAGGTACCTAAGAAACGGAGCTTCGAAATATTTTAAGGCATCTCGAAGGCTTTCAAAAGGCTACTGCTACAAGACACAAGGAAGGAAGCCAAAAGACCTAGGTTCCGTGGTGTTGGCGTCAAGAACCTTCAACCGAGGATAAAGCCAAGTATCATGGGCAAATGTGGCCACAAGTCTAACGCCTCCTTCAAGATGAATGAGAAACCTTTATGGAGGAGGATTTTAACACAGATAATCAATGAAAGAGGTAACCATCTAAACCCCCTCATCAGTTTTAGACCTACAAACGCTTACTTGTATTTGGATTGCTTTGAACAAAGAACGAAAATCATATTTAGTATAGATATGGCCGTAGTCTTAGCACACTTTGACTAAAATCACTCAGTGGCTATAAACTCCTTAGCATGTTTAACATCCATAAGACAATCCAAAATAACTCACCTCATCTTCAAGCTGAGTGTTTAACGACGAAATGAAAAATGCAGAACAACAACAAGTTAGCTAAGAACTGTAACACCCCGAATTCACCGGACTCGGGATGCTACGGGTGGACCTCACAATGGGTCCCAAACCTCAACTTGACAACAATTTCACCGGATCTTACAACAAGACACAAATAAAGGCAAAATCGAAATTCATTTTAATGCAATGATATGAACCCCAAAAGTATACAAACGAAAGACCATAACTGAAAAGAACAACTCCAACGACCAAACGTCGAAACATACAATATAGAATGTAGGTGTATACACAAGACTTCACTCCAAAACCCGTCCTACAATGTACGGTCCCCGGTTGCCCACTCTTCCGGTTCTCTCGGCCGCACCCCTAACCTACAGGGCAACTACAACAATATCGGTATAAAACCGTTAGCTAGCATTCAAAGCATTAGAATCAAGGTATTGACACACACACACATAAGTCAACATAAACACACATCATGCCCTAAAGCACACAAGCCGGTTTATTATCTTTATATAACGTTATTCCCTTACTAATCCACTTATGGTGTGACACGAGAATCCCTCGCCCTTGTCCCCTTTCACCATTCCGGGTTTGTACTTGACGCCTATCAGCATCACTCACTGGGCTGGTCTCAAGGCGCCTCCCAGTCGCCCGATTTTGAATTGGACAAGCGATCACCGCCCGTTATCATACACTTGGGCCAAATATCAACATATAAAGTCAGTTGTCCTATTACCGGTTTAGTTGTTATAACATAGACAATAAACACGCACATAAACAATAAACACACACATAAACAATAAACACACACCACCAAACACGCATCGAAACTAATACGAAGAATACGAGCTAAGTAAGTCCGGAGACTTACCTGTACCAAGTCCAGTCAACCATATCACTCGATTCAAAAGGAGTATAACCTCAATTGCCCGATCACAACATGAAATATGAATCAATATAACTTATCCATTGTCTAGAAGTTTTTCAACTTCTAGGTTACCACAAATATCCGAAAACGTACTAAACCGACCCTTTTATAAAGAAACCATTTAACCCCTGGATTTGGAAAACCCTTAAAAGTCTAGAACATCTCAAGAACTTTCGCTGAAACCCCAATACATAAAGTCCAACTCTAAAAATAAAGATCTATCTAGCTGGAAACATTTCCGACTTTCACACTCCTTAAGGAAAGACTGAGATACATTGACTTAACTAACACGTTTCACTAAATCCCAAAGAATTTCGAGGAACACCTAAGAGTGTCGAGCATATCTACTCCTAACTAGCTAACCAATAGTCCAAAACGTATAACTAAAACCTAGCGATATATAAATAATAATAACCTACAAGCTAAAAGCACAAGAAAAGGAAAACTCGCTCTAACTACAAGCTACCAAAATCCACTTATGACGAAAAGTATCCTCACATAAATTCTTATAAAGTTTCACAAACTCGCAACCATGTCTATAATCTATTACCATCAATGAAGCTAACTTAGGTCATCTTCCGACGTATTGATATCCTTACCATTAGCCAACAAGCATGCATCTATTCTCTTCAATCTCAAGTATCAACTTGTAATATACATACCCTTTACAAACACTCGAGATACAAGCCTTTCGACTTCCAAAAATACCGACATACAACTAACATCGATTACCACAACAACAACAAAATTCTCAGCCGACCTTCTAGAATAAATAAATTCATACAACTATATACAATTACACATACATTATTCTAAACTAGATTCCTATACAGACAACCCAAACTGACACTAGGGTCTACACACCAACAAGATTCACTCAAACTAAACAATATCATGTTCCCAAAATTGATCCAAAAAACACGGAAGAAACTCACCTACTAGATCAACCAGATCTGCAGAGGGGCGCAGTTGAAGACTAGGACGACGCCGGAAGATGCAGCTCAATCAACGAGAGAAACCTTATCCCGAATCAGTCGAAGGCCAAGCTGGCACCGGAGGTTGCAGTCCAACAACGGACATAACTCCAGCTTGTCCTTGGCGAGTGACTGGACCGGCGATGGAGGGGGAGTTCAAGCGACGACGACAACCATCTTCTTTGCGGCGGTGCTGAGACTGCGGCGGAACCTCTTGGTGGAGGACTGAGGCAGAAGAGAATCATGCTCCCTGGCGTCGGGAAAGAGAAGGAACCGGAGGAAGGAAGGGCACCTCTTCACTGGGGGTGAAACGCTCTCCTTGGCAGTATGGATTAGAAGGGATCGGAGAAGGGACGCAGTCCGGCGAAGAGAGAAGAAATAAGCAGAAGGTCTGGTGCGGGGTTTGGATCTTCATCAATGCCAGTTTTTTGGAAGGGGTACGACAGTGAGAAGAAGAAAGAAAGAAAGAAAGAAAGAAAGGAGACGGGGCAGCTGGGACAGGGGAGACGCCGGCAACCAGATACGGGTGAGGAAGATGGGAGAAGGTAATGGAGAAGAAGAAGTTGCGGGAGTCATGTACAGAGAATTAGGGAGGCACTCTCCAAAGAAACCCAGGTTCCGGTTTTGTGAGAAGGGTTAAAATAGGGATTAGGGTTTCAAGATTAGGAGGAGAAATAATAAAATAAGGGTTATTTTATTTGGAAAGGAAAACAATTAAAGTTAATAAAAATGGTAAAATAAATATGAGTAAAATTGTATCCAAAGAAAATATAATGTCATCTAGAAATCTTAATTATCATATAAAATGATAAAACGATGGATCCTCTAGAAGGTCGGCCATGGAAGTACCACTCATGAGTTGAATTTAAAATGGAAGAAAGTCTAAACCGGTCAGAGTTCGGTTTAACTCGGGATTAATTGGAAATAAAATTCCAGGTATTACACCAGTTCCTCCTTAAAATAAGTTTCGTCCCGAAACTTAGAGTAAGACAATCATAAGATTGGCCTTTAAGGCACCAGATGGTGTATCTAATCATTACACCTATAGTCTCATCGTTTCCACATATAAGTACCCCTCACATCATAGGTTACAATTAAAACAAACATCACCGACTAAGCATTTAAGCATGAAATAATCAAATAGTCAAACAATATCACATCAATACAGGTCCTCGTACTAACTCGTCGGACTTGAGGTTGCAGCTAACCCTGCATAGATCGTTGTATGGTTACGTCTTATACTATCCTCACTACTCAAGGTAGTCTAATCGGATTTCCGTCCAACTACTGACCCCGAAATCTCTAATATACCCAGTTCGTAATCGTTTGGTAGTACACTCTAAAATCGCTACTGGATACCCCACCGGTATCATCCGGCTCGACGGTCCGGTCCTCGTAACTAACAACCTATCTCGTGTCTGATATGTATTCCCCCAACTGAGGTCCATGGAAAATTGGAGATACACTCTTCAGTATGGTTAGGACTGCTTATCCATCAATCACTTCCCAATCCGCTTTAAGATCTCAAAAAGGTTGCCTCTCACAACCCACTTCCAAATCCTTTGACGACTTTACTGGAAATAAATTGTCCAACTTCCTTCCTCTCGTTGCAACCACTTCCTTCCGACCTTCTAAAAAAGGTTCCGACTACCGTGTTTTGGATAACGCGCTTATAAGTCTCCTGGCACTTTACTAAGTGATTAATGTTATTTGTATCACAAACTCACTTGGTCTTGTCTCCTAATATGACCTAGTTATATCGCTCCTCCCTTAAAGAATTATCATATGCTCTTGTTTGGGTCTTAAACTTGATATAATTCAATAATCAAAATTTGGTGGTCATTCTATGCGTTCCATTGACGTCTTCATATTACTTTATAGATCTCTTATATATCATTAACTCAACCTCAAGCTTATTACATAGATTCCAAGATTTTAAGTGACATAGAGTATGTCTGGAATGACGATACTAGACACAAGGTGATCTCACATCACCGTCAATTGATCATAACCACTCACTAAATGTTGACACACCATTTGCATTGCACTCTAATATATCATTACCGCTCTCTTTCTATACCTCTTTATGCCCATAATTTCCTATCTGATACAGTTTTCATACAAAATTTTCAGTCACTCCGCGTAGCCTATCTCACTTTCGTTCCAAACGAAATACATTTCTCCAACTATCATCGTCTTTAACTCGACACGTCATCTTTCGGTACCCTTGAGCTTCCAGCTTTGTGGGTTAGGGCCTACCACGCTTCTGTTGCGCTACTCTGATTATTCTGTTGTCACTCATTAGTCATAAGACATCTTTTGTGAGTCCAAAATGATTAACCCAAAACTCTTTTGTCAAAATACACCATCAATCCTATCTGGAATGAGTACCAAGTAATTTCCTTAATTGCCTTTATGAAATAAGATAACGGTTGGAAAACAAACTCATCCTCTTACTCTCTTAATTCTTCTAACACGGGTCCATACTCTCTGACAGAATCGGAGTCTGTTCTTAAACCAGTCAGTCAACAACCTCTAACACGATTTTCTCTATACCGTTAGTTGATCTAAGAAGATCGATGTGGACTACTAGAGGGAATCCTCCAAGGCGTTGGTAAAGTCACTTTATAAATCCTCAATCACAATTACCTTTTTATTATTTGCATATAACTCGTCAATACCCAACTGACACGTTCACATTCTCAGTTGTCACCGGTCAGTCTATAGTTGACTTACCTCAAGGTCCCCTCACATGTCTCTTGACATTGACTTTCCTTGTAAACACCACTAACGGTTAATCCCTTTATACTTCCTTAGCATGTTCTACACTCTACACGTTAGTTCCTCTGGAAGCTGACTCCATCCCTCTGGTCCAACCGTGTCATTCATTTGACATAAATAGTTCTTTCAAGTCTTCCACGATAACTTGTAAGCGTTTCTTCACGATTCGTATGACCATAACTATCCTCCACTAGTGGTTTGTCTTGCATGAGCCGTCGGTGTTGGTAACTTAAATCCCGTGATAAGTGGGAGGTCATTATGGACTCTTGAGTCCACCTTGGTCATTCTAACGCACACTTCTTCCTTCGTTGGCGTTGTTTTGTAATGTTGCCTTCATGAAAATCTGTTGACTCCATCTAGAGGCTTCTACCATGTGATACTAGCATCATGATTTCTTTAAAAATTTTCGTACCTTCGAAGAAGTCAAAATGTCTCCATGTTTATGAAATCTACTTTTCACTTTCCATCCCATCCGTAAGTTTTTGTTTTGTGCTCCTTTAGTTCTTCAAATATGGATCGACACCCTATCTCACTTGGACTATCATGCCCATAATTGTCTATGGAGGCATACACCTTGATTGCAATGTCATTTAACTCGCTAAGTGTGGTTGTACTCTACCTTGCATGATTTATGTTCTGATAATGTCCTCTTCAATTTGCGCTCTTCTTCGACATCCTTTTAAAAGGAATCCGAGAGCGCCATGGTGTTCATTAGAACAAAATGCTCAACTCGATACTTGAGCGTACTCCTCCACGTATGAACGCTATCCCAAAGCAACAACGTCGTCTTAAAGGCGATGGTATCATACAATCACCCCTTTATTTTTTTTATTTTTATTTTTTATTATTTTTATTTTTTTAATAAGGTCCTATTCACCATATGCTACTATATATAATAAGAATCCGTATACCAGACTATGTAACTCCTATATCCACAAAACTACTAAAATATCACATCCATCATGCATAACTACAATCCACGGAGATACACATCAATTCCATCATGCATAACTACAATCCTCATATACATGTCTATTATATATACATATATATATATATGTATATATATATATATATATCAAAATTCAATAAACTAAGCTGCCTAAATCCGCAAAAGGAGTGGTGGTCCGTACATTCTACCCCGATTGACTATGCTTTCATCATGCATAACTACAATCCACGGAGATACACATCAATTCCATCAAAGATAGTGTAAATGACTTAATCTAGACCTAGTCCCCGGCAACGGCGCCAAAAACTTGTTCGGCTAGGATTGTGTAGCACAAAAAGCTTTACATTTATAAACTCGATCTAAAATCCTAAACTACCTAGCGAAACCCGCAGTGTACGGATCGTTATGTAGGAAGGAAAGTATTCCGAGGTCGAACACAAGGACTGAGGTGAAATCAAGTCATTCAATGATCAAAGATAGTGTAAATCTAAACTAAGATGAGATGAGGAATAAAGAAAGTGCAAAACACAATATTTTTGGATGGTTTTGGGTGATCAAATAAGGATCACAAATATATCAACACAAACAAGCGCACAAACACACAAACACAAAGATAAGAGATAAGAGGTAAGAAAGCGGATTCTAGAGATTCAGAATTCCGATTATGACAATGGACTCATGCTTCTAGAGATCAAAGGAAAGTTGCGGTTGTTCGGAGTTGAGTGTTTCTCTAATGGGAGCAATTACCGGGTAAGTCTCATGCTCCACTAGTCTCGCACCTAAAGTCCTATTACCGGGTAAGTCTCAAGGAACCTAAGGACGGGAATTCTACACAAACCGGCCACTACCTAAAAGTCAAACCCCTCCTTACCGGGTAAGTCTCGGAAAAGGTAAGTCTTAGGCAATGATCCTATCACACTCAATCCAATAGCGGCTTTTTTGGCTCACTACTACCTAGAGTTCATCATCTTATGTATCTAAGAGAGGAAACAATCGGGTAAGTCTCATCCCTCAAAAAGGTTGCTAACATTAGGTCACCCTAAGCTAGATTAGGCTCAACAAACACTAGGATTTCAAAACATCTACATCCTAACATCCAGATTCATCAATACAAGCATAATAGAGAAAATCACGACCAAAACCACGGTCTAGATTTTGGATGAACATGCCATGGTTTTGGGTCTGAGTTAGGGTTTCGAACAGGAATCCATCCTAAGCTAACATGGAAGTCCATACAATCATAGTCCAAAGCATAAACATCATTCCTTCACCCTAGAATCACCACTATTCATCCAACAACATACAAATCTAGTTCAAACTTCAAAAATAGAGCATGCTTGCAAGTCATAGCTAGAAAATGAAGAATGAACCAAAGAAAAGACATTATAAAGCTAGAATAGAAGTTACCAAATCTTACAAAGGTTCCAAGATGCAGCTCCAAGGTATCAAGAAAGGAAACCTCACTCAAAACCACTCAAATCTCACTTTAAAACTAAAATATACACTAATCTCTCCCAAGAACACCCACAAGGGTGCTTGGAAGAGAAGTTCCAATGGAGGAGTGTTGGAGAAGATGCTAGAGGAGAAGGGTCCAAAAAGGAGGGAAGATCCTCAAATCAGCCTGCAGGTCCACTTAAATACTCCACCAAAAAGCAAGGGTCGGACAAAGAGATCGTGGGACACGTGTCAAAGTGGTCCCGAAGAAACCACGGCCAAAACCATGGTCGAGATTTTGGCCTCTGGGCCGTGGTTTTCTCTGTTCAGCCCTCTTTGGATCATTAAGCCATGAGTTGGTGCAAGGCATGCACCAACAAGGTCTTTGTGTTCTCTTTTGCTCCTAGCTTGCTCCTTAATGAGTCCGGAAGTGTGCCATCACGAGGAGTGATCCTCGAATGTATCGATTAAGCTCCAAAAGCTCCTCAAAATACCTACAAAACCGACAAGAGTTCGTGTAGACGTCTATTTCGACAATATGCATGAATTAAGCGTAAACGTCATGAACTAATGCCAAACCATGCATGAATAACGGGAAAAACTATCTAAACGAATGCCTAAACTAACGTCATAAATCATGTCATTAATACACATCAATTCCATCATGCATAACTACAATCCTCATATACATGTCTATATGTATACATATATATATATATATATCAAAATCTAATAAACTAAGCTGCCGAAATCCGCAGAAGGAGTGGTGGTCCGTGCATTCTACCCCGATTGACTATGCTCGTGATTTTGAAAACGAAATTCATTTTAAAACTCAGAACCCTTGAGGGTTCTATTTCCTTCTATTCGGCCTTTAGAAGATTGCCAGTGCCATTGTTGTCAACCTAGGGCTCCGATACCATATTATAACACCCGAATCCACGGGACTCGGGATGCTACGGGCGAAGACCTCACAATGGGTCCCGACCCTTAGCCTGACAACAATTTCACCGGATCTTATAACAAGACACAAATAAAGGCAACATCGAAATTCATTTTAATGCAATGATATGAACCCCAAAAGTATATAAACGAAAGACCACATCCGAAAAGAACAACTCCAACGACCAACTGTTGAAACATACAATATACAATATAGGTGTATACACAAGACTCCACTCCCAAACCCGTCCTACAATGTACGGCCCCGGCTGCCCACTCTTCCGGATCTCTCGGCCGCACCACTAAACTTCAGGGAAACTACAACAATATCGGTATAAAACTGTTAGCTAGCATTTAAAGCATTAGAATCAAGGTATTGGCACACACACACACACACATAAGTCAACATAAACACACATCATGCCCTAAAGCACACAAGCCGGTTTATTATCTTTATATAACGTTATTCCCATACTAATCAACTTATGGTGTGACAAGAGAATCCCTCGCGGTTGTCCCCTTTCACCATGCCGGGTTTGTACTTGACGCCTATTAGCATCACCCGTTGGACTGGTCGCAAGGCGCCTCCCAGTCGCCCCATTTTGGACTGGACAAGCGGTCACCGTCTGTTATCATACACTTGGGCCAAATATCAACATATAAAGTCGGTTGTTCTATTACCGGTTTGGTTGTTATAACATAGACAATAAATACGCACATAAACAATAAACACACAAATAAACAATAAACACACACCACCAAATACACATCAAAACTAATACAGAGAATACGAGTTAAGTAAGTCCGGAGACCTACCTATATCAAGTCCAGTCAACCATATCACTCGATTCAAAAGGAGTATAACCTCAATTGCCTGATCAAAACATGAAACTTGGAACAATATAACTTATCCATTGTCTAGAAGTTTTTCAACTTCTAGGTTACCACAAATATCCGAAAAACGTACTAAACCGACCCTTTTATATAGAAACCATTTTATCCCTAGCTAGATCCGGAAAACCCTTAAAAGTCTAGAACGTCTCAAGAACTTTCAATGAAACCCCAATACATAAAGTCCAACTAAAAAAAGAAAGATCTATCTAATTGGAAAGATTTCCGACTTTCACACTCCTTAAGGAAAGACTGAGATACATTGACTTAACTAACACGTTTCACTAAATCACAAAGAATTTTGAGGAACACCTAAAAGTGTCGAGCATGTCTACTCCTAACTAGATAACCAATAGTCCAAAACGTATAACTAAAACCTAGCGATATATAAATAATAACAACCTACAAGCTAAAAACAAAAGAAAAGGAAAACTCGCTCTAACTACAAGCTACCAAACTCCACTTATGACGGAAAGTATCCTCACATAAATTCTTATAAAGTTTCACAAACTCGCAACCATGTCTATAATCTATTACCATCAACGAAGCTAACTTAGGTCATCTTCCAACGTATTGATATCCTCATCATTAGCCAACAAGCATGAAGAACCGGTAGGTGAATTAAATATGTTAAAAGATACTCTAGAAGGGGGGGGTTGAATAGAGTATGAGAACTTTTCACAAACCAAATCTCAAGGCCTTGAAACTCCTTTCAAGGACCTTGATCTCGATCTGTGCTCATAGTGAAACTTTGATTTCAAGGGCAAGGGCCTTGACTTCGTGCTCCTGCAAAACAAAGTTAGTCACAATAGCGAGATATAGTATGGAATATAAAAGATTGACACGAGGATATGTTTACAAAGTTCGGCTCTAAATGTCCTACTCTCCGTCCCAAGGTATAGCCTTAGGATCTAACTATCTATTATCAGCTTCAAAGAGTCCTAGATACAAACTAGAAGAAATCCTCTTCGTCTCTCACTGTAGCCAGCGCTACGATCTAGCTCCAACTCTTAACCTAGCTATAATAGCCTAGTTACTTCGCAGAGTAACTCACACTCTAGTATAACACTATTTAGATCTTCCAATGGAGCTCTTGTGTTTTATCTCTCTCGAAGGGGATAAAGCTTTTGTGTAAATGAGAGAAAGAAAAACAACGAATCAAATGAAGATGTTTAGGTTTGCTTGAAGACGTAAAAATGTTTCCGTATATGCTTGTGTATCTTCTCCTTCAATCATCATCTTCATTTATACTCTTCTATGGTGATGTCTTCTAGCTGTTGGAGAGATGACCGTTTGAAGAGGAATCTTCTTCTCCATGAAGATCGCTTCCTGTTTTGAGATGAAGTGGACGTTATAGATATTCAACTTCTGAGAACACGTCGATTCCTCAGCTCCTTAATCTTCTCGTTTTCTGTTGAACCGAACGAGAAGAAATCTTGACGCTTTTTGGTTTTAGAAAATCTTCTGAAAATATTCTCTAATCTTCGGTTGAAAAAGATCTTTCCTGAAATCTTTCTGTTGAGCAAATCATTTCTGAAAAATCTTCTTTGTATTTTGAATTCTTGTTTCGTGCAACTATATAACTTCAAGGCCTTTGAGATCGTCCCTTTGTATCACAATATCTTCCTTGTGACCTTGAATAATATTTCAAGGCCCTTGACGTTCATATCAAGGCCCTTGAAATCTTCGATAAGTCCTGCACTGAATTCAAACCAACCAAGCATCTAGAGAATATAATCAATACATTGTTAGTGTATCAAATTACTACATTTGTGTTAAATCTTCCATCATCAACACCTGTAAAACATTATAAACAAGGTGGAGTTTTCAAAGCATACATCTATTCTCTTCAATCTCACGTATCAACTTGTAATATACATACCCTTCACAAACACTCGAGATACAAGCCTTTCGACTTCTAAAAATACTGACATACAACTAACATCGATTACAAATACAACAACAAAATTCTTAGCCGACCTTCTAGCATAGCTAAATTCATACAACTATATACAATTACACATACATTATTCTAAACTAGATTCCTATATAGAAAACCCAAACCGACACTAGGGCTTACACACCAGCAAGATTCACCCAAACTAAACAATATCCCGTTCCTAAAATTGATCCAAAACACGGAAGAAACTCACCTACTGGATCAACCAAATCTGCAGAGGGGCGCAATTGAAGACTAGGATGATGCCGGAAGATGCAGCTCAATCAACGAGAGAAAACTTAGCCCGCAGTAGTCGAAGGCTAAACCGGCACCGGAGGTTGTAGTCCAACAACGAACATAACTCCAGCTTGTCCTTGGCGAGTGAGTGGACCGGTGATGGCGGGGGAGTCCAATCGACGACAACAATCATCTTCTTTGCGGCGGTGCTGAGACTGCGGCGGAACCTCTTGTTGAAGGACTAAAGCTGCAGAGAATCGTGCTCCCTGGCGTCGGGAAAGAGAAGGAACCGGAGGAGGGAAGGGCGCCTCCTCATTGGGGGTGAAACGCTCTCCTTGGTGGTAGGGATGAGTATCGATAAAAAAAGACAAGATAAGGAGATTGTGCGACTATAATAAATATAAACTTACAAGAAAATGCAATCGCATCACGGGTATAAGGTTTAACAAAAAATGGGATATAAATAACGGAATAATCTTCGAAGAAAGTAACAACAAACATGGATGCTTTCCATGGCTCATCACTTGTCAGGAAGTCATTTGGGCGAGTAACAAGAGCTTTCGTAATAGATATTTGAGTTCCGAAAAAATAACCACCACGAAGCATAGGTTTAGAGTAAAGAGAATTAAACCTCCCAGCATCAATTATAATCTATAAATGAAGATCGCTTTCTGGAATTGCAGGAGTATGAAGAAAAAGAATTTTTGGACAAACATCAACATTACATGTAAAAACGAACACAACCAAATGATAATGTTGGCTAAGACTAAAACGAGGTCCGAACCGAAAGAAAGATTATGGAGAAACGCCGGCCTTGATAAATTTTTTTTATTTTGGATATGGGTTTCGCAAGTGGTCTTTGTCTTTTATGGAAGAAATATCAACTTAAGGATGGAAAATTAAAATTTTCAAATCCTTTGACAAATGCCGTATAGTTAAACACACAAATACACACACACTTTGAAACTATGATCATATTCATCTACACCCCACCAAATGAATAAATGAAAAATGAGTTTTGGACGCAACTGATGATAGAAATGAGTGTTATAAGTCATCCAATGCTTGTGATTGGTGATTACAATGAATTGTTGGAACCACTAGATAAAAAGGAGGGGTGTCCCCCGCCAATAGCAAGTTTGAAAGATTACAACAATTCTCCTAGCATTTTAGTCTAGGTGACCTCCTCACTATAGATAATTATTTCACTTGTAAGAAGAGAAAAGAATGAGACGATAACACATACGAAAAACTAGACAGAGTAATGACGTCTTTCGAAGTTATTCAGGAATATCAAGGGTTACACAAGAAACCATGCATTTATAAATTCGGACCAGTGTATGATATTCATTCACCTTCAAAATATTCACGCAAACGTCAAGAATAAACCTTTCAGGTTTGAAGCAATCCAAAGACAAGATTGTGAGAATCTTATTAAACAAGCATGAAGAACACAATTCCCGGGCACTCATATGTTCAATCTCGTGACAAAGAAAAAATTATTCAAACAAAACTAAAACAGTGGAGTCGTGAAAAATTCGGAAATATCAATATACAACTACAAAATGTGGACGATGAACTCGAAGCTCTCCAAAAGAAAAGTTTTGCGTCTTTTGATCAACTAATAAATGATAAAATAAACAGACTAAATAGAAAAGTGAATGTCTGGTGGATTATCAACACAAATATTGAGTACAAAGATCGAAAATGAGGAATTTACAGTTTGGTGACAATGCAAGAACACAAAATTTCACCATAGAAAAGCAACAAGTAGAAGAAATAAAAAAAATCATTACAACAGTTACCAAAAATGATGGAATAATTGTGTCAAAAGAAAACGAAATCAATGATAAGTTCATGAAAGACTACAAACACCGTTTCAAGGCAACGGTAATTGACAAGACTAAACTCCGTAAGCAATTGGAAGTTATCCATGCAGAAATATGTGATATTGACAAGTCTGACCTATCACTACCTTTTTCCACAAAGGAAATTAAAGATGCCATGTTTGACATTGACACTGACAAATTGTTTGGACCTGACAGGATGCCAGTTGAGTTCTATCAGAAATATTGGTACATTATAGGACCGACAGTTACTAGGGCCGTCAAGAGCTTCTATAGAACCGGAAAAATTCTCAAACAAATCAATCATACTTTCATTTCCCTACTCCTTAAAGTAGATAACCCAACAACAACTGCCCACTACAGACCTATAAGCTTATGCTCAACGGTGTACAAAATTATCACCAAAATTCTGGCAAGAAGACTAAGCCTATTTTTACCCAAACTAATGCCCACTACAGAGTGCGTTCATTCAAAACAAAGCTATTCACGATAATGTACTCATCGCGCATGAAATATTCCATGGATTTAAAGAAAAAAAGAAAAATAAGGATTTGTGGCAATAAAACTAGATATGAAAAAAGCTTATGACAAAGTTGAATGAGAATTTTTGCAAGCTGTATTAGAAAAATTCAGTTTTGGAGAAAGATTTCGGAAGTGGATTTTCGAATGCATCTCAACAATCTCCTACTCCAGTCTAATTAATGACTTCCCTACCAACATTTTTGTTCCTCAGAGAGGTCTTCGTCAAGGTGACCCCTTATCCCCCCTACTCTTTAACCTGTGTGCGGAAGTACTAGCCAAAAATAAACAAGTGAAGGCAAATGAGAACCCTAGGTCTCAAAGCTTCCCGATCACAAAAAATGGAACAAGAATACCTTTTTTACCCTTTGCCGACAACATCATTATATTCACCAAGACGTCAATAGAAGCAAGCAACAAAATTATAACAATTCTTAATGACTATTGTGATATCTCAGACCAGATCATATACTACCACAAATGTATTTTTCAAACCACTACAAACATCGATCAAAGTATCAAAACAAGAATCCAAGGGCATCTTGGAATCAATGTCACGACTAACCTTGAACAATATCTTGGATGCCATATCATTAATGGTCGAGTAAATAAGGACATCTAATTCCGTTATCATAAAAACCAAACAACAACTTACTAGGTGGAAAACATCGTCACTATCATAAGAAGGTAGAATAATGCTAATAAAATCTAACCTCAACGCCAAACCAAGTTACCTAATGCAGACACTCGTGTTACCTACAAGCAGATGATATGAATAAAGCATTACAAATAAAGCTTTTGTTGAAAATTATTGTTGATCCGGATAATATTTTGGTAAAAATAGTCGAAGAAATATACCTTAAAGGCTCATGCTTATGGAACTACCAATGTGGGAAAATGCATCGTGACAATGGAAGAAATTATTAAAAATGAGAGAATATTTTGACAAAGGACTTAGATGGCGGATATGAGGCGGAAAAACAATTAGATTTTGGAAAGACAGACGGATCACCGAAAAACCGCTTCAGGATATCGCGACCAAGAAGGACTTGATAAATCGGAACGAATGTACCTTCACGTATATCATGAATAAACGTTGGAACTATCAACTATTAAATAGACTAAACACACTACTACCTACTAACATCATCGAAATAATAAAAAACTATAATCTCCCCATAAATGATATAAGAGATAGACTTTATTATGCGGAGAACGATGAAGGATGTTACGCAACTAAATCGGATATGAAGATGATACAAAACGGAAGGTGGGGGTCACCCCGGATAAAACATAGATATGGAATATGAACGTAATGCCCAAAATAAATAATTTTCTATGGAAACTAACACTAGATGGTCTGCCAATTAAGCAAAATCTTGACAGGCAAAGAATTCATGTCGTGATAAACTGTGAATTCTACAAACACCACACAGAAAGTTTCAATCATATATTCTTTCAATGTCCTTACATTTTACAAACAAACGACAATCAAAACATTTAATCCTTTTTACTGAACTACGACTTTCACAAATGGATTGTAGTAGATGCCCTCTCTGACCTTACAAGTTTAATGTCGGCTTCGGAGGTGACCTACCTTGTTGTCATTTGGTGGAGCATATGACTAGCTAGGAACCAAATTATATTTAAGAAAACAAAGACACCACAAAATCTCAAACAAATTGCCTTAAATAAGATCGCTAACTGGGAACAATCTAACAAAAATTTGAATAATAACAAAATCAAGAATATACAGCATAGAAGAAAAATGAAAAACATATAGTGAAAACGACCAAAAGATGGGTTTTTCAAACTTAATTTTGATGCATCGAAAAATTCTGAGAACCAATTTTCTTTTGGATACATCATTAAAAATCAATGTGCCGTTCAAGAAGCGGAAGATTCAACGCTGACTCTGTACTAGAAGTAGAAGCGTTCGCTCTTCGGGAGGGCCTACAAAAGGCCAAAAAATTTGGAGTTACTTTCATTGAGATCGAATGCGACAACTTGATGCTTATCAATGCGATCAACCGACTATGGAAACCTCCATGGGAAATGGATATGAACGTCACTAACATCACAAACATGATCTCGGGATTTACTAAATCTTCCATCCAACATGTTTTCAGGAAAATCAGTACGGTCGCGGACAAGATTTCCATGCATGGGATCAGTCACATGTTGGATGTCGATGCTATTCCAGAAGATGTTCAATACCTCATCTTCAAGGATGCCTTAGGTCCATCAGTTTCAAGAAACTGATCTGCCTATTACTCTTACTGATGCGGGGTTGATGCCGCAATTCCCGATCTAGATTGAAATTCCTCGACAAAATCAAATCTCGGTTAAATCAATGAAATCTCGAGCGAGATTTAATGAAAAACAAACCGAGATTTATCAAAAATCAGAATGTGGAATAGTGAATGATATGGAAAGATAAGAAGATGATTGATGGAATGAAATACGATAAATATAGGAAGGTATGAACAAAGATATTCCTGCAAAGAACTTTGATCAATTATGTGTTAAAACCCCTTAACGAAGTGCTTACCCTAACCCTCACTTCTTTAACTTTATACAATTCTTCTAAGTAAGACAAGCACAAGGAGGGACTAGTATTGACTAGTGACACCAACCTTCAAAAAGATTAGCACACAAGCACAATCTTGCAAGGACTTCACAACGATTCTATCAAAGACTCTCTCTCTTTTGATTGAATAGGCATGAATAAAACACAAACTTCATAAACGAAGCTATGAGTTCACACAATATTGTGGCAACATTAATCCAATCAAATCTCTCTAAAAATCTCTCCTTCTAAGGCTATTTATAAGATAGACTTTCCTATTTAAACTAGGAGATATATCTTTAAAAGATAATTTAGGAAATATGTCTTTTTACGATAATCTAAAAATAATCCTACAAAGATAGGATTGAAACTAACAATTACCTTAAAGAATGTTTAAGAGCTAATAAAATAATATAGATAGTTTTTCAAAAATAAAAGATCTTTGTCAGATCTTCTAGCGCGCACCAAGAACAAAATCTCGGCCGAGATTTCGTGCTGTTGGCCGTGGTTTTGCATCTTATATGCAATCTTCCACTCTCTCGGATCCTCCCATGTTCGGAGCTTGCAAGCAACCTTCCCTTGAGTATCTCCTGCTCTTGGATTAGTGAGAGGTCCATGTAATGTAGGTGCTATCAAAGATGTTCCCACATCATACTCCCTTCTTGAAAATGATTCGACCTCGAATCATAGTCTTGCGTATCACCAATCACACAATGACTCAAGTATGGTAGCTTTTGGACTTGATCAACTCTATGGGATATCCACTTCTCCTTCCTCTTCTATTCTTTCTTGCCATGTACAAGAATTTGTACATTTCTCGATACAAACGGATTCGGATTGTCGAACAGTTCATACTCCAAGTTCCTTGGCTCTCCTTGAAGGTCTCTAGAACTTTGTAACACTCAAGGCATGAAAATTTTCATCATATTATGCAACAGTAGCAAATCTCGGGCTGTCTCCACAAATCTCAAGCGAGATTTCTTAGATAAGGCCGAGATTTTCACTGTGACTCCATAATTCGTTTCAGATGATGAAAACTGAATGTATTCTTGGAGCTTTCATTCTCCTAGCTTCAACCAAGCTCGATCTCCTGGTTCAAATGGCATTTCCTTGCGGATTTGAGGATCTCTATTCGCAACTACTTCCCGTTTTCCCTCTAGCTTTGTACATGAGTTCTTATAGATCTTTGTGACAATGTCCTCTTGTTTTTCTGCAATCACAAATACTCGCTCCACTAAAAGTAACGATATAAGATCAAAGAAATTTAGAGTGAATATCTTAGTCACAAAGTCATCATAGTTTAAAGCTAAATATGGATCACAACTCTTGGAGTAAGCACAACTAATAGGAGATAACAATATAATGTCAAAGGTATAGTTACTCCCCTTCTTTTCTTTAGCTAACTCCTTGATGACGTGATTTACGACACTAGATTAGGCACTCTTTTAGGTAGTTTTTACATTCATTCATGCATGGTTTTTCACATGTTCGGGACGTTTTATGCTTTATCAAGTCATATCGTCGGGATAGCCGTCTACACGAGCATTTGCCGGTTTTGTAGGTATTTTGGGGACCTTTCATGCATTATTGATCATATCCGAGGATCAAGCCTCGTGACGGCCCGGATTCAAGGTTCCAATTGAGCAAGCATGCAGAAAAGAAGAAGAAATTGACCTTAGTTGGTTCGAGCCATGCACCGGCTTGTGTTTAGGCATAATTTTAGCCATGCAGCCCTTCATCTCGGTCCAACCCTCACCCATCTCGGCCGATATGCTTTATGGACCATCCGAGATCGTTCACTGGTCCCCCACGACACTTGGCACACTCCTCTTCCAGCCCACGATTTTCTCTCCCATGATGGAGAAGAAGTGTTATATTGCAGGTTGCTCACAATGTTGCAGGGAATCCCCACTTCCATTCTCACTTTGTTCCTAATTTTGAATCTTGTTGGGAAAGCCATAGAGTGGAGAAGATAAGAGAAGAAAGACTCCATTGAAGGGAAGAAGAAGAACACACATTTTCATAGTCATATAGCGAGTTTTTGAGAGTCTTGTAGTGAGGAAAGTTAAAGGGATTGTTGAGCTCGTTTTGAAGCTACTCTTGGATGGTAGTAAGCTTATTATAAACTTATTATTCAGCTTGTTCTTGGTTTATATTGCCTCTCTTACCTTCATCTAGCTATGGCATGCATGTTTGTTGTTTTGATCATGAATGAACTTAAGATGATAGTTATTGGCTAAGTAGCATGTGATTCTAGGGAGAAGGATGAAAGGTTATGGCTAGGATAATGATAGAATTGGACTTAGATGTATCTTAGGATAGTTGCTTGCTCGAAATACCTAGCTCAGTTTGCAAAATTTCAGCCTGTTCTTCATCCATTTCGGCGAAGATGTTCTTGATCCACTTGAGATGTGTGAACTGTTGTTCCTATAGTGTTATATCTTCATGTTAGGGAGTTTGAGAGTTGAAATTCTAGTGTTTGCTGAGCCTAATCTAGCATTAGGGTGACCTATGTTAGTAACTAGGTGAGGGATGAGACTTACCCGGTAAATCCCGCTCTTTGGTATAGAAGATTACAAGCATTAGGTAGTAGTGAGCCTCAACAACCGCTATTAGATTGAGTGTGCTAGGATTGTTGTTTAGGACTTGCCCTTCCAAGACTTACCCGGTAAGGAGAGGTTTGACCCCTAGATAGCAATCCGGTTTGTGTAGAATTCCCAACCTTAGGTTCCTAGAGACTTACCCGGTAATAGGACCTTGGGTGCGGGACTAGTGGACCATGAGACATACCCGGTGATTGATCCCATTAAAGAAACATTCCTTCCCAACATACCGCAACTTGTTCCTAGGTTGATTAGATGCTTGAGTCCTTGCCATAACCGGAAATCCGAATCTCTAGAATCCGCTTTCTATACATTGATCTTATATCTTGTGTTTGCTTTGTCGTTTAGTTGACATTGTTGTTTTGATTGTGATCTTTGATTGATCACCATAAACCCATCTAAAACATATGATTTTCATTTCTGTATTTCCATCTCTTTTCTCATCTTAGACCTTTACTATCTTCGATCATTGCACGGTTTAATCTCACCTCGGTGTTTGTGTTCGACCTCGAAATGCTTTCTTTTCTATTTTGTGATCCGTACACTGCGGGTTGGTTAGGTGTTTAGGATTTTAGTTCGAGTTTATAAATTTAAGACTTTGTGTGCATGATTTGTGCGAACAAGTTCTTGACATTCTTGCCTCGGATTTGCTTAGCATCGGTTCCTAAAAACACCACAACACTCCTCAAATATGTTCATGCTAAGGTCTTTTTATGGAGTTTTCTCCCACATGAATAACTCTCGATAACAACTTCTAGGAACGATGTCAATGGGTGGAGGCTCCTTATATAACTCTTCCTCAAGGCCAAAAAAACCTTGAAGGGTTGGGGTGTGGATCTGCAGATTGTAACTGAACCAATCTACGACAACAAACAATCTCGGGTAGGAATCTCGGCCGAGATTTGTGAAACTAGGCTGAGATTTCTCTCCTGGAGTGAAAAATTGCTTTCCTATGCCGAGGTTTCGTCCTTATTAGGGTAGAATTTCCTTCACCGAACTCCTCCGGCATTCTTGGCTCATAAACTGTATGTATATCCTTCTTCTTGATATCCGCAACTTGGAATCCTACAATAGAACTCACTCGCTTCTTTGTAGACAACGGTGCAAAGGTTATCAAGATTTGGAAGAAACAATTTATCAACAAAGTCATGGTAGTGCAAAGTATAAAACACTCTATGCAACCTCAAACTTTCATTAACAATCTCATGCGTAACATACTTCCTATTGGAATCTAACAATGCCACAACTAGACAAGGCACCATACAATTCTCTTCTAACTTAATCCTAGGGGTGTTGGGCCACTCTATGTCCTCTACTAAAGGAACCACAATAGGCATTTCCCTAGGTATCGATTCTTGAATCCAAGCTAAAGGACAATCTAAAGATGAATGCAATAACGAAGAAATAGTATCATCATCAACAAAATTAACACACTCTAATTCAGATTTACCCACATATACTTCAAGATCATTCCTAGCATGCTCATGCATATTGTAATCAATATCAATCATATTATGCTTATGCACATCACACTCAATAGCATCATCTAAAACACGATCATGTATATAGAAGTCACTTGCATCTATGTCATGCTCATCATCATCATCATCAAATTTATTATCTAAACTATTATGAGTATCCATACTAATCCTAGCATGTGACTTGTTCGCTCTCAGACGTGTGTGAAATATGAACCAAAATAAGTTTTAAATTTATACTAGAAATAAAAGCCAAGCAAATAAGCAAACCCGTAGTGTACGGATCAATCACAACAAAAACAAATACTTCAGGGTCGATCACAGGGACTATTGGTTTAGTAACAAATCAATCTGGATAGACAATTGCAAGTATCAATGACTGAAAAGAACAAAAAACAATGATATGAATATATGATAATCGGGAAAGTGTAGAATCTAGAGATCAAGGTATCTAATTGTGATTTTCAATTCAAGACTTCTAAAGATCTATGAACAAACTTGGGATCCAAAGGAAAGGTGTTTCTAAGGTGGGAAATATCGCCGGGGGGGGGGGAGGCTCACTAGCCAATGTCCCAAACCAAAGCTTCTATCACCGGGTAAGTATCAAGGATTCAAGGAAAGGAACTATAATCTCAAACCAACCACTCAACCTAAGGGAATATAACTAACCTTTACCGGGTAAGTTTCAGGCTAACTCACAAAGGCAAGAAGAAGACACACTCAAACCTAATAAAGGATAAACCTTTATTACCTAGAACTCATCATCTTTGGAAACCAAGAAAGGAAATCACCGGGTAAGTCTTATCCCAAGCTTGCATATAAGCTTGAAAGGCTTAACAAGGCTAGGATTTGGGCAATCTATAACCTAGGCTTAAGGATATAACATAAACGGAACAACAGAAGAAACCATGGGTTGTTCTAGCTCAAATCTCGGCCGAGATTCCTGAAAAGTAGACCGAGATTCGTATATGGGAAGATAAAAACAACGCTAAGGGTCCAATCTAAACTTAAGGCTCATTCTATCATCATCTAAACTGCAACCATCAACCAATCACCTTAGAATCGTAAGGATTTTAGCCAACAACACACATATACAAATCAAGATAGATATATGAAATCAAGAAACTCATAAACCAAAAAGAAAAGGGATAAATACTTAGCAAGGTGTCCTCAATAATTAAAACTGAAGCGTAAGCAATAAAAAATATCTAATCATGTGTTCAAAAGCAATAGAATCTAAAAAACTAAGTATTCTCTCCAAGAATCTTCACAATCTCTCTCTCAATCCTCAATGTTGTTTTAACTAACAGTGTAATCTCTTAATGTGTCGTCCTTCCGGTGTGTCAAGCCGTGTAAAAAACGTGTTCGATCCTCTTTAAAAAACGTCTCCCTTTTGATGTTGCAGCTATGATATCTTATAGAAGGACCTAAGGTTTGAAGTTAGCATTTTGGGCCATTATGCATTAAATCTCGGTTGAGCCCGTTAACAATCTCGGCCGAGATTTCCATGCATGAACCGAGATTTGTATTATGTTGTGTGTTTCCCTTAGCTCCTTGCTTGTATCTTTTTGATGATGACCCTTTGTTCCCCTTTGTGTTCCATAATTCTTCCTATGTGATCCACATTGATGCCTTATGCATGTATATTTCATTTCCGCTCCAAAATGTGTCAATTTACCTACAATTGTAACAAAACTATGTGTGTCTATGTCTATGCATGCATGCAAAAAAAAGAGGAAAAACTACCTATATGAGTGTCTATACTAAGGTCATAATTCATGCCATCAAAATATCCCATACTTGCCTCTTGCTTGTTCCCAAACAAAGTTCAAACTTAAGATACAAGATGATATGGATTATGAATATGCAAAAACAAGGAAAAACTACAATATTCTTGGTTGTGCTTCTATTCATAGATCACCCTCAAAGAATTACTTCATAGGTAATGATAATCAATATATGTTAAAAAGAGATACATTATGGAAAGGATAATCACACTTTACATCGAAAAATCACAACATGCATAATAACTTACAATATATCAAAATCAATAATGAGGTATCCAATTAAATCACAAATCAAAACACATGTGCAATAAGGTCTTAAAGGATTTTCAAGAAAAAGGACAAGAAACGTGTTATGGGTGGGATGTATATAGGATATGATGGAAATCCAGGAAAAAGGAAAAAACTCCACAACATTAATAACTTCACAACACATCCAACAAATATAAGCACTTCATACATTTTTTTTTAACTTTTCATTTGAGAACATGGCATATGTGCACAATAGCCGAAACCTTGAAGATCGACAAGCCTCATTTTTACGAGATGCCTCAAACCAGATGCACATACCATGACTCGTTAGGACTATCGATCAATCAGACTTTGGCAAGATCCAAACATCCGGCTATGTGAATGGTACCGAGTTACTCATTATCATGATCAACGTCCCCAAACCTATTTTTTCAACACATAACACACTTCACTTCACTTTTCAACTTCACCATAAACATCGCTTTTCACTAATATGCTTCCTAATTCCTAGATAGGTAAAGAAGGGGCAAATATACAATATAAGAGGTGCTAATGCATGATTAAGATGAAGAAAGAAAATAAAATCGAATTGTTTTAATCATTCCAAAAAGATATGTAAGAACTTATCATGTGGTTTCAACCTTCAACACTCAACATGATTTAGATAAAAGAAAATTACCATTCATGCATAAAATTCTAGCAAAGTATTCAAATCCCACATATGTCATAAATCAATTCAAACATATAAAAAACATCATAGCTATTCCACAAACATTATCATCATAGAGCCATTATCCATCCTAGAATCACAATTTTTTTGAAAAAATTTTTCAATTTTTTTAATTGGATTTTCAAAAACATATATATGCAAAACATAAAAGAAACGTGTGACATAAACATAAAAATGCAATGCAATGCGATAAACATAAAAGAGCAAATGTATCACAATATTATTATTTATTACAAACAATCCACCCCATACTTAATATAAACATTGTCTCCAATGGGAATAAAAAGAAAAAAAGAGAGAAAAACTCACAATAAACGAATAAAGTCTTAAATTTATACTTGAAATAAAAGCCTGAACAAATAAGCGAACCAACAGTGTACGAATCAATTATAGCAAAAGCAAATATTCCAAGGTCGAACACAAGGATGAAGGTGAAATCAATAGGTAAACAATCAAAAATAGAATAGACCTCGCAAATAAGCAAAAAGCAATAAAGATGATGAAGAGAAACTCTATAACAAATGAAGTAAAGCAAATACAAGATATGATATATGATAATTGGGGAACTGCAGATTCTAGAGATCAAGGTATTCGGTTGTGGTTTTTGATTCAAGACTTCTGAAGATCTATGGACAGAGTTGAGATCATTAAGGAAAGGTGTTTTTAAGGTGGGGAAGTGTAACACCCCAAGTTTTGGGAACTCGAAGCGTTACGGGCTAAGACCTCACAATGGGTCCCGACCCTCAAAGTAGCAACGATAACATCGGATCTTACAACAAGACACAAATAAATGAAAACCAAAGCTGTTATAAAAATCAAAGGAACAATGAAGGAAAACGTCAAAGAATCGCAACCGGGTTCAAAACAAAAGGGAAAGAACAACAACTGAAATAAAAACCCGATCCCGTCCTATAATGTACGGGAACCCTAGCTGACCACACCATCCGGATCACTCAGAGGCATCTCTAAACTACGGAACGTCTACAACATCGGTATAAACCGTTAGCTAACATTCTAGATATCGGAAAGACAGTAAATGCACAAACACACATAAGGTAATATAAACATATAGCATATTATCACTCAACCGGTTATTATCTTTCATTACGTTATCCATTACTAATTCAACTTCTTTTGTCACACCCGATTCTCCCGAAACTCGCCTCCACTTCCGTATGCCGACAAGAATAGATCAGTACGATCCATTAACTGTGGGCCTGGGTCGCAAGAGCACCTCCTAGTCTCCTGTAGAACTAGACAAGTGGTCACCGTGTGGTTATCATACACTTGTGCGAATTACGGTTATAACGGCCAATTCTAATCCGGTTATCCGTTATAACGATAAAGATAAACAAACACCACCAATACGGTCAAACCAGTATACGGAACGCAGCTAAGTAAGTCCAAGAGACTTACCTCACTCGAAGGTAAACTCAAAGGTCATCAACAACTCAGTTTCCCGAAGGAAAGGAAAGAATGTCTGCTTAAACAAGGCATAACGCATCAGGAACAAAACGATTGCTAGAAGTCTTTAAATTCTAGTCTCCATGATCTCTAAGAGAACTCCACAAGCTAGGATCACAAACTCTAGCCTTAAAAATCACCAAGGGTCAACAACAACCAACAAGTTCGCTCCAAATGGTTTGTGCAAGCTTTAAATTTATATTCCAAGAAATATGCTTAAAACAAGGATGCGAACCCGCAGTGTACGGATCAATTATAGTAAAAAGCAAGAATTTCGGGGTGTCGATCTCAGGGACTTAGGTGAAACTAAGCAAGTATAGGTTGTCAATGCAACTAATAACCACAAAAGCAATTAAAGCAATCAAAAGATGATAATAAGGTCAAATAAGAGAATAATGCAAATTATAGGGATTAAAGCGTCTAGTTGTGGTTCCAACTCAAGATCTCAAGATAAGCGGACAAAGCTGAGATTTTTGCTAAGGGAAGGTGTTTCTAAAGTGGAATAGATTACCGGGTAAGTCTCACTACTCACTATCCCAGACCAAAGCTCCTATTACCGGGTAAGTCTCAAGGTACTAAGGAAAAAAACTATAATCTCAAACCAACACACCATCTAAGGGAATAGAATCAACCTTTACCGGGTAAGTGTCATGCTAACTCACAAAGATGGGATGAATGACACACTCAAACCCCAATAAAGGATAAACCTTCATTACCTACACTTATGATCATGGGTAAACAAACTAAGGAATCACCGGGTAAGTCTCATCCTAGGATTGCATTGAACCAGGAAAGGTGTAATAAGAATAGGATTTGGCAAACTTAGAACACTTAACTCTCAATTTCGGATCAGAAAAGGTCACCTCGGTCAGTCAAGTTCCACCTCGGCCGAGATGTTCATCGACTAAGCGAGACACTCTAGAGTTAAGGTTAAAGACTCGAGCTTTCAGGGTCCTTATGGGATTAAGATATTCTATCATTGTCTTTCCCACAAATTTCAGCCAATCACCCTAGAACCGCACAAGGAATTTAGCCACTCATCATCATGATAACAATAATCAAATAAAAGGGAAAGGAATGAATATTTGAACACAAAAACCTTAAGAACAAGGCTTCAATAACTGAATCAAATAATCACAAATCAACGTTCCTTGAATCACAAATCAAACAAGACAATGAACCAAAAAGGAATCTAAGAGAATCTTACAAACTCCTTCAAAAGCTATCTCAAAACTATCAATCTTCCTTCCTTCAATCTTCAAAGCTTCCTTCAAACTTCCAGAAAATCTTCTTAATTGCTGTGTATTCTCCGCCTCCAAGCATGTGGTGATGCTGAATTATGGAAAATCCAACCCTTTTTATAGGAGAATTATCTTCCAAAGATAATAATATCTTAAAAAGATAATTTTCTATAAAATATATTATATCTCTAAAATAGATATCCCAAATATATGATCTTCCTTCCAGAAATCCAGCCCAAAAATATAAGATATCTTCCTTCCAAAAATAAAAGATCTCAGCCAAAAGATATGATCTCGCCGGCGCCAAGGTGTTTGCCTCGGTCGGGACGCTCCTCAAGATCACCTCGGTCGAGGTGATACTGTAGCTGACCGAGGTGAATCTCAACTGAATGTGAAATCTCTCAAATCTGGTCCAAAGTAAATCTTCTTCATTAATTCCTTGCTTCCCGAGTTCTTCTTTATGCTCCAAAATGTAGCTCCTATGACTCCTTTGCTCCTTCGCTCCATTTCGATCCAAAATGTGCCATTTTACCTAAGATTACAATGAAACTTGGTGTAGACCTCGATTCCCATAAAGGTAGATAAAACGACAATATAATCACATAACTGCTCGATGTCCAGAACTGCTCGATGTCGATCCATCCAATCCATGCCCAAAATAACTTTTTCGTCATGTACTTAGTACATGAAGAAGTTATTCTGGGCATGGATTGGATGGATCGACATCGAGCAGTTTTGGACATCGGCAAGAGGACAGTGACAGTAGCTATAGATGCAGGCCATGCTGAGATTTTCCGAGGATGGGATCTCGGAAAGACTGGTACAGTTATCAATGCAGTTTGAGCTGCGAGGCTTATCAGTCAGGGATGTGAGGCTTTTTGGTGCTATACCATGAAGGATAGTACTAGTCCATCTTTGGAGGAGACTCTAGTAGCTTGCGAGTTTGTTGACGTCTTTGGAGAACCAGCACGTTTACCTCCACAACGGAGTGTAGACTTTGGCATTGATCTAGAGCCCGGTACGAGACCGATGTCTAAGGCTCCATACCGCATGACGCCTATCGAGATGCTTGAGTTGAAGAAGCAGCTTGAGGAGTTAGCAGAGAAGGGCTTCATCCGCCCTAGTGTATCTCCTTGGGGTGCACCAATTCTCTTCGTCAGGAAGATGGATGGGTCAATGAGGTTATGTATCGACTACCGAGAACTGAACAAGGTGACGATCAAGAACAAGTACCCATTGCCCCGTATTGATGATCTTTTGGATCAGTTACATGGAACTTCAGTGTTTTCGAGGATCGATTTGAGATCAGGATATCATCAGCTGAGGGTGAGAGAGCAGGACGTAGCTAAGACATCATTTCGGACTAGATATGGACACTACGAGTTTGTAGTGATGCCATTCGGGCTTACGAACGCGCCCGCAGTCTTCATGGAGTTGATGAACAACATCTTCATCGACTTTCTAGACCAGTTTGTGGTTGTCTTCATCGACGACATTCTGGTTTACTCTCGTAGTAAGGAGGAGCATGCATGACACTTGAGGATTGTTCTTCAGGTCTTATATGATAGAGAGTTGTACGCCAAGCTCTCTAAGTGCGAGTTTTGGATGTCCGAGGTAGCATTTCTTGGTCACATTGTTTCAGTTGAAGGGATCAAGGTAGATTCGGCAAAAATCGAGTCAGTAGCATCTTGGCCGCCACCTAAGAACATTAAGGAGGTCCGCAACTTCTTAGGATTGGCGGGCTACTACCGGCGTTTTGTTGAGGGCTTTTCAGTAATCGCCCGACCGCTCACTTCCTTGCTACGAAAGTCTACGAGGTTCGTATGGTTGGAGCAGTGCCTGTAGAGCTTCGAGGAGCTGAAGAAGAGGTTGATCTCTGCTCCTATTCTAGCTCAGCCAGAGGGCATTGAGGATTTTGTGGTTTACAGCGACGCATCCAAGCTAGGCTTGGGATGTGTTTTGATGCAGAGGGGAAAGGTGATTGCTTATGCGTCTCGACAGTTAAAGACGTACGAGGAGAATTACCCTACCCATGACCTTGAGTTGGCTGCTGTTGTTCATGCTTTGAAGATTTGGAGACATTATCTATACGGAGCTACGTGTCAGATTTTCACAGATCATAAGAGTGTGAAGTACATATTCATTCAGCGGGAGTTGAACAACCGCCAGCTGTTCGCTACTTAGCGTGCGTGCAAATAAGTCTTAAATTTATAAAACTAGAAATCAAGCAAGCGAATCCGCAGTGTACGGATCGGCATAGTAAAGCAAGAATTCCAGAGTATCGAACACAGGGATTTGGGGGGAACAAATTCAATTATAAAGTTGTCAAGCAATAAAAGGTAAAGCTTTGCAAATATATTGGGAAAACAAAAACCCTAAAGATCCAGGTATCTAATTGTGGCAATCGATTCAAGATATACTAAAGAACTAAGGACAGAGTTAAGAGTTGCAAAGGTATACTAAGGTAAAGCAATGTGCGGTGAAGTTCCAAGGCTTTATATGACTTATCTAAAGACACTCTCTATAAAGGTTGTTGAGGCTTCAGTATAGAAAGGATCTAAAGACAATAATTAATATCAAATACCCAAACTTGCAACCCAAGGATCAAGACTAACTAAACCGATTTAGGTTGTGACACTCAAAATCGAAGTAGAGGTTGTTGAGGCTTCACTACTACCTAGAAAAGGATAAACATAGACTAGATTAAAGCTAATCTTTAACCTTGGATCAAAGTAAAAGCAAAGTTCGTAAACTAATGTAAATTACGGGCAGATCTTGAGTTCCACGGCCGTGGAACCTCAAGAACATGCCGTGATTTTGGTTCGTCGGCGAATCTCTCTAACTCTCAGGGTCCAATCTGTTTACGATCGATCTATCATCATCTAAGCCACAACTATCAACCCTTCACCTTAGAATTGCTAAAGGGTTTTAGCCAACAACAGTCATTATGATATCAAATTCAAGTTTAAGCAGAATGAAAGATGAAAACCTTCGAAAACCTTCAATAAATTTCAAATCAATCTCAAATCCACAAACAAGGGTAATAATGTATAACAGATTTGAAATAACACAAACCAATAACAATCCTTGATAAGAACGAAGAGTGGGATGTCAATCCGTCTTCTAATCAAACCTAGGAATAAAAGGCGTAACTTCCGCCACACACAACTTCCAAATCTTCAAGCCTTCGTAAATCTCCGTTGCAAAAATGCAATTCTCCGCACGTCCAATGAAACCCTAGGAACGTGTAAGTGAGCGTAAGCGAAGGTGCCGAATTCTCCCTCCTTCAGCCCTTTTATAAGGAAGGATAAAATAACCGTCCGGCCCATATGCGTAAACAATGTGTCCATATTTTATTCGTCAAAAGATTGTCTAAATCACGGTTTCATGGAGTTCCACGGCCGTGGTTTAGAGCGTGGAAGTGGATTACGGTTCTTCACAACTTCCACGACCGTACTTTATACCGTGTAACTCTCTGGAATGCTCCACGTTCATGTTGCCAAGATCCACGGACGTGGTTTTGGGCGTGGACTTCTCTACGGCCGTATTTTAGAGTGTGGAAGTGTAAATTGCTCGTAGTTTCCTTTGTGTCGTGCCATTCCTCCTCCTAGCGTCTCCCTTGGCTTTCTTTGATGTGTCCTCAATCCTTGGATGTGCTCAATTCATCTCCTTCCTCTCTTAATTGGTTGAGTTTTAGCTCTTATTCACCTATAATCAACACAAAGCTTATGTAAATCTCTATATCGATAATGTAGATAAACTAGCTAACAATTGCTTCAATGCCTTACCAATGAACACTATAATGAGTGAAAAACTACTAGAAAGAGTGTCTAGAATATCGCAATATTTCATGCTAACAAAATACCCCATACTTGTCACTTGCTTGTCCCCAAGCAAGGTCTTTCAAAAGGTTTAGAACTCAAGTTAGGATGAAATATGCATGCAATCTCAAAAACAAAACATCTTTTAGGTAAATGCGCTTCTAGTCAATAGATCATTCTAAACCTTGTTTCATTCATTCACGAGACTCTCATATACATAAGCAAAGAATAAAGAGAAAGGAAACATCGTAAATTGATCAAACTTCAATGTAAGCATCATAACCTTCAAACATTATCAACATCAAACATAAGAAACTTCAATTTAGATCACCAAGTCATATAACATTCTCTTGATCTTAAGGACTTTCAAATAAGGTCTAGAATGCGGAAAGGAAGGGAAAACTATAAGGAAGGTGGTGCATGAATCCGGGAAAATGGACAACTAACTCTTTTCTTTTTCTTTTGCGGTTTTGCAACACTTTCAACTTGGAGCTTTGCTCTCTTCTTTTCACATTATTTTTCGACTTTACTTTTGGAGTTATGGACAGAGGTGCACAAAAACCGAAGCCTAGGAGATTGGCGGTTCTCAATTTTGTGAGATACCTCAAACCCTTCATGCACATACCATAATCCGTTAGGAATATCGCTCAATCTAACTTTGGCAAGACACAAACACCCGGCTATGTGAATGGTGCCGAGTTACTCATCGTCATGATTGACTTCCCCAAACCTACAATTTCTTTCTATTCTTTGAATGCAAAATTTTGCTTTCATGGCCCTCCCACATCAAACATGCCAAATATCAATTCCTCCAAATTCCCGTATAGGTAAGGGAGACCATTATTTCATTGAGGGGCTAAATGATCAAAGAAAGACGAAAGAAAATCGAATTGCCTTAATCATTTCAACAAGAAGTTTAAGAACTTATCATGTGATTTCAACCTTGATTTCTCAATATGATTTAGATAAAACTTTTCACATTATGAAACTTGCAAGAGAGGAATAATCAACACATTCAATTTCTTTTCAATTCATTATTTGTTTAGACATACAATTGTCATCAAAAACTCAATTCACAAGTAGTGATTATCATAGAAATCATCTCCATTCTTAGAAGCACAAAATTTTCAAAATTTTTCGATTTTTATGGGTTTTTCAAAAGCTTTTTCATGCAATGCGATAATGAAACGTGTAACAATGGAATGAAACATGCAAAGTGTTCTCAATCAAGGCAAGCAAAAGTGAGTAGAGTTATTACAAACGATAGTCACGCCTCACCCCATACTTGAGACAAACATTGTCCCTAATGTTCAAAAAGAAATCAAGAAAAGAAAGAAAGAAAATGAACTCACAAGACGGCGGTGGAGTGGCTAATGCTACGATCATCCATGGTCATCACTGAGGAGCTGGTGGTGGTGGAAACGGGAAGAAGCCGGGGTCGTAGTTCCGCCCAAACTGCTGGCGGTAGATGTCTCTCGTCATCCTATCATGTGCATCGGCTCGTGCATCCCTAGTGTCCTGCCGGATCTCCAAAGCACCGACTCTCCTGGAAAGGTCAGTGGCCCACTCCGGTAGCTGCTCGTACCACTCCGGCGCCTGACTATACCAAGCTGGTGCATCTGATGGTTCTGGTGCAGGTGGTGGCTGTGCATGCCAAGTCGGTGGAGCTCCCATCCACTCCAGCTGCGTGCTATTCCAATCGGGAGGGGTCGCCATCCATGTCGGCCTCTCACTCACGCTGGCACGGCGAGAGGAAGAACCGGAAGCTCTAGCAGGGTGGGGGGACTGCCTAGGGAGGTCGGGAAATGTGTCCGGATGATCCGGAAAACTGCCAAAGTCGTGCTCCTCACCTCCTCCCTCAAAACTGTCATCCCCTCTCATCTCCTCTTCATCTGCAGCTGGCATCTCTAGGGGAATATACGGAGGTGCTACCAATCTATTCGCATGCATAGCAGCGAATGTCTCCTTCCAGTTATGGCGTCCAACCATAATGGAATACTCGGGAAGCCATGTAACACCTCTACCTCCTCTACCCTCCCAAGGTATGGCAGCGGTAGGTGGACCTCTATGCCTAGGAAAGATAATACCTCTAGTCATGAGGCTCTGAAGTCCTAGAGGTCTAGCCGCTATCCTAGTGCACGCGGAGAAGTCAATACCCAGCTGTCTAGCAAGGTGGGTGACCATCCCACCATATCCAATATTGCCGGCCCTCTTGTTCTTTAGCTTACTCATGGTTGAAGCTAAGAGGGTGGCACAGTCAGCCGGCCTACCATGCAGCATACAGTACAACAGAAACAACTCATCAGTCTTGATTTTCTGAGGAGTCTCAGTCCTAGGGAAGAGACACTCAGAAAGTACTCGGTGGGCTATCTTCAAGGCTAAGTGATAAATCAACTTAGCCTTGGTATCAGCAGGTTGCCAGCGGTCCTCGCTAGCATATACCATGGCAATGTCCTCCCAAAAATCCTTGGCGTACACGCCACTAGGAAATCGACCATTGAAGGTCTCATGGAACCCAAAGAAGGCTCCAAACTCTCGGATCGAAAACTCATAGTTCCTCTCCATCAGCCTGAAAGAAACTGTCCTATCCACATGACTATGCTCAAAAGAGATCACAAACTCTCTAGTGATCTCCTCATACGCATCTTCCCGAATGGCGGAGAAGATGATCAAGCCTACCCTGTCTAACAACCAAGTAAGATCGCCTACCACATTCAGTGGCTCTAACTCCTCAAGTAGCAAATATCGTGGTCCTATGACTGGTCTCTTATCGATCCTCTCTAAGGCATCGAGGTAATCCTCATGAATCTTAGGAATTCTAGGGGGTGGGGGTGATGGTGGCTCACTAGGAGGTATTTGGGAGGAGGAGGAAGCATTACCTTTCCTTTTCTTATTCCTATTGGACATTCTCCTAACCAAATCCATATTCAGTCAAAAATCACGGCCTATTCTTCAATTTCCACGGCCGTGGAATGCCTAGTGACCGTGGTTCGGCTCGTAATTTCTCAAAATCCACTCAATCAACACCAAAATCAACAGACAGCAGCCCTAGACTAATTCCAATCCAGTTCCAATCAGTTCTCCTAGAAATTCTTGCGAAAACTGAATCAAATCGATAAAGTGAGAGAAGAGAAGAAAAACCTATGTTTTGGATTTTTAAAATCCAAATTCCGTCTTCTCCGGTGATTTTCCACTCGAATTGTTTCTTGGATCTTGTAGGTGGTTGAATTTGCTTCACTTTTGGTCAAAGAATCGTTCGAAACGATTAACGAACGGAGATTTGAGAGAGGGGGATCAAACCGGCGATTTTGGGCGTGGAATTGGGGATTTTTAGTGTTCTTTGTGAAGAGACGTGGTTTATATAGTAACCGTAAAATTTTTGGAAAATTACGGTCACTCGGGGGTTTCCACGGCCGTGGAAATGTACGGAACCGTGGTTTTGGTGATTTTTCTCAGGCTTTTGCAAATTACGGTCACTGTAGCTGTCACGGCCGTGGTTTTGGCCGTGGAACTCTCTGTA
Source organism: Fagopyrum homotropicum (assembly GCA_033239125.1). Taxonomy (NCBI): domain Eukaryota; kingdom Viridiplantae; phylum Streptophyta; class Magnoliopsida; order Caryophyllales; family Polygonaceae; genus Fagopyrum; species Fagopyrum homotropicum. The sequence goes on along the minus strand of BSWB01000006.1, from coordinate 105,962,898 downwards.
AGGTGCCAAAGTCCAAGTTTCGTCAATTTCTTCTAACATTTCTTTCTCCCTTGCCTTTTCCATTGATCCTACATCCAAAAACACGAACACACCGGAAGGTATCGAAGGCAAAACAAAACAAAAACGTCTAAACTACTCTTAACTACGATTCAAAAACAAAAACGTAAGTGCAATACCTTGGGTTGCCTCTCAAGAAGAGCTTGTTTAAGGTCCGTAGCTAGACCGTACTTACACCTATTCAAGTGCGGTAGGTGCGAACTCTTCATCTTGGAGTTCCGGTGAGTATTTCTTGAGTCGTTGACCGTTCACCTTAAAGCTTCCGCCCTTTTCACCCCATACTTCAACTGTACCATGGGGAAAAACACGTTTGATTAGATAAGGTCCAGTCCAACGAGATTTAAGCTTACCTGGAAAGAGACGAAGCCTTGAATTGAAGAGGAGAACTTGATCTCCTTCTTTGAGGTCCTTTGAGATGATATGCTTATCTTGCCAACGCTTCGCTCTTTCTTTATAGATCTTGGCATTTTCGTAGGCGTTCAAGCGAAGTTCTTCAAGCTCGTTAAGGTCCAAGAGACGCTTCTCTCCCGCTTCCTTCATGCTGAAGTTCAACCACTTTATTGCCCAATACGCCTTATGCTCCAATTCTACCGGCAAGTGACAAGACTTCCCATACACAAGGTTGTATGGCGTCGTACCTATGGGAGTCTTATACGCAGTCCGGTATGCCCATAATGCGTCATCTAGCTTCAAAGACCGATCCTTCCTTGTCCTTGAAACCGTCTTCTCTAGGATTCCTTTAATCTCCCGGTTCGAGATCTCCACTTGTCCACTAGTTTGTGGATGATAAGGGGTGGCGATCTTGTGAGTCACCCCATACTTAGCTAATAGATCTTCGAATCGTCGGGCAATAAAGTGAGAGCCTCCATCACTAATGATAGTCCGTGGTGTCCCAAATCGTGGGAAAATGGTCTTGTTAAAGAACTTAACCACAACCATGGCATCATTAGTGGGAGAAGCAATTGCTTCAACCCATCTCGAAACATAATCTACGGCTAAAAGTATGTATTGGTTTCCACAAGAAGATGGGAAAAGTCCCATGAAGTCTACTCCCCAAACGTCAAAGATCTCCATCTCTTAAATGTTGTTAAGAGGCATCTCGTTTCTCCTAGATATGTTCCCTGTTCTTTGGCAAGCATCGCAGCAGGAAACAAAGGTTTGTACATCTTTAAATAAAGTAGGCCAAAAGAATCCAGATTGCAATACCTTAGCGCTAGTCTTGTTCGAACTAGCGTGTCCTCCACAAGGTAGTGAATGACAATGCCGGATGACACTTTGCATCTCATCTACACATCGTCGAATGATGCCGTCAGGACCTCTCTTAAAGAGGAGAGGTTCATTTCAAAAGTATTCCCGAACATCCTTAAAGAACTTCTTTCTTTGTGCGTAGGATAATCCGGGTGGTAATTTCTGGCAAACTAAATAGTTAACAAAATCAGCAAACCATGGTTCGTTACCTTTGGTGATCACGTCGATGTACTCCTCTATGATATGTAAATACTCGTCTGGAAAGGAGTCATCTATAGGTAGATTGTCGTCCTCTAGATGTGGTAGACGACTCAAATGATCCGCGACAGAATTTTCCGAACCCTTCTTGTCACGGATCTCTAGATCGAATTCTTGTAGGAGAAGAATCCATCTAATTAGCCTTGGTTTTGCATCTTTCTTTGCAAGCAAATACCGGATCACAACATGATCCGTGTACACAATCACCTTAGCACCTACAAGATAAGAGCGAAACTTTTCAAATGCATATACAATTGCTAAAAATTCCTTCTCGGTAGTGGCGTAGTTGAGTTGCGCTTCATCTAGCGTCTTGCTAGCGTAGTAGATGCGTGGGTTCGTCCTTCCTTTCTTTGCCCAAGCACAGCTCCTATAGCTACGTCACTTACGTCACACATAACCTCAAATGGAAGATTTCAATCCGGAGGTTGAATAATCGGGGCTGAGATTAGAGCTTCCCGAATCATATTAAACGCATCTAAGCATTCCTGCGAAAAATCAAAAACTGCATCCTTCATCAACAAATTAGTAAGCGGTTTTGATATCTTAGAGAAATCCTTTATTAAACGTCTATAAAATCCAGCATGTCCTAAAAAACTTCTTATCCCTTTCACCGAAGTTGGGGGAGGAAGCTTTTCTATAGTCTCTATCTTAGCCTTATCCACTTCAATCCCTCTACTAGAGATTAAGTGTCCTAATACAATGCCTTCTTTCACCATAAATTGACACTTCTCCCAATTAAGAACTAGGTTAGTGTCTTCACACCTTTGTAGCACAAGAGCAAGGTTAGAAAGACAGTTATCGAAAGAGGAACCATAAACAGAAAAATCATCCATAAAAACCTCCATGATCTCCTCTATGTACTCCGAGAAGATAGCCATCATGCACCTTTGAAAGGTGGCTGGGGCGTTGCAAAGCCCAAACGGCATTCTCCTATAAGCAAACGTTCCCCACGGGCACGTGAATGTGGTCTTCTCTTGATCGTCCGGATGTATCGGGATCTGAAAGAAACCACTATAACCGTCAAGATAGCAAAAGTGTGAGTGTTGTGCTAACCTCTCAAGCATTTGGTCGATGAAGGGTAGTGGGAAGTGATCCTTCCTCGTTGCGTTGTTTAGCTTGCGGTAGTCTATGCACATCCTTCATCCTGTAACGGTTCGCGTAGGAATGAGTTCATTGTTCTTGTTGGTAATGACCGTCATCCCTCCTTTCTTTGGAACTACCTATACGGGACTCACCCATTTGCTATCGGAGATAGGATAGATGATACTTGCATCAAGTAGTTTAAGAATTTCTTTCTTGACAACCTCCTTCATGGTCGGATTTAACCGCCTTTGAGGTTGTCGCAAAGTTCTAAAGTCTTCTTCCATTAGGATCTTATGCATGCATAGTGAAGGTTTAATTCCTACTAGATCCTATATAGTATACCCTAAGGCTTTCCTATGTTTCTTAAGAACAACCATAAGCTTACTATGTTCATCTATACTCAAATCGGAACTAACAATTACCGGAAAGGTAGAATTAGGTCTTAGAAATGCGTACCTTAGATGTGCAGGAAGTGGCTTCAATTCCATCACTATAGGAGTCTCTAATGGCTCTTGAGGAGTATCCAATGTTTCCTTAGAAGTGTCTAAGGATGTAGAAGATGTTGGAGAAGAATCAAAAGAAGTGGCGGAGAAAACACAATCTCCTTCAGATTCACCCAAAATTACGGCTCCCCTGTTTCCTCCACGGCCGTGGTTTTGGGCGTGGAAGTTAATTACGGTGCCTCTGTTTGTTCCACGGCCGTGGTTTTGGCCGTGTAACTTACTGGAGTCCTCTGAATAGCTAATTACGGTCATGTTGGTAGATTCCACGGCCGTGAAATAGCACGATTGGCCGTGATTTCTTACGTTTTCTGACCCATCGTAGAGTTTCTCAAATTCTTCTTCATACACTTCTTTTTGCTTTTCTAAAGCTTCAATTTCCTCATTGCATTCCTCTTCTTCCCCTATATCCATAATGCTCATAGAGATAACCTTTTGCAAGGGATCTTTGAAGAGAATCGAACTTACTTCCTCTCTAGATAGCTCTTCGTCATGGATGTTGAATATATCTTCATCGAAAGCTGGTTCCTTCACCAAAGTGGAGAGAACGAACTCTACCTTTTCTTCTCCTATGTCGAAGGCGAGTCTAGCATTCTTGCAATCAACCATACAACCGGATATTGCAAGAAACGGTCTTCCGAGTATGATCGGGACCGGACTATCTGCAGGAATGTCAAGCACAACAAAATCTATAGGAACATAGAACTTACCAAGCTTGACCGGGACGTCTTCAACTATGCCGACGGGACGAGTTATGGATCGATCCGCCATGTATAACGTCATCTTCACCTGTTTAGGTTCGCCTAAACCGATCTTCCTGCATAAGGCAAGCGGAATGATGCTCACGCTTGCTCCTAAATCACATAATGCATCATATGTGACATCTCCCACTCCTATGGGAATACAATATGACCTAGGATCCTTCAGCTTTGGGGGCATCTTTTCCTTCATTGTCTTGATGAGATCCGATGAATCCGAACTCATCTTGACCTCTCCAAAATCCTCTAATTTCCTTTTGTTAGAGAGGATCTCCTTTAAGAACTTCTCATAAGCAAGCATACCTACAATTGCATCAATGAAAGGTATATTAATATGCAGTTTGCTCATGAGTTCAATAAACTTACCGAATTGCTTGTCTAGACGCGCTTTTGCTCTAGATTGCGGGAATTGTAGGGGAGGTTTGAAAGCTAGAGGAGGAACGTAGATGTCTTCCTTCTCCTTCCTCTTCTCTTTGTCCTTCTTGACGGGAACTTCTACAAACTTAGGCTGCGGGTCGGTGGTTGTTGCTCCGCTCCTAGTTGTGATAGCCATCACCCTTCCTTTTGGGTTATCCTCCGTCTTTCCTGGAAGTTTTCCTTGATTCCTAGGAACTTCCTCAGCATGGCTAAACATTTGGTTTTCTAAAACCTTTTGGGCTTTATCAACCTTAGTAATGTGATCATCGACCTTAATGATGTGACTCTCCAATCCTTGAAGCTTTCCCAAAATTGTTTCCAACATGGGATCGGGCTTCTCTTTCTCCGAAGTGCTTCCGCTATTAGATGCTTGTTCCTGACTTTTCAAAGGAATGGAAGAAGAAGAAGGTGGAGTTAGTGAATTTCCTGAATTGGGATAAGAATTACCGGAATTGTGTTGTTGGTTGGACCGCCAATTGTTGTTGTTTGAACCCCTATTGTTGTTCCAACTGTTATTCCGGTTGTTGTTGTTGTTCCAATTGTTCCGGTTGTTGTTCCGGTTGTTGCGGTTTGTATTCTCATTCCCATTATGGTTATTGTTGTTTCCCAAATAACCCACATCTTGCCCCTTTTGCTTTGGAAAGTTGGTTTTAATGGCTTCCTTCAACTCTTTAATCTCGGTATTGAGAGAAAAGATTTGAGTTTGAGCGGCTTGTGATAGCTTTGCTCCTTGCTCCACATGATTTGCTTCTACTTTCGGGTGAGAATACTTCTCAATGACTCGGGCTTGCTTCTCAATGAAGTCCCAAGCGTCATCTTCCCTCATGTCCGTGAATGTACCACATGAAAGGGATTGGAGCTTGAATTGTGTTTCCACATCCAGCCCCTTATAGTATATCTCCAATAGCTCCAACTTGAAAATGCCATGGTGTGGGCAATCCAATAGTAAATCCTGAAATATTTCCCAAGATTGAAACAAACTTTCGTTAGATCTCATAGAAAATGCGTTAATCTTACCTCTCAACTCCGCCATTTTAGATGGCAGAAAGAATTTGGTGAGGAACTCCGAAGAAAGATCTTCCCATGTGTTAAGTCTTCCATTTGGAAGAGCTTGATACCAAGATAAAGCTTTCCCTTTCAAAGAAAAGAAGAATGGCTTAATCTTGTAGTTGTTGGTGGTTGCGTTCTTTGGCTTCATTGTCTCCATTAAGATCTCAAAATTCTGTAAATGTTGGTGTGGAGACTCGCTATTCGTTCCTCCAAACTAACTTTGGCGAACGATGATAATAACTTGCGGGTTGAAGCTAAACCCTTGCATATCATCAGCATCAAAGTTCACACCTAGACGGCGTGGTTGCTGAATTGGATCCATCCTTTGGCCAAGAGTTCTTGGCTCTTCTTCTACACGAGCGGCTCGCGCGCCCCCAGCCGGGACTCGATAGTTGGCAACCGGTCTTTGTCTTGGATTAAATTGATTCATGTTGACCGTCGGGTTAAGGTCTTCAAGGGATGGCATGGAGGAGTCGCTATCCTCATCGGATGAGTTGGCTCTAACCGATCTTGTCAGTTTCCTCCTCTCCTTCTTCTTGAGGTCGCTTAATTCCAGCCTCATTTGAAACATCATATCCGATAGCTCATCAATTTTCGATTGATGACGGTCCGATTCTTCCTTGCGAGTCTTCTCGCTCCATCTAAGTTGAGCTTCGGATTCCGCTAACTCTGTTTGATAATCCCGCTCCTTTTCTTCAGCCATCTTTCTTTCTTTGAGCTTCTTCCTCAAAGTCTTCTCAAGTTCTTGATCAAGAGGTAAGAGGTCCTTGTTGTTCCTAGACCTGCGCATAAACCTAAAGTAACCTGCAAATATCACTCACAAAAGATATCAAATAACAAGAGCTAAGCTCCCAAGCTTGACAACCGGTAACCGAATTCGGCCTAGACCAAATCCCCGGCAACGGCGCCAAAAACTTCTTCGCCACTGCGTGCGTGCAAATAAGTCTTAAATTTATAAAACTAGAAATCAAGCAAGCGAACCCGCAGTGTACGGATCGGCGTAGTAAAGCAAGAGTTCCAGAGTATCGAACATAGGGATTTGGGGGAATAAATTCAATTATAAAGTTGTCAAGCAATAAAAGGTAAAGCTTTGCAAATATATTGGGAAAACAACAACCCTAAAGATCCAAGTATCTAATTGTGGCAATCGATTCAAGATATACTAAAGAACTAAGGACAGAGTTAAGAGTTGCAAAGGTATACTAAGGTAAAGCAATGTACGGTGAAGTTCCAAGGCTTTATATGACTTATCTAAAGACACTCTCTATAAAGGTTGTTGAGGCTTCAGTATAGAAAGGATCTAAAGACAATAATTAATATCAAATACACAAACTTGCAACCCAAGGATCAAGACTAACGAAACCGATTTAGGTTGTGACACTCGAAATCGAAGTAGAGGTTGTTGAGGCTTCACTACTACCTAGAAAAGGATAAACATAGACTAGATTAAAGCTAATCTTTAACCTTGGATCAAAGTAAAAGCAAAGTTTGTAAACTAATGTAAATTACGGGCAGATCTTGAGTTCCACGGCCGTGGAACCTCAAGAACATGCCGTGATTTTGGTTCGTCGGCGAATCTCTCTAACTCTCAGGGTCCAATCTGTTTACGATCGATCTATCATCATCTAAGCCACAACTATCAACCCTTCACCTTAGAATTGCTAAAGGGTTTTAGCCAACAACAATCATTATGATATCAAATTCAAGTTTAAGAAGAATGAAAGATGAAAACCTTCGAAAACCTTCAATAAACTTCAAATCAATCTCAAATCCACAAACAAGGGTAATAATGTATAACAGATTTGGAATAACACAAACCAATAACAATCCTTGATAAGAACGAAGAGCGGGATGTCAATCCGTCTTCTAATCAAACCTAGGAATAAAAGGCGCAACTTCCGCCACACACAACTTCCAAATCTTCAAGCCTTCGTAAATCTCCGTTGCAAAAATGCAATTCTCCGCACGTCCAGTGAAACCCTAGGAACGTGTAAGTGAGCGTAAGCGAAGGTGCCGAATTCTCCCTCCTTCAGCCCTTTTATAAGGAAGGATAAAATAACCGTCCGGCCCATATGCGTAAACAATGTGTCCATATTTTATTCGTCAAAAGATTGTCTAAATCACGGTTTCATGGAGTTCCACGGCCGTGGTTTAGAGCGTGGAAGTGGATTACGGTTCTTCACAACTTCCACGACCGTACTTTATACCGTGTAACTCTCTGGAATGCTCCACGTTCATGTTGCCAAGATCCACGGCCGTGGTTTTGGGCGTGGACTTCTCTACGGCCGTATTTTAGAGCGTGGAAGTGTAAATTGCTCGTAGTTTCCTTTGTGTCGTGCCATTCCTCCTCCTAGCATCTCCCTTGGCTTCTTTGATGTGTCCTCAATCCTTGGATGTGCTCAATTCATCTCCTTCTTCTCTTAATTGGTTCGGTTTTAGCTCTTATTCACCTATAATCAACACAAAGCTTATGTAGATCTCTATATCGATAATGTAGATAAACTAGCTAACAATTGCTTCAATGCCTTATCAATGAACACTATAATGAGTGAAAAACTACTAGAAAGAGTGTCTAGAATATCGCAATATTTCATGCTAACAAAAGACCCATTACTTGTCACTTGCTTGTCCCCAAGCAAGGTCTTTCAAAAGCTTTAGAACTCAAGTTAGGATGAAATATGCATGCAATCTCAAAAACAAACATCTTTTAGGTAAATGTGCTTCTAGTCAATAGATCATTCTCAAACCTTGTTTCATTCATTCACGAGACTCTCATATACATAAGCAAAGAATAAAGAGAAAGGAAACATCGTGAATTGATCAAACTTCAATGTAAGCATCATAACCTTCAAACATTATCAAAATTAAACATAAGAAACTTCAATTTAGATCACCAAGTCATATAACATTCTCTTGATCTTAAGGACTTTCAAATAAGGTCTAGAATGCGGAAAGGAAGGGAAAACTATAAGGAAGGTGGTGCATGAATCCGGAAAAATGGACAACTAACTCTTTTCTTTTTCTTTTGCGGTTTTGCAACACTTTCAACTTGGAGCTTTGCTCTCTTCTTTTCACATTATTTTTCGACTTTACTTTTGGAGTTATGGACAGAGGTGCACAAAAACCGAAGCCTAGGAGATTGGCGGTTCTCAATTTTGCGAGATGCCTCAAACCCTTGATGCACATACCATAATCCGTTAGGAATATCGCTTAATCTGACTTTGGCAAGACACAAACACCCGGCTATGCCTCAAACCCTTGATTACGTTGCCACCGAGACTCAAGGGTGTTCACCCAATTTTCCATGTGTCTCATCTACGGGAGTACAAACATGACCCGAGACACATCGTCAATCATGAGGATCTAGTGATCGAGCCCGACCACACGTTTGTAGAGCACCCGGTGGCTGCCTTAGAGTGTAGTACGAGGCGCTTGCGTTCGAAGGACATCCCGATGATGAAGATACAGTGGTCGATGCGAGGAGATGATGAGGCGACTTGAGAGACAGAGGATAGTGTCCAGAGGAACCATCCAGAGTTTTACGCTGAGCTTGTTACACCTTTAGCGTAGTCGGTTGTTTTGTTTTTTCTTTGTTGCATTGTGAACGCTTTTGTGTGACGTTTTGTGCTACGTGCCCCGAGTGGGAATATATGAGCTCAGTTCTGTTTTTGTGCGTTGTTGTGACCGTTTGGCTTTTGCAAGTTTCGGGACGAAACTTCTTTTTAGTGGGATCTGATGTAAGATCCTAGGTTTTGCCTTCACCGCCCCTGCGGTGAAGAGGGCCGCCCCCGCGGCCATCCGCCCCCGCAGCTGCGAAATCCGCCCCTGCGGATTTACGACAGATCATACCGATCTTTTCTTTCGTTCTTTTATCTTCCTTCCATAAATAGAATATCCGATATTTTATCGTATGGGCCGGTTTCCTTATCTTCTTTATAAACCCTAAACGCCCTTCCTTCTTTTCTTTCTAGCCGTCCCTATATATTCTCTTCTTTCTCCCCTTTTTCCCGTTCCTTGCTATCATCTTCAACCCTAGAGAGCTGCAGCCGTTCTTTGCTTCCCGCGACTTCGTTGAACGTGTAAGTGCATCTTTTATGATTCCTCCTCATGTTCCTTTAGCGCTGCATGTCTTCCCTTCTGTTTTGGTTTCTTCCTTTCGTGCTTCGCTTTTCTTTTTCTCCAAGGATCAAGCATGAGCCTTGACGTGTTGAAGTCAAAGGTTCGAGCTTTGGTTGCCTTGCTACGAGTTCTGTCGAAGAAGAAAGCCGACAGCGCTTTCTTTCACGCCGCCGCCCTTGCGACTCTGTTCAGCCGCCCCTGCCCATCTGTCTAACCGCCCCTGCGGTTTCTCTACAGTAGCTCCCGTCTTTGGTGAGTTGCTTCCTTCCTTCCTTTCTTCGTTCCTTCCTTGGTTCCTTATGGTTGTTCCTTGTTCCCCTGAGTTGTTGTAAGACTAAGGTTGAGGCCTTAGCATGTGTTGATCTCTTAGAGATCGTTGAGACTAGAAGTCATAGACTTTTAGCAACCGTTTCGTTCCTGATCCGTTTTGCTTGTTCGTACAGGCTTTCCTTGCTCCTTTCCTGAGGGAAATTGAGTTGTTCCTGAGTTGTGTTGATGTTTTGGTTTACCTTCGAGTGAGGTAAGTCCCTTGGACTTACTTAGCTTCATTATGCGTATTAGTTGGATTGTTTTGGCTTGTTTGTGTTACTATCATGTTTATAACGGATAATTGGAAATGGGATTCACCCTTTGTTACCCTTAATTGGCCCAAGTGTATTATAACCGGGCGGTGACCACTTGTCTAGTTCTACAGGAGACTAGAATGTGCTCTTGCAACCCAGACCCATAGGTAACGGATAGTACTGATCTATTCCTATTGGTAGACGGTAGCGGAGGCGAGTTTCGGGAGATTCTCGTGTGACAAAAGAAGTTGAATTAGTAATGGATAACCTTAATGAAAGATAATAACCGGTTGATGTTTAAGCATGCTATGTGTTTTCTTTACCTTATGTGTGTTTGTGCCTTTACACTCTTGCTTATACCTAGAATGGTAGTTAACGGTTTATACCGTCGTTATAGATGTTCCGCAGGTTCAGGATGTTGCTGAGTGATCCGGATGGTGTGGTCAGCCGGGGTTCCCGTACATTATAGGACGGGATTGGGTTTTGTTTTGTTTGTTGTTTCCCTTTTGTTTTGACCCGGTTGTGGAGCTTTTGTGTTTTCTTCTGTTTGAATTTTTGGTTTTATATTAAGTTTTGGTTTTCATTCGTTTGTGTCTTGTTGTAAGATCCGTTTGTTGTTGTTACTCTGAGGGTCGGGACCCATTGTGCGGTCCTAGCCCGTAGCGCTTCAAGTTCCCAGAACTTGGGGATTCATACATGCAGATTATTGAAGATAAAACGTCTAAACAAGTCTCAAAATATAGACTATAATACATGCTATCAAAATACCCCATACTTGTCCCTTGCTTGTCCCCAAGTAAGTTCCAAATCTTAAGTACAAGATAGAATAGATTATAAGTCATATAGATCAATGAAAAGTATTTCAAAACATTTTTGGTGGTGTGCTCCACTCATAGATCACTCTAAGAGAATGTTTCATGGCATTTAAAATCAAAACATGATCAAAAAATTTTATAAATATAAGAAAGTTGTTCATCTTTGCGTAAAATCATAGAATGCATAATAAATCATAATTATCGAAATTAATCATGTATAATCCAGTTTAAACCACCAAGTCAATCAACAAGCTCGAGGTGTCAAGGGCTTTTCAAAAGAGGTCGAGAAACGTGTGAGGGTGGGATGCATATAGGGAATGTGGTGCTAGAATCCGGGAAAAGGATCTTTACTTTACTTGCATTGAATTTCAACATCTTCCACCAATAAGCTCTGGTTATTTTACTTTTTTACTTTTTGGGATGCATGGACAGAGGTGCACAATAACCGAAGCCTAGGAGATCAGCAATCATCAATTTCTCGAGATGCCTCAAACCCTTGATGCGCATACCATGACCCGTTAGGAATATCGCTCAATTCGACTTTGGCAAGACACAAACACCCGGCTATGTGAATGGTGCCGAGTTACTCATCATCATGATTGACTTCCCCAAACCTATTTGTTTCTTTCTAAACTTCCAGCCAACATCTCAACTTTTCTTTCACTTGCTTTTCTTCGTTTGCTTCCAAATTCCCGGATAGGTAAAGGTAGGAAAATATGTATATGAGGGGCTAAAGCATGATCAAGAGGAAGAAGAGAAGAGAATAAATTGCCTTAGTCATCCCAGGAAGAAAGTGAGAGAACTCATCATGTGGTGTCAACCTTCAAATTCAACATAATTTGGATAAAAATAAAGTATTAAACATGCCAAAATTTCAAACAAAGCATTTTTCAACTTAAACATATCATAAAACCTTTCAAACATATAAAGATTTCAAAACCAATCTGCAAACAAAATCATCATTGAGGTCATATCCAGAAAAGAAGCACAAAAAATCGTTTCGAAAACTCTCTCAATTAAACCGCCTCGGTCGAGATGTTCTAAGTCAACCGAGGTACGTGACCTCGTTTGGCCAGAATCATCCCGGTTGAGGTCATAAAATTTTTTTCTTAACTAGTTTTTGACGTTTTTCTCAATCAAATAACATGTATGCATGCATGTAATCTCAGATAAGCACATAGAGCATAAAGAAAGATCATAAATAACAAGTCGAGTCATACAAGCATACATAATGTCGAATAATACACATGGTACTTGGGACACATGGTCCCAATGGGTCAAAATAAGTCTAGAAACAGGAGAACTCACTGGACATGCTGAGCTGCGTAATAAATAAAGAAAAGAAAATCCATGCAAGCTCTAATTCTGATCCGATGGTGGTGGTGGTGGATACGGGATGAAGGGATATTGAGATGGGTCAAACGGATAACCCATGGTATGCTGGAACTGGATCTCCATCATCTTGCGCTGGTAGTGCTGGCTTTTCCTCAGCTCCATCATCTCCAGTGACAAGGCGGCGTAAGAGTCGATCATCTGGTCCGTCAGCTCGTCAATCCGTCGGTGAGCTACGGGATCTCTTTGTCTGCGGACTCTACGCCTAGCAGGACGTGCCGGTTTTGTAGGTGCCTCCTCCTCTGTAGCCTCGTCGTCTAAGTCTCGACAACTGGCACACTAGGGCGGCTGTTTCTGTACCTGTCTCCATGGTAGCACCACCATCATCATACTCCTCCTCCACCTGAGTTGGGGCAGCATCTCTAGCATCCTCTATGTAGGGAAGCCACGCAGAAGACCAGTATTGTGGATCGAAGACTATAAACTGATTTGACCATGGGATACCCTGAGGGGCAGTCTGCTCCCAAGGCATCGCCACGTACGGTGTAGTAAGGCCACGAGGAACCAGTATCCTCCTCGTGATCATCTCCTGAAGTCCAAGCGGCTTTGCAGCCGCCACCAGTGTACATGCAGTCAAGTCAAGACCCATAACTGTAGCGATATGAGTCACCAATCCTCCACAACAGATATCGCTCTTCGCCTTGGCCTTGATCCGATGCAGATCCTCAGCTAGCATGGCCCCAAAATTAGGCACTCCTCTAGTAACCATACAGAAGAGACTCAGCAACTCTTCCTGTCTAATCTTCTGGGGCGTCTCAGTACGCGCCAGATGGGTCTCACTAAAGATATGGTGGGCTAGACGGAAAGCTAGGTGGAATATAATGCTCTCCCTGGAGTCTCCAGGTCTCCATCTATCAGCATGCTCCACCACATGGGCAATCTGCCCCCAGAACTGTCGAGCTACGGCTTGAGAAGGAAAGTCGGGAACTGTAGGAGTCGGGAATCCAAAGATGTCTCTGAACTGATCCATAGGAACCAGGTAGTTCCGGTTCAGCAACCGGTACTTGATGTTGTTCTTCTCAGGCATGTGAATAACAGAACTCACAAACTTTAGGGTCGGCTCAAGGTAAGCTGGAGCTTTGATCTCCATAAAACGCTCCAGCCCAACCATGGATATCATCTTCTTCAAGTCCTCCACCACGTGGATGCACTCGAAGGCCGGGACATCTAAGAAGCGCCGGGCAATGACAGGGCGCGCGCATATACGGTCAAAGTCAACCTGGTGACGCTCGTGGATCACCGGGATAGAAGGTCTAGAGGAAGGGGAAGGGGAAGAACCACTAGGGGTATCTCTCAGAACAAGCTGAAGGTCAGAACGAGAAGTCATAGATTTTGCTGACAAGGCACCTCGGTTGGTCTGACAGCCTGAAGAACACCTCGGCCGAGAAACAGCTCGACTGGACCGAGGCAAAGCGCTGTTCGATTTCTACTCTCTGATTTTCAGATCTTTTCCCTCAAAATCACTACCAATTGTTCCTATGGGGTACTTATACCTTTTCCAACAACAATGGATGGCAACCAAAGCCAAATCCGACTGAAATTAGTGAAAATAGGAAAGTTAGGGTTTTCGAACGGTTTATCCAAATTACGCAGATTCGAGGTGTTTATCCCACAGTTTGTTGCTTGCAATCTGATCTTCTTGTTTTTCTTTGTGGAATCGAAGCAGAAATCGTGGAAAACGAGTGAAAAACGAGAGATCGAGGTGAAGAGAGTGCCGCGGTCGAGAAGGAGTTGGGAGGGAAGAGAGAGAAATCGTTCTCTTTTTATACCCCTCGTCGATTCTGTTGTCACCTCGGTTGAGGTGATCCCGACCGGACCGAGGTGGCTGACTGGATTGTTAGACCTAGTCGCCTCGGTTGCTCAAGAATCATCTCGGTCGAGGTGCTGTGACAGCAATCGAGATGTGTCTCAGTCAAACTCCGTCTTCTCAATTTCTCGAACTTCTGTCCTTCTAGTGTTGCTCCTGAGTTGTAATCCTTCCTTAGAAAGTATCTGATTTTTGTCTAGGACGTAAAAAAAACAAAGCAAAGCAAAAGCAAACTATCTAAAACTAAACTAGGAAAAGGGAAAAGAAAACAATACCTTGGGTTGCCTTCCAAGAAGCGCTTGATTTAAGGTCGCTAGCTGAACCGTACGGCATCCCTAATCATGCTGGAAGGTATCCTCACACCATACTTCACCTTTATCATGGGGTGAGATAAAGAAGTCTATCAAACGTTCCAGCAAATGCAAGTGTTCATCGGGGAATGAATCGTCGATAGGTGGGTCGTCCTTCTCGCGTGAAGAGGGAGGTAGCCGGCTGAGGTGATCCGCAACCGAATTTTCGGATCCCTTCTTATCACGAATCTCTAGGTCAAACTCTTGAAGCAAGAGAATCCATCGAATAAGACGCGGCTTTGCATCCTTCTTAGTAAGTAGCGAATAGCTGCATGGTCAGTGTAAACAATAACTTTCCCTCCTACTAAGTGAGAGCGAATTTCTCAAAAGCATATACAACCGCCAAAAGCTCCTTTTCGGTGGTGGCGTAGTTTAGTTGAGCTTCGTCTAGCGTCTTGCTAGCATAGTAAATGGCGTTGGTCCGGCCATCCTTCTTTTGTCCAAGAACCACTCCTACCGCCACATCACTCGCATCACACATGATCTCAAAGGGCAAAGTCCAATCCGGAGGTTGAATAATGGGAGCGGAGATCAATGCTTCCTTTATCCTGTAAAATGCATCAAGACATTCCTGCGAAAACTCAAAAACAACATCCTTATTCAAGAGTTTAGTGAGTGGTTTAGAAATCTTCGAGAAATCCTTGATGAACCTCCTGTAGAAACCTGCATGCCCGAGAAAACTCCATACACCCTTAACAGAACAAGGGGGAGGGAGTTTTTCAATAGTCTCGATCTTAGCTCGATCAACCTCAATACCTCGGTTAGAAACGAGGTGTCCTAGCATAATTCCTTCATTAACCATAAAATGACACTTCTCCCAATTCAAAACGAGATTAGTGTCTTCACATCGTTGTAGCACTAGAGATAGGTTAGATAAGCAATCATCAAAAGAGGAACCATATACTGAAAAATCATCCATGAATACCTCCATGATCTCCTCTATATACTCGGAAAAGATAGCCATCATGCAGCGCTAGAAGGTAGCGGGTGCATTACATAATCCAAATGGCATCCTCCTATAAGCGAATGTCCCCCATGGACAAGTGAAAGTGGTCTTCTCTTGATCATCCGGATGGATAGGAATCTGAAAGAAGCCACTATAACCATCTAAATAGCAAAAATGTGAATGTTGGGCTAACCATTCCAGTATTTGATCGATGAAGGGAAGTGGAAAATGGTCCTTCCGAGTGGCCACATTCAGCTTCCTGTAATCGATGCACACCCTCCAGCCCGTAATGGTCCTAGTTGGAATCAATTCGTTGTTCTTATTCGTCACAACGGTCATCCCTCCTTTCTTCGGAACTACATGCACTGGGCTCACCCACTTGCTATCCGAGATAGGAAATATGATACCTGCATCCAACAATTTAAGAATCTCCTTCTTCACAACCTCTTTCATGGTCGGATTTAACCGTCTTTGAGATTCCCGTGAAGTCTTATGATCATGCTCCATTAGTATTCTATCCATGCAGAAAGAAGGCTTAATACCAATAAGATCATCAATAGTATAACTCAAAGCCTTTTGATGTTTTTCAGAGCATGCATCAGTTTAGACAATTCAGTTTCGGAAAGGAAAGCGCTTACAATAATGGGATATGTAGAATCCGGTCCAAGGAAAACATACCTCAAGTGACTTGGGAGCGGTTTAAGCTCCACAACTGGGGGTGCTTTCTAAGGGAAAAGGAAGAGAAGGCGGGAACATATAAAAAACGGTTGGAAATGATAAGGAAGGACGTCTCTAGGGTTAAAAGATCAAAGGAAAGCCGGCCCATAAGATAGAAGATCGGATCTTCTATCAATAGAAAGAAATAAAACGGAATAAAAAATCAGATTGGGCGCGATCAGTAGTCAGCCGCGGGGTGGCCTTCTTCACCGCGGGGGCGGTGATGGCAAAAACTACGGTATTACATCAGATCCCAGTAAAAAGAAGTTTCGTCCCGAAACTTGCAACAAAGCACATCACACAATTACATAGTAGAAACACTAAACTCAAATCATATATTCCCATTCGGGGCATATAACTCAAAACGTCACAAAAGCATACACAACACAACAAAGGAAACCGAAACTCGAACTTCTACGCTATAGGTACATCTAACTCAACATAAAACTCCGGATAGTTTCTCTAGATGCTATCCTCTGTCTCCCAAGTTGCCTCATCTGCTCCTCGTGCAGACCACTGAATCTTCATCATCGATATGTCCTTCGATGGCAAGCGTCTCGTACTACGCTATAAGACAGCTACCGGGTGCTCTACGAACGTATGGTCTAGCTCGACCACTTGATCCTCATGACTGACGATGTGTCTCGGGTCTGGTACGTACTCCCGTAATTGAGACACATGGAAGACGGGGTGAACACCCTCTAGTCTCGATGGCAAAGCAAGTTTGTATGTTGCCTCTCCAACTCGCTCAAGAATCTCAAAAGGTCCGACATATCGGGGACTCAACTTTCCCTTGACGCCGAAACGTCTAATACCTCGTGCCAGGGATACTCTCAACCATACATGAGCTCCAACTTTGAACTCTAAAGGTCTACGCCTCTTATCCGCGTAAGACTTCTGGCGACTCTGTGCTGCTAACATCCGCTCTCAGATCATCGCTACTCGAGTCATATCGTCATGTATCTGCTCAGGTGTTACACCGCTAGCACTGTTCGGCTCATCCCAACACAACGAGATACTCTCAACCATACTTGAGCTCCAACTTTGTGCTACCAACTGGTGTTATACGAAAACTCTACCAAGGAAGGTGATCTGGCCGCACGTGTCCCCAGTCTAACACGCAGGCTCTTAACATATCCTCCAAAGTATGGATGGTCTGCTCCGACTGACCATCGGTCTGAGGATGATAAGCAGTCGTGAATTGCAAACTCGTACCTAGGTGGCATGCACTTGCTGCCAAAACCTCTAAGTGAACCGTCCATCTCTATCAGAGACTATAGTCCTAGGTACTCCATGGAGTCACACTATCTGTCTAGTGAACTCCTCTGCCAATCGACTTACCGGCCACGTTTTTTTGATAGGAATGAAACGTGCGGTCTTCGTTAGTCGATCTAATATAACCCAGATAACATCTAAACCTCGACTCGGCCTCAAACCAGTGACAATATCCATCGAGATGTCCTCCCACTTCCATTGATTGATAGGAAGTGGGTGTAGCTCTCCTCTTGGTCAACGATGCTCGATCTTGACTTGTTGATAGGTCGCACACTGAGCTACATATCTCGTCACATCTGGCTTCAGGCCTCCACACCAAAATGAGCGTCTTATATCCCGATACATCTTACTCGCACCGGGATGCACTAAGAGGTGTAGCGTGAGCCTCCTATAGGATCCGCTATTTCAGCCATCAATCTGAGGGCAGACATACTTGCTCCCGGTGTCTCAAAACTCCATCAGCAACGACTACAAACTGAGGTGCCTCCCCTCGAGACATCCTGTCTCGGATCCGTGTCAAAGCTAAGAACCTCTCCTACTTCTGTCGGATTTCTACCAACAGATCAGGTAACACCTCTAAGGTGGACAAATGACTGTCGGAATCCGTAAAGTGGATATCCATCTCTAGCCATGCCAAGTCTCACTATAACCGAGGCTAAGTTGTCAGCCGAGCGATCGCCATCTCCCGGGGAGTCTTCCTAATGAGGGCATCAACTACCACATTTGCCTTCCCCGGGTGGTATTAGATCTCCATATCGAATTCCTTGATCAACTCTAACCATCTCCTCTGGCGGTTATTCAACTCCCGTGAGTGAATATGTACTTCCGACTCTTATGGTTTGTGAATATCTGACATGTAGCTCCGTACAAATAATGCCTCCAAATCTTCAAAGCGTGAACAACAACAGCTAATTCAAGATCGTGGGTAGGGTAGTTCTCCTCATACGTCATCAACTGTCTCAACGCGTATGCTATAACCTTACCTCTCTGCATCAGAACACATCCCAAGCTGAGCTTGAATGCATCGCTGTAAACCACAAAGTCCTTAATACCCTCTGGTTGAGCTAAAATAGGAGTGGAGGTCAACCTCCTCTTCAGCTCCTCAAAGCTTTGCAGTAGACCTGTTCAAATCCGGACAGCCCGGCCTGCCAAGCCCATCGGGCCGGATCCGGACAAGGCCATAGGCCCGACCAGGCCGAAAAGCCCGGCCCGTCAACCCGGTAAATAAATAAATATATTATAGTATAGTATAATTATTATAAATATTAAGTACTAAAATAAAATATGTAGTATAATTATATAAATTTAATATATTTTACATAAAATATCTTAAATATAATTTATATTTAAAAAAATTAAATTAAATACATTTTTTAATAATATTTTTTAAAAGAAATTGAAAAACGGGTACTCGCGAGCCCGCCCGCGAGCCCGGCCGGGTCGGGTACGGCACCCATCCCAGGCCCGGGCCCGGATATGAACAGGTCTACTTTGTAGGAACGGCTCGGACCACACGAATCTCGTAGACTTCCTTAGCAAGGAAGTAAGTGGTTGTGCATAACTTAAAAGCCCTCCACGAAACAACGGTAGTAGCCCGCCAATCCTAGGAAGCTCCGTACCTCCTTGACGTTCCTAGGAGGCAGCCAAGATGCTACAGACTCGATCTTTTCCGGATCTTCCTTGATCCTTTCGGCGAAAACGATGTGACCAAGGAAAGCCACCTCAGACATAAAAAACTCGCACTTAGAGAGTTTGGCGTAAAGGTCTCTATCGTGCAAGACTTGGAGTACGATCCTTAAGTGTTCTGCATGCTCCTCTCTGTTACGAGAGTATACCAAAATATCATCGATGAAGACCACCACAAACTGGTCTAGGAAATCGATAAAGATGTTGTTCATTAACTCCATGAATACAACAAGCGCATTCGTGAGCCCGAAAGGCATCACTACAAACTCATAGTAACCGTATCCGCTCCGAAATGCAGTCTTGGCTATGTCTTGCTCTCTCACCCTCATCTGGTGATATCCAGATCTCAGATCGATCCGCGAAAATACAGAAGCTCCATGCAGCTGGTCCAAAAGATCGTCGATTCGGGACATTGGGTACTTATTCTTGATTGTCACCTTATTAAGCTCTCGGTAGTCAATACATAACCTCATCGACCCGTCTTTCTTCCTGACGAAGAGTACTGGTGAGCCTCAAGGAGATACACTAGGTCAGATGAAGCCCTTCTCTACTAAATCCTCGAGCTGCTTCTTAAGCTCAAGCATCTCGATAGGCGTCATGCGGTAAGGAGCCTTCGAGATTGGTCTCGTCCCTGGATCTAGATCAATGCCAAAGTCTACACTCATTTGTGGAGGTAAACTTGATGGCTCTCCTAAAACGTCGGTAAATTCGCACGCTACCAAAATCACCTCCAATGCTGGAATCGTACTATCCTTCATGGCAGATCACTAGAAAGCCTCGCTAACCTGACCGATAAGTCTCGCAACTCGAACTGCACTTATGATTGTACCGGTCTTTCCAAGATCCCAACCTCGAAAAATCTCTACATGACCTTACTCTGTAGTTACCATCACTATCCTCTTTCCGATTTTAACGCCCGGGATTTTAGTTCCGTTTACGAGAGGCGTTAGAAGCCTTGAGCAAAGGCTACCGCCCTTGCGGCTTAGAAGGCATGCACCCGCGACCGTCTGCGACCGTGGCTTGGACGTCCCGTGGGGGCGGTGACACGTTGAGCGAGAGTTATGTTCCTTTTCCGTCCAATCTTTTGTCTTCTAAGTCCTTTAATTCCGTCTCTTTATAAGAGGAGTGATTCATGGATGTTGTCTCTTGGTACCCCTCCCATTTATGCAGCCTAACTCCCTCCCCCTCACTTCTTTTCACGTTACTTCATTCTCTCCCTTCTTCTTCCTCATCTCCTTCACGTTATTCTCCACTTTTTTCTTCTCTCTTATCTTGAGGCTGTCACACGGAGTTCAGACTGCAGAGACGTGTTCTAGGGTAAGTTCCTTCCTTCCCCTTCCTTCCTTCCTTCTTCGTTCTTCTTCTTCTTTCTACCTTGAATGGAAGGAATCCATGGATCTACCTAAAGGAGGTCCTTCTTGTGTTTGATTGTGTTGATGGCATACTTAGACCGTGGAGGAGGGCTAAGATCTTATTTTGGAGGCTAGGAGACGTTCACAACATCAAAGGAGGCAATAGGAAGGCTGCTCCACATCAAAGAACCAAAGAAGTCGACGTTTCTGGACTGCAGCCGCGGGGGCGGATCCTGTGAGCCACGGGGCGGATCTTGTGAGATGTGGGGGCGGCCTCTGCAACCCACAGGGGCAGACTCTGGGTCCTGCACACCGTAGGGGCGGCGTCTTGACACCGCAGGGGCGGTTTCTGCACCAGTAAGCCTCCGATCTCTTGTTCCTTTCTTCCCTTTCCGCTTTCTTGATCTTGAACCATCTTAGTAGCATGTTAGGATGGCTTAACATAGGTGATATGGAATTCCAAGTAGTGGCTTGACCCTTAGGGTTATCTTGTGAGAGTTGAGGGTATGCTGGTTGGGATATTGTGGCATGATCTCTTAGGATTGTGAGAATATCGGTTTGGGACTGAGTTGTTATATTGGAAGCCTTTGAGGCAGTGGACTGAGAGTGTTGATCTATCTTGAGTTGTTATTCTTGTGAGGATGTTGAGCCTAGAAGTCTAAGGACTTCTAGTTGACTAGAGTGATGTTATTCTTGTGAGGATGTTGAGCCTAGAAGTCTAAGGACTTCTAGTTGACTAGAGTGATGTTGTTCTTGTAAGGATGTTGAGCCTAGAAGTCTAAGGACTTCTAGTTGACTAGCGTGTTGTTTGATTCGTGTGCCTTGTGTTGAACAGGCGTTGCGTGTTTTCCCATGGGAGATTGAGAGAGTTCAATCGGGTTTCGCTTTGAGTCTGGTAAGTCCACGGACTTACTTAGCTGACTTCTTTGTATTATTGTATTGTGTTTTGGTGGTGTGTGTTAGTTATATTAAATAACGAAACCGGAATAGGACGACTTTATATATTACGTAATTGGCCCAAGTGTATGATAACGGGCGGTGACATCACTGTCTTGCTCTTGCGAGAGCTAGGAGGTTCTCTTTGGGACTAGACTAGGCAGGTAGACAGTCAGATGCATTACTACCATTCCTTGTTGGTAAATAGGGATGGAGGTGAGGTTTGGGAATCCCTCGTGTCACAAAATAAGTATCATTAGTAAGGAATATGACTTAACCAAAGATAATAAACTGACTTGAGTGTTTTATGTTGAATGTGTTTATTATGTGTCTTTACCTTTATTCTAATGCATAGAATATTTAGCTAACGGTTTTATACCGCTTGTAGATGCCTTGTAGGTTAGGGAGGCGGTCGAGTGATCCGGCGGTAGTGAGAAGCCGGGGTATTGTACACTATAGGACGGGATCAGTTATCTTTTATTTTCTTTGTTTCAGACGTTGTCTTGTCGTTTGTTTTGAGAACTCGGCTGGAGTATGTTTTCGGTTGTATTTCAGATACTCATGATGCATTAAAACTCTTTCCATTTGGCTTTTATATGTGCCGTGTTGTAAGGTCCGGTGAAGTTGTTGTCAGGCTAAGGGTCAGGACCCATTGTGAGGTCCTAACCCGTAGCATCCCGAGTTTATCAGATTTGGGGTGTTACACCGATGTCCAAGACAACATGATGTCGATCTATCCAGTCCATGCCCAAGATAACTTCTTCATGTACTAAGTACATGACGAAGAAGTCAGCTGGCCAATCGCGACCTCCCAAGCTAATAGGGCAATCGCGAACCTCTCGTGTACCTTTAATCTTACCCCATTGGGTAATCCTATAAAGAAGGGTCTCCCCTTTATGGTAACTAAGGTCAATATATCTACACAAGCATCAAATATAAAAGAATGTGTAGCACCGGTATCGAAAAGAACTCTGACAGGAAAACCATTAATATGAAGGGTACATGTGGTCGCTAGAGCTGTCGGCTCCACTACACTCCTCAACTCATAAACTTTGGTTGAAGCATCTTGGGTGTCTGACATACCACCAACTCGTCCTCTACCTCTCCCTTTTCCTTGAGTGGAACCTTGAGGAGCGGTAAAACATGGAGCTCTCTACTGCTGCTACTATTGGTATTGAGGTCTCTGCCCAACTCCTACAACGTTGGCAGGTGAAGATCCCTGCTGGGATAGCGTCTTGCCCTGACGACAAAATGCAGCTCTATATCCGGGCTTGCCACAAGAAAATCAAGTCACTGCAGTCTTCTTACAATCCGCTCGGATGTGTCCGACTCCTTTGTAGTTATGACACTGTCGTCCATTGTCGGAACTCAGCGTAGTTTGTTGGAAACTGGAGCGTCCCAGCGTTTGACTACGCCCGAATCCAGCTGATCCAGCCTCCTAACTAGCTAGTCCAGTCATCTGCCTCTTCTCAGGATCTCTTGCCTAAGAAGCTCGCCTTAACCCGGTCGGTCTCTCTGATACGCAGATGCTCTATCCTGATAGTTTGTCACGGAGTCACAGCGGAAACCAACAAGATAAGAGCGGGTAGACTCTCTCAACCTATGAGAGAAAAGATAAACATGTTTATCCTCGGGTGGTGCAGATGGACGTAGGAGAGATAACTCCTCCTGAAACTTGCTCACAATCTCAACAATTGGAATATCCTCAAATCCAACCTCGAGGAAATAATGTAGTCGATCTCTCCTCATAGTTGCAGGGCAATAGCGACCCCTGATCACCGTCTTCATCTGCTCATAACTCGTGACCTTACTGCATAGGGTCCTCCACCAGTGATGAGCCTGATCCTGCAGCAATGTCTGTGTTATGTCTACTCGACGACCCTCTAGGCAACGGATCGCCTTCATAGCAGAATCAACCTGGCCTAGCCAAAGCTCTACCTCCAATCCGGTCTACCCTTTGAAAGAAGGTTCCTTCAGCTGGTTGAAATCCTTCAACCAACAGTCGAGCCTCGGCTCTCTCGCCTCATCCGGAACTTTAGCAACCTCAGTAACTCTAGCAGGTGCAACAACTACCTGCGTCACTCTCTACGAAACCTTAACTGATCTCGCGGGTATTGACGGTGCTGGTGCAGGTCCTCCAGTCCTGATAGCCTCCTCGAATCTCTACACGTAGTCGCATTATGTAGATGCTCCGATGGACACTAGATCGGACTCGGTCGTCTGTGCTTCGGGCCTAGCGGCGGTCCCGTTCCCAGTCTCGGGAACAATGCTTTCGGAAACTTCTTCGACGAACGCCTCAACAATAGGCGGATCAGCAACTGGGGCTTGGCCCCGACCTCTAGCTAGTGGAGGTCTTTCTACACGTCCTCGTCCACAGATTGTAGGTGGAAGAGGAGGTCGACCCCTTCCTCGCCCCATAGCAAATGTACCTCTAGTGCGTGCCATCTGCGATAGGGATTACGGGATAGGACCTCACAATGGGTCCCGACCCTTAAAGTAGCAACGATAGCCTCGGATCTTACAACAAGACCACAAATAACTGAAAACCAAAGCTGTTATAAAAGCCAAAGGAACAACGAAGGAAAACGTCAAAGACTCGCAGCCGAGTTCAAAACAAAGGGGAAAGAAGGACAATTAAAGTATAAACCCGATATCGTCCTATATTGTATGGGAACCCCGGCTGACCACACCATCCGGATCACTTAACAACATCTCTTGGAACGTCTACAACATCAGTATAAACCGTTAGCTAACATTTTATATATTGGAAAGACAATAAAGGCACAAACACACATAAGGCAATATAAACATATAACATGCTCGCACTCAACCGATTATTATCTTTCATTACGTTATCCATTACTAATTCAACTTTTTTTATCACACGAGATTCTCCCGAAACTCGCCTCCACTTCCGTCTGCCGACAGGAATAGATCAGTACGATCCGTTAACCGTGGGCCTAGGTCACAAGAGCACCTCCTAGTCTCCTGTAGAACTAGACAAGTGGTCACCGCCCGGTTATCATACACTTGGGCCAATTACGGTTATAAACGTCAATTCTAATCCGGTTATCCGTTATAACGATAAAGATAAACAAACACCACCAATACGGTCAAGCCAGTATATGAAACGCAACTAAGTAAGTCCAAGGGACCTACGCTTCTACATGAGGTTCAGGTCGAAGTCTTTTCTACATGTACTAAAACATATTCCCAAGCATTCAAATTATCCTTCAAAACAACTCTTAAAATAGTAGTCAAAGTCTTGTTTGTTACCTCCATTTGTCCATCCATTTGAGGATGACTAGAAGTGGAAAACAACAACTTGGTACCTAACTTTCCCTAAAGAGTCTTCCAAAAGAAACTAAGGAACTTGACGTCCCTATCACTTACAATAGTGTATGGCACTCCATGTAACCTAACAACTTTCCTAAAGAACAAGTTAGCCACATTATAAGCATTATCAGTTTTATGCCAAGCAATAAAGTGATCCATCTTAGAAAAGCGGCCAGCAACCACAAAGATGGAATCTCTCCCCTTCTTAAGTCCTTGGTAAACCTACAACAAAACTCATACTGATATAAAGTCATTGTGAAGTAGGAATAGGTAAAGGAGTATACAAACCGTGGGGTTGCTACCTTGACTTTGTCTTCAAACACACAATGCACCTCTTAACCAAATGTTCAACATCTTTAAGCATATGGGGCCAAAAGAAATGTGAATGAAGCATATGATAAGTCTTATCTCTTCCAAAGTGTCCCATTAATCATCCCATATGAGCACCCTCAACTAATAATAATCTTAGAGAACATCTAGGAATACAAACTTTATCCTCATGGAACAAAAGTCCTTCAAAGAGATAATACTTACCTCTCGACTGGGGCAAATCTCGGCCTAAATCTCGGCCAAGATTCCTGATAGTAGGCCGAGATTTACGTTGGATGTAAATATCTCCAAAACTAGTATCATCCTTGTATAGATCTTTGATGTAATAGAATCCTAAGAGCTTGGAATTCATGGTTGTGATCAAAGTATATCTTCTTAAAAAGGCATCCGCTACAACATTATCTTTTGGATTAAAGATTCTCTTTTTACTGTTGGATTACAATTTCTATTGGAGTTTGAAGGCATATTGATAAGTATTTCTTTCTTTTCTCTTCTCTCTTGCTTATGGTTTGCTTGAATTCTTCTTTTATCTTTCTTGATTTGAATATGCGTGTCGTTGGCTAAACCTATGCAATTTTAAGGTGATTGGTTGATGATTGTTGTTTAGATGATGATAGATTGAGTGTTTATGTGAGATTTGGACGTTTTGTGTTGATTAAACCCTCACTCCCTAGAATCTCGGCATGTTCTTCAGGAACCGCTACCACGGTTTATCTTAGAACAACCCGATGTTTCTTCTGTTGAACCGTAGATGATATATTTGTATGACTGGGTGTTAGATTGCCTAAATTGTAGTCTTTGTTGAGTATTTTTTTTATCCTTAGATCCCTCTAAGGCTTACACTTAAGTTTGGGAAGAGACTTACCCGGTAACCCCGTTCTTAGGTACCGTTGATTATAAAATTCTAGGTAATAGAGGATTCAAACCCCTCTATTGGATTGAGTGTGTCAGACTTCTTGCTTGAGTGAGCTTAACCCGAGACTTACCCGGTAAAGGTTAGTTCAATTTCATTAGGTAGAGTGGTTGGTTTGAGTATATGTCTTATCCTTAGAGCCTTGAGACTTACTCGGTAAGAGGTGATTTGGTTTGCGATAGTGGATTGTGAGACCTCCCCTGTGATCATTCCCACCAGAGAAACACCATTCCCTAGTCATCCGAACCTTGTCCTAGTTTTTAGAAGTCTTGAATCTAAAACCGCAACTGAATACCTTGACCTCTAGAATCCGCATTCCCCGCTTATCTTATTTCTTATCTTGATTGTGTTTTGCTTTATTTATTTTATTGGTTTTAAAAATGATCTTTGATCACCAAAACTACCAAAAGTATTGTTATTTCTTACCATCCGTTTTTCTTCCTAGTCTAGGTTTATTCTATGTTCGATCATTGCATATTTCGATTTCACCTTAGCCCTTGTATTCGACCTTGGAATACTTGCCTTTTCTATATAATGATTCATACATTGTGGGTTCGCTTAGTTGTTTAGGCTTTTATTACGAGTACAAATTTAAGACTTTGTCGTGCATCATTATCACACACCTTTTGTGGTGAACAATGTGTCATGTGGTCTCATGATTGAAATTTGCTTTGGATGGATGTAGTTACGTATACAAAATTAGAGTCCACGCAAGGATATCATCATAGGATTCTCCACTCACTCCCCCTTTTTGATGTTTCATAGACAACCGCAAATTTAGAAACAATTGTATTAAGCTTTTGATAGCAGTTCTTACATTGTTTCCATGAGTGAGATGCTAAATCTCCCCTTATTTCGTTGTAATAGGAAGAAACTCGATTCCAAAAGGTGTTGCTACATTGGTTGGATAAACACAAGCAAATTTGCTCGTATTTATCCATCCACTAGTAAGCAAAGTGTCTTTGATCCCTCAACACAACCTTCCGCCAACTTCTTCAGTTGTCACTTGAACATCATCTTCATCGCCATTGTCTAGCACAACCGCCGGTTCTTGAGTCCCAAAATGTGGGATGGTAATAGGTGGAGACATTGGGATCAAGTGTTCGGTTGGGTTTTAAGTTTGCTAGTATTGCGGAACATTCATGTATTGTGCATTTGGAGTGTGGTGGTATTGCGGACATGTATTGTGGGTTTGAGCTTGGTGGTATTGCGGAACATTCATGTATTGTGGGTTTTGAGTTTGATTCGGTTCTTGTGTTCCTAAACATTGGCTGAAGTTTTGATGGAAAAACAAAGGATTTGGAAGAAAATTCCGTTTGATCCATTGTAGTGTTCAATAGAGAAAGAGAGAAGTTGTGCTAGTTGATTGAGATGAAGGTAAAAGATGAAGTGTTTGTCCATGGTATAGGTTTTTGCTCTTTAAACCCTTTCATAGAAGGTAAAAACGAGTCACATGTCTCTTTTACAAAAAAACTGAGCCATAAATTGACAACTCAATCACGGATGTCCCTTACATAATAATTGAGCTACGAATTGACAACTCAATTCCATTTTTTAAATTTGAATCTAAATTAAAGTTATATTGTTTAAGTTGTTTATTATTTAAAAAGTTTATTTTATTAATTAAAAATTATTTAAATATATAATTTATGACTAATGTTATTTATAATAATATTTTATTAATAAAAAATTATAGTTTATTTTATTAATTAAATATTATTTAAAAATTAAAATGAGGCTCAGACGGACATAACATGAATTTCTTTGAAGTGGTAGGGAATAAATAGGAGTACCAAACTCTCTATTTTGGATGGTTTAACATATTCTACTCAATTTTTAGTGGGATTTCCATTCTTGAATTATAGATTGATGTATCATATGATTGTCATTTATCAAAATATCTTCTTTTTTTTTTTTTTTTGACCAAAAGTATATTTGGGAAATCTTCTATCTTGGTGGAAGTTTGTTACGTTGACATGGTGTGACAGATGTCAGAGGCCTACCAATAACTCAGTGCAAAACAATATTTATGGAGAAGGAATCACATCCATCTTGTGTAGAACAAGGATAAGGGAATGCATTTTTATACTCTAGTAACAACAATTCAACTTTACACAATCATTTTCACGGCATCCTCTCGTTTTGCAGTGTCACATTCACTTCTCAATTTCTCTTCTTTTTCAACAAAAAAAATCCGTTTCCATGTCGCTGGAGCTTCATTTGCGATGGCAGCTAACTACTCTCTCCTCCTAATAACACATTAATGGAATTTCCCCGAGTCCAGCTCTTAGGCTATGATGGAATTGCCCCGAGTCCAGCTCTTACTATCGCAGAGAGCTTGGACTAGAACAAAATCCTTTCTTGATAGATCTCCAAGGCATCAATCACCTTCCCTATGAACAATTTCCTATGCATTCGATACCTGCAAAACAAACCATTGAAGCCTATTAGCTACCAAGTTTCCAACACAATTATACTATGACAACTAAGAAGCAACCGACACCGTACTTTACAGCGGCTTCAAATGTCCTACTAGGGTTCTGCATTGAATCTGTACCGTAAGAAGCGATGACAAAAGATCAGCATCACAAAACTCACATCATGCTAAGTGAAAACAGAGAATTTTAAGGAGAACGGTAAGGTAAAAATACCCAAGATCTTCTTGTCTTGCTTGGAAGTTGTAGGAAAGTCTCTAAGCATTTGTTGGCATTCCTCCTGCAACTCCTTTGCTGCTTTTCTTTCGATGCTTGGAATTGGAGGAATGTCGCCATCTGACCAAGTCGGCAATGTTCGTGCTGCTGCTATAACTGCTCCATCAACAAAACTATCTCCATCATTTGCCAGTTGACCTTCACAAGATGTTAAAGAGCATGTCAACTAAAATGCTAATAACTAAAGATGGGTGCTTAAGTCTTTAGAAGATTGTTCTGGAATAAAATTCAGAAGACCGTTAACTGTTATAATAGTATTCTTCGCGAAGGCCAGCAATGCTAAATACTGATAAAAATGCATCCAAATTGATCTTTGTATTGCCAGAGAAGTCTATTGTGTCCCATGGATTCTGCAGGACATACCAAAAACACATCCAATAAAACATTATATGATTTGTGGAGTGAAAACATTCCAACAGAAACTAGTGAACAATAGAAGAAAAACACAGTAGTTTAGTTGACAATACCACAGGAGATGAAAAGCCATATCTATGCATAAGCATGTCATTCTTCCCATTCATATAGTTGACAGTCATCTGCAACAATTAACAAAGTCAAGATCAGACTGTTCTTCCAGTGTAGAGATTATTGCAGGCTCTGAATCAGTAATATTATGCACGAAGTAAAAGCATACACAAGCAGAAATTACGGATGAAAGAGGCTGAAATAGCATCAAACGAAGTTCTACATGTACATTCAAGGTTGTCTCATACTGATCCCGGACCTTTAATGATGAAAACTAAAGTCTCTAAAGTATGTTGAAGTCTACATCTTGCGTCACTCATCACACTCCATTAAGACATTATGTGTCATTTCATCCATCAAATCCTACATGGAAAACTGTTTTTTTTATTGAAAGAAGGGGGAAAACTGAAGTTTGTCGAATACTGGGATGTCTTTTTAATCTGGGAATTGGGATTAGGGGCAACTGTAGGCTGACAAGTCACTGGGTGAAAAAGGGATCCATGCGATTTGCAGGCTGCTTCGAAAACGATTTGGTTTTGTCCTATCTTTTACCTCTCAAAGGCTGGCCCATCTCTTCTTCAAGATTGGTCCTCTTCATTGATTGCAGACTTTGGATTTTTTCAAATTCCCCTTCAACTTGATTTAGAGCAAGCATTCAGTTCCAACTTAGTCAAATTTATGAAGGGGGTTATCTGGATAATTGCTCTTCCAACATTGCACAAATTCATTGAGATTGGTGCAGAATTGTTCATCCTATGATTTCCCCCTAATTTCAACCATATTGCTTACAATTTTCTCAAATGCTGTCTCTATGAAACCCACCCCATAATCACTGCTTGTTCCTTTTTCATTACCTTAAAGCTGACATGTATATTTTTACAAAGGAAAGAACTTGCCATGTAGGATACTAGGATAGGGTGAATCACACACAAGGCATATCCGCATGACATAATCTTAGCAGAAAATGTAATAGCATGAACAAGAGAGTTATACTTCACATACTTTAGGGACTTCATGAGCACAAATAAAAAGGTTAGACATTATCATGAGATGACCCCGAAAGGTTAGGGACTAAAGGTGAATTTTACCCTATTATTGTGTTTGCTACTTTGCATAACATTGCTAAACCGATGCATTTTTGTTTTGACAATATCTCTCACAAATGAACAACATATCTCAAACATGGACAAAATGTACCCTACTTAATGCATCCTCAGAATGGATTAAAGTCAAATACCAATACATATTTATAAATCATCAATATACATCAGCCTTGATATTAGCATCAATTCATAGAAGATAAACAAATTGACTTGGAATATGACGAATCTTACCTCCTCTCCTTTCTTAATATCTTGTCCAGCATTTATCATAACTTCAAGCATCCTATCTTTAAAACGCCAGTGAAAGAAGCAATTGGGCTCAAATGAATGGTTCAGCATATCTGCAACAAATAGTATGTCACTGATTTT
Source organism: Fagopyrum homotropicum (assembly GCA_033239125.1). Classification (NCBI taxonomy): domain Eukaryota; kingdom Viridiplantae; phylum Streptophyta; class Magnoliopsida; order Caryophyllales; family Polygonaceae; genus Fagopyrum; species Fagopyrum homotropicum. The sequence goes on along the minus strand of BSWB01000006.1, from coordinate 105,932,342 downwards.
ATCACAACATGTTTTCAGGATAACTATGAATCCTTAAAATGATTCAACATGTAAAAGAATGAAGGATTATGATAGAAAAATAAAAAAAATTGTGCCTGCAGCTTTATTATTTATCACTCAGTAGAACACATCATGTCTGCCCTTATATTATATAGTGACCAATTCAGTAAAAGCAATTCAAAGAACTTCGGTGGAAGTAATTTTCACAATTGACAATTTCATAAAATGATAATAACAAGAAAGTTTTATATTCATTAGTCTGTGTATGCGATATTGCTCATCATGCAGAACAGTGCAAATCTATCTAATCAACAGCATGACTTTGAGGCCATGATTTACATTGAAAACCTAATATATTCAAGTCTTAAAAATCTCACCAGCATAAGGAATAAGCATATTAGCATCTTGAACGAGTGCCCCGACTCTGATCTGAAAATTTATGCAGCGAGATTGCGCTATACTCACAGCCCACATAAATCGTTCAGGTTCACGTGCAAGACGTTTAATTTTCAGTGGTGCGGAAGAGTGCTGAGCATGATTTAAATTCAAAGAGTGTGAGACGAATTCCATACAATCCAAGCAGTAGACTCGTATAGAAAAATTATAAGACATGGAGAATAAGAAAGAAAAGAATGGCGTACCCAGTTCTTTTCCCAGAATTCAAGCACCCGAAGTTGTTGTTCTCTCATAATTGATGCCAAACTTTGATCCTGGAGCTCAACAAGTTCCTCCTACAACATTTAAACACCATTCAAACTTTTATTAGTCCTTTAGTTTATATCACAGAGAACTTTATAATTCCATTGCAATTCTAAAAAGACAACAATACACTCACTCATTAATGAATATCAAGGTTTAGTAGCTCAACATTACTTTCATGCTGGACCCAAGCAGAAAGCAAATATTAGCATTTTCTTTATTCTTAACAGCCCACTTTGGTCCCTTATAAAATATATAGCCTGAACACTACATTATACAGGTAAAAATTATGCATCACATAACAAGATTATTAAGGTTTATCAATTGATCACAAGTTGAAATTCAATCACTTTCTGGTGAAAGCTCTGTATGCAAACAGAAGACACCGAAAAGAGTGTATGCTCAATAAGCAAATGTCCTGAAGAAGAAAATTGTAAAGAGTAAAACTGGATAATAAAAATAAGGCAATTAAATTCTGGACAATCAAATAAGCCAATCATTCATTGGAACACACACAGAGACAGAAAAGTGCTACTGCCTACTGCTTCTCTCTTACACCAACCTTGTCAAGTATAACTTCAGTACTTCACACTAAACTGGATGCCCAAAGAAAGAAGAAAATTTCACACAAGGATCTTGACTCTTGAAAATAGAGAATACTGAACGAAAAGCCTCCCAGAAGAATAGGATCAGCTTGCATTTGAACACCATACTACGAGCACACGACATACAACAAGTGAATAGGAGCATAGGACTTCAAACTAACCCACTTCTCAATGTTATGCATGATCCTTTTGACCTTCTAAGGTTGTTTCTCATAGGTATACTGAGAAAAAAAAAAAAAAAGAAGCAACAATACCAGTTCCATTTATAAGTTCTCTTAAGAGTATAAGACAATTATCTGTATGTCCAAGTGTTCAACCCTGTCAAGGCTCTATTACTTGCAAAATGAAAGTATAGCAAGCACATGAACTGACAAAATATGGTGAACCACTTTGAGTGAGATAGAAAGATCAAAGAGATATACTAGTTTAACTTTTTATGATTACTAGAATATAATTTGTTATGAAAAACAAAGGAAAAATTAAAGATCATGAGACAACGTTATTTCATGCATAATTCAACCAAGTGTGTATCACCTTAAATGTTACAAGTTGAGTCCAGGAGACCAACGAAACAGATGTATTAAAGTATTAAACAAAAGGAAACCATGCATAACAGATATAATACTTTGGTATTATGCTACAAACCTCTTTGGCTAGAAGTAAGCTAGGGCACTCATCCACGCTTGGTAAAAAGTCCCCGTACAATTGCCAAAAGTTCTCCTCAACATCAAAAGCAAATAAAAGAAGACATGCCAGTCTGAGATCCCAATCTGTCTGTCAGCAGGAAATGCAAATGAGAAAGTTGTGATCGGGTTATGCATCTCACCTTATCATAATAAGCCATAAAAATATATAGAATTTGAGAAGGAATTAATTTATACAGAAGGGGGAAGGATAACATAAGGAAGAACAGAATGGTCAGTAATAAAATTCCAAGTAACTGTAGCACATAAAAACTTTCAAATATGACATACACTTGAGCAGCAATAACAGGGACGTGAAAGAGAAGATAAACTTACTTCTGGATCTGTTGAGTTAATAATATCGAATATCGGATGACCCACTGGAATAATGTCCGGGAAAAACATCCATGGTGGGTTTTTGCTAATGGTTAGCATTAGCTCCAATGGAACCTCCATTACAATCTGCAAACCATAGCAAAAAACCATTAGCAGCCCCTACATCCATAAATTTTCTAATCCAATGTTTTCGATGTTTTCAGGGGGGAAGTAATTGGTTGGCCTACAATGATGTACAAAAATTGTGAAGTCAGCCCTATACAGAAACTCAAACTCGGGAGTTGAATGATTTTAACAAAACTAGATGATAACTTATAAACATTTTGCAAAAGTCTAATTATTAGAAGTATGAAATCTAATGTTCAGACTACAGACCCTGGATCGGCGAAGAGGCTCAACGTCTTTGGCAGCAAAAACTCCGAAACCATCTGGGCCTTCTTTGAATTCAATGCCATATGCTCTAAAGCTTCTAGCATATCCAATCTTGTAGAAATCAGGGTCTGCTGGTTCCATCTACATCAAATTAGGCGAACTTCGTGAACAAATTTAGCCAATAAAGATACTATCTAAGAGAAATAGGGACGGAGAGGAATAACACACCTCAGAAGGAGATTCGTCGAGTTGTGGAGGTTGAAATAGCGGGAAAGGGGGGGTAGCCACCGAGGCACTGACGTGTTGAACCTTACTTTGCCGGATGCGATTAATGGATAAGGTAGATTTTCTCGTTGAACGGACATGGCTGAAACTGTTAAGCTGGTCCGAGTTCTGCACAGAGGAATTCAATTTTAGAGTGCGAGTGCTGCTATGGGAGTTCGAGAGAGAAATTTAAGAAAGCAAGAGAGACCTGAGGATTGGAGAGGAAGCAGGGACATGGATAGTGAAGCAGAGCATAGGGCGCCATTGATGGATTGGAGAGTGAGACTGAGAGTTGGAAACTACAATTTCGATGCTAACTATCCATGGTTTGGTTTCTCTCAGACTCGAAGAATCACCATTATCCGGTTGGGTAAAATAAACGGAAAATTACACAGTTTATGATATTTAAACGAGTTTGTATACATTTAGTCAATTAACTATTTCAAGACCGTTTCTTTTGATGGGAGGCTCTTCTCGAATTTTCGTCATTCACTTCTCCAGGAGTTTATGTTCCTTTTGTACATGCATTTGGTTGTGCTATTTTGATAGTGTTTGACTTGTCCATTCCCGCTTCATCTTTGTGAGATGATTTTCGTTTTCGTGCTGATAGTCCTCCTCCGGCTTCACCTTCTTCTCTTTGGCTCCATTTTGATCTTCTCGGACGTCTCCTCTTGGATCTCCGGTTTTGATCAACTTTGTGCTCACCACTTTTTCTAGGATTTCAACACGGTAGCAGATTACTTGCGTTTCATGGTTTTGCGTCAGCGGCTGGTGCCGGAAGATGTTGAAGACCTCATCCGTTTGGATGTCTTGGGGCGACAAGTCTCTATAGACTGTTCCCCTTTTTCTTACCCTTGTATCAAAAAAAAAAAAAGTCAACGACCTCGAGCTAAATTTTTACAAACTGAGTTCACTTAATTCGGTTCATACGATAATCATAGTTGAAATAAATTATTATGTGAATATTTAAACTAATTTTGTACAACCAAACACGGTTAATAATATTTTCTAAACTACAACTCAAATCTCATCAACTTTTGTTAAACTCCGATTTAAACATGCACTAGTTTACAATGCCCCGCCAGCAAACACGTCTCTAGTGTTGTTATACGTGGGGTGTTATACAAGTCGAATGTGTGGAGTTTTAACAAGTTTTAACATAGCGTTTTTTTACCCGAGCTCAAGCAACTCGGCTAATATAACAATCTACATATTAACAAGTCAAGCTTTGGCATGTGGATCAAGCCTAAGTTTTTGTGAACGACTTCGAGTTAAGCTTTTGTAAACCGAACCCAATTAATTCGGTTCATATGATAACCCTAACCGTTAATGAAATATTTCTCCTAATATTAGGATAAATCGTATATGACTAACAATGGGGTATGTTTTGTGACAATACCTCAATCATTTAACTACATTGCTTTGGATAGTATATGATAAGCAATTTGGAGTATTGATTATCTCATATGAGTAGAGCACCCTAAAGCATCCTTATAGGTAGGGGTGGATACAGGATGGGACGGGATTGAGGTCATCTCAAATTTCGGTCTAACTTGTAACGCCCCGAATTCTCAGAACTCGGGACATTACTGGTTAGGACCTCACAATGGGTCCCGACCTCAGTTTGACAACAGTTTTACTAGGATCTTGCAACAAGACACAAATAAGGAAAACAGAAATTCATAAAGTAGTATTTTCAAGAGATGAATGCAACAACGTCAAACAACCTATAGTACTTAAACAACGAAAAAGACTAACTGTCTTAACAAGAAGAAAGAAACAACAAGGTAAACACTCAACCCGCTCTAAGGAGTACGGAGACCCGGCTGACCACTACTTCCGGATCACTCAGCTGCTGCTCTAACTTGTGGTGAATCTAAAAACACAACATAACAACCATTAGCTGGCTATCTAAACATTAGATAAAAGAATAGCACACACACACATCATAGCAAAATTAAACACTCATCATGCTTTCATTCAATCCATTTATTATCTTTACTTAGGTCATTCACTCTTACTAATGATACTTATTTTGTGACACGAGGGATTCTCAAACCTCGTCTCCGCCCCTGTGTAACCATCAGGAATGGATCCGATGCATCTCACCTTGTACCTGTATGGTCTGGGTATAAAGAACCTCTCAGTCTCCTGTCAGAGCTGGGCAGTGATGTCACGGTCCGTTATACATACACTTGGACCTTAAAATATAATAATAACAGTCGTCCTATCAAGTTATTATTATAAACACATATCACACACACCACTATTATCATTCAACTAACATCCAGAAACTAGCTAAGTAAGTTGCAAGGACTTACCTGAATCAAATCACACTCTCTCAAATCTCAACTCGGTTCGAACTTGTGGTAACTCAAACGCCTGTCAAACAAGGCAGGTGGATCAAAACTACATCCCATACTTAGAAGTTATAAACTTCTAAGAGGTACAATCTCATGAGGAGAATTTATGAAAATAAAACTCTCTTAAGGTAAAAGACTAATTTACCCCTGATCCCGGAAACTCCCAAAAGTCTATCATTAAATTCTAATATTTTCTTTTTGAACTTATTTCCATAATCTGGTTCTCAAGGATAGTTTACCAGAGTTTTTAAAGTTAACAAGGTTCTAGAATTTCAAAAGGGTTGTTAAGGTCCGACTTTTACACTCAAGCTACTAGGCCTAAGGTCAAATTCTAAACATACTCGTCAACGAGAACAACATCATTCACTTCCCAAGTTTAGATAATAACCTCACAATTATTCTAGGTAAGAGACCGAGGACCTAAACGAGCTTAGCTTAAGTTAGCATAACGAGTCCTTAGAATGTTCTAGCAAGTGGAATTCGTTATCAACGATAGCATTTGACCACTCCTAGGAACCCCCAAAATCTTCATATCTAGTGCACGCTACTCCGGTTGAACTAACTACTTATACTCTAGCCCTTCCCGGTTACTACTCTACCACCCGTTCCTACCCGAGTACCTACCCTTCTCCGGGGCTCCTATCTTCACCACTCTCCTCTTATACATATATATATATATATATATATATACTTATATATATTCATTACCCTTTTATATATATATATATATATATATATATATATTCACTCTTATACATCTATATAAACCTATATATATACAAATAGTGCACTGAGGAGGAGGAGTAACTCACCCGTCCAGCCCCTCGTCACGCCTTTGCAGGGAATACGACTAAGACCGAAGTCGATCGAAGCAACCAAGAGAAGAGCCTTGTCGAGCCTGCATAGCGCCAGCCACCCGGAGGGTCGACAATCCCATTCTATCAGTAGGTTAGAAACGTGCAGAAGGATCGAAACGAAATGAAAAGGCTAGTTGGGTCGAGCTTACCGGAGTCATATGCAAGTAGTCGGGTGGATACGGTTCCTGTGGAACGAAGACGTAGTCTGCTTCAGCCGGTTCATTTGGTCCAGGACAAAGGGTCTGCTCGTCTGCGGTTCCGGATAGGAGGGACGCTCCTCACTGGCCTGGTGTTCGAAACAGGATTCAGCAACTGCTCGGTAGAAGAAGGTGATTCGTAGGGAAGAAGGGCATACCGGTATCTCTATTCCACAAGACGTCGGGGGTTTGGTTTTAGTTCCGGCCGTGTCGTAGGCTGAAGACGACTGGGTGCAACACCAGACGAGGGTGCGTTCCTTTCGTTCTTCGCACGGTAATGAGTTCGATCCAGTGGTGGCGACTATGGTTGTAGTTGGGATGGAGTAACGGTCTGGGTAGCGTCTCCGGCGAGGCGGTGGTGTCCAATCTCCAGGCATGCAGCAGTGGCGTTAAATCTCCAGGCGTGCGGCAGTTAGACGAAGGTAGGGGATGGTTTAGGCTGGTTTAGATTAGGGCAAACAGGATTAGGTTAAGTTAACTTTTAATTAATAGAGGATTAGGTAGTGGGCCGGCAGTAGGCCATTGGGCCAGTTAATTGGGCCGGCTCATCTAATTATAAAATGGGACGAAAGGATAACTCGTTACTCGCACGGAACCGCTCTTCGATTTTTAAAAAGTACGGAATTATTTACGGGTTACATAAATTATGAATAATTGTATTCGAGTTCCCTATTATTATTTTAGGTTAATTAAAGTCATATAAAATGATAGAAATTGATAAAGCTTTATTTTATTTTAATGAATAAAGGTCGGCGGATCGGAATCCGGTTTGATCGGGTATTAAACGGAAATTAAATTTTTTGGGTATTACATAACTATTATACATGGGACGGGATCGGGACGGCTCTTGTGTTTTTTAGATGAATCTCATTGGACCCTCTCCAGTTGGGCTGTGACGAACCAATCTCGCTTGAGCTAATAATTGTTTATAGTGTTTAAACTTTACGATTTACACACAAAAAATTGTGTGTGTATATATATATATATAATTGAAATGAAAGACATAATATAATCTCCTCAAAGTTATAGCTTTTGTTTAAACATCCAAAATAAAAGTCCAAACCGTAACAAATCACAAATGTATTTTGGTTATTTTGCTATTTGTCAATTTGGGCATACGTAATTATGTTTTTTTAATCTATAACTTTTTTTTGCTTAGGAATTCAAATTTATTTATATTTTAAATTAAAAAGCTTAATATATACGGGACGGGATGAGCCTTGTGGGATCAGAGATGAGGAAGTTAAGACGCGTATCTCGTCTCATATTTTTTTGGCAAGACAAGTTTAGGACGGGATTGTTATTTTTGAATGAAATCCTGTCGGGATTAAGACGGGACCGAAACGGGATTTGTGTCCACCCCTACTTACATATGGGGTCTTCTAGTTTTAGAGTAGAAGACGACGTGTGAAGGGGAATGTCGTGTCCTAATGAGGCTCGTTTATCAGCAACACAGTTGAATTCTCCAAAGACATGATGGATCTTGACTTGTGGTGGAACCAATGTATGAAGTGGCCTTCCTTGGTCACATAGTTTCTGCCGAGGGGATCAAGGTTGATCCGGTGAAGATTGAGTCCGTTGCATCATGGTCCGAGCCGTGCTTGAAGCGTTTCGAGGAGTTGAAGAGGAGGTTGACCTCCGCTCCTATCTTAGCACAGCCGGAAGGCGTTGATGATTTTGTGGTTTACAACGACGCATCCAAGCTGGATTGGGATGCGTCTTGATGAAAAGAGATAGGGTTATAACATACGTGTCTAGACAACTGAAGACGTATGAGGAGAACTACCCTACCCATGATCTTGAGTTAGATGCGGTGATCCATGCTCTGAAGATCTGGCGGCATTATTGTACGGAGCTACGTGTTAGATCTTCACAGACCATAAGACTCTAAAGTACATATTCACTTAGTGGGAGTTGAATAACCGGTAAAGGAGATGGTTAGAGTTGATCAAGGACTTTGATCTGGAGATTTTGAACCATCCGGAAAAGGTAAATGTGGTCGTTGACGCCCTTAGTAGGAAGACGCCTCGAGAGAAGGCGATAACTCGACTAATGGCCTAGCCTCAGTTGTTAAGAGACCTAGCTAGAGGTGGATATCCAGTTTCCAGATACAGACAACTACATGTCCACCTAAGAGATGTTACCTGATCTATTGGGAGAGATCCGATAGAGGTAGGATCTTACAAGAGGCACCATAGTTTGTCGTCGGTGCTGACGGGGTGTTGAGACGTCAAGAGTGTGTATGTGTGTCATCAAAGAAAGAGCTAAGACAACGGATCTTCCAAGAGGCTCACGCTACACCTTAATTTGTACACCCAAGTGCAAGTAAGATGTATTAAGACATCAAACGTTCTTTTTAGTGGTGCAGGATTAAGCCCGATGTAGCTAGATAAGTAGCCCAATGTACAACCTATCAACAGGTCAAGATTGAGCATCATCGGTCAGGTAGAGAGCTTCACCCACTTCCAGTATCATAGTGGAAGTGGGAAGACATCTCTATGGATTTTGTTACCAGTTTGAGACCAAGCTAGAGTTTCGACGCCACATGAGTCATGGTAGATCGGCTGACGAAGATTACACGTTTCATTCCTAATGAGAAAACATGGCTAGTGAGCCAATTAACTAAGGAGTACACTAGGCAGATAGTGAGAGTCCATGGGGTACCGAGGACCATCGTCTCGGATAGAGATGGACAGTTTACTTCGCGGTTATGGCAGTAGGTGCACGCCGCCTTAGGTATGAGATGCCTTAGGATCGAGCCTCCACTTCACGACCGTTTATCATCCTCAGTCGGATAGGCAGTGTTAGAGGACTATACAGACTCTTGAGGACATGTTGAGAGCTTGCGTGCTAGATTGGGGTCAGGTGTGGCTAGACCACCTCCCTTTGGTTGAATTTTTGTATAATAACAACTCACACGCGTCGAACGGGATGGCTCCTTACGAGGTGTTGTATGGGCAGAGATGTCGTACACTGCTATGCTGGGATGATCCGGGTAGTGCTAGCGGAATAGCTCCCGAGCAAGTACAGGATAACATGGCCCGAGTGGCGATGATCCGAGAGCGGATGTTGGCCGCACAAAGTTGCCAAAAGTCCTATGCTGATAAGAGGTGCATGCCTCTGATTTTTCGAGTAGGAGATCAGGTATGATTGAGAGTATTACCGACGTGAGGCGTTAGACGTTTTGGCATTAAAGGGAAGTTGAGTCCCCGATATGTCGGACCTTTTAAGATACTTGAGTGAGTTCGAGAGACGGCATACAGACTTGCGATGCCACCGAGATTAGAGGGTGTTCACCCGGTTTTCCATGTGTCTCAGCTACGGGAGTACATACCGGACCCGAGGCACATAGTCAGTCATGATGACTTGATGGTCGAGTCGGACCACACGTTCGTAGAGCATCCAGTTGTCCTCAATCGTGGTACAAGACGCTTGCAGTCAAAGGACATACCGATGATGAGAGTATAGTGTTTGAGACGAGGAGCCGACGAGGCTACCTAGGAGACGGAGGATAGTATCCAGAAGAATTATCGAGAGTTCTATGCCGAGCTAGAGGCACCTATAGGATTGACGGGTGAGTTCCCGTTCCTTCCTTGCTGAGTTCGTATGCATGTGTTATTACATGGTTATGGGTCCCGTATGAGAATGAGGTGAATGATTTGTTAGATTCCAATGTGTTACACGAGTAGGTTGTGTGAGTAGTTAGGAGGAGGATGCCTTCACGAGTTCTAGTGTTCTTACCTCGGCAGGTGAGACCGAGAGGATCAACTTCGTCTAAGTTTCGGGACCAAACTTGTTTTTAGGGAGATGATGCCTTCACGGCATATGAAATGTGTTTGTCTCGGGGTGCCACCTCTCGACAAACGCCGTAATCAAACAATGATCGATCCCGCCAAACTAAACTTCCTCCAACTTTGTAAGTCCTTTGCGTCTAGCCAAGCCAAACCACAAAAGGGGTCATCTAGATCTCGCCGCCACTCGCGTAATCTTCTAATCGCCTCGAATTTCCTACCAACCCTAACCACTTTGGGATCCATCTCGGCCCATATAGCGCTAGCTTTGTGGTCAGCGTAGCATGTCAATAACACAAGTACGTCTTCTTGCTCCTGCTCCTGCTCCTCCTCAACAGGTACCTGCTTTGGCTCAACAAGTACCTGCTCCGGCTCAACATGTACCTGTTCCGGATCAACATGTACCTCCTCTGGCTGATCAGGTAGTTGTTCATGCTCACCATCCAGAATGTCATCTAGATGCGGAATACCGTGCGAGGACTTCTTTGTATCGTACTCCGGAATAAGTGAAGATGGTCCCACATCCTCCTCGCCGATGATATGATCATGGGCCTCAATGGATGCATCACTAGATGCATGAAGTGATGCGTCAACAAATGTCTCTAAGGGTGCCTCTATGAGTTCCTAAATAGATGTTGAGACAAGTCTATCCCGTCGAGCTTTAGCCTCTCGACGGGCGGATGCTGTGACAAGTCTCACTTCTCGCTTCTTCTTCTCTCTAATATTTCTCATCACAATCTGAATTTTTTTAAAATAAAATTTTAATTTGTGAAATTATATATATATATCCTTACAATACTAAAAGCATGAATCCCTCTTATGAATAGATAATTTCCACTCATACCCTTTTGTATTTATTATTATTTTTTCTAATGGTTGTCATTCTTGTATTGTACCCTTACCTTTTGATGACTCATCGTTTGACTTCGACATGTCCTCTTCTGTTTTCAATACACTACAACACTACACCTCTTCGGCTCTTCCTGCTTTGATTTTTCCGCCTCTCCCTTGACCTAGGTTTCCTTTGGGCTATCATTCGCATCGCCCTCTTCCTCGCTGCTGCTGCTTGTTGCGATTTCATGGTGAGTTCTGATTTTTCCGCCTCTCCCTTGACCTAAGTTTCCTTTGGGCTATCATTCACGTCGCCCTCTTCCTCGCTGTTGCTGCTTGTTGCGATTTCATGGTGAGTTCAAGGTTTTACTAATAAATGTTTTGTTTTTTTGTTTCCCAAGTTCTCTCAGTTCAAATCTTTTAGGGCCTCACCAAAGTCAACAACGAATTCAAGGTTCGTTTCTCTGTGATACATTCCGATTGATTGTTCAATTATTACTCTAACCTTCTTGCTCTACTTCATCGTCTCAATCTCTCAAATTAGGTTTTTGTCCAAAGGATTGTCTATCGATTATTTCTTCGATTCTCAAATTGGGCATCTCCAATGACGCTGCTTGGCACGCTAAGACCACTGGATATGGCGGAGAAATAGCTTCTCAAAATACGATTTTGAAGGTTCACGAGTGTAAGAAGTGTTATTTCGGTTTCCTTCTCTATTTCTTCTGTTTCGATTTCATATTTGTGCTCCTGAATCATCTGGAGATGTGATTTTCCATTTTGTAAAGGTCCAACTGAATCCTACTTCTTGAATTTTTTTTATACGGGTCTCTTATGGTATTCAATTCTTCATATTTGTAGGTTTACCTCCTCGATACCTAGATTCGGTTAGGGCAATCACCCATGGTTTGCCCCTTTTCCAAATTTCAGCTACGTGATTTTTCTTCTTCGGTGATCTTGTAATTGTGAACCTACCAATCACCCAAAAGACTGGCTATGGTTTTTGGTGGTGCTATTAATATTCTCTATTTTCTGTCATTTTTCTAACATTAAACACTCAATAACACCCATGTGGTCATCACATATGTAACCATCTATCTAGGTACAATCTCGTCGGTTTTATCGCTAGTCGATTCATACCCTCTTCAATTGTATCTAGATTATGATCTTCTCTACTTCTTTAGATATCTGGTCAAGGTCTGATCTGAAGAACGTTGCTTTTGAGGTCCATACACAATTTCTTTGAATTTCTTGTGATTCTAGGTTTTTTTTATCATTTCTGTTTATACGTTTTTCTGATTTTTGGTTGTTTACAGGAAATCAAAGTTTTACATATTCGATAAGGATGGTAACCAGTGGAAGGACAGAGGGGTTGTACCATAAATCTTTTTTTTTTGCATTAATATATGTTGATTGTCATGGATTTCTGATTATTGGACTTGAGTTAATGTAACTTGAATCTATTTTATTCCATAGTTTATAGGTTTGGCATTCTGCGCACCTCCAACTTTAACGGGGATTTATTACTTGTAACTAGTGAGTATTTTGGTTTAAGTTGATCATTATTTCTTGGATCTTAATGTTGATTTAATTTGTATAGTATTTTGATATTTATATTAGTTGTTCTACTTGTTTTGTTTCAGTGCTAAGAAAAGGGAGTAGCTTCGATTAGGTATTTACTGAGTATAGTGCTCTTCTAAAAATTGGACATTTAGAAAATATTCAAAGGTGAACTTGACAGTGGAATAAAATGGTGTTTGAAGACAAGCAAATAGTGATACTTGAAAGTGAACTTCTAATGTTGAAGAAGCTTGCACGGGAAAAGAATAAAGACATGGAGGTAAATTTGCTATACCTTTTGTTTTTTTTACCTAATAGGGCTTCAAAATTTAGTAACAGTAACCTTACTTTTAGTGTTTTGGTGCTAAAATTGCTTGCTCGAAGACTGCTATGAACTACTTAACCTGCGAGCATGTTTCTATATAATCATTTTGGACGGGTAGTACTGTTTCAATTTTGTAAATATAAGAACTCTTTCAATTCCTCATCACTATTATTCAGTATTTGCTTCATTAGTGCATTGAATTTTTCTAGATTCCTCTGAATTGACGTTATAAGGAAGTTGTATATAATTGTTGTTATTATTAAGTAAGAGTTGTAATTTTCGTTCAATTAAGCACAAAGGAACCCTGTGTGGATAAAAAAAAGGAACCAAACACGGAACAAGTTTTGTCATTAATGAATCAGTATCCTTCAAAATCTCCAACTTGGTTTGAAAATAAAATGAAAGATAATATGAATTTGTCTGATTAGGTGCAGTCATCTTCATCTTGTTTTGGTTTGTAATATATGATTTTGTTTGATTGGTCTTACTCATCTTCATCTTGTTTTGGTTATTAACTTTTTAAGGTTACTTGAAACGTGCCTTTTCATTTTGGATAAGGTGGATCTTGGATAGACCACTCAAATCCGATCAAGTTTTTGAAAAAAAGATTAGATTAGTTGCCACTCTCACTGCGATTCTTGCATTAATCATTGTCTTTGGCACGGAAGTTGAACATGCAAGGGGTGTTCGCACTTTTTCAAACTGCACAATGCTGGAACAGTTAAAGATTTCAGAACTTAAGGGAAAGTATGGTACATTTTATAGTCTTAATACAAAATAGAAATCATGATTGAATGTTCAATTGTTGTAAGTATCTCCAAACTTTTATTCATGATGAGCGCTTTTTGTGTTTCATTTTATGTCATCTTGGTGCTCTATCGTTGTGGACTTGTTGCCAGTTTAAGGGGAAGGATGGAAAATCTGAAACAAGCAGCTGTTTGCACCAAAATTTTAGCATTATGGCTTGATCTTGGTCAATGTTAATTGAAAGTTTAATGGCATTTTCATTTTTATGCCGTCAAACCAAGTCTAACTGATTAATCTAAATATATATAGTATTTGAATTTAAATATCATGTATCTCCTCTTCCCATTCTTGAAATCTCCTTCCAATTTTTCCTAAAACCAGCAACTGTTTAATTGAATCACGCTAAGAATTTTATGCATAATCATGTTAGGACTCATTTGAGTTCAGTAGAGTCAACATGAATTTGAGTTATGAATGGATTCATTTGTGTACTTGTGAGTTGTGATGACGACTTCAGTTCAGGTCTACACAACGGTTATGGAAGCGGCCATATAGTGTTGCCTTATTAACAGGTGGCTTGGGTGACTCAAGAGTCATCTTTACTACAATTGCCCAAGTGAAAACTACTTTGAATATCAGGCTTTTGCCTTTGGGTCTCGCTCACAAGTAGAGAAGATATACATGGAACTCAGGTTCGAGACTTTCATAGACGCTTTTCAGGACGAGCTAATCAAGCATGCCATCTTCTCTATGAAGAAGAATAACATGAATTGTTTGTTTTTGTTTAATTAGTTGTTGCATCCGAGTTTTAGAGTTTGATTTCATTTATGTATTTATTGTTCGGTGTTCTTTCAACCATATTGTTCTTCTACCGACTTCGGCTCGTGTTAGGGATTGAAGAATTCATTACTCCAGTGTGTTCATTTCATTGTTTACTTATGTGCAACGATCTTGATATTTTAGAAAATTTAGTTAACACTATTCCATCTACTTTCTTCTGAAGCTTTAATTAGATGGATACAAGTTCATGACATTTATAATAACTCCCACTATTACATTAAGGAACATACACTTCATTCTTATATGTATTTTATTTTATTTAATTTTTTTTTATTAGTACAGAATTAATATGAAATGATCGATTTCCACTTTCATATATGACGAGTAAATTCCCGATGTCATCTACAGCGCGCGTGCTTTGCACGCGTCCCGACTAGTATATATATATATATATATATATATATATATATATATATATATATATATATATATATTATTTTTGGGTCATCTTCTTCGCCGGAATCACCATTAGAGAGCCCGTTTCACAACTTGAAAAATAAAACTCATAAAAACGCATAAAAACACTAAATTTTGTACACAATCCAATTCCAATTATTCCTAACTAACCGAATCTTACTAAACTAACTAATTTCAAGCCTAATATCATAATAAAACAAAAAAAAATGACATAAACGATAAAAACTAACCTGAAGTCGATCCACAAGTTGCTTATTGCTTAAACTTCTGACATTTAAATCTCTAACCATTGTTGGACTCAATTTCAAGTTCCTTCTAATAAATTTGCGGGATTTATGGAGTTTGGGGCGTAATGGATCGAAGAAGAGAAGAGGGAGAGGTAGCAGGGTGCGAAAGGGGAATGGGAGGGAAGGGGGGTTCGCCTCCGTGCCTTGCCCTATATAGAGCTTGCACGCAGGCAGACTCCGCCTTTGCAATGCGCCCTATATAGGGCGCATTTGCAATGCGCCCTGGCGGAGTCGGAATCCGACTCCGCCATCACGTTGTCCGCCTTCGAATAACATCACTAAAAAAAGGGAAGGAGGCATAAGGTGAAAATGTTCTAATATTTTTGTAAGAGAATGAACATGTTAATTATACATTTTAAAAATAATTTATGTTAATATGGCGAACAATGAGTACACAAAATGTAAAAAAATGTTTTGAAGTGCAACATGTTAGCATTGATAATCAGATTCACATTACACAAAAAAAGTCTACAATCACGACTATTGAAACGTGTGGAAAATCATTATTCAAAGGAAAAACCTCTCTTCTACATAGAGGAAAACCCTCTTTTTGTATCCATGGCCAACAACCGTTGGGTAACTCCAACTATTATTCTCTATCTCAGGCCACCAAGACACCACCAAAGCTTCATCCTCGCCACCAACTTACCTCCGAAGCTTACCCTTCATCACCCGCCTCGTCAGTCCCAATCCTCGTTTATCGTCGCCGGCGTGTGATGAAAACCCCACCCCCTTAAGAAAACTCGCCGTTGACACGCATACCCTCCGAAATCTCACATTCTCAAAGAATCCCAAAGAACATTCAATGAGATCTTGATTAACAAATTAAATCAAAGCGTTCATATGCACGAAAGCTACTCTCATTCGGCTCTTCGTATTCCACAAAGAGATATATGGGAGTTAGGATTTTGCTTTACTCTTTGGTGTTTCTTTAGCTTGTCTAGTGTGAGTTGGAGGTTTACCTGATTGTTGTTGAAGATCATACCCTTTGTTTGCCCTGCTCATCTTCAACCCCCCCCCCCTTTTAAGAGCTATGGCTCGGGGACAAATGCATTTTTAATCATAAAGGGCAACTCGATTTTTATGATCTAACCCTTTTATTTGTCATGGCTTCTTGGGCTTCAAAGTTTTGATTCCCATGACTTATTCGTTTCAAAATCTGTGAAGTTTTGTTCATGTCTTAAAAAAAAAGCTTTGTTGTGTGATTCATCCTAAACCAACAAATGCACTAAAACCTGACTCCAAGGCATTAAAGCCTTACAATTATAACACTAATTCAATGTGATATCGAAATCTACATTCTTGTCAGCGGAGTATACAAAGTTTGGTATTTTGTACATCCAACTGGCAATCCAAAAAAAGAAAAGAAAAGGCTAATGCTTACTCATTCTGTATTTTTTGAAAGTCTAGACAATCTAAAAACTCTTGCTTCAGTTTAGACTATATCTTGAGTTTTTCGAGTTGCTAGAGAAGATTATAGGCGCGTGTTGCTTTGTCTCTACTCTTTTCAAAAATTTTCTCAAGCTACAATTCAAATTAACCTACGTTAACAACCACTCTTAAAGAACATTGTTAGAATAGATAAATCATCTCTTGAACGGAATATGTTGCTTTAATACCAAATAAAGAATTTTATCATATTTCCAGGATTGTAAAACGACATCTTTTGTGTAGTTTTTGGGAATATGAAGGCTTGCCTATTCGTGGTGTCAAAGCTGTGAATAAACACCCGTTAACTACATATATTTATCATTCGGATCCTCTTTTTCTAATTGATTAAACAAATACAAGTAATCAACCTAACCTTTTCACTTTGTTCTACCCACGGTGGCGGTTTATGTTGACCTATGGTTTTCTGACATTCTCGCTTTACAAATTTTACGGTTTGTTTTTTGGGAGATCCCTATCAAGATAAAGAAGAAATTATTGTCAACTACAATACCATATAATTTTTTCTTACAAATATTTAATCATCACCATCAAAGATATACACTTTTATATGTCAAGACTCCCGTGTTTTGCAATGTCGTCTTATCAGTTTGATGCACGTTTTGGTGGCGGTCGAGTGATTTGTCTAGGAGGAGCGTGAATTTGTGGTCGAATCCTGATGACTCTTCTGCAAGTCCAAATCTGAGGTGTCCATATTTGTTCCCCATGCTTCGTACCAGTGTACTTCCTTTGACGACGGACTTTGTGCTCGCCGCTTCCCGTTGACTGGATCATCCTCATTCCCTTTGAAGATCTTTGTGTTTTCTTTTGTTATGTTTTCTTCTTGACGTATGCCGATCATTTTCTTCATTTCTGTAATATCCGGAATTTTTATTTCGTTTAATTCCGTAGCAAACCGGATTTCGATCCGTTGATCCTTATATGTCTACCTAGTCGGACGCAATATCTCAAAATTTTATCATTTTATGTAACCTCACTTCACATAAATTAATAGAAATTCTTTTTATCAAACCCTAATCCATCAAACCCTAAGTTAGATCTTGACAACGTTTTGACGAAACCGAGACGAGACCGTGACACACTCTTGACAAGGCCATGACAAGTTTTAAGCCCAAACCACTTCCTTCCTTAATGCAGCCATGCACATCCTTGTTTTGAAATATGTGGAGCTGTGAGGAGCACCAGCCCAACAGGAACCTTGTCACATGTCCAGCCCAGAAATTTCCTGCTCATGTCAGCCCAACAGCGAGGAGGCAGCTCTCCAAGATCAGCAGCAGGCCCATGAGTGCGTACCTAGTCCAGAAGTGCAGCTCTTTCTCACCTCCAACGTATACGTGCTGAGCTGGAGGGCAAAGTAAACCACCACGTAACGCCCCCGGGGATATCGTTGCTGCTGGTTGGTTCTTTCCCTGGTTCACGCCCAGATACACGCTACAGATCACCCAACATAGCTCCTCAATCCCGCAAGCCCGTCCGGAAGCTAGTCAAGGCGTCAACCCAACAGTGAAGCCCATCATCTCCAGCGGGTGTGAATGTTTCGTTGGAGAGAAGATCCACTTACCATAACTGCTCCTTGTATCACGCTGCTTCCTCGCCTCAACACGTCCAGATGCATTCCGTACAATTTCTCCTTCCTTCTCTACGTCAACCCTAGCCTCGGCTTCCTCCTGGTTCCCGACGTGATCCAACAGTACGCCATCAGACTCTCGTCTTCGTGCACACCAGCCTTCCTGGCGCCGCGTTTGTGTCGACGTCTCAGCCTTCAACGTGTCGCCAATCCGAGCAGTCCCTCACAGATATAGCAGGAGACTCTACCGACCACCAACGTCACTCCTTCTCCCCTGGATACGCTTGACCCAACCAACCAGAGGCGTGCCGAAGATCCTACAGTGAAGCCATCTTCATCCTAGTGAGTCATAATCTCTTCCTCTTCCTTCTGTCATCAGCCTAGGACCTGACTTGAGTCTCGACTTGCAGCTGCTGAAGACCCCTGGCAGTCGCTGGCGAAGATCGTCCTAACCGGATTACTCTCGGCATCTCCAAGCACACCGCAAGCGATCGGAATACCCTGGGCGGCTTCCGATATCAAACCAGACCAGCCTGCCCTTCTTGTGTTGCACATTTGTACTTTGATGGAGCTAGTTCCGTGAGTTCTCTCCTTCCTTCTTATCCTGTATACTTGTGTTAATGGTAGCCTGTGCGAGATAGCTAGTGGTGAGGCTGTGGGTTAGTGGTGGTAAGGGAGAGAGAGGCCAGGAGTCTGGAGTGAGTAGGTGTGGTTAGGTGAGGCGCTTGGGTTCAATACGATAATCTGCAAGTTGATAGACTAGGACACTCAGAGGTGGGTGAACAATAGTCTAGGGTAGGCTGAATTCTGTAGATGTCCTTTAAGAGGTTCGAACTCATGACCTCTGGATAGTTTAAATGTGAGATATGCTAACAACAGGATTCGAAGTGGAGACCTGTTGCTTACCTTATTCTACAGCCTTGAACTACGGACTTTAGGAGCTAGTTCCGACACCTTAGACCGAACATCCACCGTTGAATTTTTGATATGTTGTAGGTGGATATATCTAGTTTATGGTGTTAAAATTTGGGAACGATTCAACGGTCGGATTTGAAGTTATTAAGCCTCAAAGTATTGTGGTTACACAGTTTTAGAAAGAACTCAAATTTTGACTAAGTATAGAGCTTTTGGAATTTTGGAACCCTCTTTGGAATTTATATGGAGAGTTTGGTTGAGAATTTTAGAGAGATCTTTGGCCTAATGATTAGTATGCATATCATAGAATACTTGATTAATTTCCTTAGAATAATTAGATTTTTATTCGGTTCTCATATCTTAAGCCAAAAATCGGACCTTGACGACTTTTTATAAAAGTCAAGAATGTAGTTAACTCTTCTAAATCTTTAGCAAACTTTCCTTTGAGAGTTTAAGTGTGGTTTTGAGTTCCAAAGAATAGTTTGGAACTTTGTTATGGAATTTTATAAAGTTTCGGGACCAGGGGTAAAACAGTCATTTATCCGTATAAGGGTATTTTGGTAATTTAGCTGATGATAGAGTTAAATATCTGAGAAGTCAGAGACTTCTAAGTGAGTGGGATATATTATTGATCCACTTGCCTTTTATAACAGGCGGTTGAGTTCCTACGGTTATAGACCGAGTCGAGATAACGAGATTATGTTTGAATTCAGGTAAGTCCTTTGGGCTTACTTAGCTGACTTCTAGATATGAGTGTGGATAATGATAGTGGTGTGTGAATGCGATGTTTATAATTATATTTTAGTAATATTTATATACCGACCTATACCTTGGCCTAAGAGTAACGGGCGGTGGCATTCTGCTCAGTTAGCTTGAGGGCGCTGGGGGTTTCTTTAGGGACTAGTCCACACTCGGTTTGTAGTGATGCTACCGGCGGAGGTAAGCTAGACCTACACCCAGTTGGATAAGGAACGGAGGCGAGAACTCTTAAGATTTCTCGTGCCACAACTGTAAAATGGAATAAGGTGACTCACTTAATGAACAGATAATAACCGATTTGTGTGCCAGCATGATGATTGTTTTATGTCATCTTGAGTGTGTTTGTGCTATCCTTATTCTGCTTATATTTGGATTGTTAGCTAACGGTTTATCCGTGTTGTAGATTTGTAGAGATAGACAGTTGCAGAGTGATCCGGAACGGATGGTTAGCCGGGTTCACGTACTCATTAGATGGGGACGGGGGAGTCTCCCTTACAGCTTGCATGTTATGTATATGTATATGTTTTGTAAGGCTGTCACATGTGTACATTCATACAGTAAAAATATTATGTTTTAAAATTGTTTTAAGTACATTTGTTCCTTGTTGTAAGATCCAAGTAATGTTGTTGTTAAACCAAGGTCGGGACCCATTGTGAGGTCCTAACTAGTAGTTCCCCGAGTTTCGAAACTTGGGGTGTTACAACATGGTATCAGAGCTTTGGGTTGGCAACACTGGCACTTGAAATCTTCTGAAAGACCGAATGTATAAAATAACTAGAACCCGAAAGGGGTCTAAGATTTTCAAAACGGATTTCTGTTTTTACACAAGTGCATAGTCGGGTTGTTGGGTTAGTAGTACGTTGGACCACCATCGTTCACCGTGGATCTCTGTAACTTGGAATATTAGGTGAGTTAGTATATATATAATACACTTATAGTTATATGTTTTAATGTATGATTTTACATATGTATATGTGTAGCATGTTAGTATTCTAAAGGATATTTTAGATCTTTTAGTTGTGATATCATGAAGCGATTATCGCCTCATGATAAATCCGGAGCGGACTTGAAGAATTTTCAACACGAGACAATGGATTCAGACCTAGGATTGAGTAATATACTCTGGTGGGCGTCCTTGTGACCATATGAATCATCCGAAAAACGAGTGGGCAAAGAAGTAAAGATGTTGAGATAATTTTCACCACAAGTACAATCCGATGAGAAAGAAAATCCCGAGTCAGCTCACATAGAAGGAATAGGAAGTCATACAAGGGACTTGGTCGTATGAAGCCGAGAGATGAATTAGAATAACCACGCAAGATACGACAAGAGATGAGATAGAGATAACAATAAGGGAACAAGTATCATATAGAATGAAGTACAACCAAGAATTTCGAAGTGAAGGACGTGACCATCGAGGCGGACGCCACCATATGCAAGCATGGGCATGAGAGTGCAAAGAGGATAGGGTGTTGACCTAGAGGTGAGAGATTAAAGGTTACAAAGATAGAGAGTGAGTTTAATGACGATACATAGAATGTGTAATCATGGAAGCAAGTGGAGTCCTCTAGGGATACGAGCATTTTGAAAGAAACTTCGACATAAGTGTCAAAGAAACTAGAAGACTAAAACTGTGACAACTAAATTCCATAAAGGTATCATGATCAAAATAAAACCAATTAAGGGGAAGAATGTGGGAAAATGATATTGGTGGACTAAAGAGTCCACGATAACTTCTCATTCACATAAATATTTAAGTTACCAATACTAACGGTCTTATTAGAGAACCGCAAACAGACGACGAACAAAGTAAGAAGAATCGTAAAGACACGCTTACAAGTTATTGTGGAAGACTTAACGAACTCCTGGACGACAGATAAATGCTATAAATGGACTCAGAAGAGTAAAATGATCTCATAAGAAAACAAGAGAGGTGCAAACTATGGAAGGAGGTAAAGGGATATTAACAAAGAAACTGGAGGAGATAGATTTTCACCAAGGGTATCAAACTTCAAAAGAAATAGAAGAACAATAAGTCCGTGATCTTATAGAAGGACAACTACAGAGTAGTGATAATTGAGACATAACACGTACGGGTCAACTAGTAGTAATTGGTTGACAGATAAGGAGGATAATTATGAAAGAATTTTATAAACATCTTGGAGACCCTTCAATAGATCAACGACGAAAAATGCGAAACTAAACCGATACAAGTGCTAGTACCCTTAATGGCAACATGGAGTGAGTTCGAGCCAGTAACTTTAAGTAAGAACTTAAGAAGAAAGACAAGACGGCCAAGAATGACCCCCTGATGCATTTGAGACCAAGGGGATTGTGTGAATGATTTACTACCTACTGGCTAGGAAAGAGGTATATATTACAGTTAGTACAAATGGATTGTAAAAGAAGAACTAGAGGAGTAAGGAGTATATAATTTTGATAAGGTTCTATATCAATCAAGACAAAGTGTGCGTAACACTCCATACAAGATGAACAACAAGTGGATGGAAATTAATGTCATAAGAGACGTGTAGACGTACTTACAAGTTATAGTGGGAGACCTAGAAAGGACCATTGATGTTAGATGGACGACACAGTTGGACTTGAAGAATGGAGTTAGCTCACGGAGGAACTGGAAGTTTGAAACGTAGAATGAGCTAAGGGAGTGTAATTGAATGAGCTCGAGGAAGTAGTGCTCACCAGGAAAGTCAACAAAAAAAAAAGGGGGGGGTATGAGAAAAGTAAGTCCCGGAAATTGAGATAAGTCAACCTGATCGACGTAAGCCGAGGATGTGCAACTGTTGTCTGGTATTGACGAGATATGTACTGTTAAAAGAGATGTATGTGAATGTAGATTTATGAATTAGCCTTACCGACCCCTTGGAGGATTTCTTCAAGTAGGTAATGACAACCTTCTTTGATTAACTAAAGGCATGAAAAGAATTGAGTTAGAGATTTCTTACTGGCTGGTTAAGATCAAAACTGCGGTTGAGTTAGAGAGTTTTAGATCCATGTTAGAAGAATTCCAAAAGTAAACGGAAGAGATTATCTTCCAACCGTTATCTTAGTTCCTTAAGGCAAATAAGGAAGGTATTGGGTACTTCATCCGGATAGGACGTATGGTGTAATTGAGAGGAAGAGTTTTCGGGTCAATCATTTTGGACTCACGGAAAATGTCCTTATGATTAACGGGTGACAACATAATTATCAAAGTAGCACAGCGGAAGCGTGATGGGTCCAAACCCACATAACAAGAAATTAGAGAGTACAGAAAATGATGTGTCGAGTTTAAGACGGTGATAATTGGTAAAATGCATTTCGTTTGGAAGGAACGTGAATTAGGCTACGTGGAGTGACAAGAAAATTTGTAGAGGAACTGTATCACCATCTAGATAGACGAGAAAGTATGTGCACATAAAAGTATAGAAAGAGAGTGGTACCCATTATAGATCCAAATGAAGCATGCCGACCTCGGCACATGTCTGCAAACAAGTCAATTTGGAATTTAATACCTAACAAGGTACTTTAGAATGAGTTTCTTAATGGAACGAAAAAAGGAGTAACGATGTAATAAAGGTATTGTGTAGGGCCTGCACTAACAAGCTCAAGGTGAGTAACTATCAAGCTGAATCGAAAGACATATAAGAAAAGGAAGCCACGAGAGTGTACTTACAAACCAGTATCCGTACATATAGAAAACTTAATCTCAAGAGTAGAGTATATGGAGAATTTTATATCAGAACGGAGTCGAGTTGCATTTTGAGGCAGAGGGATATTATAGGACCCAGTGCAATGCTAACAACTATTGAGTAGTGTGAGAAAGTAACGGCGACGTGAGATCACCTTGTATCTAATACCGTCATTCCAGACATATTTTATGTCACTCAAGACCTTGAAAAATACGTGAGAAGCCTAAGGTTGAGTTAACAATATATTAGAGATCTATAAATATTATAATAATGCCAAGTAAATGCAGATGATGACCACTGGATTTGTGTCTCAAGTGATAGACCAGAAAAGGGTAAAGGTAATGATTCCTCACCTGAAGAATAAGATGAATGAGTCATATTAAAAGATAAGATCAAGTGGGTCGTGATACGAAGAGCATTAGGCACTTGGTAAAGTGTTGGAGGAGGTCTAAGACCTTTGTCCTGAAGGTGTAGTCAAGTAATCATAACGAAGGGAAGAAATTAAAGTTGACTAGGTTAATTTTTGTACGGACATCAAAGGATCGGGACGTGAGTTGCAAAATGCGACCACTTGAGGCTGTAAAGTGGTTTATAAGTGATTGTTGGACTAGTAACCCTCACCCTATTGGAGGGTGTAACCCTAGTTTTATACGGATTCAGTTTGAGGGATACTTACCAGACAAAGGTTAGGACATCAGCTTAGAGGATCAGGCAATTAAGCCGGATCATACCGGTAAATATCAGATAACCACGCTAGAACGTAGTAGCAGGCACTTGTGAGGTCTGCACATGAAAAGATTTCAGAGTTAGTGGTTTTAGGAAAAGCCGACGAGGCTACCAAGAATACTATGGATAGTATGAGACATAACCTTTCAGAGACCTTTGTGGAGATAGTTGTAATCTAGGGAGCGACGATTTAGGGCTTGACCCTATATCTGTGTTATGTTGCCTGACCAGTTTATTTCATGCTTGAGTGCTTAGTCAGGATGTGTGTTATTGATGACCTTGATATGCGGGATACTTGTATGTGGAAACGATGCCTCTTGTGCGATAACAAGTTGATACATTAGATTCGTACCTTGAGGGCTGACCTTATGACTGGCGTACTTTAAGTTTCGGGGCAAAACTTATTCTAAGGGGGGATTGATGTAATACCCGGAAATATTTCTTTCGGCTATTGCGGAAACAAATTAGAACTCGACCGTTGTGACCTCTTTCCGGCGCTTTAGTTCTTTTGTATGGACTCTAACGTTACGAGTCTTCTTTTAAGTTTCGGGACGAAACTTATTTTAAGGGGGTACTGATGTAATATCTGGAATTTTTATTTCGTTTAATTCCGTAGCAAACCGGATTTCGATCCGTTGATCCTTATATGTCTACCTAGTCGGACGCAATATCTCAAAATTTTATCATTTTATGTAACCTCACTTCACATAAATTAATAGAAATTCTTTTTATCAAACCCTAATCCATCAAACCCTAAGTTAGATCTTGACAACGTTTTGACGAAACCGAGACGAGACCGTGACACACTCTTGACAAGGCCATGACAAGTTTTAAGCCCAAACCACTTCCTTCCTTAATGCAGCCATGCACATCCTTGTTTTGAAATATGTGGAGCTGTGAGGAGCACCAGCCCAACAGGAACCTTGTCACATGTCCAGCCCAGAAATTTCCTGCTCATGTCAGCCCAGCAGCGAGGAGGCAGCTCTCCAAGATCAGCAGCAGGCCCATGAGTGCGTACCTAGTCCAGAAGTGCAGCTCTTTCTCTCCTCCAACGTATACGTGCTGAGCTGGAGGGCAAAGTAAACCACCACGTAACGCCCCCGGGGATATCGTTGCTGCTGGTTGGTTCTTTCCCTGGTTCACGCCCAGATACACGCTACAGATCACCCAACATAGCTCCTCAATCCCACAAGCCCGTCCGGAAGCTAGTCAAGGCGCCAACCCAACAGTGAAGCCCATCATCTCCAGCGGGTGTGAATGTTTCGTTGGAGAGAAGATCCACTTACCGTAACTGCTCCTTGTATCACGTTGCGTCCTCGCCTCAACACGTCCAGATGCATTCCGTACAATGTCTCCTTCCTTCTCTACGCCAACCCTAGCCTCGGCTTCCTCCTGGTTCCGACGTGATCCAACAGTACGCCATCAGACTCTCGTCTTCGTGCACACCAGCCTTCCTGGCGCCGCGTTTGTGTCGACGTCTCAGCCTTCAGCGTGTCGCCAATCCGAGCAGTCCCTCACAGATCTAGCAGGAGACTCTACCGACCACCGACGTCACTCCTTCTCCCCTGGATACGCTTGACCCAACCAACCAGAGGCGTGCCGAAGATCCTACAGTGAAGCCATCTTCATCCTAGTGAGTCATAATCTCTTCCTCTTCCTTTTGTCATCAGCCTAGGACCTGACTTGAGTCTCGACTTAAAGCTGCTGAAGACCCCTGGCAGTCGCTGGCGAAGATCGTCCTAACCGGATTACTCTCGGCATCTCCAAGCACACCGCAAGCGATCGGAATACCCTGGGCGGCTTCCGATATCAAACCAGACCAGCCTGCCCTTCTTGTGTTGCACATTTGTACTTTGATGGAGCTAGTTCCGTGAGTTCTCTCCTTCCTTCTTATCCTGTATACTTGTGTTAATGGTAGCCTGTGCGAGATAGCTAGTGGTGAGGTTGTGGGTTAGTGGTGGTAAGGGAGAGAGAGGCCAGGAGTCTGGAGTGAGTAGGTGTGGTTAGGCGAGGCGCTTGGGTTCAATACGACAATCTGCAAGTTGATAGACTAGGACACTTAGAGGTGGGTGAACAATAGTCTAGGGTAGGCTGAATTCTGTAGATGTCCTTTAAGAGGTTCGAACTCATGACCTCTGGATAGTTTAAATGTGAGATATGCTAACAACAGGATTCGAAGTGGAGACTTGTTGCTTACCTTATTCTACAGCCTTGAACTACGGACTTTAGGAGCTAGTTCCGACACCTTAGACCGAACATCCACCGTTGAATTTTTGATATGTTGTAGGTAGATATATCTAGTTTATGGTGTTAAAATTTGGGAACGATTCAACGGTCGGATTTGAAGTTATTAAGCCTCAAAGTATTGTGGTTACACAGTTTTAGAAAGAACTCAAATTTTGACTAAGTATAGAGCTTTTGGAATTTTGGAACCCTCTTTGGAATTTATATGGAGAGTTTGGTTGAGAATTTTAGAGAGATCTTTGGCCTAATGATTAGTATGCATATCATAGAAGACTTGGTTAATTTCCTTAGAATAATTAGATTTTTATTCGGTTCTCATATCTTAAGCCAAAAATCGGACCTTGACGACTTTTTATAAAAGTCAAGAATGTAGTTAACTCCTCTAAATCTTTAGCAAACTTTCATTTGAGAGTTTAAGTGTGGTTTTGAGTTCCAAAGAATAGTTTGGAACTTTGTTATGGAATTTTATAAAGTTTTGGGACCAGGGAAAAACAGTCATTTATCCGTATAAGGGTATTTTGGTAATTTAGCTGATGATAGAGTTAAATATCTGAGAAGTCAGAGACTTCTAAGTGAGTGGGATATATTATTGATCCACTTGCCATTTATAACAGGCGGTTGAGTTCCTGCGGTTACAGACCGAGTCGAGATAACGAGATTATATTTGAATTCAGGTAAGTCCTTTGGGCTTACTTAGCTGACTTCTAGATATGAGTGTGGATAATGATAGTGGTGTGTGAATGCGATGTTTATAATTATATTTTAGTAATATTTATATACCGACCTATACCTTGGCCTAAGAGTAACGGGCGGTGGCATTCTGCTCAGTTAGCTTGAGGGCGCTGGGGGTTTCTTTAGGGACTAGTCCACACTCGGTTTGTAGTGATGCTACCGGCGGAGGTAAGCTAGACCTACACCCAGTTGGATAAGGAACGGAGGCGAGAAATCTTAAGATTTCTCGTGCCACAACTGTAAAATGGAATAAGGTGACTCACTTAATGAACAGATAATAACCGATTTGTGTGCCAGGATGATGATTGTTTTATGTCATCTTGAGTGTGTTTGTGCTATCCTTATTCTGCTTATATTTGGATTGTTAGCTAACGGTTTATCCGTGTTGTAGATTTGTAGAGATAGACAGTTGTAGAGTGATCCGGAACGGATGGTCAGCCGGGTTCACGTACTCATTAGATGGGGACGGGGGAGTCTCCCTTACAGCTTGCATGTTATGTATATGTATATGTTTTGTAAGGCTGTCACATGTGTACATTCATACAGTAAAAATATTATGTTTTGAAATTGTTTTAAGTACATTTGTGCCTTGTTGTAAGATCCAAGTAATGTTGTTGTTAAACCAAGGTCGGGACCCATTGTGAGGTCCTAACCAGTAGTTCCCCGAGTTTCGAAACTTGGGGTGTTACAATTTCGATCTATAGAATGCGTGTCGGCTAATATTTCGAACTAATTTCCATTATAAAAAAATAAAATAAATCAAATTGACATTACGCTAGAGGTGCGTGTGTAGCGAGTAACAGTTAGGAAGAGAGGAGAGGACAATTGTGTCATTGTGTGGTTATGGACCCCTTAGTATCTGAATCAATATTTGCAGGAAGAAATATTTCTTCTACTTTCTACTAGAAATGTAGATTTATTATTTATAACCTTGGTGGGCACCCTCACTCACTCACTCACTCACTCACTCACTCACTCACTCACAGTTTCACTATTAGACCAGATATAATGGGAGTGTTTAACAATGAAAAAATAATTTATCTTTTAACAAAAAGTACGTTTTGAGCTTCAAAACTCTACCCTGCCACTCTTATTTGAAAACCCATATAAAACGTACTTCATTAAAGGTTTTGTTTGTTTTTATTTTATTTCTCTTCATTTTTTTTCCCTTTTTGCCGGGTCATTAGTTGCCTATCAGTATGCAACATATATCCACTAATGTTACTTAATTTTATTTTTAAAATTTCAATTAATCTTAACTTAGGATTAAAATAGTATAACTTTAAAAATAATTTTTATCATCTATTTTTAATAATAAAAGAACAACAATTGTTTTAATATAATTGTTATAGTATACATTGTAAACTATTTTGTGTAAAATTAAACGTATTATAAGTTTATATGACTGTTAAATATGTTAGGTAAATATATATAAAGTTATGATACCAAATTAAAAAATTACAAATGTGAAGAAAAGTAAAACAGTTTTTTCAAGTTCACTTGGCGGAAAGAGAAAGTTTAAAAACTTTGTTAAATACTCACAATCCTCTGTGCAAATCTTCAGATTTAGGTTCCATGTAGGAAAGACGAATTTCCAATGACCCAATTAAGACAAAGTTTCTTTTTTTCCTTTACATTTACTTTCTATTTTTGGGATTAGTCTTACCCACCTGTATTTTTTTTCTTTTCCTTTTTTTTCCCCTGTCCATCTTGTTCCATCCCTTTTTCTCTCTCTTTGTTGATCGCGCCTAATTCACGGCAATGTCGGTCTCCTCCGACGCCGCCTGTTTCAAATTCTTCCATTAATCGACTTCGACGGCCATTTCTTCCTCCGGACCTCTCCGGACTCCCCAAAATCCAAAATTCTAAGATGAGTCTGGCAAAATTGTAGTTACAACTATCCGATTTGGGACTTGATGGGGTTGATTGATCAATCTTGCGTTGATGAATATTGAATTTGATGAAGACAACCCCAGAAAACAGGTATTTTTTTTTGTAACTGTGCATGAAATGGCTCCATCTAATTGTCATGATTACCTACATGATTTAACATTTTTCTTCTTCCATTTGGGTTATCTAGGTTTTTGTGATCCGTGGAATAAGACAGTGTCATTAATCTAAATGTTGGTGACATATGAACCACCACCTCATTGCTTTGCTGATTCTAGGTTGACAGAAATTTGATTTTCCCAGGGAAACGAGGCATTTTTGTGGGATTTTAGTTTATTGGAATCGGGTAAGATTTTAATTTTATTTGTGGATGCATACGATATTTATTTCATTCAAATTCTTTCACTGTTGTTCATCGGAGTAAAGAGAGAGGAATGATCTTGTGATATGTCGTGGTTACTGAATTTACTGCTATTCCTTTCTAAAAAGCTTGTACTCTGGGCATGTTATGAATAGCTGGAGAATTAGGATGAAACTAATCATTCAGTGGTATGACTGTTTGGACAGGTAAATCTAGTTTGACACTCAAAAGTTTAAGCAACTTATAATGCAATTGAATAGACCGACAAAACTATATGTGAATGGCCCCTCATGCAAGGGGCCAAGGAAGGAAGCAGGTGCAGGTGAAGTTGTTTCGAATGATAGTAGATCTTCAGCTGAAAAACAAGTAAGCTCCTATATCTCTATACAGACAGGAGAAGAGTTTTCTTCCGAATTCCTTGAACGTCTCACTCCGAGAGCATCTCCCGGCCAGAATCATGGTACAATGGTTGGATTTTCTCAAGATCAAAACTACCAAACGGGGTATGAGGATCTCCCCAATGTTCCCGGGCTTCGTCGAATGGAGTCTGAGAGTAGCTCCGAATCGACCAATGTTGTCTCCATGAGAAATTTATATCCAGAGGCTGAGAATAGTATTCACATGGGTAGAAATAAGATCCAAAGGTGCTACACTTTTGGTGCTAATAGTGGACATACCGCTAATAACGTACCTCATTCTTCAACTTCATGTTTTACTTACGAACAGGGAGATGTCTCTCAACATGGGAAGCTGAGGATCCTATGCAGCTTTGGTGGTAAAATTTTGCCAAGACCAAGTGATGGTAAACTAAGGTATGTTGGGGGAGACACTCGCATTGTCTCTGTCAGGAAGAATCTTTCATGGCAAGAGCTCTTGAATAAAACCTGGGGAATATGCAATCAGTCACACTCTATAAAGTACCAGCTTCCCGGTGAAGATCTTGATGCATTTATATCTGTCTCGTCCGATGAAGATCTCGAGAACATGTTGGAGGAATATAATGGGCTCGAAGGAGTTTCTGGGTCTCAAAGACTAAGGATCTTTCTCATCCCTAATGTTGAAACCGAAACGCATCCAACCTTTGAGCTAGGTTCTGTTCAGCAATGCAATCCGGATTATGAATATGTTGTTGCACTCAATGGCATTGATCCTAGCCCTAGGAAAACTGCTGCTGAACAACTTCTGGTAAATGATGTGACCAATACAACTAGAAGGCATGACAACTTGCCCGCATTCCATGTAGATTTTCCTTTAAGACGTGAAGAAATGAATGATTGCTCAAGTAACCCACTTCTAGCTCATGCCTTACAAGAATCCCCATCTTCAAAGTGGTCACCACTTCCATCTCCCTCGTACTCTACAAGGATGGCTCAACAAGGAAAATGTCCTAGTGGTCTTACACAACGGTGTGATAACAAGTCTTACCAAGTCAATAGCGAGAGTAACTATACTTTCCGTGGTCAACCGTTGTATGATCAGTCCTTCCATAACACAAAAAAGCAGGCTGACAAGTTTCAGTTTCAAGCTCCGGTAGCCGAAGGTAATAATATTCATATTGATAATTCTCGGTCGGGTCTGTTTAGACCTGAAAATAGGACAGCACATCATGAGAGAAGTATGTCGGAAGTTGATGATCGAGTATGCATGTTGAGGTCCATGGACTCAATTGGTTCTCAACACGGTATAACTCATGCGCATTCCGATTCACACCTAGAGCAATACGAAGAGAAATATGCTTATTGCCCACAAGAAGACATATGGGACAAACATATGCAACTACATGGAAATGACAACACTGCTAATATGGAAGTTCAAGGTAAGATGATCGAGGGAGATCAATCTAGTGCCCTTGATTTGGATCCGTTGGCCTCTAGAAGCCATCACTTTGACACCGGTACAAATGCTGGTGAAACCAATCAATTTGATATCAAAAAGCTAAATATTGTCTCAAATTCTCCATCATACCGTCCAAATCTTGATCAATTTGACATCCCTTGCATGGGTCATAATGTGCATAATGACAAGCTTAAAGACGCTGCACATGAGGTGCTGCCAGACCAGTCTCCTACAATAAAATATGTTGGCTTTGAACCATCTGCTATTAGTTGTACTCAAAATCCGCAATTATATCATAAAGACCACATCTCATCTGAATATCCAGTGCAGAGCCTGAAAAATGTTGAGCAACAATATAATATGAATTTGGAAGTTTTAGTCACGCCTGTCAACAATGGGCAGAAATTTCATGGTCAGATTTCACAGTTTGATCGACTTTTTGGACACGTGGATAATAACTCAACTAAGTATTGCATCTCAAATCAAACTGATGCTTTGAATTATAAGCATAATGGACACAATCAGCTTGAGCCTCTTACTGAAATTGGCAATGTGACAGATTCTATGTCCACTGAAGCCGGCTCGTCATCTTTTATCCCACATATTTTAGATGCAATTGTTGCTGAACTGCCATTCCCAAGTATGGAGGGAGAGGGTGTGGCCTCTGAATTTGACTGTGAGGTATTACTTTTTGCTAATCTGGATATTCCTCTACATCACTAACCCATTTTTTAACGGTCTGATGTATCTGTGTTGGGACAGGAAGTAGATAGTTGTAATATGCAAAAGAATGAAACTGTGAATGAAGCTGTGATAGCTGAAATAGAAGCCGGCATCTATGGTTTGCAGGTCTTTCATTCTTCTATTGTGATTGACCTATCCCTAAAGGCTTCTTTGTGGTAACTTGTTTTTTCAATGTAAAGTGTCTTTAGCTTCCTCTTGCATGTGTTATACCAATCATTACTGCAATTACTTCAAATCGGTCTTTTTGTTGTATTTTGCCTACTCACGATAGTTTGAAGATCTTGCATCTCTTTGTGTTGCTTGAACTTTTACAGTTTGGCACCAAGTGGTCCTAACTATATGTTTCTTATTCATAGATCATAAAGAATGCTGATCTTGAAGATCTCCGTGAATTAGGATCTGGCACTTATGGAACTGTTTTCCATGGGAAGTGGCGTGGAACAGATGTTGCCATCAAGAGAATTAAGAAAAGCTGCTTTTCGGGACGATCTTCAGAGCAAGAGCGACTGGTAATTTTAGTTGTCACTCTCCCTACAAACTCATAGAAACTTATCAGTTTTTTGGAAGATCTTCCTTATTTTGTTTCTGTTTTTTTTTTTGATTTGAAGCATCTAGCTTGATTATTATTATTATTATTATTCTTCTTCTTCTTCTTCTTCTTCTTCTTCTTCTTCTTCTTCTTCTTCTTCTTCTTCTTCTTCTTCTTCTTCTTCTTCTTCTTCTATTTTGCAATAATACCATTATATTTATATGTTGCATGTAATATCAGACGAGGGATTTTTGGAGAGAGGCCCAAATTCTCTCCAAACTTCATCATCCAAATGTGGTGGCATTTTATGGGGTGGTCCCTGATGGTGCTGGGGGAACCTTAGCAACGGTGGGAGAATTCATGGTGAATGGTTCACTTAGGAATGCTCTACTGAAGAAGGATAGGTGAACCACATTTTGCGGAGAGTTTTTTATTTGACAATATTAATAGTTCTTGGTTAGTTATTTCTACTTCTCATTTTGATAGACCTCTTGATCGTCGTAAGAAGCTTATGATTACGTTGGATGCGGCTATTGGCATGGAATACCTGCACTCAAGAAATGTTGTCCATTTTGACCTGAAATGTGACAATTTGCTTGTCAATTTGAGGGATCCACAACGACCAATATGCAAGGTATACGGTGGAAGTTAAGTTGTTGCTTTTTTCGATCTTTCTTATTCCAAAATATATCAATTGTACTTCTTATTGCGAAGAAGAAAAACAACTAAATTTGCGAAATAATTTTGATAGAAAACATCTAAAATGAGATAGTACCGAATGTTGAGTTGCATTATGGGTCATGCTTTTCATACGTTTAGCTCATGTCGATAATTAGTTGAGACTTTTGACATTCTTTGTGGAGTTTTTCTTGTGTAAGGCTCATATTCTTGCTTGAATTACTAACTTTCATATCCAAGCTTTCAGTTATGATTTGTGATTAGAAAGAGAATCTTTTCAGGTTGCAGATTTTGGTTTGTCAAGAATCAAACGCAACACTCTTGTATCAGGTGGTGTTCGAGGAACTCTTCCATGGATGGCACCAGAATTGTTGAATGGTAGCAGCATTCGAGTCTCTGAAAAGGTTTTGAAACCTCATTATCTTTCCTATACTACACATCGCCTTCTAGATGTTATATCCGATAATATCTACTTATGGGTGGTATTAGGTCGATGTTTTCTCATTTGGCATTGCGATGTGGGAGATCTTGACTGGTGAGGAGCCGTATGCAGACATGCATTGTGGTACCATCATAGGTTAATAACAACAAACACCTTATGCTCTCATATGTTACATAGTAAAATGAACAAGAATTACAAAGTTTGAATATTAGTAAATCTTTGTTTTGCTTCTTGGGAATTTGGACATGTAGGTGGCATATTGAAGGACACTCTTCGGCCTTCTATCCCAAAGCGTTGTGATCTCGAGTGGAAGAAGCTGATGGAAGAATGCTGGTCATCTGATCCAAATAGGCGTCCAATGTTCACCGAGATAGCAGTGAGGCTTCGTTCCATGTCCACTGCTCTTCCATCAAGGGGGCATAAATCTCAAGTAAGAACACTGAAAACTCTTTTATTTTCTATACAATGCAGAAGGTCACTTATATGCTTCCCCAACGGTTGCAGAGGTCTTTGGGGTAGGAGGACGACAACAAACATTGGGAGGTTTAAGAGTTGTTTGTTGAGTAAAAAAAATGGTTTTTCCACTTGGTTTATTCATGTAAATCTCTTTTCCCTTTGTTCTACATTGATAGTCGATTCGTCCATTTGTTCATTCTTTTTGTTTCCTGATGATGTTGTGAAGAAGCTTAGTAGGTAAATGCATATATCAGCTTTCACCTCGGAATGGTGTAATATGAGAATGTAAATGGTTTTTGGTGCGAAAATTAGCAAATATTATCCTCTTTATAGATACTGATTGACGCAAGCAATATCTTGGCTGTTAGTAATTGGATCATGCCATCATAGATGGCTGCAAAACATTTGTCTGGTTGCTTTTATATTTCATGTTTTGAAAAAGGCACAGTTCAATAATTGAACACAAATACATAAATCTTACTCAGACAACTGTATTAGAACAATCCAAACTTCACATTAGGAACACCCTAGGGTTTTCTGTTAACAAATATAAAGATACTACACCAAGAATGGATTTCCATGGGGGTACTGAATTTCTCAGAAGACTTGGGATTTCTCAAACCCAGTGAGGGCCTTAACAAACAACATGCGGTTCACTAGGAAACCTAATAACATCAGTATTGGATCTCATTCGGCATCCTCAGGGGAACCACCCGGGACCAACTGCAACAACAAATCGGTATTACATAAATGAGATGGTATAGCCGATGATGGCAATCTAATGCAGAAATAGATTCAAGGGGGTGTCACTTACAATGGCTATGTTATTTCCATTAAGCAATATCTGGTCAAGCTTTGTAATCCTTCGACCTTCAGAGGTGATCTCACTGTAGCATTAGGAAGACGGAGAAGAATTATAACAAGTATCAATTGTACATAGGATGGGGAGACTGGTGCAGGTTGTAAATCATAGTTGTACTCACAAGCTTCAGCTCTCAAACCTCTACGACCCAGACTCAATCAGAGGCATACATATTGTCTCAACTAAGCCCTCAAACTTAAAAAAACAGAACACGGATTGTTGTAGGGGATTTGTATAATTTTCTTGGATTCTACCATTTCATATTGGCAATTCTTCATCGAGATAGCGAGTATAACACTATTTTACATAAACTTGCCCTTCTTAACAGTGTTTTCGAGGATTGTATTTACACCACTAATTATTTTTAACTAATTGATTGGATATGAGACTAATAGTTGGTGGTTTATTTTCATAATACATCAACCCCAATAGACTAACTTAATCCAAGAATCGAAAGAGAACAGCAAAGTGCAAATCTTAAACTCTAAACCCTAATAGATTAACTTAACCCTAGAATAAAAAAAGAAAACGTGAAGTGTCAAATGATCATAACCTCTTCCATTTGCCTAAAAGAGAAGGATAATTAAATTGTAAACACACCCGATCACAACATAGTAATACAAGACAAAGAGCATTCAACTAAACCCTAAAAACTACAGAAACTCTTTTCCCTAGCAATGGGAAAGCAATACGTCATAATTTAACGTAGCTGAACAATTGATAGACTAAACCAAATTACTGAACCTTCTGATTCCACAGTGAATCTTTAAAGCTTAAATGGCATCAAACAAAACACAAGAGGAACGAGAAAAGAAGAGTTATTTCTTACTATTCAGTGACGTCCTCCAAAACCATGTTGACGTACACATCGAAGCCCTTAAGAGTGCCAACCAGCTCTTTATCCCCTTTCATTATCACCCAGATCTTCGACCCAATACATCTATCTATCAACTCTGCAAATTTCTCCGAAATTCCCCAATTAGAATTGATATATAAATTGAACTACAAAGGGAAAAACAAGTTCCGTAAAAGAAACTCCTATACCTGAAGGAAGTAATTGCGAGGGGTTGTTCGCCATTGATAAAGCTCTTCTTCAGAAGCGTGAGAGGGATAGACGAAGTGGTTTTACCCTTGCCTTTGGAATCGAAGAGGTAGAAGAACTCACAGAAAACACAGCTTTAATGGGCCAGTTTTCTGACGATCAAAAGCCCAATATCGATATTATTGGGCCGATAAGTTGGGCCTACATTTACCCGCCACAACCACAACTGTAAGAGGCGGTTAGCCAATTCTTTTCTAAACAACCCTTCGCACGTCGCACGGCTCTTCTGTATATTTCCAAGGATCTATTGGTCGAGCAATATGGAATAAATAGACTTTCCCAATTCCTACACGTTTCGCCATAATCTCTCCTCAGCCACGCATCTTCTACCTGCCTTTCATCTTCTTCATATTATCCTAATCTGTAAAGGTTCCATTGAAGAATCGCTCAGAACAGAGGGAAATTGATATCGTGTGATCTCTTCTTCCTCTGTCTCCATCTGAAAGAAACCAATTAAAACAACCGCGCAAGGGACAACAAAGCCAACCCCTCAAACAAGAGATCCAATTTTGTTATTGTAATCAACTGACTTTTATGACCTCCGATTTATTCTTTCATCAGAAAGTTCTGAACGTTAGTGATTTGGTTGATTGATTCTGATTTCATTTTCGGTCTCTGATATGGATTGCGATTTGGTGTGTTGGAATTCTTGCTTCTAATAGATCCTTGTTTTATATGGAATCAGGTTTAGGGTTTTGGTTGTGCTGGGTCGAGTATGTGTTTTGAATTTTTTGTGATCGTTCTATATCTATTTTGATTTGAGTATTTCCCCTTCTGATGAATGATCTGTCTGTTTCCCTTGCGAATCTGATTATTGCTCTTGGCATCCCTTGCATGATATAGATTTGGTCGTATTTTCTTCTCTACTGTTGAAATGATTCAGATTTATTACTAGCCTTTAGATCAATTGGTGAAGTGATGTGAGTCTACAAGGAAAATGGAAATTCTGTTAAATGCTTGAGCAAATCCTGTTTGATGAAAAATTTCTTGCTGTCAAGCATAAGCCTTTGATAGTGGATATTGTATCATTGCAAATCAACTCATGATCGTAGGTGATAGATTACTACAATGTTCCTGCTGTTTTTCCTATCTCCTTGATCCGGTTAATATCATCTGGTGATCTTAAATGACCTGTGCTTCTCTGCTGCAGTATTAGCTGCAGGTTTGAGGATCATTGAATCTTGGCAAGGCATAGTCATTAGTTCTCTCATCTCTGTCAAGGCACTTATAATCAAGAATTGTAGATTTCTGCATAATTAACATCTTTGGAGCGTTGCATCTGGACTTGGCTTTTCGTTTACTTTGTAGAACCAAATAAAGATTCCCTATTTAAGAGGCAGTTATAAAATTGTCAAGTTTCCAAATAGTCAAGAGCTCCAAGTTCTGAGAAAAAAAACCCAACACAAATATCTCTTCTGGTGAGTTGTGTAAATAACATTCTATCGATATGCTTGTTATGTGTTATTCTCTGAATATGTGTACTGCTCAGTCTGCTCTTTCACTATCCTTGTGTGAAACTAATATGATATGATATGCTAAAATTCTATGAACACTTGCTTTGTATTGATAATTCTAGTCCTCCCTAAGATAAAATCAACGTCTAGCTCATACACGTGTTGGCTTATGACTATAGAAGATAATAAACATCTCATAAATTTATAAAATAATAAAAAATCCTGATAGCCCACAAACTAGAACCACACGTTAAGAAATTTAATTTTTTTAAAAATTTTAACCTGAAGCTCAGCTTTATTACCCTTCCATCGATGGCTGTCCCTTCACCTAAGAACAGATTGCTTTGCTGCGTGGTTACATGTACGGGTTCAGATTGGAAATTCTGTGATCTACATACAGTTGTAACTGGTCCAGACCAATACCTAAATGTTGGATCTTGCAAGGAAAGTTTTGTTGTATTGTATGGTAGGATAAAATGAAGCTAACAGGCACTTTGGTTGGCAATATCTGTTTGAGGATGACAGTTGCAAAAAATCAAAGGACACCAGGACTCTTTTCAAACTAATGTTTGTTTGATGATGCTTTCGATTCCAATGACGTATACAACAGAAAGGTGTTGGAATACGTACTCCCTACGAAGGTAACACTCAGCTTTCGCAAGAGGAGGGTACGAGCTTATTTCTATTGAGAAGAATGTTTCTTTCACCTGTTGCGCATCATTTCTGCATTATTATTGAGATATGATTGGTAGTCCCGGTGATGCATGCATGTGTAGAAAACACTTTCTACTGAATGATGTAGTTCATTGATATTCTTGATGATCAAGATGAACTCAGAAAATATGCTTTGCGGGTATGGAATTTGTGTTAAAGATGGTAATTTCAAAGTATGCTGATCTATTGAGAGACAGTTGCTGGCACAAGATTTACCCACAATCCTGTATGTCTGATAATGTTGCAAGTGCGTGGGATGAGCTGAACTTATTCATTGCTGTTAAACTTGTTGTGAGCTTCCAAATTAACAGCTCAGGGATACTATAATTATTTCTAAGGGTTGATCTGCATCGGCTGGCTGCTAGACTTTCTATGTGGGTTGAGAAATTCTCTAGTTTACTGCTGAAATACAAGTGTTGACTATTGAAAAAGCTTGCTGTTCAGATTGCACAATTCACAGGCGTGTATATTGAATTGGTTTATTAATAGTGATTGGAGATAACCCTGAATTATGTTTTTAGTTTTTTGTAAAGAAGAGTTTGGTATACTTGTAGGATATTTAACCAATTTTTTCCCAGCCTTAGATATCTTGATGATTGTTAGACAAGAGGATACTTCAAACTTACTCTCTTGTATTTCAATTACTGAATGAAATACAGACCCTGGCTACTGCCTTCTTTCTCTCAATGATTCTCCCCCCTTCTCTTCCTCTGCAATACCCCTATTAATACCCAAAACCAGCACGCAGGCTGTTACTCTAACAAACCATAAGTAATAGACTATAATACCCCTTTCTACCGACTTCTGTTATTCCACCCTGGCATACTACTCAGCTATGCCTTACCCCTTCTAGTGACCACAATAAACGGCCCACTGGGCTTGATTCTAGTGCTAACAATGCCACCCCCGATCAAACAAACCTTGTCCACAAGGTTGGAGGTGGGGAACTGCTTCTTGAACTCGTTGCAAGCCATCCATGAAGCTTCTTCTCTTGGCTTGTCTAGCCATTCCACAAGCACTTTGTGACATGCGCCAGCTTGACCGGTATGGATCACTACCTTGAGGATCTCATTAGGGATAAACTCCTCTGTTGTCATGATCAGCTCTGGAGGTAAGTCAGTTATGGGACTGTGCATTCCTATGGCTTTCTTCAGCAACGAGACATGAAATACCGGGTGCACTCTAGCTGTAGGAGGAAGTTCCAGCTCATAGGCCACGGCTCCGACTCGCTTGACAATCTTAAATGGCCCAAAATAACGAGCAGCAAGCTTCTGATTGACCCTGCGGAAGATGGATTGTTGCCTATGTGGGCGGAGTTTCAGAAAAACCAGTTCACCAACTTCAAAGGACACGTCCCTCCTATGTTTGTTAGCTGTCCTTACCATCCGCTTCATGGCTCGATCCAGATTAAACTTGAGCTGCCTCAGAATTTCATCCCGGTTCCAGAATTCTTCGGCGACTGCTGCAACCACGAATTCTCCTGGTAAATGTTGTTGTATTCCAGGCGGCTTTCTGCCGTAAACCCCCTCAAAAGGAGTCATTCCTGCAGCTCCTTGATAATTGGTATTATACCAATATTCAGCCCAGTGGACCCAGCTGGTCCACAATCGAGGTTGTTCTGCAGAGAAACACCTTAAGTAAGTTTCTATGGAGCGATTTAGAACTTCAGTTTGCCCATCTGTCTCAGGGTGGTATGCGCTGCTCATGCGGAGTCTCGTGCCCTGCTTTGAGAAGAGCTCTTTCCAGAAGCTACTGAGGAATAATGGGTCACGGTCACTAACAACAGAACGTGGCACACCGTGCAGCCGAACCACTCCTCGAATGAATACATCAGCTACCATACGGGCAGTGAACGGGTGTTTGAGGAGAAGAAAGTGAGCGAATTTGGTGAGACGATCCACTACAACCAAGATGCAATCGAAGCCTTGAGATTTCGGTAACCCGCTAATGAAATCCATAGAGAGGTCCTCCCAAACCCTCTCGGGAGTAGGTAATGGTTGCAATAAGCCTGCTGGAGCTAACGTCTCATATTTCATCTTTTGACAGATCAAGCAGCTGGCTACAAATTCTTGGACAGCCCGAAACATCCCGTGCCAATACACGTTTGTTCCTATCCTTTTATACGTGCGCCATGCTCCCGCGTGTCCTCCCACCGGTGTAGCATGATACTCCTCTAGCAATTTAGGTATCCATTTAGAACTTGCTGAAATGCAAATCCGCCCTTTGTGGAACAGCTTGCCTCCTACCAACACAAATGGTTGTTTTAACACTTCACCCCGTTCTAATTTCTGAATTATCTCCTGTAATCCAGCATCTTGTGCAATCTCAGCCTTCAACTCATCCCAACATGTCACAATGGGAATTGATAATGCAGAAAGTTGGCCTTCTTCTCTGCGTGACAAGGCGTCAGCGCCTTTATTCGCCGTTCCCGGTTTATACTCGATAACCATGTCATATCCGATTAGCTTAGCAACCCAGTTTTGTTGTGCCGGAGATGTGATCGGTTGGCCTAATAGGTGCTTGAGGCTTCGGTGATCGGTTCGGACGGTGAATCTGTTGCCCAACAAATACGGTCTCCAATGTTGGACCGCTAGGACTAACGCCATTAGCTCCTTCTCGTATGTTGATCTCGATAGTACTTGCCCAGAAAACCCTTTGCTGAAATAGGCTAGGGGACGACCCCCTTGCATCATAACTGCACCCACACCCAAGCCTGAAGCATCACATTCAATGACAAATTGTTGCCTGAAATCCGGAAGGGCTAGCACCGGAGCTGAAGTCATTGCCTGCTGCAATGATGTGAAAGCCTTTTGAGCTTCTTTGTCCCAACAGAACGGACTCCGTTCCTTCTTGAGCAGATCCGTGAGCGGACGAGCTATTTGACCGTAGTTTTTGATAAACTTACGGTAATAACCGGTGAGTCCAAGGAACCCCCGAACAGCTTTAACAGATTGAGGAGTGGGCCAGGTGAGCACGCTTACCACCTTTGAAGGGTCCATGGAAACTCCTTCTTCTGATAACACGTGCCCCAAGTATTCGATTGATGTTTTGCCAAATTCACATTTCTTGGCATTAGCTACCAAAGACTGCTCCCGTAAAACTTGCAAGACTTGCCCTAGTTGTTGCAGATGGGCCTCCGAACTGGTGCTATAAACTAGTATATCATCAAAAAATACGAGCACAAATTTCCTCAAAAATGGCCTGAAAATGTCGTTCATGGTGGCTTGGAAAGTGGCTGGAGCATTCGTTAAACCAAACGGCATCACGAGGAATTCATAGTGTCCAGTGTGGGTCCGGAAGGCTGTTTTGGGCACGTCCTCCTTGGCTACTCGGATTTGGTGATAACCTGAGCGGAGATCAATTTTGGAGAACACTCGAGCTCCTCCAAGTTCATCCAACATCTCTTGAATCACAGGAATTGGGTACTTGTCGGGAATAGTGGCTTGATTCAAGGCCCGATAGTCCACACAAAATCTCCAAGAGCCATCTTTCTTCTTAACTAGCAAGACTGGGCTAGAAAACGGACTGTGACTTGGCTGAATTATCCCGGTTTTCAGCATCTCAGCAACCAATTTTTCAATCTCGTCCTTCTGATGATGTCCATAGCGGTAAGGTCTCACGTTGACAGCCTCAACCCCGTTTTTTAGGATGATCTTATGATCCACAGAACGTTGTGGCGGCAGCTCAGTTGTGGACTTAAATACATCGGTGAACTCAGCCAATAACTTGTCTAGTCCAGCCGGGGGCTGCCCTTGAAGTGCCCCAAAGTTTCCTTCGTCCATTCGATTCTCAGTTTCCCATACCCAAGCACCAAACTCGATTTCTGACAGTTTTTGGATAGACTTGAAGGAAACTTCAGCAAATGCTAGAGTTGGATCCCCTTGTATGGTGACTTGTTGTCCTCCTTGATCAAACTCAACCGTCATATTTTCCCAATCAACAGTAGTCTTCTTCATCGAAAGCAACCAGGCATAACCTAAAACCACATCAATACCCCCTAAATCGAATGGATAACAATCCACCTCCATTGCGCAACTACTGAACTGCAGTGGAAGGTTCCGGCAAATTCCTCGAGTCTCCACCCTCTGTCCGTTGCCTAATCGCACCCCAAAGGTACTGGTTTGTTCTACCAAAAGTTCCTCCACCTCTACAATTCGTTGGTTCACGAAATTATGGTTGGCTCCACTATCAACGAGGACTACTACTTTGCGTTCACCCAAACGGGCCCGGATTTTAAGTGCGCGAGGGTTGCACACACCGCCAAGAGCGTTTAAAGGCAACTCGAGCCATTGCAGATTGTGCTCAGCAGGGTTGTCGTCTTCTGCGTTTTCTTCTTCAGTCAGTCGAATCCACTCTTCTCCT
This sequence comes from Fagopyrum homotropicum, assembly GCA_033239125.1. Lineage (NCBI taxonomy): Eukaryota > Viridiplantae > Streptophyta > Magnoliopsida > Caryophyllales > Polygonaceae > Fagopyrum > Fagopyrum homotropicum. The sequence continues at coordinate 105,889,660 of BSWB01000006.1, read as the reverse complement.
TCAACGGTGCCTCCTATCTCGCCGTCGAGCACTTCAACTAACTTGAAAACTTTCTCACCACATTTGTGAAGGGGTGAGTAAGGTTGCTTGCAACGGTAGCATAATCCTTTGGCTCGAAGATCGTTAAATTCTTTCTGCGGTAAGGGTTTGTAAATTTTAGGTTTTTGATTTGTGGATTGAAGTGAGCTCGTGGGAAACGATGACCCCCAACTTGTTTTGGGTCTGAAAAAGGAGGGTGAGTCTTTAGGCCCATTATCTTTCGGCCCGCTACTTCCCGATGGATTGGACTGATTGGTGTTCAGGCCCTTCCCAGTCCAACTCCTATTCACAGATCCACCGTTTTGTATGGATCGTTTCCATGGTCCCCTATCAATACCACTTTCGAAGTCGATTTTTCTTTCTGCTCGACGTGCTCCATCCATGGCGGCTAGCAATTCTTCTTCCTCAGATTTCTGCAACTCTACTCGAATCTGCGGTTTCAGTCCCGCCAGAAAATAGCCGAGAAGTTGTTCATTTCCCAATCCCACAGTATGGGCTGCACACGCTACAATTTCGTCCACAAATTCATCCACCGTGCCGATCTGTCTGAGTCCACTAAGATGCTCGAAGCGATTTGTTGCCTGCACTCCCATGAACCTCTTCACAAGCTCCTCCTTGAGCTCCTCCCAGGAAAAATTTGGGCGTTGTTGACCGATCCAACGCATCCAGTTCAGTGCAGCACCATCCATCCTTACCATGGCTACCTTTACTCGCTCAAGCGGACGAGTGGCCTGAATATCAAAATACTGCTCAGCTTTCGAAATCCAAGTAAGTGGCTCCTCACCCACGAACAATGGTAACTCCACCTTCTGAGCTACCAGTGACAGCGTCTCCACTTCATTTCTCACTTCTAGAGTTTCTCCGGTCCTCACCTCTAGGGTTTCTCTGGTCCGATTCGGTACTGGATTCTTTGAATTCGAGCCAACTTCGAACTCGGAATTCAACGGTCGCTCCTTGGAAAGTTTGGCTTCCATTTGCAAGATCAACTTATCTTGCATCTTCTGCATCGCATCGAGCAGCTGGTCACGTACCACCATCACACTTCCTTCCAGAGCTTCCACCCTCTGGATAGCGTTGAGTCCGGTTTCCTTGATCTCTCTCTGTTCTTTGTGTATACTCTCTATTTCCCCCTCTATGGCAGAAATCCTCGAATCTAACTCTCCAGCTCTCGTCATGACTGACTTGACGAGAAAAATCTCTCAATGAAAGCACCAATTGTTAGACAAGAGGATACTTCAAACTTACTCTCTTGTATTTCAATTACTGAATGAAATACAGAGAGAGTAAGTTTGAAGTATCCTCTTGTCTAACAATTGGTGCTTTCATTGAGAGATTTTTCTCGTCAAGTCAGTCATGACGAGAGCTGGAGAGTTAGATTCGAGGATTTCTGCCATAGAGGGGGAAATAGAGAGTATACACAAAGAACAGAGAGAGATCAAGGAAACCGGACTCAACGCTATCCAGAGCGTTATGAGACGTTAGCTCCAGCAGGCTTATTGCAACCATTACCTACTCCCGAGAGGGTTTGGGAGGACCTCTCTATGGATTTCATTAGCGGGTTACCGAAATCTCAAGGCTTCGATTGCATCTTGGTTGTAGTGGATCGTCTCACCAAATTCGCTCACTTTCTTCTCCTCAAACACCCGTTCACTGCCCGTATGGTAGCTGATGTATTCATTCGAGGAGTGGTTCGGCTGCACGGTGTGCCACGTTCTGTTGTTAGTGACCGTGACCCATTATTCCTCAGTAGCTTCTGGAAAGAGCTCTTCTCAAAGCAGGGCACGAGACTCCGCATGAGCAGCGCATACCACCCTGAGACAGATGGGCAAACTGAAGTTCTAAATCGCTCCATAGAAACTTACTTAAGGTGTTTCTCTGCAGAACAACCTCGATTGTGGGCCAGCTGGGTCCACTGGGCTGAATATTGGTATAATACCAATTATCAAGGAGCTGCAGGAATGACTCCTTTTGAGGGGGTTTACGGCAGAAAGCCGCCTGGAATACAACAACATTTACCAGGAGAATTCGTGGTTGCAGCAGTCGCCGATACTACCATCAACCTGTAAAAGATATGCATAATCATTAGAATCCATATTTTCCCTAAGTATATCTAACTCTTTGAATGATTTAATGCAATCCTTGTCAACGACATTTCTTTCTTGCATTAAGTGATGAAACATCAAGCAGTTGAAGGCCTAGTAATATGTTTGATTTTCTTTTGTATCTATCTTGATTGAACTTGTTTCTAATAATTTTGTATGAGTAGCTTCAGCACGTCTAAGGATGATGGCTGGTAAGAAAAGAAGCTTGTCTGCTGATTCAGATAATTGTGCTCTCCATAAAGAGTGGGATGAAGCAGTATGCCCTGTCTGCATGGAGCACCCACACAATGCGGTTCTACTTCTGTGTAACTCACATGGGAAGGGGTGCAGGCCCTATATCTGTGACACCAGTTATAGGCATTCCAATTGTCTAGATCGATACCGAAAACTGAAGATGGAATACATCCCCTCTCCAGCCAGCGTTGAGATGCCTGAGCAACCCGGATCAGTAACAGCACAAGCTGGGGATGGTTTAGCTGACATCTCGGAGGCTCAACATCTGAGGGGAGAAAGTTCCAGGGATCCAGGATTTAGTGATACTCATAATGAAGTTGAAATGAATTTGAAATGCCCATTGTGTAGGGGACATGTGCACGGTTGGAAAGTCATAGAAGAGGCTCGGAATTACCTGAACTTGAAATCCCGAAGTTGCTCTAGGGAATCGTGTTCGTTTGTGGGCAAGTATAGTGAACTGAGAAGGCATGCTAGGAGCCTTCACCCTTCAGCTCGACCTGCTGAGATTGACCAGTCAAGACAACGAGCTTGGAGACGGTTTGAGCACCAGAGGGAGTATGACGATGTTGTCAGCGCCCTCCAGTCTGCAATTCCTGGTGCTGTTGTGCTTGGAGACTACGTAATTGAGAATGGAAACAACGATAGGAATCCAAACGAGAGAGGGAGGATGTCTGGTGACCTGAATGAACCTTTGTGGACCACTTTCTTTCTGTTTCAGATGCTTGGAAATGGGGAGCCAAGGAACAGGCCAAGACGGACTTGGTCAAGGCACAGACGTTCATCAGGGCGACGCTATCTCTGGGGAGAAAGTCTATTGGGTGTGAGAAATGAAAGTGACGACGATGATGATGTTGAAAATGTGAATGTAATGAATGCCAGTAATGACAATATGGCTGCACGTAGAAGGCGTCGGCGTTTGACCCGAACAAGATCTAGCTTTGATCGGCAGTGAATGTACTCTGGTAAAATATTAACCAAGGGGTTGCCTTATGAATGTATATTTGTACATTAGTAGAATGTCATTCTTCTGACCTCTTGGATTTTCCATGGTCCATCGTCGTAGACCTGCGCTGTTGCAGAGGTCGACCTCGTGGATTGGCATGGCAGGTACTTGTCAAGGATCCAAGCATGGCTTATGCAGCGCTCAAATAATGGTCTTCAGCATATCTGTATTTTCATTGAAGCACTTCAATTCTATCTCACTTGGACATCTTGTATGATCTTTGTTTTAAGACCTCTTTGTACAGGAACTTAGTTGACATCTTTTATTATCAGTGTTTTAAGACTTTTTGTGTACAGCTTCTTGATGAATTACAAACATTCATTCCAGTTGAATACTTCCACAAATCTCATCACTTCCTCTCCACCATATAAGAACTTTTTTAGCGGAACCAAAACTTATATAACTGTATCATATTGAAGTATACAAGTGCACCAATTGATATAGGGTTACATGTTCTTGTTTTTGGATTAGGTTATCCATTCTAGGACAGTGACAATGGAGATGGAGCTTTGAAGGAACCATCTATGTACAACGACGGTAACTAGAATAATACGTAGGAATGGTTTTTCCAAATGTAACATGCTAGAGATAATTTTACAAGACTTAATAACTTGTACGTACATCGATCTATCTTATAATATGTTTGGTAGTGAATATGAATGTAGACTAGGTTTGCGAATGAACCAGGTGCATAGACATGTCTAGATACAAAAGTCTTATATATCACATTTTTGTTGCACTTACGAAACAAACATATATTACAACATTAGCCGATTTAAAGATCCTATTATCTAATATGTTCAAGCCGTGACAAGTGAGTGTATATATTTGTAGTTTTTTTGTTTGTGTTCTCATCGTCATCGGTCCTCTCTGAATCAGTATACATAGCAACAACCTTCCCCTCTTGAGTGTATCAAATTCAGCGCTTAGGCATTGATCGATCACATTTAAAATTCCTTTATTCTTTTATGACGAACATAAATTCAATATAAACTAGACATGCATTGTCTTGTATATCGAAAGACCATAAAAAAAAGGTAAAAAAAGGTAAAAGAAAAATTAATAGAAAAGAAAAGAAAAGTAGACAACCATAAATTATCAACAAACGAGCTATTCATCACAATACACCAATCAAAAAGGAAGCACATCGGGTACCAATTTAGTTATCCACGTGCCAAAAAGTTAGGCAACCAAAGTGAGGAAAGTGAAGTGAACATGTCAGTCGAAGAAGTGCACACAAAAAACTTTCAGGGAATACCGATAGAAACCTCATATTTGGACTCTCTCACAACCCTTTTGGTTTCGATCACCTCTTAACTCCCCTCCTAACGAACGAACTCAAACCTATTTCCAAACGAAGCTCGAATCACTAAGATATGCATCCAATCAATTAATTGGAGCACTGGGATTGAAGTAAAAAAACTCGAATGTTGTTGGAGTTTGTCAACTTGATCATTTTAGTGTTTGTTCACTTTGTTGTTTGCTTAATGTTCATTGTTATATTTCATTTTATAAAAAAAATCGGACAAAAAGGATTAGTTAGAAAAAGACGTGCTTTTTGTCGAGATTTGTAAAAGGTGAGTTGGCTAATTGGAGCAATGGGATTAAAGTAAAAAAACTCGAATGTTGTTGGAGTTTGTCAACTTGATCATTTTAGTGTTTGTTCACTTTGTTGTTTGTTTAATGTTCGTTGTTGTTTTTCCTTTTATAAAAAAACAGACAAAAAGGATTAGTTAGAAAAAGACGTGATTTTTGTCGAGATTTATAAAAGGTGAGTTGCTTAATTAGGCCTTTTTGTCTATTGTATTTCAATTTACTTAAGTGGAGGCCCAATCGATTTAATAAAGCCTAAATGCAATCACGCCCACTCGAATTACATAAGCTCATGCCAAATCCAAATACAACTCTTGTTGTTAGTGAGTTTCGAACTCTGGGTGATAGATCCTCCCTCTTGCCCTTATACCAGCTAGATTAATTGAACTTTATGTATTCTCTTGTTGATACACACTATTAATACACAATTTCAATTACACACTATTAATACACAATTTCATTTACAATGTTGATTTATGTAGTTAACAAACTCGGTCATTTTCCAATTTCACAAATTCTGTTTGTTTACACAAAGTTGAGTAACAAAATCTCAAATGAGTTGCACAAGCGAAAATTTTTTTCATTTACACAAGTTAATCATTTACACAGGGTTTGGTTACACAAGTCCAAGCACATCGAGTTAGACAAGCCCAATTAGAACTATAAAAAATGTAGGCAATATCCCGTAATTATAAAGTTGGGTCATATTCAGTAATTAAAAAATATGGGGCAATTGGTGAACTTTAAAAACTCTAGGCCTTTTCTGCAATTAGAAAACATGGGTCATTTTTTGTAATTATCTAGTTAGGGGCAAAATTATTGTTCGCTCTCAGACGTGTGTGAATAATGAACGAAATAAGCCTTAAATTTATAACCTAAAATAAAAGCCTGAACAATATGTGAAACCGCAGTGCATGGATCAATCGTAGTACGGCAAATACTCCAAGGTCGAACACAAGGACTATGGTGAAATCAAGCACGATAAAATATCAGGTTGTCAAACAAGAACTAAACAGTAAAACAAAGATGATATGAATCAGATAAGGGAATGCAAATTCTAGAGGTCAAAGCGTCTCGTTGTGGTTTCAACTCAAGATTTCTAAGAATAACGTGGACAAAGTTGAGGTTTGCAAGAGAAGGTATTTCTAAGATGGGAATAGATCATCGGGTAAGTCTCACTACTCACTATCCCAAACCAAAGATCCTATCACCAGGTAAGTCTCAAGGAACTAAGGAAAGGAACTATAATCTCAAACCAACACGCCACCCAAGGGAATAGAACTAGCCTTTACCCGATAAGTCTCAAGTTAACTCTCAAAGGTAGGATGAAGGCACACTCAAACCCTAATAAAGGATAAACCTTTATTACCTAACACTCATCATCATTGGTATACAAGCAAAGGAATCACCGAGTAAGTCTCATCCTAGGCTTGCATATAAACCATGAAAGGTGCAACAAGGATATGATTTGGCAAACTATAACCTAAACTCAAGATAGGTCGAATCAAATTCATGTCTCGCTCAGTTCTTATCGATCTCGGCCGAGATGCTCCACGAACTGACCGAGACGAGATTCGGTTTGGTTAAAACTAAATCTTTCAGGGTCCACTCAGATAAAGGTCTAGTCTTTCATCGTCTATACCACAACCTTCAGCCAATCACCCTAGAATTGCAAGGTGTTTAGCCAACAATCATCATAATTATAACAATCAAATATATAATTGAAGAAGCAATAAGGAAACAAGAAAACCTTAACAAAAAGGTCTCAATAATCAAACTAACAATCCAAACAAAAAGCAAACTGTGTTCCTTGAGAATCGTATCAAAAGATAACAATTAACGTTCCCTAAAAAACCTTATAACTTTTCTTCAAAACCTTCAAATCTTCGCCTTGAGCAATCTTCCTTCGATTTTCTTCTTCTCTCTGGAATATACTCCGTTCAAAAGATAATCATCCGTCCTTCCATCCAAAAACTACCTTCCATCTTATAGGAAAATTATAGGCCAAAAATAAATAACTCATTGGGCTGTGGGCCGGCTGTCTCGATCTAGGCCCAGTTGGCCATCTCGATCGAGATGCAAATGTGGTGATCCGAAATGGTCGAGCTGTTACGTGCAAATCTCCATAACTAGTTCTACATCTCGTTTATATCCATCTTCAAGGGTTCCTATGCCTTCCTTGTAGCTCCTTGATGTTCCATAATGCAGCTCACATGACTCCTTAGATCCCTTGGCTCCATATCGATCCATAACGTGCCATATTCCCTACAATTACAACAAAATTAGATGTAGACCTCGATTCTTGCAAAGTAAACAAAATGGCATAATCATCAAGAATATATAGCCATGCATGCAGATTTTATGATGATAAAACGTCCAAACCAATCCCAAAATATAGACTATAATGCATGCTATTAAAATACCCCATACTTGTCCCTTGCTTGTCCCCAAGCAAGATTCAAATCTTAGATACAAGATAGAGTGGATTATAAGTCATCAAAAGATCAATGACAAATATTTTTCAAAACTTTTTGGGGTGTGCTTTCACTCATAGATCACCCTAAGAGAATGCTTCATAGCAAATAAAATCAACACATGCCCAAAACATATTATGAATATAAAAAAGTTGATCATTCTTTGCATAAAAACCATAGAATGTGTAGTAAATCATATTTACCAAAAATCAATCATTCATAATCCAATTTAAACCACAAAGTCAATCAGCATACTCAAGGTCTCAAGGGCTTTCAAAAAGAGGTCAAGAAACATGTTAGGGTGGGATGTATATAGGGTAATGTGGTGCTGAAATCCAAGAATAGGATCTTTACTTCACAATCTTGAATTCCAAACATCTTCCACCAATAAGCTTTGCTTATTCTTTCTTGCATAATTTCATTCTTTACTTTATTTTTGAGAACATGGACAGAGGTGCACAATAACCGAAGCCTAGGAGATCAACAGTTCTCAATTTCTTGAGATACCTCAAACCTTTGATGCACATACCATGACCCGTTAGGACTATCGATCAATCAGACTTAGACAAGACACAAGTGTCGAGCTACTCATCATCAAGATCAACGTCCCTAAACCTATTTTTCTAACACTTTCAACCATAATCTCAATTTCACTTCACACGCCTTCCATCAACTGCATCCATATTCCCGGATAGGTCAAGGGAGGCAAATATATTTATGAAGGGCTAAAAGCATGATCAAGAAGAAGAAGAAGAGTAAGCGAAGTGTCTTAATTATCCCATGAAGAACGTGAGAGAACTTATAAGGTGGTTTCAACCTTCAAATTCAACATGATTTTGATAAAATAAAATACTAAACATGCTAGAATTTCAACCAAAAATTTCAACAACTTAAGCATATCATAAAATCTTTTGAACACATAAAGATTTCAAAGCTAATTTGCAAGCAAATATCATCATCAAGGTCATATCCGGATTAGAAGCACAAAACATTTCGAAAATTTCTTCAGTTCCAAAGTCATTTCGGTCGAGATACTTTGACAACACCCAGGATGATTGACCAAGGTGAGCTCCAGTTTTCTCTATCTCGGTTGGTCAAGTCATTTCGGTCGAGGTCAATTTTTTTTTATCCAATCCAGTTTCGACGTTTTTGTAAATCAAAAATCCTTATGCAATGCATGTAGAGAAACATATAAGCACATGTACGCAAATAAGATCATAGGCAAAGTCATAAATCCAAGTTAACAGTTATTACAGACCCAAGTAATTCAAATACCCCATACTTGAAACACATTATCCCAATGGGTCAAGAGTAAGTCAGAACAAATTTAATCACCAGTGAAAAAGCATAACAACATAGTAAAAACTAGTACATGGTCCGGATGAAGCTAAATCGTCAGCAGGAGGTGCAATGTACGGGTATTGAGCAGGTTGAAGGGATACCCCATCTGTTGCGCAAACATCATCATCGCCATCTGACGCTAGTGGTGTTGGCTTTGCTGCATGTCCCACGTCCAGGTCCTAATAGAACGAGCTTGAGCGGGGAAGCGCGAGGTCATGTTAGTTCGTAGAGTCTAGAAAGATGCCGTCATCTGCTGAGTGAGGTCATCTATCCTCCTATGCGCCTCGGGATCACGGCGGCGGCGGCGAGCTCGCTGTTGTTGTGCTCCCTTGGGGAATCTCCACTGGAACAGCTGGTGTCTCTCTGTCATCCTCAGTAGCCTCGTCATCAATGTCGATGGTGGGAGCACTAGGACCAGCTGTGTCTGTACCAGTATCCATCAATGCGGCCCCATCAGCACCGTCATCATCATCAAATCCAATTTCCTCATCCATAGCATCCTCTTGCATCATAGGTTCCAAATTGTCAACCAGTTTTGAGGATCAAAGATAGTGAACTAGGGTGACCATGGAATGCCTCTAGGAGCTTTCATTTCCCAAGGCATGGCCACATAAGAAGGACCACGACCTCGAGGAACGATAACTCTCTGTGTGATAAACTCTTGAAGTCCAAGCGACTTTGCTACCGGAACCAAGGTGCAAGTTGATAGATCCAGATCCATGACAGTGGCGAGATGAGTCACCAATCCTCCAAAGTAAATGTCGTCCTTCCTCTTGCTCTTCACCTTGTGAAGCTCCTCAGCAAGCATGGTAGAGAAATCTGGAATACCACCTATAACCATACAAAACATGGAAAACAACTCACCTTAGCGGACCTTTTGGGGCGTCTCAGTACGGGCCAGAAGCATCTCACTGAGGATCTTATAGGTGATACAGAAGGCGACATGGTAAATTTTGCGCTCCTTGGAGTCCCCTGGCTGCCGGTTATCTCGACGACAGGTGATGTGTGTAATGCTCTCCCATAAACTACGAGCATCCCGGCGGGAAGGGAAATCTATATCAGTAGGAGTGGGAAACCCGAAAATCTTCCCAAAATTATCGATGAGGATGGCGTAGTTTTTGTTGTGTAGACGGAACTTGATTCCCTTCTTCTCCGGCACGTAAGTAACGGAGCTCAGAAACTCGTATGACGGCTCCAAATAAGCCGGCGCGCGAATGGCTAGGAAAGACTCCAGCCCGACCATCGATATCATCCGCTGCACATCCTCAACAACATGCAAACAATCAAAGTCACCAATATCGACATACTGTGGAGGGATGATGGTGCGGCTATAAATGCGATCATAATCCTCTTGGAACCTCGCGTGTATAACTTGCACCTGTGGCTGCGGGGGAGGTGATGGAGAAGGTTGTCGAGCAGTAGGACGGTCTCGGAGAACCAACTGACGATCAGAACGATGCAGGGGTTCTATTTCAGACAGTGATCTCAGGTTGTTCTTGTTGTATCTCGGTCGAGATGAACCCAGTGGACCGAGGGGAAGTACTTCGTTCATTGAAGTTCAAAATTTGCAACTTTTCCCCCCTAATCTCACTACCACATGCTTCCTAAGGAGTACTTAAACACTTTCCAACAACAAACAACAACAAACGTTCTCTAATTTGAACAAATCCAACCGAAACCTGATAAGGAGGGTTTCAAATAAAATACCCGGATTTTCTACAGCTTGAGACGGTTTTGAGTGAGATTTGATGATGGAGATCCGTATTCCGTGCTTCCCCTGACGATTTAGAGCCAAAAATCGAGCAAAACGATGAAGATTTGAGGATTTGGAGTAAAAGGGCGTCGTTGCGGTCGAGGTGAGGAAAGAGAGTAGGATAAGGATGAAGAGAGAAGATCTTCTCTTTTTATACCCGTTGATAATTTTGATTTCATCTCGGCCGATATAGTCGCCTGACTGAGATGCTGGACCGAGGTGAGCTCCAGTTATCCTCATTTCAGTTGACCGAACTTAATCTCGGTCGAGATGCTTTGACAGCATCCGAGATGTGTGTCGGTCAAAATTTGTTCTCTCAAACTCTCGAACAACAATCCATCCATGTGTTTCCTGGGTTGTTTTCTCTTGGGTAGTAGCTAATTCCTGTCTAAGAGGGCACGCAAACACGAAGCAAACTATCTTAACTAGTCTACGAAGAGGAAAAGAGAGCAATACCTTTGGCTGTCTCCCAAGAAGCGGTTGGTTTAAGGTCGCTAGTTGGACTGTACGTCACTATAAGCAAGATGCAAGGGTGCGATCTCCTCAGCTGGAACTTCCGGTTGATATTTCTTCAACCTATGATTGTTGACCTTAAAGCTTCCATTAGTTTCACCCTATATTTCAAATGCACCATGGGGAAAAATATTTTTCACAATGTAAGGTCTTGTCCATCTAGATTTTAAATTACCGGAAAAGAGACAAAGGCGGGAGTTAAAGAGAAGAACGAGATCCCCTTCTTTGAGCTCCTTAGGCATGATGTGCTTGTCATGCCATTTCTTAGTTCTCTCTTTATAAATCTTGGCATTCTCATAGGCATTCAAGCGTAACTCCTCCAACTCATTGATATCCAAAAGCCGCTTCTCTCCAGCTTCCTTGAGGTCGAAATTTAGCCATTTGATCTCCCAATACGCCTTATGTTCCAACTCAACGGGAAGATGACAAGACTTACCATATACCAAATTGTAAGGTGTGGTACATATGGGGGTCTTGAACGCGGTCATGTACGCCAAAGAGCATCATCCAACTTCATAGACCAATCTTTCCTCGTTCTTGAGACGGTCTTCTCCAAAATTGCCTTGATTTCTCTATTAGAGATCTCCACCTGCCCACTAGTTTGAGGATGATAAGAGGTTGCTACCTTGTGGGTTACCCCATACTTCGATAGAAGTGCCTGAAACTTCCGGGCCGTAAAATGTGTTCCTCTATCACTAATGATGATTCGAGGTGTTCCAAAGCGTGGAAAGATGGTCCTATTGAAGAACTTCACAACCACCATGGCGTCATTAGTGGGAGAAGCAATGGCTTCTACCCATCTAGAGACATAATCAACTGCCAAGAGGATGTAGAGGTTTCCTGCAAATGATGGGAAGGGTCCCATAAAATCAACGCCCCATACATCGAAGATCTCGACTTCCTGAATATTAGTAAGAGGCATATCGTTCCGTCTAGATATATTTCATGTTCTTTGGCATGCATCACAAGAAGCAACAAAAGTTTGCACATCCTTAAATAATGAATGCCAAAAGAAACTAGAACGTAATACCTTAGTGCATGTTTTATGAGCGCTAGCATGCCCTCCACAAGGAAGTGAATGACAATGACGTATGACACTTGTAGTCTCGTCCTCCGGAACGCAACGTCTAAGCATCCCATCCGGTAATCTCTTGAAAAGTAGAGGCTCATTCCAATAGTAGTAACGTACGTCTTTGAAAAACTTCTTCCTTTGGGTGTATGTCAATCTTGGAGGTATTTCCTTACAAACAAGATAATTAACAATATCAACATACCAAGGCTCATCACCGTTAGAAATTTGGTGAAGCCAATGCTCCACAAAATGCAATTGCTCATCGGGAAAATAATCATTAATGGGGAGATCGTCCCTTTTGAGCAAGATAGGTGGTAGCCGACTGAGATGATCCGCTACAGAAATCTCGGATCCCTTCTTATCGAGAATCTCCAAGTCAAATTCTTGAAGCAAGAGAATCCAACAAATAAGACGTGGTTTTTTTCCTTCTTAACTAGCAATTATTGAATAGCTGCATGGTCAGTATAAACAATAACTTTCTCTCCCACTAAGTAAGAACGGAACTTCTCAAATGCAAAGACAACTGTCAAGAGATCTTTCTCGATGGTGGCGTAGTTCAGTTGAGCCTCATCTAGCGTTTTGCTAGCATAGTAAATGGCGTTGGTCCAGCCATCTTTCTTCTGTCCAAGAACTATCCTACATCCACATCGCTAGCGTCACACATGATCTCAAAGGGCAAAGTCCAATAAGGAGGTTGAATGATGGGAGCGGATTGATGTAAAAAGCATCAAGGCATTCCTGAGAGAACTCAAAAACAACATCCTTATTCAATAGATTAGTAAGCGGTTTAGAGATCTTAGAGAAGTCCTTAATGAACCTCTTGTAGAAACCTACATGCCCAAGGAAACTCCGCATAACTTTAATAGAACAAGGTGGGGGAAGTTTTTCTATAATCTCGATCTTAGCTCGATTGACTTCTATGCCTACGTTTGAAACGAGGTGCCCTAGAACAATTCCTTCACTAACCATGAAGTGACACTTCTCCCAATTCAAAACGAGATTAGTGTCTTCACAACGTTGTAAACTAGAGAAAGGTTAGCCAAACAGTTATCAAAAGAGGATCCATATACAGAAAAATCATCCATGAACACCTCCATGATCTCCTCGATATACTATGAAAAGATATCCATCATACAACGCTGAAAAGTGGATGGTGTGTTGCACAATCCGAATGGCATCCTCCAATAAGAAAATGTTCCTTATGGACAAGTGAAAGTGGTCTTCTCTTGATCATCTGGATGGATAGGAATCTGAAAGAAACCACTATAACCATCTAAGTAGCAAAAATGGGAGTGTTGTGCTAACCGTTCAAGCATTTGATCAATGAATGGAAGAAGAAAATGGTTCTTTCTCGTTGCCAAATTCAATCTTCGATAGTCAATGCACATTATCTAGCCTGTAACGGTCCTTGTGGGGATCAACTCATTATTCTTATTGGTTACAACGGTCATCCCACCCTTCTTGGGAACAACATGCACCAGGCTCACCCATTTGCTATCCAATTAGGGAAATATAATTCCTACATCAAGCAACTTAAGGATTTCTTTCTTCACAACCTCTTTCATGATCGGATTTAACCGTCTTTGAGGTTCCCGTGAAGGCTTATGATCATCATCCATTAGTATCTTATGCATGCAAAGAGAAGGCGTAACACCAACAAGATCATCAATAGTATAACCTAAAGCCTTTCTATGTGTTCTTAACTCATGCATTAACCTAGACAGTTCATCTTCAGTAAGAGTAGCACTAACAATGACAGGATATGTAGAATCCGGACCAAGGAAAGCGTACCTGAAGTGATGTGGAAGAGGTTTAAGCTCTAAGATAGGAGGTGTCTTAAGTGTTGAATTCGTACATCCTTCCTCTGTTGAAGAGGATTTGGAAGCTTCAGAGGAGATAGAAGAAATATTTGCAACATCTTCGATTAATAAGAGGACGTCCTTTGAAGAAGTGGACGTGTTGTTTGCCTCAGGTTGGTCTAGGTCGAGGTGTTTTGGCAGAAACCGAGATGATGGACCGAGATGAGCTCCAATTATCCTTATCTCGTTTTCTTTAAAGGCCATCTCGGTCGAGATGCTGGGAGATGGACCGAAACCTAATGGCATTTCGGCTCCTCGACGAGTTTTTCAAATCCAGCTCTTGGATCCTCTTCCAAATCTTCCAAGATTTGTATATTTGTATCACATGAAACATCTATACCTTCCTCCATTATACTAAAACTCAAAACTTTCTCAAGAGGGTCTTTAATTAGGATAGAACTCACCAATTCTCGAGAATCTTCCTTATCATAGATGTTGAATATGTCTTCTTCCAAGGGTTGTCCCTTCATTGTGGATGAGAGTGTAAATTCCACATTATCTTCCCCAATATTGAATGATGATGTGGCGTTCTTACAATCAACCATGCATCCCGAAGTTGCAAGGAATGGTCTTCCAAGAAAGATGGGAATAGGATAATCTACAGGAATGTCCAATACCATAAAGTCTATAGGTATGTAAAACTTACCTAGCTTGACGGGAATGTCCTCCAAGATTCCAACGGGGTGAGTAATGGAATGATCCGCCATGTATAGAGTCATCTTCACAGGCTTAGGATCCCCAAGACCAATCTTCTCACAAAGTGCTAGAGGAATTATGCTCACGCTTGCTCCTAGATCACAAAGTGCATCGTAAGTAACGTCCCCAACTTCGATGGGAATGCAAAACGAACCGGGATCTCGTATCTTTGATGGAATATTTTCTTTCATGATTTGAATGAGCTATGAAGATCTAGAGGCCATCCGTACTTCTCCAAAATCTTCCAGCTTTCTTTTCTTTAATAAGATTTCTTTTAGAAACTTCCCATAGGCGGGCATACCTAAGACTGCATCAATGAAAAGTATGTTAATATATAGCTTATTCATAAGGTCTAGAAACTTACCAAAGTGTTTGTCTAGGCGCACGCGCCCTAGATTGAGGGAACGGAAGTGGAGGCTTGTGTTAGCATGAAATATTGTGATATTTTAGGCACGTTTTCTAAACGTATTTGATTCATATTGATAGTCTTTGATTGAACTTTGTGCATATGTGAGCTAGTATTACCTATATTGTCAATATGGATGTCTACACTAGTTCTATGTTGATTATAGGTGATTTGGAGCTTTTTCCGAACGGAATCGAGCAAAGGAGAGTTGAGTTGATATGTCTATGGATTGGGGACATTCTTTGGAAGCAATTTGAAGTTTTAGCTTGAGGAATGCACGAGTTTAGGGAAGAATCACGTTCTTGCCCTAAACCATGCTCTAAATTACGACCGTATTACGTTCCACGATCAATTCCACGACCGTGGATTTAGAGTCAGAAATTCATGTTCATTCCAAAGGATTACACGGCCGTGGAACATATGGTGCAAACCGTATTTGTTTCCACGCTCTAAATTACGGTCGTGGAACACTTCCACGACCGTGATCTTGGCAAATCTTTTCGCCACACTTTGAAGCCACGATCTTTTAAAGATTGGGCCGGGCCGACATTTTGCCCTGCACTATAAAAAGACGGACGAAGCAAGAATCCGAGAGGCTCGCTTACTCTCGCTTATTCTGGCTTACCCCCCGCTAACCCTCATTCATCATCGCTTAGGACGCTTAGACACGCTTACACTTCGCTTAGCTTTTGCTTGGAATCATTGACATCTCTTTGGGAGATCGAAGTTCGTGTTTGGCAATCCCTCTAATCTCGCACTTTTGGTGGAGATTGCTGTTGAGATCTCCGGATTGGCGGAAGATCGAAGTTCTTGGAAGATTTTGCAAGAAGATCTCTCTTCTTGTTTAGGTTTGATTTGGAAAATGGATTGACATCCCGTTTTCTCTTCTTTCCTAAGGTGGTGATTGTTTGTTTTACTTTGAATCTTTTGACATTACTTGTTCTCTTTGTGACTTTGAGATTGAATTGAAGATTATTGAAAGTTCTTGAAAGTTTTCATCTTTTTATCTTTTAATTCTTGAATTGATATCAACATGACTGTTATTGGCTAAAAACCCTTAACAATTCTAAGGTGAAGGGTTGATAGTTGTGGCTTAGATGATGATAGATCGATCGCAAACAGATTAGACCCTGAGAGTTAGAGAGACTCCCCGACAACCCTAAATTACGGTCTGTTCTTGAGTCCACGGCCGTGGAACCTCAAGAACTAACCGTGATTTCCCTTAAGTCTACGAACCTGCTTTTACTTTAATCTAAAGTTAAAGATTTTCTTTAGCTTAGTTTAGACTTGTCTTTTCTAGGTGGTAGTGAAGCCTCAACAACCTCTACCTCGATTGTGAGTGTCACAACCTCAATCGGTTAAGTTAGTCTTGATCCTTGGGTTATAAGTTTGGGTATTTGACACTAATTCTCATCTCTAGAATCCTTCTATATTGAGCCTCAACAACCTGTATAGAGAGTGCCCTGTAGGTGAGTTATATAAGGTTTTTGGAACTTCACCGTACGATTACCTTACATTAGTATACCTTTGCATATCTCAACTCTGTCTTTACATCATCAAGTATATCTTGAATCGATTGCCACAGCTGGATACCTGGATCTTTAGGATTGTTGTTTTCCCAATATTTGCAAAACTCCCATATTTACTTGCTTGATAATCTGCAATCGAGTTCGTTCCCCCCAAATCCCTGTGTTCGATACTCTGGAATTCTTGCTTAACTACGTCGATCCGTACACTGCGGGTTCGCTGCTTGATTCTAGTTTTATAAATTTAAAACTTATTTGCACACACCTCTAGGGGCGAACAAGTTTTTGGCGCCGTTGCCGGGGATTTGGTTTAGGCCGAATCCGGTAGCCGGTTGTCAAGCTTGGGAGCTTGCTCTCGTTATTTGATATCTCTTTGAGTGCATGCGCAGGTCTAGGAACACCGAAGATCTCTTACCTCTTGATCAAGAGCTAGAGAAAACCTTGAGGCAAAAGCGCAAGGAAAAGAAGATGGCTGAAGAACGCGAACGTGATCTTCAAACGGAGTTGGCGGAGAAGGAAGCTCAACTCCGATGGAATGAGACTCTCCGCCAGGATGAGATGGATCGTCATCAATCTCAAGTTAATGGTCTACAAGACATGATCTTCCAAATGAGGATAGAGATGAGCGACCTTAAGAATAAGGGAAGCAAGAAGTCCTCAAGAAGGAGATCAAGGTCTAGAAGAAAAAGTCACTCATCCGCTGATGATAGTGACTCTTCCATGCCACCGTTAGAAGAGATTGATCCCACAATCAATATGAATCCTTTCCATCCACAAGGAGCTGCTAATCGCCGCATTCCACCTAGGAATGTGAGAGTCGAACGTGTGGATAATGAGCCAAGAACTCTTGGCCAGCGGATGGATCCAACACAACAACCACGCCGCTTGGGTGTGAAATTTGATGCTGAAGATGTGCAAGGGTTTAGCTTTAACCCTCAAGTTATCACTCTTGTTCGCCAAAGCCAATTTGGCGGTACAAGCACTGAATCTCCACACCAACACTTGCAAAACTTTGAGTGTATGATGGAGACAATGAGACCGAAGAACGCTACTACCAACAGCTATAAGCTCAAACCTTTCTTTTTCTCTTTGAAAGGGAAAGCGTTGTCATGGTATCAAGCTCTTCCCAATGGGAAACTAGACACGTGGGAAGACCTTTCCGCGGAGTTTCTCACCAAATTCTTTCCGCCCTCCAAAATGGCGGAACTTAGAGGTAAGATTAATGCTTTTTCAATGAGACCTAACGAAAGCTTGTTTCAATCTTGGGAAAGGTTTCAGGACTTGCTCTTGGATTGCCCTCATCATGGCATATCCAAACTTGCCTTGCTGGAGATCTACTACAAGGGGCTGGATGCGGGAACGCAATTCAACCTCCAATCCCTCTCATGCGGAACGTTCATGGACATGAGAGAAGATGACGCTTGGGACTTCATTGAGAAGCAAGCAAGAGTCATAGAGAAGTATTCCCACCGGAAAGCGGAGGGAAATCGTGTGGAGCAAGGAGCGAAGCTCATACATGAAGCTCAAAATCAAATTTTCTCCCTCAACAATGAGATCAAAGAATTGAAGGAGACTATCAAGACCAACTTCCCAAAGCAACAAGAGAAGGATGTTGGCTATTTAGGTAACAACAATGGCGGTGACAACACCAACCGCAACAACAATAACCGGAACAATAACCGGAATAACAATTGGAATGGAAACAACAACAACCGGAACAACAACAATTGGAACAACAATAGGGGTTCAAACAACAACAATTGGCGCTCCAATCAACAAAATTCCGGTAACTCCTATCCCTCCAATTCTAATTCGCTAACTCCACCTTCCTCTTCCTCTACTCCTTTGAAAAGCCAGGGGCAATCATCTAATGGAGGAAACAATACGGGAAAGGAAAAGTCCGATCCCATGTTGGAAACAATCTTGGGAAAGCTTCAAGGGTTGGAGAACCGCCTCATCAAGGTTGACGATCAAGTCTCTAAGGTTGACAAAGCTCAAAAAGTTTTGGAAAACCAATTGTTCAACCACGCGGAGGAAGTCCCTAGAAATCAAGGGAAACTTCCAGGAAAGACGGAGGACAACCCTAAGGGAAGGGTAATGGCGATTACAACTAGGAGCGGAGTGACTACCACCGATCCGCAGCCTACGTTCGTTGAAGTCCCCGTAGAGAAGGACAAAGGAAAGGGGAAGGAGAAGGAAGATGTCTATGTTCCCCCTCCAGCTTACAAACCTCCCCTACCGTTCCCTCAATCTAGAGCGCGAGCACGCCTAGACAAACAATTCGGTAAGTTCATAGAACTCATGAGCAAGCTGCATATTAATATACCCTTCATTGATGCTATTGTAGGTATGCCGGCTTATGGCAAGTTCTTGAAGGAGCTTCTCTCTAACAAGAGGAAGCTAGAAGATTTCGGAGAGGTCAAGATGAGTTCGGATTCTTCGGATCTCATCAAGACTATGAAGGAGAAAATGCCCCCAAAGTTGAAGGATCCGGGGTCATTTTGCATTCCCATTGGAGTGGGAGATGTCACATATGACGCTTTATGTGACTTAGGAGCAAGTGTGAGCATCATACCACTTGCATTATGTAGGAAGATCGGTTTAGGCGATCTTAAACCGGTCAAGATGACGTTATACATGGCGGATCGATCCATCACTCGCCCCGTCGGTATTGTAGAAGACGTCCCGGTCAAGCTAGGTAAATTCTTTGTCCCCATTGATTTTGTCGTGCTTGACATTCCTGCAGATAGTCCGGTCCCGATCATACTCGGAAGGCCGTTTCTTGCAACTTCCGGTTGCATGGTCGATTGCAAGAATGGAAGACTCGCTTTTGATATTGGAGAAGAGAAAGTAGAGTTCGTTCTTTCCACGCTAGTAAAGGAACCAATCTTTGATGAGGATATTTACGATATCCAAGATGAAGAAGGTTTGTCTAGGGAGGAGGTAAGTGCGATTCTCTTTAACGATCCTTTACAAAAGGTTATCACTATGAGTCTAACCAATGTAGGGGAAGAAGAAGAGTGCAAAGAGGAAATTGAAGCCTTAGAAGCACAAGAAGCGATGCATGAAGTGGAGTTTGAGAAACTCCACGATGAGGCTGAGAATGTAAGAATCCACGGTCATACCCTGTATTCCACAACCGTGGATTTCACAACCAAAATCGACCTCCATTCCAGGGATTTACACGGCCGTGGAACACATGGAGAGGCCGTAATTCTGACCGTGGAAGAGGGTGATCGGTTTACTTCTTCAACTTCTTTTGATTCTTCTCCAAACCACTCAACAACCTTAGAAACTTCTAAGGAAACGTCGGATGCCCCTCAAGGACCATTGGAAGCTCCAAAAGTGATGGAACTCAAACCACTTCCTACTCATCTAAGGTACGCTTTTCTTGGATCTAATTCTACCTTTCCGGTCATTGTTAGTTCCGAACTAAGCATAGATGAACATGAACAGCTCATGATAGTCCTTAGGAAACATAGAAAAGCCATAGGCTACACTATTGAGGACTTAGTAGGAATTAAACCCTCCCTATGTATGCATAAGATACTAATGGAGGAGGATTTTAGAACTTCAAGACAACCTCAAAGGCGGTTGAATCCGACCATGAAAGAGGTTGTCAAGAAGGAAATTCTTAAACTTCTTGATGCAGGTATCATCTATCCTATCTCCGATAGCAAATGGGTGAGTCCAGTTCAAGTAGTTCCGAAGAAAGGGGGAATGACGGTCATCACAAACAAAAACAACGAACTCATTCCTACCCGAACCGTGACTGGAAAGCGAATGTGCATAGACTACCGCAAGCTCAATAACGCGACGCGGAAGGATCACTTTCCCTTACCATTCATCGATCAAATGCTTGAAAAGTTAGCACAACATTCACATTTTTGCTACCTTGACGGTTATAGTGGTTTTTTCAGATTCCGATACATCCGGACGATCAGGAGAATACCACATTCACATGCCCTTGGGGTACGTTCGTCTATAGGAGAATGCCGTTCGGGCTTTGTAACGCCCCAGCCACCTTTCAACGGTGCATGATGGCCATCTTCTCCGAGTACGTAGAGGAAATCATGGAAGTCTTCATGGACGACTTCTCCGTATACGGTTCCTCTTTTAATGATTGCCTTTCTAACCTTTCTCTTGTTTTACAACGTTGTGAGGACACTAACCTAGTTCTTAATTGGGAGAAGTGTCAATTCATGGTTAAGGAAGGAATCGGATTAGGTCACTTAGTCTCTAGTAGAGGGATAGAGGTAGACAAGGCTAAGATAGAGACCATAGAGAAACTTCCTCCCCCAATTTCGGTGAAAGGGATAAGAAGTTTCCTAGGACATGCTGGATTTTATAGACGCTTCATTAAGGACTTTTCTAAGATATCAAAACCCCTCACTAATCTATTGATGAAGGATGCGGTTTTTGAGTTTTCGCAGGAATGTTTAGATGCGTTCAACACCATTCGGCAAGCTCTAATTTCAGCACCTATTATCCAACCTCCGGATTGGACTCTTCCCTTCGAGATTATGTGCGATGCTAGTGACGTAGCTATTGGAGCTGTCCTTGGACAACGAAAGGAAGGGCGAACCCATGCCATATACTACGCTAGCAAGACGCTAGACGAAGCTCAGTTCAACTACGCCACTACAGAAAAAGAGTTTCTAGCCATTGTCTACGCTATTGACAAGTTTCGCTCTTATCTTGTAGGTGCAAAGGTGATTGTCTACACGGATCATGCTGCGATCCGGTACCTCCTTGCGAAGAAAGACGCGAAGCCAAGGCTAATTAGATGGATTCTTCTCCTACAAGAATTCGATCTTGAGATCCGCGATAAGAAAGGTTCAGAAAATTCTGTTGCGGATCATTTGAGTCGCCTCACACATCTAGGGGACGACCATCTACCCATTGATGACTCCTTTCCGGACGAACACCTACACATCATAGAGGAGTGCATCAACGTGATCTCCAAAGGTAACGAACCATGGTTTGCTGATTTTGTTAACTATTTGGTTTGCCAGGAGATACCACCCGGACTATCCTACGCACAAAGGAAGAAGTTCTTTAAGGACGTCCGGGAATACTACTGGAACGAGCCTCTCCTCTTTAAGAGAGGTCCGGATGGCATCATCCGGCGATGTGTGCCGGAAGATGAGATGCAAAGTGTCATCCGCCATTGTCATTCACTACCTTGTGAAGGACACGCTAGTTCGAACAAGACTAGCGCAAAGGTATTGCAATCTGGATTCTATTGGCCTACTTTATTTAGAGATGTGCAATCCTTTGTCTCTTGCTGCGATGCTTGTCAAAGAACAGGCAATATTTCTAGAAGGAACGAGATGCCCCTCAACAACATCCAAGAGGTGGAGATTTTCGACGTTTGGGGAGTCGATTTCATGGGACCATTCCCATCTTCTTGTGGAAACCAATACATACTATTGGCGGTAGACTACGTTTCTAGATGGGTGGAAGCAATTGCCTCTCCCACAAATGATGCCATGGTGGTGGTTAAGTTCTTCAACAAGACCATCTTTCCGCGATTTGGAACACCAAGGACAATCATTAGTGATGGAGGTTCTCACTTCATAGCCCGTCGCTGGTGAAGCTCTTCTAGCTAAGTATGGGGTTACTCACAAGATCGCTACCCCTTACCATCCACAAACGAGTGGACAAGTTGAGATCTCAAATAGGGAGATCAAGGGAATTCTAGAGAAGACGGTTTCAAGGACTAGGAAGGATTGGTCCTTGAAACTAGATGATGCATTATGGGCGTACCGGACTGCGTACAAGACTCCCATAGGAACCACACCATACAACCTTGTGTATGGGAAGTCCTGTCATTTGCCGGTAGAGCTGGAGCACAAAGCGTTTTGGGCTATCAAGTGGCTGAATTTCGGCATGAAGGAAGCGGGAGAGAAGCGTCTCCTAGACATCAACAAGCTGGATGAACTTCGCTTGAACGCCTATGAAAACGCTAAGATCTACAAGGAAAGAGCAAAGCGTTGGCATGATAAGCATATCATTCCAAAGGACTTCAAAGAAGGGGATCAAGTTCTCCTCTTCAATTCAAGACTTCGCCTCTTTCCAGGTAAGCTTAAATCCCGTTGGACCGGACCTTCTCTAATTAAACGTATTTTCTCCCATGGTGCAGTTGAAGTATGGGGTGAAGCTAGCGGAAGTTTTAAGGTGAACGGTCAACGACTCAAGAAGTATACGCCTGAACTCCAAGCTGAGGAGTTTGCACCTACCGCGCTCGAATAAGTGCGAGATTGGTCTAGCTACGGACCTTAAACAAAGCGCTTCTTGGGAGGCAACCCAAGGTATTGCATTTTTGTTTTTGTTTTCGATTCATAGTTTAGCTTAGAATAGACGTTTTCGCTTTATTTTGCCTCGATTTCTTCCGGTATGTTCGTGTTTTTGGTTGTAGGAGCGATGGAAAAGGAGAAAGGGAGAATAATGTCGAAGAAGAGCGACGAAATTTGGACTTTGAAGCTTTACAGAAGGTTCCACGGTCTAAATTACGGTCGTCATAGCTACAGTGGCCGTAATTCTCAAAAGCCTTTGAAAAATCACCAAAACCACGGGTCCGTACACTTCCACGGCCGTGGAACACCCCGACAGACCGTGATTTTCAAAATTTTGCCTGCGACTATATAAGCCACATTCTTCACAAAATTACCCAAAAACTTACCCCTTTCCACGCCCTAAACGCCGAAACCCCACGACCTCCTCCAATTCCTCGTTTTCTAATCGTTTTCAACGATTCTTCATTCTAAACTGCAGCAAATCCAACCACGAACAAGATCCAAGCGACAAACCGAGCGGAAATCCGTCAACAAATGCGCATTTCGGGTTTTTCAATCCGAAAAAGAGGTTTATTCTTTCTTCTTGTTTTTCGCGGATTTGGTTCGTTTTTGCTATAGATTTTTAGGAAGAACTGACAAAGACTGGAAGGAATTAGATTAGGACTGCTTGTTGTGGTGATTGTTGGTGAAATTGCTGAGATTCGCGAGATTCTGAGACGAATCACGGTCTCTGGGTAAACCACGGCCGTGGAACCTGAAGAACAGACCGTAATTTTGGTGAAAAAATGGATTTTGTAAGGAGAATGTCGGAAAGGATAAAAGAGAAGAAGGGAGAGCAAAATAAGAAAAGAAAGGGCAACCCCTCCACCTCTAGGGCACCACCACCCTCATCTCCTTCACTACCATCTTCACCTTCACCTCCATCTTCACCTCCTCACCCTAGCATCCCAACCATACATGAGAACCATCTTGACGCACTTGACCGGATCAAGGAAAGGGCAGTGATTGGCCCTAGGTATTTGTTGTTGGAGGATCTACATCCTCTCAACATAGTTGATGACCTTACATGGCTCTTGGATAGAGCCGGATTGCTTGTCTTCACAAACATTCGTGAAGACGCCTATGAGGAGATCACCCGGGAGGTTGTGACGTCTTTCGAGCACAGCCACGTAGATAGGACCGTCTCTTTCCGTCTCATGGAAAGAGACTACCATTTGAGCATAGTCGAGTTCGGGACTATCTTTGGGTTTCATGAGACCTATAACGGTCGATTTCCGAGTGGAGTTTACCCCAAGAACTTTTGGGAGGAAGTAGCTATGGTTTACGCCGACGAGGACCGTTGGAAACCCGCCGATACCAAGGCTAGATTGATGTACCATCTAGCCTTGAAGATAGCACACCGCGTTCTTTCGGAGTGTCTCTTTCCTAGGACGGAGACGCCCCAAAAGATCAAGACGGATGAGCTATTCTTGCTCTATAGCATGCTATACGGTCGCCGTGCAGATTGTGCTACTCTTTTGGCGGCTACGATGAGTAAACTCAAGAATAAGAAGAAGGGGAACATTGGATATGGTGGGATAGTGATCCACATTGCTAGGAGTTTCGGTGTAGATTTTTCTGCTTGCACCCGCATACCGGCCGTTCCTTTAGGGCTACACGCATTCATGGTTAGGGGACTCATCTTCCCCACACATGGAGGTCCGCCTTATGCGGGCATGCCTTGGGAGACTAGGACGGGTAGGGGTATAGAGTGGCTGCCGGAGTACTCCATTATGGCGGGACGCCATAACTGGAAGGAGACGTTCGCTGCGATGCATGCGAACAGGATAGTAGCTCCCCCTTACGTCCCACCTCCGGTTGTAGAGGAGGATATGGGAGATCAGTTCGAGAGTGGAGGAGGAGCGGAGCATGAGTTTGGCACGTTTCCGGACCAGCCGGAGGCGGCCCCAGATGTACCTCGACGCTCTCCACGTCCGGCTAGAGCCTCAGGCTCGTCATCTCGCCGCGCTAGCGTGAGTGAGAGGCCCACGTGGATGTCCATACCTCCCACATGGTATTCCACCCCACCTCCTTGGTCCACGGAGCAGCCAGCAGCACCACCACCGCCACCAGCACCAGCACCATCCGATGCCCCATCATGGTACAGTCACGCCCCGGGATGGTACGAGCATATGCCGGATTGGGCTACCGGACTTTCAGAGAGAGTAGGAGCGCTAGAGATTCGGGCGGATGCTAGAGACGGACGCTTAGACGACCTTGACCACATGATGAGGGACGTCTACCGCCAGCAGTTTGGGCGGTTCTATGATCCGAGTTTCTCTCCATTCCCACCTCCACCGCCGCCGCAGTGATTGGACGCATGATCGTTTGTTTTAGACATTCCCGTCACCATTTTGTGAGTTTCTTTTTCTTTTCTTCTTTTCCTTATTTCTTTTGAACATTAGGGACAATGTTCGTCCTAAGTATGGGGTGGGATGTACTAAAAAGTCTGTAATAACTCTACTTACTATGTTTGCTTTCATTCGAGACTATCGTTGCATATTCATTATGTGTTACACGTTTCCTTATTGCATTACATGAAAAATAACTTGAAAAACCCATAAAAATTTGAAAAATTTTGAAAATTTTGTGCTTCTAATGAATTGAGATGATTTCCATGATAATCACTACTTGTGAATTGAGTTTGATGACAATTGCATGCTTAAAAGGATTGTGAATTGAAAAGAATTTGAATGAATGAATTTCACCTCTTTTGCAAGTTTTATAATGTGAAAATGTTACTTAAATCATGATAGGAAATTGAAGTTGAAATCACGTTATAAGTTCCTATACTTCTTGTTGAAATGATTAAGGCAATTCAATACTTTCTTTCTTCTTTCCCTGATCATCTAGCTCCTCATTGAAATATTAGCCTCTTTTACCTATCCGGGAATTTGGAGAAGTGAATGAGAAAAAGGCATGTTTAATGTGGGAGGGCCATGAGAGCAATTATTTGCAATCAATTGAATAGAAAGAAATTATAGGTTTGGGGAAGTCAATCATGACGATGAGTAACTCGGCACCATTCACATAGCCGGGTGTTTGTGTCTTGCCAAAGTCGGATTGAGCGATATTCCTAGCGGATTATGGTATGTGCGCTAAGGGTTTGAGGCATCTCTTGAAAAATTTGAGAAACGCCGATCTCCTAGGCTTCGGTTTTTGTGCACCTCTATCCATAACTCCAAAAGTAAAGTCGAAAAGTGAAAAGAAGAGAGCGAAGCTCTAAGTTGAAGTGTTGCGGAAACCACATAAGAAGAAGAAGGTAGTTGTCCACTTTCCCGGATTTATGCACCACTTTCCCTTAAAGTTTTCCCTTCCCTTCCATATTCTAGACCTTTTCTTTGAAAGTCCTTAAGATCAATAGAAGGTTATATGACTTGGTGATCTAAATCGAAGTTTCTTGTGATTGATTTTGATAATATTTGAAGGTTATAATGCTTGTTTAGAAGTTAAGTTGGTTCATGAATTTTCTTTGCCTTTTACTCTTTGATTAAGTGTGTGAAAGTTTGAAAAACGATTGAAGCAAGGTTTGAGAATGATCTATTCTTTAGAAGTCACATTCATCCGAAAGAAGGTACACATATTTCATCCTAACTCTTGTTTAAAGCTTTTTGAAAGACCTTGCTTAGGGACAAGCAAGTGTTAAGTATGGGGTTAGTTGTTAGCATGAAATATTGTGATATTTTAGGCACGTTTTCTAAACGTATTTGATTCATATTGATAGTCTTTGATTGAACTTTGTGCATATGTGAGCTAGTATTACCTATATTGTCAATATGGATGTCTACACTAGTTCTATGTTAATTATAGGTGATTTGGAGCTTTTTTCGAACGGAATCGAGCAAAGGAGAGTTGAGTTGATATGTCTATGGATTGGGGACATTCTTTGGAAGCAATTTGAAGTTTTAGCTTGAAGAATGCACAAGTTTAGGGAAGAATCACGTTCTTGCCCTAAACCATGCTCTAAATTACGACCGTATTACGTTCCACGATCAATTCCACGACCGTGGATTTAGAGTCAGAAATTCATGTTCATTCCAGAGGATTACACGGCCGTGGAACATATGGTGCAAACCGTATTTGTTTCCACGCTCTAAATTACGGTCGTGGAACACTTCCACGACCGTGATCTTGGCAAATCTTTTTGCCACACTTTGAAGCCACGGTCTTTTAAAGATTGGGCCGGCCCGACATTTTGCCCTGCACTATAAAAAGACGGACGAAGCAAGAATCCGAGAGGCTCGCTTACTCTCGCTTATTCTGGCTTACCCCCCGCTAACCCTCATTCATCATCGCTTAGGACGCTTAGACACGCTTACACTTCGCTTAGCTTTTGCTTGGAATCATTGACATCTCTTTGGGAGATCGAAGTTCGTGTTTGGCAATCCCTCTAATCTCGCACTTTTGGTGGAGATTGCTGTTGAGATCTCCGAATTGGCGGAAGATCGAAGTTCTTGGAAGATTTTGCAAGAAGATCTCTCTTCTTGTTTAGGTTTGATTTGGAAAACGGATTGACATCCCGTTTTCTCTTCTTTCCTAAGGTGGTGATTGTTTGTTTTACTTTGAATCTTTTGACATTACTTGTTCTCTTTGTGACTTTGAGATTGAATTGAAGATTATTGAAAGTTCTTGAAAGTTTTCATCTTTTTATCTTTTAATTCTTGAATTGATATCAACATGACTGTTATTGGCTAAAAACCCTTAACAATTCTAAGGTGAAGGGTTGATAGTTGTGGCTTAGATGATGATAGATCGATCGCAAACAGATTAGACCCTGAGAGTTAGAGAGACTCCCCGACAACCCTAAATTACGGTCTGTTCTTGAGTCCACGGCCGTGGAACCTCAAGAACTAACCGTGATTTCCCTTAAGTCTACGAACCTGCTTTTACTTTAATCTAAAGTTAAAGATTTTCTTTAGCTTAGTTTAGACTTGTCTTTTCTAGGTGGTAGTGAAGCCTCAACAACCTCTACCTCGATTGTGAGTGTCACAACCTCAATCGGTTAAGTTAGTCTTGATCCTTGGGTTATAAGTTTGGGTATTTGACACTAATTCTCATCTCTAGAATCCTTCTATATTGAGCCTCAACAACCTGTATAGAGAGTGCCCTGTAGGTGAGTTATATAAGGTTTTTGGAACTTCACCGTACGATTACCTTACATTAGTATACCTTTGCATATCTCAACTCTGTCTTTACATCATCAAGTATATCTTGAATCGATTGCCACAGCTGGATACCTGGATCTTTAGGATTGTTGTTTTCCCAATATTTGCAAAACTCCCATATTTACTTGCTTGATAATCTGCAATCGAGTTCGTTCCCCCCAAATCCCTGTGTTCGATACTCTGGAATTCTTGCTTAACTACGTCGATCCGTACACTGCGGGTTCGCTGCTTGATTCTAGTTTTATAAATTTAAAACTTATTTGCACACACCTCTAGGGGCGAACAGCTTGTAAGCAGGTGGTGGGACATAGACATCGGATGCCTCTTTCGCCTTTTCAGCTTCCGTCTCGACCGGCATCTCGACCGAGGTGTTCTTCGACATAGCATCGTCCGACCGAGGTAATGGGTCAGTTGTCCTCACTCCACTTCATGTGGTGATTGTCATGACTTGCCCTTTTGAGTTGTTCTCCGTCCTTCTTGGGAGTTTACCTAGATCTCTAGGTGCTTCATTAGCCTTGTTGAAAACTTGATGTTCCAAAGCTTTTTGTGTCTTTGAGAATATATTCATAGAGCTTTCCATGGCGTTGAGTTTGGTCATTATTGCTTCTAATACAAAATCCGTCTTTTCCTTAGGTTGCTGGGACGAACTCGAAGACGGCTCTTGACTCTTCAATGGAATAGAAGAAGAAGAAGAAGAAGAAGAAGAAGAAGAAGAAGAAGAAGAAGAAGAAGAAGAAGAAGATGGAGGAGTTAGAGCATTTTCAGCATGAGAATAAGGGCTACCGGAATTGTTTTGAATTGATCTCCAATTGTTGTAGTTCCTGTTGTTGTTATTGTTGAAATTGTTATTCCTTTGCCCTTGATAGTTTCCTCGCCCTAAGTACCCAACATCTTGCTGCTTGGGTGCTCCTTTAACTTGAGATAATAAAAGCTCTTTCAAAGCCTTAACTTCATGTTGAGGGTAGTAAGTTGAGCAACGCTCGAAGTGGTGAGATTCATTTCTGGAGGTCCACCTCGTTTTCCTCCATCTTCAACCCTTCGATGGGAGTATTTCTCCATATTTAGAGCTTGCTTTTCAACATGCTCTCAAGCTTCATCAACTAGTGTATCCGTGAAAGTGCCCGCAGAAAGTGATTGGAGTTTGAATTGAGCTTCTTCATCCAAACCCTTGAAGTAAATCTCTAGCAACTCAATCTTCGGAATCCCATGGTGAGGGCAATCCAATAAGAGGTCCTTGAATCTTTCTCATGACTTGAACAAGCTTTCCCTATCTTTCATGACAAAAGCATTAATCTTACCTCACAACTCCGCAGTCTTGGATGGTGGGAAAATTTTAGTAAGAAATTCCATAGTCATTTCTCCCATGTGTTAACTCGTCCGGATGGGAGAGATTGATATCGAGGAAGTGTTTTATCTTTAAAGAGAAGTAGAAAGGCCTTAACTTGTAGTTGTTGTTCTCCGCCCTTGTAGGTCTTAAAGTCTCCATAAGAATCTCGTAGTTTTGCAAGTGTTGATGTGGAGATTCTCTTTCTAATCCTCCAAACTGACATTGTCGGATCATTGAGATGACTTGAGGTCAAAACTCGTAGTCATGCTCAGCCGGATCTCCTAAGTTAACGCCCGGATGCCGCACTTGTTGATTCGGTTCATCCCTTGACCTAGGGTTTGTGGTTCACCTACAAACGGGTTGACTCGGTCAAACCTAGCTGGAAACCGAGGTGCTGGAGGTTGCACATCGACCGGTGCAAATGAGTTTAGGTTAACCCTGGGCTCGACAACCATATCGGGTTAAGGTCGTATATGGGCTAGTAATTCAGCCATATTAGCTCGGATCTCCTCTGTTCTTGCACGAGCATCCTCTCTTTCCCTTTGTAAAGCTTCATTACTAAGTCGAAGTTGTTCTAGTGCGTCTTTCAATTCAACTTAAAGATCTCGATTGTTTTGTGTTGCCTTCTTAGCTTCTTTCAATCTTCTTTTGTAGGTCTTTTCTGGTTCGGGATCATAGGGAATGATTTCTTTACCAGCTCTAGTTCTTCGTATAAACCTAAAGAAGGATTCTGCGAAATCACTCAAGTAAAGCAATCAGTAGCAACAAGGGCAGCAGTCCTGAAGGACAACCAAATACCGAACTTGGTCTTGACTAAGTCCCCGGCAATGCGCCAAAAACTTGTTTGCTCTCACACGTGTGTGAATAATGAACGAAATAAGCCTTAAATTTATAACCTAAAATAAAAGCCTAAAAAATATGCGAACTTGTAACACCCCGAATCCGCGGGACTCGGGGTGCTAAGGGTCGGGACCCACTCCAACCAAAAACCCTTCCTAAAATGTACGGACCTCGGCTGCCCACCCTTCCGGATCTCTCGGCCGCATTGTTAACTTGAAAGGCAATCTACAACATTCGGTATAAAACCGTTAGCTCATATTCAAAGCATTAGAATCAATGGGAAAGGCACATACACACTCATACATCATAACATCACATAATCTTGCTCAACAAACAAGTCCGGTTTATTATCTTTATTATTATTAAGTCATATCCCGTTCTAATTCAACTTCTTTTGTGACACGAGAATCTCCCAAAACTCGCCTGGGTCCCCACTTCCAACATGGAACGGTACGGATGCCTCCGATCGTCTAACCAGCACGGGCTAGTCGCCAAGAACCTCCTAGCTCTCGCAAGAGCTAGGTCGTGATGTCATCGCCCGTTATTATACACTTGGACCAAATAATATAAAGGTCGGTGGTCCTATTTCCGGTTTAATTGTTATAACATAAACAATAAACACACCACCACCAAACACGCATCAATGCTAATACAAGGAATACGAGCTAAGTAAGTCCGGAGACTTACCTCGTCACCACACTCAACTCACACACTCTCGCTTCCTTAGGGAGGAATACATGTATGTCTCAAATAAATGTATGACTCGAATCATGTTGTTAGTCGTGTTTATCTAGTGGTAGACGAGGAGCCGATGGGACTACCGGGGACGTGAGATAGTATCTTTGTCGGAGTTGTTGCGATGATCTAGTTATGTCGAGATGGACGACGTGTTAGAGATTACGTGCATGTGCAAGTTTACGCATTTTGTGCCCCGAGCGGGAATGTGTTGTATGATTGGTTAGCTTTTATCTTATTATGCAAGGATGTGTATAGGCCTTGCGAGGTCTTGACGCAGGTACATGGGTGTGTGATGGTTATCGAGTGTAGTGTTGAGACGTTACGGTTTTGAGTGGTTACCGAGTTAGTCACCCGAGAGTGTGGTGTTTAGCAAGTTTCGGGACGAAACTTGTTTTTAGGGAATTAGTTATAACACCCGGAATTTTTATTCCGGAATGTTAGCGAGTTACCGACCTTCCCGCAAGCACGGCTCAGTTTTCCGGCAGACACGAGATGCTGAGTAACGGAATTTATTCCAAAATTCGGTCCCAACCCGTAGCGCCCCGAGTCCTGCGGATTCGGGGTGTTACAAAACCCACAATGTAAGGATCAATCGTAGTACAACAAATGCTCCAGGGTCGAACACAAGGACTATGGTGAAATCAAGCACGATAAAATATCAGGTTGTCAAACAAGAACTAAGCAGCAAAACAAAGATGATATGAATCAGATAAAGGAATGCAGATTCTAGAGGTCAAAGCATCCAGTTGTGGTATCGACTCAAGATTTCTAAGAATAACGTGGACAAAGCTGAGGTTTGCAAGGGAAGGTATTTCTAAGATGGGAATAGATCACCGGGTAAGTCTCACTACTCACTATCCCAAACCAAAGATCCTA
The DNA here is from genome assembly GCA_033239125.1 of Fagopyrum homotropicum. Taxonomy (NCBI): domain Eukaryota; kingdom Viridiplantae; phylum Streptophyta; class Magnoliopsida; order Caryophyllales; family Polygonaceae; genus Fagopyrum; species Fagopyrum homotropicum. The sequence continues at coordinate 105,857,765 of BSWB01000006.1, read as the reverse complement.
TCACCGGGTAAGTCTCAAGTTAACTCTCAAAGGTAGGATGAAGGCACACTCAAACCCTAATAAAGGATAAACCTTTATTACCTAACACTCATCATCATAGGTATACAAGCAAAAGAATCACCGAGTAAGTCTCATCCTACGCTTGCGTATAAACCAAAAAAGGTGCAACAAGGATAGGATTTGGCAAACTATAACATAAACTCAAGATAGGTCGAATCAGGTTCACGTCTCGCTCAGTTCTTATCGATCTCGGACGAGATGCTCCACGAACTGACCGAGACGAGATTCAGTTTGGTTAAAACTAAAGCTTTCAGGGTCCACTCAGATAGAGGTCTAGTCTTTCATCGTTTATACCACAACCTTAAGCCAATCACCCTAGAATCGCAAGGTGTTTAGCCAACAATCATCATAATTATAACAATCAAATATATAATTGAAGAAGCAATAAAGGAACAAGAAAATCTTAACAAAAAGGTCTCAATAATCAAACAAACAATCCAAACAAACAGCAAAATGTGTTCTTGAAGAATCGTATTAAAAGACAACAATTAACGTTCACTAAGAAAACCTTACAACTTTTCTTCAAAACCTTTAAACCTTCGCCTTGAGCAATCTTCCTTCTATTTCCTTCTTCTCTTTGGAATATACTCCGTTCCAAAGATAATCAGCCGTCCTTCCATCCAAAAACTACCTTTCATCTTATAGGAAAATTATAGGCCAAAAATAAATAACTCATTGGGTTGTGGGCCGGCCGTCTCAATCTAGGCCTAGTTGGCCATCTCGATCGAGATGCAAATGTGGTGATCCGAGATGGTCGAGTTGTTACGTGCAAATCTCCATAATTAGTTCCACATCTCGTTTATATCCATCTTCAAGGGTTCTTATGCCTTGTAGCTCCTTGATGCTCCATAATGCAGCTCCCATGACTTCTTAGATCTCTTGGCTCCATATCGATCCATAACGTGCCATATTCCCTACAATTACAACAAAACTAAGTGTAGACCTCGATTCTTGCAAAGTAAACAAAATGGAATAATCATCAAGAATATATAGCCATGCATGCAGATCTTATGATGATAAAACGTCCAAACCAATCCCAAAATATAGACTATAATGCATGCTATCAAAATACCCCATTGTAAAATGTTGGTTCAATAGTCTAAAACAAAAGTTAGGGTTCTTTGTTGTAAATTACCATAAATTAAACAAACTACAGGAAACGAAAGGTTTCAATCCAGCGGCGGTAAGAAGATCCAAGGCAACTGTAACACCCCGAATTCTCAGAAATAGGGACATTACTGGTTAGGACCTCACAATGGGTCCCGACCTCAGTTTGACAACAATATTACTAGGATCTTGCAACAAGACACAATAAGAAAAACCAAAATTCATAAAATAGTATTTTAAAGGAATGAATGCAACAAAGTCTAACAGCCTATCGTACTTAAACAACGGAAAAGACTAATTGTCTTAACGGAAAGGGAAAAACAACAAAGCAACAACTCAAACCCCCCACTCTAAAGAGTACGGAGACCCGGCTGACCACTACTTCCGGATCACTCAGCTGTTGTTCTAACCTGCAGTAAATCTAAAAACACAACAAAACAACCATTAGCTAGTTATCTAAACATTAGGAGAATAATAATAATAGCACACACACACATAAAAATAATAAACACTCATCATGCTTTCAAACAATCCGTTTATTATCTTCATTTAAGTCATTCACTCTAATGATACTTATTTTGTGACACGAGGGATTCCCAAACCTCGCCTCCGCCCCCGTGTACCCATCAGGAGTGGATCCGATGCATCTCACCGTGTACCTGTATGGTCTGGGTATAGAGAACCTCCCAGTCTCCTGGCAGAGCTAGGCAGTGATGTCACGGCCCGTTATACATACACTTGGGCCTTAACACATAATAACGGTCGTCCTAACAAGTTGTTATTATAAACACACAACACACACACCACTATCGTCATCCAACTAACATCCAGAAACCAGCTAAGTAAGTCGCATGGACTTACTTGAATCAGATCACACTCTAACAAGTCTCAAAACGGTCCGTACTCGTGGTAACTCAAACGCCTGTCAAATAAGGCATGTGGATCAAATACACATCCAAATATCCAACCTCATGCGAAGGGATTACGGAAAAACCTCTCTTAGGTTAAAAGACTATTTTACCCCTGATCTCGGAACTCTCACAAGTTGATCATTACTTTTCATATTATCTTTTAGAACTTATTTACATAATCTGTTTCTCAAGGACAGTTACTAGAGATTCTAAAGTTATTAAGATCTTGAAATTCAAGGGTTGCTACGGTCCATTCTTTACACTTAACTACTAGGTCTGAGATTAAATCCTAAAATATTTATCGTAGGTGGAACTCGTTAACAACTAAAACCCTTGTCCCCTCTTCGGGACCACCGCGACTTTCATCCTTAATGCACACCACCCGGTCGCACTACTCTAGTACATATATATACTTATATATATGCATTATCATTATACCTATACATCCCATTCTTATACATTTACACTTATTCTTCTATGAACACTACAGTGCGTAAATATATAATTGTATCTTCCGGATCTATCTCTAATCTTATATATATATTTATCACGTCAACTCTTACATCTTTCTATATATACATACACACATATATACTACATGTATATAATTGTACATTCCACACTTCTCGGTATTTTCTTAACCCTTCACTATTCCACAGATAAGTCCACTTATATATTTACATATAAGTTATACATACTTATACACTCTCTATATATATATGTATGGTACTTCCATACTCTGCACTAACTTATACGTTTCCTTTCCTGCACTAACTTATACATACATACAAACTTATATATACACTACAAGGTGAAAGCACTCACCCGCTGGTACAGTCGTCACGCCCCTGCAGTGCCTCGGTGCCTAACTCGCTCGGAACAACCTTCGAACAGAATCCCCGCAGTTCTGCGTAGCCCAGCCAACCATAGGGTCGATAATTATGCCCCGATAATACTCGCTGCGTGAAACAACCGTCTCCGGCGCTGTAATTACGCGCAAGCAGAGAGGAGATAAGAGGGGTAGGAGAACGGCATTCTGCTCACCTCGCTGCTGACAGAGAAGGTCGAATGGATCCGGTGATGGTTGCTACAACGCTGAGACGTCCCTAGTCAGATGCGATGCGGCCTAGATCGAAGAGGGAAGTCGAAGCAGTCCCCTGCGGTTCGTCGGTCTGGAGGGGCTTCCGCCAGTCGTCCACCCGCGATGCTCAAAATCGGAACTGGTTCGCCGCACTCAGATGCCGCCTGGCTTGGGAGGGCTCCGCTTGTTGTGTGCATCGGTTGCTGGTGTGTGAGGTCCCGGCGTCGAGGGAGACAGAGAAGGTTGAAGGCTGCTGGTATGTGCGGTCCCGGCGTCGAGGCGTTGTTGCGGCTCTTCCCGACGTGCCTGGTTGCTGGGGAGCTTCGGTGGTCGACCAGCGGCCCGGTGGTAGCGTTTGTTGCGGCTGCTGTCTTCGTACAGAGAGGGGAAAGGGAAAGCAAAGAGCGGCACTCTCTTGAAGGTATAGGATTAGGTTAAAGATTAGGTTAGTTTTATTTAGGTTTTAATTAGGATTAGGAAGGGGTTGGGCTGGGCCGCCAACACTCTATGCAAATGGGCCCATTTTTCCTTCATTAGAATGAGTTGAAGCGAACCCGTTACTCGTACGGATCGGTAGGGCATTTGCGTAAAATTTTACGAAATTATATTCCGTGTTAGGTAAATTATTATTTTTACTTTATAGGTACGGAAATATTTCCGGTTACCTAGTTTCATCATTTTATGTAGAATTTAAACTCGTTTTATTTTATTTACAAGAATACAAGTTGGCGGATCGGAATCCGGTTGAATTCGGTATTAAACAGAGTTTAAAATTTTCGGGTATTACATCAGTGCCCTCTTAAAAGAAGTTTCGTCCCGAAACTTGAAATAATGTAACTAATCATTCGACTTTCTTTGAAAAACTTAGTTTCATAAAAATTTCCGTTTTCTACCATGCAACTACTCAAACATCACGCTCAGACTCATATCACAAAAACATAATCACTCCATCCAATATAAAAACATGAATGGTCAAACAACATAATAACCGAGTACTAACTCTTCAATACAAAAGTAACATCTAAACCCGCAGAAACTCGAGATAATTACGTCTAATACTTTCCTATGTCTCCCAAGTGGTCTCATTAATTAGCTCCTCGTCTAGACCACTGGATCCTCAACATTGGTATCTCCTCGGACCGCAGACGTCTAGTACTGCGCCCCAGGATAGCTATTGGGTACTCCACAAATGTATGATCGGCTCAATTATCAGATCCTCATGACTAAGGATGTGTCTCGGGTTTTGTAGGTACTCTCTCAACAACTCTTTTGACGTCTCTACCTTGAAAGTTCCCGACTATCGGTTCTGCATTAATGATCTTAAATTTTTGTCGGCACTTTACTAGGTGTCTAATGCTCTCTGTAATACAAACCGCTTGGCCCGGTTTCCTCAATGTGACCTAATCGGATCGTTCCTTAATTAATGGCTTTTCACCTACTTCTTGTCAAGCTTTCAAATTTATATAACTCGAAACAAATCATAACCCCAAGTGGACCTTTTCATATAGATCTCTAATTCCTTAACTTGAAATCATAGTTAACATAATATTGATCTTCTTCATCTGTGGGTTATGGGCCTACCACGCTTCTAGTGTAACACCCATTAGTTACAATGGCGTCTTTCGGAGGGTCAACATGATTTACCCAACTTCCGTCTATACTTCCCTTCTAATACTAGCAAGATCCTCTTCAAACAGACCCTTACTCTCTTAGTCAGCCGTAGTCTGTTCTTAGCCATCCAAAAAGCAACTTCTTACCCGATCCTCTCCATATCCTTAGATCATCCCAGAAGGTTATCGTTGCCTACTTGGGAAATCTTCCAAAGCATCGGTAAGGTTATCTCTAAAATCTGTAGTCATCAATGTCTCTTCTTAATAGTACCTACTCGTCAAAACCAACACTTACACGTCCTTAGTTGACGTCGGTCAGTCTATAATTGAGTTATCTCAATATCCCGGACTTACTCTTCTCATACCTATACTGGCGTTAAATTCTTGGTGAGCATCATCTGCCCGACTAATCCTTTCATGCTTCGCTAATTCGTTTTATCTTCCACACTTCTGTTTCCTTAGGCTAATTCTACTTCTCGAGCCCAACTGGGTCATTCATCTTGACATAAATAGTCATTCCAAGTCTTCAACGATGGTTGGTAAGTGTCTTGGTAGTTCTGATGACCTTAGTTATCATCCCCTTGTAGTTCCCCTTTAATGGACCGTCGGTGTTGATGACTTAAGTCCCGTGATAATTGGGGTTACCTTGAACTTCCGATTCTATCAAGGCCGTTCTCATATATACATTCCTTCGCTGGTGTTACCGGCAATATTGCCTTCCTGAAACTCTGTTGTTTCCACTACAGGTTTCGTCTCTTTCATACCGGCATTGAGATTTCTCCAAATTCCTATATCTTTGAGGAGGTCAAAACCTCTCCACACTTGTAGGGTCTACATTATGCTTTTATACTCCATTGTAGGTATCCCTTCCATGCACCTTAGACCCTCATATCCGGGTCGACATTTATCTCTTTTGGTCTCTCAAGCTTGTCTTGTGAACTCTTCTACTAGGTGACTCGTTTTATAACAATTTCCTCCCCTGAATCTGTCTCCACTTTCAGTTGATCATTATTGCCCATTTCATGTTGGAACCTCAGTTACGTTGTACTTTGCATAGATTCTACAAAGGCATCCTCATCTCAACACTTTATTCCAATTTAGCAAGACCCGCCATTTGATACATGACTCTTCTTCTTACTAGTTAAGGTATTCTTTTGGTTTACACCTTATCCATCCTAGCGTTATCGGTCCGATGTGTATGACTTTTATCAAGCACCTATCAGTACCATTTGTATAAGAAACCTCAGTTGTATATGATTTCCTCAAAAATCAAAGTTCTTGACTCGCGTTGTCCTTATGCTTGTGTCGCCATACCTTCTATAAATCTTTACCCCCCATTAGGATAGTTACCCCCTTTGAGTTTTCTCGTACTCGCTTTATGAACCACGTTGGTTGGTGTTATACTTTATCAACTCTTATGTCATCAGTCGAGCTTAAATTTTCATCGGAGTACCACCGTTTCTCATTACTCTTATATAGACATCTTTAGGTAGTTATCTTATTGGGGTAATATCGGATCTATTTAGAAACCTTTAGTCATTCAACTTTACTCCTTCTCATGTCTATTCTAGCTAACATGCATATTCCATCTGCAATCACCTCACAACTCGATCAGACATATTATCAAGACACTAAGGTCATAATCTCTATGTTTGCCGCGTCTCTATAACTGTAGTTATTCTGTGTGACATCTTTAGTCAAAAAGGCTTCCTCGGTAAACCTCGGGAGAGCACCATCAGTCTCATATGTGTAGCCTGTTAAGCACCTTCTGTCTTGATTGACGTTGGACATGATCAAAATCACCTGCTTCTTCTTACTCCTCTAGTTCTCCTTATGCAATCCATTAGTACTACTGTGAACTGTACCTTTTTCTTAGCCAGAAGGTAAGAAACTACTCACAACCATTTCCTTAATCTCTTTAAAGACCTACGGGGTCATTCCCGGCCGTCAAAATCTTCTCCTTAAATTCTTAATTAGAGATATTGGCTCGAACTCATTCCATGTTACTATTAAGGGTACTGGTATTTGTATCGGTTTAACTTTACAATTGTCGTCGTTGATCTTTTGTAGAGATTCTCCATATGTCGGTAACATTCTTTAGTAAATCTGATGTTATTCTTCTTATCTACCAACCGATCATCACTGGTCAACTCATACGTGTGAATTCCCCGTTATTACTAGTTAGTCTGTAGTTGGTCTTCTACCAGATCGTAGACTTACTTTTCTTCTATCTCTTTCGATGCCGATATACAAGGTGAAAACTTATCCCTTATAGATTATCCGTTTATACACATTTAGCTCCTTCCACAATTTACACTGTTCTCTTGCATTATTCACCTGCCATCTATGGGTTTATCAAACCTTCCGTGATAACTTACAAACCCATCTTCGCGGTCCCTTTTTCCTAAGTTATCGTCTACCTACAGCTCTTTGTAGTGAACTCTTTGTTGTAAATTACCATAAATTAAACAAACTACAGGAAACGAAAGGTTTCAATCCAGTGGCGGTAAGAAGATCCAAGGCAACTGTAACACCCCGAATTCTCATAAATTGGGACATTACTGGTTAGGACCTCACAATGGGTCCCGACCTCAGTTTGACAACAATATTACTAGGATCTTGCAACAAGACACAATAAGAAAAACCAAAATTCATAAAATAGTATTTTAAAGGAATGAATGCAACAAAGTCTAACAGTCTATCGTACTTAAACAACGGAAAAGACTAACTGTCTTAACGGAAAGGGAAAAACAACAAAGCAACAACTCAAACCCCCACTCTAAAGAGTACGGAGACCCGGCTGACCACTACTTCCGGATCACTCAGCTGCTGTTCTAACCTACAGTAAATCTAAAAACACAACAAAACAACCATTAGCTAGTTATCTAAACATTAGGAGAATAATAATAGCACACACACACATAAAAATAATAAACACTCATCATGCTTTTAAACAATCCGTTTATTATCTTCATTTAAGTCATTCACTCTAATGATACTTATTTTGTGACACGAGGGATTCCCAAACCTCGTCTCCGCCCCCGTGTACCCATCAGGAGTGGATCCGATGCATCTCACTGTGTACCTGTATGGTCTGGGTATAGAGAACCTCCCAGTCTCCTAGCAGAGCTGGGCAGTGATGTCACGGCCTGTTATACATACACTTGGGCCTTAACACATAATAACGGTCGTCCTAACAAGTTGTTATTATAAACACACAACACACACACCACTATCGTCATCCAACTAACATCCAAAAATCAACTAAGTAAGTCGCAAGGACTTACCTGAATCAGATCACACTCTAACAAGTCTCAAAACGGTCCGTACTCGTGGTAACTCAAACGCCTGTCAAATAAGGCATGTGGATCAAATACACATCCAAATATCCAACCTCATGCGAAGGGATTACGGAAAAACCTCTCTTAGGTTAAAAGACTATTTTACCCCTGATCTCGGAACTCTCACAAGTTGATCATTACTTTTCATATTATCTTTTAAAACTTATTTACATAATCTGTTTCTCAAAGACAGTTACTAGAGATTCTAAAGTTATTAAGATCTTGAAATTCAAGGGTTGCTACGGTCCATTCTTTACACTTAACTACTAGGTCTGAGATTAAATCCTAAAATATTTATCGTAGGTGGAACTCGTTAACAACTAAAATCCTTGTCCCCTCTTCGGGACCACCGCGACTTTCATCCTTAATGCACACCACCCGGTCGCACTACTCTAGTACATATATATACTTATATATATATGCATTATCATTATACCTATACATCCCATTCTTATACATTTACACTTATTCTTCTATGAACACTACAGTGCGTAAATATATAATTGTATCTTCCGGATCTATCTCTAATCTTATATATATATTTATCACGTCAACTCTTACATCTTTCTATATATACATACACACATATATACTACATGTATATAATTGTACGTTCCACACTTCTCGGTATTTTCTTAACCCTTCACTATTCCACAGATAAGTCCACTTATATATTTACATATGAGCTATACATACTTATACACTCTCTATATATATATGTATGGTACTTGCATACTCTGCACTAACTTATACGTACGTACTTATACGTTTCCTTTCTTGCACTAACTTATACATACATACAAACTTATATATACACTGCAAGGTGAAAGCACTCACCCGCTGGTACAGTCGTCACGCCCCTACAGTGCCTCGGTGCCTAACTCGCTCGGAACAACCTTCGAACAGAATCCCCGCAGTTCTGCGTAGCCCAGTCAACCATAGGGTCGATAATTATGCCCTGATAATACTCGCTGCGTGAAACAACCGTCTCCGGCGCTGTAATTACGCGCAAGCAGAGAGGATATAAGAGGGGTAGGAGAACGGCATTCTGCTCACCTCGCTGCTGACAGAGAAGGTCGAATGGATCCGGTGATGGTTGCTACAACGCTGAGACGTCCCTAGTCAGATGCGATGCGGCCTGGATCGAAGAGGGAAGTCAAAGCAGTCCCCTGCGGTTCGTCGGTCTGGAGGGGCTTCCGCCAGTCGTCCACCCGCGATGCTCAAAATCGGAACTGGTTCGCCGCACTCAAATGCCGCCTGGCTTGGGAGGGCTCCGCTTGTTGTGTGCATCGGTTGCTGGTGTGTGCGGTCCCGGCGTCGAGGGAGACAAAGAAGGTTGAAGGCTGCTGGTTTGTGCGGTCCCGGCGTCGAGGCGTTGTTGCGGCTCTTCCCGACGTGCCTGGTTGCTGGGGAGCTTCGGTGGTCGACCAGCGGCACGGTGGTAGCGTTTGTTGCGGCTGCTGTCTTCGTACAGAGAGGGGAAAGGGAAAGCAAAGAGCGGCACTCTCATGAAGGTATAGGATTAGGTTAAAGATTAGGTTAGTTTTATTTAGGTTTTAATTAGGATTAGGAAGGGGTTGGGCTGGGCCGCCAACACTCTATGCAAATGGGCCCATTTTTCCTTCATTAGAATGAGCTGAAGCGAACCCGTTACTCGTACGGATCGGTAGGGCATTTGCGTAAAATTTTACGGAATTATATTCCGTGTTAGGTAAATTATTATTTTTACTTTATAGGTACAGAAATATTTCCGGTTACCTAGTTTCATCATTTTATGTAGAATTTAAACTCGTTTTATTTTATTTACAAGAATACAAGTTGGCGGATCGGAATCCGGTTGAATTCGGTATTAAACAAAGTTTAAAATTTTCGGGTATTACAGCAACGACAAGCAGATCGAAGGCGGTGACAAGCAGATCGTGAAAGCGGGCGGGGGAAGGCGGGGTGACATATCTACGTCTGCGGAATGGTACGGAAGATTTGCCCCTAACTGGTGCGTGCTAGGCAGATCGAAGGTCCAAAACTTCTTCATTCTGGCAACAGGGAGGATTTCTTCAATCCGGAAACAGATCAAAAGTCAAGAAAAAAAGGAAAAATAGGATACAACCATGCAACAGGTCAGACTCGATTTCTTTGATTTCTTCAATCCAGCGGGACGACATGAGAGGATAGTGGCGGGCTGGTGTTTAATCCAGAGAAAGAGGATGGTGGCGGAATCTGATACACATTTGAGTACCATGACGAGAATTTGTTCAAAACCGTCAGAAACTGTAATCAAATGAACGAACAAACTATAGGAAACAAAAAAGAAAATTGCAACCATTTCGCGCACCTTGTAAGGATCTGGAGGTTGCCTCCTTGAGCAATCGACATTGTTAAAGGCAGGAGGAATCGTCTTTGTTGAGGCAACGGCGAGTTAGAGGCGGTTCTGATGGCGAGAGTTGTAGGAAGTTCCGACTCGGGTTTCCCGAGTCGTCTTTTCCGATGGTTCTGAGCGATTCCTCCCAGTCGAGATGCAGACGACAATGGACGAGACAAAGAAGATGAACGACTACGAGAAATCCTAACTGGTTTGGATGTGGAATCTGGAATTTGGGGTGATTTTGTAGGGTTTATATTTTACGTTTTCTTCTTATGCCCCTTTAATTAATTATTTTTAGATTTTAATTTTTTTTTGAAAAATAGAGGAGTCTAGTTTGTATCATCGATATAAAAAGGCTTCTATACACCAATCTTAATTTGTAAAATTGGTGATAATTAGTTGTAATCCCACCAACATGTTTATATATGGTCATCTTCTTTTGAAGTAGCAACAAGAAGATAAATATATCGTGGAAATAAACAGAAATTAAAAAAAATTGTAAATAAAAAAGGAAGAATTAAGATGGAACTACTATCCATTTTCGGCTCTTGTCAACATCAGTCAAATCGAACAATTATTTTCTGAAAAAGGTCTAAGACAAGGAAACCAACCTTCTCATACTTTTTTTTTTATCATCGGAGTAGATATCTTGACACACATACTAAAACATGAGAACAATGGAAATTCAAATCAAATTGGGATATCCCAAAAGAAAAATGAAACTACTATCCTTTTCTTATCAGTTGAAGACGATACTATTATCTTTTCTGAAGCAAACATTATGTTTGGTACAAAATTTTTAGCATTTTCTTGAAGTCTATGGAGCTCTCTTTGGACAAAAAGTAAACTCTCAAAAATCAAACTTCCAAACTAAAAAAAATGTCGATAATTACCTTAACAAACAATTTGAAAGTATCTAAATATGAATAGTTTGGAATATCTAAATTAATATCTAGGTTGTCCAGTTATTAATGAAAGAGTTTACAAACATACAATTGAACACCTAACAAACAAAACAACAATTATCTAAAAAGAAAGGTAACATTCTTTCCTTAGAAGGAAGAATCTTGTGAATTAACACTAACCTAGCTACCAAATCAATCTATACAATGCAACATTTCACGCTCCCAAATAACATCCTTGACCAACTTGATTAAACCTACGAGGACTTTTTTTCTAGAACAAGGGTGATAAACATATACCAATAATTAGTTGAAACAAAGTGTGCATGCCTAAAAGTCCTTAAAAAAACTCAAGTAAGGTCTATAATGACACGTCGGAGATGGTTCCTTTATTATTTATTGCTTGATACTTGAGCAAATGAAAAGGCTGTAGTCATAAGCGCAATAACACAAAGGAAAATTAATACTAAAAAGACGGTTAATCAATTCATACAAGAATATCATGAATGGGACTCCAACAAACTAATAGAGGAACTAAAAGTACAAAATAACCAAGACGCACTATGGATAATTACTAGAATCATTGCTCCTAAAAATCATGTCCCGATAGGTTGTATTGGAGAAGGAGTAAAAAATAGTTGATTTACAACTAAATGTGCAATTATCTTACTAGAAGATAACAAGCATCACTCCCATTCCTGCCCTTTTTGTGATTGAATTCGAAATTGGATATTCAACCAAAATTTTCTAAAATTTCCTCTAGATAATTGCAATGAATGGACTTCCTATAAATGAATTTTTTGATGAAAGAAGAATAACAATAACTATGTATTATGAATTATCTAATCATAAAAAAAAAAAAAAAATCTTCACCACATTTTTTTTTTAAAATGCCCCTTTGTATATAAGTTATTAAATAACATTGATCCAAAAATCTTAAACATTATCAACAAGCATAACTTTGAAAATATAAAACCAAACACTTCATACCAGATTTTAAACTAAAACTTGGTCTTTCAGATTTATCAAAAGTGACAACAATTTGTGGTATTTGGTATTCAAGAAACAAAATTCTATTTCAAAATAAATCTGATGGTATCACACAAAACACCACTGAATTTATCAAAATCCAACTAACAATAGACTATCAACCGTATTCTAGAATCTGACATCAAGAAAAGAAACAAAAAAACAACATTAAAGAGAAAAAACTTGTAGCCCAAATTATCAAAATACCTCAAAACTTAAACTTGGAGAGACCTAATGTGTCTTTGTCATCAAAAAGCACCTTAGAAATATCATATTCATTAGAACACAAATTTTTTTTTTTCACAGGGGTTTGGTCTCTTATATGGCGTTCAAAAAGTCATTAAACTCAAAATGAAAAACATCATGGGGACAATATAAACATCATTAATATCATCAAATGATTATAAAAATAGGTTGAAATGTTAATTGCATATATTCTTCTGAACTGAGAATATTCAAATTAGTTCATATTGAAAACATACTTACAAATCTCCACTGACAAATTTTAACTTGACAAAAATTTTCACCAATTGACATTTATGGGCTCGTTTGGAAGCGTTAAGAACCACTAGTTTATATCACGTGCCCTGCACGGGTAATAATTAAAATGAATAATTTGAATGTTGTGATTATTGATCATACACGTGGCATATAAATTATCTACATGGATAAAGGGCCTTACTTATATAAGAATTGTGTTTGTAGCACACAATTTCTCTGATAAAACTTTTTTTTTTTTTTTATCAAAAGATCTCATAAATTCTCACTAAGATAAATTTGTTTAAAATGACTTAGTATATACTTTTTTTCAAATATACTTTTGGTTTTGTAGGTTTTTTAAATTACACAAACCTTGGTCAAATAATATAAAGAGTGTGATTGTTGGTTTAAAACTCACCAATCTTTGTATGCACCCACTAAAGTAGTAAAGTTCCCAGCGAGTTAGCAAATACGGCTAATCACACCACCAATAGTCCCTTTCAAGGCCACAAATGTTGAAATTCTTTTGAACTCACCTCCAATTCTTCTCTCCGTCGAATGCATTTTTGTCCTTCTTCTTTAGCTCATCACCAACTCTACTCTCCAATAATTATAAGAGCTACAAACTTTGAAAACTAAAAGTTAAGGGAATAAAATTTGGTAAAAAATCTATAATTACTCAAATAATTGAAATCGGTTAAAGTTAACTTCATTTACTGATTTTGAAAAGGTGGGATTTTTTAATAAAGAAAAGTTTTATGTTTTAATTTGAAATAGATTTCATCAATTGGATCAATATGAACCCATGAGATTTTCATATTGATAGAGTCAAATCTATTTATCTCGCTTATTTATAATATATTTAAATATTTTGTAAATTGAGATTGTAGGAGAAAATTCAACAATAATTTAAAATTCAGCAATAAATTTCAAAAATGTAGGTTGAGATTAATTTTTAACTATTTGAAAAAATAAATTTTAATAACAATAAAAATTTAGTAAATATTTAAAAAAAAAATTGATGTGACATTCCTCGTTTCTTGACACGTGACATTAGTGATAAGTAATATAGAATAGAGATATATATATAGATATAGAATATTTCACTAAAACAACAGAATAAATGATTAATTAAGAATTAAGAATTAAAAATCAAATTAAAATTATATAATTAATAAATAAAAGTAAATAAAAACTAAAAGCAATACCGTTAAAACTTATAGACTTGAGATTTGAAATATTGGTTACGTTATAGCTTACATCTTCATCTTCTTCTCCTTTTTTTATTTTTTTATTCAAATTTAGATACCATTAGACCTTTTTAATAAATTTCAGTTTTTGGGGTTAAATTTAAAGATTTATATCTTTTAAAGATTTGGTTGTATTTCAAAATATAAAAAATCAGTTTAAATGGAATATTGCATCGGCTCAAATGGAATAATCCTTTTTAGTTATTTTAGATTTTAACAATCTCATTTAAATTACTGAATTTAAAAAATTGGCCTGAGGTTAATTGCCGCATGTTTTACAAAAAATATTTAAAATATTACGTTTTTTATAACTGCTATTTTTGTAGATTTTGTTGGGCATTTTAACAAAATTTTTTCAAAATTTATAATTTAAAAATTTTAATGTGGATTGAGCTTAATTTTCTAACTATTTAAAATATAAATTTTAATATTATGACAATTTAGTAAATATTTTATCAAAAAGCTTATGTGGCATCCTCGTTGCTTGACATGTGGCATTAGCATCTTTTATTTTAAAAAGTTATATAGATATAGATTTCCGTTAATAGAATAATTCCACATCAATAAAAAAAAAAATGTTTGTTTAGAGCTATTTTAACACATAAAAATAATTTAACCATTTTCATTTCATTTTATTCCTTTTAACCGATTTCATTCCACCATTCTAACCAAATGAACACTAAATATATTTTCACGCTCCGAAATAAACAATTATCAAAATTGATCGTTCGTAACTTTTTACTGTAAGAAAATGTAAAGAGAAGAATTAAGAGAGAGCATATATATCAAGGGATTAATTGACCCCGTTGCCCTTTATTATTAATTAATTTTATTTATTTATTTTAGCCCAATCTGGAGACCCCAATCCCTAAACCCCTTCAAAAATTGAATATGGCCGTGATACCATCCAGGTTCATCCTCTTCCCACTCCTGTCCTGCATCTTATATTACGGTTCTTGAAGGGGTGCAATGCGTTTTCTTTCCATATCGAAGTAGAAGAATCAGATAAAAACAACAAAAACACAATCAAGTAGAGAAGAAGAAATAGTAAATGGAGAACAAAGAGAAGGAGATGTTTCATGTTATCCACAAGGTGCCCTCTGGAGATGGCCCTTATGTTCGTGCCAAACAAGCCCAGGTTTATACTCTCTTCCTCCATTTTACTGTATAATCGTTTCAATTACCAGCTGATTTGCTTTGGTATATTCTTGATGCTGAATTTTATCAATACTAGTAATTACTAGCAACAGCTGAATTGATTGGGAAATTGGTAGGGTTTTGCGTAGAACTTTCAACTGAAATTGTATGAATTTGATGAAATTGTACATCATAAGTTCATAATCATATACTTTTTCTGCGATTCATGGCTGCTCTTTGTTTGTTCCTTGATACACTAGTTTGCAGAAATTCAACTCTATTTGAAATGAAGATTTCATCATCTGTACTAGACTAGACTAGACTGTAATTGAAAGAAACAAACTTGTTAATTTGATTATAAATAGAGGCTAGATTTGGTCTCAGCAAATTTTGTATTGTACAGTTGGTTCAGAAGGATCCAGAAGCAGCCATTGTTTGGTTCTGGAAGGCCATAAATGCAGGAGATAGAGTGGACAGCGCCCTCAAGGATATGGCGGTAGTGATGAAACAGTTGGACAGAACAGAAGAAGCGATTGAAGCTGTTAGGTCTTTCAGAGGTCTGTGCTCCAAACAGGCACAAGAGTCTCTAGACAACGTGCTTATCGACTTGTATAAGGTATTGCGAAATTGAGCTTCATCGTCAATATATGTGTTTATACATATATTTTGTGTCAGCTCTTAAATCTTAGCTTTGTTTGTTCATGTATGGTTCAGAAATGTGGGAAAGTAGATGAACAGATCGAACTCCTAAGGGGGAAGTTAAGAATGATATACCAAGGAGAAGCTTTCAATGGCAAACTCACAAAGACAGCTCGCTCCCATGGCAAGAAATTTCAAGTTTCCATCAAGCAGGAAACTTCTCGGATCCTCGTAAGTTCTATGCGTAAACTTGGATTCTAATCCTTCAATGCAAATGCTAACTTGATAACACAAGCAGGAAAAAAAAACCCCATCAGAAATATATGCTAACTTGATAACACAAGCAGACGATTAAGAATTACATGTCTTAAAATCTAAAAATCGAAAATCTTGAATTACAAATTGTTTTTACCATTTCAATGAGCTCAAAAGCAAGTGATGAACAATGCAGGGGAACCTGGGGTGGGCATACATGCAGAAGAAGAACTACATGGCAGCAGAGGCTGTTTATCGAAAGGCCCAGATGATCGACCCGGACGCTAACAAGGCGTGCAACCTGGCCCTTTGTTTGATGAAGCAAGGGCGGTACGAAGATGCCCGGTTGGTTCTTGAAGATGTGCTGCAGGCCCGGGTGCCAGGCTCTGATGACGTCAAGTCTAGGAGCAGGGCAGAGGAGCTGTTGCATGAGCTAGAGTCGCGAGACCCTGCGGTGCTATCCGGGCTCGTGGGCCTAAACTTTGACTTGGAGATGGTTGATGGGCTTGGCCAGTTTGATAGAAGTTGGGCTCCTTCACGGTCCAGACGGCTTCCAGTCTTTGAGGAGATCTCTAGTTTCAAAGACCAGCTGGCTTGTTAGGATGCATATTGCATATTACATATAACTTATGAATGTGTGAAAGGAAAGGAATAGAGCATAGGGAGGAATATGTAAATAGTGTTTGTTTAGATGTGGTTTTCAATAAATGTTATGAAATGGACATTTGTGGTCTTGTAAATGATATAAGATGGCGATGTTTTTGGGGCTCACTTGTACTCCTTTCAGCTTCTTCCATCCTCGCCCTCTAAAGTCCTAGGGACGTGTTATATACACAATTTTAAATTTACTTGGTACCGAATATGAACGCTTTGCGGTGACGCTCAAATAGATGGAGCGCTTTGCGACGGCACTCAAATCTTAAAATAAATAAAAAGGACAAAAATAAGAAAAAACAGGGTTTTGAGCGCCGGCGCATGAGGACAAAAATAAGAAAAAACAGGGTTTTGAGCGCCGGCGCATGGCGCTGGCGCCCAAAACCTGTTTTTTCTTATTTTTGCCTCTTTTTTTTTTTTAATCAAAGATTTGAGCGCCTTCCTATTTTTGCTTTTTTTTATTAAAGATTTGAGCGCCTTTGGAAGGCGATGGCGCTCAAACTCTTTTTTTTTTTACTTGTTGAGCGCCATCGGAATGCGCTTGTTTTTTATGCTAGTAAAACAAACCTCGTGCATTTAGCTTTTTCGAAGTGCTAACATGCTTTTGCGAAATAGAAGTGGAGGTTGACATGAACATAGACAAAAAGAACAAAGGAAAAATTATCGAGGATAATATGATAAAAATAATACAAACTTTAAAATATACTACTCGATATACAAATTATTTTACACTAAAATAATTTTGATACAGTGTGAAATTATGGTTAATTTATTACAAAAATTGCCCATAACTTTTTAAATCACACAAAATTACCATACATTATATTTTCTTTTAAAAATCACCCATATTTTTTTTATACATAACGAATTATATAATAAAGGTTAGTTATCACATTACTCTTATATAATTTTGGTCATTTATTTAAAATATAATATAAGAATGATTGGAAAGTTTTAAAACTTTAAAAATAAAATTTGGTTAAAAGACACGTACTTGATGACATTTCACAAAACTTTGGTATAAATAAGATTGATTTTTGAATGTTTAAAATTTAAACATGAAATGTAGATTTTTTTTTCCGCAAATTTACGTAAAATACATTAAATTTTAAATTTTAAATTACACAAATTTTCAAATAAGTGATATATTCTTTCATTACGTTTTACCTACAAACATGAATTTTTTCCTCATACTCCACAAAAACAATAATGACAACATGGTTAGCATTTTTTTGCACTACTAATTTATTTTTTATTCACTTATAGATCCGTCTAATTACACAATTTTCTAATGATATTTTTGTAGACATTACATACACATTCTTGCAAACATATGTGCAGTCTAATTTGGCATGTGCGATATTCACCAACGATAACAAGGAAAAGTCGTTCAAGTTTGATCATGTTTGGTCTATACTAAAAGAATGCAAAAAGTGGAACGATCATTTCACACCACCTGTTTATATGCCTCCACGTATCAATGAAGGTTTGTGTGAGGATGAATCCCCTAGCTGAACCGACAATCCTAGCTCACAAGTCAAAAGCAACCGCGTTAATAGGCCCGAAGGTAGTGATAAATAAAAGGCTAATAAAAAGGTCAAATTTATTATGATTGATCCAGAAACTTTTGATAGCTTTATGGTTAAAATGGTGAGCACATATGATGAGTACAATGCAGAGACACGTGAGAAAAACGATCTTGAGAGAATGAGGATCCAAGTGGAGAAGATAAGGTCAAGGTGGAGAAGAAGAAGGCAGAATCGAAAATCATGCAAAGAATTGTTAATCTACTTACCATGGACCTTTCGAGCTTCTCACCAAGGAAGAAATTTTGGTTAAGACAACAACAAAATCTTTTATGGGTACAAGAGAGTCCAAATGCCTTCGCGTCCTCTTCAATCAACACCGACAACAACGATTACTATCATCCCGATCTAGTTTAAGTTCCAGATGTTAGGCTTGTGCTAAATCTTGTACGCTACATTATTGCATGGTTTGGCCTTAATTTGTGTATTTTTGAGATGTTTTATTTTAATTGCTTGATTTTAGGGTCTTCAGATAAACAATTGCAGTAAATGACACTATTGCTTGATGATTTGGCTGCTACAATAACATGATTGAGGTTCTAGAATTATGCTACTTTCATAATGTGATTGAGTTCCTTGAACTTGTATTACTGTTGTTGTTAGCAGTTGAGTTTATAGATTTTGGCAATATCATAATTAATCCATAGATGAGTGACAATAAAATATATATTTTTTTAAAAGCCATTTAGGCTAGATTAACGGAAGAAATTACATGTTATTTTCATAGAGAATCCATACATGATTGATGAGATCCTTTCCAATGGAATAATGCGTTGGAGTATCTCGGATCCCATTATGATTTTACATATACTCGGTGATGGTAGGCTTGTCATGGTGAACATCAAAAAAAAAAATATTCGGATCTATTTCGTATTCAATTGAGTGTACTACATCATAGTTTTCATCGTCAACGTATTCATCTTCTACGATCATGTTGTGGAGAATAATGCATGTGAACATTACTTCACCTAGAGTTAGTGTATCCCACCTCCAATCTGGACTTCGAACAATAACCCATCTTGCTTGTAGTATCCCGAAGGCCCTTTCGACATATTTACGATATGCCTCTTGCATGTTTGCAAACAATTTTTTTTGTGGGGTGTTTGAGTGGCTAATAGTCTTGACAAACCTAGCCCACTAAAGGTAAATTCAATCGGTCAATATAATAACATTGGTCATAATATTTGTTGTTCACTTGGAATCGGACGACATGAGCTTTTCTTGTAACAACTTCATCGAATAAGGGCAATCTCCCAAGTGTGTTGAGGTCGTTGTTAGATCCGGTAGTGCCAAAAAAAGCATGTCAAATCCAAGTGTCAAAGGACGCAACAACTTCAAGGACAATTGATGGTTTCCGTTTGTAACTAGTGTACTACCCAACCCAAGCAGTTGGACAACTTCTCCATTCCTAATGCACGCAATCGATGAACCCGATCATTTCCGGAAAGCCTCTATGGGGTGCCTTATTGACCAAGCGGTAAAGATCACTTGGGTTTGGTGACCACAAGTTCACATCACCGTAGATGTTTATGATGGATGTGCAAAATTTTCTCAAGCACTTTAGTAATGTACTCTCCCCCATTTTACAATACTCATCAACGGAGTCTGCCAAACAACAATGAGCAAACAATCGCAAGGCGTGCTCGTGATCTTTTGTTGAGGGGAAATCAATTGGTTGAGTGCATGTCTCGATTGTTCAAAGTAATGATCGTTAGATACCACATCATTCATGATGCGGTTGAATAGTGCAAGGCGCATACGGTAACACCTTCGAAAGATACGAGCATCATAGGTTGGCTTGGGATCGAAATAATCCCTCATCATCCTAAGATGTCCTTCTTCTGTCTCACGGATTATGTATTTTCGCCAAGAACGAGAACCACCACCTTGTGTGGAACTTGAAGCATCATCCACACTTGAATCGCGCTCCATCATCAATCCCATGGCACCAACCATGATAGTCCCCATACGTTTAAAATGAGCATTGATCTCGTCTTCTCGACTTCGAGATGAACCTATGCTAGTTTTGTGTAGTGAAAAAGAGATGGATGAAACATGGAGATAGAAATATGTTGTGTTAGATGTGTGTATTGTTTTTGTGATCAGGTGATGAGAGTGAAAGAAATTTATATTGAACTAATGTGACCATTTATTTGCTTTGAAATCTGAGATGAAAATTTTTATGGTTGGACTCCAACAAACTAGTACAAGATTTCCATCTTATTAATTTCCAAATTCTGATTCCACCATACTATATTAACTCTCCGTCGACTAATTAGATTTTCAATGTAAAATATTACTAAAAATTGGAAAAATCTTATGTAAAAATATATGTGTCATATCATATTTATTTATTTTTACATCAAAATATGTGAAAAATAAAGTATAGTACTTTGTAATAAAAATGATCATCTTACAAATAAATTTTAAATAAAAGTTTAAGGTTTTACTTATATGTAATAAAAATAAATTAGTAGCCCCTGCCCACAAATTCACAATTTCTCTCATTGCCACCACAAAAATTCAAACAACATGGGAGATAATCATGATTCCTGAACTACCAATTATAAAAATCTACCACATTAATGTCTAAGATATTATCCCCAAATATGTATATCAATGAGTTGAATCATTATGCACTAAATCTTTTTATTCACCGTCTCCATAGACACAGGAAGAAGCTGGATCCAGATAGAGAGGAAGAGATTGAGCATTGAAGATGAAGATGAAGATAAGCGGGGCTCCTACACAAACCCTTTCACCCCAATCTCTTCTTTCAACCTCTCCTAGTTGCATTCCCCTGCCATCTCCGTCGACTGTCATCCCCTCTCCCAAAAGGGTTTATCCGCTCCTTCACGCCGTTCGGTCGTCGTCGAGGCTCGGGATTCAGTGCAATAGCAGCTCTTCTACTGGTGGCCCAGGCCCTGGTATCAACTAATCAAACCCTAATTCCCTGGATGAAATTCAGATTTCTTCTTATTAATAATTGGGTTTTAAATTGGTTTTGTACTGGAACTTAATATTGGATTTGGTTGGTTGGTGTCTGATTGAATTCCATACATATCATTGATGTGACTACATTTCTTATTTTTATGTTTCTTTCAACCTATTGGATTATTCAATACTGTGAAAGTAGTTCGATTTGGTGCCGGAACATCACATTGGAGGTGGATGCAGGCAGACGATTTGGGTTTGATTTGTAAACCCTAATTCTTAAGTCATGCTACTAGAAACTAACAGTGGGGTTATGGTTATGAATAAGCTTAATCTAATCCTGAAGTTAATTGTACTCAAGTGAGTAATCAGAAGGTCAAATTCCATCACGTTTGCTGGTTGTAACTTGTAAGTAGACCTTTAAAATGTTCAATGCAGTAGCTGATGTGAACTGGAGTTATTTGATGACCCTTTTCAAGATCTGTTGGAGATCTGCTTTTTCGTTTACTGGCTAGTGACTAATTGACTGAATCCTCAAATTATTCGAATTCATGTTTACCAAATTTGTAGGTGAAAATGATAGCAGGCAAATCCTGGACGCGTTTTTCTTGGGTAAGGCTGTTGCAGAAGCTCTTACGGAAAGGATTGAATCTACAGTCGGCGAGTTTCTGAGCACAATCGGCAGGTTGCAAGCCGAGCAGCAGAAGCAGGTTCAAGAATTTCAGGCAAGTCCTAGTTTTCTGATTCATCTGTAAACCTGAAAATCTTGGCTGTCAAAATTTTAAAAGTTGTGCATTATAAAAGCTAATCAAGTAGACCATCAATCAAGATACTGTTGTGGGGATTTACATTTTAGTTTGTTGCGAATGAAAATCACCTGATTTTATATTTGTGAATTCATGGTTCAGGAGGAGGTATTTGAAAGAGCGAAAATGGCCAAGGAGAAGGCTGCAAAGGAGGCCATGGAGGAGGGGTTTGTCCCGACCTCAACCTCAGTGAACGCAACGACCATGACAGCCGCTTCTCCAACAGACAGTTACACCGTGACTGTTGTTTCCGATACTTCCCCTGTGGCTAATGTGAACGGAGTGGTGACTACAGAAGGCGATGAAGATCCCTTCTCGGAAGTGTCGATAGACGAATAACTTGTGTTGTAGTGATGAGTGATTAATGATAAAAAACCTCCATCACCTTTATGTGGAACAACAGTCTTATAATCGAATTTTATATGTTCCCATATATTTTTATTTTACAATCAAATTATACGGATGATTGGGTAATTTTTTGTTTTTTTGAGGAAATGGATCATTGGGTAATTAAGTATTTTAATTTAGGTTTTCAACTACGCCACCAAAATTACACTATTGGTTTGCGTAAGGTCAAATACGCAGCTGGTCTGCGAAGTACAAGTGTAGCTTCTAGCCAGTCTTCGACTTTGTAATAAGGAAAATAAATGAATTCGGATTTATATGTAGCTTTTGAGGATGTCCTGCAAATGGATTGCATGAAAAACAGATGAAAGTTATTTCTAGTTCTCGTAAGAAAAACTATTTCACAAAAAGACAGATCAGAGTGCTAAGGCTTAAACAGGTGAAAAAAGCACAAGTTACAAACAAGGCAATTCTGGGTCAAACTCAAGATGAAGAAAGAGGAATTGGCTTCACAGCGCTCTGGATACGTCTGAAAGCTGTCTTCACTCTGTCCTTGAGCCCTTCGTTCTCGCCCTCAACTACCCCCGTGTGTTTGTCAAGATATGCTACATTACTGTCCACAGTTATTACGAGCTTCCCGTCTTCTCCGTACTTAACGTCTCCAAACAGCGACACGAGAAGAGCGTGAATGATCTTGGCCGCCTTCTTCTCATTCTCTTCCTCAGTTTTCACAGCGTCAGATTCAGACTCAATCACAACCTTAGGCATCTCCCTGCTTATGTTGAGCACCATGGCCACTATTGAGTCCGATACCATGTCGTTAATAGGATCTGCTGTCCAGTGCACTGATACATGCTTCTCGGATTCCTGTTTGATAGTCACGCAAGCATGAACATGCAGGGTTTGAATGCTTGGATCTTCTTCATCCAACCCTTGCTCCACGCTCTCGTATATTTGATTTAGGCGGTGCTTCAACACGCTCAAGGCACCTGTGTAAGGGATGGTGATTCTCTGGTTGATGTTTGCAGTGGAGAGCTGTGAGAACACATGGAGATCATCAGGAGCCATTATTTGGTATGTGAAACCCTTCTTTACAAGCAAACCACTGACGGTTTCCCCGACTTCTGGTGTCTTCTCGGCTAACCTGCCTATTGTTTTTGCCATTTTTTCTGAGTTGAAGTACATCTCGACAACCTGGCAGTTCTTAGGAGACATGATCTGGGTATTTTGGTCAGAGAACATGCTGATCAGCTTCTGCTTAAGCCTCCCCATTTCATTAGCCTCCCCGTGGACTAGAATAATGTTGGGAGGCATCAACTCCTTCAGGAATGCACTCGTCTGTGCAAAATCAGCATGGGCAGAGAATGATATGTAGTGAACTGACATGTTCAATGGAGCGATCAGACCATTCATTAGTGTAACCTCCTTGGGTTCATTAATGATGGTTTTGGCCAGCGTGCCTTCAACCACATACCCAGGGATCACGCAAGCATTCTTCTTATCAGAACACCACTTGTCGAACAGCTGTCTTGACAGCCCGCTTTGTAGACCACCTGGGCTTGCCATGACCACAGATGGACCCACATCATCAAAACTCTCAATGCTCTTAAGGGGAGATATATGCTTGAAGTCGAACGGATTTGAATTTGCAAACTTGCTGCGAATCCTGTCATTCATGGAGTTGATATAGGTCTGGTAAACAGTAATACACTTCTTGGCTAGTGGAGAAGCATAGTATATAGGGATGTTGTGAAGTTCTGGATGGTTTGACCAATACTCGTCAAGAATCAGCAGAAGCTCCTGGGCACGGCCAAGGGCAAATGCTGGAATAAGCACACGACCTCCTTCTGCTACTGTTTTGTGGATTACATCGGTGAAGAGCTTCTCTCTTATGTGGCGAGGCTGGTGAAGTTGAACCCCGTATGTAGATTCAATTATGCATATGTCAGGGGAAAATTGTGGCATCTCAGCAGCTCGAAGGTGCCTATCCTCTTCGCGAGAATAATCTCCTGTATAAAGGACTCTGACACCAGCAATATCCACCATGAACATAGCAGCCCCAAGAACATGGCCAGCTGTATAGCACCAAAACCGAATGCCGTTTACTTCCAGAGTTTGATGGAAATCAATTACCTATGAAGGATATAAATTTATTATATAACAATGAAAATGCCTCAGTTGAAAAGAAAAAAGAGGCTAATAGAGCACAACAAAATTATAATTGAAGGATATGATTGTGGAAAACAAAGCCTACCCAGAAACTGGATTTTCCACGTATCCTCAAACACACTATCCGTTAAACCCTGAGCTTTTTTCAAAGTTCCAATTCTTAGTGTAATAAAAAAAATATAGACTACTCACTTCTGTAATAAATTAAAGAGTTAGATTACTCACTAATTGATACATCTATTCTATTTATCTGAAAACAAAATGCAATTATACTTGATCTTGTATGTTAGGTTTCTAGTGTAAACCCCCACAGAACTCAAGTTCATCTAACATAAAAATTAAAAGATCAGCACTTAGGAATTTCTTATGTCTTAAGTATGAACAACCACAACTTCTTTTCTCCTCCAACACGTTATCCATCAAACCATCTGTTTTCCAAAGTTCCAATGCCTGGTGTAGTTACTAGTCAAATATTTACATCACTGAGTACTCACTTCCGTAAAGCAAAATCAAACCATCTGTTTTCCAAAGTCTCAATGCCTGGTGTAGTTACTTGTCAAATATTTACATCACTCATTACTCACTTCCGTAAAGCAAAATCTAATACTACACACTCAATGATCAATTTTACTTGATCTTGTATTCTTGTGCTATAATTTTTTAGTTTTTCCAAAAGCTTTCATGATACAAAATATTTGTAGACAGGAACATATTTCCAGTTCATAAAAATAATGACTGGTTGATTCAAGTGCTACACTGTGTAGCAAAACCATATCCAAGGACATAATATTACTGACACTGATCTGTGAGCCTGAGTTCCGACTTGAGCCAGGATAAAAACTGAAAACTATGAGTACAGAAGTACAGTTCAGCTATCAAGTGTAGATATAAAGATGGCTGAACATAGAGGAACAGAGCCACCAACCTCAATCTTATCCATGGAACGATTGATATCATGCTCGTCATATAACATATCTTCCACCGAAACTTTGCTCACTTTTACATAATCAGTCAAAAGCAATTTGTAGATAGCCTTCGTGGCATGAGTCATAAAAACTCGTCCCTTGAATGTTGTCTGCAGGTTAGAATGTAGAGAAAGAATGTAAGATATATGAGCAGATTTTTTATTGAAAAAAAAAATAGCAATGAAGTTGGTCATAATTCACCTTTTCTAGAAAATACGGAAGGGAAGCAGCATGATCCAAATGAAAGCTGCAGGAAAAAGTAACATCTTGTGAAACTCGAAACATGAAATAGTTGGGACAACTATATTCAAGAGACAAATGCAAACATGCAAGCAAATAAAAAAAGATGGAAATAGATGCCCTCAAGCAAACCGCTCAAGTAGAAACAACTTCACATCTCACTTGTAAGTGGCAATTAAACTATTTTCCAGTAGCTGAACTTCAAAGAAGGAATACCATAGCCCAAACTAACATAGAAAACTAGAAACAGAGTGATGTAATTCAAGAATCAGAAGTATTTACTCACCCTCAATACTTTGAATCACGAGATCTGAGTTTCCCTGGGATTTACAGTTATTCGTATTTAAATGGATCATTTTAGCTTATAAGAAAATAGAGCTAGTACTTGTCTGTGAATAAAAAATATTTCAACATTCACTAACGTATTCATCTTGAGAATGAACCTAGTTTTTAAAAACTAGATAGCCTCTGACCCTCACACATATGACGAACTCTATAATGCAGGTTAGTATGACAGCACAAGTTGATATACACATATACAGTTACCCAAGGCAGAAAGTGCATAAAAGATTATTATACACATTAGGGCGGCAAGCTACAAGCCTACACATACATAAACTTCCCGAACACTCAAGTGCAAAGAAACAGTTATCTTAACTCAATAGGAATCACATATTTAAATAAGTTGCAATCAGAAGATTCCTGACCCAAATTGTTTCTTCACAAGGTTAAGGTCCTGTTTGAAACGTTCATTTAACATATAAGGAATCCGTATCACTGTATCAGCACATATCACCTATCAGTTACCTTATAAGGCCCAATTAGTTGCAGCATTATTTTATTAAGACAATTAACATTATAAGCATGTTTACCTACAGGCACTAAGATGGCATAATCTTCGGTGGAAATTAATTTTCAGCTATGCTATGGTGTTTCTTGTGTGACAGGCAGAATTCAGAAAGTAATCTTCTAAAGTAAAAAATTACACTGACACATCTGTAGACAAAAGAACAAAAAGTACAACCTTAAGGAATACGAACTTCCTGGATACACTAATAGAGAACATGAAGCACAATTTTCCCTTATTTTATTACAAACCATGAATCTATTACTTTATTTTTTTGTTCCCTATGGATAAATTCACATTAAATCTAAAATCACCTCCGGGCATTTTAACATATATCATATGAATATATAGAAAGCAAAATAAACCATGTGGCCTACAATGAATAGAAAATAAATGGCTTACTGAGTGACAAGAAGAACATCGATTTGTGAAGGATCAATGTCATCAAAATAAGGCAAAGCAGCCATCCCAGAGAATGCAGGGTGAATCCCACAGTCAAACTGTCACACCGAATACATGAAAGAAGAAAAACAGAAGAGTTATGACAGATATTTTCTAAGAGAAAATTGCACAGGACTAGGGCCAAATAACAATAGATATACCATGACAGTCTTCCCCTTGTAAGTCATGTGTAGGCAGGATCTTCCCACTTCGCTTCCTGCTCCCAGTGGGGTTATTATGAGTTGATCCCCTTCCCTTGAAGCAGGTGTCTCGCGTCTTTTAAGGGAAGATGAAGGTGGCGCAGTTGAAGCCATACTTTAGAGAGAAACAAGCAAGACAATCAAGAACACATATTCAGCAGTCTCAAAAGGAAGAAATCAGATTTCAGCACTCTCAACTCTCAACAGAATGAAATCAGCACCACATACCAACTCATAAGGTGAAAGAGCATAACAGTGTGCCTCATATCCTAAGAGCACCAATTATATATAATAGATGAAATACAAAACATGTCAAAATGAACAGACTTTACAGAGGTCTATGAACAATTTATCTAATTTCAACAATGAAGCCACGAAGGTAATCTTGAAAAAATAAGATATACAACGTGCTTCAGCTCAAAATCATCAACGGAAACAGAAGAAATCTTCGGATGGTCCTAAACCCTAAAGCAAAACACTAAGTCCCCTCAGCCAGCTATTCCTTTCTAAGGCAATCACAGCAGACACGACTAAAGCAATGGTTTCTACACAATAAAATACCAACCATGTGTATTAAGCACCAGGTCCTTTTAGCAGCACTCAGAAACCTAAATTCTCAAATTGACAAATCAACCAACTAAATGGACACCAAATTCAAATTGTCAGTAGTAAAGATGTCTGAGCATGGAGTGTCCATTGTCACACGAGAATCCATTACATAAACTAGAAACCAATTGAAACAAAAACATCAAAGAATCAACTTCAAATATACATTTACTAAAGCAAAATAAAAAGAAGAAACAAATCCATAAAAAATTCAGGGTAAACCACACAAACCTTCCATTTTTCTAGTTGATTTTACTACATATGATCAAATCGTTCTACAATAAAGAATGTTTAATTAAAATTGCATTGCTCAATTGAACATTTCAGATAAAACTAAACTAGATTTCATTTCGCATCGGCGAGATAGTGGTGAAGTAGCCTAGCAGTTGAAATGCAGATATAGGTACAAAATGAATACAGGCTCGACGGAGAGGCATCGTCGTCCGCCATTTAGACGGATATTAGAGGGACAAGAAGTTTTTTTTGCCTCTTTTCTTGTATTTTACCCTAATGTTTTGTACAAATCACTTACCAGTCGACTGAGACAGGAGAGATAGAGAGAGGCTGGAGGCAAAGACTGAGGCGGATGGCCGGACGGGATAGTAAGGTTAACACTTACCAGTCGACTGAGACAGAGAGCGAGAAAGACAAAACGAGGAAGAGAGGTACAGAGGGCAAGAGAGACAAAGAGGGAGGTTACCTGTTGGAGTCCTCGATGTCGCCGGATGTAGTGGTGCAGGAGCCAGTCGAGGTCCTCGTTGTCGCTAAGTATCCAGGAGAAACCGAGAATGAGAGGAATTGGGGTAAAAATGAAGGATGGACATGATTTTTGTTTAGTTAATATTAAGGCCATGTTTGGTATTAGTTGGGGTTTTTTTTATTTTTTAGATTTTTCGAGATGGAGATTGTTGAGATTCTTGGGGATTGTTGTAGATGGTATTCTTATGGATTGTTTTGTAAAATTTTTGTGTTTGATATAAGATTATTGATATAGTTTATTAATGTTTAATTGACCAAAATGCCCCTCAATTTTAATTGATGAGCAACCCTAAAATTCTATCGTTCTTCTTCCCTTCCCTTCGTTTCTCTGTCTTTCTTCTTGCCTATCGGGTTCTACCGGAGACCATTGCCGAGTTGCTGCTGCAGGTAAGGTCATTCTCTCTCTCGTTTTTCGTTCTTCTTCTTCTCCTTCGTTCTTTTTCTCCTTCGTTTCTCTCTTCCGAGTTGCTGCTGCAACCCTAAAATTCTATCATCTTCTCCTTTGTTTCATCTTCTTCGTTTCTCTGTTTGGTGTGCAATCGTGTATATGTTTAATAATTGAATTCACATCCATTAGGGTTGTTCGTATGTGCAGTTGTCGTGTTCGATTGAGATGTCTGATTAGGGCTGGAGGTAGATGTCTGATTAGGGCTGGAGGTTTATGTAAGCAAGCGAGAAGAGAACATGAGGAACGACAGAAGAGAGTGAAGGGTAGGAGGGGTAAAATAAAAAATCTAACCTAAAGAATCTCGAAGAAGCTTGGCTCCACAAGCTTCTTTTTTCGGGTTTCTTTTGGCAAAAGAATACCGAAAAAGAATACAATACAAAAACTGAAACCGATACCAAACATGCATAAGAATTGTAACCCGAAGAATACACCTAAAATGAATCTAAATGAATCTCTATGTAGCTAATACCAAACAGCGCCTAAACCTAATTATTAAAAAAAACTCATTAAAAGCTACCTTTTTTACTTCAGAAAAAAACACCAAGCAGTCAGTCGAGTAAGAAAGGAAAGCGAAAGGGTTCGGTGGGCGGTGATTCCGGTGGCATGGCAGCAATATACTTAACCAAGCGAAAGGGTCCGGTGACTCCGGTGGCCATGAAGATTTCCTCCTCAATGTAGCAGCCTTCATTAAGTAATATCAAAGTAATCAAGCAACATTAGTTTTGTTCGATTTGTATCCTCTGTTTGGTTAAATGCGAAGTTGAAGTTTGAAGCCTTGAAGGTGGTAATCAATGGAGCTGCAAAGGAGATAGGGAGAGCAACAATTTTGGCAATGAGTACAACCAGAGGTTTGGAGAATGCTTGTGGATTCTCAATTTGTCGGCGAGGACATTGGCACGGTTAGTTTTACCTCGTTGCTTAGTTTCTTGATCTTGTCGTTGGAGCTGTTGAAATCGAGTCGCGTGATATGATAATCAGGTATGTGTCATGGAGGAGCCACCGGAGATAATGATCGTACAATGGTTTTGGGATCCATTTCTCTTTGGACCGAAATTTTCAAACCCCTAGAGCAAAATCTCGTCCGAGATTTGGACCGAAATTCATCCCAGTCGAGATGTTATAGTTACCTTCCTCAATGGAGGCCCGTGAATAAGGATGATGGACGTTCACGTGTCCCGTATAGAACTCCAGTCCCGGAACCACAACCACGAAACCATTATAAACAAGGGATGAGGTATTCAAATCAATATTATGATATGCCTAATGCTCCGAAGTATGTTGATGTTCAGGAATTCGCGGATGAGAGGGATTATTGTGGGTATGATCAACGTTACAGGACGGAATGCTATTATGACTCATATAAACCTCCTCCAACACATGATAGATTTGTACATGACAAGGAGTATTATCCTAGGGAGGAACCACCTAGACATCCTTCGATTAAGGTTAATGAAACCGTAAAGGAACTCACGAATGAGTTGGAGGAAGTACGTAACCAGTTGATCGCATTCATGGAGGCTATCCAAACTAACAAAGTTAGTGATTCTAAACCTTCTATTCCAATTAATGATCATGTGGAATTAACGGAATCTGATTTGATTGTTGATGATAACAAGCATGACATATATATAGGTATGAAAGAACATTCTCTTGAATGTGATGTGCATGATCCCAAGTTGTTACATTCATCTTTAGATTGTTATTTACATCCTCAAGTTGTGGCATTCTTAGATTCACATAAGAAATATGTTATGCAAGAGATTTCTAATGAAAGTTTAAGATGTCATCGAGTGTGATATGATTTGTATTGTCATGATTTTGTTAATATATTACTTCTTTCGAACCTTAATTTTGCACCGTTGTCCAAGAGGAAGCGAGTGAGCTTTATTATAGGATTGGAATATGAGATTGTCAAGAAGGAGGATATACAAAAAGTGGATTCCGAAGGGAAACAAGCGGAGTTTATTAAGTGGTTGCATACTAGGATGCGACAAAGGATCAAGGAAAAGTTGATGCCTCCATCCTATGAAGTTAATCCACTCCGGAAGCTGACATACTTGAGTCATCGTGTGATTAGTGATAAGCAAGGTTGTGATTCGAGGTCGAATCATTTCCAAGAAGGGGAGTATGATGTGGGACCATATTTAGCATATACGACTACGCTACATGGGTCATTCACCAATCTAGAAGCGAGAGAAACTCAAGGAAGGAGCGGTTACAAGTTGCAAACATGGGGCAAATCGAGGGAATGGAAGATTGCATGGAAGATGAAGAAATCGACCGATTTTCATGTAGGAAAACTCGACCGATTTCCGTGTCCGATTTCCTTCATTAAGACGAGTTTGCAAAAGATCCGGTCATGATCTTCTATCTTTTGGCAATTATATCTTGTTATGATTCCTTAAAGCTCTCAAACTATCTTAAAGAATTATTTAGATTCTATCTTTTAGATTTATATTTTATATATCTTAAAGATATCTTTGCAAGATTATCTTTGAATATATTTTTCTAGTTTTTGTAGGATTAGTCTCCCTTATAAATAGCCTTAGTGGGGGAGATTGTTTGGTATAATAGATTAGATTTGATATATTTCCACAGAATTGTGAGACTCGCAACTTCACTTACGGAGTTTGTATTTTATTCATTAATTATTCAATTAATAAAGAGAGCTTTTGGTTGAATTGTTTATGAAGTCCTTCCTAGATTGTGCTAGTGTGTGTTAATATTGTTGAAGGTTGGTGCTCCTTGTCAATACTAGTATCTCCTTGTGTTTATCTTAATTAGAAGAGTTATGTAAGGTTAAAGAAGTGCGGGTTAAGGTAATCTTCTCGTTTAAGGGTTTTGACACATCATTGGTCAAGGTTCTTTTACGGAACTATCTTAGTTCATATCTTCTTATATCTTTCATTTATCATTCCATATTCATCTTCTTATCTTTCTATATCATTCACTAATCTGTATTTTGATTTTGTCGAAAAATTGACATGTTCTTGAGATAAATCGACCGACTTTCTCTATAGAACAATCCGATTTTTATCCCAGTTAAGGATTGTTCTTTCATTTATCATTCCATATTCATCTTCTTATCTTTCCATATCATTCACCAATCCGTATTATGATTTTGTCAAAAAATTGACCTGTTCTTGAGATAAATCGACCGACTTTCTCTATAGACAATCCGATTTTTATCCCAGTTAAGGACTTTCAATCTAGATCGAAAATTGCGGCTTATCCCTGCATCAGTTGTATTCGAAGGTAATTACCTTTTTATTAGCGTTTTAGTTAGTATCCATGATTTTAACGTAACTTTACTTGTTAATCTATGCAGTGTATCGTCCTCATACAGTTTGACCAAGTACTTCGGAACGCTAATTGAACGAGAAGATCCCCGTGTCCAAAAGAACACTGGATGGAATTACCTATTGTCACAGGTGCAGAATCCACCTATTATCAAATTGTATTGGTTGTCCTTGGGAATATCCCGATAGCCACCACTCCTAACCAAGGCCCACCTACAATGATTCGTTCGATAGCGTTTATCTCAAACAACACAAACTTTGTACCGGTAGGTCGACATTTTACTTTTTTTTTAATTTATTGTAATTAAACTCAATATTCAATAACCTTTTTTTTGTAATTTCATATTTGTAGGTATGGCTAAAAGATGGTGCCCCTTTACCAAAATTGTGCCATATGTGAAAAAACCATCACGATCCAAGTGTTGATGGATGGGATGCACCGTTTATTGCAAGGATATGTTGTTACGAGGAGTTTTTTCGTGCGTCGCATCACCGGGAGATGAGTGAAGGATATCTTTAGTGGTCTTGGTTTTGGATTAACATTTTTTAACGGACTTTAGTGATCCCTTTTCATCAGATAACTATTTGACTTTAGTGGTACTTGATATGTTGTTTTTGTTTATGGACTTTTACAACATAAACTGAAGCATAAAATACAAATAAAAAATAAAACTCAATGGAGAATTCATAAAATAAAAACAAGTGGAGAATTCACAAAATAAAACTCAAGTTTGATAAATACAAAATAAAACATAAAAGCATCAAACTACAACTACAAATGTCATCACTCATGTTGTGAAGCCCATACCTGAGATGAAGCCACAGGTGGACTACGCCCAACTGCCTCCTCTATCATGAAATCTACGTCGTCGGCTAAATTGTAAGAGTCTTAGTCTTGAGGTGCTGAGAGAGGTTGCTGAGTGTGCTGAGGATGGCCTAAACCACCCCTGCGGTTTGTAGAGTCCGCCCTTGCGGCCTGCTTGGTCCGTCCCTGCGCCTCCATGAGCCGCCCCTGCTGTTTGTGGTGTGTTGCAGCCGGCTTTGTTGACTCTTGACCCGTGCTTTACCTCTTCCTTCCTCTATAAGTTTCTTCTCTCTCTCCTAGTGAGGGTTTCACCTCTTTTACAGCTTCATCTTCTACCTTACGCTCTTCTTCTCTTCTTCTTCCCTCTTTGGATTTTCATCTTGATTTCCTTGATTTTGTGAGAGAGATTGATGTTGGTTTGTTGATGATGATGATTGAGGACATTGTTGTGCTTGTGTTGAGCCAGTCTTGAGCTTGTGGGTGTGATCTCCCTCTATTAGGTTTAGCTTGGTGAGTTCTTCCTCTCTTTCTTCTTCCTTTCTTCTTTCTTTCTTTCTTTCTTCTCTTTGCCTTTCTAGCTTAGGATTCCACAAGGTTTAATCTTGTGGCAGCTGTTACGCTAAGATTGTGACACGCAAAAGTCTTAAATTTATAACTCGATATATTTTCCTAACTCCTAGCGAACCCACAGTGTATGGGTCATTTTGTAGTATGGATAGTATTCCGAGGTCGAACATAAAGACTAAGGTGAAATTGAGTCAATAGTGACTAAGGATAGTGAAGATCTAGGCTAAGAAAAGAGAAAGAAATAAAGAAATGAAAATCTCAATGTTTTTGGTTTAGTTTAATGGTGATCAATCAAGGATCACAAATCACGCAAGATTAACAAACAACTAAGCTAGCAAACACAAATAAACAAGCAAACGCGAGATAGGTAATCAATGAGAGAGAAGAGGATTCTAGGGGTTAGAAATTCCGGTTATGGCATAAGACTCAAGCTATCTAGTCATTCCTTGGATTAACGATATTAATATTGGGAGTGGGTGTTTCTAGATTGGGATCAATCACCGGGTAGGTCTCATGGTCCACTAGTCCGTTCCTAAGGTCTTATCACCGGGTAAGTCTCAAAGAACCTAAGGTTAGGAATTCTACACAAACCGGATTACTATCTAGGGATCTAACCTTTCCTCACCGGGTAGGTCTCGGGAAGGCAAGTCCTAAAGATAAATCCTAGCACACTCAGTCCAATAGCGGCTAGTGAGGCTCACTACTACCTAGAGTTCATCATCTTCGGTACCTAAGGGCAAGAATCACCGGGTGGGTCTCTTCTTACACTTAGTTGCTAACACTAGGTCACCCTAGGATGGATTTAGCTCAACAAACACTAGGGTTTCAACAATCTAACAACCTAACACTTAGATTTATCTATACAAGCAAGACAAACAAAAATCACGGTCAGTTCATCACTTCCACGGCCGTGGAACCTACTAGAACAGGCCGTGATTCACAACAGAGGCTAGGTTCGAGCAAACAATTCATCCAAAAGGTACGTTTAAGTCTATTCTATCATAGTCCAAGCCATAACCATCATTTCCTTACCCTAGAATCACATCTATTTAGCCAACAACATGCATCTCAACAATCAAAATCATCAAACATACAATCATGGAGTTCATATCAAGAGGATGAAATGAAAGAGAGATGAAGCAGATAGAACAAGAAAAACGAGCTAAATAGATGTTAAAAGAGAGATTTACAACCCTTCAAGAGAAGGTTCGAAATCGTTCTTACAACCCTAGAAAATGTTTCCAACAAACTTCACTCTAAAAACTAAGAAACTCTAAAAATGGTGTGTTCTTCTCCTCTTCTCCAATGAAAGTTTTTCTTCTCCTCCAAGAGTAGCCCCAATCCAATCTTCCAATGAGAGAATATGTGTGAGGTAAGGTGTGTAGTGGATGGTGGATGGATCTCTTTCCTCTCAGCCTGGAGGTGTACTTATAGCCTTCTCCGTATGCAAGAGTCGGTTATGGAGATCGTGGGACAATTGTCCCGCTGTGCAGAGAGAATCACGGCCTGTTTCTACGGCTGTGGAACTCCCAGTGGCCGTGATTCTTGTGTTTCAGCCTTCTTTTGATCGTTGAGCCATGAGTTGGTGCAAGGCATGCACTAACATGGTCCCAAGTGTTCTCGCTTACTCCTAACTTGCTTCCCAATGAGCTCGGATACGTGTCATCACGAGGAGCGATCCTCGGATGTATCGATTAGGCTCTAAAAGCTCCCAAAATACCTACAAAACATGCAAAAGTCCGTGTAGACGTCTATCTCGACAAATATACATGTATTGAATGTAAACGCCACAAACAAATGCTAAAATATGCATGAATAGCGGGAAAAACTATCTAAATAGGTGCCTCGACTAACGTCATAAATCGTGTTATCAGCAGCCTTCATAGGCTTTGTTTGATGTATGTATGTATTTATATGTATGTATGGGGTTGTTGGATGAAGAAGGTGTGGAGAGGATCGAGTGAAGAAGCAAAGAGAAGCTTAAAGTGTGCATTCTGCACACTAGCCGCCCCTGTGACACCTTTGGACCGCCCCAGCGCCGGCCAGTCGCCACCCCTGCGCCACCCAGGGCCACCCTTGTGCCTCCATGCACTCCAACCTTGTTTTGCTCTTGGTTTGCAGGTGTGTCTTGTTTCCCGGGCTTGCCTATGGGTGACATTGTCCCTTCTCTTCCTAGTATGAGTATGTAATATCATGCTAGGTATAGATGAGTATTTGATGATGGTGTTATGATGATGTTATGATGGTTATGGCTTTAAGGATTAGTAGGTTGTGAGGTTTAAGTTGAGGATGATCCTATGGATCTCTTGGGTCTAGGTGTGACCCCTTTGATTGATAGTAGACTGATATATCTCTATGCCTTGTTATTAGACAGTGTCCCTCTCAGGATTGGAGGTTGATCGTGGGTACGAGGTTGAGGTTAGTCCGTAGGACTTACTTAGCTATCATCCTTATATTGGGTGTTTGCATGAGTGGTGTGTGTTATATGCTTGATATGATAGCATGTGATGTCGATCATTACCGACTTATGTTTTATTGATAGCCCCATTAGCGTGGCAATGATAACCTTTACCTTTCATCTTGTAAGGAGTATGGGAGGTTCTCTAACGTCAGGCTAGACTGGTTTAAAGGAAGGGCGCAATCCACTCCCATAGGGTACACGGGTTGTGTGACCGATACTACTTACAGCTGGCTAGCAGGCCTAGAGGTGGGGATGATACGTTCCTCGTGTCACATAGTTTCATCTATCTATATATATATACGATTTGAGTGAATGACTATTATATAAAGATAATAAAATGAGTAAATGTGTGACAACATGATGATGTGTCTATCTTTCATGACTTGTGCTTGTGCTTATGCATTACCTTATATACGTATGGTTTCATACCATGTTGTAGATGCCTTGCAGGATAGGAGAGCTACTGAGTGATTTGGCAAGGTGACAGGCCGAGGACTCTCGTACATTAGGTGGTTATGGTTTTGGGATGTTTATGTTTCCCTCATGCGTGAGGATGATGTTTTGTATACCTCATGTGCGAGGATGATGTTTTATACTCGGCTATGATCTCGTATACCTTTTGGTTGTACAATTTTATACAGTTTTATGTATTTGTTTTATATTTGTCAGTGACATGTTGCAAGGTCCAGTGAACTTGTTGTCAGGCTAGGGTCAGGATCCACTGTGAGATCCTAGCCCAATGTGGCATCCCGAGTCCCGTGGATTTGAGGTGTTACATGAATACAGTAGACCGCGAGTCTGTATATCTCGTAGACGACCAATAAGAACATGAAGATGTTGTAATACAAAAATAAATTGAAAAATAAATTAAAAGGTAACTTAAAGAATAGAAACAAACGTACCCATATGAAACAAGAACATGTGGGGGACGGTCTATAGGTAACTGGAGTGCAATGGACGTCGGCAAGATGTAGGGATGGCAATGAGCGGTATACCAGGGCATGCATGCATCTTCGACGAGCCACGGAGACGTCGCTGGTATCAACCCAGCCAATGAGAATCGTGTCTCCTCCACGTGGCGGGCTCCCAACGATCATATATGGGAGCATATAAAAGCCTAAAACCACGTCCATTACCCGGACGTACCTCATGGATGGGTAGAATCCGGGGTACGGGCACGGTCTGTATGTACTCAAACTGTCACGGGAACCGATCTGACATTTACGTCTCCTCTATGTCGGATATCCGTATAATACCCCGATAACGTAAAAACCAAAATCCCCTTCAAAATCAAGCACTCGATCATCATACGGGGTAAAACACATGTCCAACACCCTCATCGAGTCCAATTGTGCTCGTAATGCATGTAGCCTCTCTATACTAATCGGCGGTGTCTTCGGGACAAAAAGTCTTGAAGACCAACGTGCATGCCCATGCAACTCTAGATCCTCCATAGCTGCACATCTCAATGATGGGAAATGTGCGTAAATTCAAAACTGTATGAAAAAAGTTAATAATTTCATCAAACATAAAATTATGTTTTACATAGGAAAATATTAATAAAACTGCACTTGTAAAAGTGTAGTACATGCTCCCATCGTCGTCACTTTCTTCCTAGTAGTGTCCCCCAAACATCTATATAGAAAAGCAAGGGTCCCGGTGCCCCAAGCTTACGAGTTTGTCCTCACATGATCTTGTACTAGGTCGATAAGCCATGTTGACATCTTGTTATTAGATTTGTCGACTACCAAGGCCGGCGATATGAACAATAACAAATAGGCAGATGCAATAGCGTCATGGGGAGGTTGTGGAAGGTCCAACATGGCTGCGACTCTAGTCCTAATAGTGGCGCAATATAGTTGTCTAGTCTGATGTCTAGCATCTGCATGAGATAACCAAAAATGATCTACCAGCCAATCATGTCTAACACTATCATCAAGGGAAGTTAGCAATGCATCTTCATCAACTTCAAGTTCCATAATCACATGAACATCGTGCAGCGCTATACTCATCTCTCCCCACGGCATATGAAATGTGTTTGTCTCGGGGTGCCACCTCTCGAAAAACGTTGTAATGAAACAATGATCGACCCCACCAAACTAAACGTCCTCCAGCTCTGTAAGTCCGTTGCGTCTAGCCAAACCAAACCACAAAAAAGGGTCATCTAAATCTCGCCGCCACTCGCGTAATCTACTAATCGCATCGAGTCTCCTAACAACTCTAACCACTATGGGATCCCTCTCGTCCCATATAACGCTAGCTTTGTGGTCAGTGTAGCATGTCAATAACATAGGTACCTCCCCTTGCTCCTGCTCTTCCTCTACAGGTACCTGCTCCGGCTCAACAAGTACCTGCTCCGGCTCAACATGTACCTGCTCCGGATCTACAGGTACCTTCTGTGGCTGAACAGGTATCTACTCATGCTCACCATCCAGAAAGTCATCTAGATGCGGAATACCGTGTGAGGACTCCTCTGTATCGCACTCCAGAATAAGTGATGATGGTCCCACATCCTCCTCGTCGATGATATGATCATGGACCTCAACGGATGCATCAAGTGATACGTCAACAGATGCCTCTAAGGGTGCCCAAACGGATGTCGAGGCAAGTCTATCCCGTCGAGCTTTAGCCTCTCGACGGGCGGATGTTGTGCCAAGTCTAGCTTCTCGCTTCTTCTTCTCTCTAATATTTCTCATCACAATTTGAATTTTTTTTAAATAAATTTTTTTAAAAATAAAATTTCTCATCACAATTCGGTTATCTTCTTTGCCGGAATCAACATTAGAGAGCCCGTTTCAAATCTTGAAAAATAAAACTTATAAAAACGCAAAAAAAAACACTAAATATCGTACACAATTCAATTTCAATTATTCCTAACTAACCGAATCTTACTAAACTAAGTAATTTCAAGTCTAATATCATAATAAAACACAAAATTAACATGAAAGAGATAAAAACCGATAAAAACTAACCTAAAGTCGATTCATAAGTTGCCTTTTGCTTGAACTTCCGACATCTGAATCTCGAACCATTTTTGGATCTCGATTTCAAGTTATTTCTAACAAATTTGCGGGATTTATGGGATTTAGGGCGAAATGGAACGAAGAAGAGAAGAGGGAGGCGGCGGCGGCAAGATGCGAAGAAGGAATGGGAAGAAGACGAAGAGAGGAGTCCGCCTTCGCTCCAGCCGGGTGCATTTGCAATGCACCCCAACGGGGCGGATTGACAATCCGCCCGGGCCCTGACGGAGTCGGAATCCAAATCCACCGTGTATTTGCCCGCTTTCGAATAACATCACTCTTTGAGAATGGGGAAGAGAATTGAGGATTTGATGCGCTTCTAACAAATACATGCCAAAAGCAACCGGGGTCGTTGTGGACTTCAGTGATCATTCAAAAGTTTATGAAAATGTGAAACATGCATGTTTCTTCTTCTTGATGAACTGAACTGAAACCAATCCAAACTTGCTTTTCTGTTACAAGCAACGACTTTTGGCCTAAGAAGTGTTGTGTATGTCCCTCAAATTAAGCTCGACACAGTAGTTGCATCATCCGCATTCTACGACAAGGCCAACACGGTGAGCATAACTATTGTTAGTCTAGTATGTCAGCCTAGGGACGAGAAATGTCTTTATAAGATGCAACCATAGCAACGATTAATATGATTAACTTAATTTGGTATGAATTTAATTTTGTATCAAAATTTCAGGCATGACACTAGGAGGTTAGTTTATTCCATCAATATCAATATGCCATACATAATCTAAAAGGCTGAGCGATTTTAATTGGTATAAGAAGTGGACATACATTATAGGGGGGTTGGACATATTATTCCTTCTTCTTTTCCTTTTTTTTGATACAAGGTAAAAAACTTAGAAGGATCAATTTCGAGAAACCGATCGTCCTAAAGCATCCTTTCGGATGAGGTCTTGAACATCTTCTGGGATTGCATCCGCTTCCATCTCTCCATGGTATCCGTGGGACGCAATCTTGTCCGCGACCGTGTTAATCTCCCTGAAAATATGATGTGCGGTGGAGTATTGAAAATAAGCCCTAATGATTGAAATGTCGTTGATCATCATATCAAGTTCCCATGGCGGCTTCCAGATTCGATTAATCGAATTGATAAGCGTTAGGTTGTCTCCTTCAATCTCAATAGAAGTGACTCCACACTCCTTAGCCTTTTGAAGGCCAAACCGCAAAGCAATTGCTTCTGCTTCCAATACTGAGTTGGCATTACACATGCCACTTCCTACTGCCAAAGGGATCGCCTGGTGGTCCCGAATGATAAATCCAAAGGCATACTTATTTGGTGAATTCTGTGCTGCATCAAAATTAAGTTTGTAGGATCCTTCCGTAGGTCGTTGCCATTTAATGTTTTTCTTTTTTCTTATTTGTGATTTGGTTGTTAAGGTATTCTTATTGTTTTCCGAATTAGCTAATTCCCAACTTTCAATTTGGTTAATAGCATTGTCCTTGACATTTTGTGGGAATTTTTCTTTTTTAAAAACGAAACAATTTCTAGCCATCCACATATTCCACCAAATAACAACTAATAGAATCATCTCCTTAGTTGAAATTGAATCTCTGAGTTCAGAGAGGGTCTCAATGATTCCTTGATTATTGAGATCAATGTTTTGGATGCTACTTTTTATCTTCTGGTTGTCAATGGTTGTTATCATAATCGGACACTGAAAGAAAAGGTGTTTGGCACTTTCAGTATGATGTTTATAGAACTCGCAATTCATGACAACCGGAATTCGTTGTCTGTCGAGATTTTGTTTTGTAGGAAGTCCATCCATGGCTAATTTCCACAAGAAATTCTTAATTTTTGGCATAAGGTCCATTTTCCAAATCCATGTTTTATCTAGCGTAACTCCAACTTTCCGTTTTTGAACCATCTCTAACGATGATCTAGTCGAAAACCACCCATCGTCTTTTCCCGACCAATATAAGCGATCACGAATTTGACTTTTAGGGAGGTTATATTCCTTTATTTTTTCTATTATATTATTTGGTAAAATTGTTGTTAGTTGGTTTATTTTTTGGCGGTCCCAATCTTTATTACTAATGAAAGAGGAAGTTAGTACAGCTTGGTTAATTGTTGTTTGGTTGACTATTTCGTGTTTTAGTGGCTTATCCAACAACCATACATTTGTCCAGAATCTAACCGTTTCTTCATCGCCCACTCTCCATGCCAAGCCTTTAACAAATTCTTCATGAAGCTTATTCAAGTTTTTCCATTGCCACGATACATTCTTTCCACAATCGTAATTCCAAAGTCTTACTCCTTTTAGGTATTTTTCTTCCACGATTTTGACCCAAATGTTATCCGGTTCTGCCAGGATTTTCCACAATAGTTTCATTTGCAATGCTTTGTTCATATCTTCCGCCTTTCTTATCCCCGTTCCCCCTAGGGACCGCGGTTTGCAAATCTTATCCCAACTGATTAAAGGATGGTGATTAGGACCCTTATTCCAAAAGAAATTTCTATTAATTCTATCCAGTTCGTTATGTATGTTTCTTGGCAACATGAATGCCTGCATTAAGTAACTTGGTTTTGCATTAAGATTAGCTTTTATTAACGTTATTCTTCCTTCTTGGGACAAAGAAGATGCTTTCCATTTTGTTAGTTGTTGTTTAGTCTTAATGATTACGGAATTAAAGATGTCCTTATTAACACGTCCATTAATAATTGGACAACCTAAGTATTGCTCTAGATTGGTAGAGCTATTAATTCCTAGGTGGCCTTGGATTCTTCTCCTGTTACTTTGATCAACATTGCTGGTAGTTTGGAAGCTGGATTTATGATAATTAACGATCTGTCCAGATATGTCACAATAGTCCTTGATTACTGAGAGTATCATTTCACTAGCATATGTGGATGTTTTGGAAAAAATAATAATATCATCCGCAAAAGCTAGGAATGGGATTATAGTCCCATTCTTTGAAATAGGGAAACCAATAGATTTAGGGTTTTCATTTGTTATTTTTTGTAAGTTTCTAGCTAACACCTCCGAACACAGATTGAAGAGTAGAGGGGAGAGTGGATCGCCTTGTCGGAGTCCCCTTTTTGGAGAAAATAGAGCCGTTGGAGAGTCATTGATTAATATGGAATATGAAACCGTTGATACGCACTCAATAATCCAACTCCGAAATTTTTTCCCAAAACCAAATTTGTCCATCACTGCTTTGAGGAATTCCCATTCAATTTTGTCATATGCTTTTTCCATGTCCAATTTAATAGCCATATAACCTTCCTTTCCTTTTTTTGATTTGAAACCATGGAAGATTTCGTGTGCAATGAGCACATTATCGTGTATTGCTCTATTCTTAACGAAGGCACTTTGTAATGGGTGGATAAGTTTTGGGAGGACTAAACTCAGTCTTTTTGCTAATATTTTCGCGATAATCTTATAAACCGTTGATACTAAACTGATTGGTCTGTATTGTGACGTTGTCATTGGATTATCAATTTTTGGTATGAGTGCTATGAAGGTATGGTTAAGTGTCTGAGTATTTTGCATGTTCTATAGAAACTCTTAATTGCTTTAGTGACTACTGGACCCACTATATGCCAGTATTTGTGGTAGAAACCAGCTGACATACCATCCGGCCTTGGTGATTTATCAACACCTATATTGAAAACTGCTTCTTTAATTTCGCTTGTGGAGAAAGGAATTTCCAGATTCTCATTATCATTAGTGGTAATTTCTGGGAGGATAATCTGTAATTGGTTTTGTAGTTTGTTCCTATCAATTATTGTGGATTGGAAACGAGCCTTGTAATCCTTTACAAATTCTTCATCAATGTCCGTGTCTTTCACCAATATTTCTCCATTGCTCTTAGTAATCGTCGCAACTATCTTTTTATTTCTTCGTCCCGAAGCTTTTCTATGAAAGAATTTGGTGTTCTTATCCCCAAATTGTAAATTTCTCGTCTTAGCTCTTTGTGTCCAGTATTTATGTTGATAATCTATTAAACACTCTCTTTTCTTGATTAGTCTAGTAATTTTATTATTAATATCTTGATCAAATTGTAGAAATGTAACTTTTTGTAGATTTTCTAGCTCTTCATCCACTTTAATCAGTTGTTTGTTTATGTTGCCAAACTTTTCTCGACTCCATTGTTTTAGTTTTTGTTTGAGCAGACTAGTCTTCCTCACAAGATTAAACATATTTGTACCTTGGAAGTGGGTTCTCCATGCTTGCTTCACAATGTCTTCACAATCCTGTCTAAGCATCCACATTGATTCGAATCTAAAAGGTTTGTTTCTTATACTCGTTTGGTTATTTTGTATGCTAATGGAAATCATACAATGGTCGGAGTTTGTGAATGCATGATTCCTTGTATGTAGAGTGGGATATTGTTGAATGATTTCCAAGGAGGTCATTACTCTATCTAGTTTTTATACGTATTATTATCACCTTCTCTCTTTTTCTTCCAAGTAAAATCATTTCCTTTTTGGTAGGTCCTTTAAATTAAATTGGTTAGACACTTGCAGAAGTCTATCAAACCTATTGTTTGCGGGTAGGGCTCCTCCTTTCTTCTCCGATGGTTCTAGCAAATCATTATAATCTCCCATAATAATCATTGGTGATTCTATTTTTACCATTTCATCCCTTAATTCAGCCCAAAATGAATTTTTCAGTTGTTCGTTTGGCGGTGCATATATGAAAAATATCATTGATTCAAATTGTGTATTAGAATTTGTATGTTTCATTAGGAGAAATCTTTGAGATGCTTTAATAATTTCTACTTTTTCCCCTTTTATTTGGTATTCTTTCCAGAGGAGACATAAACCTCCCGCAAAGCCCATGGACGGGATAAAAAACATTTTATCAAACCCCGCACTCTTCCATGCACTTTCATCAGGTTCGACTTTCGATTTTGTTTCTGCTAGCATAATCAGTTGAATATTTTCGTTTTTGCATGTCAGATTCAAGTTTGTCCAAAAGTTCTTTTTCTTCATACCTCTACAATTCCAGAAGGCGATCTTCATTTTCGACAAGATTTTTGTATTTGGGTGTTCAATTCCCCTATTCCAGACACGCGTTTCGTTGCTACCATTAGCCACCTCACTAAATCCATATATGGTTTAGTATATTGGTCTACTGTGAGGACAAAGTCAAACATTATTTCCAATTTCAAACTTTTTTCTTTCAAACCGTTTAACTTAATATCGTGATTCCGCCCAAAGCTTCGCGACCATGGACTAACCCAACTAATGAGGTGGTTCAAAATTACAAGAATTAGTTTAATCATTAATCGATTATGCTGTGCATAGTGACTTATGTTATCAATCTCCTCACAAGAATTAGTGTTATCATTCCTTGTTTTGTTTCCTGCAAACCAATCAAACTCACTAAAAAGAGTATTTAACGATCCTAGAATCATAGTTAGTCGACTAACTCTGTGAACACCGGATTTCGCATCCGAATCAAACCAAACTGATGTTGTTCTTACAAAGGCACTATAATTGATTCTTAGTGAAAATG
Source organism: Fagopyrum homotropicum (assembly GCA_033239125.1). Lineage (NCBI taxonomy): Eukaryota > Viridiplantae > Streptophyta > Magnoliopsida > Caryophyllales > Polygonaceae > Fagopyrum > Fagopyrum homotropicum. The sequence continues at coordinate 105,812,972 of BSWB01000006.1, read as the reverse complement.
CTTTTATTCTTAATATGTAAAGTAACTCGGAACTCAGTTTGAACAACAACTTGTTATTCAAATTGGAATAGGATCTTCTTAGACTAACAACAAGCAAACTTTGGAAAAGAGCCCTTTATGTAGTATGCTTTTCTGGGTTAATTTCCTGCTGAAATAGTTGTTCAATTTCTTCATTAGTCTTAGTTCCTCTTGATTCTTGGAAATCCAATCCTGCAAAATTCTTACCCCGAAAGCTTCGGCAACCTGACTTGCGTGATGAACTCTTGTGGATAGGCTATTAGTCCTTAGTTGATCATTATTCTCAAGCAGACATGCACTATCGGGGAGCTTAGTACTGCGATCATCAAATAGCAGCAAGCAACAAGTGAGGTAACATAAAAAAGATTCAAGAATAAAATAAATTGTATGATCATGAGATTGCTGCAAAGAGTTATACAGACAAAGTTGTACTAAATGCTGAGTAAACTCTGTAATTATTTTTAGTCGAGTGTGCTTATGATCATCGGATTTCGCATCCATCTTCTTCCAACCTAATATTGTTCTTACAACTTCCTTTTTACTGATTCTTCTTAGATATCCTTTCATTATTATCCTGAACATAAATTCAGATTTTAATTTGAGTGATATGAGTACCCAAACTTTGGTATTGTAATTGATGTCACCCTTATATGAATCCAGGGATCTCATCGCTTTGTTCCAAAATCCCGGCATTTTATGATTCACCAACCTCTGTTCAAAGACATAGCAACACGAATAAAAAGGAACACAGAAAATGCGAAAATATAAAGAGTTGCACATAAAGTATTGTACATTATTCTTTGTAAGCTTCTTATCCAAAATATTGTTCTTTTTTCATTATTCTTACTCTTATTAGAGTCAGTTCCTGCATGTTTTCCGTCCCTGGAGCAGTAGCAACTTTCCAGTATAGTCTGAGTGTCCCATTTATTCCTTTAGTCTCTAAAAGAAATGCATTATTCAGTGGCTCACCACTATACACGCCAAACAACAATAACAACAACCAAAGGAAGAATTGCATTACTGCATCAACAAAAACAGCAAATGGATGACCAAAAAGGACTATATCAACACAGTCAAAATCATCCACATTTTCTTGTTTAGTATTTTCTGACTTTCCATTGCTCTGATGGGAAGAACTAGTGACATGGTAACTAGCTTCTTTGAAATACTTCTTTTGTTCACTCATATTGTGATTTGTTTCGAAAAAGAAATAAGAGACTGGAGTAATATAAAGGAACTCGTTTTGAAGAAGATGTCTGTTAATCTGGATAGTTATGTGGTAGTTATATAGGTATAGAGTCACACAGACAAACAATACAATACTAACGCATTCAACATCTACTTTGGCTACGACAATTTCTAGCATCGATCCACTCTTTCTAATTTCCTCTAACAAGTGCACAGAACAGCATACAAATGTTGAGTAGCACACAAAATAGTATGCAAATTTATGTTCTTTATATTCAAGCCTAGTCCAACTAGATCTGACGGCTTTTTCGTTGTTCATGGCCATTCTTGTTGTTTTATCAACGAAGTAGAGAGGGTCGAATCTCAAAAATCTAAGATAGTCAAGTATTGTACCTTTCTGGTTATTTATCCGAGCCAAAAACAAACGCAGAGACATCTGGGAGGATACATGGTCCTTCTTTACTGTTGACAAACTGCACTCCGAGACTAGTATCCCGGCTACCTTCGAACTCAGATGCCTTGGCTCCTTCGATGTAACAGGAAAGCGTTGATGGGTCAGATCCGCCGGAGGTTGATGGCCCTTCGCCTCTATTAGGTATTTCCATCTCGTTTTCTTCTTCCTCCTTCTCAGTCTATCTCTCAACATTAATGGAGTACCCGACCTCCGTCTTGAGAGGTCTTCCATGGTGGATTTCGTTGTGTTAGAATAGATCTTCCTTGTTTGCTTCAGAGAACCGGGTTGTTCTGTGCAGGTTGAGGCGAAATTGATTTGGGGGCTAGGTTTTACAAGATTTTGAGAAGGAGAAGAAACGAAACCCAGCACGAGTGGCGGCGCGTTCTTCATTCTATTTATTGCAGACTCTACTTTTACACTCGGAATTTGCTTCCTGTCTCTTTGTTGTACACTCTGTGCAGCTCAGGTGGAAGCTGCGTAGGATTGAATCATTTGGTAACTTCTGCTAGGATGTCAATACCATGGCAAGTTGTTCTCAAACTTCACCACATAAGCCGTACTAGTGATGCAGAATATAACTATTGAATGTTGTCAATTCAATTATTGGACTAACAAGTAGCCTATCAGCTCAATTGAATGTTGTCAATTCAATTATTGGACTAACAAGTAGCCTATTAGCTCAACTGGTAGAGCAATGTATTTGCACACAAAGATATGGTTCGACTCCAACATAGGCTAATATTTACTCTTAAACCAACCGATCTATATAAAATAAGAACATGACACTATTTGAACTCTGAACATGAACTCTCGTGAAACAAACTCGGAGTTTCTAATATCATTTCTTATGTATTTTTTGTCAAAATCAAAATAAACTACCGTCAATACTGAGGTAAATTATACAATACAACTACAGGCTGGTACCTTGAAATCTGTCAGAAGGTAGTAAAATACACATGAAAGAGCAACGTCAAATATGTGCATGACTTCACATCATATCTTGTTTACTCCCGAGTTGCTTGCACGGTGATTCAAGCAACTAATAACCGACAAATGCAACTGAATCAGATAACCCAACTAATCATGTGTGAAGCGACAAAGATCTTGCAACACACAATCAATACTCTTGTGAAGTACTCAACTACGGATCATCATCATATGCATCCACAAAACCATTTTGCGGCATAGTAACAATTGGTTTTCCATTGTATCTAAACTCCCCAAACTTGGATATGAAATCGGATGAAACGCAAAGCCTTGGGTTCCCCATCAAGTCAATATGCTGCAGCTTACCTGATTGATGGGAATATACAATCACATAAAACCAATTTGTTCTCTAAAGGCTTACAGACTTGTTCCATCATTTTTAAAGAAGGGTAAAGAGCAATTGGTAATATAACATACCTTTCGCAACCTTAAGGGCCGAATATATGAGGCTCAAAGATTGCTCAGGCATTATGTTGTATGCTGCTATCACGGAAACAAGTTCAGGAGCACACTGAAGGAGTTTAGCCAAGAACTTTGCAGCTTCAATCCCGCCACGATTGGCACTGTGATTGAATTTCAAGTACAGATTTTCAAAGGTAGAAATGGATAAATCATGAAGAAGTGTACAGAACAAAATTCAAACCTCATGTCGATGCTGACTATATTAGCAATCTCCCCTATACTTCTTTCTAGTTCTACGAAACCATCTGAACCCAATCCGATTCCTCCAATATGAAGTGTATTTATTGGTGTTCCCAGAAGCTTGGCTAAAGGTGCTGCAACTTTACTGAGGTGGAAGCCAAACAACATGTGATTAATACTCGAAACATAACTCAAGAGATGGGGCATACCGCATAATATTAAAACTAACCTCCCAAGATTATTATCTGCTAGTGAAAGGCATTTGAGAGGATAATTAGAATCTGAAAGAACCTCTAGAAGGTCTGTAGCTCCGTCTACAGACATCCTGCAGTTATTTAAAAACAGATTGGCCAAGGGTGACTTGGAGGTCTTCGTAAATATTGGGACCAAACACCTGCAGGGTTTAACAGAAGAATTCATAATGCATTCTAACAAAATATTGAGATGATGGAAAGCAAATCACCTGATAATGTTGTCTCCGAATGGGTTGTCACTCAAATCCAGAGTCTCTAATACAGGCATATGGATAAGAGCAGACTTGAGGTCCTTTATATCATTTTTGGCCAAATTATTGCCCCTAAAATCAGAAATGTACTCCATCAAAAATCATCTAGCAAAGTCATCTAAGGTCACAAATTCACCACTCACCTGTTAATTGTGAAAGACAAGCAAACAAAATTCAATAGATTCAACAACTGTGACAGCATGGCTGCCATAGCGCAAAAGTATCAGCCTTATACCTGAGATTAAGCCCTTTCAATGACTGCAAAGAGTTGCCTCCATCTAAAAGCGATGAGGATTGACTGGGGACTTGCCGATAAAAACAATCTGAAAGCTAGAAACAAATTTGTAGAACATCAGATCTGACTATAAATTATGTATATATAAATTAAGGGGAAAAAACATCGATCCCAGAGAAAAATAAACTGCTTACACTATTTTCAGATGTGTCAGGACAACGTAGACCAAAAGATGCATCCAAGATGGACTTCACAATCAAACTTATGAAATTCCGGTCAATGTGATTGTCACAAAAGCTGAATCTTGTCAATGATCTGAAACCACATAGATCAAGGAGTAGAAGTCAGAAAACATATCAGCTGGAACTTGTATAATAGGATTTGACTTGGACGTCATTCATCGGTTTCCTCTAAATTGGTTAAGAGAAAATTACATCGGTTTCCTCTAAATTGGTTAAGAGAAAATTACATCTGTTTTATTTTTGGCGACAATTATAGTGCCAACTGCAAGAGATGATCTCAAAGATCTCATTACAAAATATTTGACAGGAATGCTGATTGAGCTTAGGATGAGGAGAAAATTAACCCACTTGCACATAAATGCATCATTACTGTTGGAGATAATAAGTTCCAACATCGAAAGTTGGGGACATTCCGAGCCTAGTATAGAAGGTCGGTCGCTACTCCTATTGTCAATTGGTTTTAGGTGAACCTCATTGGGTTTATGTGTTGGGCTTGGGCCTAACGCGCATATGCGCTCGTATGCACACGCTCCACGAATTTGACTTTTATACTTTTGTTATCCGGATGATTTTCTTTGTATTTAGGGTTTATTGGCAGTGTTTCAGAAAGCATGTAGTTAAGCAGAGATTTATTTTCAAAATTTGAAAGTTTTGCAGCTTAAATTGTTGAACAGAATAGGGACTGTCTAAGATGATGGAACTGTTGAGCTTGAAGCTACCATGAATTTAACTTTTATACTGATAGCAAAGGCTCTTATACCATGGCAGTGAATCACAGAACATAAGATTGTATGACTAAGAGAGGACTCATCGAATATACCACATTGTCTTATAGTAGATGCAGCTTAAGTGGCAGGAAAGGAAAAAAATCACCTTCCAGACAGAACAAGGGATACAAGTCTAACAACAGGTAAGGATGCTGTGCCCGCTTCATAAAGCTTTGATGCTCTGATTGCAAACTCTTCAATTCCATGCATATGCCCACTAATTGGATGTAAGGCATTATAAATAGCATCCATGAAATCTGAAGAAAGCTTGCAATCAATAAATTCTAAAGATGTTATCGTATGAATGTTCTGCAGCAAAATTTTGCATAAGCCATCAACCTGTTAAGAAAGCATGATTTAACAAAAAATTAGGTTGCTATGCAGCATAAAGAAGAACTACATATCATACAATTAACTTGCATAGCTAGCAATAAAAACAAGTATAGTGAACTTAAATTCAATAATATCCTCCGGTTTTATGATTAACTCCTTAAGGCTTCTCTTACAAAATTCGGATACCATCAGTACAGATTTGGGTCTGGACTTCAGTTAGTTGGCCAAAATTTCAGAATATATGCAACCCCCAGCCCTAGCCTTCAATGCAAACTCTAACAGACCCCAAATTATACGGTGCTGGACAATCAAAAGCCAAAATCCAGTTGCTTCTCTAAGGTTAAAGGCACAAAGTAGAGTTTCTGAATTGAAATTGTTAGCAGCATATAACTGAAGGAAGACAGGTAGTCGGGTACATGCAAAATACAAACTTAAACAACTAATATGCATGATAGTATGATACAAGAGAAGAAGCAAACCTGCATTTTGGTATTGATTTTTCTAAACACGAGATTTTCCAACTTGCTTTCTCTCAACAAATGCTATAAAAAAAAAAAAACAGAATTCCTTAGTAGCTACAGAGACAATTATAAATATATCACATTGGATTCAGCCAATATAGACACCTACATGGCTACAGTAACAAGGTAACTTACAGAAGTCTCTGCAGTGCAATGAACATTTTGAAGTCTCAGAGATCTGCAAAAGAAAATTCACAATGGCATTTGTTATACCTTTCAGATTTCTTAAAAATCACAAAAGAAGGAAGCATACATCTTCTTCTACATGCATAAATGTATAACTATTACCTAGCATAACGACCAAATATCTGGCAATGACCTAATAACTTTGAGAGATCTCGAGCTGAACAATTTACTTGCCCATCATAACCGATAGGTTGTAATAACTTATCTGATAAAGGAGATAAAAAAAAGTTTTCCAAAAAATGTGTCAATACATTATCTGCCACAGGGCCACAGGCACTGGAATATAACATGAATATACACCAAATCTTTACACAAGTTACATCTTTTTTTTTTTGTGAACTTAGGTATGTTGAAACCAGTTTTGGATATCCGCCAAAAAGAATGCATATTTAACTTGGTCATACTTTAAAACTACATCTGTATTCCAGGTGTATAAGCCTCACTTGTTACAGAACATTTATAGATGATTGCTTATTCATTCAAATTTCAGCGAAGAACTCAAAATTGAAAAGGAGGACAATAAGGTAGCATCTTGCCTGGAATTCTAATTTCAGCAAGACAGTTGCCAAATGATGGCAGCATAGCCTTTTCTGCAGCTGCATCCAAACAACTGGCATTCACATGAATAGGATGGATAAGATGACTTGTGATATGAATGTAATTTCAAGAGAAATAACATTTCCGTTTCAACAAAGAAGTACCACTGAAGATGTGTTTCCCAATATTTCTGCTGCCAGTTAAATATGACTTCTAGCTTAACCACGCCCTCTTTTTCAGATACGCCTTTTTCTTTGAATTGTAGAAAAATCTCAGACCAGCGCGAATGGAAAAGTTCCATCCACAGCATATTGAATTTCTGGCATCTATGAAACAGATATTGGATGCATATTTGAGACCTTATGAAGAGAGAAAAAGCATAATCATACACCGAGACTCATACCTGACACGCTTTCTTCCATCTATCAAGCAATCGACTTCAAATTTATCATCATCAGAATATGAATGAGGTCTGTTCAGGGAAGGAAGATGTAAGTTATGGCAAGTAACTACATTGAGGATGATAAAATACTCTGATATTGATCCATGGCTACATAATATATATATATATATATATATATATATATATATATATATATATATAGCACTACAGTAAAGAAGAAATCACTGACAGTTGGAGATGCAAAACGTGAAGGGCAAGAGCAGGCAAACGATTCAACAAGCAATCGAAGAGCTCGGTTGGCAAATCATACACTGCTCGAAGCAATTCCTCGTCTTCGCCTGGGAAAAAAAACAACTTGAAGATAAATCTAGGGCAAAGGCATAACCAATTTGTACGGTTGCTGAGAAACGTAAACATCAAAATCAAAGCTTAAGCTTATGCAGAATTGCACCTCGAAGAATTTCAGGTTTCAAGCAATCAAGACACAGATGAACCAGAGAGGGGGACATCGATTATCTAGGGCAAAATAATTGGCGTTGTTAAGAATGAACAAAAACCCAATGGGATTGCTGAATTTGCTCGAACAGTGGAGCCTGGAGACGATAACCAAAAAAAAAATCTTTGAAATTACTTGTATTTTCGCTCTTTATGATAATTTGCATATAATAGCCTGTTTTAAAGGTTTGTTCAGGAAATACACCACACAGACATAGTGTGCCTCCAACTAGTTTATTACTTTTTGATATGTTCGATACTTTTTCAAGTAGTATAATGATGTTACTAATGTCACTTTCATCAATTTGAATTTTTCCAGTGTCACTACCAATTTCTTGCAAAATCATTTCAACTCGATCTTGTTTACAGCTTACTTCTTTTAGATTAATATAACTTCTTCTAAAAAAAAGATTAAAAAATAACTAAATTGTACCCCAGAATTTCATTCATGCCTTTCTTGCTCCTTTTGAATTGGTAGGAGGGAAAGCAAGGAACTTCATTTCTCTACTTTCATGCATGCATGGACTATGAATTACCAAACAGGGGATTCTGAAACAAGAATCTTAAGAGTATATGAATGTCATGAAACAGAGGATTTCTTAACTGATGATGTGTGTTCTGCATTCATTCAGGCTATAATTTCGTTACACAAAATTATCAAACAAGAATGGAAAAACTTTAATAAAAAATAATACCAAAAACAAAGAAAAAAGCCTCATCGTCCCAAAATTTACACCAAAACTTTTGCTCTGTTTTTTGTTTGTTATATCTCGGAGAGGGCTCTCAGCTCTGTCACTCTTCTTTCTACATAATCGTACTCTTTACTAGTACTATTCACATCTAATTCACTTTTGTTTTTTTTTTAATTTTTAGGATTGAAATTAGAATGACGATAGCGAGGTGTTTTAAGCATCCTCTGTTCGGTGTCCTGTTTCCAGACTTTAGCAATGTCCTGAGCAATTTGAACAGCATCAGAAGAAGCACCAGAGAGCCCTCTTTTTGTGAATCCAACTGCATAAATTCCGCTTTCCCCTCTCCATCCATTTGGAAATGGCCTCTTTGGATATCCATTCTTGTCAAACAATTCATTTTCCTGTTCAAATTTAACACAACTCATCAGTCCTTGCATCTACTTACCAAAAAAAAATATTTTTTTTTATAAACTTCAGTTTTGAAAAAATTTCTCACCTTGAGCCAGTACGGGACATTGCTGCGGTACCCAGTTGCAAGAATAACTGAATCTACATTGAGTTTTGTGCCATCGACGAGTTCGACCGAGTTGCCAGAAAACTTGTTGATTCCGGGCACGACCCGGATACCTCCGGATCGGATCCTCGACAGAGCTCCAATGTCAAGAACAGGGGTTTTCCCTTGAGTGTTCTTCAGCTCTAATGGTCCCATTGACGGCCTCTTCAACCCCAATTTCTCAATATTTCCGAGGATCATCCATGTCAATATCAATAAAAGCTTGTCCACTATCCACAGTGGAAACCATTTCATCATTAAAACGGCCAACTCAAACGTCGATCTCCCGAATACTTGTCTTGGCAGTACATGAACCTGAAACAGAGGAACATATACCATTTAGTTAACCAAGAAAAGAAAAACGTTCGAAAACAGCGGAACTGCTTTTTGTTCATTTTTGCGGGGTTTGATTTCTTAGACTTACCGAGCTACGACACACCATGGAAGGGATTGCATTGTGATTGGACAGATCAAGTGAAACTTCCATGCCGGAGTTACCACACCCAACTACAAGAACTCTCTTCCCTTGAAACTCTGCCCCCGTTCTGTAATCGCATGCGTGCATCACTTTCCCGTCGAAGTCTCCGAGACCATCGATCTCCGGGACAACCTTCTCAGCGTTCTCACCGGTCGCCACCACTAGCCACCGACACACATACTCAACCTCAGTTCCCACATCTCCTGCGTTGATCGTTTTCACCCTCCATAGCCCGAGAGTCTCGTCGTACTTAGCGGACTGCACGGATTCGTTGAACTGCGGGTTGATTTGGAACTTGTTTGCGTAATTTTCCAAGTAGGAAATGAACTGTTTCTTGGTCGGGTACTCTGGAAACTCATCTGGGAACGGCAATCCAGGCAACTGACAGAAGTGTTTAGGAAGGTGAAGCTTCAATCGATCGTATGTTCGTTTTTGCCAGAGAGATGCAATGCAATCAGCTCTGTCGACGATTACGAAGGGAACTTGTTGTTCCCGGAGGCAAGCTCCCACTGCTAGACCCGAAGGCCCAGCTCCGACTATGACCGGGCCGTTGACCCAGATCGTTCTCCTCGATAGGAGGGGGCTTTCCTCTTCTCCATCTGCGTATATTCTATTTGTTCCTTTCAACATAATGTTCTCCCCCATTTTGTGGTGAGATGACTGAAAATGAGTGACTGTGATGGTAATTCTCTGTTTGGTTTTGTGTATGGAAGATGAAGAAGCGGAAGTTGGTTTGATGAGTTTTGGAGGGAGGGATGGATAAGAGTATATATAGAGGAGTGGGAGAAGAGAAGAGCATGTGAAGGAAAGCAGCTATTAATATTATTAATTTAAAAAAATTAACATAAAGTGATTCTTAAGGAAGTCCATGTAGTTAGCTACTTAGCTTGGTGGTAGCTTTGACCAATGAATTTATGCCATATTGATGAGTTGCTCATTCGTCCGCTGACACCTGTTGCCTTGAAAATCATTTCAGAATAACTAAATTGATCCATATATAATACTCATTGGTTCTGCCAAGACTCTTGGTATTCTTTTTTGTTACCGAAAGAAAATGTAGAGAGGTAGAGAGAAAAAAAAAAAGAATGAAAATGACAGGTCATCTAGAAGTGTGATTTAGTGGGGCCTTCGGAATCCAAGTGTGATGACATGGAGGGTGAGTAGGAGGGCAAATCCCACGTGGACAAGACTAGACTAGTTGCATCATTCATAGGCATAGGGATTGGGGCTTGCAAGCCTGTTTGTACCCACTCAGCCCATAACTTGCCAACTAATTACTTATTGCTTATTATGTGTGTGTTGCTAATATCTGTGGTGGGTCCCCTTTCTTCTGTCGTCTTTTTTCTGTTATCTACCCTCGCAATTATATTCTTTTTAATAATTTAGAAGCGGGAAAATAAAATTATAATTTTTTTTTGTTAATTTAACTGCCGAATTATTAATGTTTGAGAACGTGTTTCACATTGACAATATAATACCGTGTCAACCTAACATATAAGTCTGATGGCTATTCCTCGTATTGTCAATTGGTTTTAGGATGGAACTCCGAAAGTCTTGTGTGTAGGTTCACCTTTACGTGTAAACGTCGGATATTAAAAGTGTTAATGTGTGGAAACGTGTCCCACATCAACAATATGAACTAATAGTTGCACTTGTGTTTAGGTTCACGGAATAAACTTATAGTTCTATTCATTCAAAACATGGATATAAATGATAATTATTTTTTACTCCAGATTGAATATCGTTATTTCGACGAAATTTATATCAAACATATTTTCAGGGAAGTTAATTGTTTTACTGACCGTTTAATTTATATGGACACTTTTACCTCAACGCTAATTTTTTATAATCTCGAACTTTGTATTATTATCACAAGAATGTTTTATGATGTATATAGTATATATATCTTAACCGTTTTTATTATAAAAATAATAGACGTAATGATGAAAGAGAAAAAAGTAGGGTTAATTAGGTGATGAATGACCCATGTTAAGAAAGATCATCATGGTACTTATACATAAACAATTACATATATACTAGCCTTTTAGGTAGGTATCTAGTTAGTGATTGTAATTGTTTATATATGAAGTATATATATATATATATATATATATATACACATAATGAGAGGGATGAAATTAATGTGTATTATTTTGTGTTGATAGGATTGGATTGGATTGGGGAGCATGTGCAAGGGGGGTTCGGAATTCAATGGGTTTTCTCGCCTTTTGATGAGGGGAAACGCGAAGCAGCTACGTGCGTACCCCCCTACACATACACATTCCATTTTTCCATCATTATATATTATACAAGTTAAGTTATAGACATCCATTTGAATTGTGTAATCACCAATGCAATCTCGTGCATGTAAGTTTAAACACGACCCTCCAAAAACTACCTCACAAATTCATTGCATGTAACACCATCCCCTATGCATCGATTCCACTACCACTTACTCGCTCATCGATCCATTACTTTCTTCATATTTCTATTTTAAACCCTATTTTAAGATTAAATCCTCAAAGGACTTGTGCTACGATACGTTATAATATATGTTTCGGTATACTTGTTATGGTATTTTGTGTTTTACGGCATGAATTACTGTCTTTTAAGTGATATTTGTTTTTATATTTATTGATGTTTGAATCAAATATAGAACAATGTGCTATCACTGCAAATACGGAAATATAAGATTGACATTATCTCACTCCATAATTAGACGATCGATACAATTTGGTGCTTTTCATATGACTAATGTAAAATACAAAGTTAGGTTCAATTTTAATGATTAATTGTTTATTCGGTATTTATGATTGTTGAAGGGGCCCATCATTTCTTTTGCAAAAAATATTAATTTTATTAATGTTTGGTAGTATGTAGGAAAGATTCTACTAATCCACTTCTTCTCGGAATAATTAATATTTCAACGAGAAAAACTATAATTAATCACTTTAAAAACATTGGTCAACAATCATTAGATCTGCGTAAAGATATATATATCGATTCCTTTAGCCGCACAATCCGACGGCTATCAATAAGTCTAAGGATGATACTTTACTTCCTTACCGTCCGATCTCTTCATACATCAATTTGAGGGCCAGAGGGTGATCACATGGCGGGATCATCACAAACATAATGGAAATAATGTCATCGCATTTTAATATACCATTAAGGTTGGATTTTTTTTCTAAATAATAATAAAATTAAAATATTTTTTAAGATTAGGAAGGGACTAAAACTATTTATGAGAAGAGTAAAAAGAGTAAGTAGGCTTTTATTGTATAAATGTAGATTAAGTAGGCTTTTATGTTTCAATGTGTATTAACTAGTACCTTGTAATTTTGAGAAAAAAATAAAATTTAAAAAAATTTAAGTTACTTTCGAAATTAAAAAGGAAAATAAGGGTGGCCCCCTACAATTATTCAAAAATAAAAAGATTTTCTCCCTTAATTTTTTAAAATAAAAAAGAAAAAATGAGAGTGGTCCCCTACAAGTAAGGAAATAGTTTTAACATTAAAAATATAATCTCCCTTATTTAATACTGCTTTTTTTTTTCCAAAGAGTCGCTTATTTGTTGTCATTAAAATTAATTACATAATTTTATATACATAATCTAATCTGCGTGCGAAAGTATGTACATAATCTGCGTGCGAAATTATGTACATAATCTGCGTGCGAAAGTATGTACATAAAATTATGTACAGAATTTGTGAGGACCACTCTCATTTTTTTTATTTAATTAAAAAACAGTCATATTAATTAAGGGATATAATCTTTTTAACGAGAGTGGTTCCCACAATTAATATTCACTTATCTTTTTAATTTAGTTTATTTTTTTAATTTTTAATAGTTATTTATCCTCTTTAATTAAGGGAGAAAATCTTTTTAATTAGAGTGGTCCCCCAATTAATAACCTCATTATAATTTAATTTAGTTTTATTTTTAGGGAGAAAATTGGAGGGGCCTAAATTGTATCATGGATACAAAAAGGGGTTCCATATACCAATTTTCTATTTATTTTATCCATACATGGATTTCAAATTTATTATCTTTCACAAGAAAGTTCTTTAATTTCAAGGAAAAAAGTTTTATTCGTTTATTTAAAAAAAATTCGATTGCAAATCTTATGTTACTTTTTAAAAATTTTCTCGGAATCGTATTTTTTATATATTTAGATTTAGTATATTTAAAAAAAAAACATTTTCTCTTTTTTTATATTCAGACTTGAGTTTTTTTTTAAAAAAATTTTTATATTTTGATTCGGATTCGAGTTAAAATTTTCTTATTCGGTTTTTACTCATATTCAATTGCAAAATCTTTTGTTATTGTTAAAAAAATTCATTCAGATTTGTTTTATTATCATACATATTTATTTAAAAATAATTAATTTGTTTTTTATTTTTCATATTTGTTTTTACAAGTTTTTTTTTATTCAAATTCGTTATTGTTAAAATTTTCTTATTCATTTTTTAATTTAGAATAGACAAAAAAATTGGTTGTATTTTTTTATATTGGTATTTTTATTTGTTTTATTTTTTAATCATCCACAACAAGCGTAATCTCATTTGACTAATCAATTTTTTTATAATTCCAGTTTTTCTATATTACATGCGTAAATTTGATTCATTGTTAAATATCCAAATTAATTTTGTATAATATAGGTAATTCGTAAAATTTTTTAACAAAATCTTAGCTAATTTTTACTAGAAGTTTCTTAGTTATAATTTAATCAGTCATTATTTTACTAATCTTAACTATTTTAATTTTTCATATTAAAATTTTGAATTTTCTATCACAAACTTTTAGGGTCTTACGCATTTGTAGTGCCTAAACTTTTTGGCAACAAAATTAATATGCATGGGTATAATTAGGTTAATTTATTTATAAGCTTAAAAAGGGGTATGATGTATAAGAATTAAATTAAAGTCTAAATAACATGATAGTTCTTTATTCGCAAATATTTTATCAGCCTGAGAATAATTGAATGGCTATTATAATGTTTCGTAAATATATCATCAGTTGATATATATATACAAGCTCATGACATATTAATCAAAATTCAATATATAAATATACCTGCACAAGTACGAGTTATAAACTAGTTATAATTTATAAAATAGGGTTTTGGGTTGGATTATGATAAAAAAAAATAAAAAAATAAAAAAATAAAAAATTGTTGGCTTTTGCAAATTTAAAGAAGATTAATTAACGTGTGGACCGCATTTGAAATCGATGACCAATGCATGAAATAATCATATATAAAATTATACTTTGGTGTACCGGGTAAATAAGTGTACCAAAATGATAGCAGTGCAGCTGGCACTTTCTGGGGCATCCATGTGGCATCGGTCTTATCCATAAACTGAGTTTTTATTAATTAATTAGTGTAATTAATCCATAAACTTGAACCGAGGGTGTGCCACTCCTCGAGAGCATCTTCGTCCAGAAACCATTTTTGAGTTTCTTAATACATTTTCACAATTTTATCTCTCTTCCACCTCATCTAAAGAAACTAAATTCTCCATCTCATATTTGCACGATAATTTCTTAACTTACCCCCTACTTACTATATGTAACCTATATTCTTTTATTTATGTGTATGTATCATTATTATTATTATTATTATTATTATAATTATAATAATAATTACTATTATAATAATTATTATTTATATAACTAATAATATTATTATTATTATTTATTTATATATTATCATTTTTAATTAACAATGTAGATTAAAAGACAAGTTTTATTGAAAATTAACTTACAATAATAACAATAATCTTAAAAAAAAACGTCTGACAACACTCCGAATTCTCTTAAGTAAGACCACGAGAACGAGTATAGAAGAAAAATATCTCGAACGCTTAATGAAAATAGATTTTGAAGAAATGGAAGACCTTGCTTAACATGTTTTAGCTATTGTTATATTTTTGTTGTTTATTTATATTTCAAGTTATTGTTTTTTTTTATTTCTTTTAAGCATTAATATAATAAATGTTGTTTTTAATTAAAAAAGTTTAAAGTATTAATATTTTAAAAAAGATTTATTAAAATATAATTAAAATATAATCAATATTAATGTCTATAGATAGATAAAAATATTTTCTAACTAAACATAAAATTTTTATTTTTATTTTCATTATTTTTACTATGTATGTTAAACCTTAAAATTTTATGTCTAATATTTGAATTAAAGTTTTAAATAACTCATCTACTTCCCTATTTTATAGCAAAACTTAAAATATAAAAAAATAACAAAAAAAACTAACAATTAAAATATAAGAAAAATATTAAAAACAAAAACAAAAACAAAAACTTACTTTGATTTCTATGTTTTGTGCAGAAAATTGACAGAATTCATCTCTTGAAGAAGAACATTCTCTCCACTTATTGCCTCTATTCCTACACCACCTTCTGACATTAATTTTTATTTTTTAAAAAGCAATTAGGGAAGAAACTTTGAGTGTGTGGGATGAAGATGCTCTCAGAGCATCTTCATCCCACACACTCAAAGTTTCCGGCTTTCCCAATGCCCCCATCCTACAGAGAAGGGGTTAGGAGATTTATAAAAATAAACAAATTGGTGTTTGAGGTGGAGCAAAGATCGTCGGCGGGCCCCGGAAATATATTGCACATATAAATGTTTTCTTTTTAACATTTGGATTGCTCGACCTTGACGTTTATCAACCTTGTGATTAACATACTGTAGAGTGCTTATACTATTGGGGGAAGGTATTGAGTGGGTTTGGTAAGGTAATATTAAATAGTGATGTTATTCGAAGGAGGTCAAAGACACGGCGGAGTCGAATCTGACTTCATCAGGTTCGGGTGGATTGGCAATCTGTCCCGTTGGAGTGCATACGGACTCCGTTTGCGCGTCAAGTCCTGTATAGAGCAAGGCGCGGAGGCAGACTCCCCTTCCCTCCCATTCCCCCTTTGCCGCCGCCTCTTCTCTTCTTCGATCAATTTTGCCCAAGCTCCATAAATCCCACAAATTTGTTAGAAAGAACTTGAAATCGAGATCCAACAATGGTTAGAGATTCAAATGTCGGAAGTTCAAACAATAGGCAACTTGTGGATCGACTTCAAGTTAGTTTTTATCTTTTTTATCGTATATGTTGTTTTTGTGTTTTATTATGATATTAGGCTTGAAATTAGTTAGTTTAGTTAGATTCGGTTAGTTAGGAATATTTGGAATTGGATTGTGTACGAGATTTAGTTTTTTTTTTTTTTTGCGTTTTTATGAGTTTTATTTTTCAAGCTTTGAAATGGGCTCTCTAAGGGTGATTCCGGCAAAGAAGATGAACAAATTATAATTTTATTTTTAAAAAAATCAGATTGTGATGAAAAATTTTAAAGAGAAGAAGAAGCGAGAAGCGAGATTGTCCAGCATCCGTCCGTCGAGAGGCTAAAGCTCGACGGGATAGACTTGCATCAGCATCCGTTCAGGCACCCATAGAGGCACCTATAACATCCCAAGTTTTGGAAACTCGAAGCGTTACGGGCTAGGACCTCACAATGGGTTCCGACCCTCAAATTAGCAGCGACATAACAGATCTTACAACAAGAGAGACAAATAAATTAAATGAAAACCAAAACTCAATATAAAATCAAAGGTTTAAACAAAGGGAAACGTAAAAACTCGCAGCCGAGTTCAAAACAAAAGGGGAAGCAACAACAAAAATATAAACCCGTTTTCGTCCTATAATGTACGGAAACCCCGATTGACCACACCGTCCAGATCATTCAGCAATAGACATGGGTCCGATTTGGGCCAAACCGCCTAAACCGGCCCAAACCGGCCGTTTAGGTTTGCCGATTTGGCCAAACCGTAGGTTTGCGGTTAACCGCCGGTTTGGAACATTTTTTTAATTTATTTGGATAGTTGTTGGCAATGCCAACGGCTATTTGGCCCACAACGGCTATAAGTCGATGGGCCGCACAATGGCAACGGCTCTTTAAGTCGATGGGCCCCACAATGCCAACGGCTCTTAGAGCCGTTGGGTTGTGGGTTTTTTTAAATTTTTTTATTGTTAGTTAATTTATAAAAAAATTTTTCCTACTGACAATTCCTATAAATACCTATCATTCTTCCATTTATCTCACACCAACATTCTTATCTATCTACTACTACTCTCACTCTCAATCTCGATCTCAAATTCTCGTATTCTCGATTTCTCAATCAAGTGAAATAACAATCCCGAGTTACCCAAGCAACTACGACTTCACTCCCGCTTTCTTCCTAGCACCCAAGAAAGCGAGAATCAAATGTTCGATTCGGAAATGCCACAAGTCCCACAAGGTCAAGGTGAAGGGCCTTTCCGACAAGCCCCTCTACCGAAAATGCTCACATCCGACATATTCACGAAGCATTACAAGAAGGGTCCGGAGGTGGACGATTATTGCCAAGTCTCGTGCAACTATTGTCCGAAGGTGTACAAGTGGAAGGCGAAGGGCGGATACGAGACTTTGCAAACCCACATGCAAAAGTATCATCCCGAGAAACTCGGAATATCACGGGGACAAACTCAATTGTCCCACGGGTTTGCATCCTCTTCCTCTCAATCTTCTTTATTTATGTATAATCATGTTGATGAATCTTTAGGATTAGCCAACTTAATTGCACTCTCAAGTTTTTCCATTTTTTTATGCGGAATATGAAAGTGTAAGAGAATATAACACTACTTAAATTTCAAAAAAAAAAAACACTATTTTTCTTCAACCGGCTTTTAAACCAACTTCTCGTAAACAAGTTTCCAAATTAATTTCTAAATCTTATGATCAATTACAATCATTTTCGCATCAAGTTTCAATTTGTAGTGATATTTGGAGTACTTTATCACAAAAACATTTTTACATGGGCATTACCTTACATTTTATTGATAATGATATGTTTTTGCATAAATTTGTTATAGCATTTCGCCATTTTAATGAAAGACATAATGCCACCAACATTGCAAATTTAATAAAAACGGTTTACAAGAATTTAATTTACAAAATCAAGTATTTTCATACTCATTTGATAATGCTTCCGACACCCGTGCCATTAACAATTTGGTGGGGAATGCAGGATAATATATAAAAACTCCTTTTACTCACCAAAGATGTGCATGCCATATTTTAAATTTATGTGCTCAAGATGGACTAAAATTTTTACATGAATTGTTAGAACCTATAACCGACGTAATTGAACATATTTGGCATTCAACCGATTTAAGAAAAAAATGGAGATCAACTTGTTTAGAAAATAATGTTCATTTGATTGCTTTTTTCAAAAGATATTGAAACTCGTTGGAACTCAACCTATAAACTACGTAGTCAAGCTCTTCGTTATAAAGATGTTTTACAATCATTTTCCTCACAATATATTTCTTGGTTTATGTTAGATGATGAAAATATTTGGCAAACTTGTTATGATATTTGTAGTGTTTTAAAAGTTTTTAGTGATTCTACTAATATGTTGAGTTATGTTTACGTTCCCACTTCTTGTAGTTTCTTAGAAATAGCCGTAAATGTTTCCGAGGCTTTACAAACCGGTTTAGGTTATGAATCACTTGTAGACACTACAACCGAAATGAAAACAAAACGGCTAAAATATTATAAAGCAATTTCCCAAGTTTATCTTATTGCCGTCGTTTTTGATCCTAAACTTAAAATTGATGGTGTTACCGAATTGTTAAATGTCTATTGTGAATGTTTAGGTTTATCTTCTACTATGAACGTTAATTCCATTATTCTGCATGTTTATCTTGAAATTGGTAAATTGCTTCCTATATTTGAAACAAGTGCTACTGCTTCCACCGAATCGACTCCTCCTCTTCTTCTTCTTCTTCTTCTTCTTCTTCTTCTTCTTCTTCTTCTTCTTCTTCTTCTTCTTCTTCTTCTTCTTCTTTCTAAAGCTAAACAAATTTTAGCTAAAAGAACAAAAACACTAAGACAATCATCCGCAAGTGCGGAATTTCAAGATGATCTAACATCTTGTTTTAGTTTTGATGGTGAAAGTGATAGTTTTGAAGTGTTAGATTGGTGGATGAAGGTAGCCCCGAAGTATCCAACATTGACAAAGATTGTGCAACAAATTATTGCCGTGCCCGCATCAACGGTGGCCGTGGAACAAGCTTTTAGTCAAGGAGGGAACATGCTAAGTTATAAGAGAAGTCAATTGAAGCCCGACAAATTGGAGGCTCAAGTATGTGTTTAAGATTGCATAAGGGCGGAGAAGCGGAAACAACGGAATGCACCCGTTTATGACTCAAAATCGGATTCCAACTCCGATGATCCGGTCACCACTTCCGAGTCCGAAGTAGAAAGGTAAGGGGGTAACAAAAACAACTCAGAAGTCCGAAAAAGGTAAGCAAATGTAAGAGAACTACGTAGGTTTTGATTCCTCTTAAACCCCAAGAGGATACGTAGGCAACCGGGAAACCGGTTCAAGCCCTCTCCTTTTTTTTCAATTAGTAATTTAATTAAGTTACAAAAAAATAGAGATCAAACTCGGTTTATTATAAATAAATGAAATTACTAACCTTAAAAAAACGAGTTTGTTCTCATTTTTTTTATGTTAATAATTTAATTTATTTAAAAAAAATCGAGTTTGGTCTCCTTTTTTTAGTTAGTAATTTGATTTAGTTAGTAATTTTATTTACTTAGTAATTTTATTAAAAGGCTAATGCCGCTAATGTAATAAAAAAAATCCAATGTACTAAATTTACATGCTTAGTAATTTGTTTAGTTAGTGATTTAATTCATCTAAAAAACGAGTTTGCTCTCTTTTATTTTAGTTAATAACTTTAGTTACTTAGTAATTCTATTAAAATGCTAATGTAATAAAAACATTTCAATGTATAAAAATTTACTAATGTAAAATTCCAATCTACAAAACTTTACTAAAGTATAATAAATTTAATGTATAATATTATTATTAATTTACTAATGTAAAATTCTAATCTACAAAATTTTACTAATGTAAAATTTCAATCTACAAAACTTTACTAGTGTAAAATAAATTTAAAATGTACAAAAATTTACTAATGTATAAATTTATTATTAATTTACTTAATAAGTAATTTTATTTACTTACTAATTATAACTTATAAGTAATACTTTTAAACTTTTTTTTTAAATAATGTGTCAAACCGGTTTAGGTTTGGGACCCATGTCTACTCAACAACATCCCTAACATGCGGAACATCTACAACATCGGTATAAACCGTTAGGTAATATTCTAGATATCAGAAAGAATGTAAACATCGGTATAAACTGTCGGTTCCCAAACCTAAACCGCCAGTTTAGGTTTGGGACCCATGTCTACTCAGCAACATCCCTAACATGCGGAACATCTACAACATCGGTATAAACCGTTAGATAACATTCTAGATATCAGAAAGACAGTAGACACAAACACACATAAGGTAATGTAAACATATAACAGGCTCGCACTCAATTGGTTATTATCTTTTATAAAGTTATCCATTACTAATTCAACCTCTTTGTCACACGAGAATCTCCCGAAACTCGCCTACGCTTCCGTCTACCGACAGGAATAGATCAGTACTATCCATCACCTGTGGGCCTGGGTTGCAAGAGCACCTCCTAGTCTCTTGAAGAACTAGACAAGTGGTCACCGCCCAATTATCATACAATTGGGCCAATTACGGTTATAAAGGTCAACCCTAGTCTAGTTATCCGTTATACAATACTAACAACGCAAACAAGCCAAAACACTCAAACCAATATACGGAACAAAGCTAAGTAAGTCCAGGAAACTTACCTCACTCGAAGGTAACTTGCAGATCAACACTATTACATGTGCAGTTTTATTAATATTTTCCTTTGTAAAACGTAACTTTATGTATGATAAAATTATTAACTTTTTTTCATACAATTTTGGATTTACGCACATTTCTCATCATTGGGATGTGCAGTTGTGTAGGATCCAGAGTTGCATGGGCATGCATGTTGGTCTTCGAGACTTTTTGTCCCGAAGACACCGTCAATTAGCATAGAGAGGTTACATGCATTACGAGCACGGTTGGACCAGATGAGGGCGGAGGACGTGTGTTTTACCCCATATGATGATCAATTGCTTGATTTTGGAGGGGAGTTTGGTGTTTCTCGTTATCGGGGTATTATACGGATATCTGATATAGAGGAGGTGTACATATCGGATCGGTTCTTGCGACAGTTTGGGTACGTACAGATGTTAGCATGAAATATTGTGATATTTTAGGCACGTTTTCTAAGTGCATTTGATTCATATTGATAGTCTTTGATTGAGCATAGATGCATTTATGAGCTAGAGTATCTATAATGTCGATATAGAGATCTACACAAGCTTTATGTCGATATAGAGATCTACACAAGCATTTGTGAGCAAAGATGGAATTGTTGAGCAATGTTCATGGATTGAGGGCATTTCTAGGAGCAAAAGGAGTGCCAACTTGAGGAATGCACGAGGCTAGGGAAGAATCACGTTCTTGCCCTAAACCACGCTCTAAAATACGGCCGTACTACTTTCCACGTTTAGTTCCACGGCCGTGGAACCATGGCCAAGAAAGCGTGGTTCATTCCAACAACTTCTACGGCCGTGGAGAAGATGGTTCAAACCGTATTTATTCTCACGCTCTAAATTACGGCCGTGGAACCTTCCACGACCATGATCTTGGCGATCCTTTTCGCCACACTTTAAGCCACGATCTTTTAAAAGGTTGGACCGGGCCGCTACTTCATCATACACTATAAAAGGACGGACGAAGAGAGATTCCGTCACCTCGCTTTAGACCTCCGCTTACGCCTTTGCTTAGACGCACTTTCGCCCACACCACGGCTTAGAGATCTTGGCGACTTTTGCAAAAGACGTACTTTGCGCTCATCCTTGGAGTTGCCCTAATCTCGCACTTTGGTGGAGATTGTGATTGAGATTTCCGGATTGACGGAAGATCGAAGATTCGGAAGATTGTTCGCAAGAAGATTCCTCTTCTTGTTTAGGTTTGATTTAGAAGACGGATTGACATCCCGTTCTTCCTTCTTATCTAAGATTGTGTTTGTTTGTTCTATTCCGAATCTAGTGACGATATTTGTTCTTGATTGTGACTTTGAGGTTGGTTTGAAGTTTATTGAAAGTTTTCGGAAGTTTTCATCTTTCAATCTTTTAAACCTTGAATTCGATATCAATATGACTATTGTTGGCTAAAAACCCTTAACAATTCTAAGGTGAAGGGTTGATAGTTGTGGCTTAGATGATGATAGATCGATCGTAAACAGATTGGACCCTGAGAGTTAGAGAGAATCGCCGACGAATCCTAAATTACGGCCTGTTCTTGAAGTCCACGGCCGTGGAACCTCAAGAACTAACCGTGATTTCCCTTAAGTTTACGAACCTACTTTTACTTTAATCCAAAGTTAAAGATTTGCTTTAACTTAGTCTTGGCTTGCCTTTTCTAGGTGGTAGTGAAGCCTCAACAACCTCTACCTCGATTGTGAGTGTCACAACCGTAATCGGTTTAGTTAGTCTTGATCCTTGGATTACAAGTTTGGGTATTTGACATTAATTTTCATCTTTAGAACCTTTCTATATTGAAGCCTCAACAACCTGTATAGAGAGTTTCTTGTAGGTGAGTTACATAAGGTTTTTGGAACTTCACCGTACGATTACCTTACATTAGCATACCTTTGCATATCTCAACTCTGTCCTTATATCATTAGTATATCTTGAATCGATTGCCACAGCTGGATACTTGGATCTTTAGGATTGTTGTTTTCCCAATAATTCGAAAAGGTCTTACATTTACTCGCTTGATAATCTACAACTGGATTTAACCCCCCAAATCCCTGTGTTCGATACTCTGGAATTCTTGCTTAACTATATCGATCCGTACACTGCGGGTTCGCTTGCTTGATTCTAGTTTTATAAATTTAAAGCTTATTTGCACGCACGCTAAGTGGCGAACAAGTTTTTGGCGCCGTTGCCGGGGATTTGGTCTAGGCCGAATTCGGTTTTCGGTTGTCAAGCTTGGGAGCTTCTCCCTTGTTATTTGATATCTTTTTGGGTGCATGCGCAGGTCTAGGAACACCGGAGACCTCTTACCTCTTGATCAAGAGCTTGAGAGGACTTTAAGGCAAAAGCGGAAGGAAAAGAAGATGGCTGAAGAACACGAACGTGATCTTCAAGCGGAGTTAGCGAAGAAAGAAGCTCAACTCCAATGGAATGAGAATATTCGCCGGGATGAAATGGATCGTCATCAATCTGAAGTTAACGATCTAAAAGATATGATGTTCCAGATGAGGATAGAAATAAGCGACCTTAAGAATAAGGGGAGCCGGAAATCCTCAAGAAGGGCATCAAGATCAAGAAGAAGAAGTCGTTCATCCGCTGATGATAGTGATTCTTCCATGCCACCGCTAGAGGAAATTGATCCCACGATCAATGTGAATCCTTTCCATCCACGGGGAGCTGCTAATCGTCATGTTCCACCTAGGAATGCGAGGATCGAACGTGTAGATGATGAGCCAAGAACTCTTGGCCAAAGGATGGATCCAACACAACAACCGCGCCGTTTGGGTGTGAACTTCAATGCTGATGATGTGCAAGGGTTTAGCTTCAACCCTCAAGTTATTACTCTTGTTCGCCAAAACCAATTCGGCGGAACAAGCACTGAATCTCCACACCAACACTTGCAAAACTTTGAGTGTATGATGGAGACAATGAGGCCGAAGAACGCTACTACCAACAACTATAAACTAAAGCCTTTCTTCTTCTCTTTGAAGGGGAAAGCGTTGTCTTGGTACCAAGCTCTTCCTAGTGGGAAACTAGACACGTGGAAAGACCTTTCCGCGGAGTTCCTCGCCAAATTCTTTCCGCCATCCAAAACGGCGGAACTTCGAGGTAAGATCAATGCATTTTCCATGAGGTCTAATGAAAGTTTGTTTCAATCATGGGAAAGGTTTCAGGACTTGTTATTGGATTGCCCTCATCATGGCATATCCAAGCTTGCATTGTTGGAGATTTACTATAAGGGGTTGGATGCGGGGACGCAATTCAACCTCCAATCCCTCTCATGTGGAACATTCATGGACATGAGAGAAGATGACGCTTGAGACTTCATTGAGAAGCAAGCAAGAGTCATAGAGAAGTATTCCCACCGAAAAGTGGAGGAAAATCGTGTGGAGCAAGGAGCAAAGCTCACACATGAAGCTCAAAATCAGATTTTCTCCCTCAACAATGAGATCAAATTGTTGAAGGAGACAATCAAGACCAACTTTCCAAAGCAACAAGGAAAGGATGTTGGCTATTTGGGCAACAACAACAACAATGGCGGTGAGAACACAAACCGCAATAACAACAACAACAACCGGAACAACAACCGGAATAATTGGAATGGCAATAACAATAACCGGAACAACAACAATTGGAACAACAATCGGGGTTCGAACAACAACAATTGGCGCTCCAATCAACAAAATTCCGGTAACTCTTATCCTTCCAATTCGAATTCACTAACTCCACCTTCCTCTTCCTCTACTCCTTTGAAAAGCCAGGGGCAAACATCTAATGGAGGAAACACTTCGGGGAAGGAGAAGCCCGATCCCATGTTGGAAACGATTTTGGGAAAGCTTCAAGGTTTGGAGAACCGCATCATTAAGGTTGATGATCAGATTTCTAAGGTTGATAAAGCCCAAAAGATTTTGGAAAACCAAATGTTCAACCATGCGGAGGAAGTTCCTAGGAATCAAGGGAAACTTCCAAGAAAGATGGAGGACAACCCTAAAGGAAGGGTGATGACAATCACAACTAGGAGCGGAGTGACTACCACCGATCCGCAGCCTAAGTTTGTTGAAGTCCCCGTAGAGAAAGACAAAGAGAAGGGGAAGGAGAAGGAAGATGTCTACGTTCCTCCTCCAGCTTACAAACCTCCCCTACCATTCCCTCAATCTAGAGCGAGAGCACGCCTAGATAAACAGTTTGGTAAGTTTATAGAACTCATGAGCAAGCTGCATATTAATATACCCTTTATTGATGCTATTGTAGGTATGCCGGCTTATGGCAAGTTCTTGAAGGAGCTCCTCTCCAACAAGAGGAAGCTAGAAGATTTCGGTGAGGTTAAGATGAGTTCGGATTCTTCGGATCTCATCAAGACCATGAAGGTGAAAATGCCCCCCAAGCTAAAGGATCCGGGGTCGTTTTGCATTCCCATAGGAGTGGGAGATGTCACATATGATGCATTATGTGACTTAGGAGCAAGTGTGAACATCATACCACTTGCATTATGCAGGAAGATCGGTTTAGGCGACCCTAAACCGGTGAAGATGACGTTATACATGGCGAATCGATCCATCACTCGCCCCGTCGGTATTAAAGAGGACGTCCCAGTCAAGCTAGGTAAATTCTTTGTTCCCATTGACTTTGTCGTGCTTGACATTCCTGCAGATAGTCCGGTCCCGATCATACTCGGAAGACCCTTTCTTGCAACTTCCGGCTGCATAGTCGATTGTAAGAATGCTAGACTCGCCTTTGACATAGGAGAAGATAATGTAGAGTTCGTTCTTTCCACTCTAGTGAAGGAGCCAATCTTTGATGAGGATATATTCAATATCCAAGATGAAGAAGGGTTGTCTAGAGAGGAGGTAAGTGCTATTCTCTTCAAAGATCCTTTGCAAAAGGTCATTACTATGAGTCTAACGAATGTAGGGGAAGAAGAGGAGTGCAATGAGGCAATTGAAGCCTTAGAAGCACAAGAAGAGATGGGTGAAGTGGAATTCGAGGAGATCCACGACGAGGCAGAAAACGTGAGAATCCACGGCCATACACTATATTCCACGGCCGTGGATCTCACAACCCAAAGCGTGGCTCACTCCAGGGGGTTACACGGTCGTGGAGGAGACAGAGCAACCGTAACCACCTTCCACGCCCTAAACCATGGCCGTGGAGGACATGGGGAAACCGTAATTTTGGCCGTGGAAGAGGGTGATCGAGACACTTCTTCAACTTCTTTTGATTCTTCTTCTACACCTTCAACACCCTTAGAAACTTCTAAGGAGACATCGGATGCTCCTCAAGGATCATTGGAAGCTCTGAAAGCAATGGAACTCAAACATCTAAGGTACGATTTTCTAGGACCTAACTCTACTTATCTAGTTATTGTTAGTTCCGATCTAACCATAGATGAACATAGTAAACTTATGGTTGTCCTTAGGAAATTATAGGAAAGCTCTAGGTTATACTATATAAGACTTAGTAGGAATCAAACCCTCCCTATGCATGCATAAGATATTAATGGAGGAAGACTTTAGGACTTCAAGACAACCTCAAAGGCGTTTGAATCCGACCATGAAGGAGGTTGTCAAGAAGGAAATTCTTAAACTTCTTGATGCAGGTATCATCTATCCTATCTCCGATAGTAAGTGGGTGAGTCCAGTTCAAGTAGTTCCGAAGAAGGGAGGAATGACAGTCATCACCAACAAGAGCAACGAACTCATTCCTACCCGAACCATAACGGGATGGCGGATGTGCATTGACTACCGCAAGCTTAACAACGCGACGAGGAAGGATCACTTCCCACTACCCTTCATCGATCAAATGCTTGAAAGGTTAGCACAACATTCGCACTTTTGCTATCTTGACGGTTATAGTGGCTTCTTTCAGATTCCGATACACCCGGACGATCAGGAGAAGACTACATTCACGTGTCCATGGGGTACGTTCGCTTATAGGAGAATGCCGTTCGGGCTTTGCAACGCCCCAGCCACCTTTCAAAGGTGCATGATGGCCATCTTCTCCGAATACATAGAGGAAATCATGGAGGTCTTCATGGACGATTTCTCCGTATACGGTTCCTCTTTTAACGATTGCCTTTCTAACCTTTCTCTTGTTTTACAAAGGTGTGAGGACACTAACCTAGTTCTTAAATGGGAGAATTGTCAATTTATGGTTAAAGAAGGAATTATATTAGGTCACTTAATCTCTAATAGAGGGATAGAAGTAGATAAGGCTAAGATAGAGACCATAGAAAAGCTTCCTCCCCCAACTTCGGTGAAAGGGATAAGAAGTTTTCTAGGACATGCTGGATTCTATAGACGCTTCATTAAAGACTTTTCTAAGATATCAAAACCTCTCACTAATCTATTGATGAAGGATGCGGTTTTTGAGTTTTCGCAGGAATGTTTGGATGCGTTTAACACCATTCGGCAAGCTCTAATTTCAGCACCTATTATCCAACCTCCAGACTTGACTCTTCCCTTTGAGGTTATGTGCGATGCTAGTGACGTAGCTATAGGAGCTGTTCTTGGACAACGGAAAGAAGGGCGAACCCATGCCATATACTATGCTAGCAAGACGCTAGATGAAGCGCAGCTCAATTACGCCACTACCGAAAAAGAGTTTTTAGCCATTGTCTATGCTATTGACAAGTTTCGCTCTTATCTTGTAGGTGCAAAGGTGATTGTCTACACGGATCATGCTGCGATCCGGTACCTCCTTGCGAAGAAAGATGCGAAGCCAAGGCTAATTAGATGGATTCTTCTCCTACAAGAATTCGATCTAGAGATCCGCGACAAGAAAGGTTCAGAAAATTCTGTTGCGGATTATTTGAGTCGCCTAACACATCTAGAGGACGACCATTTACCCATCGATGACTCCTTCCCGGACGAATACCTACACATTATAAAGGAGTGCATCGATGTGATCTCCAAAGGTAACGAACCATGGTTTGCTGATTTTGTTAACTATTTGGTTTGTCAGGAGATACCGCCCGGATTATCCTACGCACAAAGGAAGAAATTCTTTAAGGATGTCCGGGAATATTTTTGGAATGAACCTCTTCTCTTCAAGAGAGGTCCGGATGACATCATTCGGCGATGTGTGCCGGAAGATGAGATGCAAAGTGTCATCCGCCATTGTCATTCACTACCTTGTGGAGGACACGCTAGTTCGAACAAGACTAGTGCAAAGGTATTGCAATCTGGATTCTTTTGGCCTACATTATTTAGAGATGTGCAATCCTTTGTTTCTTGCTGCGATGCTTGTCAAAGAACAGGTAATATCTCTAGGAGGAATGAGATGCCCCTCAACAACATCCAAGAGGTGGAGATTTTCAATGTTTGGGGAGTAGATTTTATGGGACCATTCCCATCCTCTTGTGGAAACCAATACATACTATTGGTGGTAGATTACGTTTCTAGATGGGTGGAAGCAATTGCCTCTCCCACCAATGATGCCATGGTAGTGGTTAAGTTCTTCAACAAGACCATCTTCCCGCGATTTGGGACGCCAAGGACTATCATTAGTGATGGAGGTTCTCACTTCATTGCCCGGCGCTTTGAAGCTCTTCTAGCTAAGTATGGGGTTACTCACAAGATTGCTACCCCTTATCATCCACAAACTAGTGGATAAGTTGAGATCTCAAATAGGGAGATCAAAGGAATCCTAGAGAAGACGGTTTCAAGGACTAGGAAGGATTGGTCTTTGAAGTTTGACGATGCATTGTGGGCGTACCGGACTGCGTACAAGACTCCCATAGGAACCACACCATACAACCTTGTGTATGGGAAGTCTTGTCACTTGCCGGTAGAGTTGGAACACAAGGCGTTTTGGGCTATCAAGTGGTTAAATTTCAGCATGAAGGAAGCGGGAGAGAAGCGTCTCCTAGACTTTAATGAGCTGGACGAACTCCGTTTGAACGCTTATGAAAACGCCAAGATCTATAAGGAGAGAGCAAAGCGTTGGCATGATAAGCATATCATTCCAAAGGACTTCAAAGAAGGAGATCAAGTTCTCCTCTTCAATTCAAGGCTTCGTCTCTTTCCAGGTAAGCTCAAATCTCGTTGGACCGGACCTTTTCTAATTAAGCGTATTTTCCCCCATGGTGCAGTTGAAGTATGGGGTGAAGCGGGCGGAAGTTTTAAGGTGAACGGCCAACGACTCAAGAAGTACACGCCGGAACTCCAAGCTGAAGAGTTCGCGCCTACCGCACTCGAATAAGTGCGAGATTGGTCTAGCTACGGACCTTAAACAAAGCGCTTCTTGGGAGGCAACCCAAGGTATTGCATTTTTTTTATTTTCGATTCATAGTTTAGCTTAGTTTAGACGTTTTTGCTTTATTTTGCCTTCGATTCCTTCCGGTATGTTCGTGTTTTTGGATGTAGGAACGATGGAAAAGGAAAAGGTGTTCGCTCCAAACGGTGTGTGCAAGCTTTAAATTTATAACCCTAGAGTTAAGCTTAAAACAAGGATGCAAACCCGCAGTGTA
Organism: Fagopyrum homotropicum; assembly: GCA_033239125.1. NCBI lineage: Eukaryota > Viridiplantae > Streptophyta > Magnoliopsida > Caryophyllales > Polygonaceae > Fagopyrum > Fagopyrum homotropicum. The sequence goes on along the minus strand of BSWB01000006.1, from coordinate 105,783,490 downwards.
CGGGTCAATCGTAGTAAAAAGCAAGAAAATTCCAGGGGTCGATCACAGGGACTCGGTGAAACAAAGTCAATAACGGTAAGCTTCGTGAATACTAACCACAAGAGCAATTAACACAATCAAAGATGAATAAGAAGTCAATAAAGCAAACATGCAATTCTAGGGATTAAAGCGTCCAGTTGTGGTTCCAACTCAAGATCTAAAGATAAGCGGACAAAGCTGAGATTTTTGCAAGGGGAAGGTGTTACTAAAGTGGAATAGATCACCGGGTAAGTCTCACTACTCACTAATCCTAAACCGTAACTCCTATTACCGAGTAAGTCTCAAGGAATCAAGATAAAGAACTATAACCTCAAACTAACACACCATCTAAGGGAATAGAATCAACCTTTACCGGGTAAGTCTCAGGCTAACTCACAAAGATGGGATGGAAGCACACTCAAACCCCAATAAAGGATAAACCTTTATTACCTACACTTATGATCGTTGGTATACAAACTAAGGAATTACCGGGTAAGTCTCATCCTAAGCTTGCATTGGACCAGAAAGGTGTAATAAGAATAGGATTTGGCAAACTCTAACACTTAACTCTCAGTTATGGATCAGATAAGTCACCTCGGTCAGAAGGATTCCACCTCGGCCGAGATGTTCATCGACTGAGCGAGATGCTTAGGGTTAAGGATAAAGACTCGAACTTTCAGGATCCTACTGGAATCTAAGATTATTCTATCATTGTTTTTCCCACAACCTTCAGCCAATCACCCTAGAATCACACAAGGAAATTAGCCACTCATCATCATCATGAAAGTATTAAAGTATATGGGAAGAACGTGAATATTTAAACAAGAAGAATTTAATGAAAAGACTTCAATAACTGAATCAAATATCACAACAAAAGCGTTCCTTGGATGGCAATCCAACAAGACAAGACAACAAGTGAGGGAACTGAAGACAATCTTACAAAACCCTCCAAAAAGCTATAAAAGCTATAGACTTCAATCTTCCTTCAACCTTCAAAAAGGTTCTTCGAATTTCTCCCAACTGGAGTAGGCTGCTGCTGCTGCGTGCTATAAACCCTGATCGACGGTATAGCGTGATCCGAAGATAAGCGGATGATCGGTGTAAGCGGCCTTTCGGATTTGTGGAAATCCAACCCTTTTTATAGGAAAATAACCCTCCAAAGATAATAAATCTTAGAAAGATATTTTCCCATAAATATAGGTAAAATATATGATTCTGCATATCTCCTTCCTTCCAGGAGCCAAGCCCAAAAGTATAAGATCACTTTCCAATTTTAAAAGATCTTATCCATGAATAAAATATTCTCGCCGCGTCCTAGGTGTTCGCCTCGGTCGAGTCGGCATCTCTGGATCACCTCGGTCGAGATGAATCTCTGGTCAACCGAGGTGAGTCACAACTGAATGTGAAATCTCTCAAAACTAGTCCAAAGCAAATCTTTAATCCATGGCTATGCTCCCTGGATGTAGCTCCAAATGACTTATTACTCCTTTTGCTCCTTTTTGATGCGAAACGTGCCATTTTACCTACGATTACAACAAAACTAGGTGTAGACCTCGATTCTCGCAAAGGTAGATGAAATGGTAGTAAAATCACATAAAATACATACAAACATGCAGATTATGAAAGATAAAACGTCCAAACAAACCTCAAAATATAGACTATAATTCATGCTATCAAAAGGGAAGAATAATGTTGAAGAAAAGTGACGAAACTTGGACTTTGGAGCATTACAGAGAGTTCCACGGCCTAAACCACGGTCGTGACAGCTACAGTGACCGTAATTTCCAAAAGCCTTTGAAAAATCACCAAAACCACGGTTCCGTACATTTCCACGGCCGTGGAAACCCCCGACAGACCGTGATTTTCAAAATTTTTCCTGTCACTATATAAACCACATTCTTCACCAAAACACTCCACAAATACCTAATTCCACGACCCAAAACGCCGAATCCACGCCCTTCCTTCCAAATCTTCGTTCCTTAATCGTTTTCAACGATTCTTCTTCCCAAATTGAAGCAAATTCAACCACCAACAAGATCCAAGCAACAAATCGAGCGGCAAATCACCACGGAACGCACAATTCGGATTTTAAAATCCGAAACCTAGGTTTTTTTCCCTCTTCTTGATCTTTGTCGATTTGGTTCGTTTTGCTAGAAATTTTAGGAAGAACTGATTGAAATTGGAAGGAACTAGACTAGGGCTGCCTGATTACTGCGTTTGAGTGTTGATTTCTGAGATTTGCGAAAAAACCAGACGAACCACGGTCGCTGCTAGTTCCACGGCCGTGGAATCCTCAAGAACAGCCCGTAATTTTGAACAGTGATGGACTTCGTGAGGAGAGTTTCTGGGAGAATAAAGGAGAAGAAGAATGACCAAAACAAGAAGAGGAAGGGTAATCCCTCTTCTTCTTCATCATCTAGGGCACCACCACCCTCTTCCCCTTCACCTCCATCATCACCTTCATCACCCTCACCTCCTAACCCTAGAGTACCGACCATTCATGAGGATCACCTTGATGCATTCGAGAGGATCCATGAGAGACCTGTGATTGGACCTAGGTACCTACTGTTAGAGGATCTAGCTCCTCTTAACAGTGTAGATGACCTTACTTGGCTCTTGGATAGAGCCGGACTAGTTGTCTTCTCGGCTATCCGAGAAGACGCCTATGAGGAGATTACGAGGGAGGTTGTGACGTCTTTCGAGCACAGTCATGTGGATAGGACCGTTTCTTTCCGTCTTATGGAAAGAAACTATGATTTTACCATCCGTGAGTTCGGGACCTTCTTTGGGTTCCATGAGACCTTTAACGGTCATTTTCCTAGTGGCATTTACGCCAAAGACTTTTGGGAGGAGGTCGCCATGATATACGCCAGCGAGGACCGTTGGAAACCTGCTGATACCAAGGCCAAGTTGATGTATCACTTGGCCTTGAAGATTGCTCACCGTGTTCTTTCGGAGTGTCTCTTCCCTAGGACGGAGACGCGCCAAAAGATCAAGACGGATGAGCTATTTCTGCTGTATTCTATGCTGTACGGACGCCGAGCTGACTGTGCCACCCTCTTAGCTGCTACTATGAGCAAGCTTAAGAACAAGAGGAAGGGCAACATTGGATATGGTTGGATAGTTATCCACCTTGCTAGGAGTTTGGGAGTTGATTTCTCTGCCTGTACCCGCATACCAGCCGTACCTTTAGGACTTCATGCCTTCATGACTAGAGGTCTCATCTTCCCCACACATAGAGGTCCGTCTTATGCGGCCATGCCTTGGGAGAGCAGGACGGGTAGGGGTATTGAGTGGCTACAAGAGTACTCCATTATGGTTGGACGCCATAATTGGAAGGAGACGTTCGCTGCTATGCATGCGAACAGGATTGCAGCTCCTCCGTATGTTCCACCACCGCCCGTAGTTGAGGAGGAGGAGATGAGAGATCAGTTTGAGGGTGGAGGAGGAGCCGAGCAGGAGTTTGGCACGTTTCCGGATCAGCCGGATGCGGCCCCCGATGTGCTTAGACGTTCTCCACGTCCCGCCAGAGCTTCAGGCTCGTCTTCTCGCCGTGCCAGCGTGAGTGAGAGACCCACTTGGGCAGAGACACCTCCTGCATGGTATGGAGCTCCACCTCCATGGGCTGCACAGACACCATCTGCACCACCACCAGCACCAGCACCATCCGACGCTCCAGAGTGGTACAGTCATGCTCCGGGATGGTATGAGCAGATGCCGGATTGGGCTACTGGTCTTTCGGAGAGAGTAGGAGCATTGGAGATCCGAGCCGATGCTAGAGATGGACGCTTGGACGACCTCGATCACATGATGAGAGATGTCTACCGCCAGCAGTTTGGGCGGTTTTATGATCCTAGCTTCTCTCCATTCCCGCCTCCACCTCCACCGCAGTGATGATGATGCTGACCGATTGCTTTAGCCGCTCCACTGCCATTTTGTGAGTTTTTTTTTTTTTCTTTCTTTTCTTTCTTTTATTTTGAACATTAGGGACAATGTTCGTCCCAAGTATGGGGTGGGGTGTGACTAAAAGTTGTAATAACTCTTACTCACTATGTTTGCTTCTATCGAGACTATCATTGCATGTTCATTACATTGTTGCACGTTTCATTATTGCATTGCATGAAAAAGAGTTTGAAAAACCCATAAAAATTGAAAAATTTTGAAAAATTTTGTGCTTCTATGGAATTGAGATGATTTCTATGATAATCGCTACTTGTGAATTGAGTTTGATGACAATTGCATGCTTAAACGAATAGTGGATTGAAAAGAAATTGAATGAGTTGATTATGCCTATTTTGCAAGTTTCATAATGTGATGAATGTTACTTAAATCATGTTGAGAAATTGATGTTGAAATCACACTATAAGTTCTTATGCTTCTTGTTGAGATGATTAAGGCAATTCGATTCTTTCTTTCTTCTTTCTTTGATCATTTAGCTCCTCATTGAATTATTGACCTCCTTTACCTATCCGGGAATTTGGAGAAGTGAATGAAAAAGGCATGTTTGATGTGGGAGGGCCATGAGAGCAATTATTTGCAATCAAAAGAATAGAAAGAAATTATAGGTTTGGGGAAGTCAATCATGACGATGAGTAACTCGGCACCATTCACATAGTCGGGTGTTTGTGTCTTGCCAAAGTCGGATTGAGCGATATTTCTAGCGGATTATGGTATGTGCGCTAAGGGTTTGAGGCATCTCATTAAAATTGAGAAACGCCAATCTCCTAGGCTTCGGTTTTTGTGCACCTCTATCCATAACTCCAAAAGTAAAGTCGAAAAATGAAAGGAAGAGAGCAAAGCTCTAAGTTGAAAGTGCTGCGGAAACCGCAAGAGAAGAAGAAAAGAGTAGTTGTCCACTTTTCCGGATTCATGCACCACAATCCTTAAAGTTTCCTTCCCTTTCCACATTCTAGACCTTTTTCTTTGGAAGTCCTTAAGATCAAAAGAATGTTATATGACTTGGTGATCTAAATTGAAGTTTCTTATGATTGATTTTGATAATGTTTAAGGGTTATGATGTTTGTATGGAAGTTTGATTGATTCATGAGCTTTCTTTACTCTTTACTCTTTGATTAAGTGTATGAAAGTCCTATAAACGATTGAAGCAAGATTTGAGAATGATCTATTGTTTAGAAGTATTGCTTTGAGAAAGTACACATATTTCATCCTAACTCTTGTTTTAAAGCTTTTGAAAGACCTTGCTTAGGGACAAGCAAGTGTTAAGTATGGGGTTATTTGTTAGCATGAAATATTGTGATATTTTAGGCACGTTTTCTAAGTGCATTTGATTCATATTGATAGTCTTTGATTGAGCATAGATGCATTTGTGAGCTAGTTTATCTATAATGTCGATATAGAGATCTACACAAGCTTTATGTTGATTATAGGTGATTGAGAGCTATTTCCGAGCGGAATCGAGCAAAGATGGAATTGTTGAGCAATGTTCATGGATTGAGGGCATTTCTAGGAGCAAAAGGAGTGCCAACTTGAGAAATGCACGAGGCTAGGGAATAATCACGTTCTTGCCCTAAACCACGCTCTAAAATACAGCCGTACTACTTTCCACGTTTAGTTCCACGGCCGTGGAACCATGGCCAAGAAAGCGTGGTTCATTCCAACAACTTCTACGGCCGTGGAGAAGATGGTTCAAACTGTATTTATTCTCACGCTCTAAATTACGGCCGTGGAACCTTCCACGACCGTGATCTTGGCGATCCTTTTCGCCACACTTTAAGCCACAATCTTTTAAAAGGTTGGGCCGGGCCGCTACTTCATCATACACTATAAAAGGACGGACGAAGAGAGATTCCGTCACCTCGCTTTAGACCTCCGCTTACGCCTTTGCTTAGACGCACTTTTGCCCACACCGCGGCTTAGAGATCTTGGCGACTTTTGCAAAAGACGTACTTTGCGCTCATCCTTGGAGTTGCCCTAATCTCGCACTTTGGTGGAGATTGTGATTGAGATTTCCGGATTGACGGAAGATCGAAGATTCGGAAGATTGTTCGCAAGAAGATTCCTCTTCTTGTTTAGGTTTGATTTAGAAGACGGATTGACATCCCGTTCTTCCTTCTTATCTAAGATTGTGTTTGTTTGTTCTATTCCGAATCTAGTGACGATATTTGTTCTTGATTGTGACTTTGAGGTTGGTTTGAAGTTTATTGAAAGTTTTCGGAAGTTTTCATCTTTCAATCTTTTAAACCTTGAATTCGATATCAATATGACTATTGTTGACTAAAAACCCTTAACAATTCTAAGGTGAAGGGTTGATAGTTGTGGCTTAGATGATGATAGATCGATCGTAAACAGATTGGACCCTGAGAGTTAGAGAGAATCGCCGACGAACCCTAAATTACGGCCTGTTCTTGAAGTCCACGGCCGTGGAACCTCAAGAACTAACCGTGATTTCCCTTAAGTTTACGAACCTGCTTTTACTTTAATCCAAAGTTAAAGATTTGCTTTAACTTAGTCTTGGCTTGCCTTTTCTAGGTGGTAGTGAAGCCTCAACAACCTCTACCTCGATTGTGAGTGTCACAACCGTAATCGGTTTAGTTAGTCTTGATCCTTGGATTACAAGTTTGGGTATTTGACATTAATTTTCATCTTTAGAACCTTTCTATATTGAAGCCTCAACAACCTGTATAGAGAGTTTCTTGTAGGTGAGTTACATAAGGTTTTTGGAACTTCACCGTACGATTACCTTACATTAGCATACCTTTGCATATCTCAACTCTGTCCTTATATCATTAGTATATCTTGAATCGATTGCCACAGCTGGATACTTGGATCTTTAGGATTGTTGTTTTCCCAATAATTCGAAAAGCTCTTACATTTACTCGCTTGATAATCTACAACTGGATTTAACCCCCCAAATCCCTGTGTTCGATACTCTGGAATTCTTGCTTAACTATATCGATCCGTACACTGCGGGTTCGCTTGCTTGATTCTAGTTTTATAAATTTAAAGCTTATTTGCACGCACGCTAAGTGGCGAACAACAGACCGTGCCCCTACCCCGGATTCCACCCATCCATGAGGTACGTCCGGAAAATGGATGTGGTTTTAGGCTTTCATATACCCCCACATATGATCGTTTGGGCACCCGCCACCTGGAGGAGACCTGATTCTCATTGGCTGAGTTGATACCAACGACGTCTCCGTGTCTCTTCGAGGATGTATACATGCCTTGGTATACTGCTCATTGTCATCCCTACATCTTGGCGACGTCCATTGCACTCCTGTTACCTGTAGACCGTCCCCACCTATTCCCGTTCCATATGCTAGAGTACGTTTGTTTTTATTCCTTAACTTACCTTTTATGTATTTTTCAATTTATTTTTTGTATTGCAGCGTCTTCACATTCTTATTGGTCGTCTACGAGATATGCAGCCTCGTGGTCTACCGTATTTAGCCGATGACGTAGATTTCATGATAAAGGAGGCAGTTGGGCGTAGTCCACATGTGGCTCCATCTCAAGTTCGGGCTTCACAACATGGGTGATGACATTTGTAGTTGTAGTTTGTTGTTTTTATGTTTTGTTTTGTGTTTATCAAACTTGAGTTTTATTTTGTGAATTCTCCACTTGCTTTTATTTTATGAATTCTCCATTTAAGTTTTATTTTTCTTTTGGACACGGGGACTTTCTCGTCCAATGAACGTTTAGAAGGACTTGGTCAAACAAACTGAAGACGATACACTGCAAAGATTAACAAGTAACATTACGTTAAAATCATGGATGCTAACTAAAACGCTAATGAAAAAAATAACTACCTTTGAATACAATGTTCTTCTCAAATTAAACTCCATACGCATATCCTTCCGTATTACCAAGTAATCTTCATGTGAGAATCCCAAAACCACGGAAATTGCTCTATATCCACAGTGGCCGTCTCCTCGTACATCTCTTGCTCTCGATACATATGGCTCCATGAACTCTGAGAATTTTCCTTTCCAACAAAATTCAGCATCCACAATTTGTTTTCCTTTACGACATGCCCTACTATAAAAAAAATGTGTTAATGAGTCTAAATTTATCTATTAACATCGTAAATTCATCGATTAACATTATGGTTTAAATCCTACCTACACATAAGATTATAGTTTTTTTAAATAAATTTTAACTCAATTAATATACAACACTTCATATCAAATATGTATTTTAAAGTCTTAAACCAATATTAATATAAATATAACCTATATATAAGCTTAAATTATTGTGATAAACTTTGCTTCAAGTTCTTTTTATCTAACCAAACATCCTTGGTCAAATTCACTAATTATACCTTTTACGAATATTAACCTATTAAGTAAACTCATAGCAAACACATTCAGTAAATGTACCCCGAATAATTTTAATAAGTCAATTAGAGTCTAAAAATTAGTGGGGTCTACAAAACAAAGGGTCGTAAAAAAAAGCCTATTTTATCAAATTCTTTCACCAATCCTTTTATAGCAAATTTGTATTTGTAATCGATATTTATAATTAAAGTTTTTATTAAAATTTTAAGTATAAATTTTATAACCTTTCGATCTTAACTTTTCAAATTATCCCTAAATACTTTATAATTTATAAAATAAAATATATTAGAAGCTCAACCCTTTAAAGAAAATAAAGCCTAATTAGTAATGGATTTTTGTTAAAAAAATTATAAAAATATATGTTATGGGATTTATCAATAAATTATTTATTTACTTTTTTTAGAATTACTTGTGCGTATTAAGGTTCTATACTCCTAGTTTTATGTATAAACTAGTTGCGACGCGCGTGCGTAGCACGCGCCTCGTGAATTGACATCGATGGTTAGATTTGGAACCGAGTACTTAATAGTAAAACACTATTATAACCGCGTGTAAAATAAAATACATAAGAAAGCATTCTCAGTCGGTCAACAAACGGACAAATAATTCTCATTTCGAATAATGCTGAACGAAACAGAATAAAGAGCCTTGTAGAAATCCTCCAAATTTGTGTTCTCGCAGACTCCAAGAAGAGTTGCTGTCATCAACCAAGTTTCCCGTTTGTTTTAGTAAGCAAACTTTGGAACTCATTAAATACCTGAAATTTGAAACATAAACAGAATTGTAAGATATGCTAAAATGTTGCTAAATGTACCATACTTGAAAAAGGAGTGGTTTTGGTTTTGTTATTAGTTTTAGATAAACTAAAGTTTTATGAGGATAGATTCTAGTACCCAAATTAGCTGGAATATTATTATAAAACCGCATATCTTGATCGAACACACAAAATCGCCCAAGCAATAGGATCATAAATCAGATTCAAATGCTTATGTGAATGGCTAACCTGAGAGACCAGATTCATTTGAGACGGTGCTGATTCATCCCCACATTAACGGAAATCACTGTAAAAAAGGAGGGAAAACTAAGGCATAGTAGAAGCAAAATGAACATTTTCATAAACTTAGTAAGTAAATGACATGAATAAGATACCATCATATTCACTCTCGATATCAGTATCATAGTCATCTCACTGAAATCATGCACCCGAGGCTTCATGTTCAGCCATTTTTTCATCACCAATGATGGCCAGAAGACCTATAAAAAAAAAGAAAAAAGACAGTTAGAAGATTAGATTAAGCATACAAAAGAAAGATGCAATATTACCAAGTGTACAAGCTGCCTCAAACTAAAAATCAAATTGACTCAATGACATGAACAAATATTAAGTGGAATGTTGGAAGATGAAGGAGGAATTCATTTATACAATGACAACACATAGTCAAACAAATTGAATTTGACCCACATACTGGAAGAAAATAAAGAGACAGTTGAATTGATTTCTAATTGCCGAGAAAGCTTTGATTTGTCATTTACTTTTATGCACAAAAAAATGATGATAAGAGCAAAACCATACCAAAAAGTTTAAGAGACAACAAAGAGAAAATTTAAAAATAAATCTTGAGAATCAATACCAACCGATGATATCAATAGTTCACATATACTTTCAAGTGAGACAAATGGAAAACAGATGTTGTTTATGTACCTTTAAACGTGTGAACCAGATCAACACCATCAATAACAGGAATACGTGAATCAGTAGATGTTATAAGCACCTCTAAAGAAGTTCTAGGTACAAACTACATAAAATCAAAGCAATAAAATAACTACACAATCAATACAATTGCACTCATGCATTAGATGGGAGTGACTGTAATGACCTTTATTAATACCTGAAATAGAAGAATAATGACAGCTAACAAAATTCACTCATCATTGAGCTTCCATAATAAAAGGCTACATAAGACTATTTGATATGTTCCTGCAAATATTCGCCCATAAAGCAGAGGATGAACAATGAGAATGATGGTCATCAAAAGTTCATTTCACTTCTAATCATGCATCGAATCAAAAGCCAAAGTAAACTCCCATTTGTAGTCCCTTTTAGCAAATACAAGGATCCCATTTGTAGTCCCTTTTAGCAAATACAAGGAGGTAAGATCAGAATGTACAACTTAACCTGAACATTCAACACAAATTTTCTACATGCACAATAAACTTAAGAACAACAAACATCGCACAACAACAGAAATAAAGAAGGGTCAGAGAGATTTAAACCTTCCAAAGAATGGGATTTTCCGAGGCTGGATTGCCTCTTGAGTGAATGAACGCAGAGTAAAATTGAAGCTATCGAGATTATAAGAGTTTGGAGTCCAATTGGTTTCAAACTGTGTAGAAGAAACATGAGTAGAATCAGATGTCATGTTAGGGTTGATATGCTATCTTCAAACATAACTGATATTTCCTTTTACGGTGGATATATAACAACACAAGGGTAAAGTCACAAGGAAAAATAACAACTCGTGGATCTAAGATCGTCAGCTTACCTTCTCCAAGGCTTTCCGAGGTGCTTCTCTTTCCCTTTCAGCTGTTTTCTGCGTTCAGACTCTTTCCTATTTTAGAGGCTTTGATTTGAGCTTCGATCTTCAGCTTTTCTGTGTAGATATAGTAAGGGTTTTCAAAGCAATGTCAAATTTATCAATTATACATTTTCAAGTAACACTTATCAACCTTTTTCATGTTCTTCGCCATTTTTGGAGCATGATAAAGAGTTGATCATCAGGAAATAGGAATTAACTGAATTTCATTTACCTGCTTGTTGCCTCCTTTCCAGTCGTTGTTTCTCTAGATCCATTTTTACTGAATCAACTCTATCACCCTACATGTACAAATTTCGCTACATAAATATTTAACAAAAGGCCTCAAGTTTTGTATTACCTAATACAAGCTCGCCACCAACAAATCAACACACTTGTTAATTGTAAAATAAAATGAGCGAAGCCCAAAGCTATAAACATGCTAGATGTGATTATAAATCATCAACACTGAACATTGAACATCAAAGATTCAGCATCAGTATGCTACCTCTGGAGAAAATTATACAACTAATATAATTTAAAGCAGCTCATGGAACAAGGTAGAGTACGTAAGCTAACCCAAATAAATAAGTAATCAAGAAAATTAGTTACCTGATACAAAATCTAGAGCCAATAAGACATAATCTGAAACAACAGCAATCTATGGGAAATAAAATATCATCAAATAAGGTTACCAGATGATGAATAACTGTAAAATAAATCTGAAGTACATTATCATCAGCATGAGCAAAATAAATCAGTCAATGATGTACACAATGATGTGAGAAATAATCAATCACCACAACAACTTGGAATCCTATGTTAAAGGGCCTAATCGGTCAAGGTCATAAAAAATCAGACCCAAAAATTGCAACCAAACAACACTCCTTCGACACACGAGATAATTACTCACCTTAAGAAAGCGGGATTCGCTAAATTAGGAAGTGTTACAAGCGTCATAATTAGGAGTCACTAAATCTTCAACTGTGAAAGCAAAAGAGTAAAGCTTGCAAGGCTTCAAAAGTTACGATACTGTAGATGGTAGGAACAATTGCTCCACGCTTGGGCTTCACAGCAGGCATAACTTAATACTTGGGTGCCAAATCCTGAGCCCGGAAGGTCCATTGAAAGGAAATTTATGGCCAAAATTTATAGAAACAAGCAACCGAGGAATCTAGGGTTAAGAGGGAGCCGGCGGTTGTGGATGAGAAGAAGCGGAAGATGATGGAGTCTTGTGGCATCCAAAACGGAAAATCCGAGTATTCATTTGAGATCTAATCTCCGCTCTCCTGCACAAAAGCAAATCTGAATATTTAGAAGAATAAGGAAATAGAGAGCTCAAACATCGATTAATAAGACCCTGAACTCACCAGGAAATCGCAGTAGCTAGGAAACCCTAAAATCAACGTTCTTTACCGATTTGGAACTGAGAAGACGTTCAGGCGAGAGAAACGTCGCGGCGATGCTTCTTCTCCGAAATCGATGGAGCCAAGTGGTGCATGACCGCTTGTCCGGTTCTTCTCCTTCTCCGAATTAGATGACTCCATGAGTGACCGCTTCGTCGGTTGTTCTTCTTCTGCAAATTCGCTGGAGCCATGCTTGGGGTACAAAGAGAATAAAAACCCTAAAATTGAAATTAAGATAAACCCGTCGATTTCATATTCATGGAGCATGAGACGGTCGTCACTGTTCACAGTGATGAGTCATGAAACAGGAAAGGAAGGAGGCAACACGTATATAATGAAAACGAAGCAAAAGCTGAGAAAAAAGGAAAATGATAAACAGGGGTATAATTGGAATTGAACTATTCATTTGGGCAACTCCCATCTTTAATATAGTAAAGATATGTTGGAGATGAAGTTACTCACTTGGTCGTGCTAATTACATCAACCTTAATTACTTCATGGTTATCTTATTGCTCGTGCATCATAATTATAAGTAGGGCTTTTTCTCTTGGTGCCCTCAAGTAGGTGTGAGTACAAATTCCGGTTAATCTCATTCCGTCCCGGTCTCGTCCCGATCCCGGCAGGACTTGAAAAAAATAATGTGTATTTCGTCTCGTGAAAGATTTGCGGGACGGAACGCGGTACGGAGACTTTTCACCCGGTTAATCTCGTCCCGTCACATCCCGTCCCGTATATATATAAATAATATTTTGTATTTTTAAAAATATTATGTACACATGAATAATATCTACAAATTATAATTTTATATTGATAAAAGTTATAAAACACTAAAACAATAGTAAACTATAGCAATATATCTATTATATACCTTTAAAATAGAAAGAATAATGTAAATATATGACTAATTGTCTTATAAAATACTAACATTGTAATATATTATATTGGTAATTCGATATCAAGATTTTTGTTATCATTTGTGTCTTTAAACATGAGAGAATACAAGTACAAATGTTGAATAAAGTGAGCAAATAATCTTGCGGGATTAGGCCCGTCCCGTCTCGTGCCACATGGGCCAGGCCCGCGCTGGACGAAGAAAAAATATTGTTAATCCCGTCCCGTCCCGCTTAAAATATGCGGGACGATCCCAATCCCGTCCCGTCCGGTCCCATGCCCACCCCTACCCTCAAGGTTTGAACTTTTTCCTTTGGTATCTACTAAGTTTCAAAATTCCTCTTGGTACCTTTATGGTTTTACTTGTTTCCTCTTTATATCCATTCTTAATATATTACATTAAAATTAATAATTAAATAATTAAAAAAATATAAAATTAAAATTAAAACTAATTATGAACTCATTAATTTTTAAACTAATAAATTTATAATAAGATATTTTTTAAATATTTATTAATTAAAAAAGTAAAGTTGATAAATTTTTTTGAACTAAAATAAATCAAAAATAATTTTTTAAAATTTTTTGTAAGAGTCCAGAAATTTAAACATATAGTTTTTTTCTTTGATGTTAATTTTCTATAATTTATTTTAATTTGAAAAGAAAAATATTATTTCTTTATGTGTTAATTTTTTTATTTTTTATAATATACTTTTTCATACTTTTAAAATTAAAAAAAACATAATTTTTTTTTAAACTTTTCGAATTAATATAAATTATATAAAATTTAAATTTAAAAAATAAATAAAATTTTATTATATTTATAATTCTCTAGACTCTTAATAAAATTTCAATAAATTTTTTTAATTTAATTATAATATATATTTAAAATCGAAAGTAAAAATAAAAAATATTTTAATTCAAAAATAAAAAATATTTTAATTTAAAAAAAAAAGTATAAAAATTATTTTTATTATAAATTTATTATTTAAATTTAATGAGGTCATAATTTATTATAAATTTATTTTTCTAATTTTTTTATTATTTTATATTAGATTTTAATATAATATATTTTAAGATATTTTTATATAATATATATTAAGTTTTTTATGATTATAATAAATATTTTACAATTGTACTTAATATTATAATAATTTATACTATATATTTTAATCCCGTCCGGCATTTTGGCACGACTGATTTGAAATGGTATCTTGATCCGATTCAACATGCCTTACTGATAGGGTTTTTCGGTCTAGTCAGACTCATCCGTTCTAACAAATGAACTGCCCATATATGATAAGCTCTACCAATTCCTTGTATACGAACAATTTTTATATACATATAGTAAAAGAAATCATACTCATATGAATTTGATAACTCGTAACATCTTTTTTTAATTATTCTAATTGGTGTTTATATTTACCTAGAATAATATAAAACACACTTCAAAAATTGTTGCTTTTTAAAACTATAATTAGGATATTATATGCCAACATTTTGAGAATATTATTCAATGTCATTCATTATATGAAGTTCTATACTTTAAAACTTTCTATAAAAGAGCTGAACTTCATATAAAACTCACCTAACATTCTATGTCATTCAGTTCCCTAGGACGTGGGACAAAGATTATTAAGACGAAGGAGATGAAATTAAATTTTCATCTATATTTTTTTGTGTTTGGTAAAAGAGTTGAAGAGAACTTGTGGATATGAAATGAATTTATTTTTATTTTTTTCTTCAAATTTTAAGCTTAATTATCCAAGTTTATTGGGATTAAGGAGATGAGATTTATATTTCTTCCATATATTATGTCTCCTCAAATACTCTTTATTTGTGATTTCTATTTTATGGAATTAAATTATACATTTTTTTTTAATTTTATCTATATTTATCTCTTTTATCCCAAATACTCAACTAATTTTATCTATATTGTTCATCAAAATAGTCTATGGCTCCGTTTGGTAAGTGTCCAATTTAAGGGAATTAAGATTATAGAAATTAAAAGGAAGAAATAATTCTTGTAATTTCGTTTGGTGAGGAAACAAAGAAGATCAAAGGGGTTAAATTATGGAGATTAAGAAAATTAGATTATGAGAATTTTGTAATCATGTAAAACTTAGATTATAAGGATTACGAGAATTTTGAGACTAAAAATCTCACTTTTATCTCTTTTATTTTCATCTCTTTCATCTATAAAAAATTTAACACGTATTCATTTCACTTATTTTCATGTTAATCATCTTAAACAATTTCATCTCCTTAATTCGTTATCTAAATAATTCTCTTCGTCATCGTCTTAATATACGTAATCTTACGTTGTCAAATGGGCCATATTCCGTATTCAACTTCATCAGCGTAATTTTAGGTGCCGTCAAGTAAGACAAAGGGGATGATTGGAATTAGGGGAATAGGTTGGGGCTTTCACACCTATGGGCCCCTATGGGTATGTGACAAGGACAAACACCTTTAATCGGTGGGCCACTGGGCCGGCTCCACACAAGCCCATTTCTAAAGCCCATCAAAATCTGCATCTAAATTATCTCAAATCAAATAGATAAACAAAACTTATCTCATAATACTAACAAGAAAAAGGAATTTCGATTTTAGTAGTAAGAAAATCATGATGCATCTTTTTTTTAAAAAAAAAATCCATATACCTGATTTAAAAGTAATTCTGGCTATAACTTTTAATTAGGATAAAGCAGCTGATGCAGACATTTACAATTTATTTATTGATAATAACATGTTTATTGGTTATTTATGAGATGGAGAAAATGGTATAAAATGAAGTCAAAGGTGAATATGGTGCGTTCAAAATCAGTCACGTGAGAGCATGTGGTGTAAGACAGTGTTGAATTAGGACTAAATGATCAGAAAACGAAGCTTAATTAGGGCTACAACAACATTCAAAAGTATACGTAACATGTCAAAATTTAAGTATGCATAGCTGAATGAATAACTTGAATACAACCATAATATCTATTCCTGCAACTTTGGTTAAGATCACGTGGAAGGGTTTGAATATATATATATATATATATATATATATATATATATATATATATATATAGATAGGCTAGTTCCGGTGAGGAGAATCCTTATGGATAGGAATTAGGAGCTATGTGAGTCATTGGATCAAATTTAAATCAATGGCTCACAAACACTCATCATTAATGGCATCTTGTAATTACATAAATCTGAGAAAAAAAAGAGTACAACACTCTCGTTGATCGACCGACTCACAAATCACAACACTTTCACATTCTTCATCCAACAAGCTCTATATTTGGCCGATTTTCAACCAAATCAAAGATGGATTATATAAAAATGATGAAATCAAAGAGAATACAAGACGATTCAAGTATTGTCTCTTCGAAATTTCTATTCTCAAGGTTTAGGTTTTTCATTCTTATAGTTTAGGAATCATTATGATTGATGTTTATTTTTGAAATCAAATTTGTTGAATCTTTTTTTGTTTTGATAGGTTTGATTGAGATCATATATGTATATACATATGTTGAGTTGGTCTAATACTTCCAATTGAAACAATCTATATGCTTTTTTTAGTGTGCACGCCAATTGTTCGACAAAATGTCTAATAGGAAAATAGTCTATAATATTTACATGAACATGAAATAAAAATTATGAACACCGAAAAATAAAAACATGAACAATGACGTATAAAAGTATGAACACCAATGAATAAAAAGTATGAACTTACACTAGTATATTTTTACATTGTTTTACAAATTCAGTGATGTTGGGTACGCAATCATCACCAATCATTATCTCGGGATTGAGGGCGAATGCTCCATGTAATGAAGGTGGAACTATTATACAAGTAACTCCAAATTACTCTACCAATTGGGTTCTAGTTTGTGATGATACATTGAAGCTACATGTTGGTCAACAATTTTTAAGTGTGGAAGAAGTTGAGGACTTCTATAGGAGGCCTCTATTTGTGAATTTGAGATTCGTGTTTCATGTAATCAAAAACCCAACAATGTTGTGTTGAGGAAGTATTTTGGTATGGACAAGGGAAGGTAAAAAAAATGGCAACACATAGTACGGGCAAAAGGAAGACAACTTCCAATCGATGTGGTTGTAATGCAAGAGTTGCGTTTAAGATTATGGAGGGTGAAAAGTATTTTGTGAAGTGGGTTCATGAAGCTCATTAATTTGGATAGTGTTTAATACATTGTTGTCTTTTTTTAGTGTTCAATACATTGATGTCTGTTTTATACATACATAACATATTATGATCATATTTACATGAACAATGATGAATAAAAACATGAACACCGATGAATAAAAACATAAACAATGACGTATAAAAGTATGAACACTAGTGACTTATCTATAACTTTTACACATACATAATATATTATGATCATATTTTCACGTTTTGTGATGAATTTAATTTATTTGTTGTGGTTATATATTGTAAATGAACATCTATGTATTATAAAATAAACACAAAAGAATAAATGAACATGACACTTTGATGAATAAAAATACTATGAACACCGATAAATAAAAACATGAACAATGACATATAAAAGTATGAACACTGATCACCTATCTATGAACGTAGGGGATTTTTCCAAATTTTAAGTCAATTTACAAAAATGCCATTAATGATGAGCGTGTGTGAGCCCTTGATTTAAAACTCATCCAATGACTCACAACCCTCCTGATTCCTATCTACAAGCTCCCTCCTCACTTGAACTAAAATCTATATATATATATATATATATATATATATATATATATATATATATATATATATATATATATATATATATATATATGAGTCTTACACAAATGCTCCTTATGAGGCGTACATATGTACAGCCTCCGCGCTCGCCGTTGGATTTGACGCACTCAATAGTCGTTGTTTCTTCTTATTTCTTACGTTAATAACCGTAAGAAATAATGGACGATCGACCGTCGACCAAGATTACAATGATTTGATGGTAAATGTGCATTGAATTGAGAAACCATACATATTTATGATTTTACGCTGTGGCTCAACAAATGAAAGAAGATGAAAGTCACGTAGAAAAACATGCTTCTTTTAGAGCATATTTGTAATCTATCGATAAACAATCTCAATCAATAAACTTATACCAAATAGTACCTTACAATAGTCCTAAATCTTAAACGTTCATTATTTAATCTATGAACATTAAAGATTCCTACTTCCTATTATACCAGTAAGAGTAAGCATGTCCCCGGATCGCGGGTACGGGTAAGGGTCATGAGATCCTTACCAATCGACCCGCCGGGTCGACCCGGGTAACGGTCAAATTTAAAAAAAAAAAAGTCCCAACAGCTATATAGCCGTTGGGTTAGCCGTTGTAACGGCTAGATTATAAAAAAAAATAAAAAATAAAAAACAATAAATTATAATAAATCTAACCCAAAAACATTTCTATAAATACCTCAAACCCAATTCATCTCACACCAATTCTCATTCATTCATCTATTCACTCTCTCAATCTCTCCATAATTTACAACTCTTACATTCAATTACTCTCCTAATCTCATATTCTCATTCTCTTATTTTGTTATTAATTTTTCATTTTACTATTCTTACTACTACATTCTATTATTCAAAAAAAAAATGTCTAGCCGAGGAAGACGTTCCGTTAGCGGTGCCGGTCCTTCATCCGGCGGAGGTGTTAGCCGAGGACGTCATTCCGTTAGCGGTCCTCCAACCGGTTCGGATTTAAGGCGGGGCTTATTAAGTGAAGATCACGAGATCCTCGAGGAGGAGGATATCAACATGGAATCACCTCCTTTCCCCAACACCCAAGAATCCGAGACCCAATTCCTGGAGGAGCCGCCATTGAACAACACTCAACTAACGGCGGCGGTCTTCCGATTTTGGTTCACAAAAGGTGCTCCCGATGCCAACGGGGTTTACTATGCCAAATGCAATTTTTCTTCGCCACAATACAAGCACAAAAAGGGAGAAGGCTACGGGAACTACAAGAGGCATATTCAGAACAAGCATCCCGAAAAAATGGGATTGGCACGAGGGCAAACACAACTTACCGGGTACGCATCTACCTCTAACCAACCTCCTTCTTTATTTATACATGATCATGCTTCTTCTATGGATGCATTTTCGAAAATGTTAGCCGTAGATTCTTTGGCATTTAGTTTTGCACAAAATGTTGGTTTTAATGATTGGATGCAAAATCATGCTCAACCCGCATATAAACCGATTTCTCGCCAAACCGCTAAAAGAAAAATGATGCATAAATATAAAATTCGTAAAGAAGAATTGATTAAATATTTTATGGAAAACAGTGATATTCAAGTTTCTATTTACAGTGATATTTGGACCGACGATTTTCAAAAAAATTCATATATGGGTATTACTTGTCATTTTGTTGATAAATTTTGGATTTTAAACAAAAGAGTTTTAGCATTACGAGTTTTCAACGAATAACACACCGCCCAAAACATTGCCCGTTTGATTGCAAATGTTTTGGAAGAATATAGATTAGTTTCACGAGTTTTTTCAATCGGTTTTGACAACGCCTCCGCTAACACGGCTTCCATTAGAGATTTAACCAACTATTGTAAGCCGACGATTGGAGGTAAATTTTTTCACATTAGGTGTGTCGCTCATATTTTAAACTTGTGTGTTCAAGAAGGTTTAACATATGTTGGAGATTTAGTAAACCTTTTCGAAAAATTCTTAATGAACTTTGGTCTAAAAAAAGTATACGTACTAAATGGTATGCATATTGTAAACAAAATGACGTTTATCCTAAAAAATTTTCAAAAGATGTTTGTACAAGATGAAACTCTACTTACAAAATGATTTCCGAATCATATGAATATCAAGATCTTTTAAGTGGTTTTGCCGCACAACATATTGACGGTGATTTTGTTTTCGATGAATCTTGGGTTTTAGCAAGAGATGTAATGGAGGTTTTTAAATATTTTTATGATGCTACTAATACTTTTAGTTATGTTTATACACTAACTTCAAACATATTTTGTTATGTAGCAATTAATATTGTATTTGCACTTCAACAAGGTCTTTTAATTGATAATATTTCACAAGCTATTCATACAATGCGAACTAAATGGTTAGATTATTATACAACTATTCCCGATGTTTTTCTTGTTGCATTTGTGTTAGATCCTAGACGTAAAATGGATGGTTTAAAACAATTTTTAAAAAGTTATTATGAATTTTTAGAATTACAACAAAATCCCGATTGTCATGTTTCTACCATAAATGCTAGAGTTAGAAAATTATTTGATGAATTATTGGTTTAATATCGTGTTTTCGATCAAGTTCAATCTTCTCAACCCCCTCCTCGTCATTCATCTTCAACTTCATCTAAATTTAAATCAATTGCTAGAGATTTGTTTGGCCCAAAAAGGGCAAAAACCACGAGTTCCCATTCGCAACTCGACGAATATCTAATCATTTCTTTTGAGTTTGCCAATGATGAAGAAGAAGAGGAATTCAACATATTAGAATGGTGGAGCCGACCGGAGAGAATGAGGTTCCCTACCCTCTCAAGGATCGCGGCACAAATTCTCTCCGTCGCCTTAACGGTAGCGGTTGAGCAAACCTTTAGCCGGAGCGGAAAGGTGCTTGATCCGACGAGATCAAACATGTTGCCCGAGACGTTGGAGGCACAAGTTCTACTAGCCGATTGGAGGAAAGCGGAAATGCGAACACAAAAAAACAACCTCTCGGCGGAGGAAGGCGACGAAGATGACGACGAGCGACAACAAACGCCATCGGATGTATCGGCGGGAGAGTCCGACGACTAAGGTAAGGGTCAATCGGGGATATAAACAAATATAAGAGAACTACGTGGGCTTTGATTCTTCCTCCCCGAGAGGATACGTAGGCAACCGGGATTCCGGTTCAAGCCCAATTCTTCCCTTTTTTTTTTTTTTTTTATTTAAGTTCAAGCACAATAACAATTCTCCTCTCTTTATTTTCTTTTTTTTAAGTATAATTCCAATTGTTTTTATTTTATTTTTATTTTTAAGTTGAGGTGGCCAAGCCGCCGGGTCTGACCCGTAACCCGGCGGGTCGCCAACCCAGCGGGTTGGCCATTTATACGGGTACGGGTCACCCTTCCCGGACCCTTGACCCGGTGGGTCCGACCCGTAGACATGCTTAAGTAAGAGTGGTTCTCGCTTGAACCCAATGTATATATTCGTCTCAATGCTAGCTAGTATTATATTAACTCTTGATACGTCAGCTCGAGCCATGTGCGTATTGTACGTGTGACTTGTGTCTCTTATAAGGAGAGATGACGGATCTCACTTGTCTCAATAAAAGACAAGTCTTCTATCATAAAGATTGAGAGAATGATCGAATATGTACATTAATACACCTGGTGTATGGCTAAGATCAAGCTTGCAATGACATTGACCTAAACGACGGAGGAGCTGAGCGCAATTCACGTACGTGTTATATATGTGTATATTAGTTGGCCCGACTGTTGGTATATTTCGCATTCATTATGTCATAATAACATATCATATATTCAAAAAATGGAATGGTGACATCCAATTATTTAAGATTGTAGGTTTCAAAGATGAAGAATTAAGTAGGATGGTCCATAAAATTGTACGTACTTTTCCTACTAGAGTAGATGGTCCATGACCTTCAAACCCTAGCCGCTGAAAAATTCGTCCAAGTCGTATTTTGTCCATGTGAAGTCGTCATGGGCAACTTGTCTATCTGCATGTGATGTACGTACTTTGTGGGCACTGCACTGCATATATGCAGTTTCCAATCCTATCTCTATTTTAAGTTATACTAGGTATTTTAACACTTTACCCAATTTGGGTAGTCGACTTTATATTGTATATCTATGGTTCCTGCTATTCGTACCACCTTAGTCATTCTATATGTACCCATTCTACACCTACGCAATGCGTAGGCGTAATAAGTTTTCCTTAATTTTTCGAACCAAATGTATGTTATGGATTACTACACATACGTTCTACGATTGCGCATGGCGTATGCGTAGTATGACTACGCTTCCGCAAAGCATAGTGGTAACCATTTTCGTTTATTTTTGAACGAAATGAGCTTGTTGTTACGGCTACGCATTGCGTACGCGTAGTCGGGATATGAATAACATGTTTCAGGTGATACGAATAGCAATCTCGAATATCTATGGACTCTAAATATATTTCAAGCTTGCTCATACACTTAACAAGGAAGCATTTCACGTGTTTATCTAAGGGAAATTTAAGTATTTAAATATAAGTTAGCGGTTCATCTATATATTGATTTTAATTAGTTCAACCTTTTATACTAAGACGGTGTTCGGTAGAGCTTTTTGTTGAGGCTTCTGCTTAGTTTTGAAAAATTTGAAAGTTATGCAATGTTAGGTGTGATATTAGATTATTTGAGAGATTAGAGCTTTGTTAGATTATTGAGGGCTTTTTGAAGAATTTCTTTTAATCTCTTCCAAATAGTTTTTTTTATTAGCTTTTCATAATTTTGTTCCAATTTCTCCTCAAAGCTCTTTGCAAGTTTTTATCATTATTTATAACACTATCTTTTTGTAAATTCACAATAAAAATCTACCCATAAATCTCTATGTACCAAACCCTTTTAAACTTTTTCGTTCGATTTTCATATTTATAAAACTACTCAATACTCTACCAAAAAAAATACCCATATTAAAAAAGTACCCATATTAAACTACCTAAAAATATGCTTCACTGAATATGCCCTAAGATTGGTTCAACTTTCACAAGGTGTGATGGTTGTTGAAAATAATAGTTCTTAGGTCAATGAGTGAGATATTTCTCCTTAGGATGAAATTTCACCCAAACTTATTTGTTAAACTTGAGTTTAGGTTAATCAGGGAGTTGTTTCGCCTATAACTTGAGTTTAGGTTCATCAGTGAGTTATTTCGTCTAACTTATTATTGTTTAACACGTTCGTACACACGGTTTCTATCGGACCCGGTGGACTTTACCGAGGTGGTAAACTGGTATTTCCGGGGATGTAACGCAGTAACGGACAAAGATGATGATACACAAAAGGTGACAGATTCCTGTGTGACAGCTTATATAATATGGATCTTCTCAAAACGACAACAATCACACCAGCTAATGGGTTCCGTTTTTCTGTATCCTATTCCAGAACAGATAAATATCCGAGTAGGTATTTCCAGTTTTCATCTGTGTATTGCAACTAGTGATCAATGTTATGGGACAGACGATTCAATTCAAGGCATATGGTGATACAACATAAGCATCTGTCGTTTAATTTATGATACATGCAACAATCCACCATTGGCCCCAAAATGATGACGGAATAATGGAATACCAATTGGCTCTCCTAGAAACTCAAATAAAGTTCAATTCTGAGATCAATTTGATTCTTATCCTGCACGACTCTCAGGTTAAAAAAGGAGCGAGCCGTGGCTCTGTTTGATGAGGAAGACCAGTTCGAGCTCCCAAAGCCCTGCAACCACAAGCTGCCTGCAATCACAGCAGTTTAGGGAAACATCAACTTTTTACTCTCTCATAGCATACATGTTAGTGATGCAGCTCTAGTTAGTTCACTTACTACTTGAGCTGCAAATGCCAGCATTCTCTCAGGAGGCATGCCTACGGATAAAGCTGCAGAGATACCAAAACAGATATCAGATATATAAACACCACATCTTTGTGTTGGAGTATCATTCTTAAGTATTAAACATGCTCCGGAGAAACATGAACAACTCACACACTACACAGCACAGGGAGAAAAAAATCTGTTTCGGCATGTTCTTGTTTATCCTTCTTTTCCCTTGGGGATACAGTTTGATGTGGAAGCAAAATTTAAAGTTATGGACTATTATTTTGCAATTACCATATAGAAGTGCTCCTATAAATGCATCTCCTGCACCAGTTGTATCAACAAGCTCCAAGGGGGGTATCTTCTCAGCTGTCCCCACAAACAATCTTGCACATACAGTTCCGAATCCGTCTGCTCTCAGGTTCATGGCACCCTGGCATATGCAAACTTTAAGTAATCAAAAAATCATGAAATACCTCACTTCACTCACATTGTTTGAGTATGGAAATCCTAGATAACGGACGAGCAAAATTGTTGGAATTTAAGAGATTCCAGCACAAAGGTCACTATTTTAGAAAATGAGAACACACATGTATTAGGAACTCAAATCTTTAATTATTTTCAAATGGAAGTAATTTACTGATGAAACACATGTTGGAATGGTCGAATTCTGATCCACTCTCTGCATTAAAGATTTCAAAACTTCATCAACGTCAATTTCCTCCAACCCTGAAGCTTCTGCCACAAACGAAAGCCATTAAAATCATAAATACTCTACTCTCTGGCTCAAGCAAGGAGCTAGTATGACCAAGTTAGATCAATTTATTAATCATCACTTGAGAAATGAACAGAAGAAAGTACTCACTGTTTGGACTTCTTTCAAGCATAATACAACCATTTTCACCAAGGGTCACTATTGCAAATTTGATCTTTGGCAATCTCAAAAGCAGAGACACTAAAGCCTTTGATGCAGATGATGCTCCCGTCCACGTCTGTGGATTCAAGGGGGGAAATTGTTTATATAAATGACATGATGTTCTCTTAAAGATCGGATGCTTTAGAAATGGAGATTAATATGTGCACAATCCATGTAAATGCTGCTTAATGTCATACACTACTCAAGGGTCAAGATCCTCTCGATTTAGTCTGCATACATAATGGCAGAATGGGAGCCCACTGGTATATATATAGCTTCTCATGCAGTTGATTGCCCAAAAGCACCACTAGTGCACATAATCATGGTAGTGAGCACAATCAGTAACACTATCACTAAGTGATTCTTTTGGAAAGCAAGTATAGTTTATGCAGAAAAATAACTCCCATTAACCCATTCTGAGTTCATAAAATGTCATAATCTTCTACCCAACTATTTGCAAGGAAAAAGCAATTTAGAAGGAGCAAAATTTTGTTCTTCAGAGAGAAGTACCAAGGTTGCAAGGAAAAATTGTCTTACCTGTGGAAATTTAGCTGAGCAAACCACATAGCTAGCAAAATTGAGGAGCTCATCTAATCCCTCTCTCTTTCTCTCAGCATCTACCAGAATAGGTATGTTTCGGCGAGCTGCCTGCACAAGAAGAGAATATTTAATGCTGTTACATGCAATTTGTTCCCTGTGAACTGATGACTGCTAATAAATTTAGGTTTTTAACCAACGAATTTGTTCCGTATACTATGAACCTCGTTAAAGCAACAAGAATCACAATGAAGGGCCAAACAAGACAATTACCTCTTCAGCAACAAGCAAGGCAGTTTCATGAAGCCTTGCATCAAAGTATACCAGATGTACCCCATCCAAGGAGGATTTCAAATTTGACTTGGTAAGTTCATCTGGTCTCATTGGAGGAGATCCTGGAGTGTGAATACAAGTGCGGGTCTTCCTGTCACATTATTTCACGGACCAGGGGTAAGAACAATATATATTGAGTTGCTCTAGGTTGCCATATTTGGTGCACACCTACGACTAAGGAAAGAGGGTGCATTGGACATTCCTCACCCCACAAAGGAGGATATATCACATAACATATCAACTATTGTAAACCAAAAGGCAGAATGATTGTTTTGCCTCTTCAATCTACATAATGCCGATCTTTTCTTGATTGCAAGTCAATACATATTGACAAGGTAAGAAAGAGGCATTAGAGTATTAGTTAGAAAATTAGAATACACCAAAAAAACTCACGTTTCATTATCAACTATGATATAGGTGAATGGTGAGTTGCCCCCATTTGAAACCTGGAGGTAAAAAAAATCTTTAGAGTATAACCAGGATACATACATATTAAAATTCAGCTGAAAATTTATACTCACATAATACTGATAACAAAGCATTGTATAGGGGAATTTATCAACATACTGAAATCCAAGTTTAATATTTTGGTTAACCACAAAAATGACTGTATAAGCAGTGGTATAAATATATTAAGATGATAGATATAGAGCCTCCTAATGTGATTTGGCAATACATAAGTATACCCATGGTGAAAACCTGTAAACAATATCAGAACACAGACTTTTAATTCAAATCAGGTTTGGTACTGATTGATTCAGCAGACAAATCAACAATCTTAATGAACCGCAAACAATTGCAGAAAATGATGGACAAAGAAAAGCTGCAGATCATTAATTCAGAAAACTAACCACTATATAGGAAGTATCTACACCGTCAGCTTCTAGCTCCTCCAGAATGCCTCTACCTTGAGAATCATCAGCAACCTAATAGTGTTAACGTTTAGATTTTAAGTTAGCTTATCAGATTCAATTTGGTTAAATTAACCTGCAAGCAAGTAAAATAAGAAAAAACAGCAAAAAAGAAATGACCTTAGAAATAATTCTTGGACGCAAACCCAAACGTGCTGCACATGTCAAGGCATTTCCAGCATTTCCACCACCTTGAACCTGGAAGGCAATATGACAACTAGATCATGTAGTGCCCCACAGTAAAGATCAATATATAGATTCATTTAGGGATCGTTTGGTTGCACATGGGAAAAAGAAACCAAGTAGTTTAACATTTCAAGAGAAGTTTCTTACAATCACTGTAACAACTCTCATAGGAAGTAATAGGAAGTTACTTCCCACATTGTGCACAAACATTACTAACACAAGGTAACTAAAACAACTTTCATAGGAAGTAACACAAGGTAACTAATTCATTACTAACACAAGGTAACAAAAACTACTTCCTTCAATTTGGAGGAAGCGGAAAGGGATGGGAAGTTACTTCCCACATTTTTTTGAACAAAAGTTTAAATTTGAACCAAACATGGTAACTAAAATAACTTTCATAGGAAGTAATAGGTGAAGCAAACGAGCACTTTGAATGTTAAAATGCAGAAAGTTGCCAAGATAATCATGAAAACTGATCTCTCCTATTCAAATTGGTCCACCCTAAAATTTTGCACAAACATTACTAACACAAGTCACCCTAAGACATCTAGTTCTAAGGATCAGCAACTAGGGACTGATAATGCACATTAGGTTAGTGAAACTACAAAAACTTAAAGAACGCGCATATCAGCATCTAATCACCCAGTTCTGATTCGAACTCCCCAAAATTACCTTCAAGCTGGTGCTTCGGATCTTCTCGTCTGGCTCAGGATAAGCATCCACGGTCGCTAGTAAGTCAACAACCAAAGACCCACAACCTAGCTGCTAACAAACACTTGTATTTTCATTTTCCAACTAATAAATTAAAAACACAATTGTCGCGACAACAGGCAAGTAGAAAACATACAATCGCTGGATTATCGGGTATGGAGGCGAATGAAGGAGAAGAGGAGGAAGTCGACATTCTGGACCTGCGGGAAACCAAGAAAATGTCTTCCAACCACAAAAATCAGGAAACAAAATTATCGGAAACTCTTAATCTGTTTAAATTCAAATTGGAATTAGGAAAGACAGTATGTTCCAGGTGGAGAGGGTGAGACCTTGTGATGAGCGAGGAAGGAATCGGTGAGGGAGAGAGAGAAATCAGGACCATCTTCGCGAATCTTAATACAAACAGAAACTACTGGAATTGAACAGAGTAGGTGGAAAGCTGGAACTCTGGAAGTGGAACTCCAAGAAGGATAACTATTGAAGGTTTGTTATTTAGTTGCTGATGTCTGTAGGGCATATGCAGTCCACTATATTAGAGAGGGGTTAGAAGTAGTAGTTTTAAATTAAATAATGGGCTACTATTTAGTCGGGTTGTTTAGGAGTTTGTTTAGATACTCTCTACCTTGTTAGGGCTCGTTTGGTACGATTCCAATCGAATCAGAAATCGGTATCGGAATAAGTCATTACAATACCTCGTGTTTGGTAACCCTTAGAATATGAATGAGAATGATTCCCTAGAATGACTCATTCCAACTCTATAGAGGAAGTTATTCTATAAATTAAAGGGTATCCCATTCCAACATAAAATCATTTTAAATTTAAAACTACATTTATATATTTTTATTATATATATACACTTTATTATTTTTTGAAATATTAAATTTTTTTATTGTCCATCAATTAATTTAAGTTATATAATTATTTTGTAGAAAAAAATGTTTATGACAAAAATTTTTTTTAACTATAATACGAATATTTCATTCAAGATGTAAGGTAAACAGAAAATGCTCGAAAACTATATAATTTGTTCAATTAAAAAAAAAATATTTGATAGAATAAATATATAACTATTTATTTGGGTTTACGATTGTTTAGTGTTCAATCTTTAAGCAATTCGTTAGTCTTCATTTCTCTTAGATGTAGTTTAAAAAATAGCATATATTTTACATTATTAACATTCACACATGTATCATTAAATATGATACGATTTCTCGTTTCATAATCATTTAAAATAAAAAAATATGTGTAAAAATATTTCATTCCAACATCATACCAAACATCAAGTATCAGGAATGACTTATTCCAATTCCTTATTCCATTCCGATTCCTGATTCCAACCCCATTCCTACAGTCATACCAAACGAGCCCTTAGTGTCTTATATATGCCTTAGCTTCATAAACAAATAAAAGTAGTTTTTCAATATTTGGTATGAGAGCAGATATTGAAATTAAGGAAAAAAGCATCAGTTTTTTTTAAGAGAGGATGAGTAAAGATAAAATGCTAACCAAAATGTCCTACTTCATGGTCACTACGGTCATTGGAGCGACGATGAAAAACTTGCTAAGGGCTAAGAGACGGTGGAGCCTTATTGAGAACGGGTATGCAGAACCCAATGACGTATCCCTCTTGACGACCACGCAGAAGGCACATTTGGAGGAAGTCATATGCAAGATCAAGCACTACCTTTTTCAAGCCCAGGACAGAGAGGTGTTCGACCAAATATTAGATCAGAGCATATCTAAGATAGTGTGGAACTCGCGAAGAGAAAGTACGGAGGAAGCGAGAGGTGAAGAGGTCCTTGCGAAGTGCACTAAGAAGAGATTTTGAAGTGTTGGAGATGAAAAAATGTGAAACCATCACTAAATATTTCGCGAGGGTCATGGTTGTTTCCAACAAACTCCGGAGCAACGGGGAAGACATGCCTGACTAAAAAATTGTGGAGAAAATACTGCAGACCCTAACTGAGAAGTTCGCCTACGTTGTTGTATCCATCGAGGAGTCTATAAATATTGATGAAATCTCTATTAATGAGTTGCAGAGCACTGTGGTGATGCACGAACAAAAGTTCACTCGCAGCATCAAGGAAGAGGAGGAAGAGGAGTTCCAGGTCTTGAATGTGGAGGATAGATCAAATTCATCAAGATGTCTTCCTAGAGGATCAACTTGAGGGCATAGTCGA
The DNA here is from genome assembly GCA_033239125.1 of Fagopyrum homotropicum. NCBI lineage: Eukaryota > Viridiplantae > Streptophyta > Magnoliopsida > Caryophyllales > Polygonaceae > Fagopyrum > Fagopyrum homotropicum. The sequence continues at coordinate 105,753,949 of BSWB01000006.1, read as the reverse complement.
GGCAGAGGCAAATACAACTACAACAAGGCCTCTGTTGAATGCTTCAAGTGTCACAATTTGGGACATTTTCAATACGAATGCCCTCAAGCCAACAGGGAAATCAACTACGCTGAGTTGGAAGACGAAGATGAGTACTTATTGATGACTTATATAGAGTCCTGCAAGGTGAAGAGAAGTGAAATGTGGTTCATCGATTCTAGTTGCTCAAATCACATGTGCAACAACAAAGAAAAGTTCTGCATCCTTGATGAAAGCTGCTCTCATTCAGTGAAGCTTGAAAAAATGATAAGCTTGATGTAGTTGGGAAAGGAGTTGCGAAGATGGTTCTAAGAGGAAGTAAGTATGCGATAAGAGAGGTGTACTATGTACCAAGACTTAAGAGCAACTTACTAAGTGTTGACCAATTTCAAGAGAATGGCGTTGATGTGTTGTTTCAAGGTAGTGTGTGCAAAGTGACCCATCCTGAAAAGAGGGTTGATGATTGAGACAGTCATGAGGACAAATAGACTCTACATGATTTTTCCATACTCAACGACCGGATCAAGCTCTTCAAAGAACTATGATGAAGAAAATTGCCTTCACATCGCCGCAAATTTGTCTAAGTTATGTCATAAGAGATATGGGCATTTGAGTTATAAGGGACTGCGCACCTTGATGAACAAGGACATGGTTCGAGGCCTTCCAAAGTTCTGGCTTCAATAGACACATGTGTGGATTGTTTGAAGGGGAGACAAACAAGGGCATAAATACCCAAACAAATGGTGAGCCAACATCGTGCTAGAGCTAATCCACTCTGATATATGCGGTCCTATTACATCATTCTCGAACAGTGGTAAGCATTATTTCCTCAATTTTATTGATGATTATAGCATAAAAGCATAAGTCTATTTCTTAAGTGAAAAGTCTGATGCTTTAGATTGTTTCAAAGTATTTAAGAAATGGTTGAAAAAGATTTGGGTGTGGAGATTAAATGCTTGAGAACAGACAGGGGAGGAGAGTTCACCTCTGCAACCTTCAATCTAAGGATGTCCACGGGTCACGGGTCACCCATGACCCGGCGGGTACGGGTAAGGGTCATGAGATCCTTACCCGTCGACCCGTCGGGTCGACCCGTAACGGTCACATATTTAAAAAAAATAAAAAAAATTCCCAACGGCTATATAGCCGTTGGGTAGCCGTTGTAACAACTAGATTATTAAAAAAATAAAATAAAAAACAATAAACTATAATAAATTTAACCCAAAAACATTTTTATAAATACCCCGAACCCAATTCATTTCATCTCACACCAATTCTCATCATTCAATCATCTATTCACTCTCTCAATCTCTCCATAATTTCCAACTCTTACATTCAATTGCTCTCCTAATCTCATATTCTCATTCTCTTATTTTTCATTTTACTACTCTTACTACTACATTCTATTATTAAAAAAAAATGTCTAGCCGAGGAAGACGTTCCGTTAGCAGTGCCGGTCCTTCATCCGAAGAAGGTGTTACCCGAGGACATCATTCCGTTAGTGGTCCTCCAACCGGTTCGGATTTAAGGCGGGACTTATTAAGTGGAGATCACGAGATCTTCGAGGAGGAGGATATCAACATGGAATCACCTACTTTCCCCAACACCCAAGGATCCGAGACCCAATTCACGGAGGAGGCGGAGGAGCCGCCGTTGAACAACACTCAACTAACGGCGGCGGTCTTTCGATTTTGGTTCACAAAAGGTGCTCCCGATGCCAACGGGGTTTACTATGACAAATGCAATTTTTGTGCGGCACAATACAAGCACAAAAAGGGAGAAGGCTACGAGAACTACAAGAGGTATATCCGGAACAAGTATCCCGAAAAAATGAGATTAGCACAACAACTTACCGGATACGCATCTACTTCTAACCAAACCTCCTTCTTTATTTACATATGATCATGCTTCTTCTATGGATGCATTTTCGGAAATGTTAGTCGTAGATTCTTTGGCATTTAGTTTTGCACAAAATGTTGGTTTTAATGATTGGATGCAAAATCATGCTCAACCCGCATATAAACCGATTTCTCGCCAAACCGCTAAAAGAAAAATGATGCATAAATATAAAATTCGTAAAGAAGAGTTGATTAAATATTTTATGAAAAGCGGTGATATTCAAGTTTCTATTTGTAGTGATATTTGGACCGACGGTTTTCAAAAAAATTCATATATGGGTATTACTTGTCAGTTTGTTGATAAATTTTGAATTTTAAACAAAAGAGTTTTAGCATTACGAGTTTTCAACGAACAACACACCGTCCAAAACATTGCCCGTTTGATTGCAAATGTTTTGGAAGGATATAGATTACTTTCATGAGTTTTTTCAATCGGTTTTGACAACGCCTCCGCTAACACGGCTTCCATTAGAGATTTAACCAACTATTGTAAGCCGACGGTTGGAGGTAAATTTTTTCACATTACGTGTGCTGCTCATATTTTAAACTTGTGTGTTCAAGACGGTTTAGCATACGTTACAACCTATTCGAAATATTCTTAATGAACTTTGGTCTAAAAAAAGTGTACGTACTAAATGGTATGCATATTGTAAACAAAATGGCGTTTATCCTAAAAAATTTTCAAAAGATGTTTGTACAAGATGGAACTCTACTTACAAAATGATTTACGAATCATATGAATATCGAAAACTTTTTTTAAGTGGTTTTGCCGCACAACATATTGACGATAATTTTGTTTTCGGTGAATCTTGGGTTTTAGCAAAAGATGTAATGGAGGGTTTTAAATATTTTTATGATGCTACTAACACTTTTAGTTATATTTATACACCAACTTCTAAACCCCCTCCTCGTCCTTCATCTTCAACTTCATCTAAATTTAAATCAATTGCTAGAGATTTGTTTGACCCGAAAAGTGCAAAAACCACGTCGAGTTCCCATTCGGAACTCGACGAATACCTAACCATTTCTTTTGAGTTTGCCAATGATGAAGAAGATGAGGATTTCCACATATTAGAATGATGGAGCCGACCGGAGAGAATGAGGTTCCCTACCCTCTCAAGGATCACGGCACAAATTCTCGCCGTTCCCGCCTCAACGGTAGCGATTGAGCAAACCTTTAGCCGGAGTGGAAAGGTGCTCGATCTGACGAGATCAAACATGTTGCCCGAGACGTTGGAGACACAAGTCCTCCTAGCCGATTGGAGGAAAGTGGAAATGAGAACACAAAAAAACAACCTCTCGGCGGAGGAAGGCGACGAGCGAAAACAAACGTCATCTGATGTATCGGCGGGAGAGTCCGACAACTAAGGTAAGGGCCAATCAGGGATATAAACAAAGGTAAGAGAACTACGTGGACTTTGATTCCTCCTCTACGAGAGGATACGTAGGTAACCGGGATTCCGGTTCAAGCCCAATTCTTCCCGTTTTTTTTTTTTTTTTTTAAGTTTAAGTCCAATTTTTTAAAGTTTAAGTCCTCTCTTTATTTTCTTCTGTTTTAAGTTTAAGTCCAATTTTTCTCTTCTCTTTATTTTCTTCTTTTTTTAAGTTTATTTCCATTATTTTTTTTAATTTTTTTTAAAGATGAGGTGGCCGACCCGCCGGGTCTGACCCGTGACCTGGCGGGTCGGCCATTTATACGGGTCCGGGTCACCCTTCCCGGACCCTTGACCCGGCGGGTCGGACCCGTCGACCCGGCGGATCCGACCCGTGGACATGCTTACTTCAATTAATTTTGTTGCAAGAATGGCATCCGGAGGCAATTGACAAATGCCTACACGCCCCAATAAAACAGTGTCACTGAGAGGAAAAATTGAACCGTGATGAACATGGTGAGATCAATATTGTCTGCAAAGAAAATTCTCAAACCTTTTTGGGCAGAGGCGGTGAATTGGAGATTTCATGTCCTTAATCGGAGTCCAACCCTAACAGTCAAAGAAGTTACACCACAAGAAGCTTGCAATGGTGTCAAGCCTTCAGTAGATCACTTTAGAGTCTGGGGTTGCCTTGCTCATGAACACGTTCCATCCGTTAAACGAGATAAACTACATGACAAAAGTTAACTTTGCATATTTTTGGGAGTTAGTGAAAACACAAAAGGCTTTAGGCTTTATCATATTGAGTCAAATAAAATCATGGTGAGTCGAGATGTGGTTTTTGATGAACATAAGTCTTGAGAGTGAGTCACTGACTATGAAAAACAGTTAAGTAAAGCTTTAGAGTGGGGAGAGAAAAGTAATGAAAAAGAAAGGAGTGAAGATGAGGTTGAACAATTGAGCAACAATCAAACAAATGTGGAGAGTAAGGAAACACGTGGTATAGAAAACACAAGGGAAACACTAGAAATATAGGGAAATATAGAGAATTCAGAAATTGCATAAGAAATTAGAGAGGAGTAATTGATTCTAGCTCAAGGAAGAGCTTGACGTGTTCCCAGTTAGATATCTGATTTTATTATTGGAGATGATATTGATGATAAAATTCACATGGTGCAAGATATTCAAGCTCGTATGGTGCAAGATATGCAAGCTGAGGATCCAATTTGTTTTGCAAATGCCATCAAGGAAGACAAATGGAAGCAACAATGGACAACAAAATCAGCTCCATTAAGAAGAATAAAACATGGTCTCTCGCCAAATTGCCCAAGGGAGTTAAGAGAATTGGAGTGGAATGGGTATATAACGCAAAGAGAGATGAAAATGGGAAAATTACCAAGCATAAGGCTCGACTCGTGGCGAAAGGGTACTCACAAAAACAAGGTATAGTTTATTATGAGGTCTTTGCTCATGTTGCTCGTCTCGACACTGTGAGGATGATAATCACATTGGCTACTCAAAATAGGTGGGAAATCCTGCAACTCGATATAAAATCAGTTTTTTTACTTGGAGAATTAAGTGAAGAGGTATACATGGATCAACCTAGAGGATATGAGAAAGAAGGGAAGGAACATTTGGTCTACCAACTTCACAAGGCTCTATATGGCTTGAAATAGCCCTCAAGGGCTTGGTTTAGTTGAACCAAGGCTCATTTTACCAAGAAAGGTTTCAAAGGGTGTGACTTTGAGCAAACTTTATTCACCAAGAGGAGCATAGATGGCAAGATTATCATCGTCAGCGTCTATGTTGGCAATCTCATTTACACCGGCAATGATGAAGGAATTCAAGGCATCAATGATGAGAGAGTTCGATATGTCAGATTTAGGTCATATGAACTACTTTTTGGGGATAAAAGTGTTGCAAAGGAAGGATGAGGTTTTCATCTGTTAGAGGCGCTATGCGGAGGAGGTGTTGAAGGGTTTAACATGCTAGATTTTAACCTTGTTAACAACCCAATTGCTCCCGGAGTTAAGATGGACAACAATGCTGAAGGTACACCGGTGGATGAGACTCTTTTCAAGCAAATAGTAGGAAGTCTCATGTACCTTACCTCACAAGGCCAAATATTATATTCACCACAAGCCTTAAAAGCCGGTATATGTCCAGACCCACATAGATGCATTTTCAAGCTGCCAAGAGAATACTTCGATATCTGAAGGGAACCATGAGTTCTGGTATTTTCTATAGACTAAATGAGAAGATGAAAGAGCTGGAGGCATATACCGACAATGATTATGCCGGTGATATTAAAGATAAAAAAAGTAATTGTGGATATGACTTTTTACTATGCTCAACATCCGTGGCGTGGAGCTCCAAGAAGCAAGCCATTGTCACCTTGTCCACAAATGAAGCGGAGTTCATAACAGTTGCGGTTTGTGCCTGCCAAGCTGTTTGGATGAAGAGGATTTTCAAGGAGATTGGACATGAGGGAAGGGCAAGAACTAAAATCAAATGTGAAAATAGTTCGACTATAAAGCTGTCCAAGAATGTAGTTATGCACGGGCGTAGTAAACACATAAATGTTCGCTATCATTTTCTGAGAAATTTGTTTGATGAAGGAATTGTATCCGTGGTATACTGTGCAAGTTCAGACCAAACTGTTGACAATTTGACATTATGACAAAGCCACTGAATGAAAGTGGATGCTTTCAAGAAGCTTCGATCTAGATTAGGGATGAAGGATATCACTGAGATAAGCTAAATATTGACAACATTTAGCTTAAGGGAGAGATCGAAGGGTTTGTTAATTAGTTGTTGATGTCGGTAGGGCATGCAATCAGCGGTTTATATAAGCTCCACTATATTAGATCATGGTTAGAGTAAGTATTTTAAAATTAAGTAATGGGCTACTATTTAGCTGGGTTGTTTAGAGTTTGTTTAGATACTATGTAACTTGCTAATGTCTTATATATACTTTAGCTTCATGAATGAATAAAAGTAATTTTTCAACAACTATAGGCTAATTTACACAAAGTGACCCTCATATTGGGACTTTTTAAAAGAACCACCCCTAATTTAGGAGGAAAAACAAGAAGTTTTATCTTTGAAAATGAGGCTTTTTTTTTCTTTCTATCTACCCCGACTTCGGTAGTCCGACGACACAGCACTAGCGCCCATAGATGCCGCTGGAGCATATGGTTGGGGCAATCGGAAGCCGGCTATTCAAAAATCTTTATTTTTTTTCCAACCCAGAAAAAAATTTAAAATATATGTGGCATTGTAATTGTTTTGCTTACGGGTATCCACCATTCCTAATTGTGCTTGTAACATGCGTTGAGAGTATGAACTACGCTTATAAAATGCCTTTAGAGTATGAACTGTTTACATTATGTTGCATGAATTGTAGACTTGTGAGTACATAATAATGTATACCTTAAAGTTGGTGCCTCTGATCTTGTCATCTGGTTGAGGGTAGCAATCGACGGACACCAACAAATCGATCCCAACACCACCACAACCGAGCTGCATAATACATGCAGATTTATATATGTGAATCTACAAATATTAGGAAAACGGAATGGCTATGTTATGCATATGGCAACACTCACGATCATCTTGGTGGTAGCTAGAGAGCAACAGTGCACAAACTGGGACAACGGAATCTTATGTTTTGCATTAAGGGGATTAGGAATGTCGTTTATAATTACTTAAATCATTACAGGTGTACTCTTAAATAGCAGAATTGAACGCGTTTTTAGCGACCACCGCTAGGCGCTAAAAGCCAATTAAATTCAGAATTTACAATTAGTTTGTGACGTCAACTTTTCATAAGAACCAGTGTAGAAATTGTCAGGAATTTTACTCGATAACAATTTCCCTTCAAGGTGTTGAAAACCGCGTTTCGTAGATTCATATGGACTCCTCCATGGCCCTCAAATTAAAGGCTACAAAACCCAATGACTAATGAATGCCATAGAGGTGGTTACCCAAACAGGTGGGGGTCATGAGTTATAACTTGACATTTCACATTATCACGAAATTACAATCAAATTGAAACCTATGCAGTAGAGATATCCAGCTGAGAATCTGCTGGCCTTATGATCTTATCAACCATGATGCACCAACAGGATATTGTTAACATATAAGGTCACACCGGATGGAAAAAGGATTCTAGTTGTTGGTCTGTAGGACGAGAAAGCCCTGTTCGAGCTCCTAAGGCTTTGCAGCAATCACCTGCCTGTAAAATGCAACCATTCTTAATACAATGTAGCTTTTTCTTTCTTCGAATGGACATGCTTTTCATTCTACTCACCACTTGACTCGCAAATGGAAGCATTTTCTCTGCCGGCATACCTGTGCATAAGGCTGTACAAAATATACACGCATGCCTTCATATGTTACTCTACACTAACTCAAGTCAATACAATATATGCAAGGGAGCAGAGGAGAACTCTATTTCTGCAGGAACAAACCTCCAATACTTGCTACTTACTCGAACAAACTATCTTATAGTTTCACAATCGTAATCGCCTAATCAGGTGAACTCATGTCTCCATGGATGGAACTTGTTTTCAAAAGAAATATGCAATTGTAAGGCTATCCATGTTATTTGGAGCAGATTTCTCCTTGTAAAATGATCAATAGTGTTTACAAGTTCGTGGAAAGATATATTCTTGGGAAGCAAAGTAAACAACATGACAAAGATGCATCATATATTAGTTAAACTATTCATATGCCAAGTGGGAATATAACAAGATCAATGGCATGCAGTACAAATATGGTAGGTGCCACTTCACAATTACAAATATACCAGAAAAGTAAGCAATTATGAGTTCAGAAATTAGAATTCCACTCCATCTCATGAAAATGAGTCCTGCTGAATGAAGTACAGCCTTGCAACAACTAGTGCCTCAGACATTATTGCAACTTGCAAGTAGCTAAGTGGTCAATGCAGTATATGGCATTCCCAACAAATAAGTAATAACTCAAGCACTTGTGGTCCAAAAGTTTTAGGATTTATGAACTATTTGACCAGCTCCTCGTTATGTTAAAGTAATTAATCTGATGAACTCAATGCAGGAAACCATTTTTCAATAAGTACAAGGCAACTCATATCCATAGATTATACAGGAAGTGATAAATGAGCAGGAAACAGATGAAGCCAAATGTATATGTGCTGTGCATACCGTAAAGAACTGCTCCTATGAAAGCATCACCGGCACCAGTTGTATCAACAAGTTCAGAGTGCGGTATGCTCTCTGCTGTTCCCACAAATAATCTCCCTTTAAGTTCCCCTACTCCATCTGCTCTCAGCTTAAGCACAACCTGAGACCAGATGAATATAAGCACTAGATAAAGTCGACTATGCCCAGCAATGGAAAATTGCCTCCGAACATATGAAATATCCAAATTTAGACAATTTTTGACATGCAACTAAAAAGCTTCCAATTGGAAGTAATGTGATAATTGTCTATCGTCAAAATTTAGATGTGTCTACCTTACAGTTCAATAATTAATTTAAACACAACAAAACTAAACACACAGGTCCTAGAGCATCATGTAAAATCGAATTACCGATGAAGCACATGCTGGGTTTATTTTGCTTCCACGAACAATTTGTCTCAATGAATCAAAACATAGGTCAACATCCTCCGATTTCAGTGCAGGATCCTCTGTAACATGTAAGATCCTAATGTTATTCTTGAAATGACAACATCCAAACTAATTGAAATCAAGATAAATAAGTATTTTTCATGCTTGAAAAGCAAGGGGTTGAGGCCTATCCTCACCAATTTGACTCCGCTCCAGCATTATGCATCCATCTTCACCAAGAGTCACAATCACAAACTTCAGGTTTGGCAACCTCAAAAGCATGGTAATAAGCGCACTTGGCATTGTTAAAGCATTTGTCCATGCCTATTGAACAAAAGACAGTCGAAATAAAGCATGGATATATTCCAAGGCATATTTATTTCTTCCCTTCCTCAAGATTGGGAAACTAAATCTCACGAGGATGTAACATCCTTGCAGAAAATAATCAATGTCGAGATGAAAAATGAAACACACATAAGAAAAAATATACTCCTGTTTCGTCCATTTAGAGAATCCACATCACTACCTAACCATAATAACTGATGTAGGACACACATAAATGATATTACCGAGAGACATGAATCACGGGACTACACAATCTCATTATAAAGGAGCGCCTAAATTTGTTGCTGATAAGCAATAACCGACCTGAGGATATTTAGCAGAGCACACAGCATAGCTAGCCATATCCAGAAGATCTTCAAATCCTTCCTCTCCCATTTCTGCATCAACCAGTATTGGTATACTTTTGCGAGATGCCTATGATAAAAGAAATATTGTAAGAGATTCTCATCATCCAAATTGATATTTTGGGGAAACATAGATTCACCAAAACATCACCACACATCTACAATTAAGTGGTTAGCTGAAAGTAGTATTTCTCAGTAGCTGCTAGACCATTAGACATTGATTGCTATGTTGCACTGTCTTTTCAGTAAGCTAATGCCTCTCAATACAATTTCTAGTTGATACAAACAAACTGCTTCAAGTAATGAGATTGACAATAGAATATAAATCACCTCCTTAGCTACAGCCAAAGCAGTATTGAGGGATAATCCATCAAAATACACAAGCTTGGCTCCATCTAACACTGCTGACAAAGTAGAGTTTGAAATATCATCAGGCGTCATGGGAGGATATCCGGGATGGTAGATAGCTGTTCTTGTTTTCCTAAAAGTGGCACAAAATGATTATATTCCACAAAAAGAATGATAATGAAAAAACAAAGCTTAAATAGTATCCTAGTATTATCAAAAGCAAGAAATGAGAAATGATAATCGTTTACAAGGTCTTGTGAATAAGTAACAAATTGTGCATGTCTTCGATAGAACCTCGCTGCCAGGCGGGAGAGGGGGAGACTACACATCCTTTATGTGTTGCTAAAGTACTATTACAAGAAAAAGTGTTCTCACATTTCACTCTCAACTATGACATAACTGAACATTGAACGTCCATCCTTGGAAACCTGGATAAAGTTCAGAATAGTTGTTAAAGGTGAAAAGTAAATCTAAGACAGATTAGAGATCGTTACAATGGCAAAACAGAGGCCTCCTTCGAGAACTGATTGAGATGTGAGGATTGGGAACAAGTACATGATAACCTAGACTAAAGAGTCATAAGATGCGCTGAGAAGATTATAGCCAAACAAAAAGAAGGAATACAAAAGCACAAATTTTCTTATTTGTTTTATATCTAAATATATCAAATTAAGTGTGCCTTGTTGCCTAAATAAGCTTGACCTTCCCATATATTTGAAATAATCAACAAACAAGGCAACAGCGTATGTTTTTTTAAAATGATCTGAAATATACTCAAACATGTTCTGTCACAGAGATTATATAAGAATGTTGGAGTTTTTTAAACTCACCACAACAAATGAAGTATCCACACCATCAGCATTAAGCTCATCTACCAACTTTTTTCCTTCAGAATCGGCTGCAACCTAGTGAGAATGAGGAGGTAATAATAATACATATAGACGATATAATTGAAGCATTTTACAAGGACAGCTTAGTAAAGCTCTTACAGAAAGACCTATAATAATAGGGTATAAGAAAATTGAAAAACCTTGGTTATTATTCTTGGTTTTAATCCCAACCGAGCAGCACAAGTGAGAGCATTGCCCACATTTCCTCCCCCTTGAACCTGTGAAACCACCTTATTATACCAATAGTACGTCATTGTCGTAAATCAGTTGTAACATGCAGAAAAAGGATGAACAAAATTTCTCTCTGGCGATCCCAAAGTCAAAAGCAATGCCTTGAAAGAGCAGATACGAACATATTTAACCAAAGAATCAGAATAGCCCAATCAAATTATGAGGGAGAAGAGATTTGGGATGATAAGCATAGCATCAGGTGTATGTCAAAACAGTGATCCGATTAAAGAGATGTTGAAATCATTAATGTGTAGCACCTTGTAGCTGGTACTCCTGATCTTATCGTCAGGATTGGGGAAAGAATCGACCATCACAAGGTAGTCGATGGACGCACCGCCGCAACCGACCTGCAACACCGACAAATTTACAAGCAGTTGGAAACCTAATTAGACCGATCAAAAATTGAGAAAGGGGTGAAGTTGACAGACGATGATCCGATCGTCGGTGAGGGGAAGAGACGAAGCAACAGTCCTGCAAAACGCATTTTTCACAGTCAAAGGCTAAAAGAATGACGATGTGATGGAAATATGAGGAGAGCAGGCGAAGATACAAAAAATTGCCTTGTTCTTCGATCAAGTGTAGGTGAGCCAAGTTGAGAGAAGCGCAGAGGATGAGCAGAAGGAGGGAGGTAGGAGAAAGGATTAGGGAGAACTGCGACATGCCCGTAGGTGATCATGCTGTTATCGCTGGAGAGAGAGGGGTTAGTGTAGCAACTGGCGCCACTGTCGTCACTCAGTAGCACCTTGTAGTTGTCGCAATCTTCTGTTTCTGCCAAAATAAAATGGAGACGAAGATGTGATTACTGATATGATATCCATATGTCTCCATGCATGCATATCCCAAGTTTCCCCCCAAATTGACTGATTTGTCAATGTATCACACCCTGTATATTGAAATTGATGTCACTTTAAAAGGAATTCAATGGCCCTCATCCCTTCATCAACCACAAGGTATGAAATCTATGCTAATCAGCCAAATTTATTCTATATCGTCGTGAAGTAGATTATGAATAATAAATTATGTACCGTTTGAGTTATATTATGGCTTGATTAGTCTTTCAGTCTTTCTGCTTTTAACACCCCAAGTTTCACAACTCGGGAAGCTACTGGTTAGTAGCTCACAATGGGTCTCGACCTTAGTTTGACAACAACTTAACTAGATCTTACACAAGGCACAAATAAGGAAAATCATAAATCATAAAGTAGGTTTTAACAAAACAATGAATGTGACCAGAAACTGACAGCCGGAAACAACAAAGTCTCATAAACTGAGAAATAGTACAGTCATAACTGAAAGACCAACAAAAGAAACTGCACCCCACCCTAAGGAGTACGACACCCCGGCTGTCCACTACCATCCGGATCACTCGGCATCTACTCTAACCTGTGGCAAGTCTAAACAACGATAAACAGTTAGCAAACTAATCAAATATAAGCAGAAGGATAAATAGCACAAACACACAGAAGACGAATATAAACACTCAACATGCTAGCACACAATAAGGTTATTATCTGATAACTTACGTGATTCACTTTATCCAATTTTAAAATTTATAGCACGAGAAATCTTAAGATTCTCGCCTCCGTTCCTTATCCAACTAGTGATGGTTTGGCACACCTCCGCCAGTGGCGTCCCCGCAAACCAAGTATGGACTAGTCCCGAAAGAAACCCCCAGCGCCCTCGGGCTAACTGAGCAGAATGCTACCGCCCGTTACTCTTAGGCCAGATATATAAGTCAGTCGATGCTTATACAAACTATACTAGGGCACACATCATTCACACACCACTATCATCATTCACACTCATATTTGACAGCTAGCTAAGTAAGCCCAAAGGACTTACATGAAATAGATCTCGATTCTCTAATTCGCAAATCGATATGTAATTGTAGGAATTCAACGGCCTGTCAAAGGAGGCAAGTGCATCAACACACTTTCCAGGTAATTAGAAGTCTAAGACTTCTAAGATAGTAGATCTTATTAGAGCAGAATTGATTACATAACTAATTTATGGTAAAATGACTATTTTACCCTTGGTCCCGAAACTTCCAAAAATTCCCTAATATATGCTTAAACTCTTATTTGAGGCTAAAATTCCATATTCTAACTCCTAAAGATGAGTTTGGTTACAAATTGGCATTTTACACATTTTTCTTATTTTCCGAAAGGTCATTAAGGTCCAACTTCGGCTTCAAATATGAAATTCAATAAGTATATAAAATTCTGAAATAATTCCCTAGACTATCTATGAATCCAATCTACTCATAGGAGAAAGAATTTCTTAGAACTGTTCAACCGTCCCTTCTACAAAAATTTCTAAAGTTGAGTGCAAAACTAGAAATTTTATACTTAGCATTTTTTCGGAGCATTTCACAAACAGCCCAACTAGTCCACTTTGAACTTTCACCGATCTAAATCTAACCATTAGATAAGTCCCAATTTTTGATACTTTATACTATGCAATTCACTCTACAACATACTAAAAATTGAACGGTGGATTCTGGACACTTAAACAATTGTTGAAAGAGGTCAGATTCTATACTCATCAACCTAACTTCCACCACCTTATGCTAGGCTTCCTGGAGATCACTAGCTCGAGTCCTGTTGTAACCGAAACAAATTAATATACGCGCATCCCTTAACTATCGACTTGACAGAAAGATGTGTCTAAGGCTGAGAGTTTACCTTAGTTTCAACGATGTAAAAGAGTGCTAGAACTGAGGAGGGATGACTCGAAGGGCTGTACAACAGATGCTACATTAGCACCATCAATCACACTCTAATTTGACTGAGATAGACTAGGTAAGAATAAAGGAAGGGAGATGTCTCTTACATGTGTTTACAGGTAGATCCGGATAGGAAGAAAAAGATCCGAATAGACACACAAATCTCGTGGTAGGATTGGTAGTGTCACGCAGGACTGAGCTATGTCATTGGATGGGTTTGAGGTGGATCTGTAGCAATCTCCCTCACTCTCTAGATGGACCCGTTGGCGCTGCAACACAAGATCACGTTGGATCTTCTTCAAGTACAAAAAACAAGGGAGAAGGTAAGTAGGAGACTTACACTAGATCTGGTTCGTCGGTTCCAACTCTGAGTGACTCTTGCTGGTGTCGGTAAGGAGGTTGATCTCAGATTCGACTACTTTAGTCTCTCGTCTTCCTGCTGGTGATGGATGCACTGAAAGGTAATGGCGCAGATGGCAAGGAGAAGGAAGGTCTAAGGATCGACTGAGAAGAAACCGCAACTTACCCTTTGGATGTACCTGGACGCGAAGGAGAAGGGAAGCGAGGAGCTGCACCGCGTGATCCTAGGGAGCGTTTAAGGTAAGGGAATCTGCTCACCATTTGTTTCTGTATATGCACTGAACGGTTGCCTCACAGTTGGGCTGGCTGCGCTCTTCACCTCCGGACGGGCCTCAGCAACGGGCTGGATAAGAGCTGGGCTGGCTGCGCTCTTCACCTCCTGACGGCCTCAGCAACGGGCTGGATAAGAGCTTGGCTGGACAAAGGGCCAAGCTGCTAGAATAGTTCACGGACTGGGCTAAAAATTATGTAGGGAGAGTGGGCTGAGATTGGTAGGAGTTTGTCAAGGCCTTGTCAAAACTCGTCATGGCCTTGCCAAGCTCATGCATGGTCTTGTCACGACCTCGTCTTGATCTCGTCAAACCTTGTCATGGTCTCATCTTGTCCTCGTCTTGGTCTCGTCTTGATCTCGTCACTAAGACGTCATGACATTGTCAAAGACAAGTCATGATGTAAACTAGGGTTTGATGGATTAGGATTTGCTATAAAATCTTATCATTTTATGTAGAGTGAGATTACATAAAATGATAAAATTTCTAGATTTTGTGTCCGACTAGATAGACATATAGGGATCAACGGCTCGAAAACCGGTTTGTTATGGAAATAACCGGAATAAAAATTCCGAATATTACATTAGTACCCCCTTAAAATAAGTTTCGTCTTGAAACTTAAAACAAGGTATCTACCCAAACGACTCCCACCAAGATTTTGTATACACTGGCCTCACTAAAATTTTAAATCTAGTTTCTTAGCATCAAAATTCAGTCATCATAATCAGACAATACGTAGAAGGGAACACAATCACACAATCCAATATAAACTCAAGTGTCAAACTAAAGAACATTAGAGAGTACTAACTCGTCGGTGCAGAAGTAGCGGCTAACTCCGCAAAGAACTCAGGATAGCTACGTCTAATACTCTCCTCTGTCTCCCAGGTAGCCTCATCGGCTCCTCGTCTAGACCACTGGATCCTCAACATCGGTATCTCCTTAGAACGCAGACGTCTAGTACTACGCTCTAGGACGGCTAGTGGGTACTCCACAAAAGTGTGGTCAGGATCAACTATCAGGTCCTCATGGCTGATGACGTGTCTGGGGTCCGGTATGTATTCTCTCAGCTGAGATACATGAAAGACCGGATAGACTCCCTCCAATCTCGGTGGCAGTGCTAATCTGTAAGCAACCTCCCCGACTCTCTCCAGGATCTCAAATGGGCTGACATATCGGGGACTCAACTTTCCCTTAATGCCGAAACGCCGGACGCCTCTCGTCGGTGACACTCTCAACCACACCTGTGCACCCACTCTAAACTCCAGTGGTCGACGCCTCTTGTCGGCGTAGGATTTCTGACGACTCTGAGCTGCCAACATCCGCTCTCGGACTAAGGCAATCCGGGCGATGTCATCCTGTATCTGATCTGGAGCTACTCCCTCAGCTCTGCTGGGCTCGTCCCAGCACAATGGTGTGCGACATCTCCGTCCGTACAAAGCCTCATAAGGTGCCATCCCAATAGATGCGTGCCAACTGTTATTATATGAAAACTCTACCAGAGGGAGATGATCTGGCCATACCTGTCTCCAATCTAGTACACAAGCCCGCAGCATGTCCTCTAATGTCTGGATGGTCCTCTCAGACTGACCGTCGGTCTGTGGGTGGTAGGCGGTGGTAAAGTGGAGACTCGTTGCCAAAGCAGTATGTACCTACTGCCAAAATCTCGAGGTGAAACGTCCATCTCTGTCGGAGACGATAGTCCTCGGTACTCCATGAAATCTCACAATGTGTCTGGTAAACTCCTCAGTAGACGACTTACCGGCCACGTTTCCTTAATCGGAATGAAACGTGCGGTCTTCGTCAGACGGTATACCACTACCCAAATAGCATCAAAACCTTTGCTGAGCCTCAACCCTGTGACAAAATGCATAGATATATCCTCCCACTTCCACTGTGGTACTGGAAGTGGGTGAAGCTCTCCTCCGGACCTGCGATGCTCAATCTTGACCCGCTGACAGGTCGCACACTAGGCTACATACCGAGCCACATCAGGCTTCAAACCACCCCACCAGAAGGAACGTCTCACGTCCTTGTACATCTTACTCGCTCCAGGATGTATTGAGTATGGGGTAGCATGAGCCTCACCTAGTATCCTCTGTCTCAATTCACTGTCTGATGACACACAGATGCGGTCTTGACATCTCATCACTCCATCAGCACCAATAGTGAACTGATGTGTCTCATCTCGAGACATCCGGTCTCGGATCCGGGTCAAAGTCGGACAGGTCTCCTGCTTCTGTCGGATCTCACCCAACAGATCAGGAAGTAGCTCTAAGGTAGCCAACTGATGAGCTGTATCGGGGAACTGGATCTCTACCTCCAACCAAGCTAAGTCTCTCTATAATTATGGCTGTACTGTCAACCGGGCTATCGCCTTCTCCCGAGGCATCTTCCGACTCAAAGCGTCAGCAACTACATTCGCCTTCCCGGGGTGGTAGAGAATCACAAGGTCGAAATCCTTGATCAACTCTAGCCACCGCCTCTGGCGGTTATTCAACTCCCGCTGAGTGAATATGTACTTCAGACTCTTATGGTCTGTGAAGATCTGACAGGTCTCCCCATAGAGATAGTGACGCCAAATCTTAAGAGCGTGTACAACTACAGCTAACTCTAGGTCATGCATGGGGTAGTTCTCCTCATACGTCTTCAGCTGGCGAGACGCATAAGCTATAACCTTACCCCTCTGCATCAAGACACACCCCTAGCCTAGCTTGGATGCGTCACTGTAAACCACAAAGTCCTCTGTACCCTCAAGCTGTGCTAAAATCAGAGCAGACGTCAATCTCCTCTTCAGCTCCTCAAAACTCCGCTGACATGGCTCAGACCAAACAAACCGAGTAGTCTTCCTCAGAAGACAAGTAAGTGGCCGGGCAATCAGAGAAAACCCTTCCACAAACCGGCGGTAATAACCTGCCAATCCCAGAAAGCTGCGAACCTTCTTAACATTCTTCGGAGGTTGCCAAGAAGACACTGACTCAATCTTCGCCGGATCGACCTTAATCCCCTCAGTTGTCACTACATGGCCTAGGAAAACCACCTCCGACATCCAAAACTCGCACTTGGACAGCTTAGCATAAAGCTGGCTATCCTGTAGAATCTGTAATACTGTCCTCAAGTGTACGGCATGCTCCTCTCGACTCCTAGAGTAAACTAGGATGTCGTCAATGAAGACCACTACGAACTGGTCTAAGAAGTCGATGAAAATCCCGCTCATCAACTCTATAAATACTGCTGGCGCATTAGTGAGCCCGAATGGCATCACTACAAACTCATAGTGGCCATACCTAGTCCGGAAAGCAGTCTTAGGTATGTCCTGATCTCTCACCCTCAACTGGTGATAACCCGATCTCAAGTCTATCCTCTAGAACACCAACGCCCCATGCAACTGGTCCAGCAGATCATCTATGCGAGGCAGTGGATACTTGTTCTTGATGGTAAGTTTGTTTAGCTCCCGGTAATCAATGCATCACCTCATCGATCCATCCTTCTTCCTTACAAACAACACTGGTGCTCCCCAGGGAGAAACACTAGGGCGTATGAAGCCCTTCTCTGCTAGCTCCTCTAACTGCTTCTTCAGCTCAAGCAGCTCTATCGGTGCCATACAGTATGGGGCCTTCGAGATCGGTCTCGTGCCCGACTCTAACTCAATGCTAAAATCAACACTCCTTTGTGGGGGAAGCCTTGGCAGGTCGTCACTGAATACCTCGGCAAACTCGCATGCAACTGGTATCTCCTCTACTGTCTGGCTCTTGCGTTCCTTCATGGCATAACACCAGAAGGCCTTGTAACCCTTTGCTATCAGTCTCGCTACTCTCACTGCACTGATAACGGTGCCGGATTTTCCGAGGTCCCAACCTCGAAATATTGCTTTGTGACCCTCCTCCGTGGCGACAGTCACCGTCCTCCTACCAATGTCTAAGACTGCTCCGTGTCTCGTCATCCAATCTATCCCTAAAATCACGTCCTCATGTGCTAAGGGCATGACTAGAAAATTTACCAGCCAATCCTGGCCTCCTAGATGAATAGGGCAGTCAAAAATCTCTCGGGATCCTCTAATCTTACCCCCATCAGGTAAACCAACAACAAAAGGTGCACCCTCTACGGTAGCTAAGGACAACCTATCTACGCATGCATCTGATATAAAGGAGTGTTTAGCACCCGTATCAAACAAAACTCGCACAGGTAAATCATGAATCCAGATAGTACCTGTGGTCGCAGGTGCCGTTGGCTGATCAACACTCCTAAGCTCAAACACCCATGCTGGGGCTCCTCTGGTATTAGTAGTACCACCACGTCCCCTGCCACGGCCTGATCCCTATGCAGTATTGTGTGAGGCAGGATGTCCTGGAGCCCGATATTGCTGCTGTTGCTGACTCGGTGCTCGGTACTGAGGAGGCCTCTGTCCACTTCTATCAGCACTTGCAGGCGAAGAACCCTGCTGTGACGGAACTTTGCCCTGATGGCAGAAAGTCGACCGGTGTCCCGGTTTCCCACAATTGAAGCAGGTAGTAGGTGGCCTCTTACAGTCTGGTCTGGGATGATCTCGACTGCCGCATTTAAAACACTGCCGCTCTCTGCCAGAAGTCTAAGCTGTAGTGTGGTAGCTCGACTTCCCCTGAGTCTGCCCTTGTCCAAATCCGGATACCGCTGTACCACCACTAACATAACCTGTCTTCTGTCTCTTATCCGGCCTACCAGACTGAACTGCTCTCCTGGAGACCGACCTATCTCTCTCATATGCAGAAGCCTTATCTTGATAATCTGACAGAGACTCGCAGCGAAATCCTGCCAGATAGGAACGGGTACTCTCTCTCAATCTCCGGGAGAAGAGGTAAACATGCTGCTCTTCCGGAGGTGCAGCTGGTCCAAGTAGGGATAACTCCTTTTGAAACTTCTTGATGAAAGCAGCAATCGGAATATCCTCGAATCCCGCCTCAATGAAATCCTGAAACCTCTCTCTCCTCAACGAGACAGGGCAGTACCTCTCTCTAATAATGCTCCTCATCTGCTCCCAACTAGTGACTCTGCTACGAATGGTCCGCCACCAGGAATGAGCATCCTCCGTGAAACATGTCTGCACCAAATCCACCTATCGATCCTCGGGGCAACGTATCGCCTCTAGGGCAGTCTCTACGTGTCCAATCTAGTGCTCCACCTCTAACCCTATCTCTCCACTGAATGAGGGAACCTTTTGGGAGTTGAAAGCCTTCAACCACTCATCCGGTCTCGGGGCTCTAGACCCGGCAGGAGCTCTGTCAGCCTCAACTCTCCTCTCAGGTACAACCGACACCTGATGCACTCCCTGTGTCACCTGAACTGACCTAACCGATACCGGTGGTACCTGGGTAAGTCTCTCTGCTCTAGCAGCCTCCTCCATACGCTCGACTTATGCTCTGTACTCTCTGTACTCAGATGCTCCAATATAAACACGTCCCGACTCAATCAAACGTGCTCTCTGCGCTCTAGACCTAGCAGCAGTCTCATTCTTGACCTCGGGACCTACACTCTCAGCTACCTCTTCCACAACAGCATCTGGCATGCTCGCTGCCGATGGATCCTCTCGAGCGACTCGTCCTCGACCTCTCCCTAGTGGAGGTCTACCTCCACGACCACACCCTCTAACAGCAGGGGTCCTATCAACTCGATCCTGTCTAGCTAGAGGAAGAGGGAGACGACCCCTACCTCGGCCAGTCGCTGGTGTAGCCCTAGTACGTGCCATCTGCACGAGCGATAACAACTATAGTTATAATCTAATCTAATCTATCATAAGCAGTAAAAGTCTAAAGTGATAATGCTTAGAATACCGAGATTCGCGGAGGTAGTGGTGGTCGTCCGTACTTTCTATCCCAACCCGACTATGCATGCATTTTAAAACCAAAATTCCTTTGGAAAACTCAGACCCCTTTCGGGTTCTGCTTATTTACTTATATGACCTTTTAGAAGATTTCAAGTGCCATTGTTGCCAACCTAGAGCTCTGATACCATGTTGTAACACCCCAGGTTTCACAACTCGGGGAGCTACTGGTTAGGACCTCATAGTGGGTCCCGTCCTTAGTTTGACAACAACTTAACTAGATCTTACAACAAGGCACAAATAAGAAAATTCATAAATCAGAAAGTAGGTTTTAACAAAACAATGAATGTGACCAGAAACTGATAGCCGGAAACAACAAAGTCTCATAAAACTGAGAAATAGTATAGTCATAACTGAAAGACCAACAAAAGAAACTACACCCCACCCTAAGGAGTACGACACCCCGACTGTCCACTACCATCCGGATCACTCGGCATCTGCTCTAACCTGTGGCAAGTCTAAACAACGATAAACAATTAGCTAACTAATCAAATATAAGCAGAAGGATAAATAGCACAAACACACAGAAGACGAATATAAACACTCAACATGCTGGCACACAATTAGGTTATTATCAGATAACTTACGTGATTCACTTTATCCAATTTTAAAAGTTGTAGCATGAGAAATCGTAAGATTCTCGCCTCCGTTCCTTATCCAACTAGTGATGGTTTGACACACCTCCGCCGGTGGCGTCCCCGCAAACCAAGTATGGACTAGTCCCGAAAGAAACCCCCAGCGCCCTCGGGCTAACTGAGAAGAATGCTACCGCCCGTTACTCTTAGGCCAGATATATAAGTCAGTCGATGCTTATATAAACTATACTAGGGCACACATCATTCACACACCACTATCATCATTCACACTCATATCTAACAGCTAGCTAAGTAAGCCCAAAGGACTTACCTGAAATAGATCTCGATTCTCTAATTCGCAAATCGATATGTAATTGTAGGAATTCAACGGCCTGTCAAAGGAGGCAAGTGCATCAGTACACTTTCCAGGTAATTAGAAGTCTAAGACTTCTAAGATAGTAGATCTTATTAGAGCAGAATTGATTACAGAACTAATTTATGGTAAAATGACTATTTTACCCTTGGTCCCGAAACTTCCAAAAATTCCCTAATATGTGCTTAAACTCTTATTTGAGGCTAAAATGCCATATTCTAACTTCTAAAGATGAGTTTGGTTACAAACTGGTATTTTACACATTTTTCTTATTTTCCGAAAGGTCATTAAGGTCCAACTTCGGCTTCAAATATGAAATTCAATAAGTTCATAAAAATTCTGAAATAATTCCCTAGACTATCTATGAATCCAATCTACTCATAGGAGAAAGAATTTCTTAGAACTGTTCAACCGTCCCTTCTACAAAAATTTCTAAAGTTGAGTGCAAAACCAGAAATTTTATACTTAGCATTTTTCCGGAGCATTTCACAAACAACCTAACTAGTCCACTCTGAACTTTCACCGATCTAAATCTAACCATTGGATAAGTCCCAATTTTTGATACTTTATACTATGCAATTCACTCTACAACATACTAAAAATTGAACGGTGGATTCTATCTCTAAGGCATCGAAAATTATGCTCAAACTTGACTACTCAACGCAGTTTCTGGACACTTAAACAATTGTTGAAAGAGGTCAGATTCTATACTCATCAACCTAACTTCTACCACCTTATGCTAGGCTTCTTGGAGATCACTAGCTCGAGTCTTGTTGTAACCGAAACAAATTAATATACACGCATCCCTTAACTATCGACTTGACAGAAAGATGTGTCTAAGGCTGAGAGTTTACCTTAGTTTCAACGATGCAGAAGAGTGCTAGAACTGAGGAGGGATGGCTCAAAGGGCTGCACAACAGATGCTACATTAGCACCATCAATCACACTCTAATTTGACTGAGATAGACTAGGTAAGAACAAAGGAAGGGAGATGTCTCTTACATGTGTTTATAGGTAGATCCGGATAGGAAGAAAAAGGTCCGAATAGACACACAGATCTCGTGGTAGGATTGGTAGTGTCACGCAGGACTGAGCTATGTCCTTGGATGGGTTTGGGGTGGATCTGTAGCAATCTCCCTCACTCTCTAGATGGACCTGTTGGCGTTGCAACACAAGATCACGTTGGATCTTCTTCCCGTACAGAAAACAAGGGAGAAGGTAAACAGGAGACTTACACTAGCTTTGGTTCGTCGGTTCCAACTCTGGGTGACTCTTACTGGTGTCGGTAAGGAGGTTGATCTTAGATTCGACCGCTTTAGTCTCTCGTCTTCCTGCTGGCGATGGATGCACTGAAAGGTAATGGCGCAAATGGCAAGGAGAAGGAAGGTCTAAGGATCGAATGAGAAGAAACCGTAACTTACCCATTGGATGTACCTGGACGCGAAGGAGAAGGGAAGCGAGGAGCTGCACCGCGTGATCCTAGGGAGCGTTTAAGGTAAGGGAATCTGCTCACCATTTGTTTCTGTATATGCGCTAAACGGTTGCCTCACAGCTGGGTTGGCTGCGCTCTTCACCTCCGGACGGGCCTCAGCAACGGGCTGTATAAGAGCTGGGCTGGTTGCGCTCTTCACCTCCGGACGGCCTCAATAACGGGCTGGATAAGAGCTGGGCTGGACAAAGGGCCAAGCTGCTGGAATAGGTCACGGACTGGTTTAAAATCTTATGTAGGGAGAGTGGACTGAGATTGCTAGGAGTTTGTCAAGGCCTTGTCAAAACTCGTCATGGCCTTGCCAAGCTCATCCATGGTCTTGTCACGACCTCGTCTTGATCTCGTCAAACCTTGTCATGGTCTCATTTTGTCCTGTCTTGGTCTCGTCTTGATCTCGTCACTAGGACGTCATGACCTTGTCAAAGACAAGTCATGATGTAAACTAGGGTTTGATGGATTAGGATTTGCTATAAAATCTTATCATTTTATGTAGAGTGAGGTTACATAAAATGATAAAATTTCTAGATTTTGTGTCCGACTAGATAGACATATAGGGATCAACGGCTCGAAAACCGGTTTGTTACGGAAATAACCGGAATAAAAATTTCGGATATTACACTTCTGTTTGGTTCTCGGTTTAGATTTGTACTAGATCTTGTGATGTAATGAAAAACTAGGGTTAAGGATCGGATTGTTTCTTGCAAATAATTATAAGAACATTCCTAATATATCAAGAAAAAATAATAATAATTTGAGTGATTAATTTTAAGTCTGTAAAAAAACACAAAAAAAAATAAAAGGTAGAGATCAATGACAAAGAAGGGAAGGGAATTTGGTCAATCAAAGTATTAAAAATGTCAATCGTGTGATAAAATTAACAAAAAACAAGTAATAAGGGAAAACAACAAAAGTCGGCCCGATCAAAGGTATCAATCGGTCTGATAGAGGTAGAAATTGTACGACGGAGAAAAAAGGCTTTTATTAAATCATCCAATACCAAGAGAATAAAAAATAACAAAAAACCGTAACTTAGTAATAAATACATTTTTAATATGAACCACCGTAACAATGCACATTCAATCTCATAATATCCACAAATCATATATGTCATGATACGATGGAAATAACCTTGTGCTAACTCTTATATCTTGCAGAAGGTACTAATCACGTAATTCTCGCATTTTGTAATTAACACTTTAAAGAACATACATAGTAAAATTATGTCAATAAGAAACTCTCACATCTTACAATAGACAAACCCTAAACTACCATAACGCATGAATTAAGACATGCATTTAAAGGGATATAAACCGTCAGCAACATCAAAGATATTTCATGCAAAGTCGGGCTCTCCAAATCCTAGAGCTATATAATTTTACTAGACATGAACTTAACATTCGTCTTTTATTATAATGATGAACAATGCTTGATCAAACCGATCATTTGGGACACATCGGATGATTGCTACAATAAAGTGGTGACATTCTTGAGTGAAAATTGAATAATCATGATAATGAGTGCAAAATATATTTATAGGAAGATGATATTTAACCTAACCCTCTGTTAGCATGAAATATTGTGATGTTTTAGGCACGTTTTCTAAACGTATTTGATTCATATTGATAGTCTTTGATTTAGCATTGTTGCATTTGTGAGCTAGTTTGCCTATATTGTTGATATAGATGTCTACACAAGCTTTATGTTGATTATAGGTAATTGAGAGCCATTTCCGAACGGAATCTAGCAAAGATGAGTTGATTGAGTATGTCCATGGATTGAGGGCATTCTTAGGAGCAAAATGAGTGTCAACTTATGGAATGCACGAGGCTAGGGAAGAATCACGTTCTTGCCCTAAACCACGCTCTAAAATACGGCCGTACTACAAACCACGTTCAGTTCCACGGCCGTGGAACCCTAGCAAGAGAAGCGTGATTCATTCCAGTGGATTCTACGGTCGTGGAATCATGTGTTCAAACCGTGTTGAATTCCACGCTCTAAATTACGGTCGTGGAACCTTCCACGACCGTGATCTTGGCGATCTTTTTCGCCACATTTTAAGCCACGATCTTTCAGAAGATTGGGCCGGGCCGATATTTTATCTTGCCCTATAAAAAGACGGACGAAGAGAGATTCCGTCATCTTCGCTTAGACGCACTTGCGACCTCGCTTCAGGCTTACGCTTGCACCTACGCTTGGAGATTTTGCGACTTTGCAAAAAGACGTACTTGCACTCATCTTTGGAGTTGCCCTAATCTCGCACTTGGTGGAGATTGTGATAGAGATTTCCGGATTGACGGAAGATCGAAGATTCGGAAGGTTAATTGCAAGAAGATTTCTCTTCTTGTTTAGGTTTGATTTAGAAGACGGATTGACATCCCGTTCTTCCTTCTTATCTAAGATTGTGTTTGTTTATTCTATTCTGAATCTATTGACGATATTCATTCGTGATTGTGACTTTGAGATTGGTTTGAAGTTTATTGGAAGTTTTCATCTTTCAATCTTTAAATCTTTGAATTTGATATCATAATGATGATTGTTAGCTAAGAACCCTTAACAATTCTAAAGTGAAGGGTTGATAGTTGTGGCTTAGATGATGATAGATCGATCGTAAACAGATTGGACCCTGAGAGTTAGAGAGAATCGTCGACAACCTTAAATTACGGCCTGTTCTTGAAGTCCACGGCCGTGGAACCTCAAGAACTAACCGTGATTTCCTTTAAGTTTACGAACCTGCTTTTACTTTAATCCAAAGTTAAAGATTTGCTTTAACTTAGTCTAGGCTTGCCTTTTCTAGGTGGTAGTGAAGCCTCAACAACCTCTACCTCGATTGTGAGTGTCACAACCTTAATCGATTTAGTTATTCTTTATCCTTGGATTACAAGTTTAGGTATTTGATATTAATTCTTGCCTTTAGAACCTTTCTATATTGAAGCCTCAACAACCTGTATAGAGAGTGTCTTGTAGGTGAGTCATATAAGGTTTTTGGAGAACCGCATCATTAATGTTGATGATCAAATTTCCAAGGTTGATAAAGCTCAAAAGGTTTTAGAAAACCAAATGTTCAGCCATGCGGAGGAAGTTCCTAGGAATCAAGGAAAACTTCCAGGAAAGACGGAGGACAACCCTAAGGGAAGGGTAATGGCAAATACAACTAGGAGCGGAGTGACTACCACCGATCCGCAGCCTAAGTTCGTTGAAGTCCCCGTAGAGAAAGACAAAGAGAAGGGGAAGGAGAAGGAAGATGTCTACGTTCCTCCTCCAGCTTACAAACCTCCCCTACCATTCCCTCAATCTAGAGCAAGAGCGTGCCTAGATAAACAGTTTGGTAAGTTCATAGAACTCATGAGCAAGCTGCATATTAACATACCCTTTATCGATGCTATTGTAGGTATGCCGGCTTATGGCAAGTTCTTGAAGGAGCTCCTCTCTAACAAGAGGAAGCTAGAAGATTTCGGAGAAGTTAAGATGAGTTCGGATTCTTCGGATCTCATCAAGACCATGAAGGAGAAAATGCCCCCAAAGCTAAAGGATCCGGGGTCATTTTGCATTCCCATAGGAGTGGGAGATGTCACATACGATGCGTTATGTGATTTGGGAGCAAGTGTGAGCATCATACCACTTGCGTTGTGCAGGAAGATCGGTTTAGGCGACCCTAAACCGGTAAAGATGACGTTATACATGGCGGATCGATCCATCACTCGCCCCGTCGGTATCGTAGAAGACGTCCCGGTCAAGCTAGGTAAATTCTTTGTTCCCATTGATTTTGTCGTTGATAGCATGAATTATAGTCTATATTTTGGGGTTCTGTTTGGACGTTTTATCTTTCATAATCTGCATGTTTGTATGTATATTATGTGATTATATTACCATTTCATCTACCTTTGCGAGAATCGAGGTCTACACCTAGTTTTGTTGTAATCGTAGGTAAAATGGCACGTTTTGCATCAAAAAAAAGGAGCAAAAGGAGTTATGGAGACATTGGAGCTACATTGAGGAACATAAGGAACCATCCAGGAAGCATAGCTATGGATTAAAGATTCACTTTGGACCAGTTTTGAGAGATTTCACATTCAGTTGTGACTCACCTCGGTTGATTACAGATTCATCTCGACCGAGGTGATCCAGAGGAGCCGACTCGACCGAGGCGAATACCTAGGACGCGGCGAGAATATTTTATTCTTGGTTGAGATCTTTTATCTTTGGAAAGAGATCTTATATTTTTGGGCTTGGCTCCTGGAAGGAAGAAGATATGCTAGATCATATATTTTACCTATATTTATGGGAATAGATCTTTCTAAGATATATTATCTTTGGAGGGTTATTTTCCTATAAAAAGGGTTGGATTTCCACAAATCCAACATCATGCTATACCATCGATCAGGGTTTATAGCACGCAGCAGCCATACTCCAGTTGGGGAGATTTGAAGAACCTTTTTGAAGGTTAAAGAAAGATTGAAGATTTTATAGCTTTTTGAAGGGTTTTTGTAAGATTATCTTAGATTCCCTTCCTTGTTGTCTTCTCTTGTTGGATTGCTATCCAAGGAACGCTTTTGTTGTGATATTTGATTCAGTTATTGAAGTCTTTTCATTAAATTCTTTTTGTTCAAATATTCACCTTCTTCCCATATATTTGATTATACTTTCATGATGATGAGTGGCTAATTTCCTTGTGTGATTCTAGGGTAATTGGCTGAAGGTTGTGGGAAAAACAATGATAGAATAATCTTAGATTCCAGTAGGATCCTGAAAGTTCGAGTCTTTAACCTTAACCCTAAGCATCTCGCTCAGTCGATGAACATCTCGGCCGGGGTGGAATTCTTCTGACCGAGGTGACTTATCTGATCCTAAACTGAGAGTTAAGTGTTAGAGTTTGCCAAACCCTATTCTTATTACACCTTTCCTGGTTCAAAGCAAGCTTAGGATGAGACTTACCCGGTAATTCCTTAGTTTGTATACCAACGATCATAAGTGTAGGTAATAAAGGTTTATCCTTTATTGGGGTTTGAGTGTGCTTCCATCCCATCTTTGTGAGTTAGCCTGAGACTTACCCGGTAAAGGTTGATTTTGTTCCCTTAGATGGTGTGTTAGTTTGAAATTATAGTTCTTTATCTTGATTCCTTGAGACTTACCCGGTAATAGGAGTTACGGTTTTGGATTAGTGAGTAGTGAGACTTACCCGGTGATCTACTCCACTTTAGTAACATCTTCCCTATGCAAAAATCTCAGCTTTGTCCGCTTATCTTTAGATCTTGAGTTGGAACCACAACTAGACGCTTTAATCCCTAGAATTGCATGTTTGCTTTATTGACTTCTTATTCATCCTTGATTGTGTTAATTGCTCTTGTGGTTAGTATTCACGAAGCTTACTGTTATTGACTTTGTTTCACCGAGTCCCTGTGATCGACCCCTGGAATTTCTTGCTTTTTACTACGATTGACCCATACACTGCGGGTTCGCATCCTTGTTTTAAGCTTAAGTCTAGGGTTATAAATTTAAAACTTGCACACACCGTTTGGAGCGAACAAGTTTTTGGCGCCGTTGCCGGGGACTTGGTCTAGACCGAGCCGGTTGCGGTTTGCTTTCGGGGCACTTGCCCCTGTTGCTACTAACTACTCTTTCTATGAGTTTTGTAGTTTTCAGGATTTCTGACGACTACATTTGATCCAGCCTAGATAGCAAGGCAAAGTGCTAGGGCGGACCATTATGAGTACTTGGAGGAGAAGTACTCCTTCTATTGGTTCAACAATGAATGGGAAAGAGAAGAGACCATTCAGCGTGAACTTGCGATATGGGATGAGAAGAATATCCCTAGAAACACTTATGAGCAGCCTCTTGAAGATTCTCTCGAATCAAGATTGGAGAAGATAATGAAGAGGGTGGCGGAACTCAAGGAAAGCACCCTATCCTATGCTAGGCCGCAAGAGGAGCATAAGGAAGTGTTGCACGTTCCAAGCATTCCCCCAGTCGAACCAAATATTTCTCCTGAAACTTCTAAGGAAGAGGAGGATATGGAAGGTCTCGACCTGACTATTGAGACCTCGGTCGAAGTGGAAGAGATCTCGGCCGAGATGGAAGAATCTGCAAAACTGGAAGCAGAAGATGCAGAGAACCTTGGTCAAATTACTGAGATTGTGACCAAGGTGGAAGAGAGATCAACTGAGTTGAGAGAGATTTCATGTGTTGGTTATCAACCTAACATGAAACCTGATCCGAGCTTTGGAGAACTTTACAAGGTAAGTTCTCTTACTCCATTCGAATTCCCTATTAAAATTTCTGAATTTTTCAGGAATGCACCGGAGAGTTGGAGGTCTCTTCCGAAAGAACCTCCTAAGATCAAGATGAAACCTCCCTTGAAATTGTTGAAAGAAGATGCTCCTTGGATTATAAGGAGTGAAGTTAACAAGCGCTTCACCGCTAAGGTGATGAAGTGTTTTTTGTTCAAGTATGGGGTCCCTCGCATACTAAGGACCTTGTACCATCCCCAAGCTAGAGATGGGGAAGCTATAGGATTCTCGAGAAGTTCTTTTCTCGATCAAGGAAAGGATGGGACGCAAGGCTAGATTATGTCCCATTGAAGTGCAGGAAGGCTAGAAGGATTCCGGTGAGAATCAAACCGTACAAGCTTGTACGTGGGAGATCTTACCATTTGCCAGTGAAATTAGGAACCGGAACCTTTTTGGAAGAATTTTATGATGGATGTGATGAGCACTCCATGGTGTTCAAGGTACATTGAGTAATTCTATGGAGAAGGGTCCAGCTAGCGACCTTAAACCAAGCGCTTCTTGAGAGGCAACCCAAGGTATTGCTTTCTTCTCCCTTTTCTAGTTTAGTTTAGATAGTTGCTTTGTTTTTGTTTTCCTCTAGACAACAACCAAGTATTCAAAAAGGAAGGATCACAGTTCAGGAGCTACACTGGAAGAACAAAATTTTGAGAAGTTGAGGAAACGAGCTTTACTGAGATACATCTCGGGTACTGTCAGAACACCTCGACCAAGATGTGCTTCGCCAACCGAGATGGGCTTATCTGGGAGCTGTTTCTTACTTCTTCATGCAGTTTAGCTATGTTCGGTGAGTATCCTGTCCTTAGACTTATTTCGACCCACTGGGACAATGTGTCCCAAGTATGGGGTATTTATGTATTATTTGACTTATGGATGTACGACTTGACCTTCTATGATATTTATGCTTTATTTTGCTTCTATATGTTTATCTGAGATTGCATGCATACATACAGATGATTTGATTGAGAAAAACGTCGAAAAGGAAAAAAAAAACTGGTTTAAAAATTTTTTTTTTTGACCTCGACCGGGGTAGTTCTGGCCGAACGAGGTGTTTCACCTCGTTTGACCTAGAACACCTCGACCGAGGTGGTTTAACTGAGAGTTTTCGAAACGAATTTTGTGTTACTTATCTGGATATGACCTCAGTGAAGATGTTGCTTACTGACTGGTTTGAAATCCTTTATGTGTTTGAAAGGTTTTATAATATGTTTAAGTTGCTAAATGCTTTGTTTGAAATTATTGACATGTTTAATACTTTGTTTTTATCTAAATTATGTTGAGTTTGAAGGTTGACACCACATTATGAGTTCTCTCACTTTCTTTCTGGAAAGACCAAGGCAATTCACTCTTCTCTCTTCTTCTTCTTGATCATGCCTAGCCCCTCATATACATTTTGCCTCCCTTTACCTATCCGGGAATTTGGAAGCAAGCGAAGTGGTGAAAGCAAGTGAAGTTAAAATTGAGAAGTTGGCTGGAAGTGAAGGTGTTAGAAAGCAATAATAGGTTTGGGGAAGTCAATCATGAAGATGAGTAACTCGGCACCATTCACATAGCCGGGTGTTTGTGTCTTGCCAAAGTCGGATTGAGCGATATTCCTAACGGGTCATGGTATGTGCATCAAAGGTTTGATGCATCTCAAGAAATTGATGATTGCTGATTTCCTAGGCTTCGGTTATTGTGCACCTCTGTCCATGCATCCCAAAAAGTAAAGTAAAAAAGAAAAAAAAAAGTGTGAAATAAGCAAAGCTTATTGGTGGAAGATGTTGCAAGTCAAAGTGAAAGTGAAGTTCATCCTTTTTCCCGGATTCTAGCACCACATTGCCTTACATACATCCCTACCCCACACGTTTCTTGACCTTTCTTTTGTGAAGCCCTTGAGACCTTGAGCTTGTTGATTGACTTAGTGGTTTAAACTGGATTATACATGATTAATTTTGATAATTATGACTTGTTATGCATTCTATGGTTTTATGCAAAGATGAATAATTTCCTATATTTATAAAATGTTTTGATCATATTGAGTTTTTAAATTCCATGAAGTATTCTCTTAGAGTGATCTATGATAGTTACACACCATAAAAATGTTTTTTGAAAGACTTTTCATTGATTTTCTTGACTATTAATCCATTCTATCTTGTCTTCTATATGAGGAACTTGCTTGGGGACAAACAAGGGCTAAGTATGGGGTATTTTGATAGCATGAATTATAGTCTATATTTTGGGGTTTTGTTTGGACGTTTTATCTTTCATAATCTGCATGTTTGTATGTATATTATGTGATTATATTACCATTTCATATACCTTTGCGAGAATTGAGGTCTACACCTAGTTTTGTTGTAATCGTAGGTAAAATGGCACGTTTTGCATCAAAAAAAAGGAGCAAAAGGAGTTATGGAGACATTGGAGCTACATTGAGGAACATAAGGAACCATCCAGGAAGCATAGCCATGGATTAAAGATTCACTTTGGACCAGTTTTGAGAGATTTCACATTCAGTTGTGACTCACCTCGGTTGATTACAGATTCATCTCGACCGAGGTGATCCAGAGGAGCCGACTCGACCGAGGCGAATACCTAGGACGCGGCGAGAATATTTTATTCTTGGCTGAGATCTTTTATCTTTGGAAAGAGATCTTATATTTTTGGGCTTGGCTCCTGGAAGGAAGAAGATATGCTAGATCATATATTTTACCTATATTTATGGGAATAGATCTTTCTAAGATATATTATCTTTGGAGGGTTATTTTCCTATAAAAAGGGTTGGATTTCCACAAATCCAACATCATGCTATACCATCGATCAGGGTTTATAGCACGCAACAGCCATACTCCAGTTGGGGAGATTTGAAGAACCTTTTTGAAGGTTGAAGAAAGATTGAAGATTATAGCTTTTATAGCTTTTTGAAGGGTTTTTGTAAGATTATCTTAGATTCCCTTCCTTGTTGTCTTCTCTTGTTGGATTGCTATCCAAGGAACGCTTTTGTTGTGATATTTGATTCAGTTATTGAAGTCTTTTCATTAAATTCTTCTTGTTCAAATATTCACCTTCTTCCCATATATTTGATTATACTTTCATGATGATGAGTGGCTAATTTCCTTGTGTGATTCTAGGGTGATTGGATGAAGGTTGTGGGAAAAACAATGATAGAATAATCTTAGATTTCAGTAGGATCCTGAAAGTTCGAGTCTTTAACCTTAACCCTAAGCATCTCGCTCAGTCGATGAACATCTCGGCCGGGGTGGAATTCTTCTGACCGAGGTGACTTATCTGATCCTAAACTGAGAGTTAAGTGTTAGAGTTTGCCAAATCCTATTCTTATTACACCTTTCCTGGTTCAAAGCAAGCTTAGGATGAGACTTACCCGGTAATTCCTTAGTTTGTATACCAACGATCATAAGTGTAGGTAATAAAGGTTTATCCTTTATTAGGGTTTGAGTGTGCTTCCATCCCATCTTTGTGAGTTAGTCTGAGACTTACCCGATAAAGGTTGATTTTGTTCCCTTAGATGGTGTGTTAGTTTGAGATTATAGTTCTTTATCTTGATTCCTTGAGACTTACCCGGTAATAGGAGTTACGGTTTTGGATTAGTGAGTAGTGAGACTTACCCGGTGATCTACTCCACTTTAGTAACATCTTCCCTATGCAAAAATCTCAGCTTTGTCCGCTTATCTTTAGATCTTGAGTTGGAACCACAACTAGACGCTTTAATCCCTAGAATTGCATGTTTGCTTTATTGACTTCTTATTCATCCTTGATTGTGTTAATTGCTCTTGTGCTTAGTATTCACGAAGCTTACTGTTATTGACTTTGTTTCACCGAGTCCCTGTGATCGACCCCTGAAATTTCTTGCTTTTTACTACGATTGACCCGTACACTGCGGGTTCGCATCCTTGTTTTAAGCTTAAGTCTAGGGTTATAAATTTAAAGCTTGCACACACCGTTTGGAGCGAACAGTCGTGTTTGACATTCCTGCAGATAGTCCGGTCCCGATCATACTCGGAAGACCGTTTCTTGCAACTTCCGGCTGCATAGTCGATTGCAAGAATGGTAGACTCGCTTTTGATATAGGAGAAGAGAAAGTAGAATTCGTTCTTTCCACTCTAGTGAAGGAGCCAATCTTTGATGAGGATATATTCGATATCCAAGACGAAGAAGGTTTGTCTAGGGAAGAGGTAAGTGCGATTCTCTTTAACGATCCTTTACAAAAAGTTATCACCATGAGTCTAACAAATGTAGGGGAAGAAGAAGAGTGCAATGAGGCAATTGAAGCCTTGGAAGCACAAGAAGAGATGCATGAAGTGGAGTTTGAAAAACTCCACGATGAGGCAGAAAACGTGAGAATCCACGGCCACACACTATATTCCATGGCCGTGGATTTCACAACCAAAACCGTGTCCCACTCCAGGGGGTTATACGGTCGTGGAGAAGACATGAAAACCGTATTTTCCTTCCACGCCCTAAACCACGGCCGTGGAGGCCATGAGGAACCCGTAATTTTGGGCGTGGAAAGGGGTGATCGAGACACTTCTTCAACTTCTTTCGATTCTTCTCCCACACATTCAACACCCTTAGAAACTTCTAAGGAGGCATCGGATACTTCTCAAGGATCATTGGAAGCTCCGAAAGTAATGGAACTCAAACCCATTCCTACTCATCTAAGGTACGCTTTTCTAGGACCTAATTCTACCTTTTCGGTTATTGTTAGTTCCGATCTAAGCATAGATGAACATAATCAGCTCATGATTGTCCTTAGGAAACATAGGAAAGCTTTAGGCTATACTATTGAGGACTTAGTAGGAATTAAACCCTCCCTATGCATGCATAAAATACTAATGGAGGAAGATTTTAGAACTTCAAGACAACCTCAAAGGCGGTTGAATCCGACCATGAAGGAGGTTGTCAAGAAGGAAATTTTTAAGCTTCTTGATGCAGGTATCATCTACCCTATCTCCGATAGTAAATGGGTGAGTCCGGTTCAAGTAGTTCCGAAGAAGGGAGGAATGACGGTCATCACCAACAAAAACAACGAACTCATTCCTACCCGAACCGTGACAGGATGGCGGATGTGCATAGACTACCGCAAGCTCAACAACGCAACAAGGAAGGATCACTTCCCATTGCCGTTCATCGATCAAATGCTTGAAAGGTTAGCGCAACATTCGCATTTTTGCTATCTTGACGGTTATAGTGGTTTCTTCCAGATCCTGATACACCCAGATGATCAAGAGAAGACCACATTCACGTACCCATGGGGTACGTTTGCTTATAGGAGAATGCCGTTCGGGCTTTGCAACGCCCCAGCCACCTTTCAACGGTGCATGATGGCCATCTTCTCCGAATACGTAGAGGAAATCATGGAGGTCTTCATGGACGACTTCTCCGTATACGGTTCCTCTTTTAACGATTGCCTTTCTAACCTTTCTCTTGTCTTGCAAAGGTGTGAAGACACTAACCTAGTTCTTAATTGGGAGAAGTGTCAATTTATGGTTAAGGAAGGAATTGTATTAGGTCACCTAGTCTCTAGTAGAGGGATATAAGTAGATAAAGCTAAGATAGAGACCATAGAGAAGCTTCCTCCCCCAACTTTGGTAAAAGGGATAAGAAGTTTCCTAGGACATGCTCGATTTTATAGAAGCTTCATTAAAGACTTTTCTAAGATATCAAAACCTCTTACTAATCTATTGATGAAGGATGCGGTTTTTGAGTTTTCGCAGGAATGTTTGGACGCGTTTAACACCATTCGGCAAGCTCTAATTTCAGCACCTATTATCCAACCTCCGGATTGGACTCTTCCCTTTGAGATTATGTGCGATGCTAGTGACGTAGCTATTGGAGCTGTTCTTGGACAACGAAAGGAAGGGCGAACCCACGCCATATACTATGCTAGCAAGACGCTAGATGAAGCGCAGCTCAACTACGCCACTACCGAAAAAGAGTTTTTAGCCATTGTCTATGCTATTGACAAGTTTCGCTCTTATCTTGTAGGTGCAAAGGTGATTGTCTACACGGATCATGCTGCGATCCGGTACCTCCTTGCGAAGAAAGACGCGAAGCCAAGGCTAATTAGATGGATTCTTCTCCTACAAGAATTCGATCTAGAGATCCGCGACAAGAAAGGTTCAGAAAATTCTGTTGCGGATCATTTGAGTCGCCTAACACATCTAGAGGACGACCATTTACCCATCGATGACTCCTTCCCGGACGAACACCTACACATTATTGAGGAGTGCATCGATGTGATCTCCAAAGGTAACGAACCATGGTTTGCTGATTTTGTTAACTATTTGGTTTGTCAGGAGATACCACCCGGACTATCCTACGCACAAAGGAAGAAGTTCTTTAAGGATGTCCGGGAATACTTTTGGAACGAGCCTCTCCTCTTTAAGAGAGGTCCGGATGGCATCATTCGGCGATGTGTGCCGGAAGATGAGATGCAAAGTGTCATCCGCCATTGTCATTCACTACCTTGTGGAGGACACGCTAGTTCAAACAAGACTAGCGCAAAGGTATTGCAATCCGGATTTTTTTGGCCTACTTTATTTAGAGATGTGCAATCCTTTGTTTCTTGCTGCGATGCTTGTCAAAGAACAGGTAATATCTTTAGGAGGAATGAGATGCCCCTCAACAACATCCAAGAGGTGAAGATTTTCGATATTTGGGGAGTAGATTTCATGGGACCGTTCCCATCCTCTTGTGGAAACCAATACATACTATTGGCGGTAGATTACGTTTCTAGATGGGTGGAAGCAATTGCCTCTCCCACCAATGATGCCATGGTGGTGGTTAAGTTCTTTAACAAGACCATCTTCCCGCGATTTGGGACGCCAAGGACTATCATTAGTGATGGAGGTTCTCACTTCATTGCCCGGCGCTTTGAAGCTCTTCTAGCTAAGTATGGGGTTACTCACAAGATCGCTACCCCTTACCATCCACAAACAAGTGGACAAGTTGAGATCTCAAATAGGGAGATCAAAGGAATCTTAGAGAAGACGGTTTCAAGGACTAGGAAGGATTGGTCTTTGAAGCTTGACGATGCATTGTGGGCGTACCGGACTGCGTACAAGACTCCCATAGGAACCACACCATACAACCTTGTGTATGGGAAGTCTTGTCACTTGCCGGTAGAGTTGGAGCACAAAGCATTTTAGGCTATCAAGTGGCTGAATTTCAGCATGAAGGAAGCGGGAGAGAAGCGTCTCCTAGACCTTAATGAGCTGGACAAACTCCACTTGAATGCCTATGAAAACGCTAAGATCTATAAGGAGAGAGAAAAGCGTTGGCATGATAAGCATATCATTCCAAAGGACTTCAAGGAAGGAGATCAAGTTCTCCTCTTCAATTCAAGGCTTCGTCTCTTTCCAGGTAAGCTTAAATCCCGTTGGACCGGACCTTTTCTAATTAACCGTATTTTCCCCCATGGTGCAGTTGAAGTATGAGGTGAAACGAGCGGAAGCTTTAAGGTGAACAGCCAACAACTTAAGAAGTATACGCCGGAACTCCAAGCTGAAGAGTTCGCGCCTACCGCACTCGAATAAGTGCGAGAATGGTCTAGCTACGGACCTTAAACAAAGCGCTTCTTGGGAGGCAACCCAAGGTATTGCATTTTTGTTTTTGTTTTCGATTCATAGTTTAGCTTAGAATAGACGTTTCTGCTTTGTTTCTGCCTTCGATTCCTTCCGGTATGTTCGTGTTTTTGGATGTAGGAACGATGGAAAAGGAAAAGGGAAGGATAATGTTGAAGAAAAGTGACGAAATTTGGACTTTGGAGCCTTACAGAAAGTTCCACGGCCTAAACCACGGTCGTGACAGCTACAGTGCCCGTAATTTCCAAAAGCCTTTGAAAAATTACCAAAACCACGGTTCCGTACAATTCCTCGACCGTGGAACACCCCGACAGACCGTGATTTTCAAAATTTTTCCTGTGACTATATAAACCACGTTCTTCACAAAAATCACCCACAAAACCCCTCTTCCACGACCTAAACGCCGAATCCACGCCCCCTCTCTCAAATCCTCGTTTCTTAATCATTTTTAACGATTCTTCTTCCCAAACTGAAGCAAATTCGACCACCAACAAGATCCAAGCGACGAATCGAGCGGAAATTCACCAAGGAACGCACAATTCGGATTTTTCAATCCGAAAAATAGGTTTTTCCACTCTTCTTGATCTTTATCGATTTGGCTCGTTTTTGTTAGAGATTTTAGGAAGAACTGATTGAAATTGGAAGGAATTAGATTAGGGCTGCCTGTTTGTTGAGATTGAGTGTTGAATTCTGAGATTTGTGAAAAACTGAGACAAACCACGGTTCCTGGAAGAACCACGGCCGTGGAACCTCTAGAACAGCCCGTAATTTTGAACAGAAAATGGACTTCGTGAGGAGAGTTTCGGGGAGGATTAAGGAGAAGAAGAATAATCAGAACAAGAAGAGGAAGGGTAATCCCTCTTCTTCCTCATCCTCTAGAGCACCACCACCCTCTTCCCCTT
This sequence comes from Fagopyrum homotropicum, assembly GCA_033239125.1. Classification (NCBI taxonomy): domain Eukaryota; kingdom Viridiplantae; phylum Streptophyta; class Magnoliopsida; order Caryophyllales; family Polygonaceae; genus Fagopyrum; species Fagopyrum homotropicum. The sequence continues at coordinate 105,716,499 of BSWB01000006.1, read as the reverse complement.
CACCTCCATCATCACCTTCATCACCCTCACCTCCTAGCCCTAGAGTACCGACCATTCATGAGGATCACCTTGCTGCATTTGAGAGGATCGAGGAGAGGGCTGTGATTGGTCCTAGGTACCTACTGTTAGAGGAGCTAGTTCCTCTTAACATCATAGACGACCTTACTTGGCTCTTGGATAGAGCCGGACTAGTTGTCTTCTCGGCTATCCGAAAAGACGCGTATGAGGAGATTACGAGGGAGGTTGTGACTTCTTTCGAGCATAACCACGTGGATAGGACCGTTTCTTTCCGTCTTATGGAAAGAAACTATGACTTTAGCATCCGTGAGTTCGGGACCTTCTTTGGGTTCCATGAGACCTTTAATGGTCGCTTTCCTAGTGGCGTTTACGCCAAGGACTTTTGGGAGGAGGTAGCGATGATCTACGCCAGCGAGGACCGCTGGCAGCCTGCTGACACCAAGGCTAGGTTGATGTACCACCTAGCCTTGAAGATTGCTCACCGTGTTCTTTCGGAGTGTCTCTTTCCTAGGACGGAGACGCCCCAAAAGATCAAGACGGATGAGCTCTTTTTACTGTATTCCATGCTGTATGGGCGCCGAGCTGACTATACCACCCTCTTGGCTGCTACTATGAGCAAGCTCAAGAACAAGAGGAAGGGCAACATTGGATACGGTGGGATAGTTACCCACCTTGCTAGGAGTTTGGGTGTTGATTTCTCTACCTGTACCCGTATACCAGCCGTACCCCTAGGACTTCATGCCTTCATGACTAGAAGGCTCATCTTCCCCACTCATAGAGGTCCGCCTTATGCGGCCATGCCTTGGGAGAGCAGGACCGGTAGGGGCATTGAGTGGCTGCAGGAGTACTCCATTATGGATGGACGCCATAATTGGAAGGAGACGTTCGCTGCTATGCATGCGAACAGGATTGCAGCTCCTCCGTATGTTCTACCACCGCCCGTTGTTGAGGAGGAGGAGATGGGAGATCAGTTTGAGGGTGGAGGAGGAGCCGAGCAGGAGTTTGACACGTTTCCGGATCAGCCGGAGGCGGCCCCCGATGTACCTAGACGTTCTCCACGTCCAGCTAGAGCTTCAGGCTCGTCTTCTCGCCACGCCAACGTGAGTGAGAGGCCTACATGGATGACCACACCTCCTGCATGGTATGGAGCTCCACCTCCATGGGCTACAAAGACACCATCTGCACCAGCACCAGCACCAACACCATCCGACGCTCCAGCATGGTACAATCATGCTCCGGGATGGTATGAGCAGATGCCGGATTGAGCTACTGGTCTTTCGGAGAGAGTAGGAGCATTGGAGATACGAGCCGATGCTAGAGATGGACGCTTGGACGACCTCGATCACATGATGAGAGACGTCTACCGCCAGTAGTTTGGGCGGTTTTATGATCCTAGCTTCTCACCATTCCCGCCTCCACCAGCGCCGCAGTGATCGATTGCATGACCGTTTGTTTTAGCCGTTCCACCGCCATTTTGTGAGTTTCTTTTTCTTTTCTTTCTTTTCTTTCTTTCTTTTGAACATTAGGGACAATGTTCGTCCTAAGTATGGGGTGGGATGTGACTAAAAGTTTGTAATAACTCTTACTCACTATGTTTGCTTCTATTCGAGACTATCATTGCATGTTCATTATATTGTTGCATGTTTCGTTATTGCATTGCATGAAAAAGAATTTGAAAAACCCATAAAAATTGAAAAATTTTGAAAATTTTGTGCTTCTAATGAATTGAGATGATTTCTATGATAATCACTACTTGTGAATTGAGTTTGATGACAATTGCATGCTTAAAAGAATAGTGAAGTGAAAAGGAAGTAAATGAGTTGATTATACCTCTTTTGCAAGTTTCATAATGGGATAAATATTACCTGAATCATGTTGGGAAATTGAAGTTGAAATCACACTATGAGTTCTTATACTTCTTGTTGAGATGATTAAGGCAATTCGATTTTTCTTTCTTCTTTCTTTGATCATTTTAGCTCCTCATTGAAATATTGACCTCCTTTACCTATCCGGGAATTTGGAGAAGTGAATGAAAAAGGCATGTTTGATGTGGGAGGGCCATGAGAGCAATTATTTGCAATCAAAAGATTAGAAAGAAATTGTAGGTTTGGGGAAGTCAATCATGATGATGAGTAACTCGGCACCATTCACATAGCCGGGTGTTTGTGTCTTGCCAAAGTCGGATTGAGCGATATTCCTAGCGGATTATGGTATGTGCGCTAAGGGTTTGAGGCATCTCATAAAATTGAGAAACGCCAATCTCCTAGGCTTCGGTTTTTGTGCACCTCTGTCCATAACTCCAAAAGTAAAGTCGAAAAATGAAAGGAAGAGAGCGAAGCTCTAAGTTGAAGTGTTGCGGAAACCGCAAAAGAAGAAGGAATAGTTGTCCACTTTCCCGGATTCATGCACCACATTCCTTAAAGTTTCCTTCCCTTTCCACATTCTAGACCTTTTTCTTTGAAAGTCCTTAAGATCAAAAGAATGTTATATGACTTGGTGATCTAAATTGAAGTTTCTTATGATTGATTTTGATGATGTTTAAAGGTTATGATGTTTGTATGGAAGTTTGATTGATTCATGAGTTTTCTTTACTCTTTACTCTTTGATTAAGTGTATGAAAGTCTATAAACGATTGAAGCAAGATTTGAGAATGATCTATTCTTTAGAAGGCACATTCCTCCAAAAGAAGTATTGCTTTGAGAAGGTACATATATTTCATCCTAACTCTTGTTTTAAAGCTTTTGAAAGACCTTGCTTAGGGACAAGCAAGTGTTAAGTATGGGGTTATTTGTTAGCATGAAATATTGTGATGTTTTAGGCATGTTTTCTAAACGTATTTGATTCATATTGATAGTCTTTGATTTAGCATTGTTGCATTTGTGAGCTAGTTTGCCTATATTGTCGATATAGATGTCTACACAAGCTTTATGTTGATTATAGGTAATTGAGAGCCATTTCCGAATGGAATCTAGCAAAGATGAGTTGATTGAGTATGTCCATGGATTGAGGGCATTCTTAGGAGCAAAATGAGTGTCAACTTATGGAATGCACGAGGCTAGGAAAGAATCACGTTCTTGCCCTAAACCACGCTCTAAAATACGGCCGTACTACAAACCACGTTCAGTTCCACGGCCGTGGAACCCTAGCAAGAGAAGCATGATTCATTCCAGTGGATTCTACGGTCGTGGAATCAAGTGTTCAAACCGTGTTGAATTCCACGCTCTAAATTACGGTCGTGGAACCTTCCACGACCGTGATCTTGGCGATCTTTTTCGCCACATTTTAAGCCACGATCTTTCAGAAGATTGGGCCGGGCCGATATTTTATCTTGCCCTATAAAAAGACGGACGAAGAGAGATTCCGTCATCTTCGCTTAGACGCACTTGCGACCTCGCTTCAGGCTTACGCTTGCACCTACGCTTGGAGATTTTGCGACTTTGCAAAAAGACGTACTTGCATTCATCTTTGGAGTTGCCCTAATCTCGCACTTGGTGGAGATTGTGATAGAGATTTACGGATTGACGGAAGATCGAAGATTCGGAAGGTTAATTGCAAGAAGATTTCTCTTCTTGTTTAGGTTTGATTTAGAAGACGGATTGACATCCCGTTCTTCCTTCTTATCTAAGATTGTGTTTGTTTATTCTATTCTGAATCTATTGACGATATTCGTTCGTGATTGTGACTTTGAGATTGGTTTGAAGTTTATTGGAAGTTTTCGGAAGTTTTCATCTTTCAATCTTTAAATCTTTTAATTTGATATCATAATGATGATTGTTGGCTAAGAACCCTTAACAATTCTAAAGTGAAGGGTTGATAGTTGTGGCTTAGATGATGATAGATCGATCGTAAACAGATTGGACCTTGAGAGTTAGAGAGAATCGCCGACGAACCCTAAATTACGGCCTGTTCTTGAAGTCCACGGCCGTGGAACCTCAAGAACTAACCGTGATTTCCCTTAAGTTTACGAACCTGCTTTTACTTTAATCCAAAGTTAAAGATTTGCTTTAACTTAGTCTTGGCTTGCCTTTTCTAGGTGGTAGTGAAGCCTCAACAACCTCTACCTCGATTGTGAGTGTCACAACCGTAATCGATTTAGTTAGTCTTGATCCTTGGATTACAAGTTTGGGTATTTGACATTAATTTTCATCTTTAGAACCTTTCTATATTGAAGCCTCAACAACCTGTATAGAGAGTTTCTTGTAGGTGAGTTACATAAGGTTTTTGGAATTTCACCGTACGATTACCTTACATTAGCATACCTTTGCATATCTCAACTCTGTTCTTACATCATTAGTATATCTTGAATCGATAGCCACAGCTGGATACTTGGATCTTTAGGATTGTTGTTTTCCCAATAATTTGCAAAGCTCTTATATTCACTTGCTTGATAACCGACGATCGAATTTATTCTCCCCAAATCCCTGTGTTCGATACTCTGGAATACTTGCTAATCTACGCCGATCCGTACACTGCGGGTTCGCTTGCTTGATTCTAGTTTTATAAATTTAAAGCTTATTTGCACGCACATTTAGGGGCGAACACCCTCCAATGGTCTTTGGATAATATATCTTTCCGAAAGCCTATATCGAAGGAGCAAAATAGTTAAAAGATAAATTATATCTTTCAATTAATACTACCCTTAAAGAAAGATATGATTAAGGGTTTGTTTGGTTGTAGATGAGCTTATATTTGAATTTTTAGTATAGGTGAGGTTATTTGTGGTTATATGTTATTTTTGATTTTTTAGTGGGATTATTGATATAATTTATGTATTGGTGTTTAGTTGTGTACTAACATAGTACCCTTACTTTGCACGAATTTGGTTAAAAAAAACTTTATTTTTGAACTGTGGTAAAAGTTAAACTAAATAATAGTTATTATTATAATGAAACAATAGCAAATTAATACGAAAAATAAAGGTAAAAATTATATCATAGGTGATAACTTAATTTTTTTTTTAATCTTTCTCAATAATATAAAATAAGACTTGTAATTATGTTATTAACTAAGTTAACTACTTATTTGTTTCATTACGCTTGTTGTATAATATAACTAGTTTAATTCTCGTATTTTGTACGGTTAATCTAATATAATAATTTATTTTATTTTAAAAAAGTTTTGGAAATAAAGTTTGTGCTTTTTGATTTTATAAATATTCGAATATATAAAACGTAGACGTAATATCTAGTTTAAATAGAATTGTATTTACAACGGAGTTAAAATCTAACCTAATTAGATCACAATTGAAGTAAAATATAATTTAAATATAAGGTGAGATCAAAATGAAAGTGAGAACATTTTTAAATAAAAGTTGTCTAATTAAAAAGATGTATCCAATTTTTTAGAAGTTATTTTATTTTAATGGTAATCGAAATATATATAATCTACGTAGAATTTATTTTTAAAAAAAAGGAATTCAGTGACTTAAATTCTCATTGCAACACGTAGACGAAACGAACGTGGGTGCGACATGTAAGCTTTGTTATCTTGGATTTAGTATAGTACTAGTTTGATCATCGTATCTTGTACATGTTGATCTAATATAAATTATTTATTTTTTTAAAAAATTATTAAAATTAATGTTTGTGCATTATGATTTTACATATAACCGGACATATATAAAATGTAAACGAAATATCTAATTTAAATAAAGTTTGTAGTAATAACGGAATTAAAATCTAATCTAGAAAAAGATGTTGTTTTAAAAAGAAATTACAAAGGAAATGTTATCGCAATGAAAGTAAAATTTAATTTAATAAAAAAGTTGTGATCAAAATGGAAGTAAGATATTTTTTAATAATAGTTGTCTAATTATAAAAGTTGTATCTAATTTAAATAGAATTTATTGGTTTTAATTGTAATGAAAGTAAAATATGATCCATATAGAAATTTATTTTATTTATAAAAGGGAATTCGGTGACTTTAATCCTCAGCTTGAGACGTAGGCGAAACGTACGTGAACGCGACACGTAAGCTTTATTAAATCTGCTTTAATACTATATAGATATAGATATAAATATAGATTATTATAATAGTATACCATTTTTATATACTTTTATTTACATATTTGGATTTTTAAGCTTAACTAGACCACCCATGTTATTTTCTCAACCTACAACTAAGCACATTCAAAATATAACCTCAAGGAAAATTACCTAAGATAATTCCCATAACCTATGACTAACCGAGCTCTTCGGAAAAAGAATGATAGATTATCCCATTTGACGTTGATGATGGGACTAGTCAGGTTGACTCATTAAAGAAATTGGGCCGATTGCTATAGTGAATGGCTCGACACATAGCGCAATGCAACATTCTGTATGAAAAGATCATATGCTCAGGAAATGGGATTGATCGAGACGACAAATGATGCAAGTCGGGTCGATGTAGTGCCTTAATCGATCTTTATCTTTTCACTCTCAAATCCCAATCCATTCCGTATTGACCTGGACATAACCGTAAGAAGAATATTAGAGGGTTTTTAGACATTCTTGCGATAGTAGCTTCATTCTAACTCTTGGAAATCCTAAAACACATGCAATATCATGATTCATGAACGCACATAGATCTCCAAAATACATAAAGGAAATGAAATCGACCATAATACGATGCAAATTTATATTGTAGATGGATCAAAACAATGTTGAAAAAAGACGTTAAATGGATGTTATCAAGATCTCATCATTTTCAAATATAACTATTTTACCATATAAATAAAAATGTGTGTAACAAAATTGACATTAGACAAAAAATACCGATGAGAACCAAAATTGTTGACATTACACAAAAAAACTATATATCGTCTTCGATGTCCATAAACTTTCAATTCATTGGCCAAACAACAATATTCTCAAGGTACCAATTAACGAAACATAAATAAAAACACATATGAAACTAATTTGAAACGTCAAAATTAATCAATGGCCGAATCAACTATCTAATTTAGAAACCGTTAGGTTGAAAGAAAGAATCAGATAAGTACAAGAATAAGTACCTCTGAATAAGAGTGGGTTTATGGAGAAATATCGAATTAAGAATAGTGCTGGAGAGTAAATGAGAGGGTGGTAGTAAGAGGAGGTGAGAAATTGACCACCAGCCAATGTGACGTAGTTCGGTGGTGGCCATAATGGTTTATGTGTGGGAAGAGATTAGGGCTGATACATGAGACAAGCTTCTCGGGCTCAGCTTGCGTTCGGCTCGTCAAAAGCTCGGCTCGGACTCGGCTCGTTTATAAACAAGCCGAGCTTGAGCATGTCAATGTTCGGCTTGTTCGGGTAAAGATCGGATCGTTCGTCTAAAATAACACTATATGAGCATTATTTTAGACAAGCTAATCGGACTCGGCTCGTCAAAAGCTCGGTTCGGACTCGCCTTGTTTATAAACGAGCCGAGCTTGAGCATGCTAAGGCTCGGCTCGCTCGGTTCGTATAACACCCCTAGAAGAGATATCAATGTTTGAAATTATTCATTGTGAGTGTGATTTTTACGATAACATAATTGAGAACCCGTCAGGTACTAACCTCTATAGACCAAGGCAGTGAAAAACTTTTCACTAGGATAGTGAAAAGCTTCTTTTGAACCGGAAAATTCCTAAAACAAATTTCATACATCCATCGCAATACTACATGAATAAGCATAGTAAACATCTACAAGAAGCGTGAATAACAATTATTATTATGACAACCCAACATTAATTAGACTTATTCACGTAGAGCAGCTTGGAGAGCAAAAAAGGTTGAAGAGTCCACTATTAACTCATGAACACTCAAACGGCAACGCCACAATAAGGAAATGATGTATCCTCTGAGTACTACATATGCTGCCACTAAGGGGAAGGAGACTGAAGTTCAGAAGGCCCCATATCATACGATGCTTGATATCGCTATTGCTAGTGACAATAAGGGTACTCAATCTCCTACAAGCAACGACCCAGCCAGTGAAACAACAACCTCAACATTAATGATACAAGAATCTGTAGAGGCGATTGAAGGACCAAATCACAACACTGGAGAAGATAGATCAAGAAAGTCAAACGAGGAGATGATAGAAAATGTTGGTTCAAATTCAAGCCAAGAATCATCCCAGCCTGGTATGTGATTCTTCGTATGATTTGGTGGTCTTTTTCCTATGATTATGGTTATCATGAATTGTTTACTATGGAATGTGTTCGGAGCCTGTAAGAACGAGTTTTGATGTGCCATCAAATATCTTTATAGACACCACATCATCGATATACTAGCTATCTTTGAGCCTAGGACATTTGGTGCTAGGGCTCAAGCTATTTGTGATCGCCTTAACTTTTCGGGCTGCTTTTGGGTTAAAGTTGAAGGCTTCGAAGGTGGTTTGTGGCTTTTTTGGAAGAGTGATAAGTTCACTATGAGTATCATTAGTACTAGTAAATATTACATTCATGCAAGTATTATGGAGGGCTCTAATCCCTTTATCCTCGTGGTTGTTTACGCGGCCCCTAACTACGTCCGGAGGAAAGTTTTTTGGGACGAGCTTGATAAAGAGCTTTCTACTATTACTGATCCTCTCATTATTGGAGGGGATTTTAATGTGATTCGGTTTCTCCATGAAAAACAATGAGGATCTGGACAACTTCATGCGGATTTTACGTAGGATGATAGGCAATCGGCTAAAAAAATGTTTTTAAGAGACTTGATAGAGTCCTTATGAACATGGTAGGCCGCTTTAAATGGTTGAATGCCCACGTCAGACATCTTGTCAAGTTTTCCTCGGATCACTCTCCTTTACTTCTCTCGTTAGATTGTATGACTAGTTGTAGAAAGAAGAGAAGATCCTTCCGGTTTGAGGCAACTTGGATGACGCACAAAGATTTTCAGCCTATGGTGAAAATGTGCTGGTTCAACAACCCGAGGTTAGTCAAGCTCTCCCTAATCTTAAGAACTCCCTTATTGTTTGGAATATATATCTGTTTGATAATGTTTTCCTTAGGAAACAACAAGTTGTTGCTAAACTCACAAGGTCCAAAAAAGAAGAGGGCATAAAGATTCGGGGAGACTCCAAGAAGAGGAAAAGAAGTTGCAAGAGGAAGTGGAAAGTATTCTTGAGCAAGAGGAGTTATTATGGCTTCAGAAGTCTAGAGAACAATGACTTGAGCTTGAGGACCGTAATACCTCTTTCTTTCATACTTCGACCATTATCAGAAGAAGCCGCAATAGAGTGGTTGATTTAAAGATGGAGAATGACATATGGGTGGAAGACCATTCTTTGCTTGAACAACACGTTGTGGAATATTTCTAAAAGCTCTATAGTCTCGAGACACATCACTTCATGGTTCACAATTCCTTAGAGTACATTGGTTTTCTTGAGATTGACAAAGCTGATTGGCTTAATATTTTTAGGCCGATTAGCATGACATAAATCTAGAATGCTGCTAAGAGCATGAGAGCCTTTAAAGCTCCGGGAGTAGATGGATTCCAACTGGTATTCTATCAAAAGTACTGGAGCATTGTGGGACAACCTTTGAAAGAAGAAGTATCACAGTTTTTCGCCTTCCAAAAGCTTTAACCGAGGAGCAATGATACTCTCATATCTTTGATTGCTAAAGTCGGTAACCCGGAGCATATTAGCCAGCTCAGACCCATCGCCTTTTGCAACGTTAGTTACAAGATCGTTTCAAAAGTTCTTGTTCAACATATGCAAAGTATTATTGGTAAGCTTGTGGGACCCGCCCAAGGAAAATTATCCCAGGTCGGCTTATTCAAGATAATATCATGCTCATGTAAGAAGTGGTTCACTCTATGAGGAGGAAGAAGACCGGAAATAAGTGGATGCTTTTGAAGCTTGATCTTGAAAAGGCGTATGATAGGATCATGTGGGACTTCATAAAAGATACAATCACTACAGCAGGATTCCCGATTGAGTGGAGGCGGATGATTTAAAAGTGTGTTAGCTCAGCTAGGATGCAAGTCATTTGGAATGGAGAAGTTACAGAACTGTTTACCCTGGAACCCCGCACCTTTTTGTCCTTTGTGTGGAAAGACTTAGCCACCTCATCTTAGATTTCGTGGATAGAGGAGAATGGAAATCTATTACTTTATCTCGAGGAGGTCCTCCTTTGTCACATCTATTCTTTGCAAATGATATCACTCTTTTTTACGGAAGCGTCTCATTCACAGATTAGAGTCATTATGAAATGTGTCGATGTGTTCTGTAAAGCGTCGGGCCAAAAGGTTAGCATCCAAAAATCAAAAATATTTGTGTCTCCTAACATCTCTAGAGAGCTTTGTAGTGATATAGAGCGGTTGGGTGGTGTTGAAGTCACCAAGAACCTTGGGAATTACCTTGGTATGCCCATTCTACAAGGAAGAGTAACCAAGGATACTTTTGCAAATCTCTTGGATAGAATAAATGGGAAACTCAATGGATGGAGGAGTAAGACTCTAAGCTTTGTCGGGAGAATCATATTAACCAAATCCGTGCTCACATCGATTCCTATCTATTCCATCGCTACTATGTCACTTCCAACAAGTGTTTGTAATGATATCGATAAGTTTTGCTGTAACTTTGTATGGGGTAATTATGAGGATCTTAAACACATGCACACGATCAAGTGGAGTGAAATGTGTATGCCGAAAGATAAGGGTGGCTAGGCATCAGAATCATTCATCATACGAATAAAGCACTTCTTGGCAACCTTGGATGGCATTTTTTAAAGAATGTTGAGAGCCTATGGGTGAAGGTGCTAAGAAGAAAATAAATACGTAACAACACTATTACCCTTACGACATCTTCCCATGTCTGGACTGGTATCGTCAAGGGTATGAGGTAAGTGGTGGCACGAGGAACAAGATGGAACTTAGGTGATGGTAACTCTATTCAATTTTGTTCCGACCCGTGGTTAATGTCGAAACCTCTATAAGCCCTTATCACTCAGGATATCAACCCAACAGAGCTAGCTAGAAATGTGAGGAGTCACTAGGTGGAGGAAGAGAGGTGGGACTGGCAAGAGCTTGGAGGTAAGCTCCCTATGTTGTTCATTCTCAATCTAGCCTCGATCAGTCCCATGTGCGCCACTACTAGGACCTCCGATAGCTAGTTATGCCGGTTCCATAGGGATCAGATGAGCTTGGTTGGGGGCTATCTCAGGATAGAAATTACTCGACTTCTTCGGCTTATAGATTACTAATTGAAGCAGATAATCTCCAAGTTCCAAATACTTATATTCATAAGGAGATTTGGAAGATGCGAGTCCATGAGCGTATTAAGGTCTTTGTTTGGAAGCTCATGATGCGGGGGATTGTTATGTAACTCCAAAAGAAGACGCAAACAGTTGGTGAGTGATGATGTTTGTGCTGTGTGCAATCAAGAGTCATAGAGCTTTAGCCACTTGTTTAGAGATTGCTCGAAGACCCGGATCTGTGGAGTGCCTTGAACGCAACCAAGAAGGACGCCAATTTTTTCAACACGGAATTTGTATCTTGGCTGCGAGGTAACCTCTCTTATAAAACTTATTTCAATCATAATTGTATGTGAAATGAGGTTTTTGCAATTAGCCTATGGTGGACGTGGAAGTGGAGGAACGAGATAATATTTCAAAATTCAAGTCCGGTTGGAGAGAGGAGCGGGTTTGTGCAGGCTAGAGTGAAGGAGTATATTAACATCTGGACTAGTAGAGACACGAACCAGAAGCGCAAGCACACAAACATTATTAGCGTGGTATGGGAACTTCCCCCGGAAGGTGTCGTCAAAGTCAACACGGATGATGCGAAGACTAAGGATGGGAAGACTTCAGCGGCACGTGTTATTAGGAATCATACAGGAGAATGGCTGAGTGGGTTTGGTGTCAATCTTGGGATATGTACAGTTCCCATGGATGAACTATGGGGATTGGTACTTGGACTCAAGATTGCTTGGGGTTTGGGTTATCGCTCGGTTATCATTGAAACTGATTCCCAATTGGTTACCAAACTCATCAATAAACACATCGCCCCTCACAATCCTCTTTCCAGTTTGGTATGTATGTGCGAAGACTTTTTAAAAAGAAACTGGACTATCCAGTTTCGGCATGCCTACCGCGAGGCAAACAAAGTTGCGGATTGTATTGCTAGTTTTGCTATTAACTTTTCAATTGGTTTGAGTGTTTTGTATGACCCACCGGAGAGTGTAGTGGACCTTTTTCTTGATGATGTAAGGGGTTGAGCTATCCCCCGTCTCATGACTACTTAGCCCTCTTTCCTATCAATAAAAGTGTGTCCAGATGCGCCGGAGACCAGTGGCTCTCTTTCCCACAAAAAAAAGACTTATTCACGTTAAAACTCAATTTTACAAGGATTATAAGGATTCTTCACGTTAAAGCCCAACTGAAGAACCGTTAGGTGAATATAAAGGATAAAGATACTCTAGAAGGGGGGTCAAATAGAGTATGAGAACTTTTTGCAAAACCAATCTCAAGGCCTTGAAACCAATTTCAAGGGCCTTGATGTCGATCTGAGCTCTTTGTGATAAACTTTGATTCAAGGGATTTGAAATAACTTTCAAGGGCCTTGACTTTGTAATCCCGCAAAACAAAGTTAGTCCCAATAAAACAAGATAAAATGCGGAATGTAAAAGATCGACACAAGGATGTGTTTACAAATCTCGACTCAAATAGCCTACTCTCCGTCCCAAGGTATGACCTTAGGATCTAACTATCTATTATCAGCTTCAAAGAATCCTAGATACAAACTAGAAGAAATCCCCTTCTTCTCTCACTGTAGCCAATGCTACAATCTTGCTCCAGCTCTTCACCTTGCTATAATAGCCTAGTTACTTCGCAAAGTAACACACACTCGAGTATAACACTCTTTAGATATACAAATGGAGCTCTCGAGTTTTATCTCTCTCTAGGGGATAAAGCTTTTGTAGAAAGAGAGAAAGAAAAAATTAGAATCGAATGAAGATGCTTTGGATCACTCGAAGACTTTGGATATTTTCGTGTAAGCTTATGTCCCTTCTTCTTTAATTGGCATCTTCATTTATAGTCTTCAATGGAGAGGTCTTCTAGACGTTGTAAAGATGACCATTGTAGATATTTCTTCTTCTACATGGAAAATGCTTCTTGGTTGAGATGAGATAGCCGTTGTAGATCTTCTTTATCTTCTTCATCTCCTTAAAGCACATTGCTTCTTCTTCTCCGTAATCTTCTCACGCTATTGAAGATCTTTGTCTCTTGAGCATTGAGATCTTCAGATCTTGTTGTGATTTGTTGGATGAAGATCTTCGAATTTTGTTGAGAAGAATCTTGTGTTTTTGTTTGAGGATCTTTGCGAGATCTTATTGTGAACCGAATCCTCTAGGTCATCGAGATCTTCGTTGTTGAGCGTATCTTCCTGTTGAGCGTATCTCCTTTGGAAGATCTTCTTTTGATTCTTGGTTGATTTGCTTGATAGAGATTTGAATTCCTTCTAGCCGTTTTGTCCTTTGAAACTTGTTTCAAGGTTGTGCCTTCTGATCCCTTGAAATGGCTTTCAAGGCCTCCATGTTGAACTTCTTCAAACTCTGCGCTTGTCCCTTGTATCTGGTTTCAAGGCCTTGCTTATCCCTTGTATATGATTTCAAGGCCTCTAACTGTCCCTTGAAATGCTTTCCAAGGCCTGCACATATTTAGACAAAACACCAAACAAACCAAGCAACTAGAAATACAATCGATATTTTGTTAGTATAAAAACCGCTTTATTTGTGTTAAGTCTTCCATCATCACATATTCAAAATATAATCAAGGTGGAGTCTTCAATCTTCCCCTTGATGGAAGACAACACAAATATTGTATCTGCATTGTAGAGTTAGCGATGCATATATGAATATCAAAACAAACTTAAATGCAGAATTATCAAATTTCGGTTCATAAATTTCTCCCCCTTTGTCTTTCAACAAGGGAGAAAAACAGTTAAAGCGCGGGAGTTTTAAAGGCATTACAGACCCAAAAGTATTTCAAAAATCATAAAACGAGTTTAAAAACAACAAGCCCATAACCATCATATGCTCAATCTAAATCCTCCTCATAAAACTAGCGTCGTGCCTTGGAAGAAGTAGGCATGTGATTGTCATCCATTTCTACTGCTAAGCGTTGTCTCTTTTCTTCACCTCGTCGTTCCTTAACAACCTCGTATTCTTCCTAAGCATGTCCACGGATCGGACCTTCCGGATCGACGGGTCAGACCCGCCGGGTCAGGGGTCAGGGAAGAGTGACCCGGACCCGTATAAACGGCCAACCTGCCGGGTTTGCGGGTCACGGGTCAGACCCGGCGGGTCGGCGGGTTGGTCAAACTCAACTTTAAAAAAATAAATAAAAAGAATTGTACTTGAACTTAAAAAAAAAGAAAATAAAAAGAGGAGAATTGTGCTTGAACTTAAAAAAAAAAGGGAAGAATTGGGCTTGAACCGGAATCTCGGTTGCCTACGTATTCTCTCGGGGAGGAGGAATCAAAGCCCACGTAGTTCTCTTACCTTTGTTTATATCCCCGATTGACCCTTACCTTAGTCGTTGGACTCTCCCGCCGATACATCCGATGGCGTTTGTTGTCGCTCGTCATCATCTTCGTCGCCTTCCTCCGCCGATAGGTTTTTTTTTGTGTTCGCATTTCCGCTTTCCTCCAATCGGCTAGTAGGACTTGTGCCTCCAACGTCTCGGGCAACATGTTGGATCTCGTCAGATCGAGCACCTTTCCACTCCGGCTAAAGGTTTGCTCAACCGCTACCGTTGAGGCGGGAACGACGAGAATTTGTGCCGCGATCCTTGAGAGGGTAGGGAACCTCATTCTCTCCGGTCGGCTCCACCATTCTATTATGTTGAAATCCTCTTCTTCTTCATCATTGACAAACTCAAAAGAAATGGTTAGATATTCGTCGAGTTCCGAATGGGAACTCGACGTGGTTTTTGCCCTTTTTGGGCCAAACAAATCTCTAGCAATTGATTTAAATTTAGATGAAGTTGAAGATGAAGGACGAGGAGGGGGTTGGGAAGATTGACCTTGATCGGAAACACGATATTGAACCAATAATTCATCAAATATTTTTCTAACTCTAGCAATTATGGTAGAAACATGGCAATCGGGATGTTGTTCTAAATCTAAAAATTCATAATAACTTTCTAAAAATTGTTTTAAACCATCCATTTTACGTCTAGGATCTAACACAAATGCAACAAGAAAAACATCAGGAATAGTTGTATAATAATCTAACCATTTAGTTCGCATTGTATAAATAGGTTGTGAAATATTATCAATTAAAAGACCTTGTTGAAGTGCAAATGCAATATTAATTGCTACATAACAATATATGTTTGAAGTTGGTGTATAAACATAACTAAAAGTATTAGTAGCAAGCATCATAAAAATATTTAAAAACCTCAATTACATCTTTTGCTAAAACCCAAGATTCACCGAAAACAAAATCACCGTCAATATGTTGTGCGGCAAAACCACTTAAAAGATCTCGATATTCATATGATTCGGAAATCATTTTGTAAGTAGAGTTCCATCTTGTACAAACATATTTTGGAAATTTTTTAGGATAAATGTCATTTTGTTTACAATAAGCATACCATTTAGTACGTATACTTTTTTTAGACCAAAGTTCATTAAGAATTTTTCGAATAGGTTGTACTAAATCTCCAACATATGTTAAACCTTCTTGAACACACAAGTTTAAAATATGAGCGGCACACCTAATGTGAAAAAATTTACCTCCAATCGTCGGCTTACAAAAGTTGGTTAAATCTCTAATGGAAGCCGTGTTAGCGGAGGCGTTGTCAAAACCGATTGAAAAAACATGTGAAAGTAATCTATATTCTTCCAAAACATTTGCAATCAAACAGGCAATGTTTTGGGCGGAGTGTTGTTCGTTGAAAACTCGTAATGCTAAAACTCTTTTGTTTAAAATCCAAATTTTATCAACAAAAAGACAAGTAATACCCATATATGAATTATTTTGAAAACTGTCGGTCCAAATATCACTACAAATAGAAACTTGAATATCACCGTTTTCCATAAAATATTTAATCAATTCTTCTTTACGCATTTTATATTTATGCATCATTTTTCTTTTAGCATTTTGGCGAGAAATCGGTTTATATGCGGGTTGAGCATGATTTTGCATCCAATCATTAAAACCAACATTTTGTGCAAAACTAAATGCCAAAGAATCTACGGCTAACATTTCTGAAAATGCATCCATAGACGAAGCATGATCATATGTAAATAAAGAAGGAGGGTGGTTAGAGGTAGATGTGTACCCGATTAGTTGTGTTTGCCCTCGTGCCAATCCCATTTTTTCAGGATGCTTGTTCCGAATATGCCTCTTGTTGTTCCCGTAGCCTTCTCCTTTTTTGTGCTTGTATTGTGCCAAACAAAAATTGCATTTGGCATAGTAAATCCCGTTGGCATCGGGAGCACCTTTTGTGAACCAAAATCGGAAGACCGTCGCCGATAGTTGAGTGTTGTTCAACGGCTCCTCCGGCTCCGGGAATTGGGTCTCAGATTCTTGGGTGTTGAGGAAAGAAGGTGATTCCATGTTGATATCCCCTCCTCGTGGATCTCGTGATCTCCACTTAAGCCCCGCCTTAAATCCGAACCGGTTGGAGGACCGCTAGCGGAATGACGTCCTCGGCTAACACCTCCGCCAGATGAAGGACCGCTAACGAAACGTCTTCCTCGGCTAGCCATTTTTTTGAATAATTGAATGTAGTATTAAGAGTTGTAAAATGAATAATTAATAACAAAATAAGAGAATGAGAATATGAGATTAGGAGAGTAATTGAATGTAAGAGTTGGAAATTATGGAGAGATTGAGAGAGAGTGAATAGATGATTGAATGAGAATTGGTGTGAGTTGAATTGAATTGGGTTTGGGGTATTTATAGAAATGTTTTTGGGTTAGATATATTATTGTTTATTGTTTAACTTTTTATTTTTTTTATAAGATAGTTGTTACAACGGCTAACCCAACAACTATATAGCCGTTGGGATTTTTTTTTTTAAATGTGACCGTTACCCGGGTCGACCAGGCGGGTCGACGGGTAAGGATCTCATGACCCTTACCCATACCCGCAACCCGGGGGAACCTGGACCCGTGGTGACCCGTACCCGCAGGGTCACCGACCCGCCGGGTCAAAACCCACCGGGTCACGGGTGACCCATGACCCGTGGACGTCCCTAATTCTTCCACCGTCAGAATGGTTGGCTCAACATGAGTAGGATACAAGATAAATTTGTTTTCTGCTCGTTGTTTACAGTTCATCATAACATTTTCAACCTTTTCCTGGGTGTGTTGAGTTGCATCTTCAGTCATAGGTAATATTTTTCCCATGGTGGTAAGAGTAAGAGCATTCATTAGATACATCTCATTTACCTTGGCATGCATAATAGACAACAGTTCATGATTTACATCCATTCTTCTTTTAGTATCAAACTAAAAATCAGAGAGTTTGTGATTCAGAGAAAACAATTCCTTTTTACATCCATCTAACTTGATATCTAGAGTAGGAGGAGAAGATGTTGGAGCTGCTTGGGAAGGAGGTGGAATAACTCCTTTCCCTTCAATGTACATGCCCTTGCAAGAGTCTTCTCAATTCCTAACCTTTCCAAGCATGATTCATCATTTTTGCCAGAAGATATCTTTCGATCTTCAGTGGATGTTTCAATTGAAAAATGTTCAAAGATCTTGGGCAGAAGGTTTCCATAAGGCAAAGAGATGGCTCGCTTAGAGTTGACAGTATGGATCATATGGTTAAGGATTACATTAGGTACGTCAATGTCCAATCTAGACATGATCAGATGAATAAATTCCAAAGATTGATCTGTCAACAGTTCTTTTGAGTTTGCATGAGGGATAACACATCTAACCAGAATGGTAAAAACTATTTTAGCATCTAGGGTTAGTGAAGTGTGAGTGAGTTGGCGTGATGTTGAGTTTGGAACCAGGAATTTCTCTTTGGCAAGTCGAACACTTTTTGATCAGGAGGGGTGTGTGAATGAACGTTCTGTAGGGATTGCTGAAATCTCACATAAAACAGTAGAGGTGAGAATAATTTGAGTACCTTTTACAGAAGATTCAAGGGTGAGAATTCCTTTTTTCCGTTTTGTGACGAGGTTGACATAGAAAAGTCTTGTAAGCTTTGGAAAGGCAAAATCGCCAGGGTTAAAGATCTTCCAGACCATGGAGCTCTTAAGCATTGCAATGCAGGGGATCTGAAGGGTTTCCAAAAACACAATGTCGACCGTATCACACATACACAGAGGACGATTGTGAAATCCATCAAGCTAAGATCCCGTAGCTAGAAAATTTATGAACCAGGAAGTTGGAAGACTAGTTGTCCGTGAAATCCTTTTTTAGAAGATGAAGTTGGAGGAAGAGCAGATTTCTTGCTTCTTGGAGCCATATATGGTTTTGGAAGAGAAATCAATGGTTTTGAAAGGTGTTTTTGTAAAAACGTTGAATGCGGAAGAAATAAGTTTTACGCTTAAAAAGAAAAGACAACAATTTAAGTTATAAAACAAGATCTTGAGAGAATCAAGGCCTTGAAAAGCCAAAATTGTTTCCATTTAATCTCAACAACTCTTTTCAAAATTTTGAACCCGAAAATAAAGGATTTTGAAATCATTTTAAAAATCCTTCTTTGAAATAATTTAGGAATCAAAATATCTAATAGATATTGATTCCTAAATAGATTCGTGATATTCAATTTTTCCCTTGAATTTTGTTTCAAGGCCCATGAATTGCATTTCAAGGCCCTTGAAAACAAAAGGTTGGCTGCATACGAAGGAGAAAATAAAATGATTTACTCTCCCTACGTTAATGCTTCCTTTTTCAACATACCAAGCTCTAATCGAATAAAATTGAATTGATCTTCAGGTAGAGGCTTAGTAAAGATATTTGCAAGCTGCAAGTCAGTTGATATAAAAGAAATTGAAACATCACATTTCTCAACATGATCACGTATGAAGTGATGCCTTACATCGATATGCTTTGTCCTTGAATGTTGCACAAGATTTTTAGTAATCGAAATAGGACTAGTATTATCACATTTAATAAGGATACCTTTCAAATCAAAGCCAAGATCACGAAGTTGTTGAGCTATCCATAGAATTTGTGCACAATAGGCTCACACAACTATGTATTCGGCTTCAGCTTTGGATAGGGCGACAAAGTTTTGCTTCTTAGAGTGTCAACTAAATAGGGATGCCCCTAAGAATTGGCAACATCCAAAATTACTTTTTCTATCGACCTTATAACCTGCAAAGTCTGCATCTGAATAGCCAATGAGGTGAAACGAGCTTTGACGTGGGTACCATAACCCTAAATCCTTAGTGCCATTTAGATACCGGAATATCCTTTTCACAGCTATCAAGTGTGACTCTTTAGGATCAACTTGAAATCTTGCACATATGCACACGCTAAACATAAGGTCAGGTCGACTAGCGGTTAGATATAACAAAGAACCGATCATACCTCGATACTCCTTTTGTACAACACTTTTGCCATCTTTGTCATGGTCAAGCAAAAGTGTAGAACTCTAGGAGTCTTTGCGACCTTGGATTGATCCATCTTATACTTCTTAAGCAAGTCTTTGGTATACTTGCTTTGATTGAGAAAAATTCCTTTCTTTGCTTGTGTAACTTGAAGTCCAAGAAAGAAAATTCCTTGCATAGGGATTCGTTAGTAGCACCGAATAATATATCATCAACATAAATTTGTACTACTAGAATATCGTTTCCTCTAGTTTTGATAAATAAAGTTTTTTCAATCAAACCCCTTTAGAAATTGTTTTCAAGGAGATACTTGAACAATCTTTCATACCAAGCTCGAGGAGCTTGCTCAAGACCATAAAGAGCCTTGTCCAATTTAAAAACATGATCCGGAAAATTGTCATTTTCAAAACCAGGAGGTTGAGCAACATAGACTTCTTCTAAGAAGCCGTTTAGAAAAACACATTTTACATCCATTTGAAATAACTTTATGCTCGTGAAAGATGCAAATGCAAGTAGCATACGTATGACTTCTAACCTGGAAACCGGAGCAAAAGTCTCCTCATAATCAATACCTTCCTCTTGGTTATAGCCTTGAGCTACAAGTCGTGCTTTATTTCGAATGACTTTACCATTTTCATCCAACTTGTTTCGAAAAACCCATTTCATGCCAATGATATAGATTGATGCTTTCGTCTTGTAGTAAGAGTCCAAACCTTGTTTCTCTCAAACTCATTTAGTTTATTTTGCATGACAATGATCCAGTCGGGTTCTTGAAGAACTTGAATATAATTCTTGGGCTCAATAAGAGAAACGAACACCGAGAACACACATAAGTTGTTAACTTTGAATCGAGCTTGAACTCCTACGTTTGGATCTGAGATCACATTCTCTTGTGGATGATACGAAGAATGTTGAAGCTTACTTCGTTTGTAAGATGGAACAGATCCTGAAGATTGAGGCTCATATGCTTGACTGGATTCAGGTACCCCTGGAGTATTGCCCTTGGATCCTATATCAAGGCCTTGAAGTTGGGTTTCAAGGCCTTGAAACGGAGTTCTGACGTCGCAGTTTTTTGTTTCAAGGTCTTAAAGATGTGTTTTAAGGTCTTGAGATTTTTCTCCGGTATCTTGAATCTTTTCTTACATATTCTTTTCTTGAGCATTATGATCTTTCTCTTCATCAGAATTGTGATCTTCACGTTGATTCAGATTAAGATCTGCAAAACTTTCACTCAAAATACCATTATTGCTTTCATCAAATATGACATGAATACTTTCCTCAACAATTTTGGTACGCTTATTATAAACACGATAAGCTTTGCTATTTGAAGCATATCCAATGAATATTTCTTCGTCACTACGTGCATCAAATTTACCAAGGTTATCTTTGCCATTGTTATGGACAAAGCATGTACATTCAAAGGGTTTAAAATAGGAAATATTAGGTTAAAGAGTTCATAAGGAGTCTTTTTCAAAATAGGGCGGATTAAACATCTACTCAAGATGTAGTTAGCAGTGTTTACTGCTTCAGCCCAAAAACTTTTCTAAAAGCATAGTTCTAGACATATCCTCTAGGGTGCGGTTCTAACGTTCCACAACCCCGTTTTGTTGAGGAGTTCTAGGAGCTAAAAAGTTGTGTAAAATACCATATGTTACGCTAAGAACGTGATACGCAAAAGTCTTAAATTTATAACTCGATATATTTCTCCTAACTCCTAGCGAACCCGCAGTGTACGGGACGTTTTGTAGTAGGGATAGTATTCCGAGGTCGAACACAAGGACTGAGGTGAAATTGAATCGATTAGTGACTAAGGATAGTGTTGATCTAGTCTAAGAAAAGGGAAAGAAATAAAGAAAAGAAAATAACAA
Organism: Fagopyrum homotropicum; assembly: GCA_033239125.1. NCBI lineage: Eukaryota > Viridiplantae > Streptophyta > Magnoliopsida > Caryophyllales > Polygonaceae > Fagopyrum > Fagopyrum homotropicum. The sequence goes on along the minus strand of BSWB01000006.1, from coordinate 105,695,139 downwards.
TGTTTTTGGGTTTGATTTTGTGAGGTGATCAATCAAGGATCACAATGATGCAATATGACAAAACAAACTAAGGAATCAAGCTAAAACACAAATAAACAAGCAAACACGGAATATGTAATCAAAGAGAGAAAAGCGGATTCTAGGGGTTGGAAATTCCGGTTATGGCATAGGACTCAAGCTATCTAATCATTCCTTGGATCAACTATAGTGTGTTGGGAGCGAGCGTTTCTAGATTGGGATCAATCACCGGGTAGGTCTCATGGTCCACTAGTCCGTTCCTAAGGTCTCATCACCAGGTAAGTCTCAAAGAGCCTAAGGATAGGAATTCTACACAAACCGGATGGTTATCTAGGGATCTAACCTCTCCTTACCGGGTAAGTCTCGGGAAGGCAAGTCCTAAACATCAATCCTAGCACACTCAGTCCAATAGCAGCTTATGAGGCTCACTACTACCTAGAGTTCGTCATCTTCGGTATCTAAGAGCAAGAATCACCGGGTAGGTCTCTTCTAACTCTTAGTTGCTAACACTAGGTCACCCTAGGATATATTTAGCTCAACAAACACTAGGATTTCAACAATCTAACAACCTAACACTTAGATTTATCAATACAAGCAAGTTAATCAAAATTACGGGGTGTTCATCCCTTTCCACGGCCGTGGAAAGGCAAGATCAAACCGTGGTTTTCGACAGCGACTAGGTTCAATGAAGTGAGTCATCCAAGTATACATTTAAGTCTATTCTATCATAGTCCAAGCCATAACCATCTTTTCCTTACCCTAGAATCACATCTACTTAGCCAACAACACGCATCATCACAATCAAGATCATCAAGCATAAAATCATGGAATCCATATCAAGAAGATGAAATGAAAGGAAGATGAAACAAGTAGAATAAGAAAACAAGCTGAATAAATGTTGAGAAAGACTTACAACCCTTCAAAAGAAGGTTCAATCCGTTCTTACAACCATAGAAAATGTTTCCGACAATCTTCACTCTAAAATCTATGAAAGACTAAGAATGTGTGTTCTTCTCTTCTTCTCCAATGGAAGCTTTTCTTCCCTCTAAGAGTAGCTCTAATCCAATCTTCCAAATGAGAGAATATTGTTGTTAAGAGTGTGGGAGAGAATGGGAGTGATGGGGTCTCCCCTAACAGCCTTGCAAGACCACCTTTTATCATCCAAATTTGCAAGAGTCGGCCATGAAGATCGTGGGACAGCTGTCTGGGGAAAACCACGGCCTATTTCCACGCCCGTGGAAGTCCCAGTGGCCGTGGTTTTGGTGCCTCAGCTTGTTTTGGATCATCAAGCCTCAATTTGGTGCATGGCATGCACCAACAAGGTCCCATGTGTCCCCCTTAGCTCCTAGCTTGCTTCCCAATGAGTCCGAAGGTATGTCATCTCGAGGAACGATCCTCAAATGTATCGATTAAGGTCCTAAATCTCCCAAAATACCTACAAAGCATGCAAAAGTCCGTGTAGACGTCTATCTCGACAAAATACATGAATTGAGTGCAAATCGTCACGAACTAGTGCAAACCATGCATGAATGAGCAGAAAAACTATCTAAATGAGTGCCTAAACCTAAGTCATAAATCGTGTTATCAAAAATACCCCATACTTAAGGTTTGCTCGTCCCCGAGCAAGTCCAACTATAGACTAAGAGATGACATGATTTATGTATGTAGAAAAAAACAACAAAATCTTTTTGGAGTTGTGCTTCTAATATTGGATCACCTTCATAGTCATGTTTCATGGCAATGGACAAGCGATCATGCATCAAATAAATGAAGGCACAGAAAGACAATTGTACTTAACTCGAAGGCATGCGTGAAATGTAAAAATGAAGAAGTGAAGATGATCATGAGTATATCCAATCTAGATCACTAAGTCTTACACACATGTAAATAGGTCACAAGGGCTTAGGAAATAAGAGGCTAAGAAACGTTGTGATTAGGTGGGAATTTTTCTAGGTCATGTGATGCTAATCCGGGAATGGAACTAACTTCACAACTTCACATTTTTTATCAACTTCCCACAAGTGTATATTTTCTCCATCTTTTCTTTCTTTTCTTTTTCTTTGTCTTTCACTTATTTTTGAGACAATGGCATTGGTGTACAAAAGTCAAAACCTTTGTGATTAGTCGTCCTCGGGCTTTTTTATTTTTCGAGGTGCATCCACACCGGGCACACATACCAAAGCTCGTTAGGACTATCGGTTTATTTGACTTTGGCAAGGCACAAACACCCGATTATGTGAATGGTGCCGAGTTACTCGTCATTTAAACCAACGTCCCCAAACCTTTTTTTTTTTTGTCTACACTTTCACAACATTCTTTCATCAACAACTTCATCCCACACTTGCCTTTCACACACTCAACACACTAACATGCTCCTATTCCCGGATGGGTCAAAAGAGGTCAAATTTATATCAATTGAGGTACTCAAACAGCATGATCAAGATGTGAAGTAGAGAAAAATGAATTGCCTTAATCACTCCTAGATGATGTGCAAGAACTAGCATGTAATTTCGACTTTCAATACTCAATCCAATCAAGGCAAGCATCATAATCACAAATCATTCATGGGATGCAAGATAAATACTTCAAGTCCACATATGCATTCATCTATTCAACCCACAAGGCCATCCATAGCCAATTCACAAGACAATTTTATCATAAGGGTCATTCCCAAGCTTAGAAGCACTAAAATTTTTTTAAAATTTTTGATTTTTTTGGATTTTTCGAAATATGTATGTACAATGCAAGACATAATGAAACATGTGACAAAAAGAAACTGTCCTAGATGCTAATCATGCAAGTAATCATGAAAACCCTACCCCATACTTAGAAACACATTGTCCCCAATGTGTAAATGAAGTAAAGAAGAGTGAAAGAGGGTTCTCACAATGTAAAAATGGTTTGCTTCGGTATTTGGGTTCACTCAAGTAGATTGGTGGTGGATGATCCTATCAACGATGGTAGAGAGCTCAAGGCGTTCGTTATAGCGTCGGGACCCGCGCTAGGCACCGCTAGCCGTCCAAGTTCCGCGTCCGCTCCACCCACAATTGATGAGGGATTATCCATATGCCATGCAAGGCTTCCATGCTACCAAGACTCTAGCACACACACAAAGCACACCAAACACACAAAAAAAGAAAAATCAAAACAAAAACAAAAACGAAAAAGGGAAAGATGTCTACCAATGGGTTGCCTCCCATCAAGCGCTTCTTTAAAGTCATTAGCTTGACCAAACTCGGGGGTTTCTCACTCGAGGTGAAGTGGGGCAATCATGTCCACCGGAGCTCCCGGGATATACTTCTTCAACTAGTGCCCATTCACCTTAAAGTCTCCACAATGCTCCCCTCCTATCTCAACCGCTCCATGGGGAAATATCTTCTTCACCACATAAGGACCCGTCAATCTTGACTTTAGCTTTCCGGGGAAGAGCCGCAGCCTTGAGTTGAAGAGAAGGACCAAGTCTTCTTCACTCAACTCTTTCGGGATGAGACGCTTGTCATGCCAACGTTTGGTCCTTTCTTTGTAGATCCGGGCGTTTTCATAGGCATCCAACCGGATCTCCTCAAGGGCATTCATATCAAGCAACCTCTTCTCTCCGGCCTCTTTCAGGTCAAAATTCAACCACCTTATAGCCCAATATGCTCTATGATCCATCTCTACCGGAAGGTGGCAAGACTTGCCATAGACTAGCTTGTAGGGAGTGGTGCCAATTGGTGTCTTGAAAGCGGTTCTATATGCCCACAAGGCATCATCGAGCTTCATAGCCCAATCCTTTCTCGTCCTAGAAACCGTCTTCTCAAGGATCCCTTTTATCTCCCGGTTGGAGATCTCCACTTGGCCACTAGTTTGGGGATGGTAAGGCATTGTCAGCTTATGAGTCATCCCATACTTAGCCAAAAGTGCCCCAAAGTTCCTATTAGTGAAGTGCTTCCCTCCATCACTTATGATCACCCTTGGTGTTCCAAACCTAGGGAAGATCACTCGGTTGAAGAACCGCACCACAACCTTGGCATCATTTGTAGGAGAGGCGATTGCCTCCACCCATCTCGAGACATAGTCCACCGCCAATAGGATGTAAAGGTTGCCACATGAAGAGGGGAATGGCCCCATGAAGTCCACACCCCAAACATCGAATATCACAACTTCTTGTATGTTGTTCAAGGGCATCTCATTCCTCCTTGAGATGTTGCCCGTCCTTTGGCAAGCATCACAAGCTACCACAAAATTCTGCACATCCTTGAACAAACTTGGCCAAAAGAAACCCGATTATAATACCTTAGCACATGTCTTGTGTGAGCTAGCATGACCTCCACATGGCAAGGAGCGACAATGGCGGATCACACTCTCCACCTCATCCTCCGGTATGCATCTCCTAAAGACTCCATCCGGCCCTCTCTTGAACAAAAGCGATTCACTCCAATAGTAATGCCTCACATCCTTGAAGAATTTCTTCCTTTGGGCATAGGATAAACCGGGTGGCACCTCCTCACACACGAGGTAGTTCACAATGTTGCCATACCATGGCTCATTACCCCTTGACACTTGAAACAAGCACTCCTCCACCATTTGCAATTGCTCATCCCGGAATGAGTCATCAATCGGGATGTCATCTCTCTCAAGCTCCAATGGTGGGAGTCTACTAAGGTGATCCACCACAGAATTTTCGGACCCTTTCTTATCCCGGATTTCCAAGTCAAACTCTTGAAGAAGAAGGATCCACCGAATCAACCGAGGATTGACATCCTTCTTTGTAAGGAGATAACGGATCGCAGCATGATCCGTATACACTATGACCTTCGCTCCTACAAGATACGAGCGGAACTTCTCAAATGCATACACCACCACTAGCAACTCCCTCTCGGTAGTAGCATAATTGAGTTGGGCATCATCTAGCGTCTTGCTAGCATAATAGATGGCATGTGTAAGCCCATCTTTCCTTTGCCCCAAAACAGCCCCAACGGCTACATCACTCGCGTCGCACATGATCTCAAACGGTAGACTCCAATCCGGCGGTTGCATGATGGGTGCGGAGATCAAAGCATTCTTCAACCTACAAAAAGACTCAAGGCGATCCTTGGAGAAAACAAACTCAACATCTTTCATTAGTAGGTTAGTAAGAGGCTTAGAAATCTTAGAGAAATATTTAATGAATCTCCGGTAAAAACCGGCATGCCCTAAAAAACTCCTTACCCCCTTCACCGAGGTAGGTGGTGGCAACTTCTCTATGGTTTCTATCTTAGCCCTATCAACCTCAATGCCTCGGTTGGACACCAAGTGTCCCAGCACAATACCTTCACTTACCATGAAGTGGCATTTCTCCCAATTCAAGACTAGATTAGTCTCCTCACATCTTTTTAGCACTAGAGACAAGTTAGCTAAACAATCATCAAAGGAGGATCCATAAATAGAAAAATCATCCATAAACACTTCCATGATGTTTTCAATATACTCAAAAAAGATGGCCATCATACACCTTTGAAAGGTGGCGGGTGCATTACACAACCCAAACGGCATTCTCCTATATGCAAATGTACCCCAAGGACATGTGAATGTGGTTTTTTCTTGATCATCGGGGTGAATAGGGATTTGGAAGAATCCACTATAGCCATATAAGTAACAAAAATGGGAATGTTGAGCTAATCTCTCTAGCATTTGGTCAATGAAAGGAAGAGGGAAATGATCTTTCCTAGAGGTCACATTTAGTTTTCTATAGTCAATACACATCCTCCATCCCGTAACCGTTCTAGTTGGGATTAGTTCATTATTCTCATTAGTTACTACGGTCATCCCACCCTTCTTAGGAACCACATGCACGGGACTAACCCATTTACTATCTGAAACCGGGAAAATGATTCCCGCATCTAGCAATTTAAGGATCTCTTTCTTGACTACTTCTTTCATGATAGGGTTTAGTCTTCTTTGAGGTTCAATTGAAGGTTTATGATTATCTTCCATTAAGATCTTATGCATGCACAAAGAAGGTTTAATGCCAACTAAATCATCAATGGTATAGCCAATAGCCTTCCTATGCAATCTCAACTCATGCAACAATCTACTCAACTCATCATCATTCAAGCATGCATTAATAATCACCGGATATGTAGAATTATCACCAAGAAAAGCATACTTAAGATGAGAGGGGAGGGGTTTAAGTTCAAGTTCAGGAGGACCTTTATCGAGTGGAGACGCTCCATACAAAGTTGGTTGAGATGAATCCATAGCCATGGAAGACTCCCCAAAGCTCCTTGAAGCTTGATCATCAACTAAGGCAGTTTCTGGAGAAACCACGGGCAAAACTACGGGCTCTGGCACAACCACGGTCGTGGAACTTGCAAAGCTAGCCTTTTTGAGCATTCTAGAGAGTTCCACGGGAGAAACCACGGGCGTGGTTCTTGGTCCCTGGCCGTGGTTCTTGCAGAAATTCAGCACATCTTCGTGTGCTTCAAATTCAGCTCTTGTCTCCTTTTCCAATGATTCCAAAGCCTTGATTTCTTCATTGCAAACCTCCTCAACTCCTTCCTCCATCAAACTTAAGCTAAGAACCTTCTACAAAGGGTCCTTGATCAAGATCGAGCTCACAACTTCTCTAGACTCCTCTTACTCGACAATGTTGAATACATCTTCACCAAGGGCTGGCCCCTTCATCATTGTGGACAGCTTGAACTTGATATTCTCTTCTCCAATGTTGAAGGAGAGAATTCCATTTTTGCAATCCACCAAACATCCGGAAGTGGCTAGGAAAGGTCTCCCTAAGATGATAGGAACCGGATAGTCCGCCGGGATGTCCAAAACAACAAAGTCTATGGGCACATAGAACTTCCGTAGTTGCACCGGTATGTCTTCCAATATTTCAACCGGGTGAGTGATCGAACGGTCCGCCATGTAAAGGGTCATATTGACCGGCTTTGGCTCTCCTAGCCCAACCTTGTTACAGAGTGCAAGCGGTATGATGCTTACACTTGCCCCAAGATCACATAGGGCTTCATACTTCACTTCTCCCACTCCAACCGGCACACAAAAGGATCCCGGATCTCTTAGCTTAGGAGGCATCTCCTCTTTCATGGTTTGGATCAATTCCGAGGACCTCTTTGTCATCCTCACTTCTCCATACTCTTCCAACTTCCTCTTGTTGGAGAGTATTTCTTTCAAGAACTTGCCATATGCCGGCATACCTAGAATAGCATCCATGAACGGAATGTTAATATGCAATTTAGACATAAGTTCAAGGAATTTACCAAAGTGTTTGTCCAAGCGAGCTCTTGCTCGTGATTGAGGGAATGGTAGTGGTGGCTTGTATGGAGGTGGTGCCACATAAGTTGGTTCATCATCCTTGCTCTTGCCTCCATCTTCTTGCAATATCTCTTCCTCTATCACTACTTGCTTTCCCTTAGCATTCTCTTTGGGCAAGGGATCCTTCATGCTCAGCCCACTCCTTGTAGTGAAGGCCAACACTTGGCCTCTTGGGTTATCTTCGGTTCTTCCGGGAAGCTTTCCCGGATCTCTATGAGCTTCACCCGCCTTTTAGAACACTTGTGCTTCCAACACCTTTTGAGCCTTAGAAATGGAAGTCACCGTGCTCTCAAGACCATTCAACCTTCCAAGCAATTGCTCAAACATCATCTCGGTTCTATCCTTTGGAGGTTGAGTAAATCCGGGTGGAGGTTCTTGTGAAGCCTTTGGTGGTGAAGCTGCGCTTGTGGAAGCGGGAGGGTTCAAGGCTCCATCCGGGTTAGAATAAGAAAACCCGGGATGGTTGTGGTTAGGCCGGTAATTGTTGAATTGCCGGTTGTTGTTGAAGTTCCTTGGGCCTTGATAGTTATTGTAGTTGCCCCTTCCCATGTAGTTCACATCTTCCTCCTTGGAAGACAAGTTTGCTTGCACTTGCACTTGAGGGGTTGCTTGATTCTTCAAAGTTGTAGTACACAACTCCCTCAAAGATTTCAGCTCGTTGTTGATTGCATCAAGCTTAAAGTTACTCATGGTAACTTCACTCACCTCATATGCTCCCGCTTTCCTCCCATCACTCTTCCTATGGGAGTACTTCTCAATCACCAAAGCTTGTTTCTCTACAAACTCCTAAGCTTCATCTACATTCTTTTCCATGAAAGTCTCACCGGAAAGAGATTGAAGCTTGAATTGGCTATCTTCATCAAGTCCCTTGAAGTAGATCTCCAATAGCTCTATTTTCGGTATACCATGGTGTGGACAATCTAGGAGAAGGTCTTTGAACCTCTCCCAAGACTTGAATAGGCTTTCTCTATCCTTCATCACGAAGACATTGATCTTCCCTCTTAACTCGGTAGTCTTGGAAGGTGGGAAGAACTTTGTCAAAAACTCGGTTGTCATCTCTTCCCAAGTACTCACTCGCCCTTGTGGAATAGATTGATACCAAACCAAGGCTTTATCCTTAAGTGAGAAGGAGAAAGCCCTAAGCTTATGGTTGTTGCTCTCCAATCTAGGCGGTCTTAGAGTCTCCATCAAGATCTCATAGGTCATCAAGTGTTGATGAGGAGACTCTCCTTCCATCCCTCCAAATTGATTATGCCGGATCATTTGTAGAACTTGTGGGCGGAGCTCGTAATCATGGGCTGCTGGATCTCCTAAGTTCACACCCGGACGGTGTGCTCTTTGTGCCGGATCCATATGTTGCCCTAACGTTTGTGGCTCTTCAATTGCAATGGGCACAACCCGAATATTCACCGCCGGTTGCGGTTGTGGTGGAGGTGGAGGTTGTTGACGATTAAGCTCTCTTTGCACAAGAGCTTGCCTAATCTCTTCAATCTCCCTCCTAGTTGCTTCTTGCCTCTCATTGGCAAGTCTACTCTCATTCTCCAAGGCTTCATCCCTTAGCCTAATTTGCTCTAAAGCTTCATCTAACTCAGCTTGGAGATCTCTTCCGGCCATCTCTTTTCCCTTTCTAATGCTCTTGGATCTAGATCTAAGGGTTTTCTCCGGTTCGGGATCGAATGGAGCTAAATCCTTGCCACGAGATCTTCGCATGCACCTAAAGAGTGAGAGATGTCCTGAAAAGCAAAGACACAAACCAAACAAGATCAAAAGCAACAAAAAAGACCTACACTATAAACAATCACAAACAACAACTAAATCTTAACCTAGTCCCCGACAATGGCGCCAAAAACTTGTTACGCTAAGAACGTGATACGAAAAAGTCTTAAATTTATAACTCGATATATTTCTCCTAACTCCTAGCGAACTCGCAGTGTACGGGACGTTTTGTAGTAGGGATAGTATTCCGAGGTCGAACACAAGGACTGAGGTGAAATTGAATCGATTAGTGACTAAGGATAGTGTTGATCTAGTCTAAGAAAAGGGAAAGAAATAAAGAAAAGAAAATAACAATGTTTTTGGGTTTGGTTTTGTGAGGTGATCAATCAAGGATCACAATGATGCAATATGGCAAAACAAACTAAGGAATCAAGCTAAAACACAAATAAACAAGCAAACACGGAATATGTAATCAAAGAGAGAAAAACGGATTCTAGGGGTTGGAAATTCCGGTTATGGCATAGGACTCAAGCTATCTAATCATTCCTTGGATCAACTATAGTGTGTTGGGAGCGAGCGTTTCTAGATTGGGATCAATCACCGGGTAGGTCTCATGGTCCACTAGTCCGTTCCTAAGGTCTCATCACCAGGTAAGTCTCAAAGAGCCTAAGGATAGGAATTCTACACAAACCGGATGGTTATCTAGGGATCTAACCTCTCCTTACCGGGTAAGTCTCCGGAAGGCAAGTCCCAAACATCAATCCTAGCACACTCAGTCCAATAGCGGCTTATGAGGCTCACTACTACCTAGAGTTCGTCATCTTCGGTATCTAAGAGCAAGAATCACCGGGTAGGTCTCTTCTAACTCTAAGTTGCTAACACTAGGTCACCCTAGGATATATTTAGCTCAACAAACACTAGGATTTCAACAATCTAATAACCTAACACTTAGATTTATCAATACAAGCAAGTTAATCAAAATTACGGGGTGTTCATCCCTTTCCACGGCCGTGGAAAGGCAAGATCAAACCGTGGTTTTCGACAGCAACTAGGTTCAATGAAGTGAGTCATCCAAGTATACATTTAAGTCTATTCTATCATAGTCCAAGCCATAACCATCTTTTCCTTACCCTAGAATCACATCTACTTAGCCAACAACACGCATCATCACAATCAAGATCATCAAGCATAAAATCATGGAATCCATATCAAGAAGATGAAATGAAAGGAAGATGAAACAAGTAGAATAAGAAAGCAAGCTGAATAAATGTTGAGAAAGACTTACAACCCTTCAAAAGAAGGTTCAATCCGTTCTTATAACCCTAGAAAATGTTTCCGACAATCTTCACTCTAAAATCTATGAAAGACTAAGAATGTGTGTTCTTCTCTTCTTCTCCAATGGAAGCTTTTCTTCCCTCTAAGAGTAGCTCCAATCCAATCTTCCAAATGAGAGAATATTGTTGTTGAGAGTGTGGGAGAGAATGGGAGTGATGGGGTCTCCCCTAACAGCCTTGCAGGACCACCTTTTATCATCCAAATTTGCAAGTCGGCCATGAAGATCGTGGGACAGTTGTCACAGCTGTCTGGGGAAAACCACGGACTATTTCCACGCCCGTGGAAGTCCCAGTGGCCGTGGTTTTGGTGCCTCAGCTTGTTTTGGATCATCAAGCCTCAATTTGGTGCATGGCATGCACCAACAAGGTCCCAAGTGTCCCCCTTAGCTGCTAGCTTGCTTCCCAATGAGTCCGAAGATGTGTCATCTCGAGGAACGATCCTCAAATGTATCGATTAAGCTCCTAAATCTCCCAAAATACCTACAAAGCATGCAAAAGTCCGTGTAGACGTCTATCTCGACAAAATACATGAATTGAGTGCAAATCGTCACGAACTAGTGCAAACCATGCATGAATGAGCGGAAAAACTATCTAAATGAGTGCCTAAACCTAAGTCATAAATCGTGTTATCACCATACTTTGCATAAAAAAAATCAAACTTTAATTGATGAAATTCTCTACCATGATCACTTCTTATCGAAACGATAGGTAGGTTTTTCAAATTTTGCAACTCCTTACACAATTTTAAAAAGTCAAACAATGCTTCAGATTTTTCCCATAAGAATGATATCCATGTAAAATGAGAAAAATCATCAAACAATAACAAGGATGTATTGTTTACCTTTGGGAGATTTGACACGCATAAGACCACAAAGATTCATATGTAAGAGCTCAATGGTTCCAGAAGAACTTACAACCTTCTTTGTTTTGAATGAACCTCTTGTTTGTTTACCTTGTGTACAAGCTTTACAAAGTTCATCTACCTTGAAGTTTAGGTTTGACAATCCACGTACCAAATCGTTTGAAAGTAACTTCTACATTGTATGCATGCTGATAGCATGTATTATAGTCTATGTTTTGGGATTGATTTGGTCGTTTTATCATCATAAATCTGCATGCATGGATGTATATTCTTGATCATTATGTTGTTTTGTTTACCTTTGCAAGAATCGAGGTCTACACCTAGTTTTGTTGTAATTGTAGGAAAAATGGAAAGCTTTGGAGTAATATGGAGCCAAGGGATCTAAGGAGTCATTGAAGCTACATTATGGAACATTGAGGAGTTACAAGAAAGGCATAAGAACCATGGAAGTTGGACAGAAGTTTGATTTTAAACCAGTTTTGAGAGATTTATACGTAGCTGAAGATCACCTCAATTGGATACAGTATCACCTCTACCAAAATGAATTATTGGGCTAGATCGAGATGCACGACCCATGGCCCATAAGATCTTTTATTTTTGGCAAGTGATTCTCCTATAAATTGGAAGATTTTTTTTGGATGGAAGGAGATCAATTTCACAGCTGGTTAACTGATTAGTTTGGAAGATTGAAGATACTCCAAGGAAGGAAGAAAGTTGAAGGAAGTTGGCTTTGAAGTTAAAGTTGAAGGCTTTTTGAAGGAAGTTGTAAGGTTTTCTTAGATTGTTTGATTGTTGTCTTTTGGTTTGTGATTGAGGAACACAGTTTGTTGTTTGTTTGATTTGTTTGATTGTTTGATTATTGAGACCTTTGTGTTAAGGTTTCCTTGTTTGGATATTGCTTCTTTATTCATATACTTGATTGTTGTTATCATGACGATTATTGGTTAAATTCTTGTGTGTTTCTAGGGTGATTGGCTGAAGGTTATGGGAAAGACGATGAAAGAATAAGACTTTACCTTATTGGAACCTTGAAAGCTCGAGCCAAACCTTTGCTGAACCACACCTCGGGTAGGTTCATAGAACATCTCGACCGAGATCGGACATAAACTGAGCAAGGCGTGACCTTATCTGATCCATACCTGAGTTTAGGTTTTAGTTTGCCAAATCCTATCCTTGTTGCACCTTTCCCGGTCTATACACAAACCTAGGATGAGACTTACCCGGTGATTCCTTTGCTTGTATACCTATGATGATGAGTGTTAAGTAATAAAGGGTTATCCTTTATTAGGGTTTGAGTGTGCCTTCATCCTACCTTTGTGAGTTAGCTTGATACTTACCCGGTAAAGGCTAGTTCTATCCCCTTAGGTGGTGTGTTGGTTTGAGATTATAGTTCCTTTTCTTAGTTCCTTGAGACTTATCCGGTGAGAGGATCTTTGATTTGGGATTGTGAGTAGTGAGACTTACCCGGTGATCTATTCCCACCTTTGAAACACCTTCCTTTGTAACCTCAGCTTTGTCCACGTTATCCTTTGAGATCTTGAGTCGGAACCACAACTGGATGCTTTGACCTCTAGAATATGCATTCCTTTATGTGATTATTACATCATCTTTGATATCTTTGCTTTGTCTCTTACTTTCGGTTGACAACCTTATATACCGTGCTTTGTTTCACCATAGCCCATGTGTTCGACCTTGGAGTATTTGCTGTTATTACAATTGATCCGTACACTGCAGGTTCGCATATTGTTTCAGACTTATATTTTAGGTTATAAATTTTAAAGCTATTTCGGTCACGATTACACACACGCCTGAGAGCGAACAAGTTTTTGGCGTCGTTGTCGGGGACTTGGTCAAGACCAAGTTCGGTAATTTTGTTTCTTTTAGGGTTGCTTCCCTTGTTTCTATTTATTACTTTACTTGAGTGATTTCGCAAGATCTCTATTTAGGTTTATGCGAAGAACTCGTGATGGGAAAGAAGTCGTTCCCTACGATCCCGAACCAAAAAAGACATACAAAAGGAGATTGAAAGAAGTTAAGATGGCTGACCAAGATAATCGAGATCTTGAAGCCGAATTGAAGGATGTATTAGAACAACTTTGGCTGAGTAAAGAAGCTTTACAAAGAGAAAACGAGGAAACTCGTGCAAAAACAGAAGATATCCAAGTTGATATGGCCAAACCGCGGGCCAAGATCCTACCTCGACCGAACCCATTTGTTGGACCGAGGCAGGATCTTGACCTAGTTGCACCGGCCGAGATACATCTACCACCTCGGTTGCCGGCTATGGTTGACCGAGGTAACATGTTCGCTGGAGCACCGCAAACCCTAGGTAAAAGGATGGACACAAATCAACAAGTGCGGCGTCCCAGAGTTAATCTAGGAGATCCAGCTGAGCATGATTATGAGCTTCGACCTCAAGTCCTCACAATGATTTGACTGTGTCAATTTGGAGGTATGGAAAGAGAATCTCCACATCAACACTTGCAAAACTATGAGATTCTTATGGAGACCTTAAGACCATCAAGTGTGGAGAACAACAACTACAAGCTAAGGCCTTTCTACTTCTCTTTGAAAGACAAGGCGCTAGCTTGGTATCAATCTCTTCAAGCTGGAAGAGTTAATACATGGGAAGAGATGACTACGGAGTTTCTTACTAAGTTCTTTCCCCCATCAAAAACTGTTGATTTGAGGGGAAAGATCAATGCTTTTGTCATGAAAGATAAAGAAAGTTTGTTCAAGTCATGGGAAAGGTTCAAGGACCATTTATTGGACTACCCTCACCATGGGATTCCAAAGATTGAGTTGCTAAAGATTTACTTCAAGGGGTTGGATGAAGAAACTCAATTCAAACTCCAATCACTTTCTGCTAACACTTTTATGGATACACCGGTTGATGAAGCTTGGGAGTTTGTTGAGAAGCAAGCTTTACACATGGAGAAGTACTCCCATCGAAGAGCTGAAGATGGAGTGAAGCGAGTTGGCTTTCCGGATCTGAATCTTACAAATTTAAGCGTTACTTAACTCACTACACTCAACAATGAAGTCAAGACTTTGAAGGAGCTTTTGTTAGCTCAAACTAAGGCAACATACAAGGAGCAAGATGCTGGATACTTGGGGAGAGGAAACTATCAAGGCCCGAGGAACGACAATTACAACAACAACAACAACAACAACAACAACAACAACAACATGAATTTCAACAACAATTGGAGATCAAATCAAATAAATCCCGGGAACTTTTATTCTCATGCTGAAAATGCTCTAACTCCCCCATCTTCTTCTTCTATCCCATTTAAGAGTCAAGAGCCGTCATCAAGCTCATCCCAGCAGCCCAAGGAGAAGACGCTATTATGACAAAACTCAACGCTATGGAGAATTCTATGAACACATTTTCAAAGGCACAAAAAGCCTTAGAACATCAAGTTTTCAACAAGGCTAATGAAGCACCAAGAGATCCTGGTAAACTTCCAGGAAGGACAGAGAACAACCCAAAAGGGCAGGTCATGACAATCACCACACGAAGTGGATTGAAGACAGTTGATCCAATACCTCGGTCGGACCACGACCAGACAAGGAACACCTCGGTCGATGTGCCAACCGAGATGGAGCCCTAGAAAACGAAAGAGAAGTTTGATGTTTATGTTCCACCACCTCTTACAAGCCTCAACTCCCGTTCCCTCAGTCTAGGGCATGGGCACATCTAGACAAGCACTTTGGTAAGTTTCTTGACCTTATGAATAAGCTACATATTAACATCACTTTCATTGATGCTATCCTAGGAATGCCCGCCTATGGGAAGTTTCTGAAAGAGATCTAATCAAGGAAGAGAAAGTTAGAAGACTTTGGAGAAGTGCGGATGACCTCTGGATCTTCGGAGCTCATTCAAATCATGAAAGAGAATATGCCGCCCAAGTTGAGAGATCCCGGTTCATTTTGCATTCCCATCGAGGTTGGGGATGTGACTTATGATGCACTTTTTGATCTACGAGCTAGTGTGAGCATCATTCCTCTAGCGCTTTGTGAGAAGATCGGCCTTGGAGATCCCAAGCATGTGAAGATGACGTTATGCATGGCGGATCGTTCTATCACTCGTCCCATTGGAATCTTAGAGGACGTTCAAGCTAGGTAAATTCTATATACCTATAGACTTTGTTGTGTTGGACATTCCCGCAAATTATCCTATTTCCATCATTCTCAGAAGACCATTTCTTGCAACATCGGGTTGCAACATTGATTGTAAGAACGCCAAGTTGTCATTCAACATTGATGGCAATCATGTGGAGTTTTCACTTTTAGCCACAATGAAAGGAGAGCCCTTGGAAGATGATATCTTCAACATCTATGATGAAGAAGATTTTCGAGAATTGGTGAGCTCTATCCTAGTTAAAGATCCTCTTGAGAAAGTTTTGAGTTTTCGTATGATGGAGGAAGGTGTAGATGTTTTGTGTGATGCAGATGTACGAAACTTGGAAGCATTGGAAGCGGATCCTGGAGCTGGATTCAACAAACTCATTCAGGAGACGAAAAGCACATTAAGGTTTCGGTCACAATTCCAATACCTCGACCGCAATGGTTTCCAGAGCAAGAGAGGTGACCTTCTCTAGAAAGTACCTCGGTCCATCATCTCGGTCCACGACCGAGACAACTTCCAAAACAAGCGAGATGGGGTCAACTGAAGACAACCTCGGTTCACCATCTCGGTCTAACCCTAGATGTCTCGAGAAGGACGATCTATCCATTGATGATTCATTCTCTGATGAACATTTACATTTGGTGGAGCATTGGCTTCACCAAGTTTCTGATGGTAAAGAGCCTTGTGAAACTCCACCTTGATTATATAATTGTACAGGTGATGATGATGGAAGACTTAAACACAAATGAAGTAGTTTAATACACTAACAATTTATTGATTATATATCGAGTTGCTTGGTTTAGTTTGGTTGTTTGTATTGAATAAGTGCGGGTTTTGAAAGACACTTTAAAGAACCTTGGAAGACCTTGAAATCGGATGGAAGGAAAGACAAGGAGTTTAGAGTAATTAAAAGACGGAGGCCTTGAAATTCATTTCAAGGGAACAACACGTCAAGGCTGCACGCTAAAGGAATTCAAATCACTAAAGAAGATCTTCTAGGAAAGATTTGCTCAACAAGAAGATATGATTGAACGAAGATCTCAACCGACCAATAAAGATCTTGTAAAGATCCTAAACCAAAAGAATGACGATTCTCTCTTATGGAATATGATATTGTTACAACAATACGAGAAGATTAAGGAGCAGAGAGATCAACGTGTTCTCAGGAGATGAAGATCCACAACGTCTATCTCATCTCAACCAAGAAGTTATCTTCTTGGAGAAGAAGAATCATCTTCAAACGGTCATCTTTCCAACGGCTAGAAGACCTCTTCATAGAAGGCTATAAATGAAGATGGGGATTGAAGAACAAGAATACAAGCTTACACGGAAACATCAATAGTCTTCAAGCGATCCAAAACATCTTCATTCGATCAAATAGTTTTTCTTTCTCTCTTACACTAAAAGCGTTATCCCCTAGAGAGAGATAAAACTCGAGAGCTCCATTGGTATATCTAAAGAGTGTTATACTCGAGTGTGTATTACTCTGCGAAGTAACTAGGCTATTATAGCAAGGTGAAGAGTTGGAGTTAGATTGTAGCATTGGCTACAGTGAGAGAAGAAAGGGATTTCTTCTAGTTTGTATCTAGGACTCTTTGAAGCTGATAATAGATAGTTAGATCCTAAGGTCATACCCTGGGACGGAGAGTAGGCTATTTGAGCCGAGCTTCGTAAACATATCCTTGTGTCGATCTTTTACATTCCGCATTTTATCTTGTTTTATTGTGACTAACTTTTTTTTGTAGGATTACAAAGTCAAGGCCCTTGAAAGTTGTTTCAAAGCCCTTGAAATTAAAGTTTATCACAAAGAGCTCAGATCGACATCAAGGCCCTTGAAATTGGTTTCAAGGCCTTGAGATGGGCTTTGCAAAAAGTTCCCATACTCTATTCAACCCCCCTTCTAGAGTATCTTTTATCCTTTTTATTCACCTACCGGTTCTTCACCTTGGTATGCTGATATTGTTAACTATCTTGTTTGTTAGGAAGTACCTCCGAGATTGACATATGCTCAAAGGAGAAATTCTTCAAAGACGTACGTCACTACTAATGAAACAAACCTCTACTCTTCAAGAGAGATCCGGATGGGATGCTTCGGCGATGTGTTCCGGAGGATGAAACTGTTAGTGTCATAAGGTATTGCCACTCGCTTCCTTGTGGAGGACATGCTAGCGCTCACAAAATATGCGCTAAGGTATTACGTTCCGGTTTCTTTTGGCCTACATTATTTAAAGATGTGCAAGCGTTTGTTGTTTCTTTTGATGCATGCCAAAGAACAAGAAATTTATCTAGGAGGAACGAGATGCACTCAACAATATTCGGGAAGTTGAAATCTTTGATGTATGAGTAATTGATTTTATGGGACCTTTTCCATCATCTGAACGGAACCTCTACATTCTCTTAGCTGTTGACTACGTCTCTAGATGAGTAGAATCCATTGCTTCTCCCACTAATGATGCCATGGTGGTTGTGAAGTTCTTCAATGGAACTATCTTTCCACGTTTTGGAACACCGCGAATCATCATCAACAATGGAGGGACACATTTCATCAACCGGAAGTTCAAGGCACTTCTATCGAAGTATGGGGTGACCCACAAGGTAGCAACCCCTTATCATCCTCAAATTAGTGGGCAGGTGGAGATCTCTAATAGAGAAATCAAAGCAATTTTGGAAAAGACCGTCTGGAGGACAAGGATGGATTGGTCCATGAAGTTGGACGATGCTCTTTGGGCATATAGGACCGCATTCAAGACTCTCATTGGTACCACCCCTTACAATTTGATATATGGGAAGTCTTGTCATCTTCCCGTTGAGCTAGAGCACAAGACATATTGGGCGATCAAATGGATAAATTTCGACATCAAGGAAGCTGGAGAGAAGAGACTTTTGGACATCAATGAGTTGGAAGAGTTGCGCTTAAACGCTTATGAGAATATAAAAATCTACAAAGAAAGAACGAAGAGATGGCATGATAAGCATACCGTCCCTAAGGAGATGAAAGAAGAAGATCTTGTTCTACTCTTCAACTCCCGCCTCCGCCTCTTTTCAGATAAGTTAAAATCTAGATGCGCATGACCTTACATTGTCTTTCCCCATGGTGCAGTTAAAATATGGGGTGAAGCTAGTGGAAGCTTTAAGGTCAACGGTCATAGGATAAAGAAATATCAACCGGAAGTTCCGGCTGAGGATATTGCACCCTTGCATCTTGTTTGAGAGTGACGTACGGTCCAGCTAGCGACCTTAAACCAAGCACTTCTTGGGAGGCAACCCAAGGTATTGCTTTCTTTTCCTTTTTCTAGTTTAGTTTAGATAGTTTGCTTTGTGTTTTGTGTGTCCTCCTAGACAGGAATCAGGTGTTCTCTAAGAAGAAATTACAACTCAGGAGCTACATGGAAGGATTGATGTTCGAGAAATTAAGAAAACGGAGTTTGACCGAGACACATCTCGGGTGTTGTCAAAACGCCTCGACCGAGATGTTCTTCACCAACCGAGATGTCGTTGTCTGACAACTACCTCGTTCTGACACCTCAGTCCGTCCAGAAACACCTCGACCGTGGTGAAATCAAATTCTACGAGGGGTATAAAAGGAGATCGACTTTCTCTCTCCTCATAACCCTACTCCCTCTCTTTGCTCCACCTCGACCACGGCTGCTTCTACTCCCAAATCCTCAAACCTCGCTCGTTTTCAACGATTCTTAGCTTCAAATCATCGGGAGAAGCAAGAGAAACAACTTCCAAGCATCAAACAACACGAAAATCCACTACAATCTGCGCATTTGGGGTATTTTGTTCCAAACCCTAACTTGGTTCCTTTCTTTCGATTCTGCACAGATCTGGCATTGTTTGCTATTGATTGTTGTTGGAAGAAGTATAAATACCCCATAGGAAGCAATTGGTAGTGAAATCTGGTGGAAAAGCTTACAGTTTTTCGAACCTCGATCGAGCAGCACTTCGCATCGGTTGCTTTTGCTGTGTCTCGGCCGAGGTGTTCTTGAGCTCAACCGAGGTGATTCTCATAAATGGAGAATTTGAGGAGATCTGATTGCCAGCTAGCTCTTAGGGATCGTCCGATTAGTTCCCGACATTCATCTCCTTCTCCTCCTCCGCAGCCTACAGTCCTGTGATCCACAAGAGATTTCAGCGGGACTTTGATCTGATTTGTGGGCGACCGATTGTTGTCCCAAGGTATGTTGATATTGATGATTTTGAGTTCCTGCATGTGGTGGAGGACCTGAGGAATATGGTCTCCATGGTTGGTCTGGAGGACTTTATGGCCATCCGGAGGCCGGCTTATATGGAGCCGACGTTTGAGTTTTTGAGCTCACATGCTAGAAAACAGGGGGATAAAGTACCGGCTGCTGAACAATAATTACATCGTCCCCTTAGAGCAGTTTGGGGAGATTTTTGGGTTTCCTTCTCCTACAGCTACAGACTTTGCTTCTCGAGCGCAGGCTCAAAGCTTCTGGGAGGGTATTGCTCATGTCACCTCCCACTGTGACAAATCGCAGCCCGGGGATTCTCAGGAGCATATCATCTTCCATCTGGCCTTCCGTATTGCTTACAGGATTTTTAGTGAGATACTTCTGGCGCGTACTGAGATGCCCTAGAAAGTCTGACAAGGTGAGCTTTTCAGCTTGTTTTGTAAGGTGGCTCGAGGTATCCCGGATTTTGCTGCTATGCTTGTCGAGGATCTGCAAAGAGTGAAGGGGAAGGCAAAGGGAGATATCTGTTGTGGTGGACTAGTGATCCCCATTGCTACATATATGGGGTTGGACCTCTCTGGATGCACTTTAGTGGCGGGGGCGAAGCCGCTTGGTTTGCAAGAGTTCATCACACGGCGCATCCTTGTTCCCCGTGGTTTTGGCACACCTTGTGTAGTCATGCCATGGGAAACGAAGTTCCCGAGAGGTATTGTCTGGTCTTCCCGGTTCTCGGTCTATGACCATGAAAACTAGTCTACTGTTTGGTTCCCGATTATGCGGGATGATGTAGCTAGAGAGGCAGCAGGAGGATACGCAAACGATGATGACATTGGAGAAGTTGCAGCCATGAATACCGGTACTGATACCGGCGGACCTAGTATTCCCACCATTGACCTTGATGACGAGGCCATGGAGAACGAGAGAGAGGCGCCTGCACCTCCAATTGACATTCCACAACCACCCCCAACAAAGAGCCCGCCGCCGTCGTGATCCTGAGGCACATCACAGGATAGATGATCTAGAGAGGCAGATGACAAATTCTTACCAGGCTCTGTGAATCGAAATTACCCGGCACTTCGATGCATAGCGCAGATCTATTGAGGGATGGACGTAGCGTATGGAGAAGAGCCAGCACTACTAGCGTCAGATGATGCAGCTGTAGTTTCAGCAAACTATGGGCTATCCTTTCGATCCCTCCCAGTACCCTTACATTCCACCACCACCACCGCCAGCTGATCAGGATTGAGCGTTCATGGAGTTTATTTTCTTATTTTTATGTAGTTCTGCTTATGTCCGGTGAGTACTTTGTTCTTATGACTTCTTATTAGACCCATTGGGACACTATGTCCTAAGTATGGGGTATTTGTATGACTTGTTTATGGTTTGTATGACCCTACTTGACTTTGGTTTGATCTTATTTGGCTTACATGCACATATAAGTCATTCACATGCATTGCATACAGGTTTCTATTTGAGAAAAACGTCAAAAATCGATTTGAAAACTTTTTTTGGATCGACCAAGACATTTTGACCAAACGAGGTAGTGATAAATGAGATTTATCTCGGTTAAACACCTCAGTCGCCGTCATATCATCTCGACCGAGATGGGTTTTAAACTGAAAGATTTTTGAAACGCTTTGTGCTTCCATTCCAGATATGACCTCGATGACGATACTTGTTTGCAGATTAGCTTTGAAATCTTTATATGCTCGAAAGGTTTTATGATATGTTTAAGTTGCTAAATGTTTTGTTTGAAATCCTAGCATGTTTAATACTTTGTTTTATCAAAATTATGTTGGATTTGAAGGTTGACACCACATTATGAGTTCTCTCACATTCATCTTGGGATGATTAAGGCACTTCATTCTCTTCTACTTCTTCTTGATCATGCTTTAACCCCTCATATACATATTTGCCTCCCTTTACCTATCCGGAAATTTGGATGCAGTTGATGAAAAGCGTGTGAATTGAAGTTCAGATTATGGCTGAAAGTGTTAGAAAAAAATAGGTTTGGGGACGTTGATCTTGATGATGAGTAACTCGGCACCATTCACATAGCCGGGTGTTTGTGTCTTGCCAAAGTCGGATTGATCGATAGTCCTAACGGGTCATGGTATGTGCATTAAGGGGTTGAGGCATCTCGAGAAATTGATGATGACTGATTTACTAGGCTTCGGTTATTGTGCACCTCTGTCCATGTTCTCAAAAATAAAGTAAAAAAGTGAAAATAAGCAAAGTTTATTGGTGGAAGATGTTTGTGATTCAAAGAAGTGAAGTAAAGATCCTATTCCCGGATACTAGCACCACATTATATACATCTCACCTAGCACGTTTCTTGACCTCTTTTGAAATCCCTTGAGACCTTGAGTATGTTGATTGACTTGGTGGTTTAAACTGGATTATACATGATTAATTTCGATAAATGTGATTTATATTGCATTCTATGATTTTATGCAAAGATGATCAGCTTTCTTATATTTGTAAAATGTTTTGACTATATGTTGATTTTATTTGCTATGAAACATTCTCTCAGGGTGATCTATGAATGAAGCGCACTGCCAAAAGGTTTTGTAAAACGTTTTTTGTTGATCTTTTTGATGACTTACAATTCATTCTATCTTGTATCTAAGATTTGAATCTTGCTTGGGAACAAGGGACAAGTATGGGGTATTTTGATAGCATGTATTATAGTCTACGTTTTGGGATTGGTTTGGACGTTTTATCTTCAAAAATCTGCATGCATGGATATATATTCTTGATCATTATATTGTTTTGTTTACCTTTGTAAGAATCGAGGTCTACACCTAGTTTTGTTGTAATTGTAGGGAAAATGGCACGCTTTGGAGTAATATGGAGCCAAGGAATCTAAGGAGTCATTGGAACTACATTATGGAACATTATGAAACATTGAGGAGCTACAAGAAAGGCATAGGAACCATGGAAGTTGGACAGAAGTTTGATTTTGGACCAGTTTTGAGAGATTTATACGTAGCTGCAGATCACCTCGGTTGGCTACAGTATCACCTCGACCTAGATGAATTACTGGGCTGGATCGAGACGCACGGCCCATGGCCCATAAGATCTTTTATTTTTGGCAAGTGATTCTCCTATAAATTGAAAGATATTTTCTAGATGGAAGGAGATCGATTTCACGGCTGGTTAACTGATTAGTTTGGAAGATTGAAGATATTCCAAGGAAGGAAGGACGTTGAAAGAAGTTGGCTTTGAAGTTAAAGTTGAAGGCTTTTTGAAAGAAGTTGTAAGGTTTTCTTAGATTGTTTGATTGTTGTCTTTTGGTTTGTGATTGAAGAACACAGTTTGTTGTTTGTTTGATTTGTTTGATTGTTTGATTATTGATACATTTGTGTTAAGGTTTCCTTGTTTGGATATTGCTTTTTATTCATATATTTGATTGTTGTTATCATGACGATTATCGGCTAAATTCTTGAGCGATTCTAGGGTGATTGGCTGAAGGTTGTGGGAAAGACGATGAAAGAATGAGACTTTACCTTAGTGGACCCTGAAAGCTCGAGCCAAACCTTAGTTGAACTTCACCTCGGTCAGTTTATAGAACATCTCGATCGAGATCGGACATGAACTGAGCGAGGCATGACCTTATCTGATCCATACCTGAGTTTAGGTTTTCGTTTGCCAAATCCTATTCTTGTTGCACCTTTCCTAGTCTATACATAAGCCTAGGATGAGACTTACCCGGTGATTCCTTTGCTTGTATACTTATGATGTTGAGTGTTAGGTAATAAATGGTTATCCTTTATTAGGGTTTGATTGTGCCTTAATCCTACCTTTGTGAGTTAGCCTGAGACTTACCCGGTAAAGGTTAGTTCTATCCCCTTAGGTGGTGTGTTGGTTTGAGATTATAGTTCCTTTCCTTAGTTCTTTGAGACTTACCCGGTGAGAGGATCTTTGGTTTGGGATAGTGAGTAGTGAGACTTACCCGGTGATCTATTCTCACCTTAGAAACACCTTCCTTTGCAACCTCAGCTTTGTCCACGTTATCCTTTGAGATCTTGAGCCGGAAACACAACTGGATGTTTTGACCTCTAGAATCTGTATTCCTTTATCTGATTATTATATCATCTTTGATATATTTGCTTTGTCGCTTGCTTTCGGTTGACAACCTTATATACCGTGCTTTGTTTCATCATAGTCCCTTGTTCGACCCTAGAGTATTTGCCGTTATTACAATTGATCCGTACAATGTGGGTTCACATATTGTTTTAGACTTATATTTTAGGTTATAAATTTAAAGTTATTTCGTTCACGATTACACACACGTTTGAGAGCGAACACATGCTTACGTGATCATGTCTTCTATGTGAAAGCCTTGGATCATCAGTCAAGGCCTTGAGACATTTTAGCTTAGTTCCTGTAACTCGGTTAGTACTCATAGAATAAACATTGTTACATCTAGGAGCTGTAAGCACAATATCACCCGATGTCTTGTCTTAAACTTCACATTTTTCATAATCAAACATAACCTTGTTTCCTTTATCACATATTTGCGAAATGCTAAGCAAGTTATACTTCAAACCGTCAACAAGATATACATCATCAATAAAGTTAGATGAATTATAACAAATTTTACCAATGTCAATAATGTCACACTTTTCTTTATCACCAAGCGTAATGGTTCCAACTGATTGCTTCTTTAATTCTGAGAACAGTGAGCTTTTTCCACTCATATGTCTTGAGCAACCACTATCTAATATCCATTTATGCTCCTTTACCTTGGTGATATCCTGCAAAACAGCAAACATCAACCTTTCCAGGTCGACCAAATGACATATTTTGGTTCATATTCAGGCTCAATCATGTTTGGTGGTCTAGTACCTTTAGGAACCCATATTTGCTTAACGTGTTTCCTTAGACATAGAGGATAAGTTTTTCTAATGATGTAAGGATCATTTCTTCTATATAGACATGTAGATTTGACATGACCCTTTTTACAACAGTACAAAAATGTGGCCATATGAATACTTTATTTAGCTTGACAAAAGTGGTAGTTATTTTTCTAGGAAAACTGACATGATATCCTATACCATTTTTGTTAAAGGAAGATTGTTGCTCACCCATCATCCCTTCAAGATTGGCTTTCGAACGAGTAAATTGAATAAGTGCAGCCTTCTGGTCTTGACATGTCACAGTTAGATCAACCTTTTCTTTCTCTAGATCGATATATTCTCGATGGAGAGAAGAAAGATTTCCCTTGAGAATTGCATTTTCAGATTTCAAGGCCTTGATATTGATATCAAGGTCTAACTTTTCAGTGTTAAGATTTTCAATCTTCAAAGACATATCACTTAATCTTTTCTCTTGTTTGAGAAGCTTTTCTTTCAAGAAACTTATCCTTACCCTTGTTCTTTATCACATATGATACTTATCAAGGTATTGATTTGGATCTTCTTCATGATCGGCCATGAGACAAAGGTTTGCTTGTTCTTTTTCGTCTTCTAATTCATTTGAGGAATCTGAATCACTCCATGAAGCTACCATAGCTTTGTTCTTTCGATCATTCTTCTTAAAGTTGGTCCTCTTCTTTTGCGGAAAATTCTTAACGAGATGATTTGTTTCACCACATTCAAAATAAGTCAGAACTTCAGTTTTCTTGTTAGAGTTAGAAAACTTACCTTGAGGCCTTGATGTTTGCGAATATTCTTTTTTGTTTGCAAACTGTTTCTTTATTCTAAGAATCTTTGCAAGACCCCTGGAGATCAATGCAATTGCATCTTCTTCATCATCAATCTTCATTATCTTCCTCTTTTGATGGTAACTCATCCTTTTTCGATCTTAATGCCATATTCTTTGTGATGGATGGGAGCTCTCCATCTTCTTCACCAAGAACCATCTCATGTGTGATGAGTTTTCCAAGGAGGTCGTCAAAAGGAAGAGTTGAGAGATTTTGAGCTTCTCAATGGTAGTCATTTTTGGTCCCCACTTAGCTTTAGGTAGGCTCCTTAGAACCTTCCTGACTTTTTTCTCATTTGTGAAGACCTTTCCAAGTGAGTCCAGATTGTTCACGATCTCAGTAAATCTTGTAAACATTTCTTTGAATGGTTCATTTGGATTCATCTTGAATAGCTCATATTGTTTGAGGAAGATGCTGATCTTTGTTTCCCTGACTTGACTTATTCTTTCGTATGTGACAACGAGTTTGTACCATATTTCTTTTGCACTCTTGCATGATGAGATGCGGTTGAATTCATTTGCATCTAATCCAGTGGCGGCCACAGGATTTTGAAAGGGGGGGGCGAAAATTTATTTTCGATAAAAAATATCTATAAAAATAAAATAGCGATAAAAACAAAATTAAGTCAATATGCCATCTACTTACAATAAAAAAATTACAAAAAAAAATTACACTTAAAGGCGCGGTCGTTGACCGTGCCTATATATTTTTTTTTAAAAAAATAGTTGCCCTATAGGAGCGGTCTATAACCACACCTCTTTAGTTTTTTTTTCTTTCAAAAATGTTACCCTATAGCCGCGGTCTAGGACCGCACCTCTATTTGTGTTTTTATTATCTTTATTTCGGATATTAAAACGTTGTCCTCGACAACGCGTTTTACAAATAAGAGTGTGATCTAAGACTGCGTTTCTAATCCAAACAACAAATCTCGTACATTTTGGTGAATTATTTCACTCCGAGCCTAAAACGAAAAATTCTTTTGAAGTTTCGTTCACTTCGGCGAAAGATCCAAAAAAGCATGTAAATGTAACACAAGAATAGTGATATTTAAAAAAATAATAAATCGTAGAAAACAATTTATAAACGAGAGAAGACACAACCTATTTTGAAACGATTTTTTTTTGAGGGGGGTCATGCCCCCCCTAGGGACGCCCCTGATCTAATCCAAAGTAGAGCAGGTTCATGGCCTTGTAGTTCTTTGAAACACTATCCAAGTCGGCTTGTGTGAAGTCAGCTTTCTTTGAAACACTATCCAAGTCGGCTTGTGTGAAGTCAGCTTCCATCTTTGCGACTTGGACACCTTCAACTGTGGTAGTTGGGACTTTGGGGCCATTTTGAATAATTCTCCATAGTTCGATGTCCTGATCAATAATGAACATCCGCATTAGTGCTCTCCAATGGGAAAAGTTGTTGCCACAGAAGAGTGGTGGTAGAGATGAGGATCTTCCTTGAGCAAATCCTCCATCACCTACACGATTCATGATTAGTCTCATTGATGGTTAAATCAAAATACGTGAGTCTAGCTCTGATATCAATTGAAGAACCATTAGGTGAATATAAAGGATAAATATACTCTAGAAGGAGGGTTGAATAGAGTATAAGAACTTTTCGCAAAAAACCTATCTCAAGGCTTTGAAACTTATTTCAAAGGCCTTGATGCCGATATGAGCTCTTTGTGACACACTTTGATTTCAATGGCTTTGAAATTGATTTCAAGGGTCTTGACTTTGTAAACCTGCAAAATAAGGTTAGTCACAATAAAGCATATATGGTGCGGAATTGAAAAGATCGACACGAGGATATGTTTACGAAGTTCGGCTCTAAATAGCCTATTCTTCATCCCAGGGTATAGCCGTAGGATCTAACTATCTATTATCAGCTTCAAAGAGTCCTAGATACAAACTAGAAGAAATCCCCTTCTTCTCTCATTGTAGCCAACGCTACGATCTAGCTCCAACTCTTCACCTTGCTATAATAGCCTAGTTACTTCGCAGAGTAACACACACTCTAGTATACCACTCTTTAAATATGCCAATGGAGCTCTCGAGTTTATCCCTCTCTAGGGGATAAAACTTTTGTAGAAAGAGAGAAAGAAAAACTTTGGAATCGAATGAAGATGCTTTGGATCACTTGAAGACTTTGGATATTTCCATGTAAGCTTCTGTCCCTTCTTCTTCAATCGACATCTTCATTTATAGTCTTCGATGGAGAGGTCTTCTAGCCGTTGTAAAGATGACCGTTGTAGATATTTCTTCTTCTCCATGGAAAACGCTTCTTGGTTGAGATGAGATAGCCGTTGTAGATCTTCTTTATCTTCATCATCTCCTTAAAGCATGTTGATTCTTCTTCTCCGTAATCTTCTCACGCTGTTGAAGATCTTTGACTCTTGAGCATCGAGATCTTCAAATCTTGTTGTGATTTGTTCGATGAAGATCTTCGAATTTTGTTGAGAAGAATCTTGCGCCTTTATTTGAGGATCTTTGTGAGATCCTGTTGTGAACCGAATCCTCTTGGTTGTTGAGATCTTTTTTGTTGAGCGTATCTTCATGTTGAGTGTATCTCCTTTGGAAGAACTTCTTTTGATTCTTGGTTGATTTGGTTGATAGAGATTTGAATTCCTTCCAGCCATTTTGTCCTTTGAAACTTGTTTCAAGGTTGTGGCTTCTGATCCCTTGAAATGGCTTTCAAGGCCTCCGTGTTGAAGTTCTTCACACTCTGCGTTTGTCCCTTTGTATCTGGTTTCAAGGCCTTGCTTATCCCTTGTATTTGATTTCAAGGCCTCCGACTGTCCCTTGAAATGCTTTCCAAGGCCTGCACATATTTAGACAAAACACCAAGCAAACCAAGCAACTAGAAATACAATCGATATTTTGTTAGTATAAAAACCCCTTTATTTGTGTTAAGTCGTTCATCGTCACATAATCAAAATACACTCAAGGTGGAGTTTTCACCAACGGTTTTAAAGACTCTTCACATCAAAATCCAATGTGAGTAGTATTGTACCACGTGTGCTATCAGCGTGGATATGGCGTATTCACGGTGAGCTTTATGCATTACAACACCTTCGTAATATCCACGTTAACGTACATTTTGATCGTTTTTTAGAAAAGCTATACTTGAAATGTGTCGATAGTTTGATGTTGATTTATTCGAAACCTTCAAATGTTGATTTGACTAAAATTTTGGTCCTTAAATTCAATTTAAAGATTGATGGAGAAAATTTGAGAACAAAGGTGGTAGGGTAAGAAAATAGAAAAAATTAGTAATGAAAATTTAAAGATTATAATAACGTCCAGGCTATTTGGCGCATGTTAAATTACTAAATCATGCCCATTTGTCTGTGACGGACAAATGGGCATGATTTAGTAATTTGATTCCATTTGTCCGTCACGGACAAATGGGCGTTGTCCGTGACGGACAAATGTCACTTGTCCGTGACAGACAAGTGTTATATGTATAAAATGAAAATTGTATTTGTGTTTGGATTAAAGTTATAAAATTTGGTTTGTTTGAAAGAAATTTAATATCCTTTTGATTGTCTTTTGTTAACAGAAAGTTTAAATATTTTCAATAACGTCATTTTGATTTGATCGTATTTATGTTTGAATTTCTTAAAAATGTAACATTGATCTTGAAACTTTGATTCCTTTGTAATTGTTATGTTTGTAAGTAAGTTTGGTTTCTTTATTGAAAGAAAGTGTTAATCTTTTGAATAAAATATCTTTGATTTGATCTTCTTTTGTAAAAGGAAGTTTAAATCCTTTCAATAACATAACCTTCATTGGATCGTAGATATGTATGATATGAAGTTACGTTTATTTCTTGAAACTTTATATGTTTGTTACGAAATCTATAAATTTTGAACAAAAGAATAGTTTATTGATAGGAAGTTACGTAATTTTGATTAACAGGAATTTATAATCCTCGCAATAACGTTAAGTTGATATTTTTATCTCATTATGTTCTTTACAACTCGTTATGTTCATTCAAAGATCTTACTAAATTAAAATTTAACGAAAATGTTACTACAGGTAATTAAACTCATTAATTTAATGAAGTTGTACACATTATTGGTTGATCTAAAAGATACAAATATATGTTGTAAATACCAATCTTTGAAGGAGGGATCTGTCCGTCACGGACAAAGTGGAATTGTCCGTCACGGACAGAAGGCGTTTGTCCGTCACGGCCAGATGACGTTTGTCCGTGACGGACAAACTCCTTCTGTCCGTGACGGACAAAGGTCACATGCCTTATTAAGGACAGCCACGCTCATTTTCTTTCCCTTTCTTCCTCTTCCTTTCTTCGCCGCGACGAACACCTACGACGATCCTTCGCTCGATCTTCGGCTGCAATCTCTCTCAATCTCTCTCCACATTTCTCGTATTTTCTACTACAATATAAGGTAAAAACTTAACTTTCTCGTTTTAGTTTCATTTAAATTTGTTTGTTTTAGTTAGGTTTAGGTTTAGAGTTTAATTTGTTCGATTTGGGTTGTTTTAGAGAGGTTTAGGGGCTTATATGTTACTAAAATCGATGAATATGAGTTAGGGTTGAAGTTAATTAGTTGTTTTAGAGAGGTTGAGTGAGCAGATCACGAACGCCATTGTTGGCGTTCGCGATCTGCTGAACGAAGAAGACGCTTGTCCGTTGACGGACAAGCGTCTTCTGTCCGTGACGGACGGACAACTTCCTTGTCCGTTGACGGACAACTTCCTTGTCCGTTGACGGACAAGTAAGTTATCCGCTACGGACAAGTAAGTTGTCCGCTACGGACAAGTAAGTTGTCCGCTACGGACAACTATTAAAAAAAAAATTTTAATTTGTTTTTTCCCCTTTTTTAATTTCTTTTCCTTTTTATTAACATTTGTTGTTTTTGTTTGCAGATGGAAAGGAACCCAAACAAGGACTCCAAGAGGTTCAGCGGATTGGGATACTTCAGGAAAGTATTCCACAGTGGCATGCGTTCTCTGAGGGGACAGCGGGATGTCCACTCTAGACACGAGGCACGAGAGCCAGTTCCTTACTCTGGAGGTGAGGAGCAGTTCCCGACACAGGAGTCGGGAGTCACGCGGCGTAGTACATCTGGTATTGCGCGTGACATTGCTCCACTGAGCCCTCCTCACCAGGCTTTTAGCGGAGCCAGACATAACTCCTATACTGGAGGTGGTGCTTCGTTTGGTGCCGGATATTATTCTCAGATCGAGGATCTGAGTGCTCCTTACCAGCAGGAGCAGCAGTTTGCTCCTTCTTCTTCCCGACAGGAGCAGCAGGATGCTCCTTCTTCTTCCCAGCGGGAGCAGGAGTATGCTCCTTCTTCTTCACAGCAGCAGCCTGCAGCTGAGAGGAGACGCCGAGGGAGGAGGCCACCTTCGCCAGCTCCTGTGGAGGAGGTACTTGAGGAGGTACTTCCTCGTGTTCTGGGCGATCGTCCTAGACCAGTACCTCCTACTCGGCAGGCCTTTCAGTCCGATCTTCGAGGTCCTTGTGGAGGGGGACCTTGTATACCAGAGATACTCAGGAGTTTCCAGGCTCACACCGCTCTCCACGTCTGGCATGGCATGGTGAGTACGCAATAAATATGTTTAATAAATGCATCTTTAATGTTATAATATTTTTAGTTATATATTAAATTTCTTTTTCTATGTAGGATCGTGATACGCTTCACTATCATACCAGAGCCAGCCAGCTGGACGCCTGGCCACTGGATAAGGAGGCTTGGTCGGGTTTAGCGCACGCTAGTGGACTGACCCATCTGCAGGGTCTTATGTACAGGCATCTGAATGTGCGTCTACTGGACGCTTTTATCGAGAGATGGCAGCCCGAGGTGAACCAACTGCACATGCCTTGGGGTGAGATGATCATTGCTATCCATGATGTCCAGCTCATCCTAGGCATTCCCATATCTGGGACGGTGGTTACTCAGGTGATCGCCAGAGCTGATTCTGCCATCCGAGTGCAGGAGTTTTTTGCTTTTACTGATGAGCAGATGACTGCCGGAGATGTACGTCGTCGAGGGCTGTCACATTCTTTTTTACTGGATCAGTGTGACGGATATTCACATTTGTATCCGACGACTGCAGCGTCTGGGTGGTTGTTGTACCTGTTGGGATCGACGCTGTTCACCGACAAATCTCAGCACAACATTTCTCCAGATTTACTGATATTGGTGGAGGATCTTGATCAGGTGATTACTACATCCTGGGGTACGGCGACACTCGCCTACCTCTATAGGCGTAGGGGCGAGGCCACTAGGGTCGACTGTCGTCAGATGTGCGGTTGTCTGACGCTGCTGCAGGTAAAATATATCCTCTATACTCATATTATTATTCTCGTAACTTAATTTGTATTGTTTGTCTAATTTTTATTTCTTTTTTGTTAAAGGCATGGATCTACCTATATTTTCCATGCTTTTCACCGGAGGTTGTTGAGGGCTGGGAGCATGGGATGCCTTGGGCGGCGAGATTCGAGATCAGGCCTGTTAGGAGGGACACCCGTGACTACAGACGGATGCTTGATGAGATGACTGTTGATCAGGCAAGTCCACTACATTTGAATAGTTGTAATCTTTTTGTCAACTAACGTGTTTATTTTCTAACAATGTTGTCTGTTTTTTAAACAGGTGAACTGGCAGCCATACGGCCAGTTGGACTTCACTGATAGAGAGTTACAGCGTTCGTTGTTCCACGGGCTGTTGACTTTTATGGACATATCAGAGCCCTACGATCCATACAGGAACATGAGGGCTTTTGGATACATTCAGACTATTCCGCCTCCGCTGATACAGCCTGATTATGCCATTAGGGTCGAGGATCCCAGGAGCTACAGAGTTGGCTATCCTCGAGGTAGCTGGGCGTGGGATAGATTGGAGCACCATCACGTCACGGTTGAGGAGATGGCTGCATGTTACGGCCCTGGATATACCGCCACCGACTATTATATGGCGTGGTATACAGACCGATCACACCGGTTTATACGCCCACGTGCTCAGCAGATGCATTCTCCTCCACCTCCTCCTCCACATCCACCTCCACCTTCGACCTTTGACGGCCAGTTGGACCCTTACGATTACGCTACACGATTTAGGGAGTATATTGGTGATCCTTCTATCCCTCCTTCCCTACATCAGGACTTACGCAGTTATGTAGATTATTTTCCTGATCTCCGAGATTATTCTTACGATCATGGACAGGGTAGTGGTACTCGTCATGACGATGACGAGTAGGCTTGTGTATGCACTTTTTTTGGGTTTGTATTGTGTGTTTAAACTTTGAATCTTATGTCTACATTTTTGTGTATGTTTAAACTTGTTTCGTTGTATATTTAAACTTCGTACTTAACTTTTTGCGTTATATTTAACTAAATATAAACGATAACTATATAAATGACTTAACCTTAACATAATATAAATGACTAAACCTTAAGAAAATATGTGTGATCGTAAAGTTAAAATTAACAAGTTAAACTAAACAAGATCAACTAACTGTGCCAAGATCTATCCGTGTTATTCGTTCATGTTGTAAATGTAACTCCTTCCAGCGAGTGAGGCGATGAGCTAATCTGACTTCAATACCATCAACCGTGTCGTTACGAAAGTGCGCCCAAGTTTTAAGAATCTCTGGTAAAGGACAATCCTCTTCAAGTGTTAGCTAAAACAAATAGAAAAAAAACATTAGTACATATATGTTGTGAAGAACAAAACCGAAAATGATAAATGAAAAGATCTTAAAGGACATACCCTGATGTAATGATACTGGTTGGGAACCCACCGTGCGCTACAACAATACACTGCAATGCAATGGCAGCTAAACACCCCATGTCCGTCACATTAAACCAATATTCTGGTGGTGCAAAACCGTCTCCATTCCATCCAAGTGCTTTAATCGTCTGATCGATGTTACGTTGATGACAAAAACCCTCATGCAACTCGCGATGAGAAAGGAGCTCTGCTAACATCAGTCGCCTAATCATCCGCCATCCTTCGTCTGTGTCTGTGCCGTAGATTGCATGATGTAGTGCTCTGAAACCACAATTTCCATCCCCTCTAACATTATTCCAACTGATTACATACTTTTTCATCCAAATGCGAATCGCCCCAGGCCACTCTACTAAAATATCAAGGTTATGAGTGGAACATATACTTCTCTTTAAAGGTGTTTTGGGTGGTAAATCGGTATTAGGAGATGGACTTGATACTGGAAGAGGAGATGGACTTGATACTGGTATAGGGTCCTTTGGGGGTCGACCTCTTTGTTTTTTGGGTGGGGTACCTGCTAACTTCCAATCGGATGGCAATCTTTTGTTTGGACTGTCCTTCGGTCTTCCTTTAGTCACAACCCTAGCAGGTTCCCGCAAACTGGTCCTCTCCGGAAAAGCAATTTCTATAGCTTTATTTACAACATCCAACTGTCGAGTAGGGCTCAGGTTTGGAAAATCTTTCTCGCAGAATTCCGTCATTAAATTTCTTGCAACTCGACGCACGTCTCATCCTTTTTCTGAGTCCGGAACCACGTCATCGATATCTAACTTTTTCCATAATTCATGCACATCTGTAAGAGGGATAGACATTTCTTTCTTCATATAACCCCAAATAAAGTGCATACACGGAAGACCATGAGTCGTCGGAAATGAACATGTGCACGGACCATCGGGCTTGTTAGCACGAGCTTTATTGTACTCATCGATAATAAGTAAAAAAGCTTTGAGGGAGATGTTGTGGTGCAACGACTGAAATTGTTTAACACAAAAAGTCCATGTTATCTTTTTTGACATGCTCTCATTGAACGAACCGAGGATCTTATCCAACTGAATCATCATCAAAGAGTGATAGAACCTGAAAATTGTATCCAACTTCGCAGAACTTATTTTCATGAATTGTTTCAGAACAGAGTGTGCAGTTTCTGCCCTGTTGAGAAATAAAAGAGTTAACGTCAAATCGGGTAAATAAAATTTTAAATTGCTTTGAAATACGTACCTATTCGTCGTGTTACTTTTGAAGTTCAGATATTGATCCGTCCACGCGGAAATAATTCGTCTTTTGTAAGGATCTAGCCATTGCGTGCTCACATATTGTAGAAGATGTCCTCTCCTCTTCCACTTGTTTTCAAGTTCATTTAACCGTCTCTCGTAAGACTCTTCCGTTTTGAATGTAAATAAACCCGAGTAACTATTGGTAAATATTCGAGCGAGTTTTTTATCCATGTGATTATTCCTAGCCCTTCCTTCAATGTTTTTGAATATGTGACGGCGACATAAAAGAAACTGTGTTTCTGGGAAAATACGATCAAGTGCGTTCATAAGAGCCTTCTCTCGATCCGTCACAATTGTAGTTGGTGTCCTCTCGACGCGCCTACAAAGCTTTGCAAGTTGTTCAATCGCTCAGACATAATTCTCTTCCTTCTCCGTGGATAGAAAAGCACCGGCAACGTTAAAGTTCAGGCACGTCGATGTAAACCCAATAATTTCAAAAAATGGCATCTTGTATCTGTAAAAAAAAATAATATCAAAGCGTTAATTTTACATACATAAAAAAAGGACATCTAACGGAAAAGTAAATAACTGTGAAACCTTACATGTTGGTGTTGTATGTTGAGTCCATTACTAATACGTAAGGGAATGCTTTAAGGAGGGCAACTGATTCCGGATGTGCGAAAAAAATGTCGGTAACTTCACCGTTCTTGTTTCCCCTATGCTCACAGAAATAGCCCTCTTTACGACATTCGAAAAAGAATTGTTGAGCGTGTAACACCACCTATTTCATTTCTAGTTGATTACCAATTAATTAACCCTGTTTAAAACAATAAGCGGAAAAGCGGAAAAACGGAAAACGTAAATTTTTAAAATTTATCTTACAACCATATTCAAAGCATATATACATACTAACATACGTCATAAAACCCTGTTTAACAAAACACAACTGTTTAAAACCACACAAAACATCCTAGGCGGTAGCATCTCATAACAGCCCACCTGATATGATCTCAAATCCAGGTGTTGGGTCCAACGTCCTTGCCTTGGTCAGGCCGAGTCTGAGTAGTTGAAAAATATGTGGATATAACAACAATGAGCCACACGCTCAGTAAGGGTATACAAATCGCACTGTCCCAATATATATAAGTATCTAATATCCCGTCCCCAAAGGACACTCTATACCCTTCCTCACATTCCAGAGTCGATCAATGCATACATATCCACATTCACATATAATTCCACAACCATTCACATCACATTTCACATAAACATTCAAGCATTTTATCACACATCACATATAAACATATCATCTCATATAAACATCTCATATCATCTCATCACATATAAATAATCATAACATAACATATAACATGCTAGACTCGATCGCATCGATGCATAGGTGATAATTAACTAACTAGCCCCAACTGATCGTACGATATATTTTCTCATGTGCTTTCATATTTCTTTTCTTTCTTTCTTTTTTTTTCTTTCGGTTGGCCAACCCGATAGCGTCATAGGCCCCCTGTAGATCAGGTAGCGACCTCGGCCATCTTGTCCTAAGACCCCCTGTAGATCAGGTCGCGATCTTGGACTATTTTTCTTATCTTGAGGCCCCCTGTAGATCAGGTAGCGACCCCTGGCTGTTTTTCTTATCTCGAGGCCCCCTGTAGATCAGGTAGCGACCTCTGAGGCCCCCTGTAGATCAGGTAGCGACCTCGTCCCCCGGAAACCCGTGCGGGACCCAGTTGGGCTAATTAATCAATTACCATCCTATATTATCACTTTCATATCATAACTCAAATTCATGCTTTCATCATATTCTTTCATCATATTCTTTCCACTATCATCTCATGTACCTCATGCATGCTTTCATAAAGAATATCAATTCATCATCATCGTCGTCTCACTCATATACATATAAGCATGCATACAACCATAACAAACAGATATATACACACAAGCATGCATAAAATCATGGCATATTAAATACATAACATATATTAAGCAAGTGTAATTCATATACACTTACCTCGCAGGTAAGAACAATAAAATCTCGCAAACCAACTATTGAGTCCGTTTCCCACTCGGACTATCCTCCTTTATCGTGCTTGGATACGCTCCCAAAGCAACTAAACTATAGTTAAACTGAAACCTTCAACAACACCTGTGGAGAATATCATATTCCTCGTATTAAACTTCTCGCTTCAAACACCAGTTAAATTCATTCCTTTGAATTTAATTAGCTTATAGCATTTTCTAGAATCCTAATTTAATTAATTAACCTTTAATTAATTAATTAAATTTCGCAGAACAACGTTTTGCCCGCAGGCAATTTCTGAACCCACCTGTCATTAAATCTTAACAAACAAACAGCCCATAATCACCAGAATAAAGTAACGAGCATAATGGAATTTCCAATTATCCATTTTGGCAAGCCTAAGGTCAATTTAGGAAAAATCGCAATACGAAAAACGAATAAATTCATAACTTATTCGTTACTAACCCGATTGACGATCCGAAAGAAGATTCGGAATCACAACGACGCAGGCTACGCTCGGACACCATCAAATTCACCGGAATCTGAGCGACGGAACCTCCCTAGTATCATATATGCTCGACCAGACCTTCCCTTGCTCGGAAATGCAGAAACTCGGTACCAAAATGAAGAGAATGAAGAGAGGAATCCAAAAACTCAAACGGATTTGAAATCGGATTAGAAACGAAGAGTAGATCTGAGTTTGAAGGTTGAGAGAAATTAGAGCTTTTACGAGGAAACGTGAAAGAAAATGAATTAATAAACGATATTTCAGCTATTTATATCGAAGACGATAATTATCCTTTTACCGATCCGGAAGCGGTTTAAGCCCCCTTCTCCAAACTTCTCGAAATTGGAATAATAAATCTGGAATATTGTATGGATAATTATTCCGTAATTGTTTCGAAAAACATGTATTCCTAAGCCGTCTTTCTTAGCCGCTAAGAAATGAAATAGCGACTCTTTTAGCCGTTTTGCCTTTTCATGTTTTTTCATATCTAGGACATGTCCGATGTCCTGATCATTTCTCTCAACTGCATTTTTATTAATTGAAGCTCCCAAATGCTCCAAATAACACCGGGTTGTAATATCATCTAGGAGCAAGTGACCTCGAGAGGTATCTCGTGTTAAAACGGATTTAATTCCTTAAAATTCTCGATTAGGTCATCTTCGATTTTTGACTGTTACAGAGCGACTGTCCTTTGATCCAAACCTTCTTTACATAATTTTTGCCTCTGGTTGTAGATTTGTCTCATCCTGGTGTTGTTATCTTTATCAATGCTCAAAGCACTCGCAATTTGGGCAGGGGTGCAATTACTGGTCCACATGTTCTTTACTAACTTCTTCTCCTCCTCGTTCATCCTTCCCGCTAATGCATGACCCTTTAAATTTCTTCCAAGCTTGTGGTTGTGGACACCACACTGCACGTGAACTTTCCATAAACCTTGGTAAGTCTCAAAAACCCTAATCATGAATTCACACCCGCTTTTCTTCGTCGATGAATTCTTTCTCTGAGCTGGCTGCACCTTTTTTGGGTTGTATGCTCCATATTTCTCGCACGACAGCCATGTCTTTCCCAAACTACCGAGGACGGACTTCTGTACCCGACAAATAGAAAAAACCATTTTATTTTCCTGTCCCACTTTTCGAACTCATCCTATTACCTCCTCACGACTATTGAAGTTTATGTCGGTTGTGAACAGGCTAGAGTAATCATTATTCGTCGCTTCTGAGGCGGATGCATTTACGCCATCTGTTGATCCTTCATCAATGCTAAGATTATCAACGTCCGCGTCTATCTCCTCCAAACCCTAAAAAAAAAAATTGGTTAATCTGTTCGATGGTTGTCCGTTACGGACAACCGCTTTCTGCCGTAACGGACAGAAATATACTTAACAATCAAATTCAATCCACTCGATCAATGGTTAAATATCTAAGTTCAAACACGATTAATGATTTCAACTTTAATGATCAAAATAAACAAAACTTACCTCAACATTATCTTCGTCTTCGTTCTCAAAACTCAAAGATCTTTCTTCATCATCAATATCATAATCTTCCTCGTATGACATTGTTAAGTTGCTTTTTTAATAAGAATAGACTTTATGAGTAGATGGCTGAATGAGGGTTGGAGGGGATTGACTACGGTTTTTATAGGATGAAAAATATTGATTTAGGGTTGTTAAATTATGGAAACAAAGATATTATTTATCCAAAAATAAGATTTATGGAAATAAAGATATTATTTATTTAACCGAAAATAAGATTTATGCTTGTTAAATTATGGAAATAAAGATATTATTTATCCAAAGATAAGATTTATGGTTTTTAATTAATGGAAATAAAGATATTATTTATTTAACCGGAAATAAGATTTATGCTTGTTAAATTATGGAAATAAAGATATTATTTATCCAAAGATAAGATTTATGGTTTTTAATTTATGTAAATAAATATATTATTTATCTATCCGTAAATAAGATTTATGCTTGTTAAATTATGGAAATAAAGATATTATTTATCCAAAGATAATTTTTTTTATTTAATTTAAAATAAAATAAAGATATTATTTATCCAAAAATAAAATAAAATAAAATAAATATATTATAAAGCTTGTCCGTGACGGACAAGCTTTATTAAATTACTAAATAACGCACATTTGTCCGTCACGGACAAATGTGCGTTATTAGTAAAAAAAGTATGCGCTAAAGACATATATGCTTTGACTTTATATCCGAATACACTATGATTATATTTTGGAAGTTGCAAAGGCACGAATATAGAAATTACTTTCGTGACATGCAGACGGCTTTCGGATTCGTGATGCATTCGGAATGCGCATCCGATTGGCAATTTGTAAATCGAGCCGTACACTTAAAATCGCTCTTCTATTTTGTAACTGCTGTTATTTTGTTACAAGAATTTTACTGAACAGGTGCAAGTAACACTATAGCAGTCGATGCATTGTAAGACTCTCCATTAGAGTGTTCCGAAAACCAGCATGGCATGAACTTTATTCTATCCTTTCCACGTTCAAAGTTGTACAACTGTTCAACAACCTAATTTTAATATACTGTAAGTGGTAGGAATGTGCGGGCAATCATTTGGTCCGAGTTCTGTCAAATATGATACTCGAAAAGGGTCTCACTACCCAATCTTATATTTATAACCCAGGAGTGCAAGACATAATTATCTTGGCCACAAAAGGGGATTCTTTCAATGACAAACAAATCCCAATCCTACAGGATCTCAACTCTTTGCCTGCTTTTGAGATCATGAGATGCATAATGAAACTAATTGACATATCATAGCAAGACATATGAAGATATATTTAGTAATCAACTTTTTAAACAATTTCAAGGGTTCTATTCCTTTGGAGAAGTTGAAGATCCAAACTTAAGATTTCTTGTATGAGGAACTGGCAAGCATGCTGCAAGTAGTAAAACAAGATACTGGGTACCTGGAGATCGACTTTCTTCTCAAAGCAGGCATTGTATATGTATGTATTGGCAGTAACTTGATGTACAAAAACCAAGTCCAACTCTACTGTAACTACTGTGGTAAAATGTAATTTATTTGCTCAGTCTTCTAAGAGTTTTTTGCTGATGAACTACTGGAATCCCCTTCACCTTTCTTCGGCTTGGAGAAGAAAGGATCCCATTCATGGGGTCCTACCTCACGCTTCCCTTTCTCCAAAAGAGCGTACTTCCAACTGATCTCCTCTATGAAATTATCATTTCTTCGGCCCTCGGTGATGTCGTTTCTCAACAATGTTACTTTGTCAATAATTGCCTGAACAGCAACATCAAAGGCATCTTTAAGTGTCTCCAACTTAGAGCGAGGATCAGCATAGATCAAGCTAGGAATGAGATTGATGACAGTCTCCCTCATTATCTTCACCTGCTCGGGAGGTATTCGGCGCAGCCTCTCCTCGATACTCATGTTCCTCTTGCGGATATCATCCTCCGGAATGAACACCGAGTAACTAGAATAATTCCTCGGAAGGTGCCAATTATACTGTGCGTAAGCAGAACCCGGGTGGAAAAACACAGGAATGCAACCTGCTAACATGGAGTCAAAAGCCGATCTTCGAGTGTAAGAATCCCCTTGAGGTTGTAAGCAGAAGAGGGAGCTCTGAAACATCTTCATGATACTGCTTGGGGAATGGCATTTGCTCTCTCCAAAATCACATTCCAAGAGCTTGCATAGATTATTGGAGTGTCTGCATTGATTGATTATCTGACCCCTGATAGACTTGGGATCTCCTGGCCTTGGAGCACCAGCAAATGAAAACAGATACTTCCTGTCCAACTTCCTCATCCTGTCTTGCCACACAAACACATCAGCATCCTTGGCAGGATGGAAGTAGGTTGGATAGGGAATGCCGAAATCATTAGCATTCCAAGGGCTTGATTCAACCACAAGCATAGACATGTTTCTAGCAGCAGGTAAAAAGAGAAGCTTGTTACCCCAATCTGTCTCTGCATCAGTCAGCCTTCTAAAATCCCAAGTTATCCTGCCAGCAACCAAGAAATGGTCCTTTCCTCCCATGATCTTCCACTCCGGCCTCTTCATCAACCAATCAACCAGATCAAGGGACGCGGCATCCCTAACAGTGATATTGTACCCCCACAGATGCCGGGCTATGTCAAACCCGGCATAGAAGGGGACAAAAATAGCAGCAGCAATAGAGGAATCATTGGTAAGGCACTCGTATTGCTTCATCCGGTTGCTAAAGATCACATCGACAGCGAACTGATTAGTAGCGTACCAGCCAGTGTTGGAGAACACACCTTCCACATTCTCAAGAGGAGGACCAAGCCCAGCGTTACTGGTGAATTTACACATGTTTGTCCAAAGACTAAGCTTCTTGCAGTCCTTAAGCATATCCTCGTTGAACCTGGAGGGGAGATTATGAACATAGATATACCTCCCACCACACGGATCATTCTCCCCTCTCCTGTCCTGTAAACTCTGCGGTTTAATCGGAGCAAAATTAGGAACCCTAGGCTCAGAAGCACCGCGGGGAGCCACATTGACGGGCTCAATTTCAGTTAGGTTACTACTGGATCCCACCATACCGACGGTCTCGATTTTGATGGGATTCGACTGCAATGGAGCAGATTGGAAGTAACCGGTATGGGCTCCAAAGAGCACATAATGAAAATGAAAAAGCAAGCCGGAAATCAAGGCGGAGATGGAAGCCAAGTAACAGAGCCGGCAGCGGAGACTCCTTCCTTTTTCCCTCTCCGTGTGCATAGGAACGACGCTCAGCGTCCATCGGCGTCTCATGGTGCAGCGAGCAAATCAATGAAGCAAGCTATAAACAGATCGGACAAGTCCGTACATGAATCAAGCATCAAAGAAACCGCAACTCCAAGTGCTGGCACGGAATTAAAAAAAGGCAATGGAGCATGATGAAAATTGGAAGGGATGGTGAGATCAATGGGAGTAGCAAAGCTCCATTGTTGAAGGTTGGAAGAGGGATTCCAGTTTATATGTATGCGGAGTGGGGCTGTGCAGAAAACGGGGGCGCACGTTAGTGATGGGCGCCTGTCGGCAAGCGCTTGATCCGGTGGCACGTGGCATGTCCGGCCAAGGCTTCTGTTATTTGCAAAGTAGGGTTCCATAACACATGAGCCAATTCAAGCTTTGAGTAGTTTAATAATTTATAGTGCTAGTAATTCGAGAGATTGAATGAATGCATGACAAGTAGAAAAATGGTATTAGAGATGGATGGATGTATGAGTGTATGAGTAGGTGCAGAAGTAGAGAGGGGACATAGATCCACGTAATAAGGAGATTTGTTCGAGAGCATAAAACTATATATACAAAATTAGAAGCAAATGTTCATTTAGAAAGAAGTAGAGGAATATGAATTGGTAAATATAGAAGCTTTGTGTTTTGAACAATACTCAAAGACGATGCGTTTTCATTGTTATTGGTACTACAAACACCTTAGGATAAAATGTTAAATTGCAAGCATGATCCATCCAACTCATTTGCCCACCGGGGCTGCTGTTAGACGACATTAGGGCCCTTTGTACTAGCTAGCTTCCAATCTTTTACTCTTAATTACGCGGCATGTAGCTTTAATGCGGTGGCTTCTTACCTTGCTCGCGTCATACCGAGTGGGGAAGGTGAACAGCATTTTGAGTCTGACTAATCACTCATTATGGTTAACACTATTAGTGGATTGTGTAAATATTGAAATGTCTAACGTCGGCAATAATGTGAATCTAACATATAAGTTATAATATTACTCCTTATTGTCAATTCAATTTAGACCCGAAAGATCTAAATGATAACTAACAACAAATAATATGAGCTTTAGAGCCTTGAATCATTTATATAAACAAAGTAGATAAAAATAGTTTAATATGGAATCAATGTTAAGATTTAATTAGGTAGTCAATTTTAGGAGTTACAAAATTAAAATTTTAATTGGAAGAGTTAATTGGGTGGTATAAAATAAAATATGAAATTAATATGAATCAATGTTAGGAGTTACAAATACAAAGTTTAATTGGGGGAGTTAATTGAGTAATATGAAATAAAATATAAACTTTATGTGAAGCAAAATATGGTCTTAATATGAGACATTTAATGCCATCAAAAGAATTGAAACAGGAATCTGATGATGAAGAATTAGAAACTCCAAGATTTGCAATTGAGCTGTAAACTATTCACACAAGCTATAGGCTTTGCTGCAAAATTCAACCAGCAGATTCAAGTTTAGAATTAGAAACCAAAGAGTGTGTTGATAACAACATAGCATATAATGTCTAACAATTCAACACAATCCTTTAAATCTTTCGACCATCGCCCAAAATTTTGTGGGTCAACAAAATCTGCCTCAACCATTTTTCAACGTTCATAGAAGGGCCGCTGCCAGCCTACAATGCCAAAAACTTGTGAGAACAAGGAAAACAGGCATATATAAAGAAAGAATGAAAAGGCTTGGACATGTTAGATGTTCCTACTTCCAAGGCTCCAGACTCAAGATTTGTATTCACATTTTCACTTGATATATCTTCAATTTTAGGTCCCTCACTTACATTTTTTGGTGGAACTTCACCCTTTAAGGATTAATTTGCATGCGTGTGACTTCATCTAAAGGTGCAACCTAGCCATTGATGGATCCATTACAAGTCCTGTTGGTTCTCTAATTAAGTTTGGCCAAATGAGTAGAAACTTGATCAAATGACACACTGCGGGTAGGAGATTTTCCATTTAAATAAGTATGCAATTGAAGTGAAAATCCGTTTGAAAATTGAGGTGAGTATGCTTTGGAATTTATACCTGGTTATATATGTTGTTCAAACCGAGCCACGTATTGTCTCTATCTAGAATTCATGGTTGAGGTTCTCCAAACTCCTTCCCGGCTATGAAGGTAGATAGGCCTCCTGTTTTGTTCATAACCACCAGAGATGAAAATTTTCAATCTGCTCCTTTGATGGTGTCATCCCAATCTCAAGTGGAAGCTTGATTAGCTCAACTTTGCCGGATTCAATAACATCTTTCAAGCAACATATATAGACATTTAAATGTAGACATTATTATTAAATTATTATGAAATCAATATTAGGAGAATTAAATATAGGAGTTACAAAAATAATATTAGGAGAATTAAATATAGGAGTTATAAAAATAAAAT
This sequence comes from Fagopyrum homotropicum, assembly GCA_033239125.1. Taxonomy (NCBI): domain Eukaryota; kingdom Viridiplantae; phylum Streptophyta; class Magnoliopsida; order Caryophyllales; family Polygonaceae; genus Fagopyrum; species Fagopyrum homotropicum. The sequence continues at coordinate 105,651,219 of BSWB01000006.1, read as the reverse complement.
TTTAATTGAGACATTATAATGAAATTATTATTAGGAGTTATAACAATTAATATTAGGAGTTACAAAAATTATTGAATGTATAACGGCAAAATATAAAATAAATTATAGGCATTTAGTGCTCTCAAAAGCTGAAATTATAGTATAGTAAGATGATATGTCCGATAAACATGTAACAGTGTAGAAAAAAAGTATGATAATAAGTATATTACTTGGTTGCCCCATCTACTTAACATCGCATCTTTAACAACACCTCAAAGTGCATTTAGTTTTCTTACATAAAACTCGAGATATTTCCCACTCCATAACATGACACCTTTTGCTCATCCCTTATGCCTGCTCGTCCAGATGCGGCGCCCTTTCTCATCATCATCTACCGTCCTTTCTTCCCTCCCGACTATTCGGGATAGGATATGGAAAGGGATCGTCCATTGAAAATGTTGATAGAATGGTTAAGAGACCCTCTACGATCTTTATCATAGAAATGAACGAGGATTATAATACGTACCAACTTGAATTTTTTGTCGGGGGAAACAAGCATGTATGAACTATTTTACGAAGGATGTGGCTGGATAATTCAAAGTCCTCGACTAAAAGATAGGAATTTTTTTTATCATAAATAGATAATAGACAAATGAATATAAACTAATAATGTATTAATGGATATAAATATAGACAAAATTTGATATACTAGGCTTTTTTCAGTTTTTATAATAGAAACTATACCCCTATTTCATTTACTGTTAATTGATATTAATTTACCTCATTAATTAACCTCATTAATTTACCCAATATTCCGCTCATTCACTCACTAACTTCGTTTTCGTTATACTAGAGAAGAAACCGTTCGCCCTCCGTCCTTCGCCCGTTCGACTCCTCACCTTCAACTGTGATCTTCATCAATCTCTCTCTTAATTTCCATTTTCTTTAAGTTTGATTCATCTCTCGTCACTTTCCGGCCATCTCCTTCACTAGTTCTTTGTTTTTCGTCTTCGTTTTTACCCCAAACACTCCGGAATCGTTTCTAGTTTTGTAAACCCTAAGAAAACGAAAATGTCGACTCGATCAAAGGTTGCTGCCAACAAATCTTCTTGTGATGCTCCTACCTTCAACCTTCTAACTCCTACACCTCCTTTATCTGTTGAAATTGCCACACCAAACGAAGGCGATGATTTTGCTGTGTCTCATGACAGGCCTTCAAATTGTAGTATCTGGTGATCCTCGAACAGTTGATATACCTATGGTTAGTATTGCTTTGATACTCTTTCATGTTTTATGGTATTATAGTTTCTGGTATTTGTTCATATTAGTGTTTGTAAGTTTAATCATCGTTTCTGGTATCTGTTTTGATATTGTTTGTTCTATGTTTGTTTCGTCTTTATATTTACATGAGTTTTCTGGTATGTTTGTATGTTATTAGATTTTCTGGTATGTTATTGGTTTCAAATTTTCTGGTATTTGCTTTAGTTTAAGTTTCTGGTATGTGTTTATTGTTAGTGTTCTGGTATTGCAGGTTCATGTATTACTTTGTGGTATGTTTTATGGTATTTGTTCATATGAGGTTTTTTATTTCAAGTTTTCTGATATTTGCTTTAGTTTAAAATTCTGGTATGTGTTTCTGGTTTGTGTTTCTGGTATTGCATGTTGATGTATTACTTTTTGGTATCTTTTCTAGTATTTATTCATATGAGGTTTAATGTTTTCTGGTATTAGAAGTTCTGGTATGTTATTTGTTTTATGTTGTGTTTGATCATTTTGATGTATATATTCTGGTATGTTATTTGTTTCTGGTATTAGATGTTCTAGTTAGGGTTTCTAGTATTTGTTTTATTTATTAATGTTTTCTTGTATTTGTTCATATGAGGTTTTTATATTATTTTTTGGTATTTCATGTTGATGTATATATTGACATTATTTTTTGGTATGTTTACACAGGCTGTTGAGGAAAATGTTAGTTATGGACATGAAGAGTCCTATGTAAGTTGAATGCCTGATATGAGTTTCTGGTTTGTTGTTGAATGTTTTTCTTGTATTAACAATCTTATTTTCTTTACTAGCTAATGTACAGATTTGATGAAAACCCAAAATACGAGGCAACACGTATAACTGTCTTGTCTCATGTCAATATGGTTAAATTTTTACTTGAAGAGTTGGATGCCATTGGGCAAGAATTGTTCAAGAACTCTATTTTTTCATATGTCATCTTCCTTTGTACCAATCTTAAACCTTCCAACCAATTAATACACTTCATGCTTCTGCATGAGGTTCAAACTGACCGCAAACACTCAATGTGGTTTGCAATCAACAAAACCCTGCTTAGGTATTTATTAACTATACACCTAACCTTTTTAGTTCAGTTTTGTACCTCCATTCCACTTTCTATTGTTAATGTCTTTCTTTCTTTTTTTGTTGTATATTTTTGTTCATAAGGTTTGACTTAAGCGAGTTTTCTGAAATTACCGGCCTTGAGTGTCGGTTCCATGTGTACAATGAAGAAAAAAATGTCGACATGAAGGAGTTGTTCGGCATGCCCTGTAATACCCCAAATTTTACAACTCGGGGAGTTACTGGTTAGGACCGCACAGTGGGTCCTGACCTTAGTTTGACAACAACTTAACAAGATCTTACAACAAGGCACAAATAAGGAAAACCATAAATCATAAAATAAATCTTAACAATGTATGAATGTGACCAGAACAACTAACAGCCGGAAAACATAAGATAAACAAAGTACGGAAGGAAAGAAAAGAACCAAGGTCCAACTAGAAATCCCACAAATAAAGAAACTGTAACACGTCCTAAAAGTACGATACCCCGGCTGACCACTACCATCCGGATCACTCGGCATCTTCTCTAACCTGTGGTAAGTCTACACAACATAACAACTGTTAGCTAACTATCCAAATATAAGTAGAATAACAACAACACAAACACACGCAGAAAAATTATAAACAAACATCATGCTGGCACTCAACCGTTTATTATCTATTATTTAGGTGATTCATCTTATTCAATTTTACAGTTGTGGCACAAGAGCTATTAACAGTTCTCGCCTCCGTTCCTTATCCAACTGGGTGTAGGTCTAGCTGACCTCCGCCGGTAGCATCACTACAAACCGAGTATGGACTAGTCCTTAAAGAAACCCCCAGCGCCCGCAAGCTAACTGAGCAGAATGCCACCGCCCGTTACTCTTAGGCCAAGTATAGGTCGGTAAATATCTATCACAACCTATAACTCTAAACATCTCAATCACACACCACTATCATCATTCATGCTCATATTTAGAAGTCAGCTAAGTAAGCCCAAAGGACTTACCTGTTATAAAGCTCGACTCTTTGTAAACCAAACTCGCTCTGTAAACTGTAGCAACTCAGTTGCCTGCCAAAGGAGATAAGTGCATTAGCACACTCCAACGTAATTAGAAGTCTAAGACTTCTAAGATAGAAGATCGTAATAGGACATAACTAATTACAGCTCTAATTTATGGAAAAATGACCATTTTACCCTTAGTCCCGAAACTTCCAAATTTTCCGAAATTCATGTCTAAACTCCTATTTGAGACTCTAAAGTCATAATCCAACTCCTAAAGTTTAGTTTGGTTACAAACTGTCACTTTTCTTATTTCCCTATTTTCCAAAAGGTCGTAAAGGTCTAACTTCGGTTTCAAATATAAAATTCATAAAAGCTTATAAAAATTCCGAAATAATTCTCTATATCATCTATGATGTTCCATCTACCCTTAGGAGCAAGAATTTCTCAAAACTGTTCATCCATTATTTTTATAAAAATTCTCAAAGTTGGCTACTCCCCTTACAATTTCTATACTTAGCCAAAATCTAATGTTTTAAAAAAAAAATTGCTTAACTACCCTACTTTGGAAGCTTATAACTTCTAATCCGACCGTTCATTTCTTCTCAAATTTTAATATAGTAAACTACATATATCTACCTATCACCTATTAAAATTTCAACGGTGGATCATCATTCAAACTCTCAAACATTGGTTTCCAAGATTGCTCGTTTCTAACTTCAAAACTGAAGCAAACAAAAATATATATCCAGCAGTTCATTGTTTCCCCCTTTCGATTCCCTCTGTCAGCAGCACCCCCTAAATAATTTGTCTACAGGTCATGCGTTCGAAACCTACCGCACTCACAAACTCCGATCAAGTCCTATGAAACAAACTCTACATTCTATATACACGTTGCATTTAAAATAGAAACAGGAGCAAGGGGAAGGGGTCTAATACCGGACTGAGATTAGACTTGGCTTGGTCTACTGCTGTTCCAAAACAACTCTAGTTCGTCTCTTCTGCACAGGTATTCGATAGGAGTGTGATCGGAGAGGTGTTCTATACTTCCTGTTCGTGCACAGAAAATCAAGAGAAGTTGATTACTCTCAGACGACAGGAACAAGGGATGGAAGGTACTGCTGTTTACCTGGTTGTGTATTCGTACTGGAGCAGCAGCCTGGTGGTGTCTCTGGTTCTGTCGAGAGGGTAGAAAGGAGGTTGAGGAAGAGTGCAGTCCGCTAGAATCGTATCGATAATACTGAATGTGAAGGTTTATTGAAAGAAGGAGATCACGTTATTGAAGGAAGGAGATCAGGTGCAGCGTGTATATTGCGAAGAATCCGGCTTGCAGAAGGAAAGAATCGGTGGGGAAGGAACGACTCAGATCACGTGAAAGAGGGGAAAAATGTAACGGCTGCTACTATTGTTCCTTCCTACTGGGTCCACGCATTTGCACGGGCTGGAGCAATCAAGGCAGTGGGCTGGAGTTGCTGTAAGGCTGGGCTGCTGCGCTTGAAAGCTGCTGGGCAAGCTGCGCTGGACTGGGCTGGCGCAAGGGAGCAGCAGATGGGCTGGCGCTGGCTGGAGTTGCGCTGGACTAAAGAAGCGCTGGGCTGAAGCTGGCAAGCTGCTGGGCGCTGGGCAAGCTGCTGCTGGGCAGGCTGGGCTGGCGCTGGCAACCTGGGCTGTCAACAGCCTGTCTGGGCTTGTCACAGACTCGTCACAGCCTTGTCTGGCCTTGTCACAGCTTCGTCACAGACTTGTCCAGGCCTTGTCACAGCTTCGTCACAGACTTGTCAACGACGAGTCATATTCTAAATTAGGGTTTGGGCTAAACTTATTATTTAATGTGAAGTCAAGGGATCGGAAACTGGTAGGATACGGAATAGACGGATACGGATCATGTTATAGTTTAGGATTGGTTATAATAATCCTATCATTTTATGTGAAGGTAAGCTATATAAAATGATAAATTTTATAAAGATCCTATCATTTTATGTGAAGGGAAGCTACATAAAATGATAAATTTTATAATAATGTGTCTAACTAAGTAGACGGATATAGGTCAACTGATCGGAATCGGGTTTGTTATAGAAATAAACGGAATAATAATTTCGGATATTACATGCCCAAGTGCAAATTGGAGCAATTAGAGGAAAAATATTCAAAGTTGAAAAAAATGATGAAAGGAAATTCAAGATGGCTCTGCTGCTATTTATTAAATTTGTTTTGCTTGGCAATGACAAGAAGAAGTTTGTCTCCAATCTTCCTCTATCGCTTCCGAAGGACACGGATGCCTTTAATTCTTATCCATGGGGGCGCCTTGTCTTCAATAAGACACTTGACAACCTCAGGGATTGTGAGCCAACAAAGTTTAGGGCATCCTAAAATTACTGCCTTTTTGGTTTCCCTTTGGCATTCCAGGTATGCTTTTGATTTTCCATTTATGTGCCTCTGGTATGATTATATTTGTTATTTTTGTTATGGTTTACATTTCTAGTATGCTTGTTTTTCATTTATTTTCCTCTGGTATGAGTAATTAGTTACTAGAAATGTTAATTTTGTGATTTTATGGTATGCTTTATTGCATTTTTGTTTCTGGTTTTTGATTCTTGTATTTTGTTTTAATGTATTAGATTCTGGTATGATTGTGTCTGTTGTATAATTGAGTTCTGTGATGTATTGTTTTGTTGGTAGTATGTTCTGAATTTTATACTATCTAGTATGATTTTACTTGCTTTCTGGTATGAACAATTAGATACCAGAAATATTAATTTTGTGATTTATGGTATGCTTTATTGCAATAGCATTTCTGGTATATCTTTCTGGTTTGTGTTTTATAATTGAGTTATGTTATGTATTGTGTTGTTTTTGGTATGTTCTTAAGTTTATACTTTTTTGTATGAGTTTACTTGCTTTCTGGTTTTCTGATATGCATTTGTGGTTTCACTTTCTGGTATGATATTATTTTATTAGTATTATATTATTTATTGGTTTGAGTTTCTGGTATGGTCTATTCATTTGTTTCCTGTCTATATTATACAGGTTTTCATCCTTGACTCTATCCCCACACTAGCATCTTTGTTTGCCATATGTGTTGATGAAGAAACAACCCCACTTTTTCTTAAGTGGGTTTCATCAACCAAGGGGAAGATGAAATGCAGCTTCCAAACAATAAAGGATACAACGTCATCGGTGGCCCAAGATGACATCAAAACTATCCCTCTCAACCTAGAAGACCTAGAAACCGAGGATGACTGCAAATGGTGGGGGTGAAGTTTTGGACCCAGTTGGCTATCTTTGTCATCTTTTCAAAGTTGGGTTCCACAATGTACGTGTATCCAGGCCTGGAGGGCATGATGTCAAGGTTATCAAGGAAGTCCCAAAGAAGGAGGAATCCGAGAGTGATGACTTTGCTACTCCTCCTCCTCCTCGTCGTCATATTTTGAGGTTGCCAAGACCACAAAAGGTTGTCAAGAAAGAAGATGTCTTAAAGAAGAGGAAAATTGAAGAGGGAAGGAAAAGGTATCTTAATACATTTCATACTCAATCTATATTTTAATAATGTTGTATTAGTTTATGTTATACTAGTCTCTTTAGTTTTATTGTATGACTGCTTTTTTGCTTTCTGGTATGTGTTTGTTAGTTTCTGGTATGCTTCTAATATAACTTCTGGTATTAGTTTCTGTTTTAGTTTTCTGGTATGAATGCTTTATTACTTTCTGGTACGTGTCTTTTTGTTTCTGGTTTTTGTTTTATCTTAATTCTGGTATAAGTTTTTCTTACATTCTTGTATTAGATTAATATGTTTTTTGGTATGATCTTTTGAATCTTGTTTCCTGTGTATATTGTTATGTTTTGTTTGGTTTTTGTTTATGGTATGTTTATCAATTACTTTATAATGTTTTTTTTCCTAATGTAGGGCTTCATCTAAGAAGCCTAAGACGGAACAGATTGTTGAGGAAGTATCATGGTAAATTGAAGTTGAATATGTATTTATATGATCATACCAGAATTCTTAATTTTTACAAAATTTGTTCTATTGTTTTAGCCCCGAAGAAGACATGCTGGCATTGGCTACACCCCCAGTTGTTGGTGTTGCACCTTCTAGCACTGTTGGGATTGTTGTTGCTCCAGAAATGGATATGATTGTCCCTATAGATGCTTTGGTTGCACCACCTCTGCATGATCCCACCACCTCCAATGCAGAAGTTGTGGTTGCACCACCTCTCCCTGATCCCACCACTTCTAACACAGAAGTTGTGGTTGCACCACCTGTCTTTGATCTCACCACCTCCACTATTTCTACCACAAACAAGTAGTTGATATTTTACATACCATAATTTATTAGTTTCAAATGCTTATTCGATATCGCATTTGTAATCTTTTACTATGTTAATGTATAGGGTGTCTGATTGGGTTGAGAATTTAAAGAAACAACTACAAACCCAAAATCAATTGATTTCTGAGTTGGTCAAGAAGGTTGAGCAACAAGATGCCACTATCAACCAAGTTGTTATGAGGCAGAAGGCACAAACTATGACACAACACAGAATAGAAAGTCAATGTTTCAAGATCGTCACTAATGTTCAAAGGATGACCGGTTCTTCTAAAGGTACCAAAGCCTCTAAAAAGCCGGCCTCCCAACCTCCAGCTGATGCTCCTAAGTTAGAAGTTCTTGGGGTTTCTTCAAGTTCCGAAGAGACACTATCTACAGAAAAGCCAATGCCCCAGCCTCAACCCCAGCCCCAGCCCAAGGAGGAAGCTGAAGTTGACCAGCCAAAGAAAGAAGCAGTGGAAGAGGTATAATACACTACTATTCTTCATGTGTTTTGTTTCCGTGCATATTTGTTAATGTTTATGTTATGTTGTCGTTCTGGTACAGAAACCAATAGCAGATGTAGATGTGAAAGGGAAAGGGAAAGTTAAAACCAGAGGACCGAGGAGAATGGGTTTACGTGAAAAGAAACGCAGCGACCTTGTTGTATCTCCCTATGTCGTCCTAGTAAAAATCCCCAAGCCACCCAAGCATAATTTCTTGAGCAAGAAGGATAGAGATGCTTTTTATGCTTGGTATCTTAACCCAAAGACTAAAAAAGAACTTATTACTGGATTTCAACATGAAGCAAATAAAGAACACTTCAAGCTCTTACTCCAAAAAACTGGCTGGTTGTAGGATTATGTAAGTTAACACTAACCTTACTTTTGTTTAAGTTAATAATTTCTGGTATGATGTTTTCTGGTTTGACTTTCTAAAACTAGCTACTGATGTGTTTCTGGTAAGATGTTGTGTGTACATTTTGTTTTTAAAATTTCTGGTATGATGTGTTGTACTACTTTCTGGTATGATCTAGTTGTATAAGAGTCTGGTATGACTTTATTTTTGCTTCTTTTTTTCCTGGTATTATCTATTTCATTAGTTTTATGGTATGTAATTCTTTCATTTTGCCATAAATTGTCATTTGACTTCCTTAAATGATTTATTGCTTGAGCTTTCTGGTAATTGTTTATGTTTTGTGTTTTTGGTATGATGTGTTTTCATGTATGTGTATCTTGCGTGATGGTTTTCATGTCTTGAATTCTGGTATGAACTTTTTATGTTTTTCTGGTATTATTCTCATATGAGCTCTGGTATTGAATTATTAGTTTTTTTCCTACTTTACAGCAACTGGATAAAATGATTACATACCTCCGAAAAGCTGTAATTGAGTATCCAGAGGTTTATGGCCGTATTACCATTGTTCCCGTACCATTTGTCGACTACTTCAACGATGTGCGTTATAAACAATTCTTAGAGTCGAAAGCTACAAGGTCTTTTAATTACGGTGAAGAAATTGCAGGTTATATATTTGGACTTGATCCTCCCTTTTATAGCAAGAGCTTTTATGAAGTCGATACAATATACACTGCCATCAACACTGGATAGCGCTACAGATTGATTTAATTAAATAGTGTGTTGTTGTATATGACTCAATTATGGATTGTATGTCTGATGGGGACTTGAAAGCTTTGCTCACCCCATTTCTTGTTATGTTTCCTTATATTCTGAAATTTCATGGAGAATTTGAGAGGTTTGGGGACAATCTTGATAAGCCATTGGATTATGTTCGAAAGACAGCCAAAGAAGTTCCACAGAACAACCCAAGGTGATTTCTACAATACTAGTCATATGTTTCTGGTATGTTCATTAGTATGATGTTTTGGAAAAACACTTATATAATCTGTTGTCTACAATTGCAGTGGAAGCTGTGGTATATTCACAATCAAGCACATTCAGTATTTGTCATCTGGACGAACTGATTTGTCAAACATATGTCAAGAATGGGTCCCACCTTTCAGGGAACAATTTTGTTCTATTTTGTACCATAGGGAGTGGGTGAAACCCCACGAGTCCCTTTGAAACTGAATCTGTCCTAAATGATGTAATTGACTCTTGCTAAACTTGTATTTTGGTATTGACTGACTCTGTTGTAATATATTAACTCTTTTGTAATATAATCTTGTTTATGAAACAATAACAAGTATTCTGTTAATATAGTTTCTTTACTAGAAGTGTTTATATTGCTATTTAGAATTCTGGTAATTTATTTAAGTCCCTCTGGTATGATTATATCTGGTATTTTTTTTGTTATTTTTTATGCTTTTGGTATGATTGATTTTCATATATGTGCCTCTGGTATGAGTAATTACTTACTAGAAATGTTTATTTTGTGATTTTATGGTATGAGTTATTGGATTAGTATTTCTGGTATGTGTTTTTGGTTTGTGTTTCTTGTAGTTTGTTTCATCTATTTGATTCTGGTATGATTATTTGTTTACCAAAAACGCTCAATTTGTGATTTTGTTGTATGTTTTATTGCCTATGCTTTCTGGTATTCATATAAATAGCCTGATGGTATACTTTTATTAGATTCTGGTATGAGTTTTTTTATTTAGTTTTTGTTATTACCTATTGTTTTGATTCTGGTATGTGGACATTTACACATAAAACAAACATATATTTAAATAGTAACTGTTTTCTACATATTTGATAATGACAAATAATCAAAATTAGTATTTCTGGTATGTGTCTTCATTCTTTCTCCATTGGTTGATTTCGGCAAGTTTTTTTGTTATGGCCTATCTTGCCGCAATAACTGTATTTCTTCTTCTTGCTTCCTTCCATTGATCCCTGTATCCTAGTTTTAGGCAATCTTCCGGTTCTCTTCCTCTTTATAGGAGGGTTGCATTCAATAGATGTAATGCAACTTGGAATCTCACAATGCTCATGATCTACAATTGGGTATATTGTCTCCTCATATGTCGTGTTCCAATATTCGGTGTTGTAATATCTACTTACCAGAGATGCCGGATTCATTTTCGCCATCTTTGTTGCAGCTATTGCATGAACACATGGTATTTCCTCAATATCAAATTCCTTGCAAGTGCAACTCCTATCCACTAAACACGCAACTTCCCTTTCATGGTTCCATTGTACCTCAAACAACAGCCTTTTCGCATCAAGCACGTAGCATCCATACTTTGTTGCCTCCCCATATTTAGCTTGTATTAGGGCATCGACGTTTGGTGTTGTCATTTCTGTACATGATTCAGCACTTTGCCTTCGCGTTGCAAACCATCTACACACTGTCTGTCTGATAACATCAATGAGGGCAAGCACTGGATAATCCCTTGCATCACACAATACACTATTTATACATTCTGCATTGTTGCTTGTCATAATGTTATAACGTTTCGCGTTGCAAAAAGCTCGAGATCAAGCAGCAAATCCAATTTCTTCCAACAGTTGTGCAAGTACTACCTTCTCCTACAAACATTAGCAGGTACACATGAAGTTATATACAATTTCAGAAAAAATATACCATACATCTAACATGTTTCAATACCAGAAAAGGTAATACCATAATCATTGCTCATCAATAATAATGTTGAATACCAAAAACATGACATGTATGATACCAGAAACGATCACAAAAAGCATACCAAAATTCATACCAGAGATTAAATGTAATACCGGAAATTATAATTTTCATACAACAAACCTAACCTGCGTTCATACTAGATACATTCATACCAGAAACACTATAAATGAGAGATAAGGGACAATACCAGAAATAAAATAAACCATCAGAATTGAAATACTAGAAGCATAATGTGATTGCATACCAGAAAATAATAAAAACCAGAATAAACTTATCATCTTTATATTTTCAAATAGTTCAAGACATTTATCCTTTCTGTAGCACCTAGCTGCATCCACGAACATTTGTTGAACTATATTCTTGGTTGATTTTTTCTTGATGTTCCCTTTCAAGTGGTACATGCAAACTCCATGAGATGCTTTTGTGTAGTGCTTAGCAATACCATTCTTGATTGACATGTGTCTGTCCGATATAAATAGTTGTTCCTCGGTGTCAGGGACAAACTTGTGTATATGATAGAAGAAAAAATCATACGAGTCATCACACTCACGGTCAACAATTGCAAATGTTAGGGGGTATATTTGTTGGTTTGCATCTTGCGCTGTTGCAAGCAATAGCACCCCACCATATCGTCCTTTTAAAAATGTTCCGTCAACTAATATAACCTTAAACAACAACAACCAAAAATCAATTAGTTTTCTGGTATACCAAAAATGGATAATAGTCATACCATAAACTTAACTGTTCAAATATATATCACTATACTAGAAGCTGAGCTTGAAATCAAATCAGAAATGATATTACCAGAAGTACATTTATCTAACAATACCAGACACTGGTTATACAAACCAGAAAAGAGCATACCAGAAAGATAATTATAATGCTTACCAGAAACACAACATTACTACCAGAACTATATCATTCATGCATAATTGATAATACCAGAGGCATAACTTTATTACATACCAGAACAAGGATAATACCTTTCTCATTACTGAATATCCTTTGATTGATTGTCCCAAAGCAAAGAAGACATACTTGAATTTGTTTTCATCATCCAATTGCAGTGCTACAATAGTGTTCGGATTTGCCTCTTGCAATCGATGTAAGTACACCGGCACACCCTTGTATTTCTCTTCATTGTTCCTCTTATATTGTCCTTGACATCCTCTTGTGCCATCCAACATTTTCAGTAGCTAGTTTCTAAACAATGCTCGTTTCTCAAAATTCCAATAATTGTCTTAGGCTCGGGGAGTTTATGTGTATTAGCATACCTGAATAACATAAACAATATGATTTGAATGTAGTTCATACCAGAATGGAAGAAAACAATATAGAATTGAATATTATATGTGATAATAAGTAATGGACTTACATTTTTGCAACTATTTCAGCAATGACAGGATATGAGACCTTTCTGCGATAATTTCTTCTGGTATGAAATGAACAAGTGTGCTCTCTGGTATACTTTGTTAGTGTAAACACTTTCGATTTCTTGATTTTTGAGAACCGCACGCGCCACTTACAATCTTTATCTAGACATCGCGCAAGAATAGCAAGCTTGATAGACTTTGTTATTTTGTATTGTGTACATTCGGCAACAGCATTCAAACACAATGCATTTTTCACTGCGTTTTTATCCTTGAACTTTTGACCAAGCTTAAGACCCCATTGAGTTTCTTCAGGTTGAACTTCAGTGATTGCAAAGCTATTCTCTGTTTCTATTTCAGCCACACTGGGAGCAGGAACAATGACAGTGTATGGATGATATTCATTAATTTCTTCAATTTTTGGTATAATAATTGTAGACTTTAATCTCACACACAATGACACACTCCAACATGGTTGAGTCAATTGATTAACTTCAATAAAATCCTCGAAATCTTCTACCGTCTCAATATTAAATGGTTGCAACGCTTTATTTAAGGTATTCTTGTATGTAAGTTCCAATTTGTTCACTATCTCATCTACTTGAAAACGTTTGGCAATCAACATCCTAATTTCTGGTATGCTAACTGTAACACCCCGAATTCTCAAAATTCGGGACATTACTGGTGAGGACCTCACAATGGGTCCCGACCTTAGTTTGACAACAATATTACTAAGATCTTGCAACAAGACACAAATAAGAAAAACCGAAATTCATAAAAATGTATTTTAAAAAGGATGAATGCAACAAAGTCTAACAGCCTATCGTACTTAAACAACGGAAAAGACCAACTGTCTTAACAAAAGGGAAAGACAACAAAGCAACAACCCAAACCCCCACTCTAAGGAGTACGGAGACCCGGCTGACCACTACTTCCAAATCACTCAGCTGCTGTTCTAACCTGCGGTAAATCTAAAAACACAACAAAACAACCATTAGCTAGTTATCTAAACATTAGGAGAATAATAATAGCACACACACACATAAAATAATAAACACTCATCATGCTTTCAAACAATCCATTTATTATCTTCATTTAAGTCATTCACTCTAATGATACTTATTTTGTGACACGAGGGATTCTCAAACCTCGCCTCCGCCCCCGTGTACCCATCAGGAGTGGATCCGATGCATCTCACCGTGTACCTGTATGGTCTGGGTATAGAGAACCTCCCAGTCTCCTGGCAGAGTTGGGCAGTGATGTCACGGCCTGTTATACATACACTTGGGCCTTAACACATAATAACAACGGTCGTCCTAACAAGTTGTTATTATAACACACATGGTACACACACCACTATTATCACTCAACTAATATCTAGAAACCGGCTAAGTAAGTCACAAGGACTTACCTGAATCAATTCACAACTCTCAATTTCTCAACTCGGTCCGCAACCGTAGAAACTCAAACGCCTGTCACACAAGGCACTTGGATCAAAATCACATCCCTAAACTCTTAGAAATTATAAACTTCTAAGATGTACAATATCATGAAGAGAGATTACGGAAAAAGCTCTCTTAAGGTAAAAAGACTATTTTACCCTTGGTCCCGAAAATTCCCAAGAAGTCTATCATTTAGTTCTAATATTCTCTTTTAGAACTTATGTCTATAATTTAGTTCTCATTGAAAAGTTTGGTAAGGATTTATAAGAGTTACCCAACATTCTTAGTTTACACAAAAGTCGTTACGGTTCGACTTTGGGTTCATATACACGGCTTTGATAAGGGTATAAAATTCCGAGATAAAATCCTAGCTTCTCTATGGTATACATACTAAACATAGGGGTAAAGATCTCTCCAAAATATTTAACCATATTCCTTTCATAAATCTCCAAAGTTGAGGTAAAAGCTGAAATTTTCCATACTTAGTCAATTTTTCCTTTGCTGTAAAAACAGCCCATATGTCCTACTTTGAGTCCTTATAAGTTCTAATCCGACCGTTAACTTTCTCCCAAATTTTACTACAGTAAACTACATGTTTCTATCTACAATATATCAAAAATTCAACGGTGGATTCTCGATTTAAGTTATAGAAGTTAGGTCTTAAATTCAGCAGGTCGCGGTTGAAAAACACAGTACGCAAGAGGTCTAAATTTCGATTCTCTCTGTCAACATATGCTTCCATTTATTTTGCTTAGAGGTTTCTAGTTCGAATCCCACAGATTACAAACTTATGCAACTTAATCTAAACATCTTAGGTTCATTTCTTAGTGTATTCATCCATTTATAAACACACAGACATCATATAACTGCTGTAAAATGAACATCAGAAGATCCGCTTCACCTACTGGACTGCAGCAAGAAGAAGACACGTTGCTGAGGGTGTCGATCGGCACCGCCAACCTCCGGGATCGATGGCTCGGTTCGGCTTTACCGCTGCAGTGGTTGGAAGGCCCAGCTTTTTCTTCACTGTTGACATTCCGATTAGGCCGAGAAGGCGACAAAAGAAGCACAAGACGGTAGGGGAGAGAAGGGTTGGCTCACCTCACTTACGAACCCGCCGAGTCGCACGCTGGGATGAGGAGAAGCAGAGTCACGTTGTTGTGGGCAAGCGAGATGGCTCGAGTCGTGCTTGCGTCGGCACTGGCTTCGGGGAGGCTCTTCCAAGGTTGTAGTCGTGGGGAGGTCCGGTAGTAACAGCAGACGGCTGCCTGTTTCTCATGGTCTCCGACGAAGACGAGGCGTCATCACCAGCAATGAGACCGACACAGTGGTGGCGGCTGCTGAGCAGCAGAGCCAGGTTAAGCTCTTCTTGGTGCGAGGCTGTTACGATAGGTAGGGAGAGTTGACGAGGTAGAGGGTAGCGGCAGTCAGATTAGGAAAAAGAATTAGGTTTAGGCTAAACAAGATTAAGGGAGCTGATTAGGGTTTAGGGTACTTTTGGGCCGGCTGGGTAATTGGGCCAGCTGTTGGGCTTGGTCCTCAAATTAAAAGGTGGGCTGACTGAAAGCGTCGTTACTCGTACGATACCGATCTTCGAGTTTAAAAAAAACGAAAAAAAAAAATATTCGGGTTACAATTTTATCATTTTATGTGAAAATAAGGTCACATAAAATGATGGAATGTGATATTGTTTTACTTAATTTAAAACGAGAAAGGTTGGCGGATCGGAATCCATTTTGATCGGGTATTAAACGGAAAAATAAAAAAAATTTCGGGTATTAGACTAACTGGATCTCCCACAGTGATGGGTTTGCACACTACTTTATCCCCTAAATATGTCCATTCATTTCCCACAGATTTCCATTCTCCTCCACAATAAACTACAATTTGTAAATGAGTCATGACTAACAAGTTCTGTATAAACCAGAAAAAAACTATTATAAGTATACCAGAAGTTAAAAGTGTACCAAATTATGCACAATATCACAAATACCAGAAGTTAAAGTATACCAGAATTATGCACAACACCACAAATACCAGAAGTTCAAATATACCAGAAGTTAAAGTATACCAGAATTATGCACAACATCACAAACACCAGAAGTTCAAGTATACCAGAAGTCATTCAATTCATTATACCAGAGAATTAATGATACCAGAAAGACAATTAGCATACTACAAAAGAGATTATACCAGAACTCATTAATTGATACCAGAATTAATGATACTAGAAAGATAATTATCATACTACAAAGGAGATTATACCCATTAATTCATACCAGAATTATGCATAACACCACAAATACCAGAGAATTAATGATCCCAGAAAGACAATTATCATACTACAAAAGAGAGTATACCATAACTCATTAATTCAAACCAAAATTATGCACAATACCACAAATACCAGAAGTTCAAGTATACCAAAAGTCGAAATATACCAGAATTATGCACAAGAACATAAATACCAGAAGATCAAGTATACCTGACGTTCAAGTATACCATAATTATGCACAACACGACAAATACCAGAAGTTCAAGTATACCAGAATTCATTCAAATCATTATACTAGAGAATTAATGATACCAGAACTCATTCTTTCATATCAGAATTAAGAAAACAAACTAGCAACAAGGTTCATACCAGAATCGTAACACACTCATTCACACCAGAAACATAATTTAAAACAAAACCAAATCTGACGATACCTTATATTAGAAATACAAGAATCTTATCAAAATTTCACAATGGTGAACAAAATACCAGAATAATACTAAAGAAGATGGCGAGAGAGAGAGAGGGAGAGTAGAATATTGTGAGAGAGATACCTGTTAGATCGAAGCGAATTTTGGTATTTGAAGTCTTGAATCACAAGTCGATTGCATTGTATTCGTTTATGGTGTTTGATCGATTGATACCAGAGAAGATTGCTCGATCGATGTCGATTGTGAGAGATAAGAGAGAAAATAGATCGATAATTGTTATACCAGAGAAGCTTGCGAGAAGGGCGAGATCGAAGGAGAAGAAGAATGAATTCTGAGATCGAGATCGGGAGGAGGAGAAGAATGGATTTTGAAATCGAGATCGAGAGGAGGAGAAGAAACCAGATCGGATTTCTTTGATTGTAACAGAAAAGAGCGAGAAAAATGAGATTTTACCTAATTATTATGGTAATTAATTTCTATTTGAACGGTAAATATGATTTTGGGGTATATTTTATTGATGGAAAATATTAAAAAACCTACTTAGTATCATGATTTCTTAAAAAAGTATAGTTACCAAATTTGCCCAAAATTTAATTTACAACGTGAAAATACTCGAAAAATTATTTAAGTGATTGAAAATATCGATAAAAGTAGGAAAATACATATCGAAAACGCACCCAATAAATGGGGCGTTACATTTATTTCATTTACTTGAATCGTTTATATAAACAATATAAAACCCTACTTTATTTGGAAGAAAGAAAATAAATAATAAAGTATAATACATTAATGGGTATGAATTTATCTACTAACATATATTAATAACATATTACTGGATACCAATTTGTCTATTAACATATTAAATTTTTAAAAATTATAAACCAACAATTGTGAATAAAAAATAATCAAAACTTTAAATTTTTTATTAACTTGTACACGAACAATACCTTTGTTATGCCATTAACAAATTACTAAAAAAATTATTTTCTGATGACCTATCACTTATTATAGTTAACTGTTTGTTACATCATCAACAAACTTTCTACTTTTGAAAAACATTTAAAAATATTATTCATGAAAAATTGAAAACAAATTCTGAAAAGAAAATCAAAATAAAAATTCGACATTTTTATTTTTATACAGTCTTTTCATAGATATTTACACCCGAAAAATAAGTCAAAAAAATTCTGAAAAAAATCAAAATAAAAAAATTAGACAATTTATTGATGATGTGACTTTTTAATAGAATAAGAATTATCGTAAATGAAGTTGGAGGTGAAGGTGGAGAGGAAAAACAAGAATGAAGACGAAGGAGATAAATTAGATATAATTTAATTGGGTATTTGGTACGAAGAGAATTATTTAGGGTATGAAGATAATTAATATAGGTGAAATTATGAAAATGGAACATAATATAAAATTTTAAGGCTTTTTCCACATGGTGCCATCGAGTTTTTGGCTTTTTCGGATTGTGCCCAAAGGTTTTTAGGTTTCCGCTTAATACCCCTAAGGTTTTGACATTTCCATTCCGTACCCTCTTTGCTTATAATCTATTTAAACTAACATTTTTTTACTAAAAAAAAAGAAGGAAAAACATACAGAAGAAATTACTTCTCTTTGACAGTTCGACCGTTCCTACAGACAGACAGAGGACGAAGCATACATCTCGACGTTGCTATAGACAGAGGAGGAAAGCTTCCGAGAGCAAGTCTCCACATTGCTACAGGGTGGCTACAGCCTGGGCGGCCAACAAGTCACAGTACAACCCAATCCCTAAATCTGTAAAGGTAAAATCCTAATCGCTAAATCTCTAATTGTGCATACTTGGGATGATTTTAGTGTTTGTTAGGCATCCTAGATATAAAATTGGTCTTCTATTTGTGAACCCTAGACATCTAATTAGCCACCCTTGAGTTAGACATCCTTGAACTTGAATATAAGAAGCTGTTTGTATTTCTTGATTTGAAGTCACACCTAACAACACTATTCATAATTTCATAGTTCTGTAAAACATTTGCAATTTGACATGCCTATATTCTTAATTTCATAGTTTTGTAAAATTGGATTTTCTAGGTCTTGAAGAGCTGCTGCTATATGACATGCCTTTATTCTGAATCCATAATATTGGTCTTCTCTTACTTGCTAGTTGCGACTTCCAAATGTGGTTAGACGTTTGCAATTTGCATGTTGAACTTTCAAACCTTCTTTGTGGTTTAAGGACTTCCAAATGTGGTTAAACATTTGCAATTTGTGGTTAACATTTACTCAAATTATTTGATGTTAGATGGGAGATAAAAAGGTGCTTAAATTGCGTCACAAACGCGACGAAGAGTCCTTTGATATAGTGGTGGAAGATATTGACAAGAGTAACATGTTGGATGTATTCATTGAGCTATTAGAAGGCGCTCCAAAAAAAGTGTAACACCCCGAATCCGCGGGATATCGGAATGCTACGGGTGAGACCTCACAATGGGTCCCGACCCTTAGCCTGACAACAATTTCACCGGACCTTTCCAACAAGGCACAAATAAAGGCCAAAACCGAAAATAACTTTAATGCAATGATCTGATTCCCTAATACATCACGAAAGGAAAGACATCAACCGTCAATACAAAAAAGCCAACAATACACAATATACAACATAATACACGGACCTAAACCCCCAAACTCGACCTATGATGTACGGAACCCTGGCTGTCCACTCCTCCGGATCACTCGGCCACACCTAACCTGCACGTCAACTACAACAATCGGTATAAAATCGTTAGCTCATATTCTAGGCATTATAAAGATAGCAAGGGAACAAACACACACGAAAGCACACATAACACACATCATGAACATAAACATACACATCCGGTTCTTATTCTCTTTTTAGGTTATTCCATTTCTAATTCTATTCGTTTAAAGTGTGGCACGAGGGTCTTATAACTCTCGCCTCTGTCCCCGTGTAACGAACAGGAATGATGTGGCGCTCAACCCGTATACCCTGAGGGAGTGATGAAGAAGCCCGTTCGTATACCATGTATGGCCTGGTCGCAAAGATCCTCCCAGTCTCCCTCGGGAGTTGGGCAGTGATGTGACCGCCCGATAATAATAACAACAATGGGCAACTAGTATATACAACCAAGTTGCCCTAATCCGGTTTCATAGTCACAAAGAAAGATAAAGCACACACCACCATCACATATTCAAATAATGCGTAAAAGCAAGCTCAACCCAATCACATTTCCCGTAGGGATATAGCCAAGGCATGTTCAAGACAAAGCACAATAGTCAACAACCACTCATATAAGCTAGAAGTCTAAGTCCTATATGACCTCACAAGGTCATAACCCATACCCATACTAGGATAACATGCTTAGTCTCCACAACACTCCAAGGTAACATCACTATGCTAGGATACGCACATCCTAGCCCACAATCTCACAACCATGCACTCACAAACTTAACTCTCACAAGCCTCACACAACAGCCATACCCTCATCCCATGAACCAACTCAGAAACTTGCAGCCATCAAGACATAGATCATTCCGAAAACCTCACAAACTCGCCTAAGGTCCACAAGCCACTACATGGCATTCCATCTATCCTAGGTCCAACTTAGCATGCTTCTAATCATCAACACTCTCTAAGGCCATCAATGAACATATACTCAAGGGAGGGAACTCACCAAGCAAAGACACAGGTGCAGAAGAAGAAGAAGAAGAAGAAGGAAGAGCAGCCACTAATGGGAGGAGAAGACCGGAAGGGAGGGATGACAAAGCCAGCAGTCGCCCTTGCGGCCTGGGCTGGCCGCCCCTGCGGCCTGGGCTGGCCGCCCCACGGTCGAACAACAAAGGCCGATTCTGTGATGGTTCTTCGGTGGATCCTTGATGTGTTGATGCCTCCTAGCTTCTTGCTTGGCTCCAGAACATCCACACGCATAAACATCATCATAAAAATCTATCCAAGCTCGATCCAAGCACATGCAAGCGAAAGGAGAAGAAAACAAGATGAAGCTATGGCTTCCACCATTGAAGCTTGAGGAAGAAGGATAAGATGAAGGGGGAAGAAGAAGATTACCTACAGGAGCTTGGATAGGATCTTCTGTCTCCATCACGAATCCAATAGGATCAGCTCACACATCAAAGGTGGAAGAGCCATGGAAGGTCAATGAAGAAGGTGAAGCCAAAGAGAGGAGAGGAGCAACTCACGTGCAAGAGGAAAAATGGGAAAAGAGAGAGGGAAGGAAGGAAGGCTGCCACAAAAGGGGAAGCTCAAGGGTCAGCTGACCCATCCTTTCAATTACGCTAGGAACCGAGGGGTCCAAAGCAAGGGTGAAAAACGAGAGGTCGGAACGAGATTTAGAATAAAACCCGATGCTTAGCACTTCGTGCCTGCGGGAAACTAAGCCGCGCCTACGGGAAGGTCGATAAACCGCTCAACACCCGGAATAAAGTTTCTGGATGTTACAACCAATCCCCCTAAAAACAAGTTTTGTACCGAAACTTGCAAAACGTAAAACTCTCGACATAACAAACTCGGTAACCACTCAAAGCCGTGAACGTGCCAACTCTCTACTCGATAACCATCGCTCAATCATGTAACCGCAAAAAGACCTTGTAAGGCCGATACACATACTCCCATGAACCGAGTAACGCATACCAAGTCAACATATAACCGATCACACAACACATTCCCTCTCGGGGCACAAAACACATAATCTCACGCATGTACCTAACAACTTACCCAACGGCCAAAAACAAGGCAACTAGCTCAACGTAACCACTCAATCAAAGGTACTTTCCCGTCTCCTTCTGGTAGCCTCATCGGCTCCTTGTATGCCACTAGATCATCACGACTAACAACATAACTCGAGTAACATATATACTTCCATGACTGTCACGGGACCCGGGTGAATACTCTCCGTCCATGGTGGTAACACCAATTTGTAAACTACATACTACTTGTTCTCATCTCTCGAAAGGGTACGTAAAACGGAAACTCAACATCCTTAAAAGTCAAACCTTGACACCACTGGGTACTATACTCCTGTCCACAAAAATGCCTCCCAAAGGGCCATCACAAACAACTCATCCCAACTATCATGATACAAAAGTTTGACCGAAGGAAAGTGTTCAGATTACACTTTTTCTCACTTTAGCAAAGAGGCTCCTAACACCCTCTTTAAAGCTTGAGAAATCCTCTCTAATCGACCATACGTCCGTGAACGAAAACTGTCATGAAAGACAACTGGGCCCTTAAGCGGCACTATCCCGCTTCCCCACAGGCTCGAGGTGAATCATTCATCTCTATTCGAACGATGGTACTTGGTACCCTAGGTAATCTCACTATGGCTTAGCATATCCCACAAATAGCCGACTCATCAGTCCTATCTCCCCAACAAGGGTGCAAAAAGCGTTGTCTTCGTAGGTCTGTCGATAATGACCCAAACACATCACAACCGTCACATGGTCTCAAACCGGTAATACTCTCTACGGGGATACCCTCTCACTCCCAATCCCACTGCATAACTGGCGGTGGATGAAGTCCTCTTCCTCGTCTTAGGGTTCTCAACTTGACCTACGACGAGTCCCATAATGGCTATGTACTTAGCCACCTCGGCATTAAGGCCGTCTCTCCAATGTGAACATCTCCAAACCAGATACCTCTTACCTTTACCAGTACCATGGTGAACTAGAAATGGTAGTGCAAGCATCTTGGAGGCTCTATCTCAGCTCTCCATCATAAACTCATATAGACGCTCATGTCGTCTCAACAAAACCGTCATCCCATAAAGGTAACTATGGGGTCACTCCTCGGAACCTTCTATCCCGGATCTTTCTCAAAGCCCTTTTCAAATCTTGCGATTCTGGTTGACCTCTTCAAATCTTGCTTCCTCTCAAAACGTCCACTTACTAAGGGTTTTGGTGATCACATACACCTACCCCGGATGATATCAAAATCATAAGGCCGCCGTCCTGAACCATCTTTAACCATCACCTCGGGTGGGTATTCAAACCTTGCAGGGCAATATATACACAGATCATACTCTTATCGTCCTTACACGACCAGCATGTTGCTCATAACACATATACTAACATCCTCTTAAGCACATGTCCTAAGGCGGTTAACTCTCAACTCTTCATCGGTCAATTTACTTAAATGCCCACAATCGTCCATCACACATACCAAAACTTCCCTCGTTATCTCACACGTATCCCAAGCTCCGCTTGGATATATCCAAAATGCCATACAATCCCCATGACTCGATGTTTGTGTCAGAGAAACGGAATGGAGGTCACTCACCTCGTCTGCTTCTAATAAAGCTCCATGAACACGTCTCGGTCCCACACTCTAATCAACTTCCTTAGAAAGAAAGAAGTGTCATAACCATCTCGCAACTCGGCGGTTATGGTCCACCAACTTATAGGTTGCATAGCTCCTCTACGTACCTTGGAGATATGCCTCAAACTATTACCTCACCCTCATTGGATCAACTTGATACTTATCAAAATCGTTGCATCCCTTAGGAAGTCACCTCGGACGCCCTATCTTGCTTAGACGACTCTGCATAGCCTCTTATCCTGCATAACCCGTATCACCGGCTTCTCGTGACACGCTTGTTCCTCTCAGTCCCAAGAGTATAACAAGCCTTTCACAACAAATGATAACTCGAAGAATCACTCGTACGTCTTGCATGTCAATAGCCTTCATGAACCGTTAGGTCACGGTCCACCTCATACCACAACTCTTACCAACCTACAACACTCGCATAAGCTTAGGGTCCACATTGGAACCACTTGGAAACAACAAAATAAACGTCGCTACTGTAATCCGCCCAGAAACTCGATAAATGCACATCATTAACAACTCAAACTCACCAATCGTACTTGTGAGTCCAAAAAAGCTTTACTACAACCTGTAGTGACTAAATCGGTCCGAAACGCTGTCCTTCGATGATCCTTTCTTTATTCCACCCAATCTGGTGGTATCTCGACTTCAAGTCGATCTTATAAAACATAGCAGTCATACTCAACTACTCTTAACGAGTCCTCTTCTATGGGGAAGATACCTCTACTTGTCATTACCATACACATCTCTCGATAATCAAAGTACCGTATTTCCGTCTCGTTCTTTTCATCAAAACCCGTACCAACTTGTCCTGTGGGGAAAAACCCGAAGAAATTCCTCATTCAAAACCACCGCAACTTCTAACTCGTAAATTATCGAGTACAATCATCTTAAGCTTACAACTTGCAATATTACTATATTCTCGGTCCTCAATTCTACACCACAGTCACATGGCTCCTTCGGGTGAGTCAAGAAACTTTAACTCATCTCTTGTTCGCGGCAACATATCCACTGTTTCATAAGAAGAGAAAACACCATGCATCCTCTTTTACATATTTCCCCATTTGCATAAAGCAACTAGGGAAGCCACTCCTCTAATTTGATCCATTAGATCCCGTTATCATATTCCCACCTTAAAGGTCCAAATCCACGCCGTTCTCACACATGTCAATCCCATAACCCCAAAAAGTCATGTAAGGTCGTTACAATCCCTCTCTGGGAGGTCTAATCATAGTTACTTGCTTTAACCACTCTCTCAAGATGTCCTTCAAGAGCACCTTTTCAAAAATCTCTCTCGTTAGATAGCGTCCGATCACGTTTCTCTTGGGTTGGTAACTTAAGTCCTTTCATAATGGAAAGCTTCTTGTTGTGTTTCTCATTCTCTCGGGGTCAACATCAATTCATCTTTCTTCCTTCTTGACGTTTCTTGGCATATCACAATTTCGGAAAATGGTCAACTCCACCAAGAAAATTCCACCATGTGAATCCTCACCTCGCCATTCTTCTCATAATTCTCGTAAGTCCGAAGAAGTTAACCCGCCGGTATTCTAGGAAACTTTTCACTTCATCTTTTGGTGCCTCCATATGCTTAACTTACGGCCTCTTAATCTTTTTGTCATTGTTGATCATATGTCTCATCTCGACTCCCGTGCTTAGGAGTGTCTGGGGAAAACTTGCCTTAAATGGGATCACCACTTGCAATCCTATACACTTAATCCACTTCTTCCGTTTATCGCCAAACTTCTCCATAAGTTGGTTGTCTCTAGTTACCCTCATTCCCGCTCAATAGCCTTATCCTGGTTGCTTTGCCACTTGCTGGTATTGATCTTGATCTCGACTTCTCTTAAGTTATTTCAAGTCTTTCTTCTACTTGTCCATCCTTGCGGCGATACCTTCAATATCCTTCTCGTAGTTGCTTTGCCATCCTCGAAATGAATCCGATGACACGTCAAGGCGTTCACCAACACGTGATGCTCCATTCGACACATGAGTCGACTCGTCCTCACATGCATACTATTCTAAGTCCAACGACGTCGTCCAAGGCGATGAGTTCAAACTATCATCTTAACTATAAGGTCCCACATCTACTTTCACTACTATATATCATAAGCATATAAATAGAAGACTATATAAGCCTTGTGTCCATAATACTACCAACATATCATACCACATGTATAAACTCATATAACTATAAAGGCCATGTCACCACTATAACATACCAAGTCCATCATGCATAACTACAATCCACATAAACAACAAGTCCCAAATACAACTTACAATCCAACATAAATCCATAGTCCAAAACATCCTTAGTCCATGAGTACATCTATATATATATATATATATATATATATATATGTAATATAATAATCAATAACTATGTCGTCGAGGTCCACAGAGGAAGTGGTTGTCCCGTACATTCTACCCCCAACAAACTCATGCACACGAATTTTGAAAACGAAAAGTCAGAACCCGTGGGGTTTTATTTATTCCTCATTCGGCCTTTAGAAGGTTGCGAGTGCCATTGTTGTCAACCTAGGGCTCTAATACCACTTTGTAACACCCCGAATCCGCGGGATATCGGAATGCTACGGGCGAGACCTCACAATGGGTCCCGACCCTTAGCCTGACAACAATTTCACCGGACCTTTCCAACAAGGCACAAATAAAGGCCAAAACCGCAAATAACTTTAATGCAATGATCTGATTCCCGAATACATCACGAAAGGAAAGACATAGGCCGTCAATACAACAAAGCCAACAATACACAATATACAACATAATACACGGACCAAACCCCCAAACTCGACCTATGATGTACGGAACCCCGGCTGCCCACTCCTCCGGATCACTCGGCCACACCTAACTTGCACGTCAACTACAACAATCGGTATAAAACCGTTAGCTCACATTCTAGGCATTATAAAGATAGCAAGGGCACAAAGACACACGAAAGCACACATAACACACATCTTGAACATAAAAATACACATCCGGTTCATATTCTCTTTTTAGGTTATTCCATTTCTAATTCCATTCGTTTAAAGTGTGGCACGAGAGTCTTATAACTCTCGCCTCTGTCCCCGTGTAACCAACAAGAATGATGCGGCGCTCAACCCGTATACCCTGAGGGAGTGATGAAGAATCCCCCTGGTATACCATGTATGGCATGGTCGCAAAGATCCTCCGAGTCTCCCTCGGGAGCTGGGTAGTGATGTCACCGCCCGATAATAATAACAACAATGGGTCAACAATATACAACCAAGTTGCCCTAATCCGGTTTCATAATTACAAGCAAAGATAAAGTACACACCACCATCACATATCCAAATAATGCGTAAAAGCGAGCTAAATAAGTCCGTAGACTTACCTCATCCCAATGATCAACCCAAAAACATTTCCCGTAGGGATATAACCAAAGTCTGTTCAAGACAAGGCACAATAGTCAACAACCACTCATATAAGCTAGAAGTCTAAGTCCTATATGATCTCACAAGGTCATTACCCATACCCATACTAGGATAACATGCTTAATCTCCACAACACTCCAAGATAACATCACTATGCTAGGATACGCACATCCTAGCCCACAATCTCACAACCATGAACTCACAAACTTAACTCTCACAAGCCTCACACAACAGACATACCCTCATCCCATGGACCAACTCAGATATAACACTCCGAATCCGCGGGACTCGGAAGCGCCACATTGGGTTAGGATCTCACAATGGATCCTGACCCTAGCCTGACAACAAGTTCACTGGACCTTACAACATGGCACTGACAGATATGAAAACAAATACATAAAACTGTATAAAACTGTACATCCCAAAAGGTAAGACAACATAGCCGAGTACAAACATCACACCTCACGCAAGAGGTAACAAAAGACCAACCTCACATAGGAGGGAAAAGATAAACAAACCCAAAAGCCCACAACAACCTATGTACGAGACGTCCTCGGCCTGCCACTCTACTAGATCACCCAGTAGCATGCCTATCCTGTAGGGCATCTACAACATGGTAATAACCATTAGCTATCCATACACATATATAGAGTAATGCATAAGCACGATCACACATAGGGAAAGATAAACATATCAGCATGCTTTCACTCATTTACCCATTTATTCATCTCAAAGTAATGGTCATTCACTCAAATCGTATAGATATAATATATATGAAACTAGGTGACACGAGGACCGATACATCCTCGCCTCTGAGCCTGCTAGTCAGTCGTACTAGTATCGGTCACACAATCCGTGTACCCTATGGGAGTGGATTGCGCCCTTCCTGTAAACCGGTCTGGCCTAACATCAGAGAACCTCCCAGACTCCACGGCGGAATGAAAGGAAAAGGTTATCACAGCCACCCAGTGGGGCAATCAATAAAACATAGGTCGGTAAATACGACATCACATGCTATCATACTAAACATATAAGGCACACACCACTTATACAAACACCCAATATAAGGATGGTAGCTAAGTAAGTCCTACGGACTTACCTCAACCTCGTATAAAGCTCAACCACAACTGGATCACCTCAACACTGGAGGAACAACACAGCCTATAGACAAGGCATAAAGAGATGTCACATCTCTTATCAAATAAAGGGTCACACCTAGGCCCAAAGGGATCCATAGGGATCATATACATCCTATAACCTCGAATAACATGCTAAACCTTAAAGCCACATCAGGGCATAAATCCAACTCATGATATCATCATCAACTACAATCCCATAATTACCAAAATAATGTAACGAGCATAATGGAAATTCTAATTATCCATTTTAACCAACTTAAGGTCAATTTATACTAACCCGCAATACGGAAAACGAATAAATTCATAACTTATTCGTTACTAACCCGATATACGAACCGGAAGAAGATCCAGACTCCTAGTGATACGGGGAGTAAGAGCGCGGTATAAAACCTTACGTTTGATGACTTGTGGTGGCCCGTCGGCGTTCCGATAACGATAAACGGAGGCTTAACCAAAATCTAGCAAACGGGAAATAAATTGGTACCACGTTGAAGAGAACAAGATAAGGGACTCGAGGGTACAAACGGATCTGAAATTGGATCGAAGATGAATGATTTGTGGATAGATGAAGAAACGTGATACGTTCGCTCTGTTTTTCCTCTGTAACTTGCGATGAAAAGCAATTGAGGATGAGGATAAGTCGACCTCTGTGTGTGTGTATATATATATATATATATATATATATATATATATATATATATATATATATTACACTACCGCCTCTTCTCATTTGTAAGTATACAAGGTACCTCTTTCCTATTGTTTTATATATATATATATATATTTGGTGTTGTTCAAGTAAGGCACATTATTCCGGTACGGCCGTACGGCCGACACGTGTCCCGAAATTTTTTTTTTATTTTTATTTTTAAAAGAACGAGTAAAAGTAATAGTTCAAAATTTATTATGGAATAGTTCATAACTTATAAAAGGATAGTTCATGAACTATAATACGATAGTTCATGAACTATAATACGATAGTTCATGAACTATAATAGGATAGTTCATAGTGCAAAATTTATAAAGGAATGAAAGTAATAGTTCAAAACTTATTAAGGATTAGTTCATAACTTCTAAAAGGATAGTTCATGAATTATAATAGAATAGTTCATAATGCAAAATTTATAAAGGAGTGAAAGTAATAGTTCAAAACTTATTATGGGATAGTTCATGAATTATAATAGAATAGTTAAAAGTGCAAAAATTTATAAAGGAGTGAAAGTAATAGTTCAAAACTTATTATGGGATAGTTCATGAATTATAATAGAATAGTTCATGGATTATATTAAAAAGTAATAGTTCATGGATTATATGGGAATAGTTCAAAGTTTATAGGAGAATAGTGCATAAATTATAACATGGTAGTTCAAACAGATTTTTATTTGTTTCCAGAAAAAAAAATCGTTTCAGAAAAGAAAAAAAAAATTTCGGGACACGTGTAGCCCGTACGGTCGGCCGTACGATCGTACCGCAATATATGAACCGTACCTGGACATTTATATATATATATAGATATATAATAGAAGTGATGAAAGTGCGTCACTGCCTTCTACAATTCATATATATATAGTACAAATATACGTATAAATGTTATATAATAATATATAATATTATATATAATCCTTGTCCATATTATTTAATTGAAAAGCGGGTATATTTCCCGATATCTAAACTTTACCAAATTGGAATATAAAATCCGGAATATTATCGGGATAATTAATCAATAACTATCTCGTAGAATGGGCATTCCTAAGTCACATTTCTTAACCGCTAAGAATCGAAATAGCGACTCTTTTATCCGTTTCGTCTTTTTATATTATTTCACAACTAGGACATATCCGATGTCCTGATCATTTCTTTCAACTGTAACTTTATTTATTGGAGCTCTCAAATGCTTCAAATAACACCGGTTGTTACATCATATCCCCCTAAAAACAAGTTTCATCCCGAAACTTGAACAAACCCAAATCCTCTCGGAACCATATTTCGAGGTATAACTCTATCTATCGGAGGTATTACATCTCCGCTCAAAAAGGTCACAACCTATATTATTCTATAACCTCAAACACAGGCATGGAGGAATCATCAACTCCAAAAAAAAAACAGGATCATAATGTTATCTCAAAGGCATAGAGGAATCACATCTCTCGCCATACCCCAACACAAGACATAGAGGAAGTACATCTCTAGCCCTAAACATAATCATAAACATCGCACGGAGGAATAACATCTCCAGTGAAACTATGTCCATCAAAGTAGCATGGAGGAAAGAACCATTTCCAGCTGAATCCTAATCACACTCAAATTGCATGGAGAAAGAACCATCTCCGGCTATAGACATACATCATACTCAAATAGCATGGAGGGAATAATCATCTCCAGCTATAACATACATCATACTAGCACAACAAGATCGAACAAGATCATAAAGCATATCATAGCTAGCATGGAATAAACGCATCAAGGCATGTAAGCACATAAGCACATAAGCACATAATCACATACTCACCAAGATAGCACTAAGATCTACTCATCGACCCTAGGTGTATCTATCTCGGCATAAAACTTTGGATAGTTCCTCTGGATACTATCTTCAGTCTCCCATGTAGCCTCCTCGGGTCCACATCTCGACCACTGTATCCTCATCATGGGAATATCCTTCGAACGCAAGCGTCTCACACCTCGTTCTAGGAATGCAATAGGATGCTCAGCGAAGGTGTGGTCTGGCTCTACCACCAAATCATCATAACTCACGATGTGCCTCGGATCTGGTATGTACTCTCTCAGCTGAGACACATGGAACACAAGGTGAACACCCTCTAATCTCGGAGGCAAAGCTAATCTGTAGACTGCTCTCCCAACTTTGTCCAGAATCTCAAAAGGACCGACATATCGGGACTCAACTTCCCCTTTATGCCAAAACGTCTGACGCCACACGTCGGGGATACTCTCAACCAGACATGAGCTCCTACTCTGAACTCTAGAGGCCGACGCCTCTTGTCTGCATATGACTTCTGACGACTCTGTGCAGCCAGCATCCTCTCTCTAATCAGTGCTACCTGAGCCATATCATCACGAATCTGCTCTGGCGCTATCCCGCTGACACTGCTAGGCTCATCCCAACATAAAGGTGTACGACACCTACGTCCATACAGTGCCTCATAGGGAGCCATCCCAATAGATGCATGTCAGCTGTTGTTGTATAATAACTCAACAAGTGGAAGACAATCAGACCATCCCTGTCCCCAATCCAATACACAAGCTCGTAGCATATCCTCCAAAGTCTGAATGGTCCTCTTTGACTGTCCATCGGTCTGGGGGTGAAACGCAGTCATGAAATGTAGACTCGTCCCCAAAGCAGTCTGAATCTGCTGCCAAAACCTCGAGGTGAATCGTCCATCTCGATCAGAGATGATCGTCCTCGGTACACCATGGAGTCTCACTATCTGTCTAGTGTACTCCTCAGCCAATCTACTCACCGACCACGTCTCTCTGATAGGGATGAAACGTGCCTTCTTCGTCAGTCTATCAACAATAACCCAAATGGCATCAAAACTTCTACTAGGTCTCAAACCAGTCACGAAATCCATGGAGACGTCCTCCCACTTCCACTGTGGTAATGGCAGTGGATGGAGCTCACCTCCAGGTCTGCAATGCTCTATCTTGACCTACTGACGGGTCGCACACTGAGCCAGGAATCTGGCTACATCGGGCTTCAGCCCTCCCCACCAATATGAACGTCTCACATCATGGTACATCTTACTTGTACCGGGATGTACAAAGTAAGGTGTACAGTGAGCCTCTTGTAAGATCCTCTGTCTCAACTCTGCATCAGCAGGAACACAAATGCGATCATGTCGCCTCATCACTCCATCAGCTCCAATGGAAAACTGTGGTGCCTCTCCACGAGACATCCTCTCTCTGATCCTCATCAAGGTCGGGCAGGTCCCCTGCTTCTGTTGGATCTCATCCAACAAACCAGGTAAAACCTCTAAGGCATACAACTGGGTATCCTCATCAAGAAATTGGATGTCCATCTCTAGCCAAACTAGATCCCTCTAAAGCTGAGGCTGCACAGTCAATCTCGCAATCGCCTTCTCTCGAGGCGTCTTCCTGCTCAAGGCGTCAGCAACCACACTCGCCTTTCCAGGATGATACAAAATCTCAAGGTCAAAGTCCTTGATCAACTCAAGCCATCGGCGCTGGCGGTTGTTCAACTCCCGCTGCGTGAAAATATACTTCAGACTCTTATGGTCTGTGAAGATCTGACATGTAGCACCATACAAGTAATGTCTCCAAATCTTCAAAGTATGCACTACCGCTGCTAACACCAAATCATGACTCGGGTAGTTCTCCTCATACGTCTTCAACTGTCGAGACGCATATGCAATCACTCTACCTCTCTGCATCAACACACATCTCAAGCCTAGCTTGGATGCATCACTGTAGACCACAAAATCATCAGATCCCTTTGGTTGTGCCAGGACAGGAGCAGAAGTAAAACGCCTTTTCAACTCCTCAAAGCTCTGAGCACACTGGTCGGTCCATGCAAACCGGGTAGTCTTCCTCAGAATACTCGTTAGTGGACGGGCAATCACAGAAAAACCCTCCACAAAGCGTCTATAGTAACCGGCTAAGCCAAGAAAGCTACGCTCTTCCTTGACGTTCGTCGGTGTCGTCCATGCAGCAACAGACTCGATCTTCGCCGGGTCAACCATAACCCCATCGGCGGAGACGATGTGCCCAAGGAAAGCAACCTCAGACATCCAAAACTCACACTTAGAGAGCTTAGCATACAACTCTCTATCCCTCAAAATCTACAAAACCGTCCTCAGATGACCGACATGCTCCTCTCTACTACGAGAGTACACTAAAATATCATCAATAAAGACCACCACAAACTGATCAAGGAAGTCGATGAATATGTTGTTCATCAACTCCATAAAGACTGATGGGGCATTCGTCAGCCCGAATGGCATCACTACAAACTCGTAGTGTCCATAGCGGGTACGAAATGCCGTCATGTGCACGTCTTGCTCTCTCACCCTCAACTGGTGATATCCTGAGCGCAAATCAATCCGGGAGAAAACTGTAGCTCCCTGAAGCTGATCAAGTAGATCGTCAATACGAGGCAATGGATACTTGTTCTTGACGGTCACCTTGTTCAACTCTCTGTAATCTATGCATAACCTCATAGATCCGTCCTTCTTCTACACGAAGAGGACAGGTGCACCCCATGGTGAAACACTAGGGCGTATGAAGCCCTTCTCATCTAACTCCTCGAGTTGCTTCTTCAGCTCCAACATCTCGACAGGTGTCATATGGTATGGGGCCTTTGAGATGGGTCGCGTGCCAGGCTCTAACTCTATGCTGAAGTCCACACTCCGTTGAGGCGACAAACTCGACGGCTCAGCAAACACATCTGTAAACTCGCAGACTACTGGAATATCCTCCAGAGCTGGACTCTCTCCATCCTTCATGGCGTAGCACCAGAAGGCATCACAACCCTGTGCAATCAACCTAGCTGCTCGGACGACACTAATAACCGAACCTGTCTTCCCAAGGTCCCAACCCCGGAAGACCTCAATCTGTCCAACCTGGGTAGAGACTGTAACAGTCCGCCTACCAACATCAAAAACTGCATGGTGTCTACGCATCCAGTCCATACCTAATATGACTTCTTCATACATAAATGGCATGACTAAAAAGTCAACAAGTAAAACACGAGTCCCTAAACAAAGGGGACAACTACGTGTCTCATGGGTACCTCTGACCCGACTACCATCAGGTAACCCTATAGTAAAGGGTATCCCCTCTATGGTAGCTAAACTCAGACGCTCAACACAAGTATCAGAAATAAAGGAATGCGTAGCACCAGTATCAAACAAAACTCTAACAGGTAAACCATGAAGTAAAATGGTACCTGTAGCAGCCGGTGCAGGTGGATCATCTGCATTCCTCAACTCAAAAGCTTGCCCTCGGGCTCCTCTGGCATCACTGATGCCAACATCTCTACCTCTACCTCTACTCGGTCCTGGAGCAGAACCTTGAGTAGATGGACGCTCTAGGACCCTCTGGTGTCCCTGTATCTGCTGCTGAGGTGTCCTCTGACCACCTCCTGCTACATTGGCTGGGGAAGAACCCTGCTGGGATGCTACTCCTCCCTGCCTACAAAAGGCAGCTCGATGTCCCTGTTGGCCACATGTAAAACAAGTCACAACTGGTCTGGGACAAGCTGGCTTCAGATGGCCAGGGTCTCCACAGTTGTAACACTGACGTCCCTTATCCGCAATTTGTGTAGATGAGGGGTAACTCTGACGCCTCTGATCTCGTCTAAATCCAGATGATCCTCCAGCTCCACTGGTCTGCCCAGTGCGCTGCCTCTTCTCAGACCATCCCGTCTGAGAAGCTCTTCTCTGACTGGCTCGCTCTCGCTCAAAAGCTGAAGCCCGGTCCTAGTAATCAGCTAGGGACTCACAATGGAATCCGCCATGTATGAACGGGTGCTCTCTCTCAGATGACGAGAGAACATATACACATGTTGGTCCTCAAAAGGTGCAGTTGGACCCAACAAAGCTAACTCGGTCTGGAAACGGCGGATGGCGTCAGTAATAGGCACATCCTCAAAGCCGGCCTCCACAAAATCCTGCAGCTTCTCCCTCCTCAGTGAGGCAGGGCAGAACTGCTCTCTAATCATGCGTCTCATGTGGTCATAACTGGTAGCTCTAGTCCGGACAGTCCTCCACCACTAGTGTACGAGGTCACGGAATTGAGACTGAACTAGCTCTATCCGTCTGTCCTCAGGACATCTAATAGACTCTAAGGCTGAGTCTACATGCCCAATCCACACCTCAGTCTCTAACCCTATCTCTCTTGAGAAGTGTGGCACTCCCTACTGGTGAAATGCCTTCAACCAGGCATCTGGTTGAGGCCCTCTGGTCTCCACTGGGGCTTGAACTGGATCCACCACACGTGCAGGTGCCGTTGGCACCCGGGTCACTCCCAAAGATCTCTCAAAAGATCCCTCAGGTACTGGTAAATCTGGGGCTCGTCTGCCAGCCCTAATATCCTCCTCAAAACGTCGGAGGTACTCTTTGAACTCCGGTCCTCCCATAGAGACACGGTCAGCGTCATCAGACTGAGATCGATGTAGATGATGTCTCACAGATACACTGCTCCTCGTCTTTGGGACGACGCTCTCTAAAACCTTCCCATGTATCTCCTCCACCACTGGTGGGTCAGCAGCGGGAACTGGTCCCTCACCTACCACACCCGAAGGACGGGGTGGTCTACCTCTACCTCTGCCCAAAGTGGCAGTAGCTCTAGTCCGAGCCATCTGCGGGGTATGCACACCTAACTTATAAGGCTCTATGTAGGCCATAGGTATAGATATATATATACTCAACACAACACATACATAATCCATAATACATATATACATATCATATCGTATCTATACTGTAGAGATCCATAGCAGGAGTGGCGACTTCTCGTACATCTAACCCAAAACCACATTTAAACCAAAACCTTTAAAACGTCATATCCCATATGGGTTCTGTTTATTTTACCTATCAGACCTCATTGCATGTAGCAAGTGCCATTGTTGTCAACCTGAGCTCTAATTCCAACTCTGTAACACCCCGAATCCGCGGGACTCAGAGTGCCATATTGGGTTAGGATCTCACAATGGATCCTGACCCTAGCCTGACAACAAGTTCACTGGACCTTACAACATGGCACTGACAAATATGAAACAAAATACATAAAACTGTATAAAACTATACATCCCAAAAGGTAAGAGAACATAGCCGAGTACAAACATCACACCTCACATAGGAGGTAACAAAAGACCAACCTCACACAAGAGGGAAAAGATAAACAAACCCAAAAGCCCACAACAACCTATGTACGAGACGTCCTCGGCCTGCCACTCTGCTAGATCACCCAGCAGCATGCCTATCTTGTAGGGCATCTACAACATGGTAATAACCATTAGCTATCTATACACATATATAGAGTAATGCATAAGCACAATCACACATAGGGAAAGATAAACATATCAGCATGCTTTCACTCATTTACCCATTTATTCATCTCAATGTAATGGTCATTCACTCAAATCGTATAGATATAATATATATGAAACTAGGTGACACGAGGACCGATACATCCTCACCTCTGAGCCTGCTAGCCAGCCGTACTAGTATCGGTCACACAATCCGTGTACCCTATGGAGTGGATTGCGCCCTTCTTGTAAACCGGTTTGGCCTGACATCAGAGAACCTCCCAGACTCCACGACGGAATGAAAGGGAAAGATTATCGCAACCACGCAGTGGGGCAATCAATATAAAATAGGTCGGTAAATACGACATCACATGTTATCATAACAAACATATAAGGCACACACCACTCATACAAACACCCAATATAAGGATGGTAGCTAAGTAAGTCCTATGGACTTACCTCAACCTCGTATAAAGCTCAACCACAACTGGATCACCTCAACACTGGAGGAACAACACAGCCTATAGACAAGGCTTAAAGAGATGTCACATCTCTTTTCAAACAAAGGGTCACACCTAGACCCAAAGGGATCCATAGGGATCATATACATCCTATAACCTCGAATAACATGCTAAACCTTAAAGCCACATCAGGGCATAAATCTAACTCATGATATCATCATCAACTAAAATCCCATAATTACCAGAATAATATAACATAATGGAAATTCCAATTATCCATTTTAACCAACTTAAGGTCGATTTATATTAACCCACAATACGGAAAACGAATAAATTCATAACTTATTCGTTATTAACCCGATATACGAACCGGAAGAAGATCCAGACTCCTAGCGATACGGGGAGTAAGAGAGCGGTATAAAACATTACGTTTGATGACTTGCAGTGGTCCGTCGGCGTTCCAATAACGATAAACGGAGGCTTAACCAAAAAGCTAGCAAACGGGAAATAAATTGGTACCACGTTGAAGAGAACAAGATAAGGGACTCGAGGGTACAAGCGGATATGAAATTGGATCGAAGATGAATGATTTGTGGGTAGATGAAGAAACGTGATACGTTCGCTCTGTTTTTCCTCTGTAACTTGCGATGAAAAGCAATTGAGGATAAGGATAAGTCGACCTCTGTTTTATATATATATATATATATATATATATATATATATATATATATATATATATATATATATATATATATATATATATATATATATATATATATACACTACCGCCTCTTCTCATTTGTAAGTATACAAGGTACCTCTTTCCTATTGTTTTATATATATATATATAAAATGAAAGTGATGAAGTGCGTCACTACCTTCTACAATTCATATATGTATAGTACAAATATATGTATAAATATTATATAATAATATATAATATTAAATATGATCTTTGTCCATATTATTTAATTGAAAAGCGGGTACATTTTCCGATATCTAACTTTACCAAATTGGAATATAAAATCCGGAATATTATCGGTATAATTAATCCATAACTATCTCGTAGAATGGGCATTCCTAAACCATATTTTTTAACCGCTAAGAATCGGAATAGCGACTCTTTTATCCATTTCGTCTTTTTATATTATTTCACAACTAGGACATAACCGATGTCCTGATCATTTCTTTCAATTGTAACTTTATTTATTGGAGCTCTCAAATGCTTCAAATAACACCGGTTGTTACATCAGAAACATGCTGCCATCAAGACATAGATCATTCCGAAAACCTCACAAACTCGCCTAATGTCCACAAGCCACTACATGGCATTCCAACTATCCTAGGTCCAAATTAGCATGCTTCTAATCATCAACACTCTCTAAGGCCATCAATGAACCTATACTCAAGGGAGGGAACTCACCAAGCAAAGACACGGGTGCGGAAGAAGGAAGAGCAGCCGCAAAAGGGAGGAGAAGACCGCAAGGGAGGGCTGACAGAGCCCGCAACCGCCCCTGCGGCCTGGTCTGGCCGCCCCTGCGGCCTGGTCTGGTCGCCCCTGCGGTCTGGGTTGGCCGCCCCCGCGGTCAAACATCAGAGGTCGATTATGCGATGGTTCTTCGGTGGATCCTTGATGTGTTGATGCCTCCTAGCTTCTTGCTTGGCTCCCGAACATCCACACACATAAACATTATCATACAACTCTATCCAAGCTTGATCCAAGCACATGCAAGCCAAAGGGGAAGAAAACAAGATGAAGTTATGGCTTCCACCATTGAAGCTTGAGGAAGAAGGAGTGGATGAAGGGGGAAGAAGAAGATTACCTACAACAACTTGGATAGGATCTTCTGTCTCCATCACGAATCCAATAGGATCAACTCACACATCAAAGGTGGAAGAGCCATGGAGAGGATCAACTCACGTGCAAGAGGAAAATGGGAAAAGAGAGAGGGAAGGAAGGAAGGCTGCCACAAAAGGGGAAGCTCAAGGGCCAGCTGACACATCCTTCCAATTACGCTAGGAACCGAGGTGTCCAAAAGCAAGGGTGGAAAACGAGAGGTCGGAACGAGATTTGAAATAAAACCCGACGCTCAGCACTTCGTGCCTGCGGGAAAACTGAGTCGCTCCTACGGGAAGGTCGATTAACCGCTCAACACCCAGAATAACATTTCCGGATGTTATAAAAAGGTTTGACAATTCCTTCAAATCCAAGCTTGTACTATATGTATGAATCTAAAAGTTACAAGTTGGAGAGGGACAAAGATTTACTTGAGATGTTTAGGTTATTACATGATGTACCGGTGATAAAAATTGGCATTGGTTCTACGGAGGTTCCATGTGAAATTCTTGAATTGGCAAGGGGTTTAGTTGAGTCAAGGATGTCATTGGCTTCACTTCCATCTTCTAATAATACTATGTCATCAGGCGGGTTTATGGGCAAAACGCATCCCACACAAATCACGCATCCCTCTCAATTGGTTCCCGAAAATCCAATTTACAGCCCCAAAGTTCTAGTCTTCCTCCAAGAAGAGTAGTATCTTTTAATCTTCCATTTCACCAGCTAAAGCAAAATAGTAGTGACCCTTTGCAACCCACCCCTCATCCTTTGAGTTTGCAAATCAGTGAAATCCCTCCCACAACACTACAACAGCAAGAAGAAAAGAAATATTTATGCCGAGTGAAAAGAGCCCTTTTAGTGATACTCCACCGACACCCGGCAATCTTAGTAGAACACGGGGACTTGTGATTCTTGTGGCTGAAAACACGGATGGTAATCTTGACGATCTTGAGATTGATCTAGATTATGAACCTTTTGATAGTTCTGCAGATGATTCATAAGACATTGAAAACGATCAGCGTGTGGAGGATCTTATTCTTTTGCCTTGTGTGGATGATGGATATGATCCTGAAAAGTCAAGTGAATGGGACCCTGATAAGGAATCTTACTTTGACAGGCTATATGAGAATGGAGAGTTTAATTCTGAAAAACATTTTGGGCTGATTGAGATAAGGGAGTGGATGATTTTCTTTGGCAAAGATCATTTGTCACGTGTTTTGAGGGATTTTTGTATCCAAGAAGTGGAGTCATGCTTCAAGATTACAAGATGGCTACTCCTGGGCTAATAAGAAAATCGATGGTGAACATACTT
Source organism: Fagopyrum homotropicum (assembly GCA_033239125.1). Lineage (NCBI taxonomy): Eukaryota > Viridiplantae > Streptophyta > Magnoliopsida > Caryophyllales > Polygonaceae > Fagopyrum > Fagopyrum homotropicum. The sequence goes on along the minus strand of BSWB01000006.1, from coordinate 105,611,990 downwards.
GCACCAGACTGACAAAGTTTAATCCTATGACCACTGTGATTTGGGTTGCTAAAAAGATCACGGATGACGTAAAAGCACAACCAGATATTTCAGGCAAGGCAATAAACGAGCTCCTTCAAAGTAGATATGGAATTACATTAAGGAAAACAAAAACATATGATGCAAGGAGTTTAGCTGTTGAAAAGCTTAAGCGTTTTCATGAGACTTCGTTTGCAAAACTTCCAGCTTATTGTGAGATTCTAATGAGCACTAATCCTAATTCCAATGCTAATTGTGCTTGAAAAGTTGTTGAAGAACTTTCAGAAAAATCCATTCAATTCAAGAGCATTTTTATCTCGTTGAAGCCAATGATTGAGGGTTTCGCAGGGTGTAGAAGTGTCATAGGGGTCAATGGTTGTCATTTAAAAGGAAAATATGGTGGTATTCTCTTATAACTATAGCTTTGGATGCAAACCAACAAATTTCTCCCCTAGCCTACGGTGTATATGAGAATGAAGTAAGAGCACGTGGTCACAATTCTTTTGGCATATAAAAGATATCTTGAAGAATAATGTGAGGGACAATTTGACCATCATATCTGACAGACAAAAGGTTTGATGAACTATTTTAGTTACATTTTATTTTCTGTATGTTTTAGTTTTGTGTCATAACTTCTCACTTTTTGAATTTGTAGGGCATTGAGCCAGCCTTGGAAGATATTTGGCCTAGTGTTCGTAGGCGCATTTGTTGTAGGCATTTATATGCTAATCTGAAGAAAAAATACATTGGGCGGGCAATGGATAACCTCTTCTGGGAATATTGTCAAGTGTATTACGAGGTTTGCTACAATAAGGCATTAGAGAAAATTCAAAAAGTTGCGGGATTTGGTGATGTCAAGTGGTTGCATGAGGTGGGCGAAAAAGGGCAGTGGGCTAGGCATAAGTTCGATACAACACTGTGTTTGATGAAAATATAAGCAACTTTGTGGAGTGTTTCAATTCAACTTTAGGGACAGACAGATGCACCCCGGTGTTATCTCTCCTTGAAGGTAATAAGATGCATCAAAATAGATTTTTTGATTGATTTAAAAGCTTAGATTATCATATACTTACTTTTGTGTTTTTTTCTTATGTAGGGATTAGAAGAACACACATGGTTAGATATGTGAAAAGGCAAGAAGATGCATCAAAATGGTTGATGAATGACATAACTCCAAAAGTGAAAGAGAAATTGAAGAAACACATTCGAGCTTTTCGTGGTTTCAGGTGTGATTTTTGTTTTCTTTTCTGTAATTTTTTCATGCGTGTGTTGTTCGAACTGTACTTTGAATGTGTTTTACGTTTCTGATTGTGTCGACTACTTTTACAGTTTTTTCAAGCTTCAAGTTCAGAGTGTGAGATCAAGGAAGGGCAATCATATTATCCAGTGAATGTGGGACAACAAACTTGTGCTTGTAGGGAATGACAAATAAGTGGAATCCCTTGCAAACACGGGGTTAGGGTGATTCTTCAATTAAGGCCCGGAGTCGCGTTAGGGAGCGTAGAGAGCAAGGAGTTCTAATTGAACAACACAAAAGACAAAAGTGTACAAGTAAAAGTCAATCCACTGATGTTCAAGTGGATGTTATGAGGTTATCTCTGCGGAATGATGAAAGTCAACAACAATAGTAGATTTCAGTTTTGTGTAGCATGAAACTATCATCGTGCTTATGAACAACAAATTTCAGTTTTGTGTAGCATGAAACTCTCATTGTGCTTATGAACAACAGATTTCAGATTTTAGTTTTCATTCATGGGAATTCTTTCGAACATTATAGCATTTCAGAATTGGTTCTGTTGTCATTGGTTCTAGAGAATTTGTGATTTTTTAGCATTTCAGAATTGATTTTGTTGTCATTGTAGCATTTCAGAAATGGTTATGCTATCATTGGTTCTACAGAATTTGTGATTTTGTAGCATTTTAGAATTAGTTTTGCTGTCATTGTAGCATTTCAGAATTGGCTCAACTGTCATTGGTTCTACAGAATTTGTGATTTGTAGCATTTTAGAATTGTGTGAAATGAATATTATGTTAACAAAGGTATCATTGTCATGGGAAATTTTTTGAACATTACAAGTTCTGAAACTTTGCTGATCATGAAGAGGAGATGATGATGAATTGGTTCTGCTGCCATTTCTGAACATTGCAAGTTTTAGAATTGGTTCTGTTGCCATTTCTCAACATTACAAATTCTGGAATGGTAACCAAACATTAGCACTGTGGAATCTTACAATCATCATGTGGAATGGTAACCAAAAATGATCGAATGTAGTTACTGTCTTGGCCTCAAGCCAAGGAATTACGACAGCTATAGGATTTACTGCAGCTAGGTCAAACTGAGAGTTCTTAGTGATATCTCTGATTATTTAAATGAAATAAAAAAAAATATTAGACTCAAATGAGTAAATGAAGACTATCATTATGATACACAATATTGGTTAAGGAGAAAAGGCTGAAACGCATCTTTAATTGAGATGATCCTATTAGAAAGCATGTCCTAGGACTCGGAAAGCTATTCAAGCATGTATTTCAAGCTTTATTTATTGGCAATCAAGCCATTTGTTCAAGAAAACATCTAGTTTAAACACAATTAGCCTTTCATAAGAGCAATTTATGTATCAACTAGCAATCAACATATGCATCCGTTTCTTCAACAGGAATTTTGGATGCCACATCAAACATCAATTATAAGCTCTGAGGAACAATGAGTATGGCCAAGTTCAGGATCTTCACATTCTTTTCATCCGTTGAAAGAACTCGGAGCTTTACATTTATATTAATTACAGTTAAGTCTTTTCAGAAAGCGATAACATCACACGTGTTTAGCAAACATTACATGCGGGTTTACGGGTATGAACAGGCAATATAAGTTCTACACTACCCTTCTCATCTGCATCGTATTATTATTGCTCAGGGTGAGGTAGCCGTGTGGCAATTTCCTGTCCAAATTCAACAAATAAACACTCAGTTTCTACTGATGTGCATGAGTACGACGGCATGTATCACCAATCAACCATCTTACTTCGCTTTGCCAACTATTTCAAGTGCAAAAGAATTTGTATTTAGGAACAATTTACCATTTTACAAGAATACAGTAGCTATGCATCAGAGCTCTTCGTATCGAGGTACTTGCTAGTTGCTAGTTGCTACTTAGTCATTACTCATTACACAATTTCAGTTTAGATTGACTAATCATTCTAACATAAGTAAACTATGTTGATAGCTGACAAAAATTAGGGATAAAAATAGTCATCTGACCTCTTAGATTGAAACATGCAAGGCCATTAGAACCGAAGCATCCAGAGCTTGACACAATTTGTCCGGATTCTCTTCTCTGCTATTGACCCTCATCTCTTCGATGACTGCCTACTCAAGCACCAAGATGACGAAGCTAGGCAATTGCAAGTCAAAGCAAAACAAGAAGCTTCATGGAAGTGGTTAGAAGAGACCGTTGCAGCCATACCCTCAAGAAGCATTTAAGCTTCCTTTTCCAAGCTTCCTTTTCTAAACAATCTAAATGCAACAATAAAGGAATATGTACAACCATAAATCTAGACTCACAACTAGAGTTAATAGAAAATTACTGTCATTCAACTCCCTAATGGTGCCAAGATATTCTCGCCATATATCTACAACAACGAATGCAGTAAACCAATTAAATGATGGCACAACATGACACAATTACTGTAATTCAACTCCCTAATGGTGTCAAGATATTCAAGAGAGTCAGATTCAAGTTCATTTACAAACTTACAAAACTCGAATTCCATATTTTGGATGAAAACTATTCATTAGAGTACAAAACCCAACAACTTACATAGACAATGCGCAACCCGAGTATGCCATGACAGCTTACATAAAATAACAGCTTACATAGAAATAACAGCTTACATAGACAACTTGAATGAATCAACATCAAGTACCCTAGTCACATTTTTAACACAATCACTACAATAATAAAGTACAATAAAATTGCTATTTTTACGACGCCTTGAGCATATGTCGTTAAGTCCTTGATATCATTCATTAAATCTTGCAAACTCACAACGTTTGTCAAACCTGCATCTCTTTCATAGCTACTTCTTGTCCCGTGTTCCTCTTGCTCATTCACCATCAAGTTCGATTCATTTACAAATCGAAAAAAGCTGCAATCATCACATTTCACATACATCTTACCCGGGTTCATTTTTGAGTGCGAGATCCGAACCACAAGTCTTTTTCGTGGATGACAGTTTATACAATATTGACCAGTCATTCTTAGATGTGTTGATGAACTCCCCGACTCATGACGTGAATCCATGAAAAGTGCACTACATTCACAACATAAATTCACAATTATATGGCTAACACTAAATCTATAGACAGTAAATTAAGGCTAAGACAAAACTAATTGCTGCTCCTCTCCTCTAGCACCAATTCTTGTAATAATATACGATTTGTTCACATAGAAGTCCAAATTTTGAAAAGAAACTGAATGGTAACAGACAACAAATAACCATTCAAGCTTTATAAGAAACACCATTTAAAAGACTAAATTCACAATTATTTATGCCTTTTTTTATTACAGAGAATTCACAGTTATAACTCAACAAATTCTCATCCATATTGAATTTAGAAGCATCATATATCCTCAACTATTTACAGATTTAGGCTAGTTTCACTTCAGAATATTTTCTCAAACTTTTTGCTAGTTTCTCAAACTAAATCTATAGACCACTCACAAATCAAGGTTAACAAACACTAGAGAATCCATAATTTTCCACTAAATCAAGGTTAACAAACACTATAGATTTAGGGATTAGGGTTCTTACCTCCTCTATCCTCTGTGACGAATGGATGAACAGACGAACGGACGAACACAACCTACTTTCCCGATTAAGAGCTACTAAAAAAAAACTCAATGACGACGGACGAACACAGTTGTGAGAGGTCGAACACTACCTCCTTTGTCCTCTGTGTGAATGGTCGAAGCAGACTCCTCTCCTCTGTGCGAATGGTCGAAGCAGACTCCTCTCCTCTGTGCGAATGGTCGAAGGCAGCGTTCTATAGTCTTCTATCTATCTTTTCCTTTTCTTTTTTTTAATATAAGAACGAACGTTAATTTGGACGGATTTTAAAAAGTAAGGGTACGGAACGGAAATGTCAAAACCTTAAGGGTAACAAACGGAAACCTAAAAAATATTGGGCACCATCCGGAAAAGTCAAAATCTTAGGAGTACCAAACGGAAAAATTCAAATTTTAATCTCAAAAGAAACGGGTAAATTGTGAAAATTGATTCTTTCAAGGCTTCAACTCCTTCGTTCTCTACAAATTTTGAACTTAACACCAAAATAAGAATTGAAGCAATAATTTTCATGCGCAACTTTATTTTCAACCCCTTGCTAAACGGACCAATGATGTGATATTACTCAACGAAAATAAATGGCAAGCCTTCGAAAAAATATAACTTTTTAATTGTTTATTAATGATATGACGATCATATCAAAATTGGTTGTCATAGTTTGTATACGAATTATTGATTTTTTAAAGGTTGTTTATTTTTCTGGATAATTATATTTATTTTGGTCTTTTATTTAATTTAAATATACGCTTTCATAAACAAGTCTCCCTCCTTCCTCTTTCGAAGAATAAAAAGGTCAAATCAAATGAAGATTAAAAATAGGAGGTTCTTACTCGACAATCTAATTCTAAACATGAAATTTATCAAAGGTTTGACGTTGTCGGAGACAATTAAAGCGCACGATTGTGAAAAGTGTACGATCGTACACCTAAGAACCACACGCTGAACAAGTGTCGAAATCTATGTAAAAAAAGGAAACGATCTACATAAGAAAACAATTGAATCATTGTATGACAACCATGTGTAACAACTATTGTTCGATTTGAATTTTGTACAATTAGTATATAGTTTCATTTTCTGAACGATGTTATTGTATTGTCAACAATTGTTGACCGTTGATATTCTTTACCCTAATGACCATAATGCTATTGTCAACCTGTCTTATTACATCCACTTGTTACATAAATGCGTGCAAAAAAGTATATCAATTATTCTTTAATGTAACAAGTGGATGTATCTAAATAAGTCCCTAACCTAAATTGTATTGTCAACTATTGTTGACAGACCATAATGTTATTGTCAATGACGGTACATATTTTTTAAATGAAATAAATAAATATAATATAATACCATATATTATTGTTTTTAATTAAAAGAGTAAAAATTTTAAATTTAGTGAAAAAATCGTATACATCCAAAAAAAAACAGGAGAGGTATACACACTACTCAAATATTCATTTTTTTATGGTAAAATCTATAATAACTTTATTACATACATTTTTTACAATGAGTAAAAGCTGAAAGCTTTCGGATTCAGCATCCCACCAAGAAAGGGATGACCAACCAACCTGCCTTTAATAGTAACATTTCGTCAAGGTTATTTGATGCACAACTATTATGGTACAAGTAAAAATCAAAATTCCATCTCTACTTACAAGAACAATTTTAGCATCCACTTGAATGGTTCTCATCACCCTGAACTGCAAGCACCAACCAGCCTAACCAAATACTTAAACCTAGTTGCTGCTCACGACTAACTTTGTATCATGCAGTGTCAATATAACAGTCAGCTACTCCGTTTTAGATTATAACTTTCCCTGCTCAAATTGTTCCAAGCGAAAGTCTGATAGTACTGAAAACATTTGGGTCTCTAAAAATAGCTGCATACATTAAATGTGCGATGCATGAATAAGAGAATCTGAAGAAATAAAGCATTCACAGGCTTTAAACAAACCCAAGTTAATACAACTTTGTTACCTTGACAAATGGTCGATCCCTACTTGGAAAAGAATCTACGAAACTATCCTTGAGCAAGATGGAGACCTGAAAGTATGTACAATCCGTAAACAGATCATCTTTCAAAAGGCGAACTCGAGAGTTTCTACACCATCTATCATTAGAACATTGATCTGTATGACACAATTTTCTAAATACATGAGAATATCTGAACATCACTTACCCTGTCACTATGTGATTGCACACTAGTAATTGTATTAGACCTTAAATCTGCGCAAAGGGACTCCATGTATCGCCTCATGACATCCATAAATTCCGCAGCAGCTTCAGCCTGAAGCACGAAAACATGTAGTGCTTGCTTAAGCAAAAGAAAAATGAAAAGTCATAACATTGATGCACAACTTTTCTGTTCGAAGGACAGCAAAAATTCAGCTTAATTTACCACACCCATAGCACCTACTTCTATAGTTTTATGCTTAATGATTAGGTTTGCAACAGCCATTAAGAATTATAAATAATTGTTCAGTGATTGAAACTCGTAAACCAAGAAGAAAGAAATATAAAACTGCAAGAATTGAATATCAATGTGAAATGAAATTTCTGGTCTTTAGTTTCTCACTATCCCACTAGACCTTACATTTTGTGTGAATTGCCAACAAGGTTTTCGTAAAATTTATCAAACATGTACTATACCTCAAAAATATCAAAGAAAGAAACATTTAAAAACACACGAGTTCCTGCAGAGAATGAAAAACAACCTGCTCTTCGCTGCACCTATATACGGGGTGTCTTTCTGCTATTGAGTTTTGACAAGCAAGTCTAGCATGGATGGGGCGAAGTTCAGCAACAAGCTCTTTGCGCCGGGGAAGTAAGGGCAAATAACACGTTCTCAGCTACATGGACACATATGAGAAGAAGGTAGAAATGAATATACTGTACTTGGTTGACATCAGAAGATATGAAATTTGATGTTATGTACATTTTAACTCTTTACTAGAAATTTTAAGGATATCATCAAACACGCCATTTATCTGTCTCTTTTGGTTACAGGCAAGAATAACATGAATTGGACATGCGTATTGCTATAAACCCTACCCTTAATCTTGAAAAGCAAAAACATCATTCAGAAAAGAGAGAAAAATGATATCATGATCAGAATCTGAACAAAACCTGGTCCTTGAACACATCAATATGTACAAGACTATCAGTTTTAATCTTCAAGCCAGATGGTTTTCTCTCCAAGCCAACCTGCAGATTGAATTGGAAACAAAAACATGGCTCAAAAAGATGCAGAAATATTTCTGAAATCACTTTTTTTCAGCATCTATAGTTAGAGTTGGTGTAGTCTTGTTCTATAGAACCTCATGTCATGGCAACTTCCATGTAATTTACAAAACCAAAAACTATTTAGTACAAAATAAATCTTACATCACTCAATATCTTTCAGCCTTTTAGACTGATAAGTATCCAAGCAATAGGATAACAAAAATAGTTATGCCATGGTAGGATCCGTTTCCAGAGCTGTCCTTCTTGGTTGATTTAAGATTCAAGAATAGTCTTTATTAATCAATAAGTCATCAAAGTTTAATTTCACTATCAAGGACATGAGTAGAAAACTAATTTCATTTCATCTATTTAATATTTAACTATTAAGCACACCTTAGCACTTGAGTGTTCACAAGGAGATGAACTCCAACTTCATTTCGAATTCTACTCACTCTAATGTAGTCACTTTTGACAATTGAAATTCAATATTATTCAACAAAAACATCAGTTTGATAGCCTGTATATAAATTAAGGAGCTTGTCCGGACCAAAAGCTCAAATAAATTATGCCGGTGTGTTCTGAACAATGTGACCGCTATCATGGTATCAGGTTAATACCTCACAAGGAATCACTACTACATAATAAAATTCACCAGGACTTACAAGAAATGGAACAGGAGCCTCGAGAAAATCTAGCATCTTCTCTGGTAGAATCTGAAATGTTTAAAATATGAGAGGGACATCAAGAACAAAATATTTAATTTATAGGGGGTAAATTAAAAGGAAAATCCTTATTTTCATTTATTGAGAGCTAACGAGATATAGATTCCTTCAGCTTGTGAATGCGAAGATAATTTGTAGTTCAACATGTGACCAATCAGCCAATTATTCCCATCTTAATTTTGTTTGAACAATCATTAGACAGGAATATTACAAATTCTGGAGCCTCGTTAACTCATTATATGATGATTTTCGTTCTATGCAAGGGAAACATCCCTCCCATTTCTCAAAACCACAGGACTACGCGAGAAAGAAGCAACAAAAGATATAGATGTCGGCATTATACTCCATAAAAACATCAACTTACTGGAAGCAATAAACTCTGCCATTCAAATGGTTGAATCATGGGTACAACAGATGATACAACAGCTGATAAAACTCCCTGAAATTAACGAATATTAGTATCAGAAGAAACAAATACCAAACTAGTTCCAAGCTCATCTTTTTCTTTTCTGCTACTTAAGTTGTCGCTTGATTTAGGTCATGCCACATGAAGTTTACATATATTTTGATAGAGCGTAAAATCGGGACTCAACTCAATTAAAACTCACAATAGATTAAACACACAAAATAAGAACAATGTTAGGGAAACCAAAAGGAATCCACTAAGCTACGCAAGGGAGCAACTCCACAAGAGCCAATCTCAGAGGAGAACACCTCCTAAGAGCCAAAGGCAAAAGCCTACAAATGTAATTCTGGATAATGAGCATAGAAGGTCTACTGCCTTATTTATGCTCATATTCACCTCAAAGTCACCTACATGTGACATTAGCAAATCCCTCTAACGGCATAACAGCTGGCATTTCCCTCACAGTCCTAACAGCAGGCATTTTCCAATTACTGTTCATTACTATTCTAGCCTCAGCTATCCATATGCCTAACATATTTTAACTCTAGGCTAGTAGAAAGGTAAGGGAATGTGTCTAATGACCACTTATCTTAGTTTTATGGAAGAAATTTGCTCATGGTATCTCATATGTTTCCCTTTCCAAATTACATAGCATTTTGACCTCATGGTGATCAAAGAATTTTTGTGCTGCCCCTGATGCACATGCACCCTTTTCACAGACATCTAACTTCAACTATGGTGCATGTGAACCTGGGGGAGCAGAAGTTTCAGGGAATGAATGCAACCCAGTGGATTGAAATCAACAAACGTACAGGATAATCATTATCAACATCATTATGCCATATTAAGCTTCACAGTACAATCAGATATATGTGGCATTACAATTCTCCATCCTGCTTAATGGTAATCACGTTCCTCTAACTATACATTTATATTTTATACACCTACCATTCATAAGTTTCTATTCAGAATATATTGATCTGAACATGAGTCTTTTACGTAATATTTCCCACAAATTTCCCTTTTTGGTATGTTATATTTAAACAAACAATCTAGATTGTGAGAACTATTTATCTCATTTGTTGCTTTATGCATTTCTCTTAGCAAAGAAGCTTGTGAACTCAACAAAAGCCACTCATCAGAAGATAAGCCTGTAACTGTAACAGAACAACTACTTCAATGGTGCAGATTCTTGAAAAAGACATAAAAAACCCACCAGATTTGGGCAGACTAGTGCCACTTGCTTTTCTAACAACACTCCAGTAAGCAAAGCTAGAACCTGAAACATACAGCACAGAGGCAGTCATGATCCCAATTTTAAGTAAACCAAAAACATGTTTAAAACAAATGTATAAGAAACTAAAAGCATGTAAAAACAATACTTTTAATGTGCGTGTAACTACCACCTCAAAAATGAGAATGTCTTAGACAACTTTGATTCATGTTTCTCGGTTAAAAATGAGATCACTCGGGATAACACCAGCGTAAGAATCCCAAGAAAATTATAAAGATCACCATTAACATATCCTAACATGAGCTAATGACACAACAACTTCACTCTTTCATCTAATTAAAATGAAATCTAAAACCAAATGAACACAAAATAACCAGCTAGATTGACACAAATACTTCTTCGTACGGTGTGAAGTGGGTATCTGTGAACAGACTGATTGTACTTTATAGTGATTTGGAGAGCATCATTTGTGGAAGATAAAATGTTTTAAATAAGAACTAGGACAGAGAAATCATATCATAAACAGGGGTAAACTTGTAGATGAAAGTTAACTCTGATCAAATCATCAAAGGGGTAAACTTGAACACAAACATTACATTATCAAGACAAAGAACTCGGCAAAGGGTTGCAGTTGTCCACACTGACAAAGCAAAAGCATCTTCTGCAGCAGCCAACTTTGCATTGACCTGCAAATTATTGTATCTACATTTAGCACGGACAAACTTAAGACCAAGACCAACAGTTAAGCAATAGAAACCATGCCTCTGCCAATTTTAGTGGATCCTGAGGTTCCAGCAACAGAAATTCTTTAGCTATACCAAATTCTGACACTGCTGGGCGCCTATATGTGATAGCTTGAAGGTGTTCGAGGGGGTGGAAAATTAGTTCACTTCCTCGTTCAGGAATAGGCAAAGCACCATAACAACACAGTATCTTTAAGAAATCATTCATATTCGTCTGTTAGAGGAAGCACAACAAACAATAAGTTTTTGACACTAAGCAGGCAAATATGAATAATCGCTTTACAAAGGCCAAGTTACTTGGATAAAAACTACAGCAGAACAAACCTTTGCCCACTCCGTGTTCATAAAATCACCAGAAAAATCACTCTCTTGGGCGGAGGAATAAGCATCATCTTCGTCTTCTAGACTCATTGCTGAACTGTCAGAAGTGACCAGTGGGATCCAAGATTGTATGATCGAGAATTTTTACAGAGAAAAGAAATAAAACTATCCATATTGCAACATAGTTTATCTACAACAACAATGACTGTGTTCTTTGAAGGAACTGAAATAAATAAATGGAGTATAGTAGCAAAGGAAAGGGTGTATTATTTAACCTGTTAAACACATGCTATCACTTCCCACCCCACTCTAAAAGCAAAAAAGGAAGAAGATAAGGATAGGTCAATACCTGAATAAGGAGGTGGAGCTACCACTCCGATCAAATTTTGGACTGCTAGGACGTGATAAGAATGAGGGCCCAGGAGAAAGCATCCCATTTTCTGAGTTCTCATAGGATCTGTCAAAATCATTAGGCTGTTCCGAAACATAAGAGGCATGATCATCAGAGCACTGTGAATATTTATCATCTTTGTCTATATCTTTTTCGTGACTAAAAGAAGCATCACTTGCTGCAAGACTACAAGGAGAGTGAGTTTCCTCAAACTTATTTGAAGAGGTTTCAAGTTCATCATCAGGTATAATACCAGCAGCAGCAGCAGCAAGGACAACTGTACTATCAAGAGGTATTGCAGATGACATATAATCCTTGTCAGGGGAATCATCAACTGAATTAACGCGTTCTTGTGACCTCCAATGTAAGGGAATGTTATAACTGACATTGATTTTGCTGACGAACTGGGTGATGCGATTCAATCGCTCCTGAGCAACAATACTGGAGCAAGGATCATAAAAATTAGTGAAGTAAAAAATATTTCAAAGATCAAACTCAAGCACTTTTATAACTCAATTTCAACAACTATAATTCTTTCTTGTTCAGGAGACTACTGGAAACGAGGATAACCTGTTTAGAATTTCGTAGTGCAATTCAAAGAAAGGAACTCTTGTCAGTAGACAATAACAGCGTGGTGCTGAAACCAGAAACCGGCTTGCTGAGTGTCCATGACAAACAGGAGTTGATCCACCAAGAATGCCAGGGGACCGCTGAACCATTTCAGGCACAAGCAAGCAAACACCATAGAGTGTCGCATTGTCCGCACCCTGATTGAAACCACAAACCTTTAGCAACAATGGACAAGCCACTCCCCACCAATAGTATCAACTAATAAAGTAACTATATGAAAAAATATAAATAATAGGCAACAAGAAATCTTGTAAAAACTGGAAAACAGGGGGGGGAGGGGGGCAGATCTTTGATGACCAAAGTGTCAAAACGGAATTTTGAATTTTTTGCTAAAATTGCTATAGTTTAAATGTGAACCTTTTTTGCCTTTGCATGAAAGGAAAGGAATACATTTTTTTGCCTTCGATAAGAAGGAAATGTGAACCTTTTCAATGAGTCCTAAATGTAAAGATCTTTAAGGAATTCTTCCATTAAATTAAGATGGTATTGGCTTTCAAGAACAAAAAGAAAAAAGCTTTGTCGTTGTACACTATTTTACAACATATCTATTTAGAATGTTTTGATATGCCTTCATACATCACCGAACTTCCATTTTTGTTCCCTTCTAAACATAAGACCTTCTTGATCTCTCTTTACTACAAATTCTTATTCCATCTACTAAAATTTAGTTATACCACTTCGTACAATGAGCCAACACAATCTTCAACATTTCACACATGACACCTGCATCCTACATATACATTTTGCATGGCCATCTAGGAAATTATTATGAGAAAATTGGATGAAATGTACCTGATGGCTAATTTTGTTTAGTAAATAACCTATGCCTATAAATTTTTAAGTGAATAGCCTTATTAAACAAATAATGGCAGATTTACCCTTATTTATCCAAATAAATTTTATCCTAATTTAGACGAATTATTCTTGTAAATGAAACCGATTTCTTGTAAATTTATAATTTATTCTTGTAAAATGATACTTATTTTCTTATAATTATAGTCTTTGAATTTTCTTGTAATTTTATAATTCTTACAAGAAATACGAAAAATTAATAAACGAATGTAATTTTATTCTTGTAAATTTTTTGTAAACTTTTATCAAGAATTTTCTTGTACTCTTCATGATTTACATGAAGAGTACAAGCATGTAACATGCTAGTTTTATCAATTCACGTAAATGTTTCTTGTATTCTTTATGATTTAGTAATTGATTACGCTGATTAAAATTGGTAACTTCTTCAAAATACACCTTCTTCAATTAGGATTGCAGGTCAATTAAAAGGCAATAATTATTAATTAGGAATCTTTAAAATTCTCGTAGAAGGGTAAATTAGTCTAAATAATTTAAAATAGGTCATATTCTAACAAAATTATTGAGCTTCACATTTACTAGACAAAATTAGTGAAGTAAGGCTACATAGCAAATTCACTCAATTATTATTTCCTAAAAAATCACTATATGTCAAGCAGCATTGAACTTGGAAGCTTAAAGGGTTAAAGAGAGAATTACTCATCATTTGTTAAATGATACTTTATTCACTGATAATCAAATGGAATCATACTACCATCAAAAACCTTATTCATGTCCCATAAGAAGCCTACAGGTGACAGCTGACCAATATATATGAAGGATCAAATGAAAGTGAAAGAGAGGCATGTAACCACAGATACTATTTGAGTTTCACATATACTGACCTTAAGTGAAAAAATAAAAGCTGAAGTATCTTTTCCAAGATGCTCCTGTTTACAGTTACAATGCAACAAATAATTAGGGTCTTCAAACTGTAGTGATCACTTTAAGAAATATATAAATCTTGAATTAGACATTAAAGCTAGATGAACTGAAGAAACAAATCTGAATTCCTACTACAGATACTTACGATGATTTAATGGAAACAATTGTATTAAACTGTTGTAGTTCTGAACAGTGTACACTTGTTAGAATTGTTCAATAGTACCATTGTTCACATATATAAAGAACCGAAATTACCAACTATAGTGCAACCTCATGGGCACTAAAAAAAACTCAAGCACCTTTCCTACAGGAAGTGACATTAATAGCACTTTTTTGTTCGTATATACCACATGATCACGTGTTTAGAGCTGGGGAAAAAAAGAAGAGTAATTTTGGAACATATTCAAGAATTTTCCAGGTGAACGTAAATATAGAAGGGTATTTTTAGCAAAATAATACACGTTTAGTAGCAATATAGAGAACCTCACCCGGCCATAAACGAGTTCATTTAGATCACTAAGCGATGGAGTTCTTTCGACTAACTGAGCCTGTTCCAAATAAAATTGTAAAAATCAATAAGACCATGGATCAGACTGCGATTGCCTCCACAAAGTTCAGCCTATTGCATATATCCTGTTCTTTCATATCTCCCATTCTCTCTCATCCTAGCTTACATCTATGAATGTACAAGAACATGAACTGGAAAATGCAAACCTTAACACCTCCGGGAAAACAGAAGGAACATATATCGATCGAGCGCATCGGAAGCTTCTTCCCTGGTGGGTACTTAAAAAGCATCTGCATAATAAGTTATTTAGTTGCCATGTAAACATGAAGTACCATAAGACTAAGCATTTTATCACATATATATAGTAGGTTTACATCGTTCCCGAATGATAAAAGTAAGCGTTTTATCAGACTATGATAGAGTTGGACTAGTAAGGGAGAAGTTTTATCTTGCAAAGCCTGATGCATGAGAAGTAAGGATGTCTGACTTAGGAATGAAAGAGCCGAATTTGAAATATAGAAAAAGAACGAAAATACTTTGACATGGAAAGCAAAAGGGCTAAAGTGCGCCAAAGGAAAAACATAAAGCAAGAGCACAAACAGGTGAAAGAAAATAAACCTGAGGCTCTAATGCTGGAGGTATTGGAATCTGCTTCTGCAAATTTCTTTTATTGGCTGGCTTGGCTCTTGCCATTTCTAATTCCAGTTTCTTTTTCATGGCAAAGGCTTCTTCAATGGGTGCAAGATTAGCGTCAGGGTGCAGCCCTGTGACAATGAAGTGCTCAAAAAGTGCAGTGGGCTCCTTAAATTTGGTGCGGTCCTGAAATAGCATCAACACAGTGAATCTTGGCCAAATTAAGTACAATGGCATAGGTTTACTCATGGCAGGAACTACAAGTCTATAAGTAACATAGCAGTAGTACAATGGCCAAATTACCGGAGTGTTAGACTGGAGCTGATACCACTGCCGTTTGAGATTGGCCAACTCCTCAGGGTTAAAATGGCGGTGCCTGTTATCCTCTTGGGAGGGGGCTCCCCATCTCAAAGCCCTTTGAAAGTGAGATTTGAGATTCTGAAGGCTACTACTACGCCTGTGTCCACGCCCCCCTGACTCACTCGGACTGTTCTGGTTCCCCGCGCACAACGGAGACAAGTCCCCGCCGTCGGAACTTCCGCTGTACACATTCTGTATAGCCTCGTTGGCAACTCTTACCGCCTCCTCCGAAATCAGCTGTAAAACCACCAGCGGCGATGCCGGACGATCATCTATGGCCACCGTGGGACGATCAACCACCTGCCTAGGTGGCAAGCGACCAGATATTGGTGGCCGTCCTGCCGCCTTCCCTTCGTCTTTCCCGTCCATTCCGAAATTTATTAAACGCCGTGGTCACCTTGGATAAAACCCCAACACCATTGATTCCAACTCCCCGTTATTCAAACTTTAGGTTTAATTTACCAACTCTACGTGCTCCTGATATCAAATTAAAATCTTCTCAAGGAAATCAAACACAGCCACGAATTTACAAAAAATCATCCTTGGAAGAGCTACTTACAATCGATCAAAACTCGTGGTAAGCTGAGAGAACATTACGCACGATGAATTTGCAAGGGAAATGCATCAGATTCCTTCATGCACCCGTTAATTTGCCAAAATCAACACCCAGTGAAATAACGGCTATCGTACACATTAAATGTCAAATTTCAGGGAGATTAGCCGAAGAATCTCAAAACAAAACACAAAAAACAAGTCTGAAACAGGTTCTTGACTCTCCGGCCGGCCAAACAAGTATGCCAATTCGTGGAGAAGAGAGAAGGAGAGATAAAGATGAATGAAGAGGAAGGTGGAACAGAGAAAAAAAGTCGATAAAAATAGCACAGGTCGTGGGAAAGCCGAAGAGAAGATGAGAGAGGAGGTCAAAATTCTTAACGACAACTGTACATGTCAATTGCAAACTCAACCGTTGCGCACCAAATATATATATATATATATATATACAGAGTAAAGATACTGCGACGTATCCATTTAACTAATTATTATTAGTTTTGTTACGAATGTGTCATATCGATTAATGCATTATTCGTAGTTATTGTTGGTTGAGTTCGATTAATGCATTATTCGTAGTTATTGTTGGTGGAGTGGATTATTCGTAGTTATTGTTGGATTTCTAATTATTATTATTCGTAGTTATTATTAATTATAATATCTACTCTAAATCTCAACCCTTAATACTCACCATCCAACGGTGTACGATTGTTCTCCCCTATACACGTTAGGGGTGTTCTCATGGGAACCTCTCTTTCTCTATATATATATATATATATATATATATCGATTCCGGTGAGAGGAAGGCTTGTATATAGGAATCAGGAGGGTTGCGACTTGCGAGTCATTAGATGAGATTTAAATTAACGGCTCTCACACATTCATCATTAATGACATTTTGATAATTACGAAAAAATAGACAATAAAAAATATGTTCAACCCTCTCTCTCACATATCTTCATCCCACGTTGTGAGTCTCTCTCCGCTAACACACAAGCTTCATATTTGCTCCGATTTTCAGCCAAATCAGTGATTGATTACATAAAAAATTGTGAAATCAAAGAGAATATAAGACGATTCAGGTTTTGTTTCTTCGAATTTCTACTCTCACTATTTAGATTTTCATTCTTAAGGTTTATGTTTTATTATGATTGATGTTTGTTTTCGAAATCAAATTTGTTTGAATCATTTTTTTATTTGATAAGTTTGATTGACAAAATACATGTATATACATATGTTGAGTTGGTCTAATAGCTTCAATTGAACAATCGATATGCTCCTTTTAGTATGCACGCAAACTGTACGACAAAACACCTTGTAGAAAAAAAGTTTATAATATTTAAATGAACAATGACACAAAAAACATGAACACCGACTAATAAAAACTTGAACAATGACGTATAAAAGTATGAACACCGATAACTTATCTATAACTTTTATACATATATAACATATTATGATCATCTTTTAATATTTTGTGATGAGTTTTTTTTATTATTTTTTGTGGTTATATACTATAAATGAACATATATGTAATAGTAATGATGTGTTATCTCATCCAACAATACATTATTTCTAACAAATGAATCTCAATAACTTATTCACTTATTAAGTAATTGATTTTTTTATATGGTGATATAAATCTTCTTATTTAAATCTTTAATTTTTTTCGTGTTTTTAATTTTATAAATTTAACTTGTCTTATATATATTGTTAACTTTTTTAAAAAAATTGACTCTAAAATCTATTAGTTTTTAAGTAATTAAGAAACTTAATTAAGATTTTTAAGC
Source organism: Fagopyrum homotropicum (assembly GCA_033239125.1). Taxonomy (NCBI): domain Eukaryota; kingdom Viridiplantae; phylum Streptophyta; class Magnoliopsida; order Caryophyllales; family Polygonaceae; genus Fagopyrum; species Fagopyrum homotropicum. The sequence continues at coordinate 105,593,888 of BSWB01000006.1, read as the reverse complement.
TGTTGTTAATTGCTAAAATGACACGTGACAATTAGAATTCTCGTTGTTAGACACGTGGAATTAAGTGCTTCTCCTATAATATATATAATATAGTTAAAAAGATTTTGTTCCATTTAACCGATGTAGTTCTATTTAAACCGATTTCTTTTAATTTTAATTAACAACCAAATCTGCAAAAGATATTTAACTTTAAGTTTTACCCTAAAATCAGAAAATATTTACAAGAATTGTATGGTATCTAAAACTTTTAAATAGAAAATTAAAAAATTTAATTGTTGTAAAGATATTAGTTTTTATTTTAACCGTATTGCTTTGGATGAGTTGGCCAAATAGGTAGTTTATGTAAAATGTAGTATAAACTAAGCATTTTTGTTATGGGTAGAAAATTTAGGCACTTTCTATTTTCAAAAAAAAATTATTTAAAAATAATTAAAGGGACGTAAATCAAATCCATATAAACTTGATCTTCTTAATCTTGCTAGTGCTTTTGATCTATGTCTCTTGATTCTCTAGTCTATTAGACTCCATATAAATTCGATCTTCTATAAATGTAAACTTTCCAAAAAAAAAAAGCGAATAAAAATAACTATAAAAGGGACATAAATCAAATCTACTACAATTAATATGTAGTGACCGGCGTGATAAAGTTCGATTAGGATTGTCATACTCAAAGAACTGAAAAGGGGACATAACTAAGTCAAGAAGAAACAAACCATGCATTATCTAATATTCAAGATAGTAAAAAAATTTAGGAAAAAGGAACGTACCTTTTAAGAGAAAAAGTAAAAATGGTAGAACAAAATATTGAATTTGCAAAAGCAACGGAGTTTGTTATGAAAGCTTGTTACGAAAGCTTTATGGTTAACAAAAAGAGAAAAAGTGATATCATATGTATAGTAAAAATATAAGTGTTAACAAAGCTTGTTACGAAAGCTTTATGGTTAACAAAACGTGTTACGAAAGCTTAACAAATGAGTACTATCATATAGGATTAAAAAATCGTAAATTTTTTGAATATGATTAGTTGATAATTAATAAATTAGAAAGCTTATCGAAACTTTTGATTGACTCAAAATTTTCTTTTGATCCGATACAATGAACTAACTAATTACATATCTAATTTTGGTAGAAATAGATTTACTCTAAGAAAAACTTTAAAAACCACTTTTTAAAAAAATATTATCAACAATTTAGATAAAATATTTTCAATTAATTTTGACATTAATAAACCACTTTTATAAGATTCGTAAAGAATTAAAAAATATAAAAAAATTTCAAACCAAAACGCAATTTTTAATTTTTTTGGTTTGAATTTAAAAAGCGTAACGATTACAAATGGCCATTCAAACCGGACAGAACCCAACGTTTTTTCGCATAATCCTATTTAGTTGAATTCAAACTTGACTTTCAAACCTTAATAGAAGAATTCAAACCCTAATCCCAGAATTCAAACTTGCACATTCAAACCCTAATCGCAGAGTTCAAACCCCTATCGCAGAACTCTTCGCAAGATTGATCCACGATTGATCTCAGTATTGAGATTGTGGGTCTGGACGTAAAGTACACCGTAGATGTGAAGTCTACCGATTGAATTTACAAGGTAGAGGCTGAAATTTCAAAACACTATGACCTCAACAACCGTAGGCGATATTTTTACAAAGAAAATTAATTAATATGGCGACTAGTTTGGAAGATTACAGGATTGTCAGGGATACCATAGATTTGAAAGTTCTTACTCATTCCCCTAATCTCGTAAGAAAAAAAGGTGCAGCAAGTAGATTTGCAAACACTATTCAGTGTTCTTTTGCTTAAATTTCTTTCTTTTTTCTTTTATTTGAATTTTCTTTCTTTTTTCTTCTCACTTCTAGTTTGTTGACACGCCTCCGTATCTCCTTAAGGGGACAATGTGCTTGTACGAGTGCTGATAAAAATTTTGTCCCCTTTACTGGAGATAAATTTTTCACCAAAAGGCCCAAAATTATACTTGATTCTCATCAAAAGGCTCAAAATTGTATGATTTGTTTATTCTTTGAACTTTCTAGGTCTTTTTATACAATTTCTTAAAGTGTCATTCTTCCTTGATAATCGAGGTGGGGTATAAAAATCTTTATTTTACAAAATAATTATGGTTTATTAAAAAAAACTTCTTAGCTTAATTTGTCATCATTATGTCGTTTACTTTAGTAAAATATAGATATAAATAATTTATATACGTGCCCTATACGGGTATTTGTTAATAAAAGTTTAAAATTTACGGTATATTTATTATATTAATAAAATATAAATTAGAAATTTAATAGGTCAACGACTCACCTAACAACATGTCACAACGGCCCACAAATCCGCAGGCCACAATGACCCACATATACAAAGTATTTGACAACGACCCACACACAAATATTAATCCGATATAAATAAATATTATCATTGATTCTCACCAAAAGCCCGAGAAATGTATAATTTGTTTAATCTTAAAATTTTCTATGTTTATTTTTACAATTTCTCAAAGTATTATTCTTTTAGGCTGATATTTTTGCATCTTTTAAGCTAGCATTTTTGCATCTTTTAGGCTAGCATTTTTGTTTTATGATACTGGTTTTAGGTTATATGATACTGATTTTATGATATTGTACGATATTGGTTGTATGATACTGGCTAGCCAATTTGTACATCCTCACAGGGTTTTATAATGCACGGCTAGAAAAAGTACTCGTTCAAATTTTAGGCAAACAAAAGGTTCTACATTCTGTATAATTTGGTATCTATTTTACTTTTATGATTGGAAAGTCACACACCTTGATGCCAACCTTTGATTTTTTTATTATTGGTAGGTTGGAGATGATATTGTCAAAATTTAGTATCTACTTTACTTTTATGATTGGAAACTCACATACTCAAATGTACTATAGTTGATCTTTTTCATGTAGCAAGTCAAAGTTAATATGATCAAAGTTCTCAAGTAACAAGAGAGGAATATTTGGGAAAATTTGCACATTGATTGGTTGTGAAAAAGGTTGTCTTTTGAGCCTCAATGCTGGACAAATCGTCGTAGTGTTTGGTGTTGATTGTGCTTTCAGGTTCATTGCCTTTATACTAAGTCAATATTGTTTTTTGGGCTAACCTTTTTATGACATGAATTATAAACTATATTTAAACATGCATTTATGTAGATTTTTCCTTTATTTTGCATGCATAGACATATATTTATAACAATTGTAACAATTGTGTGCTTATATTCACCTATATTGTTAGAATAGAGATCGACACAAAGTTTTATTGCAATTATAGGTAATTTGGAGAATAATGGAGTGAAATGACATATTTAAAGATTAAGCCTTGCGGAACAAAAAAAATTAAAGGACCTAGGAATGCATTGGAGTGGATTCTGATACCACATAGCGAACTCCGGTACAAGATTCTGATACTACGGAGTGGGCTCTGATACCAACAGACTCAATTTTTTTTTCGGCTAAAAAATTTAGGGTTTATCTTTAAGTTGCTGTTTATCTTTAAGCTAAGTTTTATCTTTAAGTTGTGATTTATCTCTAAGACCCATGCTTGAAAAACCCTAGATTTATCCTATAAATATTTTATGACCTATGAAAACTCCATCTTGATTGAATGGTTTACAGGTGTTGATGATGGAAGATTTCACACAAATATAGCAGTTGGATCTCTAACAATGTACTTGATTAAATTTCTAGATGTTTGGTTTGAATTCAGTGCAGGTGCAGGTTAAATATTCACATGTCAAGGGCCTTGAAGTCGGATTGAAGAACAAGTTCAAAAAGACAAAGTTCAAGGGCCTTGAAATCTAAAGTGCACGGAACAAAGGATTCAAATATATTGAAGATTCTCTTTGAAGATTCGGCAACAAGAAGATCTTATCAAACAAAGATTTTGTCAACCAAAGGAAGATCTCAACCAAAGGATATTCTCTAAACAACAAACGGCACAAATATCTTCTCTCTCTTATCCAACAGAAGACGAGAAGATCAAGGAGTAAAAGACTTAACGTGTTTGTAGGATCAAAGACGTGCAACGTCTATCTTACGATCTTCATGGAAAAGAAGGGTGATCTTCAAACGGTCATCTCTACAACGGCTAGAAGATCTTTCCATAGAAGATATAAATGAAGATGATGGTCGAAGAAGAAAAAACACAAGCCTACATCGGAAAAACATCTTCGCATCCTTAAGCAACCTAATCATCTTCTTTCGTTGTTTTTCTTTCTCGTAATTACGTAAAAGTCTTATCCCCTTAGAGAGAGAGAAAACACAAGAGCTCCATTGGTAGATCTAAATAGTGTTATACTAAAGTGTGTTACTCTGCGAAGTAAATAGGCTATTATAGCTAGATTAAGAGTTGAAGCTAGATCGTAGCATTGGCTACAAGTGAGAGAAGAAGGGGATTTCTTCTAGTTTGTATCTAGGACTCTTTGAAGCTGATAATAGATAGTTAGATCTAAGGATATACCATGGGACGGAGAGTAGGCTATTTAGAGCCGAACTTCGTAAACATATCCTCGTGTCAATATTTTCAATTCCGCACCATATAAGTTTTACTGTGACTAACTTTGTTTTGCAGGAGCAAGAAGTCAAGGCCCTTGAAATTGAGTTTCAAAGCCCTTGAAATCAAAGTTTCACTAGTAACACAGATTTACATCAAGGCCCTTGAAAGAAGTTTCAAGGCCTTGAGATTTGGTTTGCGAAAAGTTTTCATACTCTATTCAACCCCCCCCCTCTAGAGTATTATCTATATTATTTACATCACCTAACGGTTCTTCAATTGATATCAGAGCTAGACTCACGTTTATTGATTTAACCATCAGTGAGACTAATCATGAATCCTATAGGTGATGGTGGATTTGCTCAAGGAAGATCCTCATCTCGACCACCACTCTTTTGTGGCAACAACTTCGCTCATTGGAGATCACTAATGCGTATGTTCCTGATTGACCAGGATATGGAGCTTTGGAGCATTATTTAAGATGGACCAAAAGTTCCAATGACAACGGTTGAAGGCGTCCAAGTCCCGAAGAAGGAATCAGACTTCACTCAAGTTGATCTGGATAGTGTGTCAAAGAATTACAAAGTAATGAATCTACTTTACTGTGGATTAGATGCTAATGAATTCAACCGCATCTCATCATGCAAAAGTGCAAAAGAAATATGGGACAAGGTTGTTGTCACTTGATAACACGATTTATGACGTTAGTCTAGGCATCCATTTAGATAGTTTTTCCCGCTATTCATGCATAGTTTAGCATTAGTTCGTGACATTTACATTCAATTCATGTATATTTGTCGAGATAGACGTCTACACGGACTTTTGCATGTTTTGTAGGTATTTTGGGACCCTTTAGAGCTTAATCGATACATCCGGGAATCGTTCCTCGTAATGACACATTCCCGGACTCATTGGGAAGCAAGCTAGGAGCTAAGGAGAACACTTAGGACCATGTTGGTGCATGCCTTGCACCAACTCATGGCTCAACGATCAAAAGAAAGCTGAAGCACCAGAATCACGGTCACTGGGAATTCCACGGCCGTGGAATGGACCGTGATTCCCTCTACACAGCTGGGACAGCTGTCCCATGATCTCCATAACCGACTCTTGCAAATGGTGTATAAGTACTCTTGCAGGCTGATTCTAAAGGGGACCTGACCTCATATACCATTCTCTCCCATACTCTCTCATTTTTATTGGATTGGAGCTACTCTTGGAGAAGAAGAAACACTCCCACTTGGAGAAGAAGAGAAGGGCACACCATTCTTAGAGTTTCATAGTTTTTAGAGTGAAGTTTGTTAGAAACATTTTCTAGGGTTGTAAGAACAAATCGAACCTTCTTTTGAAGGGTTGTAAGTCTCTCTTTTAATATCTATTCAACTTGTTTTTCTTGTTCTACTTGTCTCATCTCTCTTTCATTTCATCCTCTTGATATGGACTCCATGATTGTATGCTTGATGATTTTGATTGTTGAGATGTATGTTGTTCGCTAAATAGATGTGATTCTAGGGTAAGGAAATGATGGTTATGGCTTGGACTATGATAGGATAGACTTAAACGTACCTTTGGATGATTTGTTTGTTCGAACCTAGCCTCTGTTGTAAATCACGGCTTGTTCTAGTTAGTTCCACCCCATGGAAGTGAGGAATTGCCCGTGATTTTGTCTGACTTGCTTGTATTGATAAATCTGAATGTTAGGTTGGTAGATTGTTGAAATCCTAGTGTTTGTTGAGCTAGATCTATCCTAGGGTGACCTAGTGTTAGCAACTAAGTGTGAGAAGAGACCTACCCGGTAATTCTTGCTCTTAGGTACCGAAGATGATGAACTCTAGGTAGCAGTGAGCCTCACAAGCCGCTATTGGACTGAGTGTGCTAGGATTTATGTTTAGGACTTGCCTTCCCGAGACCTACCCGGTAAGGAGAGGTTAGATCCCTAGATAGCAATCCGGTTCGTGTAGAATTCACAACCTTAGGTTCTTTGAGACTTATCCGGTGATGAAACCTTAGGAACGGACTAGTGGACCATGAGACCTACCCACTGATTGATCCCAATCTAGAAACACCCACTCCCAACATACTATAGTTGATCCAAAGAATGACTAGATAGCTTGAGTCCTATGCCATAACCGGAATTTCTAACCCCTAGAATCCGCTTCTCTCTCATTGATTACTTATCTCGTGTTTGTGTTTGCTCATTTGTGTTACTAGCTTAGTTGTTTGTTAATCTTGCATGATTTGTGATCCTTGATTGATCACCATAAAACCAATCCAAAAATATTGAGATTTTCATTACTTTATTTTCATTCTCTTTTCTTAGCCTAGGTCTACACTATCCTTAGTCACTATTGATTCAATTTCACCTTAGTCTTTGTGTTCGACCTCGGAATACTATCCTTACTACAAAACGACCCATACACTGTGAGTTCGCTAGGAGTCAAGAAAAATATATCGAGTTATAAATTTAAGATTTTTGCGTGTCACAATCTTAGAGTAACATCACTTATGAAGGAGCAAGTCAAGTCAAGGAAACAAAGATCAGCATCTTTCTCAAACAATACGAGCTATTCAAGATGAATCCAAGTGAACCAGTCAAAGAAATGTTCACCAGATTCACTGGGATAGTGAACAATCTAGACTCACTTGGAAAGGCCTTCACAAATGAAGAAAAAGTGAGAAAGATTCTAAGAAATTTACCTAAAGCTAAATGGGGACCAAAGATGACTGCTATTGAAGAAGCTCAAAATCCTACTACTCTTCCTCTTGATGATTTACTTGAAAAACTCATCAGACATGAAATGATTCTTGGCGAAAAAGATGGAGAACTTCCTTCCAACTCCGAGAATTTAGCATTGAAATCCAGAAAAGATGAGTTACTTTCTGATGAAGAAAATAGTGAGGATGATAATGAAGAAGATGCTCTCGCCATGATCTCTAAAGGTTTAGCAAGAATTCTCAAGATAAAGAAACAATCTGCAAACCGAGAATTTTCACGAGCATCAAAACCCCGAGGTAAGTTTTCTAACTCGAATAAGAAAACGAAAGTACTGACTTGTTTTGAATGCGGTGAAACAAATCATTTGGTGAAGGATTGTCCACAAAAGAAGAGGACCAACTTCAAGAAGAATGATCAAAAGAAGAAAGCCATGGTTGCATCATGAAGTGATTCAGATTCAACTAATGAATCAGAAGATGAACAAGAACAAGCAAACTTGTGTCTTATGGCCGATCATGAAGATAGCTCAAATCTTTACATCGACAATATGGTAAGTACAATCTTGTCTCAACCTGAGATTGACCTTAAACAATTTCTCAAGGATATTATCTTAAGTGATAAGGAACATACAATAATGATAAATTCTTTCAAAGAAAAACTTCATGAATAAGATAAACAATTAAGTGAAATGTCTTTGGAGATTGAAAATCTTAACACAATAAAGGAAGAACTTGATGACAATATCAAGGCCTTGGAATCAGAAAATTTGATTCTCAAGAACAACCTCTCTTCTCTACATCGAAGTTATATCGATCTAGAGAAAGAGAAAGTTGATTTGACTTTGATGTGTCAAGACCAGAAGACATCACTCATTAAGTTTACTCGTTCAAAAGCTAATCTAGAAAGAATGATGGTTGAACAACAATCTTCACTTAACAAAAATGGTATAGGGTATCATAGAAGCTTTCCTAGAAAACCTACTACCTCTTTTGTTACATCAAAAGGAAGCATTCACATGCCTACCTGCTTTTATTGTTGTAAAAAGGGTCATGTTAAATCTACATGTCCTTATAGAAGAAATGATCCTTTATATCATCAGAAACACCTATCCTCTATGTTTAAGGAAACAAGCCAAACAAATATGGGTTCCTAAAGGTACTAGACCACCAAACATGATCGAACCTGAGTATGAACCAAAATATGCCATTTGGTCGACCCAAAAAGGTTAATGTTTGTTGTTTTGCAGGATATCACCAAGGTAAAGGAGCACAAATGGATTTTAGATAGTGGTTGCTCAAGACACATGAGTGGAAAGAGTTCTTTATTCTCAGATTTAAAGAAGCAATCATTTGGAACTATTACTCTTAGTGATAAAGGAAAGTGTGACATAATTGGCATTGGTAAAATTTGCTATAATTCATCCAACTTTATTGATGATGTTTATTTACTTGATGGTTTGAAATATAATCTGCTAAGTATTTCTCAAATTTGTAATAAAGGCAATAAAATCATGTTTGATTCAAAAAAATGTGAAGTTCAAGACATAAAGACAGGAGAAGTATTGCTTACTGCTCCTAGGTGTAATAATGTTTATTCTTTGAGTACTAACCAAGTTGCAGGAACAAAGCAATGAATCTACCTTATTATGGATTAGATGCTAATGAATTCAACCGCATCTTATCATGCAAAAGTGCAAAAGAAATATGGGACAAGCTTGTTGTCACTTATGAAGGAACAAGTCAAGTCAAGGAAACAAAGATTAACATCTTTCTCAGACAATACGAGCTATTCAAGATCAATCCAAATGAACCAGTCAAAGAAATGTTCACCAGATTCACTAGGATAGTGAACAATCTAGACTCACTTGGAAAGACCTTCACAAATGAAGAAAAAGTGAGAAAGGTTCTAAGAAGTTTACCTAAAGCCAAGTGGGGACCAAAGATGACTACTATTGAAAAAGCTCAAAATCTCACTACTCTTCCTCTTGATGATTTACTTGGAAAACTCATCACACATGAAATGATCCTTGGTGAAGAAGATGGAGAGCTTCCATCCAACTCCAAGAATTTGGCATTAAAATCCAAAAAAGATGAGTTACCTTCTGAGGAAGAAAATAGTGAGGATGATAATGAAGAAGATGCTCTCGCCATGATCTCTAAAGGTTTAGCAAGGATTCTCAAGATAAAGAAACAACCTGCAAACCGAGAATTTCCACGAGCATCAAAACCCCGAGGTAAGTTTTCTAACTCTAATAAAAAAACAAAAGTACTGACTTGTTTTGAATGTGGTGAAACAGATCATTTGGTGAAGGATTGTCCACAAAAGAAGAGGACCAACTTCAAGAAAAATGATCAAAAGAAGAAAGCCATGGTTGCTTCATGGAGTGATTCAGATTCAACTAATAAATCAGAAGATGAACAAGAACAAGCAAAGTTGTGTCTTATGGCTGATCATGAAGATAACTCAAATCTTTACATCGACAATATGGTAAGTACAATCTTGTCTCAACCTGAGATTGACCTTAAACAATTTCTCAAGGATATTATCTTAAGTGATAAGGAACATAGAATAAGGATAAATTCTTTCAAAGAAAAACTTCATGAACAAGATAAACAATTTAGTGAAATGTCTCTGGAGATTGAAAATCTTAACACAGAAAATGAAGAACTTGATGACAATGTCAAGGCCTTGGAATCAGAAAATCTGATTCTCAAGAACAACCTCTCTTCTCTACATCGAAGCTATATCGATCTAGAGAAAGAGAAATTTGATCTAACTTTGATGTGTCAAGACCAGAAGACATCACTCATTAAGTTTACTCGTTCAAAAGCTAATCTGGAAAAAATGATGGGTGAACAACAATCTTCACTTAACAAAAATGGTATATGGTATCATAAAAGCTTTCCTAGAAAACCTACCACCACTTTTGTTACGGAAAAAGGAAGCATTCACATGCCTACTGTTCGTCACTTAGCGTGCGTGCAAATAAGCTTTAAATTTATAAAACTAGAATCAAGCAAGCGAACCCGCAGTGTACGGATCGACGTAGTTAAGCAAGAATTCCAGAGTATCGAACACAGGGATTTGGGGGGAACAAATTCAATTGCAGATTATCAAGCAAGTAGATGTAAGAGCTTTGCAAATTATTGGGAAAACAACAATCCTAAAGATCCAAGTATCCAGCTGTGGCTATCGATTCAAGATATACTAATGATATAAGGACAAAGTTAAGATATGCAAAGGTATGCTAATGTAAGGTAATCGTACAGTGAAGTTCCAAAAACCTTATATGACTCACCTACAAGACACTCTCTATAAAGGTTGTTGAGACTTCAATATAGAAAGGATCTAAAGGTAAGAATTAATGTCAAATACCCAAACTTGTAATCCAAGGATCAAGACTAACTAAATCGATTAAGGTTGTGACACTCACAATCGAGGTAGAGGTTATTGAGGCTTCACTACCACCTAGAAAAGGCGAGCCTAAACTAAGTTAAAGCGAATCTTTAACTTTGGATTAAAGTAAAAGCAGGTTCGTAAACTTAAGGGAAATCACGGTTAGTTCTTGAGGTTCCACGGCCGTGGACTCAAGAACAGGCCGTAATTTAGGGTTCGTCGGCGATTCTCTCTAACTCTCAGGGTCCAATCTGTTTACGATCGATCTATCATCACCTAAGCCACAACTATCAACCCTTCACCTTAGAATTGTTAAGGGTTTTTAGCCAACAATAGTCATATTGATATCAAATTCCAGATTTAAAAGATTGAAAGATGAAGACTTCCGAAAACCTTCAATAAACTTCAAACCAATCTCAATGTCACAATCAAGAACAAATATCGTCACTAGATTTGGAATAGAACAAACAAACACAATCTTAGATAAGAAGGAAGAACGGGATGTCAATCCGTCTTCTAAATCAAACCTAAGCAAGAAGAGGAATCTTCTTGCAAACAATCTTCCGAATCTTCAATCTTCCGTCAATCCCAAAATCTCAATCACAATCTCCACCAAAATGCGAGATTAGGGCAATTCCAAGCGTAAACGTAGGATGCGTCTATGCGTATGCGAAGGTGTAAAAACACGTGTAAAGCAAGGTGTAAGCCAAGGTCGCAAAAGTCTCTAAGCGGAGGTGCGGAATCTCTCTTTGTCCGTCCTTTTATAATGTATCATGAAGTAGCGGCCCGGCCCAATCTTTTAAAAGATCGTGGCTTAAAGTGTGGCGAAAAAGATCGCCAAGATCACGGTCGTGGAAGGTTCCATGACCGTAATTTAGAGCGTGGAAATCAACACGGTTTGAACACATGATTCCACGACCGTAAAAGCTTCTGGAATGAACCACGCTTCTCCTGCATGGTTCCACGGCCGTGGAACTGAACGTGGAATGTAGTACGGCCGTATTTTAGAGCGTGGCTTAGGGCAAGAACGTGATTCTTCCCTAGCCTCGTGCATTCCTCAAGTTAGCTCTCTTTTGGCTCCTAAGAATGCCCTCAATCCATGGAAATACTCAATCAACTCATCCTTGCTAAATTCCGTTCGGAAATGGCTCTCAATCACCTATAATCAACATAAAGCTTGTGTAGACATCTATATCGACAATATAGGCAAACTAGCTCACAAATGCAACAATGCTCAATCAAAGACTATCAATATGAATCAAATACACTTAGAAAATGTGCCTAAAATATCACAATATTTCATGCTAACAAATAACCCCATACTTAACACTTGCTTGTCCCTAAGCAAGGTCTTTCAAAAGCTTTAAAACAAGAGTTTGGATGAAATATGTGTACCTTCTCAAAGCAATACTTCTTTTGGAAGAATGTGCCATCTAATCAATAGATCATTCTCAAATCTTGCTTCAATCGTTTATAAGACTTTCATACACTTAATCAAAGAGTAAAAGGTAAAGAAAACTCATGAATCAATCAAACTTCCATACAAACATCATAACCCTTAAACATTATCAAAATCAATCATAAGAAACTTCAATTTAGATCACCAAGTCATATAACATTCTTTTGATCTTAAGGACTTTCAAAGAAAAAGGTCTAGAATGTGGAAAGGGAAGGAAACTTTAAGGAATGTGGTGCATGAATCCGGGAAAGTGGACAACTACTCTTTCTTCTCCTCTTGCGGTTTCCGCAACAACTTCAACTTAGAGCTTCGCTCTCTTCCTTTCATTTTTCGACTTTACTTTTGGAGTTATGGACAGAGGTGCACAAAAACCAAAGCCTAGGAGATTGGCGTTTCTCAATTTTTATGAGATGCCTCAAACCCTTAGCGCACATACCATAATCCGCTAGGAATATCGCTCAATCTGATTTTGGCAAGACACAAACACCCGGCTATGTGAATGGTGCCGAGTTACTCATCATCATGATTGACTTCCCCAAACCTACAATTTCTTTCTATTCTTTTGATTGCAAATAATTGCTCTCATGGCCCTCCCACATCAAACATGCCTTTTTCATTCACTTCTCCAAATTCCCGGATAGGTAAAGGAGGTCAATATTTCAATGAGGAGCTAAATGATCAAAGAAAGAAGAAAGAAAAATCGAATTGCCTTAATCATCTCAACAAGAAGTATAAGAACTTATAGTGTGATTTCAACTTCAATTTCTCAACATGATTTAAGTAACATTCATCACATTATGAAACTTGCAAAAGAGGTATAATCAACTCATTTATTTCCTTTTCAATTCACTATTCGTTTAAGCATGCAATTATCATCAAACTCAATTCACAAGTAGCGATTATCATGGAAATCATCTCAATTCCTTAGAAGCACAAAATTTTCAAAATTTTTCAATTTTTATGGGTTTTTCAAGTTCTTTTTCATGCAATGCAATAATGAAACATGCAACAATATAATGAACATGCAATGATAGTCTCGATAGAAGCAAACATAGTGAGTAAGAGTTATTACAAACTTTTAGTCACACCCCACCCCATACTTGGGACGAACATTGTCCCTAATGTTCAAATAAAAGAAAGAAAAGAAAGAAAAGAAAAAGAAACTCACAAAATGGCGGTGGAGCGGCTAAAGCTAAACGGTCATGCAATCAATCAATGCGGCGCTGGTGGAGGCGGGAATGGAGAGAAGCTAGGATCATAAAACCGCCCAAACTGCTGGCGGTAGACGTCTCTCATCATGTGATCGAGGTCGTCCAAGCGTCCATCTCTAGCATCGGCTCGAATCTCCAATGCTCCTACTCTCTCCGAAAGACCAGTAGCCCAATCCGGCATCTGCTCATACCATCCCGGAGCCTGGATGTACCATGCTGGAGCGTCGGACGGTGCTGGTGCTGGTGCTGGTGCAGATGGTACCTGCGTAGCCCATGGAGGTGGAGCTCCATACCATGCAGGAGGTGTCTCAGACCATGTGGGCCTCTCACTCACGCTGGCGCGGCGAGAAGACGAGCCTGAAGCTCTAGCTGGACGCGGAGAACGTCTAGGCACATCGGGGGCCGCATCCGGCTGATCCGGAAACGTGCCAAACTCCTGCTCGGCTCCTCCTCCACCCTCAAACTGATCCCTCATCTCCTCCTCCTCAACTACGGGCGGTGGTGGAACATACGGAGGAGCTGCAATCCTGTTCGCATGCATAGCAGCGAACGTCTCCTTCCAATTATGGCGTTCAACCATAATGGAGTACTCCTGTAGCCACTCAATACCCCTACCTGTCCTGCTCTCCCAAGACATGGCCGCGTAAGGCGGACCTCTATGTGTGGGGAAGATGAGCCCTGTAGTCATGAAGGCATGAAGTCTTAAGGGTACGGCTGGTATGCGGGTACACGCAAAAAAGTCAACTCCCAAACTCCTAGCAAGGTGGGTAACTATCCCACCGTATCCAATGTTGCCCTTCCTCTTGTTCTTGAGCTTGCTCATAGTAGCAGCTAAGAGGGTGACACAGTTAGCTCGGCGCCCATACAGCATAGAATACAGCAAAAATAGCTCATCCGTCTTGATCTTTTGGGGCGTCTCCGTCCTATGGAAGAGACACTCCGAAAGAACACGGTGAGCAATCTTCAAGGCTAAGTGGTACATCAACTTAGCCTTGGTGTCAGCAGGTTACCAGTGGTCCTCGCTGGCGTAGATCATCGCTACCTCCTCCCAAAAGTCCTTGGCATAAACGCCACTAGGAAAACGACCGTTAAAGGTCTCATGGAACCCAAAGAAGGTCCCGAACTCACGAATGGTAAAATCATAGTTTCTTTCCATAAGACGGAAAGAAACTGTCCTATCCACATGGTTGTGCTGACCTCCCTCGTAATCTCCTCATACGCGTCTTCTCGGATAGCCGAGAAGACAACTAGTCCGGCTCTATCCAAGAGCCAAGTGAGGTCATCTATGATGTTAAGAGGAGCTAGATCCTCTAACAATAGGTACCTAGGTCCAATCACAGCTCTCTCCTGGATCCTCTTGAATGCATCGAGGTGATCCTCATGAATGGTCGGGACTCTAGGACTAGGAGGTGAGGGTGATGAAGGTGATGATGGAGGTGAAGGGAAAGAGGGTGGTGGTGCTCTAGAGGATAAAGAAGAAGAGGGATTAACCTTCCTCTTCTTGTTCTGGTCATTCTTTTTCTCCTTAATCCTCCCTGAAACTCTCTCACAAAATCCATCACTGTTCAAAATTACGGGCTGTTCTTGCCTTTCCACAGCCGTGGTTCTATCAGGAACCGTGGTTTGTCTGGTTTTTTCGCAAATCTCAGAAATCAACACTCAAACTCAGCAATCAGGCAGCCCTAGTCTAATTCCTTCCAATTTCAATCAGTTCTTCCTAAAATTTCTAGCAAAAACGAACCAAATTGACAAAGATCAAGAAAAGTGGAAAAACCTAGGTTTCGGATTTTAAAATCCGAATTGTGCGTTCCTTGGTGAATTTCCGCTCGATTCGTCGCTTGGATCTTGTTGGTGGTCGAATGTGCTTCAATTTGGGAAGAAGAATCGTTGAAAACGATTAACAAACGAAGATTTGGAGGAGGGGGCGTGGATTCGGCGTTTTGGGTCGTGGAAGAGGGTTTTGTGGAGTGATTTTTGTGAAGAACATGGTTTATATAGTCTCAGGCAAAATTTTGAAAATCACGGTCTGTCGGGGTGTTCCACGGCCATGGAATTGTACGGAACCGTGGTTTTGGTGATTTTTCAAAGGCTTTTGGAAATTACGGTCACTATAGCTATCACGACCGTGGTTTAGGCCGTGGATCTCTCTGTGATGCTCCAAAGTCCAAGTTTCGTCACTTTTCTTCAACATTATCCTTCCCTTTTCCTTTTCCATCGTTCCTACATCCAAAAATACGAACATACCGGAAGAAATCGAGGGCAAAACAAAGCAAAAACGTTTATACTAAGCTAAACTATGAATCGAAAACAAAAACAAAAATGCAATACCTTGGGTTGCCTCCCAAGAAGCGCTTTGTTTAAGGTCCATAGCTAGACCAATCTTGCACTTATTCGAGTGCGGTAGGCGCGAACTCTTGAGCTTGGAGTTCCGGCGTATACTTCTTGAGTCGTTGGCCGTTCACCTTAAAGCTTCCGCCCGCTTCACCCCATACTTCAACTGCACCATGGGGGAAAATACGCTTAATTAGAAAAGGTCCGGTCCAACGAGATTTGAGCTTACCTGGAAAGAGGCGAAGCCTTGAATTGAAGAGGAGAACTTGATCTCCTTCTTTGAAGTCCTTTGGAATGATATGCTTATCATGCCAACACTTTGCTCTCTCCTTATAGATCTTGGCGTTTTCATAAGCGTTCAAGCGGAGTTCGTCCAGCTCATTAAGGTCTAGGAGACGCTTCTCTCCCGCTTCCTTCATGCTGAAATTCAACCACTTGATAGCCCAAAACGCCTTGTGCTCCAACTCTACCGGCAAGTGACAAGACTTCCCATACACAAGGTTGTATGGTGTGGTTCCTATGGGAGTCTTGTATGCAGTCTGGTACGCCCACAATGCATCGTCAAGCTTCAAAGACCAATCCTTTCTAGTCCTTGAAACCGTCTTCTCTAGAATTCCTTTGATCTCCCTATTTGAGATCTCAACTTGTCCACTAGTTTGTGGATGGTAAGGGGTAGCGATCTTGTGAGTAACCCCATACTTAGCTAGAAGAGCTTCAAAGCGCCGGGCAATGAAGTGAGAACCTCCATCACTAATGATAGTCCTTGGTGTCCCAAATCGTGGGAAAATGGTCTTGTTGAAGAACTTAACCACCACCATGGCATCATTGGTGGGAGAGGCAATTGCTTCCACTCATCTAGAAACATAATCTACCGCCAATAGTATGTATTGGTTTCCACAAGAGGATGGGAATGGTCCCATAAAATCTACTCCCCAAACATCGAAAATCTCCACTTGTTAGATGTTGTTGAGGGGCATCTCATTCCTCCTAGAGATATTACCTGTTCTTTGACAAGCATCGCAGCAAGAAACAAAGGATTGCACATCTCTAAATAAAGTAGGCCAAAAAAATCCGGATTGCAATACCTTTGCGCTAGTCTTGTTCGAACTAGCGTGTCCTCCACAAGGTAGTGAATGACAATGGCGGATGACACTTTGCATCTCATCTTCTGGCACACATCGCCGAATGATGTCATCCGGACCTCTCTTAAAGAGGAGAGGCTCGTTCCAAAAGTATTCCCGGACATCCTTAAAGAACTTCTTCCTTTGTGCGTAGGATAATCCGGGCGGTATCTCCTGACAAACCAAATAGTTAACAAAATCAACAAACCATGGTTCGTTACCTTTGGAGATCACGTCGATGCACTCCTCTATAATGTGTAGGTGTTCGTCCGGGAAGGAGTCATCGATGGGTAAATGGTCGTCCTCTAGATGTGTTAGGCGACTCAAATGATCCGCAATAGAATTTTCTGAACCTTTCTTGTCGCGGATCTCTAGATCGAATTCTTGTAGGAGAAGAATCCATCTAATTAGCCTTGGCTTCGCGTCTTTCTTCACAAGGAGGTACCGGATCGCAGCATGATCCGTGTAGACAATCACCTTTGCACCTACAAGATAAGAGCGAAACTTGTCAATAGCATAGACAATGGCTAAAAACTCTTTTTCGGTAGTGGCGTAGTTGAGTTGCGCTTCATCTAGCGTCTTGCTAGCATAGTATATGGCATGTGTTCGTCCTTCCTTTCGTTGTCCAAGGACAGCTCCTATAGCTACGTCACTAGCATCGCACATAACCTCAAAGGGAAGAGTCCAATCCGGAGGTTGGATAATAGGTGCTGAAATTAGAGCTTGCCGAATGGTGTTAAACGCATCCAAACATTCCTGCGAAAACTCAAAAACTGCATCCTTCATCAATAGATTAGTGAGCGGTTTTGATATCTTAGAGAAGTCTTTAATGAAACGTCTATAAAATCCAGCATGTCCTAGGAAACTTCTTATCCCTTTCACCGAAGTTGGGGGAGGAAGCTTCTCTATGGTCTCTATCTTAGCTTTATCCAACTCTATCCCTCTACTAGAGATTAAGTGTCCTAGTACAATTCCTTTCCTAACCATAAATTGACACTTTTCCCAATTAAGAACTAGGTTGGTGTCTTCACATCTTTGCAAAACAAGAGAAAGGTTAGAAAGGCAATCGTTAAAAGAGGAACCGTATACGGAGAAGTCGTCCATGAAGACCTCCACGATTTCCTCTATGTATTCGGAGAAGATGGCCATCATGCACCGTTGAAAGGTGGCTGGGGCGTTGCAAAGCCCGAACGGCATTCTCCTATAGGCGAACGTACCCCACGGGCACGTGAATGTGGTCTTTTCCTGATCGTCCGGGTGCATCGGAATCTGAAAGAAACCACTATAACCGTCAAGGTAGCAAAAATGTGAATGTTGTGCTAACCTTTCAAGCATTTGATCGATGAATGGCAATGGGAAGTGATCCTTCCTAGTTGCATTGTTGAGCTTGCGGTAGTCTATGCACATCCGCCATCCCGTTACGGTTCGGGTAGGAATGAGTTCGTTGTTCTTGTTGGTGATGACTGTCATTCCTCCCTTCTTTGGAACTACTTGAACCGGACTCACCCACTTACTATCGGAGATAGGGTAGATGATACCTGCATCAAGAAGTTTAAGAATTTCCTTCTTGACAACCTCCTTCATGGTCGGATTTAACCGCCTTTGAGGTTGTCTTGAAGTTCTAAAATCTTCCTCCATTAGTATCTTATGCATGCATAGGGAGGGTTTAATTCCTACTAAGTCCTCAATAGTATAGCCTAAAGCTTTCCTATGTTTCCTAAGGACAATCATGAGCTGATTATGTTCATCTATGCTTAGATCGGAACTAACAATAATCAGAAAGGTAGAATTAGGTCCTAGAAAAGCGTACCTTAGATGAGTAGGAAGTGGTTTCAGTTCCATCGCTTTCGGAGCTTCCAATGATCCTTGAGGAGCATCCGATGTCTCCTTAGAAGTTTCTAAGGGTGTTGAATGTGTGGGAGAAGAATCAGAAGAAGTTGAAGAAGTGTCTCGATCACCCCTTTCCACGGCCAAAATTACGGTTTCCCCATGTCCTCCACGGCCGTGGTTTAGGGCGTGGAAAGGAAATACGGTTGTCATGTTTTCTCCACGACCGTATAACTCTCTAGAGTGGGACACGGTTTTGTTTGTGAAATCCACGGCCGTGGAATATAGTGTGTTGCCGTGGATTCTCACGTTTTCTGCCTCATCGTGGAGTTTTTCAAACTCCACTTCATGCATCTCTTCTTGTGCTTCTAAGGCTTCGATTGCCTCATTGCACTCTTCTTCTTCCCCTACATTTGTTAGAATCATAGTGATAACTTTTTGTAGAGGATCGTTAAAGAGAATCGCACTTACCTCCTCCCTAGACAACCCTTCTTCATCTTGGATATCGAATATATCGTCATCAAAGATTGGCTCCTTCGCTAGAGTGGAAAGAACGAACTCTACTTTCTCTTCCCCTATATCAAAAGCGAGTCTACCATTCTTGCAATCGACTATGCAGCCGGAAGTTGCAAGAAACGGTCTTCCGAGTATGATCGGGACCGGACTATCTGCAGGAATATCAAGCACGACAAAATCAATGGGAACAAAGAATTTACCTAGCTTGACCGGGACGTCTTCTACAATACCGACGGGGCGAGTGATGGATCGATCCGCCATGTACAACGTCATCTTCACCGGTTTAGGGTCGCCTAAACCGATCTTCCTACACAACGCAAGTGGTATGATGCTCACACTTGCTCCTAAATCACATAACGCATCGTATGTGACATCTCCCACTCCTATGGGAATGCAAAATGACCCCGGATCCTTTAGCTTTGGGGGCATTTTCTCCTTCATGGTCTTGATGATATCCGAAGAATCCGAACTCATCTTAACCTCGCCGAAATCTTCTAGCTTCCTCTTGTTAGAGAGGAGCTCCTTCAAGAACTTGTCATAAGCCGGCATACCTACAATAGCATCAATAAAGGGTATATTAATATGCAGCTTGCTCATGAGTTCTATAAACTTACCAAACTGTTTGTCTAGGCGCGCTCTCGCTCTAGATTGAGGGAATGGTAGGGGAGGTTTGTAAGCTGGAGGAGGAACGTAGACATCTTCCTTCTCCTTTCCCTTCTCTTTGTCTTTCTCTACGGGCACTTCAACGAACTTAGGCTGCGGATCGGTGGTAGTCACTCCGCTCCTAGTTGTGATTGCCATTACCCTTCCCTTAGGGTTGTCCTCCGTCTTTCCTGGAAGTTTCCCTTGATTCCTAGGAACTTCCTCCGCATGGCTGAACATTTGGTTTTCTAAAACTTTTTGAGCTTTATCAACCTTAGAAATTTGATTATCAACCTTAATGATGCGGTTCTCCAACCCTTGTAGCTTTCCCAAAATCGTTTTCAACATGGGATCGGGCTTCTCCTTCCCCGAATTGTTTCCTCCATTAGATGATTGCCCCTGGCTTTTCAAAGGAGTAGAGGAAGAGGAAGGTGGAGTTAGTGAATTAGAATTGGAAGGATAAGAGTTACCGGAATTTTGTTGATTGGAGCGCCAATTGTTGTTGTTTGAACCCCTATTGTTGTTCCAATTGTTGTTCCGGTTGTTGTTATTGCCATTCCAATTGTTATTCCGGTTGTTGTTCCGGTTATTGTTGTTGTTGCGGTTTGTGTTATCACCGTCATTGTTGTTGTTGCCCAAATATCCAACATCCTTGCCTTGTTGCTTTGGAAAGTTGGTCTTGATAGCCTCCTTCAACTCTTTGATCTCATTGTTGAGGGAGAAAATCTGATTTTGAGCTTCATGTGTGAGCTTTGCTCCTTGCTCCACACGATTTCCCTCCACTTTCCGGTGGGAATACTTCTCTATGACTCTTGCTTGCTTCTCAATGAAGTTTCAAGCGTCATCTTCTCTCATGTTCATGAATGTTCCACATGAGAGGGATTGGAGGTTGAATTGCGTCCCCGCATCCAGCCCCTTGTAGTAAATCTCCAGCAATGCAAGCTTGGATATGCCGTGATGAGGGTAATCCAATAACAAGTCCTGAAACCTTTCCCATGATTGAAACAAACTTTCGTTAGACCTCATGGAAAATGCATTGATCTTACCTCTAAGTTCCGCCGTTTTGGATGGCGGAAATAATTTGGTGAGGAACTCCGCGGAAAGGTCTTCCCACGTATCTAGTTTCCCACTAGGAAGAGCTTGGTACCAAGACAACGCTTTCCCCTTCAAGGAGAAGAAGAAAGGCTTGAGCTTATAGTTGTTGGTAGTAGCATTCTTCGGTCTCATTGTCTCCATCATACACTCAAAGTTTTGCAAGTGTTGGTGTGGAGATTCAGCGCTTGTTCCGCCAAATTGATTTTGGCGAACAAGAGTAATAACTTAAGGGTTGAAGCTAAACCCTTGCACATCATCAGCATCAAAGTTCACACCTAGCCGGCGTGGTTGCTGCGTTGGATCCATCCTTTGGCCAAGAGTCCTTGGCTCATCATCTACACGGTTCACCCTTACATTCCTAGGTGGAATGCGTCGGTTTGCGGTCGCCCGTGGAGCGAATGGATTCACATTGATCCTTGGATCAATCTCTTCTAACGGTGGCATGGAAGAGTCGCTATCATCAGCGGATGATTGACCCCTATTCGATCTCATCGATCTCCTTGAGGATTTCTTGCTTCCCTTATTCTTAAGGTTGCTTATTTCTATCCTCATCTGGAACATCATGTCCTTCAGATCATTGACTTGAGATTGATGACGATCCATCTCATCCCGGCGCATATTCTCATTCCATTGGAGTTGAGCTTCTTTCTCCGCTAACTCCGCTTGAAGATCACGTTCGTGTTCTTCAGCCATCTTCTTTTCCTTTCGCTTGTACCTTAAAGTTCTCTCAAGCTTTTGATCAAGAGGTAAGAGATCTTCGGTGTTCCTAGACCTGCGCATGCACTCAAAGAAATATCAAATAACGAGAGCAAGCTCCCAAGCTTGACAACCGGCTACCGAATTCGGTCTAGACCAAATCCCCGGCAACGGCGCCAAAAACTTGTTCGCCACTTAGCGTGCGTGCAAATAAGCTTTAAATTTATAAAACTAGAATCAAGCAAGCGAACCCGCAGTGTACGGATCGACGTAGTTAAGCAAGAATTCCAAAGTATCGAACACAGGGATTTGGGGGGAACAAATTCAATTGCAGATTATCAAGCAAGTAGATGTAAGAGCTTTGCAAATTATTGGGAAAACAACAATCCTAAAGATCCAAGTATCCAGTTGTGGCTATCGATTCAAGATATACTAATGATATAAGGACAAAGTTAAGATATGCAAAGGTATGCTAATGTAAGGTAATCGTACGGTGAAGTTCCAAAAACCTTATATGACTCACCTACAAGACACTCTCTATAAAGGTTGTTGAGGCTTCAATATAGAAAGGATCTAAAGGTAAGAATTAATGTCAAATACCCAAACTTGTAATTCAAGGATCAAGACTAACTAAATCGATTAAGGTTGTGACACTCACAATCGAGGTAGAGGTTGTTGAGGCTTCACTACCACCTAGAAAAGGCAAGCCTAAACTAAGTTAAAGCGAATCTTTAACTTTGGATTAAAGTAAAAGCAGGTTCGTAGACTTAAGGGAAATCACGGTTAGTTCTTGAGGTTCCACGGCCGTGGACTCAAGAACAGGCAGTAATTTAGGGTTCGTCGGCGATTCTCTCTAACTCTCAAGGTCCAATCTATTTACGACCGATCTATCATCACCTAAGCCACAACTATCAACCCTTCACCTTAGAATTGTTAAGGGTTTTTAGCCAACAATAGTCATATTGATATCAAATTCAAGATTTAAAAGATTGAAAGATGAAGACTTCCGAAAACCTTCAATAAACTTCAAACCAATCTCAATGTCACAATCAAGAACAAATATCGTCACTAGATTCGGAATAGAACAAACAAACACAATCTTAGATAAGAAGGAAGAATGGGATGTCAATCCGTCTTCTAAATCAAACCTAAGCAAGAAGAGGAATCTTCTTGCAAACAATCTTCCGAATCTTCAATCTTCCGTCAATCCCAAAATCTCAATCACAATCTCCGCCAAAATGCGAGATTAGGGCAATTCCAAGCGTAAACGTAGGATGCGTCTATGCGTATGCGAAGGTGTAAAAACACGTGCAAAGCGAGGTGTAAGCCAAGGTCGCAAAAGTCTCTAAGCGGAGGTGCGGAATCTCTCTTCGTCCTTCCTTTTATAATGTATCATGAAGTAGCGGCCCGGCCCAATCTTTTAAAAGACCGTGGCTTAAAGTGTGGCGAAAAAGATCGCCAAGATCACGGTCGTGGAAGGTTCTACGACCGTAATTTAGAGCGTGGAAATCAACACGGTTTGAACACATGATTCCACGACCGTAAAAGCTTCTGGAATGAACCACGCTTCTCCTGCATGGTTCCACGGCCGTGGAACTGAACGTGGAATGTAGTACGGCCGTATTTTAGAGTGTGGTTTAGGGCAAGAACGTGATTCTTCCCTAGCCTTGTGCATTCCTCAAGTTAGCTCTCTTTTGGCTCCTAAGAATGCCCTCAATCCATGGACATACTCAATCAACTCATCCTTGCTAAATTCCGTTCGGAAATGGCTCTCAATCACCTATAATCAACATAAAGCTTGTGTAGACATCTATATCGACAATATAGGCAAACTAGCTCACAAATACAACAATGCTCAATCAAAGACTATCAATATGAATCAAATACACTTAGAAAATGTGCCTAAAATATCACAATATTTCATGCTAACACCTACCTGCTTCTATTGTTGTAAAAAGGGTCATGTTAAGTCTACATGTCCTTATAGAAGAAATGATCCTTATATCATCAGAAACACCTATCCTTTATGTTTAAGGAAACAGGTCAAACAAATCTGGGTTCCTAAAGGTACTAGACCACCAAACATGATCGAACCTGAGTATGAACCAAAATATGCCATTTGGTCGACCTGAAAAGGTTGATGTTTGCTACTTTGCAGGATATCACCAAGGTAAAGGAGCACAATTGGATTTTAGATAGTTGTTGCTCAAGACACATGAGTGGAAAAAATTCTTTATTCTTAGATTTAAAGAAGCAATCACCTGGAACTATTACTCTTGGTGATAAAGGAAAGTGTGACATAATTGGCATTGGTAAAATTTGCTATGATTCATCCAACTTTATTGATGATGTTTATTTATTTGATGGTTTGAAATATAATTTGCTAAGTATTTCTCAAATTTGTGATAAAGGCAATAAAGTCATGTTTGATTCAGAAAAATGTGAAGTTCAAGACATAAAGACCGGAGAAGTATTGTTTACTGCTCCTAGGTGTAATAATGTTTATTCTTTGAGTACTAACCAAGTTGCAGGAACTAAGCTAAAATGTCTAAAGTCCTTGACCGATGATCCAAGGCTTTGGCATAGAAGACTTGGCCATGTAAGCATGCACACCATGCAGAAGTTACTTACAAAAGATTTGGTACGTGGTTTGCCAAACCTAAACTTCAAGGTTGATGACCTATGTAAAGCTTGTACACAAGGTAAACAAACAAGAGGTTCATTCAAACCTAAGAAAGCTGTAAGTTCTTCTCGACCTATTGAACTTATACATATGGATCTTTGTGGACCTATGCGTATCAAATCTCCTGGAGGAAAACAATACATCCTTGTTATAGTAGATGATTTCTCTCGGTTCACATGGATATCCTTTTTACGAGAAAATTTTGAAGCCTTATTTGAGTTTTCAAAATTATGTAAGGAGTTACAAAGTTTGAAAAACCTATCAATCGTCTCTATAAGAAGCGATCATGGTAGAGAATTTGATCAACTAAAGTTCGATTTATTTTGTGCAAAATATGGTATTTCTCATAACTTTTCAGCTCATAGAACTCCTCAACAAAATGGAGTTGTGGAACACAAGAACCGCACTCTTGAGGATATGTATAGGACAATGTTTTTAGAAAATCATTTGCCAAAAAGTTTTTGGGCTGAAGCAGTAAACACCACAAATTATATTTTAAATCGATGCTTAATTCACGCTATTTTGAAAAAGACTCCTTATGAACTCTTCAAAGGAAAAAAACCAAACATTTCATACTTTAAACCTTTTGGATGTACTTGTTTTGTTCACAACAATGGAAAAGACAATTTCAAGAAATTTGATGCACGTAGTGATGAAGCTATATTCATTGGATATGCTTCAAATAGCAAAACTTATCGAGTATATAACAAACGTACCAAAGTTGTTGAAGAAAACATTCATATTATTTTTGATGAAAACAATGATGGTACTTTGAGTGAGAGTTTTGTAAATTTAAATGTGAATCAAAGAGAAGATCACATTTCGGATGAAGAGGAAGATCCTAAAGATCAAGACAAGAATATGCAAGAAAAGATTCAAGATACCAAAGAAAATCCTCAAGACCTTGAAACACACCTTCAAGACCTTGAAACTGGAAACTGTGAAAACAAAACTCCACTTCAATGGCTTGAAACCCAACTTCAAGGCCTTGAGATTGGAACAACAGGTAATGCACAAACGGTACCTGAATCAAGTCAGACATATTCAACTCAACCTTCTGGATCTACATCATCTATCAAAAGAAGAAAAGTTCAACACTCCTCGTATCATCCACAAGAAAATGTGATCTCAGATCCAAATGCTGGAGTTCAAACTAGATCAAAAGTGAATAATCTTTGTGCCTTCTCCACTTTTGTATCACTTGTCGAGCCAAAGAACTACATTCAAGCTCTTCAAGAACCAGACTGGATCATTACCATGCAAAATGAATTAAATGAATTTGAGAGAAATAAGGTATGAACTCTTACTTCAAGATCAAAGCATCAATCAGTTATTGGCACGAAGTGAGTCTTTCGAAACAAATTGGATGAAAGTGGCAAAGTCATATGAAACAAAGCACGACTTGTAGCACAAGGCTATAACCAAGAAGAAGGTATTGATTATGAGGAGACTTTTGCTCCTGTTGCAAGGTTAGAAGCCATACGTATGCTACTTGCATTTGCATCTTTCATGAGAATAAAACTTTTTCAAATGGATGTAAAATGTACTTTCTAAACGGCTTCTTAGAAGAAGAAGTCTACATTGCTCAACCTCCTGGTTTTGAAAATGATGAATTTCCGGATTATGTTTTTAAATTAGACAAAGCTCTTTACGGTCTTAAGCAAGCTCCTCGAGCTTGGTATGAAAGATTGTCTAAATATCTTCTTGAAAATAATTTCAAAAGAGGTTTGATTGATAAAACATTGTTTATCAAAACTAGAGGCAACGACATCTTAGTAGTTCAAATCAATGTTGATGATATATTATTCGGTGCTACTAATGATTCCCTTTGTAAGAAGTTTTCAGATATTATGTGCAGGGAATTTGAGATGAGCTTAATGGGAGAGTTAAATTTCTTTCTTGGACTTCAAGTTACATAAGCAAAGAAAGGAATTTTTTTCAATCAAAGCAAGTATACTAAAGACTTGCTTAAAAAGTACAAAATGGATCAATCTAAGGTTACAAAGACTCCTATGAGTTCAACACTTTCGCTAGATCATGACAAAAATGGCAAAAGTGTAGTACAAAAGGAGTATCGAGGTATGATCGGTTCATTGTTATATCTAACTGCTAGTCGTCCTGACATTATGTTTAGTGTGTGCATGTGTGCAAGATTTCAAGCTGATCCTAAAGAGTCACACTTGATTGTTGTGAAAAGAATTTTTCGGTATCTCAATGGTACTAAGGATCTAGGGTAATGATACCCACGTCAAAGCTCGTTTCATCTTGTTGGCTATTCAGATGCAGACTTTGCAGGTTATAAGGTCGATAGAAAAAGTACTTCTGGATGTTGTCAATTCTTAGGGTCATCCCTAATTAGTTGGCACTCCAAGAAGCAAAATTATGTTGCCCTATCCACAGCTGAGGCCGAATACATAGCTGCTGGAGCCTGTTGTGCTCAAATTCTTTGGATTGCTCAACAACTTCGTGACCTTGGCTTTGACTTGAGAGGTATTCCTATAAAATGTGATAATACTAGTGCTATTTCTATAACCAAAAATCTTGTGCAGCATTCAAGGACTAAGCATATTGATGTAAGGCATCACTTCATACATGATCATGTTGAGAAATGTGATGTTTCGATCTCTTTTATCTCAACTAACTTGCAGCTTGCAGATATCTTTACCAAGCCTCTTCCTGAAGAAAAATTTAATTTTATTAGATTGGAACTTGGTATGTTGAACAAGGAAGCATTAATGTAGGGGAGTAAACGAGTTTTAATCAACCTACGTATGCAAGCCCAATTGATGATCTCAAAGGCCTTGAAATCAAATTCAAGAGACCTTGAAACATTGATAAGGGTAAATTGACCTTACGGATCTTTTAAGAGTTAATATCTATTAGATATTTTAACTCTTAAAATTTTTTAATCCTTTACTTAAGAAAGTTTTGATTTTGGTTTTAAAAAGCTTGATTCTTTCAAAAGATTTTGTCATATCCGTGATAAAAAGGACCTAATTTTTCAGCTTTTTATTCTTTCACAAACAAACCCTACTTCAAAATTCTTTGATTTCTCTCTCAAACTTTCCTCATGGCACCCCGAAGCAAGAGATCTGCTAATCCATCTTCAAACAAGAAAGTTGTTCAGAATTCTTCAATTGAGAGAGAAGAAAAACCTTCTGCAGATCGAGATACATCTCAGATTATCGGGCTTCCCTCATCATGGTTTATAAATTTTCAAGCTTCTGGATCTTGGATTGATGGCTTTCACAATCGACCACTCTGTATGTGTGATTTGGTGGATACTAACTTTCTCGATACTCTCAAGATACCCTGTATAGACAAGCTGAAGAGTTCGACTATCTGGAAGGTTTTAAACCCTGGAGATTTTGCTTTTCCACGGCTCACGAGACTATTCTATGTTAATCTCACCACAAAAAAGGACAAAGGGGGTATTACTCTGAAATTTTCAGTCAAAGGTACTCAAATTTCACTCACTTCTTCTATTCTTAGTGAAATTTTAGAAATTCCTACAGATGAAGTGTTCAATTATCCTTCAAGATCAGAAAGTGTTCGTATTGCTAAAGAAAGTTTTCTGATACCAATTCAAACTCACGTCAACTCACTCATACTTCCCTGACGTTAGAGGCTAAAATAGTATTCACCATACTGGTTCGATGTGTTGTTTCTCGTGCAAACTCAAGAGAGATATTGACTGATCAATCTTTGGAATTAATTCATTTACTTATGTCTGATGTGGCTATAGATGTGTCAAATCTAATTCTCAATCATATGCTGTATTCTGTTAACTCCAAGAGATCTATTCCTTTGCCTTATGAAAATTTGCTGCCTAAGGTCTTTGATCATTACAAGATTGATACATCTTCTGAGGAAATACAGTCTATTAACAGCAAAATTGATGAAAACTGCTTAGAACGTCTAGGGATTGAGAAAACTCTTGCAGGAACATGGACTTTGAAAGGAAAAGGAGTTACTCAGAATCCAAATGAAGAAGTCAAATTATCTCTTACTCCAGAAATCAAGTTAGAGGGATGTGAAAATGAAATTGCTTGTCTCAATCGTGAATTATCTGATTTTAAGTTTGATGCCAAAAGGAGAATGGACTCAAATTTCGAGTTACTAGCTACCATCAACTCTAAAGTCAATGAGATGTATTTGATAAATGCTCTTACACTAACTACAATGGGAAGTATTTTGCCCATACCTGAAGGTGTAGCTCAACATACTCAAGAGCAGGTTGAGAATATGCTGTTGAATTGTAAAAGGCGTGTCCAGAATAAATCAATTTTGTACCCAACTCATGAAGAGCCAATGTTCTTACCCAAAGTTGAGTATGAAGTTATTAAACAAAGAAGAGCTGAAGAAAAGAGAAGACGTTTGGCAGCTGAAATGGATGATTGGCGTTATAAGAAAACTTCATCCAAAGGAAAGAGGAAGTTCTATGAGGAATTTTAAAGCTGACTAATCTTTCCTTATGGGTTGACTGCTTTTTTCGAACCTCGTTAAAACTACTTTTATGTTTGGGTCTGTAATATGTTTTAAGACTTCTTGGTTTGACTATGCTTTTTCTCCCTTGTTGAAAGACAAAGGGGAAGAAATATGATCCGACATTTCCGATATACTACATTTTGCATTTTTAGTTTTGAGATTGATATATACATTGCTAAACTAACAATTGTAGGTACAAAAATTTGTGTTGTCTTCCATCAAGGGGGAGATTGAAAACTCCACCTTGATTGAATGATTTACAGGTGTTGATGATGGAAGATTTCACACAAATATAGCAGTTGGATCTCTAACAATGTACTTGATTATATTTCTAGATGTTTGGTTTGAATTCGGTGCAGGTGCATGTTAAATATTCACATGTCAAGGGCCTTGAAGTCGGATTGAAAAACAAGTTCAAAAAGACGAAGTTCAAGGGCCTTGAAATCTAAAGTGCACGGAACAAAGGATTCAAATATATTGAAGATCTTCTTTGAAGATTCGGCAACAAGAAGATCTTATCAAACAAAGATTTTGTCAACCAAAGGAAGATCTCAACCGAAGGATATTCTCTAAACAACAAACGGCACAAATATCTTCTCTCTCTTATCCAACAGAAGACGAGAAGATCAACGAGTAAAAGACTCAACGTGTTCGTAGGATCAAAGACGTGCAACGTCTATCTTACGATCTTCATGGAAAAGAAGGGTGATCTTCAAACGGTCATCTCTACAACGGCTAGAAGATCTTTCCATAGAAGATATAAATGAAGATGATGGTCGAAGAAGAAAAAACACAAGCCTACATCGGAAAAACATCTTCGCATCCTTAAGCAACCTAATCATCTTCTTTCGTTGTTTTTCTTTCTCGCAATTACATAAAAGTCTTATCCCCTTAGAGAGAGAGAAAACACAAGAGCTCCATTGGTAGATCTAAAAAGTGTTAAACTAGAGTGTGTTACTCTGCAAAGTAAATAGGCTATTATAGCTAGGTTAAGAGTTGAAGCTATATCGTAGCATTGACTACAAGTGAGAGAAGAAGGGGATTTCTTCTAGTTTGTATCTAGGACTCTTTGAAGCTGATAATAGATAGTTAGATCCTAAGGATATACCCTGGGACGGAGAGTAGGCTATTTAGAGCCAAACTTTATAAACATATCCTCGTGTCAATCTTTTCAATTCCGCACCATATAAGTTTTACCTTGACTAACTTTGTTTTGCAAGAGCAAGAAGTCAAGGCCCTTGAAATTGAGTTTCAAAGCCCTTGAAATCAAAGTTTCACTAGTAACACAGATTTACATCAAGGCCCTTGAAAGAAGTTTCAAGGCCTTGAGATTTGGTTTGCGAAAAGTTCCCATACTCTATTCAACCCCCCCTTCTAGTGTATTATCTATATTATTTATATCACCTAACGGTTCTTCAACCTACAACGTTAAGAAGACCCCACCGAAGACCCCCAATGAAGAGGTCTTACGCCCACGGAAGTTGGCTTTCTACGCCATTGCACGGATTGACAACGTGTCGATAAAGAAATCTAGCTAGACAATTTGCAAATATCGATAACAAAGAGCAATGATATGAATATACCAACGGACTTGTTAGTTGATTTGATTTAATTTTGGATATTGAAGACACGTTGCTAAGTATTTCTTACTTTTCTTTTATTTATTTTTTTGTTATATTGGTTTCTTGATTTTATATTTCATTCTTAATTTGATTAAGTGTGTTGTTGGCTAAAACTCTTGCGATTCTAGGGTGTTTGGTTGAAGGTTGTGGTTCAGATGATGATATATTGACCTTTACAAACAGATTGGACCTTAAGAGTTGTGTTTTTACCTTCACAAGAGACAAATTTTGGTCTGTTCTTGAGAACCGCGACCGAGATTTCAGCAAGATCCACCCGTGGTTTTCTCTGTCGTACCTTTAATTGTTTTATCCTTAAACCAAAGTTAAAGATTGCTTAAACTCTAGCCTTGCTGAACCGTCCTAGCCTATATCAAAGCTTGGGAAGAGACTTACCTACGCCGGTGATTTCCTTGCTTTGTTGCCAACGATCATGAGTTCTGGGTAATAAAGGTCCATCCTTTATTAGGTTTGAGTGTGCATTCCTCTTGCCTTTGTGAGTTAATTGAGACTTACCCGGTGATGGTTAATTATATTCCCTTAGGTTGAGTGGTTGGTTTGAGACTATCATTCCTTTCCTTTGAAGCTTTGAGACTTACGCGGTGATGAGTTTCTTTGATTTGGAATAGTGGATAGTGAGACCTCCCCCGTGATCTATCCCATCTTCGAAACACCTTTCCTTTGCAATCTCAGCTATGTCCTTTACATCTTTAGAAGGCTTGAATCGAAAACCACAATTGGAGACCTTGATCTCTAGAATCTGCGCTTTCCCAATTATTTCATATATTCATATCTGTAAGCGCCTTAGTCTTTGGAGCCTATATGAGCTAAAGTGTGTGTTAGCTTGACCCATTCAGCCGCCCCAACGGACCAGGGAGGCCGCCCCTGCGTCCAGGCGCCCCTGCGCCTTAGGCTAGCCGCCCCTGCGGCTCTGTGGCTGGTGCAACCGCTTTTGTTGACTCTTGACCGTGCTTTGCGGCTGGCTTCTCTTATAAGCCTCCTTAGACTTCAGATGAGGGGTTTCTTCATCTCTCTAGTCTCTCTCTTCCTCCTCACGTTCTTCATCTTTTTCTTCTTCTTCTTCTTCTTCTTCTTCTTCTTCTTCTTCTTCTTCTTTGATCTACTTTGATCTCCTCGTGCTTGTGTGAGTGAGTTCTTGAAAGTTTGGAGGTGTTCTTGGCCTTGGATGCTCTTGTGGATGTTGTTGAGAGTTGTTGATGTGTTGTTGAGGCTGAGAGTTGTGTTGTTGCTCCTTAGTGCAGCCTAGGGCTTGTGTGGTAAGCTTTTTCTCTTGATCTCTCTTTCTTTCTTCTTTCTTGTTCCTTTCTTCTTCTTTCTAGCTTAGGACCACAAGCTGAGCTTGTGTGGATCCTTTCCTAGCCTTTTGATGATCATATATGTGTATATGTGCATATGTGTTGATGTGGTATGTTTAAGATGTAAAGAGAATCGAGAAAGGGGTCAAAGAGAAGTCGGGACCAACTCTTTGCACAGTTGGCCGCCCCTGCGCCTGTCTTGAGCCGCACCTGCGCCTGGTGTGGAGCCGCCCCTGCATATTTTGTGAGCCTCCCCTGCGCCTTACTGGATCAGCTTGTGTGTTCTTGCTTCTATTGGTGCATACCTTGTGGTATGTCTTCCTTCCTTCCTTTCCTTTGACCTTGGCTTAGATGATAGCTAAGTTAGGGTGGTTAGGATGAGTTGTATGATAGAGATGTGCCTTAGGCACTTGTGTTGATCTTGAGGTTGTAGGCTGGTTCTGGTTATGGAGACGAGTCTCCTAACCCTTTCAAGTTGTGATGTTGTGTGCCTTGCTCTTGCAGGCGTTGGTTTCTTCCCCAAGGGGGAGCTGTGACGTGGTAGAGGATACGAGTGTATCAGGTAAGTCCATAAGACTTACTTAGCGTTCAGTTATGGATTTGTATGATTGTGATGGTTGTGTGTGTTCATATGATTGTGCATTTATAACCTAAACTGGACTAGGGCGACCATATATTACTTTTATTTGGTCCAAGTGTATTATAACGGGCGGTAACCACTTGCTTGAAGCTCACCGAGAGTAGAAGGAGGTGCTCGGAAGCCAGTAGCTCAGGGGGGAGGTAGATCCCATGCAACACCTGGGTTAAAGGGGGAAGAGACGGGGTTCTTTAGGCTCCTCGTGTTACAAAAGAAGTTGAATTAGTAACGGAATAACGTAATTAAAGATAATAAATGAATGTGTGTGACATTGCATGTACGAGATGCTAATATGTGTTTGTGCTATTACTATCATGCTTATCTATTGCTGTAGCTAACGGTGTATACCGTGTTGTAGATGATCTGCAGGTTAGGAAGACTGCAGAGTGAGCCAAAAGGTGTCCATCCGAGGACTTCTGTACATTAGGATGTGTGGGTTGGGATCTTTTGTATCAGATGTTGTTGTTGTTATGGTTTTGTACTCGGCTTTGAGTTTGTAAACTCTTTTGATGTATCATACGGCTTTTATGTATTTGTTTTTACTCTACTTGTGCCTTGTTGTAAGATCCAGTGAACTTGTTGTCAGGCTAGGGTCAGGATCCATTGTGAGATCTTAGCCCAATGTAGCATCCTGAGTCCCGCGGATTCGGGGTGTTACAATATCATTGCTCTTTATTATCGATATTTGCAAATTGTCTAGCTAGATTTCTTTATCGACTTGATTTCACCAAGTCCCTGTGATTGATCCTAGAGTATTTTCCATTACTACGATTGATCCGTACACTGCGGGTTCGCATATCGTTAAGGCTTATATTATAGGTTATAAATTTAAAGCTTATTTGTACACACACTTTTGAGCGAATAAGTTTTTGGCGTCGTTGCCGGGGACTTGGTCTAGACCAAGTCGGTAATTCGATTGTCCTTTTAGGATTTTCAATGGCTACAAGAAGCTATAAAACGGCAAGGAACGAAATATGGAACTTAGAGCAGAACTTAACGAATTTTGGAGCAACACAGACTTAGGAACAAAGCCTTGGAAAAAGAGAGATGGAAAATGAAACATTTAGCTAAATGGCGGGAGTATGAATATCTGCAGGCTTTTCTTTCGCTCTATTTTAGTGACGAAAGAGAAAGAGAGGAAGTTATTAAGAAGGAGCTTGTAATTTGTGAGGAGCTCTATATCGCTCGCGAGGTGTATGAATAACCTCATGAAAGATCAACTTGAATCAAAGATCAAGCAAACAATGAAGGATCTGGATGACCTTGAAAGAAAATTGATCCTTGCTGAAATGGCTCGACTGGAGAAGTGCGACAAAGAATTCCGATTTTTTAGCATTCCTCCTATCGAACCTGAAGTTCCTCTTAAAGTCCTCATTGAAGAAGAGGAAGAAGTAGAATACTTCGACCCAACTGCTAAAACTACGGTCGAGATTGAAGAAGAATCAAATGAGTTAGAAGAAGAGAAAGATATAGAGAACCTTGGCCAAATCATTCAAACAGTAGCCAGGTTGAAGAAAGATCAATTGAGTTGGGAGAGGTTTCATGTGTGGATTGTCATCCTAGCATAAATCTCATCCCAAGTTTTGAAGGACTTTTCAATGTACTTTCTCTTTCTCCCTTTGAAATTCCTTTTGAAATTACAAATCATTCCAGGGATGCATCGAAGAGTTGGAGGTCTCTACCAAAGTAACCTCCGAAAGTCAAGATGAAGCCTGTTCTGCTGAAAGTTAACAATACTATGAGGAATTTGAGAACCTTCAACAGGTTCACTCTCCAAAGGCTTGGCACACCTCAAGCCATCATGATTGATGTTGGCAAACGCTTTATCGCGAAAGGCAACAAGTGTTCTTTATTCAAGTATGAGGTCAACCGTGTGATAAAGACCCTATACAATCCTCAAACTAGTGATCAAGAGATGATCTTGAATGGAGAAGCTAAGAAGATACATGAGAAGTTGATTTCTAGATCCCGGAAAGGATGGGATCCGAAGCTTGATGAACCCTCATGGAAGCATACGAAGACTAGATGGATTCTGATGGGAACTAAACCGTACAAGCTTGCATGTGGAAGATCCTACCATTTGCCTGTAAAATTAGGAACCGGAACCTTTTGGGAAGAGTTTTTGCTCAACCTTGTCTTAAAGAAGATCGGGGATGAGTTGTTTAGTGGTTTTGATGAGCAATCCAAGATGTTTGAGGTGCATTGAGTCATCTATGGAGATATGTCTAGCTAGCGACCTAAAACCAAGCGCTTCTTGGGAGGCAATTTAAGGTATGTCTTTGTCTTTTCCTTAGATAGTTTAGTTAGACTTTTCTTTCTTTGGCATGTTTTGTGTTTTTGTGGCTTTGATTGATTGGACCTAAGTCTTATTGAGAGAATGGATGATGAACTGAGTAAGATTGCTGCAAGATTGAGGAATTTGATGGAAAAGAAGTGCGGAAGCCGTTCACAAGAGAAACAGGTGTGGAAGTTGAAAATCTCGGTCAAGTACATAAAATCTCGGGCGAGATTTTGAATTTTTACCCGTGGAAAACTATGTCGCAAGCAAACTTCAAAAAAATCTCGGTCCGATGAACTTCCAACAAAGAGGCCTTACGCCCACCGAAGATCATTGACACGGATTGACAACTCGTACGACAACAACAATTGAGGGAAGATTTGAAGAAGGATTCTTGAAGAAGTTTAGTTCCTTGATTTATTTTGCCTTTTATTAAAGATTGGATATTAATTATTGGTTTGATTCAGTTTATGATATTTGAGTACGCATTGTTTAGAAATTCTTGCGATTCTTTTGGTTCTATTGATTGCATTCTATTCTTGATTTCATATATGATTGTTGATTTGATATGATGATTGTTGGCTAAAACTCTTGCGATTCTAGGGTGATTGGTAGAAGGTTGTGGTTTAGATGATGATAGATTGACCTTTACAAACAGATTAGACCTTGAGAGTTGTGATTTAACCGTCGCATTTACGTTTCCATGGGCTATTCTTGAGAATCTCGGCCGATATTTCCCAAGATCCACCCATGGTTTCCTCTGTCGGGAATATATTGTTATCCTTAAACCAACGTTAAAGATTGCCTAAACCCTATCCTTGATGAATCTTCCTAACCTATATCCAAGCTTGGGAAGAGACTTACTTGCACCGGTGATTTTCTTGCTTGGTTGCGAACGATGATGAGTTCTAGGTAATAAAGGTCCATCATTTATTAGGTTTGAGTGTGCCTTCCTCTTGCTTTGTGAGTTAACTTGAGACTTACCCGGTGATGGTTAATTTTATTCCCTTAGGTTGAGCGGTTGATTTGAGATTATCATTTCTTTCCTTTGAAGCTTTGATACTTACCCAGTGATAAGTTTCTTTGGTATGGAATAGCGGATAGTGAGACCTACCCGGTGATCTATCCCACCTTTGAAACAATTTTTCTTTGCAATCCCAACTCTGTCCTTGACATCTTTAGAAGACTTGAATCGAAAAGCACAATTGGATACCTTGATCTCTAGAAACCGCGCTTTCCCAATTATTTCATATATTCATATCATTGCTTTTTGTTATCGATATTTGCAAATTTTCTAGCTAGATTTCTTTATCGACTTGATTTCACCAAGTCCCTGTGATCGACCCTCGATATTTACCGTTACTATGATTGATTCGTACAATGCGGGCTCGCATATCGTTCAGGCTTTTATTTTATGTATAAATTTAAAGCTTATTTGCATACACACTTTTGGTTCTATTGATTGCATTCTATTCTTGATTTCATATTGTTTCTATCAAATTAATGTTGAAAGTGATACTATTTGGTTCTATCATAATCATGTTGGACAAAATGGACAATCTTTGATCACAGTTCCTACCTCAATATTATCAAGGGAAATTCCGGTTGGTACCTCTATATTTTTGGGTTTTTCGAATTTTATCCAACAGTTTTTTGAAGTTTGGTTCGTGCCCTTCAGCTTTTAACTTTTTTGACATTTGCCCAATTTTGTCCATACCTTTAACTTTTGTTTCACTTCCGTTAGTTTCTATACATAAAAAACAATAAAAGAAAAAAAAACAAAATTTTTTTTTTAAAAAAAATTGTAACAAAACAAAACACACGAGACTCTTTCTCTCTCGAAGAATATATCTGCACTCTGAAGAACACCCTCGACCAAAAGCCATGTTGATTCTGCGGCAAGGAAATTGATGATCTCCTTTCTCGATCGATTCAAGCGCGGAAGGGGGTTGATCATCGTCAAGACTATCGCATTCACGGTGTTGACCGTCCTCTCTTCCTCAATTCACAACATTTTCCAGATACATAAAAGATGGATCCTCGATGGGAATGTCACCCTACCGATAAGGTTCTCATGTCTAACCTTCGTGTTTGGTAAGCATACTCGTTTATTGGATCGAGAGTGATGGGCGGTGGAGGCGGCAAGGACTCCAGCAGGCGAGGCGACGTGGAGCAGGTTCCATCGGAGACGGTGGAGGCAAGTCGGCGGCTTCCCGGTGGTTGCACAAAATGAAAGGTAAGGGAAGGGAGGAAAACAAAGGGCGAGATCGAGGGGAGAGGGTGAGTTTGAGGTTAGGGAAGGGCGAAGATACGGCTGCAGGAGTAAGAAGAGCAGGTTCGGTGGATGCACAGGGTTAGCAGGAGGTTTGCTTGGTGCAGAGAGGTAGAGAAGTTGAGGAAAGGTGAGAGGTGAAGGCATTGTGCTGTTGTGGTGGTCGAGATGGAGAAGAGATAGGGCATGGTTGCGTTGCTGAGAAAATGTGGAGTGCAACTGCAGGTTGAGTCACAAGGAGGTGAAAGCATGCTCATAGCCTGGGCGGGCATAGGGTAGCAGCAAGGGTGCAGAGATGGCGAGGGGTCGGATCATCACTACTGGGGAGAGACGGGATGGAAGAAAGGAGAAAAGAAAGAAAATAAGAAAAAAATAAATAAAAATTAATGGGAAAAGTGTAAAAGAGTAAACTCGATCAAATGCATTTGGAACGGGGTTTCCGAATCGGAAAACTTTCCTGACTTTTCCGAAAATAATAATACGGATATACGTGCACGTATCCAATATATAAATATACTCGGGAATAAATACTTTACGCCGTAAAAATTCTTTTAATAATAATATTTATACTAATAAAATATCGATAAAAAATAGGAAAAAATAAATATCGAAAACGTGACTATAAATATTCAAAAAACTCTAGGGTACCAAACGGAAAGTTCCTTAATTTTAATAAAAGAGTTAGTTGGACCGGATTAAACCGAAATTCCGGTCCTCCGATTCGGATCTTACCCGGATAACATATTTTAAAATAATGTCCGAACATGAGGAGTTCAGAGTACTGGACTGTTGTTTGGGCCTAACAAGCTGCGGAATACCTCAATTGGCCCATTAAAAAACCGCCACTTCGTATAAAATTTCGTTTTCTAGGGTTTCTTTGTTTCTTCACCGTATCCATCCTCTCAACTCTCGTTGTAGCCCTCCCTTCTCTCGAACGTCCTTGTTGCAGCAGCTGCACAAACATGGAAGTTGCCGTCCCGGAACCCGTTCACGTGGTTGAGGTCAAGGAAAACTCGTCTGAGGTCAAGCTATTCGGCAAGTGGACTTTCGAAGATGTCACTGTAAGTCTCTTACTCTCATCTCTCTAGCGTTTTACCGTCTTCGTCTCCTCAAGTGGTTTAGATACGTGTCTTGTCTGGATTTCAGATTCAGAGGGTTCATCTTTAATACCACTTCGTGAATGCATATATTACTATGATCCTCCATATATTTGCTGCTTTTTATCATCTTCGAATCAAGTGTTTGTTTTATAAATCTGTTCGTGGCAGACAACTTTCACACTTAATATGAACAAATATAATTCTTTTTTTTCCCAAGTAATTGTCTTATAAATTTGATATTGAAAGAATGATGATTTCTGAGTTGGAAGTTGTATTGAAAGCAATGAACAAATAAATTTAGTTTTGCGAAGAAATAATCTAGCTTTCCTTGAAATATAGTTTGAATTATAGTTACTTTTACAAAGAAAACTTAGCATTTTCTCATTAGTTCTAATACTTCCTTAAGTTAACTAAAGCTGTTAGAGTTTGTTTAAGGAATTCATGCCCAATTTCTATCCGATTGCTAAGCTCCATGATTAATGAATGTTGCAACGAGATTATACTACTGTTGGCTTACATGGAAACCCTTTAAATGAATGGTAGGTGGTGTTTTGTTGTTATTTTTCTGATTGTTAATGATCCTGGCTGTGTTTTTAGGTCCATGATATGGCTTTGCAAGATTACATTGGCGTGTCTTCTGTTAAACATGCCACCTATGTGCCCCACACTGCTGGGAGATACCAAATGAAAAGGTTCAGGAAAGCCCAGTGTCCAATTGTTGAGAGACTTACCAACTCTTTGATGATGCATGGGCGTAACAACGGGAAGAAGCTCATGGCTGTTCGGATTGTTAAGCATGCTATGGAAATCATCCATCTTTTGTCTGACCAGAACCCAATCCAAGTCATCGTTGATGCCATAGTTAACAGGTCTTACACCTATAGTTTGTTGAAATGATGCTTTAACTATCATATGAGCATTTAAATTTGATGTTAACATCTAAGTGTCATTATTGAACGGATCTTCTGTATTTCATCAGTGGCCCAAGAGAAGATGCAACTAGAATCGGTTCAGCTGGTGTTGTGAGACGTCAAGCTGTTGATATCTCTCCACTGAGGCGTGTGAACCAGGCTATCTATCTTCTGACAACTGGTGCTCGTGAGTCTGCATTCAGGAACATCAAGACCATTGCTGAATGCCTTGCTGATGAACTTATCAATGCTGCCAAGGGATCTTCCAACAGGTAATTCAATGATCTTATGCAATCAAGTGGCTTTCTTCATATGGTACTAGTAATACATCTAAATCATTATACTGATGTTACTGAAGGTTTTAGCTTATGCTGATCTAATATTCATTTATTAATCTCAGCTATGCTATCAAGAAGAAGGATGAGATTGAGAGGGTTGCCAAAGCTAACCGTTGAGGAGGGGCAGTCACATTTCAAACTTGTTTTTGCGTGCTTAGTTTTGGTATTATAGATGGCAGTACTTGGAGTTCTAAATGTTGTAGGAGCAGCCATCAAAATTTCAGACTTATTTTTTCCTTGCGTAGTTTTGGGATTTTGGATGCATTACTTACGTTTTTGAACATGTTAATTTGCTTTCTTTAAATCTTTGATGAGAGACATACTGCTACTGTAGCATAGAGTTGTGCCCTGATCACTGGAGCATCTTTAAATTTCTGGAACTGGTTCATCTCAATCATTATAATTTCATCATAAACAGCAACAAATTCCACCCTGTTGAATCATTGGTACTGCTTTAGTTATCAGAAATCATATTGTTGCAATTTTTTTGGTAGCTGGTAAATGTTTCTTTGTGTTGTACATCAGTGCTTGTTTCCGCAGAGTCCTGCCCGTACCCCAACATGATATATTCTGTTCTCTTGTTGAATTCTTTACTAGTGGTTATTAGTTGAGAATGTTTTTGTGTCATATCATTATACTAGTTGAAATTCAGTCATTTTTGACTAAATTGGCTAAAGTATTTTAGTTGAGAATATTTTTGTTTCATATCATTGTACCAGTAGTGGTTATTAGTTGAGAGTATTTTAAGCAAGTGCTCTTGTTTCTTTTGCTCTTATTATTGTCTGTTAAGTGGGGGCTTTCTTTTGGGCTCGTTTTTGAACCAAATTTCATTTGATAAGCCTTCGATACCGTCAGTATGCTGATGTTAGTAACAAGAAATTATTGCGTTGTTGTAATGTAAATATTACTAATTAACATGACAGGAACTTATTGTGTCGTTGTAATGTAAATATCAATAATATTTATTTGTTGGAAACCATAGTGGAAAGAGTGGGAGACAGTTAGAAGAGAATGATTGAAAATACTCCCATGATTTGTATTGATGATAGGGTCCTCTATATATACATAGTACCAGTCAATCTTAAGGTGACAAGTGTCCCTATTCTAGAATATGAGAAAATAACAATATAGCTGTGTGATTCATATATTTGTACTAGTATGCCCCCGCGTTCCAAGCTGCCTGAGGCAAAGGTTGGAACGAAGCCGAGAAAATCTGGATGAAGAGAGAGGTTTGGTGAGAAGATCTGCAAGCTGGTCTTGTGAGGAGATGAAGGCGACTTGAAGAGCTTTGGCTTGAACTCTCTCACGAACAAAGTGATAGTCCAGAGAGAGGTGCTTGATCTTATGATGGAGGACAGGATTGATAGCAAGGTACGTGGCTCCAATATTGTCACACCAGAGGACCGGTGGTGAGGAGAGTGGAATCTGGAGTTCTCGAAGAATGGATTGAATCCAGATCGTCTCACAAGTACCATGAACGAGAGCCCGATACTCAGCTTCTGTGGTAGACCTTGCTATTGTTCGTTGTTTCTTGGATGCCTAGGATATGAGATTAGAGCCAAGAAACACACAATATGCACTAACAGATCTTCGATCGTGTTTGTCACTGCCCCAGTCAGCATCAGAGGAGGTGGATAGCTGTAGTCGAGAAGCAGAAGATATGAAGAATTGTAGATCATGTGTGGCATTTAGATATCTGATAACTCTCTTGACTGCTTGCCAATGAACAACTTGAGGGTTGTGCATAAATTGACATATCCTGTTCACTGCAAAGGAAATATCGGGTCTGGTAAATGCCAGATACTGTAAGCTGCCTGCAATACTGCGATACTTCTGAGGATCTTCAAAGGGTAGAGATGAGGAGGAGGAGGTGTCACAGTCGGTTGCCATGGGAGTGGCAATAGGTTTCGAGTGGGTCATTCCAGCTCTCAGGACAACATCTCTAATGTGTTTGGATTGGGCTATGTAGAAACCATCAGCAGTTCTTGTGATTTCAAGACCCAAGAAGTAATGAGCAGGTCCCAGATCCTTGACAGGGAAGTGTGTGGACAAGGTGGCCACAAACTTTGACGATAGGTCCTTGTTGGAAGCAAATACCAGAAGGTCATCAACATAAATGAGAACAAACACAGAGTGTGAGTTTTGCCGAAATATAAACAGGGATGAATCAGACACAGAAGGTTGAAAACCCATGGTCACCAGTACATCACTGAGTTTTGAAAACCAGGCACGAGGAGCCTGTTTGAGCCCATACAAAGACTTATGGAGCTTGCAGATATGGTGTGGAAGATCAGGATGTACAAAACCTGGAGGTTGGGAGACGTAGACATCCTCATCAAGAGTACCATGAAGGAATGCGTTTTGGATGTCAAGTTGATTGACTGACCAATGGTTGATAGCAGCAAGGGAGAGGAGGAGTCTGATTGTGGATGGCTTAACCACAGGGCTGAAAGTCTCGTTGAAATCGAGACCTGGTTGTTGGTGGTAGCCTTTGGCTACAAGACGAGCTTTCCTTCGTTCTAAAGAGCCATCTGAGTGTCGTTTGGTTTTGAAGACCCACTTAACACCGACTATGTTTCGAGTAGAGTCCGGGGGTACAAGGGACCATGTGCCAGTGGCGATAAGAGCTTTGAATTCAGCTTCCATAGCCAAACGCCACTCTGGAAACTGATTTGCTTGAGTAAAGCAGGTTGGTTCTTCCGGTATAATTGCAGTATGGGAGCAATGAGATGGCCAAGGGATGGTACCATCATGACGGATTAGTGGTTTTTGGTGATTTGCTTTGGAACGAGTTACCATAGGATGGGAAGGGGCGGCTGGCGATAGATGAGGATTCAAGGAGGATGATGGAGTTGTAGATGGGCCAGACTCAGGTGTAGATGGATCAAGGATCATTGGAGTGTTCGTGGGTTGGGATGCAGAGGAGTTCATTGGGCCTGGGGTTGAGGGAGATGAATCTGAGGATATGGGATGTGATAATGGGCTTGGAGAGGTAATTGGGCCGGAAACTGATGTGCCTGAGTTAATGATCACAGGAGTTGAGGGAGAGGTAATTGGGCTGTGTGGGTCGGAAATAAGGGGAAGAGAGGAGGAAGAGATGGGCTGGAAAGAAGAAGAATGTGGTTGGGGAGTGGACATAGGAAAGGTATTTTCATGGAAAATGACGTCTCGAGAGACGTAGGTTCGATGTGTCTCAGGATCAAAGCAAATATAGCCCTTATGAGATGAGCTATAGCCAAGAAAAATAGTGGGAGTGGAACGGAACATAAGTTTGTGTGGGTTATAGGGTCGAAGGTTTGGGAAGCATAAGCAGTCGAAAACCTTTAGAAAGTTATAATCCGGTTGTTTATGAAATAGAAGTTCATAGGGACTTTTATTTGTGGTGATAGGAGATGGTAGCCGGTTTTGTAAATAGACCGAAGTCTCAAAAGCATAATCCCAAAAGGAGAAGGGAAGAGATGCATGTTTTAAAAGTGTGAGACCCATGTCGACAATTCGTCGATGACGACTCTCGATGCTTCCATTTTGTGAATGAGAGTAAGGACAAGTGAGGCGGTGTGTAATTCCTAACTCTCGAAACAACGGAATAAGAGGTTTGAACTCGGTTCCGTTGTCGGTTTGAAATGAAATTATATTGCGAGAGAAGTAATTCGACACAAGGGAAATGAAAGAGCGAATAATAGTGGAAACATCGGATTTAAGTTTGCACGGAAAAATCCATAGGAATTTGCTATAGTCATCCAAAATGGATATATAATACCGGTTTCCATTTCCTGAGATAGTATGGGCTGGGCCCCAAACATCACAAAACAGAAGCTGTAAAACGTGGGTCGAAATAGATGGACTAGGGTTGTGAGGAAGAGCATGGGCCTTAGCCCAGCTGCAAGATTCACATGGGCCTTCCAGAGAGTGGGCCTTAGGGTTACTGCCAGCTAGGGAAGGTAATAACGCTTGAACGATGCGTTTTGAAGGATGACCAAGTCTGGAGTGCCAGAGAGTTGTGTTTGACGAAGAGACGGTGGTAGAATGGAGTTCTAGTGGTGCTGTGGTGGCGGAGAGGACATAAAGGACATTCTCAACGGTACCCTTGAGGAGAGGAGCCTGAGTCTGCGAGTTTTTGACAATGAAGTGATGAGCGTGAAATTCAAAATAAACATCATTGTCAATGCAGAATCGATTCACAGATAAAAGGTTTTTAGAGAGTGAAGGTGTATGAAGAAGATTATGAAGGTGAAAGAGATGTGAAGAACAGTAAAGGGAGGCAGAACCATGGTTGTGGATCGGAATTGAAGAGCCATCACCCAGGGAAACTTGCTCAGTTCCAGAGTAGGGGAGGTTATCAAGACGCAGGTTGGAGAAATCTGGAGTATAATGATGTGAAGCTGCAGTGTCTGGATACCAATTCGAGGTGGTGTTGTTGGCCTGAAGTGAGGGAGGTGGTTGTGCCTGAAACGAATGATCAAACCTGTGCCAGCATTGAATGACAGTGTGGCCTGGTTTATTGCAGAGTTGACACACAGGGCGTGTGTCTGATCCTCCTGAGAAATTGGTTGGTGGACGATACCCACCATTGGTACCTCCTTGCCGATTGCTGTTGTTGGTGTTGTTGTCTGGTCGATTTGGCCAGGATTGTTCACCTCTGCCTCCAGCCCTAGTGTTAGATTCACTACGACCACCACCTCGTCCCCTATAATTGTTGCGGCCTCGTCCTCTGGTGGAAGTGTAGTTAGCTTTTGGTGGGGTACCAAGAAGAGAGGATGACAAGGAGGAGTTGTTGCGAGTGACCCGTTCCTCATGGCTCAAGAGATGAGACAGAACCTGATGAGACAGAGGGAAGACGGGAAGTGTGGTAAGAGAAGTCACCACTGAGTCATATTCAGATCCAAGACCTGCTAGCAGATAAGTGACAAATTATGTGTCGGGAAGAGCTTGTCCAGCAGCCTTGATACTATTAACTAAGGCTTGAGCCTTGTTATAGTATGTGAGAATCGATTCACCTCCTTTTTTGAGAGAGGCAAGCTTCAGCCTAGATTGAACGATCCGGGCATTTGAAGTTGCTGCAAACAGGTCATGAAGACGAGACCAGATTTGAGCAGATGTGCTGCAGTCTAGCACTTGTGTAATCACGTTTTCAGTGAGGGATGAAAGCAAGAGAGCCACAACCAGCTGATCTTTTGAAAGCCAGGAATGAAAAGCCTGAGAATCTGTGGGATCTGGAGGAAGGATGGTATTGGCTGCATATCCCATAAGTTGGGTAGCAGTGAGGTATGGCTTGATGATTCCTTTCCACATTGGAAAGTTTGTGGCTGTGAGTTTAACAGTGTTTAGGGTAGAAAAATTTGGAAAAGTCTGGTTTGGGAGGATGGAGGAGGCAGATTGTGCTTCATTGTTGTGGCTGGTTTTAGTTTCCATCTTC
This sequence comes from Fagopyrum homotropicum, assembly GCA_033239125.1. Classification (NCBI taxonomy): domain Eukaryota; kingdom Viridiplantae; phylum Streptophyta; class Magnoliopsida; order Caryophyllales; family Polygonaceae; genus Fagopyrum; species Fagopyrum homotropicum. The sequence continues at coordinate 105,549,314 of BSWB01000006.1, read as the reverse complement.
TCCTTAGTTGGAGAATCCGTTTCTGTTGCTTCACTCATGGTGGAAGGAGAAAATTTGTGGTTCCAGGCGTTTGCCTTTCACTGCTCTGATACCATAGTGGAAAGAGTGGGAGACAGTTAGAAGAGAATGATTGAAAATACTCCCATGATTTGTATTGATGATAGGGTCCTCTATATATACATAGTACCAGTCAATCTTAAGGTGACAAGTGTCCCTATTCTAGAATATGAGAGAATAACAATATAGCTGTGTGATTCATATATTTGTACTAGTAAACCATGTAAATATCAATACTAGCATGTTCGTGCCCCCGATTTCATTCAATTTGCGAACTTTGCACTTATTTTGGATATGTATTCAGAGTGGATAATTGCGAAATTCGCACTTATTTTGAATATGTATTCAGAGCGGGTTTCCACGCCCGGTGCCAACCAGTTTGGAGAAGAAAGAACTGTAAACATTAGCAGGCTTAGCATCCTTGTGATCCTTTCTGGTCTCTTTCTGATGTGTATTCGGAGCGGAACCGTGAACCACTTTAGCAGCCTTGTGAGTTCAACCACCCGCTTGGCACACAATTCTTACCACTGACAAACCCTACCTGATGTTACAAACTCTAAACCAATAATTTAAGTTGTGAATGATCTGATACAAAGTTGCATATGTTAACCAATCTCTTCTACGATTCATACACAATCCAATGCATGACTATCAAATGAGAAGATTTAGAGCACCTATACATTCACCGGCTGCTGTAAGAATTCATGTGTTATTTATTTCACACACAATCAAATGGACAACGGAAATCTACCATCTCTCATCTTGAAACCAGCTATTCTTCTCCTTGGGTCCAGTAGGCCCTTCCTCCTGATAGAGCTCGACAGGTAGCTTGTCGAAGACACGAGTCAAGGAACTCCTGAGCACTGCTGGGAATCTATCGAGAACCTTTTCCAGCTCCTTCCTCGAGTCATAAACAACAAACGGACCCCACTCCCGCTTATACTGCACCCACCTTGGCTCAGCAACCTGCCCTCCTAGGTACTCAGCCGCCACTATCTCATATCTCTTACTCGAATCAACATACAATTCGCTAACCGCACAATCGTTCCTTATCCCAATCCCGACCTTCGGAGAGCCTTGAAGGTATGTAACGGGACGCGGGAAGTTTGCATGACCTCCCTTAGTCGAGTTCAAAACTGCTCTATTCCCTTGTATGAACTCCAACTCCCACGGCTCTATCCACACCCCACTCGCATGTTGTGACAAGTATATGCTGTGTAGCCGTCCCCAGAAGTTGCTTATTCGTAGAGTCAAGTGCTCCCAGTCGCCTATGTGAACTCCTATTCCGTTGAGCGGCACGTTCATCGGTCCTATCTTAAGCGTGGCCGGTCCATTAAAAGGACAAAAGAGCCACAATACTATATCTGTAAAACTCCCGCCATTAGCCGGCTTAATGTGAGCATACAACTCTGCTGTCTCCAACTTCCCGCGTTTGATCTTCTCCCTCCGCTCATAATCTTCAGGTAAGTCTATCCAAAACTCGTGATCGCTTAATCCGCCTTCAGGAAGATTCGAGCCCAAAGGATCAATGGGTTGTCCGACCGGATCACCCTTTCTATACAGAAGGGCTCCATTCTCAAAGAACCACGAGACAGAGGATGGCAAGTAGATTTCTTCAGGATGGAAATAGATTGTAGGGCCATACTCTGCTATGAGTGCATGGATCTGATCGAGATTCGGCATTGCCTCCCAAGGACGTGCACTCAAGTTCTTCAAGCAAGCAAAGACTTGGTTTTCACCAATGCCTCCCGTCAATGTGCTACAAAAGAAGGTGCCTACACAAACACCTTTGGCTTCCATTCCTCGATAATACGGTCTAGTTCTCCAGACTCTCAAAGGGATACCTAAGAAGATGGAGTTGATCTCGAGTAGTAAGCCACAGGACTCACACTTGTCCGTGAGGTCTGCTCGAACACATCTAACTTGCTCCAACTCGGGTTTAGAAGACGTGTTTGTGACAACAAAACCCATGGCTTTATACCCTTGAGGAGGCTGAGGGAGCCAGAAGTAGCCAGGTCGTTCATGAGGCTCCCGGCTCCTGTCATCTGAACACCACACTAGTACATAATCAACCGGCTTCGACAAACCCGGTTGAGATTCATCAACGGGAGCTCGAATTTCTCTAGCCACGAGAACAAAGCCATGCAAGGGGTTTTGGTTGGACTGGGAGTAATAGCCCAGGCAGAAAAACTCATCAGGGATGCCTATTGGTTTATAAAAGGAGAAGCCTCTTCTCCAGTCGTATGACGAACCGCAGCCCCAAACGTACTCAAATTCGGTTATTTCAATCACTTCTAGCTCCCCTAGATTGATGTTCCCCATTGCAAATCCTTCACCTGCATTACACGTAATTAAAGAGGGTCATTATCATATTGTTAGGTTAAAATATAACAAAAATTCCCTTAAGAAGAAAAAGAGAAACCTGGAGGCCATTGTGGAAGAGTAGCAGGCAAAGAGAAATACTGATGTTTCGGCGGAGGGTGGGAGGAGACGCTGCCCCAGTTAAGGCACCTGCACCCTAACATCTTCTATCCCTTTTGCCACCACTCCCGAATATCCAACTCCTCATTCCTGCCCAATACAATTCAAATTGGCAGGAGAACCATCTTCCTCAATAGGGCCTTGGATAAATAAAGAGGAGAATAGCTCTTTTCTTGATTGGAGGGTTTGGTAACTTTGCCTAATCTATGCTCTTCTTGGGACAAAAGATGAAAGCCAGTTGTTACATCCTTTATTTAACTTAACTTTTTTTAGCCTAACAAGAATAAAGGAAAATATCACAGGTAATCTAATTCAATAGATTGAGTACAACTTTTATTTTGGTATCACTTTAGTGTAAATTCCATCTCATCTCATATTCTCATGCATGGGCCTTCATCAAAACTATTCTATTTTGTGTCTCAAATGTCTACCCCAAACTCGTCTTCTTGAAAGGCCGGCTTGTATACCCATGCAGTTGCTAAGTCGGAAGCAGACAAACAAAGGGGCTTGACGTGGATGATTTAACAGGCTCCATCGCAGGAAACCAAAACAATCTATGAGAGAATCAAAAGATGATGACAATGGTGGGTTTGCCTTAAATCCTATAGAGAGAAAAGCAAGGCTAGTATTACTCAACTTACATCATTTCGAGAACCAGCTATCCATTGGAAAAGTACTCAGCTCGTAGCAAGTAGCAACACCGGTGAAAATCATTCCCACTAGTGCAGTTGTAATTGCATCTGCCCGTTGCAACTCCTGAAAAAATCATCACAAAGAAATCTGATCGCACAAGAACCAAAGCTCCAATTTAAAATGCTAGTTTCAATTTAATGAATCTACAGATCACAGAAATAGCTTGTTATATTTGTGAGAATACATGGAGCTTTCTTGGGCCATAACTATTAGCAAATAACTTATTTCGCTTAGTTATGACAAGGATTTTGAAACAGCGACTGTTGATCAGCTTGACTGTTATCATTCTTCAATAAGACAAGGATTTTGAAATCCTATGTAGGCTGCACAGCTACGTACATTGTAAATTTGTAAACCAGATGAAATTAATGCATTTGCTTCGATCATCAAGATCATTGCTTGGATTGTGAGGATCTTTCAGTTACACAATCAGTGCTGAGGCGAGGAGAAATGTTCGTGATGATGACCTGGAAGAAGAATGTAGTGACACTGAAGATCACTTGTCGATCCTGTAAGTACCTAAAGCTGAATTGTGTAAACTTCTCAGTGCTCATGAAACATGATTAGAGCTAACTTTCGGGTGGCTTTCACTCAAATATATGAAATTCGAAAGCTCAATTTACTGTTTACAGCACATGTATACATACAGTCTCCTACCTCGTGTATACAATATATAAAGCTATACTGTCTTCTTTGACTATGTATAAGCTTTCCTGTTTTCATGTACTGAAGATGGCAAAGATTCTCTATTGTGAGGTCTGGAGAGGAACTCATGCTCGCAACCAGTAGGAATAACAGGTCGGATGCTTCCGGGATTGAGAGGGAACAGAATCTTGTAATAACCATCCATTATCTCTTCAAAGTTGCAAGTCTCTGCAATCTTTGGTATCTGCCCCGTAAGAGAATGCAACGATTAACAGCTTTGCATGTAAAATCATGCTAGTGTGAAAATACTTCAAAAGATCATCCCGGGAGAGTTATTTATGTTCAGTGGTATGGTATTAATAACGTAAATAACAGATTTACAGGAATTGAAAAGCTAATCTTAGAGGAGATGCACTATCATATGCTATAGGAGGATTACATTACCTGATAAATGTCGCGCATGTAAGAATGAAGATTTGGGTACTCAAGCAATTTTTTCTTTGTGCACTTGAAGAGACCATTGTAAACAAGATCAAATCTAATCAAGGTAGTGAACAGGCAGACATCAGCTAGTGTTAGCTCATCACCACATAGATACCGAGAGGTAGCCAAATGATCCTCTAGCATGTCCAACGTACTAAACAGCTCCTTTACTGCTGTATCGTAAGCCTCTTGACTTTGAGCAAACCCACATCTACGGAAAACACAAGTCCGAAACAGGTTAATCAAGGGATTTTAGAGGATGATTACACCATTAACCATAATAATAGTTGTATGAACCCTGTGAGCAGCTTCTTTTACAACTGATGGGGTGAACTAGGAAAAGAGACAATAAGGGGGCGAGATTCAGCTGAATTGTTAGGGATGGAATTCAAACTTGTACATTACAAGAAAGGCCTCCCATTTTGAAATGAAAACACAGATTCTTTCACTTGGGGCAATGCTGAGTCCGGAGGCTAGAAGAAGTGCAACTCCGGATCCAAGCCTCTTGACTACTTGATTGGTCATGTGATCAAGTAGTCACTTGTCATCACTCATGTTTAAATTTTCTTGAGTCCTCAAACATGAAAACCAAAAAAGGCAAGGCCAATCATATTCAGTAGAACAACTGAACAAGCATACGATCAGATAAATCAGTCCCATCGTTAAAAAAAAAAGTAAATGAACTCAAGCAAACTTGATTTACCTATAGACCCCGTTGTTAACATAGGGGTACAGAACCTGATTCCACTCAAGAATCTTCTGCCTGAGATGAATTGGAGCAAGATCGAGACCCGGGTTGAGGGCGAACTGATTAAAACCGGAATTGAGCAAGTGAATGATATCATAGCTCTCATTACACACAACCTCTTTGTTCACGGCATCCCACAACATAGGGACAGTAACCCTACCGTCATAAGAACCACCATTTCTAAATCCATAAACTTCCCTCAAACTCCGGCACCCATTTGCCCCATCCCTGGTGGGAACGAGCACAGAACCTCTACCCCCTGGACCTTGGAAATCCTTGAACTGCCAAGCACCTTCCAGACCAGGAGATGCAATTGAGACAGGGATGCAATCTTCGAGACCCTTGAGGGCTCTGACGATTAGGGTTCGGTGAGCCCAGGGGCAGGGGAGTCCAACGTAGAGATGGAGGGATGATGGGTTGCGTTGGGTTGGGGAAAGCGGGTTGATCCGGAAAGGGGAAGCGGGTCTAGAGTAGGAGCCGGAGGAGGTGGGGGCAAGCTGGGACATCATGAGGGACCACGTGGAGGACCATAGAGTTCGGGCGGTGGAGATTAGGAGTTGCGGTGGCAGGGATTGACCCCATAGCAGCTTTGTGATGGATTTCAGAAGAGTTTGTTGCGGTGGTGGTTGTGGGCGATTTTTGAGGGACGCCCTGGGACTGGCGTATTTCGCGGAGGGAAGAGGGAGGTGGAGCAGGGAAGCGGTGGCGGGTGTAGACATTTTCTAGTACCGCTACATTGCAGTTATCAGTTGGATTCTCTATCTAACGACTGCGTGGAGAATGCGAGATAGACAGCAAGATGCGACGTCGTTTAGAATGGAGTGTTTTGCATAACTTACCGTTAAACTTTGAGTTTTTAATATTAACTAAGGGCCGTTTGACATCGTATGAGTATTCTTTTTTTCAAATTCTTTGAGATGGAGATTCTTGATATTCTTGGAGATTATTGGGGATAGGGATTGTTGGGTTTATTAAATTTTGTAAGTTTACGGTGTTTGGTGTAAGTTTGTTGGAATAGATTGTTTTGAGATAGATTACAAAAATACCCTATATTAGGGGCAAATTGATTGCTGAGTATATTGAGCCCTAAAAAATCGACAACAACGTTTCCTCCATCGCTCTTCACTAGGTTGAAGGTGGCTCCAACGTGAATTCAGATCCAGTGACAATTGATTTGCCATTCTTAGACAAATTCTGAGAAAATCCTTACTGTCTCTAAGGGCAAATTACTTGTAGCAACTATACATTTATATAGCAGCCCACCAGGAATTTATTTTGGCATCACAAAAGCCATGAAAAGATACTGCAAAACATCAAGCCTTCAATATTTGCATAGCTTTCACACTTCTATACTGATCGTTGTTTGTACAAGTTAACCATCAAAAGCAAGTAAGCAATAACACATAAAAATTTTAAAAAAATAATAATAATAAGGAGCCAAATAATAAGGAGATAAAGCGGCAGCACAAACCATTGGTTTTGTTACTTTCCAATTTGATTTAAAATCTCCAATTCATTCTACATTTCACTCAACCACCATGAAAGCTTTATGTTATCATACACAAAAGCTGAATCATCAGTAGACATCACAAGATTAATCTATAGAGGCTGTGCTGATCAACAATTCACATACCCATCTGATACTTATATCCAAAACCTCAAATACCTCTTTGAAAACCTAATTTCCCAATCAACAAAATCCAATTTCAGAAAATCAGCAAAAGCCAATTCCAGTGACAATCGATTTGCCATTCTTGATCTACCATCATAAGGGCATCATCTTTGAACCAACCGTCTCGCTCTCGCACTCTGTCGCTCAATCTCGCAAAACTCTCTCGAGTTCTCTCTACTTGTTTTTGTTACTTCTCTGTTGGCTTGATCAAAATCTCTGGAATTGAAGATCTGGAAGTGTTGAAAAACCAGACCGATACATATGATTGTTAGAGAGATGAGAAGGGGAATTGAAGATCTGGAACTCTAGCGATGAGTCTGGGAAGAGAATGGAACGAAGAAAAAGGGTATGAAAGGTATAAGAAATAATCTATCCCCAACAATCTCCAAGAAGTTTGGGTGGACAAGCTTCTTTTTACGGGATTCTTTAGCCAAAAGAATCTCATAAAAGAATACAATCTCGAAGCTCCAACTCATACCAAACGATGCTGTTTTTTCCATCCCCAAGAATCTCGTCAAAAAGAATCTAAATGAATCCCCTAGAATACAATACCAAACAGGCCCTAATTCATTCGAGTAAAATGGCTAGGTCTCTCTATTAAGTACCCCTAAATATACCCTTAAGTGCCTTAACTAGATTAGTGTCCGTAATTTGTTTTTGTCTAAATAAAAAATCTTATATTTTTATTACATATATTATGTATTGTATATTAATTTATAAAAACTATTTAAGGCTAAGAAATTTTTTTTTATTCAAACGTAGTTATTTTTTACTAACTAATACGACTAACCTCATGTTGTGAGAATTAAATCAAAAAATTTATAAAATAAAAGAACATAACTAAAACTATATTAAAAAATTATTGTTATAGTATTATATTTATAAATCAATATAAATTTAAAAATTAGTTATTTATTATAAAAAAAATTATCTAGAAAATAATGAATTGATTTTAAAAATAACATATAAATTTTAAAAAGTAAAAAGAATTTAAAATTCAACAATTTTGATTGTCGAATCAACTATACACTACTTTTATTAAGAAAGAAAAAAACTAAGAAAGAATTTGGCCTACTACACTCTTTTTGATTTTTGTTAAAGAAACTATACCCATATTTTTTACCACTTTTATTTAATGGTAGGTAAAACTAATTAACCCTTCTATCTTATATATATATATATTAAAGCAGGAGCCTCTATTGCCACGTGTCAAGCCACGGTTCTCCCAACCCCAATTTTTTTTTAAAAAGTGGTTTTTAAAATTTAAAGTCTATAAAAAATATTTTAGTAAAGTCGTTAATTAAAGTTAAAATATATTTAAAATATTTTTTGAATTTTGTTATAGTAAATGTCAGTAAAACAATCTTATATCTTATATATCTATTAAAGCATAAGGCTCTATTGCCACGTGTCAACGTCATGTTTCTCGAAGTCTAAAAAATTATTTTAAAAAGTGATTTCTAAATGTTAATATAAATTGGAAATTGATTTCTAAATTTTTTAAAAAATATTTTAATTAAATATATTTTATAAAAATAGTTTTTAAACTTTTACGGATTTTTTTTACCAACAAGTATATCTTAACAAATCAATTTAAAATATAATTAATTAGAAGAGATAAATACTTAAAATAAAATTAAAATCATAATGATTATAATTTCATTCTCCGGATTTTAATTATATAAAAATATACATAAAAATTTCTAAGTATTAAATATTTATTAAAACTCAACCCGCACAAAGTGCGGGTAATACACTAGTTTAAAATGTTAAAAGAAAGATAAGTCTAGTAGAACAAGTAGAGAGAATCAAAATTGTTGAATTTTAAATTCAGTTTTTTTTTTTTTACCATTTTCTGTTAAAAAATGTTTGTTATTTAAAAAAAATGTTTCATACCATAAGATTACATACCATAAATTTCATAACAGAAAATGACCATCCAGAAAAATGACCATACGAGAATTTTTATAATAGAGTTAGTCATAAACAAATTAATATAAGAAGAAAATGTTAAAAGAAAGATAAGTCTAATAGAACCAACCAAGATTTACTTTAAGAAACAGCCTAAAGATGATAAAATAGAGAGAAAAATAGAGACATTTTGCTTTGATGAAGAAAGAGAGGTTTTTTCTCACAATGTTATTGCTAATATTTCATAAGAGCAACGGAATAATGAGTATATAACGATTCTTCAATCACAAAAATATGATAAGAAATTCAATGCAGCTTCCTAGATTGAAAGGAAAGTAAGCAACTGTGTTGAGCTTCATTTGTACAGAAAGAAGCAACTGTGTTTGAAAAAGTAGATGTTTGTAAGATAGACAATGCAAATGATTTACAATTGAATGCTCCAATGAAATTCCCTATATCACGCACCAACATGAATGAATGTCAAATTTGTAATCCTCTTTTCTATCTTTCTAATGATCTTATCTCACCCCTTGGAAAGAAATGTACCTGAACTTGTTCCAACCCTACAAGATAAGTCAAACAGAAGGTCACGCAATAATTGGACACGATAAAAGAAACAGCATACCAGAACTGAAAATATGAGCATACCAGAACCGAATATTCATACCAGAATTTGTTTTACTTTACGAAAATGAACACTAAATAGATGCAAAACTGTCTCAATGACCAGGCAAAATACTGAAAGTATTCGTTCAAAACATAACACTGAAAGCCCTAAGCTAAGAGTCCAGATGAATGGGAGAGAGCTTTTCATCCATGAACCTTGGGTGTTTGACAATAACCTATATTAAGTTGTCCTTCTGAAAAGCACAAGACATTTGTTTTAGTATACTGCCGGGGAGGGGCTGTGTAAGATCTAAAAGCAGCAGTTTCAAAAACCGCAACTGTTGCAGAGATAAAGCGTGCATACAAGAAATTGGTTTTGAAATGGCACCCAAATAAGAAGGTCGATAACAGAGAAGAAGCAAAAAATAAATTCAGGGAAACAGTTGCTGCATATGAGGTTCATATCTTCTTTTGCCTTGCTTGTCATGCATCATAAACTAGCTAATACATCCTATTAGTTAATGGTCAATAAATTCAGAGAAACACCTAAACGTTTCGGCTCCAACAGCTACTTAATTATTATGAAACTCCATGCAGAATATGTAGGGTATAAGAAACTAATTTCTCATCTTCACTAGATGGTTGACATATCAGATGAGAAACAGAGAAAAATGCCGTCTGAATACATAGTAAACCTTCTCTTATACAGCAAATTACACACAAGATAGCAAAAAAAAAAAACAGATCATCACAAGTCACAAGGCTCTAACAGTGTCCAACTATAATGTTCTAGTTGCAATTGGCACAACCCTTACTCCCCATACACAAGTTCAGGTTGTTGTTTTTATTATATACCATCATCATAGTGCAAAATTGAAACTCCCAATTGAATTGAAAGTGCATAACAAAGGAACTGCCTGCTTGATTATTTAAATATTACTCAAAGATAAAAGAAAGATTTAGAGCTCAGAGCTCACATGGGATGATGTTCTTGATGAAACTTTCAATTGAATTGAAAGATGATCCGCCATCTAGTTAGAGTTAGCCTGCTAATCTCTTAAATTTCCTTCACCTTACTCCTCACCGGATTATCCTTGTCCATAACAGACCTTACTGCACTCTCCACTTCATTTGCAGTCACAACATCACCAGGCTTTGTTCCGTAGCCTAACCATGCCGCCGCTAGGCCCAATTCATTCACCAACTCAAATGCATTGATGTGTTATTCGGCGTACAGCGGCCAGACCACTATAGGCTTCCCGAACCATACGCTCTCTAAAGTCGAATTCCATCCACAGTGGGTCACAAAGGAGCAAAGAGGGGAGGCGAGGCAGAAATTAAGGAGATTAGGAGTGATTCATGAACTCCTTGCTTTTGATTCATGGTATACACTTTCGAATGGGTGAGGGATGATGAGACGGGGTGGTTGCAGGGGTGACAGAGGTGGGTGAGAGAGTAGAGAGGCCGGTAGAAGGTGGCGGTGATCTTGCCGGTGGTTGCGACGAGGGCAACAACGGAGGTAGGTAGAAAGTGAAGCGAAGAGGAGAGGTGAGGGTGGAACGAAGGATGACAGAGGGAGGAAGTGAGGGCTGTGAGATTGAAGTTAGGGTTCACAGTAAAAAATTCGTAACGGGTACACTTTCTAAACGAAAATTTCATAAAAGTCTAGTTACTAAATGGTTTTTTAAAAGGGCTTACTTACCTAATTTGCCCGATTGTATCGATCAACATTAAAATATTGGTATTGTTATAACTAGATAAGTAAAAATAATTACTTATGATATTTAGTTATTAAAAAATTATAAATTTACGGTGAAAAATTCGTGGCATGTGGGATGTCTCAACAACAATTTTGTTGGATAATATTTATAACCTAAAATAAATCATGTCAAGATAGATAATATAATTTTTTAATATAAAATTCAACCACATCCTTACTTATATAAAGCTAGATGTGGAAATTTTGATTTAGTTATAAAATTTAAAAAATGTGTAAAATCTGGCTAGAATATGTGTGAGATTTTTTCAACAAAATTGAATTATAATAGATGAATTTATTTATTTTGATCGGATCAATATAAATTTTGTTATCAAATCACAAATGACAAATCTATAAATACAGATTTGTAAATAAATCAAAAAATGCTAATGTGGATGACTTTAGAAATTGACACGTGAGTAAAATGAGTGTTGTTTTAGTATAATATATAGATTTATAAAAAGTTGAAATTAAAATTTTAAAAACAAATTTAATTTAAAAATTAAATTAAAAAATTAAAAAATAATTCAAGAAAAAAACTATGATATAAAATTCAAAATTAAATTCAATAATTGACTTAAAAACTTAAGTTTTGAAAATTAAAAATAAGGAGAAGAAAATAAAATAAAATTTTAAAATGTGCCTATATTATTATTATTTTTTTTTTTATAAAAATAAGTTTTAGAAATGTGAATAAGATTTCAAAATCTTGTTTATTAAAATTTTCAAGATCTAGTTTGATATCAATATCTTATGATTTTTTTATTTTAAAAGATTTGATAGGTATATTGTAATAAATTTGTAAATAAGTCAAACAAATTCTTACGTGGCATGTTTAAAACTTGATGTGGAAATGATGATTGCTTATTAATGTTTTTAAAAATTATTCTATAAAAGAAAAATGGCGTACCTGCAAATATTTTGTCACATATATGTAAATATATTGAAGAATGTCATAGGTGGCATACCTTAGTTATTGACATGTGGTCTTAGTGAGTTGTGTTTTAGTATGTTATATAGATAAAGGAATAATAGTGGTAGGTCAATTAGAGTGGTAAAAATTAGGGTTGAGCATCGGTTTCAAACTGCGAAACTGCAACCGAACCGAACGGAACCGCAATCCCAAAAACTATGAACCGCACGGTTGCGGTTTGGTTGCGGTTTGAACCGCAAATGAACCGCATTGTAACACCCCGAATCCGCGGGATATCGGAATGCTACGAGCGAGACCTCACAATGGGTCCCGACCCTTAGCCTGACAACAATTTCAACGGACCTTTCCAACAAGACACAAAATGAGGCCAAAGCTAAAAATAATTTTAATGCAATGATATGATTCCCGAATACATTAAGAAAGGAAAGACATCAACCGTCTAAACAACAACGCAAGAATACACAATATACAACAATAATACACGGGCTCAAACCCCCAAACTCGACCTATGATGTACGGAACCCCGACTGCCCACTCCTCCGGATCACTCGGCCACACCTAACCTGCACATCAACTACAACAATCGGTATAAAACCGTTAGCTCACATTCTAGGCATTATAAAGATAGCAAGGGCACAAACACACACATAAGAACACAACATGCTCATATACATACACATCCGGTTCTTATACTCTTTTTAGTTATTCCATTACTAGTTCCATTCGTTTAAAGTGTGACACGAGAGTCTTAATAACTCTCGCCTCTGTCCCTGTGTAACCAACATGAGTGATGCGGAGCTCAACCCGTATACCATGTGGAGTGGCGAAGAAGGCCGCCCGTATACCATGTATGACCTGGTCGCACAAAACCTCCCAGTCTCCCTCGGGAGCTGGGTGATGTCACCGCCCGATAATAATAAACAATGGACCAAATATATATAACCAAGTTGTCATAATCCGGTTTCATGATTATAAACAAAGATAAAGCACACACCACCATCACATATCCAAATAATGCGTAAAAGCAAGCTAAGTAAGTCTGTAGACTTACCTCGTCCCAAAATCTAGCCAAATAACCGATCTCACTCCCCGTAGGAATATAACCAAGACCTATGAAAGACAAGGCACGATAATCAATAACTAACCGATAAGCTAGAAGCCTCGGACTTCTAGTCTCCCAAAACCTATATGAGGTCACACCCTAGCATGCTAGGTCCAACTCCTAATCTCGAAGATCGTACCAAACATAACTCGACAAAAACTCATAAACTATCCAACAACCATACACGGTTCAAGGCCACTACTTGACATTCCCACTAAGTTACGCTAGATCCAACCTAACATGATTCTACCACTAAACATAACTAAATCGAGGAAGAAGGGTACTCACACGACGTCAAAAGATGGAAGACGAACTATGGATGTCGAGTTTGGATTCGATGACCTTTATCGGGGTGCTTCCGGACCTAAAACCAAAGCTAAGCAAATTTAGCTTATATGCTAAATTTGAACGGATGATTTAGCTTATATAAGTCTTATGGAAAACTCGCTTTCAAAACCAAGATTAAAACTCGTTAAAACCTTTTCCCGAGGCAATTATACAAATATGGAAATTCGGTCATAAACCGCAATTAATCTTTAAGCCATAAACCCAATTTAATCCAACAAAGGCATAATATATAGTATATAAATATAAGAATGTCCCCCGTAATTAAAATCCAAGGTTAAAAACCGCTAACATGTTTTCCGGGGCAAATTATACAATTTCATAAATATGGGAGATCATCCTTTATTAAACCTTGGGACATTTTCTGAAAATAACCCAAGATAGGGCATAAATGCAACAATCCAGAAATAGGGGTCAAAACTGCAAATAAAAAAATATGGGCCACAACTGCAAATAATCATAAATAGAGGGCCCCGATTTAAATCAACAAATATGGTTTCTGAACCCTTGAAGGCTGCAGGGAAGCAACGCAGTGTTGGCCGGCTTGGCCTTCGGTGGCGCTGCAAGGCTCGAGGTGGGGCTCCTTGACGGCACTAGGGCGGCGGAGACGAAGGCGAGCTCCGGCCTGACGACGACAGTGGTCCCTGGGCGAGAGAGGGATGGTTGCAGATCCAGGCGTAAAATTGTGAAGGGAGCTGCAGAGACGTCGATGGAGGAGATTGAGAATGAGGGCTGCGCAGGGTTCCGGCGGCGGAAAGAAGGCGAAGGCGACGGATCGACACAGGGCGAGCTTCTCCGGCGTCTGGCTTGCTGATCTCGGTTTACTGATTTGACAGAGAGGACGAGTGTGGAGGAGATCTGCTGTGCAGGATGAAACAGAGGGCCGAGAAGGTGAGATGGGCTTGTTTCGGCCGGGAGATGGAGAGAAGATGCTTGGTCGTGAGAAGGGGAGCGAGGTTGCGAGAAATGGGGAACATAGGGAGGTCAAGAGAGGTGAACGTTGTTGTGCTTGCAGGGGGGGGTGTGAAGAGAGTTCGCAAAGGTCGAAGGGAGAGTGTGAAAAGAAGTTTCCATGGTTGTGCTTGCTTGCGAGGTAGTCCAGGGGACGCAGTAGAGAGGCATTGCTGGGGTGGTGCTTCCAGTTGCACCTCTCGGCCTGGATACGGCGGCAGAACACCGGGGACGGCGAGACTGAGGAAGTAAGGGATGAGGTGGTGTTGCAGGGAGAGGGAGAGCGATGTGGTGACTACTGAGCAAAGGGGAGCAGAAGGTGAGGAGCTTGCCCAGGCTTAGAGTGGAAGAGGAGAGTGCGGGGCGAGGCTTGCTGAGGGGTAAACGAGGAGATCGAAGCAGCAGGGGACGAGGGGTCGGTTTGCAGAGAGAGGCCGGGCTAGGGGCCGGCAATCATGGTGCTGTGCAAAGGAAAAAAAGGAGCAGTTAAAAAAAATAAAAAAAAAATAAAAAAAGGAAAAGAAAAAGAGTATCATATAACTAGATCAAAATTAATCGGAACGGAATTTTCGGATCGGAAAATTTTTTCCAAATGTTTCCGTAGATAATAAAAGGGATATACGTAGGAGAATAAAAGTAGGAGAATAAATATCGCAAACGCGCCTAAAAATTTGTAGCGTTACACGCATTTTGTGGTTTGGTTGTGGTTTTGCGGTTTTTTGCGGTTCGGTTTGCGGTTTTGCGGTTTGGTTCCAAAATACTAAACATATTCATATAGAGTACACATAAACATCCAAAAAGATCAATGGCAACATGCCAACATCCAAAAAGACCAAAATCAAACATGATTCTTCCATACTCCATCATGCCCTAAATCCAACTCCATGATCCACCACCTATCAACAAATTGAACAAGACAACAAGCAAAATAAGACCATTGATCAATGAAGACAACAAGCAAATCCAAGAGGACCAATGGTTATGGCAATATACCTTTTGACTTGACTTTTCAAACAATAATAGGTCCCTTTTCAATGCCAACTAATGAGTTTAAATCTTCCAACTCTATACACATGACAACAATAAGAAAAGATTGTCAATAACTAACATTTTATGCAATTTTATAACTACGTGAAAATGAATGTTTAAAAGTTAAGTATTACCATGATACATCTTCATCATCTCTTCATCTTCATTCTCTATATTTTCCTCATCAATAGTGTCATTATTTATGTTATAGGTAGACCTAATTTTTTCAAGTAATCAATCAATCTTGTGCACAAATAAGACCTTCAACTATCTATTATAAGAAGATAATAATTAATAAAAGTTAAAACATAATACAACATGTTATTACTTATAAGCACCTAACCATACCTTGCGATTTAAGGAACTTCTATAGTCATCTAGAGTACGTCCTCCGGTACTGAATGCAGATTCAGATGAAGGTACTTACCGGGACGGCTATCACATCACGAGTCATACGTGCAAGGATAAGATATCTTCCTACATTCACTCTCCACCACCCTAATAGATCAGTCATCTTACTTGAAGACCTCGTCTCAATCAAATATGCCTTAAGCTCATATGTAGCAAATTCACCATCAGAATCGCAAATGTCCTCAAGTTGTACAAATAGTTTTTGAAAAAACGTATTACTTGAGGTAATAAATTCATTATCTTCATATAGTTATAAGAATATAATAAATAATAAATAATAATAATATAAGTTTAAAAGTTAAAGAAAGTAATTTACCTCCTCTCCTTCCACGTGAAGTAGAACTTGATGAAGCTTGAGTACCTGAGTCTTGAGAACGCTGAGTAATATACAAAGCCTTATACTACTCAAACAATTGATCTAAAAGTGTAGTCCTTGACTTGTTGTGTTAATTCTCTACCTTTTTCCACCCCATGTATCTGTCCAAGAGCCATTTCCACCATAAGCAACTTATGTGTCGGATTTAGAACATTAGCAACAAAGATCAACATATTCATATTGCCCCAATACTTATCACATTTTGCCTTCATCTGAAGAGCCATTGAACTACAATCAATATCATCACTCCTCAACAACTGATTCAACACATCGATGAGGTGACCAATGTGGTAGAAAACATTACTGATCGTCACATAAGATGATCCCGACACATCTTTAGTGAACTCATAAAACTCAGCTAAAAATTTCACAAGAAGCTCAATCTTATTCCACTCATCTGAAGTAATAGCCCCTAAACAATCATCATTACCTCCTTTTGGAGTATCAATCCGGTCAAAAACAAGCTTGTATTTCAAAGCAACATCAAGCATCATATAAGTGGAGTTCTATCTAGTTGCTACGTCAAGGACTATCTTCCTTTTGCATTCAATTTTCAACCTTTTAGCTTCTTCTTTAAACACATGTAGTCTAGTAGGAGAGCATCTTACATACCGGACAATGGATCTCACTTTTTCAACACAAGTCACATGCACATGGAACTTCAAACGATCATTCACAATCAGATTACCAATGTGAGCTACACATCTCATATGCATGTTATGTCCACTATTAATGCCATGATCCATTTGCTACAGTCATTTCTTTCAAGATAGCACACTTCACATAAGTCCTTTGTTCAACTGCAAACGTCTTGCAACAATGGATGCACTCGGCCCTTAACTTTTGTTTCTCATCACGGTATTATTTGTAGTGATCCCAAAACAACCATTTTCCCTTTTTCCTATTAATTACATCGATGTAAACTCTATTGACAGTACCATCCATTGGTGTCGATGGAGTTGGTGCAATGGTACTTGATGCCGATGGAGTTGGTGCAATGGTACTCGGTGGTGGCAGGTTCGTTGACGGAGGGAACATCTCTTGTTCATTCTCATTATCATCTTGAGGATGATAAGAACTTGTTGATGTATCCGAAGCACAAGCGTTTGGAGAAGATAATCAAATCCTTTTCGTGGTAGATTTCTTTCTTCCTGCTCTTCGTACTTGGGAGCTCGACATCTATTCAAAAACACCATGAGCAAGCAAAAATCAAACAACAACAACAACATACTAGTGAGCAGTCAACAGATTCATGTCATTCAACAGAAGATAATCGAAGCAACTCATACCATAAACAATTGAAACAATCAAACAATTAAACATCAACAACATACTATAAGCTATTTTAAGTAGTCACGAACTATAAGCAATTTTAACAATCAAAGTTCAAACAACAGCAGAAGCAACTCATACTTACATACTATAAGCAATTTTAACAATTAAAGTTCAAACAGCAGCAGAAGAACTACAATCAAAGTGAGTAGTCAACGTTAAGCAGTCACAGACTCACAGTGAGCAGACAAACTAGAAGATTAGCTAAAAACGCAAATACAGAAATGCTACATATTCATGTTAAGAAGTTTTCAGAGTTGTAGAACATGAAGGTTGATTTAATGGATGCATTACTAGCATTAATATTATAAGAAAACAAGCTTGTTTCACTTTTTCCCTTCAGAGAACTTCAAACTTCCCTCATTGCAATCTAACATTGTACATAGGTAGTTCGAGTATGTATATCATACAGATTCGATCACTTGTGGTGGAACTACACCATGTGACCCTAAAATTTTCAAATTTCATCACACACATTCGAGATAAAAAATTGAAATGGGTTGAAAAAAGTTGAGAAGAACTTGAAAGTGGTAGGTGGCTGTTGGATGGGTACTTCCTGCCAGAAGAACTACATATGAAGCAACTGCGAGGAGAGACTCACAAAGACACATAGGATTGGGTCGGACTCACAGTAGATGAGAAGGGAAGAACCGAAGAAAAGAAGATTCAAGACTCGCAGAAAATGAGAAGAGACTCACAATGACGACTGGGCGGCATTGAGTGAGCGGTGACTAGGTCGGACTGGCGAGGAGGCGGAGGAAGCGACTGGGCGGCATTGCGTGAGACACTCAGGCGGGACGAATCTGTGTCTCGCCGGCTTCTACCTTCTACCATACCTAGAATGGTTGAATGTGTGAATGAGACTAGGGCTGAGTCGCGTTCTCTTTCCCTTCTCTGAGCTGAGTAGCGTTTTTTTTATTTAAACGCATATATAGTTGCGGTTTGAACCGCAAATTTGCGGTTCGGTTGATGAACCAAACCGCAAAACACAAACTTACGAACCGCAAACTGAACCGATTGAATGTGGTTCGGTTACGGTTTGGACCGGAATATGCGGTTCGGTTCACCGAACCGCAATCTGCTCAGCCCTAGTAAAAATTAGAGGGGTGTACAAAACAAAAGCTCATAAAGAGAGCTTACTTCACCCAATTCTTTCATTCGATTCCATTCCATAATCAGTGTTCTACACTAGTATTTTTAAATAAACATTTTATATGTTACATATATTAATTATACATATAAAGTATAACTTAAGTTATAGTTAGTGTCGTGCACGAGTATTTATATAATATATATATATTTAATCTCACCAAAAATTAATATATATAATTTAAAAATAAATTTCAACTATATAACTGTTCGTCTCAAAGTGTGCGTCACTAGTTTTAAATTTATAAAAACTGAAATCAAGCAAAGCGAACCCGTAGTGTACGGATCGGCGTAGTAAAGCAAGAATTCCAGAGTATCGAACTCAGGGATTTGGGGGATCAAATTCAGTTCACAAATTATCGAGCAAGTAAAGTATAGAAGCTTTGCAAATATTGGGGAAAACAACAATCCTAAAGATCAAGTATCCAATTGTGGCAATCGATTCAAGATATTCTATAGATATAAGGACAGGGTTGAGGTTGCAAAGGTATAACTAAAGTAAGGTAATGTACGGTGAAGTTCCAAAACCCTATATGTCTAACCCAAAGACTGTCTCTATAAAGGTTGTTGAGGTTGCAGTATGGAAAGGATCTAAAGGTAAGAATTAATCTCAAATACCCATGCCCAAACCCAAGGAATCAAAGATAGGCTAAAACGGTTAAGGTTGTGACACTCGAAACCGAAATAGAGGATGTTGAGTCTCACTACTACCTAGGAAAGACAAGCCAAGACTAGGTTAAAGCTAATCTTTAACTTCGGATTAAAGCAAAAGCAAAGTTCGTAAACTAGGGAAAATCAGGGCTAGATCTTGAGAACCACGGCCATGGAACTCAAGAACAGACCGTGATTTAGGGTGTCGACGATGTTTCTCACACTCTCAGGGTTCAATCAAATTACGATCGATCTATCATCATCTAAATCACAACTATCAACCCTTATCCTTAGAATTGCTAAAGGAGTTTAGCCAATAATAATCATTATGATATCAATAATCAAATTAAGAAGAATGAAAGATGAAAACCCTCGAAAACTCAATAATAACTCAAAGTCAATCTTGAAATCCGAACACAAAGTAGTATGTTTATGAATTCAGAAAAGTAGGAATAGAAATCCTCACAATGATCTAGATAAGTCACAAAGAACGGGATGTCAATCCGTTCTCAAATGAAAACCCTAGAATATCCAAAGTACACAATCTCCGAAATTACGTCCTTCACGAATCTCCAATCCTCAAGATCGAATTGTAACCCTAAGGCCGTCTCCAAAGCTCTTAAGCAAAACTGTAAGCGAGGTCTAAGCAAGGATCCCAAAAACTCCTTCCTCAAGCCTTTATATAGGGCGAGATAGGGTTACGAGAAAGCCCAATGACGTGGCTGACGTGGCAATAATGTCACAAAATCACCAAAATCACGGTCATGAACAACTTTCCACGACCGTGATTTAGAGCGTGGAACCCAATTACGGCACCGATAAGATTTCCACGGCCGTGGTTTAGGTCGTGTAACTCTCTGTTGTGTTCCAAACTCACGTCCACGATCATGTTGCCAAATCCATGGTCGTGGTTTAGAGCATGGACTTCAAATTCCTTTTCCACGACCGTAATTCAGGGCGTGATTCTTCAAACTCCTTGTTTTTGCCTTTGTTTTGTGACATCCTTCACCCATGCTCCTTCCTTAGCCTCTCCAATGCATCTCCTTACCATCAAGCATGATCAAACACTCCTTTCTTTCCATATTTTGCTCCAATCCAAGTCTTTATTCACCAAAAAACAAAACAAAGCTAGTGTAGATCTCTATATCGACAAAGTGGGTGAACTAGCTCACCATTGCTTCAAACTCATATCTAAGAACACAATAAAGAGGGAAAAACAACTAAAACAAGTGCCTAAAATATAGTCATATTTCATGCTAACAATAACTTATAGATTTATACATTATTAAATAGTATTTTTCTTAATGTAATGGTATTTGACTAATCATATAGATATAAATTTGAAACACTTGATACCGGAGATAAATTTTAATATAAAATAAGTTTATGTAAGAAAATAAGTACATGACTTGATAATAATAATAATGATAATAATATTAATATTATTATTATTTTATTATTATTATTATTATTATTAAGTATTAACAAACACTAAAGTATACAACTATTGTGACACTTTATAAGAAAATAAGTACTCGACTCTCTAGACGTAGTCACGGTATGCAGATATTCCGATGGACACTCGGTCGACTGTGCTCTTTGTGCTCCCGACCTAGCAGCGGTCTCGTTCCCTGCTTTAGGAAAAACACTCTCATCAAATTTTTCAGTAAACGCCTCAACGATAGGCGGGTCAGCGACAGGTGGATCAACGATAGGGGCTTAACCCCGACCTCTAGCTAGTGGAGTTCTTCCTGCACGTCCTCGTCCGCGGACTGCAGATGGATGAGGTGGTCGACCCCTTCCTCGCCCTACAATAGATGTAGATCTAGCTAGTACGCGCCATTTCCGACAAGGATAGATATAGGTATATAAGACTATGCTATCCAAACTATACTACTGAAGAAATCTAGAAAAGCACATAACAAGCCAACATAAAAGAAGAACTAAGCTGCTGAGATCCGCGGAGGTAGTGGTGGTTGCTCGTACATCTATCCCAAACCGCAAGTTTAAAAACAAAACACCCTTTTAAAACTTAGACCCCTTGCGGGTTCTATTTATTTATCTATTCGACCTTTAGGTGATTTTCAAGTGCCATTGTTGTAAACCTAGAACTCTGATACCATATTGTAACATCCCAAGTTCTGAGAACTCGAAGCGTTACGGGCTAGGACCTCACAATAGGTCCCGACCCTCAGAGTAACAACAATAACATCGGATCTTGAATCAAGACACAAATAAATGAAAACCAAAACTATATAAAAAGCCATAAAGTTTAACAAAAGGAAAAGCAAAGGACTCTCAGCCGAGTTCAACAACAAACTGAAAAATGACAACAACAAAAATAGAAACCCGATCCCGTCCTATGATGTATGGGAATCCCGGCTGACCACTCCATCCGGATCACTCGGCCTCATCTCTAACTTGTAGGGCATCTACAACATCGGTATAAACCCTTAGCTAACATTCTAGATATCAGAAAGACAATAAAGGCACAAACACATATAAGAACATAAACATATAGCATGCTCACACACAACCGATTATTATCTTTCATTACATTATTCTCTTTACTAATTCAACTTATGTTGTCACACGAGAATCACTGTGATCTCGCCTTTGTCCCCTTTCACCAACAAGAATAGAGGCGATGCATCACTCCGTTACCTGCTGGACTGGTCGCAAGAGCACCTCCCAGTTTCCCCATTTTGAACTGGACAAGTGGTCACCGCCCGGTTATAATACTCTTGGGCTATATAAGGTATAAGGTCATCCTAGTTCGGTTTTCCGTTATAACAATAAACAACAAACACAACTAATACGGTCAAACCAATATAGGGAACGCAACTAAGTAAGTCCAAGGGACTTACCTGAATCAAAGATATCACAAGGGTTAGCTAACGGCTCAGTTTCCCGAAGAAAAGGATCTATGCTTGCTCAGACAAGGCATCACGAATCAGAAACTATCCGAATGCTAGAAGTATACACACTTCTAGTCTCAATGATCTCTAAAAGATATCCAACAAGCTAGAGACACAATTCGTAGTCTTACAGGTTCCCTGAGGAACAACATCAACAACACAAGTCAAGGAAAGGAACTAGAAAACAAGGAAGGAATCAACTCACCAAAGACGGGAGTTACTGCAAAGGAAACCGCAGGGGAGGTCAACATGAGGCGCAGGGGCGGCACTGGCTTGCAGCCGCAGGGGCGGTTGTCTAAGGCGCGGGGGCGGTTTTACTGAAAGAAGCAGCGTCGGTCTTCCTTCGATAGAAACAATACAACAAGGGAACCAAAGCTTGAGTTTATTATCCACATACGACAATACTCAACCAAAGGAGCTTGTAAACACATACGCAACAAAAATGAAGGACAAACAAGAATCAAGACTCGATCTAGATTCATGTGAAGGAAAAGAAAGAAACGAAGAAAGGGAGAAAGAGAAGAAGAAGCATGCAGTGACTATTCATGAACGTCAGAAGGATCAAGGGATGAAGAACTTACACGGTTCTGCAAAGGTTTGCAAGGAAAGGCTGCAACTTTGCTCGAGGTTGAAGAAAAACATAAGCGAGAAGAAGAAAACGGAAGAGAAGGCGAGAATATATAGAGAACTATTGGGAAAGAAAAAGGAAGGTTTGGAATTAGGTCAGAAGATAGAAGGAAAGCCGGCCAAAAGGTAGAAGATCGGATCTTCTAAGAAAGAAAAGAAAATAAAAAATGAACAAAACAGATCGGGCGCGATCTGAGGTCAACCGTAGGAGTGGCGTGACCCTGCTGCGACTGCGGCCACTGTCACTACAGGGGCGGTGACGGCCAAAACTGGACGTTACATAAAACACAACAAAAATACAATTCATTGATGACAAAACAAAATATGTTTTTAAAGTTTTCTAAATATAACGATTCATATCTTCTTTAAATAAAAGATAGAAAATTTTATCATCTTTAATTGTGAGTTCGATTTATTAAATTACTTGAAAACCAATTATTAAAATAAATAGATGTAAAATAACCAATTATTAACATAAGTGGTTCGGATCCCTATGGCGATCCCTATGGCGTTCCACGTGGCTCCTCTCGGATCTCCTACCCGACGGTCGACGTGAGCAGTGCCCGACTCTCCCTAATGGTCGGCGGCTCCTTCCCCTAGTTCTTGGTCCCTAGTTGTGGCGCCGGTCTGTTTGCACCTTCCCCTACGAATGTCTCTTCTGTTGTGACAGGATGGCTCCTCATCTTCTGGTTCTTGGTTTCATCATCGGTGAGAGGTTTGTTCGCCACTTAGCGTGCGTGCAAATAAGCTTTAAATTTATAAAACTAGAATCAAGCAAGCGAACCCGCAGTGTACGGATCGACGTAGTTAAGCAAGAATTCCAGAGTATCGAACACAGGGATTTGGGGGGAACAAATTCAATTGCAGATTATCAAGCAAGTAGATGTAAGAGTTTTGCAAATTATTGGGAAAACAACAATCCTAAAGATCCAAGTGTCCAGCTGTGGCTATCGATTCAAGATATACTAATGGTATAAGGACAGAGTTAAGATATGCAAAGGTATACTAATGTAAGGTAATCGTACGGTGAAGTTCCAAAAACCTTATATGACTCAACTACAAGACACTCTCTATAAAGGTTGTTGAGGTTTCAATATAGAAAGGTTCTAAAGATGAGAATTAATGTCAAATACCCAAACTTGTAATCCAAGGATCAAGACTAACTAAATCGATTAAGGTTGTGACACTCACAATCGAGGTAGAGGTTGTTGAGGCTTCACTACCACCTAGAAAAGGCAAGCCTAAACTAAGTTAAATCAAATCTTTAACTTTGGATTAAAGTAAAAGCAAGTTTGTAGACTTAAGGGAAATCACGGTTAGTTCTTGAGGTTCCACGGCCGTGGACTCAAGAACAGGCCGTAATTTAGGGTTCGTCGACGATTCTCTCTAACTCTCAGGGTCCAATCTATTTACGATCGATCTATCATCATCTAAGCCATAACTATCAACCCTTCACCTTAGAATTGTTAAGGGTTTTTAGCCAACAATAGTCATATTGATATCAAATTCAAAGATTAAAAGATTGAAGGATGAAAACTTCCGAAAACTTTCAATAAACTTCAAACCAATCTCAATGTCACAATCAAGAACAAATATCGTCACTAGATTCGGAATAGAACAAATAAACACAATCTTAGATAAGAAGGAAGAACGGGATGTCAATCCGTCTTCTAAATCAAACCTAAATAAGAAGAGAAATCCGGGAAAGTGGACTTTCAAAGAAAAAGGTCTAGAATGTGGAAAGGGAAGGAAACTTTAAGGAATGTGGTGCATGAATCCGGGAAAGTGGACAACTACTCCTTCTTCTTCTCTTGCGGTTTCCGCAACAACTTCAACTTAGAGCTTCGCTCTCTTCCTTTCATTTTTCGACTTTACTTTTGGAGTTATGGACAAAGGTGCACAAAAACCGAAGCCTAGGAGATTGGCGTTTCTCAATTTTTATGAGATGCCTCAAACCCTTAGCGCACATACCATAATCCACTAGGAATATCGCTCAATCCGACTTTGGCAAGACACAAACACCCGGCTATGTGAATGGTGCCGAGTTACTCATCATCATGATTGACTTCCCCAAACCTACAATTTCTTTCTATTCTTTTGATTGCAAATAATTGCTCTCATGGCCCTCCCACATCAAACATGCCTTTTTCATTCACTTCTCCAAATTCCCGGATAGGTAAAGGAGGTCAATATTTCAATGAGGAGCTAAATGATCAAAGAAAGAAGAAAGAAAAATCGAATTGCCTTAATCATCTCAACAAGAAGTATAAGAACTTATAGTGTGATTTCAACTTCAATTTCTCAACATGATTTAAGTAACATTCATCACATTATGAAACTTGCAAAAGAGGTATAATCAACTCATTTATTTCCTTTTCAATTCACTATTCGTTTAAGCATGCAATTATCATCAAACTCAATTCACAAGTAGCGATTATCATGGAAATCATCTCAATTCCTTAGAAGCACAAAATTTTCAAAATTTTTCAATTTTTATGGGTTTTTCAAGTTCTTTTTCATGCAATGCAATAATGAAACATGCAACAATATAATAAACATGCAATGATAGTCTCGATAGAAGCAAACATAGTGAGTAAGAGTTATTACAACTTTTAGCCACACCCCACCCCATACTTGGGACGAACATTGTCCCTAATGTTCAAATAAAAGAAAGAAAAGAAGAAAAGAAAAAGAAACTCACAAAATGGCGGTGGAGCGGCTAAAGCTAACGGTCATGCAAATCATCATCACTGCGGCGCTGGTGGAGGCGGGAATGGAGAGAAGCTAGGATCATAAAACCGCCCAAACTGCTGGCGGTAGACATCTCTCATCATGTGATCGAGGTCGTCCAGGCGTCCATCTCTAGCATCGACTCGAATCTCCAATGCTCCTACTCTCTCCGAAAGACCAGTAGCCCAATCCGGCATCTGCTCATACCATCCCGGAGCATGACTGTACCACTCTGGAGCGTCGGATGGTGCTGGTGCTAGTGCTGGTGCAGATGGTGTCTGTGTAGCCCATGGAGGTGGAGCTCCATACCATGCAGGAGGTGTCTCTGCCCATGTGGGTCTCTCACTCACGCTGGCGCGGCGAGAAGACGAGCCTGAAGCTCTGGCGGGACGTGGAGAACGTCTAGGCACATCGGGGGCCGCATCCGGCTGATCCAGAAACGTGCCAAACTCCTGCTCGGCTCCTCCTCCACCCTCAAACTGATCCCTCATCTCCTCCTCCTCCTCAACTACGGGCGGTGGTGGAACATACGGAGTAGCTACAATCCTGTTCGCATGTATAGCAGCGAACGTCTCCTTCCAATTATGGCGTCCTGCCATAATGGAATACTCCTGTAGCCACTCAATACCCCTACCCGTCCTGCTCTCCCAAGGCATGGCCGCGTAAGGGGGACCTTTATGTGTGGGGAAGATGAGACCTTTAGTCATGAAGGCACGAAGTCCTAAGGGTACGGCTGGTATGCGGGTACACGCTGAAAAATCAACTCCCAAACTCCTAGCAAGGTGGGTAACTATCCCACCGTATCCAATGTTGCCCTTCCTCTTGTTCTTAAGCTTGCTCATAGTAGCAGCTAAGAGGGTGGCACAGTCAGCTCGGCGCCCATACAGCATGGAGTATAGCAGAAAGAGCTCATCCGTCTTGATCTTTTGGGGCGTCTCTGTCCTAGGAAAGAGACACTCCGAAAGAACACGGTGAGCAATCTTCAAGGCTAAGTGATACATCAACTTAGCCTTGGTGTCAGCAGGTTGCCAGCGGTCCTCGCTGGCGTAGATCATAGCAACTTTCTCCCAAAAGTCTTTGGCGTAAACGCCACTAGGAAAACGACCGTTAAAGGTCTCATGGAACCCAAAGAAGGTCCCGAACTCACGGATGGAAAAATCATAGTTTCTTTCCATAAGACGGAAAGAAACGGTCCTATCCACATGGCTATGCTGAAAAGACGTCACAACCTCCCTCGTAATCTCCTCATAAGCGTCTTCTCGGATAGCTGAGAAGACAACTAGTTCGGCTCTATCCAAGAGCCAAGTAAGGTCATCTATAATGTTAAGAGGAGCTAAATCCTCTAACAATAGGTACCTAGGTCCGGTCACAGCTCTCTCATGGATCCTCTCGAATGCATCGAGGTGATCCTCATGAATAGTCGGTACTCTAGGGCTAGGAGGTGAGGGTGATGAAGGTGATGATGGAGGTGAAGGGGAAGAGGGTGGTGGTGCTCTAGAGGATGAAGAAGAAGAGGGATTACCCTTCCTCTTCTTATTTTGGTCATTCTTTTTCTCCTTAATCCTCCCAGAAACTCTCCTCACGAAGTCCATCACTGTTCAAAATTACGGGCTGTTCTTGGTGATTCCACGGCCGTGGTTCTGTCAGTGACCGTAGTTCGTCTGATTTTTTCGCAAATCTCAGAAATCAACATTCAAACTCAGCAATCAGGCAGCCCTAGTCTAATTCCTTCCAATTTCAATCAGTTCTTCCTAAAATTTCTAGCAAAATGAACCAAATTGACAAAGATCAAGAAGAGTGGAAAAAACCTAGGTTTCGGATTTTAAAATACGAATTGTGCGTCCCTTGGTGATTTGCCGCTCGATTCGTTGCTTGGATCTTGTTGGTGGTTGAATTTGCTTCAATTTGGAAAGAAGAATCGTCAAAAACGGTTAGCGAACGAAGATTTGGGAGGAGGGCGTGGATTCGGCGTTTGGGTCGTGGAAGGGGGTTTTGTGGAGTATTTTGGTGAAGAACGTGGTTTATATAGTGACAGGCAAAATTTTGAAAATCACGGTCTGTCGGGGGTTTCCACGGCCGTGGAAATGTACGGAACCGTGGTTTTGGTGATTTTTCAAAGGCTTTTGGAAATTACGGTCACTGTAGCTGTCACGACCGTGGTTTAGGCCGTGGAACTCTCTGTAATGCTCCAAAGTCCAAGTTTCGTCACTTTTCTTCAACATTATCATTCCCTTTTCCTTTTCCATCGTTCCTACATCCAAAAACACGAACATACCGGAAGGAATCGAAGGCAAAACAAAGCAAAAACGTCTAAACTAAGCTAAACTATGAATCGAAAACAAAAAACGAAAATGCAATACCTTGGGTTGCCTCCCAAGAAGCGCTTTGTTTAAGGTCCGTAGCTAGACCATTCTCGCACTTATTCGAGTGCGGTAGGCGCGAACTCTTCAGCTTGGAGTTCCGGCGTATACTTCTTGAGTCGTTGGCCGTTCACCTTAAAGCTTCCGCCCGCTTCACCCCATACTTCAACTGCACCATGGGGGAAAATACGCTTAATTAGAAAAGGTCCGGTCCAACGAGATTTGAGCTTACCTGGAAAGAGACGAAGCCTTGAATTGAAGAGGAGAACTTGATCTCCTTCTTTGAAGTCCTTTGGAATGATATGCTTATCATGCCAACGCTTTGCTCTCTCCTTATAGATCTTGGCGTTTTCATAAGCGTTCAAGCGGAGTTCGTCCAGCTCATTAAGGTCTAGGAGACGCTTCTCTCCCGCTTCCTTCATGCTGAAATTCAACCACTTGATATCCCAAAACGCCTTGTGCTCCAACTCTACCGGTAGGTGACAAGACTTCCCATACACAAGGTTGTATGGTGTGGTTCCTATGGGTGTCTTGTACGCAGTCCGGTACACCCACAATGCGTCATCAAGCTTCAAAGACCAATCCTTTCTAGTCCTTGAAACTGTCTTCTCTAAGATTCCTTTGATCTCCCTATTTGAGATTTCAACTTGTCCACTAGTTTGTGGATATGATAAGGGATAGCAATCTTGTGAGTAACCCCATACTTAGCTAGAAGAGCTTCAAAGCGCCGGGCAATGAAGTGAGAACCTCCATCACTAATGATAGTCCTTGGTGTCCCAAATCGTGGAAAAATGGTCTTGTTGAAGAACTTAACCACCACCATGGCATCATTGGTGAGAGAGGCAATTGCTTCCACCCATCTAGAAACATAATCTACCGCCAATAGTATGTATTGGTTTCCACAAGAGGATGGGAATGGTCCCATAAAATCTACTCCCCAAACATCAAAAATCTCCACTTCTTGGATGTTGTTGAGGGGCATCTCATTCCTCCTAGAGATATTACCTGTTCTTTGACAAGCATCGCAGCAAGAAACAAAGGATTACACATCTCTAAATAAAGTAGGCCAAAAAAATCCGGATTGTAATACCTTTGCGCTAGTCTTGTTCGAACTAGCGTGTCCTCCACAAGGTAGTGAATGACAATGGCGGATGACACTTTGCATCTCATCTTCCGGCACACATCGCCGAATGATGCCATCCGGACCTCTCTTAAAGAGGAGAGGCTCATTCCAAAAGTATTCCCGGACATCCTTAAAGAACTTCTTTCTTTGTGCGTAGGATAATCCGGGTGGTATCTCCTGACAAACCAAATAGTTAACAAAATCAGCAAACCATGGTTCGTCCGGAAAGGAGTCATCGATAGGTAAATGGTCGTCCTCTAGATGTGTTAGACGACTCAAATGATCCGCAACATAATTTTCCGAACCCTTCTTGTCGCGGATCTCTAGATCGAATTCTTGTAGGAGAAGAATCCATCTAATTAGCCTTGGCTTCGCGTCTTTCTTCGCAAGGAGGTACCGGATCGCAGCATGATCCGTGTAGACAATCACCTTTGCAACTACAAGATAAGAGCGAAACTTGTCAATAGCATAGACAATGGCTAAAAACTCTTTTTCGGTAGTGGCGTAATTGAGCTGCGCTTCATCTAGCGTCTTGCTAGCATAGTATATGGCATGGGTTCGCCCTTCCTTTTGTTGTCCAAGAACAGCTCCTATAGCTACGTCACTAGCATCGCACATAACCTCAAAGGGAAGAGTCCAATCCGGAGGTTGGATAATAGGTGCTGAAATTAGAGCTTGCCGAATTGTGTTAAACGCATCCAAACATTCCTGGGAAAACTCAAAAACTGCATCCTTCATCAATAGATTAGTGAGCGGTTTTGATATTTTAGAGAAGTCTTTAATGAAACGTCTATAAAATCCAGCATGTCCTAGGAAACTTCTTATCCCTTTCACCGAAGTTGGGGGAGGAAGCTTCTCTATAGTCTCTATTTTCGCCTTATCCACCTCTATCCCTCTACTAGAGATTAGGTGTCCTAAAAC
This sequence comes from Fagopyrum homotropicum, assembly GCA_033239125.1. Taxonomy (NCBI): domain Eukaryota; kingdom Viridiplantae; phylum Streptophyta; class Magnoliopsida; order Caryophyllales; family Polygonaceae; genus Fagopyrum; species Fagopyrum homotropicum. The sequence goes on along the minus strand of BSWB01000006.1, from coordinate 105,519,300 downwards.
AATTCCTTCCTTAACCATGAATTGACACTTCTCCCAATTAAGAACTAGGTTAGTGTCTTCACACCTTTGTAAAACAAGAGCAAGGTTAGAAAGACAATTGTGAAAAGAGGAACCGTATACGGAGAAGTCATCCATGAAGACTTCCATGATTTCCTCAATGTATTCGGAGAAGATGGCCATCATGCACCTTTGAAAGGTGGCTGGGGCGTTGCAAAGCCCGAACGGCATTCTCCTATAAGCGAACGTACCCCACGGGCACGTGAATGTGGTCTTCTCCTGATCGTCCGGGTGTATCGGAATCTGAAAGAAACCACTATAACCGTCAAGGTAGCAAAAATGTGAATGTTGTGCTAACCTTTCAAGCATTTGATCAATGAATGGAAATGGGAAGTGATCTTTCCTCGTTGCATTGTTAAGCTTGCGGTAGTCAATGCACATCCGCCAACCCGTTACGGTTCGGGTAGGAATGAGTTCGTTGTTTTTGTTGGTGATGACTGTCATTCCTCCCTTCTTCGGAACTACTTGAACTGGGCTTACCCACTTACTATCGGAGATAGGGTAGATGATACCTGCATCAAGAAGCTTAAGAATTTCCTTCTTGACAACCTCCTTCATGGTCGGATTCAACCGCCTTTGAGGTTGTCTTGAAGTTCTAAAATCTTCCTCCATTAGTATCTTATGCATACATAGGGAGGGTTTTATTCCTACTAAGTCCTCAATAGTATATCCTAAAGCTTTTCTATGTTTCCTAAGGACAACCATGAGCTCATTATGTTCATCTATGCTTAAATCGGAACTAACAATAACCGGAAAGGTAGAATTAGATCCTAGAAAAGCGTACCTTAGATGAGTAGGAAGCGGCTTTAGTTCCATTGCTTTCGGAGCTTCCAATGATCCTTGAGGAGCGTCCGATGTCTACTTAGAAGTTTCTAAAGGTGTTGAATGTGTGGGAGAAGAATCGGAAGAAGTTGAAGAAGTGTCTCGATCACCCCTTTCCACGCCCAAAATTACGGTTTCCCTATGTTCTCCACGGCCGTGGTTTAGGGCGTGGAAGGGAAATACGGTCTCTCTGCTTTCTCCATGACCGTATAACCCTGTGGAGTGGGACACGGTTTTGTTGGTGAAATCCACGGCCGTGGAATATAGTGTATGGTCGTGGATTCTCACGTTTTCTGCCTCGTCGTGGAGCATCTCAAATTCCACTTCACTCACTTCTTCTTGTGCCTCTAAGGCTTCAATTGCCTCATTGCACTCTTCTTCTCCCCCTACATTTGTTAGACTCATAGTAATAACCTTTTGTAAAGGATCGTTGAAGAGAATAGCACTTACCTCCTCCCTAGACAACCCTTCTTCATCTTGGATATCGAATATATCCTCATCAAAGATGGGCTCCTTTAGTAGAGTGGAAAGAACGAACTCTACTTTCTCTTCTCCTATATCAAAAGCGAGTCTACCATTCTTGCAATCGACTATGCAGCCGGAAGTTGCAAGAAACGGTCTTCCGAGTATGATCGGGACCGGACTATCTGCAGGAATGTCAAGCACAACAAAATCAATGGGAACAAAGAATTTACCTAGCTTGACCGGGACGTCTTCTACAATACCGACGGGGCGAGTAATGGATCGATCCGCCATATACAACGTCATCTTCACCGGTTTAGGGTCGCCTAAACCGATCTTCCTACATAATGCAAGTGGTATGATGCTCACACTTGCTCCTAAATCACATAGCGCATCGTATGTGACATCTTCCACTCCTATGGGAATGCAAAATGACCCCAGATCCTTTAGCTTTGGGGGCATTTTCTCCTTCATGGTCTTGATGAGATCCGAAGAATCCGAACTCATCTTAACCTCTCCGAAATCCTCTAGCTTCCTCTTGTTGGAGAGGATCTCCTTCAAGAACTTGCCATAAGCCGGCATACCTACAATAGCATCGATAAAGGGTATATTAATATGCAGCTTGCTCATGAGTTCTATAAACTTACCAAACTGTTTATCTAGGCGTGCTCTCGCTCTAGATTGAGGGAATGATAGGGGAGGTTTATAAGCCGGAGGAGGAACGTAGACATCTTCCTTCTCCTTGTCTTTCTCTACGGGGACTTCAACACACTTAGGCTGCGGATCGGTGGTAGTCACTCTGCTCCTAGTTGTGATTGCCATCACCCTTCCCTTAGGGTTGTCCTCCGTCTTTCCTGGAAGTTTCCCTTGATTCCTAGGAACTTCCTCCGCTTGGCTGAACATTTGGTTTTCTAAAACCTTTTGAGCTTTATCAACCTTAGAAATTTGATCATCAACCTTAATGATGCGGTTCTCCAAACCTTGAAGCTTTCCCAAGATCGTTTCCAACATGGGATCGGGCTTCTCCTTCCCCGAAGTGTTTCATCCACTAGATGTTTGCCCTTGGCTTTTCAAAGGAGTAGAGGAAGAGGAAGGTGGAGTTAGTGAATTAGAATTGGAAGGATAAGGGTTACCGGAATTTTGTTGATTGGAGCGCCAATTGTTGTTGTTTGAACCCCTATTGTTGTTCCAATTGTTGTTCCGGTTGTTGTTATTGCCATTCCAATTGTTCCGGTTGTTGTTCCGGTTGTTGTTGTTGTTGTTGCGGTTTGTGTTCTCACCGCCATTGTTGTTGTTGCCCAAATATCCAACATCCTTGCCTTGTTGCTTTGGAAAGTTGGTCTTGATAGCCTCCTTCAACTCTTTGATCTCATTGTTGAGGGAGAAAATCTGATTTTGAGCTTCATGTGTGAGCTTTGCTCCTTGCTCCACACGATTTCCCTCCACTTTCCGGTGGGAATACTTCTCTATGACTCTTGCTTGCTTCTCAATGAAGTCCCAAGCGTCATCTTCCCTCATGTCCATGAATGTACCACATGAGAGGGATTGGAGCTTGAATTGTGTCTCCACATCCAGCCCCTTATAGTAGATCTCCAGCATTGCAAGCTTGGATATGCCATGATGAGGGCAATCCAATAACAAGTCCTGAAACCTTTCCCACGATTGAAACAAACTTTCGTTAGATCTCATGGAAAATGCATTAATCTTACCTCTAAGTTCCGCCGTTTTGGATGGCGGAAAGAATTTGGTGAGGAACTCCGCGGAAAGATCTTCCCACGTGTCTAGTTTCCCACTAGGAAGAGCTTGGTACCAAGACAACGCTTTCCCCTTCAAGGAGAAGAAGAAAGGCTTGAGCTTATAGTTGTTGGTAGTAGCGTTCTTCGGCCTTATTGTCTCCATCATACACTCAAAGTTTTGCAAGTGTTGGTGTGGAGATTCAGCGCTTGTCCCGCCAAATTGATTTTGGCGAACAAGAGTAATAACTTGAGGGTTGAAGCTAAACCCTTGCACATCATCAGCATCAAAGTTTACGCCCAAACGGCGCGGTTGTTGTGTTGGATCCATCCTTTGGCCAAGAGTTCTTGGCTCATTATCTACACGGTTCACCCTTACATTCCTGGGTGGAATGCGTCGGTTTGCGGTCGCCCGTGGAGCGAATGGATTCACATTGATCCTTGGATCAATCTCCTCTAACGGTGGCATGGAAGAGTCGCTATCATCAGTGGATGAATGACCCCTATTCGACCTTAATGATCTCTTTGAGGATTTCTTGCTCCCCTTATTCTTAAGGTTGCTTATTTCTATCCTCATCTGGAACATCATGTCCTTTAGATCATTGACTTGGGATTGATGACGATCCATTTCATCCCGGCGAATATTCTCATTCTATTGGAGTTGAGCTTCTTTCTCCGCTAACTCCGCTTGAAGATCACGTTCGTGTTCTTCAGCCATCTTCTTTTCCTTACGCTTTTGCCTTAAAGTCCTCTCAAGCTCTTGATCAAGAGGTAAGAGGTCTTCGGTGTTCCTAGACCTGCGCATGCACTCAAAAAGATATCAAATAACGAGAGCAAGCTCCCAAGCTTGACAACCGGCTACCGAATTCGGCCTAGACCAAATCCCCGGCAACGGCGCCAAAAACTTGTTCGCCACTTAGCGTGCGTGCAAATAAGCTTTAAATTTATAAAACTAGAATCAAGCAAGCGAACCCGCAGTGTACGGATCGACGTAGTTAAGCAAGAATTCCAGAGTATCGAACACAGGGATTTGGGGGGAACAAATTTAATTGCAGATTATCAAGCAAGTAGATGTAAGAGTTTTGCAAATTATTGGGAAAACAACAATCCTAAAGATCCAAGTGTCCAGCTGTGACTATCGATTCAAGATATACTAATGGTATAAGGACAGAGTTAAGATATGCAAAGGTATACTAATGTAAGGTAATCGTACGGTGAAGTTCCAAAAACCTTATATGACTCAACTACAAGACACTCTCTATAAAGGTTGTTGAGGCTTCAATATAGAAAGGTTCTAAAGATGAGAATTAATGTCAAATACCCAAACTTATAATCCAAGGATCAAGACTAACTAAATCGATTAAGGTTGTGACACTCACAATCGAGGTAGAGGTTGTTGAGGCTTCACTACCACCTAGAAAAGGCAAGCCTAAACTAAGTTAAAGCAAATCTTTAACTTTAGATTAAAGTAAAAGCAAGTTCGTAGACTTAAGGGAAATCACGGTTAGTTCTTGAGGTTCCACGGCCGTGGACTCAAGAACAGGCCGTAATTTAGGGTTCGTCGGCGATTCTCTCTAACTCTCAGGGTCCAATCTATTTACGATCAATCTATCATCATCTAAGCCACAACTATCAACCCTTCACCTTAGAATTGTTAAGGGTTTTTAGCCAACAATAGTCATATTGATATCAAATTCAAAGATTAAAAGATTGAAGGATGAAAACTTCCGAAAACTTTCAATAAACTTCAAACCAATCTCAATGTCACAATCAAGAACAAATATCGTCACTAGATTCGGAATAGAACAAATAAACACAATCTTAGATAAGAAGGAAGAACGGGATGTCAATCCGTCTTCTAAATCAAACCTAAACAAGAAGAGAAATCTTCTTGCTAACAATCTTCCGAATCTTCGATCTTCCGTCAATCCGGAAATCTCAATCACAATCTCCACCAAAGTGCGAGATTAGGGCAATTCTCAGCGTAAACGTAGGATGCGTCTATGCGTAAGCAAAGGTCTAAAGCGAGGTGACGGAATCTCTCTTCGTCCGTCCTTTTATAGTGTGTGATGAAGTAGCGGCCCGGCCCAATCCTTTAAAAGATCGTGGCTTAAAGTGTGGCGAAAAAGATCGCCAAGATCACGTTCGTGGAAGGTTCCACGACCGTAATTTAGAGCGTGGAAATCAACACGGTTTGAACCATCTTCTCCACGGCCGTAGAAGTTGCTGGAATGAACCACGCTTCCTTAGCCATGGTTCCACGGCCGTGGAACTGAACGTGGAAAGTAGTACGGCCGTATTTTAGAGCGTGGTTTAGGGCAAGAACGTGATTCTTCCCTAGCCTCGTGCATTCTCCAAGTTGACACTCCTTTTGCTCCTAAGAATGTCCTCAATCCATGGACATGTCAAACAACTTCATCCTTGCTCAATTCCGTTCGCAAATGGCTCTCAATCACCTATAATCAACATAAAGCTTGTGTAGACATCCATATCGACAATATAGGCAAACTAGCTCACAAATGCAACAATGCTCAATCAATGACTATCAATATGAATCAAATACACTTAGAAAACGTGCCTAAAATATCACAATATTTCATGCTAACAAGGTTGTCAACGGACTCTACTCTTTCCCCTAGTTCTGGTCCCTGGTTGTGGTATAGGTCCGTCTGCTCCTCCGTTGTGATTTGTAGGCGCTTCTTCTCTTGCGCTTAGGTTTCACTACTGGAGGTTTTGCGTCCGGATTTTGTAGCTACGTTTTTTGTTGTTGCGTTTGGTCTTTGTTACTACGTGTGTTGCTGTGTGGTTTGTCCTCCAAGTTTGTTGTTCTTGGTTTCGTCATCGGTGAGAGGTTGTCAACCTTTTCCTTAGGGGACGTTGCCCGTCCACCCTTAGCGAGTACATTGCGAGTGCTCCACTCACTTCTCTCCTTAAACCGGGAGGTGGTATTCTCCCTATCGTTGTTGGCTCTATTTGGAGGCGTCTAGTTTCTAAAGTTGTTGCTTATACTATCGGTAAGTCCCTTGGACCATATTTTGAGAATGCTCAATTAGGGGTTGGTGTGTCCGATGGTGGGGAAGCGGTTTTGCATGCGGTCAATCGGTTAATGGAGTCTCAGGGAGAGGATGATAATCTTTCTATGCTTTTGTTTGATTTCAAGAATGCTTTTAATCTTGTTGATCGTAGTGCTATAATTTCTCAAGTCTGTCAAGTATGCCCTGCTATTTCTTCTTGGGTTGAGTTCTGTTATGCCCGTCCTGCCCACATTTATTATGGGGAGCATGTCCTTTGTTCTTGTCATAGGGTCCAACAGGGGGACCCCCTCGGCCCATTGCTTTTCTCACTTGTTCTTCATCCCCTCATCCAAAAAATTTCGGAGTGTTGTCGGTTGAAGCTTAATGCTTGGTATCTCGACGATTGGAATTTTATTGGTGATACCTTGATGGTGAGTAAGACTCTTGACATCATCATGGCGGATGACCCCTTTAGGCCTTCACCTTAATATCGGTAAAACGGAGATCTTTTGGCTGAAGTTTGATCCGCATAATAGTGAGTTTGGTGTTTTCCTTAAGCATATTGTTAGGCCGCTTGATGGTGTCAAACTACTAGGTGGTGTTGTTAGTCTTGACTCGGCCTTTTGTTCTCAAGTGGCTTTGAAGAGGGTTGTGAAAATCAACTTCTTGATGGAGGCCATTATGAGATTGTGGGACCTCCAATGCGAGTTATTGCTTCTTCGAGCCTATTTTGGGGTGTCCCGTCTTTACTTTGTGATGCTGATGGCTCCCCCTCTCATTTTTATGAGGCTCTGAGAGTCTTTGATCACTTCTTGCATTGTACGGTCGAGCAGATTGTTACCGCTGGAGGGGCTGGATTTGGCCTTCTTCAGTGGCGTCTTTCTACTTTGCCGATTAGTGACGGAGGGCTTGACATTCTCACTTGTGTTGATACATTGCATTTTGCCTTCCTGGCAGCGAGATCCCAAACCCTGTGGCTTACATGATCAGATCTTGAGACTCGCTGGTGTTTCAGGTGATGGTGTTGCTTTTGAGATGAGTTGGGTCAAATTTTGTAAAGACTACGACTTGGACATGATTGTGATATGCCCAACCTCTCATTTAATGAAGAAATTGGCTGGAAGTTATTACAGTATCATGAATATGTAACACCCCGAATTCTCAGAACTCGGAGCGTTACTGGTTAGGATCTCACAATGGATCCCGACCTCAGTTTGACAACAATATTACTAGGATCTTGCAACAAGACACAAATAAGAAAAACCGAAATTCATAAAATGTATTTGTAAAAGAATGAATGCAACAAAGTCTAACAACCTATCGTACTTGAACAACGGTAAAGACTAACTGTCTTAACAAAAGGGAAAGACAACAAAGCCACAACCCAAACCCCCACTCTAAAGAGTACGGAGACCCGGCTGACCACTACTTCCGGATCACTCAGCTATTGCTGTTCTAACCTGCAGTAAATCTAAAAATACAATAAAACAACCATTAGCTAGTTATCTAAATATTAGGAGAATAATAATAGCACACACACACATAAAATAATAAACACTCATCATGCTTTCAAACAATCCATTTATTATCTTCATTTAAGTCATTCACTCTAATGATACTTATTTTGTGACACGAGGGATTCTCAAACCTCGCCTCCGCCCCCGTGTACCCATCAGGAGTGGATCCGATGCATCTCACCGTGTACCTGTATGGTCTGGGTATAGAGAACCTCTCAGTCTCCTGGTAGAGCTGGGCAGTGATGTCACGACCCGTTATACATACACTTGGGCCTTAACACATAATAACAACGGTCGTCCTAACAAGTTGTTATTATAGCGCACATGGTACACACACCACTATTATCACTCAACTAATATCCAGAAACCAGCTATGTAAGTCGCAAGGACTTACCTGAATCAAACCACAACTCTCACAATCTCAACTCGGTCTGCAACCGTAGAAACTCAAACGCCTGTCATACAAGGCACGTGGGTCAAAATACATCCCATAATCTTAGAAGTCTATAACTTCTAAGATGCACAAACTCATCAAGAGAAAATTACTAAAAAGCCCTCTTAAGGTAAGATGACTATTTTACCCCCGGTTCCGAAACTCCCAGATTTGTCTATATCTTAGTTTCAAACTCTCCTTTGGAACTCATTTCCACAATCTAGTTGTTGCGGAAAAGTTTGTTAAGGATTTATAATAGTTACACAAAATTCTAGATTTTCACAAAAAGTCGTTAAGGTCCGACTTTGGGTTAAGATACGAGGCTTGAATAAAAAGGTAAAAATTCCGGAATAAAAATTCTAAATATTCTATGATATGTATACTAACATAGGGCAAGGATCTTTCACCAACTCTCATCCAACACTCCTACATAAAATTATAAAGTTGGGGTAAAACTAACATTTCTATACTTAGTCATTTTTCTTCCTCTATTGCAAAAATCAGCCCAACTGTCCTACTTCGGGACTTTGTAAATTCTAATCCGACCGTTAACTTTCTCCCAAATTTTACCACAGTAAACTCCATATTTCTATCTACAATATATCAAAAATTCAACGGTGGATGTTCGATCTAAGCTATCCAAATTACGGGTTCAAAGTCAGTAGTTTCAACTCATAAAACTGAAATTTCTGGGTTGATTTTGGATCCTATACTCAAGTCTCATGTCAGCACTCTTTTACCCCTATCCTACCTTGAAGATCTTAATTCAAAACTTAAGAGAAATTAGATATAATCATACAACTCATTAGTAATCTCTACCTCCTTCACCATGATACCAAGAGGACAATATACTCTATTCCAAGAACTCCTAAATCAACCCTTCTCAACATAAAACTATACAAGATACACTCATGCTGTTCACAAACTTACAGCAGTACAAAAGAAGCGGAAGGTTGCAGGATAGAGGCTCATCATTCCGGCCTGTTTGGATCGAGGTCGATAACCCTCCCTGGCGAGTCGAGAGGCTAGCGTGGAACGTTTTTTTACAGCAGCAGCAACCTTTCCTGAGGTGCAGCAGTGTAAGCAGCGGTGTACGTACAGGGGAGTTAGAGGAGAAGGAGAGAGAAGGGGCAACGTTGTCTCACCGGCTGCGAAGTCTACATCGGCGTCCGGCTTCTCGGTGGTGGCTGGCGGTGGACAGTCGTCTGGTTGTGCGACAGGAAGGGGTGTTAGCCGCAGTCGAGCATCAAGAAAGAAGGGTGAAGCAGTTCTCACCTAATCGATGCACAGCAGATCGCGAACGTCTCGTTGTAGTAGTTGCAGCAGGGGAGGCGCTAGTGAAGCGTTGGTTCTTGCTGGGGCGTGCAACAGGCGGGGCATCGGAGTGTAGAAGGTTGAGGGCGGCGGTGGCGGCTAATGAGCAGCAGACGGGGCGTCGGAGTGTAGAAGGTTGAGGGCGGCGGTGGCGGCTAATGAGCAGCAGGGCACTGGTGTAGCTTTCTTCTAGTGTGGGTCGGCTGTTACAAATGGGAGATGGGAAGGTTGACGATCGATTAGGGTATCGATTAGATTAGGAGAGGCAATTAGGTTTAGCTTATGATTAAGGAAGCTGATTAGGGTTTAGGTTAATTAAATTGTGGGTTGGGCTGACATGTACTTTGGGTCGGGTTTGTTGGGTCTGCTCATCTAACTAAGATGGGATGATGATTAGATCGTTATTCGCACGGAACCGCTCTTCGGTCTTATTTTAAATGTATGAGATTATTTCCGGTCATATACTTTATCATTTTATGTGAATTAAGATCACATAAAATGATAGAAATTTAATATTGTTTTATTTTATTTACAAGAATAAAAAGTTGGCGGATCGGAATCCGGTTTGATCTGCAATTTAAACGGAGTTTAAATTTTTCGGTTATTACAGAATAAGTGTTTTTTAAGGGATTTTGATCTTTCAATTAGGCAGAAGGCTTTCATTGAAAACCTGAGATTACCCCTGAGTCAACAGTGGCTTAAGTTGTCCCGGTTTCTGGTCTTTGTCAAGCTATGAGCCCGTCCATCTTTCGAACCGTCGTTAAGTATCGCCTTGGTATTGAGATGTTTAGATGGGTTCCAAACGCCCAACATGTGAGAAAGACATTCTGGACGCTTGGGGTGACCATGCTCACGCTTGTGCTGCGCAGGTTGGCATTAAGCACCGGTATAACATGGTCCGCAAAATGTTTTTCCTCAAGATTCTCTAAAATAGAAATAGAGAACGAAGTAACTAGAAAGACTTTTAGAATACCTGATGCCATTTTTTATGAGTGTCTTAAGATTGAGATTTGTATTCGAAAGGAGGTTCCTACTAGTATGGTTGATGGCGATAGTGGGCAGCTCCGCCCCGCCGACATCCTTTTCTATAATTGGTTTCAAAGCAAAGACACACGTGTTGACATCACTAGTTAATCTCCTTTCTCTTCATCTGACCTATCTAGTTTCATCCAAGGTAAAGTAGTGAGGGGTGTTGCTGAAAACAAGAAAAAAAAAGTATGCTAGACATTTGTAGCTTCAAGGGATATCACTTTCTTCCCTTTTCCTTTTCCATGCTTGGTGATTTGAGAGATGACGCGGTAAAGCTACTTACAAGATTGGACGCGGTTGCTAAAGGGCTACCCGGGTATAGTAGGAGTACTTGCTTTATTTTGACTAGGATTGTGTTTCCATTCAAAAAGGTTGTGGAGCTTAACTTGTTGTCTTTGATCACGCCTTACGTTGTTCGGTCGAGCAGATTGTTACCGCGGGAGGGGCTGGATTTGGCCCTCTTCAGTGGCGTCTTTCTACTTTGCCGATTAGTGATGGAGGGCTTGACATTCTTTCTTGTGCTGATACTCTGCACTTTGCCTTCTTGGCTTCGAGATCTCAAACACGTGGCTTGCAGGATCAGATCTTGAGTCGTTCTGGTGTTTCAGGCGATGGTGTTGCTTTTGAGACTGCTGTTGCTAGTTGGGTCAATTTTTGTAAAGATTACGACTTGGACATGAGTGTGATGCGCTCAACCCCCCCATTTAATGAAGAAACTGGTTGGTGGTTATTACAATATCGTGTATAAGTGTTTTCTTAGAGACTTTGACCTTTCGATTAGGCAGCAGGCCTTAATTGCAAACCTGAGGTTACCCTTGGCTCAGTAGTGGCTTAAAGCGGCCCCGGTTTCTGGTCTTGGTTAGGTTATGAACCCGACCACCTGCCGGTCCGTTGTTAAGTACCGCCTTGGCATTGAGATGTTTAGAGGGGGTTCCAAGTGCCCTACTTGTGAGAAAGGTATTCTGGACGCTTGGGGTGACCATGCTCTTGCTTGTGCAGCGCAGGTTGGTATCAAGCACCGGCATAACATGGTCCGTGATGTCATTTTTGATGAGTGTCTTAAGGTTGGGATTTCTGTTCGAAAGGAAGTCAACACTAGTATGGTTGATGGTGGTGGTGGGGAGTTGTGCCCCGCCGACATCCTTTTTTATAATTGGTTTAAGGGCAAAGAAACATATGTTGACATCACTGATAACAAGAGAAAGAAGTATGCGGACGTTTGTAGCTCCATGGGATATCATTTTCTTCCCTTTTCCTTTTCCACATTTGGTGATTTGGGTGATGACGCGGTGAAGCTACTTAGAAGATTGAGCTCGATTGCTAAAGAGCTACCTGGATATAGTAGGAGTACTTGCTTTATTTTGACTAGGATTGCATTTACCATTCAAAAGGGTTGCGGAGTCCAACTTGTTAGTCCGCTCCCTTCCACCGGCATGTAACGTGTTTTCTTTCATCATCATCATAATAATAATAATAATAATAATAATAATAATAATAATAATAATAAAAGCACTAAAGTATACAACTATTGTGGAACTTCATAAATAAAAATACAAACATTATCAATAATAGGGTTGTTAGGTGACTCAAAACGCAACAAAGATACAATTCATATGAATACAAAAACAAAATATAACTTCAAAATTTTTCTAAAAATAATGAGATCTTGTTCAAATAAAATTTGGTTATTAAGTTGGAGATATTGAATATTTGTTATGATTGATTAGTGAGATTTTAAATACACGGTGGTGGATTTATAAAATGCCAACCGGAAGCGCATTTTGAGTCACTCACGCATCCGGCTTTTGGAACCGTGCCAAAGAGGGTTTTTTCACAAAGAAAAATTTATTACGGTTTCGGAACCCGTAACTTTCACGGTTACAGGTTCCGAAACCGTGATGTTTCTTGATGGTTACGCATTGCAAATGTTATTAGCGTTTATGAAGCTCATCGTCGTGTTGTTATAACTTCTGTTGCTTCACCTTTTTTTACGAACGTCATGTTTTTTTAGCATCTACGATACTTTGTATCCTAAGTGAAAACTTTCCAATTTCTTTTTGTATTTTTACATATAATTCAGTGGATCGAGACATACTTTCTTCAAAAGAAAAATATTATGAGATTTTAAATCGGTATAGAATAGGGATGCACATAAATTCTGGTTAATCCCATTCCGATCTCGGCGGGATTTGGAAAAAAATGTGTATCTTGTCCCGTGAAAAATTTGCGGGACGGGACGCGAGACGTAAATTTCTCATCCTAGTTAATTCCGTCCCGTCCTACACACACTTATAATTTCTATTAATAAAATTTGTAAAAGTAATAAAATACTAAAATAGTAGAATACACTTTTGTTAGTTATATGTTGTGATTGACATGTTTATCTTTTGTAAACTATTATTAGGGATCCCAACATATAAAATATAAATTATACACTTTTGTTAGCTATATGTTGTGATTGACATGTTTATCTTTTGTAAACTATCATTAGTATAGTGCAATGCTAGATTTTTTGAATGTGAATCGGTAAGACGCACTTTGGTGTAACTTATATTCGTCTTGAATATAAGTTACACCAAAGTGTGTCTTTAAACATGAGAGAAAACATGTCAAATGTTGAATATAATCAGTGCATAATTCTTGTGAGATTAGGCCCGTCCTGTCCCACGTGAGACAGGGCCCGCAAGGGACGAAGAAAAAAGTTGTGAATCCCGTCCTGCCCTGCTTATAATTTGTGGGACAAGACGCGAGACAACCTTAATCCCATCCCATCTCATGCTCAACCCTAGTGTAAAATATATTATCGTCAAAACAAATGATAAAATTTAACAAATTAAATATAACTTTAAAAAATAATATAATATGAAAATAGGTATCTTCATACGAGTACCATAAAACTTAAATTCTTCTAGAAAAACAATTATTTTTGCAGAACTATATTTTGTATTTATTTATGATATTATTAATACTGAAGTACAAAAAAAATATATATTGAAGATTCTGGTATAATCTATATATACTACTAAAATAGAACCCTTTTCATCCACGTGTCAACACCTTAACCATGCCACCTAAGATTTTTTTGTCAAATATTTACAAATTTGCCACATTTTAATTACTATCATGTCATTATTTAAAATATTTTCCATCTCATTATGCCAATTCAACAAAAATAATTTCATGTGATCATTTTCAATATCTTACGGTTATAAAAATAATTTAAAAAAAATACCATATCACCTAACTGAATTTAGAGATTTCAATGGATTTTGTTTGGATTCTAAATTTTACAAAATAAATCCGAACTAACATTCAAATCTTATTGGTTATAACAATATTTTATTTAAAAATTTTGTATTATCATTAATAAATATTTTAATAATTGTTTTATTAAATCAATTTTTTTTAAAAAAAATAATTGATTTTAAAAAACGATTTTTCTTAACAAACACTTTAATTTTTTAGTTGTAGGTAATAATATTAAAAAAATAGAAATCTGTTACGTAATTTTTTTTATTTAAAATTTTGACAATTATTATAAATTTAATAATTAATTTTTTGTTACATAATCTAATCAGATTGATATTAATATATTCTTCTTAACGTTTAGCGCTTTTATTAAAAAAAATTATAATTTGTTTAGATAATAAATTTTCAATTTTTTCCCGCACATGGTGCGGGTATTAGACTAGTTGTTCAAAAAATCAGAGTGCTTTCAATTTAAATTGAGTTTATTGAACAAAAATATAGTTAAACTAAACCTTTAACAAAATGAGCAAAATTACAACACACAACATGAAACAACATGAACATGAAACAATTTGGTTTATTAGGCTTTTTTGAGTTTTAGTTTTAGTAAATGTACTCCTTGAGAGAAAAGTGTTTAGAGTTTGAGAAAAATACAAAAGGTTGGAGTATATTTACCTAATTAAAAAACTAAATGGCCTAGTTACTAAAAGTAAAACTCAAAAAAAGCCTATTAACCAAATTAGCCCTAATTACATTGCCATAAATAAGTTAGTATTCTCCAATATAATTAAACAATTAAAACAAATTGATTTAATTTTTATTTTTCTTTTTGAGGTTGTATAAATGATCGATTTCAAATCGTGTTAATTACAAATTTGGATTAAATGATTTGAAATTATTTTTAAAATTTCCGATTTTAAAGTACTAATTGATTTAATTTTTTACAAAATATTTTTTAAAAGTTTTAATTTATTTTCAAAAATTTATTTTAGTCCCGGTTTAAGTTTTCTAAAAATAATCAAACCATGAAGTTTTTTTCGGTATCAAGTATGTAACCAATTCCTAAATGTTAGGTAGAATTGATTTCCATTATCTAGGATTTCCCTAATGAGTTTTTTGTTATTATGAAATATATAGGTTATTACGATTTGGGAGAATTTGACCTATTAGACTTTTTTTGGTTTTTGTTAAAGAAACTATACCCCATATTTTTTTACCACTTTCATTTAATGGTTGGTAAAACTAATTAACTCTTCTATTTAAAAAAGAATGTTTGTTATTTGTTGTTTAAGTGTAAATTTTAATTTTTAATTACTGAATTTGTTTTTTTTTTATTTTTTTTTTGTCTTTTTATTTTCTTTTTTATTTTTTTTATTTTCTGGAGTAAATTTATCATATCAGAAATTTCTCATACCAGAAATTTTATCATACCAGAATTTTTATCATACCAGAATTTTTATCATATCAACAATTTTATCATACCAGAAATTTATCATACCAGAATTTTATCATAGCAAAAATTTTTTCATACCAGAATTTTTATCATACCAGAAATTTTATCATACCAGAAATTTTATCATACCGGAAATTTATCATACCAGAAATTTTATCATACCAGAATTTTTATCATACCAGAAATTTTATCATACCATAATTTTTTTTGTCTTATTTTATTTTTTATAATTTTTTGGTATGAATTTCTTGTATGAAACATACCAGATTTTTTTGTTTTCTTTTTGTCTTTTTTTTTTTATAATTTACATACCAGAAATTCACATACCGGATTCACATACCAGAAGTTAAAAAAAATATCAAATAAAAAATTCAGCATTGACACCATTGGTCCTACTGTCTTCCTTCTTGCTTTTGTCTTCTTCTTGCTTCTTCTGGTTTTTTTTGACACCATTGGTCACAAATATCATACCATAAGAGAATTAAACACAGTTTTGACACTACTCTATGCTCTATACTCAACACTCTTTGAACTTATCATTTGATAGAAGCTACACCACAAATTAAGTATTGTCATTTATCAATCAAACACAATTAATTAACATGATTGAAAAAAATTAATTTTGACAGCTTGAATATGAGGGCAACATAGAAATCAGCTTTTAATGACAGTGCCTGTAGAATAAGATGCCCAAAGTTAGCTACAAATCCTGAATTGACTGAATCACATCGGTAAGTAGACCACCAAACAAAAACAATAGATTAGGAGGTACATAAGAGTGAGAGAAACCATACCTGATTGATGAATAGACCCAAAATCAACATCCAACAAAGGGGCTTGGACATGGCATGCTGTGGGAACCAGAACTCGTGCTTGTCAACACAAGATTGCGGTCATCCCATGCCTCAAGAGGACTACGGAGGAGGTACCCCAACCCTCCGCCAATGGCATTGCATACTTCCATCAGACTTTGATACGATTACGACCTTCACCTTCCTTCAAATTTCAAAGAAGATGCTCCATAGAATTAATTATCCTACTGGCTCGGTCTTTAGCCTCAGCGCCAAATTCAGGTTGTCTATTTTGCTTCCTTGATTAAATATTGAAAGAGACTGAAGTAGCAATGGTCAACTATTACACTGCATTTGAACAAGTTATTTAGACATGTAAAGTAGATGAAGAAACCCTAAAACAAGTTATACAATATAAAAGGCAGTAAAGATCAGTCCAATCTAGGAATCCGTAGTACATGACTGAGCCTGGATGAATACACTTCATGTTGGGCTCAACTTTCATTAGTTTAATCAAACAGCAATAGTCAATTCTATTATCTTCATAAAAGCCATTAAAAGAGATACCAGATGAAGAAAATTAAGCGTATACTGCTTGACAATCATGAAAGAAGAAACAAAATAACCAACCTTCACCTTATGTCTACACCAATTTGTGCTACTATTTTCACACATATCGTCACTTTTCTTCTTTACTCTGACTTTCTTAGCATTTCGACTGTTTTTGTTTAAGCTGAGCTCGTTCATCTCTTCGGCTAGCATGCTACACTACACACAACTATGCAAAGAATTGGATCTCTCTACAAACCAACCTTCTAACACAGCTCTACCAAAACGGTCTATATCCTTGTCAGTCACTTCCCACAGATTCGCAATTACCACTGGAAAAGCATCTTAATTGTCAAGCCTCTTCTCCACAAAATAAAAAATTCAGAAACACCCTTGTATTACCAGATCTGTGATAGAAAAAACTTACAACCAAACAGATCTACAAATCTAGATCGAAAAACGGTTAGAAAGGGAGTCGAGGAGGAGGAAGACGAGAGAGACGATGGCTATGGAAGTGCGGCGGCGGCGGAGGAGTACGCGGAAAAGATTAGGAAGGAGAAGAGCGAAAAGCGGCCATGGAGAGTATCTCAGAGACGGCGAACGTGAGAAGAGGGGCGACCGAGAGAGTGGAGAGCGGTAAATTTTTTTGGGTACATTAACCTAATAGCAAAATCTAATTAGCCTATTTACTAAACTAAAACCTAAAAGAGCCTAGTTACCTAATTAGCCCTTACGATTTTAGTAGATAAAAAAGAGATAGTATTAAAAAGGCAAAAAGAAAAAAAAATCAAGTGTCCGAGATCTATCTATGGTAAATCTTGAAATTATTCTGGTTAATGATACATATCTTATCATTCCTAATCACACAAGAAATGATTTGAAATCTTGGTATTTTTCGATTCTTTTTTGAATTATTTTAAAATTTATATTTTATGTTTTTATCATAAGATATTTTTATATATTGGATTGAATGTATTGTGTGATTCGTCGGAGGGTATAAATGATCTTTTACTTGATGATGTATGGGGTCGGGTTAGACCCGTGTGATTGCTACTTAGTCTTTTTTTTTTTCTATTAATAAAAGTGCATTAGAAGATAAATCATAAATATATACATATAGACCAAGGACTAAGAGTATCTTCATCCCAGACACCCTAAGTTTCTTTCCTAATTAATTTTCAAAAAATAAAAATTAATGTTAGAAGGTGGCGTGAGAATAGAGATAATAAGTGGAGAAGTCTCTTCTTCAAGAAATGATATCTAACAATTTCCTGCACAAAACACAGAAATCAAATAGCATTTTTGTTTTGATTTTAATATTTTTCTTATATTTTGATTGTTACGTTAGTTTTTTTTATATTTTAAGTTTTGCTATAAAATAGGGAAGTAGATGAGTTATTTAAAATTTTAATTCAAATATTAGACATAAAGTTTCAAGGTTTAAAATATATAGTAAAAATAATGAAAATAAAAATAAAAATTTTATGTTTAGTTAGAAAATATTTTTATCTATCTATAGACATTAATATTGATTATATTTTAATTATATTTTAATAAATTTTTTTTAAAATATTAATACTTTAAAGTGATGAACACTAATTTAGAAATTTATCTAATAAAAGACATTAAAAAGTTATTATATTTAAACTTTTTTTAATAAAAAAACAACATTTATTATATTAATGCTTAAAAGAAAGAAAAAAAAAAAAACTTGAAATATAAATAATAATAATAACAATAATAATAATAATAATAATAAATGATACATACAAATAAATAAAAAAATATAGACTATATAAAATAAATAGGGGGTAAGTTAAAAAATTATCATATAAATATAAGATAAAGAATTGAGTTTTTAAAGCGGAAGAGAGATAAAATTGTAAAAATTAATTAAGAAACTAAAAACAGGAGATAATGTTATTATGTTTAGACGGCCCAGACCAAATTGTTAGCTTCCTACTCTCACCGTCCAAACCGGCAAACATATTACGCTTTCCACTCTCATCGTCTGTTCTCTCGCCGTCGACCAACTTTCTTCTACTCCTTATCAATTTTGCTCAGGTTCTTCAATCTCAACTTCTTATTATATTTTGATTCCCGCAATTTAACTCATGCTTTTATTTTTCGCTTTGATGCTGTGTCGCCCTTCTCTTTACAATTCAACCCTAAAGTGACTTACTTGATGTGTTTCCTTGTGTCTATGTATGATATTGCAGGAAGTGAGAATTGAATTGAGCAATCATGGTGAGTTTCAAAAACAGATATATGGTAATGGAGATATTCCTGGACCCGAACAGGGATCTCACAGTGGACGATCCTATTATTATTACTTCATCTAACGTTGCCAAGGCTATCAAAGACAGTATACAGCTCAACTTTGGGGAGTGTGGCCTGGCTTCCTCTCTTGGTTCATTCCAGGGTAAGTACCTATTACTGGTTTTGCAGGTTTACACATTCTCCGAGAGTAATTAATATTCTTGTTTCATATAGTCAAGTACCTGAATCCCGTTACCAAGGTATGCGTCATCAGATGTTCAAGGAAGGAGTATCAGATGATCTGGTCTGCAGTCACAATGGTCAGAAGCATTGTCAAATGCCCAGTGTTGTTTAATTTGCTTGACTTGAGTGGTGAGTTCAGTATTAATTTGCTTTATCTGCAGTTTTCCTAACTTAACAAGGTGTTGTTAATCTGCTTTAGGGAGCATCCGAGCCTGTAAAGAGGCAGCTTTCAAGTGTGATGAAGCCAAATTTGAGCAGTATAAGCTTGTTGTAGGAGATAAACTTACCAAAGAGATCAACCTGCAGATGCAGAATTGTCTTGACAACATTAAATTACTACAACACTGAGATTCATTATGTCCTTTTCCTTGTGGAGTATGGTGCCTTATTTTGGCATTGTTTTAAGTGGGTTTTGGTCTTCACTCATTTGGATCACTTGATTTTTATCCAGCTGTGTTGGTTTTGTCAATTTGTTTCAGGTTGTTTGGTTGGGACATATAAATGATTATACTTCTTTCTCTTTTCGCACAAGAATCAACTTGCCCATAAGAGTATGCAGAACACCCACAATCAGCTGACCTATCAGTCTACTGTGATTATATGAAAAGAGCCAGCCATCAAGTAAAACACCAGCACCCTGCACAAATTTCTTATTTCAAAATAAAGTAACAACATTTAGTATTCCATGAGTATCACACCAAGAAGGTTTATAAAATAGATAGTTGATGGATAGTCTCCTGATGAATTGCCAGTTGTGGCAGCAATTGGGCAAAAGGAGAATTTGGTGGTAGACTTATGTGCAAACATTGTTCTAGTCCTAGAAACTGTAAAATTTTAGGTTCTAGTTCTAGTTCTAGTTCTAGAAACTGTAAATTTTCAGGTTCTAGTTCTAGAAACTGTGGTTGGGAGTCAAATGAAAAGAGGGATTTCAGGCTTAGTTATTGTTTTTTAGTTGCAATAAATGAAGTGAGGATGTGGAGTTTTAGTTGTATTCATGTGGACTTTGTCTAACAATATGGTTGCAGTTGCACCATACAAATTGTTGTTGAATAAACTCAGTGGCTTGATTTTCAGTGGTTGTGAGCTGCATGTAAAATTCCCTGGGCCTTTTGGGCTTCCAATCAATTGAAGGAAATTTGTTTTTAATGCCTAAAAAGTGATCTTACAGGCATGTTTGCTTCTAGTCAGTATGAGCTACTTGTGTCTATTTTCTGTTGCGTTCCTGGCATGTTTGTCTTGTAAGCTAATACTTTAGAGGTTCAATGTTGTGTTCCCGGCTAAACAGTTTTAGATGCTTATGATCTGCAAAATTTGTTTTTGCATGATTTTCTTCTTGTAGCTAAGGTTTTGGTACTTGAGGATTGTATCGAGTTTAGATGTAGCTTCCTTAGAAACTAATGATATTTGTGAGTCCTCAATATTGATGGTTGTGGGTTCAAATCAGTTAGCACAGTCTGGTGGGACGAAAGATGCGAAACACTTCCCTCGGGGCAAGACCTGTCTAAATTGAAAGCAGCGACATGTCAACTCTAAAACTGTTGATAATATATACTGTCCTCAACATTGATGGTAGCTGGATCATCTGGTGTCTCAACTCCTTTCAAAAATGTTAGAACTGAAGACCTGCTTCTTCCTCACAAGATATATGTACCGCAACCTGTTGTCAAATGATGAGTCTAGAAGTTGTCTTTTATTTTATAGTGCATAATGATATTGTCTGGTTATTGATATTGTCTTTTTTTGTGATTGCACAGGCCTACAAGAAACCATTCACTGTATGCTATTAAAAATGGATCACCAAGTAGCAAATAAAGGTGGTAATCAAGGGCATCGTGCTTCATCCGATAGTGTAATAATACTGGATTGTGATAGAGCTTTGTGTGAATACCGCCATTTTTTACCTTCTTATTTTACTTTGTGCTGCTGGCATTGATCTCAAAATTTCTAGCTATATGAATTTGGCCGAACCTTTTGGCTGCTAAGTGTGAAGGAGGACTAATCAGTTTGACCCAAAAGGAGAGCTTTGCTTTCCAAATTCCAATAGGGTGACATGCCGATGTTCCACAGCTTTCCACATGTAATCTTCATTTTGTGTATTGCTTTTTGTTTCTTTCTGCAAGATTTATTGGTCCCTAGCATTTTTAGTACTCATAAATGAAGATTTAACTGAATACATTTGTTTGGGATGTCTTGCATTGGGAGCTTTGGCTAGTTGGTGAGAAGACTTGTAGTTTGTTTTGCTATATTATATCTCTGATTCTCATGCGACAGCAATATTTAATTATTTATGGCTTGCAGATTCAGAGGAAGCTAGAAGTTCAAATAGAAGAACAAGGAAGATATCTCCAAATGATGGTAGAAAAGCAGTGTAAATCGGGCATCAACAAGCACAACTTACCATCTAAAACTGACCAAGAATTTCAAAACTTGCCTGCCAAAGATGAAGTCACCTCACCAGGTGAAGACGAAAACCTGGAGGCATGGAAGTACCAGCAGACGACTCGGCTTCTGACAAGAGTACCCAGAATTTGATTGTCGCCAAGAACAATCCTGAAGCTATTACTGCCAAGGATGAGAACCGCTGTAAAGATAAACCTTCTGAGGCGCATCCTACAAAGTGTACAAAAGTTGATGATTCAGTCCTACGGGCTTTGGAACAGTCCTAGGACTAAGGCGGAAGAGATTGCTGATATTTAAGGTCCGAGAGTTGAAAAATGTAAAAAAGTAGTGTTTAGGTATTATTACTTTTTCTTCTCCCTGTTATCGCAATTCTAGTATGTTAGCGGGAGCTCCTTGTCCATAACTAGTCGAGGAACTATTATGAAATAGTTCACATGGCTATTACTGTATATTGGTTTATGTGTTGTTCCTAAACTCGTCATCAGAGTTGCTTTTTAAGGCATCATCACTATCGTGACTATATGGCCTTGTACGTGATAGTTTGCTTTCCATATGTCTGAAACTTCTTTGTAAGATTCATATTATATACGACTCCAGCTAGCTACCTGTTCTTTCCTTCTGTTACTGAAATCTTCTACGTAGAAGTTGATTCTGGGCCTGTACTTTCCTTTTGTTACTGAATTTTATTAATGCAGATGTTGATTCTGGGTCTGTACAAAGTACAAACTACTGTTTCCTATGTAAGATTTCATAGCTAGTATGTGTGTGATGAATCTTGGCTGATCCTCGTGCCCACATCTTTCAGGATGTTTTTGTGTACATTTGAAAAAGTAGCTAATTTGTTAAATTTCTATTCCCTTACTGTTTTTTAGAATATCTATAGCAAAGGGTGTTTCAGAGGATCTGAGATATGTAAACCAGAGTATATATAGAAGACTAGGATGGCATACCAAGAAAAAAAAATCAGCTGGCAGTCCTGCATCTGTTAAATGGCCCCAAATTTTAGAAGCCTTTGAGGTAAAGCTATGAACAAAAACATGTTTCTGGAATTGAAAGCAAACCATGTCCATTCTTCTCAATAAATAAATTAAAAAGAACTCTCCATTTTACATAACACACAAGTGTTTGGCATTCAACACAAAAACATATCTAATAGCAAAGGTTTACACATTCTCCGAGAGTAATTAATATTCTTGTATCAGGCTATGGAAAATGCTAAACAGTTGCTGTTTACTTATTGACTTTAATGAGAGTTGAAATATATAATTTAAACCCATTACAAAAAAACAATGTGTATGGAAATCAAATTTGACTTCTATTTTCAAAAAACTCAAGCTGTACATACTCCAGAGCGGCCAAGAGGTAGTCAAAAGCTGTAAACTCGTTTGGTAAAAAGATCTTATCAAAAATGTAAATATCGAATTTATTGCGGGTAGTTTGGTGTTGGAAAGCCATTGCAAGTTGTTTGTTTTGAAAATTGGCCATTGTATTTAATTTGTACTTCAACGGTATCTAACACGTAAGATCTTAAGCGTATACAACTATTACAAATCTACAACAGTGGCTGTATGAGTTATGGGTCCGTTGTTAGAGCTAGCACCACTTGACGCATGGTGGGTCTCGACTCCGGCACATTCTGCGTGCATAGTGCAGCTACCTTGATCACAGACACCAGTTCTTCAGCTACCTTTACGGACGGCGAGGTTATCCTCTGATCTAACACATCTTTCATGACCCAATTCTTATCGTACGTCATTGCTGACGATGTTATGGCTGTGAGAGACTCTCCTGGGTGCTTCCCCATCATAATTTCCAGCACAACCACTCCAAAGCTGAACACATCACACTTTGTAGTCACCGTCATTGTTTGCGCCAACTCTGCTCACATGAATACCAGAATTCTTAGAGGATAAAACTTTGTATGATATGATAGATGATAATAAACGAGTGGTTTTGTGACAGATTTATGGCTTACCTGGAGCCATGTAGCCATATGATCCAGCAACCATGCTCAGGTTGGAAGTGTCCGGATTCAACAGTCTCGCCGTGCCAAAATCTGATAACTTTGGCTCAAATTCTTCGTCCAACAACACGTTGTTGATGGATATATCACGGTGGACTATAGGCGGTGAGCAATCATGGTGCAGATACGCAAGCGCATGTGCCAATCCTCGCACAATATTAATTCTTTTTTCCCAGCTGACCTCTTTAGCTCCTTGTTGATTATGCAGCACCTTTCCTAGACTACCTCTCTTGATATAATCATAGACAAGATAAATTCTGCCACGCACCGTGCAGAATCCATACAACTTGATGATGTTTCGGTGCTTGATCTGTGTCAAAACTCGAATCTCATTCTCAAAAGTATGTTGATCAATGTTTACGGTGTCACTGGATTCCGAGACGTTCAGCAGTTTAACAGCTACGACCTGGCCTGTTTTCAGCTTTGCCTTGTACACACTTCCAAATCCACCTTTTCCTATGCAGTATCTTTCATCGAAGTTCTCTGTGGCCTTGACAATCTCACCGAATGCAAATCTACCATTTTGTCCCCAAACCTCTGATGGCTTGTTCTCCTCATCAAACTTCTTTTGCTTTCTGCAACATACTAGACATGCGATGGCTGATGCTGCAAGAAAGAGAAAACAAATGGGGACTACAACCGCAATGATGATTTTTGTATCATGGTTGCCATCTTTGTTTGATTTTACTTCACATGCGGATAAACCTGTAGCATTTCCACACAAGCCTGGATTCCCAGTATATGTTCCTTGTTTGAAATTTCCACCTGGGATTGGACCCGTCAGATTGTTGTAGGATAAATCGATAACTTGAAGGCCAGCCATGTCTGAGAGGATGTCTGGAATTGTTCCTGAGAGATGGTTATGGGAGAGGTTCAAATCCTCCAAAACTGTAAGCTTTTCTAGACTCTCAGGTATCTGATCCGAAAGAGAATTGCTACTCAAGTCTAACAAGTAGTTCAAGTGAACCAATTTACCAAGCTCAGATGGTATTTGACCTGATAAGCTATTGTGACCAAGATTTAAGCTCAGCAAGTTATCACAGTTACCCAGCCCTTGTGGGATATTGCCCGTCAACTTGTTTTCAGCCAGATCAAGGTACTGAAGCTTATTAAGTTTTCCAATACTTGGAGGTATATTGCTTGTTAAATGATTTCTGCTCAAGTTGAGGGTGGCCAAGACTGTGAGATTGCCCAACTCTTCTGGTATTGCCCCTAATAGCTGATTTGAATCAAGTGCAAGACGACCCAAAAAACTCAAATTTCCAAGCTCAGCTGGTATTTTCCCTGAAATGTTGTTGTGATCCAGCTCAAGACTTGTAAGATTGAGGCATTGTCCCCATAAGGGAGAGATATCACCGGAAAACTGATTTTCACTGGCTTTGACATAATAAAGATATGGATGAATACCAAACACTTGAGAAATGTTGCCAGTGAATTGGTTCTGGTCTAGCCGGACTCTTAGAAGCTGCGAGCATTTGCTCAGGCAATCTGGAACTTGTCCTGTGAAGTTGTTGTCATTTACTGTGAGCTCCTGAAGAGCTAAGTTTCTGCATAAATCAGGTGGTAAACTCCCAGAAAAGTTATTAGCTGAGAAGCTGACATTGGTAAGAGGACTATACTTTCCAAAATCACGAGGAATGCTGCCAGAGAAATTATTATTCATGACAGAGAATGTTTGCAAGGTTTGAAGGCTTGACAAATTAGTGGGCAACTGTCCATGGAAATTGTTGAAGTCAAGACCAAGAGCTTGCAGTTTCACAAGATTCCCCACTTCTGGAGGGATCACACCAGTAAGATTATTGTTGAAAACTTGAAGAGTGGTAAGATTTGTGAGGTTCCATACGGCCGGAGGAATGGTGCCTATGAGTTGATTTTGCGAAAGATCAAACGACTGCAAATCTTTCAGATTACCTATCTCTGTGGGGATGGGACCAGCAAAATTGTTATGGTAAAGGAAAAGAACATTAAGCTTTGTCAATTGACCAATTTGGGGATATATGACTCCGTTGAACTGATTGTTCTGGAGTTGCAATGAGATAAGTTGAGTCCAATTGCTCAAGAAATCAGGTAAAATTTCTCCCGAAAGATTATTGTCTGATAAACCCATTTCAGATATGTTTTGAAGTTTGGAGAGGGAAATGGGCAGTGATCCAGAGAGTGAATTTTGAGCAAGAGCGAGGTAAGTGAGGTTAGTGCAGTCTCCAAGTTCAGAAGGTATGGTAGAATTCAATTTGTTGTCATGAAGGTCTAGTTGCTGGAGGTTGTTCTTAAGAAGGCTTATTGAAGGAGATATCGGTCCTTGAAACAAATTAGAGTAAAGTATAAGAACTTCAAGGCTTGAAAGATTAGTGTAGAGAGCATCAGGAATTGATCCATTGAAGCGGTTGAGTGACAAGTCAAGGGTAAGCAATTTGTTACAAGTGAGAATGAAAGGGGGAAATTCTGAATCAAAAGCATTAAGAGCAAGATTGAGATAGGTGAGCGAAGGCATGGTATGAAACCTTGACCAATCAGGATTGACTAAGAAGTTACCTCCAAGGTGCAAGAACTTCAACTTCTGGAGATGGCTGATCTCGTATGGTATAGTACCAGTGAGGTTTAAGTTGTTGTAGAGATCCAAATGCTCGAGTTCTTCGAGCCGACTAATCTCAGGAGGAATCGTACCAACTAACAGATTGTTGCTGAGATTCAAGTATTTGAGCTTGGAAAGGTCTTTAATGGCGGGCGGTATGGACCCACCCAATCTGTTGGAGCTTAGGTTGAAGATTGTAAGGCTGGGAAAGGCAGAGAAGTTGAATTGGGTGAGAGTGAAGGTGAGATTATAGTTTGAGAGGTTGATTCCAGTGACGATGGTTGATGAAGTGCAGTTGATGCCTCTCCAATTGCACACACTTTGGGCAGTCGAAGCATTCCAGGAGGACAAGATTGAAGAAGAAGTAGGAGGTAAGGTTGCCTTCCATTTGAGAAGTGCATCCGCTTCTGTTGAATCTGAATTTGCGGAACTTACACAAATCACAATAAGGGTTATAAGAATCTGCTTAAGGTGTTTATGTGCTTCCATGATTCAATTCTTTGTAGTGGAGTGAATGGAGGTAAGGTGTTTCTTACAAAGAATTTTATAGCCTATAATAGCATTATGGTCTAGTGTTGACCAAAGACTTCAGGTAGGACTTTTGGGATGTACAATTTATTATGGACATGAAAAGTCTTTCTCTTTGAATCGGCCAAATTGCAATAATCAAACAAGATAGTGAAATGATTGATTGGACCAAATTAATTATAGTTTGACTCTTGGAGATAATATCGTAAATTGAAAGATCAAACAAGCTAGTCAAATGATTCCTTAATTCTTAATCAAGCATCAATGAAACGGGCAATTTAAATTATTATTCTAGATTGAAGAGTGGTGAGTTCAGTGTTAATTTGCTTTATCTGCAGTTTTCCTAACTTAACAAGGTGTTGTTAATCTGCTTTAGGGAGCATCCGAGCCTGTAAAGAGGCAGCTTTCAAGTGTGATGAAGCCAAATTTGAGCAGTATAAGCTTGTTAGAACTGAAGACCTGCTTCTTCGTCACAAGATATATGTACCGCAATCTGTTGTCAAATGATAGTCTAGAAGTTGTCTTGTATTTTATAGTGCAAAATGATATTGTCTTCTTTGTGATTGCACAGGCCTACAAGAAACCATATACTGTATGCTATAAAAAATGGATCACCAAGTAGCAAATATAGGCGGTAATCAAGGGCAACGTACTTCATCCGATAGTGTAATACTGGATTGTGATAGAGCTTTGTGTGAACACAACCATTTTTTACCTTGTTATTTCACATTGTGCTGCTGGAATTGATCTCAAAATTTGTAGCTATATGAATTTGGCCTGACCTTTTGGCTGCTAAATGTGAAGCAGACTAATCAGTTTGACCCAAAATGACAGCTTTGCTTTCCAACATGTAATCTTCATTTTGTGTATGGCTTTTTGTTTCTTTCTGCAAAATTTATTGGTCCCTAGCATTTTTAGTACTCATAAATGAAGATTTAACTGATACATTTTTTTGGGAGCTTATGCTAGTTGGTTAGAAGACCTGTAGTTTGCTTTCCATATGACTAGAACTTCTTTGTAAGATGTTGATTCTGGGACTCTACTTTCCTTCTGTTACTAAAATCTATCTATGCAGATGTTGATTCTGGGTCTGTACAAACTACAAACTACTGCTTCCTGTATAAGATTTCATAGCTAGTATGTGTGTGACGAATCTTGGCTGATCCTCGTGCCCACATCTCTCAGGATGTTTTTGTGTACATTTCAAAAAGTAGCTAATTTGTTAAATTTCTATTTCTTTACTGTTTTCTAGAATATCTATAGCAAAGGGTGTCTCAGAGGATCTGAGATATGTAAACCAGAGTATATATAGAAGACTAGGATGGCATACCAAGAAAAAAAAAATTAAAAAATCAGCTGGCAGTCCTGTATCTGTTAGATGGCGCCAAATTTTAGAAGCCTTTGAGGCAAAGTTATGAACAAAAACATGTTTCTGGAATTGAAAGCAAACCATGTCCATTCTCTAACACCCCCTCCCCAATAAATAAATTTAAAAGAACTCTCCCTTTTACCTAACATAACGTCTATTTGAATCAAGCCCATGACCTGCCAACTATCAGTTGGTGGGAAGAAAATCACAGCCCTCCCTTTTTCGCTTTAGTTCATAGCTTAACCATCTTTTAAAACCCACTATTCTTGCTCTCTGCTCTTCCAAGCGCTTCCTTTCTCTCCGCTTCATTTGCTTGCCACGGCAACAGATCACCATGGCCGGCCTTAATGTCGGTTCAAACTCAGTTGCAGAGGTAAATCCACTTCACCTATAGCTTTCTGTAAATTGTATTACTAGTTGAACTAATGATTCTTACTGATATGAGATTGCATACTGGACAGAACCGACCACCAATTCAACAATCCTCACCCAAAATATGCAAGGTTTGTGGGGATGAAATTGGGCTCAGAGATGATGGGCTGTTGTTTGTAGCTTGCCATGTATGTGGGTTCCCAGTTTGCCGACCTTGTTATGAGTACGAACGCAAGGAAGGCACCCAGTCTTGTCCCCAGTGCAGCTCTCGCTATAAGCGTCACAGAGGTTCTCTTATCTCGAAATCTCATTGTAGTGTCATGTCACTGCTTAGGGACAAATTTGCTTGATTTATGAGAATATGAAGATTTTCAATGCTTTTAGGGAAGCCTAAATGAACTTTAATCACCCTAGCTTGGCTCCAATAAGCTAAATGACAAAAAATGTTCTTTCAACAACATCCTACACCAGTATCTGATCATGTTCTGTTGATCTTCATTGCTTCAGGTTGTCCAAGAGTTGAAGGAGATGAAGAGGACAATTTTGACGATGATGATCTCAACGAAGAGTTTCAGATCAAGAATGATCACAAACATAGCCCTGATAAGCAGCATGCTACCAGTCAATCTGTAAGAAAATTTTCATGAGGAATCACACAATTTTTTGGGCATGTTACCTACTTTTTGGTCTATTTATTGACATTGATGTTACCTTTTCTCCTAGGAAAATGAGGAACACAATCCACAGCAATGGAATGCGAATGATCGTCCTTTCTCCATTGCAGGAAGCGGTAACTAAACAAAACTCTTCCTATTTTCATTCAATTATCCAGTCTCTTCCACATCTTTTCTTTAAACTGCAATACAATCTTGTTCTCTAGTAATAGTAGGTGCTAACTTTTATTCTTTTCTTCCCCCTCGATTCTGCTGGGGATGACGCATAGTGACAGGCAAAGACTTTGAAGGGGAAAAGGAGCTCTATGGAAATGCAGAATGGAAAGAGAGAGTGGAAAAGTGGAAGACCAGGCAAGAGAAGAAAGGGCTGGTGAACAAATATGATGAAGGAAATGATCAGGGAGATGATGAAGATGAATTTCTGTAAGGATCTAAATAAGTCATCTCCTGCTTCTCCGAATTTTTGTTTTGGTTTAAGATTCTTCTTCTACAAACAGCTGTTTCAGTCCATGAAGGAACTGTGATTTTTCTCAACATACAAGGTTTACATTGAAAGCCCGCCTACAAAAGGGAATAAATAGTAGGAAAATAGAATGAATTAGCAATTAGCATAATAAACTTGCAGAAATATCATAGCATGATCATTTACCCGTCACTTAAGTTTCTCACGTGATATCTTGCTTTGCAGAATGGCTGAAGCAAGACAACCTCTTTGGAGGAAAGTCCCAGTCTCATCAAGCAAGATCAACCCATACCGCATTGTCATTATCCTCCGTCTCTTCATCCTTGTCTTCTTTCTCCGGTTTCGGATCTTAACTCCAGCAATGGATGCCTACCCTCTCTGGCTCATCTCTGTCATATGTGAGACATGGTTTGCCTTCTCTTGGATACTTGACCAATTCCCGAAATGGTCCCCTATCAATCGTGAGACTTACTTGGACCGCCTCTCCTTGAGATTTGAGCGTGAGGGTGAGCCCAACCGTTTGGCTCCCGTTGACTTCTTTGTGAGCACGGTGGACCCTCTCAAGGAGCCACCAATTATCACTGCAAACACAGTTCTGTCGATATTGGCTGTTGATTACCCGGTTGATAAGGTTAGCTGCTATGTGTCTGATGATGGTGCTTCTATGCTCCTCTTTGATGCATTGGCAGAAACAGCAGAGTTTGCTAGAAGGTGGGTACCCTTCTGCAAGAAGTATACGATTGAGCCAAGAGCTCCCGAATACTACTTCACTCAGAAGATTGACTATCTTAAGGACAAGATTGAGCCTACCTTTGTTAAAGATCGCAGAGCCATGAAAGTAAGTAATAATGTTGTATATTTTGATATCATAGCTATACCTTGATTAAAAATACTTCCAATAATCCCGACGAGGAAGTAATACTCAGAGTTAGTGTGCTTCTTTCTATCTTTTCTTGTATTAAGATGTGGCTTAAGCTCTCTTTTTTGCTCTTTCTTATCAAATAGAGAGAATATGAAGAGTTTAAGGTAAGGATTAACTCTCTGGTGGCAAAGGCTCAAAAGAAGCCAGAAGAAGGCTGGGTGATGAAGGATGGCTCCCCATGGCCCGGAAATAATACACGCGATCACCCTGGCATGATTCAGGTTACAACTCTTATTACACATTGTCAGGCTAGGATTTCAACTTTCTGTCTTGGCATGACATTTGATATAATGGCTATTTCAATTGCCATGTTTTTGTTCAGGCTATATGTAATTAAGTCGTCAACGTGATATTTCCTGTAGGTCTACTTGGGAACTGAAGGTGCACTTGATGTAGATGGTAAGGAACTTCCGAAGCTGGTTTACGTATCACGTGAAAAACGCCCTGGCTACCAGCATCACAAGAAAGCTGGTGCAATGAATGCTCTGGTGAGAGTTCTTCTGCTATGTTTTTTGGGTGACTTGCTGCCAAAGTGAAAGATACTTCAAAAAAATTAAAACTCTCTTCTGCCTGTGTAGGTTCGAGTCTCAGCAGTTCTTACCAACGCGCCTTTCATTTTAAACCTCGACTGTGATCACTATGTAAACAACAGCAAAGCTGTCAGGGAAGCTATGTGTTTTTTGATGGATCCCCAGCTTGGCAAGAAGCTTTGCTATGTTCAGTTTCCGCAAAGGTTCGATGGGATCGATAGACATGATAGATACGCCAATCGGAACATTGTTTTCTTTGATGTAAGTATATACGAACCTACTTCTCCTATTGATCTTCAACCTTGGGGGTGTCAAAGAGTAATGTTTCAAGTTCCTTTGTATTTTTTTTCTTCTTGATATAGATCAACATGAGAGGGTTAGATGGGATTCAAGGTCCAGTATATGTTGGAACTGGATGCGTCTTCAATAGACCGGCATTGTACGGATATGACCCTCCAGTGTCTGATAAGCGGCCAAAGATGACTTGTGACTGCTGGCCTTCATGGTGTTGTTGTTGTTGTGGCCCCAGGAAGTCGAAGTCGAAGTCAAAGAAGAAAGGAATTAGGAACTTACTCAGTGGATTGTACAGCAAGAAGAATAAAAAGAATATGATGGGAAAGAAATACTCAAGACAAAAGTCAGGACCCGTGTTTGATCTTGAGGACATCGAAGAAGGGCTTGAAGGCTATGATGAGTTGGAGAAAGCATCACTCATGTCTCAGAAGAACTTTGAGAAACGATTTGGTCAGTCACCGGTGTTCATTGCTTCAACTCTCAAAGAAGACGGGGGCCTTCCCGAAGGAGCCACCTCCTCTGCACTTGTCAAGGAAGCCATTCATGTGATTAGTTGTGGCTATGAAGAAAAGACTGAATGGGGCAAAGAGGTTAGTTTTCAGGTCTTACTATCTTAGATTTTATATTCTGTACCAGGAAAAGTGAATCAAAATATGTTTGCAGCTTGGATGGATATATGGGTCTGTCACAGAAGATATCTTGACAGGTTTCAAGATGCATTGTAGAGGCTGGAAATCGGTTTACTGTATGCCTAAGAGGCCTTGTTTCAAGGGATCAGCTCCTATTAATCTATCAGATCGATTGCATCAGG
Organism: Fagopyrum homotropicum; assembly: GCA_033239125.1. Taxonomy (NCBI): domain Eukaryota; kingdom Viridiplantae; phylum Streptophyta; class Magnoliopsida; order Caryophyllales; family Polygonaceae; genus Fagopyrum; species Fagopyrum homotropicum. The sequence continues at coordinate 105,487,417 of BSWB01000006.1, read as the reverse complement.
TTTTGAGATGGGCTCTTGGGTCAGTTGAAATCTTCATGAGCCGACATTGCCCCCTGTGGTATGGTTATGGGGGGAAACTAAAACGTTTAGAGAGGCTTGCTTATATCAACACCATAGTTTACCCTTTCACTTCCATCCCTCTGCTTGCTTACTGCACAATCCCAGCTGTCTGCCTTCTCACCGGAAAATTCATAATTCCAACAGTATGCTTCTACTACAGTTTTAGTTAGCTACAAGTTTGTAAATGAGAAAATCCTCTTAACAAATTCTTTTGTATTTGCCAGCTTACAAACTATGCTAGTGTTTGGTTCATGGCTCTTTTCCTCTCGATCATCGTGACGGGTGTGCTAGAGCTAAGGTGGAGCAATGTAGGCATCGAAGACTGGTGGCGCAATGAACAGTTCTGGGTGATAGGAGGGGTATCAGCCCACCTCTTTGCGGTGTTCCAAGGCTTTCTTAAAGTCCTGGCCGGTGTCGATACCAACTTTACGGTGACATCAAAGGCAGCAGATGATACAGAATTTGGAGAGCTGTACCTCTTCAAGTGGACCACCCTTCTCATACCCCCAACCACATTGATCATACTCAACATGGTGGGTGTAGTGGCTGGAGTATCAGATGCCATCAACAATGGGTACAGCGGATGGGGCCCGCTCTTCGGGAAGCTCTTCTTTGCCTTCTGGGTCATTGTTCACCTTTATCCTTTCCTCAAGGGTCTCATGGGAAAGCAGAATAGGACTCCTACCATTGTGGTGCTCTGGTCCATTCTTCTTGCATCCATCTTCTCTTTGCTTTGGGTTAGGATTGATCCTTTCTTGCCTAAGCAAACTGGTCCAATCCTCAAACAGTGTGGAGTCGAGTGTTAAGTTGCTTTGCGCCGGCCAGGTTGGTCGCTGATCACCCCTTTTCCTTGAATAGCTATAAACCTTTCGTTTCCGAAAGAGTGTTTTTGTATATAGGAAGCTGCTAGCAAGCAACTCCTGGCATTGTACTACAATTGAAAGATTTATACTTCAATTTTGGCGATTAATGCATTTTCAGTTTTCTATTAAAAAGCTCTTGCTACATTTCACTTTAGTGACTCAAGTGCATCACTAGGCAGGCTGGAAGTTTTGTTCAGTGATAAAATAATGATGGTGCTAATGTATTTCAAAGTAATAGTCTATCTACATACAGTTCTATGGTTAGAAATAGCACAGTCAAATAGAGCATTTGAACCATTTCCATAAACTGTAAGGAGTTTAGGATTATGAGTTACTTGTCTGCTACTTCCCTTAGCTTTCCAATCGTTATGGCCGAAACAGATTCAGAACCGGAGAGGTAAGCTGGTGAACGGGATGAGAGCTCTTGAGCCACTTGACGCATTGAAGGCCTCATCTCTGGCGTAGCATGCGTGCATGCTAAACCAGCCCTGAACACAGACACAACTTTGTCTGCCAATTCTCCGCATGGAGTTGACAACTGTTGATCGAACAAGTCTTTCAAAAGAATATTCCCACTCTGATTTACCGACGATGATGAAGGAAAAGTGAGGAGCTCTCCCGGGTGCTTCCCCATCATAACCTCCAATGCCACAACTCCAAAGCTGTAAACATCACTCTTTTCTGTTACCTTCAATGTGAATGCCAGCTCTGTTCACCAGATAAAAAAAATGAAGATGCATCAGATGCAGTTCTAGTAGATTTTCAATACAAAGAAGCAAAAGTTATATTAGTGATATACTAACCAGGAGCCATGTATCCATATGAGCCAGCAACGGAAGTCCACTTAGATGCATCCGAAGTGAGCATCCTTGCCATGCCAAAATCTGATAACCTTGTTTGAAACTCAGAATCCAGTAACACATTGTTTATGGAGATGTCACGGTGGACAATAGGTGGGGAGCAATCATGGTGCAGATACGCAAGTGCATGTGCCAATCCTATGACAATATTCACCCTTGTTTCCCAACCAAGCTCTACTTCTACTCCAGCTTTGCAGTATAGAACATCCGCTAGGCTGCCTCTCTCAATGTAATCATAAACCAAGAACATGTTTCCTCCCCTTGAGCAAAATCCATATAGCTTAATGATATTTCTGTGCCTTACTTCTGTTAATGCTCGAATCTCATTCTCAAAACTGTGCTTGTTGATAGAAACATCGCTGGATTCTGAGACATGTAGCTGTTTGACAGCCACCATCTGCCCTGATGAGAGAACTGCTCTATAGACACTCCCAAACCCACCTTTACCTATACAGTATCTTACATTGAAGTTCTCAGTTGCCTTGATTATCTCGTTGAATGTGAACCTTCCTTCTTTTTCCCAAATCAATGATTCTGAATCACTCATGACTGATGTCTTCTTCTTCTCTGCACTTATCGTTTTTTCCTTCCGACAACAGAACACAATTAGAGCAATGGATGCTGCAATGAGTAAGATGGAAATGGCAGGGACAATGACGGCAATGGTGATGATCTTGTTGTTGTTATGATGAGACTTTCCACTGTTTGACAGAACACTACAGGACAACAGTCCTTGTGCATTTCCGCACAAACTCGGATTCCCAGCATATAATCCATGTTGGAAGCTTCCAGTGGGGATTGATCCGGTCAGATTATTGTAAGATAAATCAATGGTCTGTAGACTGATCATTTCCGAGAGGGATGAAGGAATGGTTCCAGATAGATTGTTACGGGACAAGTTCAAGTATTCCAATGATGTGAGCTTCTCCAGAGTTTGAGGGATTGATCCTGAAAGAGAATTGCTGCTAAGATCCAACGAGTACTGCAGTTGAACTACATTACCAAGACTGGATGGTATCACACCTGACAAGGCATTGTTGCTCAAATTTAAGCTCAATAAGATATGGCAATTGCCAAGCTGCGTAGGAATCGACCCTGTTAAATTGTTATGGGACAAATCAAGTTGTTGAAGATTTTTTAAAAGGCCAATGCTTTCTGCGATTTCACCAGTTAGATGATTTCTACCGAGGTTGAGTTTCGAGAGGGAACTCAGATTTCCCAGCTCATCCGGGATCTTCCCAGACAACTGATTTGAATTGATGGTCAGAACTTGCAGTTTTCTGAGTTTTCCAAGTTCATGAGGTATCTGCCCTGAAATTTTGTTTGTGTCCAACTGTAAGTTTGAGAGGCTGTGACATTCTCCCCACTGTGGAGAGACTTCACCCATGAACTGATTTCCACTGATGGTGACAAAGGTAAGGTTTGGATGAACTCCAAATGCTTGAGAGATGTTCCCTGTAAACTGGTTGTCGTCAAGCCGGACTCGGATGAGACCTTCACATTTCCTAAGGCAGCTTGGAATAGAACCTGTGAAGTTGTTCCCATTCACTGTTAACTCTTGAAGGGAAAAACCACTGCATAGCCGAGGCGGCAACTCCCCTGAAAAGCTATTAACTGAGAAACTGACATTGGAGAGTTGAGGCATGTTCTTCCCGAGATCACGGGGAATGCCACCGGTAAAGTTGTTAGTGAAGAAAGAGAGGACTTGCAGATTGGTTAGGCCAGACAAAGTATCCGGTAAGTCTCCATGGAAATTGTTGGTATTGAGATCAAGAATCTGTAAGTTGATAAGATTCCCAACTTGTGGTGGGATTATTCCTGTCAGATTGTTGGAGAAAAGCTGAATCACGGTTAGGTTTGTGAGGTTCCATATGGTTGGAGGAATCATGCCTGTTAATTTGTTCACTGAAATGTCCAATTGTTGCAAGTCTTTAAGATTCCCAATTTCCGAAGGGATTGGGCCAGAAAATTCATTGTTGTAGAGAAAAAGAATCTGAAGCTTTGCCAAGAAGCCGATGCCGGAAGGGATCGGTCCACTGAACTGATTGTTTTGAAGCTGCAGGGAGATGAGTTTAGTCCAATTGGAGAAGAAATGAGTTGAGATCTCTCCTGAAAGATTATTGTCTTCTAAACCCAATTCAGATATCATCCTAAGATTGCTGAGGGAAAATGGCAATGGCCCGGAGAACGAATTGGACGCAAGTGCAAGGAAAGTGAGATTTGTGCATAATCCAAGTTCAGAAGGAATGGCAGAGTTGAAGCTATTAAAATGAAGATCAAGTTTTGTGAGTTTCACAAGAAATCCAATGGAAGAAGGTAAAGCTCCATCCATCATGTTACTGCTAAGTTGAAGATCTACAAGCTTGGAGAGCTTGGAAATCTTGGGTGATAGCGGCCCTTGAAACGAATTCGATGAGAGGTTGAGGAATATGAGATTGGGAAGATGAGTATACAGAGAATCTGGTACTGACCCATTGAACTGGTTTAATGATAAGTCAAGGAAATTTAAGCTCTTGCATGTGAGGATGAAAGGTGGAAACTCTGAGGTTAAAGAATTAAGAGAGAGACTGAGATGGATCAGCAATGGCATGGTAGCAAAGTTTGACCAATCAGGTGTCTCAAAGTAATTACCCCCAAGATCCAAGTAGTTGAGTTTCTGCAAATTAGTAATCTGATATGGTATAAGGCCAGAGAGATTGTTATCGTTAAGATCGAAGCTTGAGAGGTTGGGAAATGTAGAGAAATCAAAATCGGAAAGTGTGCCTGTGAGATCTAGGGATTGGAGATTGATCCCTGAGACAACCAACCCAGATGAGCCTGATAAGGTGCAGAGAATACCAGTCCAATTGCAAAGGTGCTGTGCTTTGGAGTGCTTCCAAGAGGAAAGTGAAGACGAAGAAGATAAGCTCTTCTTCCATTTGAGCAGTGCTTCTACTTCCTTCCTCATAGAGGATGAAGATGAAGCTGTGGGTTTTAAGCTGCAGAGGAGAATACATATTAGGGCAAGTAGCCGTATATGAGCTCTTGCCATGTCTGCCCCCTTTGTTAACTTCTTCTGCATTGGCTCATCCAGCATATGCAGTGCTAGTTGAGTTCAAACATGCTTTTTTCGCACATATAAAAGTATACAAAATAAGATGAATAACAGATTGAAGTTTCAATGTGAAGGTGAAGATGAGGTCCTCTTGAAATTGATGATTCTGACAGATAAGGATAACAAAGTATCAGGCTATGGAACATGCTAAACAGTTGCTGTTTACTTATTGACTTTAATGAGAGTTGAAAAATACAATTTAAACCCATTAAATAAAAATAATGTGTATGGAAATCAAATTTGCCTTCTGTTTTCAGAAAACTCAAGCTGTACATATTCCACAGCGGCCAAGAGAGTCAAAAGCTGCAATTCGTTTGGTAACCTCATGGTTACTAGAAAGATCTTATAAAAAATTTAAATATCGAACTAAATTTGTTAAATTTCATAACTTTCGAACAAAATATCAAATTCTCCTAGTTATTAGACGAATTACACTTAACGGAACTGGCCAACTGTCCCTACAAAAAATTAGGTAACCTTTGAATGCTTGACATAGTCTTTTATTATTTCCAATCTCAATGAATTTATTGTGGGTAGTTTGGTGTTGGAAAGCCGCCGGCACTGCAAGTTGCTTGTTTTATAAAGTGGCCATTGTATTCAATTTGTACTCCAACGTCCATACTTGATAGGGCTGTACAAGTTCATACGGGATTAGAGATCAAACCGAAAATTAAGGTTCAGTCCAGTCCGATCCTAGACCATAATTAAAAAATTCCGGCCCGCTCCATGAAATTACGGTTCAGTTCGGTCTAAGACCTCAATGTTCCGGTCCGATCTAAATCGTTAATTTTCATTTTAAATATTTTTGAAGAGGAAGAGCATCCGATCCGGTCCAAATCCAGACTGGAATTAATCCATACAAACAAAATATTTGTTATTTTTTTTAAAAAAATATAGAATGGTTCGGACCTTTTGGACAACCCTATTGCTTGAGACAAATTGTATACAAGTAAGACCTTAAGCTTATACGACTATAACAAATCTACAATAGTGGCTATGAGTTATGGGTCCGGTGTTAGAGCTAGCACCACTTGACGGTGGGTCTCGACTCCGGCACATTCTGTGTGCATAGTGCAGTTACCTTGATCACATACACCACTTCTTCAACTACCTTTCCGGATGGCGTGGTCACCCTCTGATCTAACACATATTTCATGACCCAATTCCTATTGTACGTCGTTGTTGACGATGTTATGGCTGGGAGAGACTCTCGTGGGTGCTTCCCCATCATAATTTCCAGCACAACCACTCCAAAGCTAAACACATCACACTAAGGGACTTACGTCACTCGAAGGTAACTCAAAGCTCAACAAACAACTCAGAGACGGCTCAATTTCCCTCAAGAAAGGAGCAAGGAAAGCCTGTTCACACAAGCATCACTAATCAGGAACAAAACGGTTGCTAGAAGTCTATAACTTCTAGTCTCAATGATCTCTAAGAGATCTCCACAAGCTAAGGATTCAACCTTAGTCTTACAGCATACTCAGGGGACAAGGAACAACCATAATAAACCAAGAAAGGAACGAGGGAAAGCAAGGAAGGAAGCATCTCACCAAAGACGGGAGCTACTGCAAAGGACACCACAAGGCGGTTGGACAAGCGCAGGGGCGGGAATCCACGGGGTCGGCACAACAGAGGCGCGGGGACGGTCTCTGCAACAGAAACGCCGACTTCTCCTTCGACAGCAAGGAACTTCACCAAAGGTCAAAGCTTGCCTTTCTCAACACACAACCACGTCACAACTCAACCAAGGAAGCCTGTGAACATCAAGGAATCAACAACGGAATGCTCTACCAAGAATCAAGGCTCAAGCTTGATCCTTGGAGAAGAAGAAAAGGGAAGAACGAAGAAGAAACGAAACAGAAGGGAAAGACATGCAACAACTACATGAAGTGATGAAGAAGAACTCAGAGGAGAAGACTTACACGTTCAACAAGATCACGGGAAGCAAGGGAGACGGCTGCAACTTCAAGATTGAAGGAGACGTAAGCGAAAAACGGGGAAAAGGAGGAAAGACAGAAATATATAGAGACGGGCTGGAAAGATAAAAAAGGAAGGACGTCTAGGGTTAGGAAAAAGATAAGAAAGTCGGCCCATAGATAGAAGATCGGATATTCTATCTATGGAAGGAAGATAAAACGAACAAAAGCGGGATCTGCAGCAAATCCGCAGGGGCGGGCGGTCGTAGGGGCGACCCATTGTCACCGCGGGGGCGGTGACAGACCTCAAGGCCGCTGGGGCGGCCTTCTTCACCGCGGGGGCGGTGAAGGTCAAAACTGGGATCTTACACTAGGAACTTACTTAGCGAGCAGTTACGGGTTTAGATGTTTGTTGTGGTGGTGTGTGTGCATATGTATGTTGCATTTATAACCTAACCGGACTAGGATGACCATATATGCATATTAATTGGCCCAAGTGTATGATAACGGATGGTGATAACTTGTCTAGCCCAAAATTGGGTGGATAGGAGGTTCTCTGCGATCAGTCTTCCAGGTGGTGATGATTGGAACCAATTCCAAACCTGAGGGGAAACGGGTACAGAGGCGAGAGAGTTCTACTCCTCGTGTCACAAGGTGAATTAGTGATGGTATAACCTAAATAAAGATGATAAATGGATATGTCTGTGTTCATAGCATGATTTGATGTGTTATATGTGTTATTGCTTCATTCTTATTCATTTCTGTTAGTTAACGGTTTCATACCGTGTTGTAGATGATCTGCAAGTTAGAGAGATGGCAAAGTCAGTCAAATGGGTGATCAGCTGAGGGCTTTCGTACACTAGGTTGTGTGAGGGTTATGGGATGTTTTGTACTCGTTTGTATATGGTGTTGTCGTTTTGTACTCGACTGTGTTTTGTAAACCTTGATGTATATATTTATACAGTTTTTATGTATTTGATTTTAATCTATCCATGCCTTGTTGTAAGATCTAGTGAACTTGTTGTCAAGCTAGGATCAGGATCCATTGTGAGATCCTAGCCTAGTAGCGCCCCGAGTCCCATGGATTTGGGGTGTTACAAAGTTTGTATCAGAGCCTTAGGTTGACAACAATGACACTTGTAATCTGCGATAAAGGTCGAATAGATAAATAAACAGAACCCGAAAGGGTTTGACTTCTTAAAGGAATTTTGGTTTTGAAAGGTGTACAGTTGTTTTGGGATAGTGTGTATGGGAAGCCATCACCCATATGAGGATCTCGACAGTATATATATATATATATATTATGTTGTATGTATGTTGGACTAAGTATTATATATATATATATATATATATCTATACATATGGTACATATATATAGCCTTATAAGTTAGGTGTGTATACCCCGCAGATGGCTCGGACTAGAGCAACATCTATAGCAGGAAGAGGTAGAGGTAGACCACCTCTTCCTCCAGTAATGTTAGGCCAAGGACATGTTCCTATTGTTGATCCGCCGGCAGCGAAAGACGTACATGAGGAGGTTGTTGAGAGCGTCGTTCCTCAGACTAGGAGCGGTGTGGCTACGAGACAGAGATCTCAGCGAGTCCAATTAGATGACTCAGATCATGTCTCTATGGGGGGACCGGAGTTCCGCGCGTACATTAGACGAGTTGAGGAGGCTGCTAGAGCAGGTAGACATGCCCCGGATCTTCCAACACAGGTGGGATCATCTGAGATGTCCCAGGGAGCTACTCAGGTGTCAATTACACCGGCACGTGCTACTGAGGTTGTTAGAGCTCCAGAGGAGTATAGAGGGCCTCGACCAGACACTTGGTTGAAGGCATTTCATCAGATGAGTGTACCACCTTTCTTTGGGAAGGTGGGATTGGAGAATGAGATATGGATTGAACATGTAGACTCAGCTCTTGAGTCTATCAGATGTCTAGAGGATAGATGGATAGCGTGAGTACAAACTTTATTCCGTGACCTAGCTCAGTAGTGGTGGAGGACCATGCGGGTCCGAGCCACTAGCTATGACCAGATGCGAAGCATGATCAGAGAGCGTTTTTCGTCCTGCCTCTTTGAGGAGGAAGAAACTACATGATTTTGTCGAGGCAGGCTTCGAGGATGTGCCGATAGTTGATGCCATTAGTCGTTTCCAGGAGAAGTTGGCATTGTTGGGTCCAACAAGACCTCCAAATGATCAGCACATGTATTTGTTCTCCCGCCGAATGAGAGAGAATCACGTTCTTACATGACGGGTTTTCATTGCGAGTCTTTGACCAACTATCAGGACAAAGTCTCAACTTACGAGCGTGAGCGGGCTAGCCAGAGGAGTACTTCTCAAACATTTAGGTTTGAGAATTAAGAGACAGCGCACTAGGCATACATACCCGTTTCTCATCATTAACTTTCCTATGTAATTAGTTTTATTAATTCAATTCCTTTTCTCACATGGTATCAGAGAAATTTCCGGTCCTAAAATCATCAAACACACTAAACACAAACGATCAACTCTGAGTCCAACTACCCCTCTTGCGATAATTGACAAACCCGTTTGTTCAATCAACCCAATAGAATAGGGCCCAAAATAATCAACTCTAGAGTTATTTGTCCTCACTCTACCACTGGGAAAGAAGAATTCTTGTTGACATGGGTAGCAACCCATCCTTATAAATCAATCACAAATCCCCATTCAAATGATGCGAGATGACAATTTTTACGGGATGTTACACTATTCCTATTGCTATTATACTATTGCTATTGATATCGAAACATGCATATCTCATCTTTGACTTCCCCAATTTTTCATTTTCATCTTTTTTTTTGTTCAATTTCACAAAGCTTCTTCATCATTACATGCTTCTCCTTTAGCCTCCTCAATTTCTCATATTTTGTTTCTCATCATTACCTTTCCAATGGAACTAGATTAGTGTCCGTGCCTTGCACGGGTATTTAAAAATATATTTTTTGCTATTTTCTTTTTGTATGAGTAATTATTTTAGATATATTTTTCTTATTTATTTTGTTGATTTGATTTTGAGTAATTTTTTGTAGCTCCATTTCAATACTGCTTCCACAGCGCGTATTTTAGTATGTATAATAGATTATACTTGAACTTAACAAAAAGACCAAGAAATGTATTATTTGTATACTCTGTGAGATAACAAAATCCCTATTAAATTTAACATAAATAGATTAGGCTGATAATCCTTTTAAAAAAGAAAAAATCGTCTCAAAAAATAAAAATTCAAATGTAGGATAACAATCCCACATAATAATTGTATTTGAACTTAATCAAAATGTCAACAAATGTATTGTATGTATACTCTTTAGACTCCATATTTATACAAGTTCTAAAACTATCAATCTTGGTATCTAATCAATGTGGATAACAAAATCCCTCAAAAAGTTTAACGTAAGATCAGACTGATAACAAAAGATTCCCTAGCTAAAAAAATAGTTTAAAATAAAGATTTATTGTCCAAAAAATAAATTGGTGGCAACAAAAAAAATTAAAGTAAAACTTTTCAATAAGGGATTATTAGTATAATAAATAAAAATTCTTTGGCTTAAAAAATTAGTTTACAAAATAAAAAGTTGTGGCAACTCCATTTCAATACTACTTGCACAACGCGTTACGTTAGCAAAATTTGTGCTCTCTTTTAGTATAAATAAATCCCTCAAAAAATTTAACGTAAATAGATTATGCTAATCATCCTTTAAAAAAATTATACTTGAACTTAACCTAAAGGTCAAAATATCTATTGTTTGTATACTCTTTAGATTCCCTATTTATACAAGTTTTAAAACTATTAACCTTAAAAAGCTAATCAATGTGGGATAATAAAATCTCTCAAAAAGTTTAGCGTAAATAGATCATACTTCAAAAAGTTTAGCGTAAATAGATCATACTGATAACAAAAGATTGCCTAACTAAAAAATAGTTTAAAAATAAAGATTTATCGTCCCAAATAATAGATTGGTTGGAACAAAAAAAAGTTATGTGAAACTTTTTAATAACATATTGTTAGTATAATAAATCCCTCAAAATAAATATTTATTGACCATAAAATTATGGAAGCTCCATTTCAATATTGCTTCCACAGCGCACCACATCAGCAAAATCTATGCTCTCTTTAAGTATGTATAAATCCCTCAAAAAATGTAATGTAAATAGATTAAGCTGATAATCCTTTAAAAAAAAAGAAAAAAAACATCCCAAAAACTAACATTTCAAGGAAAAACATTATTGCCCTGATAACTGATAATTGTAGGATAACAATCCCACACAATAATTGTACTTGAGCTTAACCTAAAGGTCAAAATATGTAATGTTTGTATAGTATTTAGACTCCCTATATATACAAATTCTAAAACTATCAACCTTAAAAGCTAATCGATGTGGGATAATAAAATTCCTCAAAAAGTTTAACGTAAAAAGATCTGATAATAAAAGATTCTTTGGCTTAAAAAAATATTTTAAAAATAAAGATTTATTGAACCAAAAAATAGATTGGTTGGAACAAAAAAAAAGTTGAGTAAAATTTTTCAATAATAGATTGTTAGTTTAATAAATAAAGATTCTCTAGCCAAATAAATTAGCCACGTTCCTTTTAGTATGTATAATAGATTATACTTGAACTTAACCAAAAGACCAAGAAAAATATTATTTGTATACTTTGTGAAATAAATTTTAAGGAAAAATATTTAAGACCCTGATAACTGTAGGGTAACAATTAACAAAATAATTATATTTGAACTTAACCAAAAGTTCAAGAAATGTATTGTTTGTATACTCTTTAAACTACATATATATACAAGTTCTAAAATCATCACTATTAAAAGCTAATCGATGTGGGATAACAAAATCCTTCAAAAAATTTAACGTAAATAGACCAGACTGATAACAAAAGATTCCTTAACTAAAAAAACAGTTTGAAAATAAAGATTTATTGTCCCAAAAAATAGATTGGTTGGAACAAAAAAAGTTATGTTAAATTTTCAATAACAGATTGTTAGTATTATAAATAAAGTTTCTCTAACTTAAAAATTTAGTTTACAAAATAAAGATGTATTGCCCATAAAATTGTGGGAGCTCCATTTCAATACTGCTTCCACAACTCGTCATATCAGCAAAATCCGTGATCTCTTTAAATATGTATAGACCCCTCAAAAAATTTAACGTAAATAGATTAGTCTGATAATCTTTTTTTAAAAAAATCGTCCCAAAAATTAACACTTCATAGAAAAACATTAATACTATGATAATTGTAGGATAACATTCTCACATAATAATTGTACTTGAAATTAACCTAAAGGTCAAAGTATGTAATGTTTGTATACTATTTAGACTCCCTATTTATACAAGTTCTAAAACTATCAACCTTAAAACTAATCGATATAGGATAAAAAAAATCGCTCAAAAAGTTTAACGTAAATAGATCACTATTGTCTCAAAAAATAGATTGATTGGAACAAAAAAGTTATAAATAAAGATTGCTACTTTAATAAATAAAGATTCTCTAACTTAAAAAATTATGGGAGATCCATTTCAAAATTGTAGTTTAATAAATAAAGATTCTCTAACTTAAAATAGATTATTTGGAAAAAAAGTTCTAAATAACAGATTATTAGTTTAATAAATAAAGATTATTTAACTTAAAAAATTAGTTTACAAAATGAAGATTTATTGGCCAAAAAATTGTGGGAGCTCCACAAAATCCGTGCTCTCTTTTAGTATGTATAATAGATAATAGATTATATTTGAAGGTAACCAAAAAACCAAGAAATGTATTGTTTGTATACTTTTTAGACTCCCTATTTATACAAGTTCTAAAACCATCAACCTTAAATAGATCAGACTGATAACAAAAGATTTTCTAACTTAAAAACTAGTTAAAAAATAAAGATTTATCATCCAAAAAATAGATTGACCTTCTGACTAGAAATTTTACCACTATTACTCTATTAGAAATACTCCTATTTAACTCAATTCTTTTCATCTATGGAAAATTATATATAGGGTAAAATTATAGTTGTCTACAAAACAAAATCCTATAAAATAGAACATCCTTAAGCCAATTTTTTTATTTTATTTTAATAGGTTAATTGAATCTATTTATAAATAAAATTCATAATCACACTTCGTGAATTTCTAATTATTTTTTAAAATAAAATGTTTATTGTAATACTAAAACACATTGTATTCCATTAATATATAATCATGTACCACTATCATACAGTCGTAACGCTAAATTTCATCGATATGTTTTATATGAATAAAAATTATACTTCAACTTAGTCAAAAACCCAATAAATGTATGATTTGTTTAATATTCAAACCCTCTATTTATACAAGTTATCAAACTATCAACCTTACTTGATAATCGATGTGGCGCTTGTAACACCCCGTTTATTGGGAGCGTTTTCGATATTTTCCTCCTATTTTCATCGATATTTTATTAGCTTATATTTTTTTTATTTGAGTATTTTTCAGGCATAAAATATTTTACCAGAGTATAATTATATGTTTGGGTTTATTTTTCTCGGAAAAGGCGAAAGTTCTCACGGTTCGAAAAATTCCGTTCCAAACACGTTTGGTCGGATTGATTTTATACCCCTCTCTCTATTCTTTTCTTTTTCTTTTCTTTTCCTCTCTCTCCTACGCTTGATGAGCTGCAACCCTGCAGCATGCACTATGCAGTGACTCTTCGACCCCTCAGCGTGCTCAGCCCCATCCCCTTGTCCCCATTTCACACTCAACCTCTCGATGATTCTCCTTTCCTCACACATTCACACCTTCACCACTTTGTTTTATTTTCTTCTCTGCAACCACCGAACTAGCAGCAAGGCTCCTCTCCTACCGCTGCAACTAAGAAGCCGGAAACCAACTTGATTTCTCACCTCGAGCCGACGCTGGATCGAATTCCATCACCCTCACCTCACCAACAACACTCTCATCCTTATTGGTTGGTTTATTGAGCAACAACAGTCCATTTTCCCAGCCTCCTATCTGAAAGAGCAACAATCCCCTCCTCCAGTGAACTTCGCCGGAGACCGCCTAGGTCCGCCACCGCCTAGAGTTTGCAAGTCTCTCCCTTGCCGTCATCTCTCGACTTGAACTCTCCCTGCACCACCAGAAGCCGGAGAAGCCGCCCCTATTTGTCACCCTCACCTTTCGGACTCCACCTCAAGCCACGCTTGTGCTCCCCTGTCCCCTACCGGAGAAGCTTCGCACCCGCCGGAGAAGGCGTCCTTGTTGCCTCGCCCTTGCTGGAGACCTGGAGTGCCGCCTCTCTCCACCGGATCCACGCTACTAGTGCAACCCTCCTTCCTTACTGGATGATATATATTCTGATGATGAGTCATCACTAATTTAGAGTATTCTAGAATACTACAGCTGTCCCATGACAGTGGTTGTAATGTGTATATATACCCTTCAGGGTTCATGGAATCAATACAACAGAAGCAATGCATTTCCATAACAACTTTCAGAATGGTATCAGAGCCATCTGAGACAAACGTCTCCATCATGGCAAAAAATGCCTCTCCTATCCATCTTCCCTCCTTCTCTTCTTTCCTCACTGTAAAACTAACAAATGATAATTTCTCCATCTGGAAAGCTCAAAACACACCATTTCTCAAAGCTCATGGCCTCTATGAATACATCGATGAGTCTCTTCCCTGTCCATCAAAGACAGATGCTGAAAACTACAAAGACTGGGTTAAAAATGACCAGTTGGTCATTGCTCTGCTTACCTCCTCTCTTTCTGAATCTGTGATGGTTCAAGTCATTGACTGCTTGCACTCAAAGGAGATATGGAACAGACTAGCAGAACTCTACTCTGCTAAGTCCAGCGCCCAGATTGTGCATACCCGCCTTCAACTAGCTTCTCTCAAGAGAGGAAATAGCTCCATCAATGAGTTTTTCAACAAGGCCAAGAACCTCGCTCGTTCCATCACTCTTGCTGGTGAGTCTCTCCCAGATTCTGAGTTTACAGTCTTCCTCCTTGCTGGTCTTGGCCCAGAATACGACTCCATAGTCACCTCCTTAACCACCCAAGCTGTCCTTCCTTCACCTACACAAATTCTTTCCCACCTTCTTGTTCATGAATCCCGACTTGCTCTACAAAACTCTGCTGCTCAGCACCAAGTCTCAGCCAATCATACATCAACCCAAACTCCGGAGGCCAACTACACCAGTACAAGGGGTAGGGGTCGAGACAGAGGTTGAGGGAGAGGTCGTGAGAATCAAGGTCGTCCTCCCGACTCCTTTGGAAGAGGGCGCAACCAGACATTCTCTCAACAATCAGATAGTCGCCCTATTTGCCAAGTTTGTGCTAAGCCAGGACATACAACACTCACATGCTGGCATCGTTTCAATCAGGCCTACCAGGCTCCCTCACCTCCTAATTTTCAGGCACACATGACATCTACTGCAAATTAGTTCCCTGACACAGCTGCTACACACCACTATACACCGGACATTAGCAACCTAAGGATTGACAACTACCACTACAATGGCACAGACCAAGTTTCCCTTGGCGATGGATCCACAATCCCAATTCAAAATCACGGTTCATCCTCCTTTCAGTCCAACAATCGTACCTTCTTCCTCTCTAATCTCCTTCATACTCCTTCAATCACTAAAAATCTTCTCTCAGTTCATCGTTTTTGTACTGACAACAACGTTTTTTTTGAATTTCATTCGTCTTACTTTCTTGTGAAGGATTCTCAGACTCTGGCTCCCCTCCTCCGAGGTCCCGTTGATGGTGGTTTGTATGTCCTCCCCACTGCCGCTCCACCGTCACCTTGTCGATCTTCAACCAGTGTCCATCTCACCACTACCAAACCGTCTTCAAATGTCTGGCATTACCGACTAGGGCATCCAGCATCTCCTATCGTCAAACGGATCTTGGCCCATTTACGTGATCCAGCCGTTCACAACCCAATAACTCAATGCACCTTTTGTTCTTGGGCCAAAACACATGCCCTTCCCCATCCGTCAAGCCCAAGTCGAAGTACTAAGCCTTTAGCTCTACTTTTCATGGATCTATGGGGCCCGGCCCATGAGACTTCCACAAGAGGACATCGTTATTATATATCAATCGTTGATGATTTTAGTAAGTTTTTGTGGCTTTTTCCACTTTCATCAAAATCTCATGTGTCTCTCATTATCTCTAAATTTATATCCCTTGTCACAAATCTACTTTCCACTACAATTCTCGAAATCCAAACGGATAATGGGACCGAGTTTAAACCCTTAACTCCATTGTTCGACAAACTTGGCATTCACCATCGTCTCACATGTCCATACTCTCATCAACAAAATGGCTCGATTGAGTCTCGTCATCGTCGCATTGTTGACATGGGTTTAACCCTTCTCAAACATTCATATCTTCCCCTCACCTATTGGGATTATGCCTTTGAGACCGCCACTTATCTCATAAATAGGCTCCCTTCACCAATCACCCAACATAAATCTCCCTTTGAACTTCTTTTCAACAAACAACCGGACTACAAGTTTTTACGAGTCTTCGGTTGTCTAGCCTTTCCCAATCTCCGACCCTACAACAAGCATAAACTTTCTTTTCGTTCCACACCAACCGTTTTCCTTGGATATAGCTCCCAAAACAAAGGTTTCATTTGTCATGATTGGACCAACAATCGAACTTACATCTCGAGGGATGTTGTTTTTCATGAAGAAAATTTCCCCTTCTTAACCCCTTCACCATCCCCTCCAAGTGAACCAACCCACATCATACTACCGCCCATTTTTCCTCAAAACCCACATTCTGAGCCCATACAAACTCAGCCCAGCCTACCTACTTCATCCAGCCCATCTTCTCCTACATCAACCTCTCATTCTTCACCTTCAGGCTCACCTACAAGCCCATCTACTGACCCACTGTTGACTGACACGTCCATCCTTGGGCCTCCTCCACAACATGCCCACTTACCTCCTTCCCATCCTATGCATACCCGGGCCCGAAACAATATTGTCCGCCCCAAACTTCGTTCAGACGAGACTATACCCTGGCCGCCTAAACCTCACTGCTCTTCATCCGAAATCGTTCCAGATGAACCTTCTACGTTCACAGAGGCTTCAAAATTTCCAGAATGGAGAGCAGCTATGAATTTTGAATTTCAAGCTCTCCTCCAAACCGGTACCTGGTCTCTTGTCCCTCCGTCATCTTCCTCTCATGTTCTTGGGGTCAAATGGGTTTACAAAACCAAACGAAATTCCACGGGATCAATTGAGCGTCGGAAAGCCAGACTTGTAGCCAAGGGTTTCCATCAAACTCAAGGTATCAATTTCAATGAGACGTTCAACCCTGTAGCAAAACCATCCACAATTCGTCTTCTCCTATCTCTAGCTGCAATGCGACGGTGGGAGGTAAGGCAATTGGACATTCAAAACGCTTTTCTTCATGAAGATCTCTCGGAGGAGGTATACATTCAACAACCACCAGGTTTTGTTCACCCATCTCTCCCAAATCACATATGCAAACTTAAGAAATCCTTATACGGTTTAAAACAGGCTCCCAGAGCCTGGTTTTCGAAACTCAGTGACTCCCTGGTCACCATGGGTTTTACTCCATCCCTCGCAGACACCTCATTATTTACCTATCGCCATGGAACTCAGTTTGTGTTTATTTTGGTGTATGTTGATGATCTCATGGTTGTTGCGTCTTCTAACAAACTTGTTGTGCAGTTCATCTCTTCATTATCTGAAGCTTTCCCAGTCAAGGACTTAGGCCCTATAAACTATTTCCTTGGAATTGAGATTCAACGAGACTCAAGTGGTTTTCATCTATCTCAGTCCAAGTACATCAAGGATATCTTAGCTAAAACAAATATGCTTCAATGTAAACCCGTAGCCACACCAATGGCTACCACATTTACCACAGCCTCTGAGCATGAACCCTTCTCTGATCAGACCCTCTATCGTAGTGTTATTGGCAGCTTACAGTACTTAGCTTTCACAAGGCCTGATATTTCCTTTACAGTAAATAAACTTGCTCAGCACATGCACTCCCCCAGCATTCAACACTGGCAGGCCACGAAACGATTGCTTCGGTACCTCAATGCTACATCTGGACTACAATTCCATATCAAAGCTGATTCTCCAATTCATCTCTCAACCTATACTGACGCTGACTGGGCTGGTGACATTGTTGACAGACGATCCACGAGTGCTCACTGTGTCTTCCTTGGTACCAATCTAATATCCTGGACATCCAAAAAGCAAGCCACCGTATCAAGGTCATCCACTGAAGCTGAATATCGCTCTCTTGCTCTAGGCACTTGTGAAACTCTGTGGATACAAACTCTATTAGTTGAACTGTTTGTCTATCTCGAACAAGCTCCCACCCTGTGGTGTGACAACTTGGGAGCTACATACTTGGCCGTAAATCCTGTTCTTCATCACCGTATCAAACATCTATCACTTGACTACCACTTCGTTCGAGAACGTGTTCACAGCAAAACACTGCAAGTAGCCTTCTTGTCTTCCAAAGATCAAATTGCAGACGTCTTGACCAAAGCGCTTCCAACTCATCAATTCCTACAACTATGAGCTCAACTTTGCTTAGCCTAGTTGCCCTCGAGGGGGGATACTGGATGATATATATTCTGATGATGAGTCATCACTAATTTAGAGTATTCTAGAATACTACAGCTGTCCCATGACAGTGGTTGTAATGTGTATATATACCCTTCAGGGTTCATGGAATCAATACAACAGAAGCAATGCATTTCCATAACAACTTTCAGAATTCCTCCGCCAAGCTCTGCCGCCGCTTGTTGCTCCCAGCCAAGCGCTTACCCTATTTTAATCGGGGTTTAAATTGTTTTGATTAAAAATAAAAAAAATAACCATATTTTATATTTGCAGAATTGACCCCAATTTTTGTGAAGTTGTAGAAGTTCCCCCTGTTTGTATATTTACAGAAAATGTCCAAGGTTTTATTAACGGAATATGACCCAAGTTTATGAAATTGCTCATATTTGCCCGGAAAATATTTGTACGATTTTAAAATTGGAATTTACTTAGAGTTATATTCTTATTTATATATACCATATATATTATGCCCTATTTGGATTAATTGCGGGTTATGACTCAAAGATATAATCACGGGTTTTTAACGTTGGCTTTTGAAAACGAGTTTTACCTTTGGATTTTATATATTAAATCTTCTGTTCAAATTTAGCATATTAGATAAATTTTCTTAGCTTTGATTTTAGGTCCGGAAGCGTCCCGATAAAGGCCTAACGAGTCCAAGTTCGACATCCGTCTTTGACCTCATGTGAGTACCTTCTTCCTCGATCTAGTTATGTTTAGTAGTATCATGCTAGGTTGGATATAACATAACTTAGAGTGATTACCAAGTAGTGGTTTGGACCTTAGGTGAGTGTTGAGGATTGTTGATTGTTGTATGACGTTGAGTGATTGGTTAATCTTGTGAGTATTTGAGGCTTGAGGTTGTGGTTATATGGTTGTTGAGATTATGGGATAGGATATGCGTATCCTAGCATAGTGTGGCATGTTTATGCTAGTATGTGTTATGAGTTGTGTTTTTGAGAGATTTTAGGGTCTAGAATCTAAGGACTTCAAGCTGGTGTTGAGTGTGGTGTGAGCATAAGTGATTCTAGGATGCGGTCCTAGAATGAGAGTCAAATGATCTTGCGTAGATCATTTGTATAGAAGTCTAAGACTCCTTGAGTTGAGCGAGTTGTTGATTTAGATATCTTGTTGTGAGGAGGTGTAGACTTCTTCCCAAGGGAAGCAAGAGTGTTGTGTGAGTTAGCGTTTGGGACGAGGTAAGTCTCCGGACTTACTTAGCTTGTATTCTTCGTATTAGTTTTGATGCGTGTTTGGTGGTGTGTGTTTTATTGTTTATGTTATAACAACGAAACCGGAAGTAGGATTACCGACCTTATATTATTTGGACCAAGTGTATGATAACGGGCGGTGACAACTTGTCTAGCTCTTGCGTAGAGCTAGGAGGTTCTTGGCGACTAGCCCGTGCGGGTAGACGATCGAATACATCGGTATCATTCCTTGCCGGTAAGTGGGGACCGAGGCAAGTTTCGGGAGATTCTCGCGTCACAAAAGAAGTTGAATTAGAACTGGATATGACTTAATAATAAAAAGATAATAAACCGGATTTGTGTGCTTTGGAGTATTTTGTGTGTTTATCTTGACTTACGTATGTTTGTGTCATCACCTTGATTCTAATGCCTTGAATATTAGCTAACGGTTTTATACCGATGTTGTAGTTACCTTGTAGGTTAGGAATACGGCCGAGAGATCCGGAAGAGTGGGCATCCGGGGTTCCGTACATTTTAGGAGTGGGTTTTTGTTGGAGTCGAGTTTCTATATTGTTCATGTATATTGTATGTCGTGTGGTGGCATTTGGCCTTGGTGTTGTATTGTAAGATCCTAGGTTTTTTCCTTCACCGCCCCTGCGGTGAAGAGGCCCGCCCCCGCGGACAGCCACCCCTGCGGCGGTGAAGAGGCCCGCCCCCGCGGACAGCCACCCCTGCGGCTGTGTTGATCCGCCCCTGCGGATCTACGACAGATCGTGCCAATCTTTCTTCCGTTCTTTTTATCTTCCTTCCATAGATAGAATGTCCGATATTCTATCTTATGGGCCGGTTTCCTTGTTTTCTTTCTAACCCTAGAAGTCCTTCCGTCTAGCGTTCCAGCCCTCCCTATATATTCTCTTCTTTCTCTCCTTTTTCCCGTTCCTTGCTATCGTCTTCTTCAACCCTAGAGAGCTGCAACCGTCTTTGCTTCCTGCAATCTCGCTGAACGTGTAAGTGCATCCTTTTTGGTTCTTCTCCACGTTCTTACAGTGTTGCATGCCTTCTCCTTCTATTTTGGTTTCTTCCTTTCGTTCTTCTCTTTTCTTCACCTCCAAGGATCAAGCATGAGCCTTGATTCTTATGGAGTGTTCCGTTGTTGACCCTTCGTTGTTCTCAGGCTTTTTGGAGTTGAGCCTTGACGTGTTGGAACCAAAGGTTCGAGCTTTGGTTGCCTTGATGTGAGTTCGGTCGAAGTGAAATCCCGACAGAGCTTTTGTCAGTGCAGCCGCCCCTGGGCCTGCAACTAGCCGCCCCTGCGTGTTGTTGCCCCTGCGCCTCTGTCAACCGCCCCTGCGGTTTTCTCTACTGTGACTCCCGTCTTTGGTGAGTTGCTTCCTTCCTTTCCTCGTTCCTTCCTTGGTTCCTTGTGTTTGTTCCTTGTCCCCTGAGTTGCTGTAAGACTAGGGTTGAGCCCTTAGCTTGTGGAGATCTCTTAGAGATCGTTGAGGCTAGAAGTTATAGACTTCTAGCAGCCGTTTTGTTCCTGATCCGTGTTGCTTGTTTGTACAGGCTTTCCTTGCTCCTTTCCTGAGGAAAAATGAGTTTCCTTCAGTGTTCTCTGAGTTGTTGTTGAGCCTTTTGGGTTACCTTCGTGTGAGGTAAGTCCCTTGGACTTACTTAGCTTCATTCCACGTATTAGTTGGATTGTTTTGGCTTGTTTGCGTTGCTATCATGTTCATAATGGATAATTGGAAATAGGATTCACCCCTTTGATACTTTAACTGGCCGAAATGTATTATAACCGGGCGGTGACCACTTGTCTAGTTCTACAGGAGACTAGAATGTGCTGTTGCAACCCAGACCCGTAGGTAACGGATAGTACTGATCTATTCCTATTATAGACGGAAGCGGAGGCGTGTTTCGGGAGATTCTCGTGTGACAAAAGAAGTTGAATTAGTAATGGATAACCTTAATGAAAGATAATAACTAGTTGATGTGTGGGCATGCTATGTGTTTTCTTTACCTTATGTGTGTTTGTGCCTTTACACTCTTACTTATACCTAGAATGTTTGCTAACGGTTTATACCGTCGTTGTAGATGTTTCGCAAGTTCAGGATGCTGCTGAGTGATCCGGATGGTGTGGTCAGCTGGGGTTCCCACACATTATAGGACAGGATCGGGTTTTGTTTTTCTTTTGTTGCTTCCCTTTTGTTTTGAACCCGGCTGTGGAGCTTTTGTGTTTTCTTTTGGTTTGAACCTTTGGTTTTTATATTGAGTTTTGTTTTCATTCTCTGTGCCTTGTTGTAAGATCCGTTTTCTGTTGCTACTCTGAGGGTCGGGACCCATTATGCGGTCCTAGCCTGTAGTGCTTCAAGTTCCTAGAACTTGGGGTGTTACAATATGGTATCAGAGGCAGGTTGGAAACAATGACACTCAAAATCTTCTAAAGGTCGGATGTATAAATAAATAAAACCCATAAGGGGTCTAACGTTTTAAAAAGGGGATTTTGTTTTTAACCTTTCGGTCTGGGATAGATGTACGGGCGACCACCACTACCTCCGCGGATCTTGACAGTGTAGTTCTTTTGTGTGCGCCTTTATGTGTGCTTTTCTTGGAGTTTTGCTTTAGCTGTAGCGTGACCTTATATATATAGTCTTATATATCTATCCTTATAGCAGATGGCGCGTACTAGAGCTACATCTGCTATGGGGCGAGGAAGGGGTCGACCACCACTTCCACCTGCTGTCCGTGGACGAGGACGTGCAAGAAGATCTCCACTAGCTAGAGGTCGGGGCCAAGCCCCAGTTGCTGATCCGCCTAATGCTGAGGTGTTTGCTGAAGAGGTTGCCGAGAGCATTGTTCGTGAGGCTGGAAATGGAACCGCTGCTAGATCTGGAGCATAGAGAGCGCCATCAATAGAGTCCGTACGAGTGTCTATCGGAGCTTTTGCATTTTACGACTATGTGCAGAGGATTGAGGAGGCTATCAAGACTGGAGGACCAGCACCAGTGCCGCCAGTTCCTGCGAGATCAGTTGAGGTTTCGTAGAGATTTACACAAGTTGTTGCCTCACCTGTTGGAGTTGCTGAGGTTGTTAGAGCGCCGACTGAGGCAAAAGAGCCAAAGCCTGACAGTTGGTTGAAGGCTTTCGACCAGCTGAAGGTTCTCGTCTTCGTGGGAAGGACTGGCTTGGTGGTAGAGCAGTGGCTAGGACAGGTTGATTCTGCTATGGAGGCTATCGGTTGCCCTGAGGGACGTCGAGTCAACATAGCACAGGCGCTGCTGAAGGTTCCGGCTCATTCTTGGTGGAGGACCGTTCGCAGTAAGGTCTCTAGTTATGAGCAGATGAAGACAGTGATCAAGGATTGCTATTGCCCTGCAACCATGAGGAGAGACCGTCTTCAGGATTTCCTTGAGGCTGGATTTGAGGATTTGCCTATTGCTGAGATAATCCTCAAGTTTCAAGACGAGTTGGCGTTGCTAGGTTCGTCCGCACCACCGGAGGATCAACATGTTTACCTTTTCTCTCGGAGGTTGAGAGAATCGACACACTCTTATCTTACTAGTTTCCGCTGTGATTCTTTGACGGACTATCAGGATAGAGCTTCTGCCTATGAGAGAGACCGACCGGGTCAGAGGAGAGCTTCTCAGACAGGAGGTCCTGAGAAGAGACAGAAGACTGGATCCACTAGTGCTGGAGCTGGAGCAGCTGGTTTTGGGCGTAGTCAAACGCTTGGATGTTCTAGTTTCCAGCAAAGTTCTGATAGAGGACGGAAGTGTCATAACTGCGGAGTAGCTGGACACATCCGAGCTGACTGCAAGAAGCCAACAGTGACTTGCTTTTCTTGTGGCAAGCCCGGACACAGAGCTGCGTTTTGCCGTCAGGGCAAGGCGCTATCTCAGCAGGGTTCTTCACCTGCCAGTGTTGCTGGAGGAGGACAGAGATCTCAGTACCAGCAACAACAGAGAGTTTCAGGTTCTGCCGCAACTCTAGGTTCCACACCGGGACAGGGGAGAGTGTTCGCTCCAAACGGTGTGTGTAAGCTTTAAATTTATAACCCTAGATGTAAGCTTAAAACAAGGATGCGAACCCGCAGTGTACGGGTCAATCGTAGTAAAAAGCAAGAAATTCCAGGGGTCGATCACAGGGACTTAGTGAAACAAAAACAGGTATAGGTTTGTCAATGCAACTACTAACCACAAAAGCGATTAAAATAATCAAAGATGATAAAAAGTCAATTAAGGAAATATACAATTCTAGGGATTAAAGCGTCTAGTTGTGGTTCCAACTCAAGATCTAAAGATAAGCGGACAAAGCTGAGATATTTGCATAGGGAAGGTGTTACTAAAGTGGAATAGATCACCGGGTAAGTCTCACTACTCACTAATCCCAAACCGTAACTCCTATTACCGGGTAAGTCTCAAGGAATTAAGGAAAAGAACTATAACCTCAAACTAACACTCCAACTAAGGGAATAGAATTAACCTTTACCGGGTAAGTCTCAGGCTAACTCACATAGATAGGATGGAAGCACACTCAAACCCCAATAAAGGATAAACCTTTATTACCTACTCTTATGATCTTGGGTAAACAAACAAAGGAATTACCGGGTAAGTCTCATCTTAGGCTTGTATTGGACCAGGAAAGGTGTAATAAGAATAGAATTTGGCAAACTCTAACACTTAACTCTCAGTTTCGGATCAGAAAGGGTCACCTCGGTCAGTTAAATTCCACCCTGGCCGAGATGTTCATCGACTGAGCGAGATGCTTTAGGGTTAAGGATAAAGACTCGAGCTTTCAGGGTCCTACTGTGATTAAGATTATTCTATCATTGTTTTTCCCACAACCTTCAACCAATCACCCTAGAATCACACAAGAAAATTAGCCACTCATCATCATGAAAGTAATAATCAAATATAAGGAAAGAAATAGAATAATTAAACAAGAAAACCTTAAGAGAAAGACTTCAATAACTGAATCAATTATCAATCAACAAGCGTTCTTTGGATCAAAATCCAATAAGACAATCAACAATGAAGGGAATCTAAGGGAATCTTACAAAACCCTTCACAAAGCTATAAAAGCTATCAACTTCCTTCCTTCAATCTTCCTTCAACCTTCAAAAAGGTTCTTCAAATCTTCCAGCTGTTATGATGTTTTCCAGCCCTCAGCCGTCTATTCGTAGGTACGCGGCGTATAGCGGATAAGATATCTTAGAAAGATCTTTTCCCATAAAAATAGGTAAAATATATGGGCTAAATTATCTTCTTCCTTCCAAGAATCCAGCCTAAAAATATAAGATCCTCTTTCCAAAAATAAAAGATCTCAATCAAGAATAAAATATCCTTGCCGCGTCCAAGGTGTTCGCCTCGGTCGAGTTAGCTCCTCTGGATCACCTCGGTCGAGGTGACTCTGTAGTCAACCGAGGTGAATCACAACTGAATGTGAAATCTCTCAAATCTGGTCCAAAATGAATCTCTAATCCAATTCCATAATTCCTGGATTCTTCCTTAAGCTCCTGAATGTAGCTCCAATGACTCCTTAGCTCCTTTTGCTCCTTTTTTATGCAAAACGTGCCATTTTACCTACGATTACAACGAAACTTGGTGTCGACCTCGATTCCCGCAAAGGTAGATGAAACGACAATATAATCACATAACATACATCCAAACATGCAGATTATTGAAGATAAAACGTCTAAACAGGCCCCAAAATATAGACAATAATTCATGCTATCAGAGAGGTAGATGACGTGTTGGTGGATCTGCAGACACCAAAGATGCATCAGCTAGAGTGTACGAGTTGAGGAGTGTTGTAGAGCCGACAACGCCAACAGCTACAGGTACCATTCACATTAATGGTTTTCCTGCCAGAGTTCTTTTCGATACTGGTGCTACGCATTCTTTTATATCTGATGCATGTGTAGATAGATTGGCCTTAGTTATTGTAGAGGGTATACCCTTCTTTATAGGATTACCCGATGGGGTAAGATACGAGGTACACAAGAGGTTCGCGATTGCCCTATTAGATTGGGAGGTCGCGATTGGCCAACTAACTTCTTAGTCATGTACTTAGTACATGAAGAAGTTATTCTGGGCATGGATTGGAAGGATCGACATCGAGCAGTTCTGGACATCGGCAAGAGGACAGTGACAGTAACTACAGATGTAGGCCATATTGAGATCTTCAAAGGATGGGATCCTGGGAAGACTGGTACCGTTATCAGTACAGTTCGAGCTGCGAGACTTATCAGTCAGGGATGTGAGGCTTTTTGGTTCTATGCCATGAAGGATAGTACTAGTCCAGCTTTGGAGGAGATTCAAGTAGCTTGCGAGTTTGCTGACATCTCTGGAGAGCCATCAGGTTTACCCCCACAAAGGAGTGTAGATTTTGGCATTGATCTAGAGCCCGGTACGAGACCGATCTCTAAGGCTCCTTACCGCATGGCGCCTATCGAGATGCTTGAGTTGAAGAAGCAGCTCGAGGAGTTAGCAGAGAAGGGCTTCATCCGCCCAAGTGTATCTCCTTGGGGCGCACCAGTTCTCTTCGTCACAAAGAAAGATGGGTCAATGAGGTTATGTATCGACTACCGAGAGCTGAACAAGGTGACGATCAAGAACAAGTACCCATTGCCCCGTATCGATGATCTTTTGGATCAGCTGCATGGAGCTTCAGTGTTTTCGAGGATCGATCTGAGATCAGGATATCACCAGCTGAGGGTGAGAGAGCATGCGTAGCCAAGATAGCGTTTCGGACCAGATATGGACACTACGAGTTTGTAGTAATGCCATTCGGGCTCACGAATGCGCCCGCAGTCTTCATGGAGTTGATGAACAACATCTTCATCGACTTTCTAGACCAGTTTGTGGTTGTCTTCATCGACGACATTCTGGTTTACTCCTGCAGTAGAGAGGAGCATGCAAGACACTTGAGGATCGTTCTTCAGGTCTTACAAGATAGAGAGCTCTACGCCAAGCTCTCTAAGTGTGAGTTTTGGATGTCTGAGGTAGCATTCCTCAGTCACATCGTTTCAGCTGAAGGGATCAAGGTAGATCCGGCGAAGATCGAGTCAGTAGCTTCTTGGCCGCCACCTAAGAACGTTAAGGAGGTTCGCAGCTTCTTAGGATTGGCAGGCTACTACAGGGTTTTGAGTAGCTGAAGAAGAGATTGACCTCTGCTCCTACAGAGTTTTGAGTAGCTGAAGAAGAGATTGACCTCTGCTCCCATCCTAGCTCAACCATAGGGCATTGAGGATTTCGTGGTGTACAGTGACCGATCACTTCCTTTGTTGAGGGCTTTTCAGTTATCGCCCGACCGATCACTTCCTTGCTGTGGAAGTCTATGAGGTTTGTATGGTGTGAGGAATGCCTACAGAGTTTTGAGTAGTTGAAGAAGAGATTGACCTCTGCTCCTATCCTAGCTCAACCAGAGGGCATTGAGGATTTCGTGGTGTACATCGACGCATCCAAGCTGGGTTTGAGATGTGTTTTGATGTAGAGGGGAAAGATGATTGCTTATGCGTCTCGACAGTTAAAGACGTACGAGGAGAATTACCCTATCCATGATCTTGAGTTAGCTGTTGTTGTTCATGCTTTGAAGATTTGGAGACATTATCTGTACGGAGCCACGTGTCAGATTTTTACAAACCATAGAGTCTGAAGTACATATTCACTCAGCGGGAGTTGAATAACCGCCAGCGCAGATGGTTAGAGTTGATCAAGGAATTTGATCTTGAGATATTATACCACCCGGGAAAGGCTAATGTGGTAGTAGATGCCCTCAGTAGGAAGACTCCCCGGGAGATGGCGATCGCTAGGCTGACCACTCAGCCACAGTTACAACGAGATTTGGCATGGATAGAGATGGATATCTACTTCCCAGATTCCGACAACTAGTTGTCCACCTTGGAGATAGTACCTGATCTGTTGGCCAAAATCCGACAGAAGCAGGAGAGTTGCCCAGCTTTGACACAGATCCGAGATCGGATTTCTCGAGGAGAGGCACCACAGTTTGCAGTTGGTGCTGACGGAGTTTTGAGACGCTAGGAGCGTGTTTGTGTACCGTCAGATCGAGAGTTGAGACAGAGGATCCTTCAGGAGGCTCACTCTTCACCTTACTCAGTACACCCTGGTGCGAGCAAGATGTATCAGAATGTCAAACACTCTTTTTGGTGGGGAGGTCTGAAGCGAGATGTGATGAGATATGTAGTGTGCGACCTGTCAGCAGGTCAAGATCGAGCATCATAGACCCGGAGGCGAGCTACACCCACTCCCCGTTCCTCAATGGAAGTGGGAAGACATCTCTATGGACTTTGTGACCGGTTTGAGACCGAGTTGTGGTTTTGATGCTATCTGGGTCATAGTAGATCGACTGACGAAGACCGCACGTTTCATTCCGATCAAGGAAACGTGGCCGATGAGTCGATTAGAAGAGGAGTTCACGAGACAGATAGTGAGACTTCATGGAGTACCTAGGACCATAGTCTTTGACAGAGACGGATGGTTCACTTTGAGGTTCTGGCAGCAAGTTCATGCCGCCCTAGGTACGAGTCTACAATTCACGACAACTTATCATCCTCATACCGATGGTCAGTCTGAGCGGACCATCCAAACTTTGGAAGACATGCTACGAGCCTGTGTGTTGGACTAGGGACAGGTGTGGCCAGATCACCTTCCCTTAGTGGAGTTTTCGTACAACAACAGTTGGCACGCATCGATCAGGATGGCTCCTTATGAGGCTTTATATGGACAGAGATGCCGTGCACCGCTGTGTTGGGACGAGCCTATTAGTGCCAGCGGAGTAGCACTTGAGCAGATTCAGGATGACATGACTCGAGTAGCAGTAATCCGAGAGCGGATGTTAGCAGCACAGAGCCGCCAGAAGTCTTATGTAGATAAGAGGCACAGACCTCTGGAGTTTAGAGTTGGAGCTCAAGTTTGGTTGAGAGTATCCCCGACACGAGGCGTCAGACGTTTCGGTGTCAAAGGGAAGTTGAGTCCTAGATATGTTGGACCGTTTGAGATTCTTTAGCGAGTTGGAGAGGCAACATATAGACTTGCGTTGCCACCGAGACTCGAGGGTGTTCACCCGGTTTTCCATGTGTCTCAGCTACGAGAGTACATACCTGACCTGAGACACATCGGCAGTCATGAGGATCTAGTGATCTATCTAGACCACACGTTTGTAGAGCACCCGGTGGCTATCTTAGAGTGTAGTAGAACACGCTAGCGTTCGAAGGACATCCCGATGTTTAAGATTCAGTGGTCGATGCGAGGAGCTGATGAGGCGACTTGGGAGAGAGAGGATAGTGTCCAGAGGAACTATCCGGAGTTTTACGCTGAGCTTGTTGTGCCGTTAGCTTAGTTTGTTGTTTAGTTTTTGTTCACCACTTAGCGTGCGTGCAAATAAGCTTTAATTATAAAAATAGAAATCAAGCAAGCGAACCCGCAGTGTACGGATCGATATAGTTGAGCAAGAATTCCAGAGTATCGAACACAGGGATTTGGGGGGAACAAATTCAATTATAGGTTATCAAGCGAGTAAATGTAAGAAGCTTTTCAAGTATTGGGAAAACAACAATCCTAAAGATCCAGATATCCAGCTGTGGCAATCGATTCAAGATATACTAATGATATAAGGACATAGTTGAGGTATGCAAAGGTATGCTAATGTAAGGTAATCGTACGGTGAAGTTCCAAAAACCTTATATGACTCACCTAAAAGACACTCTCTATAAAGGTTGTTGAGGCTTCAATATAAAAAGGTTCTAAAGGTAAGAATTAACGTCAAATACCCAAACTTGTAATCCAAGGATCAAGACTAACTAAACCGATTAAGGTTGTGACACTCACAATCGAGGTAGAGGTTATTGAGGATTCACTACCACCTAGAAAAGGCAAGCCAAGACTAAGTTAAAGCAAATCTTTAACTTTGGATTAAAGTAAAATCAGGTTCGTAAACTAACACAAAATTACGGGTAGTTCTTGAGTTCCACGGCCGTGGAAGCTCAAGAACAGACCGTGGATTAGGGTTGTCGTCGATTCTCTCTAACTCTCAGGATCCAATTTGTTTACGATCGATCTATCATCATCTAAGCCACAACTATCAACCCTTCACCTTAGAATTGTTAAGAGTTTTTAGCCAACAATAGTCATATTGATATCAAATTCAAGGTTTAAAAGATTGAAAGATGAAAACTTCCGAAAACCTTCAATAACTTTCGAACTATTCTCAAATCCACAAGTCAAGAACAATGTCGTCAATAGATTCGGAATAACACAAACAATCACAATCTTAGATAAGAAGGAAGAACGGGATGTCAATCCGTCTTCTAAATCAAACCTAAGTAAGAAGCGAAATCTTCTTACGAACAATCTTCCGAATTTTCGATCTTCCGTCAATCCGGAAATCCCAATGACAAAGCGCAAAATCTCCCAAACACAATCTCTGCCAAATGCGAAATTAGGGCAATTCCAAGCGCAAGCGTAAGATGCGTCTATGCGTAAGCAAAGGTGATGGAATCTCTCTTCGTCCGTCCTTTTATAGTGTAAGATAAAATATCGGCCCGGCCCAATTGCGTAGGAGATCGTGGCTTAAAGTGTGGCGAAAAAGATCGCCAAGATCACGGTCGTGGAAGGGTTCCACGGCCGTAATTTAGAGCGTGGAAATCAACACAGTTTGACACAACTCCTCCACGGCCGTAGAAGTTGCTGGAATGAACCACGGTTCCCTTGTCATGGTTCCACGGCCGTGGACTTGAACGTGGAATGTAGTACGGCCGTATTTTAGAGCGTGGTTTAGGGCTAGAACGTGATTCTTCCTTAGTCTCGTGCATCCTTTAAGTTGGCACTCCCTTAGCTCCTAGGAATGTCCTCAATTCATGGATATGCTCAATCAAATCCATCCTTGCTCCATTCCATTCGGAAATAGCTCTTAATTACCTATAATCAACATAAAGCTTGTGTAGATCTCTATATCGACATTATAGACAAACTAGGTCACAAAAGTATCAATGCTTAATCAATGACTATCATAATGGATCAAATACACTTAGAAAATGTGCCTAAAATATCACAATATTTCATGCTAACAAATAACCCCATACTTGCCACTTGCTTGTCCCTAAGCAAGGTCTTTCAAAAGCTTTAAAACAAAAGTTAGGATGAAATATGTGTACCTTCTCAAAGCAAACTTCTTTTGGATGAATGTGCCTTCTAATCAATAGATCATTCTCAAATTTTGCTTCAATCGTTTATAAGACTTTCATACACTTAATCAAAGAGTAAAGAGTAAAGAAAGCTCATGAATCAATTAAACTTCCATTACAAACATCATAACCTTCAAACATTATCAAAATCAATCATAAGAAACTTCAATTTAGATCACCAAGTCATATAACATTCTTTTGATCTTAAGGACTTTCAAAGAAAAAGGTCTAGAATGTTGAAAGGGAAGGAAACTTTAAGGAATGTGGTGCATGAATCCGGGAAAGTGGATAACTACTCTTTCTTCTTCTCATGCGGTTTCCGCAACACTTTCAACTTAGAGCTTCGCTCTCTTCTTTTCATTTTCCGACTTTACTTTTGGAGTTATGGATAGAGGTGCACAAAAACCGAAGCCTAGGAGATTGGCGTTTCTCAATTTTTATGAGATGCCTCAAACCCTTAGCGCACATACCATAATCCGCTAGGAATATCGCTCAATCCGACTTTGGCAAGACACAAACACCCGGCTATGTGAATGGTGCCGAGTTACTCATCGTCATGATTGACTTCCCCAAACCTATAATTTCTTTCTATTCCTTTGAATGCAAAGTATTGCTTTCATGGCCCTCCCACATCATACATGCCTTTTTCATTCAACTCCTCCAAATTCCCGGATAGGTAAAGGAGGTCAATATTTCAATGAGGGGCTAAATGATCAAAGGAAGAAGAAAGAAAAATCGAATTGCCTTAATCATCTCAACAAGAAGCATAAGAACTTATAGTGTGATTTCAACTTCAATTCCTCAAAATGATTTAAGTAACATTCATCACATTGTGAAACTTGCAAAAGAGGTATAATCAACTCATTCAATTTCTTTTCAATTCACTATTTGTTTAAGCATGCAATTGTCATCAAACTCAATTCACAAGTAGCGATTATCATAGAAATCCTCTCTATATTTAGAAGCACAAAATTTTCAAAATTTTTCAATTTTTATGGGTTTTTCAAACTCTTTTTCATGCAATGCAATAATGAAACGTGTAGCAATATAATGAACATGCAAGATAGTCTCAAATAGAAGCAATCAAAGTGAGTAAGAGTTATTACAACTTTTAGTCACACCCCACCCCATACTTGGAACAAACATTGTCCCTAATGTTCAAATAAAAGAAGGAAAAGAAGAAAAGAAAGAAAGAAAAAGAAAGAAAAAGAAACTCACAAAATGGCGGTGGAGCGGCTAAAAACCGTCGGTCATGCAAATCATCACTGCGGTGGAGGCGGAGGCGGGAATGGAGAGAAGCTAGGATCGTAGTACCGCCCGAACTGCTGGCGGTAGACGTCTCTCATCATATGGTCGAGGTCGTCCATGCGTCAATCTCTAGCATCGGCTCGAATCTCCAATGCTCCCACTCGATCAGAAAGGCTAGTAGCCCACTCAGGCATCTGCTCATACCATCCCGGAGCCTGACTGTACCACCCCGGTGCATCTGACGGTGCTGGTGCTGGTGGCGGTGGCTGCTGTGCGGACCATGGAGGTGGAGCTTCGTACCATGCAGGAGGTGTCTCCATCCAAGTGGGTCTCTCACTCACGCTGGCGCGGCGAGAAGATGAACCTGAAGCTCTGGCTGGACGTGGAGAACGTCTGGGCATGTCAGGGGCCGCACCCGGCTGATCCGAAAACGTGCCAAACTCCTGCTCTGCTCCTCCTCCTCCCTCATACTGATCTCTCATCTCCTCCTCCTCAACTACGGGCGGTGGTGGGACATATGGAGGAGCTGTAATCCTGTTCGCATGCATAGCTGCGAACGTCGCCTTCCAATTATGGCGTCCAGCCATAATGGAGTACTCCGGGAGCCACTCAATGCCCCTCCCCGTCCTGCTCTCCCAAGGCATGGCTGCATAAGGTGGACCTCTATGGGTAGGGAAGATAAGACCTCTAGTCATGAAGGCCTGGAGTCCTAGGGGTACGGCAGGAATGCGTGTACATGCAGAAAAATCCACCCCTAACATCCTAGCAAGGTGGGTAACTATCCCACCATAACCAATGTTGCCCGCCCTCTTGTTCTTTAGCTTGCTCATGGTAGCAGCTAAGAGGGTGGCGCAGTCAGCAGGGCGCCCATAGAGCATAGAGTACAGAAGAAAGAGCTCATCCGTCTTGATCTTCTGAGGTGTCTCCGTCCTAGGGAAGAGACACTCAGAAAGAACCCGATGAGCAATCTTCAAGGCTAAGTGATACATCAACTTAGCCTTGGTATCAGCTGGTTGCCAGCGGTCCTCGTTGGCGTAAATCATAGCTACCTCCTCCCAAAAATCTTTGGCGTAAACGCCGCTAGGAAAACGACCATTGAAGGTCTCTTGGAACCCAAAGAAGGTCCCGAACTCCCGGATGGAGAAATCATAGTTCCTTTCCATCAGACGGAAAGAAACTGTCCTATCAACGTGGCTGTGCTCAAAAGACGTCACAACCTCTCTCATGATCTCCTCATAAGCGTCCTCTCGGATAGCCGAGAAGACGATAAGACCGGCTCTATCCAAGAGCCAAGTAAGGTCATCTATGATGTGGAGGGGAACTAGATCCTCCAACAATAGGTACCTAGGTCCTATAACAGCCCTCTTGTGGATCCTCTCTAATGCATCGAGATGATCCTCGTGAATGGTAGGTACCCTAGGGCTAGGAGGTGCGGGTGATGAAGGTGATGATGGAGGTGAAGGGGAGGAAGGTGGTGGTGCTCTAGAGGATGAAGAGGAAGAGGGGTTACCCTTCCTCTTTTTGTTCTTATCCTTCTCATTTTTCTTCTCCTTAATCCTCCCAGAAACTCTCCTCACGAAAACCATTACTGTTCAAAACCACGGTCTGTTCTTGGTGTTCCACGGCCGTGGAAGTGACAGAGACCGTGGTTCGTCTCGCTCTTTCTCAAATCTCAGCAAACAACAACCAAATTTCACAATCAAGCAGTCCTAGTCTACTTCCTTCCAATTTCAATCAGTTCTCCTATAATTTCTAGCAAAAACGAACCCGAATTGACAAAGATAGAGAAGAGCGAAAAAAAACCTAGGTTTCGGATTTTAAAATCCGAATTTTGCGTTCCTTGGTGATTTGCCGCTCGATTTGTTGCTTGGATCTCGTTGGTGATCGAATTTGCTTCAATTTGGGTCGAAGAATCGTTGAAAACGATTAACGAACGGAGAATTGAGGTGAGAGGCGTGAAATCGGCGAAAGAGTGCGTGGAAATTGGGTTTGTGGTGTGTTTTTGTGAAGAACGTGGTTTATATAGTGGCCGGCAAAATTTTTGAAAATCACGGTCTGTCGGGGGGTTCCACGGCCGTGGAAATGTACGGAACCGTGGTTTTGGTGATTTTTCAAAGGCTTTTGGAAATTTCGGTCACTGTAGCTGTCACGGCTGTGGTTTAGGCCGTGGAACTCTCTGTAATGCTCCAAAGTCCAAGTTTCGTCACTTTTCTTTAAAATTAACCTCCCCCTTTCCTTTTCCACTGTTCCTACATCCAAAAACACGAACATACCGGAAGGAATCGAAGGCAAAACAAAGCAAAAACGTCTAAACTAAGCTAAACTATGAATCGAAATCAAAAACGTAAATGCAATACCTTGGGTTGCCTCCCAAGAAGCGTTTTGTTTAAGGTCTATAGCTAGACCAAATTCGCACTTATTCGAGTGCAGTGGGCGCGAACTCTTCAGCTTGGAGTTCCGGCGTATACTTCTTGAGTCGTTGACCGTTCACCTTAAAGCTTCCGCTCGCTTCACCCCATACTTCAACTGCACCATGGGGGAAAATACGTTTGATTAGAAAAGGTCCGGTCCAACGAGATTTAAGCTTACCTGGAAAGAGACGAAGCCTTGAATTGAAGAGGAGAACTTGATCTCCTTCTTTGAAGTCCTTTGGAATGATATGCTTATCATGCCAACGCTTTGCTCTCTCCTTATAAATCTTGGCGTTCTCATAGGCGTTCAAGCGGAGTTCTTCAAGCTCATTAAGGTTCAAGAGACGCTTCTCTCCCGCTTCCTTCATGTTGAAATTCAACCATTTGATAGCCCAAAACACCTTGTCCTCCAACTCTACCGGTAAGTGACAAGACTTCCCATACACAAGGTTGTATGGTGTGGTTCCTATGGGAGTCTTGTACGCAGTCCGGTACGCCCATAATGCATCATCAAGCTTCAAGGACCAATCCTTCCTAGTCCTTGAAACCGTCTTCTCTAGGATTCCTTTGATCTCCCGATTTGAGATCTCAACTTGTCCACTAGTTTGTGGATGATAAGGGGTGGCGATCTTGTGAGTAACCCCATACTTAGCTAGAAGAGCTTCAAAGCGCCGGGCAATGAAGTGAGAACCTCCATCACTAATGATAGTCCTTGGTGTCCCAAATCGTGGTAAGATGGTCTTGTTAAAGAACTTAACCACCACCATGGCGTCATTGGTGGGAGAGGCAATTGCTTCCACCCATCTAGAAACATAATCCACCGCCAAGAGTATGTATTGGTTTCCACAAGATGATGGGAACGGTCCCATGAAGTCAACTCCCCAAACGTCGAAAATCTCCACCTCTTGGATGTTATTGAGAGGCATCTCATTCCTCCTAGAGATATTTCCTGTTCTTTGACAAGCATCGCAGCAGGAAACAAAGGATTGCACATCTCTAAATAAAGTAGGCCAAAAAAATCCAGATTGTAATACCTTAGCGCTAGTCTTGTTCGAACTAGTGTGTCCTCCACAAGGTAGTGAATGACAATGGCGGATGACACTTTGCATCTCATCTTCCGGCACACATCGCCGAATGATGCCATCCGGACCTCTCTTAAAGAGGAGAGGTTCATTCCAAAAGTATTCTCGAACATCCTTAAAGAACTTCTTTCTTTGTGCGTAGGATAGTCCGGGCGGTATCTCCTGGCAAACCAAATAGTTAACAAAATCAGCAAACCATGGTTCGTTACCTTTGGAGATCACATCGATGCACTCCTCAATGATATGTAGGTGTTCGTCCGGGAAGGAGTCATCTATAGGTAAGTGGTCGTCCTCTAGATGTGTTAGGCGACTCAAATGATCCGCAACAGAATTTTCCGAACCCTTCTTGTCGCGGATCTCTAGATCGAATTCTTGTAGGAGAAGAATCCATCTAATTAGCCTTACCTTCGCATCCTTCTTTGCAAGGAGGTACCGGATCGCAGCATGATCCGTGTAGACAATCACCTTTGCACCTACAAGATAAGAGCGAAACTTGTCAATAGCATAAACAATGGCTAAAAATTCCTTTTCCGTAGTGGCATAGTTGAGCTGCGCTTCATCTAGCGTCTTGCTAGCATAGTATATGGCATGGGTTCGCCCTTCCTTTCGTTGTCCAAGAACAGCTCCTATAGCTACGTCACTAGCATCGCACATAATCTCAAAGGGAAGAGTCCAATCCGGAGGTTGGATAATAGGTGCGGAAATTAGAGCTTCCCGGATCATGTTAAACGCATCCAAGCATTCCTGCGAAAACTCAAAAACTGCATCCTTCATCAATAGATTAGTTAGCGGTTTTGATATTTTAGAGAAGTCTTTTATGAAGCGTCTATAAAATCCGGCATGTCCTAGAAAACTTCTTATCCCTTTCACCGAAGTTGGGGGATGAAGCTTCTCTATGGTCTCTATCTTAGCTTTATCCACCTCTATCCCTCTACTAGAGATTAAGTGTCCTAGTACAATTCCTTCCTTTACCATAAATTGACACTTCTCCCAATTAAGAACTAGGTTAGTGTCTTCACACCTTTGTAAAACAAGAGAAAGGTTAGAAAGTCAATTGTCAAAAGAGGAGCCGTATACGGAGAAGTCATCCATGAAGACCTCCATGATTTCCTCAATGTATTCGGATAAGATGGCCATCATGCACCTTTGAAAAGTGGCTGGGGCGTTGCAAAGCCCGAACGGCATTCTCCTATAAGCAAACGTACCCCACGGGCACGTGAATGTGGTCTTCTCCTGATCATCCGGGTGTATCGGAATCTGAAAGAAACCACTATAACCGTCAAGATAGCAAAAGTGCGAGTGTTGTGCTAACCTTTCAAGCATTTGATCGATGAAGGGTAGTGGGAAGTGATCCTTCCTCGTTGCGTTGTTAAGCTTGCGGTAGTCTATGCACATCCGCCATCCCGTTACGGTTCGGGTAGGAATGAGTTCGTTGTTGTTGTTGGTGATGACCGTCATTCCTCCCTTCTTCGGAACTACTTGAACCGGACTCACCCACTTACTATCGGAGATAGGATGGATGATACCTGCATCAAGAAGTTTAAGAATTTCCTTCTTGACAACCTCCTTCATGGTCGGATTCAACCGCCTTTGAGGTTGTCTTGAAGTCCTAAAGTCCTCTTCCATTAATATTTTGTGCATGCATAGGGAAGGTTTGATTCCTACTAAGTCTTCTATAGTATAACCTAAAGCTTTCCTATGTTTCCTAAGAACAACCATAAGCTTATTATGTTCAACTATGGTTAGATCGGAACTAACAATAACCGGATAAGTAGAGTTAGGTCCTAGAAAAGCGTACCTTAGATGAGTAGGAAGTGGCTTTAGTTTCATTGCTTTTGGAGCTTCTAATGGCTCTTGAGGAGCATCTGATGTCTCCTTAGAAGTGTCTAAGGAAGTAGAAGGTGTAGGAGAAGAATCAAAAGAAGTTGAAGAAGTGGCTCGATCACCCTCTTCCACGGCCTGAATCACGGTTTCCATGCATCCTCCACGGCCGTGGTTTAGGGCGTGGAAAGGAAATACGGTTGCTCTATTTCCTTCACGACCGTGTAACCCTCTGGAGTGAGCCACGCTTTGGTTTGTGAAATCCACGGCCGTGGAATATAGTGTATGGCCGTGGATTCTCACATTTTCTGCCTTGTCGTGGAGTTTCTCAAACTCCTCTTCACACACTTCCTCTTGTGCTTCTAAGGCTTCAATCGCCTCATTGCACTCCTCTTCTTCCCCTACATTCGTTAGACTCATAGCAATAACTTTTTGCAAGGGATCTTTGAAAAGAATAGCACTTACCTCCTCTCTAGACAACCCCTCTTCATCTTGGATATTGAATATATCCTCATCAAAGATTGGCTCCTTCACTAGAGTGGAAAGAACGAACTCTACCTTCTCCTCTCCTATGTCAAAGGCGAGTCTAGCATTCTTGCAATCGACTATGCAGCCGGAAGTTGCAAGAAACGGTCTTCCGAGTATGATCGGGACCGGACTATCTGCAGGAATGTCAAGCACGACAAAATCAATGGGAACAAAGAATTTACCTAGCTTGACTGGGACGTCTTCCACAATACCGACGGGGCGAGTGATGGATCGATCCGCCATGTACAACGTCATCTTCACCGGTTTAGGGTCGCCTAAACCGATCTTCCTACATAATGCAAGTGGTATGATGCTCACACTTGCTCCCAAGTCACATAATGCATCGTATGTGACATCTCCCACTCCTATGGTAATACAAAATGACCCCGGATCCTTTAGCTTTGGGGGCATTTTCTCCTTCATGGTCTTGATGAGATCCGAAGAATCCGAACTCATCTTAACCTCTCCAAAATCCTCCAACTTTCTCTTGTTAGAGAGGATTTCCTTTAAGAACTTGCCATAAGCCGGCATACCTACAATAGCATCAATGAAAGGTATATTAATATGCAGCTTGCTCATGAGTTCTATAAACTTACCAAATTGTTTATCTAGGCGTGCTCTCGCTCTAGATTGAGGGAATGGTAGGGGAGGTTTGTAAGTCGGAGGAGGAACGTAGACATCTTCCTTCTCCTTCCCCTTCTCCTTGTCTTTCTCAACGGGGACTTCAACAAACTTAGGCTGCGAATCGGTGGTACTCACTCTGCTTCTAGTTGTGATTGCCATCACCCTTCCCTTAGGGTTGTCCTCCGTCTTTCCTGGAAGTTTCCCTTAGTTCCTAGGAACTTCCTCCGCATGGCTGAACATTTGGTTTTCTAAAACCTTTTGGGCTTTATCAACCTTAGAAATTTGATCATCAACCTTAATGATGCGGTTCTCCAATCCTTGAAGCTTTCCCAAAATCGTTTTCAACATGGGATCGGGCTTCTCTTTCCCCGAAGTGTTTCCTCCATTAGATGTTTGCCCCTGGCTTTTCAAAGGAGTAGAGGAAGAGGAAGGTGTAGTTAGTGAATTCGAATTGGAAGGATAAGAGTTACCTGAGTTTTGTTGATTGGAGCGCCAATTGTTGTTGTTTGAACCCCTATTGTTGTTCCAACTGTTGTTCCGGTTATTGTTGTTGCCATTCCAATTATTCCGGTTGTTGTTCCGGTTATTGTTGTTGCGGTTTGTATTCTCACCACTATTGTTGTTGTTGCCAAAGTAGCCAACATCCTTTCCTTGTTGCTTTGGAAAGTTGGTCTTGATAGCCTCCTTCAACTCTTTGATTTCATTGTTGAGGGAGAAAATTTGATTTTGAGCTTCATGTGTGAGCTTTGCTCCTTGCTCCACACGATTTCCTTCAACTTTCCGGTGGGAATACTTCTCTATGACTCTTGCTTGCTTCTCAATAAAGTCCCAAGCGTCATCTTCCCTCATGTCCATGAATGTACCACATGAGAGGGATTGGAGCTTGAATTGTGTCTCCACATCCAGCCCCTTATAGTATATCTCCAAAAGTGCAAGTTTGGATATGCCATGATGAGGGCAATCCAAGAGCAAATCCTGAAATCTTTCCCAAGATTGAAACAAACTTTCGTTAGATCTCATGGAAAATGCATTAATCTTACCTCTAAGTTCCGCCGTTTTGGATGGCGGAAAGAACTTAGTGAGGAACTCCGCGGAAAGGTCTTCCCACGTGTCCAGCTTCCCACTAGGAAGAGCTTGGTACCAAGACAATGCCTTCCCCTTCAAGGAGAAGAAGAAAGGCTTGAGCTTATAGCTGTTGGTAGTTGCGTTCTTCGGTCTCATTGTCTCCATCATACACTCAAAGTTTTGCAAGTATTGGTGTGGAGATTCAGCGCTTGTTCCGCCAAATTGGTTTTGGCGAACAAGAGTAATAACTTGAGGGTTGAAGCTAAACCCTTGTACATCATCAGCATCAAAGTTCACACCTAGACGGCGTGGTTGCTGCGTTGGATCCATTCTTTGGCCAAGAGTTCTTGGCTCCTCATCCACACGTTCGATCCTTGCATTCCTAGGTGGAACACGGCGATTAGCAGCTGCCCGTGGATGGAATGGATTCACATTGATCGTTGGATCAATTTTCTCTAACGGTGGCATGGAGGAGTCGCTATCCTCATTAGATGAGTTGACTCTAACCGATCTTCCCGGTCTCCTCCTTTTCTTTTTCTCCTTGAGGTTGTTTATCTCAATCCTCATTTGGAACATCATATCAGTTAGATCATCAACCTTCATTTGGTGACGATCTGTTTCTTCCCTACGTGTCTTCTCACTCCATAGGAGTTGAGCTTCTTTCTCCGCAAGCTCCGATTGAAGATCACGTTCGTGTTCTTCAGCCATCTTCTTTTCCTTTCGCCTTTGCCTTAAAGTCCTCTCAAGCTCTTGATCAAGAGGTAAGAGGTCTTTGGTGTTCCTAGACCTGCGCATGCACTTAAAAGGATATCAAATAACAAGGGAAGAGCTCCCAAGCTTGACAACCGTAAACCGAATTCGGTCTAGACCAAATCCCTGGCAACGGCGCCAAAAACTTGTTCGCCACTTAGCGTGCGTGCAAATAAGCTTTAATTATAAAACTAGAAATCAAGCAAGCGAACCCGCAGTGTACGGATCGATATAGTTGAGCAAGAATTCCAGAGTATCGAACACAGGGATTTGGGGGGAACAAATTCAATTATAGGTTATCAAGCGAGTAAATGTAAGAAGCTTTTCAAGTATTGGGAAAACAACAATCCTAAAGATCCAGATATCCAGCTGTGGCAATCGATTCAAGATATACTAATGATATAAGGACAGAGTTGAGGTATGCAAAGCTATGCTAATGTAAGGTAATCGTACGGTGAAGTTCCAAAAACCTTATATGACTCACCTAAAAGACACTCTCTATAAAGGTTGTTGAGGCTTCAATATAAAAAGGTTCTAAAGGTAAGAATTAACGTCAAATACCCAAACTTGTAATCCAAGGATCAAGACTAACTAAACCGATTAAGGTTGTGACACTCACAATCGAGGTAGAGGTTGTTGAGGCTTCACTACCACCTAGAAAAGGCAAGCCAAGACTAAGTTAAAGCAAATCTTTAACTTTGGATTAAAGTAAAAGCAGGTTCGTAAACTAACACAAAATTACGGGTAGTTCTTGAGTTCCACGGCCGTGGAAGCTCAAGAACAGACCGTGGATTAGGGTTGTCGTCGATTCTCTCTAACTCTCAGGATCCAATTTATTTACGATCGATCTATCATCATCTAAGCCACAACTATCAACCCTTCACCTTAGAATTGTTAAGAGTTTTTAGCCAACAATAGTCATATTGATATCAAATTCAAGGTTTAAAAGAATGAAAGATGAAAACTTCCGAAAACCTTCAATAACTTTCGAACTATTCTCAAATCCACAAGTCAAGAACAATGTCGTCAATAGATTCGGAATAACACAAACAATCACAATCTTAGATAAGAAGGAAGAACGGGATGTCAATTCGTCTTCTAAATCAAACCTAAGTAAGAAGCGAAATCTTCTTACGAACAATCTTCCGAATCTTCGATCTTCCGTCAATCCGGAAATCCCAATGACAAAGCGCAAAATCTCCCAAACACAATCTCCGCCAAATGCGAAATTAGGGCAATTCCAAGCGCAAGCGTAAGATGCGTCTATGCGTACGCGAAGGTGACGGAATCTCTCTTCGTCCGTCCTTTTATAGTGTAAGATAAAATATCGGCCCGGCCCAATTGCGTAGGAGATCGTGGCTTAAAGTGTGGCGAAAAAGATCGCCAAGATCACGGTCGTGGAAGGGTTCCACGGCCGTAATTTAGAGCGTGGAAATCAACACAGTTTGACACAACTCCTCAACGGCCGTAGAAGTTGCTGGAATGAACCACGGTTCCCTTGCCATGGTTCCACGGCCGTGGACTTGAACGTGGAATGTAGTACGGCCGTATTTTAGAGTGTGGTTTAGGGCTAGAACGTGATTCTTCCTTAGTCTCGTGCATCCTTCAAGTTGGCACTCCCTTAGCTCCTAGGAATGTCCTCAATTCATGGATATGCTCAATCAAATCCATCCTTGCTCCATTCCATTCGGAAATAGCTCTTAATTACCTATAATCAACATAAAGCTTGTGTAGATCTCTATATCGACATTATAGACAAACTAGCTCACAAAAGTATCAATGCTTAATCAATGACTATCATAATGGATCAAATACACTTAGAAAATGTGCCTAAAATATCACAATATTTCATGCTAACAGTTTTTCCTTTGTTGCGTTGTGAACGCTTTTGTGTGACGTTTTGTGTTACGTGCCCCTAGTGGGAATATATGAACTCAGTTCTGTTTCTCTGTGTTGTTGTGACCGTTTGGCTTTTGCAAGTTTCGGGACGAAACTTCTTTTTAGGGGGATCTGATGTAAGATTCTAGGTTGTTGCCTTCACCACCCCTACGGTGAAGAGTAGCGCCCCCGCGGCCAGCCGCCTTTGCGGTTGTGTTGATCCGCCCCTGCGGATCTACGACAGATTGTGCCGATCTTTCTTCCGTTCTTTTTATCTTCCTTCCATAGATAGAATGTCCGATATTCTATCTTATGGGCCGGTTTCCTTGTTTTAGTTTTAACCCTAGACGCCCTTCCGTCTAGCGTTCCAGCCCTCCCTATGTATTCTCTTCTTTCTCTCCTTTTTCCCATTCCTTGCTATCGTCTTCTTCAACCCTAGAGAGCTGTAACCGTCTTTGCTTCCTGCAACCTCAATGAACGTGTAAGTGCATCCTTTCTGGTTCTTCTCCACGTTGTTACATTGATGCATGCCTTCTCCTTCTTTTTTGGTTTCTTCCTTTTGTTCTTCTCTTTTCTCCTCCTCCAAGGATCAAGCATGAGCCTTGATTCTTGTGGAGTGTTCCGTTGTTGACCCTTCGTTGTTCTCAGGCTTTGTAGAGTTGAGTCTTGACGGGTTGGAACCAAAAGTTCGAGCTTTGGTTGCCCTTGTTGTGAGTTCGGTCGAAGAGGAATCTCGACAGAGCTTCTGTCAGTGAACCGCCCCCGCGGCTGCACATCCCGCCCCAACGGCAAGCCTCCCCTACGCCTTGCTCCAACCGCCCCTGTGGTTTTCCCTACTTTGAGCCTTGACGTGTTGGAACCAAAGGTTCGAGCTTTGGTTGGCTTTCTGTGAGTTCGGTCGAAGTGAAATCCCGACAGAGCTTCTGTTAGTGCAGCCGCCCCTGCGCCTGCACCTAGCCGCCCCTGCGTGTTGCTGCCCCTGCGCCTCTGTCAACCGCCCCTACGGTTTTCTCTGCTGTGACTCCCGTCTTTGGTGAGTTACTTCCTTGCTTCCTTTCCTCGTTCCTTCCTTGGTTCCTTGTGTTTGTTCCTTGTCTCCTGAGTTGCTGTAAGACTAGGGTTGAGCCCTTAGCTTGTGGAGATTTCTTAGAGATCGTTGAGGCTAGAAGTTATAGACTTCTAGCAGCCGTTTCGTTCCTGATCCGTGTTTCTTGTTCGTACAGGCTTTCCTTGCTCCTTTCCTGAGGAAAACTGAGTTTCCTTAAGTGTTCTTTGAGTTGTTGTTGAGCCTTTTGGGTTACCTTTGTGTGAGGTAAGTCCCTTGGACTTACTTAGCTTCATTCCGTGTATTAGTTGGATTGTTTTGGCTTGTTTGCGTTGCTATCATGTTCATAATGGATAATTGGAAATATGATTCACCCCTTTGATACTTTAACTGGACCAAATGTATTATAACCGGGCGGTGACCATTTGTCTAGTTCTACAGGAGACTAGAATGTGCTGTTGCAACCCAGACCCGTAGGTAACGGATAGTACTAATCTATTCCTATTGTAGACCGAAGCGGAGGCGTGTTTCGGGAGATTCTTGTGTGACAAAAGAAGTTGAATTAGTAATGGATAACCTTAATGAAAGATAATAACCGGTTGATGTGTGGGCATGCTATGTGTTTTCTTTACCTTATGTGTGTTTGTGCCTTTACACTCTTGCTTATACCTAGAATGTTTGCTAACGGTTTATACCGTCTTTGTAGATATTCCGCAGGTTCAGGATGCTGTTGAGTGATTTGGATGGTGTGGTCAGCCGGGGTTCCCGTACATTATAGGACGTGATCGGGTTTTGTTTTTCTTTTGTTGCTTCCCTTTTGTTTTGAACCCGGCTGTGGAGCTTTTGTGTTTTCTTTTGGTTTGAACCTTTGGTTTTATATTGAGTTTTGTTTTCATTCGTCTGTGCCTTATTGTAATATCCGTTTGCTGTTGCTACTCTAAGGGTCGGGACCCATTGTGCGGTCCTAGCCCGTAGCGCTTCAAGTTTCTAGAACTTGGGGTGTTACATGTATATCGGCTGAAGTCTTTTTGTTGCATGCTTTCGGGTTTCATTATATTGCATAAAAATGTACTTTTGTTTTGGCCTTTATTTGTGTCTTGTTACAAGATCCGGTAAAATTGTTGTCCGGCTAAGGGTCGGGACCCATTGTGAGGTCTCCCCCCGTGGCACCCCGAGTCCCACGGATTCGGGGCGTTACAACGCTTGCTAATGCGAGTATTTTGAAATCGAGCTTTCTCAATTAAAGTGAGGAATCTTTTTTTTTTTAAATTACCAATTTTTTTTATAACCACGAGATCAATCACAACCAATATTTGTTAAGAGAATCCCAA
The DNA here is from genome assembly GCA_033239125.1 of Fagopyrum homotropicum. Taxonomy (NCBI): domain Eukaryota; kingdom Viridiplantae; phylum Streptophyta; class Magnoliopsida; order Caryophyllales; family Polygonaceae; genus Fagopyrum; species Fagopyrum homotropicum. The sequence continues at coordinate 105,442,822 of BSWB01000006.1, read as the reverse complement.
TACGAAATTAAAATATTGATTTTTTAACAAATTTATTTTAGAAAGATTTGTATTTTTTAATTTATTTTTTAAGGATTATAAGTTTAATCTATTTACGTTAAATAATTTAGCCACAAAGTTAAGAAATGTTTGATTTGTTTAATCTTGAAACTCTCTATTTATACAAGTTATCAAACTATCAGCCTTATTTGATAATAGACGAGAGATTGAAAATATTTATTAATTGATGTGTGATTGAAAATATTTAGTAACTCACAAAAACTTAGGTGAACAACCAACAAAATAGTAGGCCAACGACCTACAAAACAGATATTAATCTGTTATGAATAAAAGTTATACTTTAACTTATTCAAAAGATCAAAAAATGTTTGATTTGTTTAAAATTTAAAATCTCTATTTATACAAGTTATCAAACTATTTGTCTTAGACAAAATAGGGAGTCTAAAAAGCTTTTAAGCTCTATTTTGGAACAAAAAAAGTTACGTGACTCCCTATTTTAACCTTTTTGTGAGATTGTTACCCTACAATTATTAGGCATTTTTTACAAAATACCTCAAAAAATTTAACGTAAATAGATTAGGTTGATAATCCTTTATAAAAAAGAAAATATCGTCCCAAAAAATAAAAAACTTCAGGAGAAAACAATAAGACCCTGATAATTATAGAATAACAATCCCACATAATATTTGTACTTGAACTTAACCAAAAGGTCAAAAAATATATTGTTTGTATACTCTTTAGAAGTTTTAAATCTGTCAACCTTAAAAGTTAATCGATGTGCGATAACAAAATGCTCAAAAAATTTAACGTAAATAAATGAGACTGATAACAAAAGATTCTTTAGATTGGTTGGAGAAAAAAAACTGTTAGTTTAATAAATAAATATTTCCTGCCTTAAAAAAAATTAGTTTACAAAATAAAGATTTTTGTTATTCTTTTTAATTGTTTAAATTGAACCATGAAAATCTATAGATGTTTTAACAATATAAAATTTTAATTGTGTAACACCCCGAATTCTCAAAACTCGGAACGTTACTGGTTAGGACCTCACAATGGTTCCCGACCTCAGTTTGACAACAATATTACTAGGATCTTGCAACAAGACACAAATAAGGAAAACCGAAATTCATGAAATAGTATTTTTAAGGTAATGAATGCAACACGGTCTAGCAGCCTATAGTACTTAACAAAGGGAAAAACGATCACTTGTCTAAACACCAGAAAGAACGACAAACATCAACCCCAACCCCCACTCTAAGGAGTATGGAGACCCGACTGACCACTACTTCCGGATCACTCAGCTGCTGGTCTAACCTGCGGTAAAACTAAAACACAACAAGAGGAACCGTTAGCTAGTTATCTAAATATTAGGAGAATAATAATAGCACACACACACATAAAATAGTAAACACTCATCATGCTTTCAAACAATCCATTTATTATCTTCGTTTAAGTCATTCACTCTAATGATACTTATTTTGTGACACGAGGGATTCCCAAACCTCGCCTCCGCCCCCGTGTACCCATCAGGAGTGGATCCGATGCATCTCACCGTGTACCTGTATGGTATGGGTATAGAGAACCTCCTAGTCTCCTGGCAGAGCTGGGCAGTGATGTCACGACCCGTTATACATACACTTGGGCCTTAACACATAACAACCACGGTCGTCCTAACAAGTTATTTTTATTATAACACACATTGCACACACACAACCATTATCACCCAACTAATATCCAGAAACCGGCTAAGTAAGTCGCAAGGACTTACCTAAGTCAAAACACACTCTAACATGTCTCAAAATAGTCCGTACTCGTGGTAACTCAAACGCCTGTCAAATAAGGCATGTGGATCAAAATCTCATCCAGATGTCCAACCTCATACAAAGGAATTACGGAAAAAGCTCTCTTATGGTAAAATGACTATTTTACCCCCGGTTCCGAAACTCCCAGATTTGTTTATATCTTAGTTTCAAAATCTCCTTTGGAACCCATTTCCACAATCTAGTTCTTACGGAAAAGTTTGGTAAAGATTTACAAGAGTTATACAAAATTCTAGCGTTTCATTAAACGGTCATTAAGGTCCGATTTGAGTTAGAATTCAAGACTTAGGTTAAAGGATAAGAATTCTGGAATCGCTCTCTAGATCCTCTAAAATATGTATACTAAACATAGGGCAAATGTCTCAAAAATTTAACCAAAACTCCTATATAAAATCTAAGCTTAGATTGGAAGCTAAAATTCCAAACTTAGTCAAATATTTTCCTGCTTCAAAACAACTCCAAGTGCTCTACTTCGGGACCTTATAAAATCTAATCTGACCGTTAACTTTCTCCCAAATTTTAACACATTAAACTATATGTATCCATCTACGATATATCAAAAATTCAACGGTGGATTCTCGAAGTAAGCTATAGAAATTAGATCCTAAAGTCAGCTGGCCGAAGCTGAATTATAAGGTGTACAGAAGGTCGAAACTTCGATTTCCATTGTTACCACATGTCTCCTTTATTTATACTTAGAGATCCATAGTACCGAACTCATCCTATTATATGTCCAACTTATCGACACATCTACATTACTCTCATTCTTATGCATCAAACTCAAACCACACCCTATACAACATTATGGTACTAAGATTAAAGGCTAAGTCTACATACCCACAACAGTGAAGGAGCCGACTGCTATTGGTATCCCAAAGACGAGTCCAGTGGGTCGAGTGTAGTAGTCCAGTGGGTCGAGTGCAGTAGTCCAGCACCTGTGCAGACGGTTGGTTGCGGTTCTGGTGAAGGCGGTGCATACAAGAGGTTGGCGTCGTTGTTGCGCCTGCTGGGGATCGACGAGGAAGGTGAGGTAGATGCGTCTGCGCTTGCTGTGCAACAGAACCCTTCAGCTTCGGTTTATTTCGGAAGAAGGAATGAGAGATCGGCACTTACCGGTCCGGGAAGAGGAAGCAGGCTCTGGCGGCGGCTGGGCGGTCGACAGGGGCAGCGCAGTGGCTCTCGGTGGCGGCGCACTGCGAGAAGGAGACTCGTGAGGCTGGGCTCGCGATGGCCAGACCAGTAGAAGTCCCTCTCTTGCTGCGCTGTTGCAACGACTACAGCAGCGTCCGACTTCCCTGTGGTGGATGGCTCACCTTGTTGACCGATGCAGACGAGGCAGATCCGGCGTAGAGGAATGGCGTCTGGGGCGGTTGCTGGTCGAAGGTGGAAGAGCTGTTGGTTGTGTCGTTCTTCAGAGGAAGGCGGAAGACGGAATAGCGGCAGGTGAGGGATGATTAGACTAGGTTTAGGTTAGGGTAAATTAAGGTTATAGTTAATTAGGGTTTTAATTAGAGGTTAAGAGTGGGCTGGGTTGGTAGTGACACTAATCAATTGGGCCCACTTTTGATTCATTAAAACGAGCTGAAGCGAAACCCGTTACTCGTATGGATCGGTAGGGAATTTGAGGAAAAAAAACATTTTGGAATTATATTCCGTATTAGGTAAATTTATTATTTTACTTTAAAGGTACGGAAATATCTCCGGTTACACATTTTATTATTTTATGTGAACTAAGGTCGCATAAAATGATAGAATTTAAAAATTCATTTTTACTTTATTTAAAGGTTAGAAGTTAGCGGATCGGAATCCGATTAAATTCCGTATTAAACCGAGTTTAAAATTTTTGGTTATCATATCAGTGCCCTCTTAAAAGAAGTTTCGTCCCGAAACTTAGGATGATTTTCTTAATCACACATTTCCTTTGGTATATTTTAGTTTTCTCGACATTCCCATTTTCTACCATGCAACTACTCAACTATCACAAACCGACAAGTATCACATAAAACATAATCACTCAATCCAATATAAAAAAAAAACTGAAAGGTCAAACAACACAACATCCGAGTACTAACTCGTCGGTACAAGAGTAATCTCTAACCCCACAAAGAACTCGGGGTAGTTACGTCTAATACCCTCCTCTGTCTCCCAAGTGGTCTCATCAGCTCCGCGTCTAGACGGTTGGATCCTCAACATTGGTATCTCCTTGGACCGCAGACGTCTAGTACTACGCTCCAGGACAGCTACTGGTTACTTCACAAATGTATGGTCGGCTCAACTATCAGATCCTCATGACTAGGGATGTGTCTCGGGTTTGGTAGGTACTCTCTCAACGGTTTGGTTTTCTAAACTTACCTTCAGCTCTTTTGGTGACTCTACCAAACTTTTCCCTCCACTGGGTTCACTTGCTTTTTCCTTTCGAAAGTTCCCGACAATCAATTCTGAAATAATAATCTTAAACCCTGTCGTCACTTTACTAAGTGTCTAATGCTCTTTGTAATACAAACTGCTTGGCCTGGTTCCCTCAATGTGACCTAATCGGATCGTTGCTTAATTAATGGGTTCTCATCGACTTCCTGTCAAGCTTAAAAATTTATATAACTCAAAACAAATCACACACCCAAGTGGGCCTTTTCATATAGATCTCAAAATTTATTAACTTGAAATCATAGTTTACCTAACATTGATTTTCTTCATCTATGGGTTTATGGGCCTACCACGCTTCTGGTGTAACACCCCTTAGTCACAATGGCGTCTTTCTAAGGGTCAACATGATTTACTCAACTCCCGCCTATACTTCTCCTCTACTACTAGCAAGGTCCTCTTCAACTAGACCCTTACTCTATTACTCAACCGTAGTTTGTTCTTAACCAACCAGAAAGCAACCTCTAACCCGATTCTCTCCATATCCTTAGATCATCTCAGAAGGTTGTCGTGGCCTACTCGGGGAATCCTCCAAGGCATCGGTAAAGTTACCTCTTAAATCCACAGTCATTAATGTCTCTTCTTGTTGTACCTACGTGTCAATACCAACGAACACTTACACGTCTTCAACTGACGTCGGTCCGTCTATAATTGACTTATCTCAGTATCTCGGACTTACTCTTCTCATACCTATACTGGCGTTAAATTCTTGGTAAGCATCATCTGCCCGATTAATCCTTTCATGCTTCACTAATTCGTTTTATCTTCCACACTTCTGTTTCCTTAGGCTAACTCTACTTCTCGAGCCCAACTAGGTCTTTCATCTTGACATAAATAGTCATTCCAAGTCCTCAACGATAGTTGGTAAGTGTCTTTGTAGTTCTAATGACTTTGGTTATCATCCCCTTGCAGTTCCCATTGCATGGACCGTCGGTGTTACTGACTTAGGTCCCGTGATAATTAGGGTTACCTTGAACTTTCGAGTCCACCAAGGCCGTTCTCATATATACCTTCCTTCGCTGGTGTTACCGGCAATATTGCCTTCATGAAACTCCGTTGTTTCCGCTATAGGGCTTCAACTCTTTGATACCGGCATTGCGATTTCTTTCAAATTCTTATATCTTTGAGGAGGTCAAAACCTCTCCACACTTGTAAAGTTTACATTTTGCTTCTACACTCCATTGTAGGTATCTCTTCCATGCACCTTATACCCTCATATCCGGATTGACATTTTATCTCTTTTGGTCTCTCCAGCTTGTCTTGGGAACTCTTCTACTAGGTGACTCGTCTTATAACAATTTCCTCCCTTGAATCGGTCTCAACTTTCAGTTGATCATTACTGCTCATTTTATTTTGGAATCTCAGTTATGTTGTACTCTTGCATAGATTCTACAAAGGCATCCTCATCTCAACACTTTATTCCAATTTAGCAAGACTCGCCTTTTGATACATGACTTTCCTTCTTACTGTTTAAGTTATTCTTTTGGTTTACACTTTATCCATCCAAGCATTATCGGTCTGATGTGTATGACTTTTGTTAAACACCTATATGTACCATTTGCATAAGAACCTCAGTTGTATATGATTTTCTCAAAATCAAAGTTCTCGACTCGCATTTATTATGTTGTCCTTATGCTCGTGTCGCTTTACCTTCTATAAATCTTAACCCCCCGTAGGATAGTTACTCCTTTGAGTTTTCTCGTACTCGCTTTACGAACCACGTTGGTTGGTCTTATTACTTCATCAACTCTTATGTCATCAGTCGAGCTTGAATTTTCATCGGAGTACCACCATTTCTCATTACTCTTATATAGACACATTTCGGTAATTATCTTATTGGGGTAATACCGGATCTATTTAACAACCTTTAGTCATTCAACTTTACTCCTTCTCATGTCTATTCTAGCCAACATGCAGATTCCATCTTCAATCACCTCACAACTCGATGAGACATATTACCAAGACACTAAGGTCATAATCTCTATGTTGCTGCGTCTCTATAACTGTAGTTATTTTGTGTGACATTTTTAGTCAAAAAGGCTTCCTCTGTAAACCTCGGGAGAGCACCCTCAGTCTCATATGTGTGGTATGTTAAGCACCTTCTGTCTTGATTGACGTTGGACATAATTAAAATCATCTGCTTCTTCTTACTCCTCTAGTTCTCCTTATGCAATCCATTAGTACTACTGTGAATTGTACCTTTTTCTTAGCCAGAAGGTAAGAAACTGCTCACAACCCTTTCCTTAATCTCTTTAAAGACCTATGGTGTCATTCCCGGCCGTCAAAATCTTCTCCTTAAATTCTTAATTGGAGATATTGGCTCGAACTCATTCCATGTTACTATTTAGGGTACCGGTACTTGTATCGGTTTAACTTTACACTTGTCGTCGTTGATCTTTTGTAGACCCCATATGTCAGTAACATTCTTTAGTAAATCTGATGTTATTCTTCTTATCTACCAACCGGTCATCACTGGTGAACTCAGACGTGTGAATTCTCCGTTATTACTAGTTAGTTTGTAGTTGGTCTTCTACCAGATCGTAGACTTACTTTTCTTCTATCTCTTTCGATGCGGATATACAAGGTGAAAACTTATCCCTTATAGGTTATCCGTTTATACACATTAAGATCATTTTATCCGAGTCTAGTTGCATTATTCACCTGCCATCTATGGTTTTATCAAACCTTCCGTGATAGCTCACAAACCCATCTCCGCGGTTCCTTTTTCCTAAGTTATCGTCTACCTGCAGCTCTTTGTAGTGAACCACTAGCATGGTTAACTTAAGTCTCTTGGTGATTGAGTAGTTATTATGATCCCTCAAGTCCATCATGATCATTCCCGCACATGCTTCTTCCTCGGTGGATGTTGTTTTGTAACATTACCTTCATGGAAATCCATTATCTCAATTTCAGACTTCTACCATCTTCGATACTTGTGTCGTGCTTTCCTTCAACATTCTCGTGTCTCTAAAGGAGTCAACCCAACTCCATGGTTATGAAATTTATAAATTTTTTTGTCTTTTAAACTCGATCGTCAATCTCTGTCTTGGTACTCCTTAAATCTTTTACATTTGTGTCAACACTGTATTTCCTTTGTACTCTCATGCTCCTACTTGTTTATGGTAGCATCCGCCTTGGTTGTAGTGTCCTTTAACCCGCCAAGTATAGTTGTACTATACTTTGTTTGAATGATGTTTTGATGTTGTCCTCTTCAATCCGCGCTCTTATTAGTCCTTACATGCATCTTGAGTTTCACCTCTCGTTGTCATACCGCTAAAATCCTTGTACGGTTTTCTATTACTTATATTTGAATTGCTTGATATTCTTTTCTCGCCTGATTATTCTTGTTGTTAACATCCTCTAGTAATCCTCACCTCCTTAACCACTCGTTCTTCGGACAATTGTAGAACCTACCAGGGCGTCCGCCATAATATAATGTTCCAATCTGAGATATGAGTCCACTATCTTCTTACAGATACCCTTTAAGATCTCCAAACGTTTTATCATGAGGCGATGATCGCATTATGATAACTCAACTAAAGGATATTCCATCTTCTAGGGTAACAACATGCTACATATATATATATATATATATATATAGATATTTATATAACATACATAATTGTATAATACTATAAGTCTAAATTAAGCATACTGAGATCTACGGTAGTAGTGGTGGTCAGCCGTACTTTTCTATTCCCAACTAGACTATGCATGCATTTGAAAACCAAAAGTTCTTTTTAAAACTCAGATCCCTTTTCGGGTTCTGCTCAAGTACTTATTCGGTCTTTCAGAAGATTTCAAGTGCCATTGTTGCCAACCTAGACCTCTGATACCATGTTGTAACACCCCGAATTCTCAGAACTCGGAACGTTACTGGTTAGGACCTCACAATGGGTCCCGACCTCAGTTTGACAACAATATTACTAGGATCTTGCAACAAGACACAAATAAGGAAAACCGAAATTCATGAAATAGTATTTTTAAGGTAATGAATGCAACACGGTCTAGCAACATATAGTACTTAACAAAGGGAAAAACGATCACTTGTCTAAACACCAGAAAGAACGACAAACATCAACCGCAACCCCCACTCTAAGGAGTACGGAGACCCGGCTGACCACTACTTCCGGATCACTCAGCTGCTGGTCTAACCTGCGGTAAAACTAAAACACAACAAGAGGAACCGTATGGAAGACTCCCCCGTCCCCATCTAATGAGTACGTGGACCCGGCTGACCATCCGTCCCGAATCTCTCTGCAACTGTTTATCTTTATAAAATCTGCAACACGGATAAACCGTTAGCTAAAAATCTAAAAATAAGAAGAATAAAGGTAGCACAAACACCACCAAGATAACATAAAACAATCATCATGCTGAAACACAAACCGGTTATTATCTAGTAATTAAGTGATTCATCTTATTCTATTTTACAGTTGTGGCACGAGAAATCTTAAGAGTTCTCGCCTCCGTTCCTTATCCTACTGGGTGTAGGTCTAGCTTACCTCTGCCGGTAGCATCACTACAAACCGAGTGTGGACTAGTCCCTAAAGAAACCCCAACGCCCTCAGGCTAATTGAGCCGAATGCCATCGCCCGTTACTCTTAGGCCAAAGTATAGGTCGGTAGATAATTATTACTAAAATATAACTATAAACATCGCATTCACACAACATTATCATTATCCACACTCATATCTAGAACTCAGCTAAGTAATCCCAAAGGACTTATCTGAATCGAAATTCGATTCCCGTTATCTCAACTCGGTCCGCAACTGTTGGGACTCAACTGCCTGTCATAAGGGCACGTGGATCAAAATACATCCCATATTAATAGGAGTCTATAACTTCTAAGATGTATAATTCCTTCAAGAGAAAATTACTAAAAGGCCCTCCTAAGGTAAAATGACCATTTTACCCCTAGTCCCAAAACTCTCAAAGATCCTATAATATATGCTCAAACCTTCCTTTGGGACTTAATTTCATAATCTAACCTTAAGAGTTAGTTTAGGTAGAACTTATAAATTACCCATTTTCTTAACTTTTAACAAAGTCACTAAGGTCCAACCTTAGCCTATGATACGAGTCCCGAATAAAAAATCTAAAAATTCTAAGGAAATTAACCAAGTCTTCTATGATATGCATACTGATCATTAGGCCAAAGATCTCTCTAAAACTCTTAACCAAACTCTCCATATAAATCTCCAAAGATGGTTCCAAAAATCCAAAAGCTCTATACTTAGTAAAAATCTGAGTTCTTTCTAAAACTATGCAACCACCATACTTTGAGGCTTAATAACTTCAAATCCGACCGTTTAATCGTTCCCAAATTTTAATATCATATACTACTTATACCCACCTTTAACATATCAAAAATTGAACGGTGGATATTCGATCTAAGGTATGTAAATATGGGCTTAAAGTCAACAACTTTAACCCTAACTTCTGAAAATAAAGGAGCAAGCCTTAGGTCCCTCATTCGATTCCTGCTGCTCACATAAACCACACAAAAACTACTCTACAGGTCACAAGTTCAAAACTGGCGAGTGGTAACCTGAGACTTCTCAAACTATACTGCAGATGTGATTTTATGTAACAAGACATGCCCGAATTGAGTCAATTTACCTGTCTCACGTCTCCCTCTTCCTTTGCCTGGACCAGATCGGACTCGACCTTCCCTGACTCAACCTCTCGTCTTCCCTGGGTACTTGACGTTAAAGACTATGAGAAACGAAATGGTAAGGATAGGCAGGGAGGACTATACTCACCTCTTCTGATCTGTGTTGTATAATGCTGAAGGCCCAACTGGGCTGTTCAATCACGCTCGAGTGCACAAGGGAAAGACACAGTAGCGTCTCTCTGTCCAGTCGAGATGGAGGATGGTTAATTGGGTTGATCTCTACTCCCGCTTTCAGGTACTGGACAGAAGGGAGGCGAAACCTGGCGTGATGAGGCTGCATCGTTGCTGCTTGGGGGTATACAGGTGCTTGGTTGTTGCTCGTATGGTGGCACTAGATCGCCTCAGGCCCGTTATCGACATCAAGGAAGGTTGGTATGCGTTAGAAGACATGAAGCAGATAGGAGAAGAGGGAGAAGCAAAGGCTCACCTGCTCAGACAGCATTGGGTGTAGAAGGCTGGCCATCCTGTTGCTCTCTAGTGCGTCCTTCGTCTGCTGCGAGTGAACAAAGGAGGGGCCTGCTGGGTGAGATGTAGAAGGCGACGATAGGCATGATCTGTGTGAGATGTAGAAGACGACCGCATGCTTGATATGTGTGAGATGTAGAAATGAAAGGGAAGAGATCTCGCATGAATCTGGATGGAAACACGGTTGTGGCTACACAAGGTAAGGAGTGTGGTGTGCTGCATGATCTTAGGGACGGTTACAGAAGCAGATCCGGCTCTCCCTCCAGCTCCGCGTTTCATTACGTGGACACACTCTACACAGTTGGGCTGGTGCCTGATGGTTTCCTGGGCTATCGGACTATTGGACCAACTCCTGGCCGAGCTAATGGAGCATGCAGCAAGGTAAGTAGATGGGCTTCAAACAAGGCAAATGGTTGGGCTGAAGAAAGGTAAAAATTGAGTGGGCTGAGGTTGTCAAGACCTTGTCAAACCTTGTCATGGCCTTGACAAGTTCATGCATGGCCTTGTAATTATCTCGTCTTGGTCTCGTCGAATCTCGTCATGACTTTGTCAAGGATATGTCGTGACATAAACTAGGGTTTGATAGATTAGGTTTGATATAAAAATTTTCTATCATTTTATGTGAAGTGAGGTTACATAAAATGATAAAAATTTAATATAGTGTGTACGAGTAGGTAGATAGAGAAAGATCGAAGGATCGAAATCCGGTTTGCTACGGAATTAAACGGAAAAAGAATTCCGGATATTACTGGGAAGCTGCCTGACGACATCAGACCTCGGCGGAGGAATGAGGGTGGCACTGGCGGCGGCTTCCTTCTCCGGTGGTAGCACGGAGGGCGGCGGCAGGGTCGACGACAGCGGTGCGAGGCTGGCTCAAATAGAAGGCTTGCGCGAGGACAGACGACGAGCTGCGAGAGGGAGGGAAGATCTGGCTTCTCCGGTTGTTTCAGTGGTGGCCGTTCTCATCCCCGGTGGTGCGACTCGGCTTCTCTGGCGGTAGTTGCGGCGTCCGAAGGAGCTCTAGTCCGGTGGCGTTGCAGCTCCAGCGAAGACGGCAGGGAGAGGAGGCTCCCCTCTTGTGCTCCTTCGTTTTCTTGATGCAGGTGGTCTTGGTTCCTCCGGCGAGTTGCACAGAGATGAGATGCGTGGTGAAGTGCGTTGGTGTTGCTAGATGGAAACGGACGAGATGCAGGGGACAAGCAACTCCTCTTGCTCGAGGAAGATGAAACAAAGAAGAGAGGTGGGAAATGGGGCTGAGAGAGGGAGAGAGACACAGAGGGAGTGAGAGAGAAGGGAGGGGAGGAGCTGTTGGGTTAGACCCGGTTGAGGGATGCGAGGGGTCACAAGGTGGGTTTGTAGGGCGGGGAACGAGGGGTCTGGTCCCGGGAGCGAGGGGTCACCAGCCAGCCGGCCGAGGAGAGAGAAGGAACAAGATGAGGGAAAGAAGAGGATAAGACAAAGAAGAAGAGACAAAAGAATAAAAGTACCACCGGATTAAACACATTCGGAACGGAAATTCCTAGATCGGAAAAATTTCGACTTCCGACAAACAAAATAAACTACGGAAATACGTATATGTTTCCCAAACAATAAAATACCCGGAAAGATAATTTATGTCGCAAAATATTAAAAAAAATAATTAAAAAAATAAAATAAAAAGGAATCTCGTGCTACGATCGAATTGATAGAAGAGAGAAATACAAGGTCGAAACGCACCCAAATAAACGGCGCGTTACATCAGGTCCCTCTAAAACAAGTTTCGTCCCGAAACATGCTAAACCTGAACTCTCGAACACTCACGTCTCGCTAACCGCTTGGAACACTATAACGTGGCATTTACGGCCGTCTAATCTAAAGTCTACTCGCATAAAAACATCAAGACCCCGCAAGGTACACACACAAAGAAAATTCACGTCACAAATCACATAACCATAACAAAAGAAAGATCTCGGGACTTACCCGACGGTCCTATAGATGTCGCTAAACCTATGTAAAACTCGACTAAAGATACTATCCTACGTTTTCCAGTTAGCCTTATTGGCTCCTCGTCTCGACTAGATCATCACAACGGACTACATGTCTCGAGTCATGTACTTACTCCCTCGACTGGTGCACATGAACCCCAGGGAAACACCCTTTACTCTCAAGGTCATGCCAACCGGTAACCACTTTCCCAACTCACGCTAAGATTTCAAAAAGGTCCGATATATCGGAATCTCAACTTCGTTCTCGGGTCTTTCTCAATATAGTATTTCCATTACGTGTCTCTTTTATTGTCTCTAACAAAGAAGATCGGATTTCCAATTTACACCGTTGGCTTTGGTACTTGTCAAACCAAATTTTGATGTTACGTCTTCTCATTTCTTGCCGCGAGTTCCAAGTAACGAAGGTAGTACTTTCCTTCACACTACTTCTACTCACGAGACACGTACGCTATTAATTTTACATCGTTCCTTAATACTCCATCAAGACCTTGTCTAGGAGAACCGTTGTACACTTCAAACCCCTCATACCTCGAGACAATTTCAAAACAATTGCACCAATGAATCTCCTATTAACACTCAACATCTCTATTGTCAACTTTCTTCTCACTCAATACTTCATCGTCAGCCGGAGTAGGTTAGCCATAGATGGTGTTACTTAGAGAATCTCTCCACAAATCCGGTAATGGTCAACACATCTAAGAAAACTTGTAACTTCTTCCACATCCTTCGGGGTTTCCATCCCGAGATAACCTTTCATATAACTTGTCTCTTCTTCGAGAGTAGGCCAAAATATCTTATCCGGGGCATTATTATGCCCATATGGAATCACTACAACTCATAGTGACCATGGTTTGTCCGGCATGCCGTATTTGCAATATCCCAGTCTCGGATTCTCAATTGGTGACAATGTGACCTTAAATCATTCTTCAAAGAAACTATCGACCCTTGCAACTGATCGAGTAGATCATCCATTTGTTGTAAGAGATACTTGTCCTTCATTGTTATCTTGTTTGTCTCACGACAATCGATGTATAGATGGAGATAACCGTCTCCCTTTTCTCAAACTAGTGTTCTCCATAACAACTTCAAATCAAGAGTTTAAGATATATTCCAATATGAACTTCAAATCAAGAGTTTAAGATCACGTTTGATGTCCCTATGGCAGTGCATTGGTTCTAATGAACCCTTATCAACGTGTCCTTGTAACTGGTCGTTCAAATGCCTCTTCGACTCACGTATTTTTACAAGCGCCATTATATAGAGTTTCTTGGAGGTCAGAGTTGAGCCAAACTCAACCTTAGTGGAAAAATCCACATTCCGATGTATTGGAATCCATGGTATCTCAAGTTCCATCTTTTCTCTTCCCGTCACATATTGTAATAACCAACACAATCTTGTCTTATCACTTTACAAGTGGTCATGACACTAAGGATCTATCCCAATCTCTTGGGATGACGTCCTTCAAACATATATATTGTTTCATCTGTAGCTACAATTTCGACCGTCCTCTTTCAAAGACCCTTCATCTCCTGAACTCAAGGGACTTGCTGGAGTCTTCCGACTCTTGAAGCCTTGGTTAAGCAATATTTTAACTTAATCTCCCTTTTCACTTCGAAGGAATGGCGATAATAATATTTCTTGATCTCGCACATATATTCAATCACGAAGGTCCTAACTACAAGACTTAACCATGCCTTATAACAAATCGATCTTATCTTCTTCGCTTCTCTGACATCCCAACATATGGGAGGAGCTCTTCGTATTCCACATTATCTTTCACTATAATCATCCTTCCATCAAGTAGGTGTATAAATTTATACTTCATTTTCTTATGTAACATCAAACCGACCTAAAGACCCTAACCGCAATCTTTCATGTACTTCTTGTACATCTTATAACGACCACAAACTTCAAAACTTCGGTCTTCTCTTACTCTTGTTGGGCACCTTATACATTTTGTGGTATCCATGAACGACTTCAAAACCGTACCAGTATGCCCTTAGGCGAAATTTCTCAACCACAACCACAAAAAGATCCACTCATTATTCCTCCAAGCACTAACATCATAACTCTAAGATTGCCGCATTGCCCTAATCCCGATTCCTCGTTTCACGTCATAGCCACTATGGCTTCGCCATGCGAGTCACAAAACCTTGACTTAGCTTGGCTCACGAAAACATAACATTCATCACCTTAGAACAAGTATAACACACCTCCCCTTATATATTCCCCCTTTACACACAATAGCTATAGAATACTCACCTTTCTCTTTGTCCTTCCAGTTCCTTTTACTCTAATCCGTGTCGTTTCTCCATATGACAATCCCATGACCTACGAAGGTCGCACCAGATCGTTACAATCCCTCTCAACAAGGTACGTTACCATCTCTAGTTGGAATCGGTAAATTGTTACTTGATTAAGATAATTACACTTCCCTTGATATACCTCTTCATTGTCGACATTCAACCACCATGAATATTCTTGTAACACCCCAAGTTCTGGGAACTTGAAGCGCTACGGGCTAGGACCGCACAATGGGTCCCGACCCTCAGAGTAGCAACAACAAACGGATCTTACAACAAGGAACAGACGAATGAAAACCAAAAATCAAAATAAAACCAAAGGTTTAAAATAAAAGAAAACACAAAAGCTCCGCAGCCGAGTTCAAAACAAAAGGGAAACAACCAAAGAAACAAAAACCCGATCCGGTCCTATAATATATGGGAACCCCGGCTGACCACACCATCCGGATCACTCAGCAGTATCCGGAACCTGTGGAACATCTACAAAGACGGTATAAACCGTAAGCTAACATTCTAGATACTAGGAAGAGCGTAAAGGCACAAACACACGTAAGGTAAAGAAAAGACATAGCATGCTCACACATCAACCGGTTATTATCTTTCATTAAGGTTATCCATTACTAATTCAACTTCTTTTGTCACACGAGAATCTCCCGAAACTCGCCTCGGCTTCCGTCTGCCAATAGGAATAGATCAATACTATCCGTTACCTACGGGGCTGGGTTACAAGAGCACATTCTAGTCTCCTGTAGAACTAGACAAGTGGTCACCGCCCGGTTATAATACACTTGGGCCAATTAAGGTTAACAAATGGTGAATCCTATTTCCAATTATCCGTTATAAACATGATAACAACACAAACAAGCCAATACAATCCAACTAATACGCGGAATGAAGCTAAGTAAGTCCAAGGGGCTTACCTCATACGAAGGTAACACAAAGGCTCAACAACAACTCAGGAAGAGCTCAGGAAAGCTCAGATTCCCTCAAGAAAGGAGCAAGGAAAGCCTGTACGAACAAGAAACACGGATTAGGAACGGAACGTTTGCTAGAAGTCTATAACTTCTAGTCTCAACGATCTTTAAGAGATCTCCACAAGGTAAGGGCTCAACCTTAGTCTTACAGCAACTCAGAGGACAAGGAATAACCACAAGGAACCAGGGAAGGAACGAGGAAAGGAAGGAAGGAAACAACTCACCAAAGACGGGAGTCAAAGTAGGGAAAACTGCAGGGGCGGTTGAAGCAAGGCGTAGGGGCGGCTTGCCGCTGGGGCGGGATGTGTAGCCGCGGGGGCGGTTCACTCACAAAAGCTCTGTCGGGATTCCTCTTCGACCGAACTCACAACAAGGGCAACCAAAGCTCGAACTTTTGGTTCCAACCCGTCAAGACTCAACTCTAGAGAGCATGAGAACAACAAAGGATCAACAACAGAACGTTCCACAAGAATCAAGGCTCATGCTTGATCCTTGGAGGAGAAGAAAAGAGAAGAACAAAAGGAAGAAACCAAAACAGGAGGAGAAGGCATGCAACAATGTAAGAACGTGAAGGAGAAACCAGAAAGGAAGAACTTACATGCTCAACAAGGTTGCAGGAAACAAGGGGGTGACTGCAGCTCTAGGGTTGAAGAAGACGTAAGCAAGGAACAAGAAGAAGAGAAAAAGGAGAGAATATATAGAGACGGCTAAACGCTAGACGGAAAGGGCGTGTAGGGTTAGAAAAAAGACAAGGAAACCGGCCCAAAAGATAAAATATCGGACATTCTATCTATGGAAGGAAGGTAAAAGAACGGAAGAAAAGATCGGGCACGATCTGTCGTCATCCGTAGGGGCGGATCGACACTGCCGCAGGGGCGGCCCTATTCAACGCGGGGGCGGTGAAGGAAAAAACTAGGATCTTACATAAAATCCCCTTAAAAAGTAGTTTTGTCCTGAAACTTGCAAAAGCCGAACGGTCACAACAACACACAGAAACAGAACTGAACTCATATATTCCCACTCGGAGCACGTAACACAAAACGTCACACAAAAACGTTCACAACGCAACAAAGGAAAAACCAAACAACAGACTAAGCTAAAGGTGTAACAAGCTCAGCGTAAAACTCCGGATAGTTCCTCTGGATACTATCCTCTGTCTCCCAAGTCGACTCATCAGCTCCTCACATCGACCACTATATCTTCATCATCGGTATGTCATTCGAATGCAAGCGTCTCGTACTACGCTCTAAGACAACCACCGGGTGCTCTACGAACGTGTTGTTTGGCTCGATCACTAGATCCTCATGACTGACGATGTGTCTCGGGTCTGGTATGTACTCCCGTAACTGAGACACATGGAAGACGGGGTGAACACCCTTGAGTCTCGGTGGCAACGCAAGTCTGTATGCTGCCTCTCCAACTCGCTCAAGAATCTCAAACGATCCAACATAGCGGGGACTCAACTTCCCCTTGACACCGAAACGTCTGACGCCTCGTGTCGGGGATACTCTCAACCAAACCTTACCTCCAACTCTGAACTCCTGAGGTCTACGCCTCTTATCTGCATATGACTTCTGACGGCTATGTGCTGCTAACATCCGCTTTTGTATCACTGCTACTCGAGCCATGTCATCTTGAATCTACTCAGGTGCTACTACGCTAGCACTACTAGGCTCGTCCCAACTCAACGGTGTATGCTAGCTGTTATTATATGAAAACTCCACCAAGGGAAGGTGATTTGGCCACACCTGTCCCCAATCTAACACACAGGCTCGTAACATGTCCTCCAAAGTCTTGATGGTCTGCTCAGACTGGCCATCGGTCTGAGGATGATAAGCGGTCGTAAACTGCAGACTCGTACCTAAGGCGGCATGAACTTGTTGCCAGAACCTCGAAGTGAAACGTACGTCTCTATCAGAGACAATAGTCCTAGATACATGAAGTCTCACTATTTGTCGCGTGAACTCCTCTGCCAATCGACTCACCGGCCACTTTTCCTTGATCGAAATAAAACGTGCGGTCTTCGTCAGTCGATCTACTATGACCCAGATAGCATCAAAACCACGACTCGGTCTCAAACCGGTCACAAATCCATAGAGATGTCCTCCCACTTCCACTAAGGAACGGGAAGTGGGTGTAGCTCGCCTCCTGGTCTATGATGCTCGATCTTGACCTGTTGACAAGTCGCACACTGAGCTACATATCTCGACACATTTAGCTTCAGACCTCCCGACCAGAAAGAGCATCTAATATCGTGATACATCTTACTCGCACCGGGATGTACTGAGTAAGGTGAAGAGTGAGACTCCTGAAGGATCCTCTGTCTCAACTCTCGATCTGAAGGCACACAAACACGCTCATGCCGTCTCAAAACTCCATCAACACTAACTGAAAACTACGGTGCCTCTCCTCGCAACATCCGTCTCGGATCTGTGTCAAAGCTGGGAACTCTTCTGCTTTTGTCGGATTTCGGCCAATAGATCAGGTACTATCTCCAAGGTGGACAACTGACTGTCGGAATCCGAAAAGTGGATATCCATCTCTAGCCATGCAAGATCTCGTTGTAATTGTGTGGCTGAGCTGTCAGCCTAGCGATCGTCATCTCCCGGGGAGTCTTCCTACTAAGGTCATCTGCTACCACATTAGCCTTTCCCGGGTGGTATAAGATATCAAGATCAAAGTCCTTGATCAACTCCAACCATCTGCGCTGGCGGTTATTCAACTCCCGCTGAGTGAATATGTACTTCAGACTCTTATGGTCTGTAAAAATCTGACACGTAGCTCCGTACAAATAATGCCTCCAAATCTTCAAAGCATGAACAACAACAGCCAACTCTAGATCATGGGTAAGGTAATTCTCCTCGTATGTCTTCAACTGTCGAGACACATAAGCAATCACCTTTCCCCTCTACATCAAAATACATCCCAAGCCCAGCTTGGATGCGTCACTGTAAACCACAAAATCCTCAATGCCCTCTGGCTGAGCTAGGATAGGAGCAGATGTCAATCTCTTCTTCAGCTCCTCAAAGCTTTGCATGCGCGACTCAGACCATACGAACCTCATAAACTTCCGCAGCAAGGAAGTGAGCGGTCAGGCGATAACTGAAAAGCCCTCAACAAAACGCCGGTAGTAGCCTGCAAATCCTAAGAAGCTGCGAACCTCCTTGATGTTCTTAGGTGGTGGCCAAGAAGCTACTGACTCAATCTTCGCTGGATCTACCTTGATCCCTTCTGCTGAAACAATGTGACCAAGGAATGCTACCTCAAACATCCAAAACTCGCACTTAGAGAGCTTAGCGTAAAGCTCTCTATCCTGTAAGACCTGAAGAACGATCGTCAAATGTCCTGCATGCTCCTCTCTACTGCGGGAGTAAACCAGAATGTCGTCAATGAAGACAACTACAAACTGGTCTAGAAAGTCAATGAAGATGTTGTTCATCAACTCCATGAAGACTGCGGGTGCGTTCATGAGTCCGAATGGCATCACTACAAACTCGTAGTATCCATATCTGGTCTGAAACGCTGTCTTGGCTACGCCCTGCTCTCTCACCCTCAGCTAGTGGTATCTTGATCTCAGATCGATCCTCGAAAACACTGAAGCTCAATGCAACTGATCCAAGAGATTATCGATACGAGGCAACGGGTACTTGTTCTTGACCGTTACCTTATTCAGCTCTCGGTAGTCGATACATAACCTCATTGACCCATCTTTCTTCCCGACGAAGAGAACTGGTGCACTCTAAGGAGATACACTTGGGCGGATGAAGCCATTCTCTGTTAACTCCTCGAGTTGCTTCTTCAACTCAAGCATCTCGATAGGCGCCATACGATAAGGAGCCTTAGAGATCGGTCTCGTACCGGGATCTAAATCAATGCCAAAGTCTACGCTCCTCTATGGAGGTAACCCTGATTGCTCTCCAAAGACGTCAGCAAACTCTCAAGCTACTGGAATCTCCTCCAAAGCCGGACTAGTACTATCCTTCATGGCATAGTACCAAAAAGCCTCACATCCCTGACTGATAAGTCTCGCAGCTCGAACTGCACTGATGACTGTACCAGTCTTCCTGAGATCCCATCCTCGGAAGATCTCAACATGGCCTGCATCTGTAGTTACTGTCACTGTCCTCTTGCTAATGTCCAAAATTGCTCGATGTTGATCCATCCAATCCATGCCCAAAATAACTTCTTCATGTACTAAGTATATGACGAAGAAGTTAGGTGGCCAATCGCGACCTCCCAATCTAATAGGGAAATTGCGAACCTCTCGTGTACCTCGTATCTTACCCCCATCGGGTAATCCTATAAAGAAGGGTCTACCTTCTACAGTAAATAAGGCCAATCTATCTACACATGCATCAGATATAAAAGAATGCGTAGCACCAGTATCGAAAAGAACTCTGACATGAAAACCATTAATATGAATGGTACTTGTAGCTGTTGGCGCTGTCGGCTCTACTACACTCTGATAGCATGAATTATAGTCTATATTTTGGGGTTTGTTTGGACGTTTTATCTTTCATAATCTGCATGTTTGTATATACATTACGTGATTTTACTACCATTTCATCTACCTTTGCGAGAATCGAGGTCTACACCTAGTTTCGTTGTAATTGCAGGTAATATGGTACGTTTTGCATCAAAAAGGAGTCATGAGTCATTTGGAGCTACATCCAGGAAGCATAGCCATGAATTAAAGATTCACTTTGGACCAGTTTTGAGAGATTCTACATCCAGTTCTAAGTCACCTCGGTTGACCAGAGATTCATCTCGACCGAGGTGATCCAGAGACGCCGACTCGACCGAGGCGAACACCTAGGACGCGGCGAGAATATTTTATTCTTGGCTGAGATCTTTTAAAATTGGAAAGTGATCTTATATTTTTGGGCTTGGCTTCTGGAAGGAAGGAGATATGCAGAATCATATATTTTACCTATATTTATGGGAAAAGATCTTTCTAAGATATTTTATCTTTGGAGGGTTATTTTCCTATAAAAAGGGTCGGATTTCCCACAATTCGAACATCCGGCATACACCGAACATCCGCTATCAGCGCAAGTAATCCGCCTACACCGAAAAATACGCAGCAGCCGCGTACTCCAATTTGGGAGAGAGTTGAAGAACCTTTTTGAAGGTTGAAGGAAGATTGAAGTCCATAGCTTTTATAGCTTTTATTGAAGGGTTTTGTAAGATTGTCTTCAATTCCCTCAATTGTTGTCTTGTCTTGTTGGATTATTATCCAAGGAACGCTTTTGTGTGATATTTGTTTCAGTTATTGAAGTCTTTTCATTAAATTCTTCTTTGTTCAAATATTCACCTTCTTCCCTTACCTTTAATACTTTTATGATGATGATGAGTGGCTAATTTCCTTGTGTGATTCTAGGGTGATTGGCTGAAGGTTGTGGGAAAAACAATGATAGAATAATCTTAGATTCCAGTGGGATCCTGAAAGTTCGAGTCTTTAACCTTAACCCTAAGCACCTCGTTCAGTCGATGAACATTTCGGCCGAGGTGGAAACTGGCTGACCGAGGTGACTTATCTGATCCATAACTGAGAGTTAAGTGTTAGAGTTTGCCAAATCCTATTCTTATTATACCTTTCCTGGTTCAAAGCAAGCTTAGGATGAGACTTACCCGGTAATTCCTCAGTTTGTGTACCAACGATCATAAGTATAGGTAATAAAGGTTTACCCTTTATTGGGGTTTGAGTGTGCTTCCATCCCATCTTTGTGAGTTAGCCTGAGACTTACCCGGTAAAGGTTGATTCTATTCCCTTAGATGGTATGTTGGTTTGAGGTTATAGTTCTTTATCTTAATTCCTTGAGACTTACCCGGTAATAGGAGTTACGGTTTGGGATTAGTGTGTAGTGAGACTTACCCGGTGATCTACTCCACTTTAGAAACACCTTCCCCACGCAAAAATCTCAGCTTTGTCCGCTTATCTACAGATCTTGAGTTGGAACCACAACTAGACGCTTTAATCCCTAGAATTACATGTTTGCTTTATTTGACATCTTATTCATCTTTGATTGTGTTAATTGCTCTTGTGGTTAGAATTGACATAGCATACCGTATTGACTCTGTTTCACCGAGTCCCTGTGATCGACCCCTGGAATTTTCTTGCTTTTACTACGATTGACCCGTACACTGCGGGTTCGCATCCTTGTTTTAAGCTTAAGTCTAGGGTTATAAATTTAAAGCTTGCACACACCGTTTGGAGCGAACAAGTTTTTGGCGCCGTTGCCGGGGACTTGGTCTAGACCGAGCCGGTACGGTTTGCTCTTGGGGCATTTGCCCCGTTTTGTCTAACCACTCTACTTGAGTGACTTTCGCAGGTTCTTTCTTAGGTATATGCGAAGAACCCGCACTGGGAAGGAAATCGTTCCTTACGATCCCGAACCAGAAAAGACATACAAGCGACGCTTAAGAGAAGCGAAGATGGCCCAACAAGACGATCGCGATCTTGCGGCCCAATTAAGAGAGACGCAGGAGCTGCTACGTCTCAGTAAAGAAGAGCTAAGGCAAGAGAAAGAAGAGAATCATGCCAGGACTGCAGCAATCGAAGCTGAGATTGCCGCCATCCGGGATCAGATTCTACTTCGACCGAGGGAGGATCCAGTAGTTGATCCTCGACCGAGGCAAATTCCAGTACCTGACGCCCGGCCGAGGTATTTCCACCTCGGATGCCAGTCCGAGATGTTCTTCTTGCAGGAATCCCACAAACCCTAGGTCAAAGGATGGACCCTAATCAACAGCTGAGGCGTCCAGGGGTGAACCTAGGAGATCCAGCGGATCATGACTACGAACTTCGACCGCAAGTTCTAGCCATGATTCGCCAATGCCAATTCGGAGGACTAGAGAAGGAGTCGCCGCATCAACATCTTCAAAACTACGAGATCTTGATGGAAACCTTGCGACCATCCAGAATTGAGAACAAAAACTACAAGCTAAGACCTTTTTACTTTTCTTTAAAAGATAGAGCTCTTACTTTGTATCAATCTCTCCCTCCAGGAAAAATTAGCACATGGGAAGAGATGACTACGGAATTCTTGACCAAATTCTTTCCACCCTCGAAGACCGCTGAAATGAGGGGGAAGATCAATGCTTTCATCATGAAGGACAAGGAGAGCTTGTCCAAATCTTGGGAGCGGTTCAAGGATATCCTTTTGGATTGCCCACATCATGGGATTCCAAAGATCGAGTTGTTGGAGATCTACTTCAAAGGGCTGGACGGAAGCACCCAGTTCAATCTCCAACTACTCTCCGCCGGTACCTTCATGGACATGGCGGTTGACGAGGCCTGGGACTTCATTGAGAAGCAAGCCTTGCACATGGAGAAATACACCCACCAAGGAGCTGAGGGTGGAGTTAAAAGAGTCAACTTTCAAGAGACTCAACCCAACAACAACCAGCTCACGTCCTTGAAGAACGACGTGAAGCAATTGAAGGAGCTCTTGATGGCTCAAACTAAGAAGGAAGAGCAAGGGCAAAGGAACAACAACAACAACAATAACGGGTACCGTAACAACAACAACGGACCCCGAAACAACAACTACAACAACAACAATAGAGGATCCAATAGCAACAATTGGAGGGCGAATAACCAAAATCACGGTAACAATCACTCAAACTCCAATTCTAATGATTCCTCTAACCCTTTCCTCTCTTCTCCTTCTTCTTCTTCTACTCCATTGAAAAGCCAAGGGCAAGGATCAAGTTCGTCTCAGCCGGAAAAGAAGGACGCAGTCCTGGAGGCAATCTTGATCAAGCTTAGTACTATGGAGAATTCTATGACTTCATTTTCGAGGGCCCAAAAGTCCTTCGAACAACAACTTGCTAATAGGGCGAATGAAGCGCCAAGAGATCCGGGGAAGCTTCCAGCAAAGACGGAAACTAACCCTAAGGGCCAGTGTATGGCCATAACGACGAGGAGTGGACTCAAAACTGCAGATCCAGTACCTCGCTCGACGCAGACCACCTCGGTCCAGATCCAGTCGAAGAACACCTCGACCGAGATGCCAACCGAGGCGGCGCAACAGAAAGCAGGAGGAACGACAGAAACTTATGTTCCACCACCTGCATATAAACCACCACTTCCATTCCCTCAGTCCAGAGCCAGAGCACATCTTGACAAGCACTTTGGTAAGTTTCTTGACTTGATGAATAAGCTACATATTAATATTCCTTTCCTTGATGCTATTTTAGGTATGCCCGCCTATGGGAAATTCTTAAAAGAGATCTTATCAAGGAAGAGGAAACTGGAGGATGTTGGTGAAGTTAGGATGACATCTAAATCTTCGGAGCTTATCAAGATCATGAAGGAAAAGATGCCACCTAAGTTGAGAGATCCCGGCTCATTTTGCATCCCCATTCAAGTCGGGGATGTCACTTGTGAAGCCCTTTGTGATCTAGGAGCCAGCGTGAGTATCATCCCGCTGGAGCTATGCACTAAGATCGGTCTTGGAGAGCCCAAGCCAGTCAAGATTCGACTTTACATGGCGGATCGCTCCATCACCCATCCCGTGGGCATTTTGGAGGACGTTCCGGTCAAGTTAGGTAACTTCTATCTACCTATAGATTTTGTCGTACTTGACATTCCCGCAGATTACCCTGTTCCTATCATTCTCGGGAGGCCATTTCTAGCAACTTCGGGTTGCAATGTGGATTGCAAGAACGCCAAATTGAAATTCAACGTTGGTGGCGATGAGGTGGAGTTCGCACTACTTGCAGCCATGAAAGGGGAGCAACTAACTGATGATATCTTCAACATCTACGATGAAGAAGAATCAAGAGAATTGGTGAGCTCTATCCTTATTAATGATCCACTCGAAAGAGTTATTAGCTTCAGTTTAATGGAGGAAGGTATAGATGCTTCTTGTGATGCAGATATACGGAGCTTGAAGGCACTGGAAGAAGATCCAGGAGCTAAAACTGAGAAGCTGATCCAGGAAACGAAGATTACCAACCTCGGATCCAGTAGCAGTACCTCGACCGAGGCACTTTCTGGACGGAGCGAGGCATCTGAAGAACACCTCGGTCAACGCCTTTGCGCCTCGACCGAGGTCGACAGCGAGACGATTCAAACTGAGATTGCATTCAGTCCAGTTTCTGACACCACTCCACTGGAAAGAGGAAGCACAGACCCCTCTCAGAAAGCACCCCCAGTTGTGGAGCTTAAACAACTCCCTAGCCACTTGAGGTACATCTTTCTTGGGCCGGATTCTACTTATCCCGTTATTGCTAGTGCTTCCCTCTCCGATTCTGAATTATCTAAGCTAATGCATGTCCTGAGAAAGCATCGAAGAGCCATAGGTTACACCACTGATGATCTTATTGGCATTAACCCTTCTTTCTGCATGCATAGAATTTTAATGGAAGATAATCATAAGACTTCACGGGAACCTCAAAGACGGTTAAATCCGATCATGAAAGAGGTTGTGAAGAAGGAAGTTCTTAAGTTGTTGGATGTAGGTATTATTTATCCTATCTCGGACAGCAAGTGGGTTAGCCCGGTGCATGTCGTCCCGAAGAAAGGAGGGATGACCGTTGTAACAAATAAGAACAACGAGTTAATCCCAACAAGGACCGTTACGGGCTGGAGAGTTTGCATCGACTATAGGAAGCTGAACAAGGCAACTCGGAAGGATCATTTTCCGCTTCCTTTCATTGATCAAATGCTCGAACGGTTGGCCCAGCATTCACACTTTTGTTACTTGGACGGCTATAGTGGGTTCTTCCAGATTCCTATCCATCCGGATGATCAGGAGAAGACCACTTTCACTTGTCCTTGGGGGACGTTTGCTTATCGGAGGATGCCATTCGGATTGTGCAATGCACCCGCTACCTTCCAGCGATGCATGATGGCTATCTTCTCCGAGTACATAGAGGAGATCATGGAGGTATTCATGGATGATTTTTCTGTATATGGTTCCTCTTTTGATGACTGCCTATCTAACCTTTCTCTAGTGCTTAAAAGATGTGAAGACACTAACCTCGTTTTGAATTGGAAGAAGTGTCATTTTATGGTTAATGAAGGCATTGTGCTAGGACACCTCGTTTCTAATCGAGGTATTGAGGTCGATCGAGCTAAGATCGAGACTATTGAGAAACTCCCTCCTCCTTGTTCTGTTAAAGGGGTGAGGAGTTTTCTCGGGCATGCAGGTTTCTACAGGAGATTCATCAAGGACTTCTCCAAGATTTCTAAACCTCTAACAAACCTCTTGAATAAAGATGTTGTTTTTGAGTTTTCGCAGGAGTGTCTTGATGCTTTTTACAGGATTAAGGAAGCGTTGATCTCCGCTCCCATTATCCAACCTCCTGATTGGACCTTACCCTTTGAGGTCATGTGTGACGCTAGTGATGTAGCCGTAGGAGCGGTGCTTGGACAGAAGAAAGATGGACGGACCACCGCCATTTATTATGCTAGCAAAACGCTAGATGAAGCACAACGCAACTACACTACCACCGAGAAAGAGTTATTGGCGGTTGTATATGCTTTCGAGAAGTTTCGTTCCTATCTAGTAGGGGCGAAAGTCATTGTCTACACCGACCATGCAGCCATTCGTTACTTGTTGGCTAAGAAAGATGCAAAGCCGCGCCTTATTCGATGGATTCTCTTGCTTCAAGAGTTTGACCTAGAGATCCGCGATAAGAAGGGATCCGAGAATTCAGTTGCGGATCACCTCAGCCGGCTACCGGAATCCTCCCGCGAGACGGATAGCCCACCCATAGACGATTCATTCCCCGACGAGCACCTACACGTCTTGGAGCGTTTGATGGATCTACTTACTTCACCCCACGATGGAGGTGAAGTATGGGGTGAGGGAATCTCCTACCTCGTTTGAGACGCATTATGGTCCAGCTAGCGACCTTAAATCAAGCGCTTCTTGGGAGGCAACCCAAGGTATTGCTCTTCTTTCCCGTTTTCTAGTCTAGCTTAGATAGTTTTTGTTTTTGCTTTGCTTTGCTTTGTTTTTGGTGTTCTGGACAGACAACAGGAAGGAGCACATCTGGAAGGAAAGAAGTTCGAGATTCAGAGAAGACAGAAGCACCTCGGTCACTGTCAGAGCACCTCGACCGAGTTGATTCTTGAGGCAACCGAGGCGACTAGGGTTTCTGCAGAACCACCTCGGTCCATACCACCTCGGGCCAATCGAGACCATCTCGACCGAGGTGACAGCAGATCCAGTAACAGTATAAAAAGAAAAAATTACAGTTTTGTTTTTTTACTCTCCTCGACCGCGGCGAACAGAAGTACCTCGCTCTCCTTCGTCTCTCGCTCGTTTTCGAAGATTTCTGCTTCCAAACCGCGATTAAAGAGTAGAGGAGTCGATTGCTACTACAGATCTGCAGGAAATTTGAGCGTTTCGACCGAAACGAGGTAAAAACGTTCGAAAACCCTAACTCGCTCGTTTACTGCATATTGGGCTTTGGTTGCCCTTGATTCTGTTGAGGAAATCTTTAAGTACCCCTTAGGAAGCATCGGTAGTGATTTTTGGGGGAAAAGAACTGAAATTCAGAGAGTGGAAATCGAACTGTCTTCGCCTCGGTCCAGTCGCTCTGCACCTCGGTCGAGGTGATTCTTGGTATTTGTCAGTCGACCGAGGTAGTCTGACAGTGTGTTTTGAAGATGAGTTCAGATCGCCGTTTAGCTCTGAGAGACAGATCCTCCCCTTCCCCTTCTCCTTCCTCATCCCGTCCCTACCGCCCGGCCATCCACGAGAGATGCCGGGTAGACTATGAGAGGATAGCTGGCCGTCCAGTCATCGCACCACGATTTCTGGATGTGTCCGCTTTTGACTGCCTAGGGTTAGATGCTGACCTTAGGAGGATGATTGCTACAGTGGGGCTAGATCAGTTCACTGAGATCCGAGCCCCAGCCTACTTAGAGCCGACACTCGAGTTTGTTAGCTCCTTCTCCTACCTTCCCACAGAGCGGTCTGTGAAGTACCGGCTGATGAGCCGGAACTTCATCGTTCCTTTAGAGGTTTGGAGAGAGATCTTTGGCTTTCCTGACCCCACTGCTGTAGACTTCCCCTCCCGATCCGTAGCTAGGGAGTTCTGGGGACAGATAGGCCATATTACTACACACGCAGACAGATGGCGCCCTGGAGATTCCAGGGAGAAGGTCATCTTCCACCCAGCCTTCAGACTTGCCCACAGGATCTTCAGTGAGACACTTCTGGCGCGTACTGAGACGCCCCAGAAGATCAGACAGGGTGAGCTCTTCAGCCTCTATTGCATGGTTACAGGAGGCTTCCCAGACTTTGGCTTGCTCCTTGCAGAGGATCTGCATAGGATCAAGGCCAAGGCGAAGGGAGATATTTGCTGTGGAGGTCTAGTCACCCACATCGCCACTTACCACGGGATGGACCTCAGCGTTTGTACATTGGCGGCGGCTCCGAAGCCGCTGGGATTGCAGGAGATGATCACACGGAGGATTCTAGTTCCCCGTGGTTTGACCACTCCATACGTCGCCATGCCTTGGGAGCGGACTGCACCTCAGGGCATCCGCTGGTCTGCGCAGTTCACAGTCTTTGATCCGCATTTCTGGCAGACTGCTTGGGATACACTCATGGAGGATCATAGAGAGGCAGCAGCTGCCCCTGCTGAGGCTGAGGATGAGGATGACGACGATGATGAGACAGTGGATGAGAGAGGAGGTGGCGTCCCGATGGACACAGGGACAGATACAGCTGGGACGAGCGCGCCACCTATTATTGATTTAGATGATGAGGAGGACACTGAGCCGGCGCCAGCCGCGACATCTCCAGTCAGACCTGCTGGACGCAGGAGGTGTGGAGTGAGGGACAGAGCTGCACACCGACGGATCGATGACCTGACGGATCAGGTTATCGACTCATATGCTACACTTTCGCTGGATATCCGCGAGATGCAGGAGCGGCAGCATCATCAGCACATGATGGCTCAGCTACAGTTTGAGCGTATCATGGGCCACCCCTATGACCCGACTCAGTTCCCCTACATACCACCACCACCGCCGGATCAGGACTACTGAGGAGCTGCAGGGTTTCTTTATTATATTTATTATGCAGTTCGGCTCTTATCCGGTGAGTTCTCCTGTTTTAGACTTTTATTATACCCACTGGGACAGTGTGTCTCAAGTATGGGGTATTTGTCTGTATTATTTGACTACGTGACTATATGATGTATTCGACACTTATGATGTATTTTATTTATCGGATATTTTCATATTTATGCTCCATTTGCCTTTATATGATTATCTGATATTACATGCATACTTACAGGTTATTTGATTGAGAAAAACGTCGAAACTGAAAAAAATGGGGTATATAAAAAATTTTTTTGACCTCGACCGGGGAGATTCTGGCCGAACGAGGTGATTCACCTCGGTTGAACCAAGAACACCTCGACCGAGGTGGTGTTAACTGAGAGTTTTCGAAAACGATTTTTTGTTACTTATCTGGATATGATCTCAGTGAAGATCTTGTTTACCTACTGGTTTTAAATTCTTTATGTGTTTGAAAGGTTTTATGATATGTTTAAGTTGCTAAATGCTTTGTTTGAAATTATTGGCATGTTTAATACTTTGTTTTTATCCAAATTATGTTGAATTTGAAGGTTGACACCGCAGGTTAAGTTCTCTCACTTTCTTCTTGGAAAGACCAAGGCAATTCATTCTTCTCTCTTCTTCTTGATCATGCTTAGCCCCTCATATACATTTTGCCTCCCTTTACCTATCCGGGAATTTGGAAGCAAGCGAAGTGGTGAAAGCAAGTTAAAGTTGAAAAGTGGGCTGGAAGTGAAAGTGTTAGAAAGCAATAATAGGTTTGGGGAAGTCAATCATGAAGATGAGTAACTCGGCACCATTCACATAGCCGGGTGTTTGTGTCTTGCCAAAGTCGGATTGAGCGATATTCCTAACGGGTCATGGTATGTGCATCAAGGGTTTGATGCATCTCAAGAAATTGATGATTGCAGATTTCCTAGGCTTCGGTTATTGTGCACCTCTGTCCATGCATCCCAAAAAGTAAAGTAAAAGAAAAAGTGTGAAATAAGCAAAGCTTATTGGTGGAAGATGTTGCAAGTCAAAGTGAAAGTGAAGTTCATCCTATTCCCGGATTCTAGCACCACATTACCTTACATACATCCCTACCCTACACGTTTCTTAACCTTTTCTATTGGGAAGCCCTTGAGACCTTGAGCTTGTTGGTTGACTTAGCGGTTTAAATCGGATTATACATGATTAATTTTGATAATTATGATTTATTATGCATTCTATGATTTTATGCAAAGGTGAACAACTTTCCTATATTTATAAAATGTTTTGATCATGTTGAGTTCTTAAATTCCAGGAAGTACTCTCTTAGAGTGATCTATGATAGTTGCACACCATAAAATGTTTTTGAAAAGCTTTTCCATTGATTTTATTGACTTATAATCCATTCTATCTTGTCTTCTATATGCGGAACTTGCTTGGGGACAAGCAAGGGCTAAGTATGGGGTATTTTGATAGCATGAATTATAGTCTATATTTTGGGGTTTGTTTGGACGTTTTATCTTTCATAATCTGCATGTTTGTATATACATTACGTGATTTTACTACCATTTCATCTACCTTTGCGAGAATCGAGGTCTACACCTAGTTTCGTTGTAATTGCAGGTAATATGGTACGTTTTGCATCAAAAAGGAGTCATGAGTCATTTGGAGCTACATCCAGGAAGCATAGCCATGAATTAAAGATTCACTTTGGACCAGTTTTGAGAGATTCTACATCCAGTTCTAAGTCACCTCGGTTGACCAGAGATTCATCTCGACCGAGGTGATCCA
The DNA here is from genome assembly GCA_033239125.1 of Fagopyrum homotropicum. Classification (NCBI taxonomy): domain Eukaryota; kingdom Viridiplantae; phylum Streptophyta; class Magnoliopsida; order Caryophyllales; family Polygonaceae; genus Fagopyrum; species Fagopyrum homotropicum. Next base: position 105,412,367 of record BSWB01000006.1, on the reverse strand, counting down.
GAGACGCCGACTCGACCGAGGCGAACACCTAGGACGCGGCGAGAATATTTTATTCTTGGCTGAGATCTTTTAAAATTGGAAAGTGATCTTATATTTTTGGGCTTGGCTTCTGGAAGGAAGGAGATATGCAGAATCATATATTTTACCTATATTTATGGGAAAAGATCTTTCTAAGATATTTTATCTTTGGAGGGTTATTTTCCTATAAAAAGGGTCGGATTTCCCACAATTCGAACATCCGGCATACACCGAACATCCGCTATCAGCGCAAGTAATCCGCCTACACCGAAAAATACGCAGCAGCCGCGTACTCCAATTTGGGAGAGAGTTGAAGAACCTTTTTGAAGGTTGAAGGAAGATTGAAGTCCATAGCTTTTATAGCTTTTATTGAAGGGTTTTGTAAGATTGTCTTCAATTCCCTCAATTGTTGTCTTGTCTTGTTGGATTATTATCCAAGGAACGCTTTTGTGTGATATTTGTTTCAGTTATTGAAGTCTTTTCATTAAATTCTTCTTTGTTCAAATATTCACCTTCTTCCCTTACCTTTAATACTTTTATGATGATGATGAGTGGCTAATTTCCTTGTGTGATTCTAGGGTGATTGGCTGAAGGTTGTGGGAAAAACAATGATAGAATAATCTTAGATTCCAGTGGGATCCTGAAAGTTCGAGTCTTTAACCTTAACCCTAAGCACCTCGTTCAGTCGATGAACATTTCGGCCGAGGTGGAAACTGGCTGACCGAGGTGACTTATCTGATCCATAACTGAGAGTTAAGTGTTAGAGTTTGCCAAATCCTATTCTTATTATACCTTTCCTGGTTCAAAGCAAGCTTAGGATGAGACTTACCCGGTAATTCCTCAGTTTGTGTACCAACGATCATAAGTATAGGTAATAAAGGTTTACCCTTTATTGGGGTTTGAGTGTGCTTCCATCCCATCTTTGTGAGTTAGCCTGAGACTTACCCGGTAAAGGTTGATTCTATTCCCTTAGATGGTATGTTGGTTTGAGGTTATAGTTCTTTATCTTAATTCCTTGAGACTTACCCGGTAATAGGAGTTACGGTTTGGGATTAGTGTGTAGTGAGACTTACCCGGTGATCTACTCCACTTTAGAAACACCTTCCCCACGCAAAAATCTCAGCTTTGTCCGCTTATCTACAGATCTTGAGTTGGAACCACAACTAGACGCTTTAATCCCTAGAATTACATGTTTGCTTTATTTGACATCTTAATCATCTTTGATTGTGTTAATTGCTCTTGTGGTTAGAATTGACATAGCATACCGTATTGACTCTGTTTCACCGAGTCCCTGTGATCGACCCCTGGAATTTTCTTGCTTTTACTACGATTGACCCGTACACTGCGGGTTCGCATCCTTGTTTTAAGCTTAAGTCTAGGGTTATAAATTTAAAGCTTGCACACACCGTTTGGAGCGAACACACTCCTCAACTCATAAACTCTGGCTGGTGCATCTTTGGTGACTACAGATCCACCAACTCGTCCTCTACCTCTCCCCTATCACGGAGTGGAACCTTAAGGAGCGGTAGAACCAGAAACTCTCTGTTGCTGCTGCTGTTACTAAGCTCTTTGTCCTCCTCCAGCAACACTAACAGGTGAAGAACCCTGCTGAGATAGCACCTTGCCCTGACGGCAAAACGCATCTCAGTGTCCGGGCTTGCCACAAGAAAAGCAAGTCACTACTGGCTTCTTGCAGTCAGCTCGGATGTGTCCAACTACTCCGCAGTTATGACACTGCCATCCTATGTCAAAACTCTGTTGGAAACCACAACGTCCAGGCATTTGACTACGCCCAAAACCATATGCTCCAGCTCCAGCATTGGTTGATCTAATCTTCTACCTCTTCTCAGAACCTGTTTGAGAAGCTCTCCTATGACCCGGTCGGTCTCTCACATAGGCAGTAGCCCTATTCTGATAGTCTGTCAAAGAATCACAATGGAAACCAGCAAGATAAGAGCGTGTCGATTCCCTCAACCACCGAGAGAAAAGGTAAACATGCTAATCCTCAAGTGGTGCAGACGAACCCAACAAAGACAACTCATCCTGGAACTTGCTGATGATCTCAGCAATAGGCAAATCCTCGAATCCAGCATCAAGGAAATCCTGAAGACGGTCCCTCTTCATAGCTGCAGGACAGTAGCGATCTCTGATCACCGTCTTTATCTGCTTATAACTGGTGACCTTACTGCAAACGGTCCTCCACCAAGAATGAGCCTGATCCTTCAACAGCGTTTGTGCTATGTTGACTCGACGTCCCTCTGGGCAACTGATAGCCTCCATAGCAGTATCCAGCTGTCTTAGCCACTGCTCCACCTCCAATCCAGTCTTTCCCATGAAAGTGGGAACCTTCAGCTTGTCGAATGCCTTCAACCAACTATCGGGCTTTGGCTCCTATGCCTCAGCCGGCGCTCTAACGACCTCATCAACTCTAGCAGGCGGGGCAACAACCTGTGAAACTCTCTATGAAACCTCAATTGATCTCGCAGGAACTGGCGGCACTGGTGCTGGTCCTCCAGTCTTGATAGCCTCCTCAAATCTCTGCACATAGTCGTGAAATGCAGAAGCTCCGATAGACACTCGTGCGGACTCCGTCGATGGCGCTCTTTGTGCTCCGGACCTAGCAGCGGTCCCGTTCCCAGCCTCAGGAAAAACACTCTTAGCAACTTCTTCAGCGAACGCCTCAGTGGTAGGCGGATCAGCAACTGGGGCCTGGCCCTGACCTCTAGCTAATGGAGGTCTTCTTGCACGTCCTCTTCCATGGACGGCAGGTGGAAGTGGTGGTCGACCCCTTCGTCGCCCCATAAGAAGATCTCGGGAAGCATGGAAATGATTAGGAAAATTGACTTTAGACCAGATTTGAGAGATTTGACATTCAGTTGAGATTCACCTCGGTCAGCTACAGTACCACCTTGACCGAGGTGATCTTGAGGAGCGTCCCGACCGAGGCGAACACCTTGTCGCCGGCGAGATCTTTATTTTTAGCTGAGATCTTTTATTTTTGGAAGGAGTATATCTTATATTTTTAGCTGGATTTCTGGAAGGAAGATATTATATTTGGCTGATTTGTTTTGAGAGATATGGATATATTTTATAGGAAATTATCTAATTAAGATATTTTATCTTTGGAAGATAATTCTCCTATATAAAGGGTTGGATTTTCCACAAGTTGAACGATGCTGAGAGCATCTAGCAACTGAAGGGTTTTCTGGAGTTTTGAAGGAAGAGTTAAAGGAAGTTGAAGGTTGAAGTCCAAGAAAGGAAGGAATCATAGTTGGAGTTGGCTTTTGAAGGAGTTTGTAAGATCTTCTTAGATTTATTTTGGTTTGTTGTCTTTGCTGATTTGTGACTAAGGAATGCTTGTTTGTTGATTGTTTGATTCAGTTATTGAGACCTTTTTATTAATGTTTTTTTTGTTTGAATATTGATTCCTTTTCTATTAATTTGATTATTGTTATCATGATGATTGTTGGCTAAGTTTCTTATTCGATTCTAGGGTAATTGGCTGAAAGTTGTGGGAAAGACGATGATAGAATTATCTTAATCCTAGCAAGACTCTGAAAGTTCGAGTCTTTATCTTAACCATAGAACACCTCGTTCAGTCATTGAACATCTCGGCCGGGGTGGAATATAACTGAACGAGGTGAACCTTTCCTGAACCTTATCTGAGTTAAGATTTTAAATTTGCCAAATCTTATCCTTATTATACCTTTCCTGGTTCAATGCAAGCCTAGGATGAGACTTACCCGGTGATTCCTTTGCTTGTTTACCCAAGATCATGAGTGTAGGTAATAAAGGTTTATCCTTTATTAGGGTTTGAGTTTGTCGTCATCCCATCTTTGAGAGTTATCTTGAGACTTACCCGGTAAAGGTTGATTCTATTCCATTGCGTGGTGTGTTGGTTTGAGATTTTAGTTCTTTTTCTTAGTACCTTGATACTTACCCGGTGATAGGAGCTTTGGTTTGGATACTGAGTAGTGAGACTTACCCGGTGATCTATTCCCACCTTAGAAACACCTTCCCTTTGCAAACCTCAGCCTTGTCCGCGTTATCCTTTGAGATCTTGAGTCGGAACCATAACTAGATGCTTTAATCCCTAGAATCCGCATTCCCTTTATCTGACTTTATATCATCTTTGATTGCTTTATTGTAGTTATTAGCAATATTTAACTACCTGATTTTGTGCTTTGTTTCACCTTTGTCCCTGTGTTCGACACTTGGAATTCTTGCTTTTATTACAATTGATCCGTACACTGCGGGTTCGCATATTATTCAAGCATACTTCTTGGGTTATAAATTTTAAAGCTTGCACACAACTTTTGGAGGGAACAAGTTTTTGGCGCCGTTGTCGGGGACTTGGTCTAGACCAAGCCGGTTTGGTTGTCTTCGGGGCTATTGCCCTTGTTGCTATTAACTACTCTACTTGAGTGTTTTTGCAGGATCTTTCCTTAGGTTTATGCGAAGAACTCGTGCTGGAAAGGAAATCGTTCGCTATGATCCTGAACCAGAAAAAGACTTACAAGCGAAGATTAAGAGAAGCTAAGATGGCCAATCAAGACGATCGCGGTTTTGAAGCCGAATTGAAGGAGGCATTGGAACAGCTACGCCTCAATAGAGAAGAGCTGCAGCGAGAGAGAGAAGAGACTCGCGCGGGAACAGAAGGAATTGAAGCAGATATGGCCGCTCTAAGGGCCCAGTTTTTGCCTCGACCGATCCTAGATCCTCTACCGAGGCAACACCAGTTCATGTTTCCCCAGCCGATGTACACCTACCACCTCGGATGCCAATCCGAGATGTTTTTTTTGCTGGAGTTCCACAAACCCTAGGATAGAGGATGGACCCTAATCAGCAAGTCAGGCGTCCAGGAGTCAACCTAGGTGATCCACTTGAGCATGATTATGAACTTCGACCGCAAGTTCTAACTATGATCCGACAATGTCAATTTGGAGGTTTGGAGAGCGAGTCTCCGCATCAGCATTTGCAAAACTATGAGATTCTGATGGAGACTTTGAGACCTTCAAGATCGGAGAATAACAACTACAAGTTGAGGCCTTTCTATTTCTCTTTGAAAGACAAGAGACTTGCTTGGTATCAATCTCTTCCGGCCGGAAAAATCAACACTTGGGAAGATATGACGACGAAGTTTCTTACTAAATTCTTTCCTCCATCTAAGACCGTTGAAATGAGGGGAAAAACCAATGCTTTTATTATGAAGGACAAGGAGAGTTTGTCCAAGTCATGGGAGAGATTCAAGGTTATTCTATTGGATTGCCCACATCATGGGATTCCAAAGATCGAGTTGTTGGAAATTTATTTCAAAGGATTGGATGGAGCTACTCAATTCAATCTCCAACTACTTTCCGCCGGCACATTCAGGGCATGCAAATAGATGAAGCTTGAGAATTCATTGAAAAGCAAGCTTTACATATTGAGAAGTACTCCCATCAAGGAACTGAAAATGGAGCAAGGAGAGTTAGCTTCCAAGATACATCATCAAATGGAGCTCAACTCACCTCGCTTAGCAATGAGGTAAAGGCATTGAAGGGGCTTTTAGTAGCTCAAACAAAGAAGGAGCAAGATGGAGGATATCAAGGGAGAAACAACTATCACGGGCCGCGAAACAACAATTATAACAACAATAGAAACTCTAATAGCAACAATTGGAGATCTGATCAACAAAATCCCGGTGACCCTTATTCTCATGCTAATAATGCTTTTAACCCCTCCTCCTCTTCTTCTACTCTATTGAGAAGTTAGGAGCCTGGATCGAGTTCGTCCCAGCCAGAGAAGAAGGATGCAGTGCTGGAAGCGATTCTGATCAAGCTTAACGCTATTGAGACATCGATGATTTCATTTTCAAAGGCACAAAAAGCCTTAGAGCAACAATTCTTTAACAAGGCGAATGAAGCGCCAAGAGATCCAGGGAAGCTCCTAGCAAGGACAGAGAGCAACCCTAAGGGACATATTATGGCAATAACGATAAGAAATGGACTGACAACTGCGGATCCAATACCTCGGTCGATCCACGACCAGATGAACACTTCGGTCGAAGTGCCAACCGAGGTGGAGCCCCAGAAAGCGAAAGATAAATCTGAAGTTTATGTTCCACTCCTGCTTATAAACCACCACTTCCATTCCCTCAGTCAAGGGCGAGGGCACATCTAGATAAACATTTTGGTAAGTTTCTAAACCTAATGAATAAACTACACATTAACATCCCTTTCCTTGATGCCATTCTAGGGATGCCCGCCTATGGGAAGTTTCTAAAAGCGATTCTATCAAGGAAGAGGAAGCTGAAAGATTTTGGGGAAGTGAGGATGACATCTAAGTCTTCAAAGCTCATTCAAATCATGAAGGAGAAGATGCCACCCAAATTGAGAGATCCCGGTTTATTTTGCATTCCCATTCAAGTTGGGGATGTAACTTATGAGGCGTTGTGTGATCTAGGATCCAGCGTGAGCATCATTCTGCTGGAGCTATGTGAGAAAATCGGACTTGGAGAGCCCAAGCCGGTGAAGATAAGGCTATACATGGCAGATCGCTCCATTACCCATCCCGTGGGTATTTTGGAAGATGTTCCCATCAAGTTAGGTAACTTCTACTTACCTATAGACTTTTTTGTACTTGACATTCCCGCAGATTATCCCATTCCTATCATTCTCGGGAGACCATTTATAGCAACTTCAGGTTGCAATGTGGATTGTAAGAACGCCAGGTTGAAATTCAACATTGGCGGAGATCATGTGGAGTTTCCATTGCTTGTTGCAATGAAAGGAGAGCCGCTGGAAGACGACATCTTCAACATCTATGATGAAGAAGAATCAAGGGAATTGGTGAGCTCTATCCTTATTAATGACCCTCTTGAAAAAGTTCTTAGTTTTAGTTTAATGGAGGAAGGTATAGATGTCTCTTGTGATGCAGATATACGGAGCTTAAAAGCATTGTAAGCAGATCTAGGAGCTAAAATTAAGAAACTAATCCAGGATAAGAAAAGCAATTTAGGTTTCGGTCCCAGTTCTAGTACCTCGACCGAGGCACTTTCCGGACCAAGCGAGGTGTTCTTATCTGAAGAACATCTCGGTCACTCACCTTGGACCTCGACCGAGGTCGCAAGCGAGATGATGTCAACTAAGACTTCTGAAGGTCTAGTTCTTCGATCTAGATCTACTTCACTAGAAGGAGAAGGCACGGATCCCCCTCAGAAAGCACCCCCAGTCATGGAGCTTAAACCACTTCCTAGTCACTTGAGGTATGCTTTCCTTGGTCCGGATTCTACTTACCCCGTTATCGTTAGTGCTTCCCTTTCTGAAACTGAGTTATCTAAACTGATGCATGTCCTGAGGAAACAGCGAAAGGCTTTAGGTTATACTATTGATGATCTTGTTGGTATTAAGCCTTCTTTTTGCATGCATAAGATACTAATGGAGGACGATCATACGACTTCACGGGAACCTCAAAGACGGTTAAATCCGATCATGAAAGAGGTTATGAAGAAGGAGATTCTTAAGTTATTGGATGCAGGTATCATATTTCCCATATCGGATAGCAAGTGGGTGAGCCCGGTGCATGTAGTTCCAAAGAAAGAAGGGATGACCGTTGGGACGAATAAGAACAACGAGTAAATTCCAACTAGGACCACTACGGGCTGGAGGATGTGTTTCAATTACAGGAAGCTGAACGTGGCCACTCGGAAGGACCATTTTCCGCTTCGCTTCATCGACCAAATGCTTGAACGGTTAGCTCAACACTCCCATTTTTGCTATCTAGATGGTCATAGTGGCTTCTTTCAAATTCCTATCCATCCGGATGATCAAGAGAAGACCACTTTCACTTGTCCATGGAGGACATTCGCTTATAGGAGGATGCCATTTGGATTGTGTAACGCACTCGCTACCTTCCAGCGTTGTATGATGGCTATCTTTTCCGAGTACATTGAGGAGATCATGGAGGTATTCATGGATGACTTTTCGGTATATGGTTCCTCTTTTGATAATTGTTTGGCTAACCTTTCTCTAGTGTTACAACGTTGTGAAGACACTAATTTTGTTCTGAATTGGGAGAAGTGTCACTTTATGGTTAGCGAAGGAATTGTTCTAGGACATCTCGTTTCAAACTGAGGTATTGAGGTCGATCGAGCTAAGATCGAGACTATTGAGAAACTTCCTCCCCCTTGTTCTGTTAAGGGTGTGCGGAGTTTTCTCGGGCATGCAGGTTTCTATAGGAGGTTCATCAAGGATTTCTCAAAAATCTCTAAACCACTCACTAATCTCTTTAATAAGGATGTTGGTTTTGAGTTTTCGCAAGAATGCCTTGACGGTTTTTATAGGATAAAGGAAGCGTTGATCACCGCTCCCATCATTCAACCTCCCGATTGGACCTTGGCCTTTGAGATCATGTGTGATGATAGTGATGTGGCCGTAGGAGCGGTACTTGGACAAAAGAAGGATGGCCGGACCAACGCCATTTACTATGCTAGCAAGACGCTAGATGAAGCTCAACTGAACTACGCCACCACCAAAAAAGAACTCTTGGCGGTTGTATATGCTTTTGAGAAGTTTTGTTCTTATTTAGTGGGAGCGAAAGTTATTGTTTACACCGACCATGCAGCCATCCGTTACTTGCTCGCTAAGAAAGATGTGAAGCCGCGTCTTATTCGTTGGATTCTCTTGCTTCAAGAGTTTGACCTAGAGATTCGCGATAAGAAGGGATCCGAGAATTCTGTTGTGGATCACCTCAGTCGGCTACCTTCCTCCTCGCTCGAGAAGGACGACCTACTCATAGATAATTCATTTCTCGATGAGCACTTACACTTGTTGGAACGTTGGATAGATTTCTTTGTCTCACCCCATGATGAAGGTGAAGTATGGGATGAGGACACCTTCCAGCATGTTTGAGGATGATGTACGGTCCAATTAGCGACCTTAAATCAAGCGCTTCTTGGGAGGCAACCCAAGGTATTGCTTTCTTTTCCCTTTTTCTAGCTTAGTTTTAGATAGTTTGCTTTGCTTTGTTTTTGGCGTCCTCTAGACAAAAACCAAATACTTTCTAAGGAAGGATTACAACTCAGGAGCTACACTGGAAGGACAGAAGTTCGAGAAATTGAGAAGACGAAGCTTGACTGAGACACATCTCGGTTGCTGTAACAACACCTCAACCGAGATGTTCTTGGGAACCGAGGCGACTAGGTCTGACATCCAGTCAGATGCCTCAGTCCGGTTGTTAGCATGAAATATTGTGATATTTTAGGCACGTTTTCTAAGTGTATTTGATTCATATTGATAGTCTTTGATTTAGCATTGTTGCATTTGTGAGCTAGTTTGCCTATATTGTCGATATGGATGTCTACACTAGCTTTATGTTGATTATAGGTGATTGAGAGTCATTTCCGAACGAAATCGAGCAAAGAAGAGTTAATTGAGTATGTCCATGGATTAAGGGCATTATAAGGAGCAAATTGGAGTTTAACTTGAGGAATGCACGAGGCTAGGGAAGAATCACGTTCTTGCCCTAAACCACGCTCTAAAATACGGTCGTACTACAAACCACGTTTAGTTCCACGGCCGTGGAACCCTGCAAAGAGAGGCGTGATGCATTCCAGTAACTATTACGGTCGTGGAATCCATGGTTCAAACCGTGACACTTTCCACGCTCTAAATTACGGTCGTGGAACCTTCCACGACCGTGATCTTGGCGATCTTTTTCGCCACACTTTGAAGCCACGATCTTTTGAAGATTGGGCCGGGCCGATATTTTATCTTGCCCTATAAAAAGACGGACGAAGCAAGATTCCGTCATCCTCGCTTATCGACGCATAGCCCCGCTTACGCCTTTGCTTAGCGGCACAACCCTCGTTTGGAAGCATTTTACATCTCATTGGAGATCGAAGTTCGTGTTGGGGATTTTGCCCTAATCTCGCACCTTTGGTGGAGATTGCTGTTGAGATTTCCGGATTGGCGGAAGATCGAAGTTTTTGGAAGATTGTTGCAAGAAGATTTCTCTTCTTGTTTAGGTTTGATTTAGAAGACGGATTGACATCCCGTTCTTCCTTCTTCCCTAAGATTGTGTTTGTTTGGCTTACTCTGAATCTATTGACAGTATTCGTTACCGATTGTGACTTTGAGATTGGTTTGAAGTTTATTGAAAGTTTTCGGAAGTTTTCATCCTTCAATCTTTTAATCTTTGAATTTGATATCAATATGACTGTTATTGGCTAAAAACCCTTAACAATTCTAAGGTGAAGGGTTGATAGTTGTGGCTTAGAAGATGATAGATCGATCGCAAAAAGATTAGACCCTGAGAGTTTGAGAGAATCGTCGACGAACCCTAAATCACGGTTTGATCTTGAGTTCCACGGCCGTGGAGTCTCAAGATCTACCCGTAATTTCCCTTAAGTTTACGAACCTGCTTTTACTTTAATCCAAAGTTAAAGATTTGCTTTAACTTAGTTTAGGCTTGCCTTTTCTAGGTGGTAGTGAAGCCTCAACAACCTCTACCTCGATTGTGAGTGTCATAACCGTAATCGGCTAAGTTAGTCTTGATCCTTGGATTACAAGTTTGGGTATTTGACATTAATTCTTGCCTTTAGAACCTTTCTATATTGAAGCCTCAACAACCTGTATAGAGAGTGTCTTGTAGGTGAGTCATATAAGGTTTTTGGAACTTCACCGTACGATTACCTTATATTAGCATACCTTTGCATATCTCAACTCTGTCTTTATATCATTAGTATATCTGGAATCGATTGCCACAGCTTGATACTTGGATCTTTAGGATTGTTGTTTTCCCAATAATTTGCAAAGCTCTCATATTTACTCGCTTGATAATCTGCAATTGAATTTTTTCCCACCCAAATCCCTGTGTTCGATACTCTGGAATACTTGCTAATCTACGCCGATCCGTACACTGCGGGTTCGCTTGCTTGATTCTAGTTTTATAAATTTAAAGCTTATTTGCACACACCTTTAGGGGCGAACACCGGTCGGGACCACCTCAACCGAGGTGAAATCAAAATCAGAGAAGGGTATAAAAGGCGAGACGGTTTCCTCTCTCCTTATTTTTTCCTCCCAAGATTAACCTCGACCGTGGCGTGTCCTACTCCTCAAATCTTCATTTCTTGCTCGTTTTCCACAACTTTTGGTTCAATTACGTCGGAGGAAGCAAGAGGATCGATTTCTAAGCATCAATCAGCAAGGAAAACGCTCCAATTCTGCAGAATCTTGGTATTTTATTCAAAAACCCTAACTCTTCTTCTTCCATTGATTTAGCACATATCTGGCTTTGGTTGCCACTGTCTCTTGTTGAAAAAGATATAAGTACCCCATAGGAAGCATCTGGTAGTGATTTGGGGGAAAATAACTTACAAATTCGAGAGTTGCGAACGAACAGCCCTTCGCCTCGGTCCGGTCGGTTGTGTCTCGGCCGAGGTGATTGTCAAAGCAACCGAGGTGTTCTTCTGTCAGAAATCATGAGTAGTAGATCTGATCACCAGCTGTTCTTGAGAGATAGACCCAGTAGTTCCTCTCCTTCTTCTACATCTCAGCGTACGATTCCGGTGATCCATGAGCGTCACCAGGCTGATTTTGATCGTATTTGTGGGCATCCTATTGTTGCCCCGCGATTTTTGGATGTTGCTGCCTTTGAGTGCCTCCACGTGGAAGAGGACTTGAGGAAGATGTTATCCATGGTAGGACTGGAGGATTTCATGGAGGTGAGAGCGCCGGCTTACTAAGAGCTGACTATAGAGTTCGTGAGTTCTATCAATCACGTACCGGAGCGCAGTAACATCAAGTACCGGTTGCTGGACCGAACTATATCGTGCCTATGGACCAGTTTAGGGAGATATTTGGCTTCCCTACCCCCACAGTTACTAATTTTCCTTCCCGAGCCGTAGCTAGAGATTTTTGGGGCGAGATAGCCCACGTGGCTGAGCATAGTGATAGGTGGAGACCCGGAGATTCTAGGGGGCGCATCATATTCTATTTGGCCTTCGGCCTTGCTCACAGGATATTCAACGAGACTCTTCTAGCGCGTACTGAGATGCCCCGGAAGGTCCAACAAGGGGAGCTTCTGAGTATGTTTTGCATGGTCACAGGGGGAGTTCCTGATTTTGTTGGGATGTTAGTAGAGGACCTGCATAAGATCAAGGGCAAGTCCAAGGGACATATCTGTTGTGGATGCTTCGTGACCCACATTGCTACAATTATAGGTCTGGATTTGACTGCTTGTACATTGGTCGCGGCTGTAAAGCCGCTGGGACTTCAGGAGATGATCACGAGGCATATTCTTGTTCCTCGCGGTCTTAGCACGCCTTACGTCGTCATGCCATGGGAGACGACGGCTCCACAGGGCATTCTATGGTTATCTCAGTTTTAAGTTTTCGACCGCCAGTACTGGTCCACTGCCTGGTTTCCTTACATGAAGGATGCTAGAGATGCTGTTGCTGATGATGAGGAGGAGTTTGATGGAGGAGCTGCTATGGAGACCGGTATTGATACCGGCGGCCCTAGTGTTCCTGTTGTCGATCTGGACGATGAGGCGACAAAGGAGGAGGCAACGCCACCACTACCACCACCTCAAGGCAGATTCCGCAGACACAGAGATCCAAAGGCTCACCGACGGATTGACGAGCTGACTGAGCAAATGATTGACTCTTATGCAGTTATGGTGGTAGACATGTCCCAGCGCTTTGACGATGAGCGTAGATACACCGATGGATGGATGCAGCAGATAGGGGAGAGCCAGCATTACCAGCGTCGCATGATGGAGATTCAATTTCAGTAGATGATGGGCTATCCCATTGATCCATCCCAACACCCCTACATTCCACATCCACCACCGCCACCAACTGACGAGGATTAGAGCTGCATGGATTTTCTTTCTTTATTTATTATGTAGTTCAGCTAGGTCCGGTGAGTATTCTGTTCTTTAGACTTATATTTGACCCATTGGGACAATGTGACCCAAGTATGGGGTATTTGGATGTATTGATGTGACCTTATGTGTATGCTTGTATGACTCTACCGGATATTATTGTTTTATCTTGCTCTATGTGCTTATTTGTCATTACATGCATGCATATATGTTATTGGTTGAGAAAAACGTCGAAAACTGGTTTGAAGAAATTTTTTTATTGACCTCGACCGGGATGTTCTTGACTGGACGAGGTAGACACCTCGGATGACGTCAGAACACCTCGACCGAGGTGGGTTCTTAACTGAGAGTTTTTTGAAATATTTTGTGCTTCTTCTTTGGATATGACCTCAATGATGATATTGTTTGCAGATTGGTTTTGAAATCTTTATATGCTCGAAAGGTTTTATGATATGTTTAAGTTGCAAAATGCTTTGTTTGAAGTTTTAGCATGTTTAATACTTTGTTTTAATCAAAATTATGTTGGATTTGAAGGTTGACACCACATGATGACTTCTATCACATTCTTCCTGGGATGATTAAGGCAATTCATTCTCTTCTCTTCTTCTTCTTGATCATGCTTTAGCCCCTCATATACATATTTGTCTTTCTTTACCTATCCGAGAATTTGGAAGTAAGCAAAGAAAAGCAAGTCAAAGTGAAGTTGAGATGTAGGCTGAAAGTGTTAGAAAGAAACAATTAGGTTTGGGGAAGTCAATCATGATGATGAATAACTCGGCACCATTCACATAGCCGGGTGTTTGTGTCTTGCCAAAGTCGGATTGAGCGATATTCCTAACGGGTCATGGTATGTGCATCAAGGGTTTGAGGCATCTCAAAAAATTGATGATTGCTCATCTCCTAGGCTTCGGTTATTGTGCACCTCAGTCCATGCATCCCAAAAAGTAAAGTAATACAAGCAAAGCTTATTGGTGGAAGATGTGATTCAAAGAAAGTGAAGATCCTTTTCCCGGATTCTAACACCACATTATCCTATATACATCCCACCCTGACATGTTTCTTGACCTCTTTTGGAAGCCCTTGAGACCTCGAGCTTGTTGATTGATTTGGTGGTTTAAACTAGATTATACATGATTGATTTCGATAAATATGATTTATTATGCATTCTATGATTTTATGCAAAGATGAACAACTTTTCTATATTTATAAAATGTTTTGATCACGTCTTGATTTTATTTACCATGAAGCATTCTCTTAGAGTGATCTATGAGTGGAGCACACCACCAAAAATGTTTTGAAATGCCTTTCATTGATCTTTTCTGACTTATAATCCATTCTATCTTGTATCTAAGATTTGAAACTTTCTTGGGGACAAGCAAGGGACAAGTATGGGGTATTTTGATAGCATGTATTATAGTCTATATTTTGAGGCTGGTTTAGACGTTTTATCTTCTTAAATTTGCATGTGCAGATATATATTCTTTGATTATACTGTTGTTTTGTCTACCTTTGTGAGAATCGAGGTCTACACCTAGTTTCGTTGTAATTGTAGGTAAAATGGCACGTTTTGCATCGAAATGGAGCTAAGGAAGCTAAGGAGTCATTGGAGCTACATTCTAAGATTTAAGAAGATCTCAGGAAGCATGGAAATGATTAAGAAAATTGAATGATACGTGATGGAATCACTATCTTGTTAAGGTAGTTTAAGTATGTTTTTAGAGTCAAATGGTTGTATTTTGTTGCCAACTGTGTAAATCCAACTGAAGAACTAAGCAATGAAGAAATCAAAAGATTTAGCAACAGTTGGAAGAAGAACGGAAGCAAAGAGAAGTCCAGAGGAACCCTGTCACGGCACCCATGGCGACACTGATTCTAGAGGAACTCTATCACGGCACCCGCGACGACACTGTCCCGCCCCCGCGGCGACACTGTCCCGCCCCGCGGCGACACTGTCCCGCCCCCGCAGCGACACTGATTCTAGAGGAACCCTGTCACGGCACCCGCGGCGACATTGTCTCGACCCGCGGCGACACTGATTTCAGAGGCACCCTGTCACGGAACCCGCGGCGACACTGTGCCGCCCCCGCGGCGACACTGTGCCGCCCCCGCGGAGACACTGTGCCGCCCCCGCGGCGACACTAAGCCGCTCCCACGGTTTGACACCAGAAAGGTCAAGAAGATCAACAATCAGCCGTTCCAAAGCATTAATGACCCGCCCCCGCGGCCCTGCTGATAACACGATTCATGACGTTAGTCTAGCCATCCATTTAGATAGTTTTTCCGCTATTCATGCATATTTTAGCATTAGTTCGTGACAAATTGCACTTAATTCATGTATGTTGTCGAGATAGACATCTACACGGACTTTTGCATGTTTTGTAGGTATTTTGGGAGCTTTTGGAGTTTAATCGATACACCCAAGGATCGTTCCTCGTAATGACACACCTTGGGACTCATTGGGAAGCAAGTTAGGAGCAAGGGAGAACACATAGGACCATGTTGGTGCATGCCTTTCACCAACTCATGGCTCAACGATCAAAAGAAGGCTGAAGCACCAGAATCACGGCCACTAGGAGTTCCACGGCCGTGGAATGGGCCGTGATTCCCTCTGCACAGCTGGGACAACTGTCCCACGATCTCCATAACCGACTCTTACAAATGGTAAAGGCTATAAGTACCCTTGTAGGCTGATTCTAAGGGGGATCCACTACACACCTTACCTCACACACATTCTCTCCCATACTCTCTCATTTTGGAATTGGATTGGAGCTACACTTGGAGGAGAAGAAAGACTTCCATTGGAGAAGAGGAGAAGAACACACCATTCTTAGAGTTTCTTAGTTTTTAGAGTGAAGTTTGTGGGAAACATTTTCTAGGATTGTAAGAACGATTCAAACCTTCTTTTGAAGGATTGTAAGTCTCTCTTTTAAGATTTATTCAGCTCGTTTTTCTTGCTCTATTTGCTTCTTATCTCTTTCATTTCATCCTCTTGATATGGACTCCATGATTTTATGCTTGATGATTTTGATTTTGATGATGCATGTTGTTGGCTAAATAGATGTGATTCTAGGGTAAGGAAATGATGGTTATGGCTTGGACTATGATAGGATAGACTTAAACGTACATTTGGATGATTTGTTTGCTCGAACCTAGCCTCTGTTGTAAATCACGGCCTGTTCTAGGTAGTTCCACGGCCGTGGAAGTGAGGAACTGCCCGTGATTCTGTCTGACTTGCTTGTATTGATAAATCTAAGTGTTAGGTTGTTAGATTGTTAAAATCCTAGTGTTTGTTGAGTTAGATCTACACTAGGGGTACCTAGTGTTAGCAGCTAAGTGTGAGAAGAGACCTACCCGGTGATTCTTGCTCTTAGGTGTTCGCCACTTAGCGTGCGTGCAAATAAGCTTTAAATTTATAAAACTAGAATCAAGCAAGCGAACCCGCAGTGTACGGATCGACGTAGTTAAACAAGAATTCTAGATTATCGAACACAGGGATTTGGGGGGTTAAATCTAGTTATAGAATTGTCAAGCAAATAAATGTATGAGTTTTGTAAATATTGGGAAAACAACAATCCTAAAGATCCAGGAATCCAGTTGTGGTAATCGATTCAAGATATACTAAAGATATAAGGACAGAGTTAAGAGTTGCAAAGGTATGCTAAAGTAAAGCAATGTACGGTGAAGTTCCAAGGCTCTATATGTCTTATCTAGAAATACTCCCTATAAAGGTTGTTGAGGCTTCAGTATAGGAAGGATCTAAAGACAAGAATTAATATCAAATACCCAAACTTGTAATCCAAGGATCAAGACTAACCAAACCGATTAAGATTATGACACTCGAAATCGAAGTAGAGGTTGTTGAGGCTTCACTACTACCTAGAAAAGGCAAGCCAAGACTAAGTTAAAGGTAATCTTTAACTTTGGATTAAAGTAAAAGCAATATTCGTAAACTAGGGAAAATTACGGGTGGATCTTGAGATTCCACGGCCGTGGAACTCAAGAACACACCGTGATTCTGGCTATCGACGAAATCTCTCTAACTCTCAGGGTCCAATCTGTTTACGATCGATCTATCATTATCTAAGCCACAACTATCAGCCCTTCACCTTAGAATTGCTAAAGGGTTTTAGCCAACAACAGTCATTATGATATCAAATTCAAGATTTAGAAATATGAAAGATGAAAACTTCGAAAACCTTCAATAAACTTCAAATCAATCTCAAATCCACAACAAAGGTAATGATGTATATAAGATTCGGAATAACACAAACCAATCAAAATCCTTGATAAGAACGAAGAGCGGGATGTCAATCCGTCTTCTAATCAAACCTAAGGACAAAGCGTCATTTCCAAATCTCCAAGCCTTTGCAATTCGATGTTGCAAAATGGAAATCTCCGCACTTCCAACTAGAACCCTCGGTACGTGCAAGTAAGCGTAAGCGAAGGTCTAAGCGCGGTCTAAGCGGGCATATTGAATTCTCCTTCCTTCAGTCCTTTTATAGGGCAAGATAAAATGTCTCTCTCCGGCCCATATGTGTAATATTGTGTCCATATTTTATTCGGCAAAAGATTGCCTAAATCACGGTTCCATAGGATTCCACGACCGTGGTTTAGAGCGTGGAATTGGATTACGGTTCTTCACAACTTCCACGACCGTACTTTATACCGTGTAACTCTCTGGAATGCTCCACGCTCATGTTGCCAAGTTCCACGGCCGTGGTTTAGAGCGTGAACTCCATTACGGCCGTAATCTAGAGCGTGGAGGCATAGGTTGCTCGTAATTCCCTTTGTTTTGTGCCATTCCTCATCCTAGCATCTTCCTTAGGTCCTTTGTGGTGTCCTCAATCCTTAGATATGCTCTATTCATCTCAATCCTCTCTTAATTTGTTCAGAATTAACTCTTATTCGCCTACAATCAACACAAAGCTTATGTAGACCTCTATATCGACAATATAGATAAACTAGCTCACAATTGCTTCAATGCTTCATCAATGAACACTAATATGGATGAAATACATCTAGAAAATGTGCCTAAAATATCACAATATTTCATGCTAACAAAATACCCCATACTTGCCACTTGCTTGTCCCCAAGCAAGGTCTTTCAAAAGCTTTAAAACTCAAGTTAGGATGAAATATGGATGCACTCTCAAAACCAAAACGTCTTTTAGATGAATGTGCTTCCTAATCAATAGATCATTCTCAAACCTTGCTTCATTCATTCATAAGACTCTCATATACATAATCAAAGAATAAAGAGTAAAGAAAACTCATGAACTGATCAAACTTCCATGTAAACATCATAACCTTCAAACATTATCAAAATCAATCATAATAAACTTCAATTTAGATCACCAAGTCATATATCATTCTCATGATCTTAAGGACTTTCAAGTAAGGTCTAGAATGCGGGAAGGGAGAGGAAATTATAAGGAATGTGGTGCATGAATCCGGGAAAGTGGATAACCAACTCTTTTCTTTTTCTCTTGCGGTTTCCGCAACACTTTCAACTTAGAGCTTTGCTCTCTTCTTTTCACATAATTTTTCGACTTTACATTTGGAGTTATGGACAGAGGTGCACAAAAACCGAAGCCTAGGAGATTGGCGGTTCTCAATTTTGCGAGATGCCTCAAACCCTTGATGCACATACCATAATCCGCTAGGAATATTGCTCAATCCGACTTTGGCAAGACACAAACACCCGGCTATGTGAATGGTGCCGAGTTACTCATCGTCATGATTGACTTCCCCAAACCTATAATTTCTTTCTATTCTTTGAATGCAAAATTTTGCTTTCATGGCCCTCCCACATCAAACATGCCAAATATCAACTCCTCCAAATTCCCGGATAGGTAAAGGAGGCCATTATTTCATTGAGGGGCTAAATGATCAAAGAAAGAAGAAAGAAAATCGAATTGCCTTAATCATTTCAACAAGAAGTATAAGAACTTATCATGTGATTTCAACCTTGATTTCTCAATATGATTTAGGTAACATTCTTCACATTATGAAACTTGCAAAAGAGGAATAATCAACTCATTCAATTTCTTTTCAATTCACTATTTGTTTAAGCATGCGATTGTCATCAAAACTCAATTCACAAGTAGTGATTATCATAGAAGTCATCTCTATCCTTAGAAGCACAAAATTTTCAAAATTTTTCAATTTTTATGGGTTTTCAAAAGCTTTTTCATGCAATGCGATAATGAAACGTGTAACAATGGAATGAAACATGCAAGTGTTCTCGGTCAAAGCATACAAATTGAGTAAGAGTTATTACAAACGATTAGTCACACCCCACCCCATACTTGGAACAAACATTGTCCCTAATGTTCAAAAAGAAAATAAAGAAAAGAAAGAAAGAAAAAGAACTCACAAGACGGTGGTGGAGTGGCTAAAGCGGTAGAGCGTTCAAGGTCATCACTGAGGTGGCGGTGGTGGTGGAAACGGGAAGAAGCCGGGATCATAGTTCCGCCCAAACTGCTGGCGGTAAATATCTCTCATCATGCGGTCATGATCGTCGGCTCGTGCATCCCTAGCATCTGCACGGATCTCCAAGGCTCCGACCCTACTGGAAAGATCGGTGGCCCACTCTGGCAGCTGCTCGTACCAACCCGGCGGTTGGCTATACCACGCTGGTGCGTCTGACGGTGTTGGTGCAGGTGGTGGCTGGGCATGCCAAGGTGGTGGAGCTCCCATCCAGTCCGGCTGAGTGCTATACCATAAAGGAGGATCCGCCATCTATGTCGGTCTCTCGCTCAAGTTGGCGCGGCGAGAGGAAGAACCTGAAGCTCTAGCGGGACGGGGAGAGTGTCTAGGGGGGTCGGGGACTGCATCCGGCTGATCCGGAAAGTTACCAAAGTCATGCTCTCCTCCTCCTCCCTCATACTCATCACCTCCTCTCATCTCCTCCTCCTCTACAACTGGTGGCTCAGGGGGAACGTAGGGCGGTGCTACTAGTCTATTCGCATGCATAGCAGCGAATGTCTCCTTCCAGTTATGACGTCTAGCCATAATGGAATACTCAGGAAGCCATGCAAGCCCTCTACCTGTCCTACTCTCCCAAGGCATGGAAGCTGTAGGTGGACCTCTATGTCTAGGGAAAAGGATGCCTCTAGTCATGAGGCTCTGAAGTCCTAGAGGTCTAGCTGCAATACGGGTGCACGCGGAGAAGTCTATCCCTAACTGCCTAGCAAGGTGGGTGACCATCCCACCGTATCCAATGTTGCCGGCCCTCTTGTTCTTTAGCTTGCTCATAGTAGAAGCTAAGAGGGTGGCACAGTCAGCTGGCCTACCGTACAACATACAGTAGAGCAAAAACAACTAATCAATCTTGATCTTCTGAGGTGTCTCCGTCCTAGGGAAGAGACACTCAAAAGCACTCTATGGGCAATCTTCAAGGCTAAGTGGTAGATCAACCTAGCCTTGGTATCAGCAGGTTGCCAGCGGTCCTCGCTGGCGTATATCATGGCTATCTCCTCCCAGAAATCCTTGGCATACACGCCACTAGGGAATCGACCATTGAAGGTCTCATGGAACCCAAAGAAGGTCCAAACTCTCTAATAGAAAACTCATAGTTTCTCTCCATTAGCCGGAAAGAAACGGTCCTGTCAACATGGCTATGCTCAAACGAGACCACGGACTCCCTAGTGATCTCCTCATATGCATCTTCTCGAATAGTGGAGAAGATGACCAATCCGGCTCTATCTAGTAGCCAAGTGAGATCCCCTACCACATGCAAAGACTCTAACTCCTCAAGAAGTAAGTATCTCGGTCCTATGACCGCTCTTTTCTCTATCCTTTCTAAGGCATAGAGATGGTCCTCATGAATCGTAGGGACCCTAGGGGAAGGTGGTGATGGTGGAGATGGGGGTGATGGGGGCTCAGCAGGTGGTGCTCTAGAAGAGGAAGAAGTATTGCCTTTCCTCTTGTTATTTCTCTCAGACATTCTCCTTACAAAATCCATTTCTGTTAGAAACCACGGTATGTTCTTTAGGTTCCACGGCCGTGGAATGCCCAGAGACCGTGATTCGTTACACAAATTCTCAAAACTCAGCAGATTCACACCAAACTCAACAACAAGCAGCCCTAGAATAATTTCAGTCCAATTCCAATCAGTTCTCCTAAAAATTCTAGCAAAAACGGAGTTGAATCGACAAAGAGAAAGAAAGAATGAAAAACCTAGGTTTTCAGATTTTGAAATCCGAATTCTGTCTTCTCCGGTGATTTGCCGCTCGAATCGTTGCTTGGATCTTGTAGGTGACGGAAATTGCTTCAACTTTGGTCAAAGAATCGTTAAAAACGATTAACGAACGAGAATTTAGGGGAAAGGGGCTGATTACGGCGTTTTGGGCGTGGATTTTGGGATTTTCGTGGTGTTTGTGAAGAGAAGGTGGTTTATATAGTGGCCGTAAAAACTTTTGAAATTCACTGTCTATCGGTGGTTTCCACGGCCGTGGTTTTGTACGGAACCGTGGTTTTGGTGATTTTTTTCAGGCTTTTGAAAATTACGGTCACTGTAGCTGTCACGGCCGTGGTTTTGGCCGTGGAACTCTTTGTAATATGTCAAAGTCCAAGTTTCGTCAATTTTCTTCAAACTTTTCCTTCCCCCTTTCTTTTCCACTGATCCTACATCCAAAAACACGAACATACCGGAAGGCATCGAAGGCAAAACAAAACAAAAACGTCTATACTATTTTAATCTATGAATCAAAAACAGAAATGTAAGTGCAACAACCATAAGCTTAGGGCTTTTTCCTTCTCACCTAAGGATAAAGCCTTGGCTTGGTACCAATCGATTCCACTAGGGCGTGTGAGTACTTGGGAGGAAATGACAACCAAGTTCTTGACTAAATTCTTCCCACATTCCAAGACTACCGAGTTAAGAGGGAAGATCAATGCCTTTGTAATGAAGGATAGAGAAAGCCTATTCAAGTCTTGGGAGAGGTTCAAGGACCTTCTCCTAGATTGTCCACACCATGGTATACCGAAAATAGAGCTTTTGGAAATCTACTTCAAGGGACTTGATGAAGATAGCCAATTCAAGCTTCAATCTCTTTCCGGTGGGACTTTCATGGAAAAGAATGTGGATGAAGCTTGGGAGTTTGTAGAGAAGCAAGCTTTGGTGATTGAGAAGTACTCCCATAGGAAGAGTGATGGGAGGAAAGCAGGAGCATATGAGGTGAGTGAAGTCACCATGAGTAATTTCAAGCTTGATGCAATCACCAATGAGCTTAAGTCTTTGAGGGAGTTGTGTGCAACAACTTTGAAGAGTCAAGCAAGCCCTCAAGTGCAAGTGCAAGCAAACTTGTCTTCCAAGGAGGAAGATGTGAACTATATGGGAAGGGGAAACTACAACAACTATCAAGGCCCAAGGAAATTCAACAACAACAACCGGCAATTCAACAATTACCGGCCTGACCACAACCATCCCGGGTTTTCCTATTCTAACCCGGATGGAGCCTTGAACCCTCCCGCTTCCACAAGCGCAGCTCCACCACCTAAAGCTTCACAAGAGCCTCCACCTGGATTTACTCAACCTCCAAAGGATAGAACCGAGATGATGTTTGAGCAATTGCTTGGAAGGTTGAGTGGTCTTGAAAACACGGTGACTTCCATTTCTAAAGCTCAAAAGGTGTTGGAAGCACAAGTATTCCAAAAGGCGGGTGAAGCTCATAGAGATCCGGGAAAGCTTCCCGGAAGAACCGAAGATAACCCAAGAGGCCAAGTGTTGGCTATTACAACAAGGAGTGGGCTGAGCATGAAGGATCCCTTACCCAAAGAGAATGCTAAGGGAAATCAAGTGGTGATAGAAGAAGAGCCATTGCAAGAAGATGGAGGCAAGAGCAAGGATGATGAGCCAACATATGTGGCACCACCTCCATACAAGCCACCACTACCATTCCCACAATCACGAGCAAGAGCTCGTTTGGACAAACACTTCGGTAAATTCCTTGAACTTATGTCTAAATTGCATATTAACATTCCGTTCATGGATGCTATTCTACGTATGCCGGCATATGGCAAGTTTTTGAAGGAAATACTCTCCAACAAAAGGAAGTTGGAGGAGTATGGAGAAGTGAGGATGACAAAGAGGTCCTCGGAATTGATTCAAACTATGAAGGAGGAGATGCCTCCTAAGCTAAGAGATACGGGATCTTTTTGTGTGTCAATCGGATTGGGAGAAGTGAAGTATGAAGCCCTTTGTGATCTTGGAGCAAGTGTAAGTACCATACCGCTTGCACTTTGCAACAAGGTTGGGCTAGGAGAGCCAAAGCCGGTCAAGATGACCCTTTACATGGCGGACCGTTCGATAACCCATCCCGTTGGAATCTTGGAAGACATACCGGTGCAACTAGGGAAGTTCTATGTGCCAATAAACTTCGTTGTTTTGGACATCCCGGCGGACTATCCGGTTCCCATCATCTTGGGGAGACCTTTCTTGGCTACATCGGGATGCTTGGTGGATTGCAAAAATGGAATTCTCTCTTTCAACATTGGAGAAGAGAATATCAAGTTCAAATTATCCACAATGATGAAGGGGCCAACCCTTGGTGAAGATGTGTTCAACACTATCGAGCAAGAGGAATGTAGAGAAGTTCTGAGCTCGATCTTGATCAAGGACCCCTTGGAGAAGGTTCTTAGCTTAAGTTTGATGGAGGAAGGGTTTGAAGATGATTGAAATGAAGAAATCAAGGCCTTGGATGCATTGGAAAAGGAGACAAGTGCTGAATTTGAAGTGCACGAAAGTATGCTGAATCACTGTAGGAATCACGGTCTGTCACCCAAAACCACGGCCGTGCTTTCTCCCGTGGAACTCTCTGGAATGCTCAAAGGTGCTAACTTAGCAAGTTCCACGGCCATGGTTATGCCAGAGACCATAATTTCGCCCGTGGTTTCTCCAGAAAGAGCCTTAGTGGTTGATCAAGCTTCAAGGAGCCTTGAGGAGTCTTCATTAGCTTTGGATTCATCTCAACCTCCATTGTATGGAGCGTCTCCAATCGATAAAGGTCCTCCTAAACTTGAACTTAAACCCCTCCCCTCTCATCTTAAATATGCTTTTCTTGGTGATAATTCTACATATCCGGTGATTGTTAATGGATGCTTAAATTATGATGAGTTGAATAGATTGTTGCATGAATTGAGATTACATAGGAAGGCTATTGGCTATACCATTGATGATTTAGTTGGCATTAAACCTTCTTTGTGCATGCATAAGATCTTAATGGAAGATAATCATAAACCTTCAATTGAACCTCAAAGAAGACTAAACCCCATCATGAAAGAAATAGTAAAGAAAGAGATTCTTAAATTGCTAGATGCGGGAATCATTTTCCCTATTTCGGATAGTAAGTGGGTTAGTCTCGTGCATGTGGTTCCTAAGAAGGGTGGGATGACCGTAGTGACCAATGAGAATAATGAATTAATCCCAACTAGGATGGTTACGGGATGGAGGATGTGTATAGACTATAGGAAACTAAATGTGGCCTCTAGGAAAGATCACTTCCCTCTTCCTTTCATTGACCAAATGCTAGAGAGATTAGCTCAACATTCTCACTTTTGCTACTTAGATGGTTATAGTGGATTCTTCCAAATCCCTATCCACCCCGATGACCAAGAGAAAACTACATTCACATGTCCTTGGGGTACATTTGCATATAGGAGAATGCCATTTGGGTTTTGTAATGCACCCGCCACTTTTCAAAGATGTATGATGGCCATCTTTTCTGAATATATTGAAAACATCATGGAAGTGTTTATGGATGATTTCTCTGTTTATGGATCTTCATTTGATGATTGTTTAGCTAACTTGTCTTTGGTGCTTAAGAGATGTGAGGAGACAAATCTTGTCTTGAATTGGAAAAAATGCCACTTCATGGTAAGTGAAGGCATTGTGTTGGGACACTTGGTGTCCAACCGTGGCATTAAGGTTGATAGGGCTAAGATAGAGACGATAGAGAAGTTGCCACCACCTACCTCGGTGAAGGGGGTAAGGAGTTTTCTAGGGCATGCCGGTTTTTACCAGAGATTCATTAAAGATTTTTCTAAGATTTCTAAGCCTCTTACTAACCTACTAATGAAAGATGTTGAGTTTGTTTTCTCCAAGGATTGCCTTGAGGCCTTTTGTAGGTTGAAGAATGCTTTGATCTCCGCACCCATCATGCAACCTCCGGATTGGAGTTTACCGTTTGAGATCATGTGTGACGCGAGTGATGTAGCTGTCGGGGCTGTTTTGGGGCAAAAGAGAGATGGGCGTGCACATGCCATCTATTATGCTAGCAAGACGCTAGATGATGCCCAACTCAATTATGCTACCACCGAGAAAGAGTTGCTAGCGGTTGTGTATGCATTTGAGAAGTTCCGCTCGTATCTTGTTGGAGCGAAGGTCATTGTGTATACAAATCATGCTGTGATCCGTTATCTCCTTACACAGAAGGATGCCAAGCCCTGTTTGATTTGGTGGATCCTTCTTCTCCAAGAGTTTAATTTGGAAATCCGGGATAAGAAAGCGTCCGAAAATTCAGTGGCGGACCACCTTAGTAGACTCCCACCATTGGAGATTGAGAGAGATGGCATCCCGATTGATGACTCATTCTGGGATGAGCAATTGCAAATGGTGGAGGAATGCTTGCTTCAAGTGTCCAAGGGAAATGAGCCATGGTATGCCGACATTGTGAACTACCTTGTGTATGAGGAGGTGCCACCCGGTTTATCCTATGCCCAAAGAAAGAAGTTCTTCAAAGATGTGAGGTATTACTATTGGAGTGAGTCACTCTTGTTTAAGAGAGGACCGGATGAAGTCTTTAGGAGATGCATACCGGAGGATGAGGTTGAGAGTGTGATCCGCCATTGTCATTCCTTGCCATGTGGAGGGCATGCTACCTTACACAAGGCATGTGCAAAGGTGTTTCAATCCGGGTTCTATTGGCCGAGTTTGTTCAAGGACGTGCAGAATTTTGTGTTAGCTTGTGATGCTTGCCAAAGGACGGGCAACATCTCAAGGAGGAATGAGATGCCCTTGAACAACATACAAGAAGTGGAGATATTTGATGTGTGGGGTGTGGACTTCATGGGACCATTCCCTTCTTCATGTGGCAACCTCTACATCCTATTAGTAGTAGACTACGTTTCGAGATGGGTGGAGGCAATCACCTCTCCCACAAAAGATGCCAAGGTCGTGGTGCGGTTCTTCAACCGAGTGATCTTCACTAGGTTTCGGACACCAAGGGTGATCATAAGCGATGGAGGGAAGCACTTCACCAATAGGAACTTCGGGACACTTTTGGCTAAGTATGGGGTGACTCATAAGGTGGCAACACCTTACCATCCCCAAACTAGTGGCCAAGTGGAGATCTCCAACCGGGAGATAAAAGGAATCCTTGAGAAGACGGTTTCTAGAACGATGAAGGATTGGGCTATGAAGCTTGATGATGCTTTGTGGGCTTATAGAACCGCTTTCAAGACACCGATTGGCACCACTCCCTACAAACTAGTTTATGGCAAGTCTTGCCACCTTCCGGCAGAGATGGAGCATAGAGCATATTGGGCCATTAGGTGGCTGAATTTTGACCTCAAAGAGGCCGGTGAGAAAAGATTGTTAGACATGAACGCTCTTGAGAAGATCCGGTTGGATGCCTATGAAAACGCCCGGATCTACAAAGAAAGGACCAAACGTTGGCATGACAAGCGTCTCATCCCGAAGGAGTTGAGTGAAGGCGACCTTGTCCTTCTCTTCAACTCAAGGTTGCGGCTCTTCCCCGGAAAGCTTAAGTTAAGATGGACGGGTCCTTATGTGGTGAAGAAGATCTTTCCCCATGGAGCGGTTGAAATAGGAGGGGAGCATTGTGGATATTTTAAGGTGAATGGGCACCGGTTGAAGAAGTACATCCCGGGAGCTCCGGTGGATATGATTGCCCCACTTCACCTTGAGTGAGACGCCCCGAGTTTGGTCAAGCTAATGACCTTAAAGAAGCGCTTGGTGGGAGGCAACCCATTGGTAGACATCTTTCCCTTTTTGTTTTTGTTTTGTTTTCTATTTTTCTGTATTTGTGTTTTTGTGTGTGTTTGGAGTTTGTGTTCTAGAGCCTAAGTAGCATGGAAGCCTTGCATGGCATGTGGATGATGATGATGAGCCCCTCATCAATTATGAGTGCAGCGGACACGGAACTTGGACGGCTAGCGGTGCCTAGCACGGGTCCCGATGCCATAACGAACACCTTGAGCTCTCTACCATCGTTGATAGGATCATCCGCCATCAATCCACTTGAGTGAACCCAAATACCGAAGCAACTGATTTTTACATTGTGAGAACCCTCTTTCACTCTTCTTTACTTCATTTACACATTGGGGACAATGTGTTTCTAAGTTTGGGGTGAGGTTTTCATGATCACTTGTATGATTAGCATCTAGGATAGCTTAATATTGCCACATGTTTTGCATTGTACATAAATATTGCGAAAAATCCAAAAAATCAGAAAATTTTGAAAAAAATTTAGTGCTTCTAAGCTTTGGAATGACCCTTATGATAAAATTGTCTCGTGAATTGGCTATGGATGGCCGTGTGTGTTGAATTGATGAATGTATATGTAGACTTGAAGTACTTATCTTGAATCCCATATGTGAATTGTGATCATGAATGTTTGCCTTGATTGGATTGAGGATTGAATGTCGAAATTACATGCTAGTTCTTGTACATCACTTAGGAGTGATTAAGGCAATTCATCTTTCTCTACTTCTCATCTTTATCATGTTGTTTGAGCACCTCAATTGATATAAAAATTTGACCTCTTTTGACCCATCCGGGAATAGGAGCATGCTAGTGTGTTGATGTGTGTGAAAAGCAAGTGTGGGGTGAAGTTGTTGATGAATGAATGTAGTGAATGAAGTGCTGAATTTGTTGTAAAAAGTGTAGAAAGAAATATAGGTTTGGGGACTTTGGTTTTGATGACGAGTAACTCGACACCATTCACATAATCGGGTGTTTGTGCCTTGCCAAAGTCGGATAAACCGAATGTCCTAACGAGCCTTGGTATGTGTGCCCGGTGTGAGGCACCTCGGAAAAATCCCGAGGTCCGCTAATCACCAAGGTTTCGGCTATTGTACACCAATGTCATTGCCTCAAAAATAAAAGAAAAAGGAAGTGAAAAAGAAAAAAAACAAAGAAAAGATGGAGAAAATATACACTTGTGGTGAAGTTGATCAAAAATGAAATTGTGGAGTTAGTTCCTTTCCCGGATTAGCATCACATAACCTAAAAATCCCCACCTAATCACAACGTTTCTTGGCCTCTTCTTTCCTAAGTCCTTGTGACCTAATTGCATGTGTGTAAGACTTAGTGATCTAGATTGGATATACTCATGATCATCTTGGTTTCTTCGTTTTCACCTTGCATTCATGCTTTTGAGTTAAGTATAATTGTCCTTCCATGCCTTCATTCATTTCATGCATGATTGCTTGTCCATCCGCCATGAAACATGACTATGAAGGTGATCCAATATTAGAAGCACGATTCCAAAAAGATTTTGTTGTTTTTCTGCATGCATAAATCATCTCATCTTTTAGTCTATAGTTGGGACTTGCTCGGGGACGAGCAAACCTTAAGTATGGGGTATTTTGATAACACGATTTATGACGTTAGTCTAGGCATCCATTTAGATAGTTTTTCCCGCTATTCATGCATAGTTTAGCATTAGTTCGTGACAAATTGCACTTAATTCATGTATGTTGTCGAGATATATGTCTACACGGACTTTTGCATGTTTTGTAGGTATTTTGGGAGCTTTTGGAGTTTAATCGATACACCCAAGGATCGTTCCTCGTAATGACACACCTTGGGACTCATTGGGAAGCAAGTTAGGAGCAAGGGAGAACACATAGGACCATGTTGGTCCATGCCTTGCACCAACTCATGGCTCAACGATCAAAAGAAGGCTGAAGCACCAGAATCACGGCCACTGGGAGTTCCAAGGCCGTGGAATGGGCCGTGATTCCCTCTGCACAGTTAGGAAAACTGTCCTACGATCTTCATAACCGACTCTTGTAAATGGTGAAGGCTATAAGTACCCTTGCAGGCTGATTCTAAGGGGGATCTACTACACACCTTACCTCACACACATTCTCTCCCATACTCTCTCATTTTGGAATTGGATTGGAGCTACACTTGGAGGAGAAGAAAGACTTCCATTGGAGAAGAGGAGAAGAACACACCATTCTTAGAGTTTCTTAGTTTTTAGAGTGAAGTTTATGGGAAACATTTTCTAGGGTTGTAAGAACGATTCAAACCTTCTTTTAAAGGGTTGTAAGTCTCTCTTTTAACATTTATTCAGCTCGTTTTTCTTGTTCTATTTGCTTCTTATCTCTTTCATTTCATCCTCTTGATATGGACTCCATGATTTTATGCTTGATGATTTTGATTGTGATGATGCATGTTGTTGGCTAAATAGATGTAATTCTAGGGTAAGGAAATGATGGTTATGGTTTGGACTATGATAGGTGTTAGCATGAAATATTGTGATATTTTAGGCACGTTTTCTAAGTGTATTTCATCCATATTGATAGTCATTGATTACGCATTGATGCATTTGTGAGCTAGTTTGTCTATAATGTCGATATAGAGATCTACACAAGCTTTATGTTGATTGTAGGCAATTAAGAGCTATTTCCGAACGGAATTGAGCAAGGATGGATTTGATTGAGCATGTCCATGAATTGAGGACATTCCTAGGAGCTAAGGATGTGCTAACTTGAAGAATGCATGAGACTAAGGAAGAATCACGTTCTAGCCCTAAACCACGCTCTAAAATACGGCCGTACTACATTCCACGTTCAAGTCCACAGCCGTGGAACCATGGCAAGGGAAGCGTGGTTCATTCCAGCAACTTCTACGGCCGTGGAGGAGTTGTGTCAAACCGTGATGATTTCCACGCTCTAAATAACGGCCGTGGAACCCTTCCACGACCGTGATCTTGGCGATCTTTTTCGCCACACTTTAAGCCACGATCTTCTACGCAATTGGGCCGGGCCGATATTTTATCTTACACTATAAAAGGACGGACAAGGAGAGATTCCGTCACCTTCGCTTATGCATAGACGCATCTTACGCTTACGCTTGGAATTGCCTAATTTCGCATTTGGCGGAGATTGTGTTGGAGAGATTTTTGCGCTTTGTCATTGGGATTTCCGGATACGGAAGATCGAAGATTCGGAAGATTGTTCGCAAGAAGATTTCGCTTCTTGCTTAGGTTTGATTTAGAAGACGGATTGACATCCCGTTCTTCCTTCTTATCTAAGATTTGTGATTGTTTGTGTTATTCCGAATCTATTGACGATATTGTTCTTGATTTGTGGATTTGAGATTAGTTTGAAAGTTATTGAAGGTTTTCGGAAGTTTCCATCTTTTATTCTTTCAAACCTTGAATTTGATATCAATATGACTATTGTTGGCTAAAAACCCTTAACAATTCTAAGGTGAAGGGTTGATAGTTGTGGCTTAGATAATGATACATCGATCGTAAATAGATTGGACCCTGAGAGTTAGAGAGAATCGCCGACAACCCTAATCCACGGTCTATTCTTGAGCTTCCACGGCCGTGGAACTCAAGAACTACCCGTAATTTTGTGTTAAGTTACGAACTTGCTTTTACTTTAATCCAAAGTTAAAGATTTGCTTTAACTTAGTCTTGGCTTGCCTTTTCTAGGTGGTAGTGAAGCCTCAACAACCTCTACCTCGATTGTGAGTGTCACAACCTTAATCGGTTTAGTTAGTCTTGATCCTTGGATTACAAGTTTGGGTATTTGATGTTAATTCTTACCTTTAGAACCTTTCTATATTGAAGCCTCAACAACCTTTATAGAGAGTGTCTTCTAGGTGAGTCATATAAGGTCTTTGGAACTTCACCGTACGATTACCTTACATTAGCATACCTTTGCATGCCTCAACTCTGTCCTTATATCATTAGTATATCTTGAATCGATTGCCACAGCTGGATATCTGGATCTTTAGGATTGTTGTTTTCCCAATACTTGAAAAGCTTCTTACATTTACTTGCTTGATAATCTGTAATGGGATTTAACCCCCCAAATCCCTGTGTTCGATACTCTGGAATTCTTGCTCAACTATATTGATACGTACACTGCGGGTTCGCTTGCTTGATTTCTAGTTTTATAATTAAAGCTTATTTGCACGCACGCTAAGTGGCGAACAAGTTTTTGGCGCCGTTGCCGGGGATTTGGTTAAGGCCGAATTCGGTTTACGGTTGTCAAGCTTGGGAGCTCTTCCCTTGTTATTTGATATCCTTTCAAGTGCATGCGCAGGTTTAGGAACACCGAAGACCTCTTACCTCTTGATCAATAGCTTGAGAGGACTTTAAGGCAAAAGCGAAAGGAAAAGAAAATGGCTGAAGAAATAGAACGTGACCTTCAATCGGAGCTTGCGGAAAAGGAAGCTCAACTCCAATGGAGTGAGAAGACGCATAGAGAAGAGACGGATCGTCACCAAATGAAGGTTGATGATCTAACGGACATGATGTTCCAAATGAGGTTGGAGATAAACAACCTTAAGGAGAAAAAGAAAAGGAGGAGACCGGGAAGATCGGTTAGAGCCAACTCATCTAATGAGGATAGCGACTCCTCCATGCCACCGCTAGAGGAAATTGATCCAACGATCAATGTGAATCCATTCCATCCACGGGCAGCTGCTAATCGCCGTGTTCCACCTAGGAATGCAAGGATCGAACGTGTGGATGAGGAGCCAAGAACTCTTGGCCAAAGGTTGGATCCAACGCAGCAACCACGCCGTCTAGGTGTGAACTTTGATGCTGATGATGTACAAGGGTTTAGCTTTAACCCGCAGGTTATTACTCTTGTTCGCCAAAACCAATTTGGCAGAACAAGCGCTGAATCTCCACACCAACACTTGCAAAACTTTGAGTGTATGATGGAGACAATGAGGCCGAAGAACGCAACTACCAACAACTATAAGCTCAAGCCTTTCTTCTTCTCCTTGAAGGGGAAATCATTGTCTTGGTATCAAGCACTTCCTAGTGGGAAACTAGACATGTGGGAAGACCTTTCCGCGAAGTTCCTCACTAAGTTCTTTCCGCCATCCAAAACGGCGGAACTTAGAGGTAAGATTAATGAATTTTCCATGAGATCTAACGAAAGTTTGTTTCAATCTTGGGAAAGGTTTCAGGATTTGCTCTAGGATTGCCCTCATCATGGCATACCCAAGCTTGCATTGTTGGAGATATACTATAAGGGGCTAGATGTGGAGACACAATTCAAGCTCCAATCCCTCTCATGTGGTACATTCATGGACATGAGAGAAGATGACGCTTGAGACTTCATTGAGAAGCAAGCAAGGGTCATAGAGAAGTATTCCCACCGGAAGGTAGAGGGAAATCGTGTGGAGCAAGGAGCAAAGCTCACACATGAAGCTCAAAATCAAATTTTCTCCCTCAACAATGAGATCAAAGAGTTGAAGGAGGCTATCAAGACCAACTTTCCAAAACAACAAGGAAAAGATGTTGGCTACTTGGGCAACAACAACAACAACGGTGGTGAGAACACAAACCGCAACAACAACAATAACTGGAACAACAACTAGAATAATTGGAATGGCAACAACAACAACCGGAACAATAATTGGAACAACAATAGGGGTTCAAACAACAACAATTGGCACTCCAATCAACAAAACTCCGGTAACTCTTATCCTTCCAATTCGAATTCACTAACTCCACCTTCCTCTTCCTCTACTCCTTTGAAAAGCCAGGGGAAAACATCTAATGGAGGAAACACTTCGGGGAAGGAGAAGCCCGATCCCTTGTTGGAAACGATTTTGGGAAAGCTTCAAGGTTTGGAGAACCGCATCATTAAGGTTGATGATCAAATTTCTAAGGTTGATAAAGCCCAAAAGGTTTTAGAAAACCAAATGTTCAGCCAAGCGGAGGAAGTTCCTAGGAATCAAGGAAAACTTCCAGGAAAGACGGAGGACAACCCAAAGGGAAGGGTGATAGCAATCACAACTAGGAGCGGAGTGACTACCACCGATCCGCAACCTAAGTTTGTTGAAGTCTCCGTCGAGAAAGACAAAGAGAAGGGGAAGGAGAAGGAAGATGTCTACGTTCCTCCTCTGGCTTACAAACCTCCCCTACCATTCCCTCAATCTAGAGCGAGAGCGCGTCTAGATAAACAATTTGGTAAGTTTATAGAACTCATGAGCAAGCTGCATATTAATATACCTTTCATTGATGCTATTGTAGGTATGCCGGCTTATGGCAAGTTCTTAAAGGAGATCCTCTCTAACAAGAGAAAGTTAGAGGATTTTGGAGAGGTTAAGATGAGTTCGGATTCTTCGGATCTCATCAAGACCATGAAGGAGAAAATGCCCCCAAAGCTAAAGGATCCGGGGTCATTTTGTATTCCCATAGGAGTGGGAGATGTCACATATGACGCGTTATGTGACTTGCGAGCAAGTGTGAGCATCATACCACTTGCATTATGTAGGAAGATCGGTTTAGGCGACCCTAAACCGGTGAAGATGACGTTGTACATGGCGGATCGATCCATCACTCGTCCCGTCGGTATTGTAGAAGACGTCCCAGTCAAGCTAGGTAAATTCTTTGTTCCCATTGATTTTGTTGTGCTTGACATTCCTGCAGATAGTCCGGTCCCGATCATACTCGGAAGACCGTTTCTTGCAACTTCCGGCTGCATAGTCGATTGCAAGAATGCTAGGCTCGCGTTTGACATAGGAGAAGAGAAGGTAGAATTCGTTCTTTCCACTCTAGTGAAGGAGCCAATCTTTGATGAGGATATATTCAATATCCAAGATGAAGAAGGGTTGTCTAGAGAGGAGGTAAGTGCTATTCTCTTCAAAGATCCTTTGCAAAAGGTTATTACTATGAGTCTAACGAATGTAGGGGAAGAAGAGGAGTGCAATGAGGCAATTGAAGCCTTAGAAGCACAAGAGGAAGTATGTGAAGAGGAGTTTGAGAAACTCCACGACGAAGCAGAAAACGTGAGGATCCACGGCCATACACTATATTCCACGGCCGTGGATTTCACCAACCAAAGCGTGGCTCACTCCAGAGGGTTACATGGTCGTGGAGGAAACAGAGCAACCGTATT
Source organism: Fagopyrum homotropicum (assembly GCA_033239125.1). Lineage (NCBI taxonomy): Eukaryota > Viridiplantae > Streptophyta > Magnoliopsida > Caryophyllales > Polygonaceae > Fagopyrum > Fagopyrum homotropicum. Next base: position 105,378,353 of record BSWB01000006.1, on the reverse strand, counting down.
TCCTTTCCACGCCCTAAACCACGGCCGTGGAGGATGCAGGGAAACCGTGATTCAGGCCGTGGAAGAGGGTGATCGTGCCTCTTCTTCAACTTCTTTTGATTCTTCTCCCACAACTTCTACACCCTTAGACACTTCTAAGGAGGCATCAGATGCTCCTCAAGAGCCATTGGAAGCTCCGAAAGCAATGGAACTAAAGCCACTTCCTACACATCTAAGGTACGCTTTTCTAGGACCTAACTCTACTTATCCGGTTATTGTTAGTTCCGATCTAACCATAGATGAACATAGTAAGCTTATGGTTATCCTTAGGAAACATAGGAAAGCTTTAGGTTATACTATAGAAGACTTAGTAGGAATCAAACCTTCCCTATGCATGCATAAAATATTAATGGAAGAGGACTTTAGGACTTCAAGACAACCTCAAAGGCGGTTGAATCCGACCATGAAGGAGGTTGTCAAGAAGGAAATTCTTAAACTTCTTGATGCAGGTATCATCTACCCTATCTCCAATAGCAAGTGGGTGAGTCCGGTTCAAGTAGTTCCGAATAAGGGAGGAATGACGGTCATCACCAACAAGAATAACAAACTCATTCCTACCCGAACCGTAACGGGATGGCGGATGTACATAGACTACCGCAAGCTTAACAATGCAACGAGGAAGGATCACTTCCCATTGCCATTCATTGATCAAATGCTTGAAAGGTTAGCGCAACATTCTCACTTTTGCTATCTTGACGGTTATAGTGGTTTCTTTCAGATTCCGATACACCCGGATGATCAGGAGAAGACCACATTCACGTGCCCGTGGGGTACGTTCGCTTATAGGAGAATGATGTTCGGGCTTTGCAACGCCCCAGCCACCTTTCAAAGGTGCATGATGGCCATCTTCTCAAAATACATTGAGGAAATCATGGAGGTCTTCATGGATGACTTTTCCGTATACGGTTCCTCTTTTGACAATTGCCTTTCTAACCTTGCTCTTGTTTTACAAAGGTGTGAAGACACTAACCTAGTTCTTAATTGGGAGAAGTGTCAATTTATGGTAAAGGAAGGAATTGTATTAGGACACCTAATCTCTAGTAGAGGGATAGAGGTGGATAAAGCGAAAATAGAGACTATAGAGAAGCTTCCTCCCCCAACTTCGGTGAAAGGGATAAGAAGTTTCCTAGGACATGCTGGATTCTATAAACGCTTCCTAAAAGACTTCTCTAAAATATCAAAACCGCTAACTAATCTATTGATGAAGGATGCAGTTTTTGAGTTTTCGCAGGAATGCTTGGATGCGTTTAACATGATCCGGGAAGCTCTAATTTCAGCACCTATTATCCAACCTCCGGATTGGACTCTTCCCTTTGAGATTATGTGCGATGCTAGTGACATAGCCATAGGAGCTGTTCTTGGACAAAGGAAGGAAGGGCGAACCCATGCCATCTACTACGCTAGCAAAACGCTAGATGAAGCGCAGCTCAACTACGCCACTACGGAAAAGGAATTTTTAGCCATTGTTTATGCTATTGACAAGTTTCGCTCTTATCTTGTAGGTGCAAAGGTGATTGTGTATACGGATCATGCTGCGATCCGGTATCTCCTTGCAAAGAAGGATGCGAAGCCAAGGCTAATTAGATGGATTCTTCTCCTACAAGAATTCGATCTAGAGATCCGCGACAAGAAGGGTTCGGAAAATTCTGTTGCGGATCATTTGAGTCGCTTAACACATCTAGAGGACGACCATCTACCTATAGATGACTCCTTCCCGGACGAACACCTACACATTATTGAGGAGTGCATCGATGTGATCTCCAAAGGTAACGAACCATGGTTTGCTGATTTTGTTAACTATTTGGTTTGCCAGGAGATACCGCCCGGATTATCCTACGCACAAAGAAAGAAGTTCTTTAAGGATGTTCGGGAATACTTTTGGAATGAACCTCTCCTCTTGAAGAGAGGTCCGGATGGCATCATTCGGCGATGTGTGCCGGAAGATGAGATGCAAAGTATCATCCGCCATTGTCATTCACTACCTTGTGGAGGACACGCTAGTTCGAACAAGACTAGCGCTAAGGTATTGCAATCTGGATTCTTTTGGCCTACTTTATTTAGAGATGTGCAATCCTTTGTTTCCTGCTGCGATGCTTGTCAAAGAACAGGAAATATCTCTAGGAGGAATGAGATGCCTCTCAATAACATCCAAGAGGTGGAGATTTTCGATGTTTGGGGAGTTGACTTTATGGGACCGTTCCCATCATCTTGTGGAAACCAATACATACTCTTGGCGGTGGATTATGTTTCTAGATGGGTGGAAGCAATTGCCTCTCCCACCAATGATGCCATGGTGGTGGTTAAGTTCTTTAACAAGACCATCTTCCCATGATTTGGGACACCTAGGACTATCATTAGTGATGGAGGTTCTCACTTCATTGCCCGGCGCTTTGAAGCTCTTCTAGCAAAGTATGGGGTTACTCACAAGATCGCCACCCCTTATCATCCACAAACTAGTGGACAAGTTGAGATCTCAAACCGGGAGATCAAAGGAATCCTAGAGAAGACGGTTTCAAGGACTAGGAAGGATTGGTCCTTGAAGCTTGATGATGCATTGTGGGCGTACCGGACTGCGTACAAGACTCCCATAGGAACCACACCATACAACCTTGTGTATGGGAAGTCTTGCCACTTACCGGTAGAGTTGGAGCATAAGGCGTTTTGGGCCATCAAGTGGTTGAATTTCAGCATGAAGGAAGCGGGAGAGAAGCGTCTCTTAAACCTTAATGAGCTTGAAGAACTCCGCTTGAACGCCTATGAGAACGCCAAGATTTATAAGGAGAGAGTAAAGCATTGGCATGATAAGCATATCATTCCAAAGGACTTCAAAGAAGGAGATCAAGTTCTCCTCTTCAATTCAAGGCTTCGTCTCTTTCCAAGTAAGCTTAAATCTCGTTGGACCGGACCTTTTCTAATCAAACGTATTTTCCCCCATGGTGCAGTTGAAGTATGGGGTGAAGCGGGCGGAAGCTTTAAGGTGAACGGTCAACAACTCAAGAAGTATACGCCGGAACTCCAAGCTGAAGAGTTCGCGCCCACCGCACTCGAATAAGTGCGAATTTGGTCTAGCTACGGACCTTAAACAAAGCGCTTCTTGGGAGGCAACCCAAGGTATTGCATTTACGTTTTTGTTTTCGATTCATAGTTTAGCTTAGTTTAGATGTTTTTGCTTTGTTTTGCCTTTGATACCTCCGGTATGTTCGTGTTTTTGGATGTAGGAACAGTGGAAAGGAAAGGGGAAGAGTAGTTTTGAAGAAAAGTGACGAAACTTGGACTTTGGAGCATTACAGAGAGTTCAACGGCCTAAACCACGGTCGTGACAGCTACAGTGACCGTAATTTCCAAAAGCCTTTGAAAAATCACCAAAACCACGGTTCCGTACAATTTCACGGCCGTGGAACCCCCGATAGACCGTGGTTTTCAAAAATTTTGCCGGCCACTATATAAACCACGTTCTTCACAAAAACACACCACAAAACCCAATTCCACGCCCTCTTTCGCCGGAATCACGCCCTTCACCTCAATTCTCCGTTCGTTAATCGTTTTCAACGATTCTTCGACCCAAACTAAAGCTAATCCGATCACCAACGAGATCCAAGCGACAAATCGAGCAGCAAATCACCAAGGAACACAGAATTCGGATTTTAAAATCCGAAACCTAGGTTTTTTCCGCTCTTCTCTATCTTTGTCAATTCGGGTTCGTTTTTGCTAGCAATTATAGGAGAACTGATTGAAATTGGAAGGAATTAGTCTAGGACTGCCTGATTGCTGAGTTTGGCTGTTGATTTCTGAGTTTTGAGAAAAAGCGAGACGAACCACGGTCTCTGTCAATTCCACGGCCGTGGAACACCAAGAACAGACCGTGGTTTTCAACAGTAATGGATTTTGTGAGGAGAGTTTCTGGGAGAAACAAGGATAAGAACAAGGAGAAAGACAAGAATAAAAAGAGGAAGGGTAACCCCTCTTCCTCTTCATCCTCTAAAGCACCACCACCTTCCTCCCCTTCACCTCCATCATCACCTTTATCACCTTCACCTCCTAGCCCTAAGGTACCTACCATTCACGAGGATCATCTCGACGCCTTAGAGAGGATCCACAAGAGAGCTGTTATAGGACCTAGGTACCTATTGTTGGAGGATTTAGCTCCTCTACACATTGTAGATGACCTGACTTGGCTCTTGGATAGAGCCGGTCTTATCGTCTTCTCGGCTATCCGAGAGGACGCTTATGAGGAGATCACGAGAGAGGTTGTGACGTCTTTTGAGCACAGCCACGTTGATAGGACAGTTTCTTTCCGTCTGATGGAAAGGAACTATGATTTCTCCATCCGGGAGTTCGGGACCTTCTTTGGGTTCCAAGAGACCTTTAATGGTCGTTTCCCCAACGGCTTTTACGCCAAGGATTTATGGGAAGAGGTCGCCATGATCTATGCCAGCGAGGACCGCTGGCAACCAGCTGATACCAAGGCTAAGTTGATGTATCACTTAGCCTTGAAGATTGTTCACCGGGTTCTTTCTGAGTGTCTCTTCCCTAGGACGGAGACACCTCAGAAGATCAAGACGGATGAGCTATTTCTGTTATACTCCATGTTGTATGGGCGCCCTGCTGACTGCGCCACCCTCTTAGCTGCTACCATGAGCAAGCTAAAGAACAAGAGGGCGGGCAACATTGGATATGGTGGGATAGTCACCCACCTTGCTAGGATGTTAGGGGTAGATTTTTCTGCATGTACACGTATTCCTGCCGTACCCCTAGGACTTCAGGCCTTCATGACTAGAGGTCTCATCTTCCCTACCTATAGAGGTCCACCATATGCAGCTATGCCATGGGAGAGCAGGACGGGGAGGGGCATTGAGTGGCTCCCAGAGTATTCCATTATGGCTGGACGCCATAATTGGAAGGAGACGTTCGCTGCTATGCATGCGAACAGGATTGCAGCTCCCCCATATGTCCCAACACCACCAGTAGTTGAGGAGGAGATGAGAGATCCCTATGAGGGAGGAGGAGGAACCGAGCAGGACTTTGGCACATTTCCGGATCAGCCGGATGTGGTCCCTGACATGCCTAGACGTTCTCCACGTCCCGCCAGAGCTTCAGGTTCATCTTCTCGCCGCGCCAGCGTGAGTGAGAGACCCACTTGGATGGAGACACCTCCTGCGTGGTACGGAGCTCCACCTCCATGGTCAGCACAGGCACCACCAGCACCAGCACCAGCACCGTCAGATGCACCGGGGTGGTACAGCCAGGCTCCGGGTTGGTATGAGCAGATGCCAGAGTGGGCTACTAGCCTTTCTGATAGAGTGGGAGCATTGGAGATCCGAGCTGACGCGAGAGATGGACGCATGGATGACCTCGAATATATGATGAGGGATGTCTACCGCGAACAGTTCGGGCGGTACTACGATCCTAGCTTCTCTCCATTCCTGCCTCCACCGCAGTGATGACTTGCACGACCGACAGTTTAGCCGCTCCACCGCCATTTTGTGAGTTCTTTTTCTTTCTTTCTTTTCTTCTTTTCTTTCTTTTATTAGAACATTAGGGACAATGTTTGTTCCAAGTATGGGGTGGGGTGTGACTAAAATTTTGTAATAACTCTTACTCACTATGATTGCTTCTATTGAGACTATCTTGCATGTTCATTATATTGTTGCACGTTTCATTATTGCATTGCATGAAAAAGAGTTTGAAAAACCCATAAAAAATTGAAAAATTTTGAAAATTTTGTGCTTCTAAGGATAGAGATGATTTCTATGATAATCACTACTTGTGAATTGAGTTTGATGACAATTGCATGTTTAAACAAATAGTGAATTGAAAAAGAAATTGAATGAGTTGATTATACCTCTTTTGCAAGTTTCATAATGTGATGAATGTTACTTAAATCATGTTGGGAAAATAAGGTTGAAATCACACTATAGGTTCTTACACTTCCTTTTGAGATGATTAAGGCAATTCGATTTTCTTTCTTCTTTCTTTGGTCATTTAACCCCTCATTGAAATATTGACCTCCTTTACCTATCCGGGAATTTGGAGGAGTTGAATAAAAAAGGCATGTATGATGTGGGAGGGCCATGAAAGCAATACTTTGCATTCAAAGGAATAGAAAGAAATTATAGGTTTGGGGAAGTCAGTCAATCATGATGATGAGTAACTCGGCACCATTCACATAGTCAGGTGTTTGTGTCTTGCCAAAGTCGGATTGAGCGATATTCCTAGCGGATTATGGTATGTGCGCTAAGGGTTTGAGACATCTCATAAAAAAATTGAGAAACGCCAATCTCCTAGGCTTCGGTTTTTGTGCACCTCTATCCATAACTCCAAAAGTAAAGTCGAAAAATGAAAAGAAGAGAGTGAAGCTCTAGGTCGAAGGTGTTGCGGAAACCGCAATAGAAAAAGAAAAGAGTAGTTGTCCACTTTCCCGGATTCATGCACCACATTCCTTAAAGTTTTCCTTCCCTTTCCACATTCTAGACCTTTTCTTTGAAAGTCCTTAAGATCAAAAGAATGTTATATGACTTGGTGATCTAAATTAAAGTTTCTTATGATTGATTTTGATAATGTTTGAAGGTTATGATGTTTGTATGGAAGTTTAATTGATTCATGAGCTTTCTTCACTCTTTACTCTTTAATTAAGTGTATGAAAGTCTTGTAAACGAATGAAGCAAGATTTGAGAATGATCTATTGATTAGAAGGCACATTCATCCAAAAGAAGTTTTGCTTTGAGAAGGTACACATATTTCATCCTAACTTGTGTTTTAAAGCTTTTGAAAGACCTTGCTTAGGGACAAGCAAGTGGCAAGTATGGGGTTATTTGTTAGCATGAAATATTGTGATATTTTATGCACGTTTTCTAAGTGTATTTCATCCATATTGATAGTCATTGATTAAGCATTGATGCATTTGTGAGCTAGTTTGTCTATAATGTCGATATAGAGATCTACACAAGCTTTATGTTGATTGTAGACAATTAAGAGCTATTTCCGAACGGAATTGAGCAAGGATGGATTTGATTGAGCATGTCCATGAATTGAGGACATTCCTAGGAGCTAAGGATGTGCTAACTTGAAGAATGCACGAGACTAAGGAAGAATCACGTTCTAGCTCTAAACCACGCTCTAAAATACGGCCGTACTACATTCTACGCTCAAGTCCACGGCCGTGGAACCATGGCAAGGGAAGCGTGGTTCATTCCAGCAACTTCTACGGCCGTGGAGGAGTTGTGTCAAACCGTGATGATTTTCACGCTCTAAATTACGGCCGTGGAACCCTTCCACGACCGTGATCTTGGCGGTATTTTTCGCCACACTTTAAGCCAGGATCTCCTACGCAATTGGGCCGGGCCGATATTTTATCTTACACTATAAAATGACGGACGAGGAGAGATTCCGTCACCTTTGCTTACGCATAGACGCATCTTACGCTTACGCTTGGAATTGCCCTAATTTCGCATTTGGCGGAGATTGTGTTGGAGAGATTTTTGCGCTTTGTCATTGGGATTTACGGATTGACGGAAGATCGAAGATTCGGAAGATTGTTTGCAAGAAGATTTTGCTTCTTGCTTAGGTTTGATTTAGAAGACGGATTGACATCCCGTTCTTCCTTCTTATCTAAGATTTGTGATTGTTTGTGTTATTCCGAATCTATTGACGATATTGTTCTTGATTTGTGGATTTGAGATTAGTTTGAAAGTCATTGAAGGTTTTCGGAAGTTTCCATCTTTTATTCTTTCAAACCTTGAATTTGATATCAATATGACTATTGTTGGCTAAAAACCCTTAACAATTCTAAGGTGAAGGGTTGATAGTTGTGACTGAGATGATGATAGATCGATCGTAAACAGATTGGACCCTGAGAGTTAGAGAGAATCGCCGACAACCCTAATCCACGGTCTGTTCTTGAGCTTCCACGGCCGTGGAACTCAAGAACTACCCGTAATTTTGTGTTAAGTTACGAACTTGCTTTTACTTTAATCCAAAGTTAAAGATTTGCTTTAACTTAGTCTTGGCTTGCCTTTTCTAGGTGGTAGTGAAGCCTCAACAACCTCTACCTCGATTGTGAGTGTCACAACCTTAATCGGTTTAGTTAGTCTTGATCCTTGGATTACAAGTTTAGGTATTTGACGTTAATTCTTACCTTTAGAACCTTTCTATATTGAAGCCTCAACAACCTTTATAGAGAGTGTCTTCTAGGTGAGTGATATAAGGTCTTTGGAACTTCACCGTATGATTACCTTACATTAGCATACCTTTGCATGCCTCAACTCTGTCCTTATATCATTAGTATATCTTGAATCGATTGCCACAGCTGGATATCTGGATCTTTAGGATTGTTGTTTTCCCAATACTTGAAAAGCTTCTTACATTTACTTGCTTGATAATCTATAATCGGATTTAACCCCCCAAATCCCTGTGTTCGATACTCTGGAATTCTTGCTCAACTATATCGATCCGTACACTGCGGGTTCGCTTGCTTGATTTCTAGTTTTATAATTAAAGCTTATTTGCACGCACGCTAAGTGGCGAACAATAGGATAGACTTAAAGGTACCTTTGGATGATTTGTTTGCTCGAACCTAGCCTTTGTTGTCAATCACGGCCTGTTCTAGGTAGCTCCACGGCCGTGGAAGTGAGGAACTGCCCGTGATTCTGTTTGACTTGCTTGGATTGATAAATCTAAGTGTTAGGTTGTTATATTGTTGAAATCCTAGTGTTTGTTGAGTTAGATCTACCCTAGGGGTACCTAGTGTTAGCAACTAAGTGTGAGAAGAGACCTACCCGGTGATTCTTGCTCTTAGGTACCAAAGATGATGAACTCTAGGTAGTAGTGAGCCTCACTAGCCGCTATTAGACTGAGTGTCCTGGGATTTATGTTTAGGACTTGCCTTCCCGAGACCTACCCGGTGAGGAGAGGTTAGATCCCTAGATAGCAATCCGGTTTGTGTAGAAATCCTAACCTTAGGTTCTTTGAGACTTACCCGGTGATAAGACCTTAGGAACGAACTAGTGGACCATGAGACCTACCCGGTGATTGATCCCAATCTAGAAACACCCACTTCCAACATACTATAGTTGATCCAAGGAATGACTAGATAGCTTGAGTCCATTGCCATAACCGGAATTTCTAACCCCTAGAATCCGCTTTTCTCTCTTTGATTACCTATCTTGTGTTTGCTTGTTTATTTGTGTTGCTAGCTTAGTTGTTTGTTAATCTTGCATGATTTGTGATCCTTGATTGATCACCTCAAAACCAAACCAAAAATATTGAGATCTTCATTTGTTTATTCCTTTCTCTTTTCTTAGCCTAGATCTTCACTATCCTTAGTCACTATTGACTCAATTTCACCTTAGTCTTTGTGTTCGACCTCGGAATATCATCCCTAATACAAAACGACCCATACATTGTGGGTTCTCTAGGAGTTAGGAAAAATATATCGAGTTATAAATTTAAGACTTTTGCGTGTCACAATCTTAGTGTAACACCTGACATGCCGCCCCCACGGCTCAGTTGAAGATGCAGCGTTTTGCACTAAACCGCCCCTGCGGCTCTCAGATCCGCGTCCGCGGTTATGCAACAGTCGTAATAAGTTTGGCTGATTAGACTCTCACTTTATGGCATTTAAGGTGACGGTTTGGGCTGCCTATTTAGTGCAATTTAGTGTCCTAATTAGTATAAATAGAGATGCTAGGTTAGTGTTAGGAGATCTCATTTTTTCAGCTCATCACATCAAAAACACTTTTATTTTCTTTGTTTTGTTTTGTTCTCTATGGATGGCTAAGCACCTTTAGTGGTGCTTGACATTGGAAGCTCTCGACATAGATTTGGTTGTAAGTTTTATAATTGAAGTTGTTATTCCATAATGATTTGTGTTATGTTTTTGTGCTTAAATTCTTGATTGTATCTCACCCTCTATCTAGCTTGATCATCTAGGTACTTGGGTCTTATCCAATGTGCTAGGAATTGTGGTTCCGGGTTCGGGTCATCTTTCTAGTAGCAAACACGTTTACATAAGCGGGTTGCAAGTGTAATTCGTGAGTGGAACATAACCACATGGTTTTAGTAACGGGTTGTTTCTAAATCATGTGTCTCTTTATCTTTATTTGAATGCTATTGTTAAAATCTGATTATGTAGGTTTACGAGTTAGGATTAACAATAAGTAACATCGGGGCTGGTTGAACCGGTATTTAAATACGATCGAGATAAGAACAAACTTTGGAATAAACTTCATGGAAACAATGATCAACCATATCTTATATTGAAGCGGATAATTGTCAAGTGCAACGTTTTCTTAAAATCATTGAAATCAACTTCTTGTTTTCTTTGCCTATTTGTCACTTTAACAATCACATACCCCCCTTGGTTACATATAATTGATAGTCTAATTGCATTTGTGCTTTATTTACTCTCTATCTCTCTTGGGTTCGACCCTAACTTAATCACTATGCTTGCTTTAGTATTGAATTCGGAAATTACTTTGATAGGATATAAACGACCTAAGGAAATATCCTCGTCAAATTTGGCGCCGTTGGTGGAGAGATTAGAGTTTTAAGTACTTTGTTATTTTTATTGTCAATTATTGGTTTGAACCATTTGTATGGTTTAAACTCATGCTACTAATCTCTCTTTTGCACTAGAAGAGAGTGAGAAAACAAGTGGTTGGATCATGGATGGCATCAATGGGAAAAGACCTCAACATCAACAAATTGATCCCGGAGGAGTCATACAAGCATGATCAAGGACTTACGTCGGGCCAACGACGTAAAACAAAGGCGCTACTCGGGAGGCAACCCGAGGAAGGAGAAATAAAAGTCTTTATGTCGTCTATCCGCCCCCGCGGCTATGAAGGTCCACGACCGCGGCTAACCCAACAGTGACCGCACCCGCGGCAAAGAGGAGCCGCGACCGCGGTGGCCATGATGACAGGTACATAAAAAAAAAGAAAGAAAGAAAAACTTCACCTGCACTCAAATCTCCGATAACCATCCCCTCTTTCCCTCACTACTTACATTCACCATTCTTCTCCACTCAAAACCTATCCTCCACACTCACATCCACTTATCCAACATGCCACCACCCGATCTCCACTTGTGGCAAGAGCTCTTCTTCTCATACTTCCCGTACCCACCGGAGTACCCCGATTGTCCACCATCTCATCAGTAAGCTTGTTCTTCATCCTTCTCCCTTTTTAGTTTTTTTCCTTCATTTTCACACTTTGAGGGCAAAGTGATCTTCAAGCATGGGGGAGGGATCTATCTTTTTATATTCAGTCAAAAAAAAAAGAAAAAAAGAGAGAGAAAAAGAAAAAAAATTGAAAAAAGGCATAAAAAAATCCTTGGAAAAACCGAAAACCTGAAAGGGCGGTTTAGGCAAAAAGAAGGTAGTCCGACCAGCATTAGGTTGGTGCAAAAATGGACTTGAGGGATGTGAGAAGTGGTGAGAGTAACTTAGAAAAAAGAAGAGTGGCAAGGTGAAAACCCGAAAGGGCTCCTTGGCAAAATGAGCGAAATCCGAGTGATAGGTTCCCTTTTTTGACGTTGGCGACATAAGAAGAGGAGATATAAGGAGGAACAGGTAGGTCACTCTTGGAGCAATAAGGATGGTAGTTTTTCTCTTTTCACATCACATTGATAGATTTTTTATTTTTTCTCTTTTGCATGCTTTGTTTCATTGCCTTTCTATATTCATCATGCTTCCTGAGGCTTTTTGTTTCACATTAGATAGATTTTTAGTTTACTCGGGACGAGTAAGAGTCTAAGCATGGGGGAATTTGATAGGTGATGGAATCACTATCTTATTAAGGTAGTTTAAGTATCTTTTTAGAGTCAAATGGTTGTATTTTGTTGCCAACTGTGTAAATCCAGCTGAAGAACTAAGCAATGAAGAAATCAAAAGATTTAGCAAAAGTTGGAAGAAGAACGGAAGCAAAGAGAAGTCCAAAGGAACCCTGTCATGGCACCCACGGCGACACTGTCCCACCCTGCGGCGACACTAATTCCAGAGAAACCCTGTCATGGCACCCGCGGCGACACTGATTCCAGAGGCACCCTGTCACGGCACCCGCGGCGACACTGACTCTAGAGGAACCCTGTCACCGCCCCCGCGGCGACACTGTGCCGCCCCCGCGGTGACACTGAGCCGCCCCCGCGGTTTAACACTAAAAAGGTCAAGAAGATCAACAGTCAGCCATTCCAAAGCATTAATGACCCGCCCCCGCGGCCTTGCCATGCCGCCCCTGCGGCTCAGTTGAAGATGAAGCGTTTTGCACTAAACCGCCTCGCGGTTCTCAGATCCGCGCCCGCGGTTATGCAACAGTCGTAATAAGTTTGGCTGTTTTAACTCTCACTTTATGGCATTTAAAGTGACGGTTTGGGCTGCCTATTTACTGCAATTTAGTGTCCTAATTAGTATAAATAGAGATGCTAGGTTAGTGTTAGGAGATCTCATTTTTTCACCTCATCACATCAAAAATACTTTTATTTTCTTTGTTTTGTTTTGTTCTCTATGGAGGGCTAAGCACCTTTAGTGGTGCTTGACATTGGAAGCTCTCGACATAGATTTGATTGTAAGTTTTATAATTGAAGTTGTTATTCCATAATGATTTGTGTTATGTTCTTGTGCTTAACTTCTTGATTGTATCTCACCCTCTATCTAGCTTGATCATCTAGGTACTTGGGTCCTATCCAATGTGCTAGGAATTGTGGTTCCGGGTTCGGGTCATCTTTCTAGTAGCAAACACGTTTACATAAGCGGGTTACAAGTGTAATTCGTGAGTGGAACATAACCACATGGTTTTAGTAACGGGTTGTTTCTAAATCATGTGTCTCTTTATCTTTATTTGAATGTTATTGTTAAAATCTGATTTTGTAGGTTTACGAGTTAGGATTAACAATAAGTAACATCGGGGCTGGTTGAACCGGTATTTAAATACGATCGAGATGAGAACAAACTTTGGAATAAACTTCATGAAAACAATGATCAACCATATCTTATATTGAAGTGGATAATTTTCAAGTGAAACGTTTTCTTAAAATCATTGAAATCAACTTCTTGTTTTCTTTGCCTATTTGTCACTTTAACAATCACAAATCCCCCTTGGTTACATATAATTGATAGTCTAATTGTATTTGTGCTTTATTTACTCTCTATCTCTCTTGGGTTCGACCCTAACTTAATCGCTATACTTGCTTTAGTATTGAGTTCGGAAATTACTTTGATAGGATATTAACGACCTAAGAAAATATCCTCGTCATTGACTTTGGACCAGATTCGAGAGATTTCACATTCAGTTGAGATTCACCTCGGTCAGCTACGGTACCACCTCGACCGAGGTGATCTTGAGAAGCGTCCCGACCGAGGCGAACACCCTGTCGCCGGCGAGATATTTATTTTTGGCTGAGATCTTTTATTTTTTGAAGGAGGATATCTTATATTTTTTGCTGGATTTCTTGAAGGAAGATATTATATTTGGTTGATTTATTTTGAGAGATATGGATATATTTTCTAGGAAATTATCTTTTTAAGATATTTTATCTTTGGAAGATAATTCTCCTATATAAAGGGTTGGATTTTCCACAAGTTGAACGATGCTGAGAGCATTCAGCAATTGAAGGGTTTTCTAGAGTTTTGAAGGAAGAGTTGAAGGAAGTTGAAGGTTGAAGTCCAAGGAAGGAAGGAATCATAGTTGGAGTTGGCTTTTGAAGGAGTTTGTAAGATCTTCTTAGTTTTTTTTTTGTTTGTTGTCTTTGTTGATTTGTGACTGAGGAACGCTTGTTTGTTGATTGTTTGATTCAGTTATTGAGACCTTTTCCTTAAAGTTTTCTTGTTTGAATATTAATTCCTTTTCCATTAGTTTGATTATTGCTATCATGATGATTGTTGGCTAAGTTTCTTATGCGATTCTAGGGTGATTGGCTTAAAGTTGTGGGAAAAACGATGATAGAATGATCTTAATCCCAGCAGGACCCTGAAAGTTCGAGTCTTTATCTTAACCGTAGAACACCTCGCTCAGTCATTGAACATCTCGGCCGGGGTGGAATATAACTGAACGAGGTGAGCCTTTCCTGAACCTTATCTGAGTTAAGAGTTGAAGTTTGCCAAATCCTATCCTTATTATAGCTTTCCTGGTTCAATGCAAGCCTAGGATGAGACTTACCCGGTGATTCCTTTGCTTGTTTACCCGAGATCATGAGTGTAGGTAATAAAGGTTTATCCTTTATTGAGGTTTGAGTGTGCCTTTATCCCATCTTTGTGAGTTAGCCTGAGACTTACCCGGTAAAGGTTAATTCTATTCCCTTGGATGGTGTGTTGGTGTTAGCATGAAATATTGTGATATTTTAGGCACATTTTCTAAGTGTATTTCATCCATATTGGTGTTCACTGATAAAACATTGAAGCAATTATGAGTTAGTTTATCTATATTGTCGATATAGAGGTCTACATAAGCTTTGTGTTGATTGTAGGCAAATAAAAGCTAAAACCGAACGAATCAAGGGAGAATGGAGATGGATTGAGCATGTCCAAGGATTGAGGACATCACAAAGGAGCTAAGGAAGATGCTAGGATGAAGAATAACACAAAACAAAGGAGATTTATGAGCAATCTACGTTCCACGCTCTAAAATACGGCCGTAATGGAATCCACGCTCTAAACCACGGCCGTGGAACTTTGGCAACACAAGCGTGGAGCATTCCAGAGGGTTACACGGCCGTGGAAGTTGTGAAGCACCGTGATGAATTTCCACGCTCTAAACCACGCTCTAAACCACGCTCTAAACCACGGGTGTGGAATCCTATGGAACCGTGATTTAGGCGATCTTTTAACGTACAAATTAAAGCCACGATCTTTTACACAATGGGCTGGACACATATTCTATCTTGCCCTATAAAAGGACGGAAGGAGAGAGATTCTGTCACCTTCGCTTACGCCTCCGCTTAGACTTCACCTACGCTTATTGCACGTGCCTAGGGTTTCAAGTTGGACGTGTGGAGATTTCTATTTCGCAACGGAGATTTGCGAAGAGTTGAAGATTTGGAAGTTACGCTTTGTCCTTAGGTTTGATTAGAAGACGGATTGACATCCCGTTCTTCGTTCTTATCAAGGATTGTGATTGGTTTGTGTTATTCTGAATCTAATATACATCATCACTTTGTTTGTGGATTTGAGATTGATTTGAGATTTATTAAAGGTTTTCGAAGGTTTTCATCTTTCATTCTTTTAAATCTTGAATTTGATATCATGATTACTGTTGTTGGCTAAAACCCTTTAGCAATTCTAAGGTGAAGGGTTGATAGTTGTGGCTTAGATGATGATAGATCGATCGTAAACAGATTGGACCCTGAGAGTTAGAGAGAATCGTCGACGTACCAAAATCACGGTGTGTTCTTGAGTTCCACGGCCGTGGAATCTCAAGATCCACCCGTAATTTCCCTCAGTTTACGAACCTTGCTTTTACTTTAATCCAAAGTTAAAGATTTGCTTTAACTTAGTCTTGGCTTGCCTTTTCTAGGTGGTAGTGAAGCCTCAACAACCTCTACCTCGATTCCGAGTGTCACAACCTTAATCGGTTTAGTTAGTCTTGATCCTTGGATTACAAGTTTGGGTATTTGATATTAATTCTTACCTTTAGATCCTTTCTATACTGAAGCCTCAACAACCTTTATAGAGAGCGTCTTTAGTTAAGTCACATAAAGCCTTGGAACTTTACCGTACATTGCTTTGCATTAGTATACCTTTGCAACTCTTAACTTTGTCCTTATATCTTTAGTATATCTTGAATCGATTGCGACAACTGGATTCTTAGATCTTTAGGATTGTTATTTTCCCAATATTTACAAAAGCTCATACATTTACTTGCTTGACAATTCTATAATTGGATTTAACCCCCCAAATCCCTGTGTTCGATACTCTGGAATTCTTGTTTAACTATATCGATCCGTACACTGCGGGTTCGCTTGCTTGATTCTAGTTTTATAAATTTAAGACTTATTTGCATGCACGCTAAGTGGCGAACAAGTTTTTGGCGCCGTTGCCGGGGATTTGGTCTAGGCCGAATTTGGTTATCGGTTGTCAAGCTTGGGAGCTTTTCCCTTGTTATTTGATATCTCTTCGAGTGTATGTGCAGGTCTAGGAATAACGAAGACCTCTTACCTCTTGATCAAGAGCTTGAGAGGACTTTGAGGAGAAAACTTAAGGAAAGAAAAATGGATGAAGAAAGAGAACGTGATTACCAAACGGAGTTGGCGGAAAAGGAAGCTCAACTCCAATGGAGTGAGAAGACTCGTACGGAAGAAATGGATCGTCATCAAACGAAAGTTGATGATCTATCGGACATGATGTTTTAAATGAAGTTGGAAATAAACAACCTCAAGGAAAAAAAGAGAAGAAGGAGACCGGGAAGATCGGTTAGAGCCAACTCATCCAATGAGGATAGCGACTCCTCCATGCCACGACTAGAGGAAATTGATCCAACGATCAATGTGAACCCGTTCTTCCCACGGCCAGCTGCAAATCGCCGTGTTCCAGCTAGAGGTGCGAGAGTCGAACGTGTGGATGAGGAGCCAAGAACTCTTGGCCAAAGGATGGATCCAACGCAGCAACCACGCCGTTTGGGTGTGAACTTTGATGCTGATGATGCACAAGGGTTTAGCTTCAACCCTCAAGTTATTACCATTGTCCGCCAAAATCAATTTGGGGGAACAAGCGCTGAATCTCCACATCAACATCTACAAAATTTTGAGATCATGATGGAGACAATGAAGCCAAGTAATGCAACTACCAACATCTATAAGCTCAAGCCTTTCTTTTTCTCCTTGAAAGGGAAAGCATTGTCTTGGTATCAAGCTCTTCCAAGTGGGAAACTTGAAACATGGGAGGATCTTTCTTCGGAATTCCTCACTAAGTTCTTTCCGCCATCCAAAACGGCGGAGTTGAGAGGTAAGATTACTGCATTTTCTATGAGATCTAACGAAAGTTTGTTTCAATCTTGGAAAAGATTTCAGGATTTGCTATTGGATTGCCCTCATCATGGCATATCCAAGTTGGCACTATTGGAGATATACTATAAGGGGCTGGATGTGGAGACACAATTCAAGCTCCAATCCCTTTCATGTGGTACATTCATGGACATGAGGGAAGATGACGCTTGGGACTTCATTGAGAAGCAAGCGCGAATTGTTGAGAAATATTCTCATCGGAAAGTGGAGGCGAATCATGTGGATCAAGGAGCAAAGCTATCACAAGCGGCTCAAACTCAAATCTTTTCTCTCAATACGGAGATTAAAGAGTTGAAGGAAGCAATCAAAACCAACTTTCCAAAGCAAAAGGAACAAGATGTAGGTTATTTGGGCAACAACAATAACCACAACGGGAATGAGAATACAAACCGCAACAACCGGAACAACAACCGGAATAATTGGAACAACAACAAGAACAACCGGAACAACAATTGGAACAACAATAGGGGTTCAAACAACAATAATTGGCGCCCCAACCAAAAAAATTCCGGTAATTCTTATTCCAATTCAAGAAATTCAAATTCACTAACTCCACCTTCCTCTTCTTCCACTCCTTTGAAAAGTCAGGGGCAAACATCTAATGGTGGAAGTACTTCGGGGAAAGAGAAGCCTGATCCCATGTTGGAGACAATTTTGGGCAAGCTTCAAGGATTGGAGACTCGCATCATCAAGGTTGATGATCACATAACTAAGGTTGATAAAGCCAAAAAGGTTTTAGAAAACCAAATGTTTAGTCATGCGGAGGAAGTTCCTAGGAATCAAGGGAAACTTCCAGGAAAGACGGAGGACAACCCAAAAGGAAGGGTGATGGCAATCACAACTAGGAGCGGAGTAACAACTACCGACCCGCAGCCCAAGTTTGTAGAAGTCCCCGTTGAGAAAGAGAAAGAAAAGGGGAAGGAGAAGGAAGATGTCTACGTTCCTCCTCCAGCTTACAAACCTCTCCTACTGTTCCCGCAATCTAGAGCAAGAGCGCGTCTAGACAAGCAATTTGGTAAGTTTATTGAACTCATGAGCAAACTACATATTAATATACCTTTCATTGATGCAATTGTAGGTATGCCAGCTTATGGAAAGTTCCTAAAGGAGATCCTCTCTAACAAGAGAAAGTTAGAGGATATTGGAGAGGTTAAGATGAGTTCGGATTCATCGGATCTCATCAAAACCATGAAAGAGAATATGCCCCCAAAGCTAAAGGATCCGGGGTCATTTTGTATTCCCATAGGAGTGGGAGATGTCACATATGATGCATTATGTGATTTGGGAGCAAGCGTAAGCATCATTC
Source organism: Fagopyrum homotropicum (assembly GCA_033239125.1). Taxonomy (NCBI): domain Eukaryota; kingdom Viridiplantae; phylum Streptophyta; class Magnoliopsida; order Caryophyllales; family Polygonaceae; genus Fagopyrum; species Fagopyrum homotropicum. Next base: position 105,360,019 of record BSWB01000006.1, on the reverse strand, counting down.
CGCTTGCCTTATGCAGGAAGATCGGTTTAGGCGACCCTAAACCGGTGAAAATGACGTTGTACATGGCGGATCGTTCCATAACTCGTCCCGTCGGTATAGTTGAAGACGTCCCGGTCAAGCTTGGTAAGTTCTATGTTCCTATAGACTTTGTTATGCTTGACATTCCTGCAGATAGTCCGGTCCCGATCATTCTCGGAAGACCGTTTCTTGCAACATCCGGTTGTATAGTCGATTGCAAGAATGCTAGACTCGCCTTTGACATAGGAGAAGAAAAGGTAGAGTTCGTTCTTTCCACTTTGGTGAAGGAACCAGCCTTCGATGAGGATATATTCAATATCCATGATGAAGAGCTATCTAGAGAGGAGGTAAGTTCTATTCTCTTCAAAGATCCCTTGCAAAAAGTTATTTCTATGAGCATAATAGATATAGGGGAAGAAGAGGAGTGCAATGAGGCAATTGAAGCCTTAGAGACACAAGAAGAAGTGTGTGAAGAAGAGTTCGAGAAACTCCACGATGAGGCAGAAAACGTACGGATCCACGGTCAGACGGCCTATTCCACGGCCGTGGATTTCACCAACAAAAGCGTGGAGCACTCCAGAGAGTTACACGGCCGTGGAGGAAACAGAGGCACCGTATTTACTTTCCACGCCCAAAATCACGGCCGTGGAGAAGGCAGGGGTGCCGTAATTTTGGCTGAATTCGAAGGAAATTGTGTCTCTTCTACAACTTCTCTTGATTCTTCTCCAACACCTTCTACTTCCTTAGACACTTCTAAGGAAGCATCGGATGCTCCTCAAGAGTCATTGGAGACTCCCATAGTTATGGAATTGAAACCACTTCCTACACATCTAAGGTACGCATTTCTTGGACCTAATTCTACCTTTTCGGTAATTGTTAGTTCCGATTTAAGCATAGATGAACATAGTAAGCTTATGGTTGTCCTGAAGAAACATAGGAAAGCCTTAGGATATACTATAGAGGATTTAGTTGGAATCAAACCTTCCCTATGCATGCATAAGATCTTAATGGAAGAGGACTTTAGAACTTCGTGACAACCTCAAAGGCGGTTAAATCCAACCATGAAGGAGGTTGTCAAGAAGGAAATCCTTAAGCTACTTGATGCAGGTATCATCTATCCTATCTCCGATAGCAAGTAGGTGAGTCCCGTACAAGTAGTTCCAAAGAAGGGAGGAATGACGGTCATCACCAACAAAAACAATGAACTCATTCCTACACGAACCGTAACAGGATGGCGGATGTGTATAGACTACCGCAAGCTAAACAACGCAACGAGGAAGGATCACTTCCCACTACCCTTCATCGATCAAATGCTTGAAAGGTTAGCACAACATTCACACTTTTGCTATCTTGACGGTTATAGTGGTTTCTTTCTGATTCCGATACACCTGGATGATCAAGAAAAGACCACATTCACGTGCCCGTGGGGTACGTTTGCCTATAGGAGGATGCCGTTCGGGCTTTGCAACGCCCCAACCACTTTTCAAAGGTGCATGATGGCCATCTTCTCGGAATATATAGAGGAAATCATGGAGGTTTTTATGGATGACTTCTCCGTTTATGGTTCCTCTTTTGACAATTGTCTTTCTAACCTTGCTCTTATATTACAAAGGTGTGAAGACACTAACCTAGTTCTTAATTGGGAGAAGTGTCAATTTATGGTGAAAGAAGGCATTGTATTAGGAAACTTAATCTCTAGTAGAGGGATTGAGGTGGATAAAGCAAAAATAGAGACAATAGAAAAGCTTCCTCCCCCAACTTCGGTGAAAGGGATAAGAAGTTTTCTAGGGCATGCTGGATTTTATAGGCGTTTCATAAAGGATTTCTCTAAGATATCAAAGCCGCTAACTAATCTATTGATGACGGATGCAGTTTTTGAGTTTTCGCAGGAATGCTTAGATGCGTTTAATATGATTCGGGAAGCTCTAATTTCAGCCCCGATTATCCAACCTCCGGATTGGAATCTTCCCTTTGAGGTTATGTGTGATGCAAGTGACGTAGCTATAGGAGCTGTTCTTGGGCAAAGAAAGGAAGGACGAACCCACACTATCTACTACGCAAGCAAGACGCTAGATAAAGCGCAGCTCAACTACGCCACTACCGAAAAGGAATTCTTAGCTATTGTATATGCAATTGATAAATTTCTCTCTTATCTTGTAGGTGCAAAGGTGATTGTATACACGGATCATGTTGTGATCCGGTATCTCCTTGCAAAGAAGGATGCGAAGCCAAGGCTAATTAGATGGATTCTCCTCCTACAAGAATTCGATCTAGAGATCCGCGACAAGAAGGGTTCGGAAAATTCTGTTGCGGATCATTTGAGTCGCCTAACACATCTAGAGGACGACCATTTACCTATAGATGACTCCTTTCTGGACGAGCATTTACATATCATAGAGGAGTGCATCGACGTGATCACCAAAGGTAACGAACCATGGTTTGCTGATTTTGTTAACTATTTGGTTTGTCAGGAATTACCGCCCGGATTATCCTACGCACAAAGAAAGAAGTTCTTTAAGGATGTTCGGGAATACTTTTGGAATGAACCTCTCCTCTTTAAGAGAGATCCGGATGGCATTATTCGGCGATGTGTGCCGGAAGATGAGATGCAAAGTGTCATCCGCCATTGTCATTCACTACCTTGTGGAGGACACGCTAGTTCGAACAAGACTAGCGCTAAGGTATTGCAATCTGGATTCTTTTGGCCTAATCTATTTAAAGATGTGCAAAACCTTTGTTTCTTGCTGCGATGCTTGTCAAAGAACAGAAAATATATCTAGGAGGAATGAGATGCCTCTCAACAACATCCAAGAGGTGGAGATCTTTGACGTTTGGGGAGTAGACTTCATGAGACCTTTCCCATCATCTTGTGGGAACCAATACATACTTTTAGCGGTTGATTATGTTTCGAGATGGGTTGAAGCAATTGCCTCTCCCACCAATGATGCCATGGTAGTGGTCAAGTTCTTTAACAAGACCATCTTCCCAGGATTTGGGACACCAAGGACTATCATTAGTGATGGAGGTTCTCACTTCATTGCCCGGCGTTTCGAAGCTCTTTTAGCTAAGTATGGGGTGACTCACAAAATTGCCACCCCTTATCATCCATAAACTAGTGGACAAGTGGAGATCTCAAACCGGGAGATCAAAGGAATCCTAGAGAAAACGGTTTCAAGGACTAGGAAGGATTGGTCTTTGAAGCTAGATGATGCATTGTGGGCGTACCGGACTGCATATAAAACTCCCATCGGAACTACACCATACAACTTTGTGTATGGGAAGTCTTGTCACTTACCGGTAGAGTTGGAGCACAAGGCGTTTTGGGCAATCAAGTGGTTGAACTTCAGCATGAAGGAAGCGGGAGAGAAGCGTCTCTTGGACCTAAATGAGCTTGAAGAACTTTGCTTGAACGCCTACGAAAACGCCAAGATCTACAAAGAAAGAGCGAAGCGTTGGAATGATAAGCATATCATCCCAAAGGACCTCAAAGAAGGAGATCAAGTTCTCCTCTTCAATTCAAGGCTTCGTCTCTTTCCAGGTAAGCTTAAATCTCGTTGGACCGGACCTTTTCTAATTAAACGTGTTTTTCCCCATGGTGCAGTTGAAGTATGGGGTGAAACGGGCGGAAGCTTTAAGGTGAACGGCCAACGACTCAAGAAGTATACACCAGAACTCCAATCTGAAGAGTTCGCGCCCACCACACTCGAATAAGTGCGAATTTGGTCTAGCTACGGACCTTAAACAAAGCGCTTCTTGGGAGGCAACCCAAGGTATTGCATTCACATTTTTGTTTTTGATTCATAGATTAGTTTAGTTTAGACATTTTGCTTTGTTTTGTCTTCGATGCCTTCCGGTATGTTCGTATTTTTGGATGTAGGAACAGTGGAAAAGAAAGGGGAAAGGAAAAGTTTGAAAAAAATTGACGAAACTTGGACTTTGACACATTACAGAGAGTTCCACGGCCAAAACCACGGCCGTGACAGCTACAGTGACCGTAATTTTCAAAAGCCTGAGAAAAATCACCAAAACCACGGTTCCGTACATTTCCACGGCCGTGGAACCCCCCGACAGACCGTGATTTTCAAAAATTTTTACGGCCACTATAAAAACCACGTTTCTTCACAAACACCACAAGAAAACCCAATTCCACGCCCCAAAACGCCGATTGTACTCCCCATCTCCCAATTCCTCGTTCGTTAATCGTTTTTAACGATTCTTTGGCCAAACTGAAGCAAATCCAATCACCAACAAGATCCAAGCAACAATTCGAGCGGCAAATCACCGGAGAAGACAGAATTCGGATTCCAAAATCCGAAAACCTAGGTTTTTTGTTCTTTCCTTCTCTTTGTCGATTCGGCTTCGTTTTTGCTAGAATTTTTAGGAGAACTGATTGGAATTGGACGGAAATTAGTCTAGGGCTGCTTGTTGTTGAGTTTGGTGTGAAATTGCTGAGTTTTGAGAATTTTCGAGACGAACCACGGTCTCTGGACATTCCACGGCCGTGGAACCTGAAGAACAGGCCGTGGTTTTCAACAGAAAATGGATTTTGTAAGGAGAGTGTCCAATAGAAACAAGAATAAGAAAAGTAAAGGCAACACCGCCTCCTCTTCTAGAGTACCACCCGCTGAGCCTCTATCACCCCCTTCATCACCATCACCACCTCCCATTAGGATTCCTACCATCCACGAGGATCATCTAGATGCCTCAGAGAGGATCCAGGAGAGGACGCTCATAGGACCTAGATACTTACTGCTTGAGGAGCTAGAGCCCTTGCATGTGATAGGGGATCTCACATGGCTTTTGGATAGAGCCGGCTTAGTCATCTTCTCCGCTATTCGGGAAGATGCTTATGAGGAGATTACTAGGGAGTTTGTAGTTTCCTTTGAGCACAGTCACGTTGACAGGACAGTTTCTTTCCGGCTGATGGAGAGAAACTATGACTTCTCTATTAGAGAGTTTGGAGCCTTCTTTGGGTTCCAGGAGACCTTTAATGGTCGATTCCCTAGTGGCGTATACGCCAAGGATTTCTGGGAGGAGATTGCCATGATTTACGCCAGCGAGGACCGCTGGCAACCTGCTGATACCAAGGCTAAGTTGATCTACCACTTAGCCTTGAAGATTGCCCATAGAGTGATTTCTGAGTGTCTCTTCCCTAGGACGGAGACACCTCAGAAGATTAAGACAGACGAGCTGTTTCTTCTCTACAGTATGTTGTATGGCAGGCCAGCTGACTGCACCACCCTCTTAGCTGCTATTATGAGCAAGCTAAAGAATAAGAGGGCATGCAACATTGGATACGGTGGGATGGTCGCCCACCTTGCTAGATAGTTAGGGGTAGACTTCTCCGCTTGCACCCGCATTGCAGCTAGACCCCTAGGACTTTAGGCCCTCATGACCAGAGGCATCATCTTCCCCACACATAGAGGTCCACCATATACTGCTATGCCTTGGGAGAGTAGGACAGGGAGAGGTATTGAGTGGCTTCCTGAGTATTCCATTATGGTTGGATGCCATAACTGGAAGGAGACGTTCGCTGCCATGCATGCGAACAGATTAGTAGCCCCTCCCTATGTCCCACCACCACCAGTTGTAGAGGAGGATATGAGAGGGGAGGACGAGTTTGAGGGAGGAGGACATGATCATGACTTTGGCACCTTTCCAGATCAGCCGGATGTAGTTCCTGACCTTCCTAGACACTCTCCCCGTCCCGCTAGAGCTTTTGGCTCTTCCTCTCGCCGTGCTAGTGTGAGCGAGAGGCCTACATGGATGGTGGATCCTCCTACATGGTATAGCACTCAGCCGGATTGGATGGGAGCTCCACCACCTTGGCATGCACAGCCACCACCTGCACCAGCACCTTCAGATGCACCGGCGTGGTACAGCCAGCCGCCTGGTTGATATGAGCAGTTGCTAGAGTGGGCCACCGACCTTTCCAGCAGGGTCGGAGCTTTGGAGATCCGTGCAGATGTTAGGGATGCACGAGCCAACGATCATGACCGCATGATGAGAGACATATACCGCCAACAGTTTGGGCGGAACTATGATCCAGGCTTCTTCCCGTTTCCACCACCGCCTCCACCTCAGTGATGACCTTTGACGATCGACCGCTTTAGCCGCTCCACCACCGTTTTGTGAGTCCTTTTTCTTTCTTTCTTTTCTTCTTTTTCTTTTTGAACATTAGGGACAATGTTTGTTCCAAGTATGGGGTGGGGTGTGACTAATAGTTTGTAATAACTCTTACTCACTTTGTATGCTTTTATCGAGACTATCTTGCATGTTCATTCTATTGTTACACGTTTCATTATTGCATTGCATGAAAAAGCTTTTGAAAAACCCATAAAATTGAAAAATTTTGAAAATTTTGTGCTTCTAAGGATAGAGATGATTTCTATGATAATCACTACTTGTGAATGGAGTTTTGATGACAATCGCATGCATAAACAAATAGTGAATTGAAAAGAAATTGAATGAGTTAATTATTCCTCTTTTGCAAGTTTCATAATGTGATGAGTGTTACCTAAATCATATTGAAAAATCAAGGTTGAAATCACATGATAAGTTCTTATACTTCTTTTCGAGATGATTAAGGCAATTCGATTTTCTTTCTTCTTTCTTTGATCATTTAGCCCCTCAATGAAATAATGACCTCCTTTACCTATCCGGGAATTTGGAGGAGTTGATATTTGGCATGTTTGATGTGGGAGGGCCATGAAAGCAATATTTTGCATTCAAAAGAATAGAAAGAAATTATAGGTTTGGGGAAGTCAATCATGATGATGAGTAACTCGGCACCATTCACATAGCCGGGTGTTTGTGTCTTGCCAAAGTCGGATTGAGCGATATTCCTAGCGGATTATGGTATGTGCATCAAGGGTTTGAGGCATCTCATAAAAATGAGAAACGCCAATCTCCTAGGCTTCGGTTTTTGTGCACCTCTATCCATAACTCCAAAAAGTAAAGTCGAAAAATGAATTGAAAAGAAGAGAGCGAAGCTCTAAGTTGAAAGTGTTGCGGAAACCACAAGAGAAAAAGAAAAGAGTTAGTTATCCACTTTCCCGGATTCATGCACCACATTCCTTAAAGTTTTCCCTCCCTTTCCGCATTCTAGACCTTGTTTGAAAGTCCTTAAGATCAAGAGAATGATATATGACTTGGTGATCTAAATTGAAGTTTCTTATGTTTGATTTTGATAATGTTTGAAGGTTATGATGTTTACATGGAAGTTTGATCAATTCATGAGCTTTCTTTACTCTTTACTCTTTGATTATGTATATGAAAGTCGTATAAACGAATGAAGCAAGATTTGAGAATGATCTATTGACTAGAAAGTACATTCATCTAAAAGAAGTTTTGTTTTGAGAGTGTACACATATTTCATCCTAACTTGAGTTTTAAAGCTTTTGAAAGACCTTGTTTGGGGACAAGCAAGTGGCAAGTATGGTGTTATTTGTTAGCATGAAATATTGTGATATTTTAGGCACGTTTTCTAAGTTTATTTCATCCATATTGGTGTTCATTGATAAAGCATTGAAGCAATTATGAGTTAGTTTATCTATATTGTCGATATAGAGGTCTACATAAGCTTTGTGTTGATTGTAGGCAAATAAAAGTTAAAACCGAACGAATTAAGGGAGAATGGAGATGGATTGAGCATGTCCAAGGATTGAGGACATCACAAAGGAGCTAAGGAAGATGCTAGGATGAAGAATGACACAAAACAAAGGAGATTTACGAGCAATCTACGTTCCACGCTCTAAAATACGGCCGTAATGGAATCCACGCTCTAAACCACGGCCGTGGAACTTTGGCAACACAAGCGTGGAGCATTCCAGAGGGTTACACGGCCGTGGAAGTTGTGAAGCACCGTGATGAATTTCCACGCTCTAAACCACGGGCGTGGAATCCTATGGAACCGTGATTTAGGCGATCTTTTAACGTACAAATTAAAGCCACGATCTTTTACACAATGGGCTGGACACTTATTCTATCTTGCCCTATAAAAGGACGGAAGGAGAGAGATTCCATCACCTTCGCTTACGCCTCCGCTTAGACTTCGCCTACGCTTATTGCACGTGCCTAGGGTTTCAAGTTGGACGTGTGGAGATTGTTATTTCACAACGGAGATTTGCGAAGAGTTGAAGATTTGGAAGTTACGCTTTGTCCTTAGGTTTGATTAGAAGACGGATTGACATCCCGTTCTTCGTTCTTATCAAGGATTGTGATTGGTTTGTGTTATTCTGAATCTGATATACATCATCACTTTGTTTGTGGATTTGAGATTGATTTGAGATTTATTAAAGGTTTTCGAAGGTTTTCATCTTTCATTCTTTTAAATCTTGAATTTGATATCATGATGACTGTTGTTGGCTAAAACCCTTTAGCAATTCTAAGGTGAAGGGTTGATAGTTGTGGCTTAGATGATGATAGATCGATCGTAAACAGATTGGACCCTGAGAGTTAGAGAGAATTGTCGATGTACCAAAATCACGGTGTGTTCTTGAGTTCCACGGCCGTGGAATCTCAAGATCCACCCGTAATTTCCCTCAGTTTACGAACCTTGCTTTTACTTTAATCCAAAGTTAAAGATTTGCTTTAACTTAGTCTTGACTTGCCTTTTCTAGGTGGTAGTGAAGCCTCAACAACCTCTACCTCGATTCCGAGTGTCACAACCTTAATCGGTTTAGTTAGTCTTGATCCTTGGATTACAAGTTTGGGTATTTGATATTAATTCTTACCTTTAGATCCTTTCTATACTGAAGCCTCAACAAACTTTATAGAGAGCGTCTTTAGTTAAGTCACATAAAGCCTTGGAACTTCACCGTACATTGCTTTGCATTAGTATACCTTTGCAACTCTTAACTTTGTCCTTATATCTTTAGTATATCTTGAATCGATTGCCACAACTCGATTCCTGGATCTTTAGGATTGTTGTTTTCCCAATATTTACAAAAGCTCATACATTTACTTGCTTGACAATTCTATAATTGGACATAACCCCCCAAATCCCTGTGTTCGATACTCTGGAATTCTTGCTTAACTATATCGATCCGTACACTGCGGGTTCGCTTGCTTGATTCTAGTTTTTTAAATTTAAGACTTATTTGCACGCACGCTAAGTGGCGAACAGTTGGTTTGAGATTTTAGTTCATTTCCTTAGTACCTTGAGACTTACCCGGTGATAGGAGCTTTGGTTTGGGATAGGGAGTAGTGAGACTTACCCGGTGATCTATTCCCACCTTAGGAACACCTTCCCTTTGCAAATATCAGCTTTGTCCGCGTTATCCTTTGAGATCTTGAGTCGGAACCACAACTAGATGATTTAATCCCTAGAATCCGCATTCCCTTTATCTGACTTTATATCATCTTTGATTGCTTTAATTGTAGTTATTAGCAATATTTGACTACTTGATTCCGTGCTTTATTTCACCATTGTCCTTGTGTTCGACCCCTGGAATTCTTGCTTTTATTACAATTGATCCGTACACCGCGGGTTCACATATTGTTCAAGCATACTTCTTGGGTTATAAATTTTAAAGCTTGCACACACCTTTTGGAGCGAACAGTTTCCGATCTCTTGTTTCCTTCTTTCCTTTCCGCTTCCTTAGTCTTCGTCCATCTTAGTAGCATGTTAGGCTGGCTTAACATAGGTGATATGGAATGCCAAGTAGTGGCTTGACCTTAGGGTTATCTTGAGAGGGTTGAGGGTATGTTTGTTGTGTTATTGTGGCATGATCTCTTAAGATCCTTGAGGATATCGATTTGGGACTGAGTTGTGTTGTTGGAAGCCTTTGAGGTGATGGACTGAGAGTGATCATATATCTTGTGTGTTTATGAGTTGTGAGGATTGTGTGCACTAGAAGTCTAAGGACTTCTAGTTAGCTAGAGTGTTGTTGATCTTGTGACGATGTTAAGCCTAGAAGTCTAAGGACTTCTAGTTGACTAGAGTGTTGTTTGATCCGTGTGCCTTGTGTTGAAAAGGCGTTGCGGGTTTTCCCATGGGAGGTTGAGAGAGTTCGATCGGGTTTCGCTTAGAGTCTGGTAAGTCCACGGACTTACTTAGTTGACTTCTTTGTATTAGCGTATTGTGTTTTGGTGGTGTGTGTTAGTTATGTTAAACAACGAAACCGGAATAGGACGACTTATATATATTACGTAATTGGGCCAAGTGTATGATAACGGGCGGTGACATCACTGTCTAGCTCTTGCGAGAGCTAGGAGGTTCTCTACGACTAGCCTAGGCAGGTAGACGTTCAGAGGCATTACTACCATTCCTTGCTGGTAAACGGGGACAGAGGCGAGGTTTGAGAAGCTCTCGTGTCACAATAGTATCATTAGTAAGGGATAACGTAAATGAAGATAATAAATGGACTTGAGTGCTTGCATGTTGTATGTGTTCATTATGTGTAATGTGTCTTTACCTTTATTCTAATGTATAGAATGTTTAGCTAACGGTTTTATACCGCTTGTAGATGCCTTGCAGGTTAGTGAGGCGGTCGAGTGATCTGGCGGTAGTGAGCAGTCGGGGTTCCGTACGTTATAGGACGGGATTAGTTTATCTTTTATTATTATTGCTTTAGACGTTGTCATGTTGTTTGTTTTGAGAACTCGGTTGGAGTTATGTTTTCCGGTTGTATTTTAGATACTCATCATGCATTAAAACTCTTTCCATTTGGCTTTTATTTGTGCCGTGTTGTAAAGTTTGGTGAAGTTGTTGTCAAGCTAAGGGTCGGGACCCATTGTGAGGTCCTAGCCCGTAACATTTCGAGTCTATCAGATTTGAGGTGTTACAATATGGGGTCTTACAATATGGTATCAGGGCCAGGTTGACAACAACGGCACTCGCAATCTTCTAAAAGGCCAAATCGACAAATAAATAGAACCCACAAGGGTTCTGAGTTTTCAAAACAAATTTCACTTTCAAACCATGAACATAGTCGGACTGGGATAGAATGTACGGAACCACCACTACCTCCGCGGATCTCGACAACATAGTTTATTGGATTTTAAAGTTGTATATGTATTGTAGTTAAGTTTTGGACCTAGTAGTATCAGCCGTTTGTTAGATTTATTATATCCTCTTAACGATAGCATAGTCTTACGCATTCCATCTTTACCAGATGGATCGCACGAGAGCGAAAACATATGTGGGACGAGGAGGGGGTAGACCTTCCCTTCCTCCAAGAGCTCCGAGACGGGGACGTGTAGGGAGGCCTCCGGGGGCCCAAGGTCATGGACGTGCCCCTATTGTGGACCCACCAGCTGCGGATGTCCCTGTTGAGGAGGTGATTGAGAGCATTATCCCTGAGGTTAGGGATGGGACCGGAGCACCACTCCCAACACCGCCGGTACCAACTAGGTCTACAGAGGTTTCGCAGAGGGTGACTCAGGTGGTAGTTCCACTAGTAGTAGTTGCACCAGTGAGAGTGGTCGAGGGCAACATAGTAAGAGACGAGCTGAGGGTGCCGAGGCTGGACTGTTGGTTAAAGACTTTCAACCAGCAGCGTGTACCCACGTTTGACGGGAATGCGGGACTTGAGGTGGAACTTTGGATCAGCCACGTATTGACCGCACTGGAGGCGATCCGTTGCCCTGAGGGTCGTCAGGTGGAGTTAGTTCAAACCTTATTTAGGGATCATGCGCAATTCTGGTGGAGGACTGTTCGGAGTGGTGTCACCAGTTTCGAGCAGTTGTTGAGCCTGATTCGGGAGACTTTTTGCCCTACCTCGTTGAGGAGAGACAAAGTACATGATTTCTTAGAGGCGGATTTGAGGATGTCCCGATAGCCGAGACGATCAAGAGGTTTTGGGAGGAGTTGACACTGATAGGTCCCGCCGCACCACCAATGGACCAACACATGTACTTGTTCTCCCAGAGATTGAGGGAGACTACCCGCTCCTATCGGGCAGGGTTTCGCTGTGATTCCTTGGTAGATTACCAGGACCGAGCTTCAGCGGACCGACCGGGTCCTTTGAAAGCTGCTCAGTTTGGAGGGCCGGATAAGAGGTAGAGGACGGGACTAGGCTGTGTAAGAATTGGAGCCTCAGGTCATAGTCGTTGTCAGTTTTAGGACCGCCCTAGCTACTAGTCTGCCCCACCGACATCTGCTAGGGGACGTCAGTGTTATAGTTGTGGAGTGTATGGCCAGGGAAGCCGCCAGTGACTTGCTTTACTTGTGGCCAGTTGTGCCATAAAGCTACCTTCTGCCGATAGGGCAAGCTAACGTCGCAGCAAGGGCCTTCGCCTGCTGGGACTTCAGGGGGTGGACAGAGACCGCCTCAGTATCGGAAATGATCAAGAAGCAAAACATTTTGGAATAGAATTGTTAGCTACTATGGTGAAAGGAGAGGTTCATCGCATATGAGAAAAGAAACGGCATGTAGGGGTCGTTGGCAAAAGATAAATCACTTTGTTTCGAAAATTGCAGGGTTTTACGAGCATGCTTCGAAAAGAAAAGCTAGTGGTGAATCGAAAGATGATGTTATTGCTTTTGCTCGTAGACTCTACACAAGTGACACTGGAGGCGAATTTAAGCTTGATCATGCATGTCAAATGCTCAGAATAGAAGAAAAGTGAAGAAGCTCCTTGAATATCATGAACTCTCATGTAGGGGATGAAGCTCAAAAGGATAAAAAAAAGGTCTAAGGTCAATGAAGATGGAACATACTACTCAAGTTCTAACCCTGAATCTCCAAATTCAGGTATGTACGAATCTAACATTTCTCGTCCTCCTCACCCTTCTCGTGCTTCTGGAAAGATGGCTAATAAAAGGAAGGGAAAGGGAAAGTCAACCTCTTCGAATGATGTAGAAGATCGAAAAGTGAGTCTTGCCTCAGTTCTTGCTGCTAGATAAGAAGAGATGTGTCTCAGGACCAAATAACTAAACCTTAACAACTAAGTTTGTTTTGACCTTTCTACTATTTTGTGTAATGTAGATGTGCATCATCTACTCGGATATTATATATATATATATATATGTGTGCGTGTGTGTGTGTGATGTAATTTATGTTTTTAATGCTTCTTTAAAAGTTTTCAAATACTTTTATCAATAAATTTAATTTTCTTAAAAGCTTACACCATCTTAAATCAACCAACTTTTATTTTTGAAAAGATTCACCACCTACTTCTATCAAGCGAATGGAAGGTTTTAATTTATGTACTGTTTGATAGTTTTTGTAAATGTGTATCTTCTACTCGGATATTATTCTCGTTTGTGTTGTAGATGGATCATCTACTCGGATATTATTCTCGTTTTTATAGTTGATGTGTATCATCTACTCGGATATTATATTTATATGTGTGTGTGTGATGAAATATGTGTTTTTAATGCTTCTTTAAAAATTTTCAATTACTTTTATCAATCAATTTAATTTTCTTAAAAGCTTACAACATCTTAAATCAACCAACTTTTATTTTTGAAAAGATTTCATCAATCCACTTTAATTTTCTAAAAAGTTTTCACTTGCTTCTATCAATCGATTTATTTTTTGAAAAGATTTCACCAACTTCTTTCAATTAACTTTAATTTTCTGAAAACCTTTGACCTACTTCTATCAATAAATTTATTTTTTGAAAAGATTCTAACAACTTTCTTCAATCAAATTTAATTTTTTGAAAAGATTCCACCTACTTCGATCAATCGGTTTATTTTTTGAAAAGATTCTATCAACTTCTTTTCATCAACTTTAATTTTCTGAAAAGCTTCCGCTTACTTTTATCAATCAATTTTTTTTTTGAAAAGATTCCACCAACTTTTTTCAATCAACTTGAACTTTTCTAAAAATCTTCCACCTACTTCTATCAATAAATTTATTTTTGAAAAGATTACACCAAATCTCATGATTTCAAAATCAAAGATTTCAAAATTCATTTTTTTAAATTTCACGCACTACTATATATATACACAATCACATAATAAGTTTTCTTATTCTTCAACCTTCATTTTCATCTTCTCATTTGTAAGATTCAATTTCTTTCACACAAAAAATGTCAAAGTATCCAATTTCTTTTGCATCTTCTAGTTCTCCCCCTTCACCCCCAAGTCTACACACTATTCAACAACGTAATAAAACCTATGATGCACGGAAACTTCTAGAAGGCGGCGTGTCCCGTGTCCTTCCGTGTCGAAAACGGGGACACAATCGGACACGTCTCGGACACGGTCAAATATGACCAGACACGGTCAAGACACGTTTTCAAGGTAGGACACGTCTAGGACACGGTGAGGACGCGGATTGTGTCCGGTCAAGACATGATCAACGAAATAAAAACTTATAACCGTAATATTTTTTTCTTCTTTTCCATTTTTTCTGACTAAACCTAGCTCCACATGACCACTGCGAGATTGTGGTTGTCGGAAGTAGGACACCGATCTTCTTCTTCAGCTCTAATGTTGAAATGTTGTTCCGCCGACCGACTCTTCTCTCCATTTTTCTTATGATTTTATAAATTAATTTTGAATCTTTGATTATTAATTTATTTTGTAATTTTTATTTGTTCAATGTTGACTATGTTATTCTAATTCTTTCACTTTTTACAATTCACAAATATTTATTATTATTTTCCTTTGTTGATCATGTTGTTCGGTTATTGTTGATTTGCAAATCAATGATTTATTCTTCAATTTTGATACTAAGTATGATTATTTCATATTATATAACTAAATATGTTATTTCTATGTTTTGTAAGACTGAAAATGATTGTTTATAAGATTTTGTTTCGATTATTTTATCATCATGTTAATATTTTTATCAACTCATATATCATTGATTTTTTTCATATATATCTCAATATGATATAATAATTCTATATTTCAATATCTTTAAAATAATATATTAATTATTTTACTCGCCGTGTCCCCGTTTCCTATACTTTTGAGGATTGCCGCTTTCCCGTTTCTCGCCGTATCCGTTTCCCGTATCCGTGTCCGTGTCCGTGCATCATAGAATAAAACCAATGATATGATTGATCAATATCTTTTAGATAACATCCTCCAACATCAATCAAGTGTTTCAAACTCCAAACCACGTCGACAACGACGCTACATAGAGCGGGGTCGTGAAGGAGGTAATGATCGACTATAAAAAGATTATTCTCCGAGATGTCCACCTACACCGACGAACAATTTTGGAGCCGATTTAGAATGAGACGTCCTTTATTTTTACACATTGTTGAAGCCTTATCAAGCTCGGATAGATACTTCCAATAACACCCGGATGCTACTAGAAGGTTGGGCCTATCAACATTACAAAAGTGCAATGCTGCTCTACGCATGCTTGCATATGGAGTTGGTGCTAGTCTTGTCGATGACTATTTTCACAATGGTGAAACGACAATAAGAAAATGCTTGTCCCACTTTGTTGATGGGATCATTTCATCATTCGATAATGAGTACTTACGAAGGCCTAATGCAACCGATTTGCAACGACTATTGCGCGTTGGAGAGGATAGAGGTTTTTCGGGCATGACAGGAAGCATCGATTGTATGCATTGGGAGTGGAAAAATTGTCCAGTTGTATGGCAAGGTCAATATGCACGTGGGAACAGAAAAACCAACAATTATGTTAGGAGCGATTGCATCATACGATCTATGGATTTGACATGCCTTTTTTGGGACACCAGCTACGTGCAATGATATTAATGTTCTTGGCCATCTCTCCTGTATTTGATGATGTTAGGAATGATAGAGCCCCAAAGGTAAATTTTGTGGTAAATGGACATCAATACAACATGGGATATTACCTTGCCAATGGAATCTATCCAAAATGGACGTCTTTTATCCAATCAATTCGACATTCTTACGGGATAAAGACACGTTGTTTGCTAAACATCAAGAGTCTGCTCGTTAAGACGTGGAGCGAGCTTTTGGCGTTCTTCAAGCTCGATTTGTTATCATTCGTCATCCGACACTTGTGTGGGACATAGGTTTGATTAGAAGGATCATGAGAGTCATATTGCATAATATGATAGTCGAAGATGAAAGATATACATATCGTCTTTATTACGATAGTTCTCAATTTAATATTTAATTACAAGATTTAATATTTAGTTCATATTTATATAATATAATTCGTTTATGGTTTAATTGATAAAATAAATAAAAGTAGACAATATATAATATGCATGTTAAGAACAAATTTTGTATTCTATTAAGGTGGGGTATAAATTTAAGTTGTGTTCTTAAGCTCAGATGCCAGATAGAGATAGAGAAAAGGTGAGTTAAAAGATTAATCTTGATACTTAAAAGATTAATCTTATATACACCCGTATACATATGATATGTGGAGGATTTGGAAATCTTTGTGTATGGAGCGAACGGCCGATAAAAGGAAAAACGGGGAAACCTGGTGCCAAGTACACGACTGGTTAGTTGGCTCCTCCGCGTTTTGCAGGTAGTTGAATCCCCCATGCCCTTTTACAACTACGAACCTTTCTATGTTTTCGACATTGGGCACACTCCATGGCAGAACATCAACAGCCCAGTGACGATACCCATCGGAATCAAAATCCCCTTCTACCCTCCCTCCTCGAATCTCTCAGACAAACTTGTGATGATCTCCAATCCAAATCCCTCTACGTCTCCATCGATGGTAATTCCCCCTCCATTAAATCTCTTCTAGAATTCGAATCCAATTCATCCATTGTTTTCTCACACTACCCAGATCTTCTTA
Source organism: Fagopyrum homotropicum (assembly GCA_033239125.1). Lineage (NCBI taxonomy): Eukaryota > Viridiplantae > Streptophyta > Magnoliopsida > Caryophyllales > Polygonaceae > Fagopyrum > Fagopyrum homotropicum. The sequence goes on along the minus strand of BSWB01000006.1, from coordinate 105,343,334 downwards.
ATCTCACCCACTTCCTCGCACACCTCAAAACCCTAATCACCAAGCTTAAATCTTCCCAATCCTACTCGCTGCGCTCCTTTGTCCTCCGCCGGTTTATCGAGTATCAGATCTATAGAGAGGTTGAATCGCTTCAGGCGGAGATTCGCAGCTGGTTTGATAGGGATATTGTCCGTAATCTTCTTCAAGCATTGCAAGGATCGTCGAATATTGACAATGAGGAGGAGAAGGTGAGGGCATTGGTTCGGCTGGAGAGGCGGGTTTCCATGGGTTTTGACAAGGAGTTGCAGGAGTTGATACTTAGAGAGAAGGTATTTAATCTTTTGGAATCCGTCCTCTGTGATGATTCATGCGTACCAACTGTTCGAGAAAATTCCGCACTGGGAATTGCTGCCCTTGCTAGGTTTAATAAGAATGTGTTTGTGGGTTTGGTGCTGATGGGTTTTAGTGTTGGGGCGTTGGTTAAACTGGGAACCGCTGCTTCATTACACGCCCTTTCTCTGTTAATCAGATTGATCAAGGGGCATTTGGTGGACGAGCTAGATCTAAGGGGAGAGATACCCCGTATCATAAGCAAATTAAACACAGAGCATTTACGTGTGAAGACAATGGCGATGGATTGCTTATTAGAGATGGGCTATTACGGTAGGAAGGAAGCGATTGACACATTGCTCGAGTGTGGTTTGATTGAGAAGCTTGTTAATCTGCAGAGGAACAAAGAGGAAGAGGAATCTGCCCAAGCCAGATGTTCGGATGAGGAAAGGAGATCATCGAGTTGTCATCCATTTTCAGACTGTATTTCGAGGTTTGCAGTGCAGGTGGAAGTTGGAGAAGGAATGGACAAGTTTGAGAAAAAGACGGTTAAATTGGAGATATTGAGGAGAGCAAGGGAGGCTTCTGTTTCTGAAGCTGAGGCTGCTGCTATTGTTGCTCAAGTATTATGGGGTTCCTCTCCTTAGAGATTGTTGTATTTGGAATGAAGTAGAAGAGAAAGGACATGAATGGTTTAACTTCTTCAACATCATCAACACTACGAGTTTTTCTTTTAAAATTTATATCAAGTTAGAGAAAAATATTGATTTTTTTAATTTTCTATCCTTGTACCTAGCAATTCGATATAGGGAGAATTTGATATAATAAGCCTTTTTGAGTTTTTGTTAAATAAAGTGTACCCCAAATTTTTTACCACTTTCATTTAATAGTAGGTTAAAATTATTAACCCTTTATTTAGAAAGAAAGAATTAAATGATGTTTGTTATTTGTTATAAAAGTATAATTTTTAATTTTTAATTATTGAATTTATTTTTTTTTATTATTTTTCTTGCTTTTTTTTATTTATTTATTTTTTATTTTATTTTTTATTATCTGGACTGAATTTCTCATACCGAAATTTCTCATACCAGAAATTTCATACCAGAAATTTCATACCATAAATTATCATACAAAAAGTTCATACCAGAAATTTTATACCAGAAATTTCACACCAGAAATTATCATACGAAAAGTTCATACCAGAATTTTGTCATACCAGAAATTTTTCATATCAGAATTTATCATACCATAATTTTTTTCATACCAGAATTTTTATCATACTAGAAATTTATCATACCAGAAATTTTATCATACCGGAAATTTGTCATACCAGAAATTTTATCATACCATAAGTTTTTTTTTTTTATAATTTTTTGGTATGAGTTTCTGGTATGAAATTCATACCAGAAACTCGTACCAGAATTTTTTTTCAAAGATCTTCAGCCACACGAAAAGATGACTCTCATACCATAAGTTTGACATCTCAATGGATGAGTTTCAAACTTATGGGTCCGTTTTTCAAACTGAGATTGCCAGAAGACTCTACCATTATCCCAAGATGGATCGCACCAAGAACAAATCTTATCTATATATTTGACATCTCAAATATCACATTGCCACACAAAGAACTTTGTAGAGAGCATACACATTAAGAAACCTGATTTCCGGTACAACTCCAAAATTAACAGATGCACAAAACTTGAAACATTCCTATCCCAGAATTAACAGATGCACAAAACTTGAAACATTCCTATCAACTTGGGGCTCTTAAATGAACTGAATATCAGTTAAAATGCTCAACTATATTTGCTAAGGTTGAAGAATCTCAGGCACGTAAACTTCAGAGCAAGCAAGCTTTGTGGATCGATACCACAAGGCTTCACATATCGGTGAACTGAAGTGGCTTCACATATCAACTTGGGCTTCTTTCTGGATAGAAAGCCGTGACCTCGAGATGTTGAGCATGAACCCATGGCGTGCGAAAACTGTGGTCATCAAAAGAGCGAGATTTTTAGATGTTGTTTGTGATGCTCTTGCTGAATACAAGTACATGGGCCCCAATCAGAGGGCAGATTTGATCTTGGCATGCAGGTATAATGGTGCCTTGTTTGCCATTTTTGAAATGATAAGAAGCAAAAACATTGAGGATGTTGCTACCAGGATCAACTTCTTTCCATCAAAACTTGTAACCTGTGAAGATGGAAATAACAATTGCTTGGGTAAACTCAAGATCGACCAGACGACTGGAAAGGTTGAGAGAAAGGACAGCGTACCATTTCAGCAACCACATCTACATATCTAGATCTAGATCTAGATCTACATCGACAGAGGGTTGTGAAGGGGAGATAGTTGGAGTGTGGTGACCAGCAAAGAAGGGGAGACGGCCCGAGATGTGGGGGACACGGCGGCGTAGGCCCCCTAGTGGAGCTCTGTCGGAACGGGGCCTCCGTTGCGCAGGTTGCGGCTGCTTGCACTTTGAAAAACCTCTCGGTTGTTCCTGGAGTCCGGCAAGCCCTGGCCGATGAAGGAATGGTGAGGATCATGGTGGATCTCCGGGAAATTAAACCTACAAATGTAAAAATAGGAGACGATGAACGATTTTTGCAAGGAAGGAGGAAGGCTTCTGAAGGGTGTTGCGAGATCCAAATCTAGAAGAGGAGAGAGGAGTTGAGGGGAAGAGGACGGAGGAGGGGAGTTTGATAGGGTTTGACGGTAAAAAATTGAAAAGGGGTACACTTACTTAATCAAAAATACTAAAAGGGCTAGTTACTAGTAGTTATTCTCAAAACAGCCTACTTTCCAAATTTGCCCTTCGATATATTTGAAATTAGGAAAAAAAATATATAAGTATATAAATTCTACCTTTTATTTTTAACACTATCAATTTTAATTTTATAAAACAATATAAATGTAACCTTAATAACATTATCGTCATATTAAGATAATGTCATGTTAGCCAATGATCAACATTTAATCATTGATCGACAAGTTTGAGCAATATTTTGAGATTGACCGTAAAAGGTAGGAATGTTGAATCCGGTTAAGGATGATTAACTATTTTATTGACGGTAAATAGGTCATAACTAATTGATCTTGTGGAAGAATTTACTTTTTTTTCTTCTCGGGGATAACTTTTACCTTTAGGTATTATTTAAGGCATTTGAAAATCGGGACATGAAATAGGTCTAAAGGGTGAAATAGAAAGAAAATGAAAAACGCTCAAAATAATCGTTACTCCGATTCTTAGTAGCCACGAAATGCGGCTTAGAAATACGCATTTTCCAATAAAGTTGCTGAGTAATTATCCTTCTAATATTCCGAATTTTCTATTTCAATTTTGTAGAGTTTGAAAACCGGAAAATATAACATCGTTTTAATTAAATAATCTAGATAAACTTTATATATAATCTATATCCTCTATTCGAGCAAAAACCTGATGTCATGTGACATTCTCATATTTAACGACATATATCATTTTCTCTCGCATTAAAAAAATTACTAATTGTTTTATGCTTTTATAACAACGTTTTATAGGACTAATATTATATATCTATATATTTTCTAATCAAATTAGGATTATTTTTTCATATAAATCATAATAAAATACGACTAACTAAAAAAGGTAAATATTTAATCAATTGGTACTTGAACCTTCTATAGATAATTTATTTTTTAATTAAAAAAATGTCACATTTATACGTTTCCTAATCTAATAGAATGAGTGAGTTTGCTTTACAATTCAATTTTTAATTGATCAAAATTAAAAGAAGTAAATTTTATGATAAGTAAATGAAATGTATTAGTTGAAATATTATAAATACTAATAGTTTATTTCATATAATTTATGATAAATTTTTTTAAACACACCCCGTGCAAAGTACGGAAATTATACTAATATTATATAAGGGTTCGGTTCCGGTGAGGAGGATCCTTGCAGATAGAAATGAGGAGAGTCAGGGTGGTGACATGTGACATGCCACATCACCGTTTTTTTCTTCCTCTAGATTTTCTTTTTGTAAATAAAAATTGGTGTTCATATTTTTATAAGTATGTGTTCATTTTTAAAAGAGTCATTGTTCATATTTTATCAATGATTGTTCATTTTTTCTCAACACTAAATGTTCATTTTCATATTTTTTTAAAACATATTTTTTTTGAAAATTATTCTATTCTTTGAAATCATGTTAATAAAATATGATGTTCATTTTTTTAGAAGTATGTATTCATTTTTTTTACAGTTATGGTGTTTATAATATGATGTTCATTTTTTTTGAAAATTATACTTTTCTTTAAAATCGTGTTTATAATATTCAGAGATCGATTACATAAAAATTTGTGAAATCAAAGATAATACAAGACGATTCAGGTTTTGTTTCTTCGAAATTCTACTCTCACTATTTAGATTTTCATTCTTAAGGTTAGGTTTTCATTATGATTGATGTTTGTGTTCGAAATCAAATTTGTTTGAATCATTTTGTGTTTGATAAGTTTGATTGAGAAAATACATGTATATACATATGTTGTGTTGGTCTAATAGCTCCAATTGAATAATCTATATGCTTCTTTAAATGTGCATGAAAATTGTTCGGCAAAATGTCTTATAGAAAAATAGTTTACAATATTTACATGAACAATGACATCAAAAGTATGAACACTGAGGAATAAAAACATGAATAATGACGTATAAAAGTATGAACACCGATGAGTTATCTATAACTTTGACACATACATAACATATTATGATCATCTTTTAACGTTTTGTGATGAGTTTTTTATTTTTTGTGGTTATATACTGTAAATGAACATCTATGCATTATAAAATGAACACAAAAGAATAAATGGACATGACACTTTGATGAATAAAAGTACTATGAACACCGATGTATAAAAACATGAACAATGACATATAAAAGTATGAACACCGATGACTATTTTGAACGTAAGGGTATTTTTTCAGATTTTAAATTAATTTATAAAAATGCCATTAATGATGAGCATGTGAGAACCCTTGATTTAAATTCATCCAATGGTTTACAATCCTCCTAATTCCTATCTTTTTTTTTTGGATCAAGAAGGTAAGAGACTCGATTACACCAAATATAATTGGTGTATCGAGAGGCCGACAACCGAAAAACGGGCAAATCGTCATGCAAAAGAAAAACCAAAAAAGGAAACAATACAATCACCACAAGCAAAGACCGAAAAAAGGGAGAAAGATCCAAAAATCGGAACAACTACATCTTGCCGCCGGGAAGCAGGATGGTAAAAACCTTTTTTAGGGGATGTCATGCCTCCTGCGGAAATGTGGATCCCACGACATTGCCCCCACCTAGATGGAGGATCTTCAGAGACCTCGAACACAACCACGATCACAATCAACACGATCAACAGGGGCATGTGACTACGGCATCTTCCAAGACAATCATTTAGGTCATCCTCGAGAAACATCTTCAAAAAGGAAAGTCATCCCATAAATTTTGGAAGGATGAAAACTGGATTCCAAAAGCTTGGAATAATTTTTTTTTTTAAAGCTAACTTTTCTTGCTTATTCTTAACATTAATATTGGGTAATTTTGTAGTTGTTCTTGTGTAGATAGATCATTGTCCTCAATTATAACAGTTGTTCATAACTTCTTTGAAGGACTTTGTTCATATCTTCTATGAAGGACTTTGTTCTTGGATTCACATTTGTTCATACTGCATCCAAAATATGACAAACAAATGTTATTCTTTCAAAGCCTTTTTTTGGTTCGGCATTTATCCCAACTATTCTGATTGTTATTGCATTTTGGTATCTCAAGTCTATCGATCTGATTAGAGTTTTTGAAACAATCTAAGTTGATCCATGTTATTTCTATTTTGTCGGGGATAGTTTCTCGATTATCATTGGTACAATATTATCGCTCTATAGTAACACGGAACGAGCTACAATAGCAGCAGATTCATGTGAAGCAGACAAAAACTGTTCTAATGCCCACATTGATTTGGTGAAAATCATCCATAACGCTCCATTTATTCAAGACTAACAATCTTTCAACCACATAGTAAAATAAATTACATCCTTTCATCATAATGATGATTTTTGCAAATTTCTTGAACTTGTAGGGAGTTATTGTAACTCAAGAATGGGGGGTTAACCTCCTAGTTATTCATGATACTCCATGTTTTTCTTAGTCTAGCGCCTTTGGTATTCCAACTTTGTGTGCATCTAGACCATACCACATTAGCTGCCTGTCCAAAAATTCATGATTGACTAACGGAGGGCATTTCATCAACAATCTCTTACTGTTAATTGAAAAGGCAATGAAGAAACCAGCATTAAAACATGTTATCACTTCCGGATAACCACAATGCCTAAAATCTCTTTGCTTCTCTTGGGCATGCTTGTAATTAGCTCGAAATGTATCCGATGTTTTATGATTTATTGTACTGGATGCTTCTTCACTGCAAAGGCAAAGAAAAAACAGCAGCCACCAAGTGCAATAAAACACGTCTAATTCATCGATTTCACAATAATGGTGTACAAAAATAAAACCCACAAATTGTTCATTAATTTTGAGAATTTGGAGTTTTAACTCCATGCTACAAGTTGAGGGAAATACATTAGTAGATTTGTTCATGGGTTCACTATCGTTGTTCTTAGCTTGCTTTTGTTGTTCAACAAATTCTATGTTTTGTTGTTATGTTATGGGGAGTTGTTGAGTTGGTATGCAACTTCTTTGAATGTCTTCATCTGTTCACTCATAATGTGTTTTGTGTTGGAAGAGAAATTGTGGCAAAAATAATGAAAAGAGAGTTCAACTTGAGTAGTTTGCGAATTACTCTGTGGGTTTAAAAGGTTGTTAAAAAGGCAGAGATTCAAACATTCAAGCAGAGCACTTTTAGCATATTCAACATCTAGTTGGATCAACACCAATTCTAGCATAGATACGTTTTCTATCGTTGGTCTAGACAGTTCAGTTCTATGTTTTCGTGTTGAGGGTCTAAAAAATCTCAGGAAGTATGGGTTGATACCTGTTTGGTCGAAAGAGTGGATCTTCTTCATCCTCTAGGTTAATTTGCCGCTCAGCTTCACAAAGGAAGATGGTTGCAGTCCTCCTTTCCACGACGTACTTAACTCCATCCCCATTTTATGTTTCTTCGATATTCCCGCCTCCATCGCAATGTCATTTCCCTTCTCTTTCGCAGCCTTGAGAGGGTACCCTTTCTGAGGTCTTCGGGGATCCCGTTCATCCATCGAAGCACCTTTTTTGAGCCTTCTTGTCTGAAATCGGCTAAGATGGCTTCCTTTATCACGCCATTTGCTCTTCTTACGGTTCCACAATCGCCAGACCGTCTTCTTCTTGATTTTTGGCCTGGCTGCAACAAACTGCTTCGCATCTTCGTTGGCTATCGAATCCATGATGCCGGACGGTTCTTTTTGGTCTAGATCTGGGTTATTCCAGTCAACAAGAGGGTTGATTTTGATTTTAGGGAGACGATTGATATTGAGGGAACCTAGGGTTTTGGGTGTTAATTCCTAATTCCTATCTACAAGCTCTCTCCTCACTTGAACTAAAATCTATTATATAATATTTATCATTTATACTTTATAAGTTTGAGTTAGATTTTACTACAATATTGGAATTTTACTCACTCGGTTAGCCCATTGGGTTTCCGACGTGCTTCCCACCTATTACATTCACTTCTCTTCGCGGCCCACTCCTAAAGGTATTTCTGCAGTGGAATACAGATCTGATTTTGGTCCGCTTTTGGGACCACTACCCATTCTAACCCCTTCGCCTTCGTAGCCTGCTCCTTCATCTTCCATGTGTCTTCTCACCAACAAAACAAACTACAAAGGTTCTCAGAAACCGCCACGTGTTGTTAGCGTGTTACGTTTTCTGGATGCCACAATTGGGGCATTAATCGTGGCAATATCTGCCTTCCCAAGGATTTGCTTTAAATCCGTTTAGAAAATACTTTCACTTGTTGTGTACCTTTCTTTGTGTATTAGTGTTATGTTGTGTTTGAAAAAATTGCCAAAAAAAATACCATCTTTTAGGCTGACTAAACTTTAGTAACCCGTCATTTAAACTATCAGAACGGTACCTCACATATTGAGCCCGACCAAAGATTAGTACTTGGATTACTGTTCACATTTTTAGTTAACAAATCGGTGTTAAATATCACCTATTGACTAAACTTTATGTCTAAGGTAGGTGGACAATTTTGCCCCTAATATTTAATACTGATATGTTAACTTAACGTGTGAATAGTAATTCATATACTAATCTTTGGTTGGAAGCTAAAGTTGTTACATCCTAAAAAATGGAGTATTGTTTAGCCAATTTCTCCATGTTATTTTATTGTTTTTTTACTCTGATCTTTTAGGTCGATCTCTCTATTTGCATTTCTTGTCGGAGGGGAATATGGTGGCATATGTGGACTCTCCGGCATGACCTTGTTGGCAACTCTAGATCAGTGGTGGTGGCAAGGGAGCGCACTTCTTCCATGTATTTTGCTTCCAGGTATGTTAATTCGCCACAGTCGATCCCCACCGTCCAACTTGCTCATATTAGGGCTTGTGAGGTTATTTTTTGCTGGTTTCGTTCTCTGTTATGTGTACCGATGGGCATAATGAATTTTGTACAAGGATGAGTTTCTTTGATTTTGCAGCAGCTTCTATTGATTGGGAGCTTGAATTTAATCCTACACACGTCGGTTTCATTGTTCTTCCCCTTTTCACTCTCTTCTTTCCTCCAATCCGTTTATTCTTGGATAGATTCGTCTGAGCTATCCTGCTTTCCGTTTCTTCAATCCACTAGTTGTTTGCTTCAGTTGATTGATTTATTGATGCTTGATTAACTAGATCTTTTCAATAACTGTTTACATAACTCTTATCTGCTCTTCTTCAACATCAATGGCGGTTTCGACTTCGCCGTTGATTCTTTTGTTAGTAATTTCTAGGGATTTGTTTCACCTTCCTCATTTTTATTAGATGTTTTTGTCCTATAAAAGAATATAACCCGAAACCTATCTATTTATAAGGAAATAGATAGAACCCGTACAACGGGGGCTCCGCCCCGACCCCCCCCCCGTGTCGCCCCGGGCCCATTAGTTCATGGGCCCAAAATATGTTTCCCCACTTACCCGGCCAAGAAGAGCTCGTCTCGCTCCGTCCTTGGCCCATCGTATCAGTATACCTAGATTTATTGTCTTGTTATAACAATCTCCACCTAGACAACATAATCTAATACAAACATGGAAACACACATGCAACTCCAAGACCTTGTATGCTAGATCCTTCTTACTTCTCTTGACAGGGGGCTTTCTCACTTCATCTAACAACGAGTGACATGAACCAAATCCAAGCAATGCTTGAATTTGTCTACGGTAACCGGTTTGGTCATCATATCAGTTGCATTCTGAGAAGTGTGCACCTTCTCCAGGATGATCTCACTAGAAGCTACTAGCTCTCTAATCTTGTGAAATCTCACATAAATATGTTTAGTCCGAGCATTGTACACCTAATTCTTGGCTAGATATATAGCACTTTGACTATCACAATTTACCTCAACTCCACCTTGCTCAACACTCAGTTCCTCCACAATTCCTGTAATCCACAGAGCCTCCTTAGCTGCCTCTACTAAAGCCATGTACTATGCCTCAGTTATAGACAAGGCTACTACAGGCTGCAAAACTGATCTCCATCATATAGACCCCCTCAGCAAGAGTAAAGACATACCCTGTAGTGGACCTCCGGTTGTCAAGATCACCGGCATAGTCTGAATCAACATACCCTACAACTGAAGGATCACCTTCCTGGCCACCAAACATAATTTCACGGTCAGCAATACCCCTCAAATACCTGAGAATCCACTTGACGGCCGCCCAGTGTTCTCTCCCAAGATTAGACATATACTTTCTCACTTGGCTAACAGCTTGGGCCAAATCAAGTCTTGTACACACCATAGCATACATCAAGCAACCAACTACATTTGCATAAGGAAATTTGGACATATCTTTAATTTCTCTATCAGACTTCGGACACTGGGTTGAGGAGAGTTTGAAGTGATTTGCTAGAGGAGTGTTGGCAGATTTTGAGTTGGCCATATCGAATCTGTCAAGCAATTTCTCAATGTAAGTCTTCTAAGACAACCATAACCTCCCAGAACTTCTCTCCATGCGAATCTCCTTACCAAGGATCTTATTTGCAACACCAAGATCCTTCATGTCAAATTCCTTGCTCAACAAGGTATTCAACTCAACAATCTCATCAACATTCTTTCTAGCAATCAACATGTTATCAACATATAATAGCAAGTATAAGGGAGATCCATCATCCAAGTATCTCACATAAACACAACACTCATACTCACATCTTTGGTAGCCTATCCGAAGCATGTAAGAGTCAAACCTCTTGTACCATTGCCTAGGAGCCTACTTCAGACCATACAATGACTTTGCCAACATGCATACAAGCTTCTCCTCTTCCGGCTGGACAAAACCCTCTGGTTGTTCCATGTAGATCTCCTCCTCCAAATCACCATGAAGGAAAGCTGTTTTCACATCCATCTGCTCCAGATGCAAATCCCAGCTAGCTACTAGTGCCAACACTAGTCTGATAGACGTGTGTCGTACCACAGGCGAAAAAATCTCATCATAATCAAACCCCTTCTTTTGTGAGTAACCCTTTGCTACTAGTCTTGCCTTGTACCTTATGCCTTCTTTCTCTGAGATGCCTTGTTTCTTCTTAAACACCCATTTGCATCCTATTGCCCTCTTTCCTGCTGGAAAAGGAACCAACTCCCACATCATGTTCTTATGAAGAGATTCCATCTCCTCAGTCATAGCACCTACCCATCCTTCTTTCTCCTAACTTTGAATAGCCTCTCGAAAGTTGGATGGATCATCTCCGTCAATGACTAGAGCATAATTAACCATATCCTCAAAACTATATCTAATGGGAGCCCTTGTGATGTGTTTGCTTATGCCAAGAACAAGGTTCTCTACCTACTGTTGATCTACATCATGCTCATCACTTGCTAGTGTAGGTGTGCTAGAATCAGAAAGCTTCACCTCCACTACTGATTTGGATTCAGTCTCTGTAACTGCAGGTTTCTTAACTTCCTTGGTTGGTAGAAGCATTACATGCTCATCAAATACAGTATCTCAACTGATCATCCGTTTCTTGTAATAGGATCCCAAAACTTAAAACCCTTCACACCTTTCTCATAGCCTAGAAAGATGCACTTCTTAGACTTTGCATCCAGCTTTGTTCGCTCATCATCTGGAATAAAAACATATGCTGAACTACCAAAAATCTTTAGATTTAATAAGTCTAAATCTGAACTAGTCCATACCTCTTCTGAAACCTTCCCGTCAAGAGAAGTCCGGGGTGATCTATTTATCAAATAGACTGCCATACTCACTGCCTCTGCCCAGAATTGCTTTGGAAGCCTTGCATTCAATCTAAGACACCACGCTTTTTCTGTAGTGGAACGATTCATCCTCTCACAAACACCATTTTGTTGTGGTGTCTTCCGCAATGTATAATGCCTCTGAATGCCATGTTCACCGCAAAAACTCTGAAAATGAGAATTCATGTACTCTGTCCCATTATCAGATCTCAAATGCTTCACTTTTATCCTTGTCTGATTTTCCACTTATGCCTTCCATAGCTTGAACTTGCTGAAGAACTCAGATTTATGCTTTAGAAAATACACCCAGACCTTCCTTGAATAATCATCAATGAAAGTGACATAATGCCTAGATCCTCCTAGTGACGATACCTGAGATGGTCCCCACAAATCAGAATGCACATAATCAAGAATTCCACCTGTGTTGTGCTGACCTGTCTTAAAACACACCTTGGATTGTTTTCCCATCACGCAAAACTTGTAGAAATCGATCTTACAACTCTTCACACCATCCAGGAGACATCGCTTGTGAAGCTCAATCATCCCCCTTTCGCCAATGTGGTCCAGGCGCATATGCCACATAGTTGTGCAATCTGCTTTAGAAACCACGGCTGTAACTCCACCTGCAACGGTACTCCCTACCAACCGGTAGATATTATCCGATGTAATCTGCCCCTTCATAACTGTCATTGCCCCCTTGCTCACCTTTACACATTCCTTTTCTGTTTTGAAACAAAACCCTTTCACATGCAAAGTATCCAAGGAAATCAAATTTTTCTTTAGAGTTGGAATGTGATGCACGTCCGTCAGTGTTCGGATCATACCATCGTGCATCCTCACCTTTATATACCCAATGCCAACAACATCACAAGCCTTGTTGTCTCCTAATCGGACGGAGCCAAAAGTTCCAGACTTGTACATCTCAAACCAATCTCTATTTGGAGTCATGCGAAACGAACATCCCGTATCCATGATCCATACATCTGAGTAGTTGCTTGACGTCACAGAGAGCATATCAGAATTTGCACCGTCTGAGTCATCTTTCTACACCACGTTTGTTGATTTTGAAGATCCCTCTAACTTCTTATCTTCGTACTTCATCTTCCTTGCAGGACAATCACAACTGAAGTGACCCTCTCTTTGCAGAAGTAACAAGTTACTGGCTTTTTACCCTTGGACTTAGACCTGAATTGCTTGTTGCTTTCTTCTTGCTTCTCTTTTGTCATCCCTCTATCCTGATTGCCTCTAACATACAACCCTTCACTTTGAGAACTCTTATTGGTATACTATCGTCGTTCATCTTGTAAAAGCAACGTTGTTGATACAGTATCAAGACTTACCTCGTCTTTCCCACACGTCAGCGTCATCACCAGATTCTCATATGAAGAGGGTAGAGAACATAGCAAGATCATAGCTTTATCTTCATCTTCAAGTTTTACATCCACCCGAGCCAGATCCCCAATAATATGTTTGAAGATATTCACGTGTTTCACCAAGTCAGAGCCTTCCACCATTTTCAACCCGTACAATTTCTGTTTGAGATACAATTTGCTAGACAGAGATTTTGACATATACCGTTTCTCCAATCGAGACCAAATCGCTTGACAAGATTTGAGATCAATAACATGGTATATTACCTCGTCTGCTAAACAGAGTCGAATGACTGACGCTGCCTTCTTCTGCATCTCCTCCCATTCGTTGTCTTTCAACGACTCTGGTTTTGTCTCCTGCAACGCCTTCAACATCCCCTGCTGCGTTAGCAGATCCTTAACTTGTCGCTGCCAAAGACCGAAGTTTCCAGTTCCGTTGAATCGCGGAACCTCAAATTTTGAAATGGAACCCATCGACATCCTTTCTCCGATACCATTTGTTGTGATTTTTAACGAGTTACTTAGGGAATAGAGAGAAGACAAAACGTTTTGTGGTTTTGCTGCACAAACCTTGCAGCTAAGGTTTTCAATATACTTTTGTGGATAAAAGATTACAACCCTAAACCTTATAATGAAATATATAGAACCCGTACTGCGGGGGACGGAGCCCCCCTCACCCCCTCTGTCGCCCCGGGCCCATTAGTCCATGGCCCAAAAATATGTTCCCCCGCTTACCCGCCCAAGAAGAGCTCGTCTCGCTCGGTCCTTGGCCCATCGTATCAATATATCTAGATTTATTGTCTTGTTATAACACAAACAACAGAAGTTATTTGAACCTTTTTTGCATTTCATCCATTGATAGTAGTTATATAGTTGTGTTTTCTGTTTTTATTGTGAAAAGAATTATACAACTCCTGCTTTATGTATTTTTGTTGGCTTGTGATATTTCTTGCTTGAGTTAGACTATTGGACTTCCAAATTAAGAAGCAATTGGTTTCCACAATGAGAGATGCATCTCAGCTTAACTTGTTGACACTAAGCCAAGAAATTGTAAAAAGCGAAGCCCGACTTTCATGCTTAGAAACAAACAACATCAAAGGAGAACAAAAGCAAATAAGTTTTAAATTTCAAAAACCTTAGCTGCCAAAGACCCTTTTTTTTTAATTTTCCGGCTATAAATTATGCAAGAATATTAGGGGGCGTGTAAGGTTTTGCAATTCTTGTAATAACAATGTTTAGTTTTCGGTTTACCGAATTCAATTTTTTTTGTACATTCACGTGTAGTTCTTCGATACCTCGCAGTCTATTTTCTATTAATAAATTGGGCAATACCATATGGATTATGACCTGGATTAGATCAATTATTTTTAGATTTTCGATACATGCAATTCCCTCGACACCTGAGAATGATCGCACATTTTGTTGAGCATAAATCTTCATACAATCCCATATTTTTTTGATCTCTGTGTAAACCTTCAGAATAATGTATTGCGAAAAAGCAATTAACAATCTAATTTACTTTAACTAGAATCAAATTAGCTTGTGAATTTTACCTTAAGAGATCATTCAAAATTTCAACCCACTGAAAATTCCAACTACAATTGGTCTTAACCAAGACGAAACACCCTACAACTAGAAGAAGAATATGCCTACTAAAGCTCAAACCCCACCTAGAGACTAACCAGGAAAAAAAAGGTAGAGAGGCCTTTCTAAAGAACTGATATTCAAAAGTTGAAGCTACAAAAGTAAAGTTACTCATCCAGGTGGACCATTCCACCTTCAAACGACATTCCACCTTCATAAGCAAAACACAAACTTCATAAGTAAAACAACGAGCTCACACCATATTATGGAAATATTAGTCAAATCAAATTTACCTAATAATCTCACCTTCTAAAGCTATTTAGAGGGGAGATTCTTCTACAAAAGATAAGAATTCTAACTAAAATATAGGATCAAAAATCAACAAATACCTTTAGAATGTTTCAGAGCCTTAAAGGTATTAAAATAATAAAAGATATCTATAACTAATAAGATCGCAACCGGATCTTATGAACCTCGACAAGAGACAAATCTTGGTCAATCTTGTATAAATCTCGGGCGAGATTTTTATCATCGGGGCCGAGATTTCTTCTCTGGAACTATTTCCTCGTCCTAGCCAACTTTTATGATTGTTTGATCATCTTGGTCCTTGTATTGACCTTCCATAATAGCCAACAATGTCACTAAAGGAGACCTCGGTATGAGTGAGGTCTCTTTAAGTGCATAGTTGCCAATAAGCTAGCAATTTCCTCATGGATGACCTTTTCTCTTGTTCTAGTAATAGATTCTTCCATGGTGGGACTCAAAGATGATGTGGTTGTATTCTCCTTCAATGCCTTGGCCTTTGATCTAATGATTGGTCCTTGAGGTGGTGTTGGGGATGGTCCCTCATCATTTTTCATACTAGATATCTTGTTAAAGGGAAAGTGTGTAACATGATTATTGATAGAGGTAGTTGTTGTAATATTACTAGTATTGAATTGATTAATAAGTTGGAACTTACTATGCTCTTCCTCATTTTCATATTATCCTTGTTAATTTAATAATAATACCCTTTATTAGGACAATCTCTCATATAGTGACCTCTATCTTGACATTTAAAGCATATAATATCTCTAGAACGTAAAGTAGAGTTAGAGGTGCTCCCTTTATTATCCTTTGAAGGCTCATTCAAAGGGAGAGTGTTCGCTCGAAAAGTGTGCGTCACTAAGTCTTAAATTTATAAAAACTGAAATCAAGCAAAGCGAACCCGCAGTGTACGGATCGGTATAGTAAAACAAGAATTCCAAAGTATCGAACTCAGTGATTTGGGGGATCAAATTCAGTTCGTAAATTGTCCGGCAATATAGAAAAACTTTTGTAAAGATAATTGGGAAAACAACGATTCTAAAGATTCATATATCCAATTGTCGAAATCGATTCAAAATGTTATAAAGATGTAAGGACAGAGTTAAGATTGCAAAGGTATAAATCTAAGGTAGGGTGTTATACGGTGAAGTTCCAAACCCATAAGTCTAACTCAAAGGCTCTCTCAATAAAGGACGATGAGTCTCGTTATAAAGAGAATCGAAGGGTAAGACTAAACTCTCAAATACCCATGCCCAAACCCAAGGGAATCAAACATAAGCCAAAAAGATTAAGGTTGTGACACTCGAAACCAAAGTAAAAGATGTTGAGTCTAACTACTACCTAGAAAAGGTAAGCCAAGACTAGGTTAGGGCCAATCTTTTGCTTTGTATCAAAGCAATAGCAAAGTACGTACGACAGAGGAAAATCACGGTCAAATTTTGAAGAACCACGGCCGTGGAACTCAAGAATAGGTCGTGGAAAGCCTCGGCAACGAGGTTTCTCGCAACTCTCAGGGTCCAATATGTTTTGGTTCAATCTATCATCATCTATGCCACAACTATCAACCCTTAACCTTAGAACTGCTTAAGGGTTTTAGCCAACAATCATTGTCATCAAATCAATAATCAAAATTAAAAGAAAGAAAAGATAGAACCTTGAAAATTCAATAATGAATGCAAAATCGATCTCAATCAAACTCAAAATCCGTACTTGTGTTCAATGAATATAAAATAGAGTAATAAATCTCTCACAATCTTAAAGAACAAAGAAGAACGGGATGTCAAGCCGCCTTCAAACTGAAACCCTAACATCTTCCAACTTCGTAATATCAAAATGCGTACTTCTCCAAATCTTCCTTCCAAAATCTTCACGCAATAAGATCTTCCAAAGGTATGCAACCAATGTGTAGCGCGGGATCCATTTTCTCTCTTACTTCAGCCTTCTTATAGGAGAAAATAGGGTTATGAAAGGCCCATAACCGCTGCTGACGTGGAAAATATGACACGTGGCAACCGTTAACAAAATCACGGCCAAGAGTAAATTTCCACGCCCGTGAAAACCACCGTGGGAAGGCATATTGCTCTCGACATATATTCCCACGGCCAAATTTAAATTAATTCCCAAAACCACGGCCGTGGTTCCTTGTACTTGACCGTGGAATCCCTAAAACGTGCATAAAATCTCTTGTTCCCCAAAATTTTCTACTCATACTCCTTCCTTAGCTAATCCAATGCATCCTCTTGATGTCTAGCATGATCAATCACTCCTACGTACTCCATTTCTGCTCCAATCCAAGCCTTTATTCACCTAAAAACACAACAAAGCTTGTGTAGATTTCTATACCAATATAATAGGTGAATGTGCTCATAAATGCTTCAAACTCATATCCATATACACAAAAGAAGGGGAAAAAGAACCAAAACATGTGCCTAAAATAACGTCATATTTCATGCTATCAAAATACCTCATACTTGTCTCTTGGTTGTCCCCAAGCAAGGTTTTCAAAAGGTAGAACATAAGGTAGGATGAAATATGAATGCAAAACAATGGAAAACAAATCTTTTTGGTATTGTGCTTCTATTCAATAGATCACTCTCAAATCTTGCCTCATGTTTCCTTGAAAACTTCTATGTACACAAAACGAATCATGCCATGAAAAAGAAACATCATACATTGCAAAAGCTCCAAGATAAACATTATAACCCAAAGTAATGTCAAAATCAATCATGTGGAAATCCAATTTAGATCACTAAGCCAAACAACAACCATAAAATCTTAAGGACTTTCGAGTAAAGGTCGAGAAACGTGAATGGGTGGGGCATTTGTAAGGTAACATGGTGCGATATCCGGGAAAAAGGAACTACATAACACAAGCTTGAAGAACATTTCTTCCCAAACATGCTTCGCATGCGAACTTTTCTTTTACTTTACTTTTTGGAAGTATGGACAACGGTGCACAAAAACCGAAGCCTAGGAGATCAGCGATTCTCAATTTTCGAGATGCCTCAAACCCTTGATGCACATACCATATTCCGTTAGGACTATCGTTAATTCGGATTTTGGCAAGACACAGACACCCAGCTATGTGAATGGTGCCGAGTTACTCATCCTCATGTTCAACGTCCCCAAACTTATATTTGTATACTTTGAATGCACAATTGTTTTTCTTTCATGGCCCTCCCACATCAATCATGCCAAAAATTACACTCTTCCTAATTCCCGGATAGGTAAAGGAGGCAAAATTTTTTATTGAGGAGTTAAATGAATAAAGAAGAAGCAAGAAAAACCGAAGCGCCTTAATCATTTCAAAAAGAAGTGCAAGAACTTGTAATGCGATTTCAACTTTCATTCCTCAACATGATTTAGACAAGAATTTTTACATTATGAAACTTGCAAGGAGATCAAACAACATACTCAATTTTTCCACAATTCACAATTCAAATCAAGCACATAAATATCATCAAAAATTCAATCCACAAGAGAACTCATCATTGAGGTCTTTTCCAATCCTAGAAGCACAATATTTTTTTCAAAATTTTTCAAATTTTTATGAGTTTTTCAAAGCTTAAAAAATGCAATGCAAAAAGGAAACGTGTGACAAGAAAATAAAATATGCAAGTGTTCATGGATAAGAACGAAGCAATATGTCAAGTTATTACATCAGATGAGAATCATACTTTACCCCATACTTAAGATATACATTGTCCCTAATGTGCAAAATAAGAAAAATATAAAGAAAAAAGAAACTCACAAAGGCGGTGGAGCAACTCAAACCGATCAAGCTATCACATAGGCGATGGAGGTGGTGGAAACGGGTAGAAGTTTGGGTCGTATGGACGCCCAAACTGCTGCGGTAAACGTCTCGGAGGATCCTTGCGTTGTCACGGCGCTCATCCTTATCTGATCAAAGCGGGTCTCAAGTGCCTCCATCCTTTGCGTAAGTCCGGAGACCCATACCGGCTGCTCATCCATCCATGTTGGCCGTTGCGCCATCCACTCCGGCGGCGCTCCCATCCAAGCTGGTGGAGCATCCATCCATGTCGGTGGTGTATCTATCCAAGTAGGTCGCTCACTCACGCTGGCACGTCGGGTAGAAGAAGAAGCGGAAGGTCGCTGCTGGTAGGTAGATCTCCTAGGCGGCTCCTAGAAATCCGCCTGTTGATCCGGAAAATCTCCAAAAGCCTGCTCAGAACCTCCAGCATCTTGGAACTCATCACCACCCATCTCCTCATCACCATCCTCATCAACAGCAGCAGGCTCATCCTCAGGGTAATAGGCAGGAGCTCCAAGGAGGTTGGCATGCATCGGGATAAAAGTGGCCTTCTAGTTCTGTCAATCCCGGATGGAGTAATTAGCGCTCCATGGAATGCCTTGTCCTCCCTTGTTTTCCCAAGGCATGGAGACAAATGATGGACCTCGGTGGCGGGGAATCAAGAGTCCCTGAGTCATGAAACCTTGAAGCCCTAGAGGCCTCGTAGAAGCTGCCAACTCACAAGCCAAAAAATCAAGTCCCAACTGCTTTGCTATGTGTGTAACCATCCCACCATAACCGATATTCCCCTTAGCTTTGTTCTTGATCTTTCTAACATTAGCAGCAAGCATAGTGGTGCAATCCGTAGTGACACCAGATGCCATACAATAAAGGATAAAGAGCTCATCAGCCTTGAGCTTATGGGGAGTCTCGGTCCTAAGGAAAAGGCACTCGGAGAGGATCCTATGGGCAATCTTGAAGGAGAGGTTATAAATCAGCTTGGCCTTCGAATCTGCAGGTTGCCAACGGTCCTCGGAACCTACAACCATAGCAATCTCCTCCCAAAACTCACGAGCTCGAGAGATCCTAGGGAACGTCCCATTATAAGTGTCCACAAAGCCAAACAAGGAGCCAAACTGAGCAATGGAAAAGTGGTGAGTGCGGTTCATCAAACGGAAGGAGACCGTTCGATTCACGTCACTATGGTCAAAAGAACTCAAAAACTCCATGGTGATTTCCTCAAAAGCATCCTCCCTAATGCCCACAAATGTAGTAAGCCTAGCCCTATCAAGCATCCATCCAAGATCATTCACCACATGCAAATCCTCAAACTCTTCAAGCACAATGTACCTAGGGGCAATGACGATGCGTTTTTGAATTTTATCAAAAGCTTTCTTGTGGTTCTCATGGATTGTGGGGAGTCTAGGGATGGGTTGAGGACTGGGAGGGGGTTGGGAAGAGGAGCCTTCACCTCCTTTCTTTTTATTTCGGCTTGATTTGTGAGTTCCAAACATTTTTCAAAAACCACGGCCTGTTCTTGGTGAAACCACGCCCGTGGTTTTGTATGGCAGCCCGTGGAAGTGCACGATTTTGCTCAAAAATCCAGAAATTCCACAACAATCTCAACAACAGCAGTCCTAAAATATTTCTAAGTTTAATTCCGTTCAGTTCTCCTAAAAATCTTTGAAGAAAACAATTGAAATCAACCAAGGAAAGAGTTGAGAGAAAACCTAGGTTTTGGATTTGAAGAAATCCAAAATCTCGCCTGATCGCTGAATGTTTGTGCTGTTTGTTGTCACAATCCGCAATAGAATGAAGTTTGCTTCAATTTGGAGCAAAGAATTGTGCAAAACGATCACCGAACGAAGATTTGAGGTTTGAGGAGATGAGGCGTGAAATAGGGGCGTGGAGGAGAAGGTAAGAGCTTGTGGTTTGTGAAGAAGAAGAACTTATATAGCCCCGTCAAAATTTCAAAAATCACAGCCCCTCTGTTATCGCCACGGCCGTGGAATTGTGTCCTTGGCCGTGGTTTTGCGTCCTTTTTCTTTGGCTGCTCTCGACCTGTTTCTCCACGGCCTCAATTTACTAAACCACGGCCATGAAATCGTATTTAAACCCGTGGAAATGTTGATTTTTGCCAAAAATCCAAATTTCGTTGTTCCTTTGGCTTTCTTCACCTCTTTTGGTCGTTCTTCAACCTTGACATCCAAAGACACAAGGCATACCGGAAGACATCGACAAAAAACAAACAAAAACAACCTACACTAATCTAATCTAAGAAAAACGAAAAAGAAAAACAAGAATGCATTACCTTGGGTTGTCTCTCAAGTAGCGGTTTGCTTTAGGTCCGTAGCTACACCAATCCTTTGTGCTTAAGTGAGGAGAATCGGTGCGACTTCCTCAGTTTGGAGTTCTGGCGAGTACTTCTTGAGTCGTTGGTCATTCACTTTGAAACTTCCGCACTTCTCACCCCATACTTCAACTGCACCATGGGGAAAACGTGTTTAATAACATAAGGTCTTGTCCAACGAGATTTAAACTTACCGGGAAAGGGTCGAATTCTAGAATTGAAGAGAAGAGAAAGGTCTCCTTCTTTGAAGTCTTTCGGAATGATGTGCTTATAATGAAACGCTTCACTCTCTCCTTGTAAATCTTAGCGTTTTCATAGGTGTTTAAGCGGAGTTCTTCCAGCTCATCGAGATCCAAGAGACGTTTCTCTCCCGCTTCCTTCATGCCAAAGTTCAACCACTTGACAACCCAATACGCCTTGTGTTCCAGCTCCACCGGAAGATGACAAGACTTCCCATACACAAGATTTTATGGTGTTGTGCCAATGGGAGTCTTGTATGCCGGTCTATATGCCCATCATGCGTCATCAAGCTTTAACGTCCAATCTTTTCTTGTCCTAGACACCGTTTTCTCCAGAATTCCTTTGATCTCCCTATTAGAAATCTCCACTTGTCCACTTGTTTGCGGATGATAAGGTGCGGCGATCTTATGAGTCACCCCATACTTAGGTAGTAGAGCTTCAAATCGACGGGCTATGAAGTGTGATCCTCTATCACTAATGATGGTTCGGGGTGTCCCAAACCTTGGGAAAATAGTTTGATTAAAGAACTTAACAACCACCATCGCATCATTTGTTGGAGAAGTAATAGCTTCAACCCATCTTAAAACATAGTCTATAACTAGAAGTATGTATTGGTTACCACAAGATGATGGGAATGGTCCCATGAAGTCAACTCCCCAAACGTCAAAGATCTCCACTTCTTGGATGTTGTTGAGAGGCATTTCATTCTTCCTAGATATGTTCCCTGTTCTTTGACAAGCATCACAACAAGCAACAAAGGTTTGCACATCTTTAAATAATGTAGGCCAAAAGAATCCGGATTGCAATACCTTAGCGCTAGTCTTGTAGGAGCTAGCGTATCCTCCATAAGGAAGAGAATGACAATGACGAATGACACTTTGCATTTCGTCTTCACGCACACATCTTCTAATGCTGCCATCTGGACCTCTCTTGAAGAGTAGAGATTCATTCCAATTGTATTGGCGGACATCGTTAAAGAACTTCTTTCTTTGATCGTAGGATAGTCCGGGAGGTATTTACTAACAAACCAAATAGTTCACAAAATCAGCAAACCAAGGTTCATTACCTCTAAAAATATGATCAATACACTCTTCCATTAGATGCAATTGTTCGTCCGGGAATGAGTCATCAATAGGTAAGTCGTCATTGGTGACATGTGGTAGACTACTCAAGTGATCCGCAACAGAATTTTCGGATCCTTTCTTGTCACGAATCTCAAGATCGAACTCTTGAAGAAGAAGAATCCATCTAATCAGCCTTGGTTTTGCATCTTTCTTGGCAAGCATATACCGAATGGCTGAATGATCCGTTTATACAATCACCTTCGCTCCTACAAGATAAGAACGAAACTTTTCAAATGCATATACAATAGCAAAAAATTCCTTTTCCGTCATGGCGTAGTTGAGCTGAGCTTCATCTAGTATTTTACTAGCGTAATAGATGACATGAGTGCGTTCATCTTTCTTTTATCCAAGCACCGCTCCCACCACTACGTCACTTGCATCACACATGACCTCAAATGGAAGACAGAATCCGGGGGCTAAATTATTGGGGCTGCGATTAAAGCTTCTCGAATCCTGCAGAAAGCATCTAAATACTCTAATTCGAACATTCAAAAACAACATCCTTCATCAATAGATTAGTCTACGGTTTAGAGATTTTCGAAAAGTCTTTAATGAATCTCCTATAGAATCCAGCATATCCTAGAAAACTTCTAATTCCCTTCACCAAAGATGGAGGAGGAAGCTTTTCTATTGTTTTAATCTTAGCCTTGTCAACTTCAATCCCTCTTTTAGAGATCAAGTGTCCTAAAACAATGCCTTCGCTAACCATAAATTGATACTTCTCCTAATTTAGAACTAAGTTAGTGTCTTCACATCTTTGTAAAACAAGAGATAGGCTAGCAAGACAATTATCAAATGAGGAACCATAAACAGAAAAATCAACCATAAAAACCTCCATGATTTCCTCAATATACTCTGAAAAGATGGCCATCATACACCTTTGAAAGGTGGTTGGAGCGTTGCACAATCCGAATGACATCCTCCTATAAGCAAACGTACCCCATGAGCACGTGAAAGTGGTCTTTTCTTGGTCGTCTAGATGAATCAAAATCTGAAAGAAACCACTATAACCATCAAGATAGCAAAAATAAGAATGTTGCGCTAACCTCTCAAGCATTTGATCAATGAAGGGCAGCGGGAAGTGATCCTTCCTCGTCGCATTATTCAGCTTGCGATAGTCTATACACATTCTCCATCCCGTCATCGTTCTTGTTGGAATGAGTTTATTGTTCTTGTTAGCCACAACGTTCATTCCTCCCTTCTTTGGGACAACTTGAACTGGACTCACCCACTTGCTATCGGAAATCGGAAATATGATACCTACATCAAGCAATTTAAGGATCTCCTTCTTCACGACCTCTTTCATGATCAGATTTAACCGTTGTTGAGGTTGACGTGAAGGTTTATAATCCTTTTCCATTAGTATCGTGTGCATACATAAAGATGGTTTAATTCCTACAAGATCCTATATGGTGTAGCCTAAAACTTTCCTATGTTTCTTCAAAACAATCATAAACCTATCATGCTCATCTTCACTTAAACTAGAACTAACTATAACGGGAAACATAGAGTTAGATCCAAGAAAAGCTTACCTTAGATGTGCGGGAAGTTGCTTAAATTCCAAAGTTTTAGATGTCTTTGGTGTGTTATGAGGGCTTTCCGGAGTCTCCTTGGATGTCTCCAAGGGTGTGGAAGTGGTAGAAGAAGAAGCTAGAACGTTTGTAGAAAGAACGGAACCTTCTTCAGAATTCCCAAGTTCCACGGCACCACTGTTACTTCCACGGCCATGGAAAGTGTATTTTTGGCCGTGATTCTTTGTGTCATTTGAGTGGTTGCTCTCGACATATATTTCCACGGGTGAAATTAATGAAACCACGCCCGTGGAAAACACCGATGACCTATGGTTTCTTGTGTTTTCCGAACCATCGTGCAATTCTTCAAATTCTTCAATGTGCACTTCTTCTAACTCTTCCAAGGCCTCAATCTCAACGTTACAGTCTTCTTCTGCTCCTTTTTCCATGATGCTCATGGTTATAACCTTTTGTAACGGATCTTTGAACAATATCGAACTCACTTCCTCTCTAGAATCCTCTTCATATATGTTGAACATATCTTCTACAAGTGCTAGTTCTTTTGTCAAAGCTGAGAGTACAAATCCAACTTTCTCTTCTCCAATGTCAAAGGCTAATCTAGCGTTCTTGCAATCAACCATACAGTCGAAAGTTTCAAAAAAAGGTCTCCCAAGTATGATTGGGATCGGACAATCTGCAGGAATGTCAAGCACAACAAAGTCTATAGAAATATAGAATTTACCAAGCTTAACCGAGACGTCTTCAATGATGCCAACATGTCGAGTAATGGATTGATCTGCCATATACAACATCATCTTCAACGATTTAGGTTCACCTAAACCAACTTTCTCACACAAGGCAAGTGGAATGATGCTCACACTTGCTCCCAAGTCACAAAGTGCATCATATGTGACTTCTCCTACACCTATTGGTATGCAAAATGACCCCGGATCTCACAGCTTTGGGGGAATCTTTTCCGTCATCGTTTTAATGAGTTCCGAAGACACCAAACTCATCTTAACTTCACAAAAAATCTTCAAGATTCCTCTTATTAGAGAGGATCTCTTTCAAGAACTTCCCATAAGCGGGCATACCTAAAATCGCATCAAAAAAAGGTATGTTAATGTGCAGTTTACTCATGAGATCAACAAACTTACCGAAATGCTTGTTTAGACGCGCTCTTGCTCTAGATTGCGGGAATGGCAAAGGAGGTTTATAAGTTGGAGGAGGAACATAGACATTTTCCTTCTCCTTTTCCTTCTCCTTCTCAACGGGAATCTCAACGAATGTGGGTTGTGGGTCGGTGGTTGTTACACTACTTCTTGTTGTAATTGCCATTACTCTCCCTTTTGGATTACCCTCCGTTTTCCCGGAAAGCTTCCCTTGATCTCTAGAAACCTCTCCGGCCTTGCAAAACACTTGATTTTCCAAATCTTTTTGCGCTTTAGAAATGGAATTCTCCATTCCTTGCATCGTCCCCAAGATTGTTTCCATCATCGCATCTAATTTGTCCTTCTCCGGCTGGTTTGAAATAGATGAAGCTTGTCCCTGGCTTTTCAAAAGTGTAGAAGAAGAAGGAGCTGTTAGTGAATTTTCAGCATGGGAATAAGGATTACCGGGATTTTTTTGGTTAGATCTCCAATTGTTGTTGAAGTTCATATTGTTGTTGTTGTTCCAATGGTTGTTCCGGTTGTTATTCCTATTCCCTTGATTGTTCTCCCTTCCTAGATAGTCAATGTCTTGCTCCTTTTTTGATTGCATGTTGGACTTCAAAAATTCTTTCAGCTCCTTAATCTCATTGTTGAGGGAGAAAATTTGAGCTTGGGCTGCTGGATTTAATCTTGCTCCCGGCTCTCCGGAATCTCGATTCCCACTCTCAACCTTCCTATGGGAATACTTCTCAATCACTAGAGCTTGCTTCTCAATAAAATCCCGAGCATCATCATCTCTCATATCCATAAAAGTTCCACAAGAAAGGGATTAAAGTTTGAATTGCGTTTGCACATCCAATCCCTTGTAGTAAATCTCCAATAATTCCAGCTTTCAAATGCCTGGTGAGGGCAATCCAATATAAGGTCTTGAAACCTTTCCCAAGATTTAAACAAACTTTCATTAGGTTTCATAGAAAAGGCATTGATTTTACCTCTCAACTCCGCTGTTTTGGATGGCGGAAAGAACTTGGTGAAGAATTCTGAAGTCATCTCCTCCCATGTGTTAACTCTTCTAGCCGGAAGAGCTTGATACCAAGCTAAGACTTTGTCCTTCAAAGACAAGAAGAACGGTCTCAACTTATAGTTGTTGTTGATTGCTCTTGGAGGCTTCAAAGTCTCCATAAGAATCTCAAAAATCTGCAAATGTTGATGCGGAGATTCCGTTTCCATTCTACCAAACTAACTTTGGCGGATCATGGTAATGACTTGAGGGTGAAACTCATAATCATGCTCATCTGGATCTCCAAGATTTACGCCTAAACGGCGCGGTTGCTGATTCGGATTCATTTGTTGTCCAAGGGTTTGCGGCTCAGTCACGACATTAGCAGCTCTCGCATCTTTAACATGAACACGAGGATCGACGTGGACACGAGGATTAAATGGCGGATTAGGTGGTATATCTTCCAACTCAGGCATATCATCATCGGATGATTCATCTCTCTTATCCTTGGCGCCTTTCTCCAAATTTGATGGTAATACCATCACCCGGATTTCATCCACTTGAATTTGCATTCGCTCCCTATCAGCACGACCTATAGCTTTCTCTTCAAGAAGTCTTCTTTCACTTTCATTAAGGAGAGCTGGAGTTTCATCCAACTCAGCTTGGAGGTTCTTTTCATTGTGTTCAACCATCTTTTTCTCCCTTAACCATTTCTTTAGAGTCTTCTCCGGTTCAGGATCAAAAGGAACGAAGTCTTTTTCAGATTGAGACCTTCGCATATACCTAAAGAGAAATCTGTAAAATCACTAAGGTAGATAGATCAAATAACAAGAGCAAAAGCTCCCAAGCCCGACAACCGAAAACCGAATTTGGCCTAAACAAAATCCCCAGCAACGGCGCCAAAAACTTGTTTGCTCGAAAAGTGTGCGTCACTAAGTCTTAAATTTATAAAAACTGAAATCAAGCAAAGCGAACCAGTAGTGTACGGATCGGCATAGTAAAGCAAGAATTCCAGAGTATCGAACTCAGGGATTTGGGGATCAAATTCAGTTCGTAAATTGTCTGGCAAGATAAAAAAGCTTTTGTAAAAATAATTGGAAAAACAACGATTCTAAAGATTCAGATATCCAATTGTGGCAATCGATTCAAGATGTTCTAAAGATGTAAGGACAGAGTTAGGATTGCAAAGGTATAGATCTAAGGTAGGGTGTTGTACGGTGAAGTTCCAAACCCATAAATCAAACCCAAAGGCTCTCTCAATAAAGGATAATGACTCTCGTTATAAAGAGAATCTAAGGGTAAGATTAAACTCTCAAATACTCATGCCCAAACCCAAGGGAATCAAACATAAGCCAAAAAGGTTAAGATTGTGACACTCGAAACCAATGTAGAGGATGTTGAGTCTCATAACTACCTAGAAAAGGTAAGCCAAGGCTAGGTTAGGGCCAATATTTAACTTTGGATTAAAGCAAAAGAAAAGTACGTACGACAGAGGAAAACCACGGTTAGATCTTGAAGAACCAGGGCCGTGGAACTCAAGAACAGGCCGTGGAAAGCCTCGACAACGAGGTTTCTCGTAACTCTCAGGATCCAATCTGTTTTGGTTCAATCAATCATCATCTATGCCACAACTATCAACCCTTCACCTTAGAATCGTTTAAGGGTTTTAGCCAACAATCATTATCATCAAATCAATAATCAAATTTAAAAGAAAGAAAAGATAGAACCTTGAAAATTCAATAATGAATGCAAAACCAATCTTAATCAAACTCAAAAACCGTACTTGTGTTTAATGAATATAGAATAGAGTAATAAATCTCTCACAATCTTAAAGAACAAAGAAGAACGGGATGTCAAACGGCCTTCAAAGTGAAACCCTAAGATCTTCCAACTTCGTAATATCAAAATACGTACTTCTTCAAATCTTCCTTCCAAAATCTGCTCGTAATAAGATCTTCCAAAGGTATGCAGCCAATGTGTAGCGCGGGATCCATTTTCTCTCTTCCTTCAGCCTTCTTATAGGAGAATATAGGGTTACGAAAGGCCCATAACCGCTGCTGACGTGGCAAATATGACACGTGGTAACCGTTAACAAAATCACGGCCAAGAGTAAATTTCCACGCCCGTAGAAACCACCGTGGGAAGGCATATTGCTCTCGACATATATTCCCACGGCCAAATTTAAATTAATTCCCAAAATCACGGCCGTGGTTCCTTGTACTTGACCGTGGAATCCCTAAAACGTGCATAAGATCTCTTGTTTCCCAAAGCTTTCTACTCATACTCCTTCCTTAGCTAATCCAATGCATCCTCTTGATGTCTAGCATGATCAATCACTCCTACATACTCCATTTATGCTCCAATCCAAGCCTTTATTCACCTAAAAACACAACAAAGCTTGTGTAGATCTCTATACCAACATAATAGGTGAATGTGCTCATAAATGCTTCAAACTCATATCCATATACACAAAAGTAGGGGAAATAGAATCAAAGCATGTGCCTAAAATAATGTCATATTTCATGCTATCAGCGAGACTACGTAGAAGATTTTTGGGATGTTGGATCGGAAGCTCGACTCTTCTCGTCTTTCTAGGAATCTCGGGCATAACCTTGGCTGAGATTATCTTGGTTTGGCCGAGATTTCCTCTCTGGTTTCCACGAACTCGATCCTTGGTTTCGTCCTTTGATTTTCTTATCTATCTTTATAGCCAAATACAATAAGTTAGTCATTATAGCACATGGATATAAATCATTTTTATTAGCTAATGAATGATGCAAAATTCTTAAAAATGGGGTCATAATAGACTCCTCATCCTCTTGAACAATAATCTTCATCATCGCCTATTTCATGGTGGAGTATACTTCATCTACAGTCATGGAACCATGCTTGAGGTTCTCAAATTGTTGTCTCACTTATCTAGCATAGTGTTGTGGCACAAATCTATCTTTTATAAATTAAGGTTTTCATTTGCTCCCAAGTGTTGATGTCCGCATCTAGCGTTCTTCTCCTTTCTTTGACAAGATGGTCCTACCAAACTAAGACATATCCTTGGAACTCCAACACAACAAGTTGGATCTTCCTTTTCTCACTATAGTTATTGCAAGACCAAATTTGTTCCATTTTTAGTCTCTCATTCCATGTAAACATCCATATCACATTTGCCTTTGAAAATTTGAATTTTGACCTTAACCTTCCCAATTCCGTCATTATTTGGGGGATGTCTATAAGTCTCATAGTCACGACCTCTCCTAGGATTATGATGACGTCTAGGGTAGACTCTCCACATGGTCTCTTCATCGTCGTCGCCTAATTCCTGAAAATCATCACCAAAGTGCGGAATGTTAGATGCATTAAAAGGATGATTGGGATGGTTCATACCTATCCCTTGGGGGGCGTTTGAAGGTGGAAAGGGGGTGGTGGTATAGGTGGATGGTGCGAACTTCCACCTATACCACCCAAAGACTTGCAGTTAGGTAGATTTTCCCTTTGTTTTGCATGCATAGATATGAATTCATGGCATTTAAGCTTAACTTTGCATATTATCCTAGAATATATGTCTACACGGATTCTTGTCTCGTTTTTAGGTATTTTGGCAGAATTTGGAGCAAAATGGCATACATGAGGACTAAGCCTCGAGGTGGATCATAGCAGAGCATGATGGAGCATAAAAGGGGAGCTATGAGATCAAAAGGATCAAGAAAAGAGCTAAGGAGAAGGCGTGTAGAAGAAAACCGCGGCCCCGACAAAGTGTACAATCGTGGCCGAGATTAATAGCGTTTTGACCCGCGGTTTATCTATTTTCGGCCCATGTCCCATGCTTCTCAAAACCTAGATTCTCCTATACATCATTAATGCCAGAAAAACGTTACAACACTCTCTCGGACCCCAAACTTCCATCGATTATACTATTACACTTAGATTTAACTACAACACTTGTGATTTTTGGATTGAGAAAGATTGTGAAGATTTCTTGGAGAGAAAGACATAGGTTCTTGAATTCATTGCTTTTGGATTAAAGATTATGACATTGTTATTGGATTGCTTTCGCTTTTGGATATTGAAGACATCTTGCTAAGTATTTATTACTTTTCTTTTAGTTCTATTGCTTATGGTTTTCTTGAATTCTTCTTTTATCTTTCTTGATTTTAATATGTGCATTGTTGTCTAAACCCTTGCGATTATAGGGTGATTGGTTGATGGTTGTGGTTTAGATGATGATAGGTTGAGCCTTTAAGTTAGATTTGGACCTTTAGAGTTGGCTTAACCCTCGTTCTTTAGAACCTCGATCTGTTCTTCAGGAACCGCAGCCGCGGTTTCTCTTAGAACCACCCGAGGTTTCTTCCGTTGATCCGTATATGTTATATCTTTATGCTTGGTTTTTAGTTTGCCCAAGTCCTAGTCTTTGTTGAGCGTTTAATACCCTTATATCCCTCTAAGGCTTACATCTAAGATTGGGAAGAGATTTACTGGTGATTCTCTTTCTTAGTTAACTCCGATGACGAGTTCTAGGTAATAAAGGTTTCAAACCCTTTATTGGTTTGAGTGTGCCAGACCTCTTGCTTGAGTGAGCTTAACCCGAGACTTACACGGTGAAGGTTAGTTCCATTCCCTTAGGTTGAGTGGTTAATTTGAGTTTATGTTCCTTTCCTTAGAACCTTGAGACCTACCCGGTAATAGATGTTTTGGTTTGGGATAGTGGTTTAAGAGACCTCCCCCATGATCATTCTCACCTTCGAAACACCCTTTCCTAGTGATCCCAACCTTGTCGTAGTTTTTAGAAGTCTTGAATCAAAAACCACAACTGGATACATTGATCTCTAGAATATTCATTGCCCGGTTATCATACTACTCATCTTTATTGCTTTTTGCTTGACTCATTCTCTATTTTCAACATTGGTCTATTCTATTTTTTATTTATCACCATATTGATTTTACCTCAGTCCCTGAGATCAACCTTGGAGTATTTGCTTATCTGCATAATGATCCGTACACTGTGGGTTGGCTTATTTGTTTTGGCTTTTATTACAAGTATAAATTTAAGACTATATCGTTCATTATCACACCTATTTGGGGAGCAAACAAACCCCACCACAATGGGATTGGTTATGTTTGTTTGAAACATAATCAGGTACAGGACCATTCAAGAGCATGGAGGTCATGGACCCTAGTGGTAGTCGTGTCGGTCGGTTTTGGGGGCGGTCTTGCTCATTAGGACTCGTTTCGTAACTTTTCATTTATGTCTTTTGGGATCAGTTTGATTTTTATAAGTCCAGTTGCCGTTGACCGTTGACGGTCAATTTATTATTGGGTTTTGGAACCCTTTGTGGTTGACATCATGGGACGTCTTTCGATTTTCATGTAATTATTATTTTTGGCAAGTCAAAGTCGCTCGAGTTTGTTGTAATTCATTTATTTATGTCTTCGTCTTTCATTTTATTCATAAAAAATCCTTAAGGGGATCCCCACCCGGGTCTCCTAGTGTTGTGATGCCTTATCCCGTTTTAGGGCGTTATATCAAATTCAATAAAAAAAACTTGGCTGAATTTGAAATGTAGGCCTTTTACAATATAAAGTTTGAATTTAGGGTCTTTCAATTATTCATTTACAAAATAGGCTCCTATATACTAGATGAAATCAGAAAAAGTACAAAAAGTGATAGTCATTGATTTGATTGATGGCAATATTGATGGACATTTTACAAGGAATTTGTGCCAAATAAATGCAACCCTTTTTCTTCCCTATTTATAAACTCATGTCTCTTCTTCTTCCCTTCAAATGCAGATCCTTTCTTCTTCCATAGCTCTTCCAAACGCAAGTCCTTTCTTCTTCCCTTCACCGAAATCTGAAAGCAATCCCCTGTTCTATTTTTGGGTAAGCAACAATGTTTGTTTTTGGGCAAGCAATATCCAAAACTGCATATCCAAACTGCACACGCATATACTCAATAAGCGATACAAAAAAATAATATCAATAATCACTCAATAAGCAATACCAAAAATGCATACCCAAAAAATGCATACCCAAAAGTATGCATATCAATCACTCAATTAGCAATATTCAAAACTGCACACACATATACTCAAAAATGCATACCCAAACTGCACGCACATATTTAATAAGCAATATCCAAAAAATACATATCAATCCCTAAATAAGCAATACCAAAAAATGAATACCCAAAAAAATGCATATCAATCACTTAATAAACAAATACCCAAAACTGCACACACATATACTCAAAAATGCATACCCAAACTGCACACACATATGCTCAATAATCAATACCCAAAAAAAACCTATCTTCAATAACAAATACATACCCCAAACAACAAAAACATATCTTCAATGATGCATACCCAAAATGCACACACATAGACTCAATTTAAAACAATACCCAAAAAATGCAAACATTAAGTAAGCAATCTCTTTCATAATACATACTCAAACTGCACACACAAAATCAAACACATACCCACTACTACTTACTAAAACGAATCAAATGCATACCAAAAATCTAGTAAAAATAGCTTACCCAAAAAATACAGATTTGGTTCCCGGCAACGACGGAGCATACAACGGTGAGAGAGAGGAGGGTTAGTGACGGAACGACGATTAGACAGCAGCGCCGGCGCCGGAAACCAGTGGCGTAGCCCCTCCTCGTGTCAACCTTGACGGCGAAACCCTAGATTTCTCGCTTGCCCTTCTCCCGCTCGAAGGAAACCCTAGATCTCTCGCTCACCCTTCGGTTTCGGCTTGGTGGCCAAATGTCCTGGCGGCTAAACAGTGCTCCCTGCCGTTGAAACTCCGGCGGATCTCCGTTTCATCCTCTATTTCTCCTTCCTCTCTTTCGTTTCTTTCTAGATCTGTTTTCTCTCTCTTTATAAAGAGAATGAATGTTTTCTCTTTCTCCTCTACAAATAATACCAAAAGTCATTTAAAATTTAATTTTTTTGGCAGCCCATCCATCTTTTTTTTACAGCTCACAAATACACCTATTATTTTTTTGCAGGCCTAAATTATACTAGGAGCCCACTTTACAAAAGTAAAATTTTAGGAGCCCTATTTTCCTCATTTAGTCAAAAAACTTCGCTTTTGGCCCTTCATTTGTTTTATCATCCAATCATTCGATTAGAGATCATCCAATCCAACTAAGCAAGAGTGTATAAAATGAAAGAGAAAAGAAGTGATCAAGATGCTTGAGATTTTTTATAGCAAGTAACAAGTATCAACTTAGAAAATATTAAATGGAAAAAACACTAGGAATTGCGGATATTCCTCCAAACTATATATGAGCATGTTGTGCTTGATAAAATAAGAGAATTTAAGTCACAAAAACTAATGTAGCATGATATAGGTATGTTTTGTCAAGGCATTTGACTTGTTTTAACTAATGAATATCACATGGTGTTTGCTATTTGCCCATTAGTTGATAAACTTCTCTACAACTTATGACTATACTAAACAATGGAAGCATCACATGGTGTTTGCTATTTGCTTACACATTTCGACCTAGCCATATTTGGACATTCACAAGAGAAATGTGCTTAGCCATCCTCATATCCCTAGCTAGCATCATTCAAACATTATACGCACCAAACATTTCATAATTACCTTAGAATTACTTATAGGTATCATCTAAGATGATCAATTCATCAACACACTCATTCATGGTTGAAAATGTACAATGTGCTAAGGGAATAATCTAGGTTATGACTAAACTAGCATCTGACATTCAAAATAAGGTCAAGCATGGACGAATATTCAAATAAAATATGAAACTCCTATATTCTACTAATCATGCATTTGATTCCCCATATTTCTATGAACACAACATAGATCAAGATAATGCTAGCATGATTTAGAGTTTTCACCCCAAATCCCAACAATGTGACCACTCACTCATGACCAAAAAATCAGTAACACAAAAAACTAAAATTTATACCATAGTGACAAACTATATTGAAAATAAGTAAATTAGGAAGAATGGACTAAACGGACTTACCAATCCAAAGTTATGGCCAACACAAGTTCGAAAATGGATCTAGAGAAGAGATTTGTGAAGAACTTCAAGAACACTAACTTCAATGTTCCTTGCCAATCGGCCAATCTTGCTTACAAAGAGAGAATTTTAGAGATTTGTTTTGTGCCTTGGATTATATCTATTACAAAAAGTTATGCCATCTATTTATAGGATAAATTTGTGGTCCCCATCTAGAATTATCCTAACAAATTCACCCATCAAGTGTGAGTTAGTTGCAAAAGTGGTCCACACTAGGTAGCTTGGGTCGATTTTTGTGTAGCATTAGTTCGGGTTGAAGAGCCTTTACCTTGATTTTTTCACTTCCTTTAGATATTTACACATAACTCGAGTTTTGGTGCTTCTTTGGTCGAGTTTTTGTGCTTCTTAGGTCGAGTTGCCTCTTTCATCCAAGATAAGTGTAATCTCCAACTAGAAGGTGTTTTTTGTTCGAGTTTTTCCTTCAACTTCAGTTGAATTTGTGTGCTTCTTTTCTGGAGTTTTCTGAGCGAACTTGACTTAAGTGGATTTTTGGAACTTGAGTTCTTCCTATCTGGGGCTTCCAAGTCTTCTTACCTCGAGTTTTGTCAACTCGAGGGTCCTCTTCTAGGTCTTCATGCTTGTCTTATTCCCTCCCTCTCTTCCTTTCTTGGTTCCTTCTTCTTTGGCTAGCTTGATAATGATGAGGATTTGGTGAGTACTCCTTGAATCGGCATAGATTTGTCTTTGTGCTCCAATATAGACCTAGAAACACAAAATACAAGGGAGTAGACATTCTTTAATACTTTAAGCATAAGCAAAGATGTGAATGCCTTTTACCATGCAAAACTAAAGAAAAACAAGCAAAACTACATCTAGAAAGATAACATAAAAATATGCTATCAAAACTCATCTAACCGGCCAATGTGCTTTTGGATACATTATTCAAAACAACCTTGCATTTTCTCAATTTGCATGAAAAGGAATATGTCCCGCTGGCTTTGTTTTAGATGAAAAAGCTTTCTCTCTTTGAGAGGGCCTACAAAAGGTTGTAAGCATTGGTGCTATTTTCATTGAGATTGAAGGAGATAATTTTATATTTATAAATTCGATCAACCAAGTCTATAGAAACCACCATGGGAGATGAACATGATCATTTCATATATCTCCTCCATGATCCCGGACTTCATGCATTATTGTACTCATCATATTTTCATGGAAATCGACATTGTTGTTGTTAGACTCGCGTTGCATGGTCACAACTCAGACGCAAATGAAGATGTCTTACCTCATGATATTCAAAACTTCCTCCAAAAGCATGCCTTAAGACGGCTAGTTTCTAAAAATTGACCCCTATTTTTTTTTACCTTTGTATCAAAAAAATCAACGGAATGAATTTATTTGATTTTGAAGCTAGAAGTTTATTATGAGAAGTATGACACTTTTGGAAAGTGTTGTTGAAGGCGTTTGACTAACTGTATCTTAGTGTGCTTTGTGAGTATATCCAGGTAAGTCTTTGGACCTAGCTGATATGCAGAAATCCGTGCATGGGAGATTTATCTTGTTGTATTGAAATGTGAATGTTGATATGCATTGTAATGTGTTATGTCTAAAACATACTTGACGTATTTTATGATGACCATGATGCATGATATGTTGTATACAACATGTTTTATGTTATTGTGGTGTGTATCATGTCATGATTATGAAACATGGTTAAATGGGCATGTGTTAGCATGTTGAGGCGTGGTAATGAATGGCCTGATAAGGTTGTTAAGCCGTGTAATATGATGACGACTAGTAAAGGTCAAGAACATGTAAAATTGATAAACGATGTTGAGCTTACCCATTAGCCAAGTTGCTAGCAACTTAGTGACACCGGACTGGCACGTCACCCGGGTCACTAGTATAAGTGAAGGCACTGATCTTAACCATTAGTTAGGTCGCTAGCAGTTGTAGTGAATACAAGAGCTTGACCAAGTCCGGAACACTTGTATGTTACACCAAACTTAGTTAGAGTCGGTGGTTGTATAAGAAACGATACCGAGTCTGATGGTTTTCTAGGCTCGGATCACCCACCTATCTAAAATGGTAAATGTTTGCATTAAAATGAATGGAAAGATGTGCATGTGGTAAGTGGTAAAGATTATAACTCCCCACACAAAAATCTTGGTTAAGGTTTGATCATTCTGCCTCCGACCTCACAACAAAATGTTTGAATATTTTTAAAAATTGAAAAGTAAGTGTTTAATTTTTCAATTTCTTATTTTTAATTGGTTATCCTAACGCAATTTTTATTTACTTTATACTTTAAGTCTTATGTAACCTTATAAATGAGTGTTTCTTCTCTTTGTAATTTATAGCTTGAAAATAGAATAAGTCTTATGTAACCTTAAAAATCTTCCTTTGTTGAGTTTGATACTTGATTTAATCATTATAGGTGGAATATTTTGGCATTAATATTTAACCATTACTTTGTCTATCCGATTTAAGACTAGCATTTTTGTTTGTAGCTTCAAATCTAGAAAAGATGTTACTTATGACACAAATCTCATTCGAAAGATTTATTCAACGCACATAGAGTCAAGGGATATACCCTAGTTCTCATCAAGTTGGGCTTGTCGGTTGGTTTGTGGAGCACCGACAACAACACATTTCAAAGCAATAAAATGCATTCTCGCTACGGTACATCAAATATACAATTAATTTTGGTTTCCTTTATTCTCTTACCATTGAATATAAACTTGTTGGTTATATTGATAATGATTGAGTTGAAGTTGTTGATGATCCAAAAAGTACCATGAGGTTTGTTTTCTTGATAGGAGACACTACTTTCTCGTGGAGTAGTCTATTATTACCCTGTTAAACATGTGGAGTTGAGTATTTGTTGTTACTACATCTTGGTTGTGTCAGCAACTTGATGGAGAAGAATATAAGGAGGTTTTAATTGTCACGAAAGGAATCCATGGAGTTCTAGTTGATAAAAAGTCTGCTATTGCAATAATGAAGAACCTAATGTTCTATGATTGTAGCAAACACATTGAGATAATACGTCGTTTTCTTCATGAACGTGTTTCCGAGAATGAGATTAAAGTTAAGTATTGAGGACTCAAGGTCAAGTTGTGAATACCTTTAATAGGCTTCTCAAATCCGGGACAACTAAATTCCTATCTTATTCTCAAAAATAAATGGAGAGGGTGAACTAAGGTTTGATCTTGTCCCCAAAAAGGAAATTCAGCATGTAAATATGCAATACTTTCTTGCCTAGGTCATAATGTGTATACGTAAAGAGCTCAAAGGTTCATATTTTAAATCCTCTACTAAGGATATTTTTTCCCCCATGTATAATGTTTAATATTTTGAAGACAAATATCCAATCTCTATTACATAGAATTAAACATGATTTAATATTAATTAGATGAACCAAATTTAGTTTTTGTTATGTACTTATAAATTAATAGTAAATTTTAAATGGCTAAAAAAATTACCCAAAATAATATCAATTATTAGCATTAAATTCAAAATAATACCAATTTTGAAAAGTACTAAGAACGAAACAAACTATCAACGTTTTTAACAAAATTGATACGTCTTATTTTCAAGTAAAAAAAAAAATCTTAGTTCTGGCGACGACGTGACACCAATTTTTAACATGTCATAAAAAATGGGAGTTTAATTATGTGACGTGGATTTTACTTTTCATAAATCAAATCAATATTGTTTAATATGTTAAAAAAGTTTAAATTATTTTTCTTACAGAAAGTATTTTAATAAATAATAAATTTTTTTAAAAAAATTCTTTTTCTGATAAAGGTTTTTGAAACTTTTTTGGGAATTTTTTTATATATTTTAAGTATTTTTTATTAAAAATATTTTTTAAAATAATTGAAGAAAAAATAAATTTTATTTAGAGATTAAATTAAAAGATGAATTATTTTTTTAAAAAAAATCGATTATTATTATTTTTTTCGAATTTTAAACAAAATTAAAATTTAAAAGTATTTACAAAAGTTGCAGCATGAATCACAGAAAAGTAGAATGGTGAATCTAATTAGCATATGCAGTAACCAAAATTTGGGGTAGATGATAATAAAGAAGGAAAAAAAGATATCATGATCAATATATAGAAAAAAGATGAGGTCATGAATATTATTCTTAACTATACCCGTAAAATATGGATCAATATTTGCCATATTAATGAAGTACCCTACCTATATCTATACTATCGACTTGGCTTTCGAGAGAAGAGAAAATAAGAAGATGATGCAGATATCAACGTCGCCTTCTTCTAGAATGGTGAATCTGGTGTACGTGGTACTCATAGTGAGTCTTCTTCTAGCAAGAGGTACGTACGTTACGTACGTAGACAAAAATATATACTCTTTGTATGACGAGTGTTGGGTGCAGGCATGTGTTTGACGTGCAGCTACAAAGACTTGATGCTGTCGCAGACGGCAACGGGATCAAGAGTGAGCGGAAAAGCGGAGTACTTGGTGGACATATTCAATGCCTGCGGGTGCACCCATTCTAACATAGAGCTCGACTGTAGAGGATTCAAGATCCTGGAGCCCACCGACCCGACTGCTCTTAAGCAGATCGGAAACACGTGCATCGTGGCGGCAGATGGTTCCTTTATTCCTCCATTCCAAGGGACTTCCTTCACCTATGTCTGGGATTCCAACTTCCCTTTCAATATCATTGCTTCTTCTCCCAATTGCACCCATTCACTTTCCTAATTATTCACCTGTGTCTGGGATTCCTACTACAACTGCTGCTGCATGGATTATGTTATAATTTCCTGATTTACTACCTCACTACATGTACGCCAATAATTTTCCATGGTGCCATAATAGAATATTTTTGTAAAGGTACTCGATCTCACTTTCTGTTGTGAAAGACAACACTCAAAGACGAAGCAACCCACATAGAAGAAGTTG
Organism: Fagopyrum homotropicum; assembly: GCA_033239125.1. Classification (NCBI taxonomy): domain Eukaryota; kingdom Viridiplantae; phylum Streptophyta; class Magnoliopsida; order Caryophyllales; family Polygonaceae; genus Fagopyrum; species Fagopyrum homotropicum. The sequence goes on along the minus strand of BSWB01000006.1, from coordinate 105,304,300 downwards.
TTCTTCGCTCAAGAACATAAAAAACAAAGTTGGAGGTGACAGAAGAGAATAGAGGAAGTCAGAAATTAGTGTTTAGGTGAGCCTCAACTAACCATATATATCTTTTCACTTTTCCAGAACGACGTCATTCCAATAAATGAGTCACACGCCCGATCACCAAACGTGGTTCACAAACAACGCGTCCAATAGACAAAACAAGACGAATAACAATCTCAAATAGAGGGGTTCCTTAAAAAACACTCTGAATGAACACTACTCCTGCAAACACGCCGCCCCCGCCACCTAACTCATCACCGTCCACCTCGGTCCCCCAGATAAACCACCGGATCAAAAATCTTATGCGGCCGCCGTCGGAGACCCATCTCCGATGTCCGTTCCGCTATGCTGTGACACACTCATCGAGTCTAGGCGGATGAGGATTTCATTTCCGGAAGGAACTAACGGTTTAGCAATTGCGGAAATTGATGACGATGTGGTCGCATCACTAGCAGAGAAGTGGAAACAAGCGGTTATTATCAAAGTTCTTGGTCGGAACGTGGCATTCCGTCTACTAGAGAGACGATTATACCAACTTTGGAGGCCCTCGAGCTTAATGACTATCCTTGATCTCCCCAATGGATTTTACGCCGTTCGGTTCGATAAGGAGGAAGATTTTTTGACAGCACTCACTGGGGGGCCCTGGGAGATCTTTGGCCACTATATTACGGTTCGACCGTGGGTAGCGGACTTCAATCCTTACATTGACAACTTGCGGACTATCTTCGCTTGGGCCAGATTATCGGAGCTACCTATGCAGTTGTATGATGAAGGGGTGCTTTATGGTCTTGCGTCGGCGCTTGGCACACCGCTCAAAGTTGATCTCAATACATTATATGCGACCAGAGGAAAGTTTGCACGGGTGTGTATTGAGTTAGAACTCGACAAACCTCTTATTGGGACAATTCTGATCGGCGAAACTCGAGTCCACGTGGAGTACGAAAGGTCGAATATGATATGTCATAAGTGCGGTTTATACGGTCATGGGATAGAAAGGTGCCCACAACGCCCTCCACAGTCTACACATGTCGATGATCATCAAGGTAACGTCGCTGTTGTTGGTAATAACGATCACGGTGCGAATGACACTAATCTGGCTGATCAAGCGGCGATTACGCAGGTTACGGGCTCAGAGTCATACCTTGGTCCTTGGATGACGGTTCACAAGAAGCCAAGAAAGGCAAAGGGGCCGGAGACCGACAACCAGACTACTCGATATCATAAGGTGTCTCCGAACCAATTTCAGGCTCTGAGCGGACAAGGTGGCGCTTCGGGAGAGGCTGGCGAGGACAGTGTCAGAGGAATTGAAGTAAATGCTGAGACGGTTACAAAGGAGCCAATAATAACCATTAATGAGGCAGTGATTAAGGATAATAAAAGTCAGGGTACTTCAAGTTCCAAGACAGTAACGGGCATCGCTTCGGAAAACCCTAAGGAATCTCAAAAGAATCCAAAACGGGCCAAATTGGTGGGCCCTGGAACATCAGTCCATAATAGCTCCCTCAATGGCCCATCCTCCAAAAACGTGCCAGCTGTTGACCGACTACCCGGCGCGAATCCATCTAGGGTTTCTCAGGCTAACTCCAACACAATTGTGACTACCCAACCCACAAACCAAATCCTATCTTCCAAAAATAACACACCGGAGGTGTCTCTTCAAATGGATGTCGATTCTGCGGAGCCGGCTTCGGTACCCGTACCCATCCCCCCCGATCATCAGGATGTTCAAATGGGAGAAGCTTCTACTACGCCAACCAACACACTGCCATCTGGGTCCGCTTCCTCGGGAGGTTCCCAATGAATGTACTATTCTGGAACTATCGGGGCGCGGGGAATAGGCGATTCCGCAAAGCTCTCAGATACATGGTCAATCGCCACAGAATAGACTTATTATTTCTATTTGAAACAAAAATCTCAGGTGATGTTGCAGAGGACGTTTGTCTCAGATTGATGTTTACAGATTACCAAAGGGTTGATGCTATTGGATTCGAAGGGGGAATCTGGATGCTGTGGAACTCAGCGACTCTATCAGTGACTGTTAGTCGTAAAGAAATCAGTTTAATCAGGCAGCAGTCTACTTTAACAACATACATCTGAATATGTTTGCGGTATATAATCCACCGTCCGCACAACGTAGGAGCGGGTGCTGGACGTCATTGTCAGATGCTATCAAGGACTGTTCAGGACCAATCATTGCTGGGGGCGATTTTAATTGTGTCCTTGCTATGGATGAGGTTGGAGGAATTTCGAGTACTTTATCTACCGACTCGGATACCTTTCAGAATTGGGTTGAGGAAACTATGCTTATCGATATGGGGTTCAGCGGACCTGGATTCACTTGGAATAGGGGTGCCGGTCCATCTCAAAGAATCTCTAAACGCCTTGACCGTGTATTTATGTGCGGCTCTTCGCGCATTAGCTGGCCTGAGGCGTCTGTACGCCATTTACCGGCGTTATCATCCGATCATAACCCTCTCTTGCTTCAATTCTTTCCTCCTAGGCGCTTCAATAAAGCAAGACGCCCCTTTCAGTTTGAGTCAGCATGGATTTCTCACCCCAATTTTCTTGATGTGGTTTCTGACGGATGGAGTTTCCTTGATAATAACTTATGCAGGGCTCTTTCTATTCTGAAAACAAAACTTCTGAAATGGAACGAAATCACGTTCGGCAAGATTGAGACTAAGAAGATGCTCCTCATCAACAGACTCGAAGCGGTCCAGAAGGAAATCGAAGTGAATCTGTCTCAAGGCTTACTCGATTTGCATATTTCGCTACAAGAGGAATTTGAGTTGGTTCTTCAACAAGAGGAGGCTCTTTGGCAACAAAAATCTAGAGAGACTTTTATTCTGGACGGTGATCGAAATACGGCATTCTTCCATGCAAGCACATTGGTTCAGCAGCGCTATAACCGGGTTGATTGCATCAGAAATACAGAGGGAACGTGGATTTCAGGTCCGACGCTTCTTAAACAAAATGCCCGAGAGTACATCTTGAAGCTATTTACTGCGGAGGAACCGGCTGTACCGACTACTGGTATGTTCATTTCAAAATTTCTGGTTCTTTCTGACATTGAGCTTTCCTCTCTTTGCCGTGCTTTCACTGATCAGGAGATCAAAAAGTGTCTCTTCGACATGCCTCCACTTAAAGCACCCGGAAAGGATGGGTTTAGTGCCATCTTTTTTCAAAAATCATGGGCTACTGTCGGTCCTTCAGTAACTGAATTCGTCAAGAAGTTTTTTACGACTTGCACCTTCCCCCCAGGGTCCAACGATACGCTAATTTCTTTGATTCCGAAGAAACCAAGTCCCGATCATATGTCAGCGTTCCGTCCTATTGGATTGTGCAATGTTAAGTACAAGCTCATCACTAAATTGCTGGTCTCTTGTCTGCAACCCTTAATGAATAGCTTGGTGAGTCCGTTTCAAAGTAGCTTCATTCCAGGTAGAATGATTGAGGATAACGTTATTATTGTTCAAGAGATCATGCACTCCCTCGTCCGTAAAAAGACAGGGAAAAAATGGATGGTAATAAAGATTGGTTTAGAAAAAGCATATGATAGGCTGTCTTGGGAGTTTGTGGAGGATACTTGCAGGGTTATTGGGCTCCCAACTATCTAGATTGAATGGATTTCGGCATGTATAAGATCGCAGCAGATGTCGGTATCACTACAAAAAAAAAAAGTTTTGCGACTGAATTTTGCGACGGCAAAAAACTGTTTTGCGACGGCGACCACCTTTTAGCGACGGCGTGGCGTCGGCAAAGACGCTGACGCGAAGATGTCCGACGCAATGGTTTTTGCGACGGTAAAATTACCGACGCAAAGAAGTTTGCGACGGTGATTACCGACGCAATAAGTTTGCGACGGCGTGGCGTCGGCAATAACCGTCGCAAACAAATGGGTCCTCGACGGCGCCAAATTTAAGTTTTGTGACGGGTTACGCCGTCGCAACAAAGCAATGACGTGTAATTCTAATTTTTTGCGACGGCAAGCGCCGTCGCAAAAAGTGCCGTCGCAAAAAAATAAAAAAACGAAAAACCGAAATAAAATTGTGACAGCTAGCTCCCGTCGCAAATAGTCTAACGGCTACATTATTTAAAATATGTGATTGTCGACGCAAATGTTACACCTGAATCGCACAATTGTGATGATTTGGAACCGTCACAAACCTAAAGTTCACTTTCATGCTATTTTAATATGCAATAATTTCACATAAATCAAAGAGTAATCAAATAACCAAAGTACAATATAGCATATTCCACATTAAAAGTATAATATAGCATATTACATTAGTTGCAAGTCATTGTGAACAATCCACCATAAAAAAAAAAAAGTCATTGCAAACAACACAAAATGAACCATATTTAAATGTTTTCACTTGGATTTTTTTCTTGAGCGACTTCTTCAGCGGCGGACTCTCTTTGACCTTCTCCAATAGACTCATTTTGATGAACACTTGTTCCACCCTACAAAACCAAAATTCACTACATTAACATTAAATATGATATTCAAGCATTTGTCAACAACAATATTAACAACACTACACAATAAATTAGTAGCCTCATGAAGAACTTAGAAAGCAAAACATTTAAGCAACTTCTTTTGTGCATGAAAATAATACAACTCCAAAAATAATTTGAACATACCTGAATAAGTGAATTTGCACTTCTTCCATCATTACTTTCCAAAAGCGCAAGACGATCAAGTACTTGTTGAACGTACGACTAGGAATTGCCTCTGATGGGATGGCGAAATGACGAATGAGTTTATTCCTACAAGGGGTGTGCGTCAAGGTGACCCCATCTCTCCGTATTTATTTGTACTTTGCCTTGAGAGACTTGGCCACTCTATTATGCAGCTTGTTCAAGATAAGAGTTGGAAGCCGATTAAAGTATCTCGCGGAGGACCGAGTTTTTCTCATGTCTTCTTTGCTGATGATATTGTTCTCTTTGCTGAAGCGTCGGTTGAAAATATCATGATAATCAATAACTGCCTTAAGGAATTCTGCAACGTCTCGGGACTCAAAGTTAGCACAACAAAGTCACAGATTTCGGTCTCTCCCAATGTTAGTGAATCGCTTAAAATGGCTATTCAAGAGCATGTTGATTTCCCATTTGTATCGGATTTCGGAAGGTACCTTGGATACCCAATTCTGCATACCCGTATGAGAAAACAAGACTTCCAGTTTTTGATTGAAAAAACGAAAGGTAAATTAGCAGCATGGAAAGGAAGGCTATTGAGTTTTGTTGGAAGGACCACTCTAACCAAGTCGGTCTTGTGTTCTATCCCATCATATATGTCACGGATTGTCAAGCTTCCTACTTCTCTGTGCACAAATCTGGACCGGTTGTGCCCTTCTTTTTTATGGGGTGATAGCGAACTCAAAAATCGATCTCACCTTGTGGCATAGAAGAACGTTTGTCGTCCGAAAGACCGTGGGGGACTGGGGTTACGAACAACGATCGATGCTAACGGATTAGGCTGGGGAAGTTGGCCTGGAGATTTTCCCAATTCTCTACTGCACCCTGGGTCGAGCTGCTGGCTCACAAATACGGACTTCGAGATCTTCGACAGTTTATGGATTGCGATCCCACAAGACGCGGTTCATACATATTCAAGGGATTAATATGGGCGAAAGATGAGTTCCTTTCTAAGGGGGCTGGATGGGTCGTTCACAATGGCCGACATGTTCGGTTTTGGACTGATCGATGGTGTTGTAAATCACCTCTTCAAACCGACGCCAGGCTCATCCCCAGCGACTCATCTATCTTTGAGCTGGTGCAAGCTTACTGGGTTCCTAATCAAGGCTGGGACTGGGCTCGACTGGATTCTCGTATATCCGCCAGTAACATGCTTAATATTGCAGGGATTAACCTTTCTAAGGACCAGACGGTACTCGACTGCCTTACATGGAGTCATTCAAGCAATGGTGGATTCACTACAGCTTCTGCATATAGCACTAAGGTCCCGTACACATATAGACTCGACAGTAGGAGCGGTACCTTCAAGCGGATTTGGAGGCTGGACGTTCCTGAACGTATTAGGTCATTCGTTTGGCTTGTTTGTCATGGGCGCCTGCTTACAAACGAAGAGAGAACTCGTCGTCATATGGGTACCGATAGCAACTGCTGTGTATGCACTAATACTCCGGAATCCTTGCTGCATGTACTCCGGGACTGTCCTAATGCTGCTTCGATTTGGGATGATATCTTGCCTGCTGATGTCGGTGTTGGATTTCTAGCGACGGATATTATGGACTGGTTAGATTTTAACCTCTCCTATACAGGTCAGATCAGGGGGAAGTTACCATGGGGCATCTGTTTCCCCATTGCTATTTGGTACTGCTGGAAGTGGCGAAATGAGCTGATATTTCGAGGGTCTCAAGGGCCGACTAATCGAACACAGGAGATTATTAATTATGCACAAAGTGTTGCACGTGCAAAGAGGATTCGTTCGGCTCCAGTGCTCAATAGGAATATTGTTGAAACTTTGGTCCATTGGGATGCCCCCAGGGAAGGCTGGATTAAAATGAACTCCGATGGGTCAGTACGCAGTGATATCGGGATGGCCACGGCGGGTGGTCTATTCCGGGATATGCATGGGCAATGGCTTTGCGGATTCATTATGAATATAGGACCGTGTTCGGTTCCTATGGCGGAACTTTAGGGTCTTGCTACGGGACTCTACCTCGCATGGGAGAAGGTTTCGGCAAAGTGATGATTGAAATCGATTCGGAATTGATTGTCAATCTAGTCCAACGGTCTGTCCCAAACTATCATCCTCTCTTTAGTCTGGTGTCTCGATGCCAAGGCTTCCTACGTAGGAATTGGCAAGTCCAAATCCGACACATCTATCGTGAAGCTAATGGTGCTGCTGATCATTTGGCGTCAATTGCTTCAACATATCCGCCCGGTTATTTTTACATTCAGAATCCACCTGCTACTTTAATTTCTTGTTTGAAAAACGATGCTCGCGGGGTGGCGACCCGCAGGCTTATCACATGTTAGCCTTTTGAAGCATTTTAATAATATTACGGTACGGCCTCCGGTCACCGTAGTCATTACCAAAAAAAAAACAACGCGTTCAATCATCATAACATAAATTTGGTTCATCATTTGCATAACTCGTATCCGGTCTTCACTTGATCATGACTTCGATTCCTCTGAGCTTCAATTTGACGGTTTATGCTCCTTATAATTCACCCTCCTAATTCTTGTACTTTGACTTAAAAAAACATTTTGAAAGATGGACAAAATTTATAGTGGAATGACGAGCATCATAAATCCATACTTCTTCACATCTTCTACGTGATTGTAGGGAGGTGAAAAAAATCCCTACAAAAGACAAATTTGTTATTAGTAACAATCTTAGTACAAAAATCAAATGTGAAGAACCGAGTAGGGGATTAATAAGGATAGAAATACTCTAGAAGTTAAGGGGTTGAATAGAGTATGGAAACTTTTCTTCAATAATGGATATGAAGGCTTTGAAATGAATCTCAATGCCTTGAAGTCGATCTTTTTAATCATTGACAAAACTATTTCTCAAGGCCTTGAAGTGAATCTCAAGGTCTTGACTTGTAAACCTACAGAAAGATGTTAGTCACAATATAAACGAAAGTGCGGAAATGAAAAGATCGACACACGATATGTTTACAAAGTTCGATTTTAACAACTTACGTCTCCGCCTAGGGTTTCCGACCCTAGGATTTAACTATTTATTATCCGTTTCATTTGAGTCCTAGATACAACCTAGAAGAACTTTCCTTCTTCTCTCAATGTAGTCTCAATGCTACGATCTAGTCAACTCCGGTATATTAATAATAGCCTTGTTACTTCGTAGAGTAACACTTAGTATAATACTATAATGATATGCTAATGTAGCTCTTGTGTTTATCTCACTCTAAAAACTAAAACTAAGTATGCCTGAAGAGAAAGATAAACTTTTGGATCGATGAAGAAGACTTGGATTGTTCACTTGTAAGCTTAGTTTCTTCTTCTTTCATCGATGTGTCTTTTATAAACTTTTGTGAAGGCAGCTTCTTCTAGCCCTTGTCTTCTAGCCGTTCTCTTCTTTAGTTCTTGCAACGTTTTTGCTCCACAAAATCTTTGTTGCAAGACATCCGATTTGTTTGTTGTGGCCGTTTGAATAATTTTGAAGATCTCTAAGTAATATCTTCACCAAGATCTTCACCAAGATCTTCTTTGTTAGATCGAGATCTTCTTGTTAGCCATTTCGAAGTCTTCAATCTTCAAGTGAAATCTTCAACAACCTTTTGATCGAGATCTTCTTGTTGTAGTAGTTTGAACCGTTTAGAATCTTCATTCTTCTTAGATTAACACAATCTGCATTACATGTAACAAACCAAAACTACAATATCTAATCGATATTTGTTAGTATAAAAACCGCGTTTTATGTTAAGTATTCCATCATTAAATAAAACAATTAAATATAAAGGTGGAGTTATCAATCTCCCCCTTGATGGAAGACAAATCAAATGAAGCTCTCGAGTAACCCACAGAGTAACCCACACTCGAGTATAACACTCTCTAGATATTTCAATGAGGCTCTCGTGTTTTTCTCTCTCTAGGGATGTAAACTTTTGTAAGCTAAGAGGAAGAAAAACTTCTGGAACGAATGAAGATGTTTGATCGCTTGAAGACTTAGATGTTTCCATGTAAGCTTGTTGTTGATCTCTTCAATCTCCATCTTCATTTATAGTCTTTTATGGAGAACTCTTCTGGCCATTGTAAGATGGCCGTTGTGATGTTCTTCTTTCTCCATGGAAAACGGTGTTTGGTTGAGATAAAGTATTCATTATGAGATCTTCTATCTTCTTCATCTACTTCTTCTCTTTGACGCACATTGAGAATCTTCATCTTCGAGATCTTCTCCTTGAAAGAGCCGTTGAAGATCTTTGTCGTTAAAGCCCTTAGTTCACGCTCCGAAATCTTCCAGGAGGTTGAAGATCTTTGTTGTTGAAGACTTCTCTCTTGGATAGTCGTTGAAGATTTCCGAGATCTTTATGCAGGATCCGTTGGAAAAATCTTCTCTTATCCTTCTTGCGTCGGTTGTTAAGATCTTTGTGAGATCTTGTTGTTAGGCCAAGATCTTCTCTTCAAATCCATTGAAGATCTTTTTGTTGGGGCTGGCCGAGATCTTCTCATGAAATCTTGTTTGAAGATCTTCGTGTAATCCTTGGTAGATATTCTTGTTTTGGTTGTTGAGATTTGAATCTCATATTTTGAAAAGCCTTCAGCCGGATCCTCCTTTGTACTACTTTTCAAGGCCTCCATGTTTCTCCCTTGAACTGCTTTTCAAGGTCTTCGTGTTTGCCCCTTGAACTGTTTTCCAAGATCTCCGTGTTTGTTCCTTGTAATGAGTTTCAAGGCCTGCATTCTTCCTTTGGAATGCTTTTCAAGGCATGCACATATTTAACAAACACAAACCAAAACATGCAATCTAGAAATACAATCGATATTCGTTAGTTTATAAAACCGCTTATAAATGTTAAGTATTCCATCATCCACATAGACAATTTATACTCAAGGTGGAGTTATCAACTTCCTCATGGATGACCTTTGCTCTTGTTCTAGTGATAGCTTCTTCTATGGTGGGACTCAAAGGTGATGTGGTTGTATTCTCCTTCAATGCCTTGACCCCTGATCTAGTGGTTGGTCCTTGAGGTGGTGTTGGGGATGGTCCCTCATCAATATATTTATATATATAGTTAGATGTAGTTCTACACGCAAATTGGATATTTTTGGGCTGTTAAACGGTTCCTAAAGAATTGTTTTTTTGGGTACCAAAAACCGAACCGTTTTAGGTATGTTGTTGGGTTCGTATAATTTTAAGAGGTGGAACCGTTTGGAACCAAACCAAATAAAGATCAGAATCATTTTAGGTATACAGTTCGGTTCTTGTATTTTTAAGGAGTGAAACTGATTAAAATTGAATCACAAAGGTACCGTTTTGAATTTAACAAGAACTATTTAACAACTTTCATTTGCATATGAATTGTAGGAGTTAACAAGAACTATTTAAGTCCAAATACTTTAATTTTATTAAGTATGTAGATGTTTTTAATTTTTACAAGGTTTGTCTTAATTGTCTCTAATTCTCGATAACTCAAGCATGTCTTAAAATAAGTAATTAAGCATTGCCACAATGGAAGATAAATTGAACTTAACAAGAACTATTAAAGTCCAAATACTTTAATTTTATTAAGTATGTAGATATTTTTATTTTTTACAAGGTTTTTATTAATTGTCTCTAATTCTCGATAACTCAAGCATGCCTTAGAATAAGAAATTAAGCATTGCTACAATGGAAGATAAATTGAATTCTCAAGCCTATGGGCCCGTTTGGTAACGTAAGATTACGTAGATGAAGATGAGGATGAAGAAAATTATTTAGATGAAAACTTAAGGAGACAAAATTTTTTAAGAGGATGAATATGAAAAAAAGTGAAATGATTGTTTGGTAAAAATGAATATGATTGTGGGTAAAATTACGAAAAAGTACGTGTTAAATTTTTTTTATAGATGAAAGAGATGAACAAAAAGGAAGAGGAGTAAAAATGAAATTTTAGCCTCAATAATCCTTATAGGGCCTGTTCGGCAGAGCTTTTTCGGTAGATTTTCATCAAACTTTGCGTTTTTAGAAAACTACATTGTGTTTGGTAAGGGAGGTTTTTCATTAGTTTTAGCTTTTTATGGAGTTTTTTGAGGAGGTTTTTGAAAAGCTACTACTAATAGCTTTTTGGATAGATTATCAAAAAAATTATAATTTTACGCCTGCTTTACATCTTTAATAATTTGTACATTTTTGTCCTTTTTTACTTTTTGGTAAATTTACCATACAAATCTACCACAAATCTACTATTGTCAAACATCAATTAGGTTATTTGTTAGATTTTTAGATTTTACAAAACTATTTGAAAATCTGCTTAAAATTATACTAAAAAAGTTAAACCTATTCAAAAAGCTAAAACTGCTAAAAAATATCGCTTCACCGAACACGCCCATAATCCTTATAATCGAAGTTTTATAGGAATACAAAAATTTTCATAATCTAATTCTCTTAATCTCCGTAATCTAATCCCTTTGATATCCTTCATTCTCTTACTAAACGAGATTACGAGAATCATTTCTCTCTTTTAATTCTCATAATCTTAACCCCTTAATTTATGCCCTTACCAAACGGAGCTATGTCGACAAACTACACCCATTGTCCTATAAGTGCGACAATTGAATTTATATAGTGTAAATTAAAGAAACTATCAACAAAAGGATTGTATAGAAAGAAATTAAGGATTGAAGACACACCTAGTTAAACAAAAAGTTGAACAACTGGAGATGCCGATTTAGCCAAGAAGGAATGAATATGAGAGAGAAACATAAGATAATATTATAGGTCATTACAAAAGAAAAGGAAAGAGACCCATCCCTTTTTCAAACTTTTTGTATTTTTATATATTATGTTGCTTTACCTTCACTAGTTTACCTAAAAATATAACTGGTTCCTATCCATTTTGCTCTAAAAACCTTAAACAAACAAAACTGTTTTTATAATGGTTCGGTTTGAAAAAAATCAGCAAATAATTAAGCGAAACTAGGCCGAACCATAAAAAACAAGTTCGGTTCCAACAATTCGACAAGAACCAGTTCCGATTAAGAGCCCTATATAATTTAATTTTAAGTAGTGTATATTTATTAGTACCTTAATTGGATGGAGGTGTAGCTAGCAACGACCCCTATATTAGGAACAACGCACGTGTGAAAGAAGCTCCCAAGTTGTACACGTGTAACAACATGCTTACAACTTACTATGCTTGGTTCCTAGCAGGCTCCACTATTAAACACGTGGTGCCCAGAAAGGGAGATGTGTCACTCCGACGTATTTATAAATCAGAAACCACAATAACAAAGGAAAGTACGTAGAGAAGGTAAGGATGAGCCAAAAACAACCCAGTAGGCCAGAAGGTGAGGGTGCCCAATCAGTCAAATACGGTGACCTGTTTAACGTCTCCGGAGAGCTGGCGTCGAAGACGGTGGCGCCTGAAGACGCGGCCATGATGCAGGCGGCAGAGACACGAGTATACGGGCATACCCGAAAGGGGGGACCGGCTTCCGCCATGCAGCAGGCCGCCACCCTCAACGAGAGGGCGGGAGTGGTGGGCCACCACGACGTCACTGATGTAGCCGGCGGGGAGGGGGTGACCGTCGTGGAGACAGATGTCCCTGGGGCTCGTATCTTCACCGAGTCCGTTGCGGGTCAGGTTGTATCACAGTACGTGGAAGAAACCACAGAAGGCGGTGATAGAAAGGACACCTCCGAGATCACCATAGGAGAGGCCCTGGAAGCTACGGCCTACGCTGCCCGTGACAAGCCGGTTGACGAAAGCGATGCAGCCGCTATTGAAGCTGCCGAGATGAGGGCGACAGGCCGCAACGTGATAACCCCTGGAGGATTAGCCGCTTTAGTCCAGTCGGCGGCTGCGTTCAACGCCCAAGTCCGCCGTGAAGATGTGAAGATCAAGCTCGGAGACGTTCTGGCGGTATGGTTATTTGTTTTTACCTTGCGGTGGAATTGGAAATGTTGTTATATAATTGTTTAATTGTGTTGCAGAATGCGACCACGAAACTGGGTGCGGATAAAGCTGCAACCCGAGAGGATGCGGAGGGCGTGGTAAGCGCCGAGCTGAGGAACAACCCGGAGCTTGGGACTCATGCTGGAGGAGTGGCTGCTTCTGTTGCGGCTGCAGCCAGAATCAACGAGCGTGCCAAGAAGTGATGTGTAAGAGCTGAAGAAGATTTCCTTTTGGGTTGCTTCGTTGATATATGAGCATGAAACGGTAGCTGCTTTTTGGTGGATCTAATTCTGTAACTCGAATCTAAAATAAGTGATTTTCAAACTTTGTTTGGACCACTGCCTACACTTTGTTACAGTATAGTGTAAAAAAAAAAATATATATATATATATAGATGGTGATATCAATTAAAGTCATAACATTTGTTACAGTATAGTGTAAAAATCTATGATAATTATCAGATTACTAAATGAACCTTCATGATATTATCTCACCGTAAATGTTTATGATTATAAACACTGAATAAAAATTAAAATATACACTTTTAATAAATAAATTAAAATTTTTAATAATGATATAATGATTGTATAATCTACTGACAATCATTATTTTATATAACGATCTAATAAGTGTCTTTATTCTCCTTCACATGAGATTTACTTTTCTCCTCTTTCCTCATCGGACACACCGATCCGTCGGAGACGACTCCCTTGCTCTCCGGGAACGAAATCCTTGTGTCAATGTAGATTACACATTTTTCCTCTCCATTGAATAAATAATTTGAAATTTTTATTAGTCTTATCACTTATAAGGGACATATTTCATTTTAAGACTTAACAATCGGTTCGATTCATTTGATTTGTGAAGGATTGGTATTTACGTAATTGCTTGGTAGGTTGAACAGGAATTTACACATGACAATATGATATCAAATCCAAGCCTTTTACTAAGTTTGAATATGTAATCGGTGAGCGTCTTTGATGTCCGCACGAGATTTCTATTAGGGTTCAATCAATTCGTCGAAATGTAATTCCTATGTAATTCCTAGATTCTCTAGAACACGAGAACATTGTAAGGCTCTAGTAGTCATTGTTTTAATCTTCTGATAGCTTGCTTTTGAAAGTATGGCTACTTGTTTGGTTATTGTAAGGGCTTTAACTCCTGAGATATCCCTACTCTTCCTCTCTCAAAAGTCAAAACTTAGTATTGATATTTTTTAGGAAAAATGACAAAAAATAATATGAACTATCACTTGTAAACCAAAAATAATACCAACTTTAAAAATTACCAATTCATATACAAACTGTTTCGGATTAAACCAATTTTAGTACGGGTAATTTCTCCGGCAAAAATTCCGGCTATATTGCCTATGTGGCAACCGGAAAAAAGATTTGGGCACAAAATGTAATTAATAACAAATAGAGAGAATAAAATTTAAGATTTATGAAATTATAGTTCAGCTTAAACCTTCATCTTCAATGGAGGTAAGGTAGCCACGGTCAGCCGTCGACACCCCTTCCCCGTCCCGCTGTCACCTCACCGTCAAGAATTGCAAAATGTCCTTAATTGGTTCCTTGTTCATCCACATATGAAGGTACTACATATGTATCGAACAAGTCGGCAAAGCATATTGGGTTTTTTTTCAATGTTAGAATCTATGCATACGTTTCGAGTAGTTCATCGGTTCAAATCGAGAAAATTAAATTGATATTTTAGCTTGTTAGAATTGAATTGAACCACAACTAAGAACCCTAATTTCAAAATCAATTCGAGAGTTCCAAATTGCATATCAGATTCAATACAGAAGCAATACAACTATACAAGCATCCCTTTAATCAAGAAACCATTTTCTATCACTTGTCCACATAGGCAAATAGACTCAAATGGGATATAATTGTTATTGTCATTTTACGGTGCATCGGTGCTTGCCAATATTGTAGAAACATTAAACTCTTTGTATTTCAGCAAATTGAGTACATTACGTTTAAAGTATAGACCAATTGGTTTCATCTTAACATTTTTTGTGCTATGCCGAGTTCTTTCTCCTTCAAAGTTAATGTCAAATATTATCTTCCACCTCTGTTATTGCGAGGTTGAAGATAAAGGTAATTTCTTCAAACTTACATTTTATTACTTATATTTATTCATAATTACGTTTTGCGCCCAAAACTTTTTTCAGTTTGCAACATGGGCCATTTGACTGGAATTTTCGCCGGAGACATGTTCCATATTAAAATTGGTTTAATAGGAAAAAGTTTGTGTACGAATTAGTAATTTATAAAATTCGTATTATTTTTTGTTCATACACAATAGTTCATATTATTCTTAGTCATTTTTCCTATTTTTTATTAGTATATATTTTTGATTAGTATTGATATTTTTGATTGATTGTTGGGGGGAGATTGATTGTACAAAATGATTAATTTGGAATCTTCTTAATTAAGGTTGTAGTTGGTTCTATCATAATTGAGACTGCTAGAGAGTCAAAATTTCCGGCAGAGCTAAGGTGTCGGCTCCGGCAACAGCTTTGTGCGATGAATATAAGAGGGGTTGGGAAAGAAGATCCACTTAGTGGCATATAAATATGGAAGAGAGAAAGATAAGTGGTATATTTGGATGAGTAAACTAAAAATAAGGAAAGTATATATTTTATATAATAAATGATAATTAAATGGATTAATTAAAGAGAGGCAATAGGAAAGGGGTAGAGGATATCTACTCTGATCATCCTGTATGCCAAAAATGACGGACGGAGCCTAAGTTTTTATATATTGCACCACTTTAGTTAGATTTTATTTAAAGTGACAAATTTATTTAATAGGATTTCCGTGAATTCTTCGCCGTTATAAACTAGTTTATAAAACTTTTTTCCAAACTAGGGTCGGGTGAAAGTTTTTTCGAAAATACACGAGGGTGTCGGGTTTGGAATAGAAGCACGGTGAGTCACCGCGTTTCTTTCTTTTCTTTCGTAAAGAAAGAAACGCGGTGCATAACCGTCATAAAAAAAATTAAACGGAAATTTAAAAAATAAATAAATAAAGGAGAGAAACACGGTCACTCTTTCCTTTTTTTTGCCCATGGCAGAAAAAGCGGTGACTCACCGCGTTTTTAACTAATAAACACGCGGTGAGTCACCACGTGTCTTCTTTTTCCCCTGAAAAAAATTTTACTCGCCATTATTAGGCGTTGAACGGATTCTTCTCCACATTGAAGACAACATTAAAGACGGCTTCTTCTTTTCTCCTATAAATCCTGACGTCGTCTTCTTATATTTTCACATCTACTTACTTCTTCTAATCTCCTTTCTTATTTTTTCTCCATTAAAATTATAAAACTTACCTCATAGGAGGCTACCCGACCACTGCTGGACCGCCGTTGGACCACCCCTATACCGCAGCCGGACCACCACTGAAACCGCCGGACCACCCTTGTACCCCTGTACCGTAGCCTTTCTCCAAGTAAGTGATTCCTTCTTAATATTTGTTTGTTTTGTATTAGTCTATTTAGGATTAGGATTTTGTTAGTAATTAGATGATTATAATTAGTTATTTAATTTTATATAATATAAAAGAAAACAGAATATTAAACAAATTATTTAAGTTTACATATTTTGTTAGTATAAAATTGTTAGTTGAGGGTTAAGATATGTTAGTAGTTTAGTTAGATTCATTTACATATTTTGTTAGTATATACTTAGATTAGATCATTGTAATTAGTCATGTAATTTTGTGTAATACAAAAACATAATGTTAAAAATTTAATATTATGAAAGATTTTGTTGGTATAAAAAGGTTAGTTTAGGGTTAAGATATGTTATTAGTTTAGTTAGATTAGTTTAGGCTTACAATATATTTAGTTAAGAAAATATTCTTAAACTAGCTAAGATTAGTATTAAATAGAAATTGTATAAACAAATTAGTCTAAACAGATAAGTTAAAGAATAGGTAAAAAAAATGTTATTATATTTTTTTGTAGAAATGTTAATATGAAATGTCTAAATAGATTAGTTTATATTTTTTAGAATAGGTAAAAAATGTTAGTCTAAATATATTTTCTTAGAAATGTGTAAATAGATTAGTATTAATATGATTTTGTCATTAGTATAATAGTTTATCACTAAAAAATTGTTAATCATTAGTTAAACGAAAAATATTGATTATGAAACATTTTATTAAGCTTACTATATAAATTTTATAGATTTACTATGAATATTGAGTAGGAAATATTTTATTTAGATTAAGTAAAATAATTTAACGTAATGTGAAATAGATGGATGACAACAATAACTACCCTCTATGACAAAACATGAAAACGTACACGAGATTATTGACGGATAATGAGTACTCACAAATTGTGATGGCCGGTTATGAAAATATTCCCGTGCATACAACTCATCCCACCATGGCACCATCGACATCACATGCATCCTCAAGCCATGGAGATGGAAATGAATTTGATGACGATGATATACACGTTGATTAGAATGGTGTTGAGATTGATGATGAGATTCTTGAAACTGAAGAAGATCGTCACATTGACGATGGCCCTGCAGCACCAGATTATTACCAAGTCGTAGCAGAAGCGGATCGAATAATAAGAGCTCAAGCCATCAACCCAAACTGGAACAACGTCGTCAAACCAGTATCAACACAGATGAATTCATGGGAGCATCCTTATGCTTCCATTCAAATGCACGACGTTGATGAATTTTATATAGGTCAATGTTTCAACTCATTGAGCAATTTAAAAATGCAGCTTGGAAGTTATTCCGTAAGAAGTGGATACCCTTACAAGACAGGTAGAGCAGATGCACATTATTACACCGTGTATTGTGCTAGAAAAAGCAAAACCGGATGCAAATGGCTAGTTTCTGCGCATCGGGTTGATCAAGCGCTATATTTGTGGTATGTACACCAGCATAACGGACCTCATATCCCTGCTTGTGTCTCTCATTTGCGAGAACTCGATAACCGTAATGTAACTTCTAGATTCATCAGCAATGAGATTCATAACCTTGTTCGTCAAGACTTGACAATCAAACCGCAAACCAATATAGAAGTTATAAACATGAAATACAAAGTGATTCCAAGTTACAAGAAAGCGTGGGAGGGCAAACAAAAAGCAATTGTTGATATCTATGAAGATTGGAAGCAGTCGTACGCTGATTTACCGCGATATATGGAAGCCCTTCAACAATCAAACCCGAGTACAATGTTCGACTGGGTCACAATAGAAAAAGTGATCGGTCAGTTAGGATGTTTCAACTCGTCTTTTGGGCATTTGGGCCTTCTATTGCTAGTTTCAAGCATTGCCGTCTTGTGATCTCAATTGATGGAACCCACTTATACGGCAAGTACAAGCACATCCTGCTAATTGCTATGGCTGTTGATGCAAATGAACAACTTTTCCCTCTTGCATTTGCTCTTGTAGAAGCAGAGAATACAGAAAGTTGGTCATGGTTTATGAGTTGCATTTGCGAACATGTGACAGATAGATTCGGCTTGTGTGTAATTTCTGATAGACACGCAGAGATAAGTAGGGCAATGACGGATGCGAGATGGAGTCCACCAAATGCATATCATAGGTTTTGCATCCGTCATCTTAAGTCTAATGTTCAAACTCATTATAAAGATTCGCAACTCAAATTCCTAGCGGGTGTGACTGCATACATCAGTGAGCGACGTCCTTTTTCCGCCGGGTTTGACCAAATTGGTGAAAAAAAACCGTGAATGTCGTGAGTTTCTTCAATAAATTTGCCTCGAGAAATGGTCTCTACATCATGACGGTGGTTTACGATATGGATACATGACCACAAACATGTATAAGTGTTTCAACGGGGTAATGAAAGGCACAAGATCTCTTCCAGTCAATGGCATTGTGCAAGCAACGTTTGTCTGTTTGAACAATTATTTTGTTACAAGGCGTGGTCGAGCTATTAAACGCATACAAGACGGCTTAACCTTATCCCAATATATAGATCAAAAATTGAAAACTTCAAGGAGGTATCCATGACATGTCCCTAGAGTAGACCGGGGCGGTCGCCGCAACTTTACCGTTCGTTTAGAGCAATGTAAATGTAGTTGGCATATTTGGCAGTTGCTAAAGTTTCCGTGCCCCCACGTACTTGTTGTTTATTATTATCACAAGTGGTCCTTTGAGCCCTTTGTTGATGGATTTTTCACCACACATTCATATCTTGAGATGTACAAGCCATACTTCCAACCCGTTGGCGATCAAACAAAATGGCCAATAGTACATGGGCCGTTAATAGTCCCGGATCCAAGTTCTAAGCGCCCAAGTGGAAGACATAGAAACTCGAGATTTATAAATAAAATGGATCAAAGTGAAAGAGGAAAAAGTTGTTGCGAAAGTTGTGGACAACTTGGTCATAATAGAAGGAGTTGTCGTTCTCAAGATGGGTCATCAAGCAGAGATTAGAAATTGTTTGTTTGTTGTATTAAGTTTAGGTGTCAATGAAATATGAAGTTGTTTGTTTTTGTATTAAGTTGTTTTATCAATGAAATATGAAGTTGTGTTTGTTTGTTGTGATATTGTTTAGTCAATCAAATTAAAGTTATTTACCTCATGTAGATGGATCCTGGCCCCCGTGTACCAGATTTGCTTAGGCGTCAGGCTGAGTATCAGAGTGATGATGTGTGGTCGCGTCTCCCTTATGTAAAAATAACTCTAAACTAAAATTGATAGTTTTTATAATCTTCTGTTGATATCTTAATCTTAACATTATACTTAATCATTTGCAGACTCAACAACCATTGCCTGCTAGAATGCATCTTCGAAACATTGTTTCATACCTTCCACCAGATGAGAGGGTAATTCATTGTCTAAAGCTGGCTGGTTTTTATGGGATATATCGTCTTGGATCTTCCTTTCAGTTAGATGCTGAGTTGATCACAACATTAGTTGGGAGATGAAGACTTGAGACACATACTTTTCACCTAGCTGTCGGTGAGGCGACGATCACACTTCAGGATGTCACAGTATTGTTGGGTCTTAACATAGATGGACCTGTTGTGACTGGTAGTGCAGACTACCAGTGGGGGAGAGTTGTTGAGTTGCTTCTTGGAGAACGCACGAAGCCGAGTGAAATTAAGGGTTCATCTTTAAAATTTTCGTGGCTACGGAGGTTCATTGCACGAGGTCTCCCAGAGGATGCTGACGAGGTCATAGTGCAACATCATGTTCGAGCATATTTACTGTTGCTCATGGGCGCAGTGATGTTTGCAGATAGCACTGGTGGCTCTATACAGCTTTTGTACCTCCCATTGCTGGGGGATCTAGAGGCAACTGGTCGATACAGTTGGGGTTCTACGACGTTGTCTTTTCTGTACAAACAACTATGTAAAGCGGCCCATAAAGAAAAATACGAGATTACAAGACCATTGATCTTATTGCTGGTAAACCCTAAATATTGAACATCTTTCGGTAAATAAATTAACTTATTTCACATTCTAATATTCATTAAGCAATTGTTGTTATGGTCATGGGAGAGGAGCCCCATAGGAAGACCACGATGCTCGTTTTACCCGACTCAGTGTACTAAAGCAGAACACTGGAATGCTGCGAGAAGGCATAGGAGACAGAGGCATCCAGCAGCAGATCTACACCCACCTCCACTCGGTCATCACTTTCTTCGCAGATAAGATGCGTTGGCTATGAGGTATATAAATTGATAATTTTTTCGGCTGTATATATACGTTTATATCAATGATAAAATTCTTTTTTTTTATTTTTAAAATATTATAGATGGGTAGGCCACGTATTCTCATATGAACACGCCCCTCAAAATCTGGAGTATCATCGGGATGCCCTAGACAATTAGAGGCCTGATGAGGTTAGATCTAATATTCTTTAATGACATAATCTTTTTGGAGGAGTGAGACAAACATGTATAATTTATGCCAGCGTGAGTATTTCACCACTTGCCCATTATCAGCCTTGCTCCTATTTGTTGTCAACGTCGACATATTTGGAGGAGTGAGACACCCATGATCTTTCTGCGACATAATCTTTCTGCGACGATAATTTGGATGCCCTTGCCTCTGATCTTTATGCCCATTATCAGTCTGTCGCTCCTTCAGGATAGACACCACTTGCCCATTATCAGCCTGTCGCTCAAGATCTTTATGTCAACGTGAGTATTTTACTAATAAACATATAGTTAATCAATTAGTTCTTGGTATAATTATTTATTTTTTCTTCAGGGTCAATATATTTCTGACGTAACAAGCAGAGGAAGATAAACTATTGACCAAGCTTCACAGTTGCACTCACAACAGCAAAATGGGGATATGATGAGTGGAGTTTCAGGGTACTATGACTACGTGAGTTCACAAGGCGCAAATATACTTAGTCACCTACCCTTTCATCTGTCTTACTACCAGCATCCAAGTTCACATGGCGCTGGTACATCACAGGGGACACCTCCACAGGTGACGCATTATCCACAGGCAACACCTTCCCATGCTCAACCCCAAACCCAACCAGATTTTACATCACAGGGTCACATTACTAGTTTATTCGATAGCACTCCTCCTCTACACCCTATATATGGAGGCGCTTCGGGTTCGGGTACTATGCCAGGGCCGTCGGGGTACTTACCGGCTCAGGATTTGTTAGCCTTATGGAGAGCATGCCATATTCATATCCACCTGAGAGCATGTCGTAGTTTGGGATGATCCCACAGCCTTTTGTATCCCCCCTCTTCCTCGTCGGTCTTCATATACAGACCCTATCAGGCATTTTGGTCCGTCTACAGATTATCAAGGCGAAAACATGTCAATTATCGTTGAAAGTGATGAAGATGAATGATGCATTTGTTTTTTTTTTGATAAACTAATGAATGATGCATTTGTTTTTTTTTTTGATAAACTAATGAATGATGCATTTGTTGATTGTACCTGTTTTAATAATTATATTTTTTATTTTTATTTATTGTTTCACTATTAAAAAAATTAGTGGAGAGAATAATTATTTTTATTTAAATAACACTAACTAGTAAAACAGAAAAAATAAAAGTTTCGGAAACAAAAATACACAAAAATACACTAGTGCAAGTATTTAAAAAAAAAAGAAGTGCGATGAGTCACTGCGCTTCTATTATTTATTTTTTTTAATGAAAGAAACGCGGTGACCGCGTTTGTCTCCTTTATTATTTTTTCTATGACGGTTATGCACCGTGTTTCTTTACGGAAGAAACGCGGTGACTCACCGCGCTTCTATTGCAAACCTGACACCCTCGTGTATTTTTGAAAAAATCTTTCACCCGAGCCTAGTTTTGAAAAAAGTTTTATAAACTCGTTTATAACAGCGAAGAATTCGATTTCCGTGGCATTCACTAACATAACTCCATAATAATTTACGTCAGTTTTTACCTTCTATTATATGCACTTTTAACGATGAGTTGCATATCTCAAAAAGATTACTTGCATGTTTTTCCCTTTAGATCAATTAAGTTCAAAGGTTTGAAAATACATTCCTTAATCATTGTCATGATTAAATTTCACTGTAATTGTTATATGCTTAATCCTTTCACTGTAATTTCTACCGAAAAATAGTTGATATTTTCTAACAAAAACCGTTCATTCGTATTTGTGTAAAAACCGTTCATTCATTCGTATTTGTTTTAAAACCATTCATTCTGATATTTTCTAACACGTATTTGTATGAAAACCGTTCATTCCAGAATTATGTATTCTCTTACCCAAACACATTAGTTTGATGAAAAAATATTTTTGAGAAGAAAAAGGCTAGATATATGTTGAAAAAAATAGTTTTGAGGAAAAAATAGTTTGAGAAGAAAAAGGCTAGATATATGTTGAAAAAAATAGTTTTGAGAAGAAAAAGGCCGTGGATTTCATGTCCAAATTAGAGAAGGAAAATCGCGTATAGTTTGCTCCTTATTATAAAGGGTAATTTCATATTTCACTTGTTTAGTGCATATTATAAATTGTTGGCTAATATTATGGCACTGTCTACTTTGTATATTAAGGGTCTTTTAGATATCCATATCAGAATTAAAGATACACCCATATTCCGTATTTGGTATAGCAGGGTATCGGTGTCAAAATGTTACCTTGATATCTCTAAACCTTTGTTTTGATATACCTTTTTTTCGGGAGGTATCGATTCTCTTTCTCTCGACATTTCACTCTCGACATATTGCTTCTCCATCTCCTGTCGCCCGCCAACCTGAACCGCCGAGCCATCACTATTGCCGACCAGACTGGAGCAAGTAGGTTGTTGTTACTCTCGACCTTTTTGTCCTTCACTCTCGGTTTTTCTTTTTTCGGCAGTCTAGGTCTTGCAGTTAGGTCATCGACAATGATTTTGATTTTTTTCTTCTCCGTTATCGAAATTGGTTTCGATTATGTTTACCTCATGTTTCCAAGCTTGATTACAAATAGATATGCAGGCTTTCGAATGATTGTAGGCTTTTTTTGAATTCCTTCACTATCACGCTTTGTTTTTATTGATCGTAGGTTGCCAGATATCAATTGATACTCATACCAGATATCAACCGATACCCATATCTTGATACCCATATCTGATATCCATACCTGATACATTTAGTTAATGTATGGATACCAAACGAACCCTAAATTGTTAGCTACCATTATACTAAAACATTACATCTTCTATGTGTTTTTTGTTATAAATTGGAAGCATTATGTAATTTCGTATAGATCATTGATTTTTTTTTATCTTGAGAATATAAGAGATGACATGTATTTGTTCATATTACAGATTTTAGTTAGAATATTAAAATTGTATAAAAAATATTAATGTTTCGATTAAAAAAAGTACCCAAAAATAAAGCCGATTAGACGTTTCTCAAGGGAGTTTGAAAGCTTCATTATTTGAAAAACATGATTAAACAACTCTAAGGGTTTTTGTAAAACCTCTGAGAAATGTTTCTCATGAATTTTTAAATAAAAAAAATTATGAGAACTATTTCTCAAGGTTTTAAAAATGCATCCGATTAACATTTCTCAAGGGGTTTTTTTTTTTTAAAATCCGAGATCCGTGTCATCTATTTCTTAGGGGTTAAAAATAACCCTTGAGAAATATCCCTTAGAGAGACATATAAAAAAGAAGTTTAAACCGTATTTTCCTTTAATAAATAAAAATCCTGAGAGAGAGCATATTTCTATACTAATGTGATCACAATTATTTAAGAAAAAAAATAGTTGTCCATATCCGACTACAAAAGATAAAGGAAAGATCCTCCGTTGCTAATAGAGCGATCGAGTGTAATTTCATTTTGACTTTTATTTTGGATGTTTAAGCAACAATTAATTATGGTTTGAGGATATTATACAACATATTAATATAAATTATTAGAAAATTGAGTGTATTCGCTTTAAGTACGATATACATGAATATTTTTGTGTGTAAATTGTAAAGGTTAAACAGTATACAAAAATTATAGGTCAAGCGGGATTGGGCCCATCATGTGTGTCTTAATCTCAACCAAGATAGGGCGTGATGAGATTCAATCTAAAAAACAAAAGGTTCGTCCTATGTATATTAATTAGTTGGGACGGGACTACGATGACCTCAATCCCGTCCCATCCCGTCTCGTGCCCAACCCTACTTCCAATAGCCTTTCATTTTCTCTTGGATATCAAAAGAAGGTGATATCATCCATTTTAGTGTCTTTTCCGCCATCATTCGTATCCATCTGTTAACCTTCTTGGGTATATTAATATGACTTATCGGCATGTTTCCTTCCCTTTTGTGTTTTGGAAATCTACTGGTTAAAAATTTATAACATTGTAGACATTCTAAACATTTGCGGAGGTAAAATGGAGTTGGTTGTGATATAATGACCTCAAACACACTAAGGAACGATTGAGTGGTGGGGTGTTGGCCGATCGAATGGAGTAAAAACTCGTAACAAAAAGTAGCAGTAAAGGAGAAGGAAAGTTTGTTTGTAGATACCAAATAAGTAATAATGACTTACCATATGAGTGAAACACGTTTGTAGTTTTGTTTGTAGTTACCAAATAAGAAATTGCTCCAATACTTGTGAGAAAGAAGATTACCATTTACATTAACTAAATTATAGATGTTCATATATCAATCCAACTATTCATATATGTTCTTATTTTTTATCGTACTATTTGTTCTTACTGGATCCTAACTCTCTTGTGTTTATTATATATAATAGATTTTATAATCCTTCTAAATAGTAAATTTATATAATAAATATAGAAAGAGTGATTTTATCCGGCGCCGGTGTAGAGGCCGGCGCCGGCGCATTGCGAGTGCGCGCAAGGGCTCGCGCACTCGCAATGCGCAAGCGCGCGAGGGAGCGCGCTGGCGCAAGGCGCCTGCGCGAAGGCGCGCGCATGCGCAAGGCGCCTGCGCGAGGCCCATGTGCGCGCCCAGCCCGCCTCCGCGCCTATTTAAGGAGGCGCGGAGGCCAGCCTCTCTTGCCCTTTTCTTCTCCGCTTCCGCTCCGCGTTCTTTGCCCTCGTCGCGCACTTCCGTTGCCCTAGATTTTTTTCGCTTGTTTTCATCCATTTCTTTTTTTTTCGATACGTCCAACAATGGAGGAAGATTCAGCTATCGAGAGATTGGAGGAAGATTCAGCTATCGAGAGATCTAGGAGTAGACCACTTGTGAATCGATTCCAGGTTAGTTAATATTGTTTTTTTATTGTTTATTTATTTTTTGCATTATACTTGAAACTAGTTAGTTTAGTTAGGTTCGGTTAGTTAGGAATAATTGAAATTGGATTAATTTCGATAGTTAGTAGTATTGAAACTATTTAGTTTAGTTAGGTTTGGCTAGTTAGGAATAATTGTAATTGGACTATTATCGATAGTTAGTATTATTGAAACTACTTAGTTTAGTTAGGTTCGGCTAGTTAGGAATAATTGTATGATAGTTAATGTAATATATATATATATATATACAATATATATGTATATGATTATAATAATAACACAATTTTATATATAAATATATATATACATTTATAATATATGTATATAATAGAAAAATAAAAATTTGAGTTAAAAAAATATACAGCATATGTTGAGGACTGTCAGTGAGAAGAGGAAGAGGGCGAGTAGATTAGTCACAGCTTCCGCCCGTCGAGAGGCTGTAGCTCGACGAGTTAGACTTGCATCGGCATCCGTTCAGGCACCTGTAGATGCGGCTGTAGAGGCATCCGTTGAGGCACTTGTGGATGTACCTGTGGATGCACCTACAGATGTAGAGGTTCATGCACCTGTAGATGCAGCTGGCGAGGAGGATGTCGTACCTATTTCACTTACTGCTGATTACGACACGGAGGATTTTGCGCACGATATGTCTCATTTAGATGATATACTAGAGGATGAGCATGAGGAGGTACGAGTTGAGGTAGAGCAACAGCAGCAGGACATACCACAGCCGGGGGAGCCGGACGACTTACCTGAGCATGTACGTGATGAGGAGCAGGTAGAGGAGGACGTACCTCCTCCTTTATTGACATGCTATGCTGACCACAGAGTCAGCGTTATATGGGACGGTATGGCTTCTCCCGTGATTAAAGTTGTTCGGAGGCTCGACGCATTCAGTAGATTACGTGAGTGGCGACGAGATGTAGATGACGCATTTTCATGGTTTGGATTAGCTAGACGCAACGGACTGACGGATTTAGAGGACGTACAGTTTGGCGGCGTCGATCATTGTCTGATTACGGCGTTTGTCGAGAGGTGGCACCCAGAGACAAACACATTTCACATGCCATGGGGGGAGATGGGAATAGCGCTACACGATGTTCAGATCATTATAGGACTACCAGTTGATGGAGATGCATTGGTGACTTCCGTCGATGATAGTGTACGACTTGATTGGCTAGTTCAGCGTCTTGGCTTATCACCAGCAGAGGCTAGACGTCAGACTTCACAGCTATTCTGCGATACTATTAGGCGTAGAGCCGCTGAGATGTTGGCCTTTCCAGAGCCTCCACATGACACTATTGCATCTTCATATCTGTTATTGTCCATATCGTCGACTTTGGTAGTCGACAAGTCTACCAACGGGATGCGAGGATGGCTTATTGATCTAGTACGAGATCATTTGAGGACAGACGCGTATGCTTGGGGCACCGGGACCCTTGCTTATCTTTACAGATGTTTGGGGGACGCCACCAAGAAGAGGGTGACGACGATGGCAGGATGTACTTCCCTGTTACAGGTGTGTTATCGTAAATATTTTCCTTAATATAACGTCACTTTATTAATAAGTTATTATTAATTAATAAAAGAATTTGTACAGTTTTGGATTTACGCACATTTCCCGTCATTGGGATGTGCCGCTGTGGAGGATCCGGATATGCTAGGTCATGTACGGTGGTGTTCGAGACTTTCTGTCCCGAAGACTCCGTCTATTACCGTAGAGAGGTTACACTCCTTACGAGCTCAGTTGGACCAGATGAGGGCGGAGGATGTGTGCTTTACCCCGTATGATGAGCGGGTGCTTGATTTTGGCGTAGAGCATGGTGTTTCTCGGTATCGGGGTATCATACGGATATCCGACATAGAGGAGGCGTATATGCCGGACCGTTTCTTGCGACAGTTTGGATACGTACAGACAGTGCCTCTACCCCGTAGTCCTCCCATTCATGAGATTCGTCCGGCGACCGGACGTGGATCTAGGCTTTCATATCCTCTCTCATACGATCGTTGGGCATCCCGCCATCTGGAGGAGACCAGAGTTTCACTAGTTGGATTGATACCAGCTACCTCTCCTTGGCTCGTCGATGATGCGTACATGTCTTGGTATACGGTCCATTGCCATCCGTACGTCTTGCCGACGTCCATTGTACTCCAGTTACCTATAGACCGTCCCCCACCTGTTCCGGTTTCACATCAAAGAGTACGTTTGTTTTTAACATTTAAATTACTCTTTATTTTAATTTTCAATTATATTAAAATTTTATTTTCTGTATTGCAGCGTCTTCACATTCTTATAGGAAATTTACGAGAGATGCAGGCTCGCGGTCTTCCGTATTCTGCAGAGGATATAGATCACATGATAGCGGAGGCAGTTAGACGTACGCCTCCTGTGGCTCCATCTCAGGTCCGGGCTACACAGCATCCTCCAGCTCCAGCACATTTGTAGTTGTAGTTTAAAACACATTCCGATTCTATATTTTTGATGGATATTACACTTGAGCGTATGTTTTTTTTTTATACTGTTATGTTTATTTTGGATGGATAATATGTATTGTTTTTTACTTTTGATGTTTTCCTAAGTTTTTTTAGCGATTTTATTTTCCTTAAGTGTCAGTCAACTATTTCAAACTACTAAAACACAATGAGAACCATATATGAAACCGACTAAATCAATGTTGTCAACAAGTACAATAAAAACGTCTAAAACACGATTTCAAGTAAGGTTTCTCAAAACGGCTAAAGATATCCTGCACTATTGTGTTCAACTCCCCATGCTCGACGGAGATCCTCATAACGAGCTATCCTTTCAATGAAAGGCGCATCCCATCCATCCACACTTGCATCATGGTTATTTTTCCAAGCGTCGCTCAACAACGGTAACGGAGCATCATCTTTTAACCATACCTACAAAAATAAAATTACAGAAAACGGTTAGTAAATATTAGGTCTAAATATACGTCCATTGAATGAAAGTAAATCGTCAACCTACCGGCACAAAGTGTGTGTTGTTATATATATAGGCTAACGAACAAATGACCGTAGGGGCCTCTTGGTCGGGAACGGTGGCAATCATAGGCAGGAATGTCGCTGGAATGTTCCCTAGTACAACCAATGCAATCTTATAGTAGGTGGCGGCTGCACATGCGATCATCGGTATTTCCATCCAATTTGGTTCTGGACACAGAGACTTACTCGTCCAATAAACGTTTTGAATGACTTCGTCAACATGATTGAGGATTCTACACTGCAATGATTAACAAGTAAGATTATGTAAAATCATGGATTATAATTAAAACTTTGATGTAACCGGAAGACTTAGTTACCTTGGAATAAAATTCCCTTCTCGCATTTAACTCCATAACCATATCTCGCCGTATTATCAAATAATCCTCATCCGAGAATCCCAACACCGCGGAAATTGCTCTATATCCACAATGGCCGTCTCCTGGTACATCCCTTACTCTCAATACATAAGGCTCCATGAACTTTGGAAAATCTTCTTCCCTCAAACAAAATCCGATCTTCGCGGGTTTCTTTCCTTTACATCGTGCTCTACTCGTAGGAGTCAACTCCGGTGTAGAATCTACATCTTTAGCTTTCTTCCCTTTC
Source organism: Fagopyrum homotropicum (assembly GCA_033239125.1). Classification (NCBI taxonomy): domain Eukaryota; kingdom Viridiplantae; phylum Streptophyta; class Magnoliopsida; order Caryophyllales; family Polygonaceae; genus Fagopyrum; species Fagopyrum homotropicum. The sequence goes on along the minus strand of BSWB01000006.1, from coordinate 105,275,373 downwards.
GGACGCCCAGGACCACGTGCAGCAGAATGCTCAAAAGAGCTAGGCTCTCTTCTAGTTGATCTCGGGATTGGAGTTCGTCCCTTTGTATTGGCCTTCTGTGCCGGCTCCTTCATTGTCGTACCCCCGGGGTTTTCCATGTCATCCACAAAAGATGCAATCTTATCTTGCTCATCCGGGCTTAACATATTTGAGTCCATTCTTTCTCTAAACCTGTTCAGCGCCGCTTGATTCGGGTTCGAACGATCATCATCATCATCATCACCAATATCACCATCCAAAAAATCAACCGGATTCCAATGAACTTGCTTCCAATAAGGGTGTATCTGTGACAAATAGATAGGTCTACGAGCCCGGATCGCTAGTCTAAAGTCATGCACACACGGCACTCCATAAACCTCTCTCCAATAACTATCCCGACATCCTTCATCATCTCTTGTATGTCGAGCCTTGGTGTAATTATTCCACAAGAGCGTGAAACACTCATTTGTTACGTAGTCACGAAGCAAGTCAAATATCGGTATACGCACCTGCAAAAAAAGGTTTATTAAATATCAAATAAATATTTAACATTATTTTCATCAATTAAACTATTGATATACTAACCTCTCGTGGAATCCTCTCCCGTGACATCTCTAGAGAAGCTTGTAGCTTTTGGACTTGGTCCGTGACCATCAAATGTATGCTATCACAAACCAGCTGAAATCCTCCAACGCTAGAATCTAGTGTTTGATTCAACAACTTGTGCGCGGACTCACACCTAAGAAGAAAATTTTATTACAAAAAACGAAGAAATGTTTAACAATGTAGTGAATGTTTAAATAGCTTACGCATTTGTCGTTCGTGTGCCGAAATGATGATGTAGGTCAGTCCATGCTCGAACGATTGCCTCCTTGTACGGGTCAAGCCAAGTCGTCTCTAGATAGGTCATTAACCTCGGAGATGATTGCCAATAGTCTCTCATTTCCAATAAACGGCGTTGGTAGCTTCCAGGGGATCTTGACTCGAACAAGGCATGACAATGGGATATGAAGAGTGCTTCCGCTTCCTTATTGCGCAAAACAAGTGCCGCTCTGTTAACTATATTGCACTTTATGTGAAACGTGCACAATATATGCTTCACCTCGGGAAATACTACACCCAATGCGCTTATAAGACCAAGCTCACGATCAGTGGCAATCACCTCCGGCGTCTTTCCGTATAACAAATGCCGGACCCTCCTCAAAGCCCACTCGTAATGATCTCTATTCTCCTGTGCCATGAACACAAAAGCAATTGCGAATGTCTTCTTGGTGCTAGTGATGCCTACGATCTCCAACAATGGCATATTGTACCTAAAAGTAATACGAAACAAAGACTGAGTTACAATTTCTGAGGAAAATAAGAATGAGTGTATGAAATAAAATAAAAATGTGGCTTGAATTGAAGTTTACTTGTTGGTCTTATATGTCGAGTCCATCACAATAACATAGGGAAACATGTTGAGCAAATGCCTCGAGTCGGGATGTGAGATAAAGAAATCAATCACTTCATCGGAATCTTGACTTCTCCGAGTGTTTATATAGTATCCACGTTCCGTCAACGTGTGAAGTGCTTGTTGTAATGGAGATCTTCCTTCGGCTTGTTCCATTCTAATCTTCAAACCGGTGTTGTAAACTTGACGGATGGAGGTGACATTGTCGGGATCCTCTAATTGTACGGATTTTAATATATGTCTCGGTTTTAAGCCAGAATTCAATTCACGCTCCACCTTTCGGGTCTGCTTCGGAGTCATACGTCCAACATATGCATGACCTCTTAACACCGAAGGAATGATATGGTTGTGGATTCCACATACAACCCTCACCGTCCACTTTTCCTCTTCAATTTGGGTTCCTACAAGCTCAAACAAACACATACACTTCTTCGAGTTTTTTTTCCGACTAGAACTTGGAACATGATCGGGATCTACGTCTTTTTCTTTTCTCGGTCCTCCGTGTCTATCACAACCCAATTGTAGGATACGAAAACCCCTTCTATCCAACCATGATTTTTTAATGACCAACACCATATTCATAGCGTTGGCCACATACCGAGCCCATCCCAAAAAGTTCTCTCTATCCGCAAAATATCCATGAAGCTCAAATTTTGAAGAATAATTGGTACCGAGAGCACGAGAGTAATCCATAAGAACCTAAATAAAAATAACATAGAATATTATTTTACAAAAACACATCATTTTATTCTTGCATTGATAATTCTATGATTTCGATTCTCTATTCTAACATTGCTAATTCTATGATTCCGATTCTCTATTCTTGCATTGCTAATTCTATAATTCTGATTCTCTATTCTAAAATTGCTAATTCTATGATTTCGATTCTCTATTGTAACATTGCTAATTCTATAATTCCGATTCTCTATTGTAACATTGCTAATTCTATAATTCCGATTCTCTATTCTAACATTGCAAATTCTATAATTCCGACAAAATAAAACGACATAACGGTAAAGTATAAAATTGAGTTTGTACACTTACTTCAAGTTTTGCGAGAATTTCTTCCGGATCACTATATTTTTCAATATCGAACGGCATCATCGAGCTTTCACCATCGGATTCTACATCAACTTCATCGGAATACGACGACATTTTAACGACTTTTTTCTTTACGTTTTCTAACTTGTGGATGAAGGTGAATGAGTCTCATATGTAATTATATAGGCTCGAAAAATGTCCAACGGCTATATTCCCCCAACGGCTACAAACCCAACGGCTACATCCACTCGATTTTCGAAAGTGTAACGGGCAAGAGGACGCGCATGCGCGTCCTCTTGCGCGCGGGCGGACTCCGCCTCTATGAAGGCGCGAGTCCGCCCGAATAGTAGCCCTGATTTTGTTTAATGCCTTTGGACCGAGCAAGATATGCGATCAAGTTCCATCTCCTACTCATATCAAGCCCGTGCTGGAGTGAAGCTGGATTTGACACATTTGTACAAAAATGATGTCCATACTCAACCATTATCATGATGAGGTGGACTGATTGGTTAGAGTTGTGTAGGTCTACTTAGGGAGGATAGTTTTACTCATATCCGAAGACTGTTCCCGCAAAAAGCCTAGGTGAAAACCCGTAAAGATAAAAGAAGATGAGTAATGGAGCGGGTTGGATAAGCGTGAATGATTCTAAACTCACCCCGACCCATCACCGGTATTCATAACCCTCACACACATGGGCGGCCCTTGGGGGGCAGGGGGACAGCTGCCCCACCCTCCAAAAAAAAAATACTTTGTACGTAGCCACGTAAGGTGTAATACGAGCCGAACTAGCCGAGCATCGGCATGTCAACCTTGACTCGTTTAAAAACGAGTCGAGCCTAAAGTTTATACGAGCTTTAAAATGTGCTCAAGCTTGACTTGTTTAGAAAGTGAAAAAGCTCGAGCCGAGCTTTTGACCAACCGTGCCCGAGTAGCTCGGCTAAAATAATGCTTTTACAGTGTTATTTTAGCCGAACGAGCCGAGCTTTACTCGAATGAGCCGAACTTTATCCGAACGAGCTGAGCATTCACATGCTCAAGCTCGACTCGTTTATAAATGAGCCGAGTCTAAAATTTATACGAGCTTTAAAATGTGCTCAAACTTGGCTCGTTTAGTGAACGAGCTTGAGCCGAGCTTTTGACGAGCAGAGTCCGAGTAGCTTGTCTCATATTACAACCCTATTCGTATGATTATAATCAAATGTAAATGCGTAGTGGTTGATTTTGTCCACTATTCTCTCCTTCCTCTCTGATTGGTGTCAACTATCCTCATTTTATTGTTTATGTTTAGACAATTAATTGAATTGAAACAATAACTACTATTACAATTCTTTACATTTCCGACTATCTTTGACCGCTACTCACAATAATTGAAGTGGACTTTAATTTTTTAAGTGTTTAGAAGAATAGTATTTCATATTAAACTATAATTCTAAGCAATAAGCCTATTCTTGGTATTACAATATTATACTTAATATGTATATTACTTGGAAATTTCCAAGGTCCGTGTTATTCTTTTTATCAAAATTTGATGAAAATTTTCTTTTCACTTTGTGAAATTCAAGGGCTTGTTTTGACAAGATTGTAAAAAGTAAAAAAAACTCTAAATTAAAGATTGTACAAATATACTCCAAGTCATAATTATTTATTAATTTGTTTGAGTTGATATTTATGGTCATGTTTTATAACACGTAAACATTCCCATTGAGAAAGTGTTCGAGCAAAAATAATCCAAACCATAATTATTAAGTAGCATTTGTATTTATCGCTATTTTATTCTCATATATACTTTTATCGAGAATTTATTTTTGTCCCTCCCTTTAAAAATCATGCGGCCGCCACTGCTCACACATGAACTGTTGTTAACTTATTATAGAAATCTTTAATATATAATATTAATTTTGAATGGTTGAAAACCACCCTTATCTTCTATTGTCTTTATCGGTACTATAAATATTCATTCATCTTTTACAATTTTCTCTAACATCCACCCCCTAATCTCTCTTGTAAAATTTGTCTCTATTCTCGTTCCATACTACAAACTACGGCTCTAACTCCTTCCCTCCTACAAACTCCGACTTGCCCTATTGTCAACTCCAACTCTAGCCACCTTCCAATATACTTGAATCGGAATAAACAACTTGTTATCCTTTACTCGTAGGATCTTAACCTTTACTAAAGACGACTTGTTATCCTTTACTCGTAGAATAAACAACTTGTTATCCTTTACTCGTAGGATCTTAACCTTTACTAAAGACGACCAGTTGATTATGTTAAATTAATAATTTTGATGTAGGTTGGATACAACTTTGTGTAATTCTAAATAATTTGATGACTTCGTACATTTAAAACGAAAATGTTAAATCTTCATTTGTTGATGGCTTACGCACCTTGTCCTCCATAATAATGGTGGATCCTATCTGAAGACCTTATCTGCCACTAGAATTTTCATTTCTATTTGTGCGCCTATTTGTTCCGTTAGCGCTCGAATTCCACCGTCGGGTGTCATAGTCATTGTGGTTGATGAAGTTGCTTGGAGACAAAGTGGATTTGTGATCGACTCCCGAAGACTCTCGACGAAGCTCAAACTTGAGGTGTCCACACAGTTGTTCCCCAAATTTCCTCATGTTTTCTTTATCTGGTAACTCCATTATGCAATTACAGTCCTAAATCTATGGCTCGCATCCTTTCTCTCGGTGGTTCTTGTGCTTCGATTCCCGCCTAGGTTTGCTTTGGTATGATGTTTCTTGTACTCGTTTCTATCCTCATCCTGGTCCGTGACAGCCAGTTCGTCTACCGCTTAACGCAGCCTCTTGAACCACTAGTTTTTCTAGGGCCTCAACTCCCTTTCCTTTGAAAAAAGTTGCGGGTGATTGACAAATACATTAAAGAACTTGCTCTAATTATCCACTACCAGAAAAAATAAGGACCGTTAGATCTTTTCTTTGAAAAAAGTTTCGTCATATGTTTCGTCACATATGACGAAACATTGTATGCAAATGAGATCAAAACTCCCAAAATAACGTAGCTTTTATAAAGACACGAACAAAAGCAAAAATGTATCCAAACATCCTCTTCACCACACTACTCTCGTCGTATCTTAATTCGTTTAGCTCAATATTACCACCGTTTTTAAGAGATTTATTATATTTAAATCATAAAAATACACATTATTGTGGGTAGTGTGAGCCGGCTAAGACCGGTTGATGATCATGAGGGGAGTGAGTCAGGACTCGGGCCATCTCTTACTGAAACTGCAGCCGTTGTTTGAAAATGACAAGACTCTGAAACGCACCTCCTCGTCCCCTGCTCGCCGAATCCCCCAAATTAATTATCTGTTACCTCCCTTCGTTGCTCCTCTCCCCCTTGCTCAACGATGGCGGAAAAGCCCAATTTCTTTCCTTCTATGGCCGACAATCTTCTCGAATTCGACCGCTTCGTTTCCCAGTCTTCGAACCCTAACCCTAGTCCAATGCACGAACCAACCTCCTCTTTTTCCGACCCTATTTCTACCCTCCACGTCGATCCTCACCCCAACTCCACCGATCTCCTCACCGTCACTATCCCCCGAAAGCGAAGGCGTGGTAGGCCCCGTAGTACCACCTCCTCCGTCCCTTCTCGCTTGCAGGTTCTTTCTATCCCTCAATTCTCTCGTAATTCTCCTATTCCCGATGGTCTCTCTTCAACTTCCACTTCGTTTCAGAACATTAACCCTAGTGTCACTAGTATTTCTAACAACAACAATTTTAGTTCCTCCTCGTCTGTAAAGGCTCCTGATAACACTGATGAGATAATTGTAATTAGCAAGGAAGCCACAGCTGAGGCTTTGACTGCGCTAACAGCTGGCTTTCCGGCTGATTCCCTTACAGACGAGGAGATAGATGCTGGAGTTGTTAGGGTCGTTGGTGGCATTGAACAGGTCAATTACATTCTTATCAGAAATCACATTATTACGAAATGGAGAGAGAATGTTTCCAATTGGGTTACCAAGGAGATGTTCCTCGATGTTGTGCCTCAACATTGCCATCCACTTTTGGATAATGCTTATGATTACTTGGTGTCACAAGGATATGTCAATTTTGGGGTTGCACCATCTGTCAAGGAGAAGATTCCAGCAGAGCCTAGTAAGCCTACTGTTATTGTTGTTGGGGCAGGGATGGCGGGTCTGGGTGCTGCGAGGCAGCTGCTGCGTTTTGGGTTTAAGGTAACGGTTTTGGAGGGAAGGAAACGTGCGGGAGGCAGGGTTTATACGAAGAAAATGGAGGGTTCGAATAGGATCGCAGCTGCAGATCTAGGAGGCAGTGTTTTGACAGGTACACTAGGGAATCCTCTTGGTATATTGGCCCGGCAACTATCTTACCCCCTTCATAAGATAAGGGACAAATGCCCAATTTATAGTGTTGATGGATCACCTGTTGACCCAAATTTAGACTCAAAAGTAGAGATTGCTTTTAATAAACTTCTAGAGAGATCAAGTAGGCTGAGGCAGTTAATGGCGGAGGTTTCTATGGATCTTTCTCTTGGTGCAGCAATGGATACATTTCAAGATGTGTATGGTGAGTCAGTAAGTGATGAGGAAATGAGGCTTTTTAACTGGCATCTTGCTAATTTGGAGTATGCAAATGCTGGCTTACTTTCAAAGCTTTCACTTGCATTTTGGGATCAGGACGATCCTTATGATATGGGGGGTGATCATTGCTTTTTGTCTGGTGGAAATGGAAGGTTGGTACAGGCTTTAGCTGAAAATGTTCCAATTTTGTATGAAAAGACAGTAAATACTATCCGCTATGGAAGCGAAGGGGTTCAGGTTACTGTTGGGAATCAGGTGTTTGAAGGTGATATGGTGCTGTGCACTGTTCCACTAGGAGTTTTGAAGAATAGTTCTATCAAATTTATTCCCGAGCTGCCTCAGAAAAAGCTTGATGGAATAAAAAGGCTTGGTTTTGGATTGCTGAACAAAGTTGCAATGCTCTTTCCTCATGTATTTTGGGGCACCGATCTCGATACCTTTGGGCATCTTTGTGAAAATTCAAGCAGTCGTGGGGAATTCTTTCTCTTCTACAGCTATGCAACTGTTGCCGGGGGTCCTCTATTAATAGCTTTAGTGGCGGGAGAAGCTGCACATAAGTTTGAAAACATGCCTCCCACAGATGCCGTGGCCCATGTTCTTCAAATTCTCAGGGGTAGTTCTTCTTTAATCAGTTGTACTTTGCTATTCCTTTCAGGGATTTAATATCATTGTTACTGATATGTTTTCTAATTAATGTATTCCAATAGATTTACTGAATGTTTCACTTTCCTTTAGTAAAGGTTAATCTGCCTTATTCTTTTATCCTGGTGTAGGCAATTTCTTAAACCATTCATATGATTTTTTCCTTCCAAAACACTTCATCTTAAAAAAACTCATATGATTTTTTCTTGAGTAATTGTGTGGAGCATCTCTTCTCGTTCAAACTTTGGAAACTAAAATTTTGATTGACTAATTGTTTCAGGAATATATGAACCACAAGGAATTAATGTCCCAGAACCTATCCAAACTGTTTGCACTAGATGGGGCAGCGATCCCTTTTGTCTTGGTTCTTACTCAAATGTAGCAGTAGGCGCTTCTGGTGATGACTATGACATACTAGCAGAATGTGTTGGAGATGGAAGGCTATTTTTTGCAGGGGAGGCCACAACTAGACGGTATCCTGCAACTATGCATGGGGCTTATCTAACTGGGCTTCGGGAAGCAGCCAACATGGCTCGTTATGCTAGTGCAAGAGCCTTGAAACTTAGAGTTCATAGGAACCCTTCTAAAAATGCTCATTCTTGTGCTTCCCTTCTTGCAGATCTATTTAGGGAACCTGATTTGGAATTTGGGAATTTTTCAATTATTTTCAATAAAAATAATGCCGATCCAAAGTCAACGGCTATCCTGAGGGTGACATTCTCTGAGCCCCGAAGACAGAACCAAGAGGATTTAGGGGTTCAGCATTCAAATAAGTTACTCTTTCAGCAACTTCAGGCACATTTCAATCAACAACAGCAGATCCATGTTTACACATTGGTCACGAAAGAACAAGCCCTTGAGTTAAGAGAGGTAAGAGGTGGTGATGATATGAGGTTGAATTTTGTTTGTGAAAAACTAGGAGTAAAGTTGGTGGGAAGAAAGGGTTTAGGGATGGCTGGTGATATTGCTATTGCATCCATAAAGGCAGAAAGGGGTGTCAACAAGCCCAATGCATCTTCTTTAGCACAAAAATCTGGTAATTTAGACTTTGCTTTTATTTTCCCCCTTGTTATTATGTTTGCTGTGATTAGTTTTGGGGGAGACGTTATATTTGGTATGAGTAGCATCTGAAGTTCCATTTGTTCTGTTTGTAAAGGGATCTTGAAGCGAAATGTAGCTACTGGAAAGCAAAAGATTATCAGGTATAAATGAAATTTGTATGTATGTTAGCTAATGATATAGTAAGTCCTTTTTTTTCTTTTCTCATTTCTTAATGCTAACATGATTTAATATATTCTTTGTTTTAAAAGGTAATTTGGTGTTTTAAGGAATCTTCATTTCCATTGATTCAGGAATTTGTAGACTGATATGAGATGATTAAATTGTGCAGGAGGGCGAAAATAATAAGAAATGGAGGGGAACTGATGCTTCCTAAAGCTGTGGGAAATGGTATAGTCTCAGAAAGTGGTACTTCCTTGATTCCTCCCTCTCAAGTAGTTACAAATGAGAAGCCTTCAGTAAACCAGTCTGAAGTAAATGTAGAAGAAAGAGTGAGTCAGATAGAGAACACTTGCTCGAACTCTCCTTGTCCGCCTGTACAATGTGTTTCGGAGGATGAACCTAAGCCGGTGTGACTTTGGATCAGCTACAAATCTAACACTTGACATTTGAGGCAAGCCTTTGTTGGTGGTGTTCGTACCTAGCTATAATATAGTATTTAGGATAATGTAATGTATATTTGTACTCAGGGTCGTATATAGTTGAACGCTTACAAATATACATTATATTCTCATCGTCTTCCTTTGGTAGGTAACCCCACCCACCACATCATCGGGCTTTTCATTGTTTCAAACCGAACACAAACTGATAAAAATAGGTTTACGTTACAAGTTAATGAAGTCAGTACATGAGTACATCACATGTAAAGTAGGCAACCAACTCCTCCCCAAGCATCCTTCTTTATAAACCATCAACACTCACGCACACACTGACACACCATATTTATGGAATGGGCAACCACGGGTCCTCCCCCACCGGAAAAGTGGTGCTCCCGGACGGGACCATCCAATGCTTCCACGAGCCCTTGACAGCTGCAGAGCTCATGGTGGAGCACCCACATCAGGTGGTGCTAGACCTGAGCACGAGTAATGGCAAACCAATGGCCTTACCCGCTGACAAGAAACTTGAGCCCCATAAGCTTTACCTAATGCTCCCTTTAAGGCGCGGAAAGCTCCCGTCATTGTCTTCCAAAGAAGCTCACCAAATTGTTGTTAGGGTAAATGCAGTCCTAGAGAGGTCACTTTCTCCTACATCTAAGTTTCTTTTGCCTTTGTTTGCTTTGGTTTGCCCCGCGAGCCCTGTGGAGGATAGCCAAAGGATTGTGGTGGCGAGGAAGAAGGAAGAGAAAAAGGAAGACCTGGATCTTGGGCTAAGTTGTGACTCCGGCCGGTGGAAGCCTAGTTTGGATACTATAAAAGAACGGAGAGAACATATGAAAGAGGTGAGTAATTTCGTTGTTTTGGCTGCTAAAGTTGGCAAGAGGATTCATACCAAGGGTTTAGTTTGGGGTTAGATGTGCCCCAACTAAATATGGCACCGTTATTGCCCGTGTATCATAACATCTTAGGAAGCACATGCATGTACCAATCAACAATCATATGTATGCATGTGGTACAAATATTTCTGCAAATCAATACTTTCCAGCATTTTTTACCTGTTTTGTTTCTTCTTCTCATGCAGTCAAATCAATTATCGTCTTACTCATTTGTACTTATGTGATAATGACATAGAGATTATATTATGATTACTTATAAAAAAACAATGATTAACCCACAAATCAATGTAAAAATACTCTTGGGGGGAGTTGAATAGAGTATGAGAACTTACTTTTCACAATATCGGATGTCAAGGCTTTGAAATGAATCTCAATGCCTTGACTTAGAAACCTGCAAAAAGTTGTTAGTCACAATATAAGCGATATAAGGCGCGGAAATTAAAAGATCGACACACGATATGTTTACGAAGTTCGGCCCTAACAACCTACTCTCCGCCTAGGGTTTCCAACCCTAGGATTCTAAGTATCTATTATCTGTTTCATGAGAGTCTTAGATACAACCTAGAAGAACTTCCCATCTTCTCTTAATGTAGCCTCAATGCTACGATCTAGTCAACTCCTATCTAGCAATAATAACCTAGTTACTTCGTAGAGTAACACACTTGAGTATAACACTATAATGATATACCGATGTAGCTCTTGTGTTTATCTCACTCTAACAAATAAAAGTACGCACGAAGAGGAAGATAAACTTTTGGAATCAATGAAGAAGGCTTTGGATGTTCACTTGTAAGCTTGATGCCTTCTTCTTCCATTGATGTGTCTTTTATAGTCTTCTATGGAGGTAGCTTCTTCTAGTCGTTATCTTCTAGTCATTACATCGTCTTCACTCCATAAAATCCTTGTTTTTTGAGTATATCTTCACAAAGATCTTCTCCGAGATCTTCTTGTTTAGTCGTTCAAGATCTTCAACTACCTTTAGATCGAGATCTTCTTGTTGTAGTCCAGAATGTTAGATCCACAGAATTTGCATTAAATGTAACAAACAAAAAGTACAATATCTAATCGATATTTGTTAGTATAAAAACCGTATTTATGTAAAGTCTTCCATCACTAAATAAAACAATTAACTATTAAGGTGGAGTTATCAATCTCCCCCTTGATGGAAGACAAAACAAATATCGTACATGCATTATTTAACGTTAGATATATGCATGCATAAATAATATTCGAAAAATGTAGAATGCAAAAAGTCAGATTCGTATTTTTCTCCTACTTTGTCTTTCAACAATGGAGAAACAGAGTAAATCAGTTTAAAGGATTACAGATCCAAAGAGTTTAAAACAAATACGGTTCAAAAACAACACATAAAACAAGTTCAAGGCCTTAGAAGTTAAAACAAGGGAAAAAATGAAGTGCTTGTCAAGGCCTTGACATCCATGTTCAAGGCCTTGAAATCGATTTCAAGGCTTTAAAATCTATTCCTGGTACCAACGGGTATTGCTCTTGCTACGAACGTCGTCATGCCACTTTTTCTTCTACGTTGCATGTGCTGCATCCATAGTCTTCATTTTCTTGTACTCATCTACCCGACACTCCTTCTCAACATCCCTGTACTTCCTCACAACATCATACTCCTCGATGGTTAGAATGGTTGACTCCACATATGTTGAGCGAATAATCGGTTGATTTTTCACACTCCTTTGGCAATTGAGCAACACATTTGCCGCTCTCTCCCTTGGCATGCACGATCGATAGCAAGTCATGAGTTGCATCCATCTTGTCGGACATATCGGATCTAAAATTGATCATATCACTTCGTATATTGTCTAGTCCAAATTCCAAATCGTCCAACCTCTTTTTTGGTAACTCAAGAGCCGAAGATGACAAAGTCATAACCTTTTCCTTTAGCTTCCACTCCCCGGCCAAGGTCTTTTCGACCCCTACTCTTTAAAAAAAATTTTCATCGATCTTTCTTGTCGACAACTGTTGGTCCTCATTTGAGGTGTCAATAGAGAAATAGGAGAAAACTTTGGGTAGGAAATTTACATACGGCAGGGGGATGACTTGGGTGGAGTTTATCGTGTGAAGCATGTGGTTAAGGATAAGGTTGGGTAAATCAACATTTAGCCCATTCATCACTTGATAGATCAACTCCAGTGTTTGATCAGTCAACAATTCCCTAGGATTTGATCTAGGAATAAGACAACGAACCAACAGAGTAAATGCAATCTTGGTTTCGAGAGTTAAAAAAATGGGTGTAAGTTGGCGAGATGAGGAGTTGGGGATGAGAAAATTTTCCTTTTCTAACCGAACACTTTCCGTTCGAGCGGGATGGTGGTAAAAGGTAGAGGTGGAAATACCTAAAATTTGTGCAATGAGAGTGGGGGTAAGAGTAATCGACTTACCTTTCACAATCGATTCTAGGGTAAGGGTTCCCTTGTCCCTCCTTGTTGTGAGATTCACATAAAACAACCTTGTGAGCCTCGTGTATGCAACCTCTCATGGATTTAGCAACTTCCAAATTGAGCAACCCTAGAGCAATGTGATGCATGGTAGTTGTAGAGTCTTCAAGAAGTCTAGATCTACCGTTGCACACATGCATAGTTGCCTACTGTGAAACCCATCAAGCCATGTTCCAGTGACTTTGAAATTGCGAAACCAAGAGCTTGACATCCCCGTTTGGACTTGGGTGGCTAAGTCAGCCTGAGTCGTTGGAGGGTATGGAGTGGTCAAATGGGAAGAGATGTGAACGGTCACATCTTTTGAAGGTGTTGATGATTCAGGTGGTGCCGGTTAGGAGCTCTTAGTTTTTTTTTGCGATTGGAAGATCGTTTGGGATCCATGGATGAGAGTTCTGGTAAGAGAGTGTAAAACCGAAGAGAGGAAAACAAAAGTGGGTCTGTAGTTTTGAGTAGAAGGAGATATGTGAATGAAGTTGGAAGGGAAAGGTGCTTTAAGTAAAGAAAATGTCAAATCAAATAAAGGCATATCAAATCAAGATCTTGAAAAGATCAAAATTGATAGCAATTTTGATTTGGAGATCTTCACGCTTAAATCATAACCAATTTTCAAAATAAGATTTGAATTTTAAAATTGAAATCTTGGTGAAAAGTTTTGAAACCATTTTAAAAATTCTTCTTTAAAATGATTTAATGATCAAACATCTAAAAATATGAGAATCATAAATCCGATCTAGGTTTATCACTTTTGTCTTTAAAATTCGTATGAAGACTTTGAATTGCATTTCAAGGTCTTGAAATGGAAAAACAAACCGCATACAAAGCTCCAATCTTATAAAATTGAATCGATCCCCAGGTAGAGGCTTAATAAATATATCTGCAAGCTGCAAGTTATTCGAAACAAAAGATATCGATATGTCACCTTTTTCAACATGATCACGTATGAAGTGATGTCTTATGTCGATATGCTTTGTTCTTGAATACTGCACTGAATTTTTGGTTATCGAAAGAGCAATAGTATTATCACATTTAATAGGTATACCTTTGAGATAAAAAACAAGATCACGAAGTTGTTGAGCTATCCATAGAATTTGTGAACAACAGGCTCCAACAACTATGTATTTGGCCTCAACTGTGGATAGGGCGACAAAATTTTGCTTCTTGGAGTGCCAACTTATTAGGGATGACCCTATTGAAAACTCCACCTTGATTGAAATGGTTTACAAGTGTTGATGATGGAAGACTTCACACAAATATAGTAGTTGGATATACTAACAATGTACTTGATTATATTTCTAGATATTTGGTTGGTTTGAATTCAGTGCAGGTTGTATATCTACATGTCAAGGACCTTGAAGTTGGATTCAAAAACAAGTTCACAAGGACAAGATCAAGGGCCTTGAACTCTAAGGTGCACGGAACAAGGATTCAAATAAATTGAAGATCTTCGTTGAAGATTTTGTAACAAGAAGATCTCATCAACCAAGGATTTTGTCAACCGAAGGAAGATCTCAACCGAAGAATAGAAAATCTTTTCTAGAAGATTTTCTAAACAACAAAACGGCAAAATTATCTTCTCTCTTATCCAACAGAAAGACGAGAAGTTTAAGGAGTAAAAGACTCAACGTGTTCGTAGGGACTGAAGACTTGTAATATCTACCTTACAATCTTCATGAAAAAGAAGATTGATCTTCAAACGGTCATCTCTACAACGGCTAGAAGATCTTTCTGTAATATCCGGAATTTTTATTCCGTTTAATTCCGAATCAATTCGGACTTCGAGCCGTTGACGGTTCCCATTCTATCTAGTATTTCTTTCTTCACAAATTTTATCATTTTATGTAAAATTTAATTCACATAAAATGATAGAATTATATCAAACCCTAATTCTTATAATTATTTATCATTTTATGTAGAATTTAATTCACATAAAATGATATAATTATATCAAACCCTAATTCTTATAATTAATCCTTAGCGACGACTTTAGACGAGATCATGACAAGGCTGAGACGAGACTGTGACAAAGCTTTGACGAGAGCATGACGGAGCTAAGACGAGGTCATGACGAAGCCCGACAACTTTGTGACGAAGTCATGCATGGGCCTGCCAAAGGACGAGTTATGATGAGTTTTGACAACCCAGCCCACCTTTGCTTTTTACAAATTCAGCTCACCTCTTCATGCCAGATTGCTTCAGCCCAATTTCTGAACATCTCCAGCCCAGCAGTGTGGCAATAGCCCAGTGAACCCAACAAGACCCCAACCCAGCAATCAAGGAAGTTGCTCCCTCGTAACTGAAGCGCTAAATGGAGACGAACGGATCTTCTGCAAATTAACCGCTCCTGGAATCACACAGCAGCATTATACTCCTTCTTGGTGCAGCCCCACGTTCCCATTCTTCTGTCCACATTCAGACCACACCTCGCCTACGTCCTTCCTCTTGTAGTAGGCCTTCATTGCACGCTTGTAGTACTCCTTGCTGCTCGTTAAGGTCGGACGCCAGGAGAGAAGCATCGGACAACCTTCATTGCACGCTTGCAGCCTTCTGTCCAGATCGAGCGCATCACGTACACGCTGAGTAGCAGCAACTCGCGTTCACAGGGTTCCAGCCAAGGCTAGCCTCTCCAGTGCAGTGATCACTTCGCTGCAGACTTAGAGGGCACACCAGCAGAGAGCGCATCAGGATACGAACGGTTGTGCATCCCCTTGTCGACAAGCCCAGAATCAGTGCAGTCTTGTAAGCCTTTTTAACCCTTGAAGCCTTGCTTATCTTGATCAACCATCTCAATCATCCTTCTCTGTACAACACAGTTGGTAGAAAGGAAAGGTTTTGTCTGAAGCATACACGCCAGCAAGGGACGAATAGGTCAAGCCGAGTGGTAAGCACACCTTCAAACCTCCTTAGGCCATACCAGGAGAAGTAATGGTATGCATATGATAGCACTCTCCATAAGAATCGAACCTAAGCTGGTAAAGTTTACAGAATTTCAGTAGCTAGGGAGGATCAAACTAGGGACTTTTGAGTGGTGTAAAGGAGGGGATATGCTGATGACCGGATTCGAACTAGAGACCTAGAGGAATGTGTTATTGCTGTAAATGTGAGCAGTAGAAATAAAAGTGAGAAACTCATTTTAAATCTCAGTTTTGTAAGTTAGAAATTGTCACCGTTGTGGACCAATGTTAAAGAGATTGGTTGAAGATCCACCATTGAATTTTGGATAGATCATAGACGGATATATGTAGTTTACTATGTTAAAATTTGAGAACAAATGAACGGTCGGATTAGAAGTTACTACATTCCAAAGTAGGGTAGTTGAGCTGTTTTTCCAATAGTGAAATTTGGGGCTAATTATAGAAAATTCTAAATATTGTAACCAACTTTAAAGATTTTTGTAGAGGTGATGGTTGAACAGTTTTAAAAAATTCTTGCTCCTATGAGTAGATTGGATATCATAGATGATCTAGATAATTATTTCGGAATTTTTATAAGATTATTCGAATTTCATATTTGAAGCCGAAGTTGGACCTTAACGATCTTTCCGAATATATGAAAATGGGTAAATTGCCAGTTTGTAATCAAACTCATCTTTAAGAGTTAGAATATGAGTCTATAGTCTCAAATAAGAGTTTAGGCATGAATTATGGAATTTTGGAAGTTTGGGGACCAAGGGTAAAATAGTCAATTTACCATAAATTGGTGCTGTATTAAATTCTGTTCTAATAGGATCTACTACCTTAGAAGTCTTAGACTTCTAATTACCTAGAAAGTGTGCTGACACACTTGTTTCCTTTGACAGGCAACCGAGTTATACCGTTACAGATTGAGTTGTGATTTAAGAGAGTCGAGATCTGATTCAGGTAAGTCCATAAACTTACTTAGCTGGCTTCTTGTATGAGTGTAATGTGTATGAGTGGTGTTTGTTAGTTATGATAAATAATGAAACCGGATTAGGGCGACTTTATTATCTACGTAATTGACCCAAGTGTATGATAACGGGTCGTGACATCATCTGCCTAGCTCTTGCGAGAGTCTAGGAGGTTCCTTGCGACCAACCTAGTCAGGTAGACGGTCAGATGCATTAGTACCATTCCGCGTTGGTAAACGGGGACAAGGGCGAGGTTTGGGAATCCCTCGTGTCACAAAATAAGTATCATTAGTAATGACATATCACCTAATTAAAGATAATAAAAGGATTGAGTGTTGTGTTACGCTAAAAAGTGTGCACGCAATAAGCCTTAAATTTATACTCGTTATAATTATCCTAACTTCTAGCGCACCCGCAGTGTACGGGACGTTTGTAGCATGGATAGTATTCCGAGGTCGAACACAAAGACTAAGGTGAAATTGATTTGGTTTTGTGATTAAGTTTAGTGAAGGTCTAAGGTTAGAAAAGAGGGAAACAAAGAAATGAAAATCTAAATTGTTTTTGGTCGGTTTTGGTGATCAATCAAAGATCACTATTCATGCAAAGTAAACAATCAAACTAGACTAAAAATCAGCACAAATGAACAAACCAAACAAGATAATGATCAAGGAAAGAAAAGACGGATTCTAGGGGTCGGAAGTTCCGGTTATGGCATAGAACTCAAGTTATCTATTCATTCTTTGGATTAACTATGATATGTTGGGATTAAGTGTATCTAATTTGGGATCAATTACCGGGTAGGTCTCATGGTCCAACTAGTCCACACCTAAGGTCTTATTACCGGGTAAGTCTCTAAGAGCCTAAGGATAGGAATTCTACACAAACCGGATTGTAAATTAGGGGTCTAACCTATCCTTACCGGGTAGGTCTTGGAAAGGGAAATCCTAAGCAACTATCCTGGCACATCTAATCCAATGGCGGCTTATTAGGCTCACCACTACCTAAGGTTTGCTATTTTAGATTCTAAGGGCAAGGATTACCGGGTAAGTCTCTCCTAACACTTAGTCACTACACTAGGTAGGTTAAACTCAGCAAACACTTAGGGTTTCAACATTCTATAGGTCTAAGGCAAGATCCTTCAAACCAGGGAAAATCACGGGTTGTTCTTCCTAAACCACGGCCGTGGTTCTTCAAGAACTACCCGTGATTTCTAACAGCAACTACGTTCATAAGCAAAAGTCATCCAAAGGTAAATCTAAGTCCATCCTATCATAGTTCTAGCCATAACCATCCTTTCCATACCCTAGAACCACATCAATTTAGCCTACAACATTCATAATGGAAATCGAAGCAAACAAACATAAAATCAAAACATCCATTGCAAGATAATGAAAGAAGAGAGGTGAACAAGTGAACTTAATTCAAAACTAAGCTGAAGATTAGAATAGAGCCACTTACAACCCTTCCAAAAGAAGGTTCAAAGGTTCATACAATCTCTAGAAAACGAAATCCGAAATACAAGAAAGCTATGGTGTGTGTTCTTCTCCTCCTCTTCAATGGAACTCTCCTTCTTCTCTTTGACACTTTCCTTCCTAGAAAATCTTCTTGTTTTTGAGAATATATTTGTTAGAGAGAAATGGATAATGGATGAACTGCTCCCAAACTACTCCAGCTGCCTCAAACAACCCATGAAGGACCACTTTTATAACAAATCCTTCATGAGCTGGCCATGAGAGTCGTGGCACAGCTGTCACGAAAATCTGGCAAAATCCACGGTCATTTCCACGGCCGTGGTTCGTCAGAGAACCGTGATTCTATGCAGAAACTCCGCCTTGAATCATTAAGCTGTGATTTGGTGCATGGCTTGTGTTGGCAAGGTTCCATGAGTCCTCCTCAGCCCTTGGCTTGTGTCCTAATGAGTCCGAGGGTGTGTCATCTAAATGAACGATCCTCAAACGCATCGTTTAAGCTCCTAAACTTCCCGTAATACCTACAAAACGCGCACAAGTCCGTGTAGACGTCTATCTCGACAAAATATGTGAATTGGGTGCAAAACGTCTTGAACTAATGCTAGATCATGCATGAATGAGCGAGAATTCTATCTAAATGTACACCTAAAACTATGTTATAAATCGTGTTATCAAAATACCCCATACTTAAGGTTTGCTCGTCCCCGAGCAAATTCCCAACTATAGACTAGAAGATGACATGATTTATGTATGCAGAAAAATGGCAAAATCTTTTTGGGTTTTGTGCTTCTACTATTGGATCACCTTCATAGTCATGATCAATGGCAATTGGATAAGCAATTATGTATCAAACAATAAGGGCATGGAAAGACAATTGTACTTAACTCAAAAGCATGCATGAGATGTGAGGATGAAGAGGTCAAGAAGATCAATAGTCTATCCAATCTAGATTACTAAGTCTTACAAACATGCAAGTAGGTCATAAGGGCTTGTGACATAAAAGGCCAAGAAACGTTGCAATTGGGCGGGGGATTCTTTAGGTTATGTGATGCTAATCCGGGAATGGAACTAACTCCACATCCTTGTCCTCGATCAACTTCCCCCAAGTGTATATTTTTCCCTATCTTGCTTTCTTTTCTTTTTCTTTAACTCATTTTTGAGACAATGGCATTGGTGTACAATAGCCGAAACCTCGGTGATTAGCCATCCTCGGGCTTTTTCTCTTTTTCGAGGTGCATCCACACCGGGCACACATACCAAAGCTCGTTAGGGCTATTGGTTCATTTGACTTTGGCAAGGCACCAACACCCGATTATGTGAAGTGTACAGAGTTACTTGTCATTTAAACCAACGCCCCCAAACCTATATTTTGGCTACACTTCCACAATAATTTCAGCATTTCATTCACGACATTCTTTTCATTACATCTTCACCCCGCACTTGCTTTTCACACATTTCAACACACTAGCATGCTCCTATTCCCGGATGGGTTTAAAGGAGGTCGATTTTATATCAATTGAGGTGCTCAAGCAATCATGATCAAGATGAGAAGTAGAGAAAGATGAAATGCCTCATTCATTCCTAGATGGTATGCAAGAACTATCATGTAATTTTGACTTTCAATACTCAATCCATTCTAGGCAATCATCATGATCACAAGTCATTCATAGAATTTAAGAGAAGTAGTTCAAGTCCACATATGCATTTATCAATTCAACACATAAGGCCATCCATAGCCAATCACAAGACAAGTTTCATCATTAGGGTCATATCCAAGCCTAGAAAGCACAAAATTTTTTAAATTTTCTGATTTTTTTGGAATTTTTGGAATATGTATGTACAATGCAAGAAATGTGCAAATATTAACCTATCCTAGATGCTCATCATGCAAAGGATCATGCAAACCCCACCCCATACTTAGAAACACATTGTCCCCAATGTGTAAATGAAGTAGAGAGAGTGAAAGAAGGTTCTCACAATGTAAAATTGTTTGCTATGGTATTTGGGAATTCTCAAGTGAATTGATGTTGGATGATCCTTTCAACCATGATAGAGAGCTCTAAGCATCCTTCAAAGCTTCGGAACCCGCGCTAGGCACCGCTAGCCGTCCAAGTTCCGCGTCCGCTCCACCCATAATTGGTGAGGGTGTCATCATCTTTTTCATTGCCAAGAAAGGCTTCCAATGCCACTAATGCTCTAGCACACACACTAAGTAGACAAAACACACAAAAAGCACAAAAAAAAACAGAAAAATCTAAGCAAAAATGAAAAGGAAAAAAGTGTTACCAATGGGTTGCCTCCCACCAAGCGCTTCTTTAAGGTCATTAGCTTGACCAAACTCGGGAGCGTCTATTCGAGGTGAAGCGGGGCAATCATGTCTACCGGGGCTCCCGGAATATACATCTTCAAGCGATGCCCATTCACCTTGAAATTTCCACAATGCTCCCCTCCTATTTCAATAGCTCCATGGGGAAAGATCTTCTTCACCACATATGGCCCGGTCCATCTTGATTTGAGCTTTCCGGGAAAGAGCCTTAGCCTTGAGTTGAAGAGAAGGACAAGATCTCCTTCACTCAACTCCTTTGGAATGATCCTCTTGTCATGCCATCTTTTGGTTCTCTCCTTGTAGATCCGGGCATTCTCATAAGCTTCCAACCGGAGCTCCTCAAGGGCATTGATATCAAGCAACCTCTTTTCTCCCGCTTCCTTGAGGTCAAAATTTAGCCACTTAATGGCCCAATAAGCTCTATGCTCCATTTCCACCGGGAGATGGCAAGACTTGCCATAGACCAACTTGTAGGGAGTGGTTCCAATTGGTGTCTTGAAGGCGGTTCTATATGCCCATAGTGCGTCATTGAGCTTCATAGCCCAATCCTTCCTTGTCCTAGACACCGTCTTCTCGAGGATGGCCTTGATCTCTCGGTTGGAGATCTCCACTTGACCACTAGTTTGGGGATGGTAGGGTGTTGCCACCTTATGAGTCACCCCATACTTGGCCAAAAGTGCTCCAAAGTTCCTATTTGTGAAGTGCTTCCCTCCATCACTAATGATTACCCTTGGTGTCCCAAACCTAGGGAAGATCACCCGGTTGAAGAATCGCACTACCACCTTGGCATCATTCGTAGGAGAAGCGATCGCTTCTACCCATCTTGACACATAGTCCACCGCCAACAGGATGTAGAGATTGCCACATGAAGAAGGGAATGGTCCCATGAAGTCTACACCCCACACATAAAAAATCTCAACTTCTTGGATGTTATTCAAAGGCATTTCATTCCTCCTTGAGATATTGCCCGTCCTTTGGCAAGCATCACATGCCGCTACAAAACCTTGCACATCTCTAAACAAGTTAGGCCAATAAAAACCGGATTGCAATACCTTTGCACACGTCTTGTGTGAGCTAGCATGGCCTCCGCCTGGTAAGGAGTGGCAATGCCGGATCACACTCTCCACTTCATCCTCCGGTATGCATCTTCTAAGCACCCCATCCGGGCCTCTCTTGAATAGAAGTGGCTCACTCCAATAGTAATGCCGTACATCGTTAAAGAACTTCTTCCTTTGTGCATATGTAAATCCGGGAGGTACTTCCTCATACACTAAGTAGTTCACGATGTCGGCGTACCATGGCTCACTTCCTCTAGCCACTTGGAACAAGCATTCCTCCACCATTTGCAATTGTTCATCCCGGAATGAATCATCTATCGGGATGTTGTCTTTCTCAAGCTCCAATGGTGGGAGTCTACTAAGGTGATCCGCCACGGAGTTCTCGGATCCTTTCTTATCTCGTATCTCCAAATCAAACTCTTGAAGAAGAAGGATCCACCGAATCAACCTTGGTTTGGCATCCTTCTTTGTAAGTAGATAACGGATCGCCGCATGATCCGTATAAACTATGACCTTCGCTCCAACAAGGTATGAGCGGAACTTCTCAAATGCATACACCACCGCCAACAACTCCTTCTCGGTGGTAGCATAATTGAGTTGGGCGTCATCTAGCGTCTTGCTAGCATAGTAAATAGCATGAGTGGGCCCTTCTTTCCTTTGCCCTAAAACGGCCCCAACGGTCACATCACTTGCATCGCACATGATCTCAAATGGTAGACTCCAATCCGGAGGTTGCATGATAGGTGCGGAGATCAAGGCGTTCTTCAACCTACAAAAAGCTTCAAGACAATCCTTGGAAAAGACAAAATCAACATCTTTCATTAGTAGGTTAGTGAGAGGCTTAGAAATTTTAGAGAAGTCTCGAATAAACCTCCGGTAAAAACCGGCATGCCCTAAGAAACTCCTTACCCCCTTCACCGAGGTAGGTGGTGGCAACTTCTCTATCGTTTCAATCTTAGCCCTATCAACCTCAATGCCACGGTTAGACACCAAGTGTCCTAACACAATCCCTTCACTTACCATGAAGTGGCATTTTTCCCAATTTAAGACAAGATTTGTCTCCTCACATCTTTGCAACACTAATGACAAGTTAGCCAAGCAATCATCGAAAGAAGAACCATAAACAGAGAAATCATCCATGAACACTTCCATGATATTTTCTATGTATTCCGAAAAGATAGCCATCATACACCTTTGGAAGGTGGCGGGTGCATTACACAACCCAAATGGCATTCTCCTATATGCAAAGGTACCCCATGGACATGTAAAAGTCGTTTTCTCTTGGTCATCGGGGTGGATAGGGATTTGGAAGAATCCACTATACCCATCTAAATAGCAAAAATGAGAGTGTTGAGCTAACCTTTCTAGCATTTGGTCAATGAAGGGGAGGGGGAAGTGATCTTTCCTAGAGGCCATGTTCAATTTCCTATAATCAATGCACATCCTCCACCTCGTAACCGTCCTAGTCGGTATTAGTTCATTGTTCTCATTAGTTACTACCGTCATCCCACCCTTCTTAGGCACTACATGAACGGAGCTAACCCACTTACTATCCGAGATAGGGTAGATAATTCCTGCATCTAGCAACTTAATGATTTCCTTTTTGACCACCTCTTTCATTATAGGATTCAATCTCCTTTGATGATCAATAGAGGGTTTGTGGTTATCTTCCATCATTATCTTATGCATGCACAAAGATGGCTTAATGCCGACCAAATCATCAATAGTATAACCAATGGCTTTCCTATGTAATCTTAGTTCATGCAGCAATTTAGCAAGTTCATCATCACTCAAGCATGCATTAACAATCACAAGATATGTAGAATTATCGCCAAGAAATGCATACTTTAAATGAGAGGGAAGGGGTTTAAGTTCAAGTGAGGGAGGACATCTATCGGTTGAAGACGATCCAAATAAGGTTGGATGAGATGAATCCAAAGCAAAGGAAGACTCCCCATGGCTCCTAGAAGCTTGATCATCATCAAGAGCTGATTCAGGGAAAACCACGGTTGGAAACACGGGTTGCTCATCTTCCACGGCCGTGGTTCTTGCCAAGCCTGCTTCTCGGAGTTGTCCAGAAAGTTTGACGGCCGTGGAACATAAATCTCGACCGTGGAACTTGCAGCTGTTCACCACCTCTTCGTGGCTCTCAAATCCAGCTCTTGGCTCCTCATCCAAGGCTTCCAAGGCCTTGATCTCTTCATTGTAGGCCTCTTCAACACCTTCCTCCATCATACTTAAGGTGAGAACCTTTTCCAAGGGATCCTTGATCAAGATCGAGCTCACAATTTCTCTAGATTCCTCTTGCTCGACTATGTTGAAGATATCTTCATCAAGGGTTAGCCCTTTCATCATTGTGGACAGCTTGAACTTGATGTTCTCTTCCCCGATGTTGAAGGAGAGAGTCCCGTTCTTGCAATCCACTAAGCATCCGGAAGTGGCTAGGAAAGGTCTTCCTAAGATGATAGGGACCGGGTAATCCGCCGGGATGTCCAAAACTACAAAATCAATAGGCACGTAGAATCCTCCTAGCTGTACCGGAATGTCTTCTAGAATCCCAACCGGATGAGTGATAGAACGGTCCGCCATATAGAGGGTCATCTTGACCGGCTTTGGCTCTCCTAGCCCGACCTTGTTGCTAAGTGCAAGCGGTATGATGCTTACACTTGCCCCAAGATCACAAAGGGCCTCGTACTTCACATCTCCCACTCCTATTGGGACGCAAAAAGAGCCCGGATCCCTCAACTTGGGAGGCATCTCTTCCTTCATGGTTTGGATCAATTCTGAGGATCTCTTGGTCATTCTTATCTCCCCATACTCCTCCAACTTCCTTTTGTTGGAGAGTATTTCTTTCAAGAACTTCCCATATGCCGGCATTCCTAAGATGGCATCCATGAACGGAATGTTAATATGTAACTTGGACATTAGTTCAAGGAACTTACCAAAGTGATTGTCTAAACGAGCTCTTGCTCTTGATTGTGGGAATGGTAGTGGTGGCTTGTATGGAGGCGGTGCCACATAAGTTGGCTCTACATCCTTGCTCTTGCCTCCATCTTCTTGCCTTCTTCCCTCTTCTACCACTACTTGCTTTCCCTTAGCTTGGTCCTTGGGCATAGGATCCTTCATACTCAACCCACTCCTTGTTGTGATAGCCGACACTTGGCCTCTTGGGTTGTCTTCGGTTCTTCCGGGAAGCTTTCCCGGATCTCTATGTGCTTCACCCGCCTTTTGAAAGACTTGTGCTTCCAAGACCTTTTGAGCTTTAGAAATTGAAGTCACGGTGCTCTCAAGTCCACTCAACCTTCCTAGCAATTGCTCAAACATGACTTCGGTTCTATCCTTTGAAGGTTGAGAAAAACCGGGTGGAGGTTCTTGTGAAGCTCTTTGTGGTGGAGTTGTGCTTGTGGAGGCGGGAGGGTTCAAGGCTCCATCCGGGTTAGAGTAAGAAAATCCGGGATGGTTGTGGTTGGGCCGGTAATTGTTGAATTGCCGGTTGTTGTTGAAATTTCTTGGGCCTTGGTAATTGTTGAAGTTGCCCCTTCCCATATAATTCACATCCTCCTCCTTGGAAGACAAGTTAGCTTGTGGAAGCACTTGAGGAGTTGCTTGGCTCTTCAAGGTTGTAGTACACAACTCTCTCAAGGATTTCAACTCGTTGTTGATGGCGTCAAGCTTGAAATTGCTCATGGTGACTTCGCTCACCTCATATGCTCCCGCCTTTCTTCCTTCACTCTTCCTATGAGAGTACTTCTCAATCACTAGAGCTTGCTTCTCCACAAACTCCCAAGCATCATCTACATGTTTCTCCATAAATGTCCCACCGGAAAGAGATTGAAGCTTGAATTGGCTATCTTCATCAAGTCCCTTGAAATAGATCTCCAATAGCTCAATTTTCGGTATGCCATGGTGTGGACAATCTAGGAGAAGGTCTTTGAATCTCTCCCAAGACTTGAACAAACTTTCTCTATCCCTCATCACGAAGGCATTGATCTTCCCTCTTAATTCGGTGGTCTTGGAAGGTGGGAAGAACTTGGTCAAGAACTCGGTTGTCATCTCCTCCCAAGTACCAACTCGCCCTTGTGGAATAGATTGATACCAAGCCAAGGCTTTATCCTTAAGAGAGAAGAAAAAAGCCCTAAGCTTATGGTTGTTGCTCTCCAATCTTGGCGGCCTAAGAGTCTCCATCAAAATCTCGTAGTTCATCAAATGTTGGTGAGGAGACTCTCCTTCCATCCCTCCAAATTGATTGTGCCGGATCATTTGTAGAACTTGAGGGCGGAGCTCATAGTTGTGGGTTGCGGGATCTCCTAGATTCACACCCGGTCGGTGTGCTCTTTGTGCCGGATCCATACGTCTCCCTAGGGTTTGTGGCTCCTCGATAGCAATGGGAACAACCCTAACATTGGCCGCCGGCTGCGGTTGTACCACCGGTGGTGGAGGAGGTGGAGGTTGTCGGCGATTAAACTCTCCTTGAACAAGGGCTTGCCTAATCTCCTCAATCTCCCTCCTTGTTTCCTCTTGCCTCTCATTGGCAAGTCTCCTTTCTTCCTCCAAGAGCTCATCTCTTAACCTTATTCGCTCTGAGGCTTCATCTAACTCAGCTTGAAGATTTCTACCGGCCATCTCTCTCTCTTTTCGGATGTTCTTGGATCTAGATCGAAGGGTTTTCTCCGGTTCGGGATCGAATGGAGCTAAATCCTTGCCACGAGATCTTCGCATACACCTAAAGAGTAATAGATGTCCTGAAAAGAAAAGACACCAACCAAAGAGAGATCAAAAGCAACAAGAAAGATCTACACTAGAAACAATCACAAAATAGACTCAATCTAGACCTAGTCCCCGGCAACGGCGCCAAAAACTTGTTACGCTAAAAAGTGTGCACGCAATAAGCCTTAAATTTATACTCGTTATAATTATCCTAACTTCTAGCGCACCCGCAGTGTACGGGACGTTTGTAGCATGGATAGTATTCCGAGGTCGAACACAAAGACTAAGGCGAAATTGATTCGGTTTTGTGATTAAGTTTAGTGAAGGTCTAAGGTTAGAAAAGAGGGAAACAAAGAAATGAAAATCTAAATTGTTTTTGGTCGGTTTTGGTGATCAATCAAAGATCACTATTCATGCAAAGTAAACAATCAAACTAGACTAAAAATCAGCACAAATGAACAAACCAAACAAGATAATGATCAAGGAAAGAAAAGACGGATTCTAGGGGTCGGAAGTTCCGGTTATGGCATAGAACTCAAGTTATCTATTCATTCTTTGGATTAACTATGATATGTTGGGATTAAGTGTATCTAATTTGGGATCAATTACCGGGTAGGTCTCATGGTCCAACTAGTCCACACCTAAGGTCTTATTACCGGGTAAGTCTCTAAGAGCCTAAGGATAGGAATTCTACACAAACCGGATTGTAAATTAGGGGTCTAACCTATCCTTACCGGGTAGGTCTTGGAAAGGGAAATCCTAAGCAACTATCCTGGCACATCTAATCCAATGGCGCCTTATTAGGCTCACCACTACCTAAGGTTTGCTATTTTAGATTCTAAGGGCAAGGATTACCGGGTAAGTCTCTCCTAACACTTAGTCACTACACTAGGTAGGTTAAACTCAGCAAACACTTAGGGTTTCAACATTCTATAGGTCTAAGGCAAGATCCTTCAAACCAGGGAAAATCACGGGTTGTTCTTCCTAAACCACGGCCGTGGTTCTTCAAGAACTACCCGTGATTTCTAACAGCAACTACGTTCATAAGCAAATGTCATCCAAAGGTAAATCTAAGTCCATCCTATCATAGTTCTAGCCATAACCATCCTTTCCATACCCTAGAACCACATCAATTTAGCCTACAACATTCATAATGGAAATCGAAGCAAACAAACATAAAATCAAAACATCCATTGCAAGATAATGAAAGAAGAGAGGTGAACAAGTGAACTTAATTCAAAACTAAGCTGAAGATTAGAATAGAGCCACTTACAACCCTTCCAAAAGAAGGTTCAAAGGTTCATACAATCTCTAGAAAACGAAATCCGAAATACAAGAAAGCTATGGTGTGTGTTCTTCTCCTCCTCTTCAATGGAACTCTCCTTCTTCTCTTTGACACTTTCCTTCCTAGAAAATCTTCTTGTTTTTGAGAATATATTTGTTAGAGAGAAATGGATAATGGATGAACTGCTCCCAAACTACTCCAGCTGCCTCAAACAACCCATGAAGGACCACTTTTATAACAAATCCTTCATGAGCTGGCCATGAGAGTCGTGGCACAGCTGTCACGAAAATCTGGCAAAATCCACGGTCATTTCCACGCCCGTGGTTCGTCAGAGAACCGTGATTCTATGCAGAAACTCCGCCTTGAATCATTAAGCTGTGATTTGGTGCATGGCTTGTGTTGGCAAGGTTCCATGAGTCCTCCTCAGCCCTTGGCTTGTGTCCTAATGAGTCCGAGGGTGTGTCATCTAAATGAACGATCCTCAAACGCATCGTTTAAGCTCCTAAACTTCCCGTAATACCAACAAAACGCGCACAAGTCCGTGTAGACGTCTATCTCGACAAAATATGTGAATTGGGTGCAAAATGTCTTGAACTAATGCTAGATCATGCATGAATGAGCGAGAATTCTATCTAAATGTACACCTAAAACTATGTTATAAATCGTGTTATCAAAATACCCCATACTTAAGGTTTGCTCGTCCCCGAGCAAATTCCCAACTATAGACTAGAAGATGACATGATTTATGTATGCAGAAAAATGGCAAAATCTTTTTGGGTTTTGTGCTTCTACTATTGGATCACCTTCATAGTCATGATCAATGGCAATTGGATAAGCAATTATGTATCAAACAATAAGGGCATGGAAAGACAATTGTACTTAACTCAAAAGCATGCATGAGATGTGAGGATGAAGAGGTCAAGAAGATCAAGAGTCTATCCAATCTAGATTACTAAGTCTTACAAACATGCAAGTAGGTCATAAGGGCTTGTGACATAAAAGGCCAAGAAACGTTGCAATTGGGCGGGGGATTCTTTAGGTTATGTGATGCTAATCCGGGAATGGAACTAACTCCACATCCTTGTCCTCGATCAACTTCCCCCAAGTGTATATTTTTCCCTATCTTGCTTTCTTTTCTTTTTCTTTAACTCATTTTTGAGACAATGGCATTGGTGTACAATAGCCGAAACCTCGGTGATTAGCCATCCTCGGGCTTTTTCTCTTTTTCGAGGTGCATCCACACCGGGCACACATACCAAAGCTCGTTAGGGCTATTGGTTCATTTGACTTTGGCAAGGCACCAACACCCGATTATGTGAA
The DNA here is from genome assembly GCA_033239125.1 of Fagopyrum homotropicum. Taxonomy (NCBI): domain Eukaryota; kingdom Viridiplantae; phylum Streptophyta; class Magnoliopsida; order Caryophyllales; family Polygonaceae; genus Fagopyrum; species Fagopyrum homotropicum. The sequence goes on along the minus strand of BSWB01000006.1, from coordinate 105,246,603 downwards.
GTGTACAGAGTTACTTGTCATTTAAACCAACGCCCCCAAACCTATATTTTGGCTACACTTCCACAATAATTTCAGCATTTCATTCACGACATTCTTTTCATTACATCTTCACCCCGCACTTGCTTTTCACACATTTCAACACACTAGCATGCTCTTATTCCCGGATGGGTTTAAAGGAGGTCGATTTTACATCAATTGAGGTGCTCAAGCAATCATGATCAAGATGAGAAGTAGAGAAAGATGAAATGCCTCATTCATTCCTAGATGGTATGCAAGAACTATCATGTAATTTCGACTTTCAATACTCAATCCATTCTAGGCAATCATCATGATCACAAGTCATTCATAGAATTTAAGAGAAGTAGTTCAAGTCCACATATGCATTTATCAATTCAACACATAAGGCCATCCATAGCCAATCACAAGACAAGTTTCATCATTAGGGTCATATCCAAGCCTAGAAAGCACAAAATTTTTTAAATTTTCTGATTTTTTTGGAATTTTTGGAATATGTATGTACAATGCAAGAAATGTGCAAATATTAACCTATCCTAGATGCTCATCATGCAAAGGATCATGCAAACCCCACCCCATACTTAGAAACACATTGTCCCCAATGTGTAAATGAAGTAGAGAGAGTGAAAGAAGGTTCTCACAATGTAAAATTGTTTGCCATGGTATTTGGGAATTCTCAAGTGAATTGATGTTGGATGATCCTTTCAACCATGGTAGAGAGCTCTAAGCATCCTTCAAAGCTTCGGAACCCGCGCTAGGCACCGCTAGCCGTCCAAGTTCCGCGTCCGCTCCACCCATAATTGGTGAGGGTGTCATCATCTTTTTCATTGCCAAGAAAGGCTTCCAATGCCACTAATGCTCTAGCACACACACTAAGTAGACAAAACACACAAAAAGCACAAAAAAAACAGAAAAATCTAAGCAAAAATGAAAAGGAAAAAAGTGTTACCAATGGGTTGCCTCCCACCAAGCGCTTCTTTAAGGTCATTAGCTTGACCAAACTCGGGAGCGTCTATTCGAGGTGAAGCGGGGCAATCATGTCTACCGGGGCTCCCGGAATATACATCTTCAAGCGATGCCCATTCACCTTGAAATTTCCACAATGCTCCCCTCCTATTTCAATAGCTCCATGGGGAAAGATCTTCTTCACCACATATGGCCCGGTCCATCTTGATTTGAGCTTTCCGGGAAAGAGCCTTAGCCTTGAGTTGAAGAGAAGGACAAGATCTCCTTCACTCAACTCCTTTGGAATGATCCTCTTGTCATGCCATCTTTTGGTTCTCTCCTTGTAGATCCGGGCATTCTCATAAGCTTCCAACCGGAGCTCCTCAAGGGCATTGATATCAAGCAACCTCTTTTCTCCCGCTTCCTTGAGGTCAAAATTTAGCCACTTAATGGCCCAATAAGCTCTATGCTCCATTTCCACCGGGAGATGGCAAGACTTGCCATAGACCAACTTGTAGGGAGTGGTTCCAATTGGTGTCTTGAAGGCGGTTCTATATGCCCATAGTGCGTCATTGAGCTTCATAGCCCAATCCTTCCTTGTCCTAGACACCGTCTTCACGAGGATGGCCTTGATCTCTCGGTTGGAGATCTCCACTTGACCACTAGTTTGGGGATGGTAGGGTGTTGCCACCTTATGAGTCACCCCATACTTGGCCAAAAGTGCTCCAAAGTTCCTATTTGTGAAGTGCTTCCCTCCATCACTAATGATTACCCTTGGTGTCCCAAACCTAGGGAAGATCACCCGGTTGAAGAATCGCACTACCACCTTGGCATCATTCGTAGGAGAAGCGATCGCTTCTACCCATCTTGACACATAGTCCACCGCCAACAGGATGTAGAGATTGCCACATGAAGAAGGGAATGGTCCCATGAAGTCTACACCCCACACATCAAAAATCTCAACTTCTTGGATGTTATTCAAAGGCATTTCATTCCTCCTTGAGATGTTGCCCGTCCTTTGGCAAGCATCACATGCCGCTACAAAACCTTGCACATCTCTAAACAAGTTAGGCCAATAAAAACCGGATTGCAATACCTTTGCACATGTCTTGTGTGAGCTAGCATGGCCACCGCATGGTAAGGAGTGGCAATGCCGGATCACACTCTCCACTTCATCCTCCGGTATGCATCTTCTAAGCACCCCATCCGGGCCTCTCTTGAATAGAAGTGGCTCACTCCAATAGTAATGCCGTACATCGTTGAAGAACTTCTTCCTTTGTGCATATGTAAATCCGGGAGGTACTTCCTCACACACTAAGTAGTTCACGATGTCGGCGTACCATGGCTCACTTCATCTAGCCACTTGGAACAAGCATTCCTCCACCATTTGCAATTGTTCATCCCGGAATGAATCATCTATCGGGATGTTGTCTTTCTCAAGCTCCAATGGTGGGAGTCTACTAAGGTGATCCGCCACGGAGTTCTCGGATCCTTTCTTATCTCGTATCTCCAAATCAAACTCTTGAAGAAGAAGGATCCACCGAATCAACCTTGGTTTGGCATCCTTCTTTGTAAGTAGATAACGGATCGCCGCATGATCCGTATAAACTATGACCTTCGCTCCAACAAGGTATGAGCGGAACTTCTCAAATGCATACACCACCGCCAACAACTCCTTCTCGGTGGTAGCATAATTGAGTTGGGCGTCATCTAGCGTCTTGCTAGCATAGTAAATAGCATGAGTGGGCCCTTCTTTCCTTTGCCCTAAAACGGCCCCAACGGTCACATCACTTGCATCGCACATGATCTCAAATGGTAGACTCCAATCCGGAGGTTGCATGATAGGTGCGGAGATCAAGGCGTTCTTCAACCTACAAAAAGCTTCAAGACAATCCTTGGAAAAGACAAAATCAACATCTTTCATTAGTAGGTTAGTGAGAGGCTTAGAAATTTTAGAGAAGTCTCGAATAAACCTCCGGTAAAAACCGGCATGCCCTAAGAAACTCCTTACCCCCTTCACCGAGGTAGGTGGTGGCAACTTCTCTATCGTTTCAATCTTAGCCCTATCAACCTCAATGCCACGGTTAGACACCAAGTGTCCTAACACAATCCCTTCACTTACCATGAAGTGGCATTTTCCCCAATTTAAGACAAGATTTGTCTCCTCACATCTTTGCAACACTAATGACAAGTTAGCCAAGCAATCATCGAAAGAAGAACCATAAACAGAGAAATCATCCATGAACACTTCCATGATATTTTCTATGTATTCCGAAAAGATAGCCATCATACACCTTTGGAAGGTGGCGGGTGCATTACACAACCCAAATGGCATTCTCCTATATGCAAAGGTACCCCATGGACATGTAAAAGTCGTTTTCTCTTGGTCATCGGGGTGGATAGGGATTTGGAAGAATCCACTATACCCATCTAAATAGCAAAAATGAGAGTGTTGAGCTAACCTTTCTAGCATTTGGTCAATGAAGGGGAGGGGGAAGTGATCTTTCCTAGAGGCCATGTTCAATTTCCTATAATCAATGCACATCCTCCACCTCGTAACCGTCCTAGTCGGTATTAGTTCATTGTTCTCATTAGTTACTACCGTCATCCCACCCTTCTTAGGCACTACATGAACGGAGCTAACCCACTTACTATCCGAGATAGGGTAGATAATTCCTGCATCTAGCAACTTAATGATTTCCTTTTTGACCACCTCTTTCATTATAGGATTCAATCTCCTTTGATGATCAATAGAGGGTTTGTGGTTATCTTCCATCATTATCTTATGCATGCACAAAGATGGCTTAATGCCGACCAAATCATCAATAGTATAACCAATGGCTTTCCTATGTAATCTTAGTTCATGCAGCAATTTAGCAAGTTCATCATCACTCAAGCATGCATTAACAATCACAAGATATGTAGAATTATCACCAAGAAATGCATACTTTAAATGAGAGGGAAGGGGTTTAAGTTCAAGTGAGGGAGGACATCTATCGGTTGAAGACGATCCAAATAAGGTTGGATGAGATGAATCCAAAGCAAAGGAAGACTCCCCATGGCTCCTAGAAGCTTGATCATCATCAAGAGCTGATTCAGGGAAAACCACGGTTGGAAACACGGGTTGTTCATCTTCCACGGCCGTGGTTCTTGCCAAGCCTGCTTCTCGGAGTTGTCCAGAAAGTTTGACGGCCGTGGAACATAAATCTCAACCGTGGAACTTGCAGCTGTTCACCACCTCTTCGTGGCTCTCAAATCCAGCTCTTGGCTCCTCATCCAAGGCTTCCAAGGCCTTGATCTCTTCATTGTAGGCCTCTTCAACACCTTCCTCTATCATACTTAAGGTGAGAACCTTTTCCAAGGGATCCTTGATCAAGATCGAGCTCACAATTTCTCTAGATTCCTCTTGCTCGACTATGTTGAAGATATCTTCATCAAGGGTTGGCCCTTTCATCATTGTGGACAGCTTGAACTTGATGTTCTCTTCCCCGATGTTGAAGGAGAGAGTCCCGTTCTTGCAATCCACTAAGAATCCGGAAGTGGCTAGGAAAGGTCTTCCTAAGATGATAGGGACCGGGTAATCCGCCGGGATGTTCAAAACTACAAAATCAATAGGCACGTAGAATCCTCCTAGTTGTACCGGAATGTCTTCTAGAATCCCAACCGGATGAGTGATAGAACGGTCCGCCATATAGAGGGTCATCTTGACCGGCTTTGGCTCTCCTAGCCCGACCTTGTTGCTAAGTGCAAGCGGTATGATGCTTACACTTGCCCCAAGATCACAAAGGGCCTCGTACTTCACATCTCCCACTCCTATTGGGACGCAAAAAGAGCCCGGATCCCTCAACTTGGGAGGCATCTCTTCTTTCATGGTTTGGATCAATTCTGAGGATCTCTTGGTCATTCTTATCTCCCCATACTCCTCCAACTTCCTTTTGTTGGAGAGTATTTCTTTCAAGAACTTCCCATATGCCGGCATTTTCTAAGATGGCATCCATGAACGGAATGTTAATATGTAACTTGGACATTAGTTCAAGGAACTTACCAAAGTGATTGTCTAAACGAGCTCTTGCTCTTGATTGTGGGAATGGTAGTGGTGGCTTGTATGGAGGCGGTGCCACATAAGTTGGCTCTACATCCTTGCTCTTGCCTCCATCTTCTTGCCTTCTTCCCTCTTCTACCACTACTTGCTTTCCCTTAGCTTGGTCCTTGGGCATAGGATCCTTCATACTCAACCCACTCCTTGTTGTGATAGCCGACACTTGGCCTCTTGGGTTGTCTTCGGTTCTTCCGGGAAGCTTTCCCGGATCTCTATGTGCTTCACCCGCCTTTTGAAAGACTTGTGCTTCCAAGACCTTTTGAGCTTTAGAAATTGAAGTCACGGTGCTCTCAAGTCCACTCAACCTTCCTAGCAATTGCTCAAACATGACTTCGGTTCTATCCTTTGAAGGTTGAGAAAAACCGGGTGGAGGTTCTTGTGAAGCTCTTTGTGGTGGAGTTGTGCTTGTGGAGGCGGGAGGGTTCAAGGCTCCATCCGGGTTAGAGTAAGAAAATCCGGGATGGTTGTGGTTGGGCCGGTAATTGTTGAATTGCCGGTTGTTGTTGAAATTTCTTGGGCCTTGGTAATTGTTGAAGTTGCCCCTTCCCATATAATTCACATCCTCCTCCTTGGAAGACAAGTTAGCTTGTGGAAGCACTTGAGGAGTTGCTTGGCTCTTCAAGGTTGTAGTACACAACTCTCTCAAGGATTTCAACTCGTTGTTGATGGGGTCAAGCTTGAAATTGCTCATGGTGACTTCGCTCACCTCATATGCTCCCGCCTTTCTTCCTTCACTCTTCCTATGAGAGTACTTCTCAATCACTAGAGCTTGCTTCTCCACAAACTCCCAAGCATCATCTACATGTTTCTCCATAAATGTCCCACCGGAAAGAGATTGAAGCTTGAATTGGCTATCTTCATCAAGTCCCTTGAAATAGATCTCCAATAGCTCAATTTTCGGTATGCCATGGTGTGGACAATCTAGGAGAAGGTCTTTGAATCTCTCCCAAGACTTGAACAAACTTTCTCTATCCCTCATCACGAAGGCATTGATCTTCCCTCTTAATTCGGTGGTCTTGGAAGGTGGGAAGAACTTGGTCAAGAACTCGGTTGTCATCTCCTCCCAAGTACCAACTCGCCCTTGTGGAATAGATTGATACCAAGCCAAGGCTTTATCCTTAAGAGAGAAGAAAAAAGCCCTAAGCTTATGGTTGTTGCTCTCCAATCTTGGCGGCCTAAGAGTCTCCATCAAAATCTCGTAGTTCATCAAATGTTGGTGAGGAGACTCTCCTTCCATCCCTCCAAATTGATTGTGCCGGATCATTTGTAGAACTTGAGGGCGGAGCTCATAGTTGTGGGTTGCGGGATCTCCTAGATTCACACCCGGTCGGTGTGCTCTTTGTGCCGGATCCATACGTCTCCCTAGGGTTTGTGGCTCCTCGATAGCAATGGGAACAACCCTAACATTGGCCGCCGGCTGCGGTTGTACCACCGGTGGTGGAGGAGGTGGAGGTTGTCGGCGATTAAACTCTCCTTGAACAAGGGCTTGCCTAATCTCCTCAATCTCCCTCCTTGTTTCCTCTTGCCTCTCATTGGCAAGTCTCCTTTCTTCCTCCAAGAGCTCATCTCTTAGCCTTATTTGCTCTAAGGCTTCATCTAACTCAGCTTGAAGATTTCTACCGGCCATCTCTCTCTCTTTTCGGATGTTCTTGGATCTAGATCGAAGGGTTTTCTCCGGTTCGGGATCGAATGGAGCTAAATCCTTGCCACGAGATCTTCGCATACACCTAAAGAGTAATAGATGTCCTGAAAAGAAAAGACACCAACCAAAGAGAGATCAAAAGCAACAAGAAAGATCTACACTAGAAACAATCACAAAATAGACTCAATCTAGACCTAGTCCCCGGCAACGGCGCCAAAAACTTGTTACGCTAAAAAGTGTGCACGCAATAAGCCTTAAATTTATACTCGTTATAATTATCCTAACTTCTAGCGCACCCGCAGTGTACGGGACGTTTGTAGCATGGATAGTATTCCGAGGTCGAACACAAAGACTAAGGTGAAATTGATTCGGTTTTGTGATTAAGTTTAGTGAAGGTCTAAGGTTAGAAAAGAGGGAAACAAAGAAATGAAAATCTAAATTGTTTTTGGTCGGTTTTGGTGATCAATCAAAGATCACTATTCATGCAAAGTAAACAATCAAACTAGACTAAAAATCAGCACAAATGAACAAACCAAACAAGATAATGATCAAGGAAAGAAAAGACGGATTCTAGGGGTCGGAAGTTCCGGTTATGGCATAGAACACAAGTTATCTATTCATTCTTTGGATTAACTATGATATGTTGGGATTAAGTGTATCTAATTTGGGATCAATTACCGGGTAGGTCTCATGGTCCAACTAGTCCACACCTAAGGTCTTATTACCGGGTAAGTCTCTAAGAGCCTAAGGATAGGAATTCTACACAAACCGGATTGTAAATTAGGGGTCTAACCTATCCTTACCGGGTAGGTCTTGGAAAGGGAAATCCTAAGCAACTATCCTGGCACATCTAATCCAATGGCGGCTTATTAGGCTCACCACTACCTAAGGTTTGCTATTTTAGATTCTAAGGGCAAGGATTACCGGGTAAGTCTCTCCTAACACTTAGTCATTACACTAGGTAGGTTAAACTCAGCAAACACTTAGGGTTTCAACATTCTATAGGTCTAAGGTAAGATCCTTTAAACCAGGGAAAATCACGGGTTGTTCTTCCTAAACCACGGCCGTGGTTCTTCAAGAACTACCCGTGATTTCTAACAGCAACTACGTTCATAAGCAAAAGTCATCCAAAGGTAAATCTAAGTCCATCCTATCATAGTTCTAGCCATAACCATCCTTTCCATACCCTAGAAACACATCAATTTACCCTACAACATTCATAATGGAAATCGAAGCAAACAAACATAAAATCAAAACATCCATTGCAAGATAATGAAAGAAGAGAGGTGAACAAGTGAACTTAATTCAAAACTAAGCTTAAGATTAGAATAGAGCCACTTACAACCCTTCCAAAAGAAGGTTCAAAGGTTCATACAATCTCTAGAAAACGAAATCCGAAATACAAGAAAGCTATGGTGTGTGTTCTTCTCCTCCTCTTCAATGGAACTCTCCTTCTTCTCTTTGACACTTTCCTTCCTAGAAAATCTTCTTGTTTTTGAGAATATATTTGTTAGAGAGAAATGGATAATGGATGAACTGCTCCCAAACTACTCCAGCTGCCTCAAACAACCCATGAAGGACCACTTTTATAACAAATCCTTCATGAGCTGGCCATGAGAGTCGTGGCACAGCTGTCACGAAAATCTGGCAAAATCCACGGTCATTTCCACGGCCGTGGTTCGTCAGAGAACCGTGATTCTATGCAGAAACTCCGCCTTGAATCATTAAGCTGTGATTTGGTGCATGGCTTGTGTTGGAAAGGTTCCATGAGTCCTCCTCAGCCCTTGGCTTGTATCCTAATGAGTCCGAGGGTGTGTCATCTAAATGAACGATCCTCAAACGCATCGTTTAAGCTCCTAAACTTCCCGTAATACCTACAAAACGCGCACAAGTCCGTGTAGACGTCTATCTCGACAAAATATGTGAATTGGGTGCAAAACGTCTTGAACTAATGCTAGATCATGCATGAATGAGCGAGAATTCTATCTAAATGTACACCTAAAACTATGTTATAAATCGTGTTATCAAAATACCCCATACTTAAGGTTTGCTCGTCCCCGAGCAAATTCCCAACTATAGACTAGAAGATGACATGATTTATGTATGCAGAAAAATGGCAAAATCTTTTTGGGTTTTGTGCTTCTACTATTGGATCACCTTCATAGTCATGATCAATGGCAATTGGATAAGCAATTATGTATCAAACAATAAGGGCATGGAAAGACAATTGTACTTAACTCAAAAGCATGCATGAGATGTGAGGATGAAGAGGTCAAGAAGATCAAGAGTCTATCCAATCTAGATTACTAAGTCTTACAAACATGCAAGTAGGTCATAAGGGCTTGTGACATAAAAGGCCAAGAAACGTTGCAATTGGGCGGGGGATTCTTTAGGTTATGTGATGCTAATCCGGGAATGGAACTAACTCCACATCCTTGTCCTCGATCAACTTCCCCCAAGTGTATATTTTTCCCTATCTTGCTTTCTTTTCTTTTTCTTTAACTCATTTTTGAGACAATGGCATTGGTGTACAATAGCCGAAACCTCGGTGATTAGCCATCCTCGGGCTTTTTCTCTTTTTCGAGGTGCATCCACACCGGGCACACATACCAAAGCTCGTTAGGGCTATTGGTTCATTTGACTTTGGCAAGGCACCAACACCCGATTATGTGAAGTGTACAGAGTTACTTGTCATTTAAACCAACGCCCCCAAACCTATATTTTGGCTACACTTCCACAATAATTTCAGCATTTCATTCACGACATTCTTTTCATTACATCTTCACCCCGCACTTGCTTTTCACACATTTCAACACACTAGCATGCTCTTATTCCCGGATGGGTTTAAAGGAGGTCGATTTTACATCAATTGAGGTGCTCAAGCAATCATGATCAAGATGAGAAGTAGAGAAAGATGAAATGCCTCATTCATTCCTAGATGGTATGCAAGAACTATCATGTAATTTCGACTTTCAATACTCAATCCATTCTAGGCAATCATCATGATCACAAGTCATTCATAGAATTTAAGAGAAGTAGTTCAAGTCCACATATGCATTTATCAATTCAACACATAAGGCCATCCATAGCCAATCACAAGACAAGTTTCATCATTAGGGTCATATCCAAGCCTAGAAAGCACAAAATTTTTTAAATTTTCTGATTTTTTTGGAATTTTTGGAATATGTATGTACAATGCAAGAAATGTGCAAATATTAACCTATCCTAGATGCTCATCATGCAAAGGATCATGCAAACCCCACCCCATACTTAGAAACACATTGTCCCCAATGTGTAAATGAAGTAGAGAGAGTGAAAGAAGGTTCTCACAATGTAAAATTGTTTGCCATGGTATTTGGGAATTCTCAAGTGAATTGATGTTGGATGATCCTTTCAACCATGGTAGAGAGCTCTAAGCATCCTTCAAAGCTTCGGAACCCGCGCTAGGCACCGCTAGCCGTCCAAGTTCCGCGTCCGCTCCACCCATAATTGGTGAGGGTGTCATCATCTTTTTCATTGCCAAGAAAGGCTTCCAATGCCACTAATGCTCTAGCACACACACTAAGTAGACAAAACACACAAAAAGCACAAAAAAAACAGAAAAATCTAAGCAAAAATGAAAAGGAAAAAAGTGTTACCAATGGGTTGCCTCCCACCAAGCGCTTCTTTAAGGTCATTAGCTTGACCAAACTCGGGAGCGTCTATTCGAGGTGAAGCGGGGCAATCATGTCTACCGGGGCTCCCGGAATATACATCTTCAAGCGATGCCCATTCACCTTGAAATTTCCACAATGCTCCCCTCCTATTTCAATAGCTCCATGGGGAAAGATCTTCTTCACCACATATGGCCCGGTCCATCTTGATTTGAGCTTTCCGGGAAAGAGCCTTAGCCTTGAGTTGAAGAGAAGGACAAGATCTCCTTCACTCAACTCCTTTGGAATGATCCTCTTGTCATGCCATCTTTTGGTTCTCTCCTTGTAGATCCGGGCATTCTCATAAGCTTCCAACCGGAGCTCCTCAAGGGCATTGATATCAAGCAACCTCTTTTCTCCCGCTTCCTTGAGGTCAAAATTTAGCCACTTAATGGCCCAATAAGCTCTATGCTCCATTTCCACCGGGAGATGGCAAGACTTGCCATAGACCAACTTGTAGGGAGTGGTTCCAATTGGTGTCTTGAAGGCGGTTCTATATGCCCATAGTGCGTCATTGAGCTTCATAGCCCAATCCTTCCTTGTCCTAGACACCGTCTTCTCGAGGATGGCCTTGATCTCTCGGTTGGAGATCTCCACTTGACCACTAGTTTGGGGATGGTAGGGTGTTGCCACCTTATGAGTCACCCCATACTTGGCCAAAAGTGCTCCAAAGTTCCTATTTGTGAAGTGCTTCCCTCCATCACTAATGATTACCCTTGGTGTCCCAAACCTAGGGAAGATCACCCGGTTGAAGAATCGCACTACCACCTTGGCATCATTCGTAGGAGAAGCGATCGCTTCTACCCATCTTGACACATAGTCCACCGCCAACAAGATGTAGAGATTGCCACATGAAGAAGGGAATGGTCCCATGAAGTCTACACCCCACACATCAAAAATCTCAACTTCTTGGATGTTATTCAAAGGCATTTCATTCCTCCTTGAGATGTTGCCCGTCCTTTGGCAAGCATCACATGCCGCTACAAAACCTTGCACATCTCTAAACAAGTTAGGCCAATAAAAACCGGATTGCAATACCTTTGCACACGTCTTGTGTGAGCTAGCATGGCCACCGCATGGTAAGGAGTGGCAATGCCGGATCACACTCTCCACTTCATCCTCCGGTATGCATCTTCTAAGCACCCCATCCGGGCCTCTCTTGAATAGAAGTGGCTCACTCCAATAGTAATGCCGTACATCGTTGAAGAACTTCTTCCTTTGTGCATATGTAAATCCGGGAGGTACTTCCTCACATACTAAGTAGTTCACGATGTCGGCGTACCATGGCTCACTTCCTCTAGCCACTTGGAACAAGCATTCCTCCACCATTTGCAATTGTTCATCCCGGAATGAATCATCTATCGGGATGTTGTCTTTCTCAAGCTCCAATGGTGGGAGTCTACTAAGGTGATCCGCCACGGAGTTCTCGGATCCTTTCTTATCTCGTATCTCCAAATCAAACTCTTGAAGAAGAAGGATCCACCGAATCAACCTTGGTTTGGCATCCTTCTTTGTAAGTAGATAACGGATCGCCGCATGATCCGTATAAACTATGACCTTCGCTCCAACAAGGTATGAGCGGAACTTCTCAAATGCATACACCACCGCCAACAACTCCTTCTCGGTGGTAGCATAGTTGAGTTGGGCGTCATCTAGCGTCTTGCTAGCATAGTAAATAGCATGAGTGGGCCCTTCTTTCCTTTGCCCTAAAACGGCCCCAACGGTCACATCACTTGCATCGCACATGATCTCAAATGGTAGACTCCAATCCGGAGGTTGCATGATAGGTGCGGAGATCAAGGCGTTCTTCAACCTACAAAAAGCTTCAAGACAATCCTTGGAAAAGACAAAATCAACATCTTTCATTAGTAGGTTAGTGAGAGGCTTAGAAATTTTAGAGAAGTCTCGAATAAACCTCCGGTAAAAACCGGCATGCCCTAAGAAACTCCTTACCCCCTTCACCGAGGTAGGTGGTGGCAACTTCTCTATCGTTTCAATCTTAGCCCTATCAACCTCAATGCCACGGTTAGACACCAAGTGTCCTAACACAATCCCTTCACTTACCATGAAGTGGCATTTTTCCCAATTTAAGACAAGATTTGTCTCCTCACATCTTTGCAACACTAATGACAAGTTAGCCAAGCAATCATCGAAAGAAGAACCATAAACAGAGAAATCATCCATGAACACTTCCATGATATTTTCTATGTATTCCGAAAAGATAGCCATCATACACCTTTGGAAGGTGGCGGGTGCATTACACAACCCAAATGGCATTCTCCTATATGCAAAGGTACCCCATGGACATGTAAAAGTCGTTTTCTCTTGGTCATCGGGGTGGATAGGGATTTGGAAGAATCCACTATACCCATCTAAATAGCAAAAATGAGAGTGTTGAGCTAACCTTTCTAGCATTTGGTCAATGAAGGGGAGGGGGAAGTGATCTTTCCTAGAGGCCATGTTCAATTTCCTATAATCAATGCACATCCTCCACCTTGTAACCGTCCTAGTCGGTATTAGTTCATTGTTCTCATTAGTTACTACCGTCATCCCACCCTTCTTAGGCACTACATGAACGGAGCTAACCCACTTACTATCCGAGATAGGGTAGATAATTCCTGCATCTAGCAACTTAATGATTTCCTTTTTGACCACCTCTTTCATTATAGGATTCAATCTCCTTTGATGATCAATAGAGGGTTTGTGGTTATCTTCCATCATTATCTTATGCATGCACAAAGATGGCTTAATGCCGACCAAATCATCAATAGTATAACCAATGGCTTTCCTATGTAATCTTAGTTCATGCAGCAATTTAGCAAGTTCATCATCACTCAAGCATGCATTAACAATCACAAGATATGTAGAATTATCACCAAGAAATGCATACTTTAAATGAGAGGGAAGGGGTTTAAGTTCAAGTGAGGGAGGACATCTATCGGTTGAAGACGATCCAAATAAGGTTGGATGAGATGAATCCAAAGCAAAGGAAGACTCCCCATGGCTCCTAGAAGCTTGATCATCATCAAGAGCTGATTCAGGGAAAACCACGGTTGGAAACACGGGTTGCTCATCTTCCACGGCCGTGGTTCTTGCCAAGCCTGCTTCTCGGAGTTGTCCAGAAAGTTTGACGGCCGTGGAACATAAATCTCGACCGTGGAACTTGCAGCTGTTCACCACCTCTTCGTGGCTCTCAAATCCAGCTCTTGGCTCCTCATCCAAGGCTTCCAAGGCCTTGATCTCTTCATTGTAGGCCTCTTCAACACCTTCCTCCATCATACTTAAGGTGAGAACCTTTTCCAAGGGATCCTTGATCAAGATCGAGCTCACAATTTCTCTAGATTCCTCTTGCTCGACTATGTTGAAGATATCTTCATCAAGGGTTGGCCCTTTCATCATTGTGGACAGCTTGAACTTGATGTTCTCTTCCCCGATGTTGAAGGAGAGAGTCCCGTTCTTGCAATCCACTAAGCATCCGGAAGTGGCTAGGAAAGGTCTTCCTAAGATGATAGGGACCGGGTAATCCGCCGGGATGTCCAAAACTACAAAATCAATAGGCACGTAGAATCCTCCTAGCTGTACCGGAATGTCTTCTAGAATCCCAACCGGATGAGTGATAGAACGGTCCGCCATATAGAGGGTCATCTTGACCGGCTTTGGCTCTCCTAGCCCGACCTTGTTGCTAAGTGCAAGCGGTATGATGCTTACACTTGCCCCAAGATCACAAAGGGCCTCGTACTTCACATCTCCCACTCCTATTGGGACGCAAAAAGAGCCCGGATCCCTCAACTTGGGAGGCATCTCTTCCTTCATGGTTTGGATCAATTCTGAGGATCTCTTGGTCATTCTTATCTCCCCATACTCCTCCAACTTCCTTTTGTTGGAGAGTATTTCTTTCAAGAACTTCCCATATGCCGGCATTCCTAAGATGGCATCCATGAACGGAATGTTAATATGTAACTTGGACATTAGTTCAAGGAACTTACCAAAGTGATTGTCTAAACGAGCTCTTGCTCTTGATTGTGGGAATGGTAGTGGTGGCTTGTATGGAGGCGGTGCCACATAAGTTGGCTCTACATCCTTGCTCTTGCCTCCATCTTCTTGCCTTCTTCCCTCTTCTACCACTACTTGCTTTCCCTTAGCTTGGTCCTTGGGCATAGGATCCTTCATACTCAACCCACTCCTTGTTGTGATAGCCGACACTTGGCCTCTTGGGTTGTCTTCGGTTCTTCCGGGAAGCTTTCCCGGATCTCTATGTGCTTCACCCGCCTTTTGAAAGACTTGTGCTTCCAAGACCTTTTGAGCTTTAGAAATTGAAGTCACGGTGCTCTCAAGTCCACTCAACCTTCCTAGCAATTGCTCAAACATGACTTCGGTTCTATCCTTTGAAGGTTGAGAAAAACCGGGTGGAGGTTCTTGTGAAGCTCTTTGTGGTGGAGTTGTGCTTGTGGAGGCGGGAGGGTTCAAGGCTCCATCCGGGTTAGAGTAAGAAAATCCGGGATGGTTGTGGTTGGGCCGGTAATTGTTGAATTGCCGGTTGTTGTTGAAATTTCTTGGGCCTTGGTAATTGTTGAAGTTGCCCCTTCCCATATAATTCACATCCTCCTCCTTGGAAGACAAGTTAGCTTGTGGAAGCACTTGAGGAGTTGCTTGGCTCTTCAAGGTTGTAGTACACAACTCTCTCAAGGATTTCAACTCGTTGTTGATGGCGTCAAGCTTGAAATTGCTCATGGTGACTTCGCTCACCTCATATGCTCCCGCCTTTCTTCCTTCACTCTTCCTATGAGAGTACTTCTCAATCACTAGAGCTTGCTTCTCCACAAACTCCCAAGCATCATCTACATGTTTCTCCATAAATGTCCCACCGGAAAGAGATTGAAGCTTGAATTGGCTATCTTCATCAAGTCCCTTGAAATAGATCTCCAATAGCTCAATTTTCGGTATGCCATGGTGTGGACAATCTAGGAGAAGGTCTTTGAATCTCTCCCAAGACTTGAACAAACTTTCTCTATCCCTCATCACGAAGGCATTGATCTTCCCTCTTAATTCGGTGGTCTTGGAAGGTGGGAAGAACTTGGTCAAGAACTCGGTTGTCATCTCCTCCCAAGTACCAACTCGCCCTTGTGGAATAGATTGATACCAAGCCAAGGCTTTATCCTTAAGAGAGAAGAAAAAAGCCCTAAGCTTATGGTTGTTGCTCTCCAATCTTGGCGGCCTAAGAGTCTCCATCAAAATCTTGTAGTTCATCAAATGTTGGTGAGGAGACTCTCCTTCCATCCCTCCAAATTGATTGTGCCGGATCATTTGTAGAACTTGAGGGCGGAGCTCATAGTTGTGGGTTGCGGGATCTCCTAGATTCACACCCGGTCGGTGTGCTCTTTGTGCCGGATCCATACGTCTCCCTAGGGTTTGTGGCTCCTCGATAGCAATGGGAACAACCCTAACATTGGCCGCCGGCTGCGGTTGTACCACCGGTGGTGGAGGAGGTGGAGGTTGTCGGCGATTAAGCTCTCCTTGAACAAGGGCTTGCCTAATCTCCTCAATCTCCCTCCTTGTTTCCTCTTGCCTCTCATTGGCAAGTCTCCTTTCTTCCTCCAAGAGCTCATCTCTTAGCCTTATTCGCTCTAAGGCTTCATCTAACTCAGCTTGAAGATTTCTACCGGCCATCTCTCTCTCTTTTCGGATGTTCTTGGATCTAGATCGAAGGGTTTTCTCCGGTTCGGGATCGAATGGAGCTAAATCCTTGCCACGAGATCTTCGCATACACCTAAAGAGTAATAGATGTCCTGAAAAGAAAAGACACCAACCAAAGAGAGATCAAAAGCAACAAGAAAGATCTACACTAGAAACAATCACAAAATAGACTCAATCTAGACCTAGTCCCCGGCAACGGCGCCAAAAACTTGTTACGCTAAAAAGTGTGCACGCAATAAGCCTTAAATTTATACTCGTTATAATTATCCTAACTTCTAGCGCACCCGCAGTGTACGGGACGTTTGTAGCATGGATAGTATTCCGAGGTCGAACACAAAGACTAAGGTGAAATTGATTCGGTTTTGTGATTAAGTTTAGTGAAGGTCTAAGGTTAGAAAAGAGGGAAACAAAGAAATGAAAATCTAAATTGTTTTTGGTCGGTTTTGGTGATCAATCAAAGATCACTATTCATGCAAAGTAAACAATCAAACTAGACTAAAAATCAGCACAAATGAACAAACCAAACAAGATAATGATCAAGGAAAGAAAAGACGGATTCTAGGGGTCGGAAGTTCCGGTTATGGAATAGAACTCAAGTTATCTATTCATTCTTTGGATTAACTATGATATGTTGGGATTAAGTGTATCTAATTTGGGATCAATTACCGGGTAGGTCTCATGGTCCAACTAGTCCACACCTAAGGTCTTATTACCGGGTAAGTCTCTAAGAGCCTAAGGATAGGAATTCTACACAAACCGGATTGTAAATTAGGGGTCTAACCTATCCTTACCGGGTAGGTCTTGGAAAGGGAAATCCTAAGCAACTATCCTGGCACATCTAATCCAATGGCGGCTTATTAGGCTCACCACTACCTAAGGTTTGCTATTTTAGATTCTAAGGGCAAGGATTACCGGGTAAGTCTCTCCTAACACTTAGTCACTACACTAGGTAGGTTAAACTCAGCAAACACTTAGGGTTTCAACATTCTATAGGTCTAAGGCAAGATCCTTCAAACCAGGGAAAATCACGGGTTGTTCTTCCTAAACCACGGCCGTGGTTCTTCAAGAACTACCCGTGATTTCTAACAGCAACTACGTTCATAAGCAAAAGTCATCCAAAGGTAAATCTAAGTCCATCCTATCATAGTTCTAGCCATAACCATCCTTTCCATACCCTAGAACCACATCAATTTAGCCTACAACATTCATAATGGAAATCGAAGCAAACAAACATAAAATCAAAACATCCATTGCAAGATAATGAAAGAAGAGAGGTGAACAAGTGAACTTAATTCAAAACTAAGCTGAAGATTAGAATAGAGCCACTTACAACCCTTCCAAAAGAAGGTTCAAAGGTTCATACAATCTCTAGAAAACGAAATCCGAAATACAAGAAAGCTATGGTGTGTGTTCTTCTCCTCCTCTTCAATGGAACTCTCCTTCTTCTCTTTGACACTTTCCTTCCTAGAAAATCTTCTTGTTTTTGAGAATATATTTGTTAGAGAGAAATGGATAATGGATGAACTGCTCCCAAACTACTCCAGCTGCCTCAAACAACCCATGAAGGACCACTTTTATAACAAATCCTTCATGAGCTGGCCATGAGAGTCGTGGCACAGCTGTCACGAAAATCTGGCAAAATCCACGGTCATTTCCACGGCCGTGGTTCGTCAAAGAACCGTGATTCTATGCAGAAACTCCGCCTTGAATCATTAAGCTGTGATTTGGTGCATGGCTTGTGTTGGCAAGGTTCCATGAGTCCTCCTCAGCCCTTGGCTTGTGTCCTAATGAGTCCGAGGGTGTGTCATCTAAATGAACGATCCTCAAACGCATCGTTTAAGCTCCTAAACTTCCCGTAATACCTACAAAACGCGCACAAGTCCGTGTAGACGTCTATCTCGACAAAATATGTGAATTGGGTGCAAAACGTCTTGAACTAATGCTAGATCATGCATGAATGAGCGAGAATTCTATCTAAATGTACACCTAAAACTATGTTATAAATCGTGTTATCAAAATACCCCATACTTAAGGTTTGCTCGTCCCCGAGCAAATTCCCAACTATAGACTAGAAGATGACATGATTTATGTATGCAGAAAAATGGCAAAATCTTTTTGGGTTTTGTGCTTCTACTATTGGATCACCTTCATAGTCATGATCAATGGCAATTGGATAAGCAATTATGTATCAAACAATAAGGGCATGGAAAGACAATTGTACTTAACTCAAAAGCATGCATGAGATGTGAGGATGAAGAGGTCAAGAAGATCAAGAGTCTATCCAATCTAGATTACTAAGTCTTACAAACATGCAAGTAGGTCATAAGGGCTTGTGACATAAAAGGCCAAGAAACGTTGCAATTGGGCGGGGGATTCTTTAGGTTATGTGATGCTAATCCGGGAATGGAACTAACTCCACATCCTTGTCCTCGATCAACTTCCCCCAAGTGTATATTTTTCCCTATCTTGCTTTCTTTTCTTTTTCTTTAACTCATTTTTGAGACAATGGCATTGGTGTACAATAGCCGAAACCTCGGTGATTAGCCATCCTCGGGCTTTTTCTCTTTTTCGAGGTGCATCCACACCGGGCACACATACCAAAGCTCGTTAGGGCTATTGGTTCATTTGACTTTGGCAAGGCACCAACACCCGATTATGTGAAGTGTACAGAGTTAATTGTCATTTAAACCAACGCCCCCAAACCTATATTTTGGCTACACTTCCACAATAATTTCAGCATTTCATTCACGACATTCTTTTCATTACATCTTCACCCCGCACTTGCTTTTCACACATTTCAACACACTAGCATGCTCCTATTCCCGGATGGGTTTAAAGGAGGTCGATTTTATATCAATTGAGGTGCTCAAGCAATCATGATCAAGATGAGAAGTAGAGAAAGATGAAATGCCTCATTCATTCCTAGATGGTATGCAAGAACTATCATGTAATTTCGACTTTCAATACTCAATCCATTCTAGGCAATCATCATGATCACAAGTCATTCATAGAATTTAAGAGAAGTAGTTCAAGTCCACATATGCATTTATCAATTCAACACATAAGGCCATCCATAGCCAATCACAAGACAAGTTTCATCATTAGGGTCATATCCAAGCCTAGAAAGCACAAAATTTTTTAAATTTTCTGATTTTTTTGGAATTTTTGGAATATGTATGTACAATGCAAGAAATGTGCAAATATTAACCTATCCTAGATGCTCATCATGCAAAGGATCATGCAAACCCCACCCCATACTTAGAAACACATTGTCCCCAATGTGTAAATGAAGTAGAGAGAGTGAAAGAAGGTTCTCACAATGTAAAATTGTTTGCTATGGTATTTGGGAATTCTCAAGTGAATTGATATTGGATGATCCTTTTAACCATGGTAGAGAGCTCTAAGCATCCTTCAAAGCTTCGGAACCCGCGCTAGGCACCGCTAGCCGTCCAAGTTCCGCGTCCGCTCCACCCATAATTTGTGAGGGTGTCATCATCTTTTTCATTGCCAAGAAAGGCTTCCAATGCCACTAATGCTCTAGCACACACACTAAGTAGACAAAACACACAAAAAGCACAAAAAAACAGAAAAATCTAAGCAAAAATGAAAAGGAAAAAAGTGTTACCAATGGGTTGCCTCCCACCAAGCGCTTCTTTAAGGTCATTAGCTTGACCAAACTTGGGAGCGTCTATTCGAGGTGAAGCGGGGCAATCATGTCTACCGGGGCTCCCGGAATATACATCTTCAAGCGATGCCCATTCACCTTGAAATTTCCACAATGCTCCCCTCCTATTTCAATAGCTCCATGGGGAAAGATCTTCTTCACCACATATGGCCCGGTCCATCTTGATTTGAGCTTTCCGGGAAAGAGCCTTAGCCTTGAGTTGAAGAGAAGGACAAGATCTCCTTCACTCAACTCCTTTGGAATGATCCTCTTGTCATGCCATCTTTTGGTTCTCTCCTTGTAGATCCGGACATTCTCATAAGCTTCCAACCGGAGCTCCTCAAGGGCATTGATATCAAGCAACCTCTTTTCTCCCGCTTCCTTGAGGTCAAAATTTAGCCACTTAATGGCCCAATAAGCTCTATGCTCCATTTCCACCGGGAGATGGCAAGACTTGCCATAGACCAACTTGTAGGGAGTGGTTCCAATTGGTGTCTTGAAGGCGGTTCTATATGCCCATAGTGCGTCATTGAGCTTCATAGCCCAATCCTTCCTTGTCCTAGACACCGTCTTCTCGAGGATGGCCTTGATCTCTCGGTTGGAGATCTCCACTTGACCACTAGTTTGGGGATGGTAGGGTGTTGCCACCTTATGAGTCACCCCATACTTGGCCAAAAGTGCTCAAAAGTTCCTATTTGTGAAGTGCTTCCCTCCATCACTAATGATTACCCTTGGTGTCCCAAACCTAGGGAAGATCACCCGGTTGAAGAATCGCACTACCACCTTGGCATCATTCGTAGGAGAAGCGATCGCTTCTACCCATCTTGACACATAGTCCACCGCCAACAGGATGTAGAGATTGCCACATGAAGAAGGGAATGGTCCCATGAAGACTACACCCCACACATCAAAAATCTCAACTTCTTGGATGTTATTCAAAGGCATTTCATTCCTCCTTGAGATGTTGCCCGTCCTTTGGCAAGCATCACATGCCGCTACAAAACCTTGCACATCTCTAAACAAGTTAGGCCAATAAAAACCGGATTGCAATACCTTTGCACACGTCTTGTGTGAGCTAGCATGGCCTCCGCATGGTCAGGAATGGCAATGCCGGATCACACTCTCCACTTCATCCTCCGGTATGCATCTTCTAAGCACCCCATCCGGGCCTCTCTTGAATAGAAGTGGCTCACTCCAATAGTAATGCCGTACATCGTTGAAGAACTTCTTCCTTTGTGCATATGTAAATCCGGGAGGTACTTCCTCACACACTAAGTAGTTCACGATGTCGGCGTACCATGGCTCACTTCCTCTAGCCACTTGGAACAAGCATTCCTCCACCATTTGCAATTGTTCATCCCGGAATGAATCATCTATCGGGATGTTGTCTTTCTCAAGCTCCAATGGTGGGAGTCTACTAAGGTGATCCGCCACGGAGTTCTCGGATCCTTTCTTATCTCGTATCTCCAAATCAAACTCTTGAAGAAGAAGGATCCACCGAATCAACCTTGGTTTGGCATCCTTCTTTGTAAGTAGATAACGGATCGCCGCATGATCCGTATAAACTATGACCTTCGCTCCAACAAGGTATGAGCGGAACTTCTCAAATGCATACACCACCGCCAACAACTCCTTCTCGGTGGTAGCATAATTGAGTTGGGCGTCATCTAGCGTCTTGCTAGCATAGTAAATAGCATGAGTGGGCCCTTCTTTCCTTTGCCCTAAAACGGCCCCAACGGTCACATCACTTGCATCGCACATGATCTCAAATGGTAGACTCCAATCCGGAGGTTGCATGATAGGTGCGGAGATCAAGGCGTTCTTCAACCTACAAAAAGCTTCAAGACAATCCTTGGAAAAGACAAAATCAACATCTTTCATTAGTAGGTTAGTGAGAGGCTTAGAAATTTTAGAGAAGTCTCGAATAAACCTCCGGTAAAAACCGGCATGCCCTAAGAAACTCCTTACCCCCTTCACCGAGGTAGGTGGTGGCAACTTCTCTATCGTTTCAATCTTAGCCCTATCAACCTCAATGCCACGGTTAGACACCAAGTGTCCTAACACAATCCCTTCACTTACCATGAAGTGGCATTTTTCCCAATTTAAGACAAGATTTGTCTCCTCACATCTTTGCAACACTAATGACAAGTTAGCCAAGCAATCATCGAAAGAAGAACCATAAACAGAGAAATCATCCATGAACACTTCCATGATATTTTCTATGTATTCCGAAAAGATAGCCATCATACACCTTTGGAAGGTGGCGGGTGCATTACACAACCCAAATGGCATTCTCCTATATGCAAAGGTACCCCATGGACATGTAAAAGTCGTTTTCTCTTGGTCATCGGGGTGGATAGGGATTTGGAAGAATCCACTATACCCATCTAAATAGCAAAAATGAGAGTGTTGAGCTAACCTTTCTAGCATTTGGTCAATGAAGGGGAGGGGGAAGTGATCTTTCCTAGAGGCCATGTTCAATTTCCTATAATCAATGCACATCCTCCACCTCGTAACCGTCCTAGTCGGTATTAGTTCATTGTTCTCATTAGTTACTACCGTCATCCCACCCTTCTTAGGCACTACATGAACGGAGCTAACCCACTTACTATCCGAGATAGGGTAGATAATTCCTGCATCTAGCAACTTAATGATTTCCTTTTTGACCACCTCTTTCATTATAGGATTCAATCTCCTTTGATGATCAATAGAGGGTTTGTGGTTATCTTCCATCATTATCTTATGCATGCACAAAGATGGCTTAATGCCGACCAAATCATCAATAGTATAACCAATGGCTTTCCTATGTAATCTTAGTTCATGCAGCAATTTAGCAAGTTCATCATCACTCAAGCATGCATTAACAATCACAAGATATGTAGAATTATCACCAAGAAATGCATACTTTAAATGAGAGGGAAGGGGTTTAAGTTCAAGTGAGGGAGGACATCTATCGGTTGAAGACGATCCAAATAAGGTTGGATGAGATGAATCCAAAGTAAAGGAAGACTCCCCATGGCTCCTAGAAGCTTGATCATCATCAAGAGCTGATTCAGGGAAAACCACGGTTGGAAACACGGGTTGCTCATCTTCCACGGCCGTGGTTCTTGCCAAGCCTGCTTCTCGGAGTTGTCCAGAAAGTTTGACGGCCGTGGAACATAAATCTCGACCGTGGAACTTGCAGCTGTTCACCACCTCTTCGTGGCTCTCAAATCCAGCTCTTGGCTCCTCATCCAAGGCTTCCAAGGCCTTGATCTCTTCATTGTAGGCCTCTTCAACACCTTCCTCCATCATACTTAAGGTGAGAACCTTTTCCAAGGGATCCTTGATCAAGATCGAGCTCACAATTTCTCTAGATTCCTCTTGCTCGACTATGTTGAAGATATCTTCATCAAGGGTTGGCCCTTTCATCATTGTGGACAGCTTGAACTTGATGTTCTCTTCCCCGATGTTGAAGTAGAGAGTCCCGTTCTTGCAATCCACTAAGCATCCGGAAGTGGCTAGGAAAGGTCTTCCTAAGATGATAGGGACCGGGTAATCCGCCGGGATGTCCAAAACTACAAAATCAATAGGCACGTAGAATCCTCCTAGCTGTACCGGAATGTCTTCTAGAATCCCAACCGGATGAGTGATAGAACGGTCCGCCATATAGAGGGTCATCTTGACCGGCTTTGGCTCTCCTAGCCCGACCTTGTTGCTAAGTGCAAGCGGTATGATGCTTACACTTGCCCCAAGATCACAAAGGGCCTCGTACTTCACATCTCCCACTCCTATTGGGACGCAAAAAGAGCCCGGATCCCTCAACTTGGGAGGCATCTCTTCCTTCATGGTTTGGATCAATTCTGAGGATCTCTTGGTCATTCTTATCTCCCCATACTCCTCCAACTTCCTTTTGTTGGAGAGTATTTCTTTCAAGAACTTCCCATATGCCGGCATTCCTAAGATGGCATCCATGAACGGAATGTTAATATGTAACTTGGACATTAGTTCAAGGAACTTACCAAAGTGATTGTCTAAACGAGCTCTTGCTCTTGATTGTGGGAATGGTAGTGGTGGCTTGTATGGAGGCGGTGCCACATAAGTTGGCTCTACATCCTTGCTCTTGCCTCCATCTTCTTGCCTTCTTCCCTCTTCTACCACTACTTGCTTTCCCTTAGCTTGGTCCTTGGGCATAGGATCCTTCATACTCAACCCACTCCTTGTTGTGATAGCCGACACTTGGCCTCTTGGGTTGTCTTCGGTTCTTCCGGGAAGCTTTCCCGGATCTCTATGTGCTTCACCCGCCTTTTGAAAGACTTGTGCTTCCAAGACCTTTTGAGCTTTAGAAATTGAAGTCACGGTGCTCTCAAGTCCACTCAACCTTCCTAGCAATTGCTCAAACATGACTTCGGTTCTATCCTTTGAAGGTTGAGAAAAACCGGGTGGAGGTTCTTGTGAAGCTCTTTGTGGTGGAGTTGTGCTTGTGGAGGCGGGAGGGTTCAAGGCTCCATCCGGGTTAGAGTAAGAAAATCCGGGATGGTTGTGGTTGGGCCGGTAATTGTTGAATTGCCGGTTGTTGTTGAAATTTCTTGGGCCTTGGTAATTGTTGAAGTTGCCCCTTCCCATATAATTCACATCCTCCTCCTTGGAAGACAAGTTAGCTTGTGGAAGCACTTGAGGAGTTGCTTGGCTCTTCAAGGTTGTAGTACACAACTCTCTCAAGGATTTCAACTCGTTGTTGATGGCGTCAAGCTTGAAATTGCTCATGGTGACTTCGCTCACCTCATATGCTCCCGCCTTTCTTCCTTCACTCTTCCTATGAGAGTACTTCTCAATCACTAGAGCTTGCTTCTCCACAAACTCCCAAGCATCATCTACATGTTTCTCCATAAATGTCCCACCGGAAAGAGATTGAAGCTTGAATTGGCTATCTTCATCAAGTCCCTTGAAATAGATCTCCAATAGCTCAATTTTCGGTATGCCATGGTGTGGACAATCTAGGAGAAGGTCTTTGAATCTCTCCCAAGACTTGAACAAACTTTCTCTATCCCTCATCACGAAGGCATTGATCTTCCCTCTTAATTCGGTGGTCTTGGAAGGTGGGAAGAACTTGGTCAAGAACTCGGTTGTCATCTCCTCCCAAGTACCAACTCGCCCTTGTGGAATAGATTGATACCAAGCCAAGGCTTTATCCTTAAGAGAGAAGAAAAAAGCCCTAAGCTTATGGTTGTTGCTCTCCAATCTTGGCGGCCTAAGAGTCTCCATCAAAATCTCGTAGTTCATCAAATGTTGGTGAGGAGACTCTCCTTCCATCCCTCCAAATTGATTGTGCCGGATCATTTGTAGAACTTGAGGGCGGAGCTCATAGTTGTGGGTTGCGGGATCTCCTAGATTCACACCCGGTCGGTGTGCTCTTTGTGCCGGATCCATACGTCTCCCTAGGGTTTGTGGCTCCTCGATAGCAATGGGAACAACCCTAACATTGGCCGCCGGCTGCGGTTGTACCACCGGTGGTGGAGGAGGTGGAGGTTGTCGGCGATTAAGCTCTCCTTGAACAAGGGCTTGCCTAATCTCCTCAATCTCCCTCCTTGTTTCCTCTTGCCTCTCATTGGCAAGTCTCCTTTCTTCCTCCAAGAGCTCATCTCTTAGCCTTATTCGCTCTAAGGCTTCATCTAACTCAGCTTGAAGATTTCTACCGGCCATCTCTCTCTCTTTTCGGATGTTCTTGGATCTAGATCGAAGGGTTTTCTCCGGTTCGGGATCGAATGGAGCTAAATCCTTGCCACGAGATCTTCGCATACACCTAAAGAGTAATAGATGTCCTGAAAAGAAAAGACACCAACCAAAGAGAGATCAAAAGCAACAAGAAAGATCTACACTAGAAACAATCACAAAATAGACTCAATCTAGACCTAGTCCCCGGCAACGGCGCCAAAAACTTGTTACGCTAAAAAGTGTGCACGCAATAAGCCTTAAATTTATACTCGTTATAATTATCCTAACTTCTAGCGCACCCGCAGTGTACGGGACGTTTGTAGCATGGATAGTATTCCGAGGTCGAACACAAAGACTAAGGTGAAATTGATTCGGTTTTGTGATTAAGTTTAGTGAAGGTCTAAGGTTAGAAAAGAGGGAAACAAAGAAATGAAAATCTAAATTGTTTTTGGTCGGTTTTGGTGATCAATCAAAGATCACTATTCATGCAAAGTAAACAATCAAACTAGACTAAAAATCAGCACAAATGAACAAACCAAACAAGATAATGATCAAGGAAAGAAAAGACGGATTCTAGGGGTCGGAAGTTCCGGTTATGGAATAGAACTCAAGTTATCTATTCATTCTTTGGATTAACTATGATATGTTGGGATTAAGTGTATCTAATTTGGGATCAATTACCGGGTAGGTCTCATGGTCCAACTAGTCCACACCTAAGGTCTTATTACCGGGTAAGTCTCTAAGAGCCTAAGGATAGGAATTCTACACAAACCGGATTGTAAATTAGGGGTCTAACCTATCCTTACCGGGTAGGTCTTGGAAAGGGAAATCCTAAGCAACTATCCTGGCACATCTAATCCAATGGCGGCTTATTAGGCTCACCACTACCTAAGGTTTGCTATTTTAGATTCTAAGGGCAAGGATTACCGGGTAAGTCTCTCCTAACACTTAGTCACTACACTAGGTAGGTTAAACTCAGCAAACACTTAGGGTTTCAACATTCTATAGGTCTAAGGCAAGATCCTTCAAACCAGGGAAAATCACGGGTTGTTCTTCCTAAACCACGGCCGTGGTTCTTCAAGAACTACCCGTGATTTCTAACAGCAACTACGTTCATAAGCAAAAGTCATCCAAAGGTAAATCTAAGTCCATCCTATCATAGTTCTAGCCATAACCATCCTTTCCATACCCTAGAACCACATCAATTTAGCCTACAACATTCATAATGGAAATCGAAGCAAACAAACATAAAATCAAAACATCCATTGCAAGATAATGAAAGAAGAGAGGTGAACAAGTGAACTTAATTCAAAACTAAGCTGAAGATTAGAATAGAGCCACTTACAACCCTTCCAAAAGAAGGTTCAAAGGTTCATACAATCTCTAGAAAACGAAATCCGAAATACAAGAAAGCTATGGTGTGTGTTCTTCTCCTCCTCTTCAATGGAACTCTCCTTCTTCTCTTTGACACTTTCCTTCCTAGAAAATCTTCTTGTTTTTGAGAATATATTTGTTAGAGAGAAATGGATAATGGATGAACTGCTCCCAAACTACTCCAGCTGCCTCAAACAACCCATGAAGGACCACTTTTATAACAAATCCTTCATGAGCTGGCCATGAGAGTCGTGGCACAGCTGTCACGAAAATCTGGCAAAATCCACGGTCATTTCCACGGCCGTGGTTCGTCAAAGAACCGTGATTCTATGCAGAAACTCCGCCTTGAATCATTAAGCTGTGATTTGGTGCATGGCTTGTGTTGGCAAGGTTCCATGAGTCCTCCTCAGCCCTTGGCTTGTGTCCTAATGAGTCCGAGGGTGTGTCATCTAAATGAACGATCCTCAAACGCATCGTTTAAGCTCCTAAACTTCCCGTAATACCTACAAAACGCGCACAAGTCCGTGTAGACGTCTATCTCGACAAAATATGTGAATTGGGTGCAAAACGTCTTGAACTAATGCTAGATCATGCATGAATGAGCGAGAATTCTATCTAAATGTACACCTAAAACTATGTTATAAATCGTGTTATCAAAATACCCCATACTTAAGGTTTGCTCGTCCCCGAGCAAATTCCCAACTATAGACTAGAAGATGACATGATTTATGTATGCAGAAAAATGGCAAAATCTTTTTGGGTTTTGTGCTTCTACTATTGGATCACCTTCATAGTCATGATCAATGGCAATTGGATAAGCAATTATGTATCAAACAATAAGGGCATGGAAAGACAATTGTACTTAACTCAAAAGCATGCATGAGATGTGAGGATGAAGAGGTCAAGAAGATCAAGAGTCTATCCAATCTAGATTACTAAGTCTTACAAACATGCAAGTAGGTCATAAGGGCTTGTGACATAAAAGGCCAAGAAACGTTGCAATTGGGCGGGGGATTCTTTAGGTTATGTGATGCTAATCCGGGAATGGAACTAACTCCACATCCTTGTCCTCGATCAACTTCCCCCAAGTGTATATTTTTCCCTATCTTGCTTTCTTTTCTTTTTCTTTAACTCATTTTTGAGACAATGGCATTGGTGTACAATAGCCGAAACCTCGGTGATTAGCCATCCTCGGGCTTTTTCTCTTTTTCGAGGTGCATCCACACCGGGCACACATACCAAAGCTCGTTAGGGCTATTGGTTCATTTGACTTTGGCAAGGCACCAACACCCGATTATGTGAAGTGTACAGAGTTAATTGTCATTTAAACCAACGCCCCCAAACCTATATTTTGGCTACACTTCCACAATAATTTCAGCATTTCATTCACGACATTCTTTTCATTACATCTTCACCCCGCACTTGCTTTTCACACATTTCAACACACTAGCATGCTCCTATTCCCGGATGGGTTTAAAGGAGGTCGATTTTATATCAATTGAGGTGCTCAAGCAATCATGATCAAGATGAGAAGTAGAGAAAGATGAAATGCCTCATTCATTCCTAGATGGTATGCAAGAACTATCATGTAATTTCGACTTTCAATACTCAATCCATTCTAGGCAATCATCATGATCACAAGTCATTCATAGAATTTAAGAGAAGTAGTTCAAGTCCACATATGCATTTATCAATTCAACACATAAGGCCATCCATAGCCAATCACAAGACAAGTTTCATCATTAGGGTCATATCCAAGCCTAGAAAGCACAAAATTTTTTAAATTTTCTGATTTTTTTGGAATTTTTGGAATATGTATGTACAATGCAAGAAATGTGCAAATATTAACCTATCCTAGATGCTCATCATGCAAAGGATCATGCAAACCCCACCCCATACTTAGAAACACATTGTCCCCAATGTGTAAATGAAGTAGAGAGAGTGAAAGAAGGTTCTCACAATGTAAAATTGTTTGCTATGGTATTTGGGAATTCTCAAGTGAATTGATATTGGATGATCCTTTTAACCATGGTAGAGAGCTCTAAGCATCCTTCAAAGCTTCGGAACCCGCGCTAGGCACCGCTAGCCGTCCAAGTTCCGCGTCCGCTCCACCCATAATTTGTGAGGGTGTCATCATCTTTTTCATTGCCAAGAAAGGCTTCCAATGCCACTAATGCTCTAGCACACACACTAAGTAGACAAAACACACAAAAAGCACAAAAAAACAGAAAAATCTAAGCAAAAATGAAAAGGAAAAAAGTGTTACCAATGGGTTGCCTCCCACCAAGCGCTTCTTTAAGGTCATTAGCTTGACCAAACTTGGGAGCGTCTATTCGAGGTGAAGCGGGGCAATCATGTCTACCGGGGCTCCCGGAATATACATCTTCAAGCGATGCCCATTCACCTTGAAATTTCCACAATGCTCCCCTCCTATTTCAATAGCTCCATGGGGAAAGATCTTCTTCACCACATATGGCCCGGTCCATCTTGATTTGAGCTTTCCGGGAAAGAGCCTTAGCCTTGAGTTGAAGAGAAGGACAAGATCTCCTTCACTCAACTCCTTTGGAATGATCCTCTTGTCATGCCATCTTTTGGTTCTCTCCTTGTAGATCCGGACATTCTCATAAGCTTCCAACCGGAGCTCCTCAAGGGCATTGATATCAAGCAACCTCTTTTCTCCCGCTTCCTTGAGGTCAAAATTTAGCCACTTAATGGCCCAATAAGCTCTATGCTCCATTTCCACCGGGAGATGGCAAGACTTGCCATAGACCAACTTGTAGGGAGTGGTTCCAATTGGTGTCTTGAAGGCGGTTCTATATGCCCATAGTGCGTCATTGAGCTTCATAGCCCAATCCTTCCTTGTCCTAGACACCGTCTTCTCGAGGATGGCCTTGATCTCTCGGTTGGAGATCTCCACTTGACCACTAGTTTGGGGATGGTAGGGTGTTGCCACCTTATGAGTCACCCCATACTTGGCCAAAAGTGCTCAAAAGTTCCTATTTGTGAAGTGCTTCCCTCCATCACTAATGATTACCCTTGGTGTCCCAAACCTAGGGAAGATCACCCGGTTGAAGAATCGCACTACCACCTTGGCATCATTCGTAGGAGAAGCGATCGCTTCTACCCATCTTGACACATAGTCCACCGCCAACAGGATGTAGAGATTGCCACATGAAGAAGGGAATGGTCCCATGAAGACTACACCCCACACATCAAAAATCTCAACTTCTTGGATGTTATTCAAAGGCATTTCATTCCTCCTTGAGATGTTGCCCGTCCTTTGGCAAGCATCACATGCCGCTACAAAACCTTGCACATCTCTAAACAAGTTAGGCCAATAAAAACCGGATTGCAATACCTTTGCACACGTCTTGTGTGAGCTAGCATGGCCTCCGCATGGTCAGGAATGGCAATGCCGGATCACACTCTCCACTTCATCCTCCGGTATGCATCTTCTAAGCACCCCATCCGGGCCTCTCTTGAATAGAAGTGGCTCACTCCAATAGTAATGCCGTACATCGTTGAAGAACTTCTTCCTTTGTGCATATGTAAATCCGGGAGGTACTTCCTCACACACTAAGTAGTTCACGATGTCGGCGTACCATGGCTCACTTCCTCTAGCCACTTGGAACAAGCATTCCTCCACCATTTGCAATTGTTCATCCCGGAATGAATCATCTATCGGGATGTTGTCTTTCTCAAGCTCCAATGGTGGGAGTCTACTAAGGTGATCCGCCACGGAGTTCTCGGATCCTTTCTTATCTCGTATCTCCAAATCAAACTCTTGAAGAAGAAGGATCCACCGAATCAACCTTGGTTTGGCATCCTTCTTTGTAAGTAGATAACGGATCG
This sequence comes from Fagopyrum homotropicum, assembly GCA_033239125.1. Lineage (NCBI taxonomy): Eukaryota > Viridiplantae > Streptophyta > Magnoliopsida > Caryophyllales > Polygonaceae > Fagopyrum > Fagopyrum homotropicum. The sequence goes on along the minus strand of BSWB01000006.1, from coordinate 105,215,932 downwards.
CCGCATGATCCGTATAAACTATGACCTTCGCTCCAACAAGGTATGAGCGGAACTTCTCAAATGCATACACCACCGCCAACAACTCCTTCTCGGTGGTAGCATAATTGAGTTGGGCGTCATCTAGCGTCTTGCTAGCATAGTAAATAGCATGAGTGGGCCCTTCTTTCCTTTGCCCTAAAACGGCCCCAACGGTCACATCACTTGCATCGCACATGATCTCAAATGGTAGACTCCAATCCGGAGGTTGCATGATAGGTGCGGAGATCAAGGCGTTCTTCAACCTACAAAAAGCTTCAAGACAATCCTTGGAAAAGACAAAATCAACATCTTTCATTAGTAGGTTAGTGAGAGGCTTAGAAATTTTAGAGAAGTCTCGAATAAACCTCCGGTAAAAACCGGCATGCCCTAAGAAACTCCTTACCCCCTTCACCGAGGTAGGTGGTGGCAACTTCTCTATCGTTTCAATCTTAGCCCTATCAACCTCAATGCCACGGTTAGACACCAAGTGTCCTAACACAATCCCTTCACTTACCATGAAGTGGCATTTTTCCCAATTTAAGACAAGATTTGTCTCCTCACATCTTTGCAACACTAATGACAAGTTAGCCAAGCAATCATCGAAAGAAGAACCATAAACAGAGAAATCATCCATGAACACTTCCATGATATTTTCTATGTATTCCGAAAAGATAGCCATCATACACCTTTGGAAGGTGGCGGGTGCATTACACAACCCAAATGGCATTCTCCTATATGCAAAGGTACCCCATGGACATGTAAAAGTCGTTTTCTCTTGGTCATCGGGGTGGATAGGGATTTGGAAGAATCCACTATACCCATCTAAATAGCAAAAATGAGAGTGTTGAGCTAACCTTTCTAGCATTTGGTCAATGAAGGGGAGGGGGAAATGATCTTTCCTAGAGGCCATGTTCAATTTCCTATAATCAATGCACATCCTCCACCTCGTAACCGTCCTAGTCGGTATTAGTTCATTGTTCTCATTAGTTACTACCGTCATCCCACCCTTCTTAGGCACTACATGAACGGAGCTAACCCACTTACTATCCGAGATAGGGTAGATAATTCCTGCATCTAGCAACTTAATGATTTCCTTTTTGACCACCTCTTTCATTATAGGATTCAATCTCCTTTGATGATCAATAGAGGGTTTGTGGTTATCTTCCATCATTATCTTATGCATGCACAAAGATGGCTTAATGCCGACCAAATCATCAATAGTATAACCAATGGCTTTCCTATGTAATCTTAGTTCATGCAGCAATTTAGCAAGTTCATCATCACTCAAGCATGCATTAACAATCACAAGATATGTAGAATTATCACCAAGAAATGCATACTTTAAATGAGAGGGAAGGGGTTTAAGTTCAAGTGAGGGAGGACATCTATCGGTTGAAGACGATCCAAATAAGGTTGGATGAGATGAATCCAAAGTAAAGGAAGACTCCCCATGGCTCCTAGAAGCTTGATCATCATCAAGAGCTGATTCAGGGAAAACCACGGTTGGAAACACGGGTTGCTCATCTTCCACGGCCGTGGTTCTTGCCAAGCCTGCTTCTCGGAGTTGTCCAGAAAGTTTGACGGCCGTGGAACATAAATCTCGACCGTGGAACTTGCAGCTGTTCACCACCTCTTCGTGGCTCTCAAATCCAGCTCTTGGCTCCTCATCCAAGGCTTCCAAGGCCTTGATCTCTTCATTGTAGGCCTCTTCAACACCTTCCTCCATCATACTTAAGGTGAGAACCTTTTCCAAGGGATCCTTGATCAAGATCGAGCTCACAATTTCTCTAGATTCCTCTTGCTCGACTATGTTGAAGATATCTTCATCAAGGGTTGGCCCTTTCATCATTGTGGACAGCTTGAACTTGATGTTCTCTTCCCCGATGTTGAAGTAGAGAGTCCCGTTCTTGCAATCCACTAAGCATCCGGAAGTGGCTAGGAAAGGTCTTCCTAAGATGATAGGGACCGGGTAATCCGCCGGGATGTCCAAAACTACAAAATCAATAGGCACGTAGAATCCTCCTAGCTGTACCGGAATGTCTTCTAGAATCCCAACCGGATGAGTGATAGAACGGTCCGCCATATAGAGGGTCATCTTGACCGGCTTTGGCTCTCCTAGCCCGACCTTGTTGCTAAGTGCAAGCGGTATGATGCTTACACTTGCCCCAAGATCACAAAGGGCCTCGTACTTCACATCTCCCACTCCTATTGGGACGCAAAAAGAGCCCGGATCCCTCAACTTGGGAGGCATCTCTTCCTTCATGGTTTGGATCAATTCTGAGGATCTCTTGGTCATTCTTATCTCCCCATACTCCTCCAACTTCCTTTTGTTGGAGAGTATTTCTTTCAAGAACTTCCCATATGCCGGCATTCCTAAGATGGCATCCATGAACGGAATGTTAATATGTAACTTGGACATTAGTTCAAGGAACTTACCAAAGTGATTGTCTAAACGAGCTCTTGCTCTTGATTGTGGGAATGGTAGTGGTGGCTTGTATGGAGGCGGTGCCACATAAGTTGGCTCTACATCCTTGCTCTTGCCTCCATCTTCTTGCCTTCTTCCCTCTTCTACCACTACTTGCTTTCCCTTAGCTTGGTCCTTGGGCATAGGATCCTTCATACTCAACCCACTCCTTGTTGTGATAGCCGACACTTGGCCTCTTGGGTTGTCTTCGGTTCTTCCGGGAAGCTTTCCCGGATCTCTATGTGCTTCACCCGCCTTTTGAAAGACTTGTGCTTCCAAGACCTTTTGAGCTTTAGAAATTGAAGTCACGGTGCTCTCAAGTCCACTCAACCTTCCTAGCAATTGCTCAAACATGACTTCGGTTCTATCCTTTGAAGGTTGAGAAAAACCGGGTGGAGGTTCTTGTGAAGCTCTTTGTGGTGGAGTTGTGCTTGTGGAGGCGGGAGGGTTCAAGGCTCCATCCGGGTTAGAGTAAGAAAATCCGGGATGGTTGTGGTTGGGCCGGTAATTGTTGAATTGCCGGTTGTTGTTGAAATTTCTTGGGCCTTGGTAATTGTTGAAGTTGCCCCTTCCCATATAATTCACATCCTCCTCCTTGGAAGACAAGTTAGCTTGTGGAAGCACTTGAGGAGTTGCTTGGCTCTTCAAGGTTGTAGTACACAACTCTCTCAAGGATTTCAACTCGTTGTTGATGGCGTCAAGCTTGAAATTGCTCATGGTGACTTCGCTCACCTCATATGCTCCCGCCTTTCTTCCTTCACTCTTCCTATGAGAGTACTTCTCAATCACTAGAGCTTGCTTCTCCACAAACTCCCAAGCATCATCTACATGTTTCTCCATAAATGTCCCACCGGAAAGAGATTGAAGCTTGAATTGGCTATCTTCATCAAGTCCCTTGAAATAGATCTCCAATAGCTCAATTTTCGGTATGCCATGGTGTGGACAATCTAGGAGAAGGTCTTTGAATCTCTCCCAAGACTTGAACAAACTTTCTCTATCCCTCATCACGAAGGCATTGATCTTCCCTCTTAATTCGGTGGTCTTGGAAGGTGGGAAGAACTTGGTCAAGAACTCGGTTGTCATCTCCTCCCAAGTACCAACTCGCCCTTGTGGAATAGATTGATACCAAGCCAAGGCTTTATCCTTAAGAGAGAAGAAAAAAGCCCTAAGCTTATGGTTGTTGCTCTCCAATCTTGGCGGCCTAAGAGTCTCCATCAAAATCTCGTAGTTCATCAAATGTTGGTGAGGAGACTCTCCTTCCATCCCTCCAAATTGATTGTGCCGGATCATTTGTAGAACTTGAGGGCGGAGCTCATAGTTGTGGGTTGCGGGATCTCCTAGATTCACACCCGGTCGGTGTGCTCTTTGTGCCGGATCCATACGTCTCCCTAGGGTTTGTGGCTCCTCGATAGCAATGGGAACAACCCTAACATTGGCCGCCGGCTGCGGTTGTACCACCGGTGGTGGAGGAGGTGGAGGTTGTCGGCGATTAAGCTCTCCTTGAACAAGGGCTTGCCTAATCTCCTCAATCTCCCTCCTTGTTTCCTCTTGCCTCTCATTGGCAAGTCTCCTTTCTTCCTCCAAGAGCTCATCTCTTAGCCTTATTCGCTCTAAGGCTTCATCTAACTCAGCTTGAAGATTTCTACCGGCCATCTCTCTCTCTTTTCGGATGTTCTTGGATCTAGATCGAAGGGTTTTCTCCGGTTCGGGATCGAATGGAGCTAAATCCTTGCCACGAGATCTTCGCATACACCTAAAGAGTAATAGATGTCCTGAAAAGAAAAGACACCAACCAAAGAGAGATCAAAAGCAACAAGAAAGATCTACACTAGAAACAATCACAAAATAGACTCAATCTAGACCTAGTCCCCGGCAACGGCGCCAAAAACTTGTTACGCTAAAAAGTGTGCACGCAATAAGCCTTAAATTTATACTCGTTATAATTATCCTAACTTCTAGCGCACCCGCAGTGTACGGGACGTTTGTAGCATGGATAGTATTCCGAGGTCGAACACAAAGACTAAGGTGAAATTGATTCGGTTTTGTGATTAAGTTTAGTGAAGGTCTAAGGTTAGAAAAGAGGGAAACAAAGAAATGAAAATCTAAATTGTTTTTGGTCGGTTTTGGTGATCAATCAAAGATCACTATTCATGCAAAGTAAACAATCAAACTAGACTAAAAATCAGCACAAATGAACAAACCAAACAAGATAATGATCAAGGAAAGAAAAGACGGATTCTAGGGGTCGGAAGTTCCGGTTATGGCATAGAACTCAAGTTATCTATTCATTCTTTGGATTAACTATGATATGTTGGGATTAAGTGTATCTAATTTGGGATCAATTACCGGGTAGGTCTCATGGTCCAACTAGTCCACACCTAAGGTCTTATTACCGGGTAAGTCTCTAAGAGCCTAAGGATAGGAATTCTACACAAACCGGATTGTAAATTAGGGGTCTAACCTATCCTTACCGGGTAGGTCTTGGAAAGGGAAATCCTAAGCAACTATCCTGGCACATCTAATCCAATGGCGGCTTATTAGGCTCACCACTACCTAAGGTTTGCTATTTTAGATTCTAAGGGCAAGGATTACTGGGTAAGTCTCTCCTAACACTTAGTCACTACACTAGGTAGGTTAAACTCAACAAACACTTAGGGTTTCAACATTCTATAGGTCTAAGGCAAGATCCTTCAAACCAGGGAAAATCACGGGTTGTTCTTCCTAAACCACGGCCGTGGTTCTTCAAGAACTACCCGTGATTTCTAACAGCAACTACGTTCATAAGCAAAAGTCATCCAAAGGTAAATCTAAGTCCATCCTATCATAGTTCTAGCCATAACCATCCTTTCCTTACCCTAGAACCACATCAATTTAGCCTACAACATTCATAATGGAAATCGAAGCAAACAAACATAAAATCAAAACATCCATTGCAAGATAATGAAAGAAGAGAGGTGAACAAGTGAACTTAATTCAAAACTAAGCTGAAGATTAGAATAGAGCCACTTACAACCCTTCCAAAAGAAGGTTCAAAGGTTCATACAATCTCTAGAAAACGAAATCCGAAATACAAGAAAGCTATGGTGTGTGTTCTTCTCCTCCTCTTCAATGGAACTCTCCTTCTTCTCTTTGACACTTTCCTTCCTAGAAAATCTTCTTGTTTTTGAGAATATATTTGTTAGAGAGAAATGGATAATGGATGAACTGCTCCCAAACTACTCCAGCTGCCTCAAACAACCCATGAAGGACCACTTTTATAACAAATCCTTCATGAGCTGGCCATGAGAGTCGTGGCACAGCTGTCACGAAAATCTGGCAAAATCCATGGTCATTTCCACGGCCGTGGTTCGTCAGAGAACCGTGATTCTATGCAGAAACTCCACCTTGAATCATTAAGCTGTGATTTGGTGCATGGCTTGTGTTGGCAAGGTTCCATGAGTCCTCCTCAGCCCTTGGCTTGTGTCCTAATGAGTCCGAGGGTGTGTCATCTAAATGAACGATCCTCAAACGCATCGTTTAAGCTCCTAAACTTCCCGTAATACCTACAAAACGCGCACAAGTCCGTGTAGACGTCTATCTCGACAAAATATGTTAATTGGGTGCAAAACGTCTTGAACTAATGCTAGATCATGCATGAATGAGCGAGAATTCTATCTAAATGTACACCTAAAACTATGTTATAAATCGTGTTATCATGTTGCATGTTGATTGTGTATGTTGTGTGTTTGTGCTTTTACCTTTATACTTATGCATAGAATGTTAGCTAACGGTTTTATACCGCTTGTAGATGCCTTGCAGGTTAAGACAGTTGTAGAGAGATCCGGAGTGAATGGCCAGCCAGGTCCACGTACTCATTTTAGTTGGGGACGGGATTTCTTCTGTTTATCATATGCGTCGGTTTAGTATCATTATTTTGTAAGGATGATACATATTCTTCATGTATATATTGTATACAGTTTTCAAATGTTTTTAAATACTTTTGTGCCTTGTTGTAAGATCCTAGTGAAATTGTTGTCAAACTAAGGTCGGGACCCATTGTGAGGTCCTAACCAGTAGCTCCCCGAGTTCTCAGAATTTGGGGTGTTACACTTTCCATAAAAGATATAAATGAAGATGATGGTCGAAGAAGAAGAGATACAAGCTTACACCGGAAAACATCTTTGCATCTTCAAGCAACCTAATCATCTTCATTCATTGTTTTTCTTTCTCACATTCACGTAAAAGTTTTATCCCCTTAGAGAGAGAAAATACAAGAGCTCCATTGGTAGATCTAAAAAGTGTTATACTAGAGTGTGTTACTTTGCGAAGTAACTAGGCTATTATAACTAGGTTAAGAGTTGGAGCTAGATCGTAGTATTGTCTACAAGTGAGAGAAGAAGGGGATTTCTTCTAGTTTGTATCTAGGACTCTTTGAAGCTGATAATAGATAGTTAGATCCTACGGATATACCCTGGGACGGAGAGTAGGCTATTTAGAGCCGAACTTCGTAAACATATCCTCGTGTCAATCTTTTCAATTCCGCACCATATATACTTTACTGTGACTAACTTTGTTTTGCAGGAGCAAGAAGTCAAGGCCCTTGAAATAGAGTTTCAAAGCCCTTGAAATCAAAGTTTCACTAGTAGCACAGATTGACATCAAGACCCTTGAAAGGAGTTTCAAGGCCTTGAGATTTAGTTTGCGAAACGTTCCCATACTCTATTCAACCCCCCTTCTAGAGTATTATTTATCTTATTTATATCACCTACCAGTTCTTCACCTATGAATTGGAAGCATCCAAAGGTGTTCTTTCTATCGACCTTATAGCCTACAAAGTCTGCATTTAAATAGCCAACGAGGTGAAACGAGTTTTGACGTGGATACCAAAACCCTAGATCCTTAGTACCATTGAGATATCGAAAAAATCCTTTTTAAAGCTATCAAGTGTGACTCTTTTGGATCAGCTTGGAATCTAGCACACATGCACACATTAAGCATATTGTCAGGTCGACTAGGGGTAAAATACAACAAAGAACCGATCATACCTCGATACTCCTTTTGTATGACACTCTTACCATTCTTGTCTTGATTTAATGAAAGAGTAGAACTCATTGGAGTCTTTGCTACCTTGGATTGATTCATTTTATATTTCTAGAGCAAATCCTTGGTATACTTGCTTTGATTTAGAAAAATTTCTTTCTTAGCTTAAGTAACTTGTAGACCAAGAAAGAAGTTTAACTCTCCCATTAAGATCATTTCAAATTCTCTACCCATAATATCTAAAAATTTCTTGCATAGAGAATCATTAGTAGCACAAAATAATATATCATCTACATAGCTTTGTACTACTAATAAATCGTTGCCTCTAGTTTTGACAAACAAAGTTTTGTCAATCAAACCTCTTTGAAAACCATTTTCGAAAAGATACTTGGACAATCTTTCATACCAAGCTCGAGGAGGTTGTTTAAGACCATAAAGAGCTTTGCCCAATTTAAATACATGATTAGAAAATTCATCATTTTTAAACCAGGAGGTTCAGCAACATAGACTTCTTCTTCTAAGAAGCCGTTTAGAAAAACACATTTAACATCCATATGAAAAAACTTTATGTTCATGAATGATTCAAATGCAAGTAGCATACATATGGGTTCTAGCCTGACAACTGGAGAAAAAGTTTCCTCATAATCAATACCTTCTTCTTGGTTAAACCTTGTGCTACAAGTCGTGCTTTGTTTCGAATAACTTTACCATGTTCATCCTACTTGTTTCGAAACACCCATTTTGTTTCTATGACGGATTGATACTTGGATATTGATGTAAGAGTCCGTACTTTGCTTCTCTCAAACTCATTCAGCTCATTTTGCATGGCAATAATCTAATCTGGTTCTTGTAGTGCTTGAACGTAGTTTTTGGGCTCTACAAGAGATACAAAAGCAGAAAAAACACACAAGTTGTTTAACCTGGATCGAATTTTCACATCTGATCTTGGATTGGAGATTACGTTCTGTTGAGGATGAGATGATGAGTGTTTGAACTTTCTCCTCTTTGTGTTTGGAACGTTTAGGATATATTTTGTTGATTCTTGAGGCTCAGTTGCTCGACTTGATTCAGGTACCACTGGAGTTGCATCTTTGTTTCCGATGTCAAGGCCTTGAAGTTGTTGTTCAAGGCCTTGAGATGAATCAACATTAGTGTTGTTGTTGGTCATTTCACGGTCTTGAAGGTGTGTTTCAAGGTCTTGAGATTTTTCTTCGGTATCCTCAAGGTCTTGAGATCGACACACCATATATTCAAATGAAGAAGCAATTCGCAAACAACAAAGAATATCCACGATCATCAAGACCTCGAGGTAAGTTTTCTAACCCTAATAGGAAAACTAAAGTATTGACTTGTTTTGAATGTGGTAAAGAATATCATCTCGTAAAGGATTGTCCACAAAAGAAGAGGAACAACTTTCAAAATAATGATCGAAAGAAGAAGGCTATTCTAGCATCATGGAGTGACTCAGATTCGACAAATGAGTTAGAAGACAAAAAAGATCAAGCAAACTTGTGCTTAATGGCTGATCATGAAGATGATCCAAACTTCTATGTTGATGGTGTGGTAAGTAATATTATGTCGCAATCTAACCTAGAACTCACAGAAGTCCTTAAAGACATTATTGATGACATGAGTTATATGCCATTATAATCATGCATATTGTGGAGGTTTTACCTCAATTTACCTTGTATTTAGAGAGATTTGTGTACCTTTAAAGTTTATTTCATTTATATTCCGGAAATATAGGTCTACACGAGTTTTGGTTGAATTATAGGTGAACTCGGTGGAATTGGAAGCATAAGTGAAGCGAAGAGTATCTAAGGTCAATAAGGACGCTTAAGGGACCTTAGAGGAGTCATAAAGAGCAAAGGAAGTAGGAAAAAGAGTCACCAAAGGAAGGAAGGAAACAAGCCAAGAGACGAGCACTTTCTGTTGAAGAAAATTGTGTCATTTCCCCTATAAATCGGACGATTTTCCTCACAGAAATCGAATGGTTTTTGTATCATTTAATCGCATGATTTTCTCCAGCTTTCGACTAAAAATATTACGACCCAAAGCCCATCACTTGTGGGCTTGAGAAGTGATATGCCAAGTGGCCCATTAGCGAGAAAGTATACATTGGAACCCTAGGATCGAAAATCGAGAGTTCGCAACGGGAAACATTTACAGGATTTTGCGGGATTGAGGTTCTTGGAGAGAGGATTGAAGGAAAGAAACAAGAAGTCAATATTCAAGAAGTTTTTGAGATCTTTTGTTTCCCTTCAGATTCTTGTGATTTGTGAACACATTATTGAGCGTTTTGAGAGATTCTTTGAAAGGTTTTGAGATTTGATTACAGATTCGGAGATCATTTGGTTTTTATTCAAAGTTCGAGTTTTATTTGGTTTTATTCATTCATTCTTGATTTTGATTTGAATATGAAAATGGTTGGCTAAAAACCTTGTGATTCTGGGGAGAATAGTTGATGATTGAGGCTTAGATGACGATAGACTGAACTTATTTAACCATTTGGATCTTGAGAGTTGAGTTTTAACTTTGCGACAACAAAAAAATCGACCTGTTTTAAGTGAGATCGACTGATTTAGTGAAGAACAAGGCGATTTATTCTTCTGACGATCTTTAATTGATTTATCCTTTAACCAAAGTTAACCCTTGTCTAAATCCTAACCTTGCTTTACCTTTTTAACCCCTATTCAAGTGTGAGAAGGGACTTCATCATTGATTCTTCACTTGATAGCTAAAGTTTGCAAGATTCGGGTAATAGAGAGACTCAACATCCTTTATTAAGCTTTGAGTGTGCTTTCCATCTTTACCTTTGAGAGTCATATCCTTGGGTTTTGGGTGGTTAGTTTGAGTGTAATTCTTATCCTTAGATCTTTCTATATTGCAACCTCAACAACCCTTATAGAGAGAGCCTTTGGATTAGACATATAGGTTTTGAAACTTCGCCGCACGATACCTTCCTTTGAAACACATAACCTTGGCAACATCAATTTTTTCCTTTGATCTTTAGAAGTGTCTTAAATCGAAAGCCGCAGTCGAATACTTGAATCCTTGGAATCATTTGTCTCCTTATTAATCACAAAAGCTTTTACACTTTGCTAGATAATTTGAAATCGATTTTATTCTCACCAAATCTCTGAGTTCGACTCTGGAATTTCTTGCCTTACTACAGCTGATCCGTACACTGCGGGTTCTCTTTTGCATAAGTTCTAGATATAAATTTAAGACTTTGTGACGCACACTTTTGAGCGAACAAGTTTTTGACGCCGTTTCCGGGGATTTGGTCTAGACCAAATTCGGTTTTCGGTTGTCTGGCTTGGGAGCTTTTGCTCTTGTGATTTGATTTGTCTACTTGAGTGATTTTTGCAGATTCTTTAGGTATATGCGAAGGACTAGATCTACCAAAGATCTCGTTCCTTTTGATCCCGAATTAGAGAAAACTTTGAGAAGAAAGCTAAAATAGAAAAAGATGGCTGAAAATACTGAGAGGAACATCCAAGAGGAGTTGGATGAAACTCCAGCTCAACTCCAATTGAGTGAGAAGGCTCGCTTGGAGGAAAAAGAACAAAATCAGTTTCAAATAGATGAGCTTCATTGTATGATTCTAGACATGAAATTGGAGAGGAATGACGCTAAGAAGTAGGCTAAAGCATTTAGAGCTGAATTATCCGATGATGATGATATGCCGGATCTAGAGGACATACCACCATTTGATCCTCGTGCTAATGTCGATCCTCGTCCCCGTGCTAATGTCAATCCTTGCCCTCGTGCTAGAGAGGCGAGAGATGTTGATGTCGTGGGTGAACCACGAACCCTTGGGCAACGAATGAACCAAATTCAACAACTGTTACGGCTAGGAATTGATGCAAGTAAAAGTCTTAAATTTATAACTCGATATATTTTTCCTAACTCCTAGAGAACCCACAGTGTATGGGTCGTTTTGTAGTAAGGATAGTATTCCGAGGTCGAACACAAAGACTAAGGTGAAATTGAATCAATAGTGACTAAGGATAGTGTTGATCTAGGCTAAGAAAGGAGAAAGAAATAAAGACATGAAAATCTCAATGTTTTTGGATTGGTTTTGTGGTGATCAATCAAAGATCACAAATCATGCAAGGTTTAACAAATAACTAAGCTAGCAAGGCAAATAAACAAACACAAACACAAGATAAGTAATCAAGAGAGAAAAGCGGATTCTAGGGGTTAGAAATTCCGGTTCTGGCATAGGACTCAAGCTATCTAATCATTCCTTGGATCAACTATAGTATGTTGGGAGTGAGTGTTTCTAGATTGGGATCAATCACCGGGTAGGTCTCATGATCCACTAGTCCGTTCCTAAGGTCTCATCACCGGGTAAGTCTCAAAGAGCCTAAGGATAGGAATTCTACACAAACCGGATTGTCATCTAGGAATCTAACCTCTCCTTACCGGGTAAGTCTCGGAAAGGAAAGTACTAAACATCAATCCTAGCACACTCAGTCCAATAGCGGCTTATGAGGCTCACTGCTACCTAGAGTTCATCATCTTCGGTATCTAAAGGCAAGAATCACCGGATAGGTCTCTTCTCACAATTAGTTGCTAACACTAGGTCACCCTAGGATAGATCTAGCTCAACAAACACTAGGATTTCAACAATCTAACAACCTAACACTTAGATTTATCAATACAAGCAAGTCAGACGAAATCACGTACAGTTCATCAAGTCCACGGCCGTGGAACCCCTTAGAACAGACCGTGATTTTTAACAGAGGCTGGGTTCTAGCAAAAAAAGCATCCAAGGGTACGTGTAAGTCTATCCTATCATAGTCCAAGGCATAATCATCATTTCCTTACCCTAGAATCACATCTACTTAGCCAACAACATGCATCATCACAATCAAGGTCATCAAACATAAAATCATGGAGTCCATGTCAAAATAATGAAATGAAAGATAGATGAAGCAAATAGAACAAGGAAAACGAGCTGAATAGTTGTCAAAAGAGAGACTTACAACCCTTCAAAAGAAGGTTCGATTCGTTCTTACAACCCTAGAAAATGTTTCCGACAATCTTCACTCTAAAAGCTATGAAAAACTAAGAATGGTGTGCTCTTCTCTTCTTCTCCAATGGAAACCTTTCTTCTCCTCCAAGAGTAGCTCCAATCCAATCTTCCAATGAGAGAATATGTGTTGTTAAGAGTGTGGGAGAGAATGGAATGATGGGGTCTGCCCTCAACAGCCTGCAGGACCACCTTTTATACACCATCAAGGGCAAGGGTCGGTTATGGAGATCGTGGGACAGCTGTCGCAGCTGTGCAGGGAGAACCACGGCCTATTTCCACGCCTGTGGAAGTCCCAGTGGACGTGGTTTTGGTGATTCAGACTTCTATGGATCATCAAGCCACGATTTGGTGCAAGACATGCACCAACAAGGTCCCATGTGTTCTCCTTTGCTCCTAACTCGCTTCCCAATGGGTCCGAAGGCGTGTCATCTCGAGGAATGATCCTCGAATATATCGATTAAGCTCCTAAAGCTCCCAAAATACCTACAAATCATGCAAAAGTCCGTGTAGACGTCTATCTCGACAAATATACAAGAATTGGATGCAAACGTCATGAACTAGTGCTAAACCATGGATGAGTGAGCGGAAAAACTATCTAAATGAGTGCTTAAACCTACGTCATAAATCGTGTTATCAAAAATACCCCATACTTAAGGTTTGCTCGTCCCCGAGCAAAGTCCGACTATAAGCTAAGAGATGACATGATTTATGAATGCAAGAAAAACTGAAAATATTTTTGGGATTGTGCTTCTAATATTGGATCACCTTCATAGTCATGTTTCATGGCAAATGGACAAGCAATCATGCATCAAATGAATGAAGGCACGGAAAGACAATTATACTTAACTAGAAAGCATGCATGAAAGGTAAAGATGAAGAAACCAAGATGATCATGAGTATATCCAATCTAGATCACTAAGTCTTACACACATGCAAATAGGTCACAAGGACTTAGGAAAGAAGAGGCTAAGAAATGTTGTGATTGGGTGGGGATTTTTTCTAGGTCATGTGATGCTAATCTGGAAATGGAACTAACTCCACAATTTCGTTTTTGATCAATTTCCCACAAGTGTATATTTTTTTCCTTCTTTTCTTTCTTTTCTTTTCTTTTTCTTTCACTTATTTTTGAGACAATGTACAAAAGCCGAAACCTTGGTGATTAGCGGGCCTCGGGTTTTTTTTATTTTTCGAGGTGCTCCAAACCGGGCACACATACCAAAGCTCATTAGGACTATCGGTTTATTTGACTTTGGCAAGGCACAAATACCCGATTATGTGAATGGTGCCGAGTTACTCGTCATTTAAACCAACGTCCCCAAACCTATATTTTTGTCTACACTTTCACAACAATTTCAGCACTTCATTCACAACATTAATTCATCAACAACTTCACCCCACACTTGCTTTTCACACACATCAACACACTAGCATGCTCCTATTCCCGGATGGGTCAAAAGAGGTCAAATTTTTCATCAATTGAGGTGCTCAAGCAACATGATCAAGATGAGAAGTAGAGGAAAATGAATTGCCTTAGTCATTCCTAAATGATGTGCAAGAACTAGCATGCAATTTCGACTTTCAATCCTCAATCCAATCAAGGCAAACATCATAATCACAAATCATTCATGGGATTCAAGATAAGTACTTCAAGTCTACATATACATTCATCAATTTAACACACAAGGCCATCCATAGCCAATTCACACGACAATTTCATCATAAGGGTCATACCCAAGCTTAGAAGCACTAATTTTTTTTTTAATTTTCTGATTTTTTGGATTTTCGAAATATATATGTACAATGCAAGATATAATGAAACATGTGACAATATTAAACTATCCTAGATGGTAATCATGCAAGTGATCATGAAAACCCCACCCCATACTTAGAAACACATTGTCCCCAATGTGTAAATGAAGTAAAGAAGAGTAAAAGAGGGTCCTCACAATGTAAAATGGTTTGCTTTGGTATTTTGGTTCACTCAAGTGGATTGATGGCGGATGATCCTATCAACGATGGTAGAGAGCTCAAGGTGTTCGTTATGGCGTCGGGACCCGCACTAGGCACCGCTAGCCGTCCAAGTTCCGTGTCCGCTCCACCCATAATTTATGAGGGGCTCATCATCATCATCCACATGCCATGCAAGGCTTCCATGCTACTTAGACTCTAGCACACAAACTCCAAACACACAAAAACACACAAAAATAGAAAAATCAAAAACAAAATAAAAACGAAAAGGGAAAGATGTCTACCAATGGGTTGCCTCCCACCAAGCGCTTCTTTAAGGTCATTAGCTTGACCAAACTCGGGGAAGTTCTACTCAAGGTGAAGTGGGACGTTTTCCTTCGGGACGAGACGCTTGTCATGCCAACGTTTGGTCCTTTCCTTGTAGACGCGGACGTTTTCATAGGCATCCAACCGGATCTCGTCAAGAGCGTTCATGTCTAGCAATCTTTTCTCACCGGCCTTCTTGAGGTCAAAATTCAGCCACCTAATGGCCCAATATGCTCTATGCTCCATCTCCACCGGAAGGTGGCAAGACTTGCCATAGACTAGCTTGTAGGGAGTGATGCCAATTGGTGTCTTGAAAGCGGTTCTATATGCCCACAAGGCATCATCGAGCTTTATAGCCCAATCTTTTCTCATCCTAGAAACCGTCTTCTCAAGGATCCCTTTTATCTCCCGGTTGGAGATCTCCACTTGGCCACTAGTTTGGGGATGGTAAGGTGTTGCCACCTTATGAGTCACCCCATACTTAGCCAAAAGTGTCCCAAAGTTCCTATTGGTGAAGTGCTTTCCTCCATCACTTATGATCACCCTTGGTGTCCCAAACCTAGGAAAAATCACTCAGTTGAAGAACCGCACCACAACCTTGGCATCATTTGTGGGAGAAGCGATTGCCTCCACCCATCTCGACACATAGTCCACCGCCAATAGGATGTAGAGATTGCCATATGAAGAAGGGAATGGTCCCATGAAGTCCACACCCCACACATCAAATATCTCCACTTCTTGTATGTTGTTCAAGGGCATCTCATTCCTCCTTGAGATGTTCCCCGTCCTTTGGCAAGCATCACATGCTACCACAAAATTTTGTACGTCCTTGAACAAAATTGGCCAATAAAACCCGGATTGCAACACCTTTGCACATGTCTTATGTGAGCTAGCATGCCCTCCACATGGTAAGGAATGACAATGGCGGATCACACTCTCCACCTCATCCTCCGGTATGCATCTCCAAAAGACTCCATCCGGCCCTCTCTTGAACAAAAGCGGTTTACTCCAATAGTAATGCCTCACATCTTTGAAGAACTTCTTCCTTTGGGCATAAGACAAGCCGGGTGGCACCTCCTCACAAACGAGATAGTTCACTATGTCGGCATACCATGGCTCACTCCTTGACACTTGAAGCAAGCACTCCTCCACCATTTGCAATTGCTCATCCCGGAATGAGTCATCAATCGGGATGTCATCTCTCTCAATCTCCAATGGTGGGAGTTTACTAAGGTGATCCGCCACAGAATTTTCGGACCCCTTCTTATCCCGGATTTCCAAATCAAACTCTTGAAGAAGAAGGATCCACCGAATCAAACGAGGCTTGGCATCCTTCTTTGTTAGGAGATAATGGATCGCAGTATAATCCGTATACACAATGACCTTCGCTCCAACAAGATACGGGTGGAACTTCTCAAATGCATACACAACCGCTAGCAACTCCTTCTTGGTGGTAGCATAATTGAGTTGGGCATCATCTAGCGTCTTGCTAGCATAATAAATGGCATGTGTAAGCCCATCTTTCCTTTGTCCCAAAACAGCCCCAACGGCTACATCACTCGCGTCACACATGATCTCAAACGGTAGACTCCAATCCGGAGGTTGCATGATGGGTGTGGAGATCAAAGCGTTCTTCAATATACTCACATCTTTTAAGCACCAAGGACAAGTTAGCTAAACAATCATCGAATAAAGATCCATAAACAGAGAAATCATCCATAAAAACTTCCATGATGTTTTCAATATACTCAGAAAAGATAGCCATCATACACCTTTGAAAGGTGGCGGGTGCATTACACAACCCAAATGACATTCTCCTATATGCAAATGTACCCCAAGGATATGTGAATGTAGTTTTCTCTTGGTCATCGGGGTGGATAGGGATTTGGAAGAATCCACTATAACCATCTAAGTAGCAAACGTGAGAATGTTGAGCTAATCTCTCTAGCATTTGGTCAATAAAGGGAAAAGGGAAGTGATCTTTCCTAGAGGCCACATTTAGTTTCCTATAGTCTATACACATCCTCCATCCCGTAACCGTTCTAGTTGGGATTAGTTCATTATTCTCATTAGTCACTACGGTCATCCCACCCTTATTAGGAACCACATGCACGGGACTAACCCACTTACTATCCGAAATCGGGAAAATGATTCCCGCATCTAGCAATTTAAGGATCTCTTTCTTTACTACTTCTTTCATGATGAGGTTTAGTCTTCTTTGAGGTTCAATTGAAGGCTTATGATTATCTTCCATTAAAATCTTATGCATGGACAAAGAAGGTTTAATGCCAACTAAATCATCAATTGTATAGCCAATAGCCTTCCTATGCAATCTCAACTCATGCAACAATCTATTCAACTCATCATCATTCAAGCATGCATTAACAATCACCGGATATGTAGAATTATCACCAAGAAAAGCATACTTAAGATGTGAGAGGAGGGGTTTAAGTTCAAGTTTAGGAGGACCTTTATCGGTTGGAGACGCTCCATACAATGTTGGTTGAGATGAATCCAAAGCCATGGAAGACTCTCCAAAACTCCTTGAAGCTTGATCAACAACCAATGCAGTTTCTGGAGAAACCACGGGCAAAATCACGGGATCTGGCACAACCATGGCCGTGGAACTTGTAAAGCTAGCCTTTTTGAGCACTCCATAGAGTTGCACGGGACATTCCAAGGGCGTGGTTCTTCCCCCCAGGCCGTGGTTCACACAGCAATTCAGCACACCTTCGTGTGCTTCAAATTCAGCTCTTGTCTCCTTTTCCAATGCATCCAAAACCTTGATTTCTTCATTTCAAGCCTCCTTAACTCCTTCCTCCATCAAACTCAAGCTAAGAACCTTCTCCAAGGGGTCCTTGATCAAGATCGAGCTCACAACTTCTCTAGACTCCTCTTGCTCGACAATGTTGAACACATCTTCACCAAGGGCTGGCCCCTTCAACATTGTGGATAGTTTGAACTTAATATTCTCTTCTCCAATGTTGAAGGAGAGAATTCCATTTTTACAATCCACCAAGCATCCGGAAGTGGCTAAGAACGGCCTTCCCAAAATGATAGGAACCGGGTAGTCCGCCGGGATGTCCAAAACAACGAAGTCTATGAGCACATAGAACTTCCCGAGTTGCACCGGGATGTCCTCCAAGATTCCAATCGGGTGAGTGATCAAACGGTCTGCCATGTAAAGGGTCATCTTGATCGGCTTTGGCTCTCCTAGCCCAACCTTGTTACAAACTGCAAGCGGTATGATGCTTACACTTGCCCCAAGATCAGATAGGGCTTCATACTTCACTTCTCCCACTCTAATTGGCACACAAAAAGATCCCGGATCTCTTAGATTAGGAGGCATCTCCTCCTTCATAGTTTGAATCAATTCTGAGGACCTCTTTGTCATCCTCACTTCTCCATACTCCTCCAACTTCCTCTTGTTGGAGAGTATTTCCTTCAAAAACTTGCCATATGCCGGCATACCTAGAATAACATCCATTAACGGAATGTTAATATGCAACTTAGACATAAGTTCAAGGAATTTACCAAAGTGTTTGTCCAAGCGAGCTCTTGCTCGTGATTGTGGGAATGGTAGTGGTGGCTTGTATGGAGGTGGTGCCACATATGTTGGCTAATCATCCTTGCTCTTGCCTCCATCTTCTTGCAATGGCTCTTCTTCTACCACCACTTGCTTTCCCTTATCATTTCCCTTAGGTAAGGGATCCTTCATGCTCAGCCCACTCCTTGTTGTGATGACCAACACTTGGCCTCTTGGGTTATCTTCGGTTCTTCCAGGAAGCTTTCCTGGATCTCTATGAGCTTCACCCGCCTTTTGGAACACTTGTGCTTCCAACACCTTTTGAGCTTTAGAAATGGAAGTCACCGTGCTCTCAAGACCACTCAACCTTCCAAGCAATTGCTCAAACATCATCTCGGTTCTATCCTTTGGAGGTTGAGTAAATCCGGGTGGAGGCTCTTGTGAAGCCTTAGGTGGTGGAGCTGCGCTTGTGGAAGCGGGAGGGTTCAAGGCTCCATCCGGGTTAGAATAGGAAAACCCGGGATGGTTGTGGTTAGGCCGGTAATTGTTGAATTGCCAATTATTGTTGAAGTTCCTTGGGCCTTGATAGTTGTTGTAGTTTCCCCTTCCCATATAGTTCACATCTTCCTCCTTGGAAGACAAGTTTGCTTGCACTTGCACTTGAGGGGTTGCTTGACTCTTCAAAGTTGTAGCACACAACTCCCTCAAAGACTTTAGCTCGTTGTTGATTGCATCAAGCTTGAAATTACTCATGGTGACTTCACTCACCTCATATGCTCCCGCTTTCCTCCCATCACTCTTCCTATGGGAGTACTTCTCAATCACCAAAGCTTGTTTCTCTACAAACTCCCAAGCTTCATCTACATTCTTTTCCATGAAAGTCCCACCGGAAAGAGATTGAAGCTTGAATTGACTATCTTCATAAAATCCCTTGAAGTAGATCTCCAAAAGCTCTATTTTTGGTATACCATGGTGTGGACAATCTAGGAGAAGGTCTTTGAACCTCTCCCAAGACTTGAATAGGCTTTCTCTATCCTTCATCACGAAGGCATTGATCTTCCCTCTTAGCTCGGTAGTCTTGGAAGGTGGGAAGAACTTAGTCAAGAACTCGGTTGTCATTTCCTCCCAAGTACTCACACGCCCTAGTGGAATTGATTGGTACCAAGCTAAGGCTTTATCCTTAAGTGAGAAGGAAAAAGCCCTAAGCTTGTGGTTGTTGTTCTCCAACCTAGGCGGCCTTAGAGTCTCCATCAATATCTCATAGTTCATCAAATGTTGATGAGGGGACTCTCCTTCCATACCTCCAAATTAATTATGCCGGATCATTTGTAGAACTTGAGGGCGGAGCTCGTAGTCATGGGCTGCGGGATCTCCTAAGTTCACACCCGGACGGTGCGCTCTTTAAGCCGGATCCATACGTTGCCCTAACGTTTGTGGCTCCTCAATAGCAATGGGTATAGCCCGAATATTAACCGCCGGCTGCGGTTGTGGTGGAGGTGGAGGTTGTTGACGATTAAGCTCTCTTTGCACAAGAGCTTGCCTAATCTCTTCAATCTCCCTCCTAGTTGCTTCTTGCCTCTCATTGGCAAGTCTCCTTTCATTCTCCAAGAGCTCATCTCTTAACCTAATTTGCTCTAAAGCCTCATCCAACTCAGCTTGAAGATCTCTTGCGGCCATCTCCTTCTTCTTCTTAATGCTCTTAGATCTAGCCTTAAGGGTCTTCTCCGGTTCGGGATCGAATGGAGCTAAATCCTTGCCACGAGATCTTCGCATACACCTAAAGAATGGGAGACGTCCTGAAAATGGAAAGACACAAACCAAACAAGATCAAAAGCAAAAAGAAAGATCTACACTATAAACAATCACAAAAATGACTCAATCTAGACCTAGTCCCCGGCAACGGCGCCAAAAACTTGTTACGCTAAGAACGTGACACGCAAAAGTCTTAAATTTATAACTTTATATATTTTTCCTAACTCCTAGCGAACCCACAGTGTATGGGTCGTTTTGTAGTAAGGGTAGTATTCCGAGGTCGAACACAAAGACTAAGGTGAAATTGAATCAATAGTGACTAAGGATAATGTTGATCTAGGCTAAGAAAGGAGAAAGAAATAAAGAAATGAAAATCTCAATGTTTTTGGATTGGTTTTGTGGTGATCAATCAAAGATAACAAATCATGCAAGGTTTAACAAATAACTAAGCTAGCAAGGCAAATAAACAAACACAAACACGAGATAAGTAATCAAGAGAGAAAAGCGGATTCTAGGGGTTAGAAATTCCGGTTATGGCATAGGACTCAAGCTATCTAATCATTCCTTGGATCAACTATAGTATGTTGGGAGTGAGTGTTTCTAGATTGGGATCAATCACCGGGTAGGTCTCATGGTCCACTAGTCCGTTCCTAAGGTCTCATCACCGGGTAAGTCTCAAAGAGCCTAAGGATAGGAATTCTACACAAACCGGATTGTCATCTAGGGATCTAACCTCTCCTTACCGGGTAAGTCTCGGGAAGACAAGTCCTAAACATCAATCCTAGCACACTCAGTCCAATCGCGGCTTATGAGGCTCACTACTACCTAGAGTTCATCATCTTCGGTATCTAAAGGCAAGAATCACCGGATAGGTCTCTTCTCACAGTTAGTTGCTAACACTAGGTCACCCTAGGATAGATCTAGCTCAACAAACACTAGGATTTCAACAATCTAAGAACCTAACACTTAGATTTATCAATACAAGCAAGTCAGATGAAATCACGGGCAGTTCATCAAGTCCACGGCCGTGGAACCCCTTAGAACAAACCGTGATTTTTAACAGAGGCTAGGTCCGAGCAAACAAAGCATCCAAAGGTACGTTTAAGTCTATCCTATCATAGTCCATGCCATAACCATCATTTCCTTACCCTAGAATCACATCTACTTAGCCAACAACATGCATCATCACAATCAAGGTCATCAAACATAAAATCATGGAGTCCATGTCAAAATAATGAAATGAAAGATAGATGAAGCAAATAAACAAGGAAAACGAGCTGAATAGATGTCAAAAGAGAGACTTACAACCCTTCAAAAGAAGGTTTGATTCATTCTTACAACCCTAGAAAATGTTTCCGACAATCTTCACTCTAAAAGCTATGAAAAACTAAGAATGGTGTGTTCTTCTCTTCTTCTCCAATGGAAACCTTTCTTCTCCTCCAAGAGTAGCTCCAATCCAATCTTCCAATGAGAGAATATGTGTTGTTGAGAGTGTGGGAGAGAATGGAATGATGGGGTCTGTTCGCCACTTAGCGTGCGTGCAAATAAGCTTTAAATTTATAAAACTAGAAATCAAGCAAGCGAACCCGCAGTGTACGGATCGATATAGTTAAGCAAGAATTCCAGAGTATCGAACACAGGGATTTGGGGGGAACAAATTCAATTGTAGATTATCAAGCAAGTAAATGTAAGAAGCTTTTCGAATATTGGGAAAACAACAATCCTAAAGATCCAAGTATCCAGCTGTGGCAATCGATTAAAGATATACTAATGATATAAGGACAAAGTTAAGATATGCAAAGGTATGCTAATGTAAGGTAATCGTACGGTGAAGTTCCAAAAACCTTATATGACTCACCTACAAGACACTCTCTATAAAGGTTGTTGAGGCTTCAATATAGAAAGGTTCTAAAGATGAAAATTAAT
This sequence comes from Fagopyrum homotropicum, assembly GCA_033239125.1. NCBI lineage: Eukaryota > Viridiplantae > Streptophyta > Magnoliopsida > Caryophyllales > Polygonaceae > Fagopyrum > Fagopyrum homotropicum. The sequence continues at coordinate 105,193,909 of BSWB01000006.1, read as the reverse complement.
GTCAAATACCCAAACTTGTAATCCAAGGATCAAGACTAACTAAATCGATTAAGGTTGTGACACTCAAAATCGAGGTAGAGGTTGTTGAGGCTTCACTACCACCTAGAAAAGGCAAGCCTAAACTAAGTTAAAGCAGATCTTTAACTTTGGATTAAAGTAAAAGCAAGTTCGTAACTTAACACAAAATTACGGCTAGTTCTTGAGTTCCACGGCCGTGGAAGTTCAAGAACAGACCGTGGATTAGGGTTCGTCGGCGATTCTCTCTAACTCTCACGGTCCAATCTGTTTACGATCGATTTATCATCATCTAAGCCACAACTATCAACCCTTCACCTTAGAATTGTTAAGGGTTTTTAGCCAACAATAGTCATATTGATATCAAATTCAAGAATTAAAAGATTGAAAGATGAAAACTTCCGAAAACCTTCAATAAACTTCAAACCAATCTCAAAGTCACAATCAAGATCAATAATCGTCACTAGATTCGGAATGAAACAAACAATCACAAATCTTAGATAAGAAGGAAGAACGGGATGTCAATCCGTCTTCGAAATCAAACCTAAGCAAGAAGCGAGTCTCCTTGCGAACAATCTTCCGAATCTTCGATCTTCCGTCAATCCGGAAATCACAATAGCAATGCGCCAAAATCTCTCAACAAAATCTCCGCCAAATGCGAAATTAGGGCAATTCCAAACGCAAGCGTAGGATACGTCTATGCGTAAGCGAAGGTGTAAAGCGAGGTCTAAGCAGAGGTGACGGAATCTCCCTTCGTCCGTCCTTTTATAGTGTAAGATAAAATATCGGCCCGGCCCAATTGCGTAGGAGATCGTGGCTTAAAGTATGGCGAAAAAGATCGCCAAGATCACGGTCGTGGAAGGGTTCCACGGCCGTAATTTAGAGCGTGGAAATCAACACGGTTTGAACCATCTTCTCCACGGCCGTAGAAGTCACTGGAATGAACCACGCTTCCCTAGCCAAGGTTCCACGGCCGTGGACTTGAACGTGGAAATCAGTACGGCCGTATTTTAGAGCGTGGTTTAGGGCAAGAACGTGATTCTTCCTCAGCCTCGTGCATTCTTCAAGTTTGCACTCCTTTAGCTCCTAGAAATGTCCTCAATCCATGGACACGCTCAATCAAACTCATCCTTGCTCAATTCCGTTCGGAAATAGCTCTCAATTACCTATAATAAACATAAAGCTTGTGTAGATCTCTATATCGACATTATAGACAAACTAGCTCACAAATGCATCAATGCTCAATCAATGACTATCAATATGGATCAAATACACTTAGAAAACGTGCCTAAAATATCACAATATTTCATGCTAACAAATAACCCCATACTTGCCACTTGCTTGTCCCTAAGCAAGGTATTTCAAAAGCTTTAAAACAAGAGTTAGGATGAAATATGTGTACCTTCTCAAAGCAATACTTCTTTTTGGATGAATGTGCCTTCTAAATAATAGATCATTCTCAAATCTTGCTTCAATCGTTTATAAGACTTTCATACACTTAATCAAAGAGTAAAGAGTAAAGAAGAATCATGAATCAATCAAAATTCCTTGCAAACATCATAACCCTTAAACATTATCAAAATCAATCATAAGAAACTTCAATTTAGATCACCAAGTCATATAACATTCTCTTGATCTTAAGGACTTTCAAAGAAAAAGGTCTAGAATGTGGAAAGGGAATGAAACTTTAAGGAATGTGGTGCATGAATCCGGGAAAGTGGACAACTACTCTTTTCTTCTTCTCATGCGGTTTCCGCAACACCTTCAACTTAGAGCTTCGCTCTCTTCTTTTTCATTTTTCGACTTTACTTTTGGAGTTATGGATAGAGGTGCACAAAAACCGAAGCCTAGGAGATTGGCGTTTCTCAATTTTTATGAGATGCCTCAAACCCTTAGCGCACATACCATAATCCGCTAGGAATATCGCTCAATCCGACTTTGGCAAGACACAAACACCCGGCTATGTGAATGGTGCCGAGTTACTCATCGTCATGATTGACTTCCCCAAACCTATAATTTCTTTCTATTCCTTTGAATGCAAAGTATTGCTTTCATGGCCCTCCCTCATCATACATGCCAATATCAATCAACTCCTCCAAATTCCCGGATAGGTAAAGGGGGCCATAATTTCAATGAGGGGCTAAATGATCAAAGAAAGAAGAAAGAAAAATCGAATTGTCTTAATCATCTCAACAAGAAGCATAAGAACTTATAGTGGGATTTCAACTTCAATTCCTCAACATGATTTAGGTGACATTCATCACATTATGAAACTTGCAAAAGAGGTATAATCAACTCATTCAATTTCTTTTCAATTCACTATTCATTTAAGCATGCAATTGTCATCAAACTCAATTCACAAGTAGTGATTATCATAGAAATCATCTCAATTCCTTAGAAGCACAAAATTTTTCAAAATTTTTCAATTTTTATGGGTTTTTCAAACTCTTTTTCATGCAATGCAATAATGAAACGTGCAACAATATAATGAACATGCAAGATAGTCTCGAATAGAAGCAATCAAAGTGAGTAAGAGTTATTACAACTTTTAGTCACACCCCACCCCATACTTAGAACAAACATTGTCCCTAATGTTCAAATAAAAGAAAGAAAAAGAAAGAAAAGAAAAAGAAACTCACAAAGTGGCGGTGGAGCGGCTAAAGCTGTCGGTCATCATCATCGTCACTACGGCGCCGGTGGAGGCGGGAATGGAGAGAAGCTAGGATCGTAGTGCCGCCCAAACTGCTGGCGGTAGACGTCTTTCATCATATGATCGAGGTCGTCCAAGCGTCCATCTCTAGCATCGGCTCGAATCTCCAATGCTCCTACTCTCTCAGAAAGGCCGATAGCCCAATCCGGCATCTGCTCATACCATCCGGGGGCCTGGCTGTACCACCCTGGAGCGTCGGACGGTGCTGGTGCTGATGGCTGCTGTGAGGACCATGGAGGTGGAGCTCCGTACCATGTAGGAGGCGTATCCATCCAAGTGGGTCTCTCACTCACGCTGGCGCGGCGAGAAGACGAACGTGAAGCTCTAGCTGGACGTGGAGAACGTCTAGGCACATCAGGGGCCGCATCCGGCTGATCCGGAAACGTGCCAAACTCCTGATTTGCTCCTCCTCCTCCCTCATACTGATCCCTCATCTCCTCCTCCTCAACTACGGGCGGTGGTGGGACATATGGAGGAGCTGCAATCCTGTTCGCATGCATAGCTGCAAACGTAGCCTTCCAATTATGGCGTCCAGCCATAATGGAGTACTCCGGGAGCCACTCAATGCCCCTCCCCGTCCTGCTCTCCCAAGGCATGGCTGCGTAAGGCGGACCTCTATGGGTAGGGAAGATAAGGCTTCTAGTCATGAAGGCCTGGAGTCCTAGGGGTACAGCTGGTAGCAGCTAAGAGGGTGGCGCAGTCAGCAGGGCGCCCATACAGCATAGAATACAACAGAAAGAGCTCATCCGTCTTGATCTTTTGAGGTGTCTCCGTCCTAGGAAGAGACACTCCGAAAGAACACGGTGAGCAATCTTCAAGGCTAAGTGATACATCAACTTAGCCTTGGTATCAGCAGGTTGCCAGCGGTCCTCGCTGGCGTAAATCATAGCTACCTCCTCCCAAAAGTCTTTGGCGTAAACGCCACTAGGAAAACGACCATTGAAGGTCTCTTGGAACCCAAAGAAGGCTCCAAACTCACGGATGGTAAAATCATAGTTTCTTTCCATAAGACGGAAAGAAACGGTCCTATCCACATGGCTGTGCTCAAACGACGTCACAACCTCTCTCGTTATCTCCTCATAAGCGTCCTCTTGGATAGCCGAGAAGACGATAAGACCGGCTCTATCCAAGAGCCAAGTAAGGTCATCTACTATGTTTAGAGGAACTAGATCCTCCAACCATAGATACCTAGGTCCGATAACTGCCCTCTTATGGATCCTCTCGAGTGCATCGAGATGATCCTCGTGAATGGTGGGTACTCTAGAGCTAGGAGGTGCGGGTGATGAAGGTGATGATGGAGGTGAAGGGGAGGAAGGTGGTGGTGCTCTAGAGGATGAAGAGGAAGAGGGGTTACCCTTCCTCTTTTTGTTCTGCTCATTCTTCTTCTCCTTAATCCTCCCTGAAACTCTCTTAACAAAATCCATCACTATTCAAAACCACGGTCTGTTCTTGATTTTCCACGGCCGTGGAACTGACAAAGACCGTGATTCGTCTCGACTTTTCTCAAAAATCCACAAACAGCACTCAAACTCAGCAATCAGGCAGCCCTAGTCTAATTCCTTCCAATTTCAATCAATTCTCCTAAAATTTCTAACAAAAACGAACCCAAGTTGACGAAGATAGAGAAGAGCGGAAAAAACCTAGGTTTCGGATTTTAAAATCCGAATTCTGCGTTCCTTGGTGAATTGCCGCACAATTCGTTGCTTGGATCTTGTTGGCGGTCGAATTTGCTTCAATTTGGAACGAAGAATCGTTGAAAACGATTAACGAACGGAGGTTTGAGGTGAAGGGCGTGGAATCGGTGAGAGAGGGCCGTGGAATTGGGTTTTTGGTGAGTTTTTGTGAAGAACGTGGTTTATATAGTGGCCGGCAAAATTTTCGAAAACCACGGTCTATCGGGGGGTTCCACGGCCGTGGAAATGTACGGAACCGTGGTTTTGGTGATTTTTCAAAGGCTTTTGGAAATTACGGTCACTGTAGCTGTCACGACCGTGGTTTAGGCCGTGGAACTCTCTGTAATGCTCCAAAGTCCAAGTTTCGTCACTTTTCTTCAAAATAACTCTTCCTCTTTCCTTTTCCACCATTCCTTCATCCAAAAGCACGAACATACCGGAAGGAATCGAAGGCAAAACAAAACAAAAACGTCTAAACTAAGCTAAACTGTGAATCGAAAACATAAACGTAGATGCAATACCTTGGGTTGCCTCCCAAGAAGCGCTTTGTTTAAGGTCCGTAGCTAGACCATTCTCGCACTTATTCGAGTGCGGTAGGCGCGAACTCTTCAGCTTGGAGTTCCGGCGTATACTTCTTGAGTCGTTGACCGTTCACCTTAAAGCTTCCGCCCGCTTCACCCCATACTTCAACTGCACCATGGGGGAAAATACGCTTAATTAGAAAAGGTCCGGTCCAACGAGATTTAAGCTTACCTGGAAAGAGACGAAGCCTTGAATTGAAGAGGTGAACTTGATCTCCTTCTTTAAAGTCCTTTGGAATGATATGCTTATCATGCCAACGCTTTGCTCTCTCCTTATAGATCTTGGCGTTTTCATAAGCGTTCAAGCGGAGTTCTTCCAGCTCATTAAGGTCTAAGAGACGCTTCTCTCCCGCTTCCTTCATGCTGAAATTTAACCATTTGATAGCCCAAAACGCCTTATGCTCCAACTCCACCGGTAAGTGACAAGACTTCCCATACACAAGGTTGTATGGTGTGGTTCCTATGGGAGTCTTGTACGCAGTCCGGTATGCCCACAATGCGTCATCAAGCTTCAAAGACCAATCCTTCCTAGTCCTTGAAACCGTCTTCTCTAGAATTCCTTTGATCTCCCGATTTGAGATCTCAACTTGTCCACTTGTTTGTGGATGATAAGGGGTGGCGATCTTGTGAGTAACCCCATACTTAGCTAGAAGAGCTTCAAAGCGCCGGGCAATGAAGTGAGAACCTCCATTGCTAATGATAGTCCTTGGTGTCCCAAATCGTGGGAAGATGGTCTTGTTAAAGAACTTAACTACCACCATGGCATCATTGGTGGGAGAGGCAATCGCTTCCACCCACCTAGAAAAGTAATCCACCGCCAAGAGTATGTATTGGTTTCCACAAGATGATGGAAACGGTCCCATAAAATCTACTCCCTAAACGTCGAAAATCTCCACCTCTTGGATGTTATTGAGAGGCATCTCATTCCTCCTAGAGATATTACATGTTCTTTGACAAGCACCGCGGCAAGAAACAAAGGATTGCACATCTCTAAATAAAGTAGGCCAAAAGAATCTAGATTGCAATACCTTTGCGTTAGTCTTGTTCGAACTAGCGTGTCCTCCACAAGGTAGTGAATGACAATGGCGGATGACACTTTGCATCTCATCTCCCGGCACACATCGCCGAATGATGCCATCCGGACCTCTCTTGAAGAGGAGAGGTTCATTCCAAAAGTATTCCCGGACATCCTTAAAGAACTTCTTTCTTTGTGAGTAGGATAGTCCGGGTGGTATCTCCTGGCAAACCAAATAGTTAACAAAATCAGCAAACCATGGTTCGTTACCTTTGGAGATCACATCGATGCACTCCTCAATAATGTGTAGGTGTTCGTCCGGGAAGGAGTCATCTATGGGTAAGTGGTTGTCCTCTAGATGTGTTAGGCGACTCAAATGATCCGCAACAGAATTTTCCGAACCCTTCTTGTCGCGGATCTCTAGATCGAATTCTTGTAGGAGAAGAATCCATCTAATTAGCCTTGGTTTCGCATCCTTCTTTGCAAGGAGGTACCGGATCGCAGCATGATCCGTGTAGACAATCACCTTTGCACCTACAAGATAAGAGCGAAACTTGTCAATAGCATAGACAATGCCTAGAAATTCTTTTTCCGTAGTGGCGTAAATGAGCTGCGCTTCATCTAGTGTCTTGCTAGCGTAGTATATGGCATGGGTTCGCCCTTCCTTTCGTTGTCCAAGAACAGCTCCTATAGCTACGTCACTAGCATCGCACATAACCTCAAAAGGTAGAGTCCAATCCGGAGGTTGGATAATAGGTGCTGAAATTAGAGCTTGCCGAATTGTGTTGAACGCATCTAAACATTCCTGTGAAAACTCAAAAACTGCATCCTTCATCAATAGATTAGTGAGCGGTTTTGATATTTTAGAAAAGTCTTTAATGAAACGTCTATAGAATCTAGCATGTCCTAGGAAACTTCTTATCCCTTTCACCGAAGTTGGGGGAGGAAGCTTCTCTATTGTCTCTATTTTCGCCTTATCCACCTCTATCCCTCTACTAGAGATTAGGTGTCCTAATACAATTCCTTCCTTTACCATAAACTGTCACTTCTCCCAATTAAGAACTAGATTAGTGTCTTCACATCTTTGTAAAACAAGAGCAAGGTTAGAAAGGCAATTGTCAAAAGAGGAACCGTATACGGAGAAGTCATCCATGAAGACCTCCATGATTTCCTCAATGTATTCGGAGAAGATGGCCATCATGCACCTTTGAAAGGTGGCTGGGGCGTTACAAAGCCCGAACGTCATTCTCCTATAAGCGAACGTACCCCATGGGCACGTGAATGTGGTCTTCTCCTGATCGTCCGGGTGTATCGGAATCTGAAAGAAGCCACTATAACCGTCAAGATAGCAAAAGTGTGAATGTTGCGCTAACCTTTCAAGCATTTGATCGATGAAGGGTAGTGGGAAGTGATCCTTCCTCGTCGCGTTGTTAAGCTTGCGGTAGTCAATGCACATCTGCCATCCCGTTACGGTTCGGGTAGGAATGAGTTCGTTATTCTTGTTGGTGATGACCGTCATTCCTCCCTTCTTTGGAACTACTTGAACTGGACTCACCCACTTACTATCGGAGATAGGATAGATGATACGTGCATCAAGAAGTTTAAGAATTTTCTTCTTGACAACCTCCTTCATGGTCGGATTCAACCGCCTTTGAGGTTGTCTTGAAGTCCTAAAGTCTTCCTCCATTAATATTTTATGCATGCATAGGGAGGGTTTGATTCCTACTAAGTCTTCTATAGTATAACCTAAAGCTTTCCTATGTTTCCTAAGGACAACCATAAGTTTACTATGTTCATCTATGGTTAGATCGGAACTAACAATAACTAGATAAGTAGAGTTAGGTCCTAGAAAAGCGTACCTTAGATGTGTAGGAAGTTGTTTCAATTCCATTGCTTTCGGAGCTTCCAATGGCTCTTGAGGAGCATTCGATGTCTCCTTAGAAGTGTCTAAGGGTGTAGAGGATGTGGGAGAAGAATCAAAAGAAGTTGAAGAAGTGGCACGATCATCCCCTTCCACGGCCAAAATTACGGTTTCCATACACCCTCCACGGCCGTGGTTTAGGGCGTGGAAAGTGGTTACGGTTGTTCTGCCTTCTCCACGACCGTGTAACCCTCTGGAGTGAGCCACGCTTTGGGTGGTGAGATCCACGGCCGTGGAATATAGTGTATGGCCGTGGATTCTCATGTTTTCTGCCTCGTCGTGGAGCTTCTCAAATTCCACTTTACCCACCTCTTCTTGTGCTTCTAAGGCTTCAATTGCCTCATTGCACTCCTCTTCTTCACCTACATTCGTTAGACTCGCACTAACCTTTTGCAAAGGATCTTTGAAGAGAACCGCACTTACCTCCTCTCTAGACAACTCCTCTTCATCTTGGATAGTGAATATATCCTCATCAAAGATTGGCTCCTTCATTAGAGTGGAAAGAACGAACTCTACCTTCTCTTCTCCTATGTCAAAAGCGAGTCTAGCATTCTTGCAATCGACTATGCAGCCGGAAGTTGCAAGAAACGGTCTTCCGAGTATGATCGGGACCGGACTATCTGCAGGAATGTCAAGCACAACAAAATCAATGGGAACAAAGAATTTACCTAGCTTGACTGGGACGTCTTCTACAATACCGACGGGGCGAGTGATGGATCGATCCACCATGTACAACTTCATCTTCACCGGTTTAGGGTCGCCTAAACCGATCTTCCTACATAATGCAAGTGGTATGATGCTCACACTTGCTCCCAAGTCACATAACGCATCATATGTGACATCTCCCACTCCTATGGGAATGCAAAACGACCCCGGATCCTTTAGCTTTGGGGGCATTTTCTCCTTCATGGTCTTGATGAGATCCGAAGAATCCGAACTCATCTTAACCTCTCCAAAATCCTCTAGCTTCCTCTTGTTGGAGAGGAGCTCCTTTAAGAACTTGCCATAAGCCGGCATACCTACAATAGCATCAATAAAGGGTATATTAATATGCAGCTTGCTCATGAGTTCTATAAACTTACCAAATTGTTTATCTAGGCGCGCTCTCGCTCTAGATTGAGGGAATGGTAGGGGAGGTTTGTAAGCCGGAGGAGGAACGTAGACATCTTCCTTCTCCTTCCCCTTCTCTTTGTCTTTCTCAACGGGGACTTCAACAAACTTAGGCTGCGGATCGGTGGTATTCACTCCGCTCCTAGTTGTGATTGCCATCACCCTTCCCTTAGGGTTGTCCTCCGTCTTTCTTGGAAGTTTCCCTTGATTCCTAGAAAATTCCTCCGCATGGCTGAACATTTGGTTTTTCAAAACCTTTTGGGCTTTATCAACCTTAGAAATTTGATCATCAACCTTAATGATGCGGTTCTCCAAACCTTGAAGCTTTCCCAAGATCGTTTCCAACATGGGATCGGGCTTCTCCTTCCCCGAAGTGTTTCCTCCATTAGATGTTTGCCCCTGGCTTTTCAAAGGAGTAGAGGAAGAGGAAGGTGGAGTTAGTGAATTCGAATTGGAAGGATAAGAGTTACCGGAGTTTTGTTGATTGGAGCGCCAATTATTGTTGTTTGAACCCCTATTGTTGTTCCAATTGTTATTCCGGTTGTTGTTATTGCCATTCCAATTATTCCGGTTGTTGTTCCGGTTATTGTTGTTGTTGCGGTTTGTGTTCTCACCGCCATTGTTGTTGTTGCCCAAATAGCCAACATCCTTTCCTTGTTGCTTTGGAAAGTTGGTCTTGATAGCCTCCTTCAACTCTTTGATCTCATTGTTGAGGGAGAAAATCTGATTTTGAGCTTCATGTGTGAGCTTTGCTCCTTGCTCCACACGATTCCCTTCAACTTTCCGGTGGGAATACTTCTCTATCACCCTCGCTTGCTTCTCAATAAAGTCCCAAGCGTCATCTTCTCTCATGTCCATGAATGTGCCACATGAGAGGGATTGGAGCTTGAATTGTGTCTCCACATCCAGCCCCTTATAGTAAATCTCCACCAATGCAAGCTTGGATATGCCATGACGAGGGCAATCCAATAACAAATCCTAAAACCTTTCCCATGATTGAAACAAACTTTCGTTTGATCTCATGGAAAATGCATTAATCTTACCTCTAAGTTCCGCCGTTTTGGATGGCGGAAAGAACTTAGTGAGGAACTCCGCGGAAAGGTCTTTCCATGTGTCTAGTTTCCCATTAGGAAGAGCTTGGTACCAAGACAATGCTTTCCCCTTCAAGGAGAAGAAGAAAGGCTTGAGCTTATAGTTGTTGGTAGTCGCGTTCTTCGGCCTCATTGTCTCCATCATGCACTCAAAGTTTTGCAAGTGTTGGTGTGGAGATTCAGTGCTTGTCCCGCCAAATTGGTTTTGGCGAACAAGAGTAATAACTTGAGGGTTGAAGCTAAACCCTTGTACATCATCAGCATCAAAGTTCACACCTAAACGGCGTGGTTGCTGCGTTGGATCCATCCTTTGGCCAAGAGTTCTTGGCTCCGCATCCACACGTTCGATCCTTGCATTCCTAGGTGGAACACGACGATTAGCAGCTGCCCGTGGATGGAATGGATTCACATTGATCGTGGGATCAATTTCCTCTAGCGGTGGCATGGAGGAATCGCTATCATCAGCGGATGAATGACCCCTATTCGACCTTAAGGATCTCCTTGAAGATTTCTTGCTCCCCTTATTCTTAAGGTTGCTTAGTTCTATCCTCATCTGGAACATCATATCTTTTAGATCGTCAACTTGAGATTGATGACGATCCATTTCATCTCTACGTGTTCTCTCACTCCATTGGAGTTGAGCTTCTTTCTCCGCTAGCTCCGATTGAAGATCACGTTCGTTTCCTTCAGCCATCTTCTTTTCCTTACGCTTTTGCCTTAAAGTCCTCTCAAGCTCTTGGTCAAGAGGCAAGAGGTCTCCGGTGTTCCTAGACCTACGCATGCACTCAAAGAGATATCAAATAACAAGAGCAAAGCTCCCAAGCTTGACAACCGGTAACTGAATTCGGCCTAGACCAAATCCCCGGCAACGGCGCCAAAAACTTGTTCGCCACTTAGCGTGCGTGCAAATAAGCTTTAAATTTATAAAACTAGAAATCAAGCAAGCGAACCCGCAGTGTACGGATCGATATAGTTAAGCAAGAATTCCAGAGTATCGAACACAGGGATTTGGGGGGAACAAATTCAATTGTAGATTATCAAGCAAGTAAATGTAAGAAGCTTTTCGAATATTGGGAAAACAACAATCCTAAAGATCCAAGTATCCAGCTGTGGCAATCGATTAAAGATATACTAATGATATAAGGACAGAGTTAAGATATGCAAAGTTATGCTAATGTAAGGTAATCGTACGGTGAAGTTCCAAAAACCTTATATGACTCACCTACAAGACACTCTCTATAAAGGTTGTTGAGGCTTCAATATAGAAAGGTTCTAAAGATGAGAATTAATGTCAAATACCCAAACTTGTAATCCAAGGATCAAGACTAACTAAATCGATTAAGGTTGTGACACTCACAATCGAGGTAGAAGTTGTTGAGTCTTTACTACAACCTAGAAAAGGCAAGCCTAAACTAAGTTAAAGCAGATCTTTAACTTTGGATTAAAGTAAAAGCAAGTTCGTAACTTAACACAAAATTACGGCTAGTTCTTGAGTTCCACGGCCGTGGAAGTTCAAGAACAGACCGTGGATTAGGGTTCGTCGGCGATTCTCTCTAACTCTCAGGGTCCAATCTGTTTACGATCAATCTATCATCATCTAAGCCACAACTATCAACCCTTCACCTTAGAATTTTTAAGGGTTTTTAGCCAACAATAGTCATATTGATATCAAATTCAAGAATTAAAAGATTGAAAGATGAAAACTTCCGAAAACCTTCAATAAACTTCAAACCAATCTCAAAGTCACAATCAAGATCAATAATATTCACTAGATTCGGAATGAAACAAACAATCACAAATCTTAGATAAGAAGGAAGAACGAGATGTCAATCCGTCTTCTAAATCAAACCTTAGCAAGAAGCGAGTCTCCTTGCGAACAATCTTCAAAATCTTCGATCTTCCGTCAATCCGGAAATCACAATAGCAATGCGCCAAAATCTCTCAACAAAATCTCCGCCAAATGCGAAATTAGGGCAATTCCAAATGCAAGCGTAGGATACGTCTATGCGTAAGCGAAGGTGTAAAGCGAGGTCTAAGCAGAGGTGACAGAATCTCCCTTCGTCCGTCCTTTTATAGTGTAAGATAAAATATCGGGCCGGCCCAATTGCGTAGGAGATCGTGGCTTAAAGTATGGCGAAAAAGATCGCCAAGATCACGGTCGTGGAAGGGTTCCACGGCCGTAATTTAGAGCGTGGAAATCAACACAGTTTGAACCATCTTCTCCACGGCCGTAGAAGTCACTGGAATGAACCACGCTTCCCTAGCCAAGGTTCCACGGCCGTGGACTTGAACGTGGAAATCAGTACGGCCGTATTTTAGAGCGTGGTTTAGGGCAAGAACGTGATTCTTCCTTAGCCTCGTGCATTCTTCAAGTTTGCACTCCTTTAGCTCCTAGAAATGTCCTCAATCCATGGACACGCTCAATCAAACTCATCCTTGCTCAATTCCGTTCGGAAATAGCTCTCAATTACCTATAATCAACATAAAGCTTGTGTAGATCTCTATATCGACATTATAGACAAACTAGCTCACAAATGCATCAATGCTCAATCAATGACTATCAATATGGATCAAATACACTTAGAAAACGTGCCTAAAATATCACAATATTTCATGCTAACAGGGTCTGCCCTCAACAGCCTGCAGGACCACCTTTTATACACCATCAAGAGCAAGGGTCGGTTATGGAGATCGTGGGACAGCTGTCGCAGCTGTGCAGGGAGAACCACGGCCTATTTCCATCCCCGTGGAAGCCCCGGTGGCCGTGGTTTTGGTGATTCAGACTTCTATGGATCATCAAGCCACGATTTGGTGCAAGGCATGCACCAACAAGGTCCCATGTGTTCTCCTTTGCTCCTAACTCGCTTCCCAATGGGTCCAAAGGTGTGTCATCTCGAGGAATGATCCTCGAATGTATCGATTAAGCTCCTAAAGCTCCCAAAATACCTACAAATCATGCAAAAGTCCGTGTAGACGTCTATCTCGACAAATATACAAGAATTGGATGCAAACGTCATGAACTAGTGCTAAAGCATGCATGAATGAGCGGAAAAACTATCTAAATGAGTGCTTAAACCTACGTCATAAATCGTGTTATCAACAACCACGCCATATAGGTGTGAATCTTGGAGAGCAAGATGATCATGACTTCGGGATGCGTCCACAAGTCATCACTATGATCCACCAAAATTAGTTTGGTGGAACGGAAGCTGAATCTCAATATCAACATTTGCAAAATTTTGAGATTCTCATGGAAACTTTGAAACCTCAAAGGGTTAACAACAACTACAAGTTGAGACCATTCTTCTTCTCTTTGAAGGAAAAAGCCTTTACTTTGTATCAAGCTCTTCCGGCTGCAAAGCTTAACACATAGGAGGACTTGACTTCGGAGTTTCTCACTAAGTTCTTTCCGCCATCCAAAACGGCGGAATTGAGAGGTAAGATAAATGATTTTTCTATGAAACTAACGAAAGTTTGTTTAAATCTTGGGAAAGTTTTCAGGATCTTATATTGGATTGCCCACACCATGGCATTTCAAAGCTAAAATTATTAGTGATCTACTACAAGGGATTGGATGTGGAGACACAATTCAAACTCCAATCTCTTTCTTGTGGTACATTCATGGACATGAGAGAAGGTGACGCTTAGGACTTCTTTGAGAAGCAAGCCCAAGTGATTGAGAAGTATTCCCATCGGAAGATGGATGCTGGGAATTGAAATTCGGGAGATCCAGGAGCAAAGTTGACTCAAGCTGCACAAACTCAAATATTTTTCCTCAGCAATGAGATCAAGGAGTTGAAGGAAGTCATAAAAACTAGCCTTCAAAGGACGAAGGAGCAAGATGCTGGCTACCTAGGAAGGGACAACAACCAAGGTAATATGAACAACTACCGGAACAATAACTAGAATAACAACAAGAACTCTAACAACAACAATTGGAAATCCAACCAACAAAACCCCGGTAATCCCTATTCACATGCTGAAAATGCACTAACACCTCCATCTTCTTCTACTCCTTTGAAAAGCCAGGGTCAAACATCAAATGGTCCAAGTAAACCGGAGAAGGATAAGCATGATGCTATGCTAGAGACAATCTTGGGAAAGCTCCAAGGACTAGAGAATCACATCATTTCGGTTGATAAGGCACAAAAAGCCTTAGAAAACCAAGTGTTCAGCAAGGCCGGAGAAGTTCCTAGAGATCAAGGGAAGCTTCCCGGAAAGACGGAGGATAACCCAAAGGGGCGAGTAATGGCGATTACTACTAGAAGTGGTGTAACAAACACCGATCCACAACCCAAACTAGTTGAGGCCCCCGCTGAAAAAGAAAAGGAGAAGGAAAAAGAGAAGGAAGATGTCTATGTTCCTCCTCCTGCTTACAAACCACCTCTACCTTTTCCCCAATCTAGAGCAAGAGCACGTCTAGATAAACACTTCGGTAAGTTCATTGATCTTATGAGTAAGCTGCACATTAATATACCTTTTATGAATGCAATTTTAGGTATGCCGGCTTATGGGAAGTTCTTAAAGGAGATCCTCTCTAACAAGAGAAACTAGAAGACATCGGTGAAGTCAAGATGAGTACGGAATCATCAGAACTTATCAAGACTATGACGGAGAACATGCCACCTAAGCTGCGTGATCCAAGATCATTTTGCATACCCATCACCCTAGGAGAAGTCACGTATGATGCACTTTGTGACCTTGGTGCAAGCGTAAGCATCATACCACTTGCTCTATGCAAAGCGGTTGGTCTAGGAGAGCCTAGACCGGTGAAGATGACACTTTACATGGCTGATCGTTCCATAACTAGGCCTGTTGGAATCATAGAAGACATTCCCGTGAAACTTGGTAAGTTTTACATTCCTTTAGACTTTGTCGTTCTTGACATTCCTGCAGATTATCCAGTTCCCATCATACTTGGGAGACCATTCCTTGCAACCTCCGGTTGTATGGTTGATTGCAAGAATGGACAACTATAATTCAATATAGGGGAAGAGAAAGTGGAATTTGTGCTCTCCTCCTTAATCAAAGAGACAGCTTTGAGAGAAGATGTTTTTAACATCTTTGATGAAGAAGAGTCTAGAGAAGTGGTGAGTTCAATCTTGATCAAAGATCCACTTCAAAAGGTTCTTAGCATGAGTATCATTGAGGAAGGAGTGGAACATGATTGTGATGATGATATTAGAGCATTGGAAGGTGCAGAGGAAGAGCCGGAGGCGAGATTTGAAGAGCTGAAAAGAGCCCCGGAATCTGTTGAAAAATTCGACCTACACAAAGAAAATCACTCGATTTTTGATAATGCAAGTCGATTTTTAATAACAGAAAGATAAATTGGACAAAAAATCGACCGATTTACGTCAGGGGAGGTCGATTTTTCGGCAATTTCTCCAACTTCTACGAATTCAATTGCAGTTGCTCTTAACTGTAATAGCACACTTCCTCCACCTTCAGAGACTTCTCCAATGACACTAGATGATCATGAACCATCAACCAAGACACCACTTTCATTGGAGTTAAAACCACTTCCTACACATTTAAGGTATGCATTCATCGGGCCTAACTCTACATATCTTGTTATAGTTAGTGCACAATTGAGTGATGATGAACTTGAGAAGCTTATGAATGTTCTAAAACAACATAGGAAAGCATTAGGCTATACTATTGATAATTTAGTAGGCATTAAACCTTCTCTATGTATGCATAAGATCTTGATGGAAGAGGATTAGAAACCTTCACGTCAACCTCAAAGACGGTTAAATCCGATCATGAAAGAGGTCGTGAAGAAAGAAATCCTTAAGCTACTTGATTTAGGTACCATCTTCCCTATTTCTGATAGCAAATGGGTGAGCCCCGTACAAGTGGTTCCAAAGAAAGGAGGCATCACCGTTGTTGCAAACAAGAACAACGAACTTATTCCTACAAGGACAGTTAGGGGATGGAGAATGTGCATCGACTACCGTAAACTGAATGTTGTCACGAGGAAGGACCATTTCCCCCTTCCTTTCATTGATCAAATGTTGAAAAGGTTAGCCCAGCACTCTTACTTTTGTTATCTAGATGGATATAGCGGTCTCTTTCAGATTCCCATTCACCCGGATGATCAAGAGAAGACAACTTTCACGTGCCCTTGGGGTACGTTTGCCTATAGAAGAATGCCATTTGGTTTATGCAACGCTCCTGCCACCTTCCAAAGGTGTATGATGGCAATCTTTTCGGAGTATGTATAGAACATCATGGAAGTATTCATGGACGACTTTTCGGTATATTGTTCTTCCTTTGATAACTGTCTCTCTAACCTTTCCCCATGTTCTTAAGAGATGTGAAGACACTAACCTAGTCTTAAACTGGGAGAAGTATCATTTTATGGTCACCGAAGGAATTGTGCTAGGTCGTTTGATTTCGAATAGAGGAATAGAAGTTCATAGAGCTAAGATCGAAACTATAGAGAAGCTACCTCCTCCATCTTCGGTGAAAGGAGTTAGAAGCTTTTTAGGACATGTAGGTTTCTATAGGAGGTTCATAAAGGATTTTTCTAATATTTCAAAACCTTTGACTAATCTTTTGATGAATGACATAACTTTCGAGTTTTCGAAAGAATGTTTAGATGCCTTTTGCAGGATCAAGGAAGCTTTGATTTCAGCCCCTATCATCCAACCACCCGATTGGACTCTTCCTTACGAGATCATGTGCGACGCAAGTGACGTAGCTATAGGAGCTGTACTTGGACAGAAAAAAGATGGTCGCACTCACGTCATCTACCATGCTAGCAAGACGCTAGACGAAGCTCAACTGAATTATGCTACCATGGAGAAGGAGATTCTTGTTGTAGTTTATGCATTTGAGAAATTTCGTTCCTATCTTGTAGGTGAGAAAGTGATAGTCTACACGGATCATTAAGCAATCCGTTACTTGTTCACAAAGAAGGATGCAAGCCTAGGCTTCTAAGATGGATCTTGCTTCTACAAGAGTTCGATCTAGAGATCCGTGACAAGAAGGGCTCGGAAAATTCAGTCGTCGATCACCTTAGTTGTCTCCCACATCTCACTGATGTGACGGATGAGCTCCCTATCGACGACTCATTTCCCGATGAACAGCTTCACGAGATTGAAGAATGTCTTCAACAAATCTCGAAAGGTAATGACCCTTGGTTTGTTGATATTGTGAATTACCTTGTTTGTCAAGAACTTCCACCCGGACTTTCATATGCTCAAAGGAAGAAATTCTTTAGAAACGTCCGACACTTCTATTGGAATGAACCTCTACTCTCTAAGACAGGTCCCGATGGCATGTATAGGAGATGTGTTCCGGAGGACGAGGTGGAAAGTGTTATCTGCCATTGCCATTCTTTGCCTAGTGGAGGACATGCTAATTCCCAAGAGACGTGTGCTAAGGTACTCCAATCTGGTTTCTTTTGGCCTACCTTATTTAAAGATGTGCAGAACTATGTTGTTGCTTGTGACACTTGTCAAAGGACAGGTAATATTTGAAGGAGGAATGAGATGCCTCTCAATAACATACAAGAAGTAGAGATCTACGATGTATGGGGAGTGGACTTCATGGGACCATTCCCATATTTTTGTGGAAACCAATACATACTTCTAGCCGTAGACAATGTCTCAAGATGGGTAGAAGCAATCGCTTCCCCCACTAATGATGCAATGGTAGTGGTAAAGTTCTTCAATGAATGATCTTTCCACGGTTCGGGACTCCCCAAACCATCATTAGTGATGGAGGAATGCACTTCACAGCCCGTCGATTTGAGGCTCTATTAGCTAAGTATGGGGTAACCCATAAGATTGCCACACCATACCATCCGCAAACAAGCGGACAAGTTGATATATCCAACAGGGAGATCAAGGGAATTCTAGAGAAGATTGTCTCTAAAACAAGAAAGGATTGGGCAATGAAGCTAAATGATGCATTATGGGCATACAAGACCGCTTTTAAGACACCTATAGGTACAACACCATACAACCTTGTGTATCGGAAGTCTTGTCACCTTCCTGTAGAGCTAGAGCATAAAGCATATTGGGCCGTCAAGTGGCTCAACTTCAGCATGAAAGAAGCCGGAGAGAAGCGGCTATTGGACATCAATGAGCTAGAGGAAATCCGGTTGAATGCGTACGAGAACGCAAGGATCTACAAGGAAAGAACGAAGCGGTGGCATGATAAACATACCATCCCAAAGGACTTGAAGGAAGGCGATCAAGTTCTTCTATTCAACTCAAGGCTTCGACTCTTTCCAGGTAAGTGTTCGCCCCTAAAGGTGTGTGCAAATAAGCTTTAAATTTATAAAACTAGAATCAAGCAAGCGAACCCGCAGTGTACGGATCGACGTAGTTAAGCAAGAATTCCAGAGTATCGAACACAGGGATTTGGGTGGGAACAAATTCAATTGCAGATTATCAAGCGAGTAAATATGAGAGTTTTTGCAAATATTGGGAAAACAACAATCCTAAAGATCCAAGTATCCAGCTGTGGCAATCGATTCAAGATATACTAATGATATAAAGACAGAATTGAGATATGCGAAGGTATACTAATGTAAGGTAATCGTACGGTGAAGTTCCAAAAACCTTATGTGACTCACCTACAAGACGCTCTCTATACAGGTTGTTGAGGCTTCAATATAGAAAGGTTCTAAAGGCAAGAATTAATTTCAAATACCCAAACTTGTAATCCAAGGATCAAGACTAACTTAACCGATTACGGTTATGACACTCACAATCGAGGTAGAGGTTGTTGAGGCTTCACTACCACCTAGAAAAGGCAAGCCTAAACTAAGTTAAAGCAAATCTTTAACTTTGGACTAAAGTAAAAGCAGGTTCGTAAACTTAAGGGAAATTACGATTGGATCTTGAGACTCCACGGCCGTGGAACTCAAGAACAAACCGTGATTTAGGGTTCGTCGACGATTCTCTCTAACTCTCAGGGTCTAATCTGTTTACGATCGATCTATCATCATCTAAGCCACAACTATCAACCCTTCACCTTAGAATTGTTAAGGGTTTTTAGCCAATAACAGTCATATTGATATCAAATTCAAAGATTAAAAGATTGAAAGATGAAAACCTCCGAAAACTTTCAATAAACTTCAAACCAATCTCAAAATCACAATCAGGAACGAATATTGTCAATAGGTTCAGAATAAGCCAAACAAACACAATCCTAGGAAAGAAGGAAGAACGGGATGTCAATCCGTCTTCTAAATCAAACCTAAACAAGAAGAGAAATCGTCTTGCAACAATCTTCAAAAAGCTTCGATCTTCCGCCAATCCGGAAATCTCAACAGCAATCTCCACCAAAAGTGCGAGATTAGGGCAAATCCCAACACGAACTTCGATCTCCAATGAGATGTAAATGCTTCCAAACGAGGGTTGGTGCCGCTAAACAAAGGCGTAAGCCAAGGTCTAAAGCGAGGTCGTCAAGTGCGTCTAAGCGGGGATGACGGAATTTCTCTTCGTCCGTCTTTTTATAGGGCAAGATAAAATATCGGCCCGGCCCAATCTTCAAAAGATCGTGGCTTCAAAATGTGGCGAAAAAGATCGCCAAGATCACGGTCGTGGAAGGTTCCACGACCGTAATTTAGAGCGTGGAAAGTGTCACGGTTTGAACCATGGATTCCACGACCGTAATAGTTACTGGAATGCATCACGCCTCTCTTTGCAAGGTTCCACGGCCGTGGAACTAAACGTGGTTTGTAGTACGGCCGTATTTTAGAGCGTGGTTTAGGGCAAGAACGTGATTCTTCACTAGCCTCGTGCATTCCTCAAGTTGAACTCCATTTTGCTCCTAATAATGCCCTTAATCCATGGACATACTCAATCAACTCTTCTTTGCTCGATTCCGTTCGGAAATGACTCTCAATCACCTATAATCAACATAAAGCTAGTGTAGACATCCATATTGACAATGTAGGCAAACTAGCTCACAAATGCAACGATGCTAAATCAAAGACTATCAATATGAATCAAATACACTTAGAAAACGTGCCTAAAATATCACAATATTTCATGCTAACAAATAACCCCATACTTAACACTTGCTTGTCCCTAAGCAAGGTCTTTCAAAAAGCTTTAAACAAAAGTTAGGATGAAATATGTGTACCTTCTCAAAGCAATACTTCTTTTGGAGGAATGTGCCTTCTAAAGAATAGATCATTCTCAAACCTTGCTTCAATTGTTTATAAGACTTTCATACACTTATCCAAAGAGTAAAAAGCAAAGAAAACTCATGAATCAATTAAACTTCTAAACAAGCATCATAACCTTCAAACATTATCAAAATCAATCATAAGAAACTTCAATTTAGATCACCAAGTCATATAACATTCTTTTGATCTTAAGGACTTTCAAAGAAAAGGTCTAGAATGTGGAAAGGGAAGGAAACTTTTAAGGAATGTGGTGGATGAATCCGGGAAAGTGGACAACTACCCTTCTTCTTCTTTTGCGGTTTCCGCAACACTTCAACATAGAGCTTCGCTCTTCTTCCTTTCATTTTTCGACTTTACTTTTGGAGTTATGGATAGAGGTGCACAAAAACCGAAGCCTAGGAGATTGGCGTTTCTCAATTTTTATGAGATGCCTCAAACCCTTAGCGCACATACCATAATCCGCTAGGAATATCGCTCAATCCGACTTTGGCAAGACACAAACACCCGGCTATGTGAATGGTGCCGAGTTACTCATCATCATGATTGACTTCCCCAAACCTAGAATTCTTTTCTATTCTTTTGATTGCAAATAATTGCTCTCATGGCCCTCCCACATCAAACATGCCTTTTTCATTCACTTCTCCAAATTCCCGGATAGGTAAAGGAGGTCAATATTTCAATGAGGAGCTAAAATGATCAAAGAAAGAAGGAAGAAATATCGAATTGCCTTAATCATCTCAACAAGAAGTATTGGAACTTATAGTGTGATTTCAACTTCAATTTCTCAACATGATTTAGGTAATATTCATCACATTATGAAACTTGCAAAAGAGGTAAAATTCATTCATTCAAATTCTTTTCAATTCACTATTCTTTTAAGCATGCAACTATCATCAAACTCAATTCACAAGTAGTGATTATCATAGAAATCATCTCAGTTCATTAGAAGCACAAAATTTTTCAAAATTTTTCAATTTTTATGGGTTTTTCAAGTTCTTTTTCATGCAATGCGATAATGAAACGTGCAACAATATAATGAACATGCAAATAGTCTCGAATAGAAGCAAGCATAGTGAGTAAGAGTTATTACAAACTTTTAGTACATCCCACCCCATACTTAGGACGAACATTGTCCCTAATGTTCAAAAGAAAGAAAGAAAAGAAGAAAAGAAAAAGAAACTCACAAAGTGGTGGCGGAATGTCTAAAGCGAACGGTCAATCATCAAATCCTCATCACTGCGGCGCTGGTGGAGGCGGGAATGGAGAGAAGCTAGGATCATAGAACCGCCCAAACTGCTGGCGGTAGACATCCCTCATCATGTGGTCGAGGTCGTCTAGGCGTCCGTCTCTAGCATCAGCTCGGATCTCCAATGCTCCTACTCTCTCTGAAAGTCCAGTAGCCCAATCCGGCATCTGCTCGTACCATCCCGGAGCCTGACTATACCATGCTGGAGCGTCAGATGGTGCTGGTGGTGGTGCTGGTGCTGCTGTCTGCTCTGTAGACCAAGGAGGGGGAACGCCATACCATGTAGGAGGTGTGGTCATCCACGTAGGCCTCTCACTCACGCTAGCGCGGCGAGAAGACGAGCCTGAAGCTCTAGCTGGACGTGGAGAACGTCTAGGTGCATCGGGGGCCGCCTCCGGCTGATCCAGAAACGTGCCAAACTCCTCCTCAGCTCCTCCTCCACCCTCAAACTGATCTCCCATCTCCTCCTCAACAACTGGCGGTGGGACATATGGGGGAGCTGCT
Organism: Fagopyrum homotropicum; assembly: GCA_033239125.1. NCBI lineage: Eukaryota > Viridiplantae > Streptophyta > Magnoliopsida > Caryophyllales > Polygonaceae > Fagopyrum > Fagopyrum homotropicum. The sequence goes on along the minus strand of BSWB01000006.1, from coordinate 105,171,890 downwards.
ATCCTGTTCGCATGCATAGCAGCGAATGTCTCCTTCCAATTATGGCGTCCCGCCATAATGGAGTACTCCGGTAGCCACTCTATACCCTTACCCGTCCTGCTCTCCCATGGCATGCCCGCATAAGGCGGACCTCTATGTGTGGGGAAAATGAGACCTCTAGTCATGAAAGCATGTAGCCCTAAAGGTACGGCCGGTATACGGGTGCAAGCAGAAAAATCAACACCAAAGCTCCTAGCAATGTGGGTAACTATCCCACCATATCCTATGTTGCCCTTCTTCTTATTCTTGAGCTTGCTCATAGTAGCAGCCAAGAGAGTAGCACAATCAGCACGACGTCCATACAACATGGAGTAGAGTAAAAAGAGCTCATCCGTCTTGATCTTTTGGGGCGTCTCCATCCTAGGGAAGAGACACTCCGAAAGAACACGATGAGAAATCTTCAAGGCTAGGCGGTACATCAACCTAGCCTTGGTGTCAGCGGGCTGCCAGTGGTCCTCGCTAGCGTAAATCATCGCCACCTCCTCCCAAAAATCCTTGGCGTAAACGCCACTAGGAAAGCGACCGTTAAAGGTCTCCTGAAACCCGAAAATGGTCCCAAACTCACGGATGCTAAGATGGTAGTCTCTTTCCATGAGACGGAAAGAGACGGTCCTGTCTACATGGCTGTGCTCAAAAGATGTCACAACCTCCCGTGTAATCTCCTCATAAGCGTCTTCTCGGATAGCCGAGAAGACAATAAGTCCGGCTCTATCCAAGAGCCAAGTAAGATCATCAACAATGTTGAGAGGAGCTAGATCCTCCAACAATAAGTATCTAGGGCCAATCACTGGCCTCTCCTTGATCCTTTCGAGTGCATCGAGATGATCGTCGTGTATGGTCGGGATTCTAGGGTGAGGAGGTGAGGATGGAGGTGAAGGTGAGGATGGAGGTGAAGAGGAAGAGGGTGGTGGTGCCCTAGAGGATGAGGAGGAGGAGGGATTACCCTTCCTTTTCTTATTCTGATCATTCTTCTTCTCTTTGATCCTCTCCGAAACTCTCCTTACAAAGTGCATTCTGTTGAACATTACGGGTTGTTCTATGGAAACCACGGCCGTAATTCCTTCAGAGACCGTGATTCGTCTCAGAAAATCACAAATCTCAGCAAATCAGCAATCAATCTCCACAGCAGGCAATCCTAATCTAATTTCTTCCAATCTCAATCAGTTCTTCCTAAAAATCTCTAACAAAAACGAACCAAATCGGCAAGAATCAAGAAGAGAGAAAAAACCTATTTTTCGGATTGAAAAATCCAAATTGCGCGTTCGTTGGTGAATTTCCGCTCGATTCGTCGCTTGGATCTTGTTTGTGGTTGAATTTGCTTCAGTTTAGGAGGAAGAATCGTTAAAAACGATTAAGAAACGAGGATTTGAGAGGGTCGTGGATTTCGGCAATTAGTGCGTGGAAGAGGGGTTTTGGGATGATTTTTGTGAAGAATGTGGCTTATATAGTCACAGGCAAAATTTTTGAAAATCACGGTCTGTCGGGGTGTTCCACGGCCGTGGAAGTGTACGGAACCGTGGATTTGGTGATTTTTCAAAGGCTTTTGGAAATTACGGGTACTGTAGCTGTCACGACCGTGGTTTAGGCCGTGGAACCCTCTGTAAAGCTCCAAAGTCCAAATTTTGTCACTTTTCTTCGACATTATCCTTCCCTTTCCCTTTTCCATCGTTCCTACATCCAAAAATACGAACATACCGGAAGGAATCGAAGGCAAAAACGTTTATACTAAGCTAATCTATGAATCGAAAACAAAAACAAAAATGCAATACCTTGGGTTGCCTCCCAAGAAGCGCTTTGTTTAAGGTCCGTAGCTAGACCAATCTCGCACTTATTCGAGTGCGGTAGGCATGAACTCCTCAGCTTGGAGTTCCGGCGTATACTTCTTGAGTCGTTGGCCATTCACCTTAAAAGTTCCGCTCGCTTCACCCCATACTTCAACTGCACCATGGGGGAAAATACGCTTAATTAGAAAAGGTCCGGTCCAACGAGATTTAAGCTTACCTGGAAAGAGACGAAGCCTTGAATTGAAGAGGAGAACTTGATCTCCTTCTTTGAAGTCCTTTGGAATGATATGCTTATCATGCCAACGCTTTGCTCTCTCCTTATAGATCTTAGCGTTTTCATAAGCGTTCAAGCGGAGTTCATCCAGCTCATTGATGTCTAGGAGACGCTTCTCTCCCGCTTCTTTCATGCTGAAGTTCAACCACTTGATAGCCCAAAACGCTTTGTGCTCCAACTCTACCGGCAAGTGACAAGACTTTCCATACACAAGGTTGTATGGTGTGGTTCCTATGGGAGTCTTGTATGCAGTCCGGTATGCCCATAATGCATCGTCAAGCTTCAAGGACCAATCCTTCCTAGTCCTTGAAACCGTCTTCTCTAGAATTCCTTTGATCTCCCTATTTGAGATCTCAACTTGTCCACTTGTTTGTGGATGGTAAGGGGTAGCGATCTTGTGAGTAACCCCATACTTAGCTAGAAGAGCTTCAAAGCGCCGGGCAATGAAGTGAGAACCTCCATCACTAATGATCGTCCTTGGTGTCCTAAATTGCGGGAAAATGGTCTTGTTGAAGAACTTAACCACCACCATGGCATCATTGGTGGGAGAGGCAATTGCTTCCACCCATCTAGAAACAAAATCCACCACCAATAGTATGTATTGGTTTCCACAAGAGGATGGGAATGGTCCCATAAAATCGACTCCCCAAACGTCGAAAATCTCCACCTCTTGGATGTTGTTGAGGGGCATCTCATTCCTCCTAGAGATATTGCCTGTTCTTTGACAAGCATCGCAACAAGAAACAAAGGATTGCACATCTCTAAACAAAGTAGGCCAAAAGAATCCAGATTGCAATACCTTTGCGCTAGTCTTGTTCGAACTAGCGTGTCCTCCACAAGGTAGTGAATGACAATGACGGATGACACTTTGCATCTCATCTTCCGGCACACATCGCCGAATGATGCCATCCGGACCTCTCTTGAAGAGGAGAGGCTCGTTCCAAAAGTATTCCCGGACGTCCTTAAAGAACTTCTTCCTTTGTGCGTAGGATAGTCCGGGTGGTATCTCCTGACAAACCAAATAGTTAACAAAATCAGCAAACCATGGTTCGTTACCTTTGGAGATCACATCGATGCACTCCTCAATAAGGTGTAGGTGTTCGTCCGGGAAGGAGTTGTCGATGGGTAAATGGTCGTCCTCTAGATGTGTTAGGCGACTCAAATGATCCACAACAGAATTTTCTGAACCTTTTTTGTCGCGGATCTCAAGATCGAATTCTTGTAGGAGAAGAATCCATCTAATTAGCCTTGGCTTCGAATCTTTCTTCGCAAGGAGGTACCGGATCGCAGCATGATCCGTGTAGACAATCACCTTTGCACCTACAAGATAAGAGCGAAACTTGTCAATAGCATAGACAATGGCTAAAAACTCTTTTTCGGTAGTGGCGTAGTTGAGCTGCGCTTCATCTAGCGTCTTGCTAGCATAGTATATGGCATGGGTTGCCCCTTCCTTTCGTTGTCCAAGAACAGCTCCAATAGCTACGTCACTAGCATCGCACATAATCTCAAAGGGAAGAGTCCAATCTGGGGGTTGGATAATAGGTGCTGAAATTAGAGCTTGCCGAATGGTGTTAAACGCATCCAAACATTCCTGCGAAAACTCAAAAACCGCATCCTTCATCAATAGATTAGTGAGAGGTTTTGATATCTTAGAAAAGTCCTTAATGAAACGTCTATAAAATCCAGCATGTCCTAGGAAACTTCTTATCCCTTTCACCGAAATTGGGGGAGGAAGCTTCTCTATGGTCTCTATCTTAGCCTTGTCTACTTCTATCCCTCTACTAGAGACTAAGTGGCCTAATACAATTCCTTCCTTAACCATAAATTGACACTTCTCCCAATTAAGAACTAGGTTAGTGTCTTCACACCTTTGCAAACAAGAGAAAGGTTAGAAAGGCAATCATTAAAAGAGGAACCGTATACGGAGAAGTCGTCCATGAAGACTTCCATGATTTCCTCTATGTATTCGGAGAAGATGGCCATCATGCACCGTTGGAAGGTGGCTGGGGCGTTGCAAAGCCCGAACGGCATTCTCCTATAAGCAAACGTACCCCATGGGCACGTGAATGTGGTCTTCTCTTGATCATCCGGGTGTATCGGAATCTGAAAGAAACCACTATAACCGTCAAGGTAGCAAAAATATGAATGTTGTGCTAACCTTTCAAGCATTTGATCAATGAATGGCAATGGAAAATGATCCTTCCGTGTTGCATTGTTGAGCTTGTGGTAGTCTATGCACATCCGCCATCCAGTCACGGTTCGGGTAGGAATGAGTTCGTTGTTCTTGTTGGTGATAACCGTCATTCCTCCCTTCTTCGGAACTACTTGAACCGGACTCACCCACTTACTATCGGAGATAGGGTAGATGATACCTGCATCAAGAAGTTTAAGAATTTCCTTCTTGACAACCTCCTTCATGGTCGGATTCAACCGCCTTTGAGGTTGTCTTGAAGTTCTAAAATCTTCCTCCATTAGTATCTTATGCATGCATAGGGAGGGTTTAATTCCTACTAAGTCCTCAATAGTATAGCCTATAGCTTTCCTATGTTTCCTAAGGACAATCATGAGCTGATTATGTTCATCTATGCTTAGATCGGAACTAACAATAACCGGAAAGGTAGAATTAGATCCTAGAAAAGCGTACCTTAGATGAGTAGGAAGTGGCTTGAGTTCCATTGCTTTCGGGGCTTCCAATGATCCTTGAGAAGCGTCCGATGTCTCCTTAGAAGTTTCTAAGGGTGATGAGTGTGTGGGAGAAGAGTTAGAAGAAGTTGACGAAGTGTCTCGATCACTCCTTTCCACGCCCAAAATTACGGGTTCCTCATGGCCTCCACGGCCGTGGTTTAGGGCGTGGAAGGGAAATACGGTTGTCACATCTTCTCCACGACCGTATAACTCCCTGGAGTGAGGCACGGTTTTGGTTGTGAAATCCACGGCCGTGGAATACAGGGTATAACCGTGAATTCTCACGTTTTCTGCCTCATCGTGGAGTTTTTCAAACTCCACTTCACCTATCTCTTCTTGTGCTTCTAAGGCTTCAATTGCCTCATTGCACTCTTCTTCTTCCCCTACATTGGTTAGACTCATAGTGATAACCTTTTGTAAAGGATCGTTAAAGAGAATCGCACTTACCTCCTCCCTAGACAAACCCTCTTCATCCTGGATATCGAAAATATCCTCATCAAAGATTGGCTCCTTCACTAGAGTAGAAAGAACGAACTCTACTTTCTCCTCTCCTATATCAAAAGCGAGTCTACCATTCTTGCAATCGACTATGCAGCCGGAAGTTGCAAGAAACGGTCTTCCGAGTATGATCGGGACCGGACTATCTGCAGGAATGTCAAGCACGACAAAATCAATGGGAACAAAGAATTTACCTAGCTTGACCGGGACATCTTCTACAATACCGACGGGGCGAGTGATGGATCGATCCGCCATGTACAACGTCATCTTCACTGGTTTAGGGTCGCCTAAACCGATCTTCCTACACAATGCAAGTGGTATGATGCTCACACTTGCTCCTAAGTCACATAACGCATCGTATGTGACATCTCCCACTCCTATGGGAAGGCAAAATGACCCCGGATCCTTTTGCTTTGGGGGCATTTTCTCCTTCATGGTTTTGATGAGATCCGAAGAATCCGAACTCATCTTAACCTCTCCGAAGTCTTCTAGCTTCCTCTTGTTAGAGAGGAGCTCCTTCAAGAACTTGCCATAAGCCGGCATACCTACAATAGCATCAATAAATGGTATATTAATATGCAGCTTGCTCATGAGTTCAATGAACTTACCAAATTGTTTATCTAGGCGCGCTCTTGCCCTAGATTGAGGGAATGGTGGGGGAGGTTTATAAGATGAAGGAGGAACGTAGACATCTTCCTTCTCCTTCCCCTTCTCTTTCTCCTTGTCCTTTTGCCTTAAAGTTTTCTCTAGCTCTTGATCAAGAGGTAAGAGATCTTCGGTGTTCCTAGACCTGCGCATGCACTCAAAGTAATATCAAATAACGAGAGCAAGCTCCCAAGCTTGACAACCGGCTACCGAATTCGGCCGAAACCAAATCCCCGGCAACGGCGCCAAAAATTTGTTCGCCCCTAAAGGTGTGTGCAAATAAGCTTTAAATTTATAAAACTAGAATCAAGCAAGCGAACCCGCAGTGTACGGATCGACGTAGTTAAGAAAGAATTCCAGAGTATCGAACACAGGGATTTGGGTGGGAACAAATTCAATTGCAGATTATCAAGCGAGTAAATATGAGAGTTTTTGCAAATATTGGGAAAACAACAATCCTAAAGATCCAAGTATCCAGCTGTGGCAATCGATTCAAGATATACTAATGATATAAAGACAAAATTGAGATATGCGAAGGTATACTAATGTAAGGTAATCGTACGGTGAAGTTCCAAAAACCTTATGTGACTCACCTACAAGACGCTCTCTATACAGGTTGTTGAGGCTTCAATATAGAAAGGTTCTAAAGGCAAGAATTAATTTCAAATACCCAAACTTGTAATCCAAGGATCAAGACTAACTTAACCGATTACGGTTATGACACTCACAATCGAGGTAGAGGTTGTTGAGGCTTCACTACCACCTAGAAAAGGCAAGCCTAAACTAAGTTAAAGCAAATCTTTAACTTTGGACTAAAGTAAAAGCAGGTTCGTAAACTTAAGGGAAATTACGGTTGGATCTTGAGACTCCACGGCCGTGGAACTCAAGAACAAACCGTGATTTAGGGTTCGTCGACGATTCTCTCTAACTCTCAGGGTCTAATCTGTTTACGATCGATCTATCATCATCTAAGCCACAACTATCAACCCTTCACCTTAGAATTGTTAAGGGTTTTTAGCCAATAACAGTCATATTGATATCAAATTCAAAGATTAAAAGATTGAAAGATGAAAACCTCCGAAAACTTTCAATAAACTTCAAACCAATCTCAAAATCACAATCAGGAACGAATATTGTCAATAGGTTCAGAATAAGCCAAACAAACACAATCCTAGGAAAGAAGGAAGAACGGGATGTCAATCCGTCTTCTAAATCAAACCTAAACAAGAAGAGAAATCGTCTTGCAACAATCTTCAAAAAGCTTCGATCTTCCGCCAATCCGGAAATCTCAACAGCAATCTCCACCAAAAGTGCGAGATTAGGGCAAATCCCAACACGAACTTCGATCTCCAATGAGATGTAAATGCTTCCAAACGAGGGTTGGTGCCGCTAAACAAAGGCGTAAGCCAAGGTCTAAAGCGAGGTCGCCAAGTGCGTCTAAGCGGGGATGACGGAATTTCTCTTCGTCCGTCTTTTTATAGGGCAAGATAAAATATCGGCCCGGCCCAATCTTCAAAAGATCGTGGCTTCAAAATGTGGCGAAAAAGATCGCCAAGATCACGGTCGTGGAAGGTTCCACGACCGTAATTTAGAGCGTGGAAAGTGTCACGGTTTGAACCATGGATTCCACGACCGTAATAGTTACTGGAATGCATCATGCCTCTCTTTGCAAGGTTCCACGGCCGTGGAACTAAACGTGGTTTGTAGTACGGCCGTATTTTAGAGCGTGGTTTAGGGCAAGAACGTGATTCTTCCCTAGCCTCGTGCATTCCTCAAGTTGAACTCCATTTTGCTCCTAATAATGCCCTTAATCCATGGACATACTCAATCAACTCTTCTTTGCTCGATTCCGTTCGGAAATGACTCTCAATCACCTATAATCAACATAAAGCTAGTGTAGACATCCATATTGACAATATAGGAAAACTAGCTCACAAATGCAACGATGCTAAATCAATGACTATCAATATGAATCAAATACACTTAGAAAACGTGCCTAAAATATCACAATATTTCATGCTAACAAATAACCCCATACTTAACACTTGCTTGTCCCTAAGCAAGGTCTTTCAAAAAGCTTTAAGCAAAAGTTAGGATGAAATATGTGTACCTTCTCAAAGCAATACTTCTTTTGGAGGAATGTGCCTTCTAAAGAATAGATCATTCTCAAACCTTGCTTCAATTGTTTATAAGACTTTCATACACTTATCCAAAGAGTAAAAAGCAAAGAAAACTCATGAATCAATTAAACTTCTAAACAAGCATCATAACCTTCAAACATTATCAAAATCAATCATAAGAAACTTTAATTTAGATCACCAAGTCATATAACATTCTTTTGATCTTAAGGACTTTCAAAGAAAAGGTCTAGAATGTGGAAAGGGAAGGAAACTTTTAAGGAATGTGGTGGATGAATCCGGGAAAGTGGACAACTACCCTTCTTCTTCTTTTGCGGTTTCCGCAACACTTCAACTTAGAGCTTCGCTCTTCTTCCTTTCATTTTTCGACTTTACTTTTGGAGTTATGGATAGAGGTGCACAAAAACCGAAGCCTAGGAGATTGGCGTTTCTCAATTTTTATGAGATGCCTCAAACCCTTAGCGCACATACCATAATCCGCTAGGAATATCGCTCAATCCGACTTTGGCAAGACACAAACACCCGGATATGTGAATGGTGCCGAGTTACTCATCATCATGATTGACTTCCCCAAACCTAGAATTCCTTTCTATTCTTTTGATTGCAAATAATTGCTCTCATGGCCCTCCCACATCAAACATGCCTTTTTCATTCACTTCTCCAAATTCCCGGATAGGTAAAGGAGGTCAATATTTCAATGAGGAGCTAAAATGATCAAAGAAAGAAGGAAGAAATATCGAATTGCCTTAATCATCTCAACAAGAAGTATAGGAACTTATAGTGTGATTTCAACTTCAATTTCTCAACATGATTTAGGTAATATTCATCACATTATGAAACTTGCAAAAGAGGTAAAATTCATTCATTCAAATTCTTTTCAATTCACTATTCTTTTAAGCATGCAATTATCATCAAACTCAATTCACAAGTAGTGATTATCATAGAAATCATCTCAGTTCATTAGAAGCACAAAATTTTTCAAAATTTTTCAATTTTTATGGGTTTTTCAAGTTCTTTTTCATGCAATGCGATAATGAAACGTGCAACAATATAATGAACATGCAAATAGTCTCGAATAGAAGCAAGCATAGTGAGTAAGAGTTATTACAAACTTTTAGTACATCCCACCCCATACTTAGGACGAACATTGTCCCTAATGTTCAAAAGAAAGAAAGAAAAGAAGAAAAGAAAAAGAAACTCACAAAGTGGTGGCGGAATGTCTAAAGCGAACGGTCAATCATCAAATCCTCATCACTGCGGCGCTGGTGGAGGCGGGAATGGAGAGAAGCTAGGATCATAGAACCGCCCAAACTGCTGGCGGTAGACATCCCTCATCATGTGGTCGAGGTCGTCTAGGCGTCCGTCTCTAGCATCAGCTCGGATCTCCAATGCTCCTACTCTCTCTGAAAGTCCAGTAGCCCAATCCGGCATCTGCTCGTACCATCCCGGAGCCTGACTATACCATGCTGGAGCGTCAGATGGTGCTGGTGGTGGTGCTGGTGCTGCTGTCTGCTCTGTAGACCAAGGAGGGGGAACGCCATACCATGTAGGAGGTGTGGTCATCCACGTAGGCCTCTCACTCACGCTAGCGCGGCGAGAAGACGAGCCTGAAGCTCTAGCTGGACGTGGAGAACGTCTAGGTGCATCGGGGGCCGCCTCCGGCTGATCCAGAAACGTGCCAAACTCCTCCTCAGCTCCTCCTCCACCCTCAAACTGATCTCCCATCTCCTCCTCAACAATTGGCGGTGGGACATATGGGGGAGCTGCTATCCTGTTCGCATGCATAGCAGCGAATGTCTCCTTCCAATTATGGCGTCCCGCCATAATGGAGTACTCCGGTAGCCACTCTATACCCTTACCCGTCCTGCTCTCCCATGGCATGCCCGCATAAGGCGGACCTCTATGTGTGGGGAAAATGAGACCTCTAGTCATGAAAGCATGTAGCCCTAAAGGTACGGCCGGTATACGGGTGCAAGCAGAAAAATCAACACCAAAGCTCCTAGCAATGTGGGTAACTATCCCACCATATCCTATGTTGCCCTTCTTCTTATTCTTGAGCTTGCTCATAGTAGCAGCCAAGAGAGTAGCACAATCAGCACGACGTCCATACAACATGGAGTAGAGTAAAAAGAGCTCATCCGTCTTGATCTTTTGGGGCGTCTCCATCCTAGGGAAGAGACACTCCGAAAGAACACGATGAGAAATCTTCAAGGCTAGGCGGTACATCAACCTAGCCTTGGTGTCAGCGGGCTGCCAGTGGTCCTCGCTAGCGTAAATCATCGCCACCTCCTCCCAAAAATCCTTGGCGTAAACGCCACTAGGAAAGCGACCGTTAAAGGTCTCCTGAAACCCGAAAATGGTCCCAAACTCACGGATGCTAAGATGGTAGTCTCTTTCCATGAGACGGAAAGAGACGGTCCTGTCTACATGGCTGTGCTCAAACGATGTCACAACCTCCCGTGTAATCTCCTCATAAGCGTCTTCTCGGATAGCCGAGAAGACAATAAGTCCGGCTCTATCCAAGAGCCAAGTAAGATCATCAACAATGTTGAGAGGAGCTAGATCCTCCAACAATAAGTATCTAGGGCCAATCACTGGCCTCTCCTTGATCCTCTCGAGTGCATCGAGATGATCGTCGTGTATGGTCGGGATTCTAGGGTGAGGAGGTGAGGATGGAGGTGAAGGTGAGGATGGAGGTGAAGAGGAAGAGGGTGGTGGTGCCCTAGAGGATGAGGAGGAGGAGGGATTACCCTTCCTTTTCTTATTCTGATCATTCTTCTTCTCTTTGATCCTCTCCGAAACTCTCCTTACAAAGTCCATTCTGTTGAACATTACGGGTTGTTCTATGGAAACCACGGCCGTAATTCCTCCAGAGACCGTGATTCGTCTCAGAAAATCACAAATCTCAGCAAATCAGCAATCAATCTCCACAGCAGGCAATCCTAATCTAATTTCTTCCAATCTCAATCAGTTCTTCCTAAAAATCTCTAACAAAAACGAACCAAATCGGCAAGAATCAAGAAGAGAGAAAAAACCTATTTTTCGGATTGAAAAATCCAAATTGCGCGTTCGTTGGTGAATTTCCGCTCGATTCGTCGCTTGGATCTTGTTTGTGGTTGAATTTGCTTCAGTTTAGGAGGAAGAATCGTTAAAAACGATTAAGAAACGAGGATTTGAGAGGGTCGTGGATTTCGGCAATTAGTGCGTGGAAAAGGGGTTTTGGGATGATTTTTGTGAAGAATGTGGCTTATATAGTCACAGGCAAAATTTTTGAAAATCACGGTCTGTCGGGGTGTTCCACGGCCGTGGAAGTGTACGGAACCGTGGATTTGGTGATTTTTCAAAGGCTTTTGGAAATTACGGGTACTGTAGCTATCACGACCGTGGTTTAGGCCGTGGAACCCTCTGTAAAGCTCCAAAGTCCAAATTTTGTCACTTTTCTTCGACATTATCCTTCCCTTTCCCTTTTCCATCGTTCCTACATCCAAAAATACGAACATACCGGAAGGAATCGAAGGCAAAAACGTTTATACTAAGCTAATCTATGAATCGAAAACAAAAACAAAAATGCAATACCTTGGGTTGCCTCCCAAGAAGCGCTTTGTTTAAGGTCCGTAGCTAGACCAATCTCGCACTTATTCGAGTGCGGTAGGCATGAACTCCTCAGCTTGGAGTTCCGGCGTATACTTCTTGAGTCGTTGGCCGTTCACCTTAAAAGTTCCGCTCGCTTCACCCCATACTTCAACTGCACCATGGGGGAAAATACGCTTAATTAGAAAAGGTCCGGTCCAACGAGATTTAAGCTTACCTGGAAAGAGACGAAGCCTTGAATTGAAGAGGAGAACTTGATCTCCTTCTTTGAAGTCCTTTGGAATGATATGCTTATCATGCCAACGCTTTGCTCTCTCCTTATAGATCTTAGCGTTTTCATAAGCGTTCAAGCGGAGTTCATCCAGCTCATTGATGTCTAGGAGACGCTTCTCTCCCGCTTCTTTCATGCTGAAGTTCAACCACTTGATAGCCCAAAACGCTTTGTGCTCCAACTCTACCGGCAAGTGACAAGACTTTTCATACACAAGGTTGTATGGTGTGGTTCCTATGGGAGTCTTGTATGCAGTCCGGTATGCCCATAATGCATCGTCAAGCTTCAAGGACCAATCCTTCCTAGTCCTTGAAACCGTCTTCTCTAGAATTCCTTTGATCTCCCTATTTGAGATCTCAACTTGTCCACTTGTTTGTGGATGGTAAGGGGTAGCGATCTTGTGAGTAACCCCATACTTAGCTAGAAGAGCTTCAAAGCGCCGGGCAATGAAGTGAGAACCTCCATCACTAATGATCGTCCTTGGTGTCCTAAATTGCGGGAAAATGGTCTTGTTGAAGAACTTAACCACCACCATGGCATCATTGGTGGGAGAGGCAATTGCTTCCACCCATCTAGAAACAAAATCCACCACCAATAGTATGTATTGGTTTCCACAAGAGGATGGGAATGGTCCCATGAAATCGACTCCCCAAACGTCGAAAATCTCCACCTCTTGGATGTTGTTGAGGGGCATCTCATTCCTCCTAGAGATATTGCCTGTTCTTTGACAAGCATCGCAACAAGAAACAAAGGATTGCACATCTCTAAACAAAGTAGGCCAAAAGAATCCAGATTGCAATACCTTTGCGCTAGTCTTGTTCGAACTAGCGTGTCCTCCACAAGGTAGTGAATGACAATGACGGATGACACTTTGCATCTCATCTTCCGGCACACATCGCCGAATGATGCCATCCGGACCTCTCTTGAAGAGGAGAGGCTCGTTCCAAAAGTATTCCCGGACGTCCTTAAAGAACTTCTTCCTTTGTGCGTAGGATAGTCCGGGTGGTATCTCCTGACAAACCAAATAGTTAACAAAATCAGCAAACCATGGTTCGTTACCTTTGGAGATCACATCGATGCACTCCTCAATAAGGTGTAGGTGTTCGTCCGGGAAGGAGTTGTCGATGGGTAAATGGTCGTCCTCTAGATGTGTTAGGCGACTCAAATGATCCACAACAGAATTTTCTGAACCTTTCTTGTCGCGGATCTCAAGATCGAATTCTTGTAGGAGAAGAATCCATCTAATTAGCCTTGGCTTCGCATCTTTCTTCGCAAGGAGGTACCGGATCACAGCATGATCCGTGTAGACAATCACCTTTGCACCTACAAGATAAGAGCGAAACTTGTCAATAGCATAGACAATGGCTAAAAACTCTTTTTCGGTAGTGGCGTAGTTGAGCTGCGCTTCATCTAGCGTCTTGCTAGCATAGTATATGGCATGGGTTGCCCCTTCCTTTCATTGTCCAAGAACAGCTCCAATAGCTACGTCACTAGCATCGCACATAATCTCAAAGGGAAGAGTCCAATCCGGGGGTTGGATAATAGGTGCTGAAATTAGAGCTTGCCGAATGGTGTTAAAAGCATCCAAACATTCCTGCGAAAACTCAAAAACCGCATCCTTCATCAATAGATTAGTGAGAGGTTTTGATATCTTAGAAAAGTCCTTAATGAAACGTCTATAAAATCCAGCATGTCCTAGGAAACTTCTTATCCCTTTCACCGAAATTGGGGGAGGAAGCTTCTCTATGGTCTCTATCTTAGCCTTGTCTACTTCTATCCCTCTACTAGAGACTAAGTGGCCTAATACAATTCCTTCCTTAACCATAAATTGACACTTCTCCCAATTAAGAACTAGGTTAGTGTCTTCACACCTTTGCAAACAAGAGAAAGGTTAGAAAGGCAATCATTAAAAGAGGAACCGTATACGGAGAAGTCGTCCATGAAGACTTCCATGATTTCCTCTATGTATTCGGAGAAGATGGCCATCATGCACCGTTGGAAGGTGGCTGGGGCGTTGCAAAGCCCGAACGGCATTCTCCTATAAGCAAACGTACCCCATGGGCACGTGAATGTGGTCTTCTCTTGATCATCCGGGTGTATCGGAATCTGAAAGAAACCACTATAACCGTCAAGGTAGCAAAAATGTGAATGTTGTGCTAACCTTTCAAGCATTTGATCAATGAATGGCAATGGAAAATGATCCTTCCGTGTTGCATTGTTGAGCTTGTGGTAGTCTATGCACATCCGCCATCCAGTCACGGTTCGGGTAGGAATGAGTTCGTTGTTCTTGTTGGTGATAACCGTCATTCCTCCCTTCTTCGGAACTACTTGAACCGGACTCACCCACTTACTATCGGAGATAGGGTAGATGATACCTGCATCAAGAAGTTTAAGAATTTCCTTCTTGACAACCTCCTTCATGGTCGGATTCAACCGCCTTTGAGGTTGTCTTGAAGTTCTAAAATCTTCCTCCATTAGTATCTTATGCATGCATAGGGAGGGTTTAATTCCTACTAAGTCCTCAATAGTATAGCCTATAGCTTTCCTATGTTTCCTAAGGACAATCATGAGCTGATTATGTTCATCTATGCTTAGATCGGAACTAACAATAACCGGAAAGGTAGAATTAGATCCTAGAAAAGCGTACCTTAGATGAGTAGGAAGTGGCTTGAGTTCCATTGCTTTCGGGGCTTCCAATGATCCTTGAGAAGCGTCCGATGTCTCCTTATAAGTTTCTAAGGGTGATGAGTGTGTGGGAGAAGAGTTAGAAGAAGTTGACGAAGTGTCTCGATCACTCCTTTCCACGCCCAAAATTACGGGTTCCTCATGGCCTCCACGGCCGTGGTTTAGGGCGTGGAAGGGAAATACGGTTGTCACATCTTCTCCACGACCGTATAACTCCCTGGAGTGAGGCACGGTTTTGGTTGTGAAATCCACGGCCGTGGAATACAGGGTATAACCGTGAATTCTCACGTTTTCTGCCTCATCGTGGAGTTTTTCAAACTCCACTTCACCTATCTCTTCTTGTGCTTCTAAGGCTTCAATTGCCTCATTGCACTCTTCTTCTTCCCCTACATTGGTTAGACTCATAGTGATAACCTTTTGTAAAGGATCGTTAAAGAGAATCGCACTTACCTCCTCCCTAGACAAACCCTCTTCATCCTGGATATCGAAAATATCCTCATCAAAGATTGGCTCCTTCACTAGAGTAGAAAGAACGAACTCTACTTTCTCCTCTCCTATATCAAAAGCGAGTCTACCATTCTTGCAATCGACTATGCAGCCGGAAGTTGCAAGAAACGGTCTTCCGAGTATGATCGGGACCGGACTATCTGCAGGAATGTCAAGCACGACAAAATCAATGGGAACAAAGAATTTACCTAGCTTGACCGGGACGTCTTCTACAATACCGACGGGGCGAGTGATGGATCGATCCGCCATGTACAACGTCATCTTCACTGGTTTAGGGTCGCCTAAACCGATCTTCCTACACAATGCAAGTGGTATGATGCTCACACTTGCTCCTAAGTCACATAACGCATCGTATGTGACATCTCCCACTCCTATGGGAAGGCAAAATGACCCCGGATCCTTTTGCTTTGGGGGCATTTTCTCCTTCATGGTTTTGATGAGATCCGAAGAATCCGAACTCATCTTAACCTCTCCGAAGTCTTTTAGCTTCCTCTTGTTAGAGAGGAGCTCCTTCAAGAACTTGCCATAAGCCGGCATACCTACAATAGCATCAATAAATGGTATATTAATATGCAGCTTGCTCATGAGTTCAATGAACTTACCAAATTGTTTATCTAGGCGCGCTCTTGCCCTAGATTGAGGGAATGGTAGGGGAGGTTTATAAGATGAAGGAGGAACGTAGACATCTTCCTTCTCCTTCCCCTTCTCTTTCTCCTTGTCCTTTTGCCTTAAAGTTTTCTCTAGCTCTTGATCAAGAGGTAAGAGATCTTCGGTGTTCCTAGACCTGCGCATGCACTCAAAGTAATATCAAATAACGAGAGCAAGCTCCCAAGCTTGACAACCGGCTACCGAATTCGGCCGAAACCAAATCCCCGGCAACGGCGCCAAAAATTTGTTCGCCCCTAAAGGTGTGTGCAAATAAGCTTTAAATTTATAAAACTAGAATCAAGCAAGCGAACCCGCAGTGTACGGATCGACGTAGTTAAGAAAGAATTCCAGAGTATCGAACACAGGGATTTGGGTGGGAACAAATTCAATTGCAGATTATCAAGCGAGTAAATATGAGAGTTTTTGCAAATATTGGGAAAACAACAATCCTAAAGATCCAAGTATCCAGCTGTGGCAATCGATTCAAGATATACTAATGATATAAAGACAGAATTGAGATATGCGAAGGTATACTAATGTAAGGTAATCGTACGGTGAAGTTCCAAAAACCTTATGTGACTCACCTACAAGACGCTCTCTATACAGGTTGTTGAGGCTTCAATATAGAAAGGTTCTAAAGGCAAGAATTAATTTCAAATACCCAAACTTGTAATCCAAGGATCAAGACTAACTTAACCGATTACGGTTATGACACTCACAATCGAGGTAGAGGTTGTTGAGGCTTCACTACCACCTAGAAAAGGCAAGCCTAAACTAAGTTAAAGCAAATCTTTAACTTTGGACTAAAGTAAAAGCAGGTTCGTAAACTTAAGGGAAATTACGGTTGGATCTTGAGACTCCACGGCCGTGGAACTCAAGAACAAACCGTGATTTAGGGTTCGTCGACGATTCTCTCTAACTCTCGGGGTCTAATCTGTTTACGATCGATCTATCATCATCTAAGCCACAACTATCAACCCTTCACCTTAGAATTGTTAAGGGTTTTTAGCCAATAACAGTCATATTGATATCAAATTCAAAGATTAAAAGATTGAAAGATGAAAACCTCCGAAAACTTTCAATAAACTTCAAACCAATCTCAAAATCACAATCAGGAACGAATATTGTCAATAGGTTCAGAATAAGCCAAACAAACACAATCCTAGGAAAGAAGGAAGAACGGGATGTCAATCCGTCTTCTAAATAAAACCTAAACAAGAAGAGAAATCGTCTTGCAACAATCTTCAAAAAGCTTCGATCTTCCGCCAATCCGGAAATCTCAACAGCAATCTCCACCAAAAGTGCGAAATTAGGGCAAATCCCAACACGAACTTCGATCTCCAATGAGATGTAAATGCTTCCAAACGAGGGTTGGTGCCGCTAAACAAAGGCGTAAGCCAAGGTCTAAAGCGAGGTCGCCAAGTGCGTCTAAACGGGGATGACGGAATTTCTCTTCGTCCGTCTTTTTATAGGGCAAGATAAAATATCGGCCCGGCCCAATCTTCAAAAGATCGTGGCTTCAAAATGTGGCGAAAAAGATCGCCAAGATCACGGTCGTGGAAGGTTCCACGACCGTAATTTAGAGCGTGGAAAGTGTCACGGTTTGAACCATGGATTCCACGACCGTAATAGTTACTGGAATGCATCACGCCTCTCTTTGCAAGGTTCCACGGCCGTGGAACTAAACGTTGTTTGTAGTACGGCCGTATTTTAGAGCGTGGTTTAGGGCAAGAACGTGATTCTTCCCTAGCCTCGTGCATTCCTCAAGTTGAACTCCATTTTGCTCCTAATAATGCCCTTAATCCATGGACATACTCAATCAACTCTTCTTTGCTCGATTCCATTTGGAAATGACTCTCAATCACCTATAATCAACATAAAGCTAGTGTAGACATCCATATTGACAATATAGGCAAACTAGCTCACAAATGCAACGATGCTAAATCAAAGACTATCAATATGAATCAAATACACTTAGAAAACGTGCCTAAAATATCACAATATTTCATGCTAACAACCCTTAACAATTCTATCTTTTAAATATATAAAAATAGAAGAATGTACGGATCGGCGTAGATTAGCAAGTATTCCAGAGTATCGAACACAGGGATTTGGGGGGAACAAATTCAGTTGTAAAGTTGTCAAGCAAGTAAAAGGGTAAAGCTTTGCAAATATATTGGGAAAACAACAACCCTAAAGATCCAGGTATCTAATTGTGGCAATCGATTCAAGATATACTAATGATATAAGGACAGAGTTAAGATATGCAAAGGTATACTAATGTAAGGTAATCGTACGGTGAAGTTCCGAAAACCTTATATGACTCACCTACAAGATACTCTCTATAAAGGTTGTTGAGGCTTCAATATAGAAAAGTTCTAAAGGCAAGAATTAATGTCAAATACCCAAACTTGTAATCCAAGGATCAAGACTAACTAAACCGATTAAGGTTGTGACACTCACAATCGAGGTAGAGGTTGTTGAGGCTTCACTACCACCTAGAAAAGGCAAGCCAAGACTAAGTTAAAGCAAATCTTTAACTTTGGATTAAAGTAAAAGCAAGGTTCGTAAACTGAAGTAAATCACGGGTAGTTCTTGAGAATCACGGCCGTGAAAACCTAAGAACAGGCCGTGATTTAGGGTGTCGACGATATTTCTCTAACTCTCAGGGTCCAATCAAATTACGATCGATCTATCATTATCTAAGCCACAACTATCAACCCTTCACCTTAGAATTGCTAAAGGGTTTTAGCCAATAATCATCATTATGATATCAATAATCAAATATGAAAGGGAGAAAAGGTAAAACCTTGAAATCTCAATGATAAACCCAAAACAAATGTCAATCAAACACAATAATCGCAAACCGCGTTCAATGGATGTAGAATCAAAGGAACAGAAAAACCTCACAAAATTTCTAGGGACAATGAAGAACGGGATGTCAATCCGCCTTCAAATGTAAACCCTAAGATCTTCCAACTCCAAAAATAGGAAAGTGCGTCCTTCCCCAAATCTTCCTTGTACGCAATAAAACCTTCAAGCGTCCCTCTCTTTGGGGATCCAAATCCTGGGGCTGTCACCGTCCTTCGGAGAAATTGACTCTCCCTTAATCTCCCTTTGGAGAAATTAACTTCCTCTAGTCTCCCTTTGGAGAAATTGGCTCCCTTCAATGTTGAAGGCTCTCGAATATATGTAGGGATCTATCTAGGGTTTAAAGATAAAACCCTAAATATTTGGGCTGAAAATAAGTCGAATCCGCTGGTATCAGAAGATTCTCTGGGCCGCGTCATAAGGTATCAGAAAATACTTTGGTGCTTCAGACGGTATCAGAGAACACTGTGGCGCGTCAGGCGGTATCAGAAGATACTTTGGGCCGCGTCAGCAGGTATCAGAGAATACTTTGGCGCGTCAGGCGGTATGAGAAGATACTTTGGGCCGCGTCCGACGGTATCAGAAAATACTTTGGGCCGCGTCCTAAATTCCTTTTATTGCTCCTTTTTGTCCCGCTTCAAGGCTTAATCCTTAAATATGTTATGTTGCTCCATAATTCGTGCAAATTACCTACAAATGCAATAAAACTCTGTGTAGACCTCTATTCTTGCAAAGTAGGTGAATATAACCATAAATGCCATGAAGGTATGTCTATGCATGCAAAATAAAGGGAAAATCTATATAAATACATGCCTAAAAATAAGTCATAATTCATGTCATCAGTAAGCTTAAATCCCATTGGACAAGACCTTATGTAATTAAACGTGTTTTCCCCATGGTGCAGTTGAAGTATGGGGTGAACAAAGTGAAAGTTTTAAGGTCAATGGCCAACGGTTGAAGAAGTACATACCGGAAGTTCCGGTTGAGGAGATAGCTCCTATCCTCCTCCATTGAGCATCTAAACAAGCAGCGTCTAGCTAAAGACGTTAAACCAAGCGCTTCTTAGGAGGCAACCCATGGTAGTGTAGTTCTTTTCCCTTTTTTCATCTTAGAATAGTTTAGGTTAGTTGTTTGTTTGCTTTTGTTTTCGCTTTGTTTGTTCCTCGATACGCTCTCGGTTTGTTTGTGTCATAGATTGCAGGAACTAGGTGAAAGTTTGAGGAATTGATGGAGAAAGTTGCAATAAATTGGATCAAATACACTTTTCAAGGAAAAGAAGGAAGTAAATCGGTTTACCACAAGTTTATCGATCGATTCGGCCTACAGAGCAAGTCGATTTTTGGCAACAGAAAGATAAATCGACTCAAAAATCGTCCCCCCAGAAAAAAAAAACGGTCAATTTTCTTGCTTAAGCTGTGAAAGGGATGAAAAATCGGACCGACAAATAAATCGCCTAGAAAAATCGGTCGATTTTCTTTGTAATTTGGCCAACCTATATAAAGCCTTCTCCACTCGATTTTCTCATTCCAACACTAAACCAAAATCGTCCCTCTTGCCCCAAAAACGCCGAAAATCGCCTACCCTCCCATCTCCCCAATTTGTAATCGTTTTGAATGATTCTTGAGCCTAAACTGAAGCATTTTCAACAAGGAACAAGGATCTAACAACAACAAGCTTGGAAAACTACTCATTCTTCCAGAATTCAGGTTTTTTTGATCCAAAACCTAAGTAATTCGTTCGATCTTGAATCTTGTTTAGAAGTTTTTAGATTGTTGAATTTGATTGAGGGCTTTGGTTAGAAACATCCCTAGGAAGCTTTGTGTGGTGTTAGATTGCTCAAAACTTTACAGATTTGTGATTTGTGTTGAAATCGTGAAAAAAATCGACTACATCTAGAAAAATCGTCCGATTTTTGCCAAGAACAAGTCGATTTTTGCGTGCAGAATGGAGACTTTGAAGAGAATCACTAGGAATGCAGGAAAGAAGAAGGGTTCTTCTTCTAAGGCACCTCCTCCACCACCACCACCTTCCCTAGCTAAGCCAAACCTTCCTCCTCCCCCTTCCAAACATAAGAAGAGATATGAACGTCTCTTAGATCGCCCTTTCACCCCTCCTCGTTACATAATCCTTGATGACTTGTGAAAACTCCACCTTGATTGAAATGGTTTACATGTGTTGATGATGGAAGACTTCGCACAAATATAGCAGTTGGATATCTAACAATGTACTTGATTTTATTTCTAGATGTTTGGTTTGAATTCAGTGCAGGTTCTATATTTACATGTCAAGGGCCTTGAAGTTGGATTGAAGAACAAGTTCAAAAAGACGAAGATCAAGGGCCTTGGAATATAAAGTGCACGGAACAAAGAATTCAAATATATTGAAGATCTTCTTGGAGATTCGGCAGAAAAGAAGATCTAATCAAACAAAGATTTTGTCAACCAAAGGAAGATCTCAACCGAAGGATAGAGAATCATTTCGAGAAGATTCTCTAAACAACAAAAACGGCAAAAATATCTTCTCTCTCTCTTATCCAACAGAAGACGAGAAGATCAAGGAGTAAAAGACTCAACGTGTTCATCGAAGACGTGCAACGTCTATCTTACGATCTTCATGGAAAAGAAGGCTGATCTTCAAAACGGTCATTTCTACAACGGCTAGAAGATCTTTCCATAGAAGATATAAATGAAGATGATGGTCGAAGAAGAAGATACACAAGCCTACATCGGAAAACATCTTTGCATCCTTAAACAACCTAATCATCTTCATTCGTTTTTTTTCTTTCTCACAATTACGTAAAAGTTTTATCCCCTTAGAGAGAGAGAAAACACAAGAGCTCCATTGGTAGATCTAAAGAGTGTCATACTAGAGTGTGTTACTCTGCGAAGTAACTAGGCTATTATAGCTAGGTTATGACTTGGAGCTAGATCGTAGCATTGTCTACAAGTGAGAGAAGAAGGGGATTTCTTCTAGTTTGTATCTAGGACTCTTTGAAGCTGATATAGATAGTTAGATCCTACGGATATACCCTGGGATGGAGAGTAGTCTATTTAGAGGCGAACTTCGTAAACATATCCTCGTGTCAATATTTTCAATTCCGCACCAAATAAGTTTTACTGTGACTAACTTTGTTTTGCAGGAGCAAGAAGTCAAGGCCCTTGAAATTGAGTTTCAAAGTCCTTGAAATGGAAGTTTCACTAGTAACGCAGATTGACATCAAGGCCATTGAAAGGAGTTTCAAGGTCTTGAGATTTGGTTTGCGAAAAGTTCTCAAACACTATTCAACCCCCCCTTCTAGAGTATTATCTATATTATTTATATCACCTAACGATTCTTCAATTGGTATCAAAGCTAGACTCACGTTTATTGATTTAACCATCAGTGAGACTAATCATGAATCTTGTAGGTGATGGTGGATTTGCTCAAGGAAGATCCTCATCTCGACCACCACTCTTCTGTGGCAACAACTTTGCTCATTGGAGATCACTAATGCGTATGTTCTGATTGACCAGAATATGGAGCTTTGGAGCATTATTCAAGATGGACCAAAAGTTCCAATGACAACGGTTGAAGGCGTCCAAGTCCCGAAAAAGGAATCAGACTTCACTCAGGCTGACATGGACAGTGTGTCAAAGAATTACAAAGCAATGAATCTACCTTACTGTGGATTAAATGCTAATGAATTCAACCGCATCTCATCATGCAAAAGTGAAAAAGAAATATGGGACAAGCTTGTGAAGGAACAAGTCAAGTCAAGGAAGAAAAGATTAGCATCTTTCTCAGACAATACGAGCTATTCAAGATGAATCCAAATGAACCAGTCAAAGAAATGTTCACCAGATTCACTGGGATAGTGAACAATCTAGACTCACTTGGAAAGACCTTCACAAATGAAGAAAAAGTAAGAAAGGTTCTAAGAAGTTTACCTAAAGCCAAGTGGGGACCAAAGATGACTGCTATTGAAGAAGCTCAAAATCTCACTACTCTTCCTCTTGATGATTTACTTGGAAAACTCATCACACATGAAATGATCCTTGGTGAAGAAGATGGAGAACTTCCATCCAACTCCAAGAATTTGGCATTAAAATTCAGAAAAGATGAGTTACCTTCTGAGGAAGAAAATAGTGAGGATGATAATGAAGAAGATGCTCTCGCCATGATCTCTAAAGTTTTAGCAAGGATTCTCAAGATAAAGAAACAATCTGCAAACTGAGAATTTCCACGAGCATCAAAACCCCGAGGTAAGTTTTCTAACTCTAATAAGAAAACAAAAGTACCGACTTGTTTTGAATGTGGTGAAACAGATCATTTGGTGAAGGATTCTCCACAAAAGAAGAGGACAAACTTCAAGAAAAATGATCAAAAGAAGAAAGCCATGGTTGCTTCATGGAGTGATTCAGATTCAACTAATGAATCAGAAGATGAACAAGAACAAGCAAACTTGTGTCTTATGGCTGATCATGAAGATAACTCAAATCTTTACATCGACAATATGGTAAGTACAATCTTGTCTCAACTTGAGATTGACCTTAAACAATTTTTCAAGGATATTATCTTAAGTGATAAGGAACATTGAATAAGGATAAATTCTTTCAAAGAAAAACTTCATGAACAAGATAAACAATTGAGTGAAATGTCTCTGGAGATTGAAAATCTTAACACAGAAAAGGAAGAACTTGATGACAATGTCAAGGCCTTGGAATCAGAAAATCTGATTCTCAAGAACAACCTCTCTTCTCTACATCGAAGTTATATCGATCTAGAGAAAGAGAAAGTTGATCTGACTTTGATGTGTCAAGACCATAAGGCATCACTCATTAAGTTTACTCGTTCAAAAGCTAATCAAGAAAGAATGATGGGTGAACAACAATCTTCACTTAACAAAAATGGTATAGGATATCATAGAAGCTTTCCTAGAAAACCTACTACCACTTTTGTTACAACAAAGGAAGCATTCCCATGCCTACCTGCTTCTATTGTTGTAAAAAGGGTCATGTTAAATCTACATGTCCTTATAGAAGAAATGATCCTTATATTATCATAAACAGCTATCCTCTATGTTTAAGGAAACAGGTCAAACAAATCTGAGTTCTGAAAGGTACTAGACCACCAAACATGATTGAACCTGAGTATGAACCAAAATATGCCATTTGGTCAACCTGGAAAGGTTGATGTTTGCTGTTTTGCAGGATATCACCAAGGTAAAGGAGCAAAAATGGATTTTAGATAGTTGTTGCTCAAGACACATGAGTGGAAAGAATTTTTATTCTTAGATTTAAAGAAGCAATCACCTAGAACTATTACTCTTGGTGATAAAGGAAAGTGTGACATAATTGGCATTGGTAAAATTTGCTATGATTCATCCAACTTTATTGATGATGTTTATTTAGTTGATGGTTTGAAATATAATCTGCTAAGTATTTCTCAAATTTGTGATAAAGGCAATAAAGTCATGTTTGATTCAGAAAAATGTGAAGTTCAAGACATAAAGACAGGAGAAGTATTGCTTACTGCTCCTAGGTGTAATAATATTTATTCTTTGAGTACTAACCAAGTTGCAGGAACTAAGCTAAAATGTCTAAAGGCCTTGACTGATGATCCAAGGCTTTGGCATAGAAGACTTAACCACGTAAGCATGCACACCATGCAGAAGTTACTTACACAAGATTTGGTACGTGGTTTGCCAAACCTAAACTTCAAGGTTGATGACCTATGTAAAGCTTGCACACAAGGTAAACAAACAAGAGGTTCATTCAAACCTAAGAAAGCTGTAAGTTCTTCTCGACCTATTGAACTTTTACATATGGATCTTTGTGGACCTATGCGTGTCAAATCTCCCGGAGGAAAACAATACATCCTTGTTATAGTAGACGATTTCTCTTGGTTCACATGGATATCCTTATTACGAGAAAAATCTAAAGCCTTATTTGAGTTTTCAAAATTATGTAAGGAGTTATAAAGTTTGAAAAACCTACCAATCGTTTGTATAAGAAGCGATCATGGTAGAGAATTTGATCAACTAAAGTTCGATTTATTTTGTGCAAAATATGATATTTCTCATAACTTTTCAGCTCCTAGAACTCCTCAACAAAATGGAGTTGTGGAACGCAAGAACCGCACTCTTGAGGATATGTCTAGGACAATGCTTTTAGAAAATCATTTGCCAAAAAGTTTTTGGGCTGAAGCAGTAAACACCGCAAATTATATTTTAAATTGATACTTAATTCGCCCTATTTTGAAAAAGACTCCTTATGAACTCTTCAAAGGAAGAAAACCCAACATTTCATACTTTAAACCGTTTGGATGTACTTGTTTTGTTCACAATAAAGAAAAAGACAATCTCGGGAAATTTGATGCACATAGTGATGAAGCTATATTCATTGGATATGCTTCAAATAGCAAAGCTTATCGAGTATATAACAAACGTACCAGAATTGTTGAAGAAAGCATTCATATTATTTTTTATGAAAGCAATGATGGTACTTTGAGTAAGAGTTTTGCAGATTTAAATCTGAATCAAAGAGAAGATCACATTTCGGATGAAGAGGAAGATCCTAAAGGTCAAGACAAGAATATGCAAGAAAAGATTCAAGATACCAAAGAAAATCCTCAAGACCTTGAACCACACCTTCAAGACCTTGAAACTGGAAACTGTGAAAACAGAACTCCATTTCAAGGGCTTGAAACCCGACTTCAAGGTGTTACGCTAAGATCGTGTGATGCGCAATTGGGTTTTAAATTTATACTCGTTATATTTCTCCTAACTCCTAGCGAACCCGCAGTGTACGGGACGTTCGTAGTAGGGATAGTATTCCGAGGTCGAACACAAAGACTAAGGTGAAATTGACTTGATTTGTGATTGAGTTTAGTAAAGACCTGAGTTGAAAGAGAAGAAAGAAATAAAGAAATGAAAATCTCAAATGTTTTTGGTTGGTTTTTGATGATCAATCAAAGATCACAATACATGCAAGTAGTGATCAACTAAACTATAAATCAATACAAATAAACGACTAAACAAGATATAGATCAAAGAAAGAAAGAAACGGATTCTAGGGATTGGAAGTTCCGGTTATGGCATAGGACTCAAGCTATCTATTCATTTCTTGGATTAACTATGTTGGGATTAAGTGTTTCTAGAATGGGATTAATTACCGGGTAGGTCTCATGATCCACTAGTCCATTCCCTAAGTCTCATTACCGGGTAAGTCTCTAAGAACCTAAGGGATGGAATTCTACTCGAACCGGATTTCTAACTTAAGATCCAACCTCTCCTCACCGGGTAAGTCTCGGAAGGGCTAGTTTTAAGCTACTATCCAGCACACTAAATCCAATGGTGGCTTATTAGGCTCACCACTACCTAAGGTTTGTTATCTTCGGAATCTAAGAGTAAGGATCACCGGGTAAGTCTCTCCTAACACTTAGTTGCTAACACTAGGTCACCCTAGGATAGATTTAACTCAACAAACACTTAGGATTTCAACATTCTAAAAGTCTAAGATTCGATCCATCGAACCAGGAAAATCACGGTTTGTTCTACCTAAACCACGGCCGTGGTTTGACAAGAACTGGCCGTGATTCCTAACAGAGGATACGTTCATACAAGCAAGCCATCCAAAGGTAAATCTAAGTCTATCCTATCATAGCCCTAGCCATAACCATCCTTTCCTTACCCTAGAACCACAACAATTTAGCCTACAACGTTCATAATGGAAATCAAAACAAACAAACATAAAATCATAACATCCATTGCAAGATAATGAAGGAAAAGAGATGCACAAGTGAACCTTAAAACAAACCAAACTGAAAATAGAATTAGAACAACTTACAACCCTTCCAAAGAAGGTTCAAAGGTTCACAAAACTCTAGAAATAGAATCCGGAAATCTTCACTACAAAAACTTAGCAAGAATGGCAATGGTGTGTGTGTTCTTCTTCTTCCCTTCAATGGAACTCTTCTTCTTCTCCTTGACACTTTCCTTCCTAGAAAAACTTCTTGTTGAGAGAATATATTTGTTAGAGAGAAATGGATAATGGATGAGCTGCTCCAAACTACTCCCAACTGCCATTCACAACCCATGAAGGACCACTTTTATAACAAACTTGCACGAGCTGGCCATGAGAGTCGTGGCACAGCTGTCACAAGAATCTGGCAAAATCCACGGTTGATTCCACGGCCGTGGAGTGTCAGATGACCGTGATTCTGTGCAGAAACTTTGCCTTGGATTATTAAGCTGTGATTTGGTGCATGACTAGTGTTGGCAAGGTTCCATGAGTCCTCCTTAGCCTATAGCTTGTGTCCTAATGAGTCCGAGGGTGTGTCGTCTAGATGAACGATCCTCAAACGCATCGTTTTAGCTCCTAAATTTCCCGAATTACCTACGAAACACGCACAAGTCCGTGTAGACATCTATCTCGACAAAATACATGAATTGAGTGCAAAATGTCTCGAACCAATGCTAAACCATGCGTGAATGAGCGAGAATTCTATCTAAATGATTACCTAAAACTAACCCATAAATCGTGTTATCAAAATACCCCATACTTAAGGTTTGCTCGTCCCCGAGCAAATTCCCAACTATAGATTAAGAGATGACATGATTTATGTATGCAGAAAAATGGCAAAAATCTTTTTGGGTTTGTGCTTCTACTATTGGATCACCTTCAAAGTCATGTTTCATGGCTAAGGACAAGCAATCATGCATCAAACAAATGAAAGCATGGAAAGACAATTGTACTTAACTCAAAAGTATGCATGAAATGTAAAGATGAAGAAGTCAAGAAGATCAAGAGCATATCCAATCTAAACTACTAAGTCTTACAAACATGCAAATAGGTCATAAGGTCTTGTGAGATAAAAGGGCCAAGAAATGTAGTGATTGGGTGGGGATTTCTAGGTTATGTGATGCTAATCCGGGAACGGAACTAACTTCACATTCTTGTCCTCGATCAACTTCCCCAAGTGTATATTTTCCTCTATCTTTTCTTTCTTTTCTTTTTCTTTGACTTATTTTTGAGACAATGGCATTGGTGTACAAGAGCCGAAACCTTGGTGATTAGCCGTCCTCGGGTTTTTTCTTAGTTTTCGAGGTGCATCCACACCGGGCACACATACCAAAGCTCGTTAGGACTATCGGTTCATTTGACTTTGGCAAGGCACCAACACCCGATTATGTGAAGTGTACCGAGTTACTCGTCATTTAAACCAATGTCCCCAAACTTATATTTTGGCTACACTTTCACAACAAATTCAGCATTTTATGCATGATATTCTTTTCATCAACAACTTCACCCCACACTTGCTTTTTGCACACATCAACACACTAGCATGCTCCTATTCCCGGATGGGTAAAAAGAGGTCAAATTTATCTCAATTGAGGTGCTCAAGCAATCATGATTAAGATGAGAAGTAGAGAAAGATTGAATTGCCTCATTCATTCCTAGATGGTATGCAAGAACTATCATATAATTTCGATTTTCACTACTCAATCCTTTCTATGCAAACATCATGGTCACAAATCATTCATAGAATTCAAGAGAAGTAGTTCAAGTCCACATATGCATTTATCAATTCAACACATAAGGCCATCCATAGCCAATTCACAAGACAAGTTTCATCATTAGGATCATATCCAAGCCTAGAAAGCACAAAAAAAATTTTAAAATTTTCTGATTTTTATGGTATTTTCGTTTTAAGTATGTACAATGCAAGACATGTGCAAATATTAAACTATCCTAGATGCTCATTATGCAAAGGATCGTGCAAACCCCACCCCATACTTAGAAACACATTGTCCCCAATGTGGTATTCAAGCAAAGAGAGTGAAAGAAGGTTCTCACAATGTAAAATTGTTTGCTATGGTATTCGGGATTGTTCAAATGAATTGATGTTGGATGATCCTATCAACCATGGTAGAGAGCTCTAAGCATCCATCAAAGCTTCGGAACCCGCGCTAGGCACCGCTAGCCGTCCAAGTCCCGCGTCCGCTCCACCCATAATTGGTGAGGGGTTCATCATCATCATTCATATGCCAAGAAAGGCCTCCAATGCTAATAATGTTCTAGCACACACACAAAGTAGACAAAACACACACAAAGATAGAACAATCCTAAAAACGAAAACAAAGCGAAAAAGGAAAATGTTACCAATGGGTTGCCTCCCACCAAGCGCTTCTTTAAGGTCATTAGCTTGACCAAACTCGGGGGAGTCTATTCAAGGTGAAGTGGGGCAATCATGTCCACCGGAGCTCCCGGAATATATTTCTTCAAGCGGTGCCCATTTACCTTGAAATTGCCACAATGCTCCCCTCCTATCTCAATAGCTCCATGGGAAAAGATCTTCTTCACCACATATGGCCCGATCCATCTTGATTTGAGCTTTCCGGGAAAGAGCCTTAGCCTTGAGTTGAAGAGAAGGACAAGATCTCCTTCACTCAACTCCTCGGGGATGATCTTCTTGTCATGCCATCTTTTGGTTCTTTCCTTGTAAATCCGGGCATTCTCATAAGCGTCCAACCGGATCTCCTCAAGGGCGTTTAGATCAAGCAACCTCTTTTCTCCCGCCTCCTTGAGGTCAAAATTTAGCCACTTAATGGCCCAATAAGCTCTATGCTCCATTTCCACCGGAAGATGGCAAGACTTGCCATAGACTAACTTGTAAGGAGTGGTGCCAATCGGTGTCTTGAAGGCGGTTCTATATGCCCACAATGCGTCATTGAGCTTCATAGCCCAATCCTTTCTAGTTCTAGACACCGTCTTCTCAAGGATGGCCTTTATCTCCCGGTTGGAGATCTCCACTTGGCCACTAGTTTGGGGATGGTAAGGTGTTGCCACCTTATGAGTCACCCCATACTTAGCCAAAAGTGCTCCAAAGTTCCTATTCGTGAAGTGCTTTCCTCCATCACTAATGATCACCCTTGGTGTTCCCAACCTAGGGAAGATCACCCGGTTGAAGAACCGCACCACTACCTTGGGATCATTTGTAGGAGAGGCGATTGCCTCCACCCATCTTGACACATAATCCACCGCCAATAGGATATAGAGATTGCCACACGAGGAAGGGAATGGTCCCATGAAGTCCACACCCCACACATCAAAAATCTCCACTTCTTGGATGTTGTTCAAGGGCATTTCATTCCTCCTTGAGATGTTGCCCGTCCTTTGGCAAGCATCACATCCAGCTACAAAACCTTGCACATCTCTAAACAAGTTAGGCCAATAAAAACCGGATTGCAATACCTTTGCACACGTCTTGTGTGAGCTAGCATGGCCTCCACATGGTAAGGAGTGACAATGCCGGATCACACTCTCCACTTCATCTTCCGGTATGCATCTTCTAAACATCCCATCCGGTCCTCTCTTGAACAAGAGTGGTTCACTCCAATAGTAATGCCTCACATCGTTGAAGAACTTCTTTCTTTGTGCATATGTCAATCCGGGAGGCACTTCCTCACATACTAAGTAATTCACAATGTCGGCATACCATGGCTCATTCCCTCTAGACACTTGGAACAAGCATTCCTCTACCATTTGCAATTGCTCATCTCGGAATGAGTCATCAATTGGAATGTCATCTCTTCCAAGGTCTAATGGAGGCAATCTACTAAGGTGATCCGCCACGGAGTTCTCGGATCCCTTCTTATCTCGTATTTCCAAATCAAACTCTTGAAGAAGAAGGATCCACCGAATCAACCTTGGTTTGGCATCCTTCTTTGTAAGTAGATAACGGATCGCCGCATGATCCGTATAAACTATGACCTTCGCTCCAACAAGGTATGAGCGGAACTTCTCAAATGCATACACCACCGCCAACAACTCCTTCTCGGTGGTCGCATAATTGAGTTGGGCATCATCTAGCGTCTTGCTAGCATAATAAATAGCATGAGTACGCCCTTCTTTCCTTTGCCCTAAAACGGCCCCAACGGCCACATCGCTTGCATCGCACATGATCTCAAATGGTAGACTCCAATCCGGAGGTTGCATTATAGGTGCGGAGATCAAGGCGTTCTTCAACCTACAAAAAGCTTCAAGACAATCCTTGGAAAAGACAAAATCAACATCCTTCATTAGTAGGTTAGTGAGAGGCTTAGAAATTTTAGAGAAGTCTTGAATAAACCTCCGGTAGAAACCGGCATGCCCTAAGAAACTCCTTACCCCCTTCACCGAGGTAGGTGGCGGCAACTTCTCTATCGTTTCAATTTTGGCCCTATCAGCCTCAATGCCACGGTTGGACACCAAGTGTCCTAACACAATGCCTTCACTTACCATGAAGTGGCATTTTTCCCAATTCAAGACAAGATTTGTCTCCTCACATCTTTGCAATACTAATGACAGGTTAGCCAAGCAATTATCAAAGGAAGAACCATAAACAGAGAAATCATCCATAAACACTTCCATGATATTTTCTATGTATTCCGAAAAGATAGCCATCATACACCTTTGGAAGGTGGCGGGTGCATTACACAACCCAAATGGCATTCTCCTATATGCAAAAGTACCCCATGGACATGTAAAGGTTGTTTTCTCTTGGTCATCGGGGTGGATAGGGATTTGGAAGAATCCACTATAGCCATCTAGATAGCAAAAATGAGAGTGTTGAGCTAACCTTTCTAGCATTTGGTCAATGAAGGGGAGAGGGAAGTGATCTTTCCTAGAGGCCATATTCAATTTCCTATAATCAATGCACATCCTCCACCCCGTAACCGTCCTAGTCGGGATTAGTTCATTGTTCTCATTGGTCACTACGGTCATCCCACCCTTCTTAGGTACTACATGAACGGGACTAACCCACTTACTATCAGAGATAGGGTAGATAATTCCCGCATCTAGCAATTTGATGATTTCCTTTTTGACTACCTCTTTCATTATAGGATTCAATCTCCTTTGATGTTCAATAGAGGGTTTGTGGTTATCTTCCATCATTATCTTATGCATGCACAAAGAGGGCTTAATGCCAACCAAATCATCAATAGTATAACCAATGGCCTTTCTATGCAATCTCGGTTCATGCAACAACTTAGCAAGTTCATCATCACTCAAGCATGCATTAACAATCACCGGATATGAAGAATTTTCACCAAGAAATGCATACTTTAAATGAGAGGGAAGGGGTTTAAGTTTAAGTTGAGGGGGACCTTTATCGGTTGAAGATGATCCAAATAAGGTTGGATTAGATGAGTCCAAAGCAAATGAAGACTCATCATGCCTCCTAAAAGCGTGATCGTCATCAAGGACTGGTCCAGGGAAATCCACGGTTGAAATCACGGCTTGCCCAACTTCCACGGCCGTGGTTCTTGCCAAGCTTGCTTCTCGGAGTTGTCCAGAAAGTTTGACGGCCGTGGAACATAAATCTCGACCGTGGAATTTGCAGCTGTTCAACACCTCTTCGTGGCCTTCAAATCCAACTCTTGGCTCCTCTTCCAAGGCTTCCAAGGCCTTGATCTCTTCATTGCAAGCCTCTTCAACACCTTCTTCCATCATACTCAAGGTAAGAACCTTCTCCAAGGGATCTTTGATTAAGATCGAGCTCACAACTTCTCTAGATTCTTCTTGCTCAACTATGTTGAAGACATCCTCATCAAGGGTTGGCCCTTTCATCATGGTGGACAGCTTGAACTTGATGTTCTCTTCTCCAATGTTGAAGGAGAGAGTCCCGTTCTTGCAATCCACTAGGCATTCGGAAGTGGCTAGGAAAGGTCTTCCTAAGATGATGGGAACCGGATAATCCGCCGGAATGTCCAAGACGAC
Source organism: Fagopyrum homotropicum (assembly GCA_033239125.1). NCBI lineage: Eukaryota > Viridiplantae > Streptophyta > Magnoliopsida > Caryophyllales > Polygonaceae > Fagopyrum > Fagopyrum homotropicum. The sequence goes on along the minus strand of BSWB01000006.1, from coordinate 105,139,512 downwards.
AAAGTCAATTGGCACATAGAATCCTCCTAGTTGCACCGGAATGTCTTCTAGAATCCCAATTGGATGAGTGATAGAACGGTCCGCCATATATAGGGTCATCTTGACCGGCTTTGGCTCTCCTAGCCCGACCTTGTTGCAAAGTGCAAGCGGTATGATGCTTACACTTGCTCCAAGATCACAAAGGGCCTCGTACTTCACATCTCCCACTCCTATTGGGACGCAAAAAGAGCCCGGATCCCTTAGCTTGGGAGGCATCTCTTCCTTCATGGTTTGGATCAATTCCGAGGATCTCTTGGTCATTCTTATCTCCCCATACTCCTCCAACTTCCTTTTGTTGGAGAGTATTTCCTTCAAAAACTTGCCATATGCCGGCATTCCTAAAATGGCATCCATGAACGGAATGTTAATATGTAATTTGGACATTAGTTCAAGGAACTTACCAAAGTGATTGTCCAAACGAGCTCTTGCTCTTGATTGTGGAAACGGTAGTGGTGGCTTGTATGGAGGCGGTGCCACATAGGTTGGCCCTACATCCTTGCTCTTGCCTCCATCTTCTTGCATTCTTCCCTCTTCTACCACTACTTGCTTTCCTTTAGCTTGGTCCTTGGGCAAAGGATCCTTCATACTCAACCCACTCCTTGTTGTGATAGCCAACACTTGGCCTCTTGGATTGTCTTCGGTTCTTCCGGGAAGCTTCCCCGGATCTCTATGGGCTTCACCCGCCTTTTGGAACACTTGTGCTTCCAAGACTTTTTGAGCCTTAGAGATTGAAGTCACGGTGCTCTCAAGACCACTCAACCTTCCTAGCAATTGCTCAAACATTATTTCGGTTCTATCCTTGGGAGGTTGAGTGAAGCCGGGTGGAGGTTCTTGTGAGGCTCTTGGTGGTGGAGTTGAGCTTGTGGAAGCGGGAGGGTTCAAGGCTCCATCCGGGTTAGAGTAAGAAAACCCGGGATGGTTGTGGTTGGGTCGGTAATTGTTAAATTTCCGGTTGTTGTTGAAACTCCTTGGGCCTTGGTAATTGTTGAAGTTGCCTCTTCCCATATAATTCACATCCTCCTCCTTGGAAGACAAGTTGGCTTGTGGAAGCACTTGAGGGGTTACTTGGTTCTTCAAAGTAGTAGCACACAACTCTCTCAAGGACTTCAACTCATTGTTGATGGCGTCAAGCTTGAAATTGCTCATGGTGACTTCACTCACCTCATATGCTCCCGCCTTCCTTCCTTCACTCTTCCTATGGAAGTATTTCTCAATCACTAGAGCTTGCTTCTCCACAAACTCTCAAGCATCATCTACATGTTTCTCCATGAATGTCCCACCGGAAAGAGATTGGAGCTTGAATTGGCTATCTTCGTCAAGTCCCTTGAAGTAGATCTCCAATAGCTCAATTTTCGGGATGCCATGGTGTGGACAATCAAGGAGAAGATCTTTGAACCTCTCCCAAGATTTGAATAAACTTTCTCTATCCTTCATCACGAAGGCATTGATCTTCCCTCTTAATTCGGTAGTCTTGGAAGGTGGGAAGAACTTGGTCAAAAACTCGGTTGTCATCTCCTCCCAAGTACCAACTCGCCCTTGTGGAATAGTTTGATTTTAAGCCAAGACTTTATCCTTAAGAGAGAAGGAAAAAGCCCTAAGCTTATGGTTGTTGCTCTCCAATCTTGGCGGTCTAAGAGTCTCCATCAAGATTTCATAATTCATCAAGTGTTGATGAGGAGACTCTCCTTCCATCCCTCCAAATTGATTATGCCGGATCATTTGTAGAACTTGAGGGCGGAGCTCATAGTTGTGGGTAGCGGGATCTCCTAGGTTCACACCCGGTCGGTGTGCTCTTTGTGCCGGATCCATACGTCTCCCTAGGGTTTGTGGCTCCTCAATAGCAATGGGAACAACCCTAACATTATCCGCCGGCTGCGGTTGTGGTGGAGGAGGTGGAGGTTGTCGGCGATTAAGCTCTCCTTGAACAAGGGCTTGCCTAATCTCTTCAATGTCCCTCCTAGTTTCCTCTTGCCTCTCATTGGCAAGTCTCCTTTCTTCCTCCAAGAGCTCATCTCTTAGCCTTATTTGCTCTAAGGCTTCATCCAATTCAGCTTGGAGGTTTCTTCCGGCCATCTCTTTCTCTTTTCGGATGTTCTTGGATCTAGATCGAAGGGTTTTCTCCGGTTCGGGATCGAATGGAGCTAAATCCTTGCCACGAGATCTTCGCATACACCTAAAGAGTAATAGATGTCCTGAAAAGCAAAGACACAAACCAAAAAGAGATCAAAAGCAACAAGAAAGATCTACACTAGAAACAATCACAAAATAGACTCAATCTAAACCTAGTCCCCGGCAACGGCGCCAAAAACTTGTTACGCTAAGATCGTGTGATGCGCAATTGGGTTTTAAATTTATACTCGTTATATTTATCCTATCTCCTAGCGAACCCGCAGTGTACGGGACGTTCGTAGTAGGGATAGTATTCCGAGGTCGAACACAAAGACTAAGGTGAAATTGACTTGATTTGTGATTGAGTTTAGTAAAGACCTGAGTTGAAAGAGAAGAAAGAAATAAAGAAATGAAAATCTAAAATGTTTTTGGTTGGTTTTTGGTGATCAATCAAAGATCACAATACATGCAAGTAGTGATCAACTAAACTATAAATCAATACAAATAAACGACTAAACAAGATATAGATCAAAGAAAGAAAGAAACAGATTCTAGGGATTGGAAGTTCCGGTTATGGCATAGGACTCAAGCTATCTATTCATTTCTTGGATTAACTATGTTGGGATTAAGTGTTTCTAGAATGGGATTAATTACCGGGTAGGTCTCATGATCCACTAGTCCATTCCCTAAGTCTCATTACCGGGTAAGTCTCTAAGAACCTAAGGGATGGAATTCTACTCGAACCGGATTTCTAACTTAAGATCCAACCTCTCCTCACCGGGTGAGTCTCGGAAGGGCTAGTTTTAAGCTACTATCCAGCACACCAAATCCAATGTTGGCTTAGTAGGCTCACCACTACCTAAGGTTTGTTATCTTCGGAATCTAAGAGTAAGGATCACCGGGTAAGTCTCTCCTAACACTTAGTTGCTAACACTAGGTCACCCTAGGATAGATTTAACTCAACAAACACTTAGGATTTCAACATTATAACAGTCTAAGATTAGATCCATCGAACCAGGAAAATCACGGTTTGTTCTACCTAAACCACGGCCGTGGTTTGACAAGAACTGGCCGTGATTCCTAACAGAGGATACGTTCATACAAACAAGCCATCCAAAGGTAAATCTAAGTCTATCCTATCATAGCCCTAGCCATAACCATCCTTTCCTTACCCTAGAACCACATCAATTTAGCCTACAACGTTCATAATGGAAATCAAAACAAACAAACATAAAATCATAACATCCATTGCAAGATAATGAAGGAAAAGAGATGCACAAGTGAACCTTAAAACAAACCAAACTGAAAATAGAATTAGAACAACTTACAACCCTTCCAAAGAAGGTTCAAAGGTTCACAAAACTCTAGAAATAGAATCCGGAAATCTTCACTACAAAAACTTAGCAAGAATGGCAATGGTGTGTGTGTTATTCTTCTTCCCTTCAATGGAACTCTTCTTCTTCTCCTTGACACTTTCCTTCCTAGAAAAACTTCTTGTTGAGAGAATATATTTGTTAGAGAGAAATGGATAATGGATTAGCTGCTCCAAACTACTCTCAGCTGCCATTCACAACCCATGAAGGACCACTTTTATAACAAACTTGCATGAGCTGGCCATGAGAGTCGTGGCACAGCTGTCACAAGAATCTGGCAAAATCCACGGTTGATTCCACGGCCGTGGAGTGTCAGATGACCGTGATTCTGTGCAGAAACTTTGCCTTGGATTATTAAGCTGTGATTTGGTGCATGACTAGTGTTGGCAAGGTTCCATGAGTCCTCCTTAGCCTATAGCTTGTGTCCTAATGAGTCCGAGGGTGTGTCGTCTAGATGAACGATCCTCAAACGCATCGTTTTAGCTCCTAAATTTCCCGAATTACCTACGAAACACGCACAAGTCCGTGTAGACATCTATCTCGACAAAATACATGAATTGAGTGCAAAATGTCTCGAACCAATGCTAAACCATGCGTGAATGAGCGAGAATTCTATCTAAATGATTACCTAAAACTAACCCATAAATCGTGTTATCACAAGGCCTTGAGATTGGAACAATAGGTAATACACAAACGGTACCTGAATCAACACACCTCGTATCATCCACAAAAAAATGTGATCTCAGATCCAAATGCTGGAGTTCAAACTCGATTAAAAGTGAATAATCTTTGTGCCTCCTCCACTTTTGTATCACTTGTCGAGACAAAGAACTACATTCAAGCTCTTCAAGAACCAGATTGGATCATTGCCATGCAAAATGAATTAAATAAATTTGAGAGGAACAAGGTATGGACTCTTACTTCAAGACCAGAGCATCAATCAGTTATTGGCACGAAGTGAGTCTTTCGAAACAAATTGGATGAAAGTGGAAAAGTCATACGAAACAAAGCACGACTTGTAGCACAAGGCTATAACCAAGAAGAAGGTATTGATTATGAGGAGACTTTTGCTCTTGTTGCCAGGTTAGAAGCCATACGTATGTTACTTGCATTTGCATCCTTTATGAGCATAAAACGTTTTTCAAATAGATGTAAAATGTTCTTTTCTAAACGGCTTCTTAGAAGAAGAGGCCTACGTTGCTCAACCTCCTGGTTTTGAAAATGATGAATTTCCGGACTATGTTTTTAAATTAGACAAAGCTCTTTACGGTCTTAAGCAAGATCCTCGAGCTTGGTATGAAAGATTGTCTAAATATCTTCTTGAAAACAATTTCAAAAGAGGTTTGATTGATAAAACATTGTTTATCAAAACTAGGGGCAACGACATCTTAGTAGTATAAATCTATGTTGATGATATACTATTCGGTGCTACTAATGATTCCCTTTGCAAGGAATTTTCAGATATTATGTGCAGGGAATTTGAGATGAGCTTAATGAGAGAGTTAAATTTCTTTCTTGGATTTCAAGTTACACAAGCAAAGAAAGGAATTTTTTTCAATCAAAGCAAGTATACTAAAGACTTGCTTAAAAAGTACAAAATGGATCAATCTAAGGTTGCAAAGACTCCTATGAGTTCAACACTTTCGCTAGATCATGACAAGAATGGCAAAAGTGTAGTACAAAAGGAGTATCGAGGTATGATCGGTTCATTGTTGTATCTAACTTCTAGTCGTCCTGACATTATGTTTAGTGTGTGCATGTGTGCAAGATTTCAAGCTAATCCTAAAGAGTCACACTTGATAGATGTGAAAAGAATTTTTCGGTATCTCAATGGCACTAAGGATCTAGGGTTATGGTACCCACGTCAAAGCTCATTTCATCTTGTTGGCTATTCAGATGCAGACTTTGCAGGTTATAAGGTCGATAGAAAAAGTACTTTTGGATGTTGTCAATTCTTAGGGTCATCCCTAATTAGTTGGCACTCCAAGAAGCAAAATTCTGTTGCCCTATCCACAGCTGAGGCTGAATACATAGCTGCTGGAGCCTGTTGTGCTCAAACTCTTTGGATTGCTCAACAACTTCGTGATCTCGGCTTTGACTTAAGAGGTATTCCTATAAAATGTGATAATACTGGTGCTATTTCTATAACCAAAAATCTTGTGCAGCATTCAAGGACTAAGCATATTGATGTAAGGCATCACTTCATACGTGATCATGTTGAAAAAGGTGATGTTGTGATTTCTTTTATCTCAACTAACTTGCAGCTTGAAGATATCTTTACCAAGCCTCTTCCTGATGAAAAATTTAATTTTATTAGATTGGAACTTGGTATGTTAAACAAAGAAGCATTAACGTAGGGGGAGTAAACGAGTTTTAATCATCCTACGCATGCAAGCCCAATTGATGATTTCAAGGGCCTTGAAATCAAATTTAAGGGACCTTGAAACATTGTAAAGGGTAAGTTGACTTTATGGATCTTTTAAGAGTTAATATATGTTAGATATTTTAACTCTTAAATTTTTTTTCCTTTACTTGATACAGTTTTGATTTTGGTTTTAAAAAGCTTGATAGTTTCAAAGATTTTATCATATCCCTAATAAAAAGGACCTAATTTTTAGCTTTTTATTCTTTCACAAAGAAACCCTACTTCAAAATTCTTTGATTTCTCTCTCAAACTTTCCTCATGGCACCCCGGAGCAAGAGATCTGCTCATCCATCTTCAAACAAGAAAGTTGTTCAGAGTTTTTCAATCGAGAGAGAAGAAAAACCTTTTGAAGATCGAGATACATCTCAGATTATTGGGCTTCCCTCTTCTTGGTTTATAAGTTTTCAAGCTTCTGGATCTTGGCTTGATGGCTTTCACAATCGACCACTTTGTATGTGTGATTTGGTGGATACTAACTTTCTCGATACTCTCAAGATAACCTATATAGACAAGCTGAAGAGTTCGACTATCTGGAAGGTTTTAAACCCTGGAGATTTTTCTTTTTCCCGGCTCGCGAGACTATTCTATGTTAATCTCACCACAAAAAAGGACAAAGGGGGTATTACTCTTGAATCTTCAGTCAAAGGTACTCCAATTTCACTCACTTCTTCTATTCTCAGTGAAATTTTAAAAATTCCTATAGATGAAGTGTTCAATTATTCTTCAAGATCAGAGAGTGTTCATATTGCTAAAGACAATTTTCTGATTCTCCATTCAAACTGACATCAACTCACTCATACTTCTCTGACGTTAGAGGCTAAAATAGTATTCACCATACTGGTTCGATGTGTTGTTCCCCATCCCAACTCAAGAGAGCTGCTGACTGATAAATCTCTGGAATTAATTCATTTACTTATGTTTGATGTGGCTATAGAAGTGCCAAATCTAATTCTCAATCATATGCTGCATTCTGTTAACTCTAAGAGATCTATTCCTTTGCCCTATGGAAATTTGCCGCCTAAGATCTTTTATTATTTAAAGATTGATACATCTTCTGAGGAAAGACAGTCCATTAATAGCAAAATTGATGAGAACTGCTTAGAATGTCTAGGGATAGAGAAAACTCTTGTAGGAACATGGACTTTGAAAGGAAAAGGAGTTACTCAGAATCGAAATGAAGAAGTTAAATTATCTCTTACTCCAGAAATCAGGTTAGAGGGATGTGAAAATGAAATAGCTCGTCTCAATCGTGAATTATCTGATTTTAAGTTTGATGCCAAAAGGAGAATGGACTCAAATTTCGAGTTACTAGCTACCATCAATTATAAAGTCAATGAGATTTAATTTATGAATGCTCTTACACTAACTACAATGGGGAGTATTTTGCCCATACCTGAAGATGTAGCTCAACATACTCAAGAGAAGGTTGAGAATATGCTGTTGAATTGTAAAAGGCGTGTCCAAAATAAATCAATTTTGTACCCAACTCATGAAGAACCAATGTTCTTGCCCAAAGTTGAGTATGAAGTTATTAAACAAAGAAGAGCTGAAGAAAAGAGAAGACGTTTGACAGCTAAAATGGATGATTGGCGTTATAAGAAAACTTCATCCAAAGGAAAGAGGAAGTTCTATGAGGAATTTTAAAGCTGGCAAATCTTTTCTTATGGGTAGACTGCTTTTTCGAACCTCGTTGAAACTACTTTTATGTTTGGGTCTGTAATATGTTTTTAAGACTTCCTTTTTTGACATTGCTTTTTCTCCCTTGTTGAAAGAAAAAGGGGGAGAAATATGATCCGACATTTCCGATATACTGCACTCTGCATTTTTAGTTTTGAGATTGTTATATGCATTGCTAAACTAACAAATGCAGGTACGAAAATTTGTGTTGTCTTCCATCAAGGGGGAGATTGAAAACTTCACCTTGATTGAAATGGTTTACAAGTGTTGATGATGGAAGACTTCACACCAATATAGCAGTTGGATCTCTAACAATGTACTTGATTATATTTTTAGATGTTTGGTTTGAATTCAGTGCAAGTTCTACATTTACATGTCAAGGGCCTTGAAATTGGATTGAAGAACAAGTTCAAAAAGATGAAGATCAAGGGCCTTGGAATCTGAAGTGCACGGAACAAAGAATTTAAATATATTGAAGATTTTCGTTGGAGATTCGGCAGCAAAGAAGATCTTATCAAACAAAGATTTTGTCAACCAAAGGATGATCTCAACCGAAGGATAGAGAATCATTTCGATAAGATTCTCTAAACATTAAAAATGGAAAAATATCTTCTCTCTCTTATCCAACAGAAGACGAGAAGATCAAGGAGTAAAAGACTCAACGTGTTCGTAGGATCGAAGACGTGCAACGTCTATCTTACGATCTTCATGGAGAAGAAGGCTGATCTTCAAAACGGTCATTTCTACAACGGCTAGAAGATCTTTCCACAGAAGATATAAATGAAGATGATGGTCGAAGAAGAAGATACTCAAGCCTACATCGGAAAACATCTTTGCATCCTTAAGCAACCTAATCATCTTCATTCATTGTTTTTCTTTCTTGCAATTACGTAAAAGTTTTATCCCGGTAGAGAGAGAGAAAACACAAGAGCTCCATTGGTAGATCTAAAAAGTGTTATACAAGAGTGTGTTAATCTGCGAAGTAACTAGGCTATTATAGCTAGGTTAAGAGTTGGAGCTAGATCGTAGCATTGGCTACAAGTGAGAGAAGAAGGGGATTTGTTCTAGTTTTTATCTAGGACTCTTTGAAGCTGATAATAGATAGTTAGATCCTACGGATATACCCTGGGATGGAGAGTAGGCTATTTAGAGCCGAACTTCGTAAACATATCCTCGTGTCAATCTTTTTAATTCCGCACCATATAAGTTTTACCGTGACTAACTTTGTTTTGCAGGAGCAAGAAGTCAAGACCATTGAAATTGAGTTTCAAAGTCCTTGAAATCGAAGTGTCACTAGTAACGCAGATTGACATCAAGGCCATTGAAAGGAGTTTCAAGGTCTTGAGATTTGGTTTGCGAAAAGTTCTCATACTCTATTCAACCCCCCTTCTAGAGTATTATCTATATTATTTATATCACTTAACGATTCTTCAACTTGGATGCGTTGTTTGTGAGGGAAGATATTGATATGATGTTGGATAGGGTAGAGTTGAGTCAGTTTGTGCTCATCCGGGAAGATGCTTACACCGAGATCACCCATGAGTTCCTTAGTACATTTGAGCACGATCCTAGAGATAGGAGTGTCACCTTCCGGCTCATGAATGAGGACCATGCCATGTCTATACCTGCATTTGGAGATCTATTTGACTTTCCTTCTTCCTCTGCAGACACGTTTCCACGAGGTGTGAGCGCTAGTGCTTTTTGGGAGAGTATCTCCGTTGGAGAAGCAGGAGGAGATAAGTGGAGACCGGAAAACTTGAAGGAAGCAAGTATGTACAATATTTCCTTCAAGATTGCCCACATGATTTTTAGTGAGTCCCTGTTTGCTAGGATAGAGACGCCACAGAAGCAGAAGGCGGATGAGTTGTATCTTCTCTATTGTATGACCACTGGTACCATTCCGGACACCGCCACTATGCTTGCTGACTATCTCGGGAAGATAGCCCACAAGTCGAAGGGTGATCTTTGTGTTGGAGGCCTTGTCACTCATGTGGCGAAGACGTTAGAGCTTGAATTTTCATATTGCAGCTTAGTGGAGAGCGCCCATCCTCTTGGTTCACAGCGATTAGTGGCGAGGCAGGTTCTGATTCCTCGAGGCATGGGAGCATTACATGTACCTATGCCATGGGCAAGGAAGCCGTCCAAGAAGACGGCTGAGATCGAGTGGAAGTCCGAATACACCATTCGGAATAGGAGGACCTGGAAGGAGACCTTCGAGCTTATGTTTGATGAGATGGCCCCTCCACCTGTTTATTATGATGATGATGAGGAGGGAGAGGATGAGGAGGAGGAGGAGGACTTCTAAGATGGAGCTGCTGCAACATCCCGAATCCGCGGGACTCGGAGTGCCACATTGGGCTAGGATCTCACAATGGATCATGACCCTAGCCTGACAACAAGTTCACTGGACCTTAATACATGACGGTGACAGATATAAAACAAATGCATAAAATAGTGTAAACTATACGACCCAAAGTAAACAACAACATAGCCGAGTACACAAAACGACATCCTCACACAGGAGGGGAAGGGTAAACATCCCAAACCAACCACCTAATGTACGAGAGTTCTTGGCCTGTCACCCTGCCAGATCACCCAGCAACGCCTATCCTGCAAATATCTACAACACGGTATGAAACCGTTAGCTAACTATACATATATAAAGTAATGCATAAGCACAAGCACAATTCATGAAAGATAAACACATAATCATGCTATCACACATTTACCCATTTTATTATCTTCATATAATAGTCATTCACTCAAATCGTATATAAATATATATATATATATATATATATATATATATATATATATATAGATGAAAATATGTGACACGAGGACTAATACATCCTCGCCTCTGAGAATGATAGCCATCTGGAGTGGAATTGGTCACACAACCCGTGTACCCTATGTGAGTGGTGTTGTGCCCTCCCCGTATACCAGGTCTGACATGTCTCAAGAGAACCTCCCAGACTCCACGGCGGGTTGAAGGGAAATGTTATCACAACCACGCATACGGGGCAATCAATAAAACGTAGGTCGGTATATACGACATCACATGCTATCATAGCAAACATATAACGCACACATCATTCATGCAAACACCCAATATAAGGATGGTAGCTAAGTAAGTCCTACAGACTTACCTCAACCTCGTACAATCACAACCACGATCAACCTCCAATCCTGAAAGGGACACTGCCTAATAACAAGGTAGAAAGAGATATCAATACTCCTATCAATCAAAAAGGTCACACCTAGACTCAAGGGATCCATAAGGATCATAATCAATCTATAAGCCTCACAACCAACTAAACCTCAATATCTCAGCATAACTCACAATTCCTCAAATCTCAAGGTAGTATCTAATCGACATTCCTCAATCTCAATTCTAATCCTAATTTAATTAATTAACCTTTAATTAATTAATTAAATTTCGCCAGAATAAGGTTTTGCCCGCAGTCAATTTCTAAACCCATCTGTCATCAGATTTCATCAAACAAACTACCCATAATCACCAGAATAATATAACGACCATAATGGAATTTCTAATTATCCATTTTGACAAGCCTAAAGTCAATTTAGGCCAAATCACAGTACGAAAAACAAATAAATTTATAACTTATTCCTTACTAACATGATTTACGATCTGAAAAAAGATTCGGAATCACAACGACGCAGGCTACGGATGGACAACATCAAATTCGTCGGAATCTGAGCGACGGAATCTGCCTGGTCACATATATGCTCGACCAACTCTTCATCTGCTCGGAAATGCAAAAACTCGGTACCGATATGAAGAGAATGAAGAGAGGAATCCAGAAACTCAAACGGAATTGAGATCGGATTAGAAACGGAGAGTAGATCTGAGTTTGAAGGTTGAGAGAATCAGAGCTTTTATGAGGAAACGTGAAAGGAAATGAATTATTAAAGGATTTTCCGCTATTTATAGTGAAGACGATAATTATCTTTTAGCGAAGTCGATAATTATCCTTTAACCGATCCAAAGGCGGGTCGAACCTCCTTCTCCAAACTTCTCGAGGTTGGAATATTAAATCTGGAATATTGAAGGGATAATTATTCCACAACTGTCTCGGAAAACGTGTATTCCTAAGCCGTCTTTCTTAGCCGTTAAGAAACGAAATAGCGACTTTTTTGTCCGTTTTGCCTCTCCATGTAATTTCATATCTAGGACATATCCGATGTCCTGATCATTTCTCTCAACTGAATTTTTATTAATTGAAGCTCCCAAATGCTCCAAATAACACCGGAGGGTAAAAATAATTACCCGGGGGAAAAAGTAAAAATTTCCCCAAACGTACAAAATTACGCTAGGAACATAACGGTGGAACTCATACTCATCACTTGCGAAATCTTCGCGAGTTATATGTCAATTACTATAAACGATTAAGTTAATCAACATTAATTAGAATTCGGAAATCCTAGCTATTACATCACACACCCCTTAAAAAAAAGTTTTGTCCCGAAACTTGCAAAATCCCAAAGTCATCTCGGACCCATAAGCCGAGGTATAACTATCACTCTCTCTATCGGAGGTATCACATCTCCGTTCAGAAGGTCATCACCTATAACAATCTTTAACCTCAATGTCACCATGGAGGAATCATCAACTCTAGAAAACAGGGCCATAACGCTACCCAAAGGCGTAGAGGAATCACGTCTCTCGCCATACCACATCACAAGGCATAGAAGAAGCACATCTCTAGCCAAAACATATCACAGGCATAGAGGAAATACGTCTCTAGCAAACCATAAGCATATATATCGCATGGAGGAATCACATCTCCACTGAAACTATGTCCATCAAGGTAGCATGGAGGAATGAACCATCTCCAGCTGAATCCTAATCACTCAAATAGCATGGAGGAAAGAACCATCTCCAGCTATAAATATAAATCATAATCAGATAGCGTGGAGGAAATAATCATCTCCAGCTATGACATACATTACGCTAGCACAACAAGATCTACTAAGATCATAAATCACATCACAACTAGCATGGAATAAACACATCAAGACATATAAGCACATAAGCACAACATTCATCAAGATAGCACTAAGATCTACTCGTGCTCCCACAAATGGACCTGTCTCGACATAAACTTTGGATAGTTCCTCAGGATGCTATCCTCAGTCTCTTATGTGGTCTCTTTAGGTCGTCACCTCGACCACTACGTCCTTTAAAATGGAAAATTCTTTCGAATGCAAGTATCTCATATCTCATTCCAGGAATGTAACCAAATGCTCAACAAGGATGTGGTTCGGCTTAACCACTAGATCATCATAACTCACCAGGTGTCTCGAACCTGATATATACTCCCTCAGTTGAAACATATGAACACTGGGTAAACACCCTCTAACCTCAAAGGAAAAGCTAAACATCATGTTGCCTTCACAATTATGGTCAAGATCCCAAGTAAACCGACATATTGGTAACTCGGTTTCCCTTTTATGCCAACACATCTAACATTTCACAGCAGAGATACTCTCAGCCGGTCATGAACTCTCACTTGAACTTTAGAGGTCGACACCTCTCGTCTACATATGATATATGGCGACTATGTACAGCCAACATTCTTCCTCTAATCAGCGTTACTTGAACTATAAAATCCTGAATCGGATCAGGTGTTATTCTACTAATAATGTTAGGTCAATTCTAGCATAAAGGTATACAACGTCTCCATATGTATAATGCCTCATAGGGGCCATCCCAAAAGATGCGCGTCAATCATTATCACATAATAAATCCATTAATGGAGGTAATCTAACCATCCATGTTTCCAGTTCAATACATAAGCTCATAACATATCTCAATGGTTTGGATGGTCCTTTCTGACTGACCATCTATTTGGGGGTGAAACGCAGTCATAAAGTGTAAACTCATCCCTCAAAGCAGTATGTATCTGCTGCCCAAAATCTCAAGGTAAAACGTCCATCTCGATCAGAGATGATCGTTCTCGGTACACCATGGAGTCTCACTATCTGTCTAGTGTAATCCTCAACCAATGCATTCGCTGGCCACGTCTCTCTAATAGGAACGAAACGTGCCGGCTCCGTTAATCTGTCACCAACAATCCGGATACATCAAAATTCCCACTGGGCCTCAATCCCATCACAAAGTCCATAAAGATGTCCTACCACTTCCACTACTGCACTGGTAGTGGATGGAGCTCATCTCTAGGTCGGAAATGTTCTATCTTGACCTGCTGACAGGTCACACACTGTGTCACAAATCTGATTATATCACTTTCCATCTTCTCCATCATTATAATCGTCTCACCTCGCGGTACCTCTTACTCGTACCTGAATGTACTAAGTAAGGTATATAGTGAATGTACTGTAAAATTGTTTGTCTCACTCTGCATCAGTAGGTACACAAAAGCGGTCATGGCTCTTCATCATTCCATCTACTCTCATGGAGAACTGTGGTGCCTCATTACGAGACATCTTCTCTCCCATCTTCAACAAAGTCGGGCAGGTCCCCTACTTCTATTGGACCTCATCCAACAAACTAGGTAGAACCTTTAAGGCATAACTGAATATCCTCATCAACGAACTGATTGTCCAACTCTAGCCAAGTTGGATCTCTCTAAAGCTGAGGCTGAACTGTCAGCCTCGCAATTGTCTTCTCTTCAGGCGTCTTTCTATTCAAGTTGTTGGCGACAACGTTCAACTTCTCTGAATAACATGGAATCTCTGGGTTAAAGTCTTGATCAACTCGAGTCTTTAACGCTGGTGGTTATTCAATTCCGCTGCTACTCTAAATCAGGCGTCAGGTAGTTCTCCTCACACGTCTTCAACTGTAGACCCACATATCCATAACTCTACTCCTCTGCATTAATAAGCGTCTTAAACTTAGCTGGGATATATCACCGTATATTATGGAATCCCCATAACCTTCGGACTATAACAAAATCAAAGTTGAAGTCAAATGTCTCCTCCACTCTTCAATGTTATAGCTTATTGCTTTGACCACGCAATTCTGAGGGTCTTCCTCAGAAGACTCGTAAAGGGATACATATTCACAAAACCCTTCCACAAGCGTGGGTAGTAATTGGCTAAGCCGAGAAAACTACGCGTTCCCTTAATGTTCATCAATATCGTCCATGTTGCAACATACTCAATCCCCGTCAGATAAACCAAGATCCCACTGGCGGAGACAACATGGCCTAAGAAGGCAACCACTGGCATCCCACTCGTACTTAGAGAGCGTAGTATACAACCCTCTATCTCTCGACATCAGTAAAACTATCCTCAGATGATCGGTCTGCTTCTCTCTACTACGAGAGTATATCGAAATGTCATCAATGAAGACCACCACAAATTGTTCAAAGAAGTCGACGAAAATACTATTCATCAACTCCATAAAGACTACTAAGGCATTCGTCAACCCATATGACATCACTACATACTTGTAGTGTCCATAACGGGTATGAACAATTATCCTATGCACATCGTGCTCTCTCACCCTCAATTGGTGGTAATCTGAGCGCAAGGAAATCCTGAAAAACACGATTGCTCCTTGAAGCTGATTCATCAAGTTGTCAATACGAGACATTGGATACACTAGGGCGAAGGAAGCTCGTCTCAGCCCACTCTTCAATCCTTCAGTTACAACATCTCAACAAGAACCATATGATATGGGCCTTCCCAATCAGTGTCGTATCACACTTCAACTTGATAACAATGTCCACACTCCGCTGAGGTGGCAACTAGACAGTTCACTAACACGTTGATAAGCTCATAAACCACTGAAATATCCTCCAACGTGGAACTATCTTCTTCATATCATAACATCAGAAAACATCACCTCCTTGTGTTATCAACTTCGTTGCTCATACGGCACTAATGACAAGACTCATCTCTTCAAAGGTCGTAACCTTGGAAGACTGTTCGCCCCTAGAGGTGTGTGCAAATAAGCTTTAAATTTATAAAACTAGAATCAAGCAAGCGAACCCGCAGTGTACGGATCGACGTAGCTAAGCAAGAATTCCAGAGTATCGAACACAGGGATTTGGGTGGGAACAAATTCGATTGCAGGTTATCAAGTGAGTAAATATGAGAGTTTTGCATATATTGGGAAAACAACAATCCTAAAGATCCAAGTATCCAGCTGTGGCAATCGATTCAAGATATACTTAATGATATAAAGACAGAGTTGAGATATGCAAAGGTATACTAATGTAAGGTAATCGTACGGTGAAGTTCCAAAAACCTTATGTAACTCACCTACAAGGCACTCTCTATACAGGTTGTTGAGGCTCAATATAGGAAGATTCTAACGATGAGAATTTATATCAAATACCCAAACTTGTAACCCAAGGATCAAGACTAACTAAGCCGATTGAGGTTGTGACACTCACAATCGAGGTAGAGGTTGTTGAGGCTTCACTACCACCTAGAAAAGACAAGTCTAAACTAAGTTAAAGCAAATCTTTAACTTTGGATTAAAGTAAAAGCAAGTTCGTGGACTTAAGGGAAATCACGGTTAGTTCTTGAGGTTCCACGGCCGTGGACTCAAGAACAGGCCGTAATTTAGGGTTGTCGGCGATTCTCTCTAACTCTCAGGGTCTAATCTGTTTGCGATCGATCTATCATCATCTAAGCCACAACTATCAACCCTTCACCTTAGAATTGTTAAGGGTTTTTAGCCAATAACAGTCATGTTGATATCAATTCAAGAATTTAAAAGAAAGATGAAAACTTTCAAGAACTTTCAATAATCTTCAAACCAATCTCAAAGTCACAAAGAGAACAAATATTGTCAAAGGATTCAGAATAAAACAAACAATCACAACCTTAGGAAAGAAGGGAAAACGGGATGTCAATCCGTTTTCCAAATCAAACCTAAACAAGAAGAGAGA
The DNA here is from genome assembly GCA_033239125.1 of Fagopyrum homotropicum. NCBI lineage: Eukaryota > Viridiplantae > Streptophyta > Magnoliopsida > Caryophyllales > Polygonaceae > Fagopyrum > Fagopyrum homotropicum. The sequence continues at coordinate 105,123,001 of BSWB01000006.1, read as the reverse complement.
TCTTCTTGCAAAATCCTCCAAAAGCTTCGATCTTCCGCCAATCCGGAGATCTCAACAGCAATCTCCACCAAAAGTGCGAGATTAGGACAATTCCCAGATGCGAACTTCAATCTCCAATGAGATGATCAATACTTCCAAGCGAAGGCCAAACGGCGTTGAAATTCTCTAAGCGGAGACGAACGATCCCAAGCGTCGATGAATGCCGCCAAACGAAGATGGCGGGTGCAAGCGGTGATAAATGAGGGTAAGCCGGGATAAATAAGGGTAAGCATGGATGACGGATTCTTGCTTCGTCTGTCTTTTTATAGGGCAAGATAAAATATCGGCCCGGCTCAATCTTCAAAAGATCGTGGCTTCAAAGTGTGGCGAAAAGATTCGCCAAGATCACGGTCGTGGAAGTTTCCACGACCGTAATTTAGGGCGTGGATTAGGTCACGGTTTGTACCATGTATTCCACGACCGTAGTAGTTACTGGAATGCATCACGCCTCTCTTGCAAGGTTCCACGGCCGTGGAACTGAACGTGGTTCGTAGTACGGCCGTATTTTAGAGCGTGGTTTAGGGCAAGAACGTGATTCTTCCCTAGCCTCGTGCATTCCTCAAGCTTAAAACTCCAATTTGCTTCCAAAGAATGTCCTCAATCTATGGACATATCAAATCAACTCTCCTTTGCTCGATTCCGTTCGGAAATAGCTCCAAATCACCTATAATCAACATAGAACTAGTGTAGACATCCATATCGACAATATAGGTAATACTAGCTCACTTATGCACAAAGTTCAATCAAAGACTATCAATATGAATCAAATACGTTTAGAAAACGTGCCTAAAATATCACAATATTTCATGCTAACAAATAACCCCATACTTAACACTTACTTGTCCCTAAGCAAGGTCTTTCAAAAAGCTTTAAACAAGAGTTAGGATGAAATATGTGTACCTTCTTTTTGGGTGAATGTGACTTCTAAAGAATAGATCATTCTCAAACCTTGCTTCAATCGTTCATCAAACTTTCACACGCTCAATTAAAGAGTAAAAAGCAAAGAAAATTCATGAATAAATTTAACTTCTAAACAAGCATTATAACCTTCAAACATTATCAAAATTAATCATAAGAAACTTCAATTTAGATCACCAAGTCATATAACATTCTTTTGATCTTAAGGACTTTCAAAGAGAAGGTCTAGAATATGGAAGGGAAGGAAAAACTTTTAAGGGATGTGGTGCATAAATCCGGGAAAGTGGACAACTACCTTCTTCTTCTTATGCGGTTCCCGCAACACTTCACTTAGAGCTTCGCTCTCTGCTTTTCATTTTTCGACTTTACTTTTGGAGTTATGGATAGAGGTGCACAAAAACCGAAGCCTAGGAGATCGGCGTTTCTCAAATTTTCAAGAGATGCCTCAAACCCTTAGCGCACATACCATAATCCGCTAGGAATATCGCTCAATCTGACTTTGGCAAGACACAAACACCCGGCTATGTGAATGGTGCCGAGTTACTCATCGTCATGATTGACTTCCCCAAACCTATAATTTCTTTCTATTCATTTGATTGCAAATAATTGCTCTCATGGCCCTCCCACATCAATCATGCCTTTTTCTCATTCACTTCTCCAAATTCCCGGATAGGTAAAGGAGGCTAATATTTCAATGAGGAGCTAGATGATCAAAGAAAGAAGAAAGAAAGTATCGAATTGCCTTAATCACTTCAAAAAGAAGTATAGGAACTTATAATGTGATTTCAACTTCAATTTCCTAGCATGATTTAGGTAACATTTTCACATTATAAAACTTACAAACGAGGTAAATTTCATTCATTCAAGTTCCTTTCAATTCACAATCCTTTTAAGCATGCAATTGTCATCAAACTCAATTCACAAGTAGTGATTATCATGGAAATCATCTCAATTCATTAGAAGCTCAAAATTTTCAAAATTTTTCAATTTTTATGGGTTTTTCAAGTTATTTTTCATGCAATGCAATAAGGAAACGTGCAACACATAATGAACATGCAACGATAGTCTCAAATGAAAGCGAACATAGTAAGTAGAGTTATTACAAACTTTTTAGTACATCCCACCCCATACTTAGGACGAACATTGTCCCTAATGTTCAAAAGAAAGAAGGAAAAGAAAGAAAAGAAAAAGAAACTCACAAAGTGGTGGCGGGAATGTCTAAAACGAACGATCATGCATCAAATCACTGCGGCGCCGGCGGAGGCGGGAATGGGGAGAAGCTGGAGTCGTAGGGCCGCCCAAACTGCTGGCGGTAGACGTCCCTCATCATGTGGTCGAGGTCGTCGAGGCGTCCGTCTCTAGCGTCGGCCCGGATCTCCAACGCTCCAACTCTCTCTGAAAGTCCGGTAGCCCAATCCGGCATCTGCTCGTACCATCCCGGGGCGTGACTATACCATGCTGGGGCGTCGGATGGTACTGGTGCTGGTGGTGGTGCTGCTGGCTGCTCCGTGGACCAAGGAGGGGGAATGCCATACCATGTGGGAGGTGTGGTCATCCACGTGGGCCTCTCACTCACGCTAGCGCGGCGAGATGACGAGCCTGAGGCTCTAGCTGGACGTGGAGAGCGTCTAGGTACATCTGGGGCCGCCTCCGGCTGGTCCGGAAACGTGCCAAACTCCTGCTCCGCTCCTCCTCCACTCTCGAACTAATCTCCCATATCCTCCTCCTCCACAACCGATGGTGGGACGTAAGGGGGAGCTACTATCCTATTCGCATGCATCGCAGCGAACGTCTCCTTCCAATTATGGGGTCCCGCCATAATGGAGTACTCCGGCAGCCACTCTATACCCCTGCCTGTCCTAGTCTCCCAAGGCATGCCCGCATAGGGCGGACCTCCATGTGTGGGGAAAATGAGACCCCTAACCATGAATGCATGTAGTCCTAAAGGAACGGCCGGTATGCGGGTGCAAGCAGAAAAATCTACACCAAAACTCCTAGCAATGTGGGTAACTATCCCACCATATCCGATGTTTCCCTTCGCCTTATTCTTGAGCTTGCTCATCGTAGCAGTCAAGAGAGTAGCACAATCTGCACGGCGTCCATAAAGCATGCAATAGAGCAAGAATAACTCATCCGTCTTGATCTTTTGGGGCGTCGCCGTCCTAGGAAAGAGACACTCCGAAAGAACACGGTGAGCTATCTTCAAGGCTAGATGGTACATCAATCTAGCCTTGGTATCGGCGGGTTGCCAACGGTCCTCGTCGGCGTAAATCATTGCAACTTCCTCCCAAAAATCCTTGGGGTAAACACCACTCGGAAATCGACCATTATAGGTCTCATGAAACCCAAAAATAGTCCCAAACTCGACGATACTCAAATGGTAGTCTCTTTCCATGAGACGGAAAGAGACGGTCCTATCTACGTGGCTGTGCTCGAAAGACGTCACAACCTCCCGGGTGATCTCCTCATAGGCGTCTTCTCGGATAGCCGAGAAGATAACTAATCCGGCTCTATCCAAGAGCCAAGTAAGATCATCAACTATGTTGAGAGGATGTAGATCCTCCAACAACAAATATCTAGGGCCAATCACTGGCCTCTTCGTGATCTTCTCAAAAGCAGCAAGATGGTTCTCATGTATGGTCGGAATTCTAGGGTGAGGAGGTGAGGATGGAGGTGAAGGTGAAGATGGTAGTGAAGGAGATGAGGGTGGTGGTGCCCTAGAGGATGAGGAGGTGGAGGGATTGCCTTTTCTTTTCTTATTCTGCTCTCCCTTCTTCTCTTTTATCCTTCCAAACACTCTCCTTACGAAATCCATTCTGCACCAAAAATTACGTTCTGTTCTTGAGGAATTACGGCCGTGGTTTACCCAGAGGCCGTGATTCATCCCAGAATTTCACGAATCTCAGCAAATTCACAAGCAATCACCACAACAAGCAGTCCTAGTCTAATTCCTTCCAGTCTCTATCAGTTCTTCCTAAAAATCTATAGCAAAAACGAACCAAATTGGCGAGAATCAAGAAGAAAGAATAAACCTCTTTTTCGGATTGAAAAATCCGAAATGCGCGTTTGTTGATGAATTTCCGTTTGATTCGTCGCTTGGATATTGTTTGTGGTTGAATTTGCTGCAATTTAGGAAGAAGAATCGTTAGAAACGATTAAGAAACGAGGATTTTGAGGAGGTCGTGGAATTCCAGCAATTAGGTCGTGGAAAGAGGGGTTTTTGGGATGAGTTTGTGAAGATCGTGGCTTATATAGTTGCAGGCAAAATTTTGAAAATCACGGTCTGTCGGGGTGTTCCACGGCCGTGGAAGTGTACGGAACCGTGGTTTTGGTGATTTTTCAAAGGCTTTCGGAAATTACGGCCACTGTAGCTATGACGACCGTAATTTAGACCGTGGAACGTCCTGTAAAGCTCCAAAGTCCAAATTTCGTCACTCCTCTTCGACATCATCTCCTCTTTTCCTTTTCTATCGATTCTGCAACCAAAAACACGAACATACCGGAAGAAATCGAGGCAAAATAAAGCGAAAACGTCTATTCTAAGCTAAACTATGAATCGAAAACAAAAACGAAAATGCAATACCTTGGGTTGCCTCCCAAGAAGCGCTTTGTTTAAGGTCCGTAGCTAGACCAATCTCGCACTTATTCGAGTGCGGTAGGCGCAAACTCCTCAGCTTGGAGTTCCGGCGTATACTTCTTGAGTCGTTGGCCGTTCACCTTAAAACTTCCGCTAGCTTCACCCCATACTTCAACTGCACCATGGGGGAAAATACGCTTAATTAGAAAAGGTCCGGTCCAACGGGATTTAAGCTTACCTGGAAAGAGGCGAAGTCTTGAATTGAAGAGGAGAACTTGATCTCCTTCTTTGAAGTCCTTTGGAATGATATGCTTATCATGCCAACGCTTTGCTCTTTCCTTGTAGATCTTGGTGTTTTCATAGGCGTTCAAGCGAAGTTCATCCAGCTTATTGATGTCTAGGAGACGCTTCTCTCCCGCTTCCTTCATGCCGAAATTCAGCCACTTGATAGCCCAAAACGCTTTGTGCTCCAGCTCCACCGGCAAGTGACAAGACTTCCCATACACAAGGTTGTATGGTGTGGTTCCTATGGGAGTCTTGTACGCAGTCCGGTACGCCCATAATGCATCATCTAGCTTCAAGGACCAATCCTTCCTAGTCCTTGAAATCGTCTTTTCTAGAATTCCTTTGATCTCCCTATTTGAGATCTCAACTTGTCCACTCGTTTGTGGATGGTAAGGGGTAGCGATCTTGTGAGTAACCCCATACTTAGCTAGAAGAGCTTCAAAGCGACGGGCTATGAAGTGAGAGCCTCCATCACTAATGATCGTCCTTGGTGTTCCAAATCGCGGAAAGATGGTCTTGTTGAAGAACTTAACCACCACCATGGCATCATTTGTGGGAGAGGCAATTGCTTCCACCCATCTAGAAACGTAGTCTACCGCCAATAGTATGTATTGGTTTCCACAAGAAGATGGGAATGGTCCCATGAAATCAACTCCCCAAACGTCGAAAATCTCCACCTCTTGGATGTTGTTGAGGGGCATCTCGTTCCTTCTAGAAATATTGCCTGTTCTTTGACAAGCATCGCAGCAAGAAACAAAGGATTGCACATCTCTAAATAAAGTAGGCCAGTAAAATCCAGATTGCAATACCTTTGCGCTAGTCTTGTTCGAACTAGCGTGTCCTCCACAAGGTAATGAATGACAATGGCGGATGACACTTTGCATCTCATCTTCCGGCACACATCGCCGGATGATGCCATCCGGACCTCTCTTAAAGAGGAGAGGCTCGTTCCAATAGTATTCCCGGACGTCCTTAAAGAACTTCTTCCTTTGTGCGTAGGATAGTCCGGGCGGTGTCTCTTGGCAAACCAAATAGTTAACAAAATCAGCAAACCATGGTTCGTTACCTTTGGAGATCACGTTGATGCACTCCTCTATGATGTGTAAGTGTTCGTCCGGAAAGGAGTCATCAATGGGTAGATGGTCGTCCCCTAGATGTGTTAGACGACTCAAATGATCCGCAACAGAATTTTCTGAACCTTTCTTGTCGCGGATCTCAAGATCGAATTCTTGTAGGAGAAGAACCCATCTAATTAGCCTTGGCTTCGCATCTTTCTTCGCAAGGAGGTACCGGATCGCAGCATGATCCGTGTAGACAATCACCTTTGCACCTACAAGATAAGAGCGAAACTTGTCAATAGCGTAGACAATGGCTAGAAACTCTTTCTCTGTAGTGGCGTAGTTGAGCTGTGCTTCGTCTAGCGTCTTGCTAGCATAGTATATAACATGGGTTCGCCCTTCCTTTCGTTGTCCAAGAACAGCTCCAATAGCTACGTCACTAGCATCGCACATAATCTCGAAGGGGAGAGTCCAATCCGGAGGTTGGATAATAGGTGCTGAAATTAGAGCTTGCCGAATGGTGTTAAACGCATCCAAACATTCCTGCGAAAACTCAAAAACCGCATCCTTCATCAATAGATTAGTGAGAGGTTTTGATATCTTAGAAAAGTCCTTAATGAAACGTCTATAAAATCCAGCATGTCCTAGGAAACTTCTTATCCCTTTCACCGAAATTGGGGGAGGAAGTTTCTCTATGGTCTCTATCTTAGCCTTGTCTACCTCTATCCCTCTACTAGAGACTAAGTGACCTAACACAATTCCTTCCTTAATCATGAATTGACACTTCTCCCAATTAAGAACTAGGTTAGTGTCTTCACATCTTTGCAAAACAAGAGAAAGGTTAGAAAGGCAATCGTTAAAAGAGAAACCGTATACGGAGAAGTCGTCCATGAAGACTTCCATGATTTCCTCTACGTATTCAGAGAAGATGGCCATCATGCACCGTTGAAAGGTGGCTGGGGCGTTGCAAAGCCCGAACGGCATTCTCCTATAGGCGAACGTACCCCAAGGGCACGTGAATATGGTCTTCTCTTGATCATCCGGATGTATCAGAATCTGGAAGAAACCACTATAACCGTCAAGGTAGCAAAAATGTGAATGTTGTGCTAGCCTTTCAAGCATTTGATCGATGAATGGCAATGGAAAGTGATCCTTCCGCGTTGCGTTGTTGAGCTTGCGGTAGTCTATGCACATCCGCCATCCAGTCACGGTTCGGGTAGGAATGAGTTCGTTGTTCTTGTTGGTGATGACCGTCATCCCTCCCTTCTTCGGAACTACTTGAACCGGGCTCACCCACTTGCTATCGGAGATAGGATAGATGATACCTGCATCAAGAAGTTTAAGAATTTCCTTCTTGACAACCTCCTTCATGGTCGGATTCAACCGCCTTTGAGGTTGTCTTGAAGTTCTAAAGTCCTCCTCCATTAGTATCTTATGCATGCATAGGGAGGGTTTAATTCCTACTAAGTCCTCAATAGTATAGCCTATGGCTTTCCTATGTTTCTTAAGGACAATCATGAGCTGTTCATGTTCATCTATGCTTAGTTCGGAGCTAACAATAACCGGAAAGGTAGAATTAGATCCAAGAAAAGCGTACCTTAGATGAGTAGGAAGTGGTTTGAGTTCCATCACTTTCGGAGCTTCCAATGATCCTTGAGGAGCATCCGACGTTTCCTTAGAAGTTTCTAAGGGTGTTGAGTGAGTTGGAGAGGAATCAAAAGAAGTTGAAGAAGTATGCCGATCACCCCCTTCCACGGTCAGAATTACGGGCTCTCCATATGTTCCACGGCCGTGTAATCCACTAGAATGGAGGTTGATTTTGGTTGTGAAATCCACGGTCGTGGAATACAGGGTATGACCGTGGATTCTAACATTCTCAGCCTCATCGTGGAGTTTCTCAAACTCCACTTCATGCATCTCTTCTTGTGCTTCTAAGGCTTCAATTTCCTCTTTGCACTCTCCTCCTTCCCCTACATCTGTTAGACTCATGGTAATGACTTTTTGTAAAGGATCGTTAAAGAGAATCGCACTTACCTCTTCCCTAGATAAACCTTCTTCATCTTGGACATCGTAAATGTCCTCGTCGAAGATCGGCTCCTTCACTAGAGTGGAAAGAACGAATTCTACTTTCTCTTCTCCAATATCAAAAGCGAGTCTTCCATTCTTGCAATCGACCATGCAGCCGGAAGTTGTAAGAAACGGTCTTCCGAGTATGATCGGGACCGGACTATCTGCAGGAATGTCAAGCATGACAAAATCAATGGGAACAAAGAATTTACCTAGCTTGACGGGGACGTCTTCTACAATACCGACGGGGCGAGTGATGGATCGATCCGCCATGTACAACGTCATCTTCACCGGTTTAGGGTCGCCTAAACCGATCTTTCTGCACAACGCAAGTGGTATGATACTCACACTTGCTCCTAAGTCACATAAAGCGTCATATGTGACATCTCCCACTCCAATGGGAATGCAAAATGACCCCGGATCCTTCAACTTTGGGGGCATTTTCTCCTTCATGGTCTTGATGAGATCTGAAGAATCCGAACTCATCTTGACCTCACCAAAATCTTCTAGCTTCCTCTTGTTGGAGAGGAGCTCCTTCAAGAACTTGCCATAAGCCGGCATACCTACAATAGCATCAATGAAGGGTATATTAATATGCAGCTTACTCATGAGTTCTATGAACTTACCGAATTGTTTGTCTAGGCGCGCTCGCGCTCTAGATTGAGGAAATGGTAGGGGAAGTTTGTAAGCTGGAGGAGGAACATAGACATCTTCCTTCTCCTTCCCCTTTTCTTTGTCCTTCTCTACGGGGACTTCAACGAACGTAGGCTGCGGATCGGTAGTAGTTACTCCGCTCCTAGTTGTAATCGCCATCACCCTTCCCTTAGGGTTATCCTCCGTCTTTCCTGGAAGTTTCCCTTGATTTCTAGGAACTTCCTCCGCGTGGTTGAACATTTGGTTTTCCAAAACTTTTTGAGCTTTGTCAACCTTAGAAACTTGATCATCAACCTTGATGAGGCGGCTCTCCAACCCTTGAAGCTTTCCCAAAATTGTTTCCAACATGGGATCGGGCTTCTCCTTTCCCGTATTGTTTCCTCCATTAGATGATTTCCCCTAGCTTTTCAAAGGAGTAGAGGAAGAGGAAGGTGGAGTTAGTGAATTAGAATTGGAAGGATAAGAGTTACCGGAATTTTGTTGCTTGGAGCGCCAATTGTTGTTGTTTGAACCCCTATTGTTGTTCAAATTGTTGTTCCGGTTGTTGTTGTTTCCATTCCAATTGTTATTCCGGTTGTTGTTCCGGTTATTGTTGTTGCGGTTGGTGTTATCACCGCCATTGTTGTTGCCCAAATAACCAACATCCTTCTCTTGTTGCTTTGGGAAGTTGGTCTTGATAGCCTCCTTCAACTCCTTGATCTCATTGTTGAGGGAGAAAATCTGATTTTGAGCTTCATGTGTGAGCTTCGCTCCTTGCTCCACACGATTTCCCTCCACTTTCCGGTGGGAATACTTCTCTATGACTCTTTTTTGCTTCTCGATGAAGTCCCAACCGTCATCTTCTCTCATGTCCATGAACGTTCCACATGAGAGGGATTGGAGGTTGAATTGCGTTCCCGCATCCAGCCCCTTGTAATAGATCTCTAGCAAGGCAAGCTTGGATATGCCATGATGAGGGCAATCCAAGAGCAAATCCTGAAACCTTTCCCAAGATTGAAACAAACTTTCGTTAGGTCTCATGGAAAAAGCATTAATCTTACCTCTAAGTTCCGCCGTTTTGGAGGGCGGAAAGAATTTGGTGAGGAACTCCGCGGAAAGGTCTTCCCACGTATCTAGTTTCCCACTAGGAAGAGCTTGATACCAAGATAACGCTTTCCCCTTCAAGGAGAAGAAGAAAGGCTTGAGCTTGTAGTTGTTGGTGGTAGCACTCTTCGGTCTCATCGTCTCCATCATACACTCAAAGTTTTGCAAGTGTTGGTGTGGAGATTCAGCGCTTGTACCGCCAAATTGATTTTGGCGAACAAGAGTAATAACTTGAGGGTTAAAGCTAAACCCTTGCACATCTTCAGCATCAAAATTCACGCCCAAGCGGCGTGGTTGTTGTGTTGGATCCATCCGCTGGCCAAGAGTTCTTGGCTCATTATCCACACGTTCGATCCTCACATTCCTAGGCGGAATGCGGCGATTAGCAGCTCCTTGTGGATGGAAAGGATTTACATTGATCGTGGGATCAATCTCCTCCAGCGGTGGCATGGAAGAATCACTATCATCAGCGGATGAGTGACTTTTTCTTCTAGACCTTGATGCTTTCCTTGAGGATTTCTTGCTTCCCTTATTCTTAAGGTCGCTCATCTCTACCCTCATCTGGAAGATCATGTCTTGTAAACTGTTAACTTGAGATTGATGACGATCCATCTCATTCTGGCGGAGAGTCTCGTTCCATCGGAGTTGAGCTTCCTTCTCCGCCAACTCCGTTTGAAGATCACGTTCGTGTTCTTCAGCCATCTTCTTTTCCTTGCGCTTTTGCCTCAAGGTTTTCTCTAGCTCTTGATCAAGAGGTAAGAGATCTTCGGTGTTCCTAGACTTGCGCATGCACTCAAAGAAATATCAAATAACGAGAGCAAGCTCCCAAGCTTGACAACCGGCAACCGGCGGCCGAAACCAAATCCCCGGCAACGGCGCCAAAAACTTGTTCGCCCCTAGAGGTGTGTGCAAATAAGCTTTAAATTTATAAAACTAGAACCAAGCAAGCGAACCCGCAGTGTACGGATCGACGTAGCTAAGCAAGAATTCCAGAGTATCGAACATAGGGATTTGGGTGGGAACAAATTCGATTGCAGGTTATCAAGTGAGTAAATATGAGAGTTTTGCAGATATTGGGAAAACAACAATCCTAAAGATCCAAGTATCCAGCTGTGGCAATCGATTCAAGATATACTTAATGATATAAAGACAGAGTTGAGATATGCAAAGGTATACTAATGTAAGGTAATCGTACGGTGAAGTTCCAAAAACCTTATGTAACTCACCTACAAGGCACTCTCTATACAGGTTGTTGAGGCTCGATATAGGAAGATTCTAAAGATGAGAATTTATATCAAATACCCAAACTTGTAACCCAATGATCAAGACTAACTAAGCCGATTGAGCTTGTGACACTCACAATCGAGGTAGAGGTTGTTGAGGCTTCACTACCACCTAGAAAAGACAAGTCTAAACTAAGTTAAAGCAAATCTTTAACTTTGGATTAAAGTAAAAGCAAGTTCGTGGACTTAAGGGAAATCACGGTTAGTTCTTGAGGTTCCACGGCCGTGGACTCAAGAACAGGCCGTAATTTAGGGTTGTCGGCGATTCTCTCTAACTCTCAGGGTCTAATCTGTTTGCGATCGATCTATCATCATCTAAGCCACAACTATCAACCCTTCACCTTAGAATTGTTAAGGGCTTTTAGCCAATAACAGTCATGTTGATATCAATTCAAGAATTTAAAAGAAAGATGAAAACTTTCAAGAACTTTCAATAATCTTCAAACCAATCTCAAAGTCACAAAGAGAACAAATATTGTCAAAGGATTCAGAATAAAACAAACAATCACAACCTTAGGAAAGAAGGGAAAACGGGATGTCAATCCGTTTTCCAAATCAAACCTAAACAAGAAGAGAGATCTTCTTGGAAAATCCTCCAAAAGCTTCGATCTTCCGCCAATCCGGAGATCTCAACAGCAATCTCCACCAAAAGTGCGAGATTAGGACAATTCCCAGATGCGAACTTCAATCTCCAATGAGATGATCAATACTTCCAAGCGAAGGACAAACGGCGTTGAAATTCTCTAAGCGGAGACGAACGATCCCAAGCGTCGATAAATGCCGCCAAACGAAAATGGCGGGTGCAAGCGGTGATAAATGAGGGTAAGCCGGGATAAATGAGGGTAAGCGGGGATGACGGATTCTTGCTTCGTCTGTCTTTTTATAGGGCAAGATAAAATATCGGCCTGGCTCAATCTTCAAAAGATCGAGGCTTCAAAGTGTGGCGAAAAGATTCGCCAAGATCACGGTCGTGGAAGTTTCCACGACCGTAATTTAGGGCGTGGATTAGGTCACAGTTTGTACCATGTATTCCACGACCGTAGTAGTTACTGGAATGCATCACGCCTCTCTTGCAAGGTTCCACGGCCGTGGAACTGAACGTGGTTCGTAGTACGGCCGTATTTTAGAGCGTGGTTTAGGGCAAGAACGTGATTCTTCCCTAGCCTCGTGCATTCCTCAAGCTTAAAACTCCAATTTGCTTCCAAAGAATGTCCTCAATCTATGGACATATCAAATCAACTCTCCTTTGCTCGATTCCGTTCGGAAATAGCTCCAAATCACCTATAATCAACATAGAACTAGTGTAGACATCCATATCGACAATATAGGTAATACTAGCTCACTTATGCACAAAGTTCAATCAAAGACTATCAATATGAATCAAATACGTTTAGAAAACGTGCCTAAAATATTACAATATTTCATGCTAACAAAGACCTCTGTCTAATCGGTCTCAGTAGAGATTGTAACAAGCTTCCGACTAATATCTAACATGACATCATATCTATTCATCCAAACCATACACATAGTGACTTCCTCATGCACCTAAGGCATGACAAAGAAGTCTATAAACCATACACAAGTCCCTGAATGAATGGAACAATCACAATCTCGCGGGTACCTCAAACCCCTAATTGGTAATCATGTAAAGGAAAGTTTATATTCTATTGTTTTCACAGTCAACTATTAACGCATGCATCGAAAGACATGAAGTGCATAACACTCACAACAAACAAAACTCCACTAGGTAAACCATTAACAAGAATGGTACTTGTACAACTAAGACTAGAAGCTCCACTACATATCATCACTAAATCTCGGGTATATGCTCCTCAGGTATCAGTGAGGTCATCGCCATAGCCTCCACTTACACTCTTTCTGCACCGGAAAGAGGAAGGTCTTGCTGAGAAGAAACACCACCTTGCTAACAGAAAGGGGCCAGATGGCCTAGTTCACCATAGGTGAAGCAAGCTATCGGTGCCAAGGGACACCCAGAGCGCAAATGATCTCGATAGCCACAGATGAGACATAAACGTCCCATAACTGAAACTGGTACGGATGACTCCTCTACACTTCTCAGCTCCAAGGCTCTACCTTGAGCTCTTCTAGTGTCTATGGCACTCCAACCACGACCTCTATCTCTACTCTGTCTAGGAACGGATCCTTGAGTAGGCTGACGATCTAGGATTCTCTGTTGTCCCTGTGTTTGCTGCTGAGAGGTCTTCTGACCACCTCCCGTCATATTGGCAGAAGAAGAACCCTGTCGTGATACAACTCCACCTTGCCTACAAAAGGCAGCTTTATGACTTGGTCTACCACATGTGAAGTAAATCACCGGTGGTTTTGGACAGTGTGGTCTTATGTGTCCAGGCTTCTCACAATTATAACAAGTTCTCTTCTCACCAGAAGTCCGTTTAGAATGGGGACTACTCAAACGTGCACAAGCCGGATTTTGCTTACCACTTGGAAGGCCTACCTCATCTTTCGCTATTTCGACTCGTTGTTTCTTCTTTGATCCAGAAGCTTCAGTTGGTCCCACAGATGTTGGTAGATCCGGTGTAGGTCTACCTGCTATTACAACCTCATATACTTGGCGCATATATTATTGAAACTCGGATCTGCTCATGGAGACAAGGACATTCTCTTCAAACTCGTTCTCTACCATAGGCGAAACAACAACGGAAACTAGTCCCTGACTTGATGTTCCGGAAGAAGAGGGGGTGTACCCCTACCTCGTCCCACTACAAATACTGCTCTAGTCTGAGTCATCTGTAGGATATACGCACCTAAGCTTACAAGGCTATATATATGCCATATGTATCAATATATATATAATACATCCACATAATCCATAATACACACACACACACACACACACACATATACATATATATACATATCTACGCTGCAGAGATCCATGGCAGATGTGACAAATTCTCGTACATTCTAACCCAAAACCACACTTAAAACCAAAAACGTTTTCAAACGTCAGACACCTTTCGGGTTCTGTTTATTTTACCTATCAGACCTTATTGCAGGTAGCAAGTGCAATTGTTGTCAACTTGGGCTCTGATACCAACTCTGTAACACCCTGAATCCACGGGACTCAGAGTGCCACATTGGGCTAGGATCTCACAATGGATCCTGACCCTAGCCTGACAACAAGTTCACTGGACCTTACAACATGGCACTGACAGATATAAAACAAATACATAAAATATTGTAAACTGTACGACCTAAAGTAAACAATAACATAGCCGAGTACACAAAACGACATCCTCACATAGGAGGGAAAACAAGACATCATCCTCACGCAGGAGGGGAAGGGTAAACATCTCAAACAAACCACCTAATGTACGAGAGTCCTCGGCCTGTCACCCTGCCAGATCACCCAGCAGCGCCTATCCTACAAATATCTAAAACACGGTATGAAACCGTTAGCTAATCATACATATATAAAGTAATGCATAAGTACAAGCACAAATCATGAAAGATAAACACATAATCATGCTATCACACACTTACCCATTTTATTATCTTCATATAATAGTCATTCACTCAAATCGTATATGTATATATAGATGAAAATATGTGACACGAGGACCGATACATCCTCGCCTCTGAGAATGATAGCCATCTGGAGTGGAATCGGTCACACAACTCGTGTACCCTATGGGAGTGGTGTTGTGCCCTCCCCGTATATTAGGTCTGGCCTGTCTTAAGAGAACCTCCCAGACTCCACGGCGGGATGAAGGGGAAAGGTTATCACAGCCACGCATACGGGGCAATCAATAAAACATAGGTCGGTATATACGACATCACATGCTATCATAGCAAACATATAACGCACACACCACTCATGCAAACACCCAATATAAGGATGGTAGCTAAGTAAGTCCTACGGACTTACCTCAACCTCGTACAATCACAACCACGATCAACCTCCAATCCTGAAAGGGACACTGCCTAATAACAAGGCAGAAAGAGATATCAATACTCCTATCAATCAAAAAGGTCACACCTAGACCCAAGGGATCCATAAGGATCATAATCAATCTATAAGCCTCACAACCAACTAAACCTCAGTATCTCAGCATAACTCACAATTCCTCAAATCTCAAGGTAGTATTTAATCGACATTCCTCAATCTCAATTCTAATCCTAATTTAATTAATTAACCTTTAATTAATTAATTAAATTTTTCCAGAATAATGTTTTGCCCGCAAGCAATTTCTAAACCCACCTGTCATCAGATTTCATCAAACAAACTACCCATAATCACCAGAATAATATAACGACCATATTGGAATTTCTAATTATCCATTTTGACAAGCCTAAAGTCAATTTAGGCCAAATCGCAGTACGGAAAACGAATAAATTCATAACTTATTCGTTACTAACCCGATTTACGATCTGAAAGAAGATTCGGAATCACAACGACGCAGGCTACGCATGGACAACATCAAATTCGTCGGAATCTGAGTGACGGAATCTGCCGGGTGACATATATGCTCGACCAGCTCATCTGCTCGGAAATGTAGAAACTCGGTACCGATATGAAGAGAATGAAGAGAAGAATCCAGAAAATCAAACGGAATTGAAATCGGATTAGAAACGGGGAGTAGATATGAGTTTGAAGGTTGAGTGAAATTAGAGCTTTTACGAGGAAACGTGAAAGGAAATGAATTTATAAAGGATTTTCCGCTATTTATAGTGAAGACGATAATTATCCTTTAGCAAAGTCGATAATTATCCTTTAACCGATCCAAAGGCGGGTCGAACCTCCTTCTACAAACTTCTCGAGATTGGAATATTCAATCTGAAATATTGTAGGGATAATTATTCCACAACTGTCTCGGAAAACGTGTATTCCTAAGCCGTCTTTCTTAGCCGTTAAGAAACGAAATAGTGACTCTTTTGTCCATTTTCCCTCTCCATGTTATTTCATATCTAGGACATATCCGATGTCCTGATCATTTCTCTCAACTGAATTTTTATTAATTGGAGCTCCCAAATACTCCAAATAACACCGGAGTGTAAAAATAATTACCCGGGGCAAAAAAGTAAAAATTTCCCCAAACGTCCAAAATTTTGCTAGGAACATAACGGTGGAACTCATACTCATCACTTGCGAAATCTTCGCGAGTTATATCTCAATTACTATAAACGATTAAGTTAATCAACATTAATTAGAATTCGGAAATCCTAGCTATTACAGCTGCAGCTTACCATGGATCTATGCTAGAGTTCGAGAGTGATACATACATCGGCCATGCTACGGATGCTATGGACACTGACACCCATGGTGTTGGACCTAGCAGGATGAGTAGAGGCACCGAGGAGACTGAGGATGAGATACGGCCACCCTGTCATTCTTTTGCACATGCTCCCAGCCGTGGTCGAGGACATGGGCGCGGATCTAGGCTCCACCGATAGATTGGAGCAATGATTTCTGGCTTTCAAGGTCTACGTACCAACTATCAGGGTCTTCGCACTGATTATCCGGCCCTCCACACCGACTACACCAACCTGAACACTCAGTTCACGGAGTACCGCCAGGAGACGGAGGCTAGACACTCTTCCTACGATGGCTAGATGAGGGACATGTATTATCATCAGTTTGGCCACTTCTATGACCCCAGCGCTCCGAGATATCCATATGAACCACCACCACCGACCGAGGATTGAGTTTCCACTCCATTTTACATTGTAAGTATTTTTCTCCATCTTATTCTTGACTTCTCACATTGGGGACAATGTGAAGGTTAAGTATGGGGTGGGGGTACTGATAGCAGGAATTATAGTCTATATTTTGAGGTTTGTTTGGACGTTTTATCTTTCATAATCTGCATGTTTGTATGTACATTATGTGATTTTACTACCATTTCATCTACCTTTGCGAGAATCGAGATCTACACCTAGTTTCGTTGTAATTGCAGGTAATATGGTACGTTTTGCATCAAAAAGGAGCAAAAGGAGTCATGAGTCATTTGGAGCTACATCCAGGAAGCATAGCCATGGATTAAAGATTTACTTTGGACCAGTTTTGAGAGATTTCACATTCAGTTGAGACTCACCTCGGTTGACCAGAGATTCATCTCGACCGAGGTGATCCAGAGATGCCGACTCGACCGAGGCGAACACCTAGGACGCGGCGAGAATATTTTATTCTTGGCTGAGATCTTTTAAAATTGGAAAGTGATCTTATATTTTTGGGCTTGGCTCCTGGAAGGAAGGAGATATGCAGAATCATATATTTTACCTATATTTATGGGAGAATATCTTTCTAAGATTTATTATCTTTGGAGGGTTATTTTCCTATAAAAAGGGTCGGATTTCCCACAATTCCGACATCGGCTATCAGCGCAAGAGAGTTGTTAAGCAGCAGCAGCAGCATACTCCAAGTTGGGAGTTTTGAAGAACCTTTTGAAGGTTGAAGGAAGATTGAAGTCCATAGCTTTTATAGCTTTATTGAAGGGTTTTGTAAGATTGTTTTCAATTCCCTCAATTGTTGTCTTGTCTTTTTGGATTGTTATCCAAGGAACGCTTTGTTGTGATATTTGATTCAGTTATTGAAGTCTTTTCATTAAATTCTTCTTTGTTCAAATATTCACCTTCTTCCCATATATTTTAATACTTTCATTATGATGATAAGTGGCTAATTTCCTTGTGTGATTCTAGGGTGATTGGCTGAAGGTTGTGGGAAAAACAATGATAGAATAATCTTAGATTCCAGTAGGATCCTGAAAGTTCGAGTCTTTAACCTTAACCCTAAGCATCTCGTTCAGTCGATGAACACCTCGGCCGGGGTGGAAACTGGCTGACCGAGGTGACTTATCTGATCCATAACTGAGAGTTAAGTGTTAGAGTTTGCCAAATCCTATTCTTATTACACCTTTCCTGGTTCAAAGCAAGCTTAGGATGAGACTTACCCGGTAATTCCTTAGTTTGTGTATTAACGATCATAAGTGTAGGTAATAAAGGTTTGTCCTTTATTGGGGTTTGAGTGTGCTTCCATCCCATCTTTGTGAGTTAGCCTAAGACTTACCCGGTAAAGGTTGATTCTATTCCCTTAGATGGTATGTTAGTTTGAGGTTATAGTTCTTTATCTTGATTCCTTGAGACTTACCCGGTAATAGGAGTTACGGTTTAGGATTAGTGTGTAGTGAGACTTACCCGGTGATCTACTCCACTTTAGAAACACCTTCCTCACGCAAAAATCTCAGCTTTATCCGCTTATCTATAGATCTTGAGTTGGAACCACAACTAGATGCTTTAATCCCTAGAATTGCATATTTGCTTTATTGACTTCTTATTCATCTTTGATTGTGTTAATTGCTCTTGTGGTTAGTATTGACATAAGCATACCGTATTGACTTTGTTTCACCGAGTCCCTGTGATCGACCCCTGGAATTTTCTTGCTTTTACTACGATTGACCCGTACACTGCGGGTTCGCATCCTTGTTTTAAGCTTAAGTCTAGGGTTATAAATTTAAAGCTTGCACACACCGTTTGGAGCGAACAAGTTTTTGGCGCCGTTGCCGGGGACTTGGTCTAGACCGAGCCGGTACGGTTTGCTCTTGGGGCGCTTGCCCCGTTTCATCTAACCACTCTACTTGAGTGACGACTTTTGCAGGTTCTTTCTTAGGTATATGCGAAGAACCCGCGCTGGGAAGGAAATCATTCCTTACGATCCCGAACCAGAAAAGACTTACAAGCGACGCTTAAGAGAAGCGAAGATGGCCCAACAAGACGATCGCGATCTTGCGGCCCAATTGAAAGAGGCGTTAGAGCTGCTACGCCTCAGCAAGGAAGAACTCAGGCAAGAGAAAGAAGAGAATCGCACCAAGACTGCAGCAATCGAAGCTGAGATTGCAGTCATACGAGACCAGATTCTACTTCGACCGAGGGAAGATCCTCCTGTTGATCCTCGACCGATGCAGGATCCAGTAGCTGATCTTCGACCGAGGCAGATTCCAGTACCTGACGCCCCGGCCGATGTACTTCCACCTCGGATGCCAGTCCGAGATGTTCTTCTTGCAGGAATTCCACAAACCCTAGGTCAAAGGATGGACCCTAATCAACAACTGAGGCGTCCAGGAGTGAACCTAGGAGATCCAACAGATCATGACTACGAACTTCGACCGCAAGTTCTAGCCATGATTCGCCAATGCCAATTCGGAGGGCTGGAGAAGGAGTCACCGTATCAACATCTTCAAAATTACGAGATCTTGATGGAAACCTTGCGACCTCCCAGAATTGAGAATAACAACTACAAGCTAAGACCTTTTTACTTTTCTTTAAAAGATAGAGCTCTTACTTGGTATCAATCTCTTCCTCCAGGAAAAATCAGCACATGGGAGGAGATGACCACGGAATTCTTGACCAAATTCTTTCCACCCTCAAAGACCGCTGAAATGAGAGGGAAGATCAATGCTTTTATCATGAAGGACAAGGAGAGCTTGTCAAAATCTTGGGAGCGGTTCAAGGATATCCTTTTGGATTGCCCACATCATGGGATTCCAAAGATCGAGTTGTTGGAGATTTACTTCAAAGGACTGGACGGAAGCACCCAGTTCAATCTCCAACTACTCTCCGCCGGTACCTTCATGGACATGGCGATTGATGAGGCTTGGGACTTCATTGAGAAGCAAGCCTTGCACATGGAGAAGTATACCCACCAAGGAGCTGAAGGTGGAATTAAAAGAGTCAACTTTCAAGAGACTCAACCCAACAACAATCAACTCATGTCATTGAAGAACGACGTGAAGCAATTGAAGGAGCTCTTGATGGCTCAAACTAAGAAGGAAGAGCAAGGGCAAAGGAACAACAACAATAACGGGTACCGTAACAACAACAACGGTCCCCGAGACAACAACTACAACAACAACAATAGAGGATCCAATAGCAACAACTGGAGAGCGAACAACCAAAATCACGGTAACAATCATTCAAACTCCAATTCTAATGATTCCTCTAACCCTTTCCTCTCTCCCCCTTCTTCTTCTTCTTCTACTCCATTGAAAAGCCAAGGGCAAGGATCAAGTTCGTCTCAGCCAGAAAAGAAAGACGCAGTTCTGGAGGCAATCTTGATCAAGCTTAACGCTATGGAAAATTCTATGACTTCATTTTCGAGGGCCCAAAAGTCCTTCGAACAACAACTTGCTAATAGGGCGAATGAAGCGCCAAGAGATCCAGGGAAGCTTCCAGCAAAGACGGAAACTAACCCTAAGGGCCAGTGCATGGCCATAACGACGAGGAGTGGACTCAAAACTGCAGATCCAGTACCTCGCTCGACGCAGACCACCTCGGTCCAGATCCAGTCGAAGAACACCTCGACCGAGATGCCAACCGAGGCGGAGCAACAGAAAGCAGGATGAACGATAGAAACTTATGTTCCACCCCCTGCATATAAGCCACGACTTCCATTCCCTCAGTCCAGAGCCAGAGCACATCTAGACAAGCACTTCGGTAAGTTTCTTGACTTGATGAATAAGCTACATATTAATATTCCTTTCCTTGATGCTATTTTAGGTATGCCCGCCTACGGGAAGTTCTTAAAAGAAATCTTATCAAGGAAGAGGAAGCTGGAGGATGTTGGTGAAGTTAGGATGACATCTAAATCTTCGGAGCTTATCAAGATCATGAAGGAAAAGATGCCACCTAAGTTGAGAGATCCCGGCTCATTTTGCATTCCCATTCAAGTTGGGGATGTAACTTGTGAAGCCCTTTGTGATCTAGGAGCCAGCGTGAGCATCATCCCGCTGGAGCTATGCACGAAGATCGGTCTTGGAGAGCCCAAGCCGGTCAAGATTCGACTTTACATGGCGGATCGCTCCATTACCCATCCCGTGGGCATCTTGGAAGACGTTCCGGTCAAGTTAGGTAACTTCTATCTACCTATAGACTTTGTCGTACTTGACATTCCCGCAGATTATCCTGTTCCTATTATTCTCGGGAGGCCATTTCTAGCAACTTCGGGTTGCAACGTGGATTGCAAGAACGCCAAGTTGAAATTCAACTTTGGTGGCGATGAGGTGGAGTTCGCACTACTTGCAGCCATGAAAGGGGAGCAACTAACTGATGATATCTTCAACATCTACGATGAAGAAGAATCAAGAGAATTGGTGAGCTCTATCCTTATTAACGATCCACTCGAACGAGTTATTAGCTTCAGTTTAATGGAGGAAGGTATAGATGCTTCTTGTGATGCAGATATACGGAGCTTAAAAGCACTGGAAGAGGATCCAAGAGCTAAAACTGAGAAGCTGATCCAGGAGACGAAGATCTCCAGTCTCGGACCCAGTAGCAGTACCTCGACCGAGGCACTTTCTGGACAGAGCGAGGCTACTGAAGAACACCTCGGTCAACGCTTATGCACCTCGACCGAGGTCGATAGCGAGATGATGTCAACTGAGATTGCTGGGAATAACAATTTTCTTACTCCCTTCTCTGACATTCATCCACTGTTGGCGGACCATTCCCTCTACCAACTTTCTGATAATAAAGGTCCTTCGTATGCTGATATTGTGAATTATCTTGTTTGCCAGGAAACACCGCCCGGATTGACGTACTCTCAAAAGAAGAGATTCTTCAAGGAAGTACGACATTACTACTGGGATGAGCCGCTGCTATTCAAGCGCGGACCGGATGGGATGCTTCGAAGGTGCATTCCGGAAGATGAAGTTAATAGCGTCATAAGGCATTGTCATTCACTTCCTTGTGGAGGGCATGCCAGCACTGATAAAACATGCGCTAAGGTATTGCGTTCCGGTTTCTTTTGGCCTACATTATTTAAAGACGTGCAATCTTTTGTTGTCTCTTGTGATGCATGCCAAAGAACAGGGAACTTATCAAGGAGGAACGAGATGCCACTTAATAACATCCAAGAAGTGGAAATCTTTGATGTGTGGGGGATTGACTTCATGGGACCTTTCCCATCCTCCGGAGGAAACCTCTACATTCTCCTTGCAGTTGATTACGTCTCTAGATGGGTTGAAGCCATTGCTTCTCCCACTAACGACGCCAAGGTGGTTGTGAAGTTCTTGAATAGAACTATCTTTCCACGGTTTGGAACTCCACGCATCATCATTAGCGATGGAGGAACGCATTTCATCAACCGAAAGTTTAAAGCACTTCTATCGAAGTATGGGGTAACACACAAGGTATCAACCGCTTATCACCCTCAAACCAGTGGACAGGTCGAGATCTCGAATAGAGAAATCAAGGCAATTTTGGAAAAGACCGTCTCTAGAACAAGGAAGGATTGGTCCATGAAGTTGGACGATGCTCTTTGGGCGTACAGGACCGCATTCAAGACTCCCATAGGTACCACCCCTTATAATTTGGTATATGGGAAGTCTTGCCATTTGCCCGTTGAATTGGAGCACAAGGCGTATTGGGCTATCAAATGGTTGAACTTTGACATCAAGGAGGCTGGTGAGAAGCGACTATTGGAACTTAACGAGCTAGAGGAGCTGCGTTTGAACGCTTATGAGAATGCCAAAATCTACAAGGAAAGGACGAAGAGATGGCATGACAAGCGTATCGTTCCAAAGGAGCTTAATGAGGGAGATTTAGTTCTACTCTTCAACTCCCGCCTCCGTCTTTTTCCAGGTAAGTTGAAATCTAGATGGACCGGGCCTTACGTTGTGAAACATGTTTTCCCTCATGGTGCAGTTGAGATATGGGGCGAAACTAGCGGAAGCTTCAAGGTCAACGGTCATAGACTTAAGAAATACCAGCCGGAAACGCCGGTTGAGGAGGTTGCACCGATATACCTCATTTGAGACGCACCATGGTCCAGCTAGCGACCTTAAATCAAGCGCTTCTTGGGAGGCAACCCAAGGTATTGCTTTCTTTTCCCGTTTTCTAGTCTAGTTTAGATAGTTTTTGTTTTTGCTTTGCTTTGCTTTATTTTTGGCGTTCTGGACAGACAACAGGGAATATCTAAGGAAGGAGCACAACTGGAAGGACAGAAGTTCGAGAATTCGAGAAGACGAAGTTTGACTGAGACACCTCGGTTACTGTCAGAGCACCTCGACCGAGTTGATTCTTGAGCAACCGAGGCGACTAGGGTTTCTGCAGAACCACCTCGGTCCGTACCACCTCGGTCCAGTCGAGACCATCTCGACCGAGGTGACAGCAGATCCACTAACAGTATAAAAGGGGGAAAAATTACTTTTCACATTTTTTTTACCCTCCTCGACCGCGGCGACAGCTATACCTCGCTTCCTTCGTTTCTCGCTCGTTTTCGAAGATTTCCGCTTCCAAACTGCAATTGAAGGGTAGAGGAACCGATTGCAACAACAGATCTGCAAGAAATTCGAGTGAATTGGTCGGAACGAGCCGCTCGGACTACAGGAGATGATCACACGGAGGATTCTGGTTCCCCGTGGACTGACTACACCCTACGTCGCTATGCCATGGGAGCTGACCGCACCTCAGGGCATCAGGTGGTCTGCACAGTTCTCAGTCTTTGATCCACACTACTGGCAGACAGCATGGGCTCCACTGATGGAGGATTACAGAGAGGCAGCAGCTGCCCCTGCTGCAGCTGAGGAGGAGGAGGAGGTTGAGGACGACGACGACGATGAGGATACAGTAGATGAGAGAGGAGGTGGCGTCCCGATGGACACAGGGACAGATACAGCCGGGACGAGCGCGCCACCTATCATAGATTTGGATGACGAGGAGGATACAGAGCCGGCACCAGCTGAGACTTCTCCAGTCAGACCTGCTAGACGCAGGAGGCGTGGAGTGAGGGATAGAGCTGCTCACCGACGGATCGATGACCTGACGGATCAGGTTATCGACTCATATGCTGCATTATCGCTGGATATCCGCGAGATGCAGGAACGGCAGCATCATCAGCACATCATGGCTCAGCTGCAGTTCGAGCGTATCATGGGCCATCCTTACGATCCGACTCAGTATCCATATGCACCACCACCGGATCGAGACTACTGAGGAGCTGCAGGAATTTATTATTATTTTCTTTTATGCAGTTCGGCTTTTATCCGGTGAGTACTCTCATGTTTAGACCTTTTATTATACCCACTGGGACAGTGTGTCTCAAGTATGGGGTATTTGTTGTTATTTGACTACGTGATGTATGTTATTTGACCACCTTTGATGTATTTTATTTATCGGATATTTTATTTATGCTTCCCTTCTGCATTTATATGATTATCTGATATTACATGCATACTTACAGGTTATTTGATTGAGAAAAACGTCGAAACTGAAAAAAAAATTGGTTTTAAAAATTTTTTTTTCGACCTCGACCGAGTCAGTATTGGCCAAACGAGGCGTTTCACCTCGGTTGAACCAAGAACACCTCGACCGAGGTGTGTTAACTGAGAGTTTTCGAAAACGATTTTGTGTTACTTATCTGGATATGATCTCAGTGAAGATCTTGTTTACTTACTGGTTTTAAATTCTTTATATGTTTGAAAAGTTTTATAATATGTTTAAGTTGCTAAATGCTTTGTTTGAAATTATTAGCATGTTTAATACTTTGTTTTTATCCAAATTATGTTGAATTTGAAGGTTGACACCGCAGGTTAAGTTCTCTCACTTTCTTCTTGGAAAGACCAAGGCAATTCATTCTCTTCTTCTTCTTCTTCTTGATCATGCTTAGCCCCTCATATACATTTTGCCTCCCTTTACCTATCCGGGAATTTGGAAGCAAGCGAAGTGGTGAAAGCAAGTGGAGTTAAAGTTGAAAAAGTGGCTGGAAGTGAAAGTGCTAGAAAGTAATAATAGGTTTGGGGAAGTCAATCATGAAGATGAGTAACTCGGCACCATTCACATAGCCGGGTGTTTGTGTCTTGCCAAAGTCGGATTGAGTGATATTCCTAACGGGTCATGGTATGTGCATCAAGGGTTTGATGCATCTCGAGAAATTGATGATTGCAGATTTCCTAGGCTTCGGTTATTGTGCACCTCTGTCCATGCATCCCAAAAAGTAAAGTAAAAAAGAAAAAGTGTGAGATAAGCAAAGCTTATTGGTGGAAGATGTTGCAAGTCAAAGTGAAAGTGAAGTTCATCCTTTTCCCGGGTTCTAGCACCACATTACCTTACATACATCCCTACCCTACACGTTTCTTGACCTTTTCTTTTGGGAAGCCCTTGAGACCTTGAGCTTGTTGATTGACTTAGCGGTTTAAACTGGATTATACATGATTAATTTTGATAATTATGATTTATTATGCATTTTATGATTTTATGCAAAGATGAACAACTTTCCTATATTTAAAATGTTTTGAGCATGTTGAGTTTTTTAAATTCCATGAAGTATTCTCTTAGAGTGATCTATGATAGTTGCACACCATAAAAAGTTTTTGAAAGACTTTTTCATCGATTTTCTTGACTTATAATCCATTCTATCTTGTCTTCTATATGCAGAACTTGCTTGGGGACAAGCAAGGGCTAAGTATGGGGTATTTTGATAGCATGAATTATAGTCTATATTTTGAGGTTTGTTTGGACGTTTTATCTTTCATAATCTGCATGTTTGTATGTACATTATGTGATTTTACTACCATTTCATCTACCTTTGCGAGAATCGAGGTCTACACCTAGTTTCGTTGTAATTGCAGGTAATATGGTACGTTTTGCATCAAAAAGGAGCAAAAGGAGTCATGAGTCATTTGGAGCTACATCCAGGAAGCATAGCCATGGATTAAAGATTTCCTTTGGACCAGTTTTGAGAGATTTCACATTCAGTTGAGACTCATCTCGGTTGACCAGAGATTCATCTCGACCGAGGTGATCAAGAGATGCCGACTCGACCGAGGCGAACACCTAGGACGCGGCGAGAATATTTTATTCTTGGCTGAGATCTTTTAAAATTGGAAAGTGATCTTATATTTTTGGGCTTGGCTCCTGGAAGGAAGGAGATATGCAGAATCATATATTTTACCTATATTTATGGGAGAATATCTTTCTAAGATTTATTATCTTTGGAGGGTTATTTTCCTATAAAAAGGGTCGGATTTCCCACAATTCCGACATCGGCTATCAGCCCAAGAGAGTTGTTAAGCAGCAGCAGCATACTCCAAGTTGGGAGTTTTGAAGAACCTTTTGAAGGTTGAAGGAAGATTGAAGTCCATAGCTTTTATAGCTTTATTGAAGGGTTTTGTAAGATTGTTTTCAATTCCCTCAATTGTTGTCTTGTCTTTTTGGATTGTTATCCAAGGAACGCTTTGTTGTGATATTTGATTCAGTTATTGAAGTCTTTTCATTAAATTCTTCTTTGTTCAAATATTCACCTTCTTCCCATATATTTTAATACTTTCATTATGATGATGAGTGGCTAATTTCCTTGTGTGATTCTAGGGTGATTGGCTGAAGGTTGTGGGAAAAACAATGATAGAATAATCTTAGATTCCAGTAGAATCCTGAAAGTTCGAGTCTTTAACCTTAACCCTAAGCATCTCGTTCAGTCGATGAACACCTCGGCCGGGGTGGAAACTGGCTGACCGAGGTGACTTATCTGATCCATAACTGAGAGTTAAGTGTTAGAGTTTGCCAAATCCTATTCTTATTACACCTTTCCTGGTTCAAAGCAAGCTTAGGATGAGACTTACCCGGTAATTCCTTAGTTTGTGTATTAACGATCATAAGTGTAGGTAATAAAGGTTTGTCCTTTATTGGGGTTTGAGTGTGCTTCCATCCCATCTTTGTGAGTTAGCCTGAGACTTACCCGGTAAAGGTTGATTCTATTCCCTTAGATGGTATGTTAGTTTGAGGTTATAGTTCTTTATCTTGATTCCTTGAGACTTACCCGGTAATAGGAGTTACGGTTTGGGATTAGTGTGTAGTGAGACTTACCCGGTGATCTACTCCACTTTAGAAACACCTTCCTCACGCAAAAATCTCAGCTTTATCCGCTTATCTATAGATCTTAAGTTGGAACCACAACTAGATGCTTTAATCCCTAGAATTGCATATTTGCTTTATTGACTTCTTATTCATCTTTGATTGTGTTAATTGCTCTTGTGGTTAGTATTGACATAAGCATACCGTATTGACTTTGTTTCACCGAGTCCCTGTGATCGACCCCTGGAATTTTCTTGCTTTTACTACGATTGACCCGTACACTGCGGGTTCGCATCCTTGTTTTAAGCTTAAGTCTAGGGTTATAAATTTAAAGCTTGCACACACCGTTTGGAGTGAACAGGTACTTACAATCTCTTTCATTTTTTCGCACTTTATGTACTTTATGTTGCACTTGATGATTTGGTTTGTAATAACCCTTGCACTATTTTCCTTCCACTATGACATTCGCATTTGCATGTTTTCAATCGAAATTTGTGAGTTTTTCAAAAATTTTAGCGCTTGTTATGATGAAAATGACCTCTGTGATGAGAATTGTGATGTGGAAAAGGCAAAAGATGACTTAGTTATGTTGAGATTTTAATTGTAGCATGAATGAACTTGAATGTCTTACTTGAATACATGAATAATTCATATGATCTTGATGTCTTGATAGGAGAATGAATTAATGATCGAAGTTATATTATAAGTTCTTTTGCATCATATAGGAATGACCAAGGCAATTCGCTTCTTTTCTTGTTCATATCTTGTTCATGCTAGCTCCTCAATGAAATATTTGACCTCCTTTTGACCATCCGGGAATTAGGATAAGTAGTTGTAAAAGGCATGCTTGATGTGGGAGGGCCATTGTGAAAGTGTTAAGTGAAAGTTTAGCAAATTATAGGTTTGGGGACGTTGAACATGAGGATGAGTAACTCGGCACCATTCACATAGTCGGGTGTTTGTGTCTTGCCAAAGTCCGATTGAACGACAAGTCCTAACGGGATATGGTATGTGCATCAAGGGTTTGAGGCATCTCGAAATTGAGAATCACCAATCTCCTAGGCTTCGGTTTTTGTGCACAGCTGTCCATACTCTCAAAAAGTAAAGTAAATGAAAAGAAAAAATTTTACATGCAAAACATGTGTGGTGAAGTTGTGTTCTAAAAGCTTTTATTGTGTTGTTCCTCTTTCCCCAATTAGCTGCACATTACCTTAAAGATTTCCCACCCTTAACACGTTTCTTTGACCTTTTTCCTTGATTTGAAGACCTTGAGACCTTTGTGTACATGTTTAAGGCTTCATGGCTTAGATTTGTTTGACTTTGATTATCTTTACATCTTTATCATGTCCTTTATTTGTGTCTTTGAGAAAGAAAGGATATTTGGTTCATAATATGGTTATTATTGATGCATACTTTGTCTTCATATGTCTTGAAACATTACTTTGAGGGTGATCCAATAAGAAGAAACACTTTTCAAAAG
The DNA here is from genome assembly GCA_033239125.1 of Fagopyrum homotropicum. Taxonomy (NCBI): domain Eukaryota; kingdom Viridiplantae; phylum Streptophyta; class Magnoliopsida; order Caryophyllales; family Polygonaceae; genus Fagopyrum; species Fagopyrum homotropicum. The sequence goes on along the minus strand of BSWB01000006.1, from coordinate 105,094,732 downwards.
GTTTTTGAGTTTTTCGCATCATATAATCCATGAAATCTTGTATTCTACGTTTGAACCTTGCTTGGGGACAAGCAAGAGGCAATTATGGGGTATTTTGATGACATGAATTATATTTCATTATAATCATGCATATTGTGGAGGTTTTACCTCAATTTACCTTGTATTTAGAGAGATTTGTGTACCTTTAAGGTTTATTTCATTTATATTCCGAAAATAGAGGTCTACACGAGTTTTGATTGAATTATAGGTGAATTCGGTGGAATTGGAAGCATGAGTGGAGCAAAGAGTATCTAAGGTCAATAAGGACGTTTAAGGGACCTTAGAGGAGTCATAAAGAGCAAAGGAAGTAGGAAAAAGAGTCACCAACGGAAGGAAGGAAGGAAACAAGCCAAGAGACGAGCACTTTTTGTTAAAGAAAATCGTGTCATTTACCCTATAAATCGGACGATTTTCCTCACAGAAATCGAACGGTTTTTGTATCATTTAATTGCACGATTTTCTCCACCTTTCGACTAAAAATATTACGACCCAAAGCCCATCACTTGTGGGCTTGAGAAGTGATATGTCAAGCGGCCAATTAGCGAGAAAGTATACATTGGAACTTGTAACACCCCAAGTTCTCCGAACTTGGGGAGCTACTGGCTAGGACCTCACAATGGGTCCTAACCTTGGTTTAACAACAACTTTACTAGGATCTTACAACAAGGCACAAATGTATTCGAAAAAATTGCAAATCATAATATTTTATTGTATGAAAGTACACATGTGACAGCCTTACAAAACATATATATATATATATATATTTATATAACATGCATGCCGTAAGGAAGACTCCCCCGTCCCCATCTAATGAGTGCGTGGACCCGGCTGACCATCCGTCCCGGATCTCTCTGCAACTGTTTATCTCTAAAAATTCTACAACACGGATAAACCGTTAGCTAACAATCTACATATAAGTAGAATAAATATAGCACATACGCAACCAAGATAACATAAAACAATCATCATACTAGCACAGAAACCAGTTATTATCTGATAACTTAGGTAATTCACTTCCTTCCCTTTTAAAAGTTGTAGCACGAGATATCCTAAGGTTTCTCGCCTCCGTTCCTTATCCAACTGGTGATGGTTTGACACACCTCCGCCGGTGGCGTCCCCGCAAACCATGTTTGGACTAGTCCCGAAAAAACCCCCAGCGCCCTCGGACTAACTGAGCAGAATGCCACAACCCGTTACTCTTAGGCCAGATCGGTAGGTGGGTCGATGATTAATATTAAATACACTAATACACACATCATTCAAACACAACTATAATTATTCACTCTCATGTCTGAAAGCTTGCTAATTAAGCCCAAAGGACTTACCTGAACCAAATCTCAAATCCCGTTATCTCGACTCGACCTGTAAATATAGAAACTCAATCGCCTGTTATACAAGGCAAGTGGATCAATAATGTATCCTACTTTCTTAGAAATCTCCAAATTCTAAGATATATAGTCGATCATAACAAAATTAGCAAAATACCCTAATACGGGTAAATGACCATTTTACCCCTGGTCCCGCAACTCTATAAAATTCTATGACAAAGTTCCAAACTACTCTTTGGAACTCAAAACCACACTCAAAACTCTCAAAGGGAAGTTTGCTAAAGATTTAGAAGAGTTAACTACATTCTTGACTTTCATAAAAAGTCGCTAAGGTCCAATTTTGGCTTAAGATATGAGAACCGAATACATAAATAAAAATATAAATTCTAATAAAAAGTCTAGGTCTTCTATGTTATTCACTCTAAAAAAAACCCGAAGAATACTCAACAACAAAACCTACACAAATCTCCAAGGTTGGTTCCAAAAATCAGAATTTCTATACTTAGTCAAACTTTGAGTGTTTTCACAAATTGCACGAAAAGCCTACTTTGTACTCTTATGGATCCAGATCCGACCATTGGATAAATCCCAACTTTTGATACGTCAAAGTATGCGTATCCATCTACAGCATAACAAAATTTCAACGGTGGGGAATGAATCTAAAGCATCGAAACTGGGGCCTAAAGTTGAGTGGTTAAGCTGTAAACTAGAACAAAAGGAATGAGCAGAAGGTCTTTGTTTCGAGTATGGTTCGAGTCCCACTCATACCAGTTGTGGCCACACGTACTACTCAGGCAGCTTATCCTACTAACAACATTGACCTTGACGTCATACACTAACTACTCTCGATAACCACATTAATCCATGAGTGATTTATACCACGATCACCACACTCTAATATCATATTAAACCCATTTGTAGCCCCCAACTCTTACAGCCACAACACAACACGATGAAAGCTCGGGGTTAGAGAGGACTCACTGTTGCAGGCCCCTGTTCGATCGAAACCTGTTCGCCACTTAGCGTGCGTGCAAATAAGTCTTAAATCTATAAAACTAGAATCAAGCAAGCGAACCCGCAGTGTACGGATCGACGTAGTTAAGCAAGAATTCCAGAGTATCGAACACAGGGATTTGGGGGGTTAAATCCAATTATAGAATTGTCAAGCAAGTAAGTGTATGAAGCTTTGTAAATATTGGGAAAACAACAATCCTAAAGATCCAGGAACCAAGTTGTGGCAATCGATTCAAGATATACTAAAGATATAAGGACGGAGTTGAGGTTTGCAAAGCAATGTACGGTGAAGTTCCAAGGCTTTATGTAACTTATCTAGAAATACTCTCTATAAAGGTTGTTGAGGCTTCAGTATAGAAAGGATCTAAAGACAAGAATTAATATCAAATACCCGAACTTGTAATCCAAGGATCAAGACTAACTAAACCGATTAAGGCTGTGACACTCGAAATCGAGGTAGAGGTTGTTGAGGCTTCACTACCACTTAGAAAAGGTAAGCCAAGACTAAGTTAAAGCAAATCATTAACTTTGGATTAAAGTAAAAGCAAGGTTCGTAAACTACGGAAAATTACGGGTGGATCTTGAGATTCCACGGCCTTGGAACTCAAGAACACACCGTGATTCTGGCTGTCGACGAAATCTCTCTAACTCTCAGGATCCAATCTGTTTACGATCGATCTATCATCATCTAAACCACAACTATCAACCCTTCACCTTAGAATTGCTAAAGGGTTTTAGCCAACAACAGTCATTATGATATCAAATTAAAGAATTAGAAGAATGAAAGATGAAAACCTTTGAAAACCTTCAATAAATCTCAAATCAATCTCAAATCCACAGCAAGGATAATAATGTATATCAGATTCGGAATAACACAAACCAATCACAATCCTCGATAAGAACGAAGAGCGGGATGTCAATCCGTCTTGTAATCAACCTAAGGATAAAGAGTAACTTCCAAATCTCCAAGTCTTTGCAAATCTCCGTTGCAAAATGGCAATCTCCGCACGTCCAACTGAAACCCTAGGCACGTGCAAGTAAGCGTAAGCGAAGGTGATGGAATCTCCTTCCTTTCGTCCTTTTATAGGGAAAGATAGAATATCCCTCTCTGGCCCATAAGTGTAATATTATGTCCATATTTTATTCGGCAAAAGATTTCCTAAATCACGGTTCCATAGGATTCCACGCCCGTGGTTTAGAGGGTGGAATTGGATTACGGTTCTTCACAACTTCCACGACCGTACTTTATACCGTGTAACTCTCTGGAATGCTCCACGCTCATGTTGCCCAAATTCCACGGCCGTGGTTTAGAGCGTGGACTTCATTACGGCCGTATTTTAGAGCGTGGAAACATAGGTTGCTCGTAATTCCCTTTGTTTTGTGCTATTCTTCATCCTAGCATCTTCCTTATCTCCTTTGTGGTGTCCTCAATCCTTGGATGTGCTCAATCTATCTCCATTCTCTCTTAATTCGTTCAGTTTTAGCTCTTATTCGCCTACAATCAACACAAAGCTTATGTAGACCTCTATATCGACAATATAGATAAAATAGCTCACAATTGCTTCAATGCTTTATCAATGAACACCAATATGGATGAAATACATCTAGAAAACGTGCCTAAAATATCACAATATTTCATGCTAACAAAACCACATATAGCTACCATGATAGTGAGAGGGATAGACGATTGGTCCGGTAACTGGATAGCAACAAGGAATGTCCGATCTAGCCTGCTGCGTACAAGGGTAACGTCGGATCTGTGTGTAGATTAGATTTAGGTTGCGGTATCTACTTAAGGTCCACAATAGCGGGAGTAAACGTACCGAACGTCTGCTGTGGTCGTGCTCAGGTAGGAGAAGGCAAGGCTGTTGTCTTGCCGTTGCCACTACGTGGGCTGAAAGAGGCGTTTAGGGAGTGTCTTTAGCGTCTCAGATCCGGGTGTAGGAGGAAGCGAGGGTGGGAGTGTTGGGACTGGTGCACCCGATAAAAGGAGGAGGCCCTGTTTGCTTGCCTCTTCTCTGCCATCGCTCACCGAGGAAGGAGAGAACCGTAGAATCTGTTGCCGTCGCGCGTGGTGAAGAGGGAGGCTATAAGTAGGGGAATATTGTGTGCAGGGAAGAACCAAATCAACCCCGATCTGATGAACCCGACGACATCTGCTGGAGCTTGAAGACGACTTCTCACTGGTGATGAATATGACCAGACCGTGAGAGACAACCCTCGTGACTGTAGGTGGCTCGGCGAAGAAAACCGCCGGCGAAAGAGAGAGGTAGAGGGTAGGCTAGCGTGGAGAGAGTTTGCAACGGTTTTGTGAACATCTGCTAGGGTTAGGCGTACGCGGGAAGGGAAGAGTTCACCGGTTGGGAAGGAAAGGAAATACGGGTCTTAATGAGGGTCATAAAGAAGGAAGGGAATCTCATTGTGGTCACGTACAATGAAGGAGGATGACTTCAGATGGGAAGGAGAGAGATACGTAACTGGTGGCGTGATAAGGCAAGGAAGGCCCTCTCTTTCATGGGCTTAATGTTTAGTCCTAATGGGCCCGGATGGCTTGTCCTGATGGGCCCATCTTTGTAATATTAATAAGAGATAACAAGTGTTGTATCCTAATTTTATATGGGTAAGACCTCACATAACTAAAATGTTAAATCATAAGACTAAGTGTCATACAAGAAACTATAAGTTGGTCAAGGTCCGATTTGGCTCGGGAATAAACGGAATAAAATTTTCGGGTATTACATCAGTTTCCCCTTAAAATAAGTTTCGTCCCAAAACTTAAAATACGTCAGTCATAAGGTCAGCCCTCAAGGTACAAATCTACTGCATCTACTTGCTACCGCACAAGACTCATCGTTTCCATATATAAGTATCCCGCACATCAAGGTCACCAATAACACACATCCGGACTAAGCACTCAAGCATGAAATAAACAAGTAGTTAGACAATATAACACAGATATAGGGTCAAGCCTTAACTCGTCGCTCTCGGGGTTATAACTATCTCTGTATGGGTTTCTGAAAGGTTACGTCTCATACTATCCACAATATCTCAAGTAGCTTTTTCGGCTTTTCATGAAACCTCTAACTCCGAAATCTTTTCATGTACTTACATCACAAGTGCTTGCCACCACGTTCTAGAGTGGTTATCGAATATTTCACTGGTATCATTCGGCCCAACTGTCCGATCCTCTATTCTGAGGACCTAACTCGTGTCTAGCAGGTATTCCCTCTAACTAAATCCGTGTACAATCGTGTTGCTCTCCTCAATAGGGTGAGGAATACTAGTCCATCAATCACGTTCAACTCTGCTTGCAAGGTCACCCAAGGTTGCCTTACATAACTCACCTCTAGATCTTTTGATGGCCTTCGTGAGGTAATTTATTCCAATTCCTTTCCTTCTGGTCTTCTAAAAAGTTTCCGAGTATCGATCTAGGATATCCCCCTTATACATCTTCCGTCACTTTACTAAGTGGGTAAGGCTAGTTGTATCACAACTCACTTGGTCTTGTCTCCTAATATTACTCAGTCATATGGTTTCTCCATTAAAGGATCATTATTTGTTCATTTTTGGTCTTAAACTTGATATAACTTAATAATCAAAATCCGGTAATCAATCTTTGTGTTCTATCGACTTTATCATAATATTTTGTAGATCTCTAGCTCAACTCAAACTTCTTACGCAGTATCCAAGATCTTAGGTGATATAGAATGTGTCCGCAATGACAACCCTAGACACAAGGTGATCTCACATCACCCTCATTTGATCATAACCACTCAATAATTCCAATACTCCATCAGCATTGCACTTGTATATCCCCACGTTAACTGGACCGAGAATATTCCTATGTCACTAAACGCAACTCGGCTCCATTCCGATACAAATTCCACGTACTCCACTCCGATATTACGCTTCTTTAAGTATGGTTACTGGGTTGCAACTATACTCTTGTCGCTTTTCTTTCTTATTTATCTTTCGACTCAGAATGGTGGTTACGTACTTTGAGCTTTCTGGTGCCAACCACGCACAATACCTTAATAATATCGTTAATTATTTTCTCCCTCCAATGGAACTACACTCTCGAATACTCCTTTAGGTAATAATTCCCAAAACTTCTTATCTGTCGACATGTGACGAAGTTGTCATGTTTCACTGGGATCCATAATAGGGTACCAATCCCTTCCCATAACCTCTACAGGCAGGTACCTTCCCGTCTACTTTGATGGTGGTACAATTCTTCCACAAAATTTATAGTCACTCCGCATAGCTCATCGCATGTTTGTTCACCTCAAGACGCATTTCACCAGCTACCATCATCTTAAACTCGCCACGTCGTTTTCTGTACCATTGAGCTTCATGCTTTGTGGGTTAAGACCCACCATGCTTCCGCTGCGTTACTCTGATAATTCTGTTGTCACTCATTAATCCTAAGGAAATTTTCTGTGAGTCCAAAGGGATTGACCCCAAACTCTTTCTCCTAATTACATATTAGTCTCCTCCGGATGGAGTACCAAGTATTTTCCTTACTCTCCTTCCTGAAAATGAAACAACGATTGAAAAGCAACTTCTTCCGCTTAGTTTCTTAATTCTTCTAACACGGATCCAAACTCCCTGACTCCACCGAAGTTTGATCTTAGCCAGCCAAGAAGTAACCTTTAACATGTTTCTCTTTATACCTTTAATTCATCCAAGAAGGTTGTCGTTGCCTACTTGAGGAAATCCTCCAAGGCGTCGGTAAAGCTACCTCGTAAATTCACATTCACAAATATCTCTTCTTAACGGCACATAACTCCTCAATACCAAAAGAAACACTTGCACGTCCTCCGTTGACGTTAGTCAGTCTATAGTTTGACTTATTTCAATATCGTGAACTCCCTTTCTCATGCTCTGTTGGCAAATTTTTGGTAAGCATCAACTACTCGGTTAATCCTTTCCCCTTCGTTAGTTCGTTCTATCTTTTCCACTTCCATTTCCTTAGGTCAACTCTCTTTCTCGAGTCCCCTAGGTCATTCTCACATGTTCCTTCATTAGCATTGTTTATAATATTGCCCCGTTGAGCTCCATTGACTCTGCTACCGGCCTCCTACTCCTTTTGATACTGGCGTCATGATTCCTCACCACTTCTTATCTCTCTGACGAGGTCAAAACTTCTCTACACTTGTGGGGTTCTATCTTCGCTCTTACACTCAATTGTAGGTCTTCATTCCGTGCATCTCTTAGTCACAAGAATTTCTTCCGCAAATATCGTAGAAGAATCATCATTCTTCCTTGTACGAAATGATACGCACACTCTGTCTTGGCTGACATAGAACCTTATCAAAAGTGTATACTTTTTACTCCTCTAGTTCTCCTTTTTGGCCAGTAGGTAGTAAATCACTTACACAATTCCCTTGGTCTCAAATAACATAAGGGGGTCATTCCTGGCCATCTAGTCTTTCTTCTTAAGTTCTTAATTAGAGTTACTGACTTGACTCACTCCATCTTACTATTAAGGTTACTAGCACGTGTACCGATTTAACTTCACATTTATCGCCGTTGATCTCTTAAAGGGTCCTCCAGATGTCTATAAAATCCTTTCATAAATCTATGGTTATCCTCCTTATCTGCCAATCAATTACTACTAGTTGACCCGCACGTGTTATGTCTGAGTTATTACCAACTAGTTTGTAGCTGACCTTCTATAAGATCACGGACTTATTGTTCTTCAATCTCTTTTGGAGTTGATACACTTGGTAAAATCTATCTCCTCCAGTTTCTTTGTTAATACTCCTTCAGCTCCTTCCAAGTCTGCACTTCTCTTGTTCTCTTATGGGGTCACTATACTCTTCTGAGTCTAGTCCTAACATTCATCTGTCATCAAGGAGTTTATCAAGGCTTCCACAATAACTCGTAAGTGTGTCTTCACGATTCTTTTTAATTTTTTCATCGTTTGCTTGCGGTTCTCCGATATGACCGTCAATGTTGGTAACTTAAACCTTTAGGTGAATGAGAAGTTATTGTGGACTCTCTCTAATCCACCAAAATCACTTTCCCACATTCTTCCCCTTGATTGGTGTTGTTTTGATCCTGTTACCTTTATAGAAATTCGTTGTCTCAGTTTTAGACTACTAGTTGCTTGATACTTATGTCGAAGTTTCATTCAAAATTCTCGTATCCTTGAAGGACTCCACACGCTTCAATGGTTACAGAATTTATTTCTCGTCATTAAACTCACTCTCTATCTTTGTACCCTTTAATTTCTCACAACTGGGTCAACACCCTATCTTCTTTGTACTCTCATGCCCATGCTTGCATATGGCGGCTTCGACCTTGATTGTAACGTTCTTTACTCCGCAAACCTTGGTTGTACTCCGTTCTTTATGATTCTTGGTCCCTTATGATTATCTCTAATCCGATCTCTTGTCGTCTTTGCATGGTTCTTCTAATTTATCTCTTGGCTGCATACGACCAAGTCCCTTGCATGACTTCTTATTGCTTTTGTCTGAGCTGACTCGGGAATTTCTTTCTCATCGGGTTGTACTTGTGGTGAAAATTACCTCAACATCTTTACTTCTTTGCCCACCCGTTCTTCGGATGATTTATAGGGTCACTAGGACATCCACCAGAGTATAATACTCAATCCTAAGTCTGAATCCCTTGTCTTGTGTTAAAAACTCTTCAAGTCCACTACTGATTTATCATGAGGCGATATTGTGTCATGATGTCATAACTAAAGAATATGAAGATATTCTCTAGGATACTAACATGCTACACATACACATATATATAATCTTACACTAAAACATATCAATATAAGTCTATATACTAACTCACCTATCATTCCAAGTTGCAGAGATCCACGGAGAACGATGGTTGTCCGACGTACTACTAAACCAACAACCCGACTATGCACGTGTGTAAAAACAGATTCGTTTTTTTTTTGAAAATCTTAGACCCCTTTCGGGTTCTAGTTATTTTATACATTCGGTCTTTAAGAAGATTCCAAGTGCCATTGTTGCCAACCTAGCTCTGATACCATTGTTGTAACACCCCAAGTTCTCCGAACTCGGGGAGCTACTGGCTAGGACCTCACAATGGGTCCTAACCTTGGTTTAACAACAACTTTACTAAAATCTTACAACAAGGCACAAATGTATTTGAAACAATTGCAAATCATAATATTTTATCGTATAAAAGTACACATGTGACAGCCTTACAAAACATATATATATTTATATAACATGCATGCCGTAAGGAAGACTCCCCCGTCCCCATCTAATGAGTGCGTGGACCCGGCTAACCATCCGTCCCGGATCTCTCTACAACTGTTTATCTCCACAAAATCTACAACACGGATAAACCGTTAGCTAACAATCTAAATATAAGTAGAATAAATATAGCACATACACAACCAAGATAACATAAAACAATCATCATACTAGCACAGAAACCGGTTATTATTTGATAACTTAGGTAATTCACTTCATTCTTTTAAAAGTTGTGGCACGAGATATCTTAAGATTTCTCGCCTCCGTTCCTTATCCAACTGGTGATGGTTTGGCACACCTCCTCCGGTGGCGTCCCCGCAAACCAAGTTTGGACTAGTCCCGAAAGAAACCCCCAGCGCCCTCAGGCTAACTGAGCAGAATGCCACCGCCCGTTACTCTTAGGCCAGATTGGTAGGTGGGTCGATGATTAATATTAAATACAGTAATACACACATCATTCAAACACAACTATCATTATTCACACTCATATCTGAAAGCTTGCTAAGTAAGCCCAAAGGACTTACCTGAACCAAATCTCAAATCCCGTTATCTCAACTCGGCCTGTAAATGTAGAAACTCAATCGCCTGTTATACAAGGCAAGTGTATCAATAATGTATCCTACTTTCTTAGAAATCTCCAACTTCTAAGATATATAGTCGATCATAACGAAATTACCAAAATACCCTAATACGGGTAAATGACCATTTTACCCCTGGTCCCGCAACTCTATAAAATTCTATGACAAAGTTCCAAACTATTCTTTGGAACTCAAAACCACACTCAAAACTCTCAAAGGGAAGTTTGCTAAAGATTTAGAAGAGTTAACTACATTCTTGACTTTCATAAAAAGCGCTAAGGTCCAATTTTGACTTAAGATATGAGAACCGAATACATAAATAAAGATATAAATTCTAATAAAAAGTCTAGGTCTTCAATGTTATTCACTCTCAAAAAAAAACCCCAAGAATACTCAACAACAAAACCTACACAAATCTCCAAGGTTGGTTCCAAAAACCAGAATTTCTATACTTAGTCAAACTCTGAGTGTTTTAACAAATTGCACGAAAAGCCTACTGTAACACCCCAAATTCTGAGAACTCGGGGAGCTACTAGTTAGGACCTCACAATGGGTCCCGACCTTAGTTTGACAACAATTTAACTTGGATCTTACAACAAGGCACAAAAGTATTTAAAACATTTGAAAACTTTAAACAATATATACATGAAGAATATGTATCAGCATTACAAAGCAAAGGTACTAAAATGACACATAAGAAGAAAAGAAGACATCCCGTCCCCAACTAAATATGTACGTGGACCCGGCTGACGATTCCCTCCGGATCTGTCTACAACTGTCTTAACCTGCAAGACATCTACAAGCGGTATAAAACCGTTAGCTAACATTCTATGCATAAGTATAAAGGTAAAAGCACAAACACACAACATACACAATCAACATGCAACACTCAATCCTTTTATTATCATTAATTAGGTGATAGGTTATTCCTAATGATACTTATTTTGTGACACGAGGGATTCCCAAACCTCGCCCCTGTCCCCGTTTACCAACGCGGAATGGTACTAATGCATTTGACCGTCTACCGGACTAGGCTGGTCGCAGGGAACCTCCTAGCCTCTCGCAAGAGGTAGGCAGATGATGTCACGACCCGTTATCATACACTTGGGTCAATTACGTAAATAATAAAGTCGGCCTAATCTGGTTTCGTTGTTTATCATAACTAACAAACACCACTCATACACATTACACTCATACAAGAAGCCAGCTAAGTAAGTCCGTGGACTTACCGAATTAAATCTCGTCTCTCTTAGCAACACTCAATCAGTAGCTGCAGGAACTCAGTTGTCTGTCAAAGGAGGCACGTGGGTCAACACTTTTCCTTGGATACTTAGAAGTCTAAAACTCCTAAGATGTACGATTCTATGTGCAGAAGTTATTACAATGTTTGTTTAAGGTAAATTGACTATTTTACCCTTGGTCCCGAGACTTCCAAAAACCCGTAATATGTACTTAAATTCTTACTTGAGGCTAACTAATCATATTCTACTCCCTAGGATGATTTTAGGTAACAACTAGAAAAACTACCCATTTTCTATTTCCCGAAAAGTCACTAAAGTCCAACTACAGCTTCATAAATAAAATTCGAATAATCTTATAAAAATTCCGAAATAATTCCTTAGGTCGTCTATGATATCCCATCTACTCATAGGAGAAAGAATTTCTTAAAACTGTTAAAGCATCACTTCTACAAAAATTTCGAAAGTTGGTTACAACACCTAATGAACAACACACTGTCTTAACTTTGAAAAATCATAACTCCTAAACTACTCGCTGGATTTATCCCAAATTTTGATATGTTCTAATATAAAATCTTATCTATAATATATCCAAAATTCAACTGCAAAGGAGATCAAAATCCTATTTAAAACTATCTCACAAAACCGTATTTCAGCACAACCGAAAAACTGCTTACGACTCAATCTTTGAAAAATCATAAATCCCAAACCACTCGCTGGATTCCTCTCAAATTTTAATATGTTCTACAACAATATGTAAACTATATCATATCCAAAATTCAAGCCCAACAGAGATCAAGAGCTTATTCAAAACCATCTCACAAAACAGCATCACTTGCTGTTTTCCCCAACACTCAGCACATATATAAAAACGTCAACTTCGAAACACAATAACTCTCAAACCGTAACTCCGATTCTTCCCAAATTTTAGTATGATCTACTATATACTACTACTACAACATATCCAAAATTCAGCAAGAAAGGAGGTGTCTAACATACCCTAATATGGACTCGAAAAAGCCTGCTCGTCACTTCATGCCCAGTCAACAACCCGGAATCCTTCTTGCTACTGCTGTGTTTCTGTACAAGGTTTCCAAGTATCCTTCAGCCCTAGAATATATCAAGGAAGATAAGGAGAGGGAGGACAATCCTTACTGAATCACCTACTCGATTGTAGAGGAGAGCGGCGCTTGTGCAGAAAGGAGAAGATCTGGTCCCAAGCATCCAGCAGTCCCGGTGGTTGTGTACCAAGGCAAGCAGATCAGGACTCCCGCCTGAGTTGTGGCTGCGCAGAAGGCTCCAAGGTTGGGGAGAGGGAGTAGAAGCTCTAGCCTGCTCTTCGATTGCACTCAAATGGAGTCCTAAACGCAGCCCAAGAGGCTATTCGTTTGCTGTGAGATGTTGCCTAAATGGTTGCTGCGTGAGAATTGTTTGAGCGGCTGTTGTGTGAAAATACCGCTTCAGATGGTTGTTACGTATGCAGGAGGTAGAAGGGAAATATGCAGGCTCAATTTAAGGAACCGTTACAGAACTCAGCAGCTATTATGTGTGACGGAATTGGAGAAGAAGGGCCGGCTGTTACTTCTCCCTAGCTGAACGTGTAGCTGTGCATTACAAACGCAAGGTACTGGGCTAGGGAGGAGTTGTACGGGCTGCATGAAGGGCTGCTACTGGGCTCGTAAACAAGCTGGGCTGCTGTGCGAGGATGTGGGCTGGCTGGGCTCGAAGTGCCGCTGGGGTTGCTGTGGGCTGTGAAGACAGCTGGGCTGCAGTGGGCTGCGAAGACAGCTAGGCTGCTGTGGGCTGCGAAGAGAAGCTGTCCTGGCTTTGTCACAGCCTTGTCAAAAACGTGTCATGGCCTTGTCGTGGTCTCGTCTCAGGCTTGTCATGATCTCGTCTCAGCCTTGTCAGATCTCGTCTAAAGTCATCGTTAAGAATTAATTATAAGAATTAGGGTTTGATATAGTTCTATCATTTTATGTGAATTAAATTCTACATAAAATGATAAATAATTATAAGAATTAGGATTTGATATAATTCTATCATTTTATGTAAATTAAATTCTACATAAAATGATAAATAATTATAAGAATTAGGATTTGATATAATTCTATCATTTTATGTGAATTAAATTCTACATAAAATGATAAATAATTATAAGAATTAGGATTTCATATAATTCTATCATTTTATGTGAATTAAATTCTACATAAAATGATAAATAATTATAGGAATTAGAGCTTGATATAATTTTATCATTTTATGTGAATTAGCTTCTACATAAAATGATAAAATTTGTGAAGAAGGAATTGCTAGATAAAATGGAAAACCGTCAACGACTCAAAGTCCGATTTTATTCGGAATTAAACGGAAATAAAAATTCCGGATATTACATCAGTACCCCCTTAAAATAAGTTTTGTCCCGAAACTTAGGACAATGTACTTAATTAAACGACTATTATAAATAAACTGGTATGTCCTAGTCTCACTAAATTTTTTATTCGTTTCCTAAACTTCTCTAACCCTATCAAAGCGTAATGAAAAAAAACTGGTCGTTACATCACATCCCCCTCAGAATAAGTTTCGTCCCGAAACTTAGGGTAGGACAATCCTGATCGGCCTTTAAGGCACCAAATGGGTGTGTTTGATCACTACACAAAAGTCTCATTGTTTCCCCATCTAAGTATCCCACACATCAAGGTTACCAAAAGAACACATCAGTGACTAAACACTCAATCATGAAATTAACAAGCAATCAAACAGTATCACACATACAAGGTCAAGCCCTAACTAGTCACTCCCGAGGTTACAACTATCGCTATATGGGTCTTTGAAAGGTTACGTCTCTTACTATCTCCAATCTTAGGTAGCCTTATCGGATTTTCATAAAACCACTAAATCTTAAATCTTTTTAGGTACTTAGATCACAAGCGTATGTTACCACGTTCTACAGTGGTTACCGGATATCTCACCGGTATCATCCGGCTCAACTGTTTGATCCTCTAATATGATAACCTAACACGTGTCTGGTAGGTATTTCCCTCCTGAAATTCACAAACTCAGTTCCCAAACTTAGTCTCCGTGGAAAACTGAAGCTACCCTCTCCAATAGGGTGAGGAAAACTAGTCCCTCAGTCACTTTTAAACCACTTTAAAACTTCCAATGGTTTTCCTTACACAAATCACTTCTAGACTCTTTGATGACCCTATGGAAAAAAATGATCTATTCAACTTTCTTCCCTCTGTTATGACCACTTGCTTCCGGCCTTCTGAAAAGGTTCTGACTACTCAATAATTGTTAACATACCATCAGTAGTGCATTCTTTTCTCCACCATGGTTATCAGACCGATAATATCCCTCTGACTCAAAACGCAACTATGCTCTGTTCCGATATAATATTACACATAAAATCTCCTCCGAGATCATGCTTTCTTTTAGCAAGGTTACTAGGTTGCAAGTATACTCCTGTCGTTTCTCTTTCTTATGTATCTTTGACTCAGAATGGTAATTACTCACTTTGAGCTTTCTAGTGCAGACCATGCACAATACTTTTATTACATCGTTAATTCTTTTCTCAATTCATCAAGAAACTCACTCTAATGTACTTCGTTAGGTATAAAATTCCAAAACTACTTGTTTGGCAACATGTAACAAAGCCATCACTCTTCACTCGGATCCATACTAGGGTACCAGCCTCCTTCTTTTACCTCTACATGCACATAAGTTTCCATACAATATTTTCAGTAACTCCACAAAGGCTATCTCACGTTCCTTCCAACTAGAATACATTTCACCAACTATCACCATCTTAAACTCGACACGACATCCATCAGTACCCTTGAACTTCTTGTTTGTGGGTTAGGATCCACCACACTTCCGCTGCGCTACTCTGATTCTCCTGTTGTCACTTATTAATCCTAAGGACCTTTTCTGTAAGTACAAAATGATTGACCTCAAAACTCTTTCTCCCAATTACACCATGAGTCGTATACGGATGAAGTACCAAGTACCTTCTTTACTTGCCTTAAGAAAATAAAACAACGATTGAAAAACAACTTCTTCCGCTTACTTTCTTAATTCTTCTACCACGGATCCAAACTCTCTGAATTGACCGGAGTTTGATCTTAACTGGCCAAGAGGTAACCCTTAAAACGTTTCTCTTTATACCTTTAATTCATCCAAGAAGGTTGTAGTTGCCTACTTGAGGGAATCCTCCAAGACGTCGGTAAAGCTACTCCATAGATCCACAGTCACAAATATCTCTTCTTAACGGCACATAACTTGTCAATATCCAACAATACTTGCACATTCTTTGTTGGCATCGGTCAGTCTATAATTGACTTATCTCAATCTCATATCTATACTGGTATTAAACTTTTGGTGCACATCACCTACTACATTAATACTTTTATCCTTCTTTAGTTCGTCTTATCTTTCACTCTTCTTCTTCCTTTGGGACAACTTTCTTTCTCAAGTCTCACTGTGCCATTCGACTGACGTTAAAAGTTGTTCCTAACACTCCACGATAGATGGTAAGCGTCTTATAGTTCCGATGACTTTTAATTACCTCCCAATTGTAGTCCCTTTACAGGGACCGTCTATGTTGATGACCTATGTTCTGTTATAAATGGGGTTACCTTGGACTCTTTAGTCCACCACACAATTCTCACAAGCACAGGTTCCTTAATCGGCGTTGTTTGTAATATTTCCTTCCAAATCTCTATTGACTATGTTACCGGGCTTCGATCCTTTTGATACTGGCGTTGTGATTCTTCTTAGAATTCTTATCTTGAAAGAGGACAAAACGTCTCCCGGCTTGTGAAGTCTATCTTTCGCTCTTACATTAAGTTGTAAGTCTCCAGTCCATGTTAATTGTGATCTGTCAAAATTTCCTTAGCTAGTAGGTAAACAATTGTTCACAATAATCCTTTTATACTTCTTTAGTTCGTTTTACCTTCCACCCTTCGGCTTCTTATAGCTAACTCCATTTCTCTAGTCCGATTGTGTCATTCATCTAGCATAAATAGTCGTTTCAAGTTTCCACGATAGCTTGCAACCGTCTTTGAAATTATTATGGCCGAAATGATCATCCACTTGCAGACCTTTTGCATGGACCATCTGTGTTGGTGGCTTAGGTCCCGTGATAATTCGGGTTACCCTGGACTCTCGAGTCTAGCAAGGTCGTTCTGCCATACAGATTTTTTCACTAGTGTTGGTGGTAATATCGCCTTCCTGAACCTCCGTTGACCCTGCTACTGGCTTCCATTCTTTGGATATTGGCGTCGCGGTTTCTTTCAAACTTCTTATATCTTTGAGGAGGTCAAAACCTCCCCACACTGGTGGGGTCTGCCTTTTCGCTTTTACACTCAATTGTAGGTCTTCATTCCGTGCACCTTAGATTCTCATACCCGGATTGACACTCTGTTTGTTCTGGTATCTTATGCCCATAATGGTCTATGGGGCATCCGTTCCGAATGTAATGTCCTTGATTCCGCAATCTTGGTTGTACTCAATTCTACTTGGTACTTGCTCCAATATTGTTATCTCTAATCTGCACTCTTGTCGTCTCTTTCCTGGTTCTTCTAATTCATCTCTCAGCTTCATACAACCAAGTCCCTTGTATGACCTTCTATTTCTTCTATCTGAGTTGACTCGGGAATTCTTCCTCATTTGATTGTACTTATGGTCAAAATTATCTCCACATCTTTACTTCTTCGCCTATTAGTTCTTTGGATGGTTAACAAGGGTTACTAGGACGCCCACCCGAGTATAATACTTGATCCAAGGTCCGAGTCCTTTGTCTCGTGTTGAAAACTCTTCAAGTCTCCTACCGATTTATCATGAGGCGATAATCGCTTCATGATATCATAACTAAAGGGTATAATATATCCTTTAGGATACTAACATACTACACTTATACATATATATAACATACATTAATACTCATCATAGTAAGTCTATATGCTAACTCATATCGATCTAAGTTGTAGAGATCCACGAAGAGCGATGGTGATCCAACGTACTACTAACCCAACCACCCGACTATGCGCGCGTGTGAAAACATAAATCCGTTTGAAAATTTTAGACCCCTTTCGGGTTCTAGTTATTTTATACATTTGGTCTTTCAGAAGATTTCAAGTGTCATTGTTGCCAACCCAGAGCTTTGATACCATATTGTAACACCCCAAATTCTGAGAACTCGGGGAGCTACTGGTTAGGACCTCACAATGGGTCCCGACCTTAGTTTTACAACAACTTAACTTGGATCTTACAACAAGGCACAAAAGTATTTAAAACATTTGAAAACTTTAAACAATATATACATGAAGAATATGTATCAGCCTTACAAAGCAAAGGTACTAAAATGACACATAAGAAGAACAGAAGACATCCCGTCCCCAACTAAATATGTACGTGGACCCGGCTGACCATTCCCTCCGGATCTCTCTACAACTGTCTTAACCTGCAAGACATCTACAAGCGGTATAAAACCGTTAGCTAACATTCTATGCATAAGTATGAAGGTAAAAGCACAAACACACAACATACACAATCAACATGCAACACTCAATCCTTTTATTATCTTTAATTAGGTGATAGGTTATTACTAATGATACTTATTTTGTGACACGAGGGATTCCCAAACCTCGCCCTTGTCCCCGTTTACCAACGCGGAATGGTACTAATGCATTTGACCGTCTACCGGACTGGGCTGGTCGCAGGGAACCTCCTAGACTCTCTCAAGAGCTAGGCAGATGATGTCACGACCCGTTATCATACACTTGGGTCAATTACGTAAATAATAAAGTCGGCCTAATCTGGTTTCATTGTTTATCATAACTAACAAACACCACTCATACACATTACACTCATACAAGAAGCCAGCTAAGTAAGTCCGTGGACTTACCGAATTAAATCTCGTCTCTCTTAGCAACACTCAATCAGTAGCTGCAGGAACTCAGTTGCCTGTCAAAGGAGGCACGTGGGTCAACACTTTTCCTTGGATACTTAGAAGTCTAAAACTCCTAAGATGTACGATTCTATGTGCAGAAGTTATTACAGTGTTTATTTAAGGTAAATTGACTATTTTACCCTTGGTCCCCGAGACTTCCAAAAACCCGTAATATGTACTTAAATTCTTACTTGAGGCTAACTAATCATATTCTACTCCCTAGGATGATTTTCGGTAACAACTAGAAAAACTACCCATTTTCTATTTCCCGAAAAGTCACCAAAGTCCAACTACAGCTTCATAAATAAAATTCGAATAATCTTATAAAAATTCCGAAATGATTCCTTAGGTCCTCTATGATATCCCATCTACTCATAGGAGAAAGAATTTTTTAAAACTGTTAAAGCATCACTTCTACAAAAATTTCTAAAGTTGGTTACAACACCTAATGAACAACACACTGTCTTAACTTTGAAAAATCATAACTCCTAAACTACTTGCTGGATTTATCCCAAATTTTGATATGTTCTAATATAAAATCTTATCTATAATATATACAAAATTCAACTGCAAAGGAGATCAAAATCCTATTTAAAACTATCTCACAAAACCGTATTTCAGCACAACCGAAAAACTGCTTACGACTCAATCTTTGAAAAATCATAAATCCCAAACCACTCGCTGGATTCCTCTCAAATTTTAATATGTTCTACAACAATATGTAAACTATATCATATCCAAAATTCAAGCCCAACGGAGATCAAGAGCTTATTCAAAACCATCTCACAAAACAGCATCACTTGCTGTTTTCCCCAACACTCAGCACATATATAAAAACGTCAACTTCGAAACACAATAACTCTCAAACCGTAACTCCGATTCTTCCCAAATTTTAGTATGATCTACTATATACTACTGACTACAACATATCCAAAATTCAGCAAGAAAGGAGGTGTCTAACATACCCTAATATGGACTCGAAAAAGCCTGCTCGTCACTTCATGCCCAATCAACAACCCGGAATCCTTCTTGCTACTGGTGTGTTTCTGTACAAGGTTTCCAAGTATCCTTCAGCCCTAGAATATATCAAGGAAGATAAGGAGAGGGAGGACCATCCTTACTGAATCACCTACTCGATTGTAGAGAAGAGCGGCGCTTGTGCAGAAAGGAGAAGATCTGGTCCCAAGCATCCAACAGTCCCGGTGGTTGTGTACCAAGGCAAGCAGATCAAGACTCCCGCCTGAGTTGTGTCTGCGCAGAAGGCTCCAAGGTTGGGGAGAGGGAGTAGAAGCTCTAGCCTGCTCTTCGATTGCACTCAAATGGAGTCCTAAACGCAGCCCAAGAGGCTATTCGTTTGCTGTGAGATGTTGCCTAAATGGTTGCTGCGTGAGAATTGTTTGAGCGGCTGCTGTGTGAAAATACCGCTTCAAATGGCTGTTACGTATGCAGGAGGTAGAAGGGAAATATGCAGGCTCAATTTAAGGAACCGTTACAGAACTCAGCAGCTATTACGTGTGACGGAATTGGAGAAGATGGGCCGGCTGTTACTTCTCCCTGGCTGAACGTGTAGCTGTGCATTACAAACGCAAGGTACTGGGCTAGGGAGGAGCTGTACGGGCTGCATGAAGGGCTGCTACTGGGCTCGTAAACAAGTTGGGCTGCTGTGCGAGGATGTGGGCTGGCTGGGCTCGAAGTGCCGTTGGGGTTGTTGTGGGCTGCGAAGACAGCTGGGCTGCAGTGGGCTGCGAAGACAGCTGGGCTGCTGTGGGCTGCGAAGAGAAGCTGTCCTGGCTTTGTCACAGCCTTGTCAAAAACGTGTCATGGCCTTGTCGTGGTCTCGTCTCAGGCTTGTCATGATCTCGTCTCAGCCTTGTCAGATCTCGTCTAAAGTCATCGTTAAGAATTAATTATAAGAATTAGGGTTTGATATAGTTCTATCATTTTATGTGAATTAAATTCTACATAAAATGATAAATAATTATAAGAATTAGGATTTGATATAATTCTATCATTTTATGTGAATTAAATTCTACATAAAATGATAAATAATTATAAGAATTAGGATTTCATATAATTCTATCATTTTATGTGAATTAAATTCTACATAAAATGATAAATAATTATAAGAATTAGGATTTGATATAATTCTATCATTTTATGTGAATTAAATTCTACATAAAATGATAAATAATTATAGGAATTAGAGCTTGATATAATTTTATCATTTTATGTGAATTAGCTTCTACATAAAATGATAAAATTTGTGAAGAAGGAATTGCTAGATAAAATGGAAAACCGTCAACGGCTCAAAGTCCAATTTTATTCGGAATTAAACGGAAATAAAAATTCCGGATATTTTCTACATAAAATGATAAAATTTGTGAAGAAGGAATTGCTAGATAAAATGGAAAACCGTCAACGGCTCAAAGTCCGATTTTATTCGGAATTAAACGGAAATAAAAATTCCGGATATTACATCAGTACCCCCTTAAAATAAGTTTCGTCCCAAAACTTAGGACAAGGTACTTAATTAAACGACTATTATAAATAAACTGGTATGTCCTAGTCTCACTAAATTTTTTATTCGTTTCCTAAACTTCTCTAACCCTATCAAAGCGTAACGAAAAAAAACTGGTCGTTACACCTACTTTGTACTCTTATGGATCCAGATCCGACCGTTGGATAAATCCCAACTTTTGATACATCAAAGTATGCATATCCATCTACAGCATAACAAAATTTCAACGGTGGGGAATGAATCTAAAGCATCGAAACCGGGGCCTAAAGTTGAGTGGTTAAGCTGTAAACTGGAACAAAAGGAATGAGCAGAAGGTCTTTGTTTCGAGTATGGTTCGAGTCCCACTCATACCAGTTGTGGCCACACGTACTACTCAGGCAGCTTATCCTACTACAACATTGACCTTGAAGTCATACACTAACTACTCTCGATAACCACATTAATCCATGAGTGATTTATACCACGATCACCACACTCTAATATCATATTAAACCCATTTGCAGCCCCCCAACTCTTACAGCCACAACACAACACGATGAAAGCTCGGGGTTAGAGATGACTCACTGTTGCAGGCCCCTGTTCAATCGAAACCACATATAGCAACCATGATAGTGAGAGGGATAGACGACTGGTCCGGTAACTGGATAGCAACAAGGAATGTCCGATCTAACCTGCTGCGTACAAGGGTAACGCCGGAGATGTGTGTAGATTACAGTTAGGTTGCGGTATCTACTTAAGGTCCACAATAGCGGGAGTAAACTTACCGAACGTCTGTTGTGGTCGTGCTCAGGTAGGAGAAGGCAAGGCTGTTGTCTTGCCGTTGCCACTACGTGGGCTGAAAGAGGCGTTTAGGGAGTGTATCAGCGTCTCAGATCCGGATGCAGGAGGAAGTGAGGGTGGGAGTGTTGGGACTGGTGCACCCGACAAAAGGAGGAGGCCCTGTTTGCTTGCCTCTTCTCCGCCACCGCTTGCCGAGGAAGGAGAGAAACGTAGAATCTGTTGTCGTCGCTCGTGGTGAAGAGAGAGGCTATAAGTAGGGGAATATTGTGTGCAGGGAAGAACCAAATCAACCCCGATCTGATGAACCCGATGACATCTGCTGGAGGTTGAAGACGACTTCTCACCGGTGATGAAGATGACCAGACCGTGAGAGACAACCCTCGTGACTGTAGGTGGCTCGGCGAAGAAAACCGCCGGCGAAAGAGAGAGGTAGAGGGTAGGATATGTTAGCATGAAATATTGTGATATTTTAGGCACGTTTTCTAAGTGTATTTCATCCATTTTGGTACTCATTGATAAAGCATTGAAGAAATTGTGAGTTAGTTCATCTATTTTGTCAATATAGAGGTCTACATAAGCTTTGTGTTGATTGTAGGCAATTAAGAGCTAAAACCGGACAAATCGAGGAAGAATGGAGATGGATTAAGAATGTCCAAGGATTGAGGACATCATTAGGAGCTAAGGAAGATGCTAAGTTGAAGAATAGCACGAGGCAAAGGAGAATTACGATCTACATGTGTTCCACGCCCTGAAATACGACCGTACTAGAGTCCACGCTCTAAACCACGGCCGTGGAACTTTGGCAAGACAAGCGTGGAGCATTCCAGCAACTTACACGGCCGTGGAGGATTTGAAGCAACCGTGACCAAATCCCACACTCTAAATTACGGGCGTGGAACCTTCCACGACCGTGATCTTGGCGATCTTTTACGCAATATTTTAAGCCACGATCTACTACGCACGTGGGCCGAAGACACATTTTATCCAGCCCTATAAAAGGACGGAAAGAGAGAGATTACGTCACCTTCGCTTACGCCTCCGCTTAGAGACTGTGCCTAGCCCTATTGAGATTTCCAATTTGACGGAAAGCTTAGAGAAGGAGTGAAGATTTGGAAGATTGTTCGTAAGGAGATTTCATCTTTTGTCCTTAGGTTTGATTAGAAGACGGATTGACATCCCGTTCTTCGTTCTTATCAAGGATTGTGATTGTTTGTGTTATTCAGAATCTACTTACATCATTGTTCTTTGTTTGTGGATTGGAGATTGATTTGAGATTTATTCAAGGTTTTCGAAGGTTTTCACCTTTCATTCTTTTAAATCTTGAATTTGATATCAATATGACTGTTGTTGGCTAAAACCCTTTAGCAATTCTAAGGTGAAGGGTTGATAGTTGTGGCTTAGATGATGATAGATCGATCGTAAACAGATTGGACCCTGAGAGTTAGAGAGAATCGCCGACGAACCTAATCCACGGTCTGTGTCTTGAGCTTCCACGGCCGTGGAACTCAAGAACTACCCGTAATTTTGTGTCAGTTACGAGCCTTGCTTTTACTTTAATCCAAAGTTAAAGATTTGCTTTAACTTAGTCTTGGGTTACCTTTTCTAGGTGGTAGTGAAGCCTCAACAATCTCTACCTCGATTTTAAGTGTCACAACCTTAATCGGTTTAGTTAGTGTTGATCCTTGGATTATAAGTTTGGGTATTTGACTTTAATTCTTGACTTTAGAACCTTCATATACTGAAGCCTCAACAACCTTTATAGAGAGTGTCTTTAGTTGAGTCATATAAAGCCTTGGGACTTCACCGTACATTGCTTTACATTCATATACCTTTGCAAACCTCAACTCTGTCCTTATATCTTTAGTATATCTTGAATCGATTGCCACAGCTGGAATCCTGGAT
This sequence comes from Fagopyrum homotropicum, assembly GCA_033239125.1. Taxonomy (NCBI): domain Eukaryota; kingdom Viridiplantae; phylum Streptophyta; class Magnoliopsida; order Caryophyllales; family Polygonaceae; genus Fagopyrum; species Fagopyrum homotropicum. Next base: position 105,071,139 of record BSWB01000006.1, on the reverse strand, counting down.
CTTTAGGATTGTTGTTTTCCCAATATTTACAAAAGCTCATACATTTACTCGCTTGACAATTCTATAACTGGATTTAACCCCCCAAATCCCTGTGTTCGATACTCTGGAATTCTTGCTTAACTATATCGATCCGTACACTGCGGGTTCGCTTGCTTGATTTCTAGTTTTATAAATTAAGACTTATTTTCATGCACGCTAAGTGGCGAACAAGTTTTTGGCGCCGTTGCCGGGGATTTGGTCTAGGCCGAATTCGGTTATCGGTTGTCAAGCTTGGGAGCTTTTCCCTTGTTATTTGATATCTCTTCGAGTGTATGCGCGGGTCTAGGAACAACAAAGACCTCTTACCTCTTGATCAAGAGCTTGAGAGGACTTTGAGGAGAAAGCTTAAGGAAAGAAAAATGGCTGAAGAAAGAGAACGTGATCTCCAATCGGAGTTAGCGGAAAAGGAAGCTCAACTCCAATGGAGTGAGAAGACTCGTAGGGAAGAAACGGATCGTCATCAAATGAAGGTTGATGATCTAACGGACATGATGTTCCAAATGAGGCTGTAAATAAACAACCTCAAAGAGAAAAAGAAAAGAAGGAGACCGGGAAGATCGGTTAGAGCCAACTCATCCAATGAGGATAGCGACTCCACCATGCCACCACTAGAGGAAATTGATCCAACGATCAATGTGAATCCATTCTTCCCACGGCCAGCTGCAAATCGCCGTGTTCTACCTAGAGGTGCGAGAGTCGAACGTATAGATGAGGAGCCAAGAACTCTTGGCCAAAGGATGGATCCAATGTAGCAACCACGCCGTTTAGGTGTGAACTTTGATGCTGACGATGCGCAAGGGTTTAGCTTCAACCCTCAAGTTATTACTATTGTCCGCCAAAACCAATTTGGTGGAACAAGCGCTGAATCTCCACATCAACATCTACAAAATTTTGAGATTATGATGGAGACAATGAAACCGAAGAACGCAACTACCAACAGCTACAAACTCAAGCCTTTCTTCTTCTCCTTGAAGGGGAAAGCATTGTCATGGTATCAAGCTCTTCCAAGTGGGAAGCTTGAAACATGGGAGGATCTTTCTTCGGAATTCCTCACTAAGTTCTTTCCGCCATCCAAAACGGCGGAGTTAAGAGGTAAGATTAATGCATTCTCTATGAGATCTAACGAAAGTTTGTTTCAATCTTGGGAAAGATTTCAGGATTTGCTATTGGATTGCTCTCATCATGGCATATCCAAGCTTGCACTATTGGAGATATACTATAAAGGGCTGGATGTGGAGACATAATTCAAGCTCCAATCCCTTTCATGTGGTACATTCATGGACATGAGGGAAGATGACGCTTGGGACTTCATTGAGAAGCAAGCGCGAGTTATAGAGAAGTATTCTCATCGGAAAGTGGAGGCGAATCATGTGGATCAAGGAGCAAAGCTATCACAAGCAGCTCAAACTCAAATCTTTTCTGTCAATACGGAGATTAAAGAGTTGAAGGAAGCCATCAAAACCAACTTTCCGAAGCACAAGGAACAAGATGTGGGTTATTAGGGCAGCAACAATAACCACAACGGTAACGAGAATACAAATTGCAATAACCGGAACAACAACCGGAACAATTGGAACAACAACAACAACAACCGGAACAACAATTGGAACAACAATAGGGGTTCAAATAACAACAATTGGCGTCCCAATCAACAAAATTTCGGTAATTCTTATTCTTCCAATTCAGGAAATTCACTAACTCCACCTTCCTCTTCTTCCACTCCTTTGAAAAGCCAGGGGCAAACATCTAATGGTGGAAGTACTTCGGGGAAAGAGAAGCCCGATTCCATGTTGGAGACATTTTTGGGCAAGCTTCAAGGGTTGGAGACTCGTATCATCAAGGTTGATGATCATATTACTAAGGTTGATAAAGCCCAAAAGGTTTTAGAAAACCAAATGTTCAGCCATGCGGAGGAAGTTCCTAGGAATCAAGGGAAACTTCCAGGAAAAACGGAGGACAACCCAAAAGGAAGGGTGATGGCAATCACAACTAGGAGCGGAGTGACAACTACCGACCCACAGCCTAAGTTTGTAGAAGTCCCCGTTGAGAAAGAGAAAGAAAAGGGGAAGGAGAAGGAAGATGTCTATGTTCCTCCTCCAGCTTACAAACCTCCCCTACCGTTCCCGCAATCTAGAGCAAGAGCGCGTCTAGACAAGCAATTCGGTAAGTTTATTGAACTCATGAGCAAACTGTATATTAATATACCTTTCATTGATGCTATTGTAGGTATGCCGGCTTATGGAAAGTTCTTAAAGGAGATCCTCTCTAACAAGAGAAAGCTAGAGGATTTTGGAGAGGTTAAGATGAGTTTGGATTCTTCGGATCTCATCAAAACCATGAAAGAGAAGATGCCCCCAAAGCTAAAGGATGCGGGGTCATTTTGTATTCCCATAGGAGTGGGAGATGTCACATATGATGCATTATGTGACTTGGGAGCAAGTTTGAGCATCATCCCACTTGCATTATGTAGGAAGATCGGTTTAGGCGATCCTAAACCGGTGAAGATGACGTTGTACATGGCGGATCGATCCATAACTCGTCCCGTCGGTATTGTTGAAGACGTCCCGGTCAAGCTAGGTAAATTCTATGTTCCTATAGATTTTGTTGTGCTTGACATTCCTGCAGATAGTCCGGTCCCGATCATTCTCGGAAGACCGTTTCTTGCAACGTCTGGCTGCATAGTCGATTGCAAGAATGCTAGACTCGCCTTTGACATAGGAGAAGAGAAGGTAGAGTTCGTTCTTTCCACTCTAGTGAATGAACCAATCTTTGATGAGGATATATTCAATATCCAAGACAAAGAAGGGCTATTTAGAGAGGAGGTAAGTGCTATTCTCTTCAAAGATCCTTTGCAAAAGGTTATTTCTATTAGCCTAATGGATATAGGGGAAGAAGAGGAGTGCAATAAGGCAATTGAAGCCTTAGAAGCACAAGAAGAAGTGTGTGAAGAAGAGTTTGAGAAACTCCACGACGAGGCAGAAAACGTACGGATCCACGGTCATACACTCTATTCCACGGCCGTGGATTTCACCAACAAAAGCGTGGAGCACTCCAGAGGCTTACACGGTCGTGGCGAGAACAGAGCAACCATAAATATTTTCCACGCCCAAAATCACGGCCGTGGAGGATGCAGAGAGGCCGTAATTTTGAGTGATTCCGAAGGCAATTGTGTCTCTTCCTCAACTTCTCTTGATTCTTCTCCAACACCTTCTACTTCCTTAGACGCTTCTAAGGAACCATCGGATATTCCTTAAGAACCATTGGAGAGTCCGATAGTGATGGAACTAAAGCCACTCCCTACACATTTAAGGTACGCATTTCTTAGACCTAATTCTACCTTTCCGGTAATTGTTAGTTCCGATTTAAGCATAGATGAACATAGTAAGCTCATGGTTGTCCTTAAGAAACATAGAAAAGCTTTAGGATACACTATAGAAGACTTAGTAGGAATCAAACCTTCCCTATGCATGTATAAGATCTTAATGGAAGAGGACTTTAGGACTTCGCGACAACCTCAAAGGCGGTTAAATCCGACCATGAAGGAGGTTGTCAAGAAGGAAATTTTTAAACTTCTTGATGCAGGTATCATCTACCCTATCTCCGATAGCAAGTGGGTGAGTCTCGTACAAGTGGTTCCGAAGAAGGGAGGAATGACGGTCATCACCAACAAGAATAACGAACTCATTCCTACCCGAAACGTAACAGGATGGCGGATGTGCATAGACTACCGCAAGCTAAACAACGCGACGAGGAAGGACCACTTCCCACTACCCTTCATCGATCAAATGCTTGAAAGGTTAGCACAACATTCGTACTTTTGCTATCTTGACGGTTATAGTGGTTTCTTTCAGATTCCGATACACCCGGACGATCAAGAGAAGACCACATTCACGTGCCCGTGGGGTATGTTTGCCTATAGGAGGATGCCGTTCGGGCTTTGCAACGCCCCAGCCACCTTTCAAAGGTGCATGATGGCCATCTTTTCGGAATATATAGAGGAAATCATGGAGGTTTTTATGGATGACTTCTCCGTTTATGGTTCCTCTTTTGACAATTGCCTTTCTAACCTTGCTCTTGTATTACAAAGGTGTGAAGACACTAACCTAGTTCTTAATTGGGAGAAGTGTCAATTCATGGTGAAAGAAGGCATTGTATTAGGACACTTAATCTCTAGTAGAGGGATTGTGGTGGATAAAGCTAAAATAGAGACAATAGAAAAGTTTCCTCCCCCAACTTCGGTGAAAGGGATAAGAAGTTTTCTAGGACATGTTGGATATTATAGACGCTTCATAAAAGACTTCTCTAAAATATCAAAACCGCTTACTAATCTGTTGATGAAGGATGCAGTTTTTGAGTTTTTGCAGGAATGCTTGGATGCGTTTAATATGATTCGGGAAGCTCTAATTTCATCCCCGATTATCCAACCTCCGGATTGGAATCTTCCCTTTGAGGTTATGTGTGACGCAAGTGACGTAGCTATAGGAGCTGTCCTTGGACAAAGAAAGGAAGGGCGAACCCACGCTATCTACTACGCTAGCAAGACACTAGATGAGGCGCATCTCAACTACGCCACTACCGAAAAAGAGTTTTTAGCTATTGTTTATGCAATTGACAAATTTCGCTCTTATCTTGTAGGTGCAAAGGTGATTGTATACACGGATCATGCTGCAATCCGGTACCTCCTTGCAAAGAAGGATGCGAAGCCAAGGCTAATTAGATGGATTCTTCTCCTACAAGAATTCGATCTAGAGATCCGCGACAAGAAGGGGTCGGAAAATTCTATTGCGGATCATTTGAGTCGTCTAACACATCTAGAAGACGACCACCTACCTATAGATGACTCCTTTCCGGACGAGCATTTACATATCATAGAGGAGTGCATCGATGTAATCGCCAAAGGTAACGAACCATGGTTTGCTGATTTTGTTAACTATTTGGTTTGTCAGGAATTACCTCCCGGATTATCCTACGCACAAAGAAAGAAGTTCTTTAAGGATGTTCGGGAATACTTTTGGAATGAACCTCTCCTCTTTAAGAGAGGTCCGAATGGCATTATTCGGCGGTGTGTGCCGGAAGATGAGATGCAAAGTGTCATCCGTCATTGTCATACACTACCTTGTAGAGGACACGCTAGTTCGAACAAGACTAGCGCTAAGGTATTGCAATCTGGATTCTTTTGGCCTACTCTATTTAAAGATGTGCAAACCTTTGTTTCCTGCTGCGATGCTTGTCAAAGAACAGGAAATATATCTAGGAGGAATGAGATGCCTCTCAACAACATCCAAGAGGTGGAGATCTTTGACGTTTGGGGAGTAGACTTCATGGGACCTTTCCCATCATCTTGTCGTAACCAATACATACTTTTAGCGGTTGATTATGTTTCAAGATGGGTTGAAGTGATTGCCTCTCCCACCAATGATGCCATGGTAGTGGTTAAGTTCTTTAACAAGACCATCTTCCCACGATTTGGGACACCACGGACCATCATTAGTGATGGAGGATCTCACTTCATCGCCCGGCGCTTTGAAGCTCTCTTAGCTATGTATGGGGTGACTCACAAGATCGCCACCCCTTATCATCCACAAACTAGTGGACAAGTAGAGATCTCAAATCGGGAGATCAAAGGAATCCTAGAGAAGACGGTTTCAAGGACTAGGAAGGATTGGTCTTTGAAGCTAGATGATGCATTGTGGGCGTACCGGACTGCGTACAAGACTCCCATTGGAACCACACCATACAACCTTGTGTATGGGAAGTCTTGTCACTTACCGGTAGAGTTGGAGCACAATGCGTTTTGGGCAATCAAGTGGCTGAATTTCAGCATGAAGGAAGCGGGAGATAAGCGTTTCTTGGACCTAAATGAACTTGAAGAACTCCGCTTGAACGCTTACGAAAACGCCAAGATCTATAAAGAAAGAGCAAAGCGTTGGCATGATAAGCATATCATCCCAAAGGACCTCAAAGAAGGAGATCAAGTTCTCCTCTTCAATTCAAGGCTCCGTCTCTTTCTAGGTAAGCTTAAATCTCGTTGCACCGGACCTTTTCTAATCAAACGTATTTTTCCCCATGGTGCAGTTGAAGTATGGGGTGAAACGGGCGGAAGCTTTAAGGTGAACGGTTAATGACTCAAGAAGTATACATCGGAACTCCAAGCTGAAGAGTTCGCGCCCACCGCACTCGAATAAGTGCGAATTTGGTCTAGCTACGGACCTTAAACAAAGCGCTTCTTGGGAGGCAACCCAAGGTATTGCACTTACGTTTTTGTCTTTGATTCATAGATTAGTTTAGTATAGACGTTTTGCTTTGTTTTGCCTTCGATACCTTCCGGTATGTTCGTGTTTTTGGATGTAGGAACAGTGGAAAAGAAAAGGGGAAGGAAAAACTTGAAGAAAATTGACGAAACTTGGACTTTGGAGCATTACAGAGAGTTCCATGGCCTAAACCACGGTCGTGACAGCTACAGTGACCGTGATTTTCAAAAGCCTGAGAAAAATCACCAAAACCACGGTTCTGTAAATTTCCACGGCCCTGGAACCCCCCGACAGACCGTAATTTTCAAAAAATTTTACGGCCACTATATAAACCACGTTTCTTCACAAAACACAAACCAAAAACCCAAAACCACGCCCTAATCGCCGATTCCACTCCTCATCTCCCAAATCTTCGTTCGTTAATCGTTTTTAACGATTCTTTAGCCTAAACTACAACAAATCCAATCACCAACAAGATCCAAGCAACGATTCGAGCGGCAAATCACCGGAGAAGCCACAATTCGGATTTAAAAATCCGAAAACCTAGGTTCTTGGTTCTTTCTCTATCTTTGTCAATTTGGCTTCGTTTTTGCTAGTATTTTTAGGAGAACTGATTGGAATTGGAAGGAAATTAGTCTAGGACTGCTTGTTGCTGAGTTTGGTGAACTTTTGCTGAGTTTTGAGAAATCACGTGCCGAACCACGGTCCCTGTACGTTCCACGGCCGTGGAAATCCTAGAACAGACCGTGGTTTTTGTCAAATATGGATTTTGTGAGAAGAGTGTCCGGTAGGAACAAGGATAAGAACAAGGATAAGAATAATGATAAGAACAAAAAGAGGAAGGGCAACCCCTCTTCCTCTTCTAGAGCACCACCCCCTTCATCCCCTTCACCTCCATCATCACCATCACCACCTCCCCCTAGGATCCCTACTATCCACGAGGATCCTCTAGATGCCTTAGAGAGGATAGAGGAGAGGACGGTCATTGGACCTAGATACTTACTGCTTGAGGAGTTAGAGCCTCTACATGTGATAGGGGGACCTTACTTGGCTTTTGGATAGAGCCGGTTTAGTCATCTTCTCCGCTATTCGGGAAGATGCTTATGAGGAGATCACTAGGGAGTTTGTGGTTTCCTTCGAGCATAGCCATGTTGACAGGACAGTTTCTTTCCGGCTGATGGAGAGAAACTATAATTTTTCGATTAGAGAGTTTGGAGCCTTCTTTGGGTTCCAGGAGACCTTTAATGGTCGATTCCCCAGTGGCGTATACGCCAAGGATTTCTGGGAGGAGATTGCTATGATTTACGCCATCAAGGACCGCTGGCAGCCTGCTGACACCAAGGCTAGATTGATCTACCATCTAGCCTTGAAGATAGCTCATAGAGTGCTTTCTGAGTGTCTCTTCCCTAGCACGGAGACACCTCAGAAGATCAAGACGGATGAGTTATTCCTGCTCTACAGTATGTTATATGGCAGGCCAGCTGACTACGTCACCCTCTTAGCTGCTACCATAAGCAAGCTAAAGAATAAGAGGGCTGGCAACATTGGATACGGTGGGATGGTCACCCACCTTGCTAGACAGTTAGGGGTAGACTTATCAGCTTGCACACGCATTGCAGCTAGACCCCTAGGACTTCAGGCCCTCATGACTAGAGGCATCATTTTTCCCACACATAGAGGTCCACCTTATGTTGCTATGCCATGGGAGAGTAGGACAGGGAGAGGGATAGAGTGGCTCCCCGAGTATTCCATTATGGTTGGACGCCATAACTGGAAGGCGACGTTCGCTGCCATGCATGCGAACAGATTGGTAGCCCCTCCCTATGTTCCACCACCACCAGTTGTAGAGGAGGAGGAGATGAGAGGAGGAGATGATTATGAGGGAGGAGGAGGAGCTGATCGTGACTTTGGTACATTCCCGGATCAGCCGGATGCAGTTTCCGACATGCCTAGACGTTCCCCTTGTCCCACTAGAGCTTCTGGATCTTCCTCTCGCCGTGCTAGTGTGAGCGAGAGGCCTACATGGATGGCAGATCCTCCTTCATGGTATAGTACGCAGCCGGATTGGATGGGAGATCCACCGCCTTGGCATGCACAGCCGCCACCTGCACCAGCACCTTCAGATGCACCGGCGTGGTACAGCCAGCCGCCTGGTTGGTACGAGTAGCTGCCACAGTGGGCTACCAATCTTTCCGATAGGGTTGGAGCTTTGGAGATTCGTGCTGATGCTAGGGATGCACGAGCCGACGATCTTGACCATATGATGAGAGATGTTTACCGCCAGCAGTTCGGGCGGTACTATGATCCCAGCTTCTCCCCGTTTCCACCACCGCCTCCACCGTAGTGAGGACCTTTGATGATTGACGTTTTAGCCGCTCCACCACCATTTTGTGAGTTCTTTTTCTTTCTTTCTTTTTCTTCTTTTTCTTTTTGAACATTAGGGACAATGTTTGTTCCAAGTATGGGGTGGGGTGTGACTAATAGTTGTAATAACTCTTACTCACTTTTGTATGCCTTTATCGAGACTACCTTGCATGTTCATTCTATTGTTGCACATTTCATTATTGCATTGCATGAAAAAGCTTTTGAAAAACCCATAAAAATTAAAAAAATTTGAAAATTTTGTGCTTCTAAGGATAGAGATGATTTCTATGATAATCACCACTTGTGGATTGAGTTTTGATGACAATCGCATGCTTAAATAAATAGTGAGTTGAAAAGAAATTGAATGAGTTGATTATTCCTCTTTTGCAAACTTCATAATGTGATGAATGTTACTTAAATCATATTGAGAAATCAAGGTTGAAATCACATGATAAGTTCTTATACTTCTTTTTGAGATGATTAAGGCAATTCGATTCTCTTTCTTCTTCCTTTGTTCATTTAGCCCCTCATTGAAATAATGGCCTCCTTTACCTATCCGGAATTTGGAGGAGTTGATATTTGGCATGTTTGATGTGGGAGGGCCATGAAAGCAATATTTTGCATTCAAAAGAATAGAAAGAAATTATAGGTTTGGGGAAGTCAATCATGACGATGAGTAACTCGGCACCATTCACATAGCCGGGTGTTTGTGTCTTGCCAAAGTCGGATTGAGCAATATTCCTAAGGGATTATGGTATGTGCATCAAGGGTTTGAGGCATCTCGCAAAAATGAGAAACGTCAATCTCCTAGGCTTCGGTTTTTGTGCACCTCTATCCATAACTCCAAAAGTAAAGTCGAAAAATGAAAAGAAGAGAGAGAAGCTCTAAGTTGAAAGTGTTGCGGAAACCGCAAGAGAAAAAGAAAAGAGTAGTTATCCACTTTCCCGGATTCATGCACCACATTCCTTAAAGTTTTCCCTCCCTTTCCGCATTCTAGACCTTGTTTGAAAGTCCTTAAGATCAAGAGAATGATATATGACTTGGTGATCTAAATTGAAGTTTCTTATGATTGATTTTGATAATGTTTGAAGGTTATGATGTTTACATGGAAGTTTTATTAATTCATGAGCTTTCTTTACTCTTTACTCTTTGATTATGTATATGAAAGTCTTATAAACAAATGAAGCAAGATTTGAGAATGATTTATTGATTAGAAAGCACATTCATCTAAAAGAAGTTTTGCTTTGAGAGTATACACATATTTCATCCTAACTTGAGTTTTAAAGTTTTGAAAGACCTTGCTTAGGGACAAGCAAGTGGCAAGTATGGGGTTATTTGTTAGCATGAAATATTGTGATATTTTAGGCACGTTTTCTAAGTGTATTTCATCCATTTTGGTACTCGTTGATAAAGCATTGAAGCAATTGTGAGTTAGTTCATCTATTTTTTCGATATAGAGGTCTACATAAGCTTTGTGTTGATTGTAGGCAATTAAGAGCTAAAACCGGACAAATCGAGGAAGAATGGAGATGGATTGAGCATGTCCAAGGATTGAGGACATCATTAGGAGCTAAGGAAGATGCTAAGTTGAAGAATAGCACGAGGCAAAGGAGAATTACGATCTACATGTGTTCCACGCCCTGAAATACGACCGTACTAGAGTCCACGCTCTAAACCACGTCCGTGGAACTTTGGCAAGACAAGCGTGGAGCATTCCAGCAACTTACACGGCCGTGGAGGATTTGAAGCAACCGTGACCAAATCCCACGCTCTAAATTACGGGCGTGGAACCTTCCACGACCGTGATCTTGGCGATCTTTTACGCAATATTTTAAGCCACGATCTACTACGCACGTGGGCCGAAGACACATTTTATCCAGCCCTATAAAAGGACGGAAAGAGAGCGATTCCGTCACCTTCGCTTACGCCTCCGCTTAGAGACTGCGCCTAGCCCTATTGAGATTTCCAATTTGACGGAAAGCTTAGAGAAGGAGTGAAGATTTGGAAGATTGTTCGTAAGGAGATTTCATCTTTTGTCCTTAGGTTTGATTAGAAGACGGATTGACATCCCGTTCTTCATTCTTATCAAGGATTGTGATTGTTTGTGTTATTCTGAATCTACTTACATCATTGTTCTTTGTTTGTGGATTGGAGATTGATTTGAGATTTATTCAAGGTTTTCGAAGGTTTTCACCTTTCATTCTTTTAAATCTTGAATTTGATATCAATATGACTGTTGTTGGCTAAAACCCTTTAGCAATTCTAAGGTGAAGGGTTGATAGTTGTGGCTTAGATGATTATAGATCGATCGTAAACAGATTGGACCCTGAGAGTTAGAGAGAATCGCCGACGAACCTAATCCACGGTCTGTTCTTGAGCTTCCACGGCCGTGGAACTCAAGAACTACCCGTAATTTTGTGTCAGTTACGAGCCTTGCTTTTACTTTAATCCAAAGTTAAAGATTTGCTTTAACTTAGTCTTGGGTTACCTTTTCTAGGTGGTAGTGAAGCCTCAACAACCTCTACCTCGATTTTGAGTGTCACAACCTTAATCGGTTTAGTTAGTCTTGATCCTTGGATTATAAGTTTGGTTATTTGACATTAATTCTTGACTTTAGATCCTTCCTATACTGAAGCCTCAACCACCTTTATAGAGAGTGTCTTTAGTTGAGTCATATAAAGCCTTGGGACTTCACCGTACATTGCTTTACATTCGTATACCTTTGCAAACCTCAACTCTGTCCTTATATCTTTAGTATATCTTGAATCGATTGCCATAGCTGGATTCCTGGATCTTTAGGATTGTTGTTTTCCCAATATTTACAAAAGCTCATACATTTACTTGCTTGATAATTCTATAACTGGATTTAACCCCCCAAATCCCTGTGTTCGATACTCTGGAATTCTTGCTTAACTATATCGATCCGTACACTGCGGGTTCGCTTGCTTGATTTCTAGTTTTATAAATTAAGACTTATTTGCACGTACGCTAAGTGGCGAACAAGCTAGCATGGAGCGAGTTTGCAACGGTTTCGTGAACATCTGCTAGGGTTAGGCGTACGCAGGAAGGGAAGAGTTCACCGGTTGGGAAGGGAAGGAAATACGGGTCTTAATGAGGGTCATAAAGAAGGAAGGGAATCTCATTGTGGTCACGTACAATGAAGGAGGATGACTTAAGATGGGAAGGAGAGAGATACGTAATTGGTGGCGTGACAAGGCAAGGAAGGCCCTCTCTTTCATGGGCTGACTGTTTAGTCCCGATGGGCCCGGATGGCTTGTCCTGATGGGCCCATCTTTCTAATATTAATAAGAGATAACAAGTGTTGTATCCTAATTTTATGTGGGTAAGACCTCACATAACTAAAATGTTAAATCATAAGACTAAGTGTCATACAAGAAACTATAAGTTAGTCAAGGTCCGATTTAGCTCGGGAATAAACGGAATAAAATTTCCGGGTATTACAGAACCCTAGGATCGAAAATCGAGAGTTCGCAACGGGAAACATTTACAGGATTTTGCGTGATTGAAGGTTCTTGGAGAGATGATTGAAGGAAAGAAACAAGAAGTCAATATTCAAGAAGTTTATGAGATCTTTTGTTTTCCTTCTGATTCTTGTGATTTGTGAACACATTATTGAGCGATTTGAGAGATTCTTTGAAAGGTTTTGAGATTTGATTACAAATTCAGAGATTATTTGGTTTTTATTCATAGTTCGAGTTATATTTGGTTTTATTCATTCAATCTTGATTTTGATTTGAATATGAAAATGGTTGGCTAAAAACCTTGTGATTTTAGGGAGAATAGTTGATGATTGAGGCTTAGATGATGATAGACTGAACTCATTTAACCATTTGGACCCTGAGAGTTGAGTTTTAACTTTGCGACAACAGGAAAGTCGACCTGTTCTAAGTAAGATCGACCGATTTAGTGAAGAATAGGGCAATTTATTCTTCTGACGATCTTTAATTGATTTATCCTTTAACCAAAGTTAACCTGCCTAAATCCTAACCTTGCTTAACCTTTTTAACCCCTATTCAAGTATGAGAAGAGACTTCATCATTGATTTTTCACTTGATAGCTAAAGTTTGCAAGATTCTGGTAATAGAGAGACTCAACATCCTTTATTAAGCTTTTGAGTGTGTTTTCCATCTTTACCTTTGAGAGTCATATTCTTGGGTTTTGGGTGGTTAGTTTGAGTGTAATTCTTATCCTTAGATCTTTCTATATTGCAGCCTCAACAACCCTTATAGAGAGAGCCTTTGGATTAGACATATAGGTTTTGGAACTTCGTCGTACAATACATTCCTTTGAAACACATATCCTTGGCAACATCAATTCTATCCTTTGATCTTTAGAAGTGTCTTGAATCGAAAGCCGCAGTTGGATACTTGAATCCTTGGAATCATTTGTCTCCTTATTAATCACAAAAGCTTTTACACTTTTCCAGATAATTTGAAATCGATTTTATTCTCACCAAATCCCTGAGTTCGACTTTGGAATTTCTTGCCTTACTACAGCTGATCCGTACACTGCGGGTTCCCTTTTGCATAAGTTCTAGATATAAATTTAAGACTTTGTGACGCACACTTTTGAGGGAACAAGTTTTTGGCGACATTATCATACGTGATAAAGAACATAGGGTAAGGATAAGTGCCTTAAGAGAAAAGCTTCTCGAACAAGAGAAATGAGTAAGTGAATTATCTTTGGAAGTTGAACATCTCAATACCGAAAAGTTAGACCTTGATGACAATATCAAGGCCTTGAAATCTGAAAATGCGATTCTTAAGGACAATCTCTCCTCTCTACATTAAGATTATATTAATCTAGAGAAAGAGAAGGTTGATCTAACTGTGACATGTAGAGACTAGAAGGCTGCACTTATTCAATTCACTCTTCAAAAGCTAATCTTGAAAGGATGATGGGCGAACAAAAATCCTCTCTTAACAAAAGTGGTATCGGTTATCACATGAATTTTCCTAGAAAAACAACTACTTTTGTTAAAGCTAAACGAAGTTCACATACACCCACATGTTTCTATTCTTGTAAAAAGGGTCACGTAAAATCAACTTGTCCATATAGAAGAAATGATCCCTACATCATTAGACCACCAAACATGATTGAACCCGAATATAGACCAAAATATGAACCAAAACATGATTGAACCCGAATATGGACCAAAATCAACTTATCTTCTATGCCTAAGGAAACAAGTTAAGCAAATATGGGTTCCTAGAGGTACTAGACCACCAAACATGATTGAACCCGAATATGGACCAAAATATGCCATTTGGACTACCCGGAAAGGTTGAAGTTTGTTGTTCTGTAGGATGCCACCAAGGTTAAGGTACATAAATGGATTTCAGATAGTGGTCGCTGAAGACATATGAGTGGAAAAAGCTCACTGTTTTGAGATCTAAAGAAGAAATTATCTGGAACCATTACGCTTGGTGATAAAGGAAAGTGTAACATCATTGACATTGGTAAAATCGGTTATAATTCATCTAAATTTATTGATGATGTTTATCATTTTGACGGTTTAAAGTATAATTTGCTTAGTATTTCTCCAATATGTGATAAAGGCAACAAGGTAATTTTTTATTCAGATAAATGTAAGTTCAAGATAAGCTATCTGGTGATGTCGTGCTTACTACTACTAGATATAACAATGTTTTTTTCAATGAGCACTAACCAAGTTTCAGGAACAAAAATAATGTGTTTCAAGGCCTTGACTAACGATTCAAGGCTTTGACATAGACGACTTGGTCACGTAAGCATGCATACAATGAAGAAACTTCTTTCAAAGGATTTGGTATGTGGTTTACCAAACCCAAACTTCAAGGTTGATGAACTATGTAAGGTTTGTACATAATGTAAACAAACAAGAGGTTTATTCAAACCAAAAGAAGGTTGCAAGTTCTTCTAGACCCATTGAACTTTTATATATGGATTTATATGGTCGTATGCGTGTCAAATCTCCCAAGGGAAAACAATACCTCCTTGTCATTGTGGATGATTTTTATCGTTTTACATGGATATTATTCGTACAGGAAAAATATGAAGCTTTGTTTGAGTTTTCAAAAATTTGTAAGGAGTTGCGAACTTTGAAAAACCTACCTATCGTTTTCATTCGAAGCAATCATGGTAGAGAATTTTACCAACTCAAGTTTGATTTGTTTTGTGCAAAATATGGTATTTCACACAACTTTTCAACTCTTAGACCACCTCAACAAAACGGGGTTGTGGAACGTAAGAATCCCACATTGGAGGACATGTCTAGGACTATGCTTTCAGAAAATAGTTGGCCAAATAGTTTTTGGGCTGAATTTTTTAACACGGTTAATTACATCTTAAAAAGATGCTTAATTCGCCTTATTTTAAAAAAGACCCCTTACGAACTCTTTAAGGGACGAAAACCTAATATTTCTTATTTTAAACCCTTTGGATGTACGTGCTTTGCCCATAATAATGGTAAAGACAACCTTTGAAAGTTTGATTGACGTAGTGATGAAGCTATCTTCATTGGATATGCTTCAAATAACAAAGTTTATCGAGTTTATAATAGACGTACAAAAATTGTTGAGGAAAATATTCATGTAATTTTTTATGAAAGCAATGATGGTACTTTGAGTGAAAGTTTTGCATTCTTAATCAACATGGAGATCATAATTCTGATGGTGAAGAAGATCCTAAGGCTCAAGAAAAGAGCATGCAAGAACAAATTCATGATACCGGATGAAGAACCGTATAGGTGAATATAAAGGATATAAATACTCTAGGGGGGGGGTCAATAGAGTATGAGAACTTTTCGCAAAAACCTATCTCAAGGCTTTGAAACTGATTTCAAAGCCTTGATGTTGATATGCGCTCTTTGTGACACAACTGGATTTCAAGGGCTTTGAAAGTGATTTCAAGGCCTTGACTTTAAAAACCTACAAAGCAACGTTAGTCACAATTAAGCAAGGTTTAGTGCGGAAATGAAAAGATCAACACGGTGATATGTTCACGAAGTTCAGTTCTAACAGCCTACATCTCCGTCCTAGGGTTTCTTTACCCGTAGGACCCGGACAACCTCCTTATGACTCCCCTTCTTATGTCGACAAAACGCCGGAAGGGAAACCTACACTCGGTGTCGCTCATCTTGCCAAGGTGCCCTTTCGGGTTTTCACCTTGCCACTCTTCTTCTTTTCTCTCTTAAGCTAACATCCCTCAAGTCCATTTTTGCATCAACCTAAGGTTGGTCGGACTACCTTCTTTTTACCTAAATCACCCTTTCGGGTTTTCGGTTTATCCAAGGATTTTCATGCCTTTTTTCACTTCTTTGGCTTTTTCTTTTTTCTTTTTTTTTTTCTTTTTTCTTTTCTTTTTTTTTCAAACTGATTTCAATAATGCAAAACAAAATGTCAAAAACAACTAACAAACTGTACAAGCAATGATATATATCCCTCCCCCATACTTGAAGTGCACTTTGTCCTCAAAGTGAAAATGAGTCAAAGATAAATGTGGGAGAAGGGAAAGAAATGCACCCCTCACTGGGGTGGTCCGGATGGACCACCACGACCCTCCTCCGGTGGGTAAGGGAAATGGCGGAAGAAGTGCTCCTGCCGCTGGTAGATATCATCGATGCGGTCCTGCTGGGCAATCATCCGGCGACCAAAAGAGGTCTCAAAACTGGCCTGCCAAGCCAGCTGTTGAGCCTCCAACTGCTACTGCTGGGCTGCCTGCCATGCCTCCTGCCTCTGGTCGAAGTGTGAGGTCATGGAGGTGGCAAATGTGTCCTGCCAGCTCTGCTGTTGCTCCAGCATAGTCCGCTGGTAGTTGGACAGCCAAGCCCGGTGCTGGGTTGTCATGGCCGCCATCTGAGCCTGAAGGCTCGCAAGGGCCGGGTCCTCCTCTGGTGCCGTTGTGGGCATCTCCTCGTCATTTGGAATGGGCAGGTGCTCCTCCTGATGGGCCCGGCTGGAGCTGACGGCATGCCTCTCCACAAAGGCCACTAGTGGCCGTCTCGGCACGAAGGGATCTGCCAGAATGTAAAGATCGGAGAACTCCTCCCCTAATGGTAAAGGCCGGGGGAGGTACGTAAGGTGGCTCCCATCAGCAAGGGAGATCCATAACAGGTTCTCCCTGTCCCGTCGGAGGAGCTTGCACCTCCTAAGCATCCCCTCTGTGTAAAGGGGAGCCTCCAACCCATCCTCTAGGTCGGACATGTCCATGAACTGTGAAGCGATCAAGGAGATCACCCCGGCTCCGACGATGTCCCTCGGCTCGTTCCTCCTAATCCACTTCAAAGCGGCAAGGAAGAGGTACGACCAATCCATCACCTTCTCACTCTGAGGAAGGCAGGAGTAGAGTAGAGGGAGGTCCTTAAGGGCGACCTTGTTCTCCTCTTTGTGTCCACAGAAGACACTCATCAGGATCTTGGAGAGGAGCCTCAAGGAAGGGTGAGTGAGCTTGTTGGAGTACTCACCCCCAGCATGGAATTCTGACCTTGTAGCCGCCTGCCAAAACTCACATAGATCCGGGGTAGGAATAGTCTCCCACCAGCTCAGAAGGGTTTAAAGTCACCCCAAAGGCCTCCTGAAGCTGGAAGAAATCCAGTGTGTATTTCACCTTGTTGAACTTGAAGGTGAGGCCGGTACACACATGATCCTCCTTCTCCATTGTGAACGTGGAGATGAACTGTCTGCTGAGCTCTGAATATGTCGGGGCATTCCGGTGTAGAAATTCTCCGAGCCCAGCGTTTTCCAAAAAGGACTGCATGCTCTCTAGCATGCCGAGTTTCTCCAAGGTAGGAGCATGTTGAAATCGAGTTGCATACACAACTCGATCCTGCACGATCCTATAATGCTCCTTCTTTGTCTTAGACATCTTGGATTCCATTTTCCTAGTGTGATGTAGGGTAAAAGATTAGTAATTTCCAAAAACAGAGAAAGAAGTCGACCTTCTGTTGTGTTTTCCGCAGGGGCGGCTGTGCAGACGCAGGGGCGGTGAGGCGCAGGGGCGGCTGCTTGCAGGCGCAGGGGCGGGAGAACAACAGAAGGCGATTTTGCAAATGCTTCGAAGGTGGTGGTGCCTTGGAGTGGCTCTGGTGGTTGTTTCATTGATGCAGGCGACTTTGACGGTGGCGCAGAAGTGGAGAATAGCTGCAATCGAAGGGAGGTAGCGTTTGGCATGAGGCTGGTGGCGCAAGGGCGTTGGGGGTGTGCGTCCTTGGTGTTGGTGGTGCAGGGGCGTCGGAGAGGGTGGTTGGGTGGTTGCTTTGAGGGCCCAGGGGCGTTCGCAGCATTGAGAGAGAGAGAGGGTGCGAGGAGATGTGGTTGTGTTTGGTGAGGAGGGTTGGTGGGTGGTGCGTGGTAGGTATAGGTGTTTTTTCGAGATCCTTTTTTCTTTTCTTTTCTGGGTAAACCCGCAGGGGCGGGGGTCTGATACTGCAGGGGCGGCGACAAGGGAGGGGAGCACGCAGGCCCAACGCCAGGGGCGGCGCTGGAAATTTGTGTCAAGGGTGGCCGCCGCAGGGGCGTGGGGATGTCACCGCGGGGCGGTGACAAGCGTGATGCAGGCGCAGGCCAAGCGTCGGGGGTGGTGTTGGCCTGAGTGTCACCGCAGGGGCGTGTTTTTAGAGCCGCAGGGGCGGTTTCCTTGACAGAAGCTCCTCTTCTTATTCCTTCGGGTTGCCTCCCGAATTAGCGCCTTTGTTTTACGTCGTTGGCTCGACGTAAGATCTCTACTTCTCTGATTGTGCCTCCTCTAGTACCATCTCGTCAATCGGATCGTCCTTGACTTCCTCAAGGTAAAGCTTTAGCCTTTGTCCGTTCACCTTAAACACCTTGTGCGTCTACGGGTCATAGAGATCCACAGCCCCGTGAGGGTATACTTCGGCTACTATGAACGGCCCTGTCCATCTTGAACGTATCTTACCTGCAAAGAGTTTCAAACGGGATTGAAAGAGAAGTACCTTATTACCTACCTTGAAGTCCTTTCGGAGGATGTTCCGGTCATGCCATGCTTTTGTCTTTTATTTGTATGTGGTAGCATGGTCATACGCATCTAGCCTTAGTTCCTCCAACTCTTGCAATTGGAGTTTCCGGAATTCTCCTACTTCTTCTATGTTCATGTTACACTTCTTTACCGTCCACCAAGCCTTGTATTCTAACTCCACCGGTAGGTGGCAAGCTTTCCCAAACACGAGCCTAAAAGGAGACATTCCGATGGGAGTTTTGTAGGCTGTCCAATATGCCCATAGGGCGTCATTTAGCCTTGCACTCCAATCCTTCCGCCCTGGAGAAACCATCTTTTCAAGGATGATCTTTATTTCCCGGTTGGATACCTCCGCTTGGCCGTTTGTTTGAGGATGATAGGCTGTTGATACTCGTTGGTGAACATGGTACTTCTTAAGGAGAGCCGTGATCGTCTTGTTGCAGAAGTGGGTACCCCTATCACTGATTAAGGCTTTCGGAATTCCAAATCTAGCAAAGATATTTTTCTTAAGAAATGCTGCAACCACTTTTGAATCATCAATTTTGGTGGCCTTTGCTTCCACCCATTTGGAAACATAGTCCACCGCAAGCAAACTATATGTGTTCCCGAATGACGTAGGAAATGGCCCCATGAAATCAATTCCCCAAACGTCAAATATTTCACAAAATATAACAGAGGTTTGGGGCATTTCATGTCTCCTTGCAAGATTTCCCACCCTTTGGCATCTATCACACACTTTACAAAATGCAAAAGTGTCTCGAAAAATGTGTGGCCAAAAGAAACCAACATCCAAAACTTTTCTTGCAGTTTTGTTTGCTCCAAAGTGCCCCCCACATGCTTCAGAATGACATAAAGTTAGGACGGATTGTACCTCATTGTCCGGAATGCAACACCAGATTACTTGATCACTACAATGCTTCCAAAGGTAGGGATCGTCCCAAACGTAGTGTCGAGCCTCGGCTTTGACTTTCTCTCGTTGTGCCTTGGTGAAGTCTGGAGGATACTCTTTCCTGACAATGAAGTTCACAATATCAGCAAACCAAGGCCTAAAAGATTGAAGCTTAAGACAAACCTCTGTCGACAATTCCGCAGGGGCGCCTAGGCAGAAGCGCAGGGGCGGTTGGTGTAAGGCGCAGGGGCGGTTACACAATAGAGAGTTGTGTAAAATGTATCGTCTGGAAAGCTTCCAGCTATCTCTCTTTCTTTTCCTGGTTCTTCCTCCTCTTGCACTAGTCTGCTCAAATGATCTGCCACCAGGTTCTCAGCTCCCTTTTTGTCCCTTATTTCTAGGTTAAATTCGCTTAGAAGGAGCACCCAACGGATTAATCGTGGTTTCGCCTCCTTCTTTGACATGAAGTACCTAAGGGCTGCATGGTCAGTGAAAATAATTACCTTTCCCCAAGTAAGTATTGCCTGAACTTCTCAAGGGCAAAAACTACTGCCAACATCTCCATCTCGGCGGTGGAGTAATTCCTTTGTGCTCCATTTAGTGTCATAGACGCATAATGGATCACATGAGAGGCCCTTCCGTCTTTTTGTCCTAAGACAGCTCCGACGGCGTAGTCACTGGCGTCACACATGATTTCAAAAGGTTTCTCCCAATCCGGAGAACGGATGATCGGAGCGGTGGTGAGACACGATTTCAGAGTGTCGAAAGCCTTCTTGCAATCCTCATCCACTATGAAGGTTACATCTTTCTTTATCAATTTACACAGGGGAGCTGAGATCTTTGAGAAGTCTTTGATGAATCGTCGGTAGAAACCTGCATGACCAAGAAAAGATCGGATTTCCCGAACATTAGTAGGGTAAGGTAAATTTTGAATAACATCAACCTTTGCCTTATCAACCTCTATCCCTTTTGAGGATATTACATGTCCTAGCACAATTCCTTGTTCGACCATGAAATGACATTTTTCCGAATTAAGAACTAAGTTGGTTTCAACACATTTTTCAAGAACAAGTTTTAAATGCCCTAAACATGCGTCAAAACTGTCTCCATGGACGGTAAAATTGTCCATGAAGACTTCAATGAAATTTTCTATGTATTCGGAGAAAATACTTATCATGCACCGTTGGAAAGTGCCCGGCGCGTTGCAAAGTCCAAAGGGCATTCCGCGATATGTAAAAGTGCCAAATGGGCAAGTGAATGTCGTCTTCTCTTGATCTTCTGGTGCGATGGCTATTTGGAAATAGCCCGAATATCCATCCAGGAAGCAGTAATACTGATGACCTGCAAGGCGTTCCAACATTTGGTCAATAAAAGGTAATGGAAAATGGTCTTTTCGTGTTACCTTGTTGAGCTTGCGATAGTCAATACAAACTCTCCATCCGGTTTGTGTTTTGCTTGGGACCATCTCTCCATGTTGATTTTCCACCAAGGTGATGCCTCCCTTCTTTGGAACTACTTGGGTTGGACTAACCCAAGTGCTATCCGAGATAGGAAAGATCATGTCTGCTTGGAGGATTTTCAACACTTCCTTTTTGACCACATCCATCATTGGTGGGTTCAACCTCCTTTGAGGTTGCCTAGAGGGCTTGGCTTTGTCCTCAAGTAAAATCCTATGCATGAAAGTGGAAGGACTTATCCCCTTGATGTCCGCAATAGTCCATCCGAGGGCTGTCTTGTGCTCCTTTAGTACGTTCACCAACTTATCTTCTTGTCCCGTGATCAACTTATTTGAGATGATCACCGGCAAGGTATTGTGTGCTCCAAGGAAAACATACTTGAGGTGTGACGGAAGATCCTTCAATTCTATTTTTGGTGTCTGCACTATGGATGGAACAAGCTTTTCGCTTGGGGTTAGTAAAGTGGGCCCAATGGCCAAATTGGAGATAGGTAGCCTTTTATGCCCATCTAATTGGGCTAGGACCTCTTTCATGCTAGATGTTAACACATAATCTAATTTGAAACCATCAATGTCATGCTCAATCACATTTCTCAATTCATCCACATCAGAGTTATCAAAAACATCTTGCACAAAATGTTCAACAACATCAATAGCACATAGAGAATGATCATCGCTAGGAAATTTCATTGCATCATAAATGTTAAATTCCACTACTTCTCCATCAAACTCCATGGTTAATTTGCCACTAACATAGTCAATTTTAGTCCTAGCCGTTTTTAGAAATGGCCTTCCTAACATAATGGGTGCAGCATGCGAGTCATTTTCCATATCCATTACAAAGAAATCAGCAGGAAAAATTAGGTTGTCTACCATCACTAATACATCTTCAATTATCCCTTTCGGGTACACATTAGATCTATCAACAAGTTGTACTACAATCCTAGTTTCCATTAATGGCCCAAGGCCAAGTGATTTGTAAATTGAATATGGCAAGACATTAATAGAAGCACCGAGATCAAGCATTGCTTTGTCAAAGCGGGTTTCCCCTATAACACAAGGAATGCTTACCATGCCCGGATCGCTACATTTCTTGGGCATTCTCCTTTGGAAAACTGCAGACACATGCTCACTCACTTGCACTTTCTGTTTCCCCTTTAGCTTTTGATTTCTCTTGATAGTGCAAAGTTCCTTCAAAAAACGAGCATACTTAGGAATACTTTTCACCAACTTAAGGAGGGGAATGTTTACCTCGCATTTAGAGAAAGTCTCAAAAAGGTCCTTGTCCTCTATGATTCTTCGCTCCTTTAATGCTTCAGGAAAAGGGTCTGGTGGCTTTTCGGAGTACAGCGGCGGAAAGTTAGGCCGGACGTAAGTATCCTTTTCAGCAGGACCTTGTGTTGTGTTTTCCGCAGGGGCGTCGGCTTGAAGGCGCAGGGGCAGCTCAGGGGCTGTCACCGCAGGGGCAGGGGCAGCCAGCCGCAGGGGCGTCCTTCCTTCGGGGCTCGGCGCAGCTGTAGCCGCAAGGGCGGCTGTGGGTGCGGAAATAACGACAAAGGGTTCGCTTTGTGGCTCTTTTGTTGGTTCTTGTCGAATTTGCTTCCCACTCGTTAATGTTAGGGCTCTAACATTCTCCTTGGGGTTTATAAACATCTGGGAAGGCAATCCCCGGAAAGCCTTGATTCGGTTCTTGAAATAGCTTCCGCCATTTGACCAACTTGCTTCTCAAGGTTCTTGATGCTTGATTCTGTTGTTTGGACATGAGTAGCAAAGTGTTTAGTCAAAACCTGCAACATATTTTCAATTGAGTGATACTTACCTTGGCGGGGCTGCTGTTGTTGATTTTGTTGATCCCTCCAACGAAAATTATGTTGGTCACGCCAATTTGGCATGAAATTCTGTGCATAGGGATCGTTCCTAGGTCTTTGCTGCTGTGGTTGCCTATAACCCATTGCGTTTACTTCAGCATCGTCATCTTGAACTTGTGGACACATGTCCATTGGATGATATGAGTCAGCACAAACTCCACAAGCTTTTAGCTGTTGCGGTGTTCCCAAAAGTGTTAGCCTCTTCACCATTTCCTTCAGTTCCGCTAGCTCGGTGGAAATCTCGTTCTTTCCGGAACTCACGGCATGAACTCCTTTCTTATCCGGGGTCCTTCCAAAGTTCCGAGTCCCTTCCGCTAGTTCCTGTATCTTTTCCAAAGCAAGGACAGGAGTAGAGTTAAGAATATTACCTCCGCAAGCCGCATCGGCGATCCTCCTTTCATTGTCTAGCAAGCCATTGTACAAGTACAAGACTAGATCTTGAGTTGAATATCCATGGAAAGGACAGCTGGATCGGAGGCGTGCAAACCTTTCGAAGTACTTATAGAGAGTTTCGGTTGCCTCTTGCTCGATGTTGCTTATATCTTTCTTCAAGCTATTGGCCTTTTTAGCTGGAAAGTATTTCTCCAAAAACACTTTGTGAATGTTTTCCCAAGTGTCAATGCTCCCGGATTGAAGGTGGTTGATAACACGATTTATGACTTAGGTTTAGGCACTCATTTAGATAGTTTTTCCGCTCATTCATGTATGGTTTGCACTAGTTCGTGACGATTTGCACTCAATTCATGTATTTTGTCGAGATAGACGTCTACACGGACTTTTGCATGCTTTGTAGATATATTAGGAGTTTTAGGAGCTTAATCGATACATTTGAGGATCGTTCCTCGAGATGACACACCTTCGGACTCATTGGGATGCAAGCTAGGGGCTAAAGAGGACACATGAGACCTTGTTGGTGCATGGCATGCACCAAATTGAGGCTTGATGATCCAAAACAAGTTGAGGCACCAAAAGAACGGCCGCTGGGACTTGCACGGGTGTGGTTTTGGCCGTGGTTTTCCCCAGACAGCTGTGACAGCTGTCCCACGATCTTCATGGCCGATTCTTGCAAATTTGGAGGATAAAAGGTGGTCCTGCAAGGCTGTTAGGGGCAGACCCCTCACTCCCACTCTCTCACACACTCTCAACAACAATATTCTCTCATTTTGGAAGTTTGGATTGGAGCTACCATTGGAGAAGAAGAAAGGCCACCATTGGAGAAGAAGAAGAAGCACACTAGTCCATAGTTCCATAGTCTTTTTGAGTGATTTTGAGTGCGCTTTGTGAAATATTTTGCAAGGGTTTGTAAGAAACGATTCGAACCTTTTTTTGAAGGGTTGCAAGTCCTTCTTGAACCTTGATTTAGCTTGTTTTACTTGTTTCATTTGCTTAATCCGATCTTTCATTTCATCTTCTTGCCATGGATTCTATGATTTTATGCTTGTTGAGTTTGATTGTTAAGATGCATGTTGTAGGCTAAATAGATGCGATTCTAGGGTAAGGAAAAGATGGTTATGGCTTAGACTATGATAGAATAGACTTAAATGAATACTTGGATGACTCGCTTGATTGAACCTAGTCACTGTTTAAAACCACGGTTGGATCTTGCCTTTCCACGGCCGTGGAAAGGGATGAACACCCCGTAATTTTGATTAACTTGCTTGTATTGATAAATCTAAGTGTTAGGTTGGTGATTTGTTGAAATCCTAGTGTTAGTTGAGCTAAATCTATCCTAGGGTGACCTAGTGTTAGCAACTAAGAGTTAGAAGAGACCTACCCGGTGATTCTTGCTCTTAGATACCGATGATGACGAACTCTAGGTAGTAGTGAGCCTCATAAGCCGCTATTGGATTGAGTGTGCTAGGATTGATGTTTAGGACTTGCCTTCCCGAGACTTACCCGGTAAGGAGAGGTTAGATCCCTAGATAACCATCCGGTTTGTGTAGAATTCCTATCATTAGGCTCTTTGAGACTTACCCGGTGATAAGACCTTAGGAACGGATTAGTGGACCATGAGACCTACCCGGTGATTGATCCCAATCTAGAAACACTCACTCCCAACATACTATAGTTGATTCAAGGAATGATTAGATAGCTTGAGTCCTATGCCATAACCGGAATTTCCAACCCCTAGAATCCGCTTTTCTCTCTTTGATTACATATTTCGTGTTTGCTCGTTTAATTGTGTTTTAGCTTGATTCCTTAGTTTGTTTTGCCATATTGCATCATTGTGATCCTTGATTGATCACCACACAAAACCAATCCAAAAATATTGAGATTTTCATTTATTTGTTTCTTTCTCTTTTCTTAGCTTAGATCAACACTATCCTTAGTCACTAATCGATTCAATCTCACCTCAGTCTTTGTGTTCGACCTCGGAATACTATCCCTACTACAAAACGTCCCGTACACTGCGGGTTCGCTAGGAGTTAGGAGAAATATATCGAGTATAAATTTAAGGCTTTTTGCGTGTCACGTTCTTAGCGTAACAAGTTTTTGGCGCCGTTGCCGGGGATTATTTATAGTGTAGGTCTTTCTTGTTGCTTTTGATCTTGTTTGGTTTGTGTCTTTGTATTTTCAGGACATCTCTCATCCTTTAGGTGTATGCGAAGATCTCGTGGCAAGGATTTAGCTCCATTCGATCCCGAACTGGAGAAAACCCTTAAGGCTAGGTCTAAGAGCATTAGAAAGGAGAAGGAGATGGCCGCAAGAGATCTTCAACCTGAGTTGGATGAGGCTTTAGAGCTAATTAGGTTAAGAGATGAGCTCTTGGAGAATGAAAGGAGACTTGCCAATGAGAGGCAAGAAGCAACTAGGAGGGAGATTGAAGAGATTAGGCAAGCTCTTGTGCAAAGAGAGCTTAATCGTCAAC
Organism: Fagopyrum homotropicum; assembly: GCA_033239125.1. Classification (NCBI taxonomy): domain Eukaryota; kingdom Viridiplantae; phylum Streptophyta; class Magnoliopsida; order Caryophyllales; family Polygonaceae; genus Fagopyrum; species Fagopyrum homotropicum. Next base: position 105,045,428 of record BSWB01000006.1, on the reverse strand, counting down.
AACCTCCACCTCCACCACAACCGCAACCGCCGGTTAATATTCGGGTTGTGCCCATTGCTATTGAAGAGCCACAAATGTTAGGGCAACGTATGGATCCGGCACAAAGAGCACACCATCCGGGTGTGAACTTAGGAGATCCCGCAGCCCATGATTACGAGCTCCGCCCTCAAGTTCTACAAATGATCCGGCATAATCAATTTGGAGGGATGGAAGGAGAGTCTTCTCATCAACACTTGATGAACTATGAGATCTTGATGGAGACTCTAAGACCGCCTAGATTGGAGAGTAACAACCATAAGCTTAGGGTTTTCTCCTTCTCACTTAAGGATAAAGCATTGGCTTGGTATCAATCTATTCCACAAGGGCGAGTGAGTACTTGGGAGGAGATGACAACCGAGTTTTTGACAAAGTTCTTCCCACCTTCCAAGACTACCGAGTTAAGAGGGAAGATCAGTGCCTTCGTGATGAAGGATAGAGAAAGCTTATTCAAGTCTTGGGAGAGGTTCAAAGACCTTCTCCTAGATTGTCCACACCATGGTATACCGAAAATTGAGCTATTGGAGATCTACTTCAAGGGACTTGATGAAGATAGCCAATTCAAGCTTCAATCTCTTTCCGGTGGGACTTTCATGGAAAAGAATATGGACGAAGCTTGGGAGTTTGTAGAGAAACAAACTTTGGTGATTGAGAAGTACTCCCATAGGAAGAGTGATGGGAGGAAAGCGGGAGCATATGAGGTGAGTGAAGTCACCATGAGTAACTTCAAGCTTGATGCAATCAACAATGACCTGAAATCTTTGAGGGAATTGTGTGCTACAACTTTGAAGAATCAAGCAAGCCCTCAAGTGCAAGTGCAAGCAAACTTGTCTTCCAAGGAGGAAGATGTGAACTACATGGGAAGGGGCAACTACAACAACTATCAAGGCCCAAGGAACTTCAACAACAACCGGCAATTCAATAATTACCGGCCTAACCACAACCATCCCGGGTTTTCCTATTCAAACCGGATGGAGCCTTGAACCCTCCCGCTTCCACAAGCGCAGCTCCACCACCAAAGGCTTCACAAGAACCTCCACCCGGATTTACTCAACCTCCAAAGGATAGAACCGAGATGATGTTTGAGCAATTTCTTGGAAGGTTGAGTGGTCTTAAGAGCACAGTGACTTCCATTTCTAAAGCTCAAAAGGTGTTGGAAGCACAAGTGTTCCAAAAGGCGGGTGAAGCTCATAGAGATCCGGGAAAGCTTCCCGGAAGAATCGAGGACAACCCAAGAGGCCAAGTGTTGGCCATCACAACAAGGAGTGGGCGGAGCATGAAGGATCCCTTACCTAAGGGAAATGATAAAGGAAAGCAAGTGGTGATAGAAGAAGAGCCATTGCAAGAAGATGGAGGTAAGAGCAAGGATGATGAGCCAACATATGTGGCACCACCTCCATACAAGCCACCACTACCATTCCCACAATCACGAGCAAGAGCTCGCTTGGACAAGCACTTCGGTAAATTCCTTGAACTTATGTCTAAATTGCATATTAACATTCCGTTCATGGATTCTATTCTAGGTATGCTGGCATATGGCAAGTTCTTGAAGGAAATACTCTCTAACAAAAGGAAGTTGGAAGAGTATGGGGAAGTGAAGATGATGAAGAGGTCCTCGGAATTGATCCAAACCATGAAGGAGGAGATGCCTCCTAAGCTAAGAGATCCGGGATCCTTTTGTGTGCCAATTGGAGTGGGAGAAGTGAAGTATGAAGCCTTATGTGATCTTGGGGCAAGTGTAAGCATCATACCGCTTGCACTTTGTAACAAGGTTGGGCTAGGAGAGCCAAAGCCGGTCAAGATGACCCTTTACATGGCGGACCGTTCGATCACTCACCCGGTTGGAATATTGGAAGACATACCGGTGCAACTCGGGAAGTTCTATGTGCCAATAGACTTCGTTATTTTGGATATCCCAGCGGACTATCCGGTTCCCATCATCTTAGGGAGACCTTTCCTCGCCACATCCGGATGCTTGGTGGATTGTAAAAATGGAATTCTCTCCTTCAATTTTGGAGAAGAGAATATCAAGTTCAAATTATCCACAATGATGAAGGGGCCAACCCTTGGTGAAGATGTGTTCAACATTGTCGAGCAAGAGGAGTCTAGAGAAGTTGTGAGCTCGATCTTGATCAAGGACCCCTTGGAGAAGGTTCTTAGCTTATGTTTGATGGAGGAAGGAGTTGAGGAGGCTTGCAATGAAGAAATCAAGGCTTTAGAATCATTGGAAAAGGAGACAAGAGCTGAATTTGAAGCACACGAAGGTGTGCTGAATTTCTGTGAAAACCACGGCCAGGTAGGGGAAACCACACCCGTGAAAAGTCCCGTGGAACTCTCTGGAATGCTCAAAAAGGCTAGCTTTACAAGTTCCACGGCCGTGGTTGTGCCAGAGCCCATAATTTTGCCCGTGGTTTCTCCAGAAACTGCATTGGTTGTTGATCAAGCTTCAAGGAGCTTTGGGGAGTCTTCCATGGCTATGGATTCATCTCAACCAACTTTGTATGGAGCGTCTCCACTCGATAAAGGTCCTCCTAAACTCGAACTTAAACCCCTCCCCTCTCATCTTAAGTATGCTTTTCTTGGTGATAATTCTACATATCCGGTGATTGTTAATGCATGCTTGAATGATGTTGAGTTGAGTAGATTGTTGCATGAGTTGAGATTGCATAGGAAGGCTATTGGCTATACCATTGATGACTTAGTTGGCATTAAACCTTCTTTGTACATGCATAAGATCTTAATGGAAGACAACCATAAACCTTCAATTGAACCTCAAAGAAGACTAAACCCAATCATGAAAGAAGTAGTAAAGAAAGAGATCCTTAAATTGCTAGATGCAGGAATCATTTTCCCGATTTCGGATAGTAAATGGGTTATTCCCGTGCATGTGGTTCCTAAGAAGGGTGGGATGACCATAGTGACTAATGAGAATAATGAACTAATCCTAACTAGAACGGTTACGGGGTGGAGGATGTGTATAGACTATAGGAAACTAAATGTGGCCTCTAGGAAAGATCACTTCCCTCTTCCCTTTATTGACCAAATGCTAGAGAGATTAGCTCAACATTCTCACTTTTGCTATTTAGATGGCTATAGTGGATTCTTCCAAAGGTGTATGATGGCTATTTGGGTTGTGTAATGCACCCGCCACCTTTCAAAGGTGTATGATGGCTATCTTTTCTGAGTATATTGAAAACATCATGGAAGTGTTTATGGATGATTTTTCTGTTTATGGATCTTCCTTTGATGATTGCTTAGCTAACTTGTCTCTAGTGCTAAAAAGATGTGAGGAGACTAATCTAGTCTTGAATTGGGAGAAATGCCACTTCATGGTAAGTGAAGGTATTGTGTTGGGCCACTTGGTGTCCAACCGAGGCATTGAGGTTGATAGGGCTAAGATAGAAACAATAGAGAAGTTGCCACCACCTACCTCGGTGAAGGGGGTAAGGAGTTTTCTAGGGCATGCCGGTTTTTACCGGAGATTCATTAAGGATTTCTCTAAGATTTCTAAGCCTCTTATGTTGAGTTTGTTTTCTCCAAGGATTGCCTTGAGGCTTTTTGTAGGTTGAAGAACGCTTTGATCTCCGCACCCATCATGTAACCTCCGGATTGAAGTTTACCGTTTGAGATCATGTGTGATGCGAGTGATGTAGCCGTTGGGGATGTTTTGGGACAAAGGAAAGATGGGCTTACACATGCCATCTATTATGCTAGCAAGACGCTAGACGATTCCCAACTCAATTATGCTACTACCGAGAAGGAGTTGCTAGCGGTTGTATATGCATTTGAGAAGTTCCGCTCGTATCTTGTTGGAGCGAAGGTCATTGTGTAAACGGATCATGCTGCGATCCGTTATCTCCTTACAAAGAAGGATGCCAAACCTCGTTTGATTCGGTGGATCCTTCTTCTTCAAGAGTTTGATTTGGAAATCCGGGATAAGAAAGGGTCCGAAAATTCAGTGGCGGACCATCTTAGTAGACTCCCACCGTTGGAGATTGAGAGAGACGACATCCCGATTGATGACTCATTCCGGGATGAGCAATTGCAAATGGTGGAGGAGTGCTTGTTTCAAGTGTCCAAGGGAAATGAGCCATGGTATGCGGACATTGTGAACTATCTTGTGTGTGAAGAAGTGCCACCCGGTTTGTCATATGCCCAGCGGAAAAAGTTCTTCAAGGATGTGAGGCATTACTATTGGAGTGAACCGCTTTTGTTCAAGAGAGGGCTGGATGGAGTCTTTAGAAGATGCATACCGGAGGATGAGGTGGAGAGTGTGATCCGCCATTGTCACTCCTTGCCATGTGGAGGGCATGCTAGCTCACACAAGACATGTGCTAAGGTGTTGCAATCGGGTTTCTTTTGGCCAAGTTTGTTCAAGGATGTGCAGAATTTTGTGGTACCTTGTGATGCTTGCCAAAGGACGGGCAACATCTCAAGGAGGAATGAGATGCCCTTAAACAACATACAAGAGGTGGAGATATTCGATGTGTGGGGTGTGGACTTCATGGGACCATTCCCCTCTTCTTGTGGCAACCTCTACATCCTATTGGCGGTGGACTATGTTTCAAGATGGGTAGAGGCAATCGCTTCTCCCATAAATGATGCCAAGGTTGTGGTGCGATTCTTCAACCGAGTGATCTTCCCTAGGTTTGGAACACCAGATCATAAGTGATGGAGGGAAGCACTTCACCAATAGGAACTTCGGGACACTTTTGGCTAAGTATGGGGTGACTCATAAGGTGGCAACGCCTTACCATCCCCAAACTAGTGGCCAAGTGGAGATCTCCAACCGGGAGATAAAGGGAATTCTTGAGAAGAACGGTTTCTAGGATGAGAAAGGATTGGGCTATGAAGCTCGATGATGCCTTGTGGGCTTATAGAACCGCTTTCAAGACACCGATTGGCACCACTCCCTACAAGCTAGTCTATGGCAAGTCTTGCCACCTTCCGGTAGAGATGGAGCATAGAGCGTATTGGGCCATTAGATGGCTGAATTTTGACCTCAAGGAGGCCGGAGAGAAAAGGTTGCTTGACATGAATGCTCTTGAGGAGATCCGGTTGGATGCCTATGAAAAACGCCCAGATCTACAAGGAAAGGACCAAGCGTTGGCATGACAAGTGTCTCATCCCGAAGGAGTTGAGTGAAGGCGACCTTGTCCTTCTCTTCAACTCAAGCCTGCGGCTCTTCCCCGGAAAGCTAAATTCAAGATGGACGGGTCCTTATGTGGTGAAGAAGATCTTTCCCCATGGAGCGGTTGAGATAGGAGGGGAGCATTGTGCAGACTTTAAGGTGAATGGACACCGGTTGAAGAAGTATATCCCGGGAGCTCCGGTGGACATGATTGCCCCACTTCACCTCGAATGAGACGCCCCCGAGTTTGGTCAAGCTAATGACCTTAAAGAAGCGCTTGATGGGAGGCAACCCATTGGTAGACATCTTTCCCTTTTTCTTTTTTTTTTGTTTTTGTTTTGATTTTCCTGTTTTTGTGTGTTTGGTGTGCTTTGTATGTGTGCTAGAGTCTTGGTAGCATGGAAGCCTTGCATGGCATATGGATGATGACGATGAGTCCCTCATCAATTGTGAGTGGAGTAGACGCGGGACTTGGACGGCTAGCGGCGCCTAGCGCGGATCCCAATGCCATAACGAACACTTTGAGCTCTCCATCGTTGATAGGATCATCCGACATCACTCCACTTGAGTAATCCCAAATACCAAAGCAAACCATTTTTACATTGTGAGAACCCTCTTTCACTCTTCTTTACTTGAATACCACATTGGGGACAATGTGTTTCTAAGTATGGGGTGGGGTTTGCATGATCTTTTGCATGATTAGCATCTAGGGTAGTTTATTTTAGTCACATGCTTCATTATGTCTTGCATTGTACATACACATTTCGAAAAATCCAAAAAATCAGAAAATTTTAAAAAACTTTTAGTGCTTCTAAGCTTGGGAATGACCCTTATGATGAGATTGTTGTGTGGATTGGCTATGGATGGCCTTATGTGTTGAATAGATAAATGCATATGTGGACTTGAAGTACTTATCTTGAATCCCATGAATGATTTGTGATTATGATGCTTGCCTTGATTGGATTGAGGATTGAAGGTCGAAATTACATGCTAGTTCTTGCACATCATCTAGTAGTGATTAAGGCAATTCATCTTTCTCTACTTCTCATCTTGATCATGTTGTTTGAGCACCTCAATTGATACAAAATTTGACCTCTTTTGACCCATCTGGGAATAGGAGCATGATAGTGTGTTGAGTATGTGAAAAGCAAGTGTGGGGTGAAGTTGTTGTTGAAAGAATGTTATGAATAAAGTCCTGAATTTGTTGTGAAAGTGTAGACAAAAATATAGGTTTGGGGACGTTGGTTTAAATGACGAGTAACTCGGCACCATTCACATAATCGGGTGTTTGTGCCTTGCCAAAGTCAAATAAACCGATAGTCCTAACGAGCTTTGGTATGTGTGCCCGGTGTGGATGCACCTCGAAAAATAAAAAAGCCCGAGGACGGCTAATCACCAAGGTTTCGGCTTTTGTACATCAATGCCATTGTCTCAAAAATAAGTGAAAGAAAAAAAAAAGAAAAGAAAGAAAAGATGGAGAAAATATACACTTGTGGGAAGTTGATAAAAATGTGAAGTTGTGAAGTTAGTTCCATTCCCGGATTAGCATCACATAGCCTAAAAAAATTCTCACCTAATCACAACATTTCTTGACCTTTTATTTCACAAGCCCTTGTGACCTATTTGCATGTGTGTAAGACTTAGTGATCTAGATTGAATATGCTCATGATCATCTTGACTTCTTCATTTTTACATCTCATGCATGCCTTCGAGTTAAGTATAATTGTCTTTCCATGCCTTCACTTATTTGACACATGATTGCTTGTCCATTGCCATGAAACATGACTATGAAGGTAATCCAATATTAGAAGCACAACTCCAAAAATATTTTCGGTTTTTCATGCATGCATAAATCATGTCATCTCTTAGTCTATAGTTGGGGACTTATTCGGGGACGAGCAAACCTTAAGTATGGGGTATTTTTGATAACAAGATTTATGACTTAGGTTTAGGCACTCATTTAGATAGTTTTTCCGCTCATTCATGCATGGTTTCACTAGTTCGTGACGATTTGCACTCAATTCATGTATTTTGTCGAGATAGACGTCTACACGGACTTTTGCATGCTTTGTAGGTATTTTAGGAGTTTTAGGAGCTTAATCGATACATTTGAGGATCGTTCTTTGAGATGACACACCTTCGGACTCATTGGGATGCAAGCTAGGGGCTAAGGAGGACACATGGGACCTTGTTGGTGCATGTCATGCACCAAATTGAGGCTTGATGATCCAAAACAAGTTGAGGCACCAAAACCACGGCCACTAGGACTTCCACGGGCATGGTTTTGGCCGTGGTTTTCCCCAGACAGCTGTGACAGCTGTCCCACGATCTTCATGGCCGACTCTTGCAAATTTGGAGGATAAAAGGTGGTCCTGCAAGGCCGTTAGGGGCAGACCCCTCACTCCCATTCTCTCACACACTCTCAACAACAATATTCTCTCATTTTGGAATATTGGATTGGAGCTACCATTGGAGGAGAAGAAAGGCTACCATTGGAGAAGAAGAAGAAGCACACTAGTCCATAGTTCCATAGTCTTTTTAGTGATTTTGAGTGAGCTTTGTGAAACGTTTTGCAAGGGTTTGTTAGAAACGATTCGAACCTTCTTTTGAAGGATTGTAAGTCCTTCTTGAACCTTGATTTAGCTTGTTTTACTTATTTCATTTGCTTAATCCATCTTTCATTTCATCTTCTTGCCATGGATTCTATAATTTTATGCTTGGTGAGTTTGATTGTTAAGATGCATGTTGTAGGCTAAATAGATGCGATTCTAGGGTAAGGAAAAGATGGTTATGGCTTGGACTATGATAGAATAGACTTAAATGAATACTTGGATGACTCGCTTGATTGAACCTAGTCACTGTTTAAAACCACGGTTGGATCTTGTCTTTCCACAGCCGTGGAAACGGTTGAACACCCCGTAATTTTGATTAACTTGCTTGTATTGATAAATCTAAGTGTTAGGTTGGTGATTTGTTGAAATCCTAGTGTTAGTTGAGCTAAATCTATCCTAGGGTGACCTAGTGTTAGCAACTAAGAGTTAGAAGAGACCTACCCGGTGATTCTTGCTCTTAGATACCGATGATGATGAACTCTAGGTAGTAGTGAGCCTCATAAGCCGCTATTGGATTGAGTGTGCTAGGATTGATGTTTAGGACTTGCCTTCCCGAGACTTACCCGGTAAGGAGAGGTTAGATCCCTAGATAACCATCCGGTTTGTGTAGAATTCCTATCCTTAGGCTCTTTGAGACTTACCCGGTGATAAGACCTTAGGAACGGATTAGTGGACCATGAGACCTACCCGGTGATTGATCCCAATCTAGAAACACTCACTCCCAACATACTATAGTTGATCCAAGAAATGATTAGATAGCTTGAGTCCTATGCCATAACCGGAATTTCCAACCCCTAGAATCCGCTTTTCTCTCTTTGATTACATATTTCGTGTTTGCTCGTTTAATTGTGTTTTAGCTTGATTCCTTAGTTTGTTTTGCCATATTGCATCATTGTGATCCTTGATTGATCACCACACAAAACCAATCCAAAAACATTGAGATTTTCATTTATTTGTTTCTTTCTCTTTTCTTAGCCTAGATCAACACTATCCTTAGTCACTAATCGATTCAATCTCACCTCAGTCTTTGTGTTCGACCTCGGAATATTATCCCTACTACAAAACATTCCGTACACTGCGGGTTCGCTAGGAGTTAGGAGAAATATATCGAGTATAAATTTAAGGCTTTTTGCATGTCACGTTCTTAGCGTAACAGTGGTAATACCAATCATCCGCCGAATCCTTGAGTGTGAAGCCGAATGCCCTCATCTTGATTTGTTCTTCGGTGTTGGCCGGCTTCATGCTCATACACACGGTGTGGAACTTCCCAAGGTGCTTGATGGGGTCTTCACCGCTTAGCCCATGGAAGGATGGAAGTAAGTGAATAAGGCCCGGTTTGAGTTCAAAGTTGACTCCTTCCCCTAGTGCCGGTATAGCAACCGCAAGAGGGTTTTGAGCCAAAGTGGGCTGCGTAAGTTGACGAAGAGTATGGTCAGCCATCTCTTGTTGTAGTTGTTGTCTTCGTTGCCGGATGTGCGTCCTCTGAATTTCTGGATCAAAAGAAGCAAAGCCGGAATTAGTAGCACAGATTTGAACCATAAAATGGTTCAAACCAATAATCAGTAATAACAATAAAACACAAAAACTCCCCGGCAACGGCGCCAAAATTTGACCGAAGGTATTTCTATGGTCGTCTATACCCAATCAAAAGTAAATTCCGACTTAGCACTAAGAACAAGTATAGTGATTAATTAAGGGTCGAACCCAAGAGAGTTGAGGTGTTTTAGATGCAATTATCGATTATAATGACAAGTGACACAAGGGGGGGGGGTTTTGGTTGAATTGATTCACAAAAACTAATAAAAACGATTAATGCGACAAGTAAGACAATAATGGGTGAATCTAGTACACTAGGTTGATTCTAAACATGCAATTGCTACTTTGGTGTATTCCTTTTACATGTTTTTAAGTAATCTCCCGTCTCGATCATACATATGTGTTGAGCCAACCGGCATCAACACAACTTAACCTATTAAAGTTCCGTAAACCTACAAGGACAAATAATAAGTTAGCATTCAAACAAAGACAAAGGGATATAAAGAGAAGATTAAAACCGTTAAACTTATATTTGTATTTGTGTTCCTTTTCTTTAAGTAATTACAACTCGTTATTACTTAAAGTTGCTACTAGATTAAAGACCCGAACCCGGAACCTATTAATCCTAGTTGTTTACATGCACTATAGAACCTAAGGTGATCAATCTCAAGTAACAGTTAACATGCAATTAAACAAAGGAGATCAAGGAAACACAAAGCATTACTGAATAAAAACTTATATTAAAAGAACTTACAACCAAAGCAACAAAGCAGCTTCAAACCAACCCAATGTAGCAAGGGAGTTAGCAACTCATTACAATGGAAAACTCAAGTCTAAAATGGATTTTGTGGGGAAAAGCATGGATGATTCTAGCAATCAATCATGGACTATTTATACTACAAAAGACACTTAATTAGGAGTAAATAGCCGGCCTAAAATAGCCACCTTTAATGCCATAAAGGTGGTGTAAACAGCCGGAGTAAAACTTCTAGCATTAAACCGCAGGGGCGGCCTTCAGGACCAGCAGGGGCGGTTTAGGCAAAATCGGTTGATCTTCTTCATAACCGCTGGGGCGGCTACACAGCTCCGTTGGGGCGGATCTTTAATGCACTTCAACATCTAACCTTTCGCCTTCTTGACATTTCTGATGTCAAGGCGCAGAGGCGCCTTTAAGGCCAACGCAGGGGCGGTGACACACACTCTTCGCCTTCCAGCTCCCAAGGCGAGGTGCAGGCAGGGCGCAGTGGGAGGCGCAGGGGAGCTGGCCTTCTTCTTGTCCGGGCAAGTCACCGCAGGGGTGCCGATAGGTGGCGCAGGGGCGGTGACCTGCATCTTGTCCGGTGTTCGCCACTTAGCGAGTGTGCAAATAAGCTTTAAATTTATAAAACTAGAAATCAAGCAAGCGAACCCGCAGTGTACGGATCGATATAGTTAAGCAAGAATTTCAGAGTATCGAACACAGGGATTTGGGGGGAACAAATTCAATTGCAGATTATCAAGCAAGTAAATGTAAGAAGCTTTTCGAATATTAGGAAAACAACAATCCTAAAGATCCAAGTATCCAGCTGTGGCAATCGATTCAAGATATACTAATGATATAAGGACAAAGTTAAGATATGCAAAGGTATACTAATGTAAGATAATCGTACGGTGAAATTCCAAAAACCTTATATGACTCACCTACAAGACACTCTCTATAAACGTTGTTGAGGCTTCAATATAGAAAGGTTCTAAAGATGAGAATTAATGTCAAATACCCAAACTTGTAATCCAAGGATCAAGACTAACTAAATCGATTAAGGTTGTGACACTCACAATCGAGGTAGAGGTTGTTGAGGCTTCACTACCACCTAGAAAAGGCAAGCCTAAACTAAGTTAAAGCAGATCTTTAACTTTGGATTAAAGTAAAAGCAAGTTCGTAACTTAACACAAAATTACGGCTAGTTCTTGAGTTCCACGGCCGTGGAAGCTCAAGAACAGACCGTGGATTAGGGTTCGTCGGCGATTCTCTCTAACTCTCAGGGTCCAATCTGTTTACGATCGATCTATCATCATCTAAGCCACAACTATCAACCCTTCACCTTAGAATTGTTAGGGGTTTTTAGCCAACAATAGTCATATTGATATCAAATTTAAGAATTAAAAGATTGAAAGATGAAAACTTCCGAAAACCTTCAATAAACTTCAAATCAATCTCAAATTCGCAATCAAGATCAATAATCGTCACTAGATTCGGAACGAAACAAACAATCACAAATCTTAGATAAGAAGGAAGAACGGGATGTCAATCCGTCTTCTAAATCAAACCTAAGCAAGAAGCGAGTCTCCTTGCGAACAATCTTCCGAATCTTCGATCTTCCGTCAATCCGGAAATCACAATAGCAATGCGCCAAAATCTCTCAACAAAATCTCCGCCAAATGCGAAATTAGGGCAATTCCAAACGCAAGTGTAAAGCGATGTCTAAGCAGAGGTGACGGAATCTCCCTTCGTCCGTCCTTTTATAGTGTAAGATAAAATATCGGCCCGGCCCAATTGCGTAGGAGATCGTGGCTTAAAGTATGGCGAAAAAGATCGCCAAGATCACGGTCGTAGAAGGGTTCCACGGCCGTAATTTAGAGCGTGGAAATCAACACGGTTTGAACCATCTTCTCCACGGCCGTAGAAGTCACTGGAATGAACCACGCTTCCCTAGCCAAGGTTCCACGGCCGTGGACTTGAACGTGGAAAGTGGTACGGCCGTATTTTAGAGCGTGGTTTAGGGCAAGAACGTGATTCTTCCTTAGCTTCGTGCATTCCTCAAGTTGGCACTCCCTTAGCTCCTAGAAATGTCCTCAATCCATGGACAAGTTCAATCAACTCCATCCTTGCTCAATTCCGTTCGGAAATAGCTCTCAATTACCTATAATCAACATAAAGCTTGTGTAGATCTCTATATCGACATTATAGACAAACTAGCTCACAAATGCATCAATGCTCAATCAATGACTATCAATATGGATCAAATACACTTAGAAAACGTGCCTAAAATATCACAATATTTCATGCTAACAAATAACCCCATACTTGCCACTTGCTTGTCCCTAAGCAAGGTCTTTCAAAAGCTTTAAAACAAGAGTTAGGATGAAATATGTGTACCTTCTCAAGGCAATACTTCTTTTTGGATGAATGTGCCTTCTAAATAATAGATCATTCTCAAATCTTGCTTCAATCGTTTATAAGACTTTCATACACTTAATCAAAGAGTAAAGAGTAAAGAAAGTTCATGAATCAATCAAACTTCCATACAAACATCATAACCCTTAAACATTATCAAAATCAATCATAAGAGACTTCAATTTAGATCACCAAGTCATATAACTTTCTTTTGATCTTAAGGACTTTCAAAGAAAAAGGTCTAGAATGTGGAAAGGGAAGGAAACTTTAAGGAATGTGGTGCATGAATCCGGGAAAGTGGACAACTACTCTTTTCTTCTTCTCTTGCGGTTTCCGCAACACCTTCAACTTAGAGCTTCGCTCTCTTCTTTTCATTTTTCGACTTTACTTTTGGAGTTATGGATAGAGGTGCACAAAAACCGAAGCCTAGGAGATTGGCGTTTCTCAATTTTTATGAGATGCCTCAAACCTTTAGCGCACATACCATAATCCGCTAGGAATATCGCTCAATCCGACTTTGGCAAGACACAAACACCCGGCTATGTGAATGGTGCCGAGTTACTCATCATCATGATTGACTTCCCAAACCTACAATTTCTTTCTATTCCTTTGAATGCAAAGTATTGCTTTCATGGCCCTCCCACATCATACATGCCTTTTTCAATCAACTCCTCCAAATTCCTGGATAGGTAAAGGAGGCCATTATTTCAATGAGGGGCTAAATGATCAAAGAAAGAAGAAAGAAAAATCGAATTGCCTTAATCATCTCAACAAGAAGCATAAGAACATATAGTGCGATTTCAACTTCAATCCCTCAACATGATTTAGGTAGCATTCATCACATTATGAAACTTGCAAAAGAGGTATAATCAACTCATTCAATTTCTTTTCAATTCACTATTCGTTTAAGCATGCAATTGTCATCAAACTCAATTCACAAGTAGTGATTATCATAGAAATCATCTCAATTCCTTAGAAGCACAAAATTTTTCAAAATTTTTCAATTTTTATGGGTTTTTCAAACTCTTTTTCATGCAATGCAAGAATGAAACGTGCAACAATATAATGAACATGTAAGATAGTCTCGATAGAAGCAATCAAAGTGAGTAAGAGTTATTACAACTTTTAGTCACACCCCACCCCATACTTAGAACAAACATTGTCCCTAATGTTCAAATAAAAGAAAGAAAAAGAAAGAAAAGAAAAAGAAACTCACAAAGTGGCGGTGGAGCGGCTAAAGCTGACGGTCATCATCATCATCATTGCGGCGCTGGTGGAGGCGGGAATGGAGAGAAGCTAGGGTCGTAGTGCCGCCCAAACTGCTGGCGGTAGACGTCTCTCATCATATGATCGAGGTCGTCCAGGCGTCCATCTCTAGCATCGGCTCAGATCTCCAATGCTCCTACTCTCTCAGAAAGGCCAGTAGCCCAATCCGGCATCTGCTCATACCATCCCGGGGCTTGGCTGTACCACCCTGGAGCGTCGGACGGTGCTGGTGCTGGTGGCTGCTGTGAGGACCATGGAGGTGGAGCTCCGTACCATGTAGGAGGCGTATCCATCCAAGTGGGTCTCTCACTCACGCTGGCGCGGCGAGAAGACGAACCTGAAGCTCTAGCTGGACGTGGAGAACGTCTAGGCACATCAGGGGCCGCATCCGGCTGATCCGGAAACGTGTCAAACTCCTGCTCTGCTCCTCCTCCTCCCTCATACTGATCCCTCATCTCCTCCTCCTTAGCTACAGGCGGTGGTGGGACATACGGAGGAGCTGCAATCCTGTTCGCATGCATAGCTGCGAACGTAGCCTTCCAATTATGGCGTCCAGCCATAATGGCGTACTCCAGGAGCCACTCAATGCCCCTCCCCGTCCTGCTCTCCCAAGGCATGGCTGCGTAAGGCGGACCTCTATGGGTAGGGAAGATAAGGCCTCTAGTCATGAAGGCCTGGAGTCCTAAGGGTACAACTGGTATGCGTGTGCATGCAGAAAAATCAACCCCCAACATCCTAGCAAGGTGGGTAACTATCCCACCATATCCAATGTTCCCCGCCCTCTTGTTCTTAAGCTTGCTCATGGTAGCAGCTAAGAGGGTGGCGCAGTCAGCAGGGCGCCCATACAGCATAGAATACAACAGAAAGAGCTCATCCGTCTTGATCTTTTGAGGTGTCTCCGTCCTAGGGAAGAGACACTCCGAAAGAACACGGTGAGCAATCTTCAAGGCTAAGTGATACATCAACTTAGCCTTGGTATCAGCAGGTTGCCAGCGGTCCTCGCTGGCGTAAATCATGGCTACCTCCTCCCAAAAGTCTTTGGCGTAAACGCCACTAGGAAAACGACCATTGAAGGTCTCTTGGAACCCAAAGAAGGCTCCAAACTCATGGATGGTAAAATCATATTTTCTTTCCATAAGACGGAAAGAAACGGTCCTATCCACATGGCTGTGCTCAAACGACGTCACAACCTCTCTCGTTATCTCCTCATAAGCGTCCTCTTGATAGCCGAGAAGACGATAAGATCGGCTCTATCCAAGAGCCAAGTAAGGTCATCTACTATGTTTAGAGGAACTAGATCCTCCAACTATAGATACCTAGGTCCGATAACTACCCTCTTATGGATCCTCTCGAGTGCATCGAGATGATCCTCGTGAATGGTGGGTACTCTAGGCCTAGGAGGTGCGGGTGATGAAGGTGATGATGGAGGTGAAGGGGAGGAAGGTGGTGGTGCTCTAGAGGATGAAGAGGAAGAGTGGTTACCCTTCCTCTTTTTGTTCTGCTCATTCTTCTTCTCCTTAATCCTCCCTGAAACTCTCCTAACAAAATCCATCACTGTTCAAAACCACGGTCTGTTCTTGATTTTCCACGGCCGTGGAACTGACAGAGACCGTGATTCGTCTCGACTTTTATCAAAAATCCACAAACAGCACTCAAACTCAGCAACCAGGCAGCCCTAGTCTAATTCCTTCCAATTTCAATCAGTTCTCCTAAAATTTCTAGCAAAAACGAACCCAAATTGACGAAGATAGAGAAGAGCGGAAAAAACCTAGGTTTCGGATTTTAAAATCTGAATTCTGCGTTCCTTGGTGAATTGCCGCTCGATTCGTTGCTTGGATCTCGTTGGTGTTTGAATTTGCTTCAATTTGGAACGAAGAATCGTTGAAAACGATTAACGAATGGAGAATTGAGGTGAAGGGCGTGGAATCGGTGAGAGAGGGTCGTGGAATTGGGTTTTTTGGTGAGTTTTTGTGAAGAACGTGGTTTATATAGTGGCCGGCAAAATTTTCGAAAACCACGGTCTATCGGGGGGTTCCACGGCCGTGGAATTGTACGGAACCGTGGTTTTGGTGATTTTTCAAAGGCTTTTGGAAATTACGGTCACTGTAGCTGTCACGACCGTGGTTTAGGCCGTGGAACTCTCTGTAATGCTCCAAAGTCCAAGTTTCATCACTTTTCTTCAAAATAACTCTTCCTCTTTCCTTTTCCACCGTTCTTACATCCAAAAACAGGAACATACCGGAAGGAATCGAAGGCAAAACAAAACAAAAACGTCTAAACTAAGCTAAACTGTGAATCGAAAACATAAACGTAAATGCAATACCTTGGGTTGCCTCCCAAGAAGCGCTATGTTTAAGGTCCGTAGCTAGACCAATCTCGCACTTATTCGAGTGCGGTAGGCGCGAACTCTTCAGCTTGGAGTTCCGGCGTATACTTCTTGAGTCGTTGACCGTTCACCTTAAAGCTTCCGCCCGCCTCACCCATACTTCAACTACACCATGGGGGAAAATACGCTTAATTAAAAAAGGTCCGGTCCAACGAGATTTAAGCTTACCTGGAAAGAGACGAAGCCTTGAATTGAAGAGGAGAACTTGATCTCCTTCTTTGAAGTCCTTTGAAATGATATGCTTATCATGCCAACGCTTTGCTCTCTCCTTATAGATCTTGGCGTTTTCATAAGCGTTCAAGCGGAGTTCTTCCAGGTCATTAAGGTTTAAGAGACGCTTCTCTCCCGCTTCCTTCATGCTGAAATTTAACCATTTGATAGCCCAAAACGCCTTATGCTCCAACTCTACCGGTAAGTGACAAGACTGCCCATACACAAGGTTGTATGGTGTGGTTCCTATGGGAGTCTTGTACGCAGTCCGGTATGCCCACAATGCGTCATCAAGCTTCAAAGACCAATCCTTCCTAGTCCTTGAAACCGTCTTCTCTAGAATTCCTTTGATCTCCCGATTTGAGATCTCAACTTGTCCACTTGTTTGTGGATGATAAGGGGTGGCGATCTTGTGAGTAACCCAATACTTAGCTAGAAGAGCTTCAAAGCGCCGGGCGATGAAGTGAGAACCTCCATCACTAATGATAGTCCTTGGTGTTCCAAATCGTGGAAAAATGGTCTTGTTGAAGAACTTAACCACCACCATGGCATCATTGGTGGGAGAGGCAATTGCTTCCACCCATCTAGAAACATAATCCACTACCAAGAGTATGTATTGGTTTCTACAAGATGATGGAAACGGTCCCATAAAATCTACTCCCCAAACGTCGAAAATCTCCACCTCTTGGATGTTATTGAGAGGCATCTCATTCCTCCTAGAGATATTACCTGTTCTTTGACAAGCATCGCAGCAAGAAACGAAGGATTGCACATCTCTAAATAAAGTAGGCCAAAAGAATCCAGATTGCAATACCTTTGCGCTAGTCTTGTTCGAACTAGCGTGTCCTCCACAAGGTAGTGAATGACAATGGCGGATGACACTTTGCATCTCATCTTCCGGCACACATCGCCGAATGATGCCATCCGGACCTCTCTTGAAGAGGAGAGGTTCATTCCAAAAGTATTCCCGGACATCCTTAAAGAACTTCTTTCTTTGTGCGTAGGATAGTCCGGGGGGTATCTCCTGGCAAACCAAATAGTTAACAAAATCAGCAAACCATGGTTCGTTACCTTTGGAGATCACATCGATGCACTCCTCAATAATGTGTAGGTGTTCGTCCGGGAAGGAGTCATCTATGGGTAAGTGGTCGTCCTCTAGATGTGTTAGGCGACTCAAATGATCCGCAACAGAATTTTCCGAACCCTTCTTGTCGCGGATCTCTAGATCGAATTCTTGTAGGAGAAGAATCCATCTAATTAGCCTTGGTTTTCGCATCCTTCTTTGTAAGGAGGTACCGGATCGCAGCATGATCCGTGTAGACAATCACCTTTGCACCTACAAGATAAGAGCGAAACTTGTCAATAGCATAGACAATGGCTAGAAATTCTTTTTCCGTAGTGGCGTAGTTGAGTTGCGCTTCATCTAGCGTCTTGCTAGCGTAGTATATGGCATGGGTTCGCCCTTCCTTTCGTTGTCCAAGAACAGCTCCTATAGCTACGTCACTAGCATCGCACATAACCTCAAAAGGTAGAGTCCAATCCGGAGGTTGGATAATAGGTGCTGAAATTAGAGCTTGCCGAATTGTGTTGAACGCATCTAAACATTCCTGCGAAAACTCAAAAACTGCATCCTTCATCAATAGATTAGTGAGCGGTTTTGATATTTTAGAAAAGTCCTTAATGAAACGTCTGTAAAATCCAGCATGTCCTAGGAAACTTCTTATCCCTTTCACCGAAGTTGGGGGAGGAAGCTTCTCTATTGTCTCTATTTTCACCTTATCCACCTCTATCCCTCTACTAGAGATTAGGTGTCCTAATACAATTCCTTCCTTTACCATAAATTGACACTTCTCCCAATTAAGAACTAGGTTAGTGTCTTCACATCTTTGCAAAACAAGAGAAAGGTTAGAAAGGCAATCATTAAAAGAGGAACCGTATACGGAGAAGTCGTCCATGAAGACTTCCATGATTTCCTCTACGTATTCGGAGAAGATGGCCATCATGCACCGTTGGAAGGTGGTTGGGGCGTTGCAAAGCCCGAACGGCATTCTCCTATAAGCAAACGTACCCCATGGGCACGTGAATGTGGTCTTCTCTTGATCATCCGGGTGTATCGGAATCTGAAAGAAACCACTATAACCGTCAAGGTAGCAAAAATGTGAATGTTGTGCTAACCTTTCAAGCATTTGATCAATGAATGGCAATGGGAAATGATCCTTCCGCGTTGCGTTGTTGAGCTTGCGGTAGTCTATGCACATCCGCCATCCCGTCACAGTTCGGGTAGGAATGAGTTCGTTGTTCTTGTTGGTGATGACCGTCATTCCTCCCTTCTTCGGAACTACTTGAACCGGACTCACCCACTTACTATCAGAGATAGGGTAGATGATACCTGCATCAAGAAGCTTAAGAATTTCCTTCTTGACAACCTCCTTCATGGTCGGATTCAACCGCCTTTGAGGTTGTCTTGAAGTTCTAAAATCTTCCTCCATTAGTATCTTATGCATGCATAGGGAGGGTTTAATTCCTACTAAGTCCTCAATAGTATAGCCTATAGCTTTCCTATGTCTCCTAAGGACAATCATGAGCTGATTATGTTCATCTATGCTTAGATCGGAACTAACAATAACTGGGAAGGTAGAATTAGATCCTAGAAAAGCGTACCTTAGATGAGTATGAAGTGGTTTGACTTCCATTGCTTTCGGAGCTTCCAATGATCCTTGAGAAGCATCCGATGTCTCCTTAGAAGTTTCTAAGGGTGATGAGTGAGTAGGAGAAGAATCAGAAGAAGTTTAAGAAGTGTCTCGATCACTCCTTTCCACGCCCAAAATTACGGGTTCTTCATGACCTCGACGGCCGTGGTTTAGGGCGTGGAAGGGAAATACGGTTGTCACATCTTCTCCACGACCGTATAACTTCCTGGAGTGAGGCACGGTTTTGGTTGTGAAATCCATGGCCGTGGAATACAGAGTATGACCGTGGATTCTCACGTTTTCTGCCTCATCGTGGAGTTTTTCGAACTCCACTTCACCCATCTCTTCTTGTGCTTCTAAGGCTTCAATTGCCTCATTGCACTCTTCTTCTTCCCCTACGTTGGTTAGACTCATAGTGATAACCTTTTGTAAAGGATCGTTAAAGAGAATCGCACTTACCTCCTCCCTAGACAAACCCTCTTCATCTTGGATATCGAAAATATCCTCATCAAAGATTGGCTCCTTCACTAGAGTGGAAAGAACGAACTCTACTTTCTCTTCTCCTATATCAAAAGCGAGTCTACCATTCTTGCAATCGACTATGCAGCCGGAAGTTGCAAGAAACGGTCTTCCGAGTATGATCGGGACCGGACTATCTGCAGGAATATCAAGCACGACAAAATCAATGGGAACAAAGAATATACCTAGCTTGACCGGGACGTCTTCTACGATACCGACGGGGCGAGTGATGGATCGATCCGCCATGTACAACGTCATTTTCACCGGTTTAGGGTCGCCTAAACCGATCTTCCTACACAACGCAAGTGGTATGATGCTCACACTTGCTCCTAAGTCACATAGCGCATCGTATGTGACATCTCCCACTCCTATAGGAATGCAAAATGACCCCGGATCCTTTAGCTTTGGGGGAATTTTCTCCTTCATGGTTTTGATGAGATCCGAAGAATCCGAACTCATCTTAACTTCTCCGAAGTCTTCTAGCTTCCTCTTGTTAGAGAGGAGCTCCTTCAAGAACTTGCCATAAGCCGGCATACCTACAATAGCATCAATAAATGGTATATTAATATGCAGCTTGCTCATGAGTTCTATGAACTTACCAAACTGTTTATCTAGGCGCGCTCTTGCCCTAGATTGAGGGAATGGTAGGGGAGGTTTATAAGCTGGAGGAGGAACGTAGGCATCTTCCTTCTCCTTCCCCTTCTCTTTGTCTTTCTCTACGGGGACTTCAACGAACTTACGCTGCGGATCGGTGGTAGTCACTCCGCTCCTAGTTGTGATTGCCATAACCCTTCCCTTAGGGTTGTCCTCCGTCTTTCCTGGAAGCTTCCCTTGATTCCTAGGAACTTCCTCCGCATGGTTGAACATTTGGTTTTCCAAAACCTTTTGATCTTTGTCAACCTTAGAAATTTGATCATCAACCTTAATGATGCGGTTCTCCAACCCTTGTAGTTTTCCCAAAATCGTTTCCAACATGGGATCGGGTTTCTCCTTCCCCGAAGTGTTTCCTCCATTTGATGTTTGCCCTGGCTTTTCAAAGGAGTAGAGGAAGAGGAAGGTGGAGTTAGTGAATTAGAATTGGAAGGATAAGAGTTACCGGAATTTTGTTGATTGGAGCGCCAATTGTTGTTGTTTGAACCCCTATTGTTGTTCCAATTATTGTTCCGGTTGTTGTTGTTTCCATTCCAATTGTTATTCCGGTTGTTGTTCCGGTTATTGTTGTTGTTGTTGCGGTTGGTGTTGTCACCGCCATTGTTGTTGCCCAAATAGCCAACATCCTTCTCTTGTTGCTTTGGCAAGTTGGTCTTGATAGCCTCCTTCAACTCTTTGATCTCATTGTTGAGGGAGAAAATCTGATTGTGAGCTTCATGTGTGAGCTTTGCTCCTTGCTCCACACGATTTCCCTCCACTTTCCGGTGGAAATATTTCTCTATGACCCTTGCTTGCTTCTCAATGAAGTCCCAAGCGTCATCTTCTCTCATGTCCATGAATGTTCCACATGAGAGGGATTGGAGGTTGAATTGCGTCCCCGCATCTAACCCCTTGTAGTAGATTTCTAGCAATGCAAGCTTGGATATGCCATGATGAGGGCAATCCAATAACAAGTCCTGAAACCTTTCCCATGATTGAAACAAACTTTCGTTAGACCTCATGGAAAATGCATTGATCTTACCTCTAAGTTCCGCCGTTTTGGATGGCGGAAAGAATTTGGTGAGGAACTCCGCAAAAAGGTCTTCCCACGTGTCTAGTTTCCCTCTAGGAAGAGCTTGGTACCAAGACAATGCTTTCCCCTTCAAGGAGAAGAAGAAAGGCTTGAGCTTATAGTTGTTGGTAGTAGCACTCTTCGGTCTCATCGTCTCCATCATACACTCAAAGTTTTGCAAGTGTTGGTGTGGAGATTCAGCGCTTGTCCCGCCAAATTGGTTTTGGCGAACAAGAGTAATAACTTGAGGGTTGAAGCTAAACCCTTGTACATCTTCAGCATCAAAGTTCACGCCCAAACGGCGTGGTTGTTGTGTTGGATCCATCCGCTGGCCAAGAGTTCTTGGCTCTTCATCTACACGTTCGATCCTCGCATTCCTAGGTGGAACACGACGATTAGCAGCTCCCCGTGGATGGAAAGGATTCACATTGATCGTGGGATCAATCTCCTCTAACGGTGGCATGGAAGAATCACTATCATCAGCGGATGAGTGACCTTTTCTTCTAGACCTTGATGCCCTCCTTGAGGATTTCTTGCTTCCCTTATTCTTAAGGTCGCTTAGTTCTATCCTCATTTGGAAGATCATGTCCTGTAGATTGTTAACTTGAGATTGATGACGATCCATTTCATCCTGGCGGAGTGTCTCATTCCATTGGAGTTGAGCTACCTTCTCCGCCAACTCCGCTTGAAGATCACGTTCGTGTCCTTCAGCCATCTTCTTTTCCTTGCGCTTTTGCCTTAAAGTTTTCTCTAGCTCTTGATCAAGAGGTAAGAGATCTTCGGTGTTCCTAGACCTGCGCATGCACTCAAAGTAATATCAAATAACGAGAGCAAGCTCCCAAGCTTGACAACCGGCTACCGAATTCGGCTGAAACCAAATCCCCGGCAACGGCGCCAAAAACTTGTTCGCCCCTAAACGTGCATGCAAATAAGCTTTAAATTTATAAAACTAGAATCAAGTAAGCGAACCCGCATTGTACGGATCGATATAGTTAAGCAAGGATTCCAGAGTATCGAACACAGGGATTTGGGTGGGAACAAATTCAATTGCAGATTATCAAGCGAGTAAATATGAGAGTTTTTGCAAATATTGGGAAAACAACAATCCTAAAGATCCAAGTATCCAGCTGTGGCAATCGATTCAAGATTTACAATTGATATAAAGACAGAGTTGAGATATGCAAAGGTATGCTAATGTAAGGTAATCGTACGGTGAAGTTCCAAAAACCTTATATGGCTCACCTACAAGACACTCTCTATACAGGTTGTTGAGGCTTCAATATAGAAAGGTTCTAAAGGCGAGAATCAATATCAAATACCCAAACTTGTAATCCAAGGATCAAGACTAACTAAATCGATTAAGGTTGTGACACTCACAATCGAGGTAGAGGTTGTTGAGGCTTCACTACCACCTAGGAAAGGCAAGCCTAAACTAAGTTAAAACAAATCTTTAACTTTGGATTAAAGTAAAAGCAGGTTCGTAAACTTAAGAGAAATTACGGGCAGATCTTGAGACTCCACGGCCGTGGAACTCAAGAACAAACCGTGATTTAGGGTTCGTCGACGATTCTCTCAAACTCTCAGGGTCTAATCCGTTTACGATCGATCTATCATCATCTAAGCAACAACTATCAACCCTTCACCTTAGAATTGTTATGGGTTTTTAGCCAATAACAGTCATGTTGATATCAAATTCAAAGATTAAAAGATTGAAAGATGAAAACTTCCGAAAACTTTCAATAAACTTTAAACCAATCTCAAAGTCACAATCAAGAACGAATATTGTCAATAGATTCAGAATAAGCCAAACAAACACAATCTTAGGAAAGAAGGAAGAACGGGATGTCAATCCGTCTTCTAAAACAAACCTAAACAAGAAGAGAAATCTTCTTGCAACAATCTTCCAAAAACTTCGATCTTCCGCCAATCCGGAAATCTCAACAGTAATCTCCACCAAAAGTGCGGGATTAGGGAAAATCCAAGCACGAACCTTGATCTCCCACGAGATGTAAATGCTTCTAAGCGAGGGTAATCGAGCGCAAGTGCCGCTAAGCGAAGGTGTAAGCCAAGGTCTAAAGCGAGGTGACGGAATTTCTCTTCGTCCGTCTTTTTATAGGGCAAGATAAAATATCGGCCCGGCCCAATCTTCAAAAGATCGTGGCTTCAAAATGTGGCAAAAAAGATCGCCAAGATCACGGTCGTGGAAGGTTCCACGACCGTAATTTAGAGCGTGGAAATCAACACGGTTTGAACTATGGATTCCACGACCGTAATAGTTACTGGAATGCATCACGCTTCTCTTTGCAAGGTTCCACGGCCGTGGAACTAAACGTGGTTTGTAGTACGGCCGTATTTTAGAGTGTGGTTTAGGGCAAGAACGTGATTCTTCCCTAGCCTCGTGCACTCCTCAAGTTGAACTCCATTTTGCTCCTAATAATGCCCTCAATCCATGGACATACTCAATCAACTCTTCTTTGCTAAATTCCGTTCGGAAATGACTCCCAATCACCTATAATCAACATAAAGCTTGTGTAGACATCCATATCGACAATATAGGCAAACTAGCTCACAAATGCAACAATGCTAAATCAAAGACTATCAATATGAATCAAATACACTTAGAAAACGTGCCTAAAATATCACAATATTTCATGCTAACACGTACCTTAGATGTGTAGGAAGTTGTTTCAATTCCATTGCTTTCGGAGCTTCCAATGGCTCTTAAGGAGCATTCGATGTCTCCTTAGAAGTGTCTAAGGGTGTAGAGGATGTGGGAGAAGAATCAAAAGAAGTTGAAGAAGTGGCACGATCATCCCCTTCCACGGCCAAAATTACGGTTTCCATACACCCTCCACGGCCGTGGTTTAGGGCATGGAAAGTGGTTACAGTTGTTCTGCCTTCTCCACGACCGTGTAACCCTCTAGAGTGAGCCACGCTTTGGGTGGTGAGATCCACGGCCGTGGAATATAGTGTATGGCCGTGGATTCTCATGTTTTCTGCCTCGTGGTGGAGCTTCTCAAATTCCACTTCACCCACCTCTTCTTGTGCTTCTAAGGCTTCAATTGCCTCATTGCACTCCTCTTCTTCACCTACATTCGTTAGACTCATAGCAATAACCTTTTGCAAAGGATCTTTGAAGAGAATCGCACTTACCTCCTCTCTAGACAACCCCTCTTCATCTTGGATAGTGAATATATCCTCATCAAAGATTGGCTCCTTCATTATAGTGGAAAGAACGAACTATACCTTCTCTTCTCCTATGTCAAAAGCGAGTCTAGCATTCTTGCAATCGACTATGCAGCCGGAAGTTGCAAGAAACGGTCTTCCGAGTATGATCGGGACCGGACTATCTGCAGGAATGTCAAGCACAACAAAATCAATGGGAACAAAGAATTTACCTAGCTTGACTGGGACGTCTTCTACAATACCGACGGGGCGAGTGATGGATCGATCCGCCATGTACAACGTCATCTTCACCGGTTTAGGGTCGCCTAAACCGATCTTCCTACATAATGCAAGTGGTATGATGCTCACACTTGCTCCCAAGTCACATAACGCA
Source organism: Fagopyrum homotropicum (assembly GCA_033239125.1). NCBI lineage: Eukaryota > Viridiplantae > Streptophyta > Magnoliopsida > Caryophyllales > Polygonaceae > Fagopyrum > Fagopyrum homotropicum. Next base: position 105,020,627 of record BSWB01000006.1, on the reverse strand, counting down.
TCATATGTGACATCTCCCACTCCTATGGGAATGCAAAACGACCCCGGATCCTTTAACTTTGGGGGCATTTTCTCCTTCATGGTCTTGATGAGATCCGAAGAATCCGAACTCATCTTAACCTCTCCAAAATCCTCTAGCTTCCTCTTGTTGGAGAGGAGCTCCTTTAAGAACTTGCCATAAGCCGGCATACCTACAATAGCATCAATAAAGGGTATATTAATATGCAGCTTGCTCATGAGTTCTATAAACTTACCAAATTGTTTATCTAGGCGCGGTCTCGCTCTAGATTGAGGAAATAGTAGGGGAGGTTTGTAAGCCGGAGGAGGAACGTAGACATCTTCCTTCTCCTTCCCCTTCTCTTTGTCTTTCTCAACGGGGACTTCAACAAATTTAGGCTGCGGATCGGTGGTAGTCACTCCGCTCCTAGTTGTGATTGCCATCACCCATCCCTTAGAGTTGTCGTCCGTCTTTCCTAGAAGTTTCCCTTGATTCCTAGGAACTTCCTCCGCATGGCTGAACATTTGGTTTTCCAAAACCTTTTGGGCTTTATCAACCTTAGAAATTTGATCATCAACCTTAATGATGCGGTTCTCCAAACCTTGAAGCTTTCCCAAGATCGTTTCCAACATGGGATCGGGCTTCTCCTTCCCCGAAGTGTTTCCTCCATTAGATGTTTGCCCCTGGCTTTTCAAAGGAGTAGAGGAAGAGGAAGGTGGAGTTAGTGAATTCGAATTGGAAGGATAAGAGTTACCGGAGTTTTGTTGATTGGAGCGTCAATTGTTGTTGTTTGAACCCCTATTGTTGTTCCAATTGTTGTTCCGGTTGTTGTTATTGTCATTCCAATTATTCCGGTTGTTGTTGTTGTTGTTGCGGTTTGTGTTCTCACCGCCATTGTTGTTGTTGCCCAAATAGCCAACATCCTTTCCTTGTTTCTTTGGAAAGTTGGTCTTGATAGCCTCCTTCAACTCTTTGATCTCATTGTTGAGGGAGAAAATCTGATTTTGAGCTTCATGTGTGAGTTTCGCTCCTTGCTCCACACGATTTCCCTCCACTTTCCGGTGGGAATACTTCTCTACGACTCTTGCTTGCTTCTCAATGAAGTCCCAAGCGTCATCTTCTCTCATGTCCATGAATGTGCCACATGAGAGGGATTGGAGCTTGAATTGTGTCTCCATATCCAGCCCCTTGTAGTAAATCTCCAGCAATGCAAGCTTGGATATGCCATGATGAAGGCAATCCAATAACAAATCCTGAAACCTTTCCCATGATTGAAACAAACTTTCGTTAGATCTCATGGAAAATGCATTAATCTTACCTCTAAGTTCCGCCGTTTTGGATGGCAGAAAGAACTTAGTGAGGAACTCCGCGGAAAGGTCTTCCCATGTGTCTAGTTTCCCATTAGGAAGAGCTTGGTACCAAGACAATGCTTTCTCCTTCAAGGAGAAGAAGAAAGGCTTGAGCTTATAGTTGTTGGTAGTCGCGTTCTTCGGCCTCATTGTCTCCATCATACACTCAAAGTTTTGTAAGTGTTGGTGTGGAGATTCAGCGCTTGTCCCGCCAAATTGATTTTGGCGAACAAGAGTAATAACTTGAGGGTTGAAGCTAAACCCTTGTACATCATCAGCATCAAAGTTCACACCTAAACGGCGTGGTTGCTGCGTTGGATCCATCCTTTGGCCAAGAGTTCTTGGCTCCGCATCCACACGTTCGATCCTTGCATTCCTAGGTGGAACACGGCGATTAGCAGCTGCCCGTGGATGGAATGGATTCACATTGATCGTGGGGTCAATTTCCTCTAGCGGTGGCATGGAGGAATCGCTATCATCAGCGGATGAATGACCCCTATTCGACCTTAAAGGTCTCCTTGAGGATTTCTTGCTCCCCTTATTCTTAAGGTTGCTTAGTTCTATCCTCATCTGGAACATCATATCTTTTAGATCGTCAACTTGAGATTGATGACGATCCATTTCATCTCTACGTGTCCTCTCACTCCATTGGAGTTGAACTTCTTTCTCCGCTAGCTCCGATTGAAGATCACGTTCGTTTTCTTCAGCCATCTTCTTTTCCTTACGCTTTTGCCTTAAAGTTCTCTCAAGCTCTTGATCAAGAGGCAAGAGGTCCCCGGTGTTCCTAGACCTGCGCATGCACTCAAAGAGATATCAAATAACAAGGGAGAAGCTCCCAAGCTTGACAATCGTATACCGAATTCGGCCTAGACCAAATCCCCGGCAACGGCGCCAAAAACTTGTTCGCCACTTAGCGTGCGTGCAAATAAGCTTTAAATTTATAAAACTAGAAATCAAGCAAGCGAACCCGCAGTGTACGGATCGATATAGTTAAGCAAGAATTTCAGAGTATCGAACACAGGGATTTGGGGGGAACAAATTCAATTGCAGATTATCAAGCAAGTAAATGTAAGAAGCTTTTCGAATATTGGGAAAACAACAATCCTAAAGATCCAAGTATCCAGCTGTGGCAATCGATTCAAGATATACTAATGATATAAGGACAGAGTTAAGATATGCAAAGGTATACTAATGTAAGATAATCGTACGGTGAAGTTCCAAAAACCTTATATGACTCACCTACAAGACACTCTCTATAAAGGTTGTTGAGGCTTCAATATAGAAAGGTTCTAAAGATGAGAATTAATGTCAAATACCCAAACTTGTAATCCAAAGATCAAGAATAACTAAATCGATTAAGGTTGTGACACTCACAATCGAGGTAGAGTTTGTTGAGGCTTCACTACCACCTAGAAAAGGCAAGCCTAAACTAAGTTAAAGCAGATCTTTAACTTTGGATTAAAGTAAAAGCAAGTTCGTAACTTAACACAAAATTACGGCTAGTTCTTGAGTTCCACGGCCGTGGAAGCTCAAGAACAGACCGTGGATTAGGGTTCGTCGGCGATTCTCTCTAACTCTCATGGTCCAATCTGTTTACGATCGATCTATCATCATCTAAGCCACAACTATCAACCCTTCACCTTAGAATTGTTAGGGGTTTTTAGCCAACAATAGTCATATTGATATCAAATTTAAGAATTAAAAGATTGAAAGATGAAAACTTCCGAAAACCTTCAATAAACATCAAATCAATCTCAAATTCGCAATCAAGATCAATAATCGTCACTAGATTCGGAACGAAACAAACAATCACAAATCTTAGATAAGAAGGAAGAACGGGATGTCAATCCGTCTTCTAAATCAAACCTAAGCAAGAAGCGAGTCTCCTTGCGAACAATCTTCCGAATCTTCGATCTTCCGTCAATCCGGAAATCACAATAGCAATGCGTCAAAATCTCTCAACAAAATCTCCGCCAAATGTGAAATTAGGGCAATTCCAAACGCAAGTGTAAAGCGAGGTCTAAGTAGAGGTGACGGAATCTCCCTTCGTCCGTCCTTTTATAGTGTAAGATAAAATATCGGCCCGGCCCAATTGCGTAGGAGATCGTGGCTTAAAGTATGGCGAAAAAGATCGCCAAGATCACGGTCGTGGAAGGGTTCCACGGCCGTAATTTAGAGCGTGGAAATCAACACGGTTTGAACCATCTTCTCCACGGCTGTAGAAGTCACTGGAATGAACCACGCTTCCCTAGCCAAGGTTCCACGGCCGTGGACTTGAACGTGGAAAGTGGTACGGCCGTATTTTAGAGCGTGGTTTAGGGCAAGAACGTGATTCTTCCTTAGCTTCGTGCATTCCTCAAGTTGGCACTCCTTTAGCTCCTAGAAATGTCCTCAATCCATGGACAAGTTCAATCAAATCCATCCTTGCTCAATTCCGTTCGGAAATAGCTCTCAATTACCTATAATCAACATAAAGCTTGTGTAGATCTCTATATCGACATTATAGACAAACTAGCTCACAAATGCATCAATGCTCAATCAATGACTATCAATATGGATCAAATACACTTAGAAAACGTGCCTAAAATATCACAATATTTCATGCTAACATCCGGCGCTGGTGAAGGTGCTGGGAGTGCTTCAGTGGGAAGTGTCACCCGCTGGGGTGGCTGCAAGGGCCCGCGGGGGCGGTGGAGCAACAAAAACTTTGCTTCTTGATCGATTTTTACTCCTAAGTGCTTATAACTCCTTCCTTAGCTTCTTTTGATCTTCTTCTTCTGGACCAAGGAGTTAGTAGCATAAACCGACACTAATGCAATAAAAAGACTCTAAAAACTACCCTAAATGATAGTGATTCCATCACCTATCAGTACCTTTAACAGTCGTTTCAAGAGTGAGAATTCCCTTTTTCCTTTTTGCGATGAGATTTACATAGTTTAGCCGTGTGATTCTTGGGAATGCAGAATCTCCTGGGTTTAACACCTTCAAGATGGAGCAGTTTTTGATCATTGAGACACAGGGAATCTGAAGCGTTTCCAAGAAATCAATGTCCACCATGTAACACATATAGAAGGGCCAATTGTGAAATCCATCAAGCCATATTCTTGTGGCTTTGAAATTAATGAACCAAGATGTTGGAAGGCCTTCGTATGGTGAAATCTCCATATTTTCGGGAAACTGTTCATCGTCTTTAGCCGAGAAGATTTGAGCGGTGTCTTGTTTGATAGTCGAGGTTAGACTTGATACAATTTTCTTTGAGTTTCTTCTTGGAGCCATGGATGAGCTTGTGAGAGTAACCGAAGGGTTTTGGAAAGATGAAAGAGTAAAGCTTGTGGGTGTTGTAAAGCGTTGAAGAAGGAAAGAAAATAAAGAAGGGAGGAGGGTGATATTTAAAGGGAGAATGTTAACTTAATTTATGGTTTATCAAGATCTTTAGAAAATCAAAGCCTTAAAAATAGAAAATTGGTTTGTATTTTTTCCAATTAAATCTCAACCACTTTAAAAATCTTTTGAATTTGAAAACAAAGTTTTTTGAGATCATTTTAAAAATCCTTCTTTAAAATAATTTAATGATTAAATATCTAAAAGATATTAATGTAACACCCCAAATCCGTGGGACTTGGGGAGTCACATGGGCTAGGATCTCACAATGGATCCTGACCCTACCCTGATAAGAAGTTCATTGGAGTTTACAACAAGGCACATATAGATTAAAACCAAATACATAAAATTGTATAATATATATATCAAAAGGTTTACAATTATCCGAGTACAAAACGAGAACCATATGCATCAAAAGGTTTTGCGTGAGGAGCTACGTCATCCCTAAGCTATTAGCTTCCGAGTACCTTCTCCACTCTCGACGAGCTTTGACAGGCAGTCACCGTCCGGTTATAATACACTTGCGCCATAAAAGGTAATGAAGTGGTCATCCTAGTCCGGTTAAGGTTATAAATGCAACAATCATATGAGCACACACAAAACCATCACAACCAATCAAATCCACACTACATGTTAACTAAGTCCTATGGACTTACCTGAAAACTCGTAAACATGTACCACGTCACAGCTTCCTCTCGAGAAAACGATCAACGCCTGCATAAGCAAGACACACACAATATCAAACGATGCAAAGGTTAGGAGACGTATCTCCTATACCTCATAACCACAACCATCCTATAACCCGGATCTAAACCTCAAGATCCTCAACATTCATACAAGTGCCTAAGGCACATACCAAACATATATCTCATCAAACTCATCTTGAACCAAACTAGCCTAGCCATATCTAAAGCCAAGGCCAAAGGAAGGAAGGGAGCATACCAACTAGGTATGTCTTGGACACGCACCAGCAGAAGCAAGAGACGCAAGGGCGCTGAACCAGTCAGGAGCAGGGGCGGACCAGTCTAGACACAGGGGCGGCTCAACCCATGCGCAGGGGCGGCTTAGCTCAGGCGCACGGGCGGCTAGTGTGCAGAGAGCTGATCCCGACTTCTCTTCGATCCATCTCTCAATCTCTTCACTTCTTCGTTAGCCCAAAGGCAAGCACATACATATATACATACATACATATGATCAATAGAAAGGTCCAAGAAGATCAACACAAGACTACATCTTGTGGATTCCTAATCTATGAAGAAGAAGAGAAGAAAGGAAGAAAGAAAGAGGAAGAAAAATTACCACAACAGCTAAGGAAAAGAAGAACGTCCACACCACTACTCAACACAACTCAACCACAACAGCAACGTCAAAGCTCAGCATCCTCATCAAGGATTCAACCAACACAAGCCTAAACAAAGATCCACTCTTGATTCCAAAGCAAGAACAAGACCAAAGAAGAAGATCAAAAAAAGAGAAGTGAGGAGAAGAAGAAGGCTAAAGAAGATGAAGGAAACCCTCATCGGGAAGTAAGGAATGACTTATAAAGGAAGTCATCCAAAAGCACGGGTCAAGGTCAACAAAGACGGCTGCAACCGCAGGAAACCGTAGGGGCGGACCTGCAGAGCCGCAGGGGCAGACCACAGGACCTGCAGGGGCGGCCCACTGGATCCGCAGGGGCGGCTGGGTCCTGTTTCAACCTACTCAGCACTGCTCAGCACCTACGTCTCATCCCAGGCGCAGGTACGGGATCCCTAAAATACTAAGGCTCTTACATCACACTCCCCTAAAAATAAGTTTAGTCCCGAAACTTGCATGATCCCAAATTCTCTCGGACCCATATGCCGAGGTATAACCACTCTCTTCCTTGGAGGCATCACATCTCCGTTCCTAAGATATCAACCTATACATTTTATAACCTCAAGGCAAAAGCATGGAGGAATCATCACTCCAGCACACCATCACACAACTAAGCAAGGCATAGAGGTAAACCATCTCTAGCCAACTACTAACCACATCACAAGGTATGGAGGAAATCCGTCTCCAGCCAAATCGTACGCATAACGCAACTACATGGAGGAAAACCGTCTCCACTCACACTATGTCCATCAACAATAGCATGGAGGATCTAGCTAATCATAAACATATCACAATAGCATGGAGGAAAGAACCATCTCCAACTATAACATAACTCGCGCTAGCAAACAAGATCTAAAATATCGTATGCACACATCACAGCTAGCACGAAAACATAACAAATCACATAAACACATAACATACGCTCACAAGATAGCACTAAGATCTACTCGGAGATCCTACAAGTGCATCTATCTCGGCATAGAACTCTGGATAGTTCCTCTGGATACTACCCTCGGTCTCCCATGTAGCCTCCTCAGGTCCTCGTCTCGACCACTATATCCTCAGCATAGGAATGTCCTTCGAACGCAGGCTTCTCATACCTCGTTCTAGGATTGCAATCGGGTGCTCAACAAAAGTGTGGTCCGGCTCAACCACTAAGTCATCATAGCTGACGATGTGCCTCGGGTCTGGTATGTACTCCCTCAGCCGAGACACATGTAATACAGGATGAACACCTTCTAATCTCGGTGGCAAAGTCAATCTGTATGTTGCTCTCCCAACTCTATCTAGTATCTCAAAAGGACCGACATATCGGGGACTCATATTTTAACACAGTAAACTACATATATCTATCTACAACATATCAAAATTTCAACGGTGGATTTTTTATCTAAAGGATCGAAACACGGGCTCCAATGCAGCAGGTTCTACCCAAACTTCTGGAAATAAAACAAGGCATGTGAAGAGGTTCCTCCTTCGATCCTTCCTCATGATATTCCTAGACCTATGCTCATGCAGGAGGCCTTCAGTCGTGCAGGGTAAAATCAACAATTATTGGTTTCTGGAAGGGGAAGAGGGGATCGATACTCACCTGGTCGATGAGGTGTAGCGGTGTCCGACGCCGATGAAGAACGTCTTGCAGGGTTGCAGTCGAACGTTGAGAACGCTGGTGATTGTTCCTGGGATCGCCTCCAGTTGTGCAGCGAAGAAACTCGTAGTGGTAGGTTACATTGTAATTAGGTTAGGGTTATTAGGTTAGGTTAACGTATATAGGGATTAGGGAAAAAAAGGTAGCAGTTGGGCCTGTAGGTAAAGGTATTGGGCTTATTCTGATGGGCCTGCTCATCCAATCTAGCTGATGGGCCGATATGTGAGTCATTTAATCACACGGAACTGCTACTCGGGTTAAAAAAAGTTTTCGGATATTACACTCTCGAGTAATTGAAGTTGTCTATTGCTTCAAGTCCCTTGCCCTTAAAACAGATCCCTCCATCTTATATATATATATAAAATTTGAAATAATAAATTTAAGGTGGTTAGTCATGTACTGGATTCAAAGTATGAGAAAATGTATATATTTTTTTTTTTTTGCCAAGGGTATGAGAAAATGTATATAATAGTAGTGATAGAGAAAAGAATATTCACTTTTCTAAGAAAAATGTCCTTATCGTTTGAATAGAAGTCAACGCCCAAAGAGTCGGAACGCAACGACGACGATTTAGTAGATTTTTATTTCATGGATTTGAATTAAAATAAAAAGCTGCTGAGCTGCGTTTGATTGTTGCAAAAAAGACCATAAATTCAATTATGCGACTTTGAAATTTAACAAGTTGACAAGGATACGTCGGCTTCCTAATAACGATAAAAAAAATATGTATTACTTTAAAGTATAATAGACAAATACTTTTTTTATTTTACAAAATCAATTTTGGTCTATTATAGTGATTTAAATTAATTAAATTTGAGAGTATAAAAAAAATTAATAAGTAGATATTTATTGTAAGATAGTTATTTTAATATGATTATAAATAGATCCATTGATGATGTTGTTATTGAATTTAAGATCTAAATTGTTGACTAATGAGTTTGGATTACATCATTGGGTTGGGAGTAGCAAAGAAGAATATAAAGAGGCGTGCAACTTATAGAGTATGAATCGGGCGTGGTGGTGAGTCTAGGATTACGTGGAGGCCCCAATCTTTATCCAGTTAGGGTGTGCATGCAAGTCATACTGAATAATACTTGTTACGACCAATGTTTGTATGAAGGGCAAACAAGTCATAGTCATGGCCCATCGCCTACACGCTACCTCCAACTTTGACCTTTTCTTTTCCCTTTTCTTTTTCTTTTTCATTTATCTGCTCCCAACTTTCCCATATTTTTCTTCTTTTTTTTCTATCTATTTACTTGTATTCATCATTTACGTAATATCTCGTCAAGAGAACTTAGAGTTTAGATGAATGAGAGATATGATTCGAATTAGTAGAGGAGATGACGGCTTGAAATTTTCTTAATTTGAACTGAACATTGGAATGAAACGGAATTTGACTAATGACAAAAAGGAAATTACTAATTATGTTCGACCGAGTTAGATCAAACCAATTGACAAAATTCAGACTTTAAACCTCTAGGGTTTCGCTCACTTCTAACGAGGGTTCAAATGTGAGTCTTGACCGATTTTCATTTCTTCACTCTCACTTTTGGATATCAATCAATTCAATCTTTCAGCACTTAATTGAGCACAAGGAGAACCCTAGTTTCTCGTAGACATTTTCCCAATAATCGTTCCATTTTTTCTCTTAGAGTCTTGAATGGTCGCAATATCATTAACGCACAAGTAGATCTCAAAAACACAACAGAAAAAGAAATGAATTAATTAGGGAAATAGGACCCTTTAAAATTATCTTTTGCAAACTAGGCATCTATATAAAAGAAAGAAAAAGTAGGTATGAAAACTATAAATAGGGGCAATAATTTCTTTAATTGAAATGATAGTGATTAGATGTTTACTTTTGGTTTAAGTATCTTTTTTTACATGTTTACCTTTTATTTTTTTGTTAATGTAGCTAGTTTGATAAAATTTTCAAGTCCATGAATGTTTAATTTTTTTGGGTGACATTGTTTTCGTTACCCAAATATGAATTGTAATATTTTTCTCATTATTGGGTATATGTTTATTGTTTTTGTGGTATGTTTCTTATTGTTGACTAAAAGTGATATTTTTGGGTATGTTTTATGGTTATCCAAATTGTGTTACAAGAACCAAATGTCATTTGGTATTAATGTTTGAGTACAATATCGATTTGTGTAAATTTTGGTTATAACAAATTCAAATTGGGTATGCTTTTATACGTGTATTGACTTTGTAATATATTTCTTATTATTAATTATATTTAAAGTGATATCGTGGGTATGTTTTATGGTTACCCAAAATGTATTATAATGATCAAATGTCAAGCGAATTTTTGGGTAATGACCAAATGTCATTTGATATTGATGTTTGTGTACAATATCGAGTTTTGAAAATTTTGGGTATGACAAATTTAAATTGGGTATGGATTTTGTATTAAGTTATGTTTAAATTGGGTATAAATATAAAATATTATACAATTTATGGATATTATTTTATTTTGATATTTGATTTATTGGGTATCTTGTTTTCGAGTATGTTTATGTACTTTGACAAATTTATTTTTGGGTATGATTGTGACATTATTTGGGTAAGCGGATTTTTGGGTAAGCGAGTTTTTTCTGGGTAGAGGGCTGCGTTTTTTTGGCCCCAAATTTCCTCCAAATGTCAATCAAAATTGTCACAATCAGCACTCACATCAGCCATCACTCATTAGTCATCACTTTTGTCAACTTTTTGTCCTATTTATGAATTAGTCTAAGTAAAGTAGGAGCCCTATTTCTCAATTTGTAATCAGTAGACCCTAAATTTCAACTCTATAAGATAAAAAGCCTTAAATGTCAATTCAGCCAAAAGAAATCAACCAATATACAGTGCAAATATATATTATATGATGAAGAGATGGATAAAACTAGTGGTGAAAAAGGCACTAAAAGGATATTATCACAACACGTGATTGACTTATATATCCACATGGCGATATCTAGCACGTGGTTTAGTCGACCAACGCCACAATCGAGTCGACCAAATCTTTGTCAACATATACGAATATATATTTTCTTTCTTTTTCCTTAGCCTTTTTATTTTGAGATATCTTGTAGCTCATATAATCGGATATTGTTTACCATATCCCAGTAGGATTGTGATTAGACTTTTCTTTAAATAAGGTATGTTGTCTATTTGGTTAATTATTCGAATTTTAATCCAATTCAGTTTTGACAACCTTCGTAGGTGTTAAACTATCACAATTAGTTAACTCAATTTTCCTTGTAGATCGACTCAACCGATGCTTGTTTTTAGGATTTATAAAGGAGAAGTTTTGTATATATACCTTGTTAATTACTCATTATTTTAGGGTTTGGAGAATCTGACTTTACATGATGATTATAAGATGATTACAGTTGTTTATATCCTTGATATATGTCTTAATTCATAGGCTATGGTAGTCTAAGGATCATTCAATGCAAGTTGCAAGAGCTACACATGGATCATTCAATGACTGTACATACTTGCAAAAGAGAAATTAAAGTTACAAAATGTTTTTTTAGATCGAGTCGATGGGTAAAAACGGTTGTGTCGTAACTATAGGATGTGTTTGATTAGGACTGGAACATTAGCATCAAATCTTGTAAATACTTCAAGACCCGGTTGTAACAAGGGGTCAAGATCAAATTCCGGGAGGGCGATGTTTTGATTTGACAAATTAATAACGAAACAACTAAAAATATAAATGAAATAAAAACAAATAACAAAAATAAAGGGTGAGACGATCAATTGTCATTGGTCGATTGATTTAAGACACTAGACATAAAAAATAACAAAAAAAAAGAATCAATAGGGAAGAGAAAAAGAAGTTTGTCAATCGATTAGTAGGGTTCTAGTTGATCAATTGACGTAGAAAAATCATAACAGAAAGTAGATGTAAGGGAGATAGAAAGTTTGTTTTCTACGTGATATATTATTAGGGACTTCAAGAGTATCAAGACAGAGTAGTAAAGGAGATCCAAGACTAAGATCACCCCAATATAAAGCTATAGATCTAGGGAAAATTTTAATTCATGTTATGCGGGGGATAATTCCGCTAGGTACTCATTTTTTGCGGAATATGAATGATCTAGATCTCACATTTTTTCATTAACAACTTGGAGAACATATAGTAATGAAAGGCTCCACACTCGGCCCTCTTTGCATACAACATTCCAAAACTATCATAGCTCTCGTAGATACATCAAACAGTATATACATCACTATCAATGTAGACAATACTTAAAAAATTTTAAATTAGTAGAAGAAATTTGGATCGGATAATCGACCTGGGTGGTGCCAGTTGATTGATCAACACATCTCATATCGTCCATTTATTGGAACTCTCGAATGAAAACCTAATGGATGAAAAGCCTATTTGTAAGGAAACGTCTAATCTAGTTCTCCTAGGGTTTGCTAGTCAAACTCAAAATCCAGTAAATCTATCTCATAACTACAAGTAGAATTGTCCAAATGAACCTACTTAAAGATAATACGCCCATATGGATGGGCTAAAAGATAGCCCAAACTGAAACAAAGAAAATGGATAAAAGATAGCGTTGAAGAGCATGCCTGTGGACCCGATGGTTCGGTTGTTAGGGTCTAGTCGATCGACAACTTTGGAAGATGACTGCTCTTGGTCAATCGATCAACAAAAAACTCGAGCAATTCTTCATCTCCACTCTCAGACCTCAATCAATCCCGTCTTGAATTTCTTGACCATAAGGAGAACCTCAGTGTGTTTGAGGTCATTCTATCACAAATAGCTCCACTTTAGCTCCGCAAACGCTTAGATGCCTACAATGTCATAAACCAAATGGTATATCTCCAAAACGCAAAAGAGAAGTAAATATGTTGATAAGTCATGCTCATATGTCCAAAAGGCTAAAGAATGGAAAGACGTTAAAATTGATGTTATTATTGTTGAAGGGCTTCAAAGAGTAATGATTCCAACTTTTAACATCTCCGAGGGAGACCACAAAATCATCATAAATGTTGCTCAAATTTGATGAGACACGGCCTATCAAAACATACAAGAACTCGTTGCCAATTCTGTCTTCTACATCTCTCTTATTGCACTTCGCGAAAAAAGAAGGAAATTTGATGAATCTATGTATATTAAATTCAACCTTCTCTTTACCTATATCGAATACAATGATCTCTTGCTCTACATTAATGAAAACACCTATGGTGTGCAAGAATGGATATCCATGTATGAAAACACCTCTATGGTGTGCAACAATGTATATCCATGTATGAAAACACCTATTTATTACAACAAAGTCCACTGTCACAAACAGATTGCCTACTCTTAAGGGGATGTCCTATAAGATACATACAAGGCTAGATATAAAACGATATGCCATATAGATTTGAATTTAGTACGTTTTAATTCCTCCACACCAAGAGAAAGAAAGAGGATGAACGATAGATGAAGGGTTAGAAATAGAATGATCTCTACAAATTCTCGTTTCTTATATTGAGAGACAGAAAAAAGAGGATGCACGACCAAAGAAGAAGGAACATATTACAATTTTGAAAACTTAGTGTTTCATACTTTTTAAATAGGTATGTTAAAATAACTTCTTAAGAAAAATAAAAACAAATTTGTATTTTTAAAATTTTCATGTTGATTTTTAATGTAGGTAAAATAATCTTTTAATTAGCATAAAGTAAGTAGTTATAAAGTAAAGTCCATTTTAACACACATAATTTTGAATTTTTTTTTTTTTGCACTTTTGAATTTGTGAATGTGAACTTCTGAAATTTCTCACACTTGGAAAATGATGATTTGAATGTAGAAGTAATTTGTTGCTTTAAAGTAAGTCAATTATGCCAAACATAATGTTGGGGTAACGATTTTATACTGATCGATTAATGGGTGAAGGATGATGATTTGGTGGACGAGTCTTTTGCACATGGATGTGTCATTATCCAGATGAAATGCTTAGTTTGTAATTTATTGGTGGTAGGGAGGTTCAGCAGCATTAACTTGTACAGACTGAATTTAATTGGTCTATTAAAGACATCTTAGTATAATTATTATTCAAACCAAGCAGGTATAATTATATTATTTTGTGTAATAAATACTAATACAAGAGGGAGACCGACAGTACATATACACAAAGAGTCTAAACCTAATCATACAAATAATTCACTCCCCACGTTAACCATAAGTCAACTGCTTATGAACTTCACATGGCCCATGCATGCCTATACTTTATTCTTCTATACATCTAGGACGGCATAAAATAACACCTACACTTTTTCTTCTTCTTATTTATATTATTTAAAATATGAAGCTCTTTTACAATAGAGAAAATCCATCTTACCAGTTGTTCACTTAAATATTCCTGTAAAATAATTAGACAATATATTCATTTATTATGTGACTTTTTATGTTTTATTCCATGGGTATGATTGATCCGAAGGTATGTCTAAATTACATAGCAAACTAACAACACTAAACAGTCTGTAATTTATATAGTTGGGTTGAGCCCAAAGTCTCTTTTAGGACCATGTATTACATAATAGGATTTTAATATTAGGCTATGCATGGATGAAAAACGATCACCTTCTCTAGATGGTATGTGAACGTATAGTTTGAGATTGTTAAAAAATTATTGTGGGTTGTTGAGTGTTCTAACTTGATCAACGGTCAACAACACAATTAGTTTATTATTTAAATATGCTTAATCTGACATCGTTAAAAGAATAAGTATCTAATATAAAGTCAAATACGATCATAGTAACCTCTAAAGGACAACTCCCAATGACTTTTGAGTTTTCGGGTCACATACAAGTTATCTCCTTCAATCTTAATATATTTATTTTTATTTACAATCAAGTTTGGAGCTAATGCTCTCGAACTCCGTCAATCTCAGGGAAGAGTTGGATCGATAAAAAAATAACAATATTAGATACAATGCTTAATGTAGAGTTTATATATACTAAGTAGTTGGTAGTCCGTTAAAGCAATGTAAAGTATGCTAGTTCGTAACTAATCCAGTAATTGGTGAAAAGATTGTAGCAAGCCATCAACAAGAAGACAACTACCTCATTGAGAAGAGTCCATTTATTGTCATCATCCAATATAGTAAAATAGATCCGTGAAGATTTATGAAGCAGTTCAAGAGTAGTCTACTCATGTAAATAAAAAATACGTAAAATAGGAATTTCACGAGGAAGAAAACAGGCGATATTTAAGGATCATCAAAGGGTCGTGGTTAAATCCTAGATTGAATTAAAAGGGATAATACATTCCCACATAATCTATAATATCGCAATTCCTAATCTAACCACCATTTCTCCCGAAAGATTAAGTTTGTGTAAGACATACAAGATGAGTTCACTAGTGAAGAGAGATAATCCCAACTATTATCAAGAGGACCAATCATAAGAGTTAAAGCTAAGAGAATGGGATAACAACCGGGAGGAGATATGCATGAGTAAGAATTGCTTAACCAAGATGACAACATTGAAAGGAAACATGAAGATAGTGATGCACATTCGGCCGGAAAAAAAATGCAAGTATAAGCATCGAAGGAGACATGTCATGTGAAATTAGTGCCTGAAATTGGATCTAATTAGATCTTAGTTTCTACCTCATAATTAACAAATTTAATCATAGGTTATATTTTAACTATTGAGCCTTTTATGTTAGTTTGCAGTGCAAGTTTTGTTTGATGTTTTATGTTATTTAAGCCTTATGCGAGAAGACTTAAAAGATAGATTTTATTCTAGATCTTATCTTATCTTAAGATATATCTTATCTGTATTTAAAATCCAATTAGAGAAGACGTGGAGAGAGAGCGAGTGACGTCTTGTTTCTGATGCGGGGTTGATGGCGCAGTTTTTCGATCTAGATTGAAGTCCACCAAACTAACAATAAAAGCAAATCTCGGTGCAAATCTTTGTATGATAAGGCCGAGATTTGTGAAACTCGAACACAAAGAACGTGAGTTTGATGGAATAATAACTATGTAAGACCCGAGGTCTTACAGACGTTGTCCCCATGCCAACCATACTCGCACGAAAACTTCTCAGGAGGTCACCCATTCTGAAATTGCTCCTACACGAGCACGCTTAACTCCAAAGTTCTTTGTCCTCACTCGACTAGTGAAAAAGAAGTATTGTTGTTGACATGGGTAGTAATTCATCCTTATACGTTAACCATAAACCCCCATTCAAATGATGCGGAATGATAATTTTATGGGGTGAATTATGAAAAATATAGGAAGAAAAGACTTAATGTTAGACTTGCAAAGAACATTGACCAATGAATCAAAACCGTCAACAAAGAATTACCTTAACCCTTCCTTCTTCAACCTTACACAAACTTTCTAAATAAGACAAGAACAAGGAGAGATTAGTTTGACTAGTAGCACAAATCTTCAATGAAATTAACACACACAAGAACAATTTAGCAAAGACTCACAACTATTCAATCAAAGGCTCTCTTTTTGATTGAATTGAAATGAATAAAATAGAAACTTGTAGGAGAGGTTCCTCTAAAAGATAAAATAAAGATAATCCTAAAGCATATGATCAAAAACCAAAAGATACATTTAGAATGTTTATAACTTTAAAGATATTAAAAATAATAAATATCTAACAGCTAGTAAGATCTCGGCTGGATCTTATGGATATCCACAAAAGTAAATCTCGACTAGAATCTCAGGCGGGATTTGGCTCTCAAGGTCGAGATTTCTAACTGGATTGCTTAAATCTCGTGTTAGCCACATTTCTTGCTCTCTTGATCATCTTTACACATGTATGGCTCCTCCATAGTAGATATCAATGTCACTAAGGAAGACTTGAACATGAGCAAAGTCTCCTTAGATGTACACAATGCCAATAAGGAAGCAACCTCTTCTTGAATGACTTTTAAGAGATGACACCTCCTTCTCCTTCAATGCTCTTGCTCCTACTCTAGTGATTGATCCATGTGTAGGGGTCTCATCATACTCCCCTTTTTAAAAAGGAGTCGTCCTCGAATCACCAACATGCTCATCACTAGTCTCATAAGGACTCAAGTCTCCTACATTCAAGGTAGAGCTCACGTCATAATCCTTCAGAAGCTCCAAAACATAAGTGTTATTCCCAACATTATATTTCACTCGGAATGGTTCATATCCTCTTGGAGACAACTTAGACTTCTTTTTCTCTGGAAATCGATATTGCCTTAGATGCAACCAAACTAGATCTCCTGGCTTGAATAGCATTTCCTTGCAATTCCGATTTGCCTTGGTACCCAAGGCTTTATCTTTCTCCTCTAGCCTTATGTGTGTCTTTTCATGCAACTCCTTGATGAATTCCACCGGTTTTTCTGCATTAAAATCTACTAACTTCTCAATAGGTAATGGTATAAGATCAAAAGGGGTTAAATCGTCAAAGGATCCAACTCACAGACACACTCAAAAGGCGTTAGGTTGGTAGCTAAATGCAAGGTTCGATTATATACGAATTTAACTTGTGGTAAGACATCTTCCCAAACATTCAAGTTATCCTTCAAAACAGTCCGCAAAATGGTAGTTAAGGTCCTATTGGTAACCTCCATTCGACTATCCGTTTGAGGATGACTAGAGGTCAAAAATAACAACCCAGTTCATAGATTTCCCCAAATAGTCTTCCAAAATAAACTAAGGAACTTAACATTTCTATCGGTCACAATAGTCCTAGGTACTCTATGTAATCTAACAACTTTCCTAATGAACAAGTTAGCAACATTATAAGCATCATTGGTCTTATAATAAGTAATAAAATGAGCCATTTTAGAAAAACGATCAGCAACCACAATAATAAAATTTCTCCCCTTCTTAGGCCTAGGTAATTCTACAACAAAATCCATACTAATATCAAGTCATGGCGAAGTAGGCGTAGGTAAAGGAATGCACAAACCATGTGGTTACAATCTAGCCTTAGCTTTCAAGCACACAAGATATCTCTTAATCATATTCTCAACATCATTAAGCATATGAAGCCAATAAAAGCGTGGATGTAGCATATGAAATGTATTATCTCTACCAAAATGTTCCATTAAACCACCCATATGAGCTTCCTCAACAAGTAGTGCACACTTTATCCTCGTGAAATAAGAAGCCCTCGGAAATATAGAAATTATCACGAAGGGGCCAAGATTTACATTGCTTAAAAATGTCACCAAATCAAAATCATCCGCATATAGATCCTTAATATAATAGAAATCTAAAACCTTAAATCCATAGTAATGATCAAAGAATGTCTCCTAGAAAGGGCGTCAACAATAATATTATTATTTCCCTTCTTATACTTAATGAAATATGGAAAATTTTCTATAAACTCCGCCCATTTACCATACCTCCTATCCAACTTATCTTGAATCCTAAAATTCTTTAAAGACTCATGATCAGTTCTAAGGATGAATTCATTAGGCCAAAGATAATGTTGTCATGTCTTGAAAACTCAAAATAATGCATACAATTCCTTATCTTATGTCTAATTCAAGCATGCTCCTTTCAATTTATCACTAAAGAAAGCAAACAGTTTACCTCCTTGCATGAGTACTCCTACAATCCCAATTCCCAATACGTCACACTCAACTCAAATAGTTTAGTGAAATTCGGAAGTGCTAGAAGGGGTGCATGTGATAGTTGCCACTTCAACGCCTTAAATGCCTTTCTCATGATCTTCTCCCACTCGAACTATACTTTCATTTGTTAAGTGCGTGAGAGGGGCGACAAATGTACTGAAATCTCGGACGAACTGTCGGTAAAACATAGCTAACCCATGAAAGCTTCACACATGGCCGAGATTTGTAGGTGTTGGCCACTCTTGGACTACTTTAATCTTCTCTTTATCCACCTCTAGACCTCTTGTACTTACTACAAATCCCAGGAAAATAACTTGATTAGTACTAAACTCACATTTCTTAATATTAGGATATAAAGATTCACTTCTAAGAGTTCCTAGTACTTCCCTCAAGTGTTTTTTATGCTCCTCCGGATATTTGTTATAGATGAGATGTCATCAAAGTAGACAACCACACATTTTCCAATAAAGTGACATAAGACATGATTCATCAATCTCATAAAAGTGCTAGGAGTGTTAGTCAAACCAAAGGCATAACCAACCACTCATATGGACCAAACTTAGTCTTGAACACCGTCTTCCATTCGTCTCCTTCCTGCATCCGGATTTGATGATATCCACTCTTAAAATCAATCTTCTAGAATAGAGTGGATCCACTAAGCTCATCTAGCATATCATCCAAACGGGGAATGGGATGTCGATACTTGATAGTAATATTGTAAATTTCTCGACAATCAACACACATCCTCCAAGTGTTGTCTTTTTAGGAACCAAAAGGACAAAAACTGTGCATGGACTTAAACTCTCTCGCACATAGCCTTTAACCAAAAGTGCTTGAACTTGATCTTGAATCTGCTGACTCTCTTGATCGGGGACTCATCCTATAAGCGAGAAGATTAGAAAGTGAAGCTCTTGGAATTAAATCAATTTGATTCTCAATGCCTCGAAAAGGTGAAAGTCTTGTAGGAATCTCATTTGAATACACATCACAAAACTCATCCAAAAGGCTTAGAATGGTTTTGGGTAAGATAGCTTGACTTCATCACTTAAAGCCATAATGCTTTTACATAAGCTCATAAGAATAGTATCCAAAGGAATATAATCATCAATAAACTCCCTTTTGGATGCTAAAAGTACTCGATTAGTCTCAACAGAGGAAATCTCGGTTGTAGTCTCGGGCGACATTTCATCACTGAGGCGAGATTCTAATGGACTGGTACGAGGTCTCATACTAGAGTGAGAATTCCCTACATTAGGCCAAGATTCTCATATCTCGGCTGAGATTCTCCTTTCGTGGGGCGAGATTCTTCATTGGAGTGCATTTCTCGTTCCTTTTGCTTGAAGAATTTTTGTCCATTTTCTTCTCATAGCTTTCCATAATTTGTAAAGGCGTCATAGAATTTCAAAGTTAGTGTTTGACCCTTATACTCAAAAGTATGTCTATTATTATATTCGTCATGCTTGACTCTTCTATCAAATTGCCATGGATGCCCCAATAGATTATGACATGCTTGCATGGGTACAACATCAAAAGTAATAGTATCCTCATAACTACCTAAAGTGATGGTAACATGCTCTAGCTTATTAACCTTTAATTCACTACAATCATTCATCCAATGTAGCTTATAAGGTCTCGGGTGATAAAATGTAGTATTTTACAATTTATCTATCAATTCAACACTAGCAATATTGCAACAACTAACACCATCAATAATCTTGTTACATACCTTCCCTTTAACAAGACATACAGATATGAAAAAGATTCTTCCTTTGAATATCCTCACATGGAGCTATTTAACATGCAGTGTTCTCCTAGAAATCAAGAGCTCTTCATGCTCAAACTCAATGCCTTGCTCACTATCATTATCATGTTCATGCAATGTATTAAGGTGCGTATGATCATGATCATGCTCTTCTTCACTTTCATATTGTCCTTGTTGATTAATAAATAAAATCCTTTTATCAGGACAATCTCTCATATAGTGACATCTACCTTGACATTTAAAGCATATAATATCTAGAGAATGTAAAGTAGAGTTAGAAGTTCTCCATTTATTATCCGTTGAAGCCTCATTCAAAGATAGAAGGTGTGTCGATTGGGAGGAAGTTTATGGTCATGTTGGATCAAAGCTTTGACCTTTATCATCGTCATTCTAGAAATCTTGACTGGAGTCTCGGGCGACATTGCCTACATTGGGGAGAGATTTCTACGGTTTCCACGAGCTCGTCCCTTGGTTCCTCCCTTTGAGTTTCTTTCTCAACCTTGATGGATAAATGCAAAACATCAACCATGTTAGTATAGAGATATAAATCAATTTCATTAGTTAAAGAAGGATGCAAAGTTCTTAAAAACCGAGCTATAATGGACTCCTCATCCTCTCTAACATTGACTTTCACCAATGTAATTTTCTTTGATGTGTAGACTTCTTGTACACTCATGGAACCTTTGTAACACCCCAAATTCACGGGACTCGGGACGCTACTGAGTTAGGATCTCACAATGGATCCTGACCCTAGCCTGACAAAAAGTTCACTGTATCTTACAACAAGCCACAAATAAATATAAAACCAAACCTTTATAAACTGAAATAACATCAAAGTAAAACAAACAAAACCACAACCGAGTATCAAAATAGTAACATCATATACATGTGTACATCCCAAAAATCCATACACCACCTAAATGTACGGAAGCCCTCGGCTGATCAGCCCATCAGATCACTCTGTAGTCTTCCTATCCTGCAAAGAATCTACAACACGGTGTAAAACCGTTAGTTAACACTTCATGAATAAGAATAATGGTAACAACACACATAATCACATCATAATATGCACATGCTCACACAATATCCGTTTATTATCTTCATTACATTATAACATTACTAATTCATTCGGTGTGATACGAGGAGTAAAACAACCTCACCTCTGTCCCCTTTCACCACACAAGTTTGGAATTAGTGTCAATCATCACTACCTGGTGGAATGGTCGCAGAGAACCCCCTAGCTGCCCCATTTTGAGCTAGACAAGTTATCACCACCCGTTATCATACACTTGGGCCAACTAAAACATATATGGCCGTCCTAGTCCAGTTAGGTTATCAATGCAACATACATATGCACACACACCACTATCACAATCACTCAAATCCATAAATGCTAGCTAAGTAAGCTCAAAGGACTTACTTGTCACAAGGTAGTCCTACACAATGGTCACGATTTTCACTCGAGGAAACGATTAGTGTTTGTATAAACAAGGCACACAACATCAATCACTAACAAAGGCTAGGAGATTCCACATTCTAGTCTCCAAGATCATACAAGATCATAACCCATAAACTAATCCTCGATATCTCAACAATAACTCAAAGATGCCTAGGGCATTCCTCAACATATAACATCAACAAACTTATCTACACAACCCTATCATGCTTCGAAACTCAAACCATAACTCAAAGGAAGGAAAGGACACATACCAACACTTGGTATGTCCTGAACAAAGGCGCACCTGCGGGAATGAATGGGCGCAGGGGCGGTGACAAGCCGCGAAAACGGCAGACGAAAGCTGTAAGGGCAGCCAAAACCAGGTGCAAGGGCGGCCACAATGCAGAACGCGATCTTCTGACTTCCCACCAATCTCTCACTCGACTCTCTTTGCTTCTAAGGTGCCAAAGGCAACCCAGCATCAACATACATATGCATACATACACAAACGTCCAAGAGCAAGCTTGTAGGCTTCAAAGCTAAGGACGAGAAGAGGAAGAAAAGAAGAAAGAAAGGAGAGGAAGAGGAAGAACATACCACTACAGAACTAGAAGAAGGAAGCAACAACACTCAGCTATTCATCCACAGCAACCACCAAAAACTCTCATCATCATCAAAGCCATCAAAACATACACCAAAGGTCACTCTTGCAAGGATTCAAAGAAGATCCAAAGAGAGAACTTAAGAGAAGGAGAAAAAGAATGTGGAGAGGAGATGAAGTCTGGAGAAGCAATGGGAAACCCACATCAGGGAAAGAGAAAGAAGAGACTTAAAGGGTAAGAAAACGGAAAGCAAAACGGTTAAAGAAGGAGGCGCCCACCCTGCAAATCGCAGGGGCGGGTCATCAGTGCCACGGGGGCGGCTCCGCACCTGCGGCCCAACTGAGGAGCAAGGGCGGGTTCACTAAAGAACTAAGGATATTACATCAGATCCCCCTAAAAACAAGTTTCGTCCTAAAACTTGAACAAACTCAACTCCTCTCGGACCCATACGCCGAGGTATACACCCTTTCTCTATTGGAGGCATCACATCTCCGCTCATAAGGTATCAATCCCTAAACTCTATAACCTCAACACATAAGCATGGAGGAAACACCCTCTCCAGCAACATTAAACATATGTATACACCAACATCCCCAAAATCCATACACATCCTAATGTACGGAAGCCTTGGCTGATCACCCCACCGTATTACTCTGCAGTCTTCCTATCCTGCAAAGCATCTACAACACGGTATAAAACCGTTAGCTAACAGTTCATGAATAAGAACAAAGGTAATAGCACATACAAATATATAACTACATCATAGCATGTAATGCTCTCATAATATCCGTTTATTATCTTCATTACGTTATACCATTACTAATTCATTCTTTGTGATACAAGGAGTAGAACTACCTCGCCTTTGCTCCCTTTCACCACACAGGTTTTGAATTGGTGCCAATCATCACAACCTGGTGGAATTGTCATAGAGAATCCCCTAGCTGCCCCATTTTGAACTAGACAAGTTATAACCGCCCGCAATCATACACTTTGGCCAATTAATATACATATATGGTCGTCCTAGTCCGGTTAGGTTATCAATGCAATATTCATATGCACAAACACCACTATCGCGATCACTCAAACCCATGAACGCCAGCTAAGTAAGTCCAAAGGACTTACCTGTCACAAGGTAGTCCTATACAAATGTGATCACAGTTTCCCCTCGAGGAAACGATCAGTGCCTTCATAAGGAAAGCACACAACATCAAACACTATCAAGGCTATGAGATTCCACCTCCTTGACCCCAAGATCATACCAAATCATAACCCATAACTAAACCTCGATATCTCATCATATTCACAAATGCCTAAGGCGTTCCCCAACATAAAACATCAATCTCATCATAAACAACACTATCTTGTTCTCACATACTAACCCTAACACAAAGGGAATGAAGGGCACATACCACACTTGGTATGTCCTAGACAAAGACACACTTGCGGAAATAGAAAGGCGCAGGAGCGGTGACAAGACGCGATAGAGGTGGCTCACATCCGCATGGACGGTGACACACTTCATCCGCAGGGGCGGTACCGGTAGGGCACGGGGCGACAAAGCAGATGGTGATTTCTGGCTTTCCTTCGATCTCTCGTTTGATACTCTTCTCTTTAAAGGTGCCAAAGGCAACCCGTCAACATCACACATATACATACACATCATCAAAGTTCAGGAAGTCGTACACAAGATCAATCTTGTGGGATTTAAGGCTAAGGAAGGAAAGAAAAAAGAAAGGAAGGAGAAGAGGGGGAAGAAGCTTACCACTACTAAACCAGGCAAGGAAACAACGCCTCACTCTCTTAGCTATAAACCTAAACCACAACACAACCTTATCAACATCAACACAACCATCAAACACCCATCAAAGCTTCACATAAAAAAAGCTTCACTTGAAGAAATCCAAAGAAGAACCAAGGGAGAAATCAAGAAAGAAGAACGTGAAGAGAAGCTGAAGGATGAAGGAGGAAGTCTGGAGCAAACCCTCATCACAATAGGAAAGGAGAAACTTATAGAGGAAGGAAAGAAAAAAGCAAGATGGCCAGAAAGGCAGCGCCCAACATGGAAACCGTAGGGGCGAGTCATCCATGCCGCGGGGGCGGCTCCGCACCTGCGGCTTAGTTGAGGCGCAGAGGCAGGGTCCATAAAAGACTAAGGCTATTACATCAGATCCCCCTAAAAACAAATTTCGTCTCGAAACTTGAATATAACCAAAATCTTCTCAGACTCATATGCTGAGGTATACACTCTTTCTATCGGAGGCATCACATCTCCGCTCATAAGGTATCAACCTTTAACGCTATAACCTCAATACACAAGCATGGAAGAATCACTATCTCCAAAAACATAATCATAGAGACTACCCATTGGCAAAGAGGAAAACCATCTCTAGCCAACCCATAACCACATCACAATGGCATGGAGGAAAACCATCTCCAGCCAAACCATAACCACATCACACTTGCATGGAGGAAAAAACCATCTCCTGCCAAACCATTCTCACAACGCAAGGGCATTGATGAAACACATCTCTAGCAAAACTATACTCGTATCACAATAGCATGGAGGAAAAACCATCTCCAGCTAAACTATAACAACTTCTTGATAGAATGGAGGAATAACCATCTCCAGCTATAACCATAACTAGCACTAGCATAACAAGATCTAACTCGGCATCAATCCAAATGGCATCAAAGCTTCTACTCGGCCTCAATCTAGTCATAAAGTCCATGGAGATATTCTCCCACATCCACTACGGAACTGGTAACGGATAGAGCTCTCCCCCAGGTCTGCAATGCTCTATTTGGACTTGCTGACGGGTCGCACATTGTGCCATAAATCTGGCCACATCGGGCTTCAGCCCGCTCCACCAAAATGAATGTCTCACATCTTGATACATCTTACTCACAATTGGGTACACTGAGTAAGGTATGAAATGAGCCTCTTGTAAAATCCTCTATCTCAACTCCGCATCAGCGGGTACACAGACGAGCTCACGGCGTCTCATCACTCCATATACTCACATGGAGAACTGTTGGGCCTCACCACGAGGTATCCTATCTCGGATCCGCATCAGCGTTGGGTAGGTCTCTTGTTTTTGTTGGATCTTCCCAACAAATCAGGTAGAACCTCTAAAGAAAACAAATGGGCATCCTCATCAAAGAACTGGATGTCCATCTCTAACCATGCTAGGTCTCTTTGCAGCTGAGGCTGAACCGTCAGTCGTGCAATCACCTTCTCTCGAGGCGTCTTCCTACTAAGGGTGTCGGTGACACCATTCGCCTTCCCCGGATGGTACAAAGTCTCAAGGTCAAAGTCCTTGATCAACTCAAGCCATCTTCGCTGGTGGTTATTCAATTCCTGATGTGTGAAGATACACTTCAGACTCTTATGGTATATGAAGATCTAGCATGTAGCGCCATACAAATAATGCCTCCAGATCTTAAAAGCATGAACTACCGCGACCAACTCCAGGTCGTGAGTCAGGTAGTTCTCCTCATACGTCTTCATTTGTCTAGACGCATAGGCAATCACTCTACTCCGTTGTATCAAAACACATCTAGAGCCTAGCTTGGATGCATCACTATGAACCACAAAATCCTCTTTGCTCTCCGGCTACGCTAAAATGGGAGCAGAAGTCAAACGTCTCTTCAGCTCCTCAAAACTTTGAGTACACGGCTTGGACCATACAAACCTGGTAGTCTTCCTCAATATACTAGTAAGTGGTCGGGCAATCACTAAAAACCCTTCCACAAATCCTCGGAAATATCCGGCTAAGCAAAGGAAGCTACGTACTTCCTTGACATTCGTCGGTGTCGTCCATGCTGCTACAAACTCGATCTTTGCCGGATCAACCTTGATCCCCTCGGAGGAAACAATGTGACCTAGGAAGGCTACCACCAGTATCCAGAACTCGCACTTAGAGAGCTTGGCATACAACTCTCTATCTTGCAGAACCCGTAAAACAGTCCTCAGATGTCCTGCATGCTCCTCTCTCCTACGAGAGTACACCGGAATATCCCCCATAAACTGATCCAGGAAGTCGATGATGATGCTATTCATCAACTTCTTAAAGACGGCAGGTGCATTCGTGAGCTCGAATGGCATCACTACAAACTTGTAGTGACCATATCAAGTCCGAAAGGTCGTCTTATGCACATCCTTCTCTCTCAGCCTCAGTTGGTGATTCCAGAGCGCAAGTCAATCCTGGAGAACACAATCGCTTCCTGAAGGTGATCCAACAAATCGTTGATACGGGGCAAAGGATACTTGTTCTTGATGGTCACCTTGTTCAACTCTTTATAGTCAATACACAACCACAACGATTCGTCCTTCTTCCGCACGAAGAGGACAAGTGCACCCCACGGGGATCCGCTAGGACGTATGAAGCCCTTCTCAACCAAATCCTCGAGTTGCTTCTTCAGCTCTAACAACTTGATAGGCGCCATACGATAAGGGGCCTTTGAGATTGGTCTCGTCCCCGGCTCTAACTCTATACCGAAATCCACACTCTGTTGAGGTGGGAAACTGGACGGCTCGTCGAACACATCCATAAACTCACAAACCACGGGGATATCCTCTAATGTAGGACTCTCACCCTACTTCATGGCATAACACCAGAAGGCATCGTAACCTTGTGCAATCTGCCTCGTCGCTCGAACTACACTGATAACCGTACCCATCTTTCAAAGGTCCCAACCTCGTAAAATCTCCATCTGACCCGACTCGGTAGAGACCGTCACGGTCCTCCTACCTACATCTAACACGGCACGATGCATATCCATCCAATCCATACATAAAATGAATTTCTCATGCACCAACGACATGACAAAGAAGTCCACTAACAAATCGCAGTTTTCTAGATGTATAGGACAACCATGTACCTCTCGGGTACCTCTCACCTGACCCCATCGGGTAACCCTAAATAAAGGGTCACCCCTCTACCGTACCTAAGGTTAGTCTATCAACACATACATCAGAAATAAAAGAGTGCGTAGCACCCGTATCAAATAAAACTCTAACAAGTAAACCATTAGTCAAAATGGTACCTGTAGCAGCTGGCGTTGGCGGATCCTCAATGCTCCTCAACTCAAAAACCCAACCCTAAGTTCCTATGGTATCCGTGGTACCTCCATCACGACCTCTATCTCTACTCGGTCCTGGAGTGGAACCTTGAGTAGCAGGATGATCTGGGACTCTTTGTTGTCCCTAAACCTGATGATGAGGCGGCCTCTACCTACCTCCTGCTGCATGAGCATGGGAAGAATCTTGTTTTGACGAAGCCTTGCTCTGACGGCAATAGGTAGCTCGATGACATAGCTTTCCAAAAGAGAAGCACGTAACTGGTTCCCTCGGGCAATCAGATCGCATATGCCCAGGCTCTCCATAGTTGAAGCACTATCATCTTCTCTCAGAAGTCTGTGCAGACACTAGGTAACTCGAGCGGCTTTGAGTCTGGCCTCGCTCGTACCCTGGTGCTCCTGCACTGATATGTCCCGTCTGCTACCTCTTCTCATGCCTTCCTGTCTTAAAAGCTCAACTTTGACTAGCCCACTCACACTCGTAAGCCGAGGATCTATCTTGATAATCTATCAAGAAATCACAATGGAAGCCCGCCATGTAGGAATGGGTACTCTCCCTCAATCGGCGGGAGAACAAATACATGTGTTGATCCTCTGGAGGTGCAGCTGGACCCAGTAGTGCCAGCTTCTCCTAGAATCCCCTAATCGCCTCATCTACCGGAATGTCCTTGAAACCGGCCTCAACAAAATCCTACAGTTTCTCCCTCCTCAACAAAGCATGACATAAATGCTCTCTAATCATGCTCCAAATGTGGTCATAACTAGTGGCTCGACTCCGCATGGTCTTCCACCAATGTTGGCCTAGATCACGAAATAGAGTTTGTACTAACTCTATCCGTTTGTCCTCTAGACATCTAATAGACTCAAGGGATGAGTCTACATGCCCAATCTATAGCTCGACCTCCAAGCCCACCTTTCCAGCAAAAGGGGGTACTCTCATCTAGTGAAAAGCCTTCAACCAGGAGTCCGGTCGTGGTCATCTCGGCTCATCCGGAGCTTCAATAACCTCATCAGTGTGTGCCGGTATAACAAGCAACTGAGTAGCTCCCTAGGACATCTCCGATGACCCCTCATATACTCGCAGATCCGGGGCACAATTACTTGCCTTGGCAGCCTCCTCCACTCGACGTATGTATGTGCGGAACTCCGATCCCAACATTGAGACATGATTTGAGTCGTCTGACTAGACTCTCTAAGATCTCTGCCTCAATGCCATCCCGTTTCCAGTCTAGGAAACGACACTCTCAACAAACTCCTCATGCATATCCTCCGTTGCAGGCGGATCAGCAATGGGAACATGTCCCTTACTTATAACCACTAGAGGAAGAGGGTGTACCTCTACCTCGTCCTACTACAGATGTTGCTCTAGTCTAAGACATCTGCGGTATACACATATCTAACTGTATAAGGATATATATATATATATATATATATATATATATATATATATATATATATACGTACTGCCGAGATCCTTATAATGGGTGATGACTTCCCGTACATTCTATCCCAAATCAGATGTACACACATTTCAAAACTAAAATCCTTTTGCACAGTCAAACCCCTTTCGGGTTCTGTTTATTTATCTATTCGACCTTTATCACAGATTGCAAGTGTCATTGTCGTCAACCTAAGGCTCTGATACCAACTTTGTAACACCCCGAATTTGCGGGACTCGGGGCACTACAGGCTAGGATTTCACAATGGATCCTAGCCCTAGCCTGATAACAAGTTCACTGGATCTTACAAGGCAAAAATAAATATGAAACCGAATTCATAAAATTGTATAATCATATATCAAAACATATACAAAACCATAGCCGGGTACAAAACGGCAACATCAAACATATGTATACATCAACATCCCCAAAACCCATACACATCCTGATGTACGGAAGCCATCGGTTGATCACCCCACCAGATCACTCTGCAGTCTTCCTATCATACAAAGCATCTACAACGCGATATAAAACCGTGAGCTAACAGTTCATGAACAAGAACAAAGGTAATAACACATACAAACATATAATTATATCATAGCATGCAATGCTCACATCATATCCGTTTATTATCTTCATTATGTTATACCATTACTAATTCTTTCTTTCTGATACGAAGAGTAAAACTACCTCGCCTATGTCCCCTTTTACCACACAGGTTTGGAATTGGTGCCAATCATCACCACCTAGTGGAATGGTGGCAGAGAACCCCCTAGATGCCCCATTTTGAGCAGACAAGTTATCACCGCCCGTTATAATACACTTGGACCAGTTAATATACAAATATGGTCGTCCTAGTCCGGTTATGTTATCAATGAGACATTCATATACACAAACATATAACATCAATGCCTGTATAAGCAAGGCACACAACATCAAACAATATCAAGGCTAGGAGATTCCGGCCACCTCCTAGATCCCAAGATCATACCAGATCATAACCCATAACTAAACCTCGATATCTCATTAATACTCACAAATACCTAATGCATACTCCAACATATAACATCAATCTCGTCAAAAACAACACTATCTTGTTCCCACATACTAATCCTAACACAAAGGGAAGGAAGGACACATACCACACTTGGTTTGTCCTGGACAAAGATGCACTTCTGGAAACAGAAAGGCACAAGAGCGGTGACAAGCCGCGACAACGGTGGCTCACAGCCGCAGGGGCGGTACTAGCAGGGTGCGGGGGAGGTCAACACATCAAAGGGCGATTTTTGGCTTTCCTTCGATCTCTCGTTCGATACTCTTCTCTTCAAAGGTGCCAAAGACAACACATCAAAATCATACATATACATACACATCATCAAAGTTCGGGAATTCATACACAAGATCAATTTTGTGAGATTTAAGGCTAAGGAAGGAAAGAAGAAAGAAAGGAAGGAGAAGAGAGGAAAGAAGCTTACCCCTGCTGAACTAGGCAAGGAACAAATGTCTCACTCTCTTAGCTATAAACCCAAACACAACAGCACCACGTCAACATCAACACAACCATCAAACACCCATTAAAGCTTCACACAAACAAAGCTTCACTTGAAGAAATCTAAAGGAGAACCAATAGAGAAATCAAGAGAAGAAGAACGTGAAGAGAAGCTAAAGGATAAAGGGAGAAGTTTGGAGCAAACCCTCATCACATGAGGAAAGGATAAACTTATAGAGGAAGGAAAGGAAAAAGCAAGACGGCCAAAAAGGCCGCGCCCAACATGGAAACTGCAGGGGCGGATCATCCATGCCGTGGGGGCATTTGACTTCCTACCCCGAAGCCGAAACTTATTAGAAGTTGGATAACCTATGAATACAAACTTTCTACCCCGAAGATGAAACTTATTAGAAGATCGAGGAAAAATTGAACAATAAGCAAGACATCCTAGCACCCGAAGGTGGTCAAGGTAAGATGGAGAGCCATGAAGAAGGTCATAGGGAGTTTTATGGTGGAGTATAGGTATAGGGGTTCGATTGATGAGGTTGGAAGCGGTGAGAATACATTCTTTCTAAAGTGAGACAAGTAAATTCCCTTGGAATATAAGGGCTCTAGCAACATTAATAATATCACAATGCTTGCGTTCTACCCTCCCATTTTATTGTGGTGTGTAGGTTTACCTTGAAAAAAATGTCGAACGCTGTAAATTCTTTGGCATTATCATTGCGAAAAGTTGTGACACTGATTTGGAATTGAGTTTTGATCATGATGCAAAAGTTTTGAATTAAGGAACAGACTTTAGTTTTACCTCTGATAGCATGAATTATAGTCTATATTTTGGGGTTTGTTTGGACGTTTTATCTTCAATAATCTGCATGTTAGCATGTATAATATGTGATTATATTACCATTTCATCTACCTTTGCGGGAATCGAGGTCTACACCTAGTTTTGCTGTAATTGTAGGTAAAATGGCACGTTTTGCATCAAAAAGGAGCAAAAGGAGTCATGAGTCATTTGGAGCTACATCCAGGGAGCATAGCCATGGATTAAAGATTCACTTTGGACCAGTTTTGAGAGATTTCACATTCAGATATGACTCACCTCGGTTGACCAAAGATTCATCTCGACCGAGGTGATGCAGAGACGCCGACTCGACCGAGGCAAACACCTAGGACGCGGCGAGAATATTTTATTCTTGGCTGAGATCTTTTATCTTTGGAAGGTGATCTTATATTTTTGGGCTTGGCTCCTGGAAGGAAGAAGATCTTATATTTTGCCTATTTTTATGGGAAAAGATCTTTCTAAGATATCTTATCCTTGGAGAGTTATTTTCCTATAAAAAGGGTTGGATTTCCACAAATCCAACATCTCGCTTAGGGCTGAAGATCCGCTATCATCCCGCTTAGCACGTTATACACCATTGAAGGCTGCGAGATCCAGCATACATTGCTGCAACCATACTTCAGTTGGGAGTTTCGAAGAACCTTTTTGAAGGTTGAAGGAAGATTGAAGATCATAACTTTATAGCTTTTTGGAGGGTTTTGTAAGATTGTCTTTAATTCCCTTCCTTGTTGTCTTGTCTTGTTGGATTTATATCCAAGGAACGCTTTGTTGTGATATTTGATTCAGTTATTGAAGTCTTTTCCATTAAATTCTTCTTGTTCAAATATTCACCTTCTTCCCATATATTTAATACTTTCATAATGATGATGAGTGGCTAATTTCCTTGTGTGATTCTAGGGTGATTGGCTGAAGGTTGTGGGAAAAACAATGATAGAATAATCTTAGATTCCAGTAGGACCCTGAAAGTTCGAGTCTTTAACCTTAACCCTAAGCATCTCGTTCAGTCGATGAACATCTCGGCCGGGGTGGAATCTGGCTGACCGAGGTGACTTATCTGATCCTAAACTGAGAGTTAAGTGTTAGAGTTTGCCAAATCCTATTCTTATTACACCTTTCCTGGTTCAAAGCAAGCTTAGGATGAGACTTACCCGGTAATTCCTTAGTTTGTATACCAACGATCATAAGTGTAGGTAATAAAGGTTTATCCTTTATTGGGGTTTGAGTGTGCTTCCATCCCATCTTTGTGAGTTAGCCTGAGACTTACCCGGTAAAGGTTGATTCTATTCCCTTAGATGGTGTGTTAGTTTGAGGTTATAGTTCTTTATCTTCATTCCTTGAGACTTACCCGGTAATAGGAGTTAAGGTTTAGGATTAGTGAGTAGTGAGACTTACCCGGTGATCTACTCCACTTTAGTAACACCTTCCCCTTGCAAAAATCTCAGCTTTGTCCGCTTATCTTTAGATCTTGAGTTGGAACCACAACTAGACGCTTTAATCCCTAGAATTGCATGTTTGCTTTATTGACTTCTTATTCATCTTTGATTTTGTTAATTGCTCTTGTGGTTAGTATTCACGAAGCTTACCGTTATTGACTTTGTTTCACCGAGTCCCTGTGATCGACCCCTGGAATTTCTTGCTTTTTTACTACGATTGACCCGTACACTGCGGGTTCGCATCCTTGTTTTAAGCTTAAGTCTAGGGTTATAAATTTAAAGCTTGCACACACCGTTTGGAGCGAACAACCTCTTAGAAGATAAAACCAAGTGCAACAAGAGTAATCACCTAAAATGGTTAGAAAATAAGAACACTCGAAAGTAGAGAGGGTACGATAAGGACTCAAAATATCTAAATAGACTAACTCAAACAAAGACGATGCATGAGAAGTCCTAATATGGAATGATGCTCTAGGAAGTTTGGCTTGGAGACTGATATCACAAGGAGATGCGTCTTTGGTATCGGAAGGGTGACCAAGGCGGTTGTGGTGTCAATTTTGGTAAGGCATGAAAAAGACGAAGATTTTTTTATCATCCAACGAAGCTAATTGATTCCATTATGAGTTTCACCCACTCCAATCACCGTCCTCAAACTATGGTTATGTATTACACAAAAGTTTATAGTGATCATAAAAATATAATTTAATTCCGTTATTAGTTGAAAAGATCCTACGTGTCTAGCAAAAACCAAATTGCCATTTGGAAGCTTGATATGACATTGTATAGCTGGTTTGATTGAGGAAAGAAGTGAGCGGTCCCTTGTCGTATGGAAAGATGATCATAATCAAGGATCTAAGGAAGTGAGATAATGTCTAAAGTTGTATCCATAGCTAAGTGGGAACAATATGAATTTACGGCAGATAAGATGGTGTTCCAATGTTCTTCGTTAATTTCAGGGCTGATATCTTTACAATTTTGAGAAGTAAGGGTACAGTGAAAGCCGACTTGGCTTGCCCTCTACTAACGATGAACACGGTTACGAGTGATTCTCTAACAGATGGTGGTGGAGGTGGGTTTAGTTTTTCTTTGAGCATGATGGTAGTGTTTGGCGGTGGCGGCAAGAGAAAGACCATCGATGGTAGGGTTTTGTGATTTGGGTTGCATTTGTACATTTTGTGACGAAAACGTAGGTTTGAGAAAAGTGTCCTAATACCATGTAGATATTTGTGAACCGAATACTTGTTTATTTATTGATCAAATATTTTTTATATAGACAAATATATAGGGACAAAACGGTAATCTAACAAATAAGAGGTAAACTCAATAGACGGACCAATATATTGATCCTATACTAACAATAATGAAGTTTGTGAAGGATAAATAACAAAACCCCACATATTGAGACAATCTAAGGGAAATTCCTCTTGATGTCCATAAGGTTTTTTACTTTCCGTTTGGTAACCATTCTTTCCGTTTGGTATCAATATGTTTAGTAAATGTACCCCTAATAAAACCCCTTATCTTCCAACTTCAATTTAATTAAAGTGGTAAAAATTGAAGGAGTACCAAACCTAATGAAATAAAATAGGGCCTATTTGGCCAAATTCTTTCAAAATATTTTTAAGAGAAGATTAAGC
Organism: Fagopyrum homotropicum; assembly: GCA_033239125.1. Taxonomy (NCBI): domain Eukaryota; kingdom Viridiplantae; phylum Streptophyta; class Magnoliopsida; order Caryophyllales; family Polygonaceae; genus Fagopyrum; species Fagopyrum homotropicum. The sequence continues at coordinate 104,986,597 of BSWB01000006.1, read as the reverse complement.
TACTAAGACAACTTTTTTTATTTATAGAAAACAAACTAGCACCCAAGCATTTTACAAGTTTTTAAAAAAGGTAAAATAAATATTAAGCTCATCTTTATTAGGCAGTTACAATATTAATGAAAGATAATTAATTGTTAAAATATATTAAATAAGTTAAAAATTAGGAAACCGGTTAATGTAAAAAAGGTAACCGTAATATTGAGATTTCATAATCTCTTAAATCTGCCATTTTCTCCATTTTAACCGAAACCAAACTCAAAGCAAAAATCGTTCGTCGAAAGTAGATTCTCCATCGCCATTCTTCTCCAGGTCTCTTCTTCAACTCATTCTTTAGCATCAACATCCGATTTCAATCGAGTATTCAACGGCCGTCTTCAACAAGTTTAACCGAAACCAAACTTAAAGCAAAAATCCGCCATTTTTGCCCATCTTCAATCGTCATATTTAGGTATGATATTTTCGTCGATTGTATGCAGGTTTTCGAAGAAGAAGACTCTATCTTACACAAACATATTTAAAATTCCATTGTAACCCATCAATCGATTTGAAAGCCTATTAAAGACCAAATTTTGCGATAGTAATGTATCGAATATGTAGTTTGTGTACATTTGATATTTTGGATGTGTTGAAATACAAACTTCTATTGTGTTCGTATGTATCAAATATGCAAGTTGTGTACATTTGGGCAGGTGTTTGATGATACACAAACATATTTTGTGTGTACATATATCATGCTGTCAATTAGAATATACATACAGTAGAACAAACTCTATTGTAATTTACCAACCAGACGATGATACACAAACATAATTTTGTGTGTAAATATATCATGTTGTCAATTAGAATATGTACAGAAGAACGCAAGGATCAACAACCTGACGATAAGAGTAAGAGAATATTCCCCTTGATTTACGGCTTATTGAGATATTTACTTACCCGTTTGATAATTATTAATTGCTTATCAAATAGAGAGAGAAAGATATTCTGATTTCCTTATTGAGATATTTACTTACCCGTTTAATAATTATTAATTGCTTATTAAATAAAGAGAAAGATATTCTGATTTCCTTATTGAGATTTTTACTTACCCGTTTGATAATTATTAATTGCTGGAGAGAAAGATATTCTGATTTCTTTATTGAGATATTTACTTACCCGTTTGATAATTATTAATTGCTGGAGAGAAAAATATTCTAATTTTCTTAATATCTTATTTTATTTTAATATATTTTTTTTATATAATATGGAGGGGCCTAGTTTGTAGACATTGTTAACTTGGGGTCCTTTATATGCTCATGGTTACAAAAAACTACCTACTTCCCCATTTTACCCTATTGAAACAATGTAGAAGCAATGAATATTTATGTATCAATCAATAGAGAATAGGCCCCTTCGAATTTTGCAGAAAAGATAATTTAGTAATTAATTCAATATCGTTCCTTAATTAATAAAATCCTCTCTCCTAATTATTTTGACTGTTTTTTAATTAATTAAGAAAACTGATATTTGTTACCTACAATTAAGGAAATAGTTATCTCTAGATTTTATCTTCCATCGTGCTTCCAATATCACGATTCTGAAAAATTTGAGCGAAAAAACCTCCATTTTACATAAACAAGCTATCATCAAAATCAAAAAATCGTTCAGTCTTTGCGTTTCAAATCGAATTCACTTTTTGAATATACAGAAATTAAATTTTTTGTATTCAACTGGCAGGATACGGTTATTGCACTTGTCGTCATCGGTTACGTTACAGTTGGCAGTCGGTTGCTTCATACTTGCTTCAAATTTACGTCAAATTTAGTGTTTACGTTTGCCGTTCTGTATCTAGATCTATTTGGCGATCTTGTTAAGGTGAGTTTGTAGTTCAAGTTATGTATCATTATACAGTTTGTGTTCAACAGTTGCAACATAAAATTTGTGTAACCACATTTGTAATTTTGTTAAAAAATTTGTGTTGAAAAATGTGTTGCCTGTAAAAATTATGTACATAATTGACATCATGTGATGGAATCAGGTAAAATTTGTAATAATGTACGCCACATTAATTGTAAGTTAGTTTGTGTACATTAGTTTGTGAAATCATGTTGTGAAATGTACGTTATGTAATATATGGTAAAGTTATGTACATTATCGTGTGGGAATGAAAACATTATGTACATTATTGTTTGTTTTATTATTGTTTATGTATGTTATCGAAATTATGTACATACTCTGACTACGGAATTAAATTTGTATACAAGCTGATTTAAAACAAAGTGTTATGTACTTGCTGTTATGCATTGCATGTTAATATTAAGTACATAGTTTATGTGTTATGTGATTTTATTATGTATGACATAAATTCATTTATAGTTTTTGTTAAAACTCCGTATTATGTACATAAAAATGTTTGTAATTTGGATACATAGTTATATTGTGTTAATGTTTTTGTAGCAGTTATGACGGTGATATTCGTCACCTTTTATTATGGCGGGGGATGGGAATTGAAAAACGGTGCTTGGAACTCCATTGGAGTAGGGTCAAGTAAGTCATTATTGCCAGTAGTTGAATGCACGTTTGATATTTTGAGGAAAAAAATTGCTTCACTATTTGGAATATGTCTTACAAATTTTGATTTAAGCTTATCTTACAAGAACCCTTTTAATCCGGGCCTCAAACCATATGATGTTAATACAAAGGACAATTTGGATACTTTTGTACACATAAATGGACTTCCATAGTTTAGCTAGAGTGTTTCTTTGTGTGTCAACAAAGTAGAACTGCACAAGTCTAGTGGAGGGATGTTAATCGAACTACACAGCCAAGAAGATGCAATAACCTATGACACACAAGTTATAGAAGATTTTATGCAAAGTGAGTTATAAAATGTTGATGGACATTTACAACTTCAGTTGTGTACAACATGTTCAAGTGTAATGTGGAGTGAATATGTAGAAGATACTAGCAATAACGCACTTGCAATAGTTTCTCATACAAATAGTTGTGTATCATCACGAAACGATTTGTATCTTCATGTTGGAAAGATATATCGTTCCAAGACTTAACTGAAGAACGCGTTGTGTCTACATTCAATATCTGAATGTTCACAATACAAGATTGTAAAGTCAAAAAGGAAGGTAGTGACAACCAGATGTACCGATGAAGATTGTAAATAGAGGGTGTGTTTCTCAATGCTTGGTCAATCGACATACTTTATCACAACAAAGTTTTTTTTGACACACACATGCTCTTATCACTTGTGGCGGTCGGAAAATTGGGGAGCTTCATATCACGTAATAGCTTATAAGGTTAAATCAATGTAAGTGACATATATTTATTTACAGTTTTGTGTCTTCAATGTGCTTACAAATTACATGATGTGTGTACTAATCGTACGGTATATTGATTTTTGTAGGTATAGTAATTCAAAAAAATTACCTTCGGTTCATTAGATCATCACTGTAATGAAGAGTTTGTATCGGATTGACGCTAGTTATTGAAAGCGTTGGAAAGATCAAGAGGTCGTGAAGGACATGATTAGAGGAACATCGGAAAATAATTACAACACAATTCCGGCATATTTACTTTTGTTGGTAGAGGTCAACAAAGGCACGATTGTGGATATCGTCCAAGACGAAGAGAGTCGTTTCAAGTATGTTTTTGTATCCTATGGCCCATCCGTTCGGGAGTTTGGGATGATGAGAAAGGTACATAAAGTATATCAATTGAGTTTCATGTCAATATGTATAATATGAATAATAGTAAAATATTTATGTACATGATATGTATATTTGTTTATACATCTAAATTTGTCATATGTAAACATGTACGTTTGTGAATGTAATCACAATTGATGGGCACATCTTAGTGAAAAATATGCCGGGGTGTTGCTAGTAGCAACAACACAAAATGCAAATCAAGAAATATACAGTTGCATTTGGAATTGTTGATAGTGAAAATGATGCATCTTGAAATTTTTTTAAGAATATGAGACGTGTCGTACTAGACACCAAGGAGCTTATGTTTGTGTCCGATCGACATACTTCGATTAAAAAGGGTAGAACATCGAACTATCAAATGGTATTCCACGGATATTGTATATGACATCTAAAAAGTAATCTCCGAAAGAGAATAAGATCTAACAAAATTCTACAAATGTTCATTGATGTGGCTATGAGTTACAAGGAGAGCGATTGCATTGAAACATTACGTCGTATATCTGAGTTACACAGACATAAACGTTATGTATGGTATGTTTGTAATGTTCATGTTTATGTTTTGTAATCTTTTTGTTGATGTAGGAGAAACCAAAAGTGGGAGATTTTTTATTGAAATAGGAATCTCAACATGGGCACACTCTTTATCACCTGCAAAAAGATGCACTATCATGTCTAGTAACAACGTGGAATGTGTAAACGCGTTGATGAAAGAAGACAGAGAGTATCCTGTCATGGCAATGTTTGATGAAATCACGCAATTTATGACTCGATAGTTTACGGAAAGACATCAAAGGTCAAAAGCTTGTGTAGAAGTTTGCACTCCTAAAATTGAGGCAATTATTCAAAAGAGTTTTGATGAATGTGGGCGCTACTTTATGTACGTCTTTGATGCAGATGGGCTAGAGTTTGAAGTAAAGATGTGTGATGAACATGTAACTTTTGTTCGCATATGAAAATTTGTTCATGTAAGGAGTTTGATATTGAAGAAATATCATGGATACATGCCGTTGTAGCTGTAAAACATGTGGGTATGATCTCATCTTATCTAGTTAGTAAGTACTACTCGTCAGATAGTTGAAAGGCTGGTTATGCGGATGACATTTATCCATTACCTAAGACAGAGTGGAACATCCCTACTTCAATAGTATATATGAAATGTGAGCCTCCATTGTAGTGTAAAAGGTGTGGTAGGATGCTAAAAATCAAGTTCCGTTCGACATGGGAACAAAGGAGTAATAGGAAATGCAGTTGTTGTGGTTCTAGCGGACACACGAAAATGACTTGTCAGAATCAACCTAAGTAGTCGTATTATATGTGTAGAACATTATTTTTGATAACAAATGCATTAGATAGTTAATTGTGTACACATATCGGTGTAAGTTATTATGTTACATGGTTCATTATGGTGTCTAATTACACAATATATATGTCAAGTATTTCGGTACATATGAGTATCTAACAGTATCCTCTATTTTTGGGACATATGGTGTGGTACATGATGGTACATAAAAAAACACAATGATATTTGTTTTGTACAAAATGGTACATAAAGGTCCACTACAATGGATGCTTATGTTGTGACATATCATTAGGAATGTAAAGGCACATAATGATACGCAATTATACATTAATGTTTATCACGATATATATTTGTGTACATAGTGGTACATAAGGGTACAGAAATAGAAGCATATGTTTGCACTATATTGGGACATATGTTTATGAACATAAAGGTACATAAGGATACATAGTTATACAATATCATATGACATTGTACATAATCGTACATAAATAGTTTAATCATATGATTATGAACGTAAAGGCATATAATGATACGTAGTTATACACACATAAGATTTACGTGTACACATAAAGCCAACACATGCAAAAGTAGCGACTACATAAATAGTTTGATCAAATTTGTCTACAAATTGAAAACAACAATGCATAATGTATGCCAGCCATCAGTTGTCACATTAAGACCTATTTAAGGACACAAACTTTTACATATCTTCGAACCATTCGTTTCATTCTCTTGTGTACACAACGTTAGCAAACTTCTCTCTCATCGCTTGAACGACTTCGTCCTTGATATCACTGAAGTCTTTTCAACCAAATGCAAGATATTATATGTATTTCAATGTGTATATCCCACAACTCCCCTTAGATTACAAAAAAACAAGAATTCAATATAATTATGTATTATTGAGTTTGACATGGTAAATCTTTAACATAAATGATATAAACATAATTAATGTACTTACCCATCAATATTGATGTTCAAATCAGTCTTTCTAATCACTTTGAAAGGCGTCTTGAGGTTTTGTTCCAACCTTGCGTGTTTACCATGAACCCTCAGCAGTTGCGGAAACATAACAACAAGGGGTTCAATCAGATTCTGTAATTTGTCCTCCTTTATGTAAATGATTTGTGGGTGATACACATAAATGCACCAGTCAATGAGGTTAATTTCCAAAGCTACCCAGTGAGAGTCCAGTAGGTTGAATGACGAGTATATCAAGTCAACGTCGTACAAAGGCTTACAAAACCTTTGTGAGACGTCGCCAGTGATGACTTCATACATGTTTTCCTTGAAGTTTGGCTGCTGATTCTTGATGTCCACAAAGTTTACAAAGGTTTTACGGTTGTAAGCTCACCCATCCAGTAGATAGAATAACAATGTATCCAAAACGTTATGGGGTTTCACAAATATTCTTACGCATATGCATAATCAGTTCGTCAATTACCTAATGTACATTAGCAAAACATGAACATACTAATTAATTGACAACATCATATATGTACATAATACTAGTAATGGAAATGAACCTCATCCTTTATCCATCCACCTGGCTTGAGAATATCATGAATTGCCTCTTTTGAAATGTTCTTTAGGAAGCCCCTTACTAAACCATTTGCATCCTTGTTTTTAACCTAGTTGTACAAACTTTGAAGCTCGTTATTTTTTAGCATACACAAGTGTGGTCGCTACTTTTATTTACAATGATTGATATACATTTGTATTTACTGTCCTTTGGCAGCCTTAAACCCACCCTACGAACCGGCGTAGTTGTTTTTATATCCTGTACACAAACATATGTGTGATGTCAATACATAAATATATCACATCAATCATTGTAAATAAAAAGAATATATCCAATCTATATCCTACAAGTGTGGCAATTATTAAAATATATAACTTTATATATACTACATCATATACTACTAGTGGCAGATCTAGGGGTGGGCTCGGTTGGGCCGTCGCCTACCCCCGCCCAATATTTTTTTTAGTAGTACACTTAAAAAATTATTTATTTCTATAAATAGAGGTTTCCGATAAATTAAAACCTCTTACACTACTTTCCCTAAACCCTATCTCTCATACAACATGAATAGCCGTGCTCTGCAATTCCTACAAAAATTGGAATAGGCTGAATAGCCGTGCAACCCTACAATTTCGAAAGAAAGTGCTATGCAATTCCTGCAAAAATTCTGCAGCCTTAGTGGTTTAGTGATGTCCTTTCAAATTGTTTCAATTTGGTATGTTTTATTTATTTATTTTGTATTTATCCTTACTTTATTTAACTAAATATTTACTTAGTTTATTTAATTATTGTTTAGTATAATAATTCTATATATATATATATATTAAATATATAGTTAATAATCTTATTAATTTATTTTATTTAATTAAGTGTTTAGTATTTACTATTTCTAAATATATAGTTTCATCTTCTTATTTTATTATTTTAATTGAATTTTTTTTTCGTATTCAATAGTGTTAGTGTTTTATATTTTTTGTCTTTAATATATGATAGAATTTTTTTAGTGTCTACTAATTGTTTAACAAATTGTAGCCTTATAAATTAACAATTAAAGACTTAATTATTAAATTAATGTCGATGAACTTATTATGTTAATTTATTGGAGAATGACCGCAATTATTTTAAAATTTTTACAGATTAATTATGTCTTCACAACCCCAAAAAAAAAAGTAAAGTCCACATTGTATTCTTTCTTCAAACCCAAAAAATCAACTCCGGTACATGAAAATCAGCAATCTCCTCTGGTTGATAATCAAGTCAACCCTCTACTACTCCGGATGAAATCGACCAGTCTCCTCTTTTTGATATATCTTTTGAGCTATTTCGTGATCCGGGAATAAGAAAAAAATATGTGATTGGCCTCTTGATAAAAGAGACGAGATTAGGAGAAAGTATTTGATGCATGGACCATATCAACCAAAACTTGCAAAGTATGAGGTTAACAATTCTCGTCGTTTTCAATATAGTTAATTGGTTTGAGGAATTTAATTGCTTAGAGTGTTCACCTACTACACATATGTGTTATTGCTTTCCATGCTTTCTTTTTGCGGACAATACAAATTATTCTTCTTCTTTAGTAAACGGTGGGTTTAATAAATGGAAGAGAGTTCATCAAGGAGCCGAATGTGTATTTTTGAAACATGTTGGAAAATTAACATCTCCTCATTACAAGTGTGTTGTATATGCTGAATCTTTGATGAATTCAGCTGGTCATATCGATACGGTAATGCAAAGTGTGAGTAGAGTAGAAGTGATAAAAAAACCAATTGAGACTTAAAACTACAATCATGGTTGTGCAACGATTGGCATTGCAAGGTTGTGCTTTTATGGGCCATAATGAGTCGGAACTTTCTACAAATCGTGAAAATGTAATCGAATGGGTGCATTTTTTTAGCAAAATGGGTACTAGAAGTCAATGATGGTGTACTGAATAATGCACCTGGAAATGCCACATATATTTCTTCTGAAATTCAAAAAGAAGTATTGGCAATCATGGCAAACAAAGTGTGTTATATGATCCGTGAGGAAGTTGGAGATGCATATTTTTCTATACTCGTCGATGAAGCACAAGATGAATCGGGGCGGGAGCAAATGTCTATCATCTTGAGGTTTGTAAACCTCATTGGTATTTTAACATAACGTTTTTTTGCTATCAGATGGGTTCTAGAGACTTCTTGAAAAAATACTTTATAAAGAGATCTGTAATGTCCTCTCTACTTACAATCTTCAAGTTGACAAATTGAGAGGTCAAGGATATGATGGTGCTAGTAACATGTCATGACAGTTTAATGGATTGAAGGCACTATTTCTCAATGATTGTGAATATGCATACTTTATCCATTGTTTCGCTCATAGATTGCAAATGACGTTAGTGGCTGTTGCAAAGAAGTGTGATCCAATTTGGAGGTTCTTTTATTCATTGGATAATGTTATTAATATTGTCAAGTCGTCTCCTAAATGCAACACATAGTTATAAGCATTTCATAGAAGTGAAATTGATGATATGTTAGAAAGTGGAGACTTAGTATCTGGACAAGGAGCTAATCAAGCAACATCATTACGACGTGTAGGTTTTACTCGCAAAAACTCTTATCTTATATATATAACAATATTAATATGTTTCTATCAAGATTTAGCTAAACATTTAATATTTTTATAATGTGTAGGATCTACCCGATGGAGTTCTCATTTTTGGTCTATTGCGAGTTTAGTTAAAATGTTTTCTTCAACTTGTAAAGTTCTTGAGAATATAAGTGAGAATGGTCCAAACTCCAAGGCTCGAGTAGAAGCTAGTGGTGCTCTAGATCAGTTGATGACTTTTGAGTTTGCATTTAGTTTGCACTTAGTGATGGAAGTTATGGAAATTACCAACTTTCTTTGTCAGGTATTTCAATAAGAATATGTTGACATACTGAGTGCTCTTCAACATCTTTCTATTGCAAAAACACTTCTTCAAGATCTACGTGTTGAAGGATGGGAGAAATTATTTCAAAAAGTGAAAGAATTTTGCTTAAAACACGAAGTACAAGTACCTGACATGAGTAGTAAAGTTGGACGTGGTGCGAAACAAATAACTCTTGAGTATCGTTATCATGTTGAGCATTTTAATCAATCTATAGACATTCAGTTGTCTGAGTTGAACTCGAGGTTTAATGAGACCACTATCAGACTACTTCAGTTGAGTGTAGCCCTGGATCCAAAAGATTGTTTCTATTCGTTCAAGGCAGATGATGTTTACAAACTTGCAGTAGAGTTCTATCCTAGAGATTTTGAAGAACATGAAAGGAATCTTTTAAAGAGTGAGTTTCCTACTATCGTGTTTTTGTTGTCTCCAATTCAGAGTTTCAAGTACCCACACTTGCAAAATTAATGGACAAGTTGGTGGAAAGAAAAAAAGATGAACAGTTCAAAATGATAAGCAAATTGATTCGTCTTGTGTTAACTTTACCGGTTTCTACTACAACTACAGAGAGATCGTTTTCAGCAATTAAACGTGTGAATACCGACATCCGTAACAAAATGGCAGATGAGTTTCTTGGTGATGCTTTGACAATCTATATTGAAAGAGAATTTGTGAGTAAAGTTGACATCGATTCGGTTATCGATAATTTTGCTAAGACAAAAAATCGTCACGTTTGTTTTACTTTCTAGTTTAAAGTATAATAAATTAATTGTTTAGATACTTTATAGTATATATATATATATATGTGTATATATATATATATATGTGTGTATATATATATGTATATATATATATAGAGAGGTTGACTCCCATGTAAACAGCTCTTAACATGTACAATGAGAACAAATTATATCCGTTAGATCGTTAGATAGATGGTTGAGATTAGGCGATATTAAAGGGGAACAAATCGTGTTATTAATGGCAGATATAATTGCCGGACCTGTATCTATATATTCGGTGGTATAGTCACATATATTCGGCGGTATAATTACGTATATTCGGTGTTTACACGTTCACACGATAAGAGCTGTTTATTATATTCGGCGGTATAGTCACATATATTCGGCGGTATAATTACGTATATTCGGTGTTTACACGTTCACACGATAAGAGCTGTTTACATATTAGTGAGGATCTATATATATATGTGTGTATATATATATACATACATATATATATATATATACATATATATATATATACTATAAAGTATCTAAACAATTAATTTATTATACTTTAAACTAGAAAGTAAAACAAACGTGACGATTTTTTGTCTTAGCAAAATCATCGATAACCGAATCGATGTCAACTTTACTCACAAATTCTCATACATAAACATCTAATTCATGTGTGAATAATACTGAGTGTACATAAGGCTGACAGACTTACTTAAATGTATCATGCCTCATTAGATTCACCATATAATTCATGTATCATAGCATAGTCGACAACATCTTTGGTTGGTATATTGTCGACTTCAACTGCCGGTTGTTGTTATTCTACTAAGTGAGATTGTTTTAGAGCATCACTGACAACTTTCCTTATGTTCTTCTCAATTCTCTTGCTAGACAGATACATAATTGTATCTATCTTCTCATATAGAGTTCCGAGGTCTCTTGCATATATCGTCACCTCATCAATCAATATGTGTTGTTGTTCCACTCTTTCTGCCAGAACATTTTGAGCCTTTTGTATTTACTCCATCTTAGACATTAGCCCATCAACCAGGATGATTGTTGAGTCTCCTGTAGGGATGGCAATTTCATCCGAACCCGACGGACACCTGATAACCCGATCCATAATAAAAGGGTGAAAACCCAACATGAAGCGGGTGAAAGCGGATGATGGATGAAGCGGGTGATGGATCGGGACGGATTCGGGTGGACCTTTCATCCACCCATCACCCGATCCATCACTCATCCATCCATCCGACCCGTTTCACCCACTTACACCCGTTATAAATTTATTGATTGTTTACTTGTTTAATGATATTTAGTTCCCTTTAAATTTATAAATTGGTGATTTACTTATTGTTTAGCAAAATTTGTACATTTGTTCGCTTCCTATTATGATTTTATTGTATGTTATGTATTGCTAAATTTCTCTATTTTTCAAGAACTTAAACTTATAACACTTCTTATAATATTTTCACTTGAATGATTTGTGTTGACTTTATATTTATCATGTTTTTTTATGGATAAGACTTTTTCAGATTGAATTTATTTTTATTATTATTAATTTTCGGTATTTGAATCCGAGTTTATTATTAATTTAAAGGAAATGTGTAGAACACCCGAATATCACCCGCTTCATCCGTTGGATGCGGGTGGATCGGATGCGGGTGATGGGTTTGGCGGGTGGCGGGTCGGGTGGGGTGGATGAGATTTTCTTGCGGATTGGGTGGCGAACAAGGTCATCCACCCACCACCCGATCCATTGCTATCCCTAGTCTCCTGCTTGTTATTTATTTACATACCAAAGGTTTTGGGAAATTAATGTACCAGGATGTAAGTACTATTGTACACAAAACTAATATTTATGTGCTGACCTTGTGGTGTCTAGTTGCTCAATGTTGGATGCCTTTGGAACTTCCGTAGCAACATTTTATTTTATTTTCTCTTTTTGGGGTGTGAAGGTGTGAAGGGATATGTCCTATAGAGGATGAGATTGCTGGTTCCTTGCCCTTATTAATGTGTTTTGATGATTTATGTAAGATAAAAAATGATATATAATAATCTGTGTACATATGAAATATGTTATTTGTATTCAATACAAATAGTATCAACACACAACAATGAACTTAAGTTATGTACATATATATCACTTTAACCTTTTTGCTTCTGGAGGGGGGCTGGCAGTTTTTTGCTTTCTCTTGCCTTGACTTTTCGAAGCACTACTATTTGGTTTATCAATATCAGCCTTGTCTAATGAACATAACCAATAATATAAAAAATAGTGTGGTTGAATGAGTACAAAATTGTGTAAATTTGGTCATTCAAAATACCAAATTAGTATAACAAGGCTGATATATACCAACATCCTTTGGGGGTTGCACAAAGTCATCGTCGTCAGCCTCGTACTCAAAAATGTTTTGAGTGATGACTTTCTCAATTGTAGGCCTACACAATAACACAATATCTTAGATATTATAAATCTGGATTAATTACAAATAATTTATACATAAATTCTTGTTGACAAACCTAAATTCTTCCTCTTTGGCGTGATAAACTAATGGTCTTGTTACTATCGGAACTACCATATCAAATCTTGTAAGATCCTAGGTTTTGCCTTCACTACCCCTGCGGTGAAAAGGGCCGCCCCCGTGGGTGTGAGATCCGCCCATGCGGATCGTGCGATAGATCGCGCCGATCTGTTTTCGACGTTTTATCTTTCTTTCATAGATAGAATATCCGATATTCTATCTTATGGGCCGGTTTCCTTATCTTCTTTCTAAACCCTAGACGCCCTTCCTTCTTTTCTTTTCAGCCGTCCCTATATATTCTCTTCTTTCTCCCCTTTTTCCCGTTCCTTGCTATCGCCTTCAAACCCTAGAGAGCTACAGTCGTCCTTGCTTCCTGCAATCTCGCTGAACGTGTAAGTGCATCTTTCCTGGTTCCTCCTCACGTTCCTTTAGCGCTGCACACCTTCCCTTCTGTTTTGGTTTCTTCCTTTCGTTTTTCTCTTTCCTTCTTCTCCAAGTATCAAGCATGAGCCTTGATTCTTGTGGAGTGTTCGGTTGTTGACCCTTCGTTGTTCTCAGGCTCTCTGGAGTGGAGTCTCGACGTGTTGGAACCAAAGGTTCGAGCTTTGGTTGCCCCTGCTGTGAGATTTGTCGAAGATAAGCTCGACAGTAGCTTTTGACGAAGATCCGCCCCTGTGCCTGCACGCCGCCCCTACGCCTCTGTTCAGCCACCCCTGCGCATCTATCTAACCGCCCCTGCGGTTTCTCTGCAATAACTCCCGTCTTTGGTGAGTTGCTTCCTTCCTTCCTTTCCTCGTTCCTTCCTTGGTTCCTTATGGTTGTTCCTTGTGTCCCCTGAGTTGTTGTAAGACTAAGGTTGGCCCTTAGCATGTGTGGATCTCTTAGAGATCGTTGAGACTGGAAGTCTTAGACTTCTAGCAACCGTTTCGTTCCTGATCCGTGTTGCTTGTTCGTACATGCTTTCCTTGCTCCTTTCCTGAGGGAAACTGAGTTGTTCCTGAGTTGTGTTGATCTTTTGGTTTACCTTCGAGTGAGGTAAGTCCCTTGGACTTACTTAGCTTAATTCCGCGTATTAGTTGGATTGTTTTGTCTTGTTTGTGTTATTATCATGTTTATAACGGATAATTGTAAATAGGATTCACCACCTTAACTGCCCAAGTGTATTATAACCGGGCGGTTACCACTTGTCTAGTTATACAGGAGACTAGAATGTGCTCTTGCAACCCAAACCCGTAGGTAACGGATAGTACTGATCTATTCCTATTGGTAGACGGAAGCAGAGGCGAGTTTTGGGAGATTCTCGTGTGACAAAAGAAGTTGAATTAGTAATGGATAACCTTAGTGAAAGATAACCGGTTGACGTGTGAGCATGCTATGTGTTTTCTTTATCTTATGTGTGTTTGTGCCTTTACACTCTTGCTTATACCTAGAATGTTAGCTAACGGTTTATACCGTCGTTGTAGATTTTCCGCAGGTACAAGATGTTGTGGAGTGATCCGGATGGTGTGGTTAGCCGGGGTTCCCGTACATTATAGGACGGGATTGGGTTTTTGTTTCATTTGTTGTTTCCCTTTTGTTTTGACCCGGCTGTGGAGTTTTTGTGTTTTCTTTTGTTTGAACCTTTGGTTTTATATTGAGTTTTGTTTTCATTCGTCTGTGCCTTGTTGTAAGATCCGTTTGCTGTTGCTACTCTGAGGGTCGGGACCCATTGTGCAGTCCTAGCCCATAGCGCTTCAAGTTCCTAGAACTTGGGGTGTTACAATATGGTATCAGAGCTCTAGGTTGGCAACAGTGGCACTCGAAATCTTCTACAGGTCGGATGGATAAATAAATAGAACCCACAAGGGGTCTAACGTTTTAAAAAGGGGTTTTTGTTTTTAACCTTTCGGTCTGGGATAGATGTACGGGCGACCACCACTACCTCCACGGATCTCAACAGTGTAGTTTCTTTCATTTTGGCCTTTATATGTGCTTTTTCTGGACTTTTGCTTTAGCTGTAGCGTGACCTTATATCTGTATAGGTAGTCTTATATATCTATCCTTATAGTCGATGATGCGTACTAGAGCTACATCTGCTATGGGGCGAGGAAGGGGTCGACCACCACTTCCACCTGTCGTCCGTGGACGAGGACGTGCAGGAAGACCTCCACTAGCTAGAGGTCGGGGCCAAGCCCCAGTCGCTGATCCGCCTATCGTCGAGGCGTTTGCTGAAGAGATTGATGAGAGCATTGTTCCTGAGGCTGAAAGTGGGACCGTTTCTAGGTCTGGAGCATAGAGAGCGCCATCAACAGAGTCCGCACGAGTATCTATCGGAACTTCTGTATTTTGTGACTATGTGTAGAGGGTTGAGGAGGCTATCAGGACTGGAGGACCAGCACCAGTGCCGCCAGTTCCTACAAGATCAGTTGAGGTTTAGCAGAGAGTTACACAAGTTGTTGCCCCGCCTGCTGGAGTTGCTGAGGTTGTTAGAGCGCCGGCTGAGGCAAAGGAGCCAAAGCCCGACAGCTGGTTGAAGGCTTTTGATCAGCTGAAGGTTCCCGTCTTCGTGGGAAGGACTGGCTTGGAGGTGGAGCAATGGCTAGGACAGGTTGATTCTGCTATGGAGGCTATCTGTTGCCCTGAGGGACGTCGAGTCAACATAGCACAGACATTGCTGAAGGATCAGGCTCATTCTTGGTGGAGGATAATTCGCGGCAAGGTCACCAGTTATGAGCAGATGAAGATAGTGATCAGGGATCGCTATTGCTATGCAGCCATGAGGAAAGACCGTCTTCAGGATTTCCTTGAGGCTGGATTCGAGGATTTGCCTATTGTTGAGATAATCCTCAAGTTTCAAGACGAGTTGGCGTTGCAAGGTCCGTCCGCACCACCGGAGGATCAACATGTTTACCTTTTCTCTCGGAGGTTGAGAGAATCAACACGCTCTTATCTTACTGGTTTCCGTTGTGAGTCTTTGGCGGACTACTAGGATAGATCTTCTGCTTATGAGAGAGACCGACCGGGTCCGAGGAGAGCTTCTCAGACAGGAGGTCCTGAGAAGAGACAGAAGACTGGATCAGCTAGTGTGGGAGCTGGAGCAGCTGGTTTTGGGCATAGTCCGATGCCTGGATGTTCTAGTTTCCCGCAGAGTTTTGACAGAGGACAGCAATGTCATAACTGCGGAGTAGCTGGACACATTCGAGCTGACTGCAAGAAGCCAGCAGTGACTTGCTTTACTTGCGGCAAGCCCGGACACAGAGCTGCGTTTTGCCGGCAGGGCAAGGCACTATCTCAGCAGGGTTCATCACCTGCCAATGTTGCTGGAAGAGGACAGAGATCTCAATACCAGCAGTAGAGAGTTTCAGGTTCTGCCGCTCCTCAGGGTTCCACTCCGGGACAAGGGAGAGGTAGAGGACGTGTTGGTGGATCTACAGACACCAGAGATGCACCAGCCAGAGTTTATGAGTTGAGGAGTGCTGTAGAGCCGACAGCGCTAGCAGCTACAAGTACCATTCACATTAATGGTTTTCCTGTCAAAGTTCTTTTCGATACTAGTGCTACACATTCTTTTATATCTGATGCATGTGTAGATAGATTGGCCTTAGTTACGGTAGAAGATAGATCCTTCTTTATAGGATTACCCGATGGGGGTAAGATACGAGGTACGCGAGAGGTTCGCGATTGCCCTATTAGATTGGGAGGTCGCGATTGGCCAGCTAACTTCTTCGTCATGTACTTAGTACATGAAGAAGTTATTATGGGCATGGATTGGATGGATCGACATCGAGCAGTTCTGGACATCGGCAAAAGGACAGTGACAGTAACTACAGATGCAGGTCATGTTGAGATTTTCCGAGGATGGGATCTCGGAAAGAGTGGTACAGTCATCAGTGCAGTTCGAGTTGCGAGGCTTATCAGTCAGGGATGTGAGGCTTTTTGGTGCTATGCCATGAAGGATAGTACTAGTCCAGCTTTGGAGGAGATTCCAGTAGCTTGCGAGTTTGCTGACGTCTTTGGAGAGCCATCAGGTTTACCTCCACAATGGAGTGTAGACTTTGGTATTGATCTAAAGCCCGGTACGAGACCGATCTCTAAGGCTCCTTACCGCATGACGCCTATCGAGATGCTTGAGTTGAAGAAGCAGCTTGAGGAGTTAGCAGAAAAGGGCTTCATCCACCCTAGTGTATCTCCTTGGGGTGCACCAGTTCTCTTCGTCGGGAAGAAAGATGGGTCAATGAGTTTATGTATCGACTACCGGGAGTTGAACAAGGTGACGATCAAGAACAAGTACCCATTGTCCCGTATCGATGATCTTTTGGATCAGTTGCATGGAGCTTCAGTGTTTTCGAGGATCGATCTGAGATCAGGATATCACCAGCTGAGGGTGAGAGATCAGGATATAGCCAAGACGGCATTTCGGACTAGATGTGGACACTACGAGTTTGTAGTGATGTCATTTGGGCTTACGAATGCGCCCACAGTCTTCATGGAGTTGATGAACAGCATCTTCATCGACTTTCTAGACCAGTTTGTAGTTCTCTTCATCGACGACATTCTGGTTTACTCCCGCGGTAGAGAGGAGCATGCTGGACACTTGAGGATCGTTCTTCAGGTCTTACAGGATAAAGAGCTCTATGCCAAGCTCTCTAAGTGTGACTTTTGGATGTCCGAGGTAGCATTCCTGGGTCACATAGTTTCAGCTGAAGGGATCAAGTTAGATCCGGCAAAGATTGAGTCAGTAGCTTCTTGGCCGCCACCTAAGAACGTTAAGGAGGTTCGCAGCTTCTTAGGATTGGCAGGCTACTACCGGCGTTTTGTTGAGGGCTTTTCAGTTATCGTCCGACCGCTCACTTCCTTGCTGCGGAAGTCTACGAGGTTCGTATGGTCCGAGTCGTGCCTACGGAGCTTCGAGGAGCTAAAGAAGAGGTTGACCTCTGCTCCTATCCTAGCTCAGCCAGAGGGCATTGAGGATTTTGTGGTTTACAGCGACGCATCTAAGCTGGGCTTGGGATGTGTTTTGATGTAAAGGGAAAGGTGATTGCTTATGCATCCCGACAGCTGAAGACGTACGAGGACGATTACCCTACTCATGATCTTGAGTTAGCTGCTGTTGTATATGCTTTAAAGATTTAGAGACACTATCTGTACGGAGCCACGTGTCAGATTTTCACAGATCATAAGAGTTTGAAGTACATATTCACTCAGCGGGAGTTGAATAACCGCCAGCGCAGATGGTTAGAGTTGATCAAGGACTTTGATCTTGAGATCTTATACCACCCGGAAAAGGCTAATGTGGCAGCAGATGCCCTCCATAGGAAGACTTCCTGGGAGGTGGCGATCGCTAGACTGACAGCTCAGCCACAGTTACAGCAAGATTTGGCATGAATAGAGATGGATATCTACTTCCCAGATTCCGATAGCCAGTTGTCTACCTTGGAGATAGTACCTGATCTGTTAGCCGAAATCCGACAGAAACAGGAGAGTTGCCCAGCTTTGACACAGACCACACGTTCGTAGAGCACCCGGTGGATATCTTAGAGCATAGTACGAGACGCTTGCGTTCGAAGGACATCCCGATGTTGAAGATTCAGTGGTCGGTGCGAGGAGCTGATGAGGCGACTTGGGAGACAGAGGATAGTCTCCACAGGAACTATCCGGAGTTTTACGCTGAGCTTGTTGCACCGTTAGCTTAGTATGTTGTTTGGTTTTTCCTTTGTTGCGTTGTGAACACTTTTGTGTGAGGTTTTGTGCTACGTGCCCCGAGTGGGAATATATGAGCTCAGTTCTGTTTATGTGCGTTGTTGTGATCGTTTGGCTTTTGCAAGTTTCGGGACGAAACTTCTTTTTAGGAGGATATGATGTAAGATCCTAGGTTTTGCCTTCACCGCCCCTGCGGTGAAAAGGGCCGCCCCTGCGACTGTGAGATCCGTCCCTGCGGATCGTGCGACAGATCGCGCCGATCTATTTTCGACGTTTTATCTTTCTTCCATAGATAGAATATCCGATATTCTATCTTATGGGCCGGTTTTCTTATCTTCCTTCTAAACCCTAGACGCCTTTCCTTCTTTTCTTTCCAGCCGTCCTATATATTCTCTTCTTTCTCCCCTTTTTCCCGTTCCTTGCTATAGCCTTCAAACCCTAGAGAGCTACAGCCGTCCTTGCTTCCTACAATCCCGCTGAACGTGTAAGTGCATCTTTCCTGGTTCCTCCTCACGTTCCTTTAGCGCTGCATACCTTTCCTTCTGTTTTGGTTTCTTCCTTTCGTTTTTCTCTTTCCTTCTTCTCCAATTATCAAGCATGAACCTTGATTCTTGTGGAGTGTTCCGTTGTTAACCCTTCGTTGTTCTCAGACTCTCTAGAGTGGAGTCTCGACGTGTTGGAACCAAAGGTTCGAGCTTTGGTTGCCCCTGCTGTGAGATTTGTCAAAGAGAAGCCCGATAATAGCTTCTGACGAAGATCCGCCCCTGCGCCTGCACACCGCCCCTACGCCTCTGTTCAGCCACCCCTGCGCATCTGTCTAACCGCCCCTGCGGTTTCTCTACAGTAACTCCCGTCTTTGGTGAGTTGCTTCCTTCCTTCCTTTCCTCGTTCCTTCCTTGGTTCCTTATGGTTGTTCCTTGTGTCCCCTGAGTTGTTGTAAGACTAAGGTTGGCCCTTAGCATGTGTGGATCTCTTAGAGATCGTTGAGACTAGAAGTCTTAGACTTCTAGCAACCGTTTCGTTCCTGATCCGTATTGCTTGTTCGTACATGCTTTCCTTGCTCCTTTCCTGAGGGAAACTGAGTTGTTCCTGAGTTGTGTTGATCTTTTGGTTTACCTTCGAGTGAGGTAAGTCCCTTGGACTTACTTAGCTTCATTCCGCGTATTAGTTGGATTGTTTTGGCTTGTTTGTGTTATTATCATGTTTATAACGGATAATTGGAAATAGGATTCACCCTTTATTACCTTAACTGGCCCAAGTGTATTATAACCGGGCGGTGACCACTTGTCTAGTTCTACAGGAGACTAGAATGTGCTCTTGCAACCCAGACCCGTAGGTAACGGATAGTATTGATCTATTCCTATTGGTAGACGGAAGCAGAGGCGAGTTTCGGGAGATTCTCGTGTGACAAAAGAAGTTGAATTAGTAATGGATAACCTTAATGAAAGATAATAACCGGTTGACGAGTGAGCATGCTATGTGTTTTCTTTACCTTGTGTGTGTTTGTGCCTTTACACTCTTGCTTATACCTAGAATGTTAGCTAACGGTTTATCGTCGTTGTAGATGTTCCCCAGTTTCAGGATGGTATGGAGTGATCCGGATGGTGTGGTCAGCCGGGGTTCCCGTACATTATAGGACGGGATTGGGTTTTTATTTTGTTTGTTGTTTCCCTTTTGTTTTGACCCGGCTGTGGAGTTTTTGTGTTTTCTTTTGTTTGAACCTTTGGTTTTATATTGAGTTTTATTTTCATTCGTCTGTGCCTTGTTGTAAGATCCGTTTGTTGTTGCTACTCTGAGGGTCGGGACTCATTGTGCGGTCCTAGCCCATAGCGCTTCAAGTTCCTAGAACTTGGGGTGTTACAAATCTAATCCTAAATAGTGCATCAATTCTATCATCATCACCCTCCATTTTCCAGCAGACATAATGATTGTTGTCAATCCCTTCATCAACTATACTTATGTCTTGTTTTTTAAGGGATTTAACAATACTCTTTATCTCAGCATAACCAGGGTATGGCTTGCCAGCAGTGGCGGATTTAAGCAGGGTAAGGGGTGGGACCGTGCCCCTCCAATCACGTATCAGCTAGTGTAAAAAAAAAAAAAAAAAATTTAAAAAACCCCCCTCAAAACGACGTCGTTTTGATAAGAGGGAAAAAAACCCTTCCTCTGCACAGTGCACGCTGCTCTCTCTCGTTTCCAGCCTGCAGGTTCGACGTTCGAAGACATCTCCACTCTGCGGCGCAAGACTGCTCCTCGCCTCGACCGACGACGCCTCCTGCCGTCCTGCGGCTGACCGGCCTGGCGGCCTACGCTCTCAGCCTCCTTGCAACCTCACCTTCTCTCTCGCCTTCTCTCTCGGCTCCTCGCAAGTCGCAAGTTCGCAACCTCGCTTTCTCGGCTTCTCTGATTCTCTCGGTCTGCTCCTCCGCCGGACCGCCTCCTCAGGCTCAAACAGTCAGACTGCTCCGCCTTCAACCTTCTCTCTCGACTCTCACATTCTCATTGTGCAGCTGCTGTGAGTATTTTTTGTCTGTTCACTTTGTTCATTCTGTTGAATCTTGACAGTGCACTTGTCACTTTGAAAATTTGTGAGTAAATTAGCAAGCTATAGCCTATAATTACTTTCATTAGTTTTATTAAATTTGATTGATAAATTAATACTTGTTTTATTGTTTAGTTGTATGTTTAATTTGTTATATTTGTAGATTAAGTTTAATTTGTTGGAATTTGTTGATTGATAGAAAATTAGTTTTTGATTACTTGATTAGGTATAATTTGATGATTGAATTTCATTGTTTTTGAAAGATTTGTTAATTGTGTTATTAGGATTATAATATGGACAAGTTTCTTATTCGGAAGAAGGTATCAACTCCAAATGTTGAAGGCTCAAGTTCAATTCCTAGTGTGAATGTTGGGGCATCAAATGAAAGTGATGTTAGAGATGATGTTGTTTGCCCAAAAAGAGCTCGAGTGGAAAGTTCTCGTGATTCAACTTGTGAATTTAGCATCATTAGTGATCCGGCATTGCGCAAATCGATTAATGATTATGAGCCTCAAGTTAGAGATGTTGTGAAAAGGGAATATACCGTTCAAGGTGCTTGTCAACCATTGTCACATGATTTTCCACGAAGTATGCAAGAAAATAAACAAAGGGTTTTCCTTCCTAAGTGGTTCAAGGAGTATGAATGGTTGGAATATAGTGTTTCTAAAGATGCTGCATTTTGCTTTTGGTGTTATCTTTTTCAAGGTGTTGTAGGTAAAAGATTTGGAGATGATGTGTTTGTGGCGACAGGGTTTCGCAATTGGAAGAAGGGTCCGGAAAAGTTTAAGGAACATGTGGGATCATTGAATAGTACACACAACAATGCTATAAGAAATTTTTTTGCTTACAAAAATCAAAGACAAAGTGTGTCAAGATGTTTGTCGGATGGAAAAGAAGCATTGGATGTTGAATATCGCATTCGGTTGACCGCAAGTGTTGATGTTGTTAGATTATTACTTGCACAAGGATTGGCTTTTCGTGGACATGATGAGGCGATGGAGTCTCCAAATAGAGGTAATTTTTTGGAAATTCTTAAGTGGTATAGTTCACGCAATGTCGAGGTTGGAAAAGTATGTCTAGAGAATGCACCATTAAATCATCAACTCATTAGCCCTTCCATTCAGAAAGAAATTGTTAGCGCGTGTGCAGCAGTGACAACAAAAGCCATAATTAGTGATATTGGAGACAAATTCTTTTCTTTGTTGATTGATGAAGCTCGTGATAGTTCTGTCAAAGAGCAAATGGCGATTGTTGTAAGATATGTTAATAACCTTGGATTAGTGGTGGAGCGGTTTCTCGGAGTTGTTCATGTTGTTGATACAACTGCTTTATCCTTGAAACGTGGAATTGATGAGTTTTTTGCTAAACATGAATTATCCATCTCTAAGGTGAGAGGTCAAGGATATGATGGAGCTTCAAATATGCGAGGTGAGTTTAATGGATTGAAGGCTCTTATCTTAAAAGAAAATCCTTGTGCATGGTATGTTCATTGTTTTGCTCACCAACTACAATTAGTGATTGTGGCTGTTTCCCAAAAAAATCAATTTGTTAGTGATTTCTTTGAGTACTTGTGTGCGATTACTAACATGGTTGGAGCTTCTTGCAAGAGAAAAGATGAGTTTAGGCAAAGCCAACATGAAGAAATGGTGGAGAGGTTGGAACATGGTGACATTACAAAAGGTAGAGGAAAAAATCAAGAAAGTACTTTAACTCGGCCGGGGTCTACACGATGGGGTTCTCACTATACAACCATTGTTCGTATTCTTTCTTTGTGGAACTCAACTCTCAAAGTGTTAGACAATATATTTGATGATGGCGCTGATGAGAAAACTCGGGGCACTGCTAGTAGTTTGGCGGAAAATATGGAGAATTATGGTTTTGTTTTTATAGCTCATTTGATGAGTAAAGTGTTGGCGGTGACAATTATATTGTCACAATGCTTGCAACAAAAGGAGCAGAATGTCATTGTTGCTGTTGGTCTCATTCAAAGCTGTAAACTGAAATTTCAAGATCTGAGGGACAATGGTTGAGATCCGTTGATTAGAGAAGTCAATGATTTTTGTACTAAACACAATGTTGTGATTCTCGACATGGACCATCTTGCTACAAATCGTCGCTCTAGGCGTAATGGAAATGGTACAACAAACTACCACCACTTGAAAGCTGAGATTTTTTGTCAGGTAATTTGTTATTTCTCAATTAACTATTAAACTGGTATTTTATCAAATTAATGTTATGCTACATTTGTAGGTTATTGATCAAATTGTTACAGAGATGGAGAACCGTTTCAGTGAGTCAACAACAGAATTACTCACTTGTATAGCATGTCTTGATCCTAAGAATGCTTTCTTCAATTTCAATGTGGAGAAACTACTTCAACTTGCAAAGTTATATCCACAAGATTTCTCAATTTATGACCAAAGGGAGCTTTTAGAACAACTTGAGTTGTGGATTATTGAAATGAGGAGAGATGAAGAGTATTCTAAGTTGCAAAGCATTGGAGATATCTCTAAGAAGATGGTTGAGAGTGGATATCAAAAAGTGTTTCATTTGGTATATCGTCTTATAGAGTTGATTTTAGTACTACCAGTTGCCACAACTACGGTGGAGAGAGCATTCTCTGCGATGAGTATAGTCAAGACAGATTTGCGCAACAAGATGGGAGATGAATTTCTCACTGACAGTTTGACTTGTTATATCGAGAAAGAAATTTTCAAAAGCATTGACAATGAAGTTATTATTCAATATTTTCAGATGATGAGATCCCGAAAGAGGGATTTGCCCCCTTTACGGTAGTGAACTCTTTTGTTGTACCAAACTTCGTTAAATAGTAATGAACTATTTTGCCTTTATTTTATTAAGTCGTCTAGTACCCCCCTTCGAATATATCCTGGCTCCGCCACTGCTTGCCAGCCTTTCCAAACTTGGATACATAAACATGTAGGGATCGCATCAACATTAATAATAATTGCAAATTCCTTTGCAAGCTTTGGTATAGAGTGGAAGACAAGTATCTGCAAATGTATGTATATGTTAGAAATTGGCCATCTACACATAATTTAACTACATAACTTCATGTGTTCAATTTTGAAGCATGATATGCAAATGCTAGTAATATGAATAATATAGGTTACATAAAGTAAATGTTGGCTACAACTAATAAGTACATAAAGTAATTAAAACATAAAGGATGACTATCAATACTTATATAACTGTAGTATACATAAACATGAGTAAATTGCACCATCATATCCTTAACACATTTCAGTTACATAGTCATGCATAACAAGCAATTCATACAAATTTGCTACTGCTACTGAGTACATAAATTATTAAGTACATAAACCTCATGTTTGAAATAAAAAAATGTACATAAACCTCATGGTTTAAAGAAAAAGTGTACACAAACGAAATGCATGAAAATTCTAAACAATACATATGCATACCTGTAAAGCCAAAGGGAATCCACCGATGTGATATCCACCACTATTTCTCTCTTTTTCCGCACAACATGATTGTAATGATCTTTTTGTCTGGATGTATGCAAAACGACCCCATGAAAACTTGTTGAACAATTTCATGTCGCTTAAAAGATTTATCGTGTGTTGTGCTATCATGGTTTTTCCATGCTTTGAGGCTAGCACACCATCGACAAACAGAATGAGTGTCATTTTATACTTGTTTAGAGAATCATTGGGCTCATCCTTGAATATCTCCTCTAGTACATCATTTGATCATCTATCTATCCCAACAACGGAACGCATATCAACATATCCATATCCACACCAACAGTTGCAAATTCAGAAGAATACGATAACCAATTATCTCAGCGAATTTGTATACGCCAAACTTGAGCAGCACGTTGTTTGCGAACCACATGGAAAAGTGTCTTTTGGTGTTGATCTCCCTCATTATCATGAAATGTATGAGTTGTTAGACATTTTTATTTTTGTACCCATCTCCAATAGGGTCCAAAAATCTCACTCTTGAACTTGTTTTTGTCTTCGGTCGAGAGTTCATCCAATATGAACGGGATCAGCGGTAACCGGCTATAGCTGTTTATCCTGGCATTTATCGTTTTGTCCATCTCAGACCATCTGTACGTAAACTGAGGAAAAATAACATGAAATTCATAGATTTGGTTAAGAACATGTCATTTGAAAAAACTGTGGTATTTAATTGTGGAGCAAACCTTAAGTTGAGGGTTTTCAAAATGTATGAGTCTGGCTACATCTTATGTATATGACCCTCCCATTCTTGGCTGTGATTCAAAATGTACATAATGTCATTACATTTAGACACTTTCATGACCAATTTTTACATAACAGTTGGAACATAATATATACATTTCCAGTTAACACATAATCAATACATAATATTTGCTAATAACTGTTGCATCTCTAAGTTTAGTACATATAATGAACATGAATTGCTTTTACACAAACAATACTGACAATATCATTTCTTAATTACCAATGTAAGTGAAACAAATATGCATACAAATTAGTACATAAAGCTTGGGTATTGCAATTTAGAACATAAATTGTTCATTTCAAGAATATCAGAACATAATATTGTATACAATATATCTTCTGTACATAATGAAGACTTATCCTTCCTACTTATGTACATTAATAGATTGTTACATAAAAATTGTGAATGCCACGACAATTTGACTTCAAATATTCACCTTTGATGATGAACCGGCTCTAATATCATCTTTTTGGTCCTTGTTTTGGTGTTTGACAGCCATTTGTTTTGTTCTAGTCATTTCTTTCTTCAATCACATAATTAATACAAATAGAATCAATCAATTTTTGGATAACATCTTTATTACATAATCTTAACATAAAGTGGGACATTTTGAGCTACAATACTACGTCTAATTCAGCACGTAAATGAATGTACTACTAACTAGTTACGAGCAAGATATATGAATACAGATGCAAACACAAAACTGGATATACCAACTTGACTTGACCTTAAAACATAAACCATATTTACAAATTTTGATAACACTAACATGAATGTCCCAAAATACACATTCAAACACCAATCTTTGATACACAAACTTAAATTGAACTAGACTCATGAGTCAAAATTTGACAAAAATTGAGTACATAACCTTGTACACCCTACAAACATCATCGAATATAAATGTATTCAATTTTCAAATTTGGATACCACAAACATGAATGTACTCAATTTATAAAAAACTAAGTACATAATTTGTACATCTCTACAATACATCGAATACACAAACTTGGAACATAAACTTGAATCACTCTAATATTTGGGAGCCAAATTGACATCAATTGAGAACATAAGATTGAATATCCTCACATATATGAACAAAACAGAAAAACGAATACATAAACACGACGCCATTTTAACAAATATCGAGTACATAAACTTGTGTTTGCTTAAAAGCACATTTAAACAGAAATTGAGCAAATAATGTTGTATTTGACAAGATTCAGATGTCGTAGATACATAAAAAATAGATGCTTTGTAACTTCAGATCCATATAAACTCAGAACAAATTTCTTTTTCAACCGTTTTTCTCGATACAAAACCTAAAGGGATGAACAAGTCGAAAACTTGCATAATATCATCACCCAGTGTTGCGCATTTCAAAACCCAGAAATTAATCATCTCCAATGGCGGTTTCTAGTACAGATTTGAGGAAGAAATCAAAAACCGATTTTCGGTTTCCAACTCCCACACGAGAATAATTAGACAAAAACTAAACAAATTGTGTGAAACTTACCTCGACTGCTTTAGATTATACAAACCAAGCTATCGATTGATGGTTGAAGACGAAGAAGACGAGTGCTTTGCGAGTTGTGACTGCAGAATCTCCAGGAAAGCTATGACACTTCTTTCTAAGAGTGTTTTGAGAATGGAAGCTGGAGAGACGAAATATCGTAAAATCAATTATTAGTCAGTTGCCTATTTTAACGGGATTTAACTATTTTGTTTTGGCAGTTTACTCTACTCTTTACGTAATTGCATGTCCTTGATTAGTTATCCTTATTTAAGCAAATATCATTTTAATTTACCTTTATTATTTGGCCAGAAATTAAAGGGGTCTATATTGTATCTAAAATACAATAAGGGCTTTTCTACCCAATTTTCTCAATTAACATGTACAAATTATGTGACTAAATATCAAAAATTAACATTTATTATATAATTAATATTTTAATTAGCTACCAAATAGGCTATAAATTATATGTGTGGCTAAATACCAAAAGTTAACATTTATTATATAAAATAATATTTTAATTAACCACCAAATAAGCTAGAAATCAACATTAACAAACTATATGTGGCTATATACAAAAATATTTGTACATGCTAATTTATAGCCTATGTAGTGACTATCCAATAAATATTTTTTTTGATATAATAATTTTTTATTAGTTTATCATTAATGTTAACGTGAGAAACTTACACGACAAATCCATTTTGTTTACTAAAATCTACAATAATTACATTAGATAATTTTTAATTTATTTTTTAAAATTTTTAAAATTAACTAATTAATTTTAAAGTCTTAACATCTACAAAACTCATAAATATTGTGTTATGAAATTTAGTTTATCAAAACTTGATAGAGATAATAGGAATAGGGGATTATTTATAAAGAATGCTTATCAAATAAGAAGTAAAAAAAACTGATGAGTAATTTGTAACATTCTAAAGAGTACAAGTAGCATGAAATGGATGAAGACGCCATCACCGTGCCTTTGTATTTGTTTGAAAATTACGTGTATAGATATGGGTAGGCCTCCGGAGATATTTTCTTCTCCTTTCCTTTTAATACATTTTTTTTTATTTTAATTAATGTACGAAATCCCGATAATGTCTTCATAATTACCCACTTTCTCTATCGGTAGATTCCATCCCCTGAGGCGGATAACTCATGGACCCGTTCTGATGGACCTCGACCCGAATATGACCCGACATCTACCCAATTTATTGTTCCAGAAAAGTCAAAGGTTGCCAAGAATACAAAACCTTTCTATTTTATATTTATTTTAAATATTGAAGAATATTTTACAATACAGTCTGGACTAATGAATTATGAACCCCCTTAAATTTGGATCTAGTTAATACTTGAGAGTCATGTATAGTTTAAGGTGACGATATTCTTAAATTATTCTATTTTAAAATTGATTTAGAAGAAGGAAAATTTAAATTGGAAAAGTCTTGCTAATTAAAAACAAAAGAAATACAGATCAGACTCATTGGCCTATATATATATATATATATATATATATATATATATATATATATATATATATATATATATATATATATATATATATATATATATATATATATATAGGATAAGGACATTGATAGAATAGAAGAGCGTAAATCTAATTAGCTATGAGCATGAAAATGGAGGGGTCGCCGGTCTCACTGGGGGTGCACCTCATAAAGAGCCGATGGTTCATGGTGTTCGGGACGCTTATGATCATGGCCGGAGCCGGAGCCACCTACATGTTCGGACTCTACTCAGGCGACATAAAGCAGACCCTGGGCTACGACCAGAGCACACTCAACCTTCTATCCTTCTTCAAGGACCTGGGGTCAACGGTGGGGATCCCGGCGGGGTTGCTCATGGAGGTCACCCCTCCATGGGTGGTGTTGGCGGTCGGCGCTCTCCTCAACTTCTTCGGTTACTTGATGATTTGGCTGGCCGTCACCCGCCGCATAGCCAAGCCTGCCGTCTGGCAGATGTGCTTGTATATATGCATCGGGGGTAACTCTCAGGTAACCTACCTTAGCCTCTATTTATTCAATCATGCCCGCCACTCCACGCCATCTCATTAATTCTTGACCAATTAATTAACCTAAACTTGCTTCATTTATTGCTAATTCCATTTTTTATACCTCCCAATTCCTTGCCTGGCCTGCCGCCGGCTACCAATTCTAAACTACCATCGCTGTTAACAGAGATCCATAAGTTATTAAACATGAATATTTCATTGATCAGACTACGCACGAATAGAGGAGCAACAAACTATAAACTAACAAATCAAAAATCTCTAAAATTATCCGTTCACTTCTTTGACTTATTACAGACTTTTCAGCTGTTTTTTTCGTTTAGGTTTTGGATATTTGTTATTCTAATAAAAGATTCAAGATTTTTTTTATGAAAATGACAATTTTCTGTAATTATTGGCCAATTTTAACCTTAGAAAACTTCTCTATATTTTTGGTGCGTATGAAATAACAGTTGTCTCTTAATTCCTATGTCTTCTTCTTTTTTTAAACATTCACATCCCTATCAGTATGTCAGCAAAAATATTTTGTATTAATGAGTCAAGGAAAATGATAAGGGTTTGTTGGAACGGATGTGCCAAAAATAAGTTAAAAAAGTTGTAAAACATGATTCATTTGAATGAACCGTAATACTTCATAACTTTTAAAACATGTATATTTTGAAAAAGTGTTTTAATGGTTTATGTTTCATTATCTCGTAAAGTTTAATTCATTATCAGGACAATCGGTATTATTATATAGTTTTTTTATTATTATTATTGAGTAAATATATACATATAATATATTGTCACGTATAAAAATTAATTTATTTAAAATAATATTATATGAAGGTCAAAAAGTTTTAATTGGCTATATAAATATGTATATAAAATATCCTCCCACCTAAATTAGATAATGTTGACTAATTGGACATAAAATGAATAAAAGATTTGATTATTGAAAATATGTGATGAACAGTCATTCGCGAACACGGGTGCACTAGTGACATGCGTGAAGAACTTCCCAGAGAGTCGAGGGGCTGTGCTGGGTCTGCTAAAGGGCTTCGTCGGGCTAAGTGGGGCCATCCTAACCCAACTCTACCAGGCAATCTACGGCGGACACAACCCCAAAGCACTCATCCTCCTCATAGGATGGCTCCCCGCCGTCATCTCCCTCGTCTTCCTCCGAACCATCCGTTTCATGGCCACCCAACCTCAGACCACCAAAGTCAAACGCGCCTTCTACCAAATCCTCTACTTCTCCCTCGCCCTAGCTTCCTTCCTCATGCTCCTCATCATTCTCCAAAAACAAGCCAATTTCTCCCGCTCCGAGTTCATCGCTAGCGCCGTCGCCGTCGTCGTTCTTCTTTCTCTCCCTCTTTGCACCGTTTTCAACCAAGAATTCCCCATCTGGCGCGCAAACCGCTCCGCCGCCAACGCTCCCGTCACCGTCGTAACTGAAGCCCCGACACTCCCGCCGCCGGCGCCTACTCCGGCAAATGTCGACGTGGTCTCTACCGGATGCTTCGAGGACATCCTCCGTCCTCCGAGCCGCGGCCAGGACTACACAATCCTCCAAGCACTCTTCAGCATCGACATGCTCATCCTCTTCATAGCCACAATCTGCGGCGTCGGCGGAACACTTACCGCCATAGACAACTTAGGCCAAATCGGGACCTCCCTGGGCTACCCAACAAAGAGCATTAGCACCTTCGTTTCCCTCGTTAGCATTTGGAACTACCTGGGCCGGGTCGGGGCGGGCTTCGTATCCGAATACCTGCTAAACAAGTACAAGCTCCCGAGGCCCGTAGTTCTCACGGCAATCCTCCTCCTCTCCTGCGCCGGCCATCTCCTCATCGCCTTCGGCGTTCCTAACGGCCTCTACGTGGCCTCCGTCATCATCGGGTTCTGCTTTGGTGCCCAGTGGCCGCTCCTATTCGCCATCATCTCGGAGATCTTCGGGCTCAAATACTACTCAACGCTCTACAACTTTGGGTCGGTGGCTAGCCCGATCGGAGGCTACATTCTGAACGTCCGGATCACGGGGCATTTGTACGACAGGGAAGCAACGAGACAGATGGCGGCGCTGGGTCTTAGCAGAATGAAAGGGGAGGAATTGAGTTGCGTGGGGGTGCACTGCTTCAAGCTGGCTTTCATCATCATAACCGCGGCCACCGTGTTTGGGGTGCTCGTGTCGTTGGTGCTTGTTGCGAGGACCACCAAGTTTTATCGTAGTGATATCTATAAGCAGTTCCGGGAGGCGGGGAAGGTGGCGGAGAGTGAAATGGCAGCTGAGGGTAAGGAGGGAGGGAGATAGACTAATTAATTTGCTTCTAATATATAAGCACTTGTTTAGTTGTAATAAGCACTTGTTTAGTGAGCCTTGACCTATAATTCACAAAGGTTGAGAGGCTAAGCAACAACGTACCCCAAGATATATCCTTCCATGTATTCGTCATTGAGTAGGACATGATTAAATTTTCAGTTTTCTCGCATAGTAGAGTGTGTATATACATATATATAGTTGAGATGTCATATTTTGTGTTGCAAATTCTTTATTTTGTACTATTTTACTGAAGCACCAACGATACGAACCTCTCCCTTGATAAGCTAATCTTGGGCTTCAGTTCTCCATCCGATCCAACACACAAATGAGTAATTTCCTGACAGATGGTACGCCATGATGGGTTTGCAAAGCATTGATAAGATCGCAAATTGGAATGGGAGCACATAGATGTGAGAATGTCGTGAATCGGGGATACCCACCAAGCATGTTTATCTTCTTGGCATCCATGCATTGCATGCTTACCGTCTTCATCATGGAGCTTGCAGCTCAAACATAATGCAGACGTCATAGTTTTTGTGCAACCAGGATAGTATAAACAAAGAGTCTGTTTGAGCAATAGTTTTTTTTGTTGGATCGTAAATCATTAGTCGCCAGAACCGGCTCAGTTCCAAACGCAATAGAATATAATATATGCGGAAAAGAATAAGACACGTCGATTTAGGATGAAAACCCTAATTGACAAACTGGTCAATCGGGATTAAAACTACTTTTCATTCTACTCTTTTCACAATTGAAGTCTTAAACTCTAGCTTCCTCAAGTCTTATTGAATGTTTTGGCTAGATTACAAACTCTTTTAATTCTAACTTGATAAGATTCTTAGTCTACTAATCCCAAAACAAATGCAACAAAAATTACAACCACTTCTCTTCGTAGTCACTGGCTCATTTACTTGTACGCACAAATGTAATCCTGAAAGAGTACGCTAGCCTTCTCACTACTAAGAGCCTAGTGTATGTATATAAGGTTAACCTACGGAAAATTTTATTTGCTCAACCTTCTCCAGTCACAAATGGATCTACCAAATCGTATCTGTTTCTATCCAAACAAAATATCCTAAGATACTATAAAATATATGTTCCTAAACAATATTCACCAAATGGTACGGTTGCTTTATTTGATAAATCATATATTCTTTTTTGATGATGTTGTTGGGTGCTAATCACGTCCACACGAAGTTAATGACCATTGATCTTTGACATGGTACTTGTGTCAGTTCCTAGCAACATAAATTCAAGGAAGGAAGATTTATTAGAAACATAGGAGAGTTGTTTGTTAGAATGGGATGTGTGGATCCCTCATGATGCTTCGGGCTTCCGAGTTCCGACCACTAATGACCACTCAAGTATATATCTGTTAGAATGGAGAATGATTCAGAATAGAGAAGAAAAAATATTAGACAGTTGGAATGATCTGTAAACTTGTGTTAATCAGATATTGTGTATTTATACACTTGTACAACCTAATAACAGAATCTGTTATTTGCTATTACACACGTGTCTCTTCAACCCCTCCCCCTTTTCAAAGTAGGGTGAGGTAGCCTCCCTAGTTTGCTAAGCAACCTATCTCGTTGAACATAATGAATGATTTTAGTAAAAACATCAGCTAAGTGGTCGTGAGTTGGAATGTGTTGTAATTGCAGAAGTCCTTCTATCACTTTGTCACGTGTAAAATGACAATCAATCTCGATGTGCTTAGTGCGTTCATGGAAAATGGGATTTTTGCTAATCTGGATTCCCAACTTATTATCACAGTATAGCTTAATAGGTTGAGAAGGATCCAACCCTAATTCCTGGAGGAGACGTATGAGCCAAGTTATTTCTGCTACAGTTTGTGACATATCACGATATTCAGTTTTAGCGGAGCTACGAGAGATTGTGGTTTGCTTCTTTGACTTCCAACTGATTGGAGACGAGCCTAGGAGAATGACATAACCGCTCACACTTCTCCTGGTATGAATGCACGATGCCCAGCCGGAATCAGTAAAGGCCATCACCTGTGGTTGATAAGAACTATTCAACAATATGCCATGACCAATGGTACCTTGACGACATTACAATGTGTGTAAGAGCTTCCATATGTGATGAGTAGGGCTCTTGCATGAATTGACTTAGGCATTGAACAACATACCAAAGATCAGGCCTAGTATGAGTAAGAAAGTTTCACTTTCCTACAAGGGGTCTATACAGAGATACATTCTGAAGAGGAGTGCCAACACCAGGACCAAGCTTGAGGTTCAATGGTAGAGTAGGAGAAATTTTCCCAGGAGAAAGGTGTGCTTCTGAAAGAAGCTCCAGTGTGAACTTACGTTGGGCCAAAACAACACCTGAAGAAGTGTGAGCCACTTCAATTTCGAGGAAAAAGTGTAATAAGCCTAGATCCTTGATACTAAAGGTAGTATCCATGAACTTCTTTAATGCTGATATATGTGACTCATTAGACCCAGTCACAAGCAAATCATCAACATATATAGCTATAATTCTGATATCATCACCATCATGCTTGAGGAACAAAGAGTAATCATTTTTTGATTGTCTAAATCCTTGCTCAAGGAGGGTAGTAGTGAGCCAATGGAACCATTGTCTAGACGCTTGTTTCAACCCATAGAGTGACTTGTTTAACTTACATATGAGGGACAATGGGTTGGGTCTACCAAGGGGGAGTTTCATGTAGACATCTTCATATAAATTACCATGGAGAAAATCGTTATTGACATCCATTTGGTGGAGGACCCATGACATGGATACAACTATAGCAATGACACTCCGGATTGTTGTCATCTTCACCACTGGAGAGAATGTTTCATTATAATGAACTCCCACTTTTTGATTGAAGCCTTTTGCAACAAGCCTTACTTTGTATCTTTCCAAGCTTCCATCGGCTTTGAGTTTGACCTTAAACACCCTTTTACATCCAATAGCCTTCTTGTTAGGTGGTAAAGGTACAAGATCCCATGTGTGGTTGCTTTGTAAAGCATGAAATGATTTATCCATAGTCTCAATCCAATGTGGATCTTTAGATGCTTCAACATAGGTTGTAGGCTCAACAAAGGATGTTAGGGAAGATAGAAAAGCAATATGAGAGGATGTCAAAGATAAAGAAGAAGTCAAACCTGGTGATTGGAAGCAATAGCTATATGTACATATGAAATCTGAGAGATAGGAGGAGGATTGGTATATCCTGTGGGAGGATTGGTATATCGTGTAGAACGTCGAGGTGGAATAAGAGATGTGGTATTTAGTGTAGTAATATCATGGTGTGGATGTAAAGGAGAAGGAGAATGAGATTGATGGGATTGGGTGAAAGAAGGAGTGGAGACTGGAGAAGTAGTATTAATAGATGAAGATATGGTGTCTCTAGGGTTAGATGATGTTGACAAGGGTTCATATATAGATGGGGAAGTAGGCAAAAAAATTGATATAGTCTAAGGTAGAAATATTAAAAGAAGATGGTAAAGGAGAGTTTGAAGAAAACGATATATGATGAAATGGTAACATTATTCATGAAAAACAACATCATGAGATATGACGACTTTCTTAGTATGAAGTATAAGAACCTTATAACCTTTTTAATTGTTTGGGTATCCTATAAACACACACGGTTGAGCTCGAGGGGTGAATTTATCTCGGTTAACTTGAGGAATATGAATGAAGCATAGGTAACCAAATACTCTTAAACGGTCATAGGTAGGAGGTTTGTGAAAGATAAGCTCAAAGGGAGTCTTCTTGCCAAGAAGAATGGATGGACGTCTATTGATTAGGTATGTTGCTGTCAACACACATTCACCCCAGTAGGAAATGCGAACTTTAGATTGGAAATAGAGAGCATGTGCCACCTCTAAAAGATACCTATGTTTACGCTCCACCACCCCATTTAGTTGGGGAGTGTGAATACAAGTGGTTTGGTGTGTAATACCCATGGTAGAGTAGAAAAGCAAGGCATCTTTACTTAAGAATTCAATGGCATTATCCGATCTAATGGTCTTAATGGAGGTATGAAGTTGGTTCTTGACCATGGTAGTAAAAAACTTGAGGATGGTTAAACTATTGCTTTTATGGGACATGAGATAGGTTCAAGTACAACGAGAATGATCATCAACTATGGTCAAGAAGTAAGAGAAACCATTGTGAGTTTTGTGTCTATATGGACCCCATGTATCAATATGTATAAGCTCAAATATGTGACTTGACCGTGTTATAGAATGAGGAAAAGAGTGTTGATGTTGACGTGCTTGAGGACAAATAGTACAAATGGGATGTTCAATAGAAGAGACTATATTGTCATTAACATGATGAAGTTGATCAAATAGTAAATGACCTAACCGACAATGTAAAAGCTCGGCATGAAGTTTGTTACAAGAAGTATGTAAAGAAAGACTCTCAATATTACATGGAGTAGCCAATTTATTACAACTTTGGTGATGGGAAGGTAAAGTATTGGAGATGTTCTTGTCGATGATATATAGCCCCATAAAAGCTCTACCAATCACCATTGGTTTCTTCATCAAATGGTCATGAAGAATACAAGCATGAGGTGTAAACAAAACATGAGAAAGCAAATCATTACATAACTTGTGAATGGAAATGAGTTTAAACTGAAAGTCCGGGACATGCAAAACGTGAGATAAGGTGAGTTGGTTGTTTATGGTGATAGTGCCATAGTGAACAACTGGAGCACTTCGACCATTAGGCATAGTAATAAATGAGGGAGTGGTGACAGGAAAATAGAAGAAAATAGGTCAAGATGTGAGGTGATGTGGTCTGTTGCTCCACTATCCAAGATCCACCTTGAAGTGAGACTAGAAGATAAAAATTAAGCATGTTTACTAGCAAGAATGCAGCTTGGTTGTGTAGGATCCGGAGTATGTTTCTTGCCAAGAAGTGCAAGAATATCTGTCATTTGCTTAAGAGTAAAAATTTGTTGAGATTGAGCAATAGACGAAGCTGCTAATTTGTGGTCAGGCGGATATCCTATAATCTTCCAAAACTTGGAAGCTTCATGACCGGCAATCTTGCAATGGCTGCACCAAGGAAGGCCTGGTATTGGTGAAGTTGGATATCCAACGAGCTTCCAACACATGTCTGCATTATGTCATTTTGTCCTACAATGATCACAAAAGGCACGAGCTCCAAGATTGGAACTAGGTTTAGAATCATTGTAGGGTCGATTTTCTTGTTTAGGAAGAGTACGATGGTCCGAATATAGTGTCAATGCAGTTTCATCAATAGAAGAAGAACTAGAGATCGATCGTTGATTTTCATCTTGCAAAACAAGCTTATACACTTCATTCAATGAAGGATTCGGTTTCATCATAAGTATGTGAGATCGAACAAGAGAAAAAGATTCATTCAGGCCAACCAAAAACTATATTCTTTGTTGATCTTGCATTAATGTCATTGCAACGGTGTTAGATCCACAAATACAAGCTCATATCATCACAACAACACCATACTCATCACAGATCTTCATATTAGTGAAATAGGAGGCGGCATATTGATTACCTTGAGTTATTTGATTAAGCTCTTCCTAGATTTGGTAGAGATTCGTGCAATTGGAACGGCCAAATCGAATCGCTGGTTCACTCCAGATTTGAGAAGCAGTATTGTAGAAGAGAACCGATTCTCCAATGTCTCTGTCCATGGAGTGCAACAACCAAGATATCAACATGTTGTTGCATTGATCCCATTTGGAGATCAATTTGATATTGATAGGCCTCTTGCAAGTGCCAGCGACGAAATCCAGTTTGTTTTTAGCCGATAGAGAGACTTCAACAGATCTCTTCCATCGAAAATAATTGGAGGGAGTAAGAAGCATAGTGGAAAGCTTAAGGAATGGGGCAACTGAGTGATGTAATTGAACTTGCTGAAGGAAGGTATAATCGGATGATGAAGAATCATCATTGGTAAGAGGATCAGTGGTCTGCAAGAGATTTAAGAAACCTCTAATACCATGTTAAAATGAAAAATGATTCAGAATAGAGAAGAGAGAATATTAGACGGTTGGGATGATCTGTAAACTTGTGTATTAACTGTGTGCACATATTGTATATTTATACACTTGTACAACCTAATAACAAAATCTGTTATTTGATATTACACACGCGTGTCTCTTTAATATCTTTGATCTTTCCACGCACGTCGATCTCTAAGCTCTTGTCCGACGTTGAAGGTTAGAAATATAATGCTTTGGTTGATCTAGTTGGACAAACCGATGCATCATTATCTATAAAATCCCCCTCGGCGCACGAAGACCACATACTTGATATTCTATGTAGGTGATCGGATAAATCAAGGTGTTTTACCATTCGAAGTGCAACCATATCTCACACTCTCTCTTCATTCACATAGTCAATGAGGAGTCTTTTGTCGAGAGCGTTGTTAAAGTCAAAACTACCAAGAAAACACTATTCAAAATCTTTTTCACGCCTTTAGTTGTTTAAGTTTCTCTTTGTAGTCTTGTCTATTCCTAAAAATTTGATGAGAAATGTCAAATTGTAAATTACACACCGTTTTTGGTCATATTGGTTTGACATACATTCTTGTTAAAATGCGAGTTTGTATTAGTATGATGAGATTGTTCCTTGACTCTGATTACTAAAGTAGTTGTTTATAGTTCAGTGTTGATGTAAATTGCGAGGGTAGCTTATCCATATTTTATGTATGAATTCCATGCTTAAATTGTGACGGTAGTTTTTTATAACTGCACATATCTTTCATATCTTTAGCGTATTTTTGTATTTCTGTAATCTATAAATTATGCCAGAAGCTGAATATACAGAACAGATTTCTCAGTCATACTAAATCTCACTTGGTATTGGGCATTCGAACCTCTTAACCATTCTACTTTCTTTCTTGATCCTACCCACACATTCCTCTACCATGATTGAAGCTCTAACACCTACTTCTCCATATTACTTACATCCCTCCGATCATCCCGGTCTTACTATATGTGCAATTTTACCAAAGGTGAATCTAATTATCGCGAATGGGCCATTGCTATGACTTGCGCTTTCTCTGCAAAATGCAAATTAGGGTTCCTAACAGGCACCATCACAGAACTACCACCAACAGATGCTAATCATACCTACTAGATTAGCCTCAATTCAATGCTGACTGGTTGGATAGCGGCGTGCATGGAACCGGATGTTTGAACAACAATCACATATTTCCCAACCGTCAAGGACTTATGGTATGACCTCAAGCAACTTTATGACACTAGTAATGGACCACATCTGATACAAATCAGGGTTGAACTATCTCGTTGCATCCAAGACAGTAATCAGGTATCATCATACTTTTATCGAATGAAAAAACTTTGGGACGAGATTGCTTCGCATAAAACTAATGTATGTCAATGTGCTTGCACATGCGGTCTCGCTGAGAAAGGGTAGGAAGAACATCGGGTCCATCAATTTTTGATCGGACTCAACGATGATGTTTATGCATCATTGCGTTTTGTAATTGTGGCTCAAGACCCTCTGCCAAATCTGAATCAGGTATTCTCTCTCAGTGTTCAAGAGGAACGTCTCAAGACTATTGCCCGAGCCCGGGAACCATCCATTGATGTTGTTGCTTTTGCTGCTCCTTGTCAATCTTCTACACCTCGACAAGGTGCACCTCGTATTGACAAAAGTAAGCAATATTGTAAGCATTGCTCTAAGTCTGGCCATGACATAAGTTCGTGCTTTAAGATCATCGGCTATCCAGAGTGGTGGAATAATGGTCGTGGGGTGGTTGATTCCAAAACCGGTGTTGCACCACGCAAACCTAGTCTCTCTACACTTGCAGCATCGTCCCAAAGTCCCGCTGTTGCTAATCAAGTGTCACTATTAGGCACTCCAGATTTCTCGACCGACAAAACCAAACTCACTCCGGCAATTTATGAGGATCAGTGGACGTATCTCTTCAATACGTTCAAAAATTATCAATCTCAGTCTCGTAATGACACTGTTGCAGACATAACTACACCTTGGATTTTAGACTCAAGGGCCTCCTTTCATATGACGGGTTCTCATCAATTGTTATCTAACTTCCATCTAGTAGCACCTAGACAAGTAAAATTGCCCGATGCTACTATTGTTCAAAGCATGCATGCAGGAACTGTAGCTCTTACCTCTACATATATATTGCGTGATGTCCTCTTTGTCCCAGGCCTCCACTTCAATTTAATATCAATCAATCAACTTACCATTGATTTATAGTGTCTTGTAATTTTTACTAAACGATTATGTGTAATACAGGACCAAGCTTCGTAGACGGTGATTGGAGCGGGTGAAGTCCGAGACGGGGTTTACTGGCTTCGTTGGATGACACTACATAATCCGGCCAGCAAAACCCTCATCAATATTGTTACATCACCACAACTACTCCACCAACGCTTTGGTCATCCTTCACATAAACTAGATGGGTTTTCCTTTTTAAATAAAGCTACTAATGTCCCTTATGACATTCGTTTTCGCGCCAAAGAGCCGCGCTCTTCTTTTCCACAAAGTACATCGCATGCATCTTGTTTGTTTGATTTAGTTCATATTGACATTTTGGGATCTTATCGTGTTTTATCTACCTACGGGGCTTCTTATTTCCTCACCATTCTTGATGATTATTCTCGTACCGTGTGGGTGTATCTTTTACGTTCAAAAAGTGAAGCTTCTATCTTTATCAAGCAATTTTGTGCAATGACCACCACACAATTTAATAAGTCAGTCAAAAAGTTCAGAAGCGTTAATGCTAAGGAATTTCCTGCATTACGACCTTTTTTAGATAGTAAAGGGATCCTCATAGAAACATCATGTGTCCATACTCCACAACAAAATGGAAGGATTGAGCGCAAACACAGACACATTCTAAATATCGCTCATGCTAATAGGTTTCAAGGTGGTTTACCTATCCAATTTGGGGTGAATGCGTTCTTGTTGCTTTCTTTTTGATAAACAGAACACCAACTGAAATTCTCAACGATGAAACCTCATATGAGTTTCTGTATGGTAAGTCACCAGTCACCACTCATTTACGTGTCGTCATTGGATGTATAGCTTACAGCTTTATTCTACCATGTCATTCCGACAAATTCATAGAACGGGGTCGTAAGTGTGTTTTCTTAGGCTACCCGTATAATAAAAAAGGGTGGAAGTTATATGATCTACAAACAAAACAAAATTTTGTGTCGTGTGATGTGCAATTTTTTAAAACCATAATTCCATTTTTACAAACTTCATCCCAAACCAAAGTCAAAAACATTACTTTACCCGTCCCCTATGATGAAGATGTTATTCCCTTCACTCCAGCAAAGGGGGACCACCTCAACCCTAATTCTCCTACCCATCCCCCTCACTCTCCTTCCACTATTTCTTTTGATTTTTCAACCCATTCACCAATTGCATCAAACGCTCCTCAAATTGAACCTCATCCAACAACCGCACCTCCTCAGCCAGCCCTCCGCCGTAGTACCCGTACCCACATTCCTTCTACCTTGCTAAAAGATTATGTGTGTCAAACGGCGACTTCTTTCGATCTTGCTTCCGACTTTGCTCCTCTGGCTCCGTCGTCAGGTAATCCTTATCCTCCATTCGATTATGTAAAATATACACACTTGTCTCCAATGTTTGTCAATGCTCTCAGATCTTCAAACCTTGAAACTGATCCCAAAACATTTGCAGAAGCCGTCCCTCATGCTCACTGGCGGGTTGCTATACAAGCTGTAATCAAGGCTCTTGAGCAAAACAAAAACCTGAGATATGGTAGACCTCCCTTCCAATCGTCTCCGAATCGGTTCTAAGTGGGTTTTCAAAGTAAAATCTAATGCCAATGGCATTGTCGAACGGTACAAGGCTAGGTTTGTTGTCCTCGGAAATAGACAGCGCGAGGGGCTGGATTATCATCAAACATTCGCTCTTGTTGCGAAATTGGCCACCGTCAAACTATTCTTAGCAGTTGCAACAATAAATTGATAGGAACATCACCAAATTGGTCATCGTCAAACTATTCGCTCCTCTCTCTAGCGTGCGCTCTCTCTCTCTCTAGGCGATTCGTGGGCGACGTTGGGCTTCGGCCTTCACTCTCACGCAAGATCACCTCTTTTCGTTGTGAATCCTCTCGATTCATACCGATAATCTCTTCTCTCTTGGCCCGTGGATGTGTGTACAACTATTCCCTAGCCGAATCTGTGTTGCAAAGGTACAAAGTTAACGACTTGGAACTAGGGTTTTTGGCGGCGTAGGTCGCCATGGCCAAGAAAAAGAAGTCTCCGTCCAAAACTGACAACGGGGATGGCATGACTAACACTGGTGGTGAAGTGGTGTCGTCGATGGTGTCGAAATCAAAGGTACTGGAACCAGGCATGGAGAACAAGCAAACGCCGGCTAAGGATAAGGCTGGGACGATTCGTCAAACCCTTGAAGTACAAGCAATCGGGGTGGAGGTTGCCAAGCATGGCGCTTTACAAGTGTCAACGACGAGTTTTGACAAGGCCGGCACGCTAATGGTACTAGATGTCTTTTGATAGCATGAATTATAGTCTATATTTTGGGACTTGTTTAGACGTTTTATCTTCAATAATCTGCATGTTTGGATGTATATTATGTGAATTATATCGTCGTTTCATCTACCTTCGCGGGAATCGAGGTCTACACCAAGTTTCGTTGTAATCGTAGGTAAAATGGCACGTTTTGCATCAAAAAGGAGCTAAAGGAGCAAAGGAGTCATTGGAGCTACATTCAAGAGCTTAAGGAAGAGCTCAGGAAACATGGAAATGGATTAAAGTTTACTTTGGACCAGATTTGAGAGATTTCAACTTCAGTTGAGGTTCACCTCGGTCAGCTACAGTACCACCTCGACCGAGGTGATTTTGAGGAGCGTCGTGACCGAGGCGAATACCCTGACGCGGCGAGATATATTTTATTCTTGGCTGAGATCTTTTATTTGTGGAAGGAAGATCATATATTTTAGGGATCTATTTATGAGATGTGAATATATTTTATTAGGAAAATATCTTTTCAAGATATTTTATTTTTAGAAGATAGTTTCCTATATAAAGGGTTGGATTTTTTCACAAGTTCAACCATGCTTATACATGCTTAGAAGGCTGATAGCATCCAGCAGTTAGGAGGGATTTTTGGAAGGTTGAAGGAAGATTGAAGGAAGGAAGTTCATAGCTTTTATAGCTTTTGTGAAGGGTTTTGTAAGATTTTCTTAGACTCCCTTCTTTGTTGATTTGTCTTGTTGGATTGTGATCCAAGGAACGCTTGTTTGTTTGATA
This sequence comes from Fagopyrum homotropicum, assembly GCA_033239125.1. Classification (NCBI taxonomy): domain Eukaryota; kingdom Viridiplantae; phylum Streptophyta; class Magnoliopsida; order Caryophyllales; family Polygonaceae; genus Fagopyrum; species Fagopyrum homotropicum. The sequence continues at coordinate 104,944,313 of BSWB01000006.1, read as the reverse complement.
ATTGATTCAGTTTTTGAAGCCTTTTTATTAAGGTTTTTGTGTTCAATTATTCACTTTCTTCCCTTATACTTGATTATTGCTTTCATGATGATGAGTGGCTAATTTCTTTGTGCGATTCTAGGGTGATGGCTGAAGGTTGTGGGAAAAACAATGATAGAATAATCTTAAATTCCAGTAGGACCCTGAAAGCTCGAGTCTTTATCCTTAACCCTAGAACATCTCGTTCAGTCGATGAACATCTCGGCCGGGGTGGAACTTGATTGACCGAGGTGACCTTATCTGATCCGTAACTGAGAGTTAAGTGTTAGAGTTTGCCAAATCCTATTCTTATTATACCTTTCCTGGTTCAATGCAAGCCTAGGATGAGACTTACCCGGTAATTCCTTTGTTTGTTTACCAAAGATCATAAGTGTAGGTAATAAAGGTCCATCCTTTATTGGAGTTTGAGTGTGCCTTCATTCCATCTTTGTGAGTTAGCTTGAGACTTACCCGGTAAAGGTTAATTCTATTCCCTTAGTTGGTGTGTTGGTTTGAGATTATAGTTCCTTTCCTTAGTACCTTGAGACTTACCCGGTGATAGGTTCTTTGGTTTGGGATTGTGAGTAGTGAGACTTAGCCGGTGATCTATTCCACTTTAGTAACACCTTCCCTTTGCAAAACCTCAACTTTGTCCGCTTACCATGAGATCTTGAGTTGGAACCATAACTGGATGCTTTAATCCCTAGAATTGCATACTCCTTTAATTGACTTTTTATCATCTTTGATTGCTTTAATTGCTTTTGTGGTTAGTTGCAAAGGGGATAGAAGCTTTGTCGATTCCGGATGCGATTGTCAACAAGAACGATACTTCGCTGCTTGACTACGTCCCTTTGGGGAATTCAAAGCCTTCATCTGGACGGGAGAACACCCACAAAAAATCTGGTAATACAACAACTTCGGCTTTTGATAATAGTGAGACTGGTGGTGAAGGCGATCTAGAAGTTATTAACGATGGCCATAATGTTCTCTTTGATGATGGAAAGGATGGCACTGGCATTGAAAGGGAAGTCCTTGTTGGGGGGTAAGCCTTCGTCAAAGTACCCTGCTTTGAGCAAAGTTGGCCAACCAATAGGGCAAAGAAGGCTTGGAATGTACGCCGGCGAGAGTGTTCATGAACTCAGGGCTCAGAGGCAAGTTGGAATATACCAAGCCCACATCTACTAGAGTAGCCATTAAGTGCTCAAATGGTATGCCAAAACACCAAGTATGGGGTAGTACATTGCTTGGCCAATATGTTGGCTTTTACCCAAGTTATTTTACTATCAATGAAATGATGAAGCTATGGGGTGTCAAGGAAAAGTTAGGGTTGAAGCCGGCTGGATAATTTTCAGTTTTCTAAACGATGATGATCGAGATAATGTTCTTAAGGAAGGACCATACTTCATTCACAATAGGCCATTGCTACTAAAACATGTCCCATATAAGTTTGCTTTTAATTGTAAGGTTATAGCTACTATGTCATTTTGGGTTAGGATCACCGGCTTGCCTAATGAATTTTGGATTCCGGAGATCCTAGGAAGGATTGGTTCATTGATTGGTAAGCCGTTGTTTATGGACCATGTGACCGAGGATAGGAAAAGAGGCTTGTACGCTCGTGTTCTTGTTGAAGTTAACTTTGCTAATGATGTCCTACTTGAAGTATCTCTTGATTTTGACAATGGTGTATCACTTAATTGCACTTTGTTGTACGAGATTGAGCCAACCTATTGTCGTAGGTGCTTGCAATTTGGTCACAAAGGGAGAATTGTACGTTTTATGCAACAAGAAAGGATATTGGATCAAAGCCAAGGGCTGGGCGGCCTAAGGCAAACACCAAGCGAGGAATGCAAGTGAATGTAGCTTCTACTAGTGGTACAAAGGACAAACCAAATGAGGTAGCACCACCGGGGCAAGCACCAACTCATGCCTCTCCAGAGGTGGTTGATCAAGATGTGATTGAACCACAAGTAGTACAACAGGAGGCAAGGAAGCAAATTCATGGTATTGTAATAAGAGAAGGTAGTACCCAAGTGAAACAAAAGATAGCCAAGCAGCTCGCCCAAGAGACAAGGGCAAGGCAAAGATGGTGGAAGAAGCTCCCTCTCTGGCGACCTCTGAGGAAGATGAGTCAGAGGTTGAGGAAGAGGAGGAGATTGAAGGCAATAGTGATGATGAGGTTTCGGATGACATTGATCTTGAATATGAGGATGAGGGCCATGCTACTGATGATCACGAGGGCAAAGATATGGAGAGTGATGAGGATGAGGACGAGACTTTTACCCCAGTCCTATTCAAGTCACAACGCCGGCTTATTAAAAAGCTCAATGCCTCCATTGAGAAGGAAAAGAAACAACCAAAGGCACAAAATCAAACGGTGGAAGAAGGGCCTCGCCGACTTACTCGTCTAGCCTCATCCCAGGATGATGCTCCAAGGGTTTACATTGCCAAGAATTTTGAGAAGAGGAAAGGCACCCGTAAAGGTTCCCGATGAGTGTCGCCTCATGGAACATACAGGGGTTTAACCATCCCTGGAAGCAAAATGGTTTAAGGGCCTTGCTTAAAGAGTTTAAGGTCCGATTGTGTGGAGTACTTGAGACCCAAATAAATGCTCAAGTGACGAGTATTGATGTGATTATGAGACGTGATAACTCCACCTTGATTATGAATTGTCTATGTGGATGATGGAAGACTTAACATTTATGATCGGTTTTATAAACTAACAAATATCGATCATATTTCTAGATTGCTTGTTTTCGTTTGTGTTTGTTAAATCTATGCAGGCCTTGAAAAGCATTTCAAAGGAAGAATGCAGGCCTTGAAACAGATTACAAAGGACAAGCGGATTTAAAACAGAATTCAAAGGACAAACAAGAAGCCTTGAAATGCGTTTCAAGGGATAAACACTGAAGCCTTGAAAAGTTATGCAAAGGAAGATTCGGCTGAAGGCTTTCTTAAACAAGATTCAAATGTCAACAATCAAATCAAGGATCTTTACCAAGGATAACAAGAAGATCTCCCAACAATATTTTAAGAGAAGATTTTGGCCAGCCAATAAAAAGATATTCAAAGGATAAAAAAGAAGATCTTCCAACAAAATTTCAAGAGAAAATTTTCCAACAAGATGTTAAGAGAAGATCTTGGCCAACCAACTAGAAGATATTCAAAAAGATTTGATTATATGATCTTGACCCCAACAACAAGATCTCATAAAGAACTTAACAACCGAAGATAACAAGAAGATCTAGGATCTTCAATAAACAAAGATCTTCAATGGCTGATTTCCAAAGAAAATATTACGGTGATAAAGATATTCAATGCGCGTCAAGAAGAAGAAGAAGAAGAAGAAGAAGAAGAAGAAGAAGAAGAAGAAGAAGAAGAAGAAGAAGAAGAAGAGAGAAGATAGAAGATCTTACAACGGCTACTTCACCTCACCTCAATCAAGTAGCGTGTTCTATGGAGGAAATATGAACGTTACAACGGCTCTCTACAACGGCTACAAGTTCCTACTAGAAGACTATAAATGAAGATGAAGATTGAAGAAGAAGAGAATAGAAGCTTACACGGAAATATTCAAAGCCTTCAAGAGATCTAAAAGCGTCTTTATTCAATGCAAGAAGTTTTTCTTTCTCTCTTTATACAAAAGCTTTATTCCTTAAGAGAGAGATAAACTCGAGAGCTCCATTGGCATATCTAAAGAGCGTTATACTCGAAGGTTTTGTTACTTTGTGAAGTAACTAGGCTATTATAGCTAGGTTAAGAGTTGGAGCTAGATCGTAGCATTGGCTACAATAAGAGTTAGATTCTAAGTTGTATCTAGGACTCTTTAAAGCTGATAATAAATAGTTAGATCCTACGGGTAAACCCTAGGACGGAGAGTAGGTTGTTTAGAGCCAAACTTCGTGAACATATTCTCGTGTCGATCTTTTCAATTCCGCACCATATCCTGCTTTATTGTGACTAACGTTGTTTTGCAGGTGAATAAAGTCAAGGACCTTTATATTAGTTTCAAAGCCCTTGAAATCAAAGTGTGTCACAAAGAGCTCTGATCTAAATCAAGGCCTTTGAAATAAGTTTCAAAGCCTTGAGATAGGTTTTTGCGAAAAATTTTCATACTCTTTTCAACCCCCCTTCTAGAGTATCTTTTATCCTTTATAATCACCTATACGGTTCTTCAAGACACAAATTCACAAGGTGGATGTATGCCCACAACTTCTCCTTGGATCGAAGGTGTCGTATGCTTGTCATTTGGGACAAGGACTTCTTTGATGTGGAAATTCTACGTGTGCATGTTCAATACATCGTGCATGGTGACATGCAAGATAACTGGGGTAATATTTGGTGTTTGCTACGTCCATGTAGAGCACATCGTGGTGAAACGAAGAGAGGCCTGGAAGGGTATACGTGAGTCACTTAATGAGCATTCCCTTTCCTGGATGGTTCTTGGTGACTTCAACAACATTCTTTATGCCAATGAAAGGGTGCATGGGAATCTAGTCAGAATGTATGAATGCCAAGGGTTATTCAACCTTTGTAATGACCTTGGCCTAGTTGATGCGTCATTTAATAGTGATAACCTCTTCACATGGACTAATGGCGCCATCTGGAGCAAGATTTACCGTGTCATGGTTAATAGTGAGTGGCTAGATAAGGAGGTATATTGTAGAGCCACGTTCCTTGACAAATGGCACTACTCGGACCATAAGCCGGCTATAGCTCATCTCCATCGACCTACTGGGGCTACTAAAAGATGCTTCAAATTTTTCAACATGTGGTCCAAGCATGATAAGTTTCAAGATATAGTCAAGGAAGTCTGGAGTTCCAAAGTGAGAGGTACTTACCAGTTCCGGCTAATCACTTTACTTAGAGGTCTGAAAGGCCCGTTTCGTGAGCTTAATAGGCTGCACTTCTCCCACATCTCGGAGCGTGTCAAGCAGACTAATCTAACATATGGGTTGACCCTAGAGGAGCTTCGCTTGGATCCATTGTCCAGTGACAAGAGAGCCTTCATGGTTGCGGCCAAGAAAGCGTCAGAAAGGCTAGGTGAGGTGGAGTTTAGGTTTCTTTCTCAACAGGCCAAGTCAAAGTTCTTACTATTTGGAGATCGATCGACTAGCTTCTTTCATGGTCTCATGAAGGCTAGGGGAGCGGCTAGCCATGTAGCATCCCTGACTAAACCTAATGGTGAAGTGACAATATCGCATGATGAGGTAGTCCATTTGTTTCTCAATTTCTACCAACATCTATTGCTAATGACAAGGCTCCAGGGCCGGACGGGTATACATCATGCTTCTTCAAGGAGGCGTGGGACACGGTGGGAAGCAAGCTTTGTGTGGCAGTTAAGGAGTTCTTCCGCAATGGTAAACTTTTATCACAACTCAATCATACGGTGGTCTCTCTTTTGCCCAAGAACGACACGCCAAGCAGAGTTGAGCATTACCGTTCTATTTCATGTTGCAACGTACGTTGTATATAAGGTGATTCTCCAAGGTCATGACGAAGCATATGGGACATTGCCTCACGTATCTCATCGACCCTTGCCAAGCAGCCTTTGTTCATGGAAGGCTCATGAGTGACAACATCTTTCTAGTACAAGAGATTTTGAGAAGATACAATGTTAAAAGAGACACTAAGCGTTGCTTCCTCAACATTGACCTTGCTAAAGCCTATGACACGGTGTCATGGAGGTTTATCCGAATGGCGCTAGTGACTCTAGGGTTTCCGGAGCAATTTATTGAATGGATCATGGAGTGTGTCACTACGCCTACATACTCTATTAAGATCAATATGGAGATGCACGGATTTTTCAAGGGTAAACGTGGACTAAGGCAAGGTGATCCAATGTCACCACTTATCTTTGTGTGTTGCATCGAATTTCTTAAGATTGATCAAGGCGGAGACGATCAAAGAGGGATTTAGGTATCACCAGCATTGTGAGGGACTTGAGCTTACTCACCTTGCATTTGCCGACGATGTGGTCTTGTTTTGTAGAGGTGATAAGCCATTAGTAAGTATACTTATGAATTGTGTCCATGGATTTGGCGAGCTTAGCGTGTTGCATATGAGCACATCTAAGTCATCCATGTTCCTTGCATCCGTCCCGGAGAGTGAAGCCTTGGAGTTACGTGCTATCACAGGGTTTCCTATGGGCTCGTTCCCATTTAGGTATCTAGCTAGGTATACCCCTTGCTCCTCACACCTTAAGGGTTTTGGATTACTCACCACTCCTTGACAATATTGGGAGGCATGTTACGGCTTGGAATAAGAAGAACCTCTCTTTTGCTAGACGTGTGGAGCTCATTGCCTCAGTTATTCAAGCTTGATAGTTTTTGGCTATCTATTCTTCGAGTGCCCAGGCTCGTGATTGATAGGGTCATTAGGCTATGCCGGCAATTCCTTTGGTCAAGGCCAAGTGTCGCCTGGGAGAAAGTGTGCAAGCCAAGGGTTGAAGGTGGGCTTGGTTTATTAGATCTTCGGGCATGGAATAATGCATTCATATGCAAGCATTATTGGCACATACATGAGGGGCGTGATAGCCTATGGGTTAAATGGATCCATCATAGGTATTTGCAAGTTGTTGAGGCGGATGCATGGCAACCTCATCGTCGAGACTCGTCGCTTATCAAAGCTATCTTGGCTGGACGTGACAGGATGGCTAGCCTTGCCTTGTCGAGCGTTACCTTAGAGGACACCATGAATGATTTATGTAAGGGTGAGAGGTTTAAAGTCACCAAGGCGTATGAGCTTGTTTGGAAGCATGGGGCTAGGGTTACCTAGGTGAATGATATATGGGATACTAGACATACACCTTGCCATGCATTCATTTTTTGGATGAATACACTCAAGCGACTATCCACCCATGATAGGATGGGTTTTCTTGGCATTGATCCAGTTTGTCATTTCTGCAAACGGGAGGCGGAGGCACATGAGCACCTCTTCTTTAGATGTCGGTATTCAAGGAAAGTATGGAGAAAGGTACGTAGAAGCTTCGGATTATCAACCGGATTGGGTACTATTAACCTTGCTCTTGGATGGATGAGGCGACGAACGAGCAAGAAGAGGCGTAAGTCAAGCATTTGGAGATTTGCTCTGGTGGCTACCATCTATTTCATATGGCATGCTAGGAATAGCTTGATCTTTGAAGGCAACAGGTTGCCGGAGGAGGTCACTATTCGGCTAGTAAGGAAGCACGTTTTCCGGTTGATACAAGGCGCATTCCCAAGCGACGTTGGTGACGGCCCTCATGGCTTTGATGGGCACTGATGGGGCCAAATGGGCCCAAATGGGCACTGATGGGCTGCGGACCCAGAGGATTTTGGAGATGACACCCATAGTACATATGGGAACTAATGGGCATAGATGGGCCCAGCTGGGCACAGTTGGGCACAGTTGGGCTGCAAACCCAACTCTCTTTAGCGATGACATTCATAGTTGGGACATGTATTGATGGGCACATATGGGCTTCTATGTCCATTACGGGTGTGGATGAGCATTGATGGGCGATATGACTCTAAAGGGCACTCTTGGGCCTTGATGGGAACATATGGGCTTGCGAGCCACTTTTTATGTTTTTAGCTTGGATGTGTGTACCCTTGCTCTAGGGGGGTTTTACATGCAACGTCGTATGACCGTGCATGTTTTGTGTTTTCTTGCTTGCTTCTTTTCTTGTTGGACACAAGCTTTGTTGTCGAACACCTCTTTTGAGGGATAGACATTTTTTCACACATCTATGAATTTACCAACATCGTGTCTAACTCCACACAAGTATGTTGTCTAAGTCGCTCCTTGTACGGGCTCCGACAGACTCTCAGGATGTGGTTTGCAAAACTTACAACTGCTCTTCATGCCGACGGTTTCCACCAGTCTTATGCGGATTATTCGCTATTCACATTTGCTAAGTCGGGTATTCAACTTAGTGCTCTTATATATGTTGATGACTTGGTGATCACAGGGAACAACCCATCCACGATATCTCGTTTCAAAGTTTATCTACAAAAATGCTTCCATATGAAAGATTTGGGACATTTGTGTTTTTTTCTGGGCATAGAAATCATCCGCACACCGACTGGCTTATTCTGAATCAAAGGCGTTATACTTTAGATATCCTACATGAGGCGGGTTATTTAAGGGTCAAACCTGCTCTTTAACCATTGGATCTCAAGCATGGTCTTGCTTAAGATATCAGTTCACTCATGCCTGATGCTGAAAGATATCGCAGGTTGGTTGGTCGGTTAATTTACTTGTCAATAGACCGCCCAAATCTATGCTACACAGTACACATGTTGGCACAGTTTATGCAAGCTCCTCGACAGTCTCACTGGACTGTTGCACTGCGAATCCTTCTATACATCAAATAGGCCCCAACCAAGGGTATATTTTTGTCACAATCTAGTGATCTCCGCTTACGAGCATATTGTGACTCCGATTATGCGAGCTGCCCGCTCACCCGCCGCTCTACAACAGGTTTCTTTGTGTTTCTAGGCTCATCTCCGGTGTCCTGAAAAACAAAGAAGCAAATTACAGTGTCCCGTTCATCGGCGAAGGCTGAGTATAGAGCGATGGCAGCATCAACTTGTGAATTATTGCGGCTGCATTCTCTTCTGAAATCTCTCGGTTTCCACCATGGTCTACCAATGAAACTCTATTATGATAACAGTCCGCACTCTACATCGCCTCTAATCCCGTATTTCACGAACGGACAAAGCATATCGAGATCGACTGCCATACAAACCGTGATCAAATATAGAATGGCTCCCTTGTTGCTTCTCATGTTTCCTCCACTTTTCAACTAGTAGATATCCTAACTTAAGCTCTAGGTTCACAGGCCTTTCACCGATTACTGTCCAAACTCTGCATGGTCAATTCGACCTTACCGGTTTGAGAGGGAGTGTTAGACCGAGTTATAGGAAGTTAGGATTTTTTTTTGTTTGTTATAACTACACATATCTTTCATATCTTTAGTGTATCTTTTGTATCTTTGTAAATCTATAATTTATGCCAGAAGCTGAATATACAAAACAGATTTTTCAGTAATACTAAATCTCACATATCTTGGCTATTTTTGTTGAACTTTTGCTTATGATGGTAGTCGGTTATTTGATTTTTAAAGTATTTGAACACATGTTGTCACATTGATGGGGATGCACTACTATGTCACTTGGATTCTAATGTGAAAGTTTATGTTACTACCTGCATTAGTGAGACAACAAGAATTATTGCTCTTGGTGCTCCTTACGATGACTATGATCAAATGAAGGTTAATTTTCCAAATATTGTTCCTCATTACTTACTCTTTCAGTTTGTCTATATTTTCAGTTGCAACTTACTTTAGTTAGTGTGTTTGCTTAAGCTTTGTTATGTACTTAGAATTTCATTGAATACAATAGTTTACCGTTGTTTGTGTATCGGTAAGAATACTCCTGCCATTTCACATCCCTAATGGTAGCTTATTGTTTCTACATCCTTTGAAGACAAGTCATTGTTGATTGACAAGGAATCCTCCCAATACATGAAAACATATTGCAACAGGGATATTAAAAAAACTCTTCCACATACAACAATGGCGTTGATAACACAATTCATTTTCTAGATAACATCGTATACATGACACGCACGACGCACCTAGTATTTAAAAATATTAGATAGCACTCATTTCCAGTATGTAAATCGTACCTTTATAGATTGGGGTAGTAGCACCTGGCGTGAAACGTTGCCAGGGATATGTTCTGCGAGGATGACGCTGAATTAATTCTCTGAATTCACCTGGTTAGCCCAAGTTTGAGTGATGAACTTGTATGGAACTATGATAGGAGAGGAATGTTTTTTGTAAGATCATGCTATAACGCCATTATGGACAAGAAACGGAGTGAGGCTAACGCTGGAAGTGCGAGCTGTGCCATCGGATCGTCTACCCTCTGGAGGAAACTCTGGAAGCTGAAAGTGCCACCTCGAATCAAATATTTTCTCTAGAGATGTGCTAAACGTATACTCCCATGCAAACACAATTTAATGATGCGTCGATGTATAGAGGACCCCTGGTGCTCAGTGTGTGGAAGTGTAGAAACAACCGAGCATGCCCTTTTCTCATGCACAAAGGCTCACCAAATCTGGAAGATTGTCCCGTTACTGTGTCCAAAGAACCAACAGGATAGAATGTTTGTGGATGTGTTGGAAGCGGTTTTGGAGTTGCCCGTTCAGGAAACAGTGGAGGAATGGGCGATCGTTTTGTATGGGATCTGGGAAGCTCGAAACAAGTTAATCTTTTAAGGGACCGAACGTTTGGCACCCATTATAGTCGACAACTAGCTGAGGCTTTTGGAGGAGTGGTGACAGACCGAAGCACCCTCAAAGAGACGAATGACTCCACCGCCAGGAATCCCTCAAGCGAGATGGAAGAAACCTCCAACGGGCTTTGTGAAGGTGAATTGTGACGCGTCGAGTACCTCGAATTCATGCAGGATAGGCATAATTGCAAGGGATAATGAAAATAATGTGTGCCTGCTAGGAGCTAAATCAATCCAACTTGGGACGTCACCGGAGATTGCCGAGGCGGAAGCGATCCTTTGGGCCGTCGAATGTGCACTGGAACAAGACATTTCGCATCTTATCGTGGAGTCCGATTGCTTGGTCATTATCAACAACCTCCAAAGACGGAAGGTCGACCGAGGTACTGTAGGAATGCTGGTCGGTTCTATTCTTAGGAGAGCGTCGGAGTTTACAGCAATCCATTGGACATACGTTAACAGGAAAGGCAATTAAGCGGCACACCGTCTCGCTAGCATTAGACCTTTAGTTGCTACTTTTTATTATGACTCGTCTTCCGTTCCTTTCAATTTGGACGCTATTATGTTTGATGACGTTTTGATTGAGTAATTGAAATTTGGGTTTGGGTTAAAAAAAAAAAAAAGTAAATTGTACCTTATTTTAGGGATGGAATTGAGAGATGAACTCTCATGTGCAAGATTTGGTCAACTTGAAATTTTGAGAGATTTTACATCTACATTAAGAGACGGCGACAGATGCACCAATGTACAAGGAAGCTGAGCAAGAAAGGAACTCCCAATTTGTTGTTCATACCAAATTGGCCAACTATTTCTGATTACGAGGTAGCAACTAGCAAGGATCTTTTCTTTAATTTGCCACAAATCACACAAATAAACCTTCATCACAAATATTCAGCCAACAGATATTGTACTCATTTTAATTGATGAAAAGTGTCAAAAAAATACCAATTTATTGTGTCACCGTCAGGCTAAAAGCTTTGGTATCTATCTGTACATAATAATGAACTATCAAAGATCTTATTGAGCAAACACATCCTAAACCACCGATACGTCATATATCTAAGCTGGCCGAGAACAGGAGCTTAACAAGAGTTCTTCTGAATCCAGAAAGAATAGCAGATCTTAATTTGGGCAACACATGTTGTCAATGGGGGTTCATACTCAAACGTTGTTAATCACCGCTCAAAAGGTCCTCACCCTATAACTCATTCTTACCAGAGTTGATATCATTTTTCCCAGTCCAAGGCATCCAACTATAGAGTACAGATGACTTACTAGGCTCAGCCTTTGTCTCCGGATTTTCCGACTTTGCGTTACACACAGAATTGTAGTCATTTTTCAAGTTTGGCATCACTGTTCTTTCCTGAACACACAAAAATCCTTAAGTGAGCCTCAAGTTTTTACTTGTGCCACAAGTAGGGACGTTTACCTTGAAAACTTCAAATGGACAAAAGTCGGAATTATTACAACCCTGCAGAAGCAAGCAAGGACAAATATTAGACAAACTTGCAAACAAGATGAACATAGGACAAACCAGTGAATCATGCATCCATTAGGATGACCATGTTCTCTGCATTTACAAATTTGATATAGTCTTAATTCAGCAATAGCATTGGCGACTTCTTTATGAACTAGCAAGCAATAGGAGAATATAGAAACGAAGCTACAAGAAATTGAGTATGCAGCAAGACGAATCAATATTACGTATTCATTAATGAGCTGATGGTTACCGGAATCGGGATGGGGTATTCATTGTGCAATGAATGAACAAAGTACTTGCTTGAAGTACTACTAGCAGGACAGCTATATAAGACCAACATATGGTTGCCAGCAAATGGGGCCACTATACTGCCCTTCCATGTTCTTTTCTGGGGAGGCTTTGGAGGGAGTTGCAGTGGTTCTTTTCTTTGAATATTTACAAAATCTGTGATTTAGTAATAAATTAAAAAGCAAGAAAAAAATAATTATGATACAAGTTCACAAACTTTGATAAAGGACTTCAGATAAAACAGAAAGCAAAACATCAGATAAAGGATGATCACCTGGTCCTTCAAGAAAGAGACCAAGCAGACATGAAAATGGCACTAAAGTTTCTGCATGTGCAAACCGAAGCCTCGCTTTTTCATAACTTCCCGAAGGTTGCGCTTCTATAATCAGGAACAAAATTAGTAAGCCTCCTGAAAGATTTTTATGTTTAAAATCTCGGATACCAATAAATAAATATCTATCTTGATAGTTAAGGAGAAAATAGGTAGTACTATAGATTGAGCAAGTATCCATTTTGAAACACATGTAGCATTTGTCATTGCATATTGATAAAATGCACGATTTCACAAAAGCAGTGGCATAACATTTCATTAATCAGCATGGACAAATGGCTATTAAAACCCCAGTTCACATAGCGTAGAACATAACACATATATGACTGATAACATGCCATAACTTGCAAGCAGATTCAACGAAGCATTTTTTTGCTAGCTTCTGTAATATGATTAGCTTTCAACATGCAAAATGTACAAAAGATAGGTTTGTACCCTCAAACACCTCTTCTGTGTAGGCATTTCCAGAAAGGGCTATTTTTATATGGCCAATACAATATTGGATAACACCACTTAATTGTTTCTACCAATAAATTAACTTTGACATTGTACAAAGATATCTTCCATTCTTCGGTTTCTTCCAGGTGTGTGATGGCTCCCATGTTTCATATCGAACCGGAAAAATATACTACATGAATATTATATACAATAAAAACACCCTTTCCTTTTCCCAAAAATCCACACGAGGAAAATGATGAACTTCTAATAAAACTTACCTTCGTTAGCCTTGATTGCAGATTCCATCGACTCAAAAACATCATTAAGCAAAGGAACTCCCATGTCATAGTTCAATGAATTACCGTAGCCTTTTAATACAAATAGTTCTATATCATCAGTCCACTCCAACAAATCAACCTATACAGAACCATATTACAATTTAAAAACCGGAAAAGTAAACATCCAGCATATGCAACATGAAAAGCTATGCCTTAATAGAATGAAAGCTGCCTCATACTTAATCATTTCATTTGATGCGTTAAAGTCCTGTAAATCATATATATGCACAAAGCCAGGGTAAATAGGATGGCATTATAAAAATTAAAAAAAAAAACATAGAGTTCTGAGCTCCACAAAGTTCTTTTACTATTTGGGACCTTGAAACAACATGCAGGGTGCTGAAACATAAAAAATGCATTTTGTCCAAACATATACAACCCAAGTACTCAGGTATACTGTGGACATTGATTTAGTTTTTCATAGTTATCTGCTAGCTAATGGTAATACTATAAGGGGCCTTTTGGTTTCAACTCCGGAAACAGAATGGAAACGAATCTAGTCCACTTAAATGCCATTGTTCATTCATAAAAATAATTTATATGGTAAATATATTCTCCTTTCCCAAATTTTGTTTCCCTATAGGGTATCAAAATTAATCAAATGTTACTCCTACTTTAAACCACATGAAATGATTCGAAAACTTTTAATGGACAAGAGTGTTTACATGGATAAGACTACATGCAACCAAACGGGGTTCATTCCTCTTATTTGATCAGATTATGAGTCCTGCATACAACATTATTAAGGAGCCTCTATACATGGTGGATACGTAGCAGATTAAGCAAACTGGACAAATTATGCAATTGTCATATTTATATCCAAATTGTGAGTACAGAAAAAGCATGCTTTCTAAGTGACACTATTCTACCGTGTATGGTTCCACAAATCTGCAGGTACATAAGGTTAGTCGTTCTCGTACCAGAGCATGCAAACATAACCTATAATTCAATTATATGGCATCATTTTAAAAAAATAAAATGACACTTGTCACTGCTGGACAGATTAATTGAACACTCTACATACTAAACCACTCTACAGAAGTAAAATTATTCAGGATCTGAAAATGCTAATATTTTGATTTCAAGAGTCCTCAATGTATCTGCATTGACCAAATAATATACGATCTGGAAATTCTGGGACGGACAATTTAAGAATTCAAGTGTTCAAATGTGTATGCATTGACCATTGTCAGAATGTTAGCTCGTGGCAGAAGTAGACAAGCAAAGACTGGTGTGCTCAGATACAAGAAGGTCCATTGACCATTGTCAGAATGTTATCACTATTTGTAATTACCGACAATCAATCAGTAGTATTGCCTTATTCCCCATTCTCTCTTCTCTGATTTTGAGTGTCATTGGCTTCCAAGTATAGTTAGTAATATATGTATATGAAGAGGAATACACAAGCAGTGGCTTGGTCTATTCAGTCTATTCGCCTACTTTTCTGAGTCTGAGGGTCATTGGCTGTTGTATCGTGCCATGTGGCCCGTGGATGTGGTCTTGGCTGGGAGTTGTTATCACAAAACTACAAGGTGGACAAAGCAGATATGCTGCTCGAAAACAGCAGCAGTTAAAGGACAGGAAGAAATATGTCTAACACAAATATAATTCTTAAGATCAAATATCTAGCATTCAACAGTTCTACAATAGAGAAGTCAAATGTACACCTCAGCAGGAGTGAAAAGCCGACATGCTTGATGAGTAATATCCAGCAAGGATGCTTCCTGCCAATGTAGATGATAAAAAGATCCGGTAAGAGATTCTCACCCTTGTTTACTCTGCTAATTGATGTTCATAATTTCCCCGACTTCAATAAATTAGATCACCTGTTTACACAAATACCAGAGAGATGATACATGCTGGCCAGTGAAATTCAGCCCATACTTCCCAGACAAAGACTTCGCTATTTCATTGAAAACTGGGTCCTTCAGTATACCAACAGCAGGTTCCTGGCTTTTCCTATATTCCTGCAATCAATTTGTGGGGAATATGTATAGAGTAAGAAGCCAGACATGTGCATAAGACTAGTAGACTTCATAGCGCCTCATACAGAAGGTAAAAATGTACAAACATATCAAAAAGTGGAGTTACTATTATGATATAAATTCGGAAAGCATAAGACAAGATGTTGTACAAGCATGGTAATTTGGATCTAGATCCAGATCTTATATTCCTCGAGATCATACGATCAAAGTTAGGATACCCAATTGGATTGGACCTATGATCTATTACTGTTAGGATCAGCCCAAGGATCTTACAGGTTACGATTCTAAGATCTGAGTGAGATCCTAACATTGAACACAGGCTCAAAAAATTCCAAAATTTTAGCCAAGTTCGTTCAAAACCAAAGAAACTCTAAATCCTTAAATCTCAGCCATCCTTACCCTACGTTTGACATTATTTGGCCAATAGACTGTTTATAGCTCAAGCTTTGGCTCCACCTGTGGTCCACAGATCATTGGTTTTATGCGATCTTACGACTCAACAATCCAATCTTACGCTTCTTTAACAGTTAAAATGTTGAGCCTGTGTAAAAGTGATTACAGTACCTTGATAAAGGCTTAGAACATTGCTTCTAGCATATTCACTATATGGAGGAGGTGGTCTGAGCAGGACTTAAGCTTCTTTAACAGTTAAAAATGTTGATCCTATTCCTGCCTTAACAGCATAGTTAACAGATATTACAGAAGGGGGAGCCTTAAGTATAAGAAAATAGTGTTTATTTCAATCTTTGACTTTTTTGTCTATTGCAAGAGGAGAATAAGGGGGATGGGTGGGTCAAGCACGCTAGAATGCTCTTTTCCCCTTTTCAAAACAGAAACAAGACATTGTGATCATTAAGAATGCAACAATTCAAGTGGAAGCAATACTCAAAGAACCTTATAGTTTTGACAAGTATCATAGAACCTCAGCAGTATATCGCTTGCTCGACTCTCAGTACTGATAGCAAAAGCACGATATCTGTCCTCTCCAAAAGTTCCTTTATTCTTGAAGAGTCCCATTCCAAATGCTACAGCACTTGCTGATGCCCGGGGGACCTGAGCCAAAAACAAAATGCAGGTATAAGAACAATACGAACTACCAGGAGAAAGATGATACAAGACAATCAACAAAAAATAAGCAACAAACCAACAGCGTAAATATGTATCCGTCAATCAGGTATGATCATTTAAGGAGATACAAAGTAGCTAGCTACCTGAGTTGCTTTCATGGAGTATACATCAGGATGGTATTCGTCACTAAACAAATTTGCAAAATTTTCTCTGACCCGCAGAGCAAGTCCGTAGAGTTCCTCTTCACCTTTTATGATCAGCTCTCCACCCTTTGTCTTTCCTTCCCAAGGGGACCTCCATTGATAGAACCAAGCAGGGATCTTCTCGGTAGACAAACTGTTTTTTTCTGCATTTTCTAAGAGCATCTGAAGTGAAGCACCTAACTTCTCCAATTCCCTCATCCGCTTCTTTGTAGGAGAACGAGTCCCATGCCTTGCCTATTGTAAACACAATTTGTCAAACATTACAACTCCATATGCAACAAGACTTAACTACAAAACTATCAAACTAGAGCAATACATGCTCAGTCATTACCTTTTACAAAAATCAAGCTTAGAATCTCAACACTTGCGGAATTATATTTTTTAAGGGTCTAACCAGAAGCTTTTTGTAAGAAAGGAAAAGGATTTTGGGCACATTAAAAACTGGTGGGCGTTTACAAACCAACCTTCTTGTCCTACAACAAGATGCATTAAGTTAAGCTCCTATTGTACATAAGTTGAAGCAGCACGTCAAATGAAGACAACCAAATTGAAAAGGTAGGTAAACCTGTCCAGGCACCAAAAGCTAATCCAATCCAAGTTTTACTAAATTACCAATTATATGTATCTTGTAACTTTACGGACAATAAAAATTCATATTACAAACATTCACAACCATATGTTAACACTTTAATAAAGTGTCCATAAAATATTCTAGAAATTATATTTTTTGCGAAAGTAATTAACTATGTACTTATACAGCTGGAACATTTAATAAGAAGGAGAAAGATAATTTCTGCTTCAATACAAACCTTCTCATGTTAGTAAGATGTTGGACTTCATTAGTACGGGCATGGTTCAGTTTCGAACATTTATACAACTGGAACAATTAAAAAGAAGGAGAAAGATATTTTCAGCTTCAGTACAAACCTTCTCATGTTAGTAAGATGCTGGACTTCATTAGTACGGACATGGCTCAATTTCGAACAATTTATATTTCTATAACTTATGTAGGCAAAACTTATTTATTAATGATAGGGTTTTTGCTCAAAAATTACCTTTTAAATGCCGTTGATCATTTTGACCAAAATATTCCTTGAACTTACAAAAAAGCTACAAATAGATCTTTGGACTTTTTGTCGGTGAATTAATGTCCCTAGATTTTGAAAAGAAACTACAAACAGAATGCTTAACTTTATATATTAAAATTCTAATTTGGAGGGAAATTTCACAAACAGGTCACCGAAATTCAGCTTATCACAAAAGTTTGTGGACTCGTTTGCAACATTTCTCCACAATTCAACAACTTTAATTGATCAACAAATCATATGGATTAGTAAGAAACTTTTTTCCCAGAAAAAAAAAAACAAGGACTTTATTTGACCAACAAAAAACATAGATTTTGAAAATAAATTATGAACGGATTCCTGAACTTTATTCAATGAAAATTTCTAATCCTGGGAGAAAATTCAAAAACGGATAACTGAAATTCAACTTAACACAAGTTTATCGAATCACTGATCAAAAAGTATATGGATCTCCGCATGTAACTTTTTACCCCGCAAACTTAAGGACTTTAATTGACCAAAAAGAAGTTAAGAGACTCATTTGTAACTCTTTATTATATTCCAGCCCAATTTGTAAAAAAGGACAAGCCAACAAGGGTATCTCAAAAAAAAAATAGTATAAAGAGTCATTGGAAAAGTCTATGGGTGAACAAATTAATGGATTTCATCTTATATATTTTTTTAATTCAAAAAATTATAAAAGAAGGTTTGTTACAAAATACATAATGTAAAAGGTACCTTTTTCACCAAAAACTCTTGTTAAATATTAATATAATGTAAAGTATAATTCTTAAAAGAGTGAAAGCAAATGATTTATTCATTACAAGTTTTACTTGTTACTATCATTATACTTACAACTAGTTCAGTATTCTGACTAGTATAAGCAAAAGAATAGTTGTTTCTTCAAAAACCACGAAAGCACAGAAAATTACTGCTATATTTGATTTCTCTAAAAACATGTTGCAGTAAGCCTATAATAAAGTGACTACTAGTACAAAAGTTAAAATGACCATGGTCCAATTTTTGTCTTATTTCACAAACAAACTGATGATACCTTCAAAATATTCATGGAAATTCCTTATAGTGCTCGTTTAACTTTTCCTAGTTTCACTTGGTGCCGAACATTTCTCTCAAACTTTAGTGGTACTATCAACCATTATCCAAATCCATCTGTTGCACTATTTAGGACTATTCAATTATTTTGCAAAGTGTTAATTTGCCTCCATATTCATTGTTAGTAGTTTGGGTCGTGAAACCCAAATGAACTAAAAATTTGTTCCACATTTTCTCTCTAGATTTGAAAACACAAAAATAGAGATTTGACCTTATTTAATTCAAGTCAAATCAACTTTGTGGAGTTTTTATGATACTTATTTCCTTGAAACCCAAGTTCCAAAGAAAAATAAAAGAATAACAATAATTTAATAGATAAAATTTTATGAAAATCCATAATATAGGATACTTAATGGACTTAGTAAAGCTTTGAGAGAGATAGAAAAATATTACTTGCATTTAGAAACCACTGGGCATGAAGTAGAAGAATCGAGGAAAGGAATTTTTAGAAACTTTACTGACATTTGTTATCGACCTAAATGGGTAATTATATCAGTACAGTTATCCATTAATTATAGCTTCACTAATGGAAAAGGTGCACTAGTATTTAGCTTATGCACATGGTATATCAGTTACATAGAATTGCAGGATAACAATTACAAATTTAATTCAACAATCCATGTGAAGATAGGACTGAACCAACTATAACCTAATTCAAGATTTCCCCAATCTCAATTTTTCACAACAATAGGAAGCATCTAGTCTATAAATGACTGATCTGACCAAATCTTCATTATCATCCATCCTAGTCTAGTAACATCCGCACAAACGAGATAAATCACCGGACCTTAAAATGCCGAAGAAATTTAGGAGTGCAAATAAGAAGCATACCAGAAGATTAAGATGAATGGGTTTACATCCATCTCTTATCGTAGAAGGCACGAAGGAATCATCTAGAGTGTATTTCACAGCGCCGTACCTGGAAGAAGTCATATTTCTCTTGATCATTCAAACAATTTGCCAACTAATTGATCCACATTGCCGATGGGATCCGAGGGATGTAAAGACGATTAGAAATCAGAAATGGGAGACAAAATGATGGAAAAAACCTGGATACGGTGGACAGATGAAGGCGGACGTCAAAGGATTCGTCGGCGATCAACAGAGGGTGGATAGCAGCAGCCAGAACGAGGAAGAAGAGGAGTAGCATCCCCAGCATTTGCAAGGTGAAGGTCAGTTTCGCAGCTGACCTTTGAAGTTGGAATATGCTTCTGTTTATTTATGAGTTTGCAGGTTGCACTACACGTTAAACTTGTCCTCACACAAAACCTTTGGCCGGCTTTTCTTTTGGGTAATATATTTTTATAACGGAGAGTGTTCGAGTACTAGATATAGAATATAATAAAGGCCACAAAAGATAGGTATGCGGACTAATAGTTGTGACGATACAGGACACGGAAACTATTCCATATCTTCGGCCTATGGGATGCTAACTGGTTCAGAAAACTCGCAAATGGTTGATGGGGTTGTGTTCACGGCGATCAGGCGTCTTCAGGAAAGAGTGAAACATTTCTTGTGGAAGGTGATCAAAGGAGGTGTGCTGAGTAACTCCGACAGAAAACGACGTCATATCTGTCTGGATGACACCTGTGTTGTTTGTAATCAAGCGGCGGAGACATCTTCTCACATGTTGCGGGACTGCCCCAATACCCGATCACAATGGAATGAATTACATGCTGAAAGATACGACCCACTATTATTCATGACTCCATTCGCTACAAGGATTAGAGATAATCTTGTATCCAATATTCATTTCATGAATAATTGTTTGTGGAGTGAATCTTTGCAGTAGGTTTATGGTGGACTTGGAAGTGACGGATTGAAAAGGCCTTCAACAACTCTACGACCTGCATGGATAGGAGCTACTACATCCAAAGCAAAGCTAAGGAGTACACAGACATCTGGAAGAGAAAAGGCAAAGTACCAAGAGTAGACACTAGAAGAGTTATACATGTGGCAAGGAAGGATTTGCATCGGCGGCAGGTGTTATTAGAAATTCCGCGGGAGAGTGGATAAAAGGCTTTGGTGTTAATCTAGGTATATGTATAGTCCCCATGACGGATTTATGGGGAGTGACACATAACCTAAAGATTGCTTGGGAGTTGGGCTACCGTTCGGTAATTGTTGAAACAAATTCCCTAATGGTTACCCAACTCTTGTGAAAAACCATAGCACCTTACCACCCTCTTGCCAGTCTGGTATGTACATGCCAAGACTTAATCAAAAGAAGTTGGAATACCCAACTTCGTCATGCCTACCGCGAGGCGAATAGAGTTGCGGATAGTATTGTTAATCTTGCTTTGAACTTTCCTATTGGATTGAGTGTATTGTGTGACCCGCCGGATGGTGTAATTGATCTTTTACTTGATGATGTAAGGGGTTGGACTATCTCCCGTGTGATGACTACTTAGCCTCTTTTCAATTAATAAAAGCACGTCTAGATGCGCCGGAAACCACTGAATCTCCTTCCCACCAAAAACAAAAGTTGTGATGATACAGTTAATGAGAAGTCGGAAAAGATAGCAGGTTGATCACAAATTCAAGCCCTAGATAAACTACTTAAAACACCACCAATACATGCGTCAAACACCAAACACAATTCTAAAAACACAGAAATTTTTGAATAAAACTTTAAAATTATAATTTTAAATAGCTAATTTTTTATTTATTGTTTTGCAAGTAAATTTGATAAATTGCTTACATGAACCATGGAAACATGGTCCAAGAAAGTAAACCACATTCTTTTTCAGAACTCGTATTCGCACGGTTCAAGATTTCGTTATTGCACCATGCATACGGATCCCGTAACCGTCATAAGCGTAACCGTGAGCAAAAGTTCACGGTTACGGATCCCGTAACCGTGAACAAAAGGTCACGGTTACGGTACCCGTAACCGTCATGATTACGGTTCTGGATCCGTAATAATTTTCTACATGAATTCTAACCCGGAAAAAAAATTCTGACACCATCAGGGTTACGGAACCCGTAACCGTGATGTCAAAAAAATTTTTTTTTACGGTTACGGAATACGTTGCGTAAGCGTGGTGCATTAACGAAATCTTGAACCGTGCGAATAACACCCCTCTTCTTTTTTATACAAAATTGGTCATAATTTGTGTACAAATCACCAAATATTTTGGATTTTTTTTTGGTAATTTGGAATGAGTGAAATTTGTTAAATCATAAATCGAGAGTTTAAACGAATGGATAAAAAAGTGACACAAACTTCACCAGGACGTCAATGCCCATCTTAATTGCTATAATATATTTTTTGTCTTCTTTTCAAAGAAAGAGAGAAAACATAAAAAGAAAATAAACAATTTGGTTTACTAGGCTTTTTTTTAGTTTTGTGTTTAGTAAATGTACCCCTTAAGAGAAGAGTGTGCAGGGTTTGAAAATAAATGCAAAAGGTTGGGGTATATTTACTTAATTAAAATATTAAAAAGCCTAGTTACTACTCCAGTTTCTCAAAAAGACCTAGTTACCAAAATTGCCCCAAAAAAAATATTAAAATGAGATTTTGAAAAAGTAGATAAGAAAGGGACAAAATTTTCCTATAACCTATATATACTACTAATACAAAACCCTTTTAGTCCACATGTCAACCCCTTAACTATGCCACCAAGGATTTTTTGACAAATATTTACAATTTTGCCATACTTTAATTACAATTATGCCATTATTCAATAACATTTTTAAGTCAAATTTAAAACATTTTCCATCTCATCATGCCAATTCAACAAAAATAGTTCCATCTCATCATATTTAAAAAAGAATATTGTATCACCTAACCGAATTTAGAGATTTCAATAGATTTTGTTTGGATTCTAGATTTTACAAAATAAATCTGAACTAAATTTCAATGGATTTTGTTTGGATTCTAGTTTTACAAAATAAATCTGAACTAACTTTTAAATCTTATTGGTTACAATATGAGATATAATAATATTTCCTATAAAATATTTTATTAACCTTAATACAAATTTTATAATCATTTTTTATAAAATATTTTCATATTATTTAACATAATTTGATAGTCAATTTTGAAATCTGAATTTTTATAATTTAGATTTCAAAAAAAATCTAAATTAATTCAAAGCATAATTATAAATGTTACGAGAAAATGTGATTGAAATTAGGATGGGCTAATTAGGTAACTAGGCTGTTTTTTTTTATTGTGCACTAAGTAGGCTTTTTTCAGTTTTCTAATTAGTAAATGTACCCCACTAATATTTTTACTGTTAGGGTTTCACATTGGTCTGGTTTCTTTCTGTTGGGGGGTGTTCGTGCTGTAAATTACTTGCAAACTTAGATGTTCTCATTCATGCCATCCACTTTGCTTTTTCTACAAACTACGATGTCACCATACTTTTTCAAAACAAAAATTATTACAAATGAACTACCACTATTTTATTCTTATTTATTACGGTATATTTCCGTTAATTATCAATGATGACGATACTTTGGAACTTAACGAATAAATTAAATAAATAAATAATAACATTGTCATCTTAACGCTTTCGTAAGTAGTTGAAAGCGAAACCATCATTTATTTGGGTTTTTATAAAATAAACATTTAGGTACTGCTATATATCAATTGTTTGGGGGGGGGGGGTTCTGGTTTGTTGTGATGTGTAGGCATGCAGGTTTATCTTGTAATTTACCAGGCGTACTCGTACGAATGTGTACAGGTCATTGCTTGTTTTGGTTTTTTTGAAAAGCTCGTATAGGAATAAAATTATGGTACTGGAATTTGCTTGTGCTTTCTCATGATAATCTGCTAATTTCTGGTATGTAAAATTCTTACTAGAAAATTTTGTGAATTTTCTAGTACGAGTTTTTAGGTATGAATTTCATACCAGAATTTCTAGTACGAATTTCTGGTATGAAATTCATACCAAAAAACTCATACCAGAATTTTCTGGTATGTAAAATTCTTACCAGAAAATTTTGTTATGAGTTTTTTGGTATGAAAAATTTCTGGTATGAGAGATTCTAGTAGATTATTTTGGTAGAAAATCATAAAATTTTGGAATGAATTTAACCAAAATTTCTATGTACTTCTAATATGAAAGAAATTTGGTATGAAAATAATTTTGGTATGACAAAATTTTGGTATGAAAAAAAATCTGGTATGACAAGTTCTGGTATGAGAAGTTCTGGTATGACAAAATTCTGGTATGAAAATAATTTCTGGTATGAGAAATTCTAGTATGAAAATTTCTGGTATGAAAATTCTGGTATGAGAAATTCCGGTATGAGAAATTCATTCCATAAAATTAAAAAAAAAAAGGCAAGAAAAATAATAAAAGAAAACAAATTCAGTAAATAAAATTTAAAACTTATACTTATATAACAAATAACAAACATCATTTATTATTTCTTTCTAAATAGAAGGGTTAATAATTTTTACCTACTATTAAATGAAAGTGGTAAAAAATTTGGGGTACACTTTCTTAAACAAAAACTCAAAAAAGCCTAGTATGTCAAATTCTCCCAATTAGGATTGACTTGAAAATGTTACGAGGAAATCTGACTAAAATTATGATTGATTTGAATACAAAATATTCCATGCTTTTATATTTTTTTTTTCTTTTCTACATTGTTACAAAGAATTAGTTAGTCTATTTCTTAAATTATTTTTAAAATATGATCTGAAAAAGAACTGGATTGTGATAAAATGATTTATAGTTTTAATAATTTTATATTATCTATTATTATAGTTTTAAAATAAATATTAAATTTTGGATTAATACAAATTTGAATTAAATTTAGACTAGAAAAATATTTTTTAAAATTATAATTATAATTGTACAACTATGGTCAACGTTTTTAAAATCAGAGTTATAAATTATACACCTAACTAGGATTCACAACTAAAACAAAATTTCATTCTCTGTTTTTATCTAACTTATAACAAAGAATTAGTTAGCCCAATTTTAACTAATTTAAAATTTTAAAATTTGAAAATGAACTATAGTTAAATATAATTTTACCTACTATTAAATCAATTTTATTTTAAAATAGTCAATTTTTAAATTTTTAGTTATAGGTAATGATATTAAAAAATTGAATTGAAAATTTGTTAAGTAATTTTTTTATTTAACACTTTGGCAATTATTATAAATTTTATAATTAACTTTTTGCTACATGATTTAATCATATTGGTATTAATATATTCTTTTTAACATTTTTTTTGTTACATTAAAGGTTGTCAACGCTTTTTTAAAAAAGTTGTAATTTGTTTTGCTAATAATTTTTTAATTAATAAATTTTTTTATAATTTATTTGAACTCAATCCCGCACAAGGTGCGGGTATTAGACTAGTTTTCTTTATATGTTTATATAAGAGTTTTAGAGGAGAAGTTGATATAGAAAAGAAAAGAAGTTGATTTTGATTTGAGAAATTTTAGAAAGAAAGATTTGATCGGAGCATAAGTACATCTGATTTGAACACATGTCATATGTAAAAATAATGAAAGTACACATGGAAGCACATCAGCAAAGGATATGGAGCAACCAAGGAGGACTTCTCCACCGGAAAGATCATAGGTGGAAGACGGATCTAAAACCGATAAATACCTTTATTCCTCCTGAATATGTGTGCACCGTAAGGGGTTCTTGTAGAAAATTTGCAGGGTCTATAACTTTGAGCAATTCTATGTCATAGAAAGGGTCGGTTTATAGGGTTAATAGCGGTTGAAGTGACACTGACAAGCACTATAAGCCGTTTCCCATAAGTAGTGGTCGGTAGGACGAAATTGGTGTACAGAAGGTGGTTCTGGTAAGAACCACTAAGCCGTTAGGCCATGAGTGGTGGCACCTTTAAGCCATGAGTGGTGTTTGGTAGGCCGATAGTTGTGACGGAGATCAGTTACTCTTGATGTTGTTATTTTGATGTTCCATGGAGGCATGGTGGTTAGGGTTTGTAAATGGGTTTTCGGTCTTGCTCCAAAAGAGAGCAATTATCATTAGATGGTTATCCATTCATATAAACAAGAGAATTTCCTCGTTGTACTCTCAAGGTATTACTTTTTCATCTTGGTATCAACAAATCTATAAATCTATCTTGGTGCCCTCTAACTTTTAAAACATTCCTCTTCTTACCCATTTATAATTTTAATAAAGTAAACAAAAAAATTAACTTATTTTTTAATAAGTAAACAAAAAAAATAAAATAAACATATTTTTTCTTTGTTTAGTTTATAAAAAATAAGTGAACTTTTTTATTTTTTCGTTTACTTTATCAAAATAAATTAATCTTTAAAACTTTAATTCTTCTATTAATTTTAATGGAATATGTATAAACAAACACAAAATTAAAAATGGGTAAGGAAAGGAATGTTTTAAAAGATTCAAGGCATCAAGAGAAATTTTAAATACTTGTGAATACCAAGAGAAAAAGACAATACCTCAAGGGTATCACGAGAGAATTCTCTATAAACAAAATATAAATAAATGGTCAAAACATACTAAAAGTGAAAATCGTAGAATAAGTTTTATCGTAATTACGAAAAATAACCTAAATTGGCGCTTAATGTAAACGAGTGTTACTCACATTGTGTGAGAACATGAGATAACTTTATTCACGTTGGTAGCCAACATAACTAAGCCATAACCACGTTGAATCTCAATGTAGTTAAAGCTTGTTCACACTAGGATCCAACATAGCTATATACCACGTCGAGATTGTAGTGTAGAGTATAACGTGGTTTGACCCAAACATTAAAAAAGTTCATTCACGTAGAACCTAGAGCACGTAATACTTGTATAAAACTTGAACCAGTTTGAGTTTAAAATATCATGTTCATATATCAACCAGGAACCATGAGATATTGAAACTATATCTACTGAATCGGATATACCTCGCAAGGCTAGCATTCCTCCATAGTTATGTTATATTGCAATTATGATATTGTATATAAGAAAATAAAAACTTTGAGAATGAATTTTTCGATCGGTGATCGCAAGTTTTTTACATTCATGGAAATTTTTATCTAACGTTATTGATCAGCGATTACACAATGTAATATGGCGTGTGTTGTATCTAACCATGTTGGACCTTAACATGGGTAAAAGATATCCACGGTGGACACTGTTGTGGGTAATGATATTCACGGTGGACTTTGGCATGGGTTAAAGAACTACACACTGGGTAGGAACATGAGTGAAGGAACTTCACACTAGATAGTGACGTGATTAAATGTTATCTACATCAACCTCTAGTGTCATTATCGGTTACTAGTGTATGTTTACACATGTTCGTCGTTGCTTGCTTTCGTAATAAAATTTTTTTTACAGATTAATGGCTATCAAGATTTGAATGACATCAATTTAGATAATGTAATAAATTATGATGTTGAATCGGATAACCCCGTTGGAGATGAATACCCCAAGCAACCGACGACTAAATATACTTCAAAATATTCTCTAACGTTTTTTCCACAAACAAAATTTTCAATAGCAGTGATGAAAAATCGATCCTTTAAGCCTTCTCTAATAGAGCTTAAAATAAAGATAAAAAATTTCACTCATTCAAACCCAAAAAAAGGAAAAGAATGACCATCAAATTCGACATGGAAAAAGCTTTTGATAGAGTTGAAATGAGATTTTACCCTATCACTCTTAAACAAATTTGACTTCAGTAGAAAATTTATTGGTTGAATTCATGAATGCATCTCTACTGTTTCCTACTCAATCCTTATTAACAATAACCGGATGGCTAATTGTTTCCTAATAAAGGCATTATGCAAGCCGACCCAATATCTCAATACCTTTTCATCCTCGGTGTTGAGATTCTCATACATCTTTAACAACATGAATGCAACAACAATCTGGATCTCTTAGGGATAGCTTCAAGGAAAAATGGAATTGTTATGCCATTCCTTTTATTTGCAAATGATACGGTTTATTTTAACTAAAGCAACACCGTTGACTATCACTAAAATTAAAAAAAATGGACATCTATACAACATCCTCCGGACAAAAAGTAAATCTTCAAAAATCTGAATTCCAAACTACGAGAAAAGTCTGAATTGAGACCAACAATCTTCTCAAAAGTATTCTCAATATGAACCATTTTGATAATATAAACAACTATCTTTGTTGCCCAATAATCAATGGAAGATTCAATAAACATACAATTCAACACTTAACTAACAACACAAAACAACAACTTTCATAATAGAAAAGAAACCTTCTTTTCCAAGAGGGAAGAAGTACGTTGATCAAAGTTAATCTTTTAGCCAAACCAATTAATACAATGCAAAGGATTTTTCTACTAAATAATGTTCATGGCCAACTTGACAAATCGTATAAGGATTTTTCTAGAACAAAGGGGATAATGATAGGACTCTTATCAATTAGAATGATGTTCACAAACCTACGAATCAAGGTAGCTCTAGTTAAGAAAATTCTAAGATAAACATAAAGTCCTCCAAATAAAACTCCTCCGGAAGTTCCTAGATGAACCAAATGACACTGTTGTTTAAATTATAGAAGAAAAACACCTAAAAAAATCATATCTTACTAAATAATGCAAAATTGAATTTTATAAGATACACAATGAAAACTTGGAATAATAGTGGTAACCCTATCCATAACCTAGTAGAGGTCTATAAAAATAATAATATAGATCCTCCAAGAATGAACTCTTCTGCTTCAATTTTACACAAGAGGGAAAATAATGGTCCCTAAAGCACAAGAAGGAGGATTGTGAATGATTGAGAGCACCAACTTCTCAATTTAAGGTGACACAACACAAAACAATCCAAGCTATAAGGTTGAACGAGGTTTCACTCACTCTCTCTCTCTCTCCAAGGAAGAATAACACGAACACGTGCAACGAAAAGTGTATTAATCAAAAGTTGATCTAGAGCATAAGGTCCGAAATTCTTCTTAAATAGAAGAATGGACAAGCTGAAAAATCTATCGTTAAACCCTCTTTAAACAGGCCTAAAATAAGATAAAAACTTAAAATTTTGAGCTTAAAAACTAACTAAAAAAGCCACAAAAATTTATAACATAACCCATAACTAAATGTATTAATTATGGGCTTTAAAATAAGATCTAATTAAAAAATCAACCACTTAATTCTTCCTCTATGTCCTCTACAACACACGTGATCTTGCATGATGATTCCATGCATACGTGAAACTTGTTGTATATACATATCTATCTTGCTTGATGTGGTTCCTCCTTCCATGGATGATTTTAAGTCTTCTTTTTTTCCTACTTGGAGTGATCTTCACTCCTTGTCTCCTAGCTTCCATAATCATGGTCTCGAATCTAGTCAAGTCCAAAGATGCTCATGCATCAAACTCCTCTTTTTGAAAAAGATTTGTCCTCGAATCCTTGACGTCCTTCTTAGCACCGTTCCGGGATTGCATCCACAAGCACCTAACACCTATTAAATTAATAAAGACCTCAACATTAGGGGATGTATAAATTCAGCAGGAGTTATTTTTAAATTCTCAACAAAAGGGTATGATAAAACTTCCCTTAGGTGATCCCATGAAGTATCGATAGTAAGATGTAAATAAGAGATATCACTCCACTATAAAACATCATACACATGGTCATACAAACCTCGAATAGCCATGCATGTCATCGAAATAGGACAAGTAAAAGCAATATCTTCCCAAGGTACCTTAATGTACCACTCATATGCTACCCTAAGATCTTCAAGATAGAGTAAGTACATATACCCTCAAAGATGTCATATCTTACAATACTCCAAATGATGTGATATATAATCATGAAACCTCAAAAATATAACAAGCATCATATCTCAAAATGAGACTTCTTCACATTATCATCTCTAGGTAATGAGGCTCACTGTCAATGTAAAGCATAGGAAAATATATATCAAAAGAGAAAGACAAATCACAACTCTTTATATCCTCAAAGTGAACATTTTCCACACAATGAATGTAACTATCAATATGAAACATTGGAAAGACATATTAAGAGACAAAGAAGAATCATAAACCATAAGATTATTGCTCCTAACATCCTCTACGTTCTCTTTAAGTAAACTCCTAGTATGAAATAAAGCTCTCTCAATCACAAGCTACTCAACACTCTTCACCATGGGGCCAATAAATTCAGCAATGGACCTAAACATAATAGATAATTCGGCATTCTCATTCAAATGTCTATAAAATTAATTCAACAAGCTCCTTATCACACTGAAGAGAATCATCATGCTTAATCATATCACTGATTTCAGCATTACCCTCAATAAAATCATCGCATAACAAATTTAACAAGCTTATCAACTAACATCCTATATTCGGTATTTAAGGCACGAGGATTTAAAAATTCAACAACACTTCCAATAATTTCAGCACATAAGACAAGAGTGTAATACCCGGAAATTTAATTTTCGGTAAATCCCGAGTCAACACAAACCTTGTCATCTTATGTGAAGAGTTAAGCACATAAAATGCTTTTATCAACTTCTATAATTTTATGTGAAGCTTCAATCTTCTTATATAATCCTTAGTTTTATAAATCAACACATTTTATTATTTTATGTGGAATTTTTACACACATAAAATATATTTATCTTCCTTAGAGTTTAATTCTTGCAAGACTAATGGGATAATTTTTCACAACACTCAACAAGGCCTTCCGGGTCCGTTAAGAGAAGAAGCAATTACGTTACTTCTCAGCCTCCTTCCCTCTTGCCCTAGTCCATCTTTCACGTAAGCCTTGCGCCTTCTTCCCTTCACACGAGAGTCGGCGGCCACTCCCTCTCCGTGTCTCCTCAAGCAGTTCCGGCACCAATAGCAGCATCCTTCACGCAGCCACCAACTCTTCTACCTTGGACCGTCGCCGGCGAAGCCTCCCCTTGTACCCGATAGCAAAGCAAGGCATCATCAGCTGCCTCGTCTTCCACCGGCTGGAGAACAGCGGACCACCTCTTGCGGTTGCGAGCCCAACCGCCGACAACCTCGCTCTTCTGCGCATATGAGCCGGCGAGACCAACAGTCAGGAGCACATCCCTTCACCTTGGGTCTGGCACACTGGCTCCCTCCTTCTGCCTGTTCGAGCAGAGCAGTTGATTGACAAGGACGGACTCCACTGCTGCAATTAAACAGCGGGCACGCAAGACCTCCCATGGCCGCCGCGGCAGCAACGTCGAGATGCATGAGCGGAAGCAGGAGCATAGGTGCGGTGTCCCCAGGCCGCAGGTGCGAGTGGCCTCCGAGTCGTTGGTGTGCCTCCCTCTGACCGCGAGTGTGTCCCAACGATAGTGGGTTCGTTCCGTTCTTCTTCCTCGTGTGTGCGAGCACGTTGAGCCCGACTAGTTGGGTAAGGCTTCACCCTCTTCTCTTCCGTACCCTATATATATATATATATATATATATATATATATATATATATATATATATATATATATATATATATATATATCCTGTAACACCCCGATTCTGCGGGACTCGGGATGTCACGTTGGGCTAGGATCTCACAATGGATCCTGACATTAGCCTGACAACAAGTTCATTGGACCTTACAACATGGCACTGACAGATATAAAAACAAATACATAAAACCGTATAAACTGTATAACCAAAGGTAAAAAACAACATAGACGAGTATGAAACGACATCCTCACACAGGAGGTAAACAAGACATCATCCTCACGCAGGAGGGAAAACATAAACAACCCCAAAACCAACCACCTAATATACGAGAGTCCTCGGCATGTCACCCTGCCAGATCACCCAGCAGCACCTATCCTGCAAACATCTACAACACGGTATGAAACCGTTAGCTAATCATACATATATAAGGTAATGCATAAGCACCAGCACAAGTCATGAAAGATAAACACATAATCATGCTATCACACATTTACCCATTTTATTATCTTCATATAATAGTCATTCACTCAAATCGTACATATATATATATATATATATATATATATATATAAATATATATATATATATATATAGATGAAAATATGTGACACGAGGACTGATACATCCTCGCCCTGAGTGCTATATCCAGCTGTACGAGTATCGGTCACACAACCCGTGTACCCTATGGGAGTGGATTGCGCCCTTCTTGTAAACTAGTGTGGCCTGACGTCAAAGAACCTCCCAAACTCTACTACGGGATGAAAGGGAAATGTTATCACAGTCACGCAGTGGGGCAGTCAATAAAACATAGGTCGGTATAAACGACATCTCATGCTATCATAGCAAACATATAAACACACACCACTCATGCAAACACCCAATATAAGGATGGTAGCTAAGTAAGTCCTACGGACTTACCTCAACCTCGTACAAACTCAACCACGATCACCTCTACACTGGAGGGACGACACGACCTATAAACAAGGCATAAAGAGATATATCAACCTCTATTCATCAAAGGGGTCACACCTAGACCCAAAGGGATCCATGAGGATCATACTCAATCTATAAGCCTCACAACCAACTAAACCTCAATATCTCAGCATAACTCACAATTCCTCAGATCTCAATTCTAATCCTAATTTAACTAATTAACCTTTAATTAATTAATTAGATTTTGCCAGAATAACGTTTTGCCCGCAGACAATTTCTAAACCCCTTGTCATCAGATTTCATCAAACAAACAACCCATAATCACCAGAATAATATAACGACCATAATGGAATTTCTAGTTATCCTTTTTGACAAGCCTAAAGTCAATTAAGGCCAAATCGCAGTACGGAAAACGAATAAATTCATAACTTATTCGTTACTAACCCGATTGACGATCTGAAAGAAGATTCGGAATCACAGCGACGCATGCTACGCATGGACAACATCAAATTCACCGGAATCTGAGCGACGGAACCTACCTAGTGACATATATGCTCGACCAACCGCCATCTGCTCGAAAATCCAGAAACTCGGTACCGATATGAAGAGAATGAAGAGAGGAATCCATTAACTCAAACGGATTTGAAATCAGATTAGAAACGGAGAGTAGATCTGAGTTTGAAGGTTGAAAGAAATCAGAGCGTTTACGAGAAAACGTGAAATGAAATGAATTAATAAAGGATTTTCCGCTATTTATAGTGAAGACGATAATTATCCTTTAGCAAAGTCGATAATTATCCTTTAATCGATCCAAAGGCTGGTCGAACCTCCTTCTCCAAACTTATCGAGATTGGAATATTAAATCTGGAATATTGTAGCGATAATTATTCCACAACTGCCTCGGAAAACGTGTATTCCTAAGCCGTCTTTCTTAGCCGTTAAGAAACGAAATAACGACTCTTTTGGCCGTTTTGACTCTCCATGTTATTTCATATCTAGGACATATCCGATATCTTGATCATTTCTCTCAACTGCATTTTTATTAATTGGAGCTCCCAAATGCTCCAAATAACACCGGAGGGTAAAAATAATTACCTGGGGAAAAAGTAAAAATTCCCCCAAACGTCCAAATTTACGCGAGGAACATAACGGTTGGACCCATACTCATCACTTGCGAAATTTTCGTGAGTTATATGTCAATTACTATAAACGATTAAGTTAATCAACATTAATTAGAATTCAGAAATCCTAGCTATTACATCACACACCCCTTAAAAAAAAGTTTCGTCCCGAAACTTGCAAAATCCCAAAGTCATCTCGGACCCATAAGCCGAGGTATAACTCTCACTCTCTCTATCGGAGGTATCACATCTCCGTTAAGAAGGTCATCACCTATAACAATCTATAACCTCAATGTCACCATGGAGGAATCATCAACTCCAGAAAACAGGGCCATAAAGCTACCCAAAGGCGTAGAGGAATCACGTCTCTCGCCATACCACATCACAAGGCATAGAGTAAGCACATCTCTAGCCAAAACATATCACAAGCATAGAGGAAATACGTCTCTAGCAAACCATAAGCATATATATCGCATGGAGGAATCACATCTCCACTGAAACTATGTCCATCAAGGTAGCATGGAGGAAAGAACCATCTCCAGCTGAATCCTAATCACACTTAAATTTCATGGAGGAAAGAACCATCTGCAGCTATAAATATAAATCATACTCAGATAGCGTGGAGGAAATAATCATCTCCAACTATGACATACATTATGCTAGCACAACAAGATCTACTAAGATCATAAATCACATCACAACTAGCATGGAATAAATACATCAAGGCATATAAGCACATAAGCACAACATTCATCAAGATAGCACTAAGATCTACTCGTGCTCCCACATATGGACCTGGCTTGACATAAACTCTGGATAGTTCATCAGGATACTATCCTCAGTCTCTCATGTGGTCTCTTCAGGTCCTCACCTCGACCACTACGTCCTTTAAAATGGAAAAGTCTTTCGAATGCAAGCGTTTCATATCTCATTCTAAGAATGTAACCAAATGCTCAACAAGGATGTGGTTCGGCTTAACCACTAGATCATCATAATTCACCAGGTGTCTCGAACCTGGTATATACTCCCTCAGTTGAGACATATGAACACTGGGTAAACACCCTCTAACCTCAAAGGCAAAACTAAACATCATGTTGCCTTCACAATTCTGGTCAAGACCCCAAGTAACCCGACATATTGGAAACTGGTTTCCCTTTTATGCCAACACATCTAACATTTCACAGCAGAGATACTCTCAGCCAGTCATGAACTCTCACTTGAACTTTAGAGGTCGACGCCTCTCGTTTGCATATGATATATGGCGACTCTGTACATCCAACATTCTTCCTCTAATTAGTGTTACTTGAACTATAAAATCTTGAATCGGATCAGGTGTTATTCTACTAATACTGCTAGGTCAATTCTAGCATAAAGGTATACGGCGTCTATATATGTATAATGCCTCATAGGGGCCATCCCAAAAGATGCGCGTCAATGATTATCACATAATAAATCCATTAACGGAGGTAATCTAGCCATCCATGTTTCCACTTCAGTACATAAGCTCATAACATATCTCAAGGGTTTGGATGGTCCTCTCTGACTGACCATCTATTTGGGGGTAAAACGCAGTCATAAAGTGTAACCTCATCCCTCAAAGAAGTCTGTATCTTCTGCCCAAAATCTCAAGGTAAAACGTCCATCTCGATCAGATATGATCGTTCTCGGTACACCATGGAGTCTCACTATCTGTCTAGTGTACTCCTCAACCAAGCATTCGCTGGCCACGTCTCTCTAATAGGAATGAAATGTGCCGGCTCCATTAATTTGTCACCAACAATCCAGATACATCAAAATTCCCACTGGGCCTCAATCCCATCACAAAGTCCATAAAGATGTCCTACCACTTCCACTACTGCACTGGTAGTGGATGGAGCTCATCTCTAGGTCGGAAAGGTTCTATCTTGACCTGCTGACAGGTCACACACTGTGTCACAAATCTGATTACATCAGTTTCCATCTTCTCCATCAATATAATCGTCTCAACTCGTGGTACCTCTTACTCGTACCTGAATGTACCGAGTAAGGTATACAGTGAGTATACTGTAAAATTGTCTATTTCACTCTGCATCAGCAGGTACACAAAAGCGGTCATGACTCTTCATCATTCCATCTACTCTCATGGAGAACTGTGGTGCCTCATTATGGGACATCTTCTCTCCCATCTTCAACAAGGTCGGGCAGGTCCCCTGCTTCTGTTGGACCTCATCCAACAAATCAAGTAGAACCTTTAAGGCATAACTGGATATTCTCATCAAGGAACTGATTGTCCAACTCTAGCCAAGCTGGATCTCTCTAAAGTTGAGGCTGAACTGTCAGCCTCATAATTTTCTTCTCTTGAGGCGTCTTTCTGTTCAAGTTGTTGGCGACAACGTTCAACTTCTTTGAATAATATGAAATCTCTGGGTTAAAGTCTTGATCAACTCGAGTCCTTAACGCTGGTGGTTATTCAACTCCGTGCTAACTCTAAATCAGGCGTCAGGTAGCTCTCCTCGCACGTCTTCAACTATAGATCCACATATCCATAACTCCACTCCGCTGTATTAATACGCGTCTTAAACTTAGCTGGGATATATCACCGTATATTATGGAATCCCCAGACCTTCGGACTATAACAAAATCAAAGCAGAGGTCAAATGTCTCCTCCACTCTTCAACGTTCTAGCATATTGCTTTGACCACACAATTCTGAGGGTCTTCCTCAGAAGACTCGTAAAGGGATACATATTCACAAAACCCTCCCACAAGCGTGGGTAGTAATCGTCTAAGCCGAGAAAACTACGCATTCCCTTAATGTTCATCAGTATTGTCCATGTTGCAACATACTCAATCCTCGCCAGATCAACCAAGATCCCACTGGCAGAGACAACATGGCCTAAGAAGGCTCCCAGTGGCATCCCACTTGTACTTAGAGAGCGTAGTATACAACCCTCTATCTCTCGACACCAACAAAACTGTCCTCAAATGATCGGTATGCTTCTCTCTACTACGAGAGTATATCAAAATGTCATCAATGAAGATCACTATAACCAAATCAAGGAAATCAATGAAGATGCTCTTCATTAACTCCCTGAAGACTGTCAAGGCATTCATAAGCCTAGATGGCATCACTACAACTCGTAGTGTCTATAACGGGTATAGAAGACTACCCTATACACATCTTGCTCTCTCACCCTCAATTGGTGATATCCTGAGCGCAATGGAATCCTGAAAAACACGATTGCTCCCTGAAGCTGATTCATCAGGTCGTCAATACGAGACATTGGATACATTAGGGCGAAGGAAGCTCGTCTCAACCAACTCTTCAATCCTTCAGTTACAACATATCAACAAGCACCATATGATATGGGCCTTCCCATTCAGTGTCGTATCACACTTCAACTTGATAACAATGTCCACACTCCGCTGAGGTGGCAACTAGACGGTTCAGTAACACGTCTATAAGCTCATAAACCACTGGAATATCCTCCAACGTGGAACTATCTTCTTCATATCATAACATCAGAAAATATCACCTCCTTGTGTTATCAACTTCGCTGCTCATACGGCACTAATGACAAGACTCATCTCTTCAAAGGTCGTAACCTCAGAAGACCTCTGTCTAATCGGTCTCAGTTTAGATTGTAACAACCTTCCAACTGATATCTAACATGGCATGATATCTATTCATCCAAACCATACACATAGTGACTTCCTCATGCACCTAAGGCATGACAAAGAAGTCTATAAACCATACACAAGTCCCTGAATGAATGGGACAATTACAATCTCGCGGGTACCTCAGACCCCTAACTGGTAATCATGTAAAGGAAAGTCTATATTCTATTGTTTCCATAGTCAACTATTAACGCATGCATCGAAAGACATGAAGTGCATAGCACTTACAACAAACAAAACTCCACTAGGTAAACCATTAACAAGAATGGTACCTGTAGAGCTAACACCAGAAGCTCCACTACATATCATCACTAAATCTCGGGTCTATGCTCATCAGGTATCACTAAGGTCATTGTCATAGCCTCCACTTCCACTCTTTCTGCACCGGAAAGAGAAAGGTCTTGCTTAGAAGAAACACCACCTTGCTGACAGAAAGGGGCCAGATGGCCTAGTTCACCACAGGTGAAGCAAGCTATCGGTGCCAAGGGATACTCAAAGCACAAATGATCTGGATAGCCACAGATGAGACATAAACGTCCCATAACTGCAATTGGTACGGATGACTCCTCTACACTTCTCAGCTCCAAGGCTCTACCCTGAGCTCTTCTAGTGTCTATGATACTCCCGCTACGACCTCTATCTCTACTCGGTCTGGGAACGGATCCCTGAGTAAGCTGACGATCTAGGATTCTATGTTGTCCTTGTGTCTGCTGCTGAGGGGTCTTTTGACTACCTCCCGTCATATTGGCAGAAGAAGAACCCTGCCGTGATACAACTTCACCTTGCCTACAGAAGGCAACTTTATGACCTGGTCTACTACAGGTGAAGCAAATCACCGGCGGTTTTGGACAGTGTGGTCTTATGTGTCCAGGCTTCCCACAGTTATAACAAGTTCTCTTCTCACCAGAAGTCTGTTTAGAACGGGGACTACTCAAACGTCCACAAGCCGGATTGTGCTTACCACTTGGAAGGCCTACCTCATCTTTTGCTAGTTCGACTCGTTGTTTCTTCTTTGATCCAGAAGCTTTAGTTGGTCCCACAGATGTTGGTAGATCCGGTGTAGGTCTACTCGCTATTATAGTCTCATATACTTGGCGCATATATTCTTGAAACTCGGATCTGCTCATGGAGACATGATCATTCTCTTCAAACTCGTTCTCTACCATAGGCGAAACAACAGCGGAAACTGGTCTCCGACTTGACGTTATTGGAGGAAGAGGGGGTCTACCCCTACCTCGTCCCACTACAGATATTGCTCTAGTCTGAGTCATCTGTAGGATATACGTACCTAAGCTTACAAGGCTATATATGCCATATGTATCGATATATATATATATATATATATATATATATATATATATATATATATATATAATACATCCACATAATCCATAATATACACATATATATAGACATATCTACGATGCAGAGATCCATGGCAGAGGTGACGACTTCTCGTACATTCTAACCCAAAACCACACTTAAAACCAAAAACATTTTAAAACGTCAGACCCCTTTCGGGTTCTGTTTATTTTACCTAGCAGACCTTATTGCAGGTAGCAAGTGCCATTGTTGTCAACCTGGGCTCTGATACCAACTCTGTAATACCCCGATTCCGCGGGACTCGGGATGTCACATTAGGCTAGGATCTCACAATGGATCCTGACCCTAGCCTGACAACAAGTTCACTGGACCTTACAACATGACACTGACAGATATAAAAACAAATACATAAAACCATATAAATTGTATAACCAAAGGTAAACAACAACATAGCCGAGTATGAAACGACATCCTCACACAGGAGGTAAACAAGACATCATCCTCACGCAGGAGGGAAAACATAAACAACCCCAAAACCAACCACCTAATGTACGAGAGTCCTCGGCATGCCACCCTGCCAGATCACCCAGCAGCACCTATCTTGCAAACATCTACAACACGGTATGAAACCGTTAGCTAACCATACATATATAAGGTAATGCATAAGCACCAACACAAGTCATGAAAGATAAACACATAATCATGCTATCACACATTTACCCATTTTATTATCTTCATATAATAGTCATTCACTCAAATCGTATATATATATATATATATATATATATATATATATATATATATATATATATATATATATATATATATATATATATATATATATATATATATATATATAGATGAAAATATGTGACACGAGGACCGATACATCCTCGCCTCTGAGTGCTATATCCAGCTGTACGAGTATTGGTCACACAACCCATGTACCCTATGGGAGTGGATTGCGCCCTTCCTGTAAACTAGTCTGACCTGACGTCAAAGAACCTCCTAGACTCCACTACGGGATGAAAGGGAAAGGTTATCACAGCCACACAGTGGGGCAGTCAATAAAACATAGGTCGGTATAAACGACATCTCATGCTATCATAGCAAACATATAAGCACACACCACTCATGCAAACACCCAATATAAGGATGGTAGCTAAGTAACTCCTACGGACTTACCTCAACCTCGTACAAACTCAACCACGATCACCTCTACATTGGAGGGACAACACGACCTATAAACAAGGCATAAAGAGATATATCAACCTCTATTCATCAAAGGGGTCACACCTAGACCCAAAGGATTCCATGAGGATCATACTCAATCTATAAGCCTCACAACCAACTAAACCTCAATATCTCAGCATAACTCACAATTCCTCAGATCTCAATTCTAATCCTAATTTAATTAATTAACCTTTAATTAATTAATTAGATTTCGCCAGAATAACGTTTTGCCCGCAGACAATTTCTAAACCCCCTGTCATCAGATTTCATCAAACAAACAACCCATAATCACCAGAATAATATAACCACCATAATGGAATTTCTAAGTATCCATTTTGACAAGCCTAATGTCAATTTAGGCCAAATCGCAGTACGGAAAACGAATAAATTCATAACTTATTCGTTACTAACCCGATTGACGATCTGAAAGAAGATTCGGAATCACAGCGACGCAGGCTACGCATGGACAACATCAAATTCACCGGAATCTGAGCGACATAACCTACCTAGTGACATATATGCTCGACCAACCCTTCATCTGCTCGGAAATGCAGAAACTCGGTACCGATATGAAGAGAATGAAGAAAGGAATCCAGAAACTCAAACGGAATTGAAATCGGATTAGAAACGGAGAGTAGATCTGAGTTTGAAGGTTGAAAGAAATCAGAGCTTTTACGAGAAAACGTGAAAGGAAATGAATTAATAAAGGATTTTCCGCTATTTATAGTGAAGACGATAATTATCCTTTAGCAAAGTCGATAATTATCCTTTAACCGATCCAAAGGCGGGTCGAACCTCCTTCTCCAAACTTCTCGAGATTGGAATATTAAATCTGGAATATTGTAGTGATAATTATTCCACAACTGTCTCGGAAAACGTGTATTCCTAAGCCGTCTTTCTTAGCCGTTAAGAAACGAAATATCGACTCTTTTGGCCGTTTTGCCTCTCCATGTTATTTCATATATAGGACATATTCGATATCTTGATCATTTCTCTCAACTGTATTTTTATTAATTGGAGCTCCCAAATGCTCCAAATAACACCGGAGGGTAAAAATAATTACCCGGGGGAAAAAGTAAATATTCTCCCAAACGTCCAAAATTACGCGAGGAACATAACGGTGGGACTCATACTCATCACTTGCGAAATCTTCGTGAGTTATATGTCAATTACTATAAACGATTAAGTTAATCAACATTAATTAGAATTCAGAAATCCTAGCTATTACATATCCTGATTAGAATCCCGTTGGGATCTTGGAACAATCATAATAGCCTTAGAGGATGGCTTGAAGAGTTGATGCGTTTTTTGAGTTTTCGAAAGTGACGAACAGTCAACTTCGAGTCTAGAT
Source organism: Fagopyrum homotropicum (assembly GCA_033239125.1). NCBI lineage: Eukaryota > Viridiplantae > Streptophyta > Magnoliopsida > Caryophyllales > Polygonaceae > Fagopyrum > Fagopyrum homotropicum. The sequence goes on along the minus strand of BSWB01000006.1, from coordinate 104,903,719 downwards.
TTGGGTAAGTTAGTATCCTCCTTCGTTGCTGAATTTCGGATATGTTATAGTTAGTATTGCAGTGTAGAATATAATGAAATTGAGCGTATTCTGAGTTATAGTTTAGGAGATATGATTTTCTCAAGTTGGCTCCTCATGTAGTTTTTATAAGTGTGTTGAGTGTTGAGAAAAACTGCATGTGATACAGTTTTGTGAGATAGTTCTGAATAGGGTTTTGATCTTTGTTGGACTTGGACTTCGGATATGTCATAGTTAGGATTACATAGTATAATATATAAAAATTTGAGAGGATTTCATCAAGAGGTTTAGGAGTTATGATTTTTCAAAGTCGAGGCTGTAAGCAGTTTTCTGGATGTTGCTGAAAATTTCTAAGTGCTGGAAAGACTGTAATACCCGGAAAATTTAATTTCCGTTTAATACCCGATCAAACCGGATTTCGATCCGCTAACCTCTCATCTTTCTAGAGGATGTTTTACTTTATAAAAGTTTTATCAAAATTCTATCATTTTATGTAACTTAATTAAATCACGTAAAATGATAAATATGTAAACCGTATAACAATCCCGTATGATTAAAACTCGAAGAGTAGTTCCGTACAATTTAATGATTCACTTATTAGTCCATCATATAACTAGATGAGTAGACCCATCGGATTAGGCTTAATACCCTTACCGGCCCAGCCTCTACCTTTGCCCTAATTGCTGAAGTTTTAACCTAATTATCTTTTAACCTAATCTAATCAGCTTCCTTAATCCTAATCAACGCTAACCTAACCTCTACCTACCGCAGCCCTGGCTTCATGCTTCTGAAGAAAACCCATCCATCCCGTCGTGTTCTGCACAGCCTCACCACCGGAGCGGATACATCGTTGGGACGCTACCACACCTTCGCCGGGAACCAGGAGCTTCACTCGCCGCCGCAGCTAGACAGTCCCGGACCTGCTGCCGCTGCTGCTTTGCCTTCTCTCATACCCCCTCTCCCCACCTTTCTGTCCTCTCCAAAAGCTACCTACCGCTGCCCTCTACAAACGGGGAGGACACCAGCGAGCCGGGCTGAAGAGAGGGACCTCGCGACGCCAGCCTCCTGTACGCATCGTCTTTGCCAAAACCGCACACAACTGTCTCCAACAGCGACCGTGCCGACCTACTGCACTCCTTTGGTGGGAACGAGAACTACTCGGACGGTTGCTCAGCCACTACAGATGGTGCCTCCGGTAGGTACGACCCTATTGTCATCCTCCTTTCCTGTGATAAAGTTGTAACCCTCCCTTACTCCGGTGCAGCCTTGCGACAATTAGAAGTGACCCTGCAGCTACTTGGAAGCCAACACCGAGACTTTCCTTATCGACCTGTAGGAAGCCGTGACGCCTAGGCTGTGGTGAGTCAGCAACCCCTCTTCTACATATGTTGTAATGTATAGGGGGTTACTTTGGTTTGTATGCTGAATGAGAGTAGTATAGATGTTAGTATGCTGAACTAATGTAGGTTAGGAGAGTAGAATAGGTTAGATTTAGAAGGATTAAAGAGTCAGTAAGGAGGGATTCGAACTGGGGACCTTCAGGTCATGGTAAATGTGAGAGACTGCTGACAGAGAGACTCGAACCAAGGACCTTATTCAACCTAGAAATATATTATAGATAGAAATATGTAGTTTATTGTGTTAAAATTTGGGAGAAAGTTAACGGTCGGATTATAACTTATAAGGACTCAAAGTAGGACAGTTGGACTGTTTTTACAGCAGAGGAAATTTGGCTAAGTATGGGAATTTCAGCTTTTATTCCAACTTGTGTGATTTATGGGAGAGTTATAGTTGAGTATTTTTGAGAGATCTTTACCCTTATGTTTAGTATGCTTATCATAGAGAATCTAAGTTTTACTTTTGAATTTTTATATGTTTATCCAAGCCTTGCATCTTAACCCAAAGTCGAACCTTAACGCCTCTTTAGTGTAAACCAAGAATTTTTGGTAACTCTTATAAATCCTCAACCAACTACCCAGAATAACTAGATTATGGAAATAGGTTCTAAAAGAGAATATTAGAACTAAATGAAAGAATTTTGGGAGTTTCGGGACCAGGGGTAAAATAGTCTTTTTACCCCAAGAGAGCCTTTTCCGTAAATTCTCTTCATGAGATTGTACATCTTAGAAGTTTATAACTTCTAAGAGTATGGGATGTGATTTTGATCCGCATGCCTTGTTTGACAGGCGACTGAGTTACCACATTTTCAAACCAAGTTGAGATTTGAGACAGTGTGATTTGATTCAGGTAAGTCATTGCGACTTACTTAGCCAGTTTATGGATGTTAGTTGAATGATAATAGTGGTGTGTGTGATGTGTGTTTATAATAATAACTTGATAGGACACCAATACTCAGTTGGTCTAGTGGTTGTGGTGCTAGACTCCTTAAGTGTTAGCCCGGAGATTCGAGTTTGAATCCTCCTGGAGACATGTATGGAAAAATTGGTATTGGGAGGATATCCCCTTAGATGGGCCACTACTTTACATACCCCATCCGGACGTAGGCGAAGCCAAACCGGAAACGTAACATTTCAAAAAAAAAAACTTGATAGGACGACTGTTATTATTATATTTTAAGGCCCAAGTGTATGCGTAACGGGCCGTGACATCACTGTCTAGCTCTGACAGGAGACTAGGAGGTTCTTAGTAAGAGTGAATGACCTAAGTAAAGATAATAAATGGATTATTTGAAAGCATGATGAGTGTTTACTTTTACTATGATGTTGTGTGCTATTCTTATTTATCTAATGTTTAGATAGCTAGCTAATGGTTGTTCTATTGTGTTTTTAGATTCACCATAGGTTAGAGCAACAACTGAGTGATCCGGAAGTAGTGGTCAGCCGGGTCTCCGTACTCCTTAGAGTGGGGATGGGTGTTTACCTCGTTGTTTCTTTATTCTTGTTAAAGACAGTTAGTCTTTTCCGTTGTTTAAGTACTATAGGCTGTTAGACGTTGTTGCATTCATCTCTTGAAAATACTACTTTATGAATTTCGGTTTTTCTTATTTGTGTCTTGTTGCAAGATACTAGTAAAATTGTTGTCAAACTGAGGTCGGGACCCATTGTGAGGTCCTAACCAGTAATGTCCCGAGTTCTGAGAATTCGGGGTGTTACAACATGGTATCCCGAGTTCTGAGAATTCGGGGTGTTACAACATGGTATCAGAACCCGAAAAGGGATTTGAGTTTTAAAAAGGACTTTTGGTTTTCAAAATGCATGCATAGTCAGGTTGGGGATAGAAAGTACGGATGACTACCACTACCTCCGCGGATCCCAAGAAGTATGCTTAAAATAAGGATGCGAACCCGCACTGTATGGATCAATTATAGTAAAAAGCAACAAAACCGGGGTGTCGATCTCAGGGACTTAGGTGAAATAAAACAAGTATAGGTAGTCAATATAACTAATAACCACAAAAGCGATTAAAGCAATCAAGAGATGATAATAATTTCAATTAAAGGAAATATGCAAATTCTAGGGATTAAAGCATCTAGTTGTGGTTCCAACTCAAGATCTCAATATAAGCGGACAAAGCTGCGATTTTGCAAAGGGAAGGTGTTTCTAAAGTGGAATAGATCACCGGGTAAGTCTCACTACTCACTAATCCCAACCCAAAAGCTCCTATTACCGGGTAAGTCTCAAGGTACTAAGGAAAGGAATTATAATCTCAAACCAATACACCAACTAAGGGAATAGAATCAACCTTTACCGGGTAAGTCTCATGCTAACTCACAAAGATGGAATGAAGACACACTCAAATCCCAATAAAGGATAAACATTTATTACCTACACTTATGATCTTGGGTAAACAAACAAGGGAATCACCGGGTAAGTCTCATCCCAGGCTTGCATTGAACCAGGAAAGGTGTAATAAGAATAGGATTTGGCAAACTCTAACACTTAACTCTCAGTTACGGATCAGAGAAGTCACCTCGGTCAGTCAAGTTCCACCCCGGCCGAGATGTTCGTCGACTGAACGAGGTACTCTAGGGTTAAGGTTAAAGACTCGAGCTTTCAGGGTCCTACTGGGATTAAGATTATTCTATCATCGTCTTTCCCACAACTTTCAGCCAATCACCATAGAATCGCACAAGGAAATTAGCCACTCATCATCATGAAAGCAATAATCAAATATATGGGGAAATAATGAATATTCAAACACAAAAAACTTAAGAACAAGGCTTCAATAACTGAATCAAATATCAAACAAATCAGCGTTCCTTGGATCACAAATCGAACAAGACAATGAAACTAAAGGGAAACTAAGAAAGTCTTACAAATCCCCTCAAAAGCTATCACAAGCTATGAACTTCCTTCCTTCAAATCTTCAATCTTCCTTCAAACTTCCAAAAATCCTTCCTAACTGCAGTGTAGAATGTGGTGTAGCGGGCTTTTAGATGGTAAAAGGGATGGCTGAATTGTGGAAAATCCAACCCTTTATATAGGAGAATTATCTTCCAAAGATAATAATATCTTAAAAAGATATTATCCTAATAAAATATATCTTAACTCTAAAATAGATCTCCCAAATATATGATCTTCCTTCCAGAAATCAAGCCCAAAAATATAAGATATCTTCCTTCCAAAAATAAAAGATCTCAGCCAAATAAAATATATCTCGCCGCGCCAGGGTGTTCGTCTCGGTCGGGGTGCTCCTCAAGATCACATCGGTCGAGGTGACACTGTAGCTGACCGAGGTGACTCTCAACTGAATGTGAAATCTCTTAAATCTGGTCCAAAGTAAATCTTCTTTGTTAATTTCTTGCTTCCTGAGTTCTCTTTTAAGCTCCTGAATGTAGTTCCAATGACTCCTTTGCTCCTTAGCTCTATTTCGATCCAAAACGTGCCAATTTACCTACGATTACAACGAAACTTGGTGTAGACCTCGATTCCCGTAAAGGTAGATGAAACAACAACATAATCACATAATATACATACAAACATGCAGATTATTGAAGATAAAACGTCTAAACAAGTCCCAAAATATAGACTATTATACATGCTATCAAAATACCCCATACTTGTCCCTTGCTTGTCCCCAAGAAAGTTCCAAATTTTAAGCATAAGATAGAATGAATTATAAGTCATAGAGATCAATGAAAAGTATTTCAAAACATTTTTGGTGGTGTGCTCCACTCATAGATCACTCTAAGAGAATGCTTCATGGTGTTTAAAATCAAAACATGATCAAAACATTTTATAAATATAAGAAAGTTGTTCATCTTTGCATAAAATCATAGGATGCATAATAAATCATAGTTATCGAAATTAATCATGTATAATCCAGTTTAAACCACCAAGTCAATCAACAAGCTCGAGGTCTCAAGGGCTTTTCAAAAGAAGGTCAAGAAACGTGTGAGGGTGGGATGTATATAGGGAATGTGGTGCTAGAATCCGGGAAAAGGATCTTCACTTCACTTGATTTTGAACTTCAACATCTTCCACCAATAAGCTTTGCTTATTTACTTTTTACTTTACTTTTTGGGATGCATGGACAGAGGTGCACAATAACCGAAGCCTAGGAGATCAGCAATCATCAATTTCTCGAGATGCCTCAAACCCTTGATGGACATACCATGACCCGTTAGGAATATCGCTCAATCCGACTTTGGCAAGACACAAACACCCGGCTATGTGAATGGTGCCGAGTTACTCATCATCATGATTGACTTCCCCAAACCTATTTGTTTCTTTCTAACTTCCAGCCAACATCTCAACTTTTCTTTCACTTGCTTGCTTCCAAATTCCTGGATCGGTAAAGGGAGGAAAATATATATATGAGGGGCTAAGCATGATCAAGATGAAGAAGAGAAGAGAATGAATTGCCTCAATCATCCCAGGAAGAAAGTGAGAGAACTCATCATGTGGTGTCAACCTTCAAATTCAACATAATTTTGATAAAAATAAAGTATTAAACATGCCAAAGATTTCAAACAAAGCCTTTAGCAACTTAAACATATCATAAAACCTTTCAAACATATAAAGATTTCAAAACCAATATGCAAACAAAATCATCACTGAGGTCATATCCAGAAAAGAAGCACAAAAAAATCGTTTCGAAAATTCTTTCAGTTAAACCGCCTCGGTCGAGATGTTCTAAGTCAACCGAGGTACTTGACCTCGTTTGGCAAGAGTCATCCCGGTGGAGGTCATAAAATTTTTTTTCTTAACCAGTTTTTGACGCTTTTCTCAATCAAATAACTTGTATGCATGCATGTAGTCTCAGATAAGCACATAGAGCATAAAGAAAATCATAAATAGAAAGTCATAGTCATACAAGCATACATAATGTCAAATAAGATACATCAATACCCCATACTTGGGACACATTGTCCCAATGGGTCAAAATAAGTCTAAAAATAGAGTACTCACCGGACATAAGTTGAGTTGCATAATAAATAAAGAAAAGAAATCCCTACTTGCTCTAATCCTGATCCGCTGGTGGTGGTGGTGGATACGGGACGAAAGGATGCTGGGATGGATCAAAAAGGTAGCCCATGGTATGCTAGAACTGTATCTCCATCATCCGGCGCTGGTAGTGCTGGCTCTCCCTCATCTCCAACATATCCACTAACAAGGCGGCATAAGAGTCAGTCATCTGATCCGTCAGCTCGTCAATCCGTCGATGAGCTATGGGATCCCTCTGCCTACAGACTTTGCGCCTAGAAGGACGTGATGGTGCTGCAGCCGCCTCCTCCTTTGTAGCCTCGTCGTCTAAGTCGACAACTGGCATACTGGGGCCGGCTGTATCTGTCCCTATCTCCATGGCAGCACCGCCATCATCATCCTCATCCTCCTCCTCCTGTACCTGAGCTGCTGCGGCGTCTCTAGCATCCTCTATGTAGGGTATCCAAGCGATGGACCAATACTAAGGATCATAGACTGCGAACTAGGCCGACCACATGATACCCTGAGGGGCAGTCTGCTCCCAAGGCATCGCCACGTACGGTGTAGTGAGTCCACGGGAACCAGAATCCTCCTCGTGATCATCTCCTGAAGTCCTAGCGGCTTGGCAGTCGCCACCAGTGTACATGCACTCGGATCTAGATCCATGACCATCGCTATGTGAGTCACCAGGCTGCCACAGCAGATATCTCTCGTCCCCTTAGCCTTGATCCGGTGCAGATCCTCAACTAGCATTACCCCAAAATCAAGAACTCACCCAGTCACCATACAGAAAAGACTCAGAAGCTCCCCCTGTCTAATCTTCTAGGGCGTCTCAATACGCGCCAGAAGGGTCTCACTAAAGATCCGGTGGGCTAGTCGAAAAGCAAGGTGGAAGATGATGCACTCCCTGGAGTTTCCAAGTCTCCACCTATCAGCATGCTCCACAACATGGGCAATTTGCCCCCAGAAATGTCGAGCTACGGCTTGAGAAGGGAAGTCGGGAACTGTAGGGGTCGGGAAGGCAAATATGTCTCTCCACTGGTCCATAGGGACGATGTAGTTCCGGTTCAGTAACCGGTACTTGATGACTCTCTCCTCAGGCAGGTGAGTAACAGAACTCACAAACTCTAATGTGGGCTTGAGGTAGGCTGGAGCTCTAATCTCCATGAACTGCTCCAGCCCTACCATGGAAACCATCCTCCTCAAATCATCAGCTACATGGAGGCAATCAAAAGCAGAAATATCTAAGAAACGCGGCTCAATCACAGGGCGCGCGCATATGCGGTAAAGTCAGCCTGGTGACGTGATAACACGATTTATGACTTAGGTTTAGGTAATCATTTAGGTAGATTTCCCACTCATTCATGCATGGTTTAGCACTAGTTCACGACATTTGCACTCAATTCACGTATTTTGTCGAGATAGACGTCTACACGGACTTGTGCGTTGCTTTGTAGGTGTTTTGGGAGATTTAGGAGCTAAAACGATATGTTTGAGGATCGTTCATCAAGATGACACACCCTTGGACTCATTTGGATGCAAGCTAAAGGCTAGAGAGGACTCGTGGAACCTTGCAAACACAAGCCATGCACCAAATCGAAGCTTAATGATCAAAGACGAAGCTGAAGCACAAAATCACGGTTCTCTGACAGATCACAGCCGTGGAAATGCCCGTGGTTTTTGCCAGATTTTCGTGACAGTTGTGCCACGATCTCTTGGCCAGCTCTTGCAAAGTTGTAGTATAAAAGTGGTCCTGCATTGGCTGAGAGAATAATCTTGGAGCAACTCTCCATTATCCACTACCCTCTAACAAAAATATTCTCTCAAGAAGAAGATTCTTTGGGGAAGAAGATTGGAGAAGAAGGCTACCATTGGAGAAGAGCTTGATTGGAGAAGGAGAAGACACACCATTGATAGACCTAGAGAGTTTTTGTAGTGAAGAACTTCGGATTCAATCTCTTGAGTTGTATGAACCATTTGAACCTTCTTTAAGAAGGATTGTGAGTTATTCTAATTCCATTTTCAGCTTGGTTTTGTTTTAGTTCACTTGTTCTTCCCTTTCTCTTCATTATCTTGCAAATGGATGCCATGATTTTATGTTTGATTGTTTCGATTTCCATTATGAATGTTTTAGGCTAAATAGATGTGGTTCTAGGGTAAGGAAAGGATGGTTATGGCTAGGGCTATGATAGGATGGACTTAGATTCACCTTTGGATGACTTGTGTGCATGAACGTAGTTTCTGTTAGAAATCACGGCCAGTTCTTGCCAAACCACGGCCGTGGAAAGGTAGAACAAATCGTGATCTTTCCTGGTTCGATGGATCTAATCTTAGATTGTTAGAATGTTGAAATCCTAAGTGTTTGTTGAGCCAAATCTATCCTAGGGTGACCTAGTGTTAGTAACTAAGTGTTAGGAGAGACTTATCCGGTAATCCTTGCTCTTAGATCTCAAAGATGACAAACCCTAGGTAGTGGCGAGCCTCATAAGCCGGCATTGGATTAAGTGTGCTAGGATAGTTGCTTAGAACTAACCCTTTCGAGACTTACCCGGTAAGGATAGGTTAGATCTCTAGGCGACAATCCGGTTCGTGTAGAATTCCGTCCCTTAGGTTCTTATAGACTTACCCGGTGATGAGACCTTAGGAATGGACGAGTGGACCATGAGACCTACCCGGTAATTGATCCCAATCTAGAAATGCTTACTCCCAACATATCATAGTCAATCCAAGGAATGTTTAGATAAGCTTGAGTCTATTCCATAACCGGACTCTCCAACCCCTAGAATCCGCTTTCCTCTATTTGATCCATATCTTGTGTTTATCTTGTTTGCTTGCGTTAATTTGTTAGCATAGTTGATTGTTTATTCCGCATGATTTGTGATCCTTGATTGATCACCTAAAAACCTTCCAAAAACATTGAGATTTTCGTTTCTTTATTTCTCTCTCTTTTCTTAACTTAGATCTCCACTAGACTTAATCACTAATTGAATCAATCTCACCTTAGTCTTTGTGTTCGACCTCGGAATACTATCCCTACTACAAACGTCCCGTACACTGCGGGTTTCACTAGGAGTTAGAATAAATATAACGAGTATAAATTTAAAGCTTATTGCGATTCACACACACATCCTGAGCGTAACAAGTTTTTGGCCCCGTTGCCGGGGACTAGGTCTAGATTGAGTCTATTTTGTGATCATTTGTAGTGTAGATCTTTCTTGTTGCTTTTGATCTCTTTTTGGTTTGTGTCTTTGCTTTTCAGGACATCTCACTCTTTAGGTGTATGCGAAGATCTCGTGGCAAGGATTTAGTTCCATTCGATCCCGAACCGGAGAAAACCCTTAGATCTAGATCCAAGAGCATCAAAAAGGGAAAAGAGATGGCCGGAAGAGATCTCCAAGCTGAGTTGGATGAGGCCTTAGAGCAAATAAGGATAAGAGATGAAGCTTTGGAGAATGAGAGGAGACTTGCCAATGAGAGGCAAGAGGCAACTAGGAGGGAGATTGAGGAGATTAGGCAAGCTCTTGTGCAAAGGGAGCTTAACCGTCAACAACCTCCTCCACCTCCACCACAACCGCAGCCGGCGGCGGTTAACATTAGGGTTGTGCCCATTGCTATGGAAGAGCCACAAACGTTGGGGCAACGTATGGATCCGGCACAAAGAGCACACCGCCCGGGTGTGAACTTAGGAGATCCCGCAGCCCATGATTACGAGCTCCGCCCTCAAGTTTTACAAATGATCCGGCATAACCATAAGCTTAGGGCTTTCTCCATCAACACTTGATGAATTATGAGATCTTGATGGAGACTCTTAGACCGCCAAAATTGGAGAGCAACAACCATAAGCTTAGGGCTTTCTCCTTCTCTCTTAAGGATAAAGCCTTGGCTTGGTATCAATCTATTCCACAAGGGCGAGTTGGTACTTGGGAGGAGATGACAACCGAGTTTTTGACTAAGTTCTTCCCACCTTCCAAGACTACCGAGTTAAGAGGGAAGATCAATGCCTTCGTAATGAAGGATAGAGAGAGTTTATTCAAGTCTTGGGAGAGGTTCAAAGATCTTCTCTTGGATTGTCCACACCATGGCATACCGAAAATTGAGCTATTGGAGATCTACTTCAAAGGACTTGATGAAGATAGCCAATTCAAGCTCCAATCTCTTTCCGGTGGGACATTTATGGAGAAGCATGTAGATGAAGCTTGGGAGTTTGTGGAGAAGCAAGCTCTAGTGATTGAGAAATACTCCCATAGGAAGAGTGAAGGGAGAAAGGCGGGAGCATATGAGGTGAGTGAGGTCACCATGAGCAATTTCAAGCTTGACGCCATCAACAATGAATTGAAGTCCTTGAGGGAGTTGTGTGCTACAACTTTGAAGAATCAAGCAACTCCTCAAGTGCTTCCACAAGCCAATTTGTCTTCCAAGGAGGAGGATGTGAATTACATGGGAAGGGGCAACTACAACAACAATTATCAAGGCCCAAGGAACTTCAACAACAACCGGCAATTCAACAATTACCGGCCCAACCACAACCATCCCGGGTTTTCTTACTCTAACCCGGATGGAGCCTTGAACCGTCCCGCTTCCACAAGCACAACTCCACCACCAAAGGCTTCACAAGAACCTCCACCCGGATTTACTCAACCTCCAAAGGATAGAACCGAAATGATGTTTGAGCAATTGCTTGGAAGGTTGAGTGGTCTTGAGAGCACCGTAACTTCAATCTCTAAAGCTCAAAAGGTTTTGGAAGCACAAGTGTTCCAAAAGGCGGGTGAAGCCCATAGAGATCCGGGAAAGCTTCCCGGAAGGACCGAAGACAACCCAAGAGGCCAAGTGTTAGCCATCACTACAAGGAGTGGGTTGAGTATGAAAGATCCTTTGCCCAAGGAGAATGCTAAAGGGAAACAAGTGGTGAATGAAGAAGAGCATTTGCAAGGAAATAGAGGCAAGAGCAAAGATGGAGAGCTAACTTATGTGGCACCGCCTCCATACAAGCCACCACTACCATTCCCTCAATCACGAGCAAGAGCTCGTTTGGACAATCACTTTGGTAAGTTCCTTGAACTAATGTCTAAATTGCATATTAACATTCCGTTCATGGATGCTATCTTAGGAATGCCGGCATATGGCAAGTTCTTGAAAGAGATACTCTCCAACAAAAGGAAGTTGGAGGAGTATGGGGAGATAAGAATGACCAAGAGATCCTCGGAATTGATCCAAACAATGAAGGAGGAAATGCCTCCCAAGCTAAGAGATCCGGGTTCTTTTTGCGTCCCAATTGGAGTGGGAGATGTGAAGTACGAGGCCCTTTGTGATCTTGGGGCAAGTGTAAGCATCATACCGCTTGCACTTTGCAAAAAGGTTGGGCTAGGAGAGCCAAAACCGGTCAAGATGACCCTCTATATGGCGGACCGTTCTATTACACATCCAGTTGGGATCCTAGAAGACATCCCGGTGCAACTAGGAGGATTCTATGTGCCAATTGATTTTGTTGTCTTGGATATTCCGGCGGACTATCCGGTTCCCATCATCTTAGGAAGATCTTTCCTAGCCACTTCCGGATGCCTAGTGGATTGCAAGAATGTGACTCTTTCCTTCAACATTGGAGAGGAGAACATCAAGTTCAAGTTGTCCACAATGATGAAAGGGCCAACCCTTGATGAGGATGTCTTCAACATAGTCGAGCAAGAGGAATCTAGAGAAGTTGTGAGCTCGATCTTGATCAAGGATCCCTTGGAGAAAGTTCTTACCTTAAGTATGATGGAGGAAGGTGTTGAGGAGGCTTGCAATGAAGAGATCAAGGCTTTAGAAGCATTAGAAGAGGAGACAAGGGCTCAAATTGAAGAAAACGAAGGGGTGTTGAACAGCTGTAGGAACCACGGTCGTGGAATGAGTTCCACGGCCGTCAAACTCTCTGTAAAGCCACAAAAATGGAGCCAGGCAAGGTCCACGGCCGTGGAAGTTGATCCAACCGTGATTCTGACCGTGGTCTCCCCTGAATCAGCCCTTGATGATGATCAAGCTTCAAGGAGCCTTGAAGGGTCTTCATTTTCTTGGGATTCATCTCATCCAACATTGTTTGGATCGTCTCCAATCGATAAAGGTCCTCCTAAACTTGAACTCAAACCCCTCCCCTCTCATTTAAAGTATGCTTTCCTTGGTGTTGATTCTACATATCCGGTGATTGTGAATGCATGCTTGAGTGATGATGAACTTGCTAAGTTGTTGCATGAGCTAAGATTGCATAGGAAAGCCATTGGCTATACTATTGATGATTTGGTTGGCATAAAACCTTTTTTGTGCATGCATAAGATAATGATGGAAGATAACCACAAACCCTCTATTGAACATCAAAGGAGATTGAACCCCATAATGAAAGAGGTAGTCAAAAAGGAAATCATTAAGTTGCTAGATGCGGGAATTATCTACCCTATCTCGGATAGTAAGTGGGTTAGTCCCGTTCATGTAGTTCCTAAGAAGGGTGGGATGACCGTAGTAACTAATGAGAACAATGAACTAATTCCAACTAGGACGGTTACGGGGTGGAGGATGTGCATTGACTATAGAAAGTTGAACATGGCCTCTAGGAAAGATCACTTCCCTCTCCCCTTCATTGACCAAATGCTAGAGAGGTTAGCTCAACATTCTCATTTTTGCTATCTAGATGGCTATAGTGGATTCTTCCAAATCCCTATCCACCCCGATGACCAAGAGAAAACAACCTTTACATGTCCATGGGGTACTTTTGCATATAGGAGAATGCCATTTGGGTTGTGTAATGCACCCGCCACCTTCCAAAGGTGTATGATGGCTATCTTTTCGGAATACATTGAAAATATCATGGAAGTGTTTATGGATGATTTCTCTGTCTATGGTTCTTCCTTTGATAATTGCTTGGCTAACTTGTCATTACTATTGCAAAGATGTGAAGAGACAAATCTTGTCTTGAATTGGGAAAAATGCCACTTCATGGTAAGTGAAGGTATTGTGTTAGGACACTTGGTGTCTAACCGTGACATTGAGGTCGATAGAGCCAAGATTGAAACGATAGAGAAGTTACCACCACCTACCTCGGTGAAGGGGGTAAGGAGTTTCTTAGGGCATGCCGGTTTTTACCGGAGGTTTATTCAAGACTTCTCTAAAATTTCTAAGCCTCTTACTAACCTACTAATGAAGGATGTTGATTTTGTCTTTTCCAAAGATTGTCTTGAGGCTTTTTGTAGGTTGAAGAACGCCTTGATCTCCGCACCTATCATGCAACCTCCGGATTGGAGTTTACCGTTTGAGATCATGTGTGATGCAAGCGATGTAGCCGTTGGGGCTGTTTTGGGGCAAAGGAAAGATGGGCGCACTCATGCTATTTATTATGCTAGCAAGACGCTAGATGATGCCCAACTCAATTATGCTACCACCGAGAAGGAGTTGCTAGCGGTTGTGTATGCATTTGAGAAGTTCCGCTCATATCTTCTTGGAGCGAAGGTCATAGTTTATACGGATCATGCTGCGATCCGTTACCTCCTTACAAAGAAGGATGCCAAACCTAGGTTGATTCGGTGGATTCTTCTTCTTCAAGAGTTTGATTTGGAAATCCGGGACAAGAAGGGATCCGAGAACTCAGTGGCGGATCACCTTAGTAGACTCCCACCATTGGAGCTTGAAAGAGATGACATCCCGATTGATGAATCATTCCGGGATGAGCAATTGCAAATGGTGGAGGAGTGCTTATTCCAAGTGTCTAGAGGAAGTGAGCCATGGTTTGCCGACATTGTGAACTACTTGGTGTGTGAGGAAGTGCCTCCCGGTTTGACATATGCCCAAAGGAAGAAGTTCTTCAAAGATATGAGGCATTACTATTGGAGCGAGCCACTTTTGTTCAAGAGAGGGCCGGATGGAATGTTTAGAAAATGCATACCGGAGGATGAGGTGGAGAGTGTGATCCGCCATTGTCACTCCTTGCCATGTGGAGGGCATGCTAGCTCCCACAAGACATGTGCGAAGGTGTTACAATCAGGCTTCTTTTGGCCAAGTTTGTTCAAGGATGTGCAAGGCTTTGTGGTAGCTTGTGATGCTTGCCAAAGGACGGGCAACATCTCAAGGAGGAATGAGATGCCCTTGAACAACATACAAGAAGTGGAAATATTTGATGTGTGGGGTGTGGACTTCATGGGACCATTCCCTTCTTCATGCGGCAACCTCTACATCCTATTGGCGGTTGATTATGTATCAAGATGGGTGGAGGCAATCGCTTCTCCTACAAATGATGCCAAGGTTGTGGTGCGGTTCTTCAACCGAGTGATCTTTCCTAGGTTTGGAACACCAAGGGTGATCATAAGTGATGGAGGGAAGCACTTTACCAATAGGAACTTTGGGGCACTTTTGGCTAAGTATGGGGTGACTCATAAGGTGGCAACACCTTACCATCCCCAAACTAGTGGCCAAGTGGAGATCTCCAACCGGGAGATAAAGGCCATTCTCGAAAAGACGGTATCTAGAACTAGAAAGGATTGGGCTATGAAGCTCAATGACGCATTATGGGCATATAGAACCGCTTTCAAGACACCAATCGGCACCACTCCCTACAAGTTGGTCTATGGCAAATCTTGCCACCTTCCGGTAGAAATAGAGCATAGAGCGCATTGGGCCATCAAGTGGCTAAATTTTGACCTCAAGGAGACCGGAGAGAAGAGGTTGCTTGATATGAACGCACTTGAGGAGATCCGGTTGGATGCATACGAGAATGCCCGGATCTACAAGGAGAGGACCAAGCGGTGGCATGACAAGAGGATCATCCCAAAGGAGTTGAGTGAAGGTGACCTTGTCCTTCTCTTCAACTCAAGGCTGCGGCTTTTTCCCGGAAAGCTCAAATCAAGATGGACCGGGCCATATGTGGTGAAGAAGATCTTTCCCCATGGAGCTATTGAGATTGGAGGGGATCATTGTGAAAACTTTAAGGTGAATGGGCACCGGTTGAAGAAGTATATCCCGGGAGCTCCGGTGGATATGATTGCCCCACTTTACCTTGAGTAGACGCCCCCGAGTTTGGTCAAGCTAATGACCTTAAAAGAGCGCTTGGTGGGAGGCAACCCATTTGTAACATTTTTCCCTTTCTCGTTTTGTTTTTGTTTTAGATTTTTCTATCTTTGTGTGTGTTTCGTGTGCTTCGTGTGTGTGCTCTAACATTAGTAGCATTGGAAGCCTTGCTTGGCATAAGAATGATCATGATGAAACCCTCATCGATTGTGGGTGGAGCGGACGCGGAACTTGGACGGCTAGCGGTGCCTAGCGCGGGTCCCGACGCTTTGATGAAATGCTTAGAGCTCTCTACCATGGTTGATAGGATCATCCAACATCAATTCACTTGAGCTTCCCAAATACCATAGCAAACCACTTTTACATTGTGAGAACCTTCTTTCACTCTTCTTTACTTCATTTACACATTGGGGACAATGTATTTCTAAGTATGGGGTGGGGTTTGCATAAGCCTTTGCATGATGAGCATCTAGGATAGTTTAACATTTTCACATGTCTTGCATTGTACATACTCATTTCGAAAATCCCATAAAAATTCAGAAAATTTAAAAATTTTTGTGCTTTCTAGGTTTGGATATGACCCTAATGATGAATCTTGTCTTGTGGATTGGCTATGGATGGCCTTATGTGTTAAATTGATGAATGCATATGTGGACTTGAAGTACTTCTTTTGAAATCCATGGATGATTTGTGATCATGATGTTTGCCTAGGGTGGATTGAGTATTGAAAGTCGAAATTACACGCTAGTTCTTGCATACCATCTAGGAATGAATGAGGCAATTCATCTTTCTCTACTTCCTATCTTAATCATGATTGTTTGAGCACCTCAGTGGATATAAATTGACCTCTTTTGACCCATCCGGGAATAGGAGCATGATAGTGTGTTGATGTGCATAAAAAGCAAGTATGGGGTGAAGATGTTGATGAAAGAATATCATGCATAAAATGCTGAATTTGTTGTGAAAGTGTAGCCAAAAATATAGGCTTGGGGACATTGGCTTAAATGACAAGTAACTCGGTACACTTCACATAATCGGGTGTTGGTGCCTTGCCAAAGTCAAATAAACTAACAGTCCTAACGAGCTTTGGTATGTGTGCCCGGTGTGGATGCACCTCGAAAACTAAGAAAAAGCCCGAGGATGGATAATCACCAAGGTTTCGGCTTTTGTACACCAATGCCATTGTCTCAAAAATAAGTAAAAGAAAAGAAAAGAAAGAAAAGATAGAGAAAAATATACACTTGAGGGAAGTTGATCGAGGACAAGATTGTGGAGTTAGTTCCATTCCCGGATTAGCATCACATAACCTAGAAAAATCCCTACCTAATCACAACGTTTCTTGGCCTTTTAATTCATAAGACCTTATGACCTATTTGCATGTTTGTAAGACTTAGTAATCTAGATTGGATATGCTCTTGATCTTCTTGGCTTCTTCATTTTTTTACATTTCATGCATGTTTTCAAGTTAAGTACAATTGTCTTTTCATGCCTTCATTTATTTGATGCATGATTTCTTATCCTTTGCCATGAAACATGACTTTGAAGGTGATCCAATAATAGAAGCACAAAACCAAAAAGATTTTACCATTTTTCTGCATACATAAATCATGTTATCTCGTAGTCTATAGTTGAGAATTTGCTCGGGGACGAGCAAACCTTAAGTATGGGGTATTTTTGATAACACGATTTATGACTTAGGTTTAGGTAATCATTTAGGTAGATTTCCCGCTCATTCATGCATGGTTTAGCACTAGTTCATGACATTTGCACTCAATTCACGTATTTTGTCGAGATAGACGTCTACACGGACTTGTGCATTGCTTTGTAGGTGTTTTGGGAGATTTAGGAGCTAAAACGATACGTTTGAGGATCGTTCATCAAGATGACACACTCTCGGACTCATTAGGATGCAAGCTAAAGGCTAGAGAGGACTCGTGGAACCTTGCAAACACAAGCCATGCACCAAATCGAAGCTTAATGATCAAAGACGAAGCTGAAGCACAAAATCACGGTTCTCTGACAGATCACGGCCGTGGAAATGCCCGTGGTTTTTGCTAGATTTTCGTGACAGCTGTGCCATGATCTCTTGGCCAGCTCTTGCAAAGTTGTAGTATAAAAGTGGTCCTGCATTGGCTGAGAGAATAATCTTGGAGCAACTCTCCATTATCCACTACCCTCTAACAAAAATATTCTCTCAACAAGAAGATTCTTTAGGGAAGAAGATTGGAGAAGAAGGCTACAATTGGAGAAGAGCTTGATTGGAGAAGGAGAAGACACACCATTGATAGACCTAGAGAGTTTTTGTAGTGAAGAACTTCGGATTCAATCTCTTGAGTTGTATGAACCATTTGAACCTTCTTTAAGAAGGATTGTGAGTTATTCTAATTCCATTTTCAGCTTGGTTTTGTTTTAGTTCACTTGTTCTTCCCTTTCTCTTCATTATCTTGCAAATGGATGCCATGATTTTATGTTTGATTGTTTCGATTTCCATTATGAATGTTTTAGGCTAAATAGATGTGGTTCTAGGGTAAGGAAAAGATGGTTATGGCTAGGGCTATGATAGGATGGACTTAGATTCACCTTTGGATGACTTGTGTGCATGAACGTAGTTTCTGTTAGAAATCACGGCCAGTTCTTGCCAAACCACGGCCGTGGAAAGGTAGAACAAACCGTGATCTTTCCTGGTTCGATGGATCTAATCTTAGATTGTTAGAATGTTGAAATCCTAAGTGTTTGTTGAGCCAAATCTATCCTAGGGTGACCTAGAGTTAGTAACTAAGTGTTAGGAGAGACTTATCCGGTAATCCTTGCTCTTAGATCTCAAAGATGACAAACCCTAGGTAGTGGCGAGCCTCATAAGCCGGCATTGGATTAAGTGTGCTAGGATAGTTGCTTAGAACTAACCCTTTCGAGACTTACCCGGTAAGGATAGGTTAGATCTCTAGGCGACAATCCGGTTCGTGTAAAATTCCGTCCCTTAGGTTCTTAGAGACTTACCCTGTGATGAGACCTTAGGAATGGACGAGTGGACCATGAGACCTACCCGGTAATTGATCCCAATCTAGAAATGCTTACTCCCAACATATCATAGTCAATCCAAGGAATGTTTAGATAAGCTTGAGTCTATGCCATAACCGGACTCTCCAACCCCTAGAATCCGCTTTCCTCTATTTGATCCATATCTTGTGTTTATCTTGTTTGCTTGCATTAATTTGTTAGCATAGTTGATTGTTTATTTCGCATGATTTGTGATCCTTGATTGATCACCTAAAAACCTTCCAAAAACATTGAGATTTTCGTTTCTTTATTTCTCTCTCTTTTCTTAACTTAGATTTCCACTAGACTTAATCACTAATTGAATCAATCTCACCTTAGTCTTTGTGTTCGACCTCGGAATACTATCCCTACTACAAACGTCCCGTACACTTCGGGTTTCGCTAGGAGTTAGGATAAATATAACGAGTATAAATTTAAAGCTTATTGCGATTCACACACACATCCTGAGCGTAACATGACGCTCGTGGATCACCGGGATAGAAGGTCGGGAAGAAGAAGAAGGTGAGGATCTACTAGGATCATCCCTCAGAACTAACTAGCGATCAGAACGAGAACTCATTTTTTCTTTCTACTGACAGGTCACCTCGGTTGGTCTGACAATCTCAAGAACACCTCGGCCGAGGCACAGGTCGACTGGACTGAGGTGATAAACTGCTCGATTCCAACTCTCTTATTTCCAGTTCTTTTCCCCCGATATCACTACCAATTGTTCCTATGGGGTACTTAAGCCTTTTTCAACACAAATCTATGGCAACCAAAGCCACTAATCTCTGAAATTGGTGAAAATAGAGGAGTTAGGGTTTTTGATTTAATTACCCCAGATTCAGTCGATTGGAGGTGTTTTTGTTGCAGTTTCTCGCTTGCAATCTATTCCTCTAGCCTTTCCTCGCGAGATCTGAGCAAGAATCGTAGAAAATGATCGAGAAACGAAGAAAGCGAGATGGGGATGCGCCGCGGTCGAGGGAGAGATGAGAGGGAAAGAGAGAGAAATTGTTCCTCTTTTATACCCCTCGCCGATTTTGCTATCACATCGGTCGAGGTGGTCCCGACTGGACCGAGGTGTCTGAACCGAGGTGGATCTTTGTCAGCCCTAGTCGCCTTGGTTGCTCAAGAATCATCTCAGTCGAGGTGCTGTGACAGCAACCGAGATGTGTCTCAGTCAAACTTCGTCCTCTCAATTTCTCAAACTTTTGTCCTTTCAGTGTTGCTCCTGAGTTGTAATCCTTCCTTAGAAAGTACATGGTTTCTGTCTAGGACGCCAAAAACAAAGCAAAGCAAAGCATAAACAAACTATCTAAAGCTAGACTAGAAAAAGGGAAAAAGAAAACAATACCTTGGGTTGCCTCCCAAGAAGCGCTTGATTTAAGGTCCCTAGCTGGACCGTACGGCATCCCTAAACAAGGTATAGTGGTGCAATCTCCTCAACCTGGACTTCCGGTTGGTATTTCTTAAGCCTATGACCATTGACCTTGAAGCTTCCACTTGTTTCTCCCCAAATCGCAACTGCACCATAAGGGAAAATATGTTTCACAACGTAAGGTCCTGTCCATCTAGATTTCAGCTTACCTGGAAAGAGGCGAAGACGGGAGTTGAAGAGTAGAACTAAATCTCCTTCTTTGAACTCCTTAGGAATGATACGCTTGTCATGCCATTTCTTTGTCCTTTCCTTGTAGATCTTAACATTCTCATAAGCATTCAAACACAGCTCTTTCAGCTCATTAATGTCCAATAACCGCTTCTCACCGGCTTCCTTGATATCGAAATTCAACCATTTGATTGCCCAATACGCCTTGTGCTCTAGCTCGACGGGCAGATGGCAAGACTTCCCATATACCAAGTTATAAGGGGTGGTACCAATGGGAGTCTTGAATGCGGTCTTGTAAGCCCAAAGAGGGTCGTCCAACTTCATGGACCAGTCCTTCCTCGTCCTAGAGACGGTCTTCTCCAAGATTGCCTTAATTTCTCTATTCGAGATCTCGACCTGTCCACTAGTTTGAGGGTGATAAGGAGTTGCTACCATGTGGGTTACCCTATACTTCGATAGAAGTGCCTTAAACTTCCAGTTGATGAAATGTGTCCCTCCATCGCTAATGATGATACGTGGGGTCCCGAAACATGGAAAGATAGTCCGATTGAAGAACTTCACAACCACCATGGCGTCATTAGTGGGGGAGGCAATGACTTCCACCCATCTAGAGACGTAATCGACAGCTAGGAGAATGTAGAGGTTTCCTCCGGATGATGGGAAAGGTCCCATGAAATCAACTTCCCATACATCAAAAATCTCAACTTCCTGGATGTTGTTGAGTGGCATCTCGTTCCTCCTAGATAAGTTCCTTGTTCTTTGGCATGCATCACAAGAAACAACAAACGTTTGCACATCCTTAAATAATGTAGGCCAAAAGAAACCGGAATGTAATACCTTACATCACGTTTTGTGAGCGCTAGCGTGTCCTCTACAAGGAAGCGAGTGGCAATGCCGTATGACACTAGTAACTTCATCTTCCGGAATACATCTTCGAAGCATCTCTTCCGGATCTCTCTTAAATAGTAGAGGTTCATCCCAATAGTAGTGGCGTACATCTTTAAAGAATTTCTTCCTTTGAGCGTACGTCAATCCGGGTGGTATTTCCTGGAAAACAAGATAATTAACAAAGTCAGCATACCAAGGTTCTTTATTATCAGAAGCTTGGTGGAGAAAGTGCTCCACCAACTGTGACTGAGTTTCAGAGAAGGGAGCAAGAAGTTTGTTATTCTCAGTTGAAGGCATCTCGCTTGCTGTCTCGGTCGGTGCCCGAGGTGGTTGACCGAGATGTTCTTCAGATAAGAACACCTCGCTTGGTCCAAAAAGTGCCTCGGTCAAGGTACTGGAACTGGGACCGAGACTGGAGATTGTCTTCTCCTGGATTAGTCTTTCAATCTTAGCTCCTGGATCTTCTTCCAGTGCCTTTAAGCTCCGTATATCTGCATCACAAGAAGCATCTATACCTTCCTCCATTAAGCTAAAACTGATAACTCTTTCAAGAGGATCATTAATAAGAATAGAGCTCACCAATTCTCTCGATTCTTCTTCATCATAGATGTTGAAGATATCATCCTCCAGCGGTTCTCCTTTCATTGCAGCAAGCAATGCAAAATCCACTTGATCTCCGCCAATGTTGAATTTCAACTTGGCGTTCTTACAATCCACATTGCAACCCGAAGTTGCTAGAAATGGCCTCCCGAGAATGATAGGAACGGGATAATATGCGGGTATATCAAGCACAACAAAGTCTATAGGTAAGTAGAGGTTACCTAACTTAACCGGAACATCTTCCAAATTGCCCACTAGATGGGTAATGGAGCGGTCCTCCATGTATAACCTTATCTTCACCGGCTTGGACTCTCCAAGTCCGATCTTCACACATAGCTCCAGCGGGATGATGCTCACGCTGGCTCCTAGATCACACAATGCCTCACAAGTAACATCCCCAACTTGAATGGGAATGCTAAATGAGCCGGGATCTCTCAACTTGGGTGACATCTTCTCCTTCATGATTTGAATGAGCTCCGAGGATTTAGATGTCATCCTTACTTCACCAAAATCTTCCAGTTTCCTCTTCCTTGATAGAATCTCTTTTAAGAACTTCCCATATGCGGGCATCCCTAGAATAGCATCAAGGAAAGGGATGTTAATATGTAATTTATTCATCAAGTCAAGGAACTTACCAAAGTGCTTGTCTAGATGTGCTCTAGCCCTTGACTAGGGGAATGGAAGTGGTGGTTTATATGCAGGAGGTGTGAGATAAACTTCAGTTTTGTCCGTCGCTTTCTGGGACTCCACCTCGGATGGTACCTCGACCGAAGTGTTCTTCGTCTGTACCTGGACCGAGGTGTTCTTCGTCTGTACTAGCATCGACCGAGGCACTAGATCTGCAGTTTTCAGTCCACTTCTCGTCGTTATTGCCATAATTTGTCCTTTGGGGTTGCTCTCTGTCCTTGTTGGGAGCTTCCCTGGATCTCTTGGCGCTTCATTCGCCTTATTAAAGAATTGTTTCTCTAAGGATTTTTGTGCCTTCGAAAATGAAGTGATGACGTCTCCATAGCGTTGAGCTTGATCAAGATGGCCTCCAGCACTGCATCTTTCTATTCTGGTTGGGACGAACTTGATCCGGGCTCCTGGCTCTTCAATGGAGTAGAAGAAGAAGAGAAAGGGTTAGAGGAATTATTAGAATTGGAATTAGAATAAGGGTTACCCGAATTTTGATTGTTGGATCTCCAATTGTTGTTGTTGGAGCCTCTATTGTTGTTGTAGTTGTTGTTCCGGGAACCATGATTGTTGTTCCTTGACCCTTGATATCTTCCCTCCTCCTTTTTGGTGTAAGCAACCAAAAGGTCCTTCAATTTCTTCACATCATTTTTGAGGGAGATGAGTTGATTGTCATTTGATGGAGCTTCCTGGAAATTAACTCTCTTAACTCCATTTTCAGCTCCTTGGTGGGAGTATTTCTCCATGTGCAAAGCTTGTTTCTCATTGAACTCCCAAGCTTCATCAATCGGCATGCCCATGAATGTGCCGGCGGATAGTAGTTTTAAGATTGAATTGGGTAGCTCCATCCAATCCCTTGAAATATATCTCCATCAACTCTATCTTTGGAATCCCATGATGTGGGCAATCCAATAGAACATCCTTAAATCTCTCCCATGATTTGGACAAACTCTCCTTGTCCTTCATGATGCATGCATTGATCTTCCCTCTCATTTCAGTGGTTTTGGAGGGAGGAAATAATTTTGTTAAGAATTCCGTCATCATCTTCTCCCAAGTGTTGATCTTTCCGGGAGGAAGAGACTGATACCAAGTAAGTGCCCTGTCCTTCAAAGAAAAGTAAAAAGGCCTTAGCTTGTAATTATTATTTTCCAGCCTTGAAGGTCTCAAGGTCTCCATCAAAATGTCATAGTTTTGCAAATGTTGATGCGGAGACTCCTTCTCTAAACCTCCAAACTGGCATTGGCGGATCATGGATAGAACTTGCGGTCGAAGTTCATAATCATGCTCCGCCGGATCACCTAGGTTGACTCCTAGACGCCTCACTTGCTAGTTTGGGTCCATCCTTTGTCCAAGGGTTTGTGGAATACCTGCAAAAAGAACATCTCGGGCAGGCATCCGAGGTGGAAGTATCTCGGCCGGGGCGACTGGAGCGGGGTCCTGCCTCGGTCGAGGGTCTAGTCGATGCGGCATTTGGGCTCGTAGCTCAGCCATATCAGCTTCAATCTCTGCAGTTCTGGTGCGAGTTTGCTCTCTCTCGCGCTGCAATTCTTCCCTATTGAGGCGCAATTGTTCCATCGCCTTCTTCAATTTGGCCTCAAGATCACGATTGTCTTGGTTGGCCATTTTTGCTTCTTTTAAGCGTCTTTTGTATGTCTTTTCTGCTTTGGGATCGTAAGGAACGATTTCCTTCCCAGCACGGGTTCTTCGCATAAACCTAAGAAGAAGAACATGCGAAAGTCACTCAAGTAGTGTGGTTAGTAGCAACAGGAGCAATTGCCCCGAAAGACTACCGCAACCGGCTCGGTCTAGACCAGGTACCCGACAACGGCGCCAAAAACTTGTTCGCTCCAAATGGTGTGTGCAAGCTTTAAATTTATATCCCAAGAAGTATGCTTAAAACAAGGATGCGAACCCCCAGTGTACGGAT
This sequence comes from Fagopyrum homotropicum, assembly GCA_033239125.1. NCBI lineage: Eukaryota > Viridiplantae > Streptophyta > Magnoliopsida > Caryophyllales > Polygonaceae > Fagopyrum > Fagopyrum homotropicum. The sequence continues at coordinate 104,879,559 of BSWB01000006.1, read as the reverse complement.
CAATTATAGTAAAAAGCAAGAATTCCGGGGTGTCGATCTCAGAGACTTAGGTGAAACAAAGCAAGTATAGGTAGTCAATGTAACTAATAACTACAAAAGCGATTAAAGCAATCAAGAGATGATAATAATGTCAATTAAAGGAAATATGCAAATTCTAGGGATTAAAGTATCTAGTTGTGGTTCCAACTCAAGATCTCAAGATAAGCGGACAAAGCTGAGGTTTTGCGAAGGGAAGGTGTTTCTAAAGTGGAATAGATCACCGGGTAAGTCTCACTACTCACTAATCCCAACCCAAAAGCTCCTATTAACGGGTAAGTCTCAAGGTACTAAGGAAAGGAATTATAATCTAAAACCAACACACCAACTAAAGGAATAGAATCAACCTTTACCGGGTAAGTCTCAAGCTAACTCACAAAGATGGAATGAAGACACACTCAAACCCCAATAAAGGATAAACCTTTATTACCTACACTTATGATCTTGGGTAAACAAACAAGGGAATCACCGGGTAAGTCTCATCCCAGGCTTGCATTGAACCAGGAAAGGTGTAATAAAAATAGGATTTGGCAAACTATAACACTTAACTCTCAGTTACGGATCAGAGAAGTCACCTCGGTCAGTCAAGTTCCACCCCGGCCGAGATGTTCGTCGACTGAACGAGGTACTCTAGGGTTAAGGTTATAGACTCGAACTTTCAGGGTCCTACTGGTATTAAGATTACTCTATCATCGTCTTTCCCATAACTTTCAGCCAATCACCCTAGAATCGCACAAGGAAATTAGCCACTCATCATCATGAAAGCAATAATCAAATATATGGGGAAAGAATGAATATTTGAACACAAAAACCTTAAGAACAAGGCTTCAATAACTGAATCAAATATCAAACAAATCAGTGTTTCTTGGATCACAAATCCAACAAGACAAAGAAACTAAAGGGAATCTAAGAAAGTCTTACAAATCCCCTCAAAAGCTATCACAAGCTATGAACTTCCTTCCTTCAAATCTTCAATCTTCCTTCAAACTTCAAAAAATCCTTCCTAAGTGCAGTGTAGAATGTGGTGTAGCGGGCTTTTAGATGGTAAAAGGGATGGTTGAATTGTGGAAAATCCAACCCTTTATAGGAGAATTATCTTCCAAAGATAATAATATCTTAAAAAGATATTATCCTAATAAAATATATCTTATCTCAAAAATAGATCTCCCAAATATATGATCTTCCTTCCAGAAATTCAGCCCAAAAATATAAGATATCTTCCTTCCAAAAATAAAAGATCTCAGCCAAATAAAATATATCTCGTCGCGCCAGGGTGTTCGCCTCGGTCGGGGCGCTCCTCAAGATCACCTCGGTCGAGGTGAAATTGTAGCTGACCGAGGTGACTCTCAGCTAATGTGAAATCTCTTAAATATGGTCCAAAGTAAATATTCTTTGTTAATTCCTTGCTTCCTGAGTTCTCTTTTAAGCCCCTGAATGTAGTTTCAATGACTCCTTTTCTCCTTAGCTCTATTTCGATCCAAAACGTGTCATTTTACCTACGATTACAACGAAACCTTGTATAGACCTCGATTCCCGTAAAGTTAGATGAAACAACAACATAATCACATAATATACATCCACACATGCAGATTATTGAAGATAAAACGTCTAAACAAGACCCAAAATATAGACTATAAAACATGCTATCAAGACAACCCATAGGTTCTTTCAAGTGTGGTGTAAAGAAACGTTACAAACAAAGGGGATACCTTCAGAAAAACACCTAGGTATGAAAGTCAAGGTGAAATATAGTAGCGATCCAGATAAGAAGCATTGAATCTAAGCTTACTGACAGATCAGAAGGTGAAAGTTTGAGGCTAGAAGCAGAGCGGAAGATGATCACTCTCGACAAGCTACTTGCCACCACAATCAAGATGGGAAACCGAGACAATTATAAGCATAGGAGTCAAGATGAGATACATTGTCCATCCCGATACGAAGAATTAAAGAGCCGCAAAATGAAAGCTTACATGTTGCTAGAAAGGGGGAGGCAGATTTCACCAACATGGGAGTGGTGTGACCTCCTAGAAAACACAAGAATTACAACAAGGATCGGGATACAACAATGAGCAGATTTCTATAAAGGCGGAAGTACAAGCAGCACCCCATGGAAGGAGGGTGTAGGAGAATGGTCTTGGTAAAAAAGTGGGTCTCTAATAAATTATCACTCACGAAGGGATCTAAGTTAATAACACTAGCGGGTCATAACAGAGAACCGCAAGTGGACAATAACTCGGGTAAAAAGAATCATGGAGAAATGCCTACAAGTATCGTAGAAGAATTGATAAGCCCGTTGATGGAAGACGAAGATACAACTAGACTCGTAAGAGTATAGTGCTCTTATAGGAGTGTATTTTGTAGAAGGAGCTAAAGGAGTATAAATGGAAAAGAATTATTTTCACCTGGTACATCAAACCTCAAAAGAGATAGAAGAAAAGTAAGTCTACGATCTTATAGAAGGTCAACTACAGACTAATTGGTAACAACAGAGAATTTATACATGTTGGCTAATTAGTGATGGTTGGGTGACAGATAAGAAGAATAACCACAAGGTTATAATGGAATTTTATCGACATCTAGTGAATTTCTGTCTGAGATCAACGACGGTAATGGTGAAGTTAAATCAATACAAGTACTAGTAGCCGTGATGGTAACATTGAATGAGTTCAATATGACAACTCTAATAAAGAAATTAAAGAGAAGCTCTTGACGGTCGGTAATGACCATTAATGATAGTAATGGTGTAAAGAGAATTGTGGTGACTAGTTGCTTACTACTGACTAAGGGAAGATACATATCAAAGTTAGTATGGAGGGATCCCTGTAAGAAGAACTAGAAGAGTAAGAAGAAACAGATGATTGTGACCATGTCCTATGTCTTAGCATTCCACACAAGTAGGACTGATGATGCTCCTCCGAGAAAAAGTGGGGTCAAACTGTCTAGATTGACATAGGAAGCCCTTGTGATTAAAGATGTGACACAGAATAATTGGAATTGTAGAGGCGGCACAAACATAGAGAATATGATTTAAAGCCTTGGTGAAATGTCTGATCGAGTTGTGAGGTAATTGCAGATGGAATCTACATGTTGGCTAGAACAGACATGAGAAGGAGTAAAGTTGAATGACTAAAGGTTGCTATATGGATCCGGTATTACTCCAATAAGATAATTACCGAAAGGTGTCTATATATGAGTTTAATGAGAAATGGTGGTACTTCAATGAAAATTCAAGCTCGACTGATGACATAAGAGTTGATAAAAGTAATAAGACCAACCAACGTGGTCCGTAAGGCGTATACGAGGAAACTCAAAGGGATTTAACTATCCTACTACTGGTAAAGAGTTAAAGAAGGCAAAACGACATGAGTATAAGGAAAACATACTAAATGCGATGCGAGGAATTTGATTTCTGAGAAAATCATATGCATATGATATTTTGTATACAAAGGGTACAAATGACCTTGTGGTATACAGTGACGCACTCAAGCTGGGCTTGGGGATGTGTTTTGATACAGAGGGGTAAGGTCATAGCCTATGCGTCTCGACGGTTGAAGACGTATGAGGAGAACTACCCCACACACGACCTAGAGTTAGCTGTAGTGGTCCATGCTCCTAAGATCTTGTGTCACTATCTCTATGGGGCGACATGTCAGATCATCACAGACCATAAGAGTTTGAAATACACATTCACTCAGCGGGAGTTGAATAACCGCCAGAGGCGGTGACTAAAGTTGATCAAGGATTTCGACCTTGAAATTATCTACCACCCGGAAAAGCGAATGTAGTTCCTGACGCTTTGAGTCGGAAGACGCCTCGGGGGAAGGCGATAGCCGGTCGACGGTACAGCCGCAGTTGCAGAGAGATTTGGATTGGTTAGAGGTAGAGATTCACCTTCCAGATACAGTCCATCAGTTGACTATTGACAAGACTCTATTCTAGAGGTCGTTTTTATCTTATCAAAGTATAATCCCGACTTAGCACTAAAATGAGTATAGTGGTTAAGTAAGGGTCGAACCCAAGAGAGTTTGGTATTTTTATTAAATTCAGTTATTGATTATAGAAACAAGTAACAAAGGGGGGGTTTTGGTTGAATTGATACACACAAAACTTATGAAAACAAATAACGCAACAAGTAAGGCAATGATGGTTGAATCTACACTAGGTTGATTCTACGCATGCGATTGCTACTTTGGTGAGTTCCTTTTACAAGTTTTCAAGTAATCTCCCATCTCGATCATATATATGTGTTGAGGCAACCGACATCAACACAACTTAACTGGTTAGTGTTCCGTAAACCTACAAGAACAAATAACAAGTTAGCTTTCAAACAAAGACTAAGGGATAGAAAGAAAAGATTAAAACCGTTAAACTTATCTTTATATTTGTGTTCCTTTTCTTTAAGCAATTACAACCCGTTATTACCTAAAGTTTACTACTAGATTAAAGACCTGAACCCATAATCTATTAATCCTAGTTCTTTGCATGCACTTTAGGACCAAAGGTGATCAATCTCAAGTAATAGTAAAACATGCAATTAGACAATGAAGATCAAGGAAGCACAAAGAATTACTTAATGAAAAGTTTTATTAGAAAGAACTTACAACCAAGGTAACAATGCAGCTTCAAACCAACCCAATGTAGCAAGGGAGTTAGCAACTCATTACAAAGGTAGCAAGAAAGTTATAATGGAAAAAGTGAATTCTAAATTGGACGATAAGTCGATGATTCTAGCAATCAACCAAGGACTATTTATACTACAAAAGATACTAAATAGGAGTAAATGGCCGGCCCAAAACAGCCACCTTTAATGCCATAAAGGTGGTGTAAACAGCCGGAGTAAAGCTTCTGTCGTTGAACCGCAGGGGCGGCCTTCAGATCCGCAGTGGCGGTGCAGGCAAAAACGCTTGATCTTCTTTATGGCCGCAAGGGCGGCTAGGCGATTCCGCAGGGGCGGATCTTTAATGCTCTTTAAATGTTTGACTCTTCAACTTCTGTCGCTTCAGATGCTGAGCCGTAGGGGCGTCCCAGTGTCAACGCAGGGGCGGTGACACTGACTCTTCATCTTCCAGCTCCCATGTTGAGGCGCAGGCAGACGCGTAGGGGGAGGCGCAGGGGCGCTGGTCTTCGCTTCTTCAGGGCATGTCACCGTAGGGGCGCCAAGGGTTGACGCAGGTGCGGTGAAAGTCTTCGTGGCTAGCGCTGGAGAAGGCGCATGGAGCGCTCCGGAGTATGGTGTCACCGTAGGGGCGGTGACAAGGCTCCGCGGGGGTGGTGAAGCAACAGAAGCTTTGCTTCGTGAACGATCTTCACTCCTAAGTGCTTATAACTTCTTCTTTATCTTCTTTTAGTCTTCTTCTTTTGGACCAAGGAGTTAGTAGCATAAACCGACACAAATGTAATAAAAAGACTCTAAAAGCTATCCTAAATGATAGTGATTCCATCACCTATCAAACTCCGCCATACTTAGACCTTTTACTCGTCCCGAGTAAAATAAATGACAGCAGTTTGTAAACTAAAAGGCCTCAGGAAGCATGGGCAAGAAGAAAAGACAATGAAAACAAAAGAAAAACCAAGAAAGAAAGAAGGAAAAGAGAGGAAATGTGAGAAAAAGGTGAGAAAACTACCATCCTTATTGCTCCAAGAGTGAACTACCCGGACAACCTCCTTATGACTCCCCTTCTTATGTCGCCAAATGCCGGAAGGAAATCCTACACTCGGTGTCGCTCATTTTGCCAAGGTGCCCTTTCGGGTTTTCACCTTGCCACTCTTCTTCTTTTGATGATCTCACTTTGAACTCACATCCCTCAAGTCCGATTTTGCACCAACCTAAGGTTGGTCGGACTACCTTCTTTTTGCCTAAACCGCCCTTTCGGGTTTTCGGTTTATCCAAGGATTTTTCATGCCTTTTTTCCTTTTTCTTTGGCTTTTTCTTCTTTTTTTTTTGTGAATTTCAAACTGAATTACAACTCGAAAGACTCAATGAAAAACAACTCAAAACAACTATACATGCAATGATATGTCCCTCCCCCATAATTGAAGTACACTTTGCCCTCAAAGTGCAAATGAAGCAAAGATAAATGTGGGAAAGGGAAAGAGAATGATACCACTAGTGGGATGGTCCTGCGGGACCATCCGGACCCTTCTCCGGTGGGTACGGGAAGTGGCTGAAAAAGTGCTCCTGTCGGCGGTAATGGTGGTTGAGGGAAGAGAGTGTGAGAGGTGAGGGTGTTGGAGGGTGAGAATTTTTGGAGGATGAGGGGTGTGTGTGGTGGTAGCGAGGGCCGGTGTCGTAGGGGGCGGTTGCGGCTAGGTCGCCGGAAGTGGCGCAGGGGCGTTGCACAGGGTGGCGTGTGAGATCTTGCTGAGGGCGCAGGGGCGTGGGAGGCGAGGAGGAGTAGGGTTCGAAGAGTGAGTGGAGAGATAGGAGAGGGTGTGTAATTGTAGGTTATTTTTGGGAAGTGTATATTTTTCTTTCCTTGATAAAAGCGCAGGGGAGGGGGCTTGTCGCCGCTGGGGCGGTGACAAGGAAGAGGGGAAACGCAGACTCAGTGCCGGAGGCGACGTTGAGGATGTGTGTCAAGGATGGCCGCCGCAGGGGCGTAAGGTAGTCACCACGGGGCGGTGACCCGTATGTTGCAGACGTCGGACTTAGCGCCGGGGGCGGTGCTGGTCATGGGTGTCACCGCGGGGGCGGTGACACTGAGTTGTAGGGACGGTTTTCTTGACAGAGGCTCCTCTTCTTTTTTCCTCGGGTTGCCTCCCGAGCAACGCCTTTGTTTTACGTCGTTGGCTCGACGTAAGGACTCTACCTCTATGATTGAGCTTCCTCCAGCATCACCTTGGGGTTTATAACCGTCTGTGAAGGTAATCCTCCGGAGGACCTAGTTTCAATCCTTGTTATGGCTTCCGCCATTTGCCCAACCTGTTTTTCAAGGTTCTTGATGCTGGATTCTGTTGTTTGAACATGAGTAGCAAAATGTTTAGTCAAAACCTGCAACATATCTTCAGTTGTTTGAGAATTACCTTGTCGGGGCTGTTGTTGTTGGTTTTGTTGATCCCTCCAACGAAAGTTCTATTGGTCACGCCAGTTTGACATGAAATTCTGTGCATAGGGATCGCTCCTAGTAAGGCTGTGCAAAATTAGACCGGACCGGACCGGACCGGAATTTACGGTCCGGTCTACGGTCCAGGATTTTTTGAAAATCCGGGTTACGGTCCGGTCCGGTTTTTGGACCGTATAAAACCGTAACCCGGGTTGGACCGTAAACTATGCATTTCCGGTCCGGTCCGGTCCAGTTCGGTCCAATCCGGTCCATTCCGGTCTGATTTTAGACCGGAAAACCTCACCAAAATTGCACAATTAAGGTACAAACCGGTCCAATCCGGTCCGGTCCGGTCCGGTCCGGTCCACAATGTTCAAAATTGCACAATTTATGTACAAACCGGTCCAACCCGGAACCGGACCGGTCCGGACCGTTACGGTCCGGTCCCGGTCCGGTCTACGGTCCAAGGTTTTCTTAATTTACGGTCCACCGGTCCGGACCGGATCGGAAATATCCGGTCCGGTCCGGTCCGGTCTGGACCGTATGCACAACCCTAGTTCCTAGGCCTTTGCTGTTGTGGCTGTCCATATCCCATTGCATTCACCTCAACATCATCATCCTGGACTTAAAGACACATGTCCGTTGGATGGTATGGGTCAGCACACACTCCACATACCTTCAGCTGTTGTGGGGTTCCCATAAGTGTTAATCTCTTCACCATTTCCTTCAGTTCCACGAGCTCAGTGGAGATCTCACTCTTCCCGGAATTCACAGCATGAACACCTCTCTTGGAAGGAGTCCTTCCAAAGTTCCGGGTCCCTTCAGCTAGTTCCTGTATCTTTTCAAACGCAAGTTCAGGGGTAGAGTTAAGAATGTTACCTCCACAAGCCGCATCGACGATCCTCCTTTCATTGTCTAGCAAGCCATTGTACAAGTACAAGACTAGATCTTGAGTCGAATATCCGTGGAAAGGACAGCTGGATCGGAGGCGTGCGAATCTTTCGAAGTACTCATAGAGAGTTTCGTTCGCCTCTTGCTCGATGTTGCTTATAGCTTTCTTCAAGCTATTCGCCTTCTTGGCTGGGAAGTATTTCTCCAAAAACGCCTTGTGGAGGTTCTCCCAAGTGTCGATACTCCCGGATGGAAGGTGGTAATACCAATCATCCGCTGAATCTTTGAGTGTGAAACCGAATGCCCTCATCTTGATTTGTTCTTCGGTAATGTTGGCCGGCTTCATGCTCATACACACGGTATGGAACTTCCCAAGGTGTTTGATGGGGTCCTCACCACTTAGTCCATGGAAATATGGAAGCAAGTGAATGAGACCCGGCTTGAGCTCAAAGTTGATTCCTTCCCCTAATGCTGGTATGGTAACCGCAAGAGGGTTTTGAGCCAAAGTTGGCTGAGTGAGTTGACGAAGAGTACGATCAGCCATTTCTTTTGAAGTTGTTGTTGCCTTCGTTGCCGGATGTGCGTCCTCTCAATTTCTGGATCAAAGGAAGCAAAGCCGGAGTTAGTAGCACGGATTTGAACCATAAAAATGGTTCAAACCAATAATCAATAATAGCAATAAAATTAAAAATAACTAAACTCCCCGGCAACGGCGCCAAAATTTGACAAGACTATATTCTAGAGGTCGTTTTTATCTTATCAAAGTATAATCCCGACTTAGCACTTAAATGAATATAGTGGTTAAGTAAGGGTCGAACCCAAGAGAGTTTGGTATATTTATTAAATTCAGTTATTGATTATAGAAACAAGTAACAAAGGGGGGGTTTTGGTTGAATTGATACACACAAAACTTATGAAAACAAATAACGCAACAAGTAAGGCAATGATGGTTGAATCTACACTAGGTTGATTCTAAGCATGCGATTGCTACTTTGGTGAGTTCCTTTTACAAGTTTTCAAGAAATCTCCCGTCTCGATCATATATATGTGTTGAGGCAACCGGCATCAACACAACTTAACTGGTTAGTGTTCCGTAAACCTACAAGAACAAATAACAAGTTAGCTTTCAAACAAAGACTAAGGGATATAAAGAAAAGATTAAAACCGTTAAACTTATCCTTATATTTGTGTTCCTTTTCTTTAAGCAATTACAACCCGTTATTACTTAAAGTTTACTACTAGATTAAAGACCCGAACCCGGAATTTATTAATCCTAGTTCTTTGCATGCACTTTAGGACCTAAGGTGATCAATCTCAAGTAATAGTAAAACATGCAATTAGACAATAAAGATCAAGGAAACACAAATAATTACTGAATGAAAACTTATATTAGAAAGAACTTACAACCAAGGTAACAATGCAACTTCAAACCAACCCAATATAGCAAGGGAATTAGCAACTCATTACAAAGGTAGCAAGAAAGTTATAATGGAAGAAGTGAATTCTAAATTGGATGATAAGTCGATGATTCTAGCAATCAACCAAGGACTATTTATACTACAAAAGACACTAAATAGGAGTAAATGGCGGCCCGAAACAGCCACCTTCAATGCCATAAAGGTGTGTAAACATCCGGAGTAAAGCTTCTGTCGTTGAACCACAGGGGCGGCCTTCAGATCCGCAGGGGCGGTGCAAGCGAAAACGCTTGATCTTCTTTATGGCCGCAGGGGCGGCTAGGTGATTCCGTAGGGGCGGATCTTTAATGCTCTTTAAACGTCTGATTCTTCAACTTTCTGTCGCTTCAGATGTTGAGCCGCAGGGGCATCCCAGTGTCAACGCAGGGGCGGTGACACTGACTCTTCATCTTCCAACTCCCAGGTTGAGGCACAAGCAAACGCGCAGAGGGAGGCGCAGGGGCGCTGGTCTTCGCTTCTTCAGGGCAAGTCACTACAGGGGCGCCAAGGGTTGACGCAGGTGCAGTGACAGTCTTCGCGATTGGCACAAGGAGCGCTCCGGAGTATGGTGTCACCCGCAGGGGCAGTGACAAGGCTCCGCGGGAGCGGTGAAGCAACAGAAGCTTTGCTTCATGAACGATCTTCACTTCTAAGTGCTTATAACTTCTTATTTATCTTCTTTTAGTCTTCTTCTTCTGGACCAAGGAGTTAGTAGCATAAACCGACACAAATGTAATAAAAAGACTCTAAAAGCTATCCTAAATGATAGTGATTCCATCACCTTTCAGCTACCTTGGAGTTACTTCCTGATCTGTTAGGCGAGATCCGACAGAAGCAAGATACCAGCCCGACTTTGACTAGGATCCGAGACAGGATGTGTCGAGCTGAGGCACCTCAGTTCACTATTGGTGCTGATGGAGTGATGAGACATCAAGACCGTATTTGCGTGCCATCAAATAGTGAGTTGAGACAGAGGATATTAGGTGAGTCTCATGCTACCCCATACTCAGTACATCCCGGAACGAGTAAGATGTACAAGGATGTTAGACGTTCCTTCTGGTGGGGTTGTTTGAAGCTCCAAAAACTTGTTCGCTCCAAATAGTGTGTGCAAGCTTTAAATTTATAACCCTAGACGTAAGCTTAAAACAAGGATGCGAACACGCAGTGTACGGGTCAATCGTAGTAAAAAGCAAGGAATTCCAGGGGTCGATCACAGGGACTTAGTGAAACAAAGTCCAATTACGGTATGCTTTAGTAATTACTAACCACAAAAGATAATCAAAACAATCAAAGATGATATAGAAGTCAATAAAGGAAATATGCAATTCTAGGTATTAAAGCATCTAGTTATGGTTCCAACTCAAGATCTAAAGATAAGCGGACAAAGCTGAGGTTTTTGCATGGGGAAGGTGTTACTAAAGTGGAATAGATCACCGGGTAAGTCTCACTACTCACTAATCCCAAACCATAACTCCTATTACCGGGTAAGTCTCAAGGAATTAAGATAAAGAACTATAATCTCAAACTAACACACCATCTAAGGGAATAGAATCAACCTTTACCGGGTAAGTCTCAGGGTAACTCACAAAGATGGGATGAAAGCACACTCAAACCCTAATAAAGGACAAACCTTTATTACCTACACTTATGATCTTAGGTACACAAACTAAGGAATTACCGGGTAAGTCTCATCCTAAGCTTGCATTGAACCAGGAAAGGTGTAATAAGAATAGGATTTGGCAAACTCTAACACTTAACTCTCAGTTTCGGATCAGATAAGTCACCTCGGTCAGCCAAATTCCACCCCGGCCGAGATGTTCATCGACTGAGCGAGATGCTTAGGGTTAAAATTAAAGACTCGAACTTTCAGGGTCCTACTGTGATTAAGATCATTCTATCATTGTTTTTCCCACAACCTTCAGCCAATCACCCTAGAATCACACAAAGAGATTAGCCACTCATCATCATGAAAGTATTAATCAAGTATATGGGAAGAAAGTGAATATTTGAACATGAAGAATTTAATGAAAAGACTTCAATAACTGAATCAAATATCACAACAAAAGCATTCCTTGGATAAAAATCCAACAAGGCAAGACAACAAGGAAGGGAATCTAAGATAATCTTACAAAAACCCTTCAAAAGCTATAAAAGTTACAATCTTCCTTCTTCAACCTTCAAAAAGGTTCTTCGAATCTCCCAACTGGAGTATGGCTGTTGTGGTGTATAAACCCTGATCGGTGGTATAGCATGATCTCCGTCGTATGCGGGATATGGATTTGTGAGAAATCCGACCCTTTTATAGGAAAAATACTCTCCAAAGATAAGATATCTTAGAAAGATCTCTTCCCATAAAAATAGGTAAAATATATGATCTAGTATATCTTCTTCCTTCCAGGAGCCAAGCCCAAAAATATAAGATCTCTTTCCAAAGATAAAAGATCTCAGCCAAGAATAAAATATTCTCGCCGCATCCCAGGTGTTCACCTCGGTCGAGTCGACTTCTCTAGATCACCTCGGTCGAGGTGAATCTGTAGTCAACCGAGGTGAGTCACAACTGAATGTGAAATCTCTCAAATCTGGTCCAAAGTGAATCTTTAATCCATGGCTATGCTTCCTGGATGGTTCCTTATGTTCCTGAATGTAGCTCCAATGACTCCATAGCTCCTTTTGCTCCTTTTTGATGCAAAACGTGCCATTTTACCTACGATTACAACAAAACTAGGTGTAGACCTCGATTCCCGCAAAGGTAGATGAAATGGTAATATAATCACATAATATACATACAAACATGCAGTTTATTGAAGATAAAACGTCCAAACAAACCCCAAAATATAGACTATAATTCATGCTATCAAAATACCCCATACTTAGCCCTTGCTTGTCCCCAAGCAAGTTCCGCATATAAAAGGACAGATATAATGGATTAATAGTCAAGAAAATCAATGAAAAGTCTTTCAAAACATTTTTATAGTGTGCAACAATCATAGATCACTCTAAGAGAATACTTCATGGAATTTAAAATCAAAACATGATCAAAACATTTTATAAATATAAGAAAGTTGTTCATCTTTACATAAAATCATAGAATGCATATTAAGTCATAATTATCGAAATTAATCATGCATAATCCAGTTTAAACCGCTAAGTCAATCAACAAGCTCGAGGTCTCAAGGGCTTCCCAAAAGAAAGGTCAAGAAACGTGTAGGGTAGGGATGTATGTAAGGTAATGTGGTGCTAGAATCCGGGAAAAGGATATACTTCACTTTCACTTTGACTTTCAACATCTTCCACCAATAAGCTTTGCTTATTTCACACTTTTTCTTTTACTTTACTTTTTGGGATGCATGGACAGAGGTGCACAATAACCGAAGCCTATGAAATAAGCAATCATCAATTTCTTGAGATGCATCAAACCCTTGATGCACATACCATGACCCGTTAGGAATATCGCTCAATCCGACTTTGGCAAGACACAAACACCCGGCTATGTGAATGGTGCCGAGTTACTCATCATCATGATTGACTTCTCCAAACCTATTATTACTTTCTAACACTTCACTTCCAGCCAACTTCTCAACTTTAACTTCACTTGCTTTCACCACTTCGCTTGCTTCCAAATTCCCGGATAGGTAAAGGGAGGCAAAATGTATATGAGGGGGTAAGCATGATCAAGAAGAAGAAGAGAGAAGAATGAATTGCCTTGGTCTTTCCAGGAAGAAAGTGAGAGAACTTATCTTGCGGTGTCAACCTTCAAATTCAACATAATTTGGATAAAAACAAAGTATTAAACATGCCAATAATTTCAAGCAAAGCATTTAGCAACTTAGACATATTATAAAACCTTTCAAACACATAAAGATTTCAAAACCAGTCAGTAAGCAAAGTCTTCACTGAGATCATATCCAGATAAGAAGCACAAAAATCGTTTCGAAAACTCTCAGTTAACCTACCTCGGTCGAGGTGTTCTTAGGTCAACCGAGGTGAAACACCTCGTTCGGCCAGAACTCCATCGGTCGAGGTCAAAATTTTTTTTTTTAAAACCAGTTTTTTTCAGTTTCGACGATTTTCTCAATCAAATAACCTGTAAGTATGCATGCAGTCTCAGATAAACATATAGATGCAAATGTGAAGCATAAATATAAATATCCGGTCAAATAGAGTCATACATCACATAAATGTCAAGTAATACACAAATACCCCATACTTGGGACACATTGTCCCAATGGGTCAAATAAGTCTGGAAAATAGAGTACTCACCGGACATAGCTGAAGTGCTTGAAGTCCGATCTTCTACTCTTTCTTTGCAGTTTGGAAGCAAGAATTGTCGAAATCGATCGAAGAACGGGATAACGAGGTGAAACTGTGCCGCGGTCGAGAAGGTGACAGAGGGATGAGAGAGAATTCGATCCCCGTTTTATACCCTTTTCTGAAACTGTTGTTACCTCGGTTGAGATGGTCCCGACTGGACCGAGGTGATACGGACCGAGGCTAGTTGTCAGAAGCCCTAATCGCCTCGGTTGTTCAGAAATCATCTCGGTCAAGGTGCTACGAAAACAACCGAGATGTACCTTAGTTAAACTCCGTCTTCTCAAATTCTCGAACTTCTGTCCTTCCAGTGCTGCTCTTGAGTTGTAATCCTTCCCTTGGAAGTACCTGGTTTCTGTCTAGGACGCCAAAAAAAAACAAAGCAAAGCAAAAGCAAAACTATCTAAGCTAGACTAGAAAAAGGGAAAAGAAAGCAATACCTTGAGTTGCCTCCCAAGAAGCGCTTGGTTTAAGGTCGCTAGCTGGACCATGATGCGTCTCAAATGAGGTATATTGGTGCAACCTCCTCAACCGGAACTTCCGGTTTGTATTTCTTGAGTCTATGACCATTGACCTTGAAGCTTCCGCTCGTTTCGCCCCATATCTCAACTGCACCATGAGGAAAAACAGGTTTCACAACATAAGGTCCGGTCCATCTAGATTTTAACTTACCTGGAAAGAGGCGGAGGCGGGAGTTGAAGAGTAGAACTAAGTCTCCTTCATTAAGCTCCTTTGGGATGATACGCTTGTCATGCCATTTCTTCGTCCTCTCCTTATAGATTTTGGCATTCTCATAAGCGTTCAAACGCAGCTCCTCCAGCTCGTTGATTTCCAATAGCCGCTTCTCGCCGGCCTCCTTAATGTCGAAGTTCAACCATTTGATCGCCCAATATGCTTTGTGTTCTAACTCAACGGGCAAATGGCAAGACTTCCCATATACCAAATTATAAGGGGTGGTACCTATGGGAGTCTTAAATGCGGTCTTGTAGGCCCAAAGAGCATCGTCCAATTTCATGGACCAATCCTTCCTCATCCTAGAGACGGTCTTCTCCAAAATTGCCTTGATTTCTCTATTGGAGATCTCGACCTGTCCACTAGTTTGAGGATGATAAGGGGTTGATACCTTGTGGGTTACCCCATACTTCGATAGAAGTGCCTTGAACTTCCGGTTGATGAAATGCGTTCCTCCATCGCTGATGATGATGCGTGGAGTTCCAAAACGTGGAAAGATAGTTCTGTTCAAGAACTTCACAACCACCTTGGCGTCATTAGTGGGAGAAGCGATGGCTTCGACCCATCTAGAGACGTAGTCAACTGCAAGAAGAATATAAAGGTTTCCTCCGGAGGATGGGAAAGGTCCCATGAAGTCTATCCCCCATACATCAAAGATTTCCACTTCTTGGATGTTATTAAGCGGCATTTCGTTCCTCCTAGATAGATTTCCTGTTCTTTGGTATGCATCACAAGAGACAACAAACGATTGTACATCCTTAAATAATGTAGGCCAAAAGAAACCGGAACGTAATACCTTAGCACACGTCTTATCGGTGCTGGCATGTCCTCCACAAGGAAGTGAATGGCAATGCCGTATGACGCTATTAACTTCATCTTGCGGAATGCATCTTCGAAGCATCCCATCCGGCCCGCGCTTGAATAGCAGCGGTTCGTCCCAGTAGTAATGGCGTACGTCCTTAAAGAATCGCTTCTTTTGAGAGTACGTCAATCCGGGCGGTACTTCTTGGCAAACAAGATAATTCACAATATCAGCATACCAAGGTCCTTTATTATCAGAAAGTTGGTGGATAGAATGTTCCACCAACTGAGGATGAATGTCAGAGAAGGGTATAAGAAGTTTGTTATTCTCAGTAATCTCAGTTGACATCATCTCGCCATCGACCTCGGTCGAGGCGCAAAGGCGTTGACCGAGATGTTCTTCAGTCGCCTCGCTCAGTCTAGGAAGTGCCTCGGTCGAGGTACTGCAACTGGAACCGAAACTGGAGATCTTCGTCTCCTGGATTAGCTTCTCAGTTTTAGCTCCTGGATCTTCTTCTAGTGCTTTTAAGCTCCGTATATCTGCATCACAAGAAGCATCTATACCTTCCTCCATTAAACTAAAACTAATAACTCTTTCGAGTGGATCGTTAATAAGGATAGGGCTCACCAATTCTCTTGATTCTTCTTCATCGTAGATGTTGAAGATATCATCGCTTAGCTGCTCCCCTTTCATGGTTGTAAGTAATGCGAACTCCACCTCATCGCCACCAATGTTGAATTTCAACTTGGCGTTCTTGCAATCCACGTTGCAACCCGAAGTTGCTAGAAATGGCCTCCCGGGAATAATAGGAACAGGATTATCTGGGGGAATGTCAAGTACAACAAAATCTATTGGTAAATAGAAGTTACCTAACTTGACCGGAACGTCCTCCAAAATTCCCACGGGATGGGTGATGGAGTGATCCGCCATGTATAGTCGGATCTTGACCGGCTTGGGCTCTCCAAGTCTAATCTTCACACATAGCTCCAGCAGAATGATGCTCACGCTGGCTCCTAGATCACAAAGGGCTTCACAAGTGACATCCCCAACTTGAATGGGAATGCAAAAAGAGCCGGGATCTCTCAATTTAGGTGGCATCTTCTCCTTCATGATTTGTATGAGCTCCGAGGATTTAGATGTCATCCTAACTTCACCAAACTCTTCCAGTTTCCTCTTCCTTGATAGGATCTTCTTCAAGAACTTCCCATAGGCGGGCATTCCTAGAATAGAATCAAGGAAAGGAATGTTAATATGCAGTTTATTCATCAAGTCAAGGAACTTACCAAAGTGCTTGTCTAGATGTGCTATGGCCCTTGACTGGGGGAATGGAAGTGGTGGTTTGTATGCAGGAGGTGGAACATAAACTTCAGTTTTCCCCTCCGCTTTCTGTGGCTCCACCTCGGTTGGCATCTCGACCGAAGTGTTCTTCGACTGCACTTGGACCGAGGTGGTCTTTGTCGGTACTGGCACCGACCGAGGCACTGGATCTGCAGTTCTCAGTCCACTCCTCGTAGTTATGGCCATGATCTGGCCCTTAGGGTTGCTCTCCGTCCTTGCTGGAAGCTTCCCTGGATCTCTTGGCGCTTCATTCGCCCTACTTGCAAGTTGTTGTTCAAAGGCCTTTTGGGCCTTCGAAAATGAAGTCATAGAAGTCTCCATAGCACTAAGCTTGATCAAGATAGCCTCCAGAACTGCGTCTTTCTTTTCCGGCTGAGACGAACTTGATCCTTGCCCTTGGCTCTTTAATGGAGTAGAAGAAGAAGAAGGGGAAGAAAGGAAAGGATTAGAGGAATCGTTAGAATTAAAGTTTGAATGATTGTTACCAGAATTTTGGTTGTTCGCCCTCCAATTGTTGCTATTGGATCCTCTATTGTTGTTGTTGTAATTGTTGTTCCGGGAACCATTGTTGTTGTTACGGTGTCCATTGTTGTTGTTCCTTTGTCCTTGATCTTCCTTCTTGGTTTGAGCAACCAAGAGTTCCTTCAATTGCTTCACGTCATTCTTCAAAGACATGAGTTGATTGTTGTTGGGCTGAGTTTCTTGGAAGTTAACACTTTTAACTCCATCTTCAGCTCCTTGATGGGTTTACTTCTCCATATGCAAAGCTTGCTTCTCGATGAAGTCCCAAGCTTCGTCAATCGCCATGTCCATAAAGGTACCGGCGGAGAGTAGTTGGAGGTTGAACTGGGTGCTTCCGTCCAGTCCCTTGAAGTATATCTCCAATAACTCTATCTTTGGAATCCCATGATGTGGGCAATCCAAAAGAATGTCCTTGAACCGCTCCCATGACTTGGACAAGCTCTCCTTGTCCTTCATAATGAAAGCATTGATCTTCCCTCTCATTTCAGCGGTCTTTGAGGAGGGAAAGAATTTGGTCAAGAATTCCATCGTCATCTCCTCCCATGTGCTAATTTTTCCTGGAGGAAGAGATTGATACCAAGTAAGAGCTCTATCTTTTAAAGAAAAGTAAAAAGGTCTTAGCTTGTAATTGTTATTTTCAATCCTTGAGGGTCTCAAGGTTTCCATCAAGATCTCATAGTTTTGAAGATGTTGATGCGGTGATTCCTTCTCTAGCCCTCCGAATTGGCATTGGCGAATCATGGATAGAACTTGCGGTCGAAGTTCGTAGTCATGGTCCGTTGGATCTCCTAGGTTAACTCCTGGACGCCTCAGTTGTTGATTGGGGTCCATCCTTTGACCTAGAGTTTGTGGGATTCCTACAAGAAGAACGCCTCGGACTGGCATCCGAGGTGGAAGTATCTCGGCCGGGGCGTCAGGTACTGGAACCTGCCTCGGTCGAGGGTCAGCAACTGGATCCTGCATCGGTCGAGGATCTGGGACTAGATCTTCCCTCTGTCGAAGTAGATATTGGTCTCGTAAGGCTGCCATATCTACTTCGATCGCCTCAGTCCTAGCACGAGTTTCTTCTTTCTCTTGCCTTAGCTCTTCCCTGCTGAGGCGTAGCTGCTCTAACGCCTCTTTCAACTCGGCCTCAAGATCGCGATCGTCTTGGTGGGCCATCTTCGCTTCTCTTAAGCATCGTTTGTATGTCTTCTCTGGTTCGGGATCGTAAGGAACGATTTCCTTCCCAATGCGGGTTCTTCGCATAAACCTAAGAAAGAACCTACAAAAGTCACTCAAGTAGAGTGGTTAGTAGACACGGGGGCAAGTGCCCCAAGAGCAAACCGTAACCGGCTCGGTCTACACCAAGTCCCCGACAACGGCGCCAAAAACTTGTTCGCTCCAAACGGTGTGTGCAAACTTTAAATTTATAACCCTAGACGTAAGCCTAAAACAAGGATGCGAACCCACAGTGTACGGGTCAATCGTAGTAAAAAGCAAGGAATTCCAGGGGTCGATCACAGGGACTTAGTGAAGCAAAGTCCAATTACGGTATGCTTTAGTAATTACTAACCACAAAAGATAATCAAAACAATCAAAGATGATATAGAAGTCAATAAAGGAAATATGCAATTCTAGGGATTAAAGCATCTAGTTGTGGTTCCAACTCAAGATCTAAAGATAAGCGGACAAAGCTGAGATTTTTGCATGGGGAAGGTGTTACTAAAGTGGAATAGATCACCGGGTAAGTCTCACTACTCACTAATCCCAAACCATAACTCCTATTACCGGGTAAGTCTCAAGGAATTAAGATAAAGAACTATAATCTCAAACTAACACACCATCTAAGGGAATAGAATCAACCTTCACCGGGTAAGTCTCAGGGTAACTCACAAAGATGGGATGAAAGCACACTCAAACCCCAATAAAGGACAAACCTTTATTACCTACACTTATGATCTTAGGTACACAAACTAAGGAATTACCGGGTAAGTCTCATCCTAAGCTTGCATTGAACCAGGAAAGGTGTAATAAGAATAGGATTTGGCAAACTCTAACACTTAACTCTCAGTTTCGGATCAGATAAGTCACCTCGGTCAGCCAAATTCCACCCCGGCCGAGATGTTCATCGACTGAGCGAGATGCTTAGGGTTAAAATTAAAGACTCGAACTTTCAGGGTCCTACTGTGATTAAGATCATTCTATCATTGTTTTTCCCACAACCTTCAGCCAATCACCCTAGAATCACACAAAGAGATTAGCCACTCATCATCATGAAAGTATTAATCAAGTATATGGGAAGAAAGTGAATATTTGAACATGAAGAATTTAATGAAAAGACTTCAATAACTGAATCAAATATCACAACAAAAGCATTCCTTGGATAAAAATCCAACAAGGCAAGACAACAAGGAAGGGAATCTAAGATAATCTTACAAAAACCCTTCAAAAGCTATAAAAGTTACAATCTTCCTTCTTCAACCTTCAAAAAGGTTCTTCGAATCTCCCAACTGGAGTATGGCTGTTGTGGTGTATAAACCCTGATCGGTGGTATAGCATGATCTCCGTCGTATGCGGGATATGGATTTGTGAGAAATCCGACCCTTTTTATAGGAAAAATACTCTCCAAAGATAAGATATCTTAGAAAGATCTCTTCCCATAAAAATAGGTAAAATATATGATCTAGTATATCTTCTTCCTTACAGGAGCCAAGCCCAAAAATATAAGATCTCTTTCCAAAGATAAAAGATCTCAGCCAAGAATAAAATATTCTCGCCGCGTCCCAGGTGTTCGCCTCGGTCGAGTTGACTTCTCTGGATCACCTCGGTCGAGGTGAATCTGTAGTCAACCGAGGTGAGTCACAACTGAATGTGAAATCTCTCAAATCTGGTCCAAAGTGAATCTTTAATCCATGGTTATGCTTCCTGGATGGTTCCTTATGTTCCTGAATGTAGCTCCAATGACTCCATAGCTCCTTTTGCTCCTTTTTGATGCAAAACGTGCCATTTTACCTACGATTACAACAAAACTAGGTGTAGACCTCGATTCCCGCAAAGGTAGATGAAATGGTAATATAATCACATAATATACATACAAACATGCAGTTTATTGAAGATAAAACGTCCAAAGAAACCCCAAAATATAGACTATAATTCATGCTATCAATGTTAGACGTTCCTTCTGGTGGGGTGGTTTGAAGCTCGACGTGGCTCGGTATGTGGCTCAGTGTGCGACCTGTCAGCAGGTCAAGATTGCGCATCGTAGGTCCGGAAGAGAACTCCACCCACTGCTAGTACCGTAGTGGAAGTGGGAGGATATATGTTAGCATGAAATATGACTATATATTAGGCACTTTTTTAGTTGTTTTTCCCTCTTTATTGTGTTCTTAGATATAAGTTTGAAGCAATTGTGAGCTAGTTCACCCACTTTGTCGATATAGAGATCTACACTAGCTTTGTTTTGTTGTTAGGTGAATAAAGACTTGGATTGGAGCAAATTGTGGAAGGAAAGGAGTGTTTGATCATGCTTGATGGCAAGGAGATGCGTTGGAGAGGCTAAGGAAGGAGCATGGATGACGTATGTCACAAAACAAAGGCTAAAACAAGGAGTTTGGAGAAACACGCCCTGAATTACTGTCGTGGAAAAGGAATTTGAAGTCCACGCTCTAAATTACGGCCGTGGATTTGGCAACATGATCGTGTAAGTGAGTTTGGAGCACAACAGAAAGTTACACGACCTAAACCACGGCCGTGTAAACTTGGTCATGACCGTGATTTTGGTGATTTTGTGACGTGTCATATTTGTCACGTCAGCCACGCCATTGGGCTTTCTTCTAACCCTATTTCGCCCTATAAAAAGGCTTGAGAAAGGAGTTTTCGGGATCCCCGCTTCGCTCCCGCTTACAGTTTTGCTTAGAGTTTTGAGACGGCCTTAGGGTTTCATTCCGACCTTGAGGATTGGAGATTCGAGAAGGATGCGATTCGGAGATTGTGTACTTTTGGATATTCTAAGGTTTTCATTTGAGAACGGATTGACATCCTGTTCTTTGTGGTTTCTCTAGATCATTGTGAGGATTTTTATTCCTACTTTTCTAAATTTATAAACATACTACTTTATGTTCAGATTTCGAGATTGACTTTGAGTTATTATGGAGTTTTCGAGGGTTTTCATCTTTCATTCTTATTAATTTGATTATTGATATCATAATGATGATTGTTGGCTAAAACCCTTTAGCAATTCTAACGTGAAGGGTTGATAGTTGTGGCTTAGATGATGATAGATCGATCATAAACAGATTGGACCCTAAGAGTGTGAGAAACATCGTCGACACCCTAAACCACGGTCTGTTCTTGAGTTCCACGGCCGTGGAATCTCAAGATCTAGCCGTGATTTTCCCTGTTTTACGATCTTTGCTTTTTTTTTTAATCCAAAGTTAAAGATTAGCTTTAACGTAGCCTTGGCTTGCCTTTTCTAGGTAGTAGTGAGACTCAACATCCTCTATTTCGGTTTCGAGTGTCACAACCTTAACCGTTTTAGTTTATCTTTGATTCCTTAGGTTTGGTGCATGGGTATTTGAGATCAATTCTTACCTTTAGATCCTTCCTATACTACAGCCTCAACAACCTTTAGAGAGAGGGCCTTTGGGTTAGATATATAGGGTTTTGGAACTTCGCCGTACATTACCTTACCTTAGTTATACCTTTGCAATCTCAACTCTGTCCTTACATCTATAGTATATCTTGAATCAATTGCCACAATTAGACACCTGGATCTTTAGGGTTGCGGTTTTCCCCAATTATTTGAAAAGCTTCTATATTTTGATTGCTCGATTACTTGAAATTGATTTTGTTTCAGCAAATCCCTGAGTTCGATACTCTGGAATACTTGCTTAACTACGCCGATCCGTACACTGCGGGTTCGCTTGCTTTTGTTTCAGTTTTATAAATTAAAACTTATTTGCACACACACTTTGAGGCGAACAAGTTTTTGGCGCCGTTGCCAGGGATTTGGTCTAGACCAATTCCGGTTTTCGGTTGTCGAGCTTGAGAGCTTTTGCTCTTGTTATTTGATATCTCTTTGTGAGTGATTTTTGCAGATTCTTTAAGTATATGTGAAAGACTAGATCTACCAAAGATATAGTTCCTTTTGATCCAGAGCTTGAGAAAACTTTGAGAAGAAAGTTGAAAGAGAAAAAGATGGCTGAAAACAACGAGAGAAACATCCAAGCGGAGTTGGATAAAGCTCAACTTCAAATTAAGTTCAGTGAGAAAGCTCGTTTGGACGAGTTAACGAGTCATCAACTCCAAATTGATGAGCTCAAAGCTGTGATGTTGGACATGAAGTTGGAGCTAAATGATGCTAAGAAGAAGAAGGTCAAGAAACCAACTAAGTCCACTAGAGCTGAATCATCCGATGATGAAGAT
The DNA here is from genome assembly GCA_033239125.1 of Fagopyrum homotropicum. Classification (NCBI taxonomy): domain Eukaryota; kingdom Viridiplantae; phylum Streptophyta; class Magnoliopsida; order Caryophyllales; family Polygonaceae; genus Fagopyrum; species Fagopyrum homotropicum. The sequence continues at coordinate 104,857,027 of BSWB01000006.1, read as the reverse complement.
GATGATATGCCGGAACTAGAGGACATTGATCCGGTGATCCATCCCGTTCGTAACAATCCAAGACCACCGGTTGTTCCTCGCATTCCCGCTGGAGATGTAAGAGTTGCTAATGGAGAGGATGAACCACAGACTCTTGGGCAAAGGATGGATCCAATTCAGCAACCACTCCGTATAGGTGTAAATTTCGGAGCTGAAGACATCCACGAATTCAGCTTTAGCCCACAAGTTATCACCATGGTTCACCAAAGTTAATTTGGTGGAACTAGTGCTGAATCTCCACACCAACATTTGCAGAATTTTGAGATTCTCATGGAGATATTGAAGCCGAAGAGGGCTATCAACAACAACTACAAGATCAAGCCATTCTTCTTTTCTTTGAAGGACAAGGCTCTATCTTGGTATCAAGCTCTTCCAACTAGAAGACTTAACACATGGGAGGATCTATCTTCGGAGTTCCTCACCAAGTTCTTTCCGTCATCCAAGACGGCGGAGTTGAGAGGTAAAATTAATGCATTTTCTATGAAAGCTAACGAAAGTTTGTTTCAATCATGGGAAAGATTTCAGGACCTCCTATTGGATTGCCCACACCATGGCATTTCAAAGCTAGAGTTATTGGAGATTTACTACAGGGGGTTGGATATGGAAACACAATTCAATCTCCAATCTCTCTCTTGTGGTACATTCATGGACATGAGAGAAGATAACGCTTGGGACTTCATTGAGAAGCAAGCCCAAGTGATTGAGAAGTATTCCCACCGGAAGGTGGATCTAAACAGCCGGAATCAAGGAGATCTGGGAGCTAAGCTAACACAAGCTGCACAAACCCAAATATTTTCCCTCAAAAATGAGATCAAAGAGTTGAAGGAAGTCATCAAAACTAGCCTCCAAAAGGCTAAGGAGCAAGAGGCCAACTATCTAGGGAGAGATAACCACCAAGGGAATAGGAATGACTACCGGAACAACAATTGGAATAATAATAACAATAGGAACTCCAATAACAACAATTGGAGATCCAACCAAAAAAATCCAAGTAATCCCTATTCACATGCTGAAAAAGCTCTAAAACATCCTTCTTCATCTACTCCTTTGAAAAGCCAAGGACAAACATCAAACGGTTCAAACAATAAAGAAATGGAGAAGCCCGATATTATGTTGGAGATGATCCTGGGAAAGCTCCAAGGGTTGAAGAGCTACATAACTTCGGTTGATAAAGCTCACAAAGCTTTAGAAAACCTGTTCGCCACTTAGCGTGCGTGCAAATAAGCTTTAATTATAAAACTAGAAATCAAACAAGTGAACCCGCAGTGTACGGATCGATATAGTTAAGCAAGAATTCCAGAGTATCGAACACGGGGATTTGGGGGGAACAAATTCAGTTATAGGTTATCAAGCGAGTAAATGTAAGAAGCTTTTCGAATTATTTGGAAAACAACAATCCTAAAGATCCAGATATCCAGCTGTGGCAATCGATTCAAGATATACTAATGATATAAGGACAGAGTTGAGGTATGCAAAGGTATGCTAATGTAAGGTAATCGTACGGTGAAGTTCAATAAACCTTATATGACTCACCTAAAAGACACTCTCTATAAAGGTTGTTGAGGCTTCAGTATAGAAAGGTTCTAAAGGTAAGAATTAACGTCAAATACCCAAATTTGTAATCCAAGGATCAAGACTAACTAAACCGATTAAGGTTGTGACACTCACAATCGAGGTAGAGGTTGTTGAGGCTTCACTACCACCTAGAAAAGGCAAGCCAAGACTAAGTTAAAGCAAATCTTTAACTTTGGATTAAAGTAAAAGCAAGTTCGTAACTTAACACAAAATTACGGGTAGTTCTTGAGTTCCACGGCCGTGGAACAAGAACAGACCGTGGATTATGGTATTCGTCGATTCTCTCTAACTCTCAAGGTCCAATCTGTTTACGATCGATCTATCATCATCTAAGCCACAACTATCAACCCTTCACCTTAGAATTGTTAAGGGTTTTTAGCCAACAATAGTCATATTGATATCAAATTCAAGGTTTAAGAGATTGAAAGATGAAAACTTCCGAAAACCTTCAATAACTTTCAAACTAATCTCAAATCCACAAGTCAAGAACAATATCGTCAATAGATTCGGAATAACATAAACAATCACAATCTTAGATAAGAAGGAAGAACGGGATGTCAATCCGTCTTCTAAATCAAACCTAAGCAAGAAGCGAAATCTCCTTGCGAACAATCTTCCGAATCTTCGATCTTCCGTCAATCCGGAAATCCCGATGACAAAGTGCAAAAATCTCTCAAACACAATCTCCGCCAAATGCGAAATTAGGGCAATTCCTAGCGCAAGCGTAAGATGTGTATATGTGTAAGCGAAGGTGACGGAATCTCTCTTCGTACATCCTTTTATAGTGTAAGATAAAATATCGGCCCGGCCCAATTGCGTAAGAGATCGTGGCTTAAAGTGTGGCGAAAAAGATTGTCAAGATCACGGTTGTGGAAGGGCTCCACGGCCGTAATTTAGAGCGTGGAAATCAACACGGTTTGACATAACTCCTCCACGGCCGTAGAAGTTGCTGGAATGAACCACGCTTCCCTTGCCATGGTTCCACGGCCGTGGACTTGAACGTGGAAAGTAGTACGGCCGTATTTTAGAGTGTGGTTTAGGGCAAGAACGTGATTCTTCCTTAGCCTCGTGCATTCTTCAAGTTGGCACTTCCTTAGCTCCTAGGAATGCCCTCAATTCATGGACATGCTCAATCAAATCCATCCTTGCTCCATTCCGTTCAGAAATAGCTCTTAATTACCTATAATCAACATAAAGCTTGTGTAGATCTCTATATCGACATTATAGACAAACTAGCTCACAAAAGTATCAATGCTTAATCAATGACTATCATAATGGATCAAATACACTTAGAAAACGTGCCTAAAATATCACAATATTTCATGCTAACAAATAACCCCATACTTGTCACTTGCTTGTCCCTAAGCAAGGTCTTTCAAAAGCTTTAAAACAAAAGTTAGGAAGAAATATGTGTACCTTCTCAAAGCAAAACTTCTTTTTTATGCATGTGCCTTCTAATCAATAGATCATTCTCAAATCTTGCTTCAATCGTTTATAAGACTTTCATATACTTAATCAAAGAGTAAAGAGCAAAGAAAACTCGTGAATCAATCAAACTTCCATACAAACATCATAACCTTCAAACATTATCAAAATCAATCATAAGAAACTTCAATTTAGATCACCAAGTCATATAACATTCTTTTGATCTTAAGGACTTTCAAAGAAAAAAAGGTCTAGAATGTGGAAAGGGAAGGAAACTTTAAGGAATGTGGTTCATGAATCCGGGAAAGTGGATAACTACTCTTTCTTCTTCTCTTGCGGTTTTCGCAGCACTTTCAACTTAGAGCTTCACTCTCTTCTTTTCATTTTTCGACTTTACTTTTGGAGTTATGGATAGAGGTGCACAAAAACCGAAGCCTAGGAGATTGGCGTTTCTCAATTTTTATGAGATGCCTCAAACCCTTAGCGCACATACCATAATCCGCTAGGAATATCGCTCAATCCGACTTTGGCAAGACACAAACATCCGGATATGTGAATGGTGCCGAGTTACTCATCGTCATGATTGACTTCCCCAAACCTAAAATTTCTTTCTATTCCTTTGAATGCAAAGTATTGCTTTCATGGCCCTCCCACATCATACATGCCTTTTTCATTCAACTCCTCCGAATTCCCGGATAGGTAAAGGAGGTCAATATTTCAATGAGGGGCTAAATGATCAAAGAAAGAAGAAAGAAAAATCAAATTGCCTTAATCATCTCAACAAGAAGCATAAGAACTTATAGTGTGATTTCAACTTCAATTCCTCAACATGATTTAAGTAACATTCATCACATTATGAAACTTGCAAAAGAGGTATAATCAACTCATTCAATTTCTTTTCAATTCACTATTCGTTTAAGCATGCAATTGTCATCAAACTCAATTCACAAGTAGCGATTATCATAGAAATCCTCTCTATCTTTAGAAGCACAAAATTTTCAAAATTTTTCAATTTTTATGGGTTTTTTTCAAACTCTTTTTCATGCAATGCAATAATGAAACCTGCAACAATATAATGAACATGCAAGATAGTCTCAAATAGAAGCAATCAAAGTGAGTAAGAGTTATTACAACTTTTAGTCACACCCCACCCCATACTTGGAACAAACATTGTCCCTAATGTTCGAATAAAAGAAAGAAAAGAAGAAAAGAAAGAAAGAAAAAGAAAGAAAAGAAAAAGAAACTCACAAAATGGCGGTGGAGCGGCTAAAACTGTCGGTCATGCAAATCATCACTGCGGTGGAGGTGGAGGCGGGAATGGAGAGAAGCTAGGATCGTAGTACCGCCCGAACTGCTGGCGGTAGACGTCTCTCATCATATGGTCGAGGTCGTCCATGCGTCCATCTCTAGCATCGGCTCAAATCTCCAATGCTTCCACTCTATCAGAAAGGCTAGTAGCCCACTTTGGCATCTGCTCATACCATCCCGGAGCCTGACTGTACCACCCCGGTGCATCTGACGGTGCTGATGCTGGTGGCGGTGGCTGCTGTGCGGACCATGGAGGTGGAGCTCCGTACCATGCAGGAGGTGTCTCCATCCAAGTGGGTCTCTCAATCACGCTGGCGCGGCGAGAAGATGAACCTGAAGCTCTGGCTGGACGTGGAGAACGTCTAGGCACGTCAGAAGCTATGTCCGGCTGATCCGGAAATGTGCCGAAATCCTGCTCGGCTCCTCCTCCTCCCTTGTACTGATCTCTCATCTCCTCCTCCTCAACTACGGGCAGTGGTGGGACATATGGAGGAGCTGCAATCCTGTTCGCATGCATAGCTGCGAACGTCGCCTTCCAATTATGGCGTCCAGCCATAATGGAGTACTCCGGGAGCCACTAAATGCCCCTCCCCGTCCTGCTCTCCCAAGGCATAGCTGCATAAGGTGGACCTCTATGGGTAGGGAAGATAAGACCTCTAGTCATGAAGGCCTGGAGTCCTAGGGGTACGGCGGGAATGCGTGTACATGCAGAAAAATCCACCCCTAACATCCTAGCAAGGTGGGTTACTATCCCACCATAACCAATGTTCCCCGCCCTCTTGTTCTTTAGCTTGCTCATGGTAGCAGCTAAGAGGGTGGCGCAGTCAGCAGGGCGCCCATGCAGCATGGAGTACAACAGAAAGAGCTCATCCGTCTTGATCTTCTAAGGTGTCTCCGTCCTAGGGAAGAGACACTCAGAAAGAACACGGTGAGCAATCTTTAAGGCTAAGTGATACATCAACTTAGCCTTGGTTTCAGCTGGTTGCCAGCGGTCCTCGCTGGCGTAAATCATAGCTACCTCCTCCCAAAAATCTTTGGCGTAAACGCCGCTAGGAAAACGACCATTGAAGGTCTCTTGGAACCCAAAGAAGGTCCCGAACTCCCGGATGGAGAAATCATAGTTCCTTTCCATCAGACGGAAAGAAACTGTCCTGTCCACATGGCTGTGCTCAAAAGACGTCACAACCTCTCTCGTGATCTCCTCATAAGCGTCCTCTCGGATAGCTGAGAAGACGATAAGACCGGCTCTATCCAAGAGCCAAGTAAGGTCATCTACTATGTGTAGAGGAGCTAAATCCTCTAACAATAGGTACCTAGGTCCGATAACAACCCTCTTGTGGATCCTCTCTAATGCATCGAGATGATGCTCGGGAATGGTAGGTACCCTAGAGCTAGGAGGTGCGGGTGATGAAGGTGATGATGGAGGTGAAGGGGAGGAAGGTGGTGGTGCTCTAGAGGATGAAGAGGAAGAGGGGTTACCCTTCCTCTTTTTGTTCTTATCCTTCTCATTTTTCTTCTCCTTAATCCTCCCAGAAACTCTCCTCACAAAATCCATTACTGTTCAAAACCACGGTCTGTTCTTGGTGTTCCACGGCTGTGGAATTGACAGAGACCGTGGTTCGTCTCGCTCTTTCTCAAATCTCAGCAAACAACAGCCAAATTCCACAATCAAGCAGTCCTAGTCTAATTCCTTCCAATTTCAATCAATTCTCCTATAATTTCTAGCAAAAACGAACCTGAATGACAAAGATAGAGAAGAGCGGAAAAAACCTAGGTTTCGGATTTTAAAATCCGAATTCTACGTTCCTTGGTGATTTGCCGCTCGATTTGTTGCTTGGATCTCGTCGGTGATTGGATTAGCTTCAGTTTGGGTCGAAGAATCGTTGAAAACGATTAACGAACGGAGAATTTAGGTGAGAGGCGTGGAATCGGCAAAAGAAGGCGTGGAAATTGGGTTTGTGGTGTGTTTTAGTGAAGAACGTGGTTTATATAGTGGCTGGCAAAATTTTTGAAAATCACGGTCTGTCGGGGGGTTCCACGGCCGTGGAAATGTACGGAACCGTGGTTTTTGTGATTTTTCAAAGGCTTTTGGAAATTACGGTCACTGTAACTGTCACGACCGTGGTTTAGACCGTGGAACTCTCTGTAATGCTCCAAAGTCCAAGTTTCGTCACTTTTCTTCAAAATTACTCTTCCCCTTTCCTTTTCCACTGTTCCTACATCCAAAAACACGAACATACCGGAAGGAATCGAAGGCAAAACAAAGCAAAAAAGTCTATTCTAAGCTAAACTATGAATCGAAAACAAAAACGTAAATGTAATACCTTGGGTTGCCTCCCAAGAATCGCTTTGTTTAAGGTCCGTAGCTAGACCAAACTCGCACTTATTCGAGTGCGGTGGGCGCGAACTCTTCAGCTTGGAGTTCCGGCGTATACTTCTTGAGTTGTTGACCGTTCACCTTAAAGCTTCCGCCCGCTTCACCCCATACTTCAACTGCACCATGGGGGAAAATACGTTTGATTAGAAAAGGTCCGGTCCAACGAGATTTAAGCTTACCTGGAAAGAGACGAAGCCTTGAATTGAAGAGGAGAACTTGATCTCCTTCTTTGAAGTCCTTTGGAATGATATGCTTATCATGCCAACGCTTTGCTCTCTCCTTATAAATCTTGGCGTTCTCATAGGCGTTCAAGCGGAGTTCTTCAAGCTCATTAAGGTTCATAAGACGCTTCTCTCCCGCTTCCTTCATGCTGAAATTCAACCATTTGATAGCCCAAAACGCCTTGTGCTCCAACTCTACCGGTAAGTGACAAGACTTCCCATACACAAGGTTGTATGGTGTGGTTCCTATGGGAGTCTTGTACGCAGTCCGGTACGCCCATAATGCATCATCAAGCTTCAAGGACCAATCCTTCCTAGTCCTTGAAACCGTCTTCTCTAGGATTCCTTTGATCTCCCGATTTGAGATCTCAACTTGTCCACTAGTTTGTGGATGATAAGGGGTGGCGATCTTGTGAGTAACCCCATACTTAGCTAGAAGAGCTTCAAAGCGCCGGGCAATGAAGTGAGAACCTCCATCACTAATGATAGTCCTTGGTGTCCCGAATCGTGGAAAGATGGTCTTGTTGAAAAACTTAACCACCACCATGGCATCATTGGTGGGAGAGGCAATAGCTTCCACCCATCTAGAAACATAATCCACCGCCAAGAGTATGTATTGGTTTCCACAAGATGATGGGAATGGTCCCATGAAGTCAACTCCCAAACATCGAAAATCTCCACCTCTTGGATGTTATTGAGAGGCATCTCATTCCTCCTAGAGATATTTCCTGTTCTTTGACAAGCATCGCAGCAGGAAACAAAGGATTGCACATCTCTAAATAAAGTAGGCCAAAAAAATCCAGATTGTAATACCTTAGCGCTAGTCTTGTTCGAACTAGCGTGTCCTCCACATGGTAGTGAATGACAATGGCGGATGACACTTTGCATCTCATCTTCCGGCACACATCGCCGAATGATGCCATCCGGACCTCTCTTAAAGAGGAGAGGTTCATTCCAAAAGTATTCCCGGACATCCTTAAAGAACTTCTTTCTTTGTGCGTAGGATAATCCGGGTGGTATCTCCTGACAAACCAAATAATTAACAAAATCAGCAAACCATGGTTCGTTACCTTTGGAGATCACATCAATGCACTCCTCAATAATGTGTAGGTGTTCGTCCGGAAAGGAGTCATCTATAGGTAAGTGGTCCTCCTCTAGATGTGTTAGGCGACTCAAATGATCCGCAACAGAATTTTCCGAACCCTTCTTGTCGCGGATCTCTAGATCGAATTCTTGTAGGAGAAGAATCCATCTAATTAGCCTTGGTTTCGCATCCTTCTTTGCAAGGAGGTACCGGATTGCAGCGTGATCCGTGTAGACAATCACCTTTGCACCTACAAGATAAGAGCGAAACTTGTTAATAGCATAAACAATGGCTAAAAATTCCTTTTCCGTAGTGGCGTAGTTGAGCTGCGCTTCATCTAGCGTCTTGCTAGCATAGTATATGGCATGGGTTCGTCCTTCCTTTCGTTGTCCAAGAACAGCTCCTATAGCTACGTCACTAGCATCGCACATAACCTCAAAGGGAAGAGTCCAATCCGGAGGTTGGATAATAGGTGCTGAAATTAGAGCTTCCCGGATCATGTTAAACGCATCCAAGCATTCCTGCGAAAATTCAAAAACTGCATCCTTCATCAATAGATTAGTTAGCGGTTTTGATATTTTTGAGAAGTCTTTTATGAAGCGTTTATAGAATCCAGCATGTCCTAGGAAACTTCTTATCCCTTTCACCGAAGTTGGGGGAGGAAGCTTCTCTATAGTCTCTATTTTCGCCTTATCCACCTCTATCCCTCTACTAGAGATTAGGTGTCCTAATACAATTCCTTCCTTTACCATAAATTGACACTTCTCCCAATTAAGAACTAGGTTAGTGTCTTCACACCTTTGTAAAACAAGAGAAAGGTTAGAAAGGCAATTGTCAAAAGAGGAACCGTATACGGAGAAGTCATCCATGAAGACCTCCATGATTTCCTCAATGTATTCGGAGAAGATGGCCATCATGCACCTTTGAAAGGTGGTTGGGGCGTTGCAAAGCCCGAAAGGCATTCTCCTATAAGCGAACGTACCCCATGGGCACGTGAATGTGGTCTTCTCCTGATCATCCGGGTGTATCGGAATCTGAAAGAAACCACTATAACCGTCAAGATAGCAAAAGTGCGAATGTTGCGCTAACCTTTCAAGCATTTGGTCGATGAAGGCTAGTGGGAAGTGATCCTTCCTCGTCGCGTTGTTAAGCTTGCGGTAATCTATGCACATACTCCATCCCGTTACGGTTCGGGTAGGAATGAGTTCGTTATTCTTATTGGTGATGACCGTCATTCCTCCCTTCTTCGGAACTACTTGGACCGGACTCACCCACTTACTATCGGAGATAGGATAGATGATACCTGCTTATCAAGAAGTTTAAGAATTTCCTTCTTGACAACCTCCTTCATGGTCGGATTCAACCGCCTTTGAGGTTGTCTTGAAGTCCTAAAGTCCTCTTCCATTAATATTTTATGCATGCATAGAGAAGGTTTGATTCCTACTAGGTCTTCTATAGTATAGCCTAAAGCTTTCCTGTGTTTCCTAAGGACAACCATAAGCTTACTATGTTCATCTATGGTTAGATCGGAACTAACAATAACCGGATAAGTAGAGTTAGGTCCTAGAAAAGTGTACCTTAGATGAGTAGGAAGTGGCTTTAGTTCCAGCGCTTTCGGAGCTTCCAATGGCTCTTGAGGAGCATCCGATGCCTCCTTAGAAGTGTCTAAGGGTGTAGAAGGTGTGGGAGAAGAATCAAAAGAAGTTGAAGAAGTGGCACGATCACCCTCTTCCACGGCCTGAATCACGGTTTCCATGCATCCTCCACGGCCGTGGTTTAGGGCGTGGAAAGGAAATACGGTTGCTCTATTTCCTCCACGACCGTGTAACCCTCTAGAGTGAGCCACGCTTTGGTTTGTGAAATCCACGGCCGTGGAATATAGTGTGTGACCGTGGATTCTCACGTTTTCTGCCTCGTCGTGGAGTTTCTCAAACTCCTCTTCACACACTTCCTCTTGTGCTTCTAAGGCTTCAATTGCCTCATCGCACTCCTCTTCTTCCCCTACATTCGTTAGACTCATAGTAATAACCTTTTGCAAAGGATCTTTGAAGAGAATAGCACTTACCTCCTCTCTAGACAACCCTTCTGCATCTTGGATATTGAATATATCCTCATCAAAGATTGGCTCCTTCACTAGAGTGGAAAGAACGAACTCTACCTTCTCCTCTCCTATGTCAAAGGCGAGTCTAGCATTCTTGCAATCGACTATGCAGCCGGAAGTTGCAAGAAACGGTCTTCTGAGTATGATCGGGACCGGACTATCTGCAGGAATGTCAAGCACAACAAAATCAATGGGAACAAAGAATTTACCTAGCTTGATTGGGACGTCTTCTACAATACCGACGGGGAGAGTGATGGATCGATCCGCCATGTACAACGTCATCTTCACCGGTTTAGGGTCGCCTAAACCGATCTTCCTACATAATGCAAGTGGTATGATGCTCACACTTGCTCCCAAGTCACATAATGCATCGTATGTGACATCTCCCACTCCTATGGGAATACAAAATGACCCCGGATCCTTTAGCTTTGGGGGCATTTTCTCCTTCATGGTCTTGATGAGATCCGAAGAATCCGAACTCATCTTAACCTCTCCAAAATCCTCTAGCTTCCTCTTGTTGGAGAGGAGCTCCTTTAAGAACTTGCCATAAGCCGGCATACCTACGATAGCATCAATGAAAGGTATATTAATATGCAGCTTGCTCATGAGTTCTATAAACTTACCAAATTGTTTATCTAGGCGTGCTCTCGCTCTAGATTGAGGGAATGGTAGGGGAGGTTTGTAAGCCAGAGGAGGAACGTAGACATCTTCCTTCTCCTTCCCTTTCTCCTTGTCTTTATCAACGGGGACTTCAACAAACTTAGGTTGCGGATCGGTGGTAGTCACTCCGCTCCTAGTCGTGATTGTCATCACCCTTCCCTTAGGGTTGTCCTCCGTCTTTCCTGGAAGTTTCCCTTGATTCATAGGAACTTCCTCCACATGGCTGAACATTTGGTTTTCTAAAACCTTTTGGGCTTTATCAACCTTAGAAATTTGATCATCAACCTTAATGATACGGTTCTCCAAACCTTAAAGCTTTCCCAAAATCGTTTCCAACATGGGATCGGGCTTCTCCTTCCCCGAAGTGTTTCCTCCATTAGATGTTTGCCCCTGGCTTTTCAAAGGAGTAGAGGAAGAGGAAGGTGGAGTTAGTGAATTCGAATTGGAAGGATAAGAGTTACCGGAGTTTTGTTGATTGGAGCGCCAATTGTTGTTGTTTGAACCCCTATTATTGTTCCAATTATTGTTCCGGTTGTTGTTGTTGCCATTCCAATTATTCCGGTTGTTGTTCCGGTTATTGTTGTTGCGGTTTGTATTCTCACCACCATTGTTGTTGTTGCCCAAGTAGCCAACATCCTTTCCTTGTTGCTTTGGAAAGTTGGTCTTGATAGCCTCCTTCAACTCTTTGATTTCATTGTTGAGGGAGAAAATTTGATTTTGAGCTTCATGTGTGAGCTTTGCTCCTTGCTCCACACAATTTCCCTCTACCTTCCGGTGAGAATACTTCTCTATGACCCTTGCTTTCTTCTCAATGAAGTCTCAAGCGTCATCTTCTCTCATGTCCATGAATGTACCACATGAGAGGGATTGGAGCTTGAATTGTGTCTCCACATCCAGCCCTTTATAGTATATCTCTAGCAATGCAAGCTTGGATATGCCATGATGAGGACAATCCAAGAGCAAATCCTGAAACCTTTCCCAAGATTGAAACAAACTTTCGTTAGATCTCATGGAAAATGCATTAATCTTACCTCTAAGTTCCGCCATTTTGGATGGCGGAAAGAACTTAGTGAGGAACTCCGCGGAAAGGTCTTCCCATGTGTCTAGTTTCCCACTAGGAAGAGCTTGATACCAAGACAATGCTTTCCCCTTCAAGGAGAAGAAGAAAGGCTTGAGCTTATAGTTGTTGGTAGTCGCGTTCTTCGGTCTCATTGTCTCCATCATACACTCAAAGTTTTGCAAGTGTTGGTGTGGAGATTCAGCGCTTGTCCCGCCAAATTGGTTTTGGCGAACAAGAGTAATAACTTGAGGGTTAAAGCTAAACACTTGTACATCATCAGCATCAAAGTTCACACCTAGACGGCGTGGTTGCTGCGTTGGGTCCATTCTTTGGCCAAGAGTTCTTGGCTCCTCATCCACACGTTCGATCCTAGCATTCCTAGGTGGAACACGGCGATTAGCAGCTGCCCGTGGATGGAATGAATTCACATTGATCGTTGGATCAATTTCCTCTAGCGGTGGCATGGAGGAGTCGCTATCCTCATTAGATGAGTTGGCTCTAACCGACCTTCCCGGTCTCCTCCTTTTCTTTTTCTCCTTGAGGTTGTTTATCTCAATCCTCATTTGGAACATCATATCAGTTAGATCATCAACCTTCATTTGATGACGATCCGTTTCTTCCCTACGTGTCTTCTCACTCCATAGGAGTTGAGCTTCTTTCTCCGCTAGCTCCGATTGAAGATCACGTTCGTGTTCTTCAGCCATTTTCTTTTCCTTACGCTTTTGCCTTAAAGTTCTCTCAAGCTCTTGATCAAGAGGTAAGAGATCCTCGGTGTTCCTAGACCTGCGCATGCACTCAAAGAGATATCAAATAACAAGGGAGAAGCTCCCAAGCTTGACAACCGAAAACTGAATTCGGCCTAGACCAAATCCCCGGCAACGGCGCCAAAAACTTGTTCGTCACTTAGCGTGCGTGCAAATAAGCTTTAATTATAAAACTATAAATCAAGCAAGCGAACCCATAGTGTATGGATCGATATAGTTAAGCAAGAATTCCAGAGTATCGAACACAGGGATTTGGGGGGAACAAATTCAATTATAGGTTATCAAGCGAGTAAATTTAAGAAGCTTTTCGAATTATTGGGAAAACAACAATCCTAAAGATCCAGATATCCAACTGTGGCAATCGATTCAAGATATACTAATGATATAAGGACAGAGTTGAGGTATGCAAAGGTATGCTAATGTAAGGTAATCGTACGGTGAAGTTTCAAAAACCTTATATGACTCACCTAAAAGACACTCTCTATAAGGGTTATTGAGGCTTCAGTATAGAAAGGTTCTAAAGGTAAGAATTAACGTCAAATACCCAAACTTGTAATCCAAGGATCAAGACTAACTAAACCGATTAAGGTTGTGACACTCACAATCGAGGTAGAGGTTGTTGAGGCTTCACTACCACCTAGAAAAGGCAAGCCAAGACTAAGTTAAAGCAAATCTTTAACTTTGGATTAAAGTAAAAGCAAGTTCGTAACTTAACACAAAATTACGGGTAGTTCTTGAGTTCCACCGCCGTGGAACCTCAAGAACAGACCGTGGATTAGGGTATTCGTCGATTCTCTCTAACTCTCAGGGTCCAATCTGTTTACGATCGATCTATCATCATCTAAGCCACAACTATCAACCCTTCACCTTAGAATTGTTAAGGGTTTTTAGCCAACAATAGTCATATTGATATCAAATTCAAGGTTTAAGAGATTGAAAGATGAAAACTTCCAAAAACCTTCAATAACTTTCAAACTAATCTCAAATCCACAAGTCAAGAACAATATCGTCAATAGATTCGGAATAATATAAACAATCACAATCTTAGATAAGAAGGAAGAACGGGATGTCAATCCGTCTTCTAAATCAAACCTAAGCAAGAAGCGAAATCTCCTTGCGAACAATCTTCCGAATCTTCGATCTTCCCTCAATCCGGAAATCCCGATGACAAAGCGCAAAAATCTCTCAAACACAATCTCCGCCAAATGCGAAATTAGGGCAATTCCAAGCGCAAGCATAAGATGTGTCTATGCGTAAGCGAAGGTGACGGAATCTCTCTTCGTCCGTCCTTTTATAGTGTAAGATAAAATATCGGCCCGGCCCAATTGCGTAGGAGATCGTGGCTTAAAGTGTGGCGAAAAAGATTGCCAAGATCACGGTCGTGGAAGGGTTCCACGGCCGTAATTTAGAGCGTGGAAATCAACACGGTTTGACATAACTCCTCCACGGCCGTAGAAGTTTCTGGAATGAACCACGCTTCCCTTGCCATGGTTCCACGGCCGTGGACTTGAACGTGGAAAGTAGTACGGCCGTATTTTAGAGCGTGGTTTAGGGCAAGAACGTGATTTTTTCTTAGCCTCGTGCATTCTTCAAGTTGGCACTTACTTAGCTCCTATGAATGCCCTCAATTCATGGACATGCTCAATCAAATCCATCCTTGCTCCATTCCGTTCGGAAATAGCTCTTAATTACCTATAATCAACATAAAGCTTGTGTAGATCTCTATATCGACATTATAGACAAACTAGCTCACAAAAGTATCAATGCTTAATCAATGACTATCATAATGGATCAAATACACTTAGAAAACGTGCCTAAAATATCACAATATTTCATGCTAACAAAACCATATCTTCAGCAAGGCCGGAGAAGTTCCTAGAGATCAAGGGAAGCTTCCCGAGAAGACGGAGGACAACCCAAAGGGAAGGGTGATGGCTATCACCACTAGGAGTGGCGTGACAACCACCGACCCGCAGCCCAAGTTTGTGGAAGTCCCAGCTGAGAAAGGAAAAGATATGGAGAAGGAGAAGGAAGATATCTATGCTCCTCCTCCAGCTTACAAACCTCCTTTACCATTTCCGTAATCTAGAGCAAGAGCGCGTCTAGATAAACAATTCGGTAAGTTCATTGAACTCATGAGCAAACTGCATATTAATATACCTTTCATTGATGCAATTGTAGGTATGCCCGCTTATGGTAATTTCTTGAAAGATCTCCTCTCTCACAAGAGGAAGCTAGAAGACTTTGGAGAAGTCAAGATGAGTTCGGAATCTTCGGAGCTCATCAAAATAATGACTGAAAAGATACCCCCAAAGCTAAGAGATCTGGGGTCATTTTGCATTCCAATTGGAGTAGGAGAAGTCACATGTGATGCCCTTTGTGACTTGGGAGCAAGTGTAAGAATCATCCCGCTTGCCTTGTGTAAGAAGATCGGTTTAGGTGAACCTAAACCGGTGAAGATGACGTTATACATGGCGGATCGATCTATAACTCATCCCGTCGGTATCATTGAAGACGTCCCGGTCAAGCTCGGTAAGTTTTACATTCCAATTGATTTTGTTGTGCTTGATATTTCTGCAGATTGTCCGGTTCCGATCATACTCGGAAGACCGTTTCTTGCAACATCCGGTTGTATAGTAGATTGCAAGAATGCTAGATTAGCTTTTGACATAGGAGAGGAGAATGTTGAGTTTGTTCTCTAAACTTTGGTGAAAGATCCAGCTCTTGGAGAGTACATGTTCAATATCTATGACGAGGAAGCGTCTAGAGAAGAAGTGAGCTCGATTCTATTCAAAATCCATTGCAAAAGGTCATAACCATGAGCATCATGGAGAAGGGAGAAGAAGAGGATTGCAATGATGAGATTGAAGCCTTTGAGGAGCTAAAGGAAGTGCAAGAGAAAGAGTTTGAAAAACTCTACGATGGCTCAGAAAACGTAAGAAACCACGGTCAGTCGTGCTATTCCATGGCCGTGGTTTCACCCAAAGTGACCGTAACCAACTATTTTGAGAGCAACTGTAAGTTACATGGCCAAAACCACGGCCGTGGAAATCATATTGGTGCCGTAATTGAGATCCATGCCCTAAACCACGGCCGTGGAAGTAACAGTGGTTCCATAATTCTGGGAAATCCTTAGAACAATTCCGTTCTTTCCACAAATGCTCTTGAATCTTCTTCAATCATTGCTACACCCTTAGAGACTTCTAAGGAAGCGTCGGACACATCTCAAGACTCATCAAAGGCATCAATAGCATTTGAATTGAAGCCACTTCCCACACATCTTCGGTATGCATTTCTTGGAACTAATTCTACTTTTCCCATAATTGTTAGTTCCGAATTAAGTGAAGATGAACATGAGAAACTAATGGTTGTTCTAAGGAAACATAGGAAAGCCTTAGGTTATACCATAGAGGATCTTGTAGGAATTAAACCATCACTATGCATGCACAAGATTCTAATGGAGGAAGATTTTAAGCCTTCGTGACAACCTCAAAGACGGTTAAATCCGATCATGAAGGAGGTTGTTAAGAAGGAAATTCTTAAGTTGCTTGATGTAGGTATCATCTATCCTATCTCCGATAGCAAGTGGGTGAGCCCCATTCAAGTTGTCCCGAAGAAAGGAGGAATGATGGTTATCAGTAACAAGAATAATGAGCTCATTCCTACAAGAACCGTGACGGGATGGAGGATGTGCATTGATTACCGCAAGCTGAACAATGCAACTAGGAAGGATCACTTCCCGCTACCATTCATTGATCAAATGCTTGAAAGGTTAGCACAACACTCCTATTTTTGCTATCTTGACGGTTATAGTGGTTTCTTCCAGATTCCGATCCATCCGGACGATCAAGAGAAGACCACATTCACATGCCCGTGGGGGACGTTTGCATATAGAAGGATGCCATTCGGGCTCTGCAACGCCCCAACCACCTTTCAAAGGTGCATGATGGCCATCTTCTCGGAGTATATTGAGGAAATCATGGAGGTTTTTATGGACGATTTTTCTATTTATGGTTCCTCATTCGATAATTGTCTTTCTAACCTCTCTCTTGTGTTGCAAAGGTGTGAAGACACTAACATAGTTCTTAATTGGGAGAAGTGTCAATTCATGGTTAAGGAAGGCATTGTATTAGGACACTTGATCTTTAGTAGAGGGATTGAGGTAGACAAGGCTAAGATAGAGACCATAGAGAAACTTCCTCCTCCATCTTCGGTGAAGGGGATAAGAAGTTTCCTAGGACATGCTGGATTTTATAGACGTTTTATCAAAGACTTTTCTAAGATTTCAAAACCGCTAAGTAATCCTTTGATGGAGGATACAGTTTTTGATTTTTCGCAAGATTGTTTAGATGCTTTCTATAAGATCCAGGAAGCTCTTATCTCAGCCTCGATTATCCAACCTCCGGACTGGTATCTCCCGTTCGAGGTTATGTGTGATGCAAGTGACGTAGCTGTTGGGGCTGTGCTAAGACAAAAGAAGGAAGGCCAAACCCATGCTATCTATTATGCTAGCAAGACGCCAGATGAAGCACAGCTCAATTACGCCACAACAGAGAAAGAATTCTTAGCTATTGTATATGCCTTTGAAAAGTTTTGTTCTTATCTTGTAGGTGCGAAGGTAATTGTATACACGGACCATTCAGCGATCCGGTATTTACTCGCCAAGAAGGACGCGAAACCAAGGCTAATTAGATGGATTCTTCTCCTACAAAAATTCAATCTAGAGATCCGTGACAAGAAAGGCTCGGAAAATTCTGATGTGGATCATTTGAGTCATCTACCACACATTGAAAACGACGATCTACCCATAAATGACTCCTTTCCGGATGAGCACTTACACATCATAGAGGAGTGCATCGACAAGATATCTAGAGGTAACGAACCTTGGTTTGCTAATTTTGTAAATTACTTGGTTTGTCAGGAAATACCTCCCGGATTATCCTACGCACAAAAGAAGAAGTTCTTTAGGGATGTCCGGCAATACTTTTGGAATGAACCTCTACTCTTCAAGAGAGGTCCCGACAGCATCATTAGGAGATGTGTGCCAGAAGACGAAATGCAAAGCGTCATTCGTGATTGTCATTCACTACCTTGTGGAGGAAACGCTAGTTCCAATAAAACTAGCGCTAAGGTATTGCAATCTGGATTCTTTTGGCCTACTTTATTTAAGGATGTGCAAACCTTTGTTTCTTGTTGTGATGCTTTTCAAAGAATAGGAAACATCTCTAGGAGAAACGAGATGCCCCTCAACAACATTCAGGATGTGGAAATCTTTGACGTTTGCGGAGTCGACTTCATGGGACCTTTCCCATCATCTTGTGGAAACCAATACATACTTCTAGCTGTAGATTATGTTTCGAGATGGGTTGAAGCTATTTCTTCTCCAACTAATGATGCCACGGTTGTTGTTAAGTTCTTTAATAGAACTATTTTCCCAAGGTTTGGGACACCACGGACCATCATTAGTGACGGAGGTTCGCACTTCATTGCCCGTCGATTCGAAGCTCTACTAGCTAAGTATGGGGTGACTCACAAGATCGCCACTCCCTACCATCCACAAACAAGTGGGCAAGTGGAAATTTCGAATAGAGAGATCAAGGGCATCCTTGAGAAGACGGTCTCAAAGACAAGAAAGGATTGTTCATTGAAATTAGATGATGCGTTATGGGCGTATAGGACTGCATACAAGACTCCCATAGGTACAACACCATACAACCTTGTGTATGGGAAGTTTGGTCATCTCCCGGTTGAGCTAGAACACAAAGCATACTGGGTTGTGAAGTGGTTGAACTTCGGCATGAAGGAAGCAGGCGAGAAGCGCCTCTTGGACCTTAATGAGTTTGAAGAACTCTGCTTGAACGCCTATGAAAACGCCAAGATTTACAAAGAAAGGGCGAAGCGTTGGCATGATAAGCATATCATTCCAAAGGATCAAAAAGAAGGAGATCAAGTTCTCCTCTTCAATTCGAGACTTCGTCTCTTTCCAAGTAAGCTTAAATCTCGTTGGACTGGACCTTATCTAATCAGATGTGTTTTTCCCCATGGCGCAGTTGAAGTATGGGGTGAAAAGAGGGGAAGTTTCAAGGTGAATGGCCAACGCCTTAAGAAGTATTCACCGGAGCTCCCGGTTGAGGAAATCGCTCCGATTGTCCTCGAATAAACACAGGAACGGTCTAGCTAAGGACCTAAAACAAGCGCTTGTTGGGAGGCAACCCAAGGTATTGCACTTACGTTTTTGTTTTTCTTTCTTAGATTAGTTTAGTTTAGTTGTTTTTTCTTTGTTTTTCCCTCAATACCTCCTGGTATGTTATGTTTTTGGATGTAGGAATAAGGAATGGACAAGGGAAAGAAGCAAAAGTTGGAAGGAATTGACGAAACTTGGATTTTGGTATACAACAGAGAGTTCCACGCCCTAAACCACGGTCGTGGAAGTAACAGGTGGCCGCAATTCTTCAAAATCTGGCAAAACTCATCAAAACCACGGGTTCTGTACATTTCCACGGCCGTGGAATGCCCCGAGTGACCGTGATTTTCAAAACTTTTACGGCTACTATATAAACCACCTTCTTTCACAAAAATACAACCAAAATCCAAATCCACGCCCAAAACCATGCCCGGAATCGCCGCCACCCTTCCTCAACCCGTGATTCTTCGTTCGGAGTCCGATTCGGTCGGTTCTTGAGCCTAAAGTGGAGCATTTTCAACCATCTACACGATCCAAGCAACAAACTGAGTGAACAATCCACGCTAGAGAAGGAATTTGGATTTGAAAAATCCAAACCCTAGGTTTTTCTCCCTTTTCTCTACTTTGTCAATTTGGTTCAATTTCTTCGCAAGAATTTAGGAGAACTGAATGAAATTAGAATTGGAATTAGTCTAGGACAGTGATTGCAGAGTTTGGTGTTGATTTGTTGTGATTTGAGAGAAACAAGCCAAAATCACGGTCTTTGTACGTTCCACGGCCGTGGTTTACTAAGAACAGACCGTGATTTTCTCTGATGTTGAGAAATATGATTAGAAGGAAATCCAGTAGGAACAAGAAGAGAAAGGATGATATTTCCTCCTCCTCCCAACCCCCTCCTAGCCGAACATCATCACCACCACCTCCTAGGATCACAATTATCCATGAAGATTACCTAGGAGCCTTAGAAAGGATTGAGAAGAGGGCAATCATAGGATCTCGATACCTAGTCCTTGAGGAGCTTGAGCCGCTCAATGTTGTAAACGACTTGACATGGCTCTTAGATAGAGCCGGATTGATCGTCTTCTCCACTATTAGAGAGGACGCCTATGAGGAGATAACAAGGGAGTTTGTGACCTCCTTTGAGCATAGACATGTGAATCGCACGGTCTCTTTTAGGTTGATGGAGGAGAACTATGAGTTCTCCATCATTCAGTTTGGAGCATTCTTTGGGTTCCATGAGAGCTTTAATGGTAGGTTTCCTAGTGGGGTGTATGCTAAGGATTTTTGGGAGGAGATTGCCATGATATATGCTAGTGAGGATCGTTGGCAACCGGCCGACACCAAGGCTAAGCTCATCTAACACTTAGCCTTGAAGATAGCTCATAGGGTCCTTTCGGAGTGTCTTTTCCCTAGGACCGAGACCCCACAAAAGATTGAAACCGATGAGCTCTTCCTCCTTTATTGTATACTTACCGGTAGACCTGCCGATTGTATCACCCTCCTTGCCTCAACCATCAGTAAATTGAAAACAAGAAAGCCGGGAACATTGGTTATGGGGGTATGGTGACTCATATATCCAACCAATTGGGGATAGACTACTCCGCTTGTACTAGGATAGCGGCGAGACCTTTGGGTCTCAACGGGCTCATGACTAGAGGCAATATCTTTCCCCACCTCCAAGCTCCACCTACCACAGCCATGCCATGGGAGGAGAGAGGTGGTAGAGGTATCCCTTGGCTTCCTGAGTACTCATCATGCAGGGCCGTCACAATTGGAAGGCAACCTTTGCGGCCATGCATGCCAATAGACTTGTAGCCCTCCGTATGTGCCGGATGATAGAGGTATCACTGTGGAGGAGGAGAGAGGTGGTAGAGGTATCCCTTGGTACATTCCCGGATCAGCCGGCCGATTTCCCGAAGCCACCTAGACGTTCTCCCCGCCCTTCTAGACCTTCCGGTTCCTCTTCTTCACGCAGGGCAAGCGTGAGTGAGAGACCAACTTGGATGGAGACTCCTCCCTCTTGGTATGGAGCGCAACCATCATGGATGGGAGCTCCTCCTCCATGGTATGAGCAGGCACCGGTGGCGCCGACTCCTCCTCCTCAGGATGCCCCTGCATGGTATGGACAGCCGCCGGATTGGTACTCGCAGCTCCCGGGATGGGCCACCGATCTTTCCAGGAGAGTGGGAGACCTAGAGATCCGATAGGAGACTCATGACGCACGGAGCCAGGAGCACGACCGTATCTTGAGGGACATCTACCGCTAGCAGTTTGGGCGACCTTTCAGCTCGGATTTCTTTCCATAAGCATAAAACATACTCACATAGCATGGAGGAAATAATCATCTCCAGCTATAACATACATCACGCTAGCACATCAAAATCTACTAAGATCATACATCACATTATAGCTAGCATGGCAAAAACACATCAAGGCATATAAGCACATAAGCACAACATTCATCGAGATAGCACTAAGGTCTATACGTGATCCAACAAGTGGGTCTGTCCCAACATATACTCTGGATAGTTCCTCAGGATACTATCCTCAGTCTCTCACATAGCCTCTTCAGGTCCTCAACTTGACCACGATGTCCTCAAAACGGGAATGTCTTTCGAATGCAAGCGTCTCATATATCATTCCAAGAATGTAACCAAATTCTCAACCAAGATGTGGTTCAGCTTAACCACTAGATCATCATAACTTACAAATTGTCTCAAACTTGGTATAGATTTCCCTCAGTTGAGACACAAGAACACTGGATGAACATCCTCTAACCTCAAAGGCAAAGCTAAACATCATGCTGCCTTCACAACTAATCAAAATCTCAACTAAACTGACATATTTGAAACTTGGTCCCCTTTTCCATATTAACACATCTATCGCCTCACAACTGAGATACTTTCAGCCAGACATGAACTCTCGCTTGAACTTTAGAGGTTAATGCCTCTTGTATATATATGATATTTGGCCACTCTGTACAGCCAGCATTCTTCCTCTAATCAGCGTTACTTGAACTATAAAATCCTGAATCTGGTCAGGTGTTATTCCACTAATACTGCTAGGTCACTTCTAGCATAAGATATACGACCTCTATGTCATTATATTGCCTCATAGGGCCAGCCCAAAACATGCACGTCCTTCATTGTCATATAATAAACTCATTAATGGAAGGTAATCTAACCATCCACGCTTCTAATTTAACTTACAACTCATTATAGATCCTCAAGATCTAGATGGTCCTCTCTAACTGACCATCTATATAGGGGTGAAACGGAGTCATGGAGTTTAGACTCGTCCCCAAAGCAGTCTGAATCTGATGCCCAATATCTCAAAGTAAAACATTCATCTTGATCAAAGAGATCGTTCTCGGTACACCATAGAGTCTCATTATCTGTCTAGTGTCCACCTTAGCCAACTCATTCACTGGTCACGTCTTCCAAATAGGAATGAAACGTGTCGGTTTCATTAATTTGTTACCAACAATCCCATCACAAAGTCCATAGAGATGTCCTCCCAATTCCACTACTGCACTGGTAGTGGATGGAGCTCATCCCTAGGTCAGTAATACTCTAACTGGACCTGTTGACAGGTCACACACTGTATCGCAAACCTGGTCACATCGACTTCAATCTTCTACATCGATATAATTGTCTCACCTCAGGGTACATCTTATTCGTACCTGGATGTACTGAATAAGATGTGTAGTGAGTGTACAGTAAGATTCTCTGTTTCTACTCTGCATCGGTAGGTACACAAAAGTGGTCATAATGCTTCATCACTCCATCTGCTCTAATAGAGAATTATGGTGCCTCATTACGAGACATCTCCTCTCTAAACCTCGTCAAGGTCAGGCAAATCCCTTGTTTCTGTTGGACCTCATCCAACAGACCAGGTAGAACCTTTTAGGTATAATTGGGTATCCTCATCAAGGAACTTATTGTTCAACACTAGCCAAGCTAGATCTCTCTGAAGCTGAGGTTGAACTGTCAGCCTAGCAATTATCTTCTTTTGAGGCGTCTTTCCGTTCAAGTTGTAAGTGACAACGTTCAACTTCTCTGAATGATATGAAATTTCTAGGTTAAAGTCTTGATCAATTCGATCCCTCAACGCTAGTGGTTATTCAACTCCCACGGAGTAAAACGCACTTTAGACTCCTATGGTCTGTGGAAACCTAACATGTGATATCATGTAGGTACTATCTTCAAATCTTCAAGGCTTGAAGTACCACTGCTACTCTAGATCATGCATCAAGTAGTCCTTCTCATCCGTCTTCAGCGTAAATCACAGGATCCCCTGAATCTTCTGACTATAACAGAATGGAAGCAGAGGTCAAGTGCCTCTTCAATTCTTCAAAGCTCTGGTATATTACTTGACAACACCTATCTGGTGATCTTTCTCAAAAGACTCATAAGTAGATACACATTCACATAAAATTCTTCCTTCTAGCATTGATAGTAATTGGATGGGTCGAGAAAACTATGCATTCCTTGAGGTTCATCAATATCGTCCATATTACAACATACTTAATCCTCGCCGGGTCAGTCATGATTCCACTGGTGGAAACAACATGGCCTAAGAAGGCTACCACTGGCATCTCAACTCACATTTAGAGAGCGTAGCATACAACCCTCTATCTTTCAAAATATGCAGAATTGTCCTCAGATTACCGGTCTGCTCCTCTCTGCTACGAGAGTCAACCGACATGTCATCAATAGAAACCACCACAACAAGATCAAGGAAAAAGATGTTATTCATTAATTCTCTGAAGACTTGTTAAGGTATCCATCAGTCCAAATGGCATCACTACAACTCGTAGTGTTCATAACGGGTACGAAAGGCTATCCCATGCACATTCTGTTTTCTCACCCTCAATTGGTGATATCCTAAGCGCAAGGGAATCCTGAAAACACAATTGCTTCTTGAAGCTAACTCATCAAGTCGTTAGTACGAGACACTGAATATACTAGGGTAAAAGAAGTCCGTCTCAGTCAACTATTCAAGTTGTCAGTTAAATATCTCAACAAGCACCATATAGTATGGGCCTTCCCAATCAGTGTCGTATCATACTTCAACTCGATAAGCATGTCCACACTCTACTGAGGTGGCAACTAAACGATTCAGTAACACGTCTATAAACTCATAAACCACTGGAACATCTTCCAACTTAGAACTTTCTTCTTCATGGCATAACATCAGAAAACATTACCTCTTGTGTTGTCATCTTCACTGCTCATATGGCATTAATAGCAAAACTCATCTCTCCAAAGGTCATAGCCTCGGAAGACCTCTATCTAATCGATCTCAGTAGAAACTGTAACAACCTTCCAGTTAATGTCTAACATGACATAATATCTATTCATTCAAACCATATACATAGTGACTTCCTCATGCACCTACGGCATGACAAAGAATTCTATAACCATACACATGTCCCTGAATGAATGGGACAAACACATCTCACGGGTACCTCAGACCCCTAACAGGTAATCTTGTAAAGGAAAATCTATCTCCTACTGTTTCAACAGTCCACTATTAACGCATGCATTGAAAGACAAGAAGTGCATAGCACTCACAACAAACAAAACTTCACTAGGTAAACCATTAACAAGAATGGTGCCTGCACAACTAACACCAAAAGCTCCATTGCATAGTATCATTCAATCTCGGATTCATGCTCCTCAGGTATCACTGGGGTTATTTTCATAGCCTCCACTTTCACTCCTTCTGCACCGGAAAGAGGAAGGTTTTGCTGAGAAGAAACACCACCTTGTTGACAGAAAGGGGCCAGATGGCTTAGTTCACCACAGGTGAAACAAGCTATCGGTGCCAAA
Organism: Fagopyrum homotropicum; assembly: GCA_033239125.1. Classification (NCBI taxonomy): domain Eukaryota; kingdom Viridiplantae; phylum Streptophyta; class Magnoliopsida; order Caryophyllales; family Polygonaceae; genus Fagopyrum; species Fagopyrum homotropicum. The sequence goes on along the minus strand of BSWB01000006.1, from coordinate 104,832,395 downwards.
GGGCACTCAGAACACAAATGATCTGGATAGCCACAGTTGAGACATAAACGTCCCATAACTATAACTGGTACGGATGACTCTGCTACACTTCTCAGCTCCAAGGGTCTACCCGGAGCTCTTCTAGTGTCTATGGCACTCCCACCACGACCTTCGTCTCTACTCGGTCTGGACACGGATCCCTGAGTAGGCTGACGATTTGGGATTCTCTATTGTCCTTGTGTCTGCTATTGAGGGGTCCTCTAACCACCTCCCGTCATATTGGCAGAAGAAGAACCCTGTCGTGATACCACTCCATCTTGCTTACAAAAGGCAGCTTTATGTCCTGGTCTACCACAGGTGAAGCAATTCACCGACGGTTTCGGACAGTGTGGTCTTATGTGTCCAGGCCTCCCACAATTATAACAAGTTCTCGTCTCACCAGGAGTCCATGTAGAACGGGAACTACTCAAACGTCCACAAGCCGGACTCTACCTACCACTTGGAAACCCTACCTCATCTTTCTCTAATTCGACTCGTTGTTTCTTCTTTGATCTATAAGCTTCAGTTGATCTCAAGACGTTGGTAGATCCGGTGTAGTTCTACCTGCTATCACAGCCTCATATACTTGCTGCATATATTCTTGAAACTCAGATCTGCTCATGGAGACATGATTAGTCTCTTCAAACTCGTTCTCTGTCATAGGCGAAACAACAGCGGAAACTGGTCCTTGACTTGGCGTGAATGGAGGAAGAGGGGGGTGTACTCGTACCTCATCCCACTATAGATACTACTCTAGTTTGAGCCATATGTAGGATATACGCACCTAATCTTACAAGGCTATATATGCCATATGAATCGATATATATATATATATATATATATATATATATATATATATATATATATATATATATATATATATATATATATATATATATATATAGTACATCCACATAATCCATAATACACACATACATATAATTCTACGCTGCAGAGATCCACGGCAGAGGTGACGACTTCTCGTACATTCTAACCCAAAACCACACTTAAAACCAAAAACGTTTTAAAACGTCAAACCCCATGTGGGTTCTGTTTATTTTACCTACCAGACCTTATTGCAGGTAGCAAGTGCCATTGTTGTCAACCTGGGCTCTGATACCAACTCTGTAACACCCCGAATCCGCGGGACTAGGAGTGCCACATTGGGCGAGGATCTCACAATGGATCCTGACCCTAGCCTGACAACAAGTTCACTAGACATTACAGCATGACACTGATAGATATAAAACAAATACATAAAACAATATAAATTGTACGACCCAAGGTAAACAACAACATAGCCGAGTATATAAAACGACATCCTCACACAGGAGGTACAAAAGGATCATCCTCACACAGGAGGGAAACACAACAAACCTAAACCAACATCCTAATGTACGAGAGTCCTCAGCCTGTCACCCTGTCAGATCACTCAGCAGCGCCTAACCTGTAAACATCTACAACACGGTATGAAACCGTTAGCTAACCATACATATATAAGGTAATGCATAAGCACATACACAAGCAGGAAAGATAAACACATCAGCATGCTATCACACATTTACCCATTTTATCATCTTTATATAATGGTCATTTGATAGCATGTATTATAGTCTATATTTTGGGACTTGTTTGACGTTTTATCTTCAATAATCTTCATGTTTGGATGTATATTATGTGATTATATCGTCGTTTCATCTACCTTTGCGGAAATCGAGGTGTACACCAAGTTTCGCTGTAATCGTAGGTAAAATGGCACAATTTGGATCGAAATGGAGCTAAGGAGCAAAGAAATCATTGGAGCTACATTCAGGAGCTTAAAAGAGAACTCAGGAAGCAAGAAATTAACAAAGAAGATTTACTTTGGACCAGATTTGAGAGATTTCACCTTCGGCTGAGATTCACCTCGGTCAGCTATAGTACCACCTTGATCGAGGTGATCTAGAGGAGCGCCCCGACCGAGGCGAATACCCTGACGCGGCGAGATATATTTTATTTGGCTGAGATCTTTTATTTTTGGAAAGAGAGATCTTATATTTTGGGCTGGATTAATTTCTGGAAGGAAGATCATATATTTAGGAGATCTATTTTAGAGATAAGATATACTTTATTAGGATATTATCTTTTTAAGATATTATTATCTTTGGAAGATAATTCTCCTATATAAAGGGTTGGATTTTCCACAATTCAGCCATCTTCGGATCCTTCATCATCTTTTGATCAACAATATTCTCCTAGCTGCATTAAGGAAGGATTTCTGGAAGTTTGAAGGAAGTTTTTAAGATTGAAGGAAGGAAGTTCATAGCTTTGTGATAGCTTGTCAGGGGATTTGTAAGACTTTATTAGATTCCCTTTTATTTGATTCTCTTGTTGGATTTGTGATCCAAGGAACGCTAATTTGTTTGATTTTGATTCAGTTATTGAAGCCTTGTTCTTAAGGTTTTTGTGTTCAAATATTCATTCTCTTCCCATATATTCTCCTAGGGTGATTGGCTGAAAGTTGTGAGAAAAACAATGATAGAATAATCTTAATCCAGTAGGACCCTGAAAGCTCGAGTCTTTATCCTTAACCTTAGAACATCTCGTTCAGTCGATGAACATCTCGGCCGGGGTGGAACTTGACTGACCGAGGTGACCTTTTTTGATCCGTAACTGAGAGTTAAGTGTTAGAGTTTGCCAAATCCTATTCTTATTACACCTTTCCTGGTTCAGTGCAAGCCTAGGATAAGACTCACCCGGTGATTCCTTAGTTTATTTACCCAAGATCATAAGTGTAGGTAATAAAGGTTTATCCTTTATTAGGGTTTGAGTGTGCCTTCATCCCATCTTTGTGAGTTAGCCTGAGACTTACCCGGTAAAGGTTGATTCTATTCCCTTAGTTAGTGTGTTGGTTTGAGATTATAATTCCTTTCCTTAGTACTTTGAGACTTACCCGGTAATAGGAGCTTTTGGTTTGGGATTAGTGAGTAGTGAGACTTACCCGGTGATCTATTCCACTTTAGAAACACCTTCCCTTAGAAAAAATCTCAGCTTTTTCCACTTGTCTTGAGATCTTGAGTTGTAACCAAAATTGGATGCTTTAATCCCTAGAATTTGCATATTCCCTTTAATTGACCTTATTATCATCTCTTTGATTGCTTTAATCGCTTTTGTGGTCATTAGTTACATTGACTACCTCTACTTGCTTAGGTTTCAACCTAAGTCCCTGGGATCGACACCCCGGAATTCTTGCTTTTACTATAATTGATCCGTACACTGCGGGTTCGCATCCTTATTTAAGCATATTTCTTGGGATATAAATTTAAAGCTTGCACACACCGTTTGGAGCGAACACGTTTTTGGCGCCGTTGCCGGGGACTTGGTCTAGACCGAGCCGGTTACGGTAATCTTTCGGGGCATTTGCCCCTGTTGCTACTAACCACTCTACTTGAGTGACTTTCGCAGGTTCTTTTTCTTAGGTTTATGCGAAGAACCCGTGTTGGGAAGGAAATCATTCCTTACGATCCCGAACCAGAAAAGACATACAAAAGACGCTTAAAAGAAGTGAAAATGGCCAATCGAGACGATTGCGATCTTGAGGCCGAATTGAAGGAGGCGATGGAACAACTACGCCTTAATAGGGAAGAACTGTAGCGCGAGAGGGAGCAAAATCACACCAGAGATGCAGAGATTGAAGCAGATATGGCTGAGTTAGAGCTCAGATTCTGCATCGACCAGACCCTCGACCGAGGCAGGACCCCGCTCCAGTTGCCGCGGCCGAGATACTTCCACCTCGGATGCCTATCCGAGATGTTCTTTTTGTAGGTATTCCACAAACCCTAGGACAGAGGATGGACCCAAACCAGCAAGTGAGGCGTCCAGGAGTCAACCTAGGTGATCCAGTGGAGCATGATTATGAACTTCGACCGCAAGTTCTATCCATGATCCGCCAATGCCAATTTGGAGGTTTAGAGAGGGAGTCTCCGCATCAACATTTACAAAACTATGAGATTTTGATGGAGACCTTGAGATCTTCAAGGCTGAAAAATAATAATTATAAGCTAAGGCCTTTTTACTTTTCTTTGAAAGACAGGGCGCTTACTTGGTATCAGTCTCTTCCTCCCGGAAAGATCAACACTTGGGAGGAGATAACGACGGAGTTCTTAACAAAATTCTTCTCCCCCCCCCCTCCACAACTGCTGAAATGAGAGGGAAGATCAATGCATTTATCATGAAGGACAAGGAGATTTTGTCCAAGTCATGGGAGAGATTTAAAGATGTTCTTTTGGATTGCCCACATCATGGGATTCTAAAGATAGAGTTGATGGAGATTTACTTCAAGGGATTGGATGGAGCTACCCAATTCAACCTTCAACTACTATCCGCCGGCACATTTATGGACATGCCGATTGATAAAGCTTGAAAGTTCATTGAGAAATAAGCTTTGCACATGGAGAAATACTCCCACCAAGGAGCCGAAAATGGAGTTAAGAGAGTTAACTTCCAGGTAGCTCCATCAAATTATAATCAACTCATTTCCCTCAAGAATGATGTGAAGCAATTGAAGGACCTTTTGCTTGCTCACACCAAGAAGGAAGAGGGAGGATATCAAGGGTCAAGGAACAACAATCAAGGTTCCCGGAACAACAACTACAACAACAATAGAGGCTCTAACAGCAACAATGGGAGATCCAACAATCAAAATCCGGGTAACCATTACTCTAATTCCAATTCTAATAATTTTTTCTAACCCCTATTCTTCTTCTTCTACTCCATTGAAGAGCCAGGAGCCTGGATCAAGTTTGTCCCAGCCAGAGAAGAAAGATGTAGTGCTGGAAGCCATCTTGATCAAGCTCAACGCTATGGAGACATCCATGACTTCATTTTCGAAGGCACAAAAAGCCTTAGAGCAATAATTCTTTAATAAGGCGAATGAAGCGCCAAGAGATCCAGGGAAGCTCTCAGCAAGGACAGAGAGCAACCCAAAAGGACAGATCATGGCAATAACGACGAGAAGTGGACTGAAAACTGCAGATCCAGTGCCTCGGTCGATGCTAGTGTAGACGAAGAACACCTCGGTCCAGGTATAGACGAAAAACACTTCGGTCGAGGTACCATCCGAGGTGGAGCCTCAGAAAGCGTCGGACAAAACTGAAGTTTATGTCCCACCTCCTGCATATAAACCACCACTTCCATTCCCCCAGTCAAGGGCCAGAGCACATCTAGACAAGCACTTCGGTAAGTTCCTTGACTTGATGAATAAATTACATATTAACATCCCTTTCCTTGATGTTATTCTAGGGATGCCCGCTTATGGGAAGTTCTTAAAAGAGATTCTATCAAGGAAGAGGAAGCTGGAAGCTTTTGGTGAAGTAAGGATGACATCTAAATCCTCGGAGCTCATTCAAATCATGAAGGAGAAGATGCCACCCAAGTTAAGAGATCCCGACTCGTTTTGCATTCCCATTCAAGTTGGGAATGTTACTTGTGAGGCGTTGTGTGATCTAGGAGCCAGTGTGAGCATCATCCCGCTGGAGCTATGTGTGAAGATCGGACTTGGAGATCCCAAGCCGGTGAAGATAAGGTTATACATGGCGGACCGCTCCATTACCCATCCCGTGGGCATTTTGGAAGATGTTCCGGTTAAGTTAGGTAACTTCTATTTATCTATAGACATTGTGGTGCTTGATATTCCTGCAGATTATCCCGTTCCTATCATTCTCGGGAGACCATTTCTAGCAACTTCGGGTTGCAATGTGGATTGTAAGAACGCCAAGTTGCAATTCAACATTGGCGGAGATCAAGTGGAGTTTGCATTGCTTGGTGCAATGAAAGGAGAGCCGCTGGAGGATGATATCTTCAACATCTATGATGAAGAAGAATCAAGAGAATTGGTGAGCTCTATCCTTATTAATGATCCACTTGAAAGAGTTACTAGTTTTAGCTTAATGGAGGAAGGTATAGATGCTTCTTGTAATGTAGATATACGGAGCTTAAAGGCACTGGAAGAAAATCCAGGAGCTAAAATTGAGAAACTAATCCAGGAGAGGAGAAATTCAAGTTTCGGTCCCAATTCCAGTACCTCGACCGAGGCACTTTCTGGACCAAGCGAGGTGTTCTTATCTGAAGAACATCTCGGTCATCCACCTAGGACCTCGACCGAGGTCGCAAGCGAGATGATGTCAACTGAGACTTCTGAAAGTCCAGTTCTTCGATCTAAGTCTACTCCACTGGAAGGAGGAAGCAAGGATCCCCCTCAGAAAGCACCCCCAGTTGTGGAGCTTAAACCGCTTCCAAGTCACTTGAGGTATGCTTTTCTTGGACCGGATTCCACTTATCCTGTTATTGTTAGTGCTTCCCTTTCCGAAACTGAATTATCTAAACTGATGCATGTCCTGAGAAAGCATCAAAAGGCTTTGGGTTATACTATTGATGATCTTATTGGTATTAATCCCTCTTTCTGCATGCATAGAATACTAATGGAGGACGATCATAAGACTTCACGGGAACCTCAAAGACGGTTAAATCCGATCATGAAAGAGGTTGTGAAGAAAGAAATTCTTAAGTTGTTGGATGCAGGTATCATATTTCCTATCTCGGATAGCAAGTGGGTGAGCCTAGTGCATGTAGTTCCGAGAAAAGGAGGGATGACCGTTGTGACGAATAAGAACAACGAGTTGATCCCAACTAGGACCGTTACGGGCTGGAGGGTGTGCATCGACTATAGGAAGCTGAATGTGGCCACTCGGAAGGACCATTTTCCACTTCCCTTCATCGATCAAATGCTCGAATGGTTAGCCCAGCATTCACATTTTTGCTATTTAGATGGTTATAGTGGCTTCTTTTAGATTCCTATCCATCCGGATGATCAAGAGAAGACCACTTTCACTTGTCCATGGGGGACATTCGCTTATAGGAGGATGCCATTTGGATTATATAATGCACCCGCTACCTTCCACGATGCATGATGGCCATCTTTTCCGAGTATATAGAGGAGATCATGGAGGTATTTATGGATGATTTTTCAGTATATGGTTCCTCTTTTGATGATTGCCTATCTAACCTTTCTCTAGTTCTACAAAGATGTGAAGACACTAATCTCGTTTTGAATTAGGAGAAGTGTCATTTTATGGTTAATGAAGGCATTGTGCTAGGACACCTCGTTTCCAACCGAGGTATTGAAGTCGATCGAGCTAAGATCGAGACTATTGAGAAATTTCCTCCCCCTTGTTCTGTTAAGGGTGTGCGGAGTTTTTTCGGGCATGCAAGTTTCTATAGAGGGTTCATCAAGGATTTCTCGAAGATTTCTAAACCACTAACTAAACTCTTGAATAAGGATGTTGTTTTTGAGTTTTTGCAGGAATGTCTTGATGCATTTTACAAGATTAAGGAAGCGTTGATCTCCGATCCCATTATCCAACCTCCGAATTGGACCTTGCCCTTTGAGATCATGTGTGATGCGAGTGCTGTGGCGGTAGGAGCGGTGCTTGGACAAAAGAAGGATGGCCGGACCAACGCCATTTACTATGCTAGCAAGACGCTAGATGAAGCCCAACTAAACTATGCCACCACCGAAAAAGAGCTTTTGGCGATTGTATATGCTTTTGAGAAATTTCGCTCTTACTTAGTGGGAGTGAAAGTTATTGTTTACACTGACCATGCAGTTATTCGTTACTTACTTGCTAAGAAGGATGCTAAGCCACCTCTTATTCGATGGATTCTTTTGCTTCAAGAGTTTGACCTAGAGATTCGCAATAAGAAGGGATCCGAAAATTCTATCGCGGATCACCTCAGCCGGCTACCTCCCTCTTCACGCGAGAAGGACGAACCACCCATAAACGATTCATTCCCGGATGAGCACTTGCATTTGCTTGAACATTTGATAGACTTCTTTATCTCACCCCATGATGAAGATGAATTATGGGGTGGGGATACCTTCCAGCATGTTTAGGGATGCCGTACGGTCCAGCCTGTGACCTTAAATCAAGCGCTTCTTGGGAGGCAACCCAAGGTGTTGCTTTCTTTTCCCTTTTCTAGTCTAGCTTTAGATAGTTTGCTTTTGCTTTGCTTTGCTTTGTATTTGGCATCCTAGACAAAAACCAGGTACTTTCTAAGGAAGGAATACAACCCAGGAGAAACACTAGAAGGACAAAAGTTCGAGAAATTGAGAAGACGGAGTTTGACTAGGACACATCTCAGTTGCAGTCACAGCACCTTGACCGAGATGATTCTTGAGCAACCGAGGCGATTAGGGCTGACAACAATCCACCTCGGTCCAGACACCTCGGTCCAGTCGGGACCACCTCGACTGAGGTGACAGCAGAATCGGCGAGGGGTATAAAAGGGGAACAGTTTCTCTCTCTTTCCCTCCCATCTCTCTCTCTCTCGACCGCGGCGATAACCACCTCGTTTCTCCGATTTTCACTCGTTTTCGACGATTTCTGCTTCGATTCTACAAGGAAAGGCTAGAGAAACCGATTGCAAGCAAGAATCTGCAACAAAAATGCTTCCAATCGACCGAATCATGGGTAATTAAATCAAAAACCCTAAATTCTCTATTTTCGCCGATTTCGGAAATTAGTGGCTTTGGTTGCCATAGATCTGTGTTGAAAAAGGCTTAAGTACCCCATAGGAACAATCTGTAGTGAAATTGGGGGAAAAGAACTGGAATTCAGAGAGTTAGATTCGAACAGCTTCTCGCCTCGGTCCAGTCGACCTGCGCCTCGGCCGAGGTGTTCTTGAGATCTGTCAGAGCAACCGAGGTGATCTGTTAGAAAGAGAAAATGAGTTCCAGGTCCGATCGCCAGTTAGTTCTGAGGGACATATCCTCACTTTCTTCTTCTTCTTCTCGACCTTCCATTCCGGTGATACATGAGCGTCACCAGGATGACTATGACCGCATCTGTACGCGCCTTGTGATTGCGCCGCAGTTTCTTGATATCTCCACTTTTGATTGCCTCCACGTGGCTGACGATCTTAGGAGGATGGTATCCATCGTAGGGCTGGAGCAGTTCATGGATATTAGAGCTCCAGCCTACCTCGAGCCCACTTTGGAGTTTGTGAGTTATGTGACTCACTTGCCTGAGGAGAGAGCCATCAAGTACCGGTTGTTGAACCGGAACTACTTAGTTCCTATGGACCAATGTAGAGACATCTTCGGCTTCCCGACCCCCACAGTTCCCGACTTCCCTTCTCGAGCCGTAGCTCAACAGTTTTGGGGTCAGATTGCTCATGTTGTTGAGCATGCTGACAGGTGGAGACTTGGAGAATCCAGGGAGAGGATTATTTTCCACCTTGCTTTCAGATTAGCCCACCGGATTTTCAGCGAGACACTTCTGGCGCGTACTGAGATGCCCTAGAAGGTTAGACAAGGGAACCTTCTGAGCCTATTCTGTATGGTGACTGGGAGAGTGCCTGATTTTGGGGCGATGCTAGCTGAGGATCTGCACCGGATCAAGGCTAAGGGGAAGGGAGATATTTGTTGTGGCGGCTTAGTGACTCATTTAGCGACAGTGATGGAGTTGGATCTGAGCGCTTGTACATTGGTGGCGACTGCCAAGCCGCTAGGTCTACAGGAGATGATCACCAGGAGGATTCTAGTTCCTCGTGGACTCAATACGCCATATGTGGCGATGCCTTGGGAGCACACTGCCCCTCAGGGTATCAGGTGGTCATCTCAGTTCTCAGTCTACGACCCTCAGTACTAGTCCACTACATGGATACCTTACATTGAGGATGCTAGAGATGCAGCACCTTAGGCACAGGAGGAGGATGAGGATGACGATGGCGGTGCTGCCATGGAGAAAGGGACAGATACAGCCGGTCCTAGTGTGCCAGTCGTCGATTTGGACGACGAGGAGACAGAGGAGGAGGCACCACCACCACCACCACCATCCCAGCGCAGATCCCGCCGCCGCAGATTTAGAGATCCAGCAACGCATCAGAGGATTGATGACCTCACCGACCAGATGATCGACTCCTACGTAGCCCTAACAGTTGATATCCATGAGCGTTTTGATGACCAACGCCGAGGGATCGAGGGCTGGACACATCAGATGATGGAGAGCCAGCACTACCAGCGCCGGATGATAGAGATGCAGTTCCAGCACACGATGGGATATCCTTTTGACCTATCCCAGCATTCGTACGTGCCATATCCACCAACATCACCAGCAGATCAGGACTAGAGCTTGTAGGGATTTCTTTTATTTATTTACTATACAGCTCAGCTTATGTCCGTGAGTACTCTATTTCTAGACTTATTTTGACCCATTGGGACAATGTGTCCCAAGTATGGGGTATTGATGTACTTTATTTGACCTTATGTGTATGACTCTTGGATATTTATGATCTTGTTATATTTTACTTGGCTCTATATACTTATTTGAGATTAGATGCATGCATACAGGCTATTTGATTCTGGTTAAAGAAAAAAAATTTTATGACCTCGACCGGGGTGATTCTTGCCAGACGAGGTCAAGTACCTCGGTTGACTTTGAACACCTCGACCGAGGTGGTTTAACTGAAACAGTTTTCAAAACAATTTTTGTGTTTCTTATCTGGATATGACCTCAGTGAAGATTTTGTTTGCAGATTGATTTTTAAAATCTTTATATATTTGAAAGGTTTTATGATATGTTTAAGTTGCTAAATGCTTTGTTTGAAATTTTGGCATGTTTAATACTTTGTTTTTATACAAATTATGTTGAATTTGAAGGTTGACACCACATGATGAGTTCTATCACTTTCTTCCTGGGATGATTAAGGCAATTCACTCTCTTCTCTTCTTCTTTTTGATCATACTTAGCCCCACATATACATATTTGCCTCCCTTTTCCTATCCGGAAATTTGGAAGCAAGAAAGTGAAAAGCAAGTGAAAGAAAAGTTGAGATGTTGGCTGGAAGTTAGAAAGAAACAAATAGGTTTGGGGAAGTCAATCATGATGATGAGTAACTCGGCACCATTCACATAGCCGGGTGTTTGTGTCTTTCCAAAGTCAGATTGAGCGATATTCCTAACGGGTCATGGTATGTGCATCAAGGGTTTGAGGCATCTCGAGAAATTGATGATTGTTGATCTCCTAGGCTTCGGTTATTGTGCACTTCTGTCCTGCATCCCAAAAAGTAAAAGTAAATAAGCAAAGCTTATTGGTGGAAGATGTTGAAGTTCAAGGCAAGTGAAGTGAAGATCATTTTCCTGGATTCTAGCACCACATTCCCTATATACATCCCACCCTCACGTGTTTCTTGACCTTCTCTTGGAAAGCCCTTGAGACCTCGAGCTTGTTGATTGACTTAGTGGTTTAAACTGGATTATACATGATTAATTTCGATAATTATGATTTATTATGCATTCTATGATTTTATGCAAAGATGAACAACTTTCTTATATTTATAAAATGTTTTGATCATATTTTGATTTTAAACACCGTGAAGCATTCTCTTAGAGTGATCTATGAGTGGAGCACACCACCAAAAATGTTTTGAAATACTTTTCTTTGATCTTTATGACTTATAATCCATTCTATCTTGTACTTAAGATTTGGAACTTGCTTGGGGACAAGCAAGGGACAAGTATGGGGTATTTTGATAGCATGTATTATAGTCTATATTTTGGGACTTGTTTAGACGTTTTATCTTCAATAATCTTCATGTTTGGATGTATATTATGTGATTATATCGTCGTTTCATCTACCTTTGCGGGAATCGAGGTGTACACCAAGTTTCGTTGTAATCGTAGGTAAAATGGCACAATTTGGATCGAAATGGAGCTAAGGAGCAAACGAGTCATTGGAGCTACATTCAGGAGCTTAAAAGAGAACTCATGAAGCAAGAAATTAACAAAGAAGATTTACTTTGGACCAGATTTGAGAAATTTCACCTTCAGCTGAGATTCACCTCGGTCACCTACAGTATCACCTCGACCGAGGTGATCTAGAAGAGCGCCCCGACCGAGGCGAATACCCTCAAGCGGCGAGATATATTTTATTTGGATGAGATCTTTTATTTTTGGAAGGAGAGATCTTATATTTTTGGGCTGGATTTCTGGAAGGAAGATCATATATTTAGGAAATCTATTTTAGAGATAAGATATATTTTATTAGGATATTATCTTTTTAAGATATTATTATCTTCGGAAGATAATTCTTCTATATAAAGGGTTAGATTTTCCACAATTCAGCCATCTTCGAATCCTTCATTATCTTTTGATCAACAATATTCTCACAGCTGTAGTAAGGAAGGATTTCTGGAAGTTTGAAGGAAGTTTTGAAGATTGAAGGAAGGAAGTTCATAGCTTTGTGATAGCTTGTGAGGGGACTTGTAAGACTTTCTTAGATTCCCTTTTGTTTGATTGTCTTGTTGGATTTGTGATCCAAGGAACGCTGATTTGTTTGATATTTGATTCAGTTATTGCATCCTTGTTTTTAAGGTTTTTGTGTTCAAATATTCATTATCTTCCCATATATTTGATTATTGCTTTCATGATGATGAGTGGCTAATTTCTTTGTGCGATTCTAGGGTGATTGGCTGAAAGTTGTGGGAAAAACAATGATAGAATAATCTTAATCCAGTAGGACCCTGAAAGCTCGAGTCTTTATCCTTAACCCTAGAACATCTCGTTCAGTCGATGAACATCTCGGCCGGGGTGGAACTTGACTGACCAAGGTGACCTTTTCTGATCCGTAACTGAGAGTTAAGTGTTAGAGTTTGTCAAATCCTATTCTTATTACACCTTTCCTGGTTCAATGCAAGCCTAGGATGAGACTTACCCGGTGATTCCTTAGTTTGTTTACCCAAGATCATAAGTGTAGGTAATAAAGGTTTATCCTTTATTAGGGTTTGAGTGTGCCTTCATCCCATCTTTGTGAGTTATCCTGAGACTTACCCGGTAAAGGTTGATTCTATTCCCTTAGTTAGTGTGTTGGTTTGAGATTATAATTCCTTTCCTTAGTACCTTGAGACTTACCCGGTAATAGGAGCTTTTGGTTTGGGATAAGTGAGTAGTGAGACTTACCCGGTGATCTATTCCACTTTAGAAACACCTTCCCTTAGCAAAAATCTCAACTTTGTCCACTTGTCTTGAGATCTTGAGTTGGAACCAAAACTAGATGCTTTAATCCCTAGAATTTGCATATTCCCTTTAATTGACCTTATTATCATCTCTTTGATTGCTTTAATCGCTTTTGTGGTTATTAGTTACATTGATTACCTCTACTTGCTTAGGTTTCACCTAAGTCCCTGAGATCGACACCTCGGAATTCTTGCTTTTACTATAATTGATCCGTACATTGCGGGTTCGCATCCTTATTTAAGCATATTTCTTGGGATATAAATTTAAAGCTTGCAAACACCGTTTGGAGCGAACATCATTCACTCAAATCGTATATATATATCCATAGAGGAAAATATGTGACACGAGGACCGATACATCCTCGCCTCTGAGCCTGATAGCCATCTGGAGTAGAATCGGTCACCCAACCCGTGTACCCTATGGGAGTGGTGTTGTGTCCTCCTCGTAGTAAGGGTTGGATTTTCCACAATTCAGCCATCTTCGGATCCTTCATCATCTTTTGATCAACAATATTCTCACAACTGTAGTAAGGAAGGATTTCTGGAAGTTTGAAGGAAGTTTTGAAGATTGAAGGAAGGAAGTTCATAGCTATGTGATAGCTTGTGAGGGGACTTGTAAGACTTTCTTAGATTCTCTTTTGTTTGATTGTCTTGTTGGATTTGTGATCCAAGGAACGCTGATTTGTTTGATATTTGATTCAGTTATTGCATCCTTGTTTTTAAGGTTTTTGTGTTCAAATATTCATTATCTTCCCATATATTTGATTATTGCTTTCATGATGATGAGTGGCTAATTTCTTTGTGCGATTCTAGGGTGATTGGCTGAAAGTTGTGGGAAAAACAATGATAGAATAATCTTAATCCAGTAGGACCCTGAAAGCTCGAGTCTTTATCCTTAACCCTAGAACATCTCGTTCAGTCGATGAACATCTCGGCCGGGGTGGAACTTGACTGACCAAGGTGACCTTTTCTGATCCGTAACTGAGAGTTAAGTGTTAGAGTTTGTCAAAAATCCTATTCTTATTACACCTTTCCTGGTTCAATGCAAGCCTAGGATGAGACTTACCCGGTGATTCCTTAGTTTGTTTACCCAAGATCATAAGTGTAGGTAATAAAGGTTTATCCTTTATTAGGGTTTGAGTGTGCCTTCATCCCATCTTTGTGAGTTATCCTGAGACTTACCCGGTAAAGGTTAATTCTATTCCCTTAGTTAGTGTGTTGGTTTGAGATTATAATTCCTTTCCTTAGTACCTTGAGACTTACCCGGTAATAGGAGCTTTTGGTTTGGGATAAGTGAGTAGTGAGACTTACCCGGTGATCTATTCCACTGTAGAAACACCTTCCCTTAGCAAAAATCTCAACTTTGTCCACTTGTCTTGAGATCTTGAGTTGGAACCAAAACTAGATGCTTTAATCCCTAGAATTTGCATATTCCCTTTAATTGACCTTATTATCATCTCTTTGATTGCTTTAATCGCTTTTGTGGTTATTAGTTACATTGACTACCTCTACTTGCTTACGTTTCACCTAAGTCCCTGAGATCGACACCTCGGAATTCTTGCTTTTACTATAATTGATCCGTACATTGCGGGTTCGCATCCTTATTTAAGCATATTTCTTGGGATATAAATTTAAAGCTTGCACACACCGTTTGGAGCGAACATCATTCACTCAAATCGTATATATATATCCATAGAGGAAAATATGTGACACGAGGACCGATACATCCTCGCCTCTGAGCCTGATAGCCATCTGGAGTAGAATCGGTCACCCAACCCGTGTACCCTATCGGAGTGGTGTTGTGCCCTCCCCGTAGTAAGGGTTGGATTTTCCACAATTCAGCCATCTTCAGATCCTTCATCATCTTTTGATCAACAATATTCTCACAGCTGTAGTAAGGAAGGATTTCTGGAAGTTTGAAGGAAGTTTTGAAGATTGAAGGAAGGAAGTTCATAGCTTTGTGATAGCTTGTGAGGGGACTTGTAAGACTTTCTTAGATTCCCTTTTGTTTGATTGTCTTGTTGGATTTATGATCCAAGGAACGCTGATTTGTTTGATATTTGATTCAGTTATTGCATCCTTGTTTTTAAGGTTTTTGTGTTCAAATATTCATTATCTTCCCATATATTTGATTATTGCTTTCATGATGATGAGTGGTTAATTTCTTTGTGCGATTCTAGGGTGATTGGCTGAAAGTTGTGGGAAAAACAATGATAGAATAATCTTAATCCAGTAGGACCCTGAAAGCTCGAGTCTTTATCCTTAACCCTAGAACATCTCATTCAGTCGATGAACATCTCGGCCGGGGTGGAACTTGACTGACCAAGGTGACCTTTTCTGATCCGTAACTGAGAGTTAAGTGTTAGAGTTTGTCAAATCCTATTCTTATTACACCTTTCCTGGTTCAATGCAAGCCTAGGATGAGACTTACCCGGTGATTCCTTAGTTTGTTTACCCAAGATCATAAGTGTAGGTAATAAAGGTTTATCCTTTATTAGGGTTTGAGTGTGCCTTCATCCCATCTTTGTGAGTTATCCTGAGACTTACCCGGTAAAGGTTGATTCTATTCCCTTAGTTAGTGTGTTGGTTTGAGATTATAATTCCTTTCCTTAGTACCTTGAGACTTACCCGGTAATAGGAGCTTTTGGTTTGGGATAAGTGAGTAGTGAGACTTACCCGGTGATCTATTCCACTTTAGAAACACCTTCCCTTAGCAAAAATCTCAGCTTTGTCCACTTGTCTTGAGATCTTGAGTTGGAACCAAAACTAGATGCTTTAATCCCTAGAATTTGCATATTCCCTTTAATTGACCTTATTATCATCTCTTTGATTGCTTTAATCGCTTTTGTGGTTATTAGTTACATTGACTACCTCTACTTGCTTAGGTTTCACCTAAGTCCCTGAGATCGACACCTCGGAATTCTTGCTTTTACTATAATTGATCCGTACATTGCGGGTTCGCATCCTTATTTAAGCATATTTCTTGGGATATAAATTTAAAGCTTGCACACACCGTTTGGAGCGAACATCATTCACTCAAATTGTATATATATATCCATAGAGGAAAATATGTGACACGAGGACCGATACATCCTCGCCTCTGAGCTTGATAGCCATCTGGAGTAGAATCGGTCACCCAACCCGTGTACCCTATGGGAGTGGTGTTGTGCCCTCCCCGTATACCAGGTCTGGCATGACATCAGAAAACCTCCCAGATTCCACGGCCGGATGAAAGGGAAAGGTTATCATAGCCACGCATACGGGGCAATTAATATAAAACATAGGTCGGTATAAACGATATCTTATGCTGTCATAGCAACACAATAAGCACACACCACTCATGCAAACACCAAATATAAGGATTGCAGCTAAGTAAGTCCTACGGACTTACCTCAACCTCGTACACAGCTCAACCACAACTACCTCCAATCTTGAGAGAGGGGCACTACCTAATAACAAGGCATACAGATATATCAACCTCTATTCATCAAAGGGGTCACACCTAGACCCAAAGGGATCCATAGGGATCATACTCAACCTCACAACCTCAATCAACATCAACCTAAGTCCTTAAAGCCGTGCAAGGCATAAACCGATCATAACCTCAACCAAACACATCCTCACACATCTAGCATGATCCTATACACTCATACTAGGAAATGAGGGAACAAAGACATCCTAAGGAAGGCCTAGAAGCAACACACACCTGCAGAACCAAGTGCAACACCAAGCTGGTGCAGGTGGCCGCAGGGGCGGCTAGGGAATGGCGCAGAGGCGGCTCACTACTGGCGCAGGGGCGGTCCAGAAATGGCGCAGGGGCGCCTGGTGTATAGAGACACACTAGTTCAATTCCTTCTCACTCCTTTCTTCGATTCTCCACTCTTCTTCACTCCAGCAGCAACATACACATATCACATACATATATACACATCAACACAAGCCAAAACATGGCTAAACAAGATCCAATCCTAAGGAAACCCTACTAAACTAAGGAAAGGATGAAAAAGATGAAGAAAAGAAGGAAAGAAGAGGAGAAGCCATGGAACTCGCCAAGCTGAGCTCTCTAAAGGATCAACACCACACCAAACAACCTCAAGCTGGCTCCACAAGGCACAACAACATCAGCATCAACAAACCATAAGCAAAGCCAAGCACAAAGCTCACAAAACTCACACATGGATCAAGAAGAGATCCAAAAAAGAAGAGAGGAGAAGAAAAAGAGCGTAGGGAGAGAGATGGAGCAGAAAAGAGATTGAGGAAACCCTTATCTGAAGGAAGAAGGAAATATAAAGGAAAGAGGGGTCAAAAAGCAAAGCTCGGGTCAAAGAAGACGGCTGTAGCACACCACAAACCGCAGGGGCGACTGGCCTGGCCGCTGGGGCGGCTCACAGAACCGCAGGGGCGGTCAGCTAGGGGCGCAGGGGCGGCCCACTACAGCTTTAAAGGTAAAAGGCAGTTGTGTCTCAACTGAGGCGCAGGTACGGGATCTCTCAAAGACTAAGGCTCTTACAAAGTTTGTCTTTTATTTGTTTTAGGGATCATATCATTTGCATAAAAATGTATTTCGATTTTGCCTTTATTTGTGTCTTGTTCTAAGATCCGGTGAAATTGTTGTCAAGCTAAGGGTCGGGACCCATTGTGAGGTCCCAACCCGTAGCGCCCCGAGTCCCGCGGATTCGGGGTGTTACAAAGTGGTGTCAGAGCCCTAGGTTGACAACAATGACACTCGCAATCTTCTAAAGGCCGAATAAGGAATAAACAGATGCCCACGGGTTCTGAGTTTTCGTTTTCAAATTCACATGCATGAGTTGGGGTAGAATGTACGGACCACCACTCCTTCCGTAGACCTCGGTAGCTTAGTTTATTGGATTTTGATATGTATATATATGTATATATAGATATGGATATGAGGTTTGTAGTTATGCATGATAGAATTGATGTGTATCTTTGTGATTGTATGTTGCATGATGAACTGGACATATGTGTATAGTTATATATGTGGACGGTTATATGTTTTAAGACCTTATATTGTTGATGGAATGCTGGATGTGTTATGTTGGTAGTGATATGGACTTAGGATTTATATAGTTATGTATACGTATTCTTATTATATATAGTAGTAGCATATGGAGTTATGGGACCTAATTAAAAAAAAGGTGATAGTATAATATCATCACCTTTAAGGTGACGTTGTTGGCATTGGATAACGTTCATACGAGGAGAAATATGCTCAATTATCGAGTTGAGTTTTTCGTGATAACAAATACCATGGCGTTTCTCGGATTCCTTTGAAATGATGTCGAAGAGGAAGATTAGAGACGACGTAAACGAAGGACAACCAAGTAAATGAACAACACGAGACAACTTATGAGAAAGCAGAACGGATACCATACAAGAAAAAGGAGTAACGTGAAGATGTGGATGTGGTTACAATGAAGTCACGAATGGAAGACGAAGAGACTAATAGGGATAACAAACATAAGTTCTTCAAGAAGACGCGTGGACAACTAAAGATGCGAATCGAGGAGAAGAGGGTTACATTCTAACAAGGTTAAAGGTGGCATTCCATTAAGATGTGAAGTTTTCTTTAGACGCTCCTAAGCATTTGAGTCAAGACGAGAAGAGTGATCGAACCATTTGCTAAAGATTTAAGATACCGTAAGTGAAGCTTACGAGGTACCAAAAAGTAAAGTTTCAACATTACTAGAGTTATGAAAAGAAGGGCATGGTGGGGATTCATGTGGAGTTGACCGATTTCCATTATGATGATAAGACTAAGAAACGCCAAGAAGGAGAAAGTGTGTATAAATGATGACCCCAAGAAGATGAAAGACGAAACGAAGAGCTTTGATCGAGAGACTTAAGATACCAACCAAGAGGAACGCGAGTGGATGCTAGCTAGGGCTATAATGTTTGGGAAGGTGTACTTGAAAGACATCAAAGAAGAATGGTTAAGCCTATGAAAGGGAGTTATATGAAACAACAAGGCAAAGAAGATATAGTTACCTTATAAAGAAGAGGAAGTATGGAATAAAGAAGGAACTAACGAAGTTTAAGGTAGAGTACCTCGAAGAGGGTAGCTTTCATGAGAATGGTAACACAGAAAAATAGCAGAATGGTAAGTTATTGGCATTCGAGAAGGTCAATTATAAGCTAATTGGTCACAACCAAGAACGCGTATGTGCGGGTGGTCTATGAATGAGTGTGAAAGGGAAGAGTAACTAGGTTGTGGGATCATAAAGGAATGGTAACAAGAATTTAGAACATTTGTGATGGCTGAATGTCAGTAATAAGGAGGTGTATTAACGGAAGCATAAACGTCTTCATCAAGTAGCAATTTATCGATTCCAGGAAGTGATGATAACGCACCTTGTGGGGAAGGATTGTAACGATATGGTGCAACCTTCTTAGGTCATGGGATTGGCATATGGGAGAACGACATGACTTAGAGGTTTTAAAGTTTGAGCACTTTAAAGGGGAAGTAGTGAATCAAGAAAAAGGTAAGGTGTCATGGAGGTGGTACGTAAACGGGAGTATATAGAGGATGCAGGGTATGATATAGATGATATGTTACCGCGGGCAAGAGATAAGTCAAGTTTCTAGACTCACCAGGAAGAAACATGGTGGCTATGGCGTGAAAGAGATGTAATGAGTTTGATATTTTTAGTGGTTTTGGATGGGGAGTTTCTTCGAGCATTTTTCACAGGACATACCGGTACAGTTGTGATATTTTTCATGGAATATGGAGATATGCATAAAGTGACCAACAAGAGTAAGAGAAGATCGAAGTTTTGAAGTTTGATGTCGACAAGAGATGTACAAAAAGTATATGGAAGATTGAGGTTAGAACCTCTACCGGCGGGTTGACTTTACATCAGTAAAGTGAAGTATAATTTCTACACCTACTTGAAGAAAGGATGTCTATGGTGAGAGCTTATATAGAATACGAAGAACTCCTTCCATATGTTGGGATGTCAAGGAAAGCAAAGAAGATAAGGTCAATTGTTTTGAACCACGGTTTAGTCCTGCAGTTTGGACCCTTATGGTTGCACATAAGTGAGAAACCTTAGAAGATTTTTACAATCGTGTCATCAAAGAGGGAAAATAAGATTAAGATAAAGGAATACTTAAATAAGGCTACAAGAATCAGAAGACTCGAGCAAGTCGCTCGAGTTCAAGAGATAAAGGATCTCTGAAAGAGGACGGTAAACATTGTAGCTAAAGATGGAACAATACACGTGTTTAAAGGACGTCACCCCTCAATAGATCGAGGTAGATCAATTGTGTCATGACCACTTGCGAAGTGATAAGACAAGATTGTGTCAGTTATTACGATATGTGACAGGAAGAGAAAAGATGGAACCTGAGATACCACAAAGTCTTAATACGTCAAAATGTGGATTTTTCCACTAAGGTCATGCTCGACTCTATTCCGATATCTAAGGCGCTGTATGGAGTGACACTTGTGAAGAGACATGAGTTGTGGAAGCAAGTGAAGGAGCAATTGCAGGAACTTATTGATAAGAGTTCATTAGAATTAGTGAAATTTTATTGAGAACTCCGAAAGTTATCTTAAACTCTTAATTTGAAGTTGTTATGTAGAACACCAGTTTGCAAAAAGAGAGACGGTTATTCCGTTGTCCATCGATTACAGTGAGCTGAAAAAGATTACAATGAAGAACAAGTACCCCTTACCGCGTATAGATGATCTACTCAATAAGTTGCAAGGATCGGTAGTCTCTTCTAAAATTTTTTTGAGGTTTGATTGTCACCAATTGAGAATTCGAGACGCAAACATTGTAAACACCACATTTTGGACCAACCAGAGTCACTAGAGCGAGAAGTCGTATGACAAGATGTCTCGGGATGGCAAACCCCGAGAGATATGAAAGGAGTTACAATTTATCTTAGATGTGCTGAGTTTTACCAGATATATGAAGGGAGAAGTCGTGTAACACCTTTTATGGTAACCTACTATGGAAGACGATGAAGTATTGAATGGGAAGAGGAATTGACAATAGAGTTGAAGAGAGTTAAGAGGGAATCCATTGGTGCAACTGTTTTGATTTACCTCGAGGTATGATGAGTTTGAAGTGTACAAGTGATTGTCTAAGTCAAGTCTTGATTGAGTATTGAGGAACGAGGTAAAGGTAATAGCATACACGTCTCGTTAGTAGAAGCGGTGTGATTGGAAGTACTTCCTTCATCACTTAGAACTTGCAACAAGAATTTAGGAAACGTAACATCGAAGTTTGGTTTGATAAGAACCAAAGCCAACGGTGTAAATGGGAAGCTCGATCTTCTTTGTTAGAGACAAGCAAAGAAGAAACATAATGAAAATGCTGCATTGAGAAAGACCCGAGAATGAAGTTGAGTTCCGATATATCGGACCTTTGTGAGATGTTAGTGCGAGTTGGGAAAGTGGTTTACCGGTTGGCGTAGCCGCCAAGAATAGAGAGTGTTCACCCGGTGTTCATGTGTATCAGTCGAGAGAGTACATACACGACTCGAGACAGATTGTCAGTTATGGTGATTTAGTGGAAGACGAAGAACCGAAGAGGCTAATAGGAAGACGGAGTATAGTATCTTTGGTTGAGTTTTACGCCGAGTTAGTAGCTTCGATAGAATCGACGGGTTAGACCTAGTTCTTCCCTTGGTTGAATTATGTATAGTTTGCGCCTTGTGTGTGAATCTGTTATATGACCTGTTATATCTTGCGATGGTAGTTTGAGCAGTTTGTGTATAACATTAGAATATCTAAGGCTTCCTGGTTGTGAGTTTATACATCGGCCTTAGGGACCGAGAAGTTCGACGCATAGCAAGTTTCAGGACGAAACTTGTTTTTAGGGGATCTAATGTAACGCCCCGTTTATTGGGAGCGTTTTTTTATATTTATATTTTTTCGGCTTTTACCGATATTATAAATAGCTTAATATATTTGCCAAGTATTTCTATGTCGTAATTTAAATTATTGTATTATTATCGAGAATATTTTTGTGAGAACGATTTCTATATTGTAAATGATATTTTACGAGTATATTTATATATTTTACATATACACATATTCCGTACCTTATCTCGGAATGGTTTCTAATTCGAAAATCCAGTTGAAACACTTTGACCGAGTCCATTCTACTAACTATTTTCCTTTTTATTAATTTATTTTAATTGTTTTTTTTCTTCTTCCGCGTCACCAGTGACACTCAGCTCCTTGCCGCCCATGCTTTCATCTTGTAGCTCCCAAGCCTACCTCCTGCAACTCCTGTAAGTTCGTACACCCTCACACGCAATACCCCTAGCCCGACCCCGCAGCCGTCACATGAGCTACACCCTTTCACCCTCTGTTTCACTAACACAGCCTTAACTCAGAGCCTCTCTCCAAGCAGCAAGCAGTGACTTCTCTCCCATCTCCATTTGTGCACCTCGTCTCTCTTTCTCGAACTCCTCTGCAACCCGGATCTACGGAGCCTCGATCCCCTCTTGGGCCTGTCGTCGAGCCACACCCACCTTGGAGCCGCCAACAACCACGTACCCCTGAGTTCTCGAAGCTATCTGATCTCTTGACCCTTTCTTTTGCCTCACTTCTGCAAACTCCGGGAAGGAAGAACGCCACCAAGCGAAGCCGGTCTGTCGCCGACGCCTGACTAAGCCGCCACTAGACGAGTCGCCTTCGTCTTTGCCGAAACCTTTGCGCAGCCGCCAATCTTCTCCATCGATGCCTCTGCATCCCCCTATCAAATTCACGCTTGGATCTATGACCCTCCCTCTCGCCCTGGACCCTTGTCGTCGTCACGCAGGAGGTCGCCTTCGTCGTCGTCGTCACGCCGGAGGTCGCCTTCGTCGTCGTCGCCGCCCTAGTGCTGTCAAGGAGTTTCCACCAGGAGCCTTCCAGCGCCGCCAAGGAGGGTCTCCTCCTCCGTTCCCTCTCTGCGGCTCAGCCTCAATCAACAGGGTATAAAACCCTTTTATGAAATCAAATCGGGCTTCTCTAAATTAGGGCTTAATTGCAAAAATGCCCCAGACTTTCATTTATGATTTATGCCCTAGGTTTTGGGATTTAGCAATGATGCCCTCTCTTGAAGTAATTACAGAATATGACCAAAGTTTTATTTTCAGAATATGACCCAAGTTTCTAGAGTTGTATTATTTGCCCGGAAATGCGTTACCGGTTTTTAACCTTAGATTTTAATTACGGGGATATTCTTATATTTATATACACTATATATAATGCCCTTTGTTGGATTATTTTCGGAGTATGGCCCAAGGATTTAATTTGTGGTTTATGACCCAAATTTCTAAAATTGTATAAATTCTCGTAAAATGTTTTTACAAGTTTTAACCTTGGTTTTGAAAGCGAATTTAGATAGAATATTTTTATACGTTAAATCTTCCTTTCAAATTTAGAGTTTAGCTAAATTTGTTTAGCTTTGGTGTTAAGACCGGAAGCGCCCCGATAAAGGCCATCAATTCCAAACTCGACATTCGTAGATCGACTTCCGTCTTTTGACGTCGTGTGAGTATTCTTTTCCTCGATCTTGTTATGTTTAGTATTAGTATCATGATAGGTTGAACCTAGCATAACTTAGAGTGAATGCCAAGTAGTGGCTTTGAACCTTAGGTGAGTTTCGAGGTTTTGATATTGTCTGATGGATTGATGTTGATTCCAAGCTTGTGTTGAGTGTGACGTGAGCATGAGGGATTCTAGGATGCGGCCCTAGAATTGAGAGTCAAATGGTCTTGCGTAGATCATTTGTATAGAAGTCTAAGACATCTATTGTGAGCGGGTTGTTGTTGATATAGTTATCTTCTTGTGAGCATGTTACGGGCTTCCTCCCTAAGGAAGCGAGAGTGTCGTGAGTTGAGTGTGGCGACGAGGTAAGTCTCCGGACTTGCTTAGCTCGTATTCCTTGTATTAGCATTGATGTGTGTTTGGTGGTGTGTGTTTATTCTTTATTATTTATAACAAATAAACCGGAAATAGGACCACCGACCTTTATATTATTTGGCCCAAGTGTATGATAACGGGCGGTGACATCACTGTCTAGCTCTTGCGTAGAGCTAGGAGGTTCTTGGCGACTAGCCCGTGTGGTTAGACGGTGGGATGCATCAGTACCGTTCCATGCGGTAAGTGGGGACCGAGGCGAGTTTCAGGAGATTCTCGTGTCACAAAAGAAGTTGAATTAGAACGGGATATGACTTAATAATAAAAAGATAATAAATCGGACTTGTGTGATTTGATGTATATTGTGTGTTATGTTGATTTACTTGTGTTTGTGCCTTTCACCTTGATTCTAATGCTTCGAATATTAGCTAACGGTTTTATACCGATTGTTGTAGATTGCCTTGCAGGTTAGGAAGGCGGCCGAGAGATCCGGAAGAGTGGGCAGCCGGGGTTCCGTACATTTTAGGAGGGGTTGGTTGGAGTCATGTTGGGATATTGTTTCTTGTATATTGTTATGTATTTGATGTTCGAGTCTTTGGAGTTGAGCACTCGGCTGAAGTTTGTCTTTTATTTGTTTTGGGATCATATCATTTGCATAAAAATGTATTTCGGTTTTGCCTTTATTTGTGTCTTGTTCTAAGATCCGGTGAAATTGTTGTCAAGCTAAGAGTCGGGATCCATTGTGAGGTCCCAACCCGTAGCGCCCTGAGTCCCGGGAATTCGGGGTGTTACAAAAATGACAAAATAATGTATTTAGGTATTGTCAATATTATCAAAATTAACAAAATAACGTGTTTAAGTGTTGCCAATAACACTAAAATAACAAAATAAGGCGTCTAGGTATTGTCAACAACACAACAAATACACAACAAGTGTGCTTGTGACGTTAATAATAATAAATACACCCAAAACAAGGATGTTAGTGTTTTCAACAACACCAAAAACACAAAAATAAGTTGTTGGTGGTGTTGTTAACATCACTACAATAGCAAAATAATGTGCTTAATTATTCTCAACAACACTAGAATAACAAAATAGCGTAATAAGGTGTTGTCAACAACTTTGAACTAACAATATAAAGTGTTGTCAATAAAACTAAAAACACAAAATAAGTGGTGTTGTTAAAAAACAACAAACACCCAAGCAGGGGTGGTTATGTTGTTAAAAACGTAATGTGTTTAAGTTCAATCTACAATACTAGAATAACAAAATAATGTGGTTAGGTGTTGTCAACAACTATGAAACAACAATATAAAATATTGTTAACAGCACCAAAAACACAATATATATATTGTGTTTTTGGTGTTGTCAACAACTATGAAATAACAATATAAAATGTTGTCAACAACTATGAAATAACAATATAAAATGTTGTTAACATCACCAAAAATACAATATATATATATATATATATATATATATATATATATATATATATATATATATATATATATATATATATATATTGTTGTTAAAAATGTAATGTGTTTAAGTTGAATCTCCTTGAGTGTGCTCATTCACAATACTTTCCTTTGTTTTGAGAACAATAGACCACTTCCGATTTGCTGGATCAAGAACATAAAAAACTTGTTTTGCTTGAGATGCTAAAATGAATGCATCATCCTTATGACCTACCTTGTTCAAATCCACTTGAATGAAGCATAACTCATCCACTTGAACTCCATTAGTAACATCAACCCATCTACAAAAAAATATTGGCACCTTTATGTAGGTATAATCCAACTCCCAGATATGATCAATAACTCCATAATATGACAAGTCTGCATAAACGGGGTTTGTGTCTTTCGAGCTAGACACATCCATAGATTCAGCCACTAAAGTAACACCACTGTTCTGCATTGTGCTTTTATCGTCTTGCTCTTTAGTGTGGAAAGTATAATCATTTATCTCATATGCCGAATATAACATTACCTCAAATAGAGGTTCTTGAGATATCCACTGTAAGGAGAGTGAGACTGAATCGGGATATTCTTTCATTTGATCGAGTATCTTTCCACGTAACCAATAACTGAATGAGCGGTTCTGTTTAGTAGTTATCCACTTCTCACTTTTACGAGGATGATGACTTTTTAAATAAGACATATGTTGACTTACATAGTCCTAAACTTCTTCTGTGTTATGCAAAACATGAAGATGAGCTTGATGTCTTAGCGT
This sequence comes from Fagopyrum homotropicum, assembly GCA_033239125.1. Lineage (NCBI taxonomy): Eukaryota > Viridiplantae > Streptophyta > Magnoliopsida > Caryophyllales > Polygonaceae > Fagopyrum > Fagopyrum homotropicum. The sequence continues at coordinate 104,806,210 of BSWB01000006.1, read as the reverse complement.
AGAAGATATTTTTTTCAAAACATCCACCAGTTGTCCCCTTTCCTTCCCCTGGATCTGTTTGTACAATTTTAGGAAAACCTATGGCTTCAACATCAGATAAATACTCATTACAAAACTCAACAACTTCTTCAACAATGTACCGTTCAACAATGCAACCTTCGGGACGAAATCAGTTCTTGACAAACCCCTTGAGAACTTTCATGTACCTTTCAAACGGATACATCCATTTGAGATACACAGGACCACAAAATTTGACTTCTCTAACCAAGTGAACGGTCAAATGGACCATTATGTCAAAAAAGGAAGGAGGAAAGTACATTTTAAGTTGACAAAGTGTAATCACAATCTCATCTTGTAGACTATTCAACTCATCTAGAACAACAACCTTGCTGCATATTTTTTTAAAGAAGAAACAAAGTCGGGTGATGGCATTTCGAACATCTTTCGGTAAAATTCCACATATAGCAACTGGAATCAGCTCTTGCATAAATATGTGGCATCATGAGATTTCATCCCTTGTAGCTTTACCTCTTTCAAATTTACAAGACTTTTAACATTTGATGAAAATCCACATGGCACCTTCACCTCTTGAAAAAACTTACAGAAATCAATTTCTCCTTCTTTGAAAGTGTATAACAAGTAGGTGGTAGATATGTGCGTTTTACATGCTCTTGTGGTGCCAATTCCAATCTTATTCCCATATCACACATGTCCTTTCTTGCATTGATGTCATCTTTAGTTTTTCCCCGCACATTTAGAAGTGTACCGATCAAGTTGTCACAAACATTTTTCTCAATATACATCACATCGAGACAGTGCCTCACAAATAAGTGTTCCCAATTTGGAAGAGAAAAGAAAATTGACCTCTTTTTCCATCCTCTTGAGGGGAGTGACTTTTCACGCTTCTTGCCATACATGACATTCAAATCATTCACAACTGAAAGTATTTGCTGACCACTCAACACCTTTGGGGGCAATCGTTCTTCTGCTTCGTTGTTGAAGGCTTTCCGTAATTTACGGTATCGATGTCTTATAGGCAAAAACCGACGATGTCCAAGATATACCGTCTTATTAGAATGTGTTAACTGTAAATAACTAGTGTCATCTTGAAAAACTGGGCATGCTTTGTGCCCCTTTACAGTATATCCAGACAAGTTACCTAATGCCGGGAAGTCGTTTATTGTGCAAAATAACATTGCACGTAATAAAAACTTTTCCTGAAGATTTGCATCAAATACCTCAACACCTTGGTTACCTAGTAATTTCAAATCTTCAATCAGTGGTGCTAAATAAACATTTATGTCATTGCCTGGCTATCTCAGTCCAGAAATCAAAATTGATAACATCATGTACTTTCGACTCATGCATAACCATGGAGGGAGATTATAAATAGCAAGCAAAACTGGCCAAGAACTATGAGTACTTGATTGATGGCTATGAGGACTAAACCCATCAGAGGATAATGCAAAACGCAAGTTTCTAGGATCAGAACCAAATTTAGGACACAAATGATCAATAGTCATCCATTGTGGAGAGTCTGTTGGATGTCTTAACTTGCCATCAGAAATCCTCCCTTCTGCGTGCCATCTCAAATTCTTTGCATTTGTTGCATTATCAAATAACCGTTTCAGTCATGGTATAATTGGAAAAAAAAACATACCACTTTGGCAGCTACCCCTTCCCTTTTGTAGCGTGGTTCACGACAATGAGGATTTGGACAATGTTGTCCGTATTGTCCAATGCAAACTGAATAAAATCTTTGACTCCATTTACATACTCTCTTGTTAGACGATGAGCTGACATCCAACTCTTGTCCATAGTTCTGATGCAAGAGATCTTTTAATCAGGAATAAATCAAGAGTAATTCAGGGATAAATCAAGAGAGGCATTTATCAATGTATTCTTCTCCAAGTTGGATCAATTTCTATACAGTATGCTAATATGATATATGTCCATCAACTTTTCACTAATATTGTATGCTAATATGATATTGTGCAGGTTGTAAAGACGGTGCATGCTTCTCAAAGCTGGATCAATTTCCAATTAGATGCTAGAAAGACATGTACAAGTGGCATCTCACTTTTCAATTTCTTTTCATCAACCATCTAATGGTTGGTAATTTAGTCTAACATAGGATATTCTGAATAAATTGTGTCAATCAACAATCAAAACAAAATATAAGAAACTATCTCAATCATTAGATAAATTTATGACTGCAAATTTTGTATACTAGTTCACTCACCAGATCCCAACTAAATTGCAATTTTGCACCGGTTTCAACAAACTTTGCACACAATTCACCACTTGTATATGAATTCAAATGTATTAAAAAAAATTAAACTTTTTATATGATGTAATAAGTCTATGGAAACTAAATACTAAGATGTTATTATAAGAACAAGTTTACAAAAAAAAATATTAGTGCATTAGACTTTATAATATAATAAGGCTATGTAAACTAAATACTAAGCTGAATGGGAGAAAACAATACTTTGAATAAAATATGGGCTGAAACATAATTTGTGGGCTAAAATGTACTTAAATCAAATTCTACAAATTTGGGTCGACAACTAAGTTCAATATAAAAAAAGCAGTAGATGCCTTAGTAAAAGACAACTAGATAAGCACTCAAAGTCTCAACCATTCTACTGTTGCTGTTCAAAGTAAACTAGATAAACTATAATGAGTATTCAAACTTAACGTTCAATTGTTGGTCAAAGACAACTAGATATGCACTCAAAGACAACTAGATAAACTATAATAAGTATGTAAACATAAGGGGTAACTTGAATTCCTTGTCAAAGTCCTGAGTGTATCCTTGTTCTTCAACCTTGCATTCTACAGCTGTTGTGCTATTCTGATCTAGTTTGTGATCATTTCAACCTTTCTACTATTTTTGTGCAATTACTCTGATACAGCTGCAAGAGGATATGAAACGCCATCTTAATTTAGACGGGAACTTAACTAATGAGCAGCTTGAAGAATATATGCAATCTCACAAAAAACATATGATAGATTCAAAATTTTTAAATCTAGACGGGTACAACTTTCTTCTCAAGAGACTTACAATTTTATCTTATTATATATGTTTACATCTATTTACTAATTTTTCGAATTTAAATAACTAGTGAGCATCTTGAAGAATAAGTAATGCTCAGTAAAATATAACTAATGAGCAACTTGAAGAATATATGCAATCAGATTGTCTTGATCAAATCCACTTACAATTTTATCTTATTATATTCGTTAAAGTATGAGTGAAGTGTTCTTAAATTTTAAAACTTACTCTATAACCTACAAACATCATTAGAGAACAAAAATCAGCAAGCTATAACATGTAGTTTACCAACAGTGAACATTCAACAAAGAAGAGAATCAAAGAGATGTTGAGCAAGTTGAGCAACACTGAGCAACAATCAATGGAACTGTTTAACAGAAGTTGTCCATGAAGTTTAAATTAGTAGCTACAAGCCTACAAGTTTCATAGTTTGACAATAGTCATCAAAATTCCAACCCTATAGCAGAAAACATGAGAACTAGACTGATTATACAGGCTTCATTTCAGAGCTTGAAAATATCCCACATCTATGTAATGTAACCACATATATAGCTCAATTAGGCCTACACCTTTATTCAATCAAATAAATAGTTGTTTAAGAAACTAAGCAATTCCATAATCAATGATGGTCTTATTCACGAGGTATGTTCTTGCTGAGTCATTTTATTTGCTTTGTGATTCTAATTTTTCCTCTCATTTTTTTGCTTTGTTGTCACAGGAAGAGTTTCAGCTTGCACTTTTCAGGAATAGTAGAAAAAGTAAGAAAATAATATATTTGCAAATAGGGTGTGTAAAAAGAGCCTTTTCTATTAAATATTGATGAACATAGATTGTACTTAAGTAATGTTATCTCCTATATTGATCTTGTATACAGATCTTTGACTTGTTTGACCCTAGTGCACCTGTTGAATACAAGATTATATGTAAATTATATAATCTGTTGACATTTTTATGGTAAATATAGCATGTCCTAATTCAAGGAAAATTTTCCTTATTGCACTTCGGTTGTATATTACCATTTAGTAACATCTTAATCTCTGTCACTCAAACACAACCACAAGCAAAATTTAGGCATTGAAAGTTCAGGAAAGACATTATAAAAAGTTTTCCATGTCTGACCACAAGAGAGCATTGTCCGATCACAAGACATTTTAAAAAATGCTTATCTAGATGACAATCATTCCTATTTGCATAATCAAAAATTAAAAGAAAAAATGGAGATCATCAACATACTCGTTATTCTACTTACTACACAACCTAAAGGCTCAAGAGAAAGTAGTGTATAATTAATCCATACTAGCCATAATCGGTACTTAAAAACAGTATTCAAGTTGATGCATTGTAGATCCAAGGCCAAACTCGAATGATAGACTAACCTGGTGGTGCAGATAATACGAATCGAGTACCGTGCGCGAGAGCAGTTGGTGCAAAAGACACGAATCGATACTCAAAAGCAGTGTTCAACTTGATGTAGTAGACGGTGAATCAATCAATTCCAGTCTTCTGCGATACTCATCTCTCAACAACTTTTTGGGGAGACGACAATGAGTATCAAGTACCGCGACAGAAGATGGGGCAATTTAGGTTAGGCTTTTTCTCTAGGGTTTTTTTGCAAAATAACTCCCGAGAGCAATGCTCCCATTTTTTATTTTGGCGGAAGACCTGCGTAGCAGCGAGAGCAATTTACGTTTTCTCGGGACTTTTTAAAACAAAATCCCGAGAGAGGTTAATTGTTTCTAGGGAGTTAATCTAAAACTCCCGAGAGCTTAGATTATTTTTTTAATAAATAAATTCATAATTATTTTAAGGGAGTTTATAAAATAAGTCCCGAGAGTTTTAATTTTTTACGGTATTTTTTTTAACACCTGAGAAAATTGTCTCGAGAAACTTAGAATTTGTACTAAGCGGTGTTAGGTGTTGCTAATACCACAATAAACACCGAAACAGGGGTAGTTGTATTGTCTATAACACTAAAAAAATCAATGTTGGTGCTACTGATGAGTGTCAAATGTAAAACTTTTCACACCTTGTGTTCATTTACTTCCTATCCTCTTTTCCATCCCATATATGCCTATTTATGTGGAAATAATCCACTTGTTGCGTTTCGGTATCCACCTTCGCTTATATGTGTTTCATGCATTTGAGGCATCAAGTGTGCCAAGATGCATCCTTCTTGAAGTCAAAGCTGAAGAGAAGACCTTATATGACGGAGGAACTGCAACATGAAGCCCGTAGGATTAGCTTCAAAGTTAAAGAATCGAGATTAGAACGTCAAAACAGCCAAAGCGCCTAGCAAACAGCCAGTGTACGGTTGTAGGATAGCCGTTACACTTCCGTCTAGCTGACCGTTTGGACCTATAAATTGGTGTCATAACCCATGTCAAAATCTCAACCCAAGAGAGAGAGAGAGAGAGAGACGACAGGCATACGGCCGTCGGGTGGCCGTATGACCACCGTTTGGCATGCCGTCTCGCCGCTGCGCCTAAGAGTTTCCAAAATCCCAATTTTATCTTTGGAAAGTTAATATTCTGTGTAAACCTTAGACTCTAATTCCCCCTATATAAGCATATCCCTATTTTAGGGTTAGAAAAGTTGATTCCTGTTGAATTCAATAGTCTTTTAATTCCTCCTTATTCTAGCCGTCAAGATAGATCTTAAATTTGCTTTGAAGGTTTTCCCTATTGCAACCAAATGCTTGTAACTTTTGTGTTCTTGATTTAATATATTATTTTGCTTTATATTCAATTATGTTTGGTTAAACTCTCTCCTGATCTAAGGATTGAATGATCCCTATAATGATTTAATGATTTAATTTATTGTTTGCATATATCTTTATGAATCGAGATTTTGATATTGTTTCTTTTCAAAGAGCTTTATTACTACCTTTTAATTTGTAACACCCCGAATTCTCAGAACTCGGAACATTACTGGTTAGGACCTCACAATGGGTCCCGACCTTAGTTTGACAACAATATTACTAGGATCTTGCAACAAGACACAAATAAGAAAAAACCGAAATTCATAAAAGAGTATTTTAAAGGTAATGAATGCAACACGGTCTAGCAGCCTAAAGTACTTAAACAAGGGAAAAGACGAACAACTGTCTTAACGAAAGGAAGAAAGACAAACACAACCCCAACCCCCCACTCTAAGGAGTACAGAGATCCGGCTGACCACTACTTCCGGATCACTCAGCTGCTGGTCTAACCTGCGGTAAATCTAAAAACACAACAAGAGGAATCGTTAGCTAGTAATCTAAATATTAGAAGAATAATAGTAGCACACACACATAAAAATATAAACACCCATCATGCTTTCAAACAAGTCCATTTATTATCTTCAATTAAGTTACTCGTTCACGCTAATGATACTTATTTTGTAACACGAGGGATTCCCAAACCTCGCCTCCGTCCCGTGTAACCATCAGGAATGGATGTGATGCACCTCACCTTGTACCTGCCTGGTCTGGGTATAGAGAACCTCCCAGTCTCCTGTCAGAGCTGGGCAGTGATGTCACGGCCCGTTATACATACACTTGGGCCTTAAACATAATAATAACGGTCGTCCTAGCAAGTTATTATTATTAAAACACGCACATAACACACACAACCACTATCACTCAACTAATATCCAAAAACTGGCTAAGTAAGTCGCAAGGACTTACCTGAGTCAAAATACACTCTAACACGTCTCAAACAGTCCGTACTCGTGGTAACTCAAACGCCTGTCAAATAAGGCATGTGTATCAAAATCACATCTCGATGTCCAACCTCATACGAAGGAATTACGGAAAAAGCTCTCTTATGGTAAAAGACCATTTTACCCTTGGTATCGTAAATTCTCGAAGTTTATTCTTGAATTCTACTAATTTCTTCCTTATTTTATTTTCCAAAATTATGTCTCTCGGATAGCTATTTATGGTTATAAGGTCAAACTTGAGACAACCCTAAGAAGGATAACCTTCCTCCTCTCTGGTTACTAATTATGTTACTACATACATAATACCGTCAACATGTTTTTCCTTCTCTTCAGCTCACTTATATCTACATAATTTCATAAATCCCAACTCGTACTTATATATATAGATACTCGCATTTTTATATATTCTATATTTATGCTTATAAATATACTCTTATATAAAGATTATATATCCATTAAATTCCAAGCTTCTATATACATTACACACACTAACTTGTACGTCTTTATATATATATATATATACATTCGACTGTAAGATTCAACACACGTACCCTAACTCGCGCCTCGACTTGGATCAGCGTCAACACGCTTGCAAAACTGGAGCGGTCCGACACTGCAGAGGTCGGCTGGCTCGATTCTAACAATCTCCCTGTTCATATCAGAAGACCGACAACACCAGGTCCACCCGGCACAAGAGGGTGGTTAGGGTCTGCACAGGAGAGATAGAACAGCAGCGGAAAGGAACGAATGACTCACCGTACGACTCGCGACTGGTTGTCGGTGCTGGCCTAGATGGTTCGCACGCCTGCGCCGCTTGGTCCTTCCTACTGGCGCCTGTTACAACGTCTACCGCCCCCTGTCTTCGTCTGCAGTGTTCGTCTTCACCGGCTGCAAGGGATCGAAGGTTGGCTGGTGCGTCTTTCATCTGGAGTGGCTCGCACCTAGTCGTGCAGTCCAGGTTAGTGCGGTTGCAGTTTGGAAGGAGTAGAGAGGAAGAGGAGGGATCGGGCCAGGAACTCGCTTACCTAGGGTGACGTCGCCGGCGAACAAGAAAGGCGGACGAGGAGCAGTGGCGGCGTCGTCTCCGGTTGAAGCGGAAGAGGGCTGTTGGTCGACAAGGCGGCGAGGCGGTTGCGGCTGTTGTTGTTGCCGTCTCGTACAGGAAGAGAGGTGAAGAGCAGGGGCGGCACAAGGGAAGGTTAGGGAAAAATAGGTTAACGTAAAAAAAAAAAGTGGATTAGGTTAGGATTAGTTTAATGGTATGATTAATGGGCTGATAAGTGGGCCTATTAGTGGGTTATATCCGACCCCTCTCTCTTTAAAACGGAAATCCGAAACTTGTTACTTGTGTGCGGGAATTTATATAATACAGAATTAAATTCCGTATTATCTAAATTATTATTATTTTTATTTTAAGGTGCGTAATTTAATTCCGGTTACAAGGTTTCATCATTTTATGTGGATTAAGGTCACATAAAATGATAGAAATAACATTCGTTTTATTTTATTTTAAATTATGTATTTATTTATTTAAGATTGACGTATCGGAAATTGGTTAAATTCAGGTTTAACGGATTTTCAAAATTTCGGTTATTACATCAGTGCCCTCTTAAAAGAAGTTTCATCCCGAAACTTAGAATGTTTCACTTAATCACACATTTCCTTTGGTATATTTTAGTTTTCTCGACATTTTCATTTTCTACCATGCAACTACTCAACCATCAAAACAGACAAGTATCACATAAAACAGAAACACTCAATTCCATAGAAACCTGAAAGGTCAAACAACACAACATCCGAGTACTAACTCATCGGTACAAGAGTAACCTCTAACCCCGCAAAGAACGCGGGATAGTTACGTCTAATACTCTCCTCAGTCTCCCAAGTGGCCTCATCAGCTCCTCTCCTAGACCACTGGATCCGTAGCATAGGTATCTCCTTGGACCGCAGACGTCTAGTACTGCGCTCCAAGACAGCTACTGGGTACTCTACAAATGTATGGTCAGGCTCAACTGTCAGATCCTCATGGTTGATGACGTGTCTCGGATCCGGGATGTACTCTCTCAACTGAGATACATAAAAGACCGGATGAACACCCTCTAATCTCGGCGGTAGTGCTAATCTGTAGGCCACCTCTCCAACTCTCTCCAAGATCTCAAAAGGTCCGACATATCGGGGACTCAGCTTCCCTTTAATGCCGAAACGCCTGACTCCTCTCGTAGGTGACACTCTCAGCCACACCTGAGCACCCACTCTAAACTCCAAAGGTCGACGCCTTTTGTCGGCGTAGGACTTCTGACGACTCTGAGCTGCTAACATCCGCTCTCGGACTAGGGCAATCCGAGCGATGTCATCCTGTATCTGATCTGGAGCTACTCCATCAGCTCTGCTGGGCTCATCCCAACACAAGGGCGTACGATATCTCCGCCCGTACAAAGCCTCATAGGGAGCCATCCCAATAGATGCGTGCCAGCTGTTATTATATGAAAACTCTACCAGTGGAAGATGATCTGGCCATACTTGTCCCCAATCTAGTACGTACGCCCGAAGCATGTCCTCTAAGGTCAGAATGGTCCTCTTAGACTATCCATCTATCTGTGGGTGGTAGGCGGTAGTAAAGTGGAGACTCGTCCCCAAAGCAGTATGTACCTGCTGCCAAAATATCGAGGTAAAACGTCCATCTCTGTCAGAGACGATAGTCCTCGGTACTCCATGGAGTCTCACAATGTGTCTGGTGAACTCCTCAGCTAGTCGACTCACCGGCCACGTTTCCTTAATCGGAATGAAACGTGCGGTCTTCCTCAGGCGGTCTACTACTACCCAAATAGCATCAAAACCTCTGTTGAGCCTCAATCCGGTGACAAAGTCCATAGATATATCCTCCCACTTCCACTGTGGTACTAGAAGTGGGTGGAACTCTCCTCCAGACCTACGATGCTCAATCTTGACCTGCTGGCAGGTCGCACACTGAGCTACATACCGAGTCACATCGGGCTTCAAACCACCCCACAAGAAGGACCGTCTCACATCCTTGTACATCTTACTCGCTCCAGGATGTACTGAGTATGGGGTAGCATGAGCCTCACCTAGTATCCTCTGTCTCAACTCACTGTCTGACGGCACACAAACGCGATCCTGACGTCTCATCAACCCATCAGCACCAATAGTGAACTGTGGGGCCTCATCTTGAGACATCCTGTCTCGGATCCTGGTCAAAGTCGGGCAAGTTTCCTGCTTCTGTCGGATCTCATTCAACAGATCAGGAAGTAACTCCATGGTAGCCAACTGACTATCAGTATCGGGAAACTGAATCTCTATCTCCAACCAAGCCAAGTCTCTCTGCAACTGTGGTTGTACTGTCAACCGGGCTATCGCCCTCTCCCTAGGCGTCTTCCGGCTCAAAGCATCAGCTACCACATTCGCCTTCCCGGGGTGGTAAAGAATCTCAAGGTCGAAGTCCTTGATCAACTCTAACCACCGCCTCTGGCGGTTATTCAACTCTCTTTGAGTGAATATATACTTCAGACTCTTATGGTCTGTAAAGATCTGACATGTCGCCCCATAGAGATAGTGACGCCAGATCTTAAGAGCATGGACTACTGCAGCCAACTCTAGATCATGTGTGGGGTAGTTCTCCTCATACGTCTTCAACTGTCGAGACGCATAGGCTATGACCTTACCCCTCTGCATCAAAACACACCCCAAGCCCAGCTTGGATGCATCACTGTATACCACAAAGTCATCAGTACCCTCAGGCTGTGCCAAGATCGGAGCGGACTTCAATCTCCTCTTCAGCTCCTCAAAATTCTGCTGACACGGCTCGGACCAAACAAACCGAGTAGTCTTCCTCAGAAGACAAGTAAGTGGTCGGGCAATCAAGGAAAACCCTTCCACAAACCGGCGGTAATACCCTGCTAAACCTAGAAAGTTGTGAACCTCCTTGACATTCTTAGGAGGTTGCCAAGAAGATACTGACTCGATCTTCGCCGGATCGACTTTAATACCCTCAGCAGTCACCACGTGACCTAAGAAATCCACCTCTGACATCCAAAACTCACACTTGGATAGCTTAGTGTTCGCTCCAAACGGTGTGTGCAAGCTTTAAATTTATAACCCTAGACTTAAGCTTAAAACAAGGATGCGAACCCGCAGTGTATGGGTCAATCGTAGTAAAAGCAAGAAAATTCCAGGGGTCGATCACAGGGACTCGGTGAAACAAAGTCAATACGGTGTGCTTATGTCAATACTAACCACAAGAGCGATTAACACAATCAAAGATGAATAAGAAGTCAATAAAGCAAACATGCAATTCTAGGGATTAAAGCATCTAGTTGTGGTTCCAACTCAAGATCTATAGATAAGCGGACAAAGCTGAGATTTTTGCGTGGGGAAGGTGTTACTAAAGTGGAGTAGATCACCGGGTAAGTCTCACTACACACTAATCTTAAACCATAACTCCTATTACCGGGTAAGTCTCAAGGAATCAAGATAAAGGACTATAACCTCAAACTAACACACCATCTAAGGGAATAGAATCAACCTTTACCGGGTAAGTCTCAGGCTAACTCACAAAGATGGGATGGAAGCACACTCAAACCCCAATAAAGGATGAACCTTTATGACCTACACTTATGATCGTTGGTACACAAACTAAGGAATTACCGGGTAAGTCTCATCCTAAGCTTGCTTTGAACCAGGAAAGGTGTAATAAGAATAGGATTTGGCAAACTCTAACACTTAACTCTCAGTTATGGATCAGATAAGTCACCTCGGTCAGCCAATTTCCACCCCGGCCGAGATGTTCATCGACTGAACGAGATGCCTAGGGTTAAGGTTAAAGACTCGAACTTTCAGGATCCTACTGGAATCTAAGATTATTCTATCATTGTTTTCCCCACAACCTTCAGCCAATCACCCTAGAATCACACAAGGAAATTAGCCACTCATCATCATGAAAGTATTAATCAAATATATGGGAAGAAGGTGAATATTTGAACAAAGAAGAATTTAATGAAAAGACTTCAATAACTGAATCAAATATCACAACAAAGCGTTCCTTGGATAGCAATCCAAAAAGACAAGACAACCAATGAGGGAATTAAAGACAATCTTACAAAACCCTCCAAAAAGCTATAAAAGCTATAGACTTCAATCTTCCTTCAACCTTCAAAAAGGTTCTTCAAATCTCTCCCAAACTGGAGTGCGACTGCTGCGAGATGTATGCAGGATGTATGCGAGATGTCCAGCTCTAAGCGGATGCCGGAATTATGGGAAATCCGACCCTTTTTATAGGAAAATAACCCTTCAAAGATAATAAATCTTAGAAAGATATTTTCCCATAAATATAGGTAAAATATATGATTCTGCATATCTCCTTCCTTCCAGGAGCCAAGCCCAAAAATATAAGATCTCTTTCTAATTTTAAAAGATCTCAGCCAAGAATAAAATATTCTCGCCGCGTCCTAGGTATTCGCCTCGGTCGAGTCGGCGTCTCTGGATCGCCTCGGTCGAGGTGAATCTCTGGTCAACCGAGGTGAGTCACAACTGAATGCGAAATATCTCAAAACTGGTCCAAAGTAAATCTTTAATCCATGGCTATGCTTCCTGGATGTAGCTCTAAATGACTCATGACTCCTTTTTGATCCTTTTTGATGCAAAACGTACCAAATTACCTGCAATTACAACAAAACTAGGTGTAGACCTCGATCCTCACAAAGGTAGATGAAATGGTAGTATAATCACATATTATACACACAAACATGCAGATTATGAAAGATAAAACGTCCAAACAAACCCCAAGATATAGACTATAATTCATGCTATCAAAATACCCCATACTTAGCCCTTGCTTGTCCCCAAGCAAGTTCCTCATATAAAAGATAAGATAGAATGGATTATAAGTCAAGAAAATCAATGAAAAAATCTTTCAAAAAACATTTTATGGTGTGCAACTACCATAGATCACTCTAAGAGAGTACTTCCTGGAATTTAAAAACTCAACATGATCAAAACATTTTATAAATATAGGAAAGTTGTTCATCTTTGCAGAAAATCATAGAATGCATAATAAATCATAATTATCTAAATTAATCATGTATAATCCGATTTAAACCGCTAAGTCAATCAACAAGCTCAAGGTCTCAAGGGCTTCCCAAAAGAAAGGTCAAGAAACGTGTAGGGTAGAGATGTATGTAAGGTAATGTGGTGCTAGAATCCGGGAAAAGGATGAACTTTACTTTCACTTTGACTTGCAACATCTTCCACCAATAAGCTTTGCTTATTTCACACTTTTTCTTTCTACTTTACTTTTTGGGATGCATGGACAGAGGTGCACAATAACCGAAGCCTAGGAAATCTGCAATCATCGATTTCTCGAGATGCATCAAACCCTTGATGCACATACCATGACCCGTTAGGAATATTGCTCAATCCGATTTTGGCAAGACACAAACACCCGACTATGTGAATGGTGCCGAGTTACTCATCTTCATGATTGACTTCCCCAAACCTATTATTGCTTTCTAACACTTTCACTTCCAGCCACTCCTCAACTTTAACTCCGCTTGCTTTCACCACTTCGCTTGCTTCCAAATTCCCGGATAGGTAAAGGGAGGCAAAATGTATATGAGGGGCTAAGCATGATCAAGAAGAAGAAGAAGAAGAGAATGAATTGCCTTGGTCTTTTCAAGAAGAAAGTGAGAGAACTTAACCTGCGGTGTCAACCTTCAAATTCAACATAATTTGGATAAAAACAAAGTATTAAACATGCCAATAATTTCAAATAAAGCATTTAGCAACTTAAACATATTATAAAACCTTTCAAACACATAAAGGTTTCAAAACCAGTCAGTAAACAAGATCTTCACTGAGATCATATCCAGATAAGTAACACAAAATCGTTTTCGAAAACTCTCAGTAACCCACCTCGGTCGAGGTGTTCTTGGTTCAACCGAGGTGAAATGCCTCGTTTGGCCAGAATCTCCCCGGTCGAGGTCAAAAATTTTTATTTTATTTTTTTTTTTTTCGGTTTCGACGTTTTTCTCAATCAAATAACCTGTAGGTATGCATGTAATATCATATAATCATATAAAGGCAACTGAAGCACAAATATGAAAATATCCGATGAAATATAATACATCAAAAGGTAGTCAAATAATACAAACACCCCATACTTGGGACACACTGTCCCAGTGGGTCAAATAAAAAGTCTAAAAATGAGAGAACTCACCGGATAAATAGCTGAACTGCATAAAAAATATAATAAGAAAATCCTGCAGCTCCTCAGTAATCCTGATCCGGTGGTGGTGGTGGTGGGTACGGATACTGTGTCGGGTCGAACGGATACCCCATAGTCTGCTGGAACTGTAGCTCCATCATCCGGCGCTGATAGTGCTGCTCCTCTAGCATCTGATGAGTCCAGCGGTCAATGCGTCGATCCTGGGCAGCAAATCTCTCATACATGTCCACTGTAAGGGCAGCATAAGAGTCTATCATCTGATCTGTTAGGTCGTCGATCCGGTGATGAACCTTAGAATCTCTGTGACGGCGTGTCCGACGCCTAGCAGATCTAGCAGGAGGTGCAGCAGGTACCGGCTCAGTATCCTCCTCATCATCCAAATCGATGATCGGTGGTGCGCTCGTGCCTGCAGTATCCGTCCCTGTATCCATCGGGACTCCACCATCTCTCTCGTCCATCGTCTCCTCATCGTCGTCGTCATCCTCCTCAGCCTCAGCAGGGGCAGCTGCTGCCTCTCTGTGATCCTCCATCAGTGTATCCCAAGCTGTCTGCCAGTAATGCGGATCAAAGACTGTGAACTGTGCAGACCAGCGGATCCCCTGAGGTGCAGTCCGCTCCCAAGGCATGGCTACGTATGGAGTGGTCAAACCATGGGGAACTAGAATCCTCCGTGTGATCATCTCCTGTAATCCCAGCGGCTTCGGAGCCGCCGCCATCGTGCAAACACTGAGGTCCATCCCGTGGTAGGTAGCGATGTAGGTGACTAGACCTCCGCAGCAAATGTCTCCCTTCGCCTTGGCCTTGATCTTGTGTAGATCCTCTGCCAGGAGCAAGCCAAAGTCTGGGAAACCTCCTGTGACCATGCAGTAGAGGCTGAAGAGCTCGCCCTGTCTGATCTTCTGGGGCGTCTCAATATGCGCCAGAAGTGTCTCGCTAAAAATCTTGTGGGCTAGTCTGAAGGCTGGATGGAAGATGACCTTCTCCCTGGAATCTCCAGGGCGCCATCTGTCTGCATGCTCAGTAATATGGGCAATCTACCCCCAGAACTCCCTAGCTACGGATCGGGAGGGGAAATCAGTGGCGGTAGGCTCAGAGAAACCAAAAATCTCTCTCCATATCTCTAAAGGAACTATGAAGTTCCGGTTCATCAACCGGTACTTCACAGACCGGTCTGTGGGGAGGTAGGAGAAGGAGCTAACAAACTCCAAGGTGGGCTCTAAGTAAGCTGGGGCTCGGATCTCAGTAAACTGATCCAGCCCGACAGTAGCGATCATCCTCCTAAGGTCAGCGTCTAACCCTAGGCAATCAAAAGCCGACACGTCCAGAAATCGTGGTGTGATAACTGGACGGCTAGCTATCCGCTCATAGTCTACCTGGCATCTCTCGTGGATAACCGGGCGGTAGGGACGGGAAGAAGAGGAAGAAGGGGAGGGTGAGGATCTGTCTCTAAGGGCTAAGCGACGATATGAACTCATTTTCACTCAACTCTGTCAGACCACCTCGGTTGCTGACAAGACTCAAGAACACCTCGGTCGAGATGCAGTTCGACTGGACCGAGGCGCAGCAGTTACGATTCCAAATCTCAAAATTTCAGTTCTTTTCCCCCCAAAATCACTACAATTGCTTCCTAAGGGGTACTTAAATCCTTTCTCAGCAAAATCAGGGGCAACCAAAGCCCAAATCGAAGCGAATGAACGAGTTAGGGTTTCGACTTGTTTTACCTCGTTTCGATCGATTCGTTCGATTTTCTTGCAGATCTGTTGTTGCAATTTGTTCCTCGACCCTTCAATCACAGTTTAGAAGCAGAAACCTTCGAAAACGAGCGAGATTTGAGAGAGAGCGAAGTGGACTGTCGCCGCGGTCGAGGTGGGTAAAAAAAGTAAAAAATAAATTTTTCCCCCTTTTATACTGTTACTGGATCTGCTGTCACCTCGGTCGAGATGGTCTCGACTGGACCGAGGTGGTACGGACCGAGGTGGTTCTGCAGAAACCCTAGTCGCCTCGGTTGCTCAAGAATCAACTCGGTCGAGATGCTCTGACAGTGACCGAGATGCTTCTGTCTTCTCAAAATCTCGAACTTCTGTCCTTCTAGTTGTGCTCCTTCCTTAGATATTCCCTGTTGTCTGTCCAGAACGCCAAAAACAAAGCAAAGCAAAGCAAAAACAAAAACTATCTAAACTAGACTAGAAAACGGGAAAAGAAAGCAATACCTTGGGTTGCCTCCCAAGAAGCGCTTGATTTAAGGTCGCTAGCTGGACCATGATGCGTCTCAAATGAGGTATAGTGGTGCAACTTCCTCAACCAGCGTTTCCGGTTGGTATTTCTTAAGTCTATGACCGTTGACCTTGAAGCTTCCGCTAGTTTCGCCCCATATCTCAACTGCACCATGAGGGAAAACATGTTTCACAACGTAAGGCCCGGTCCATCTAGATTTCAACTTACCTGGAAAAAGGCGGAGGCGGGAGTTGAAGAGTAGAACTAAGTCTCCTTCGTTAAGCTCCTTTGGGACGATACGCTTGTCATGTCATCTCTTCGTCCTTTCCTTGTAGATTTTGGCATTCTCATAAGCGTTCAAACGCAGCTCCTCCAGCTCGTTAAGTTCCAATAGTCGCTTCTCGCCGGCCTCTTTGATATCGAAATTCAACCATTTGATAGCCCAATATGCCTTGTGTTCCAATTCAACGGGCAAGTGGCAAGACTTCCCATATACCAAATTATAAGGAGTGGTGCCTATGGGAGTCTTGAATGCGGTCCTGTATGCCCAAAGAGCATCGTCCAACTTCATGGACCAATCTTTCCTCGTTCTAGAGACGGTCTTCTCCAAAATTGCCTTGATTTCTCTATTCGAGATCTCGACCTGTCCACTAGTTTGAGGGTGGTAAGCAGTTGATACCTTGTGGGTTACCCCATACTTCGATAGAAGTGCTTTGAACTTCCGGTTGATGAAATGCGTTCCTCCATCGCTAATGATGATGCGTGGAGTTCCAAATCATGGAAAGATAGTTCTATTCAAGAACTTCACAACCACTTTGGCGTCGTTAGTGGGAGAAGCAATGGCTTCAACCCATCTAGAGACGTAATCAACTGCAAGGAGAATGTAGAGGTTTCCTCCAGAGGATGGGAAAGGTCCCATGAAGTCAATCCCCATACATCAAAGATTTCCACTTCTTGGATGTTATTAAGTGGCATCTCGTTCCTCCTTGATAAGTTCCCTGTTCTTTGGCATGCATCACAAGAGACAACAAAAGATTGCACATCCTTAAATAATGTAGGCCAAAAGAAACCGGAACGTAATACCTTAGCGCATGTTTTATCGGTGCTAGCATGCCCCCCACAAGGAAGTGAATGACAATGCCTTATGACGCTATTAACTTCATCCTCCGGAATGCACCTTCGAAGCATCCCATCCGGTCCGCGCTTGAATAGCAGCGGCTCATCCCAGTAATAATGTCGTACTTCCTTGAAGAATCTTTTCTTTTGAGAGTACGTCAATCCGGGTGGTGTCTCCTGGCAAACAAGATAGTTCACAATATCAGCATACCAAGGACCTTTATTATCAGAAAGTTGGTGGATGGAATGCTCCACCAACAGTGGATGAGTATCAGAGGAGGGAGTAAGAAATTTGTTATTCTCAGTAATCTCGGTTGACATCATTTCGCCATCGACCTCGGTCGAGGTGCATAAGCGTTGACCGAGATGTTCTTCAGTCGCCTCGCTCGGTCCAGAAAGTGCCTCGGTCGAGGTACTGCTACTGGATCCGAGACTAGAGATCTTCGTCTCCTGGATTAGCTTCTCAGTTTTAGCTCCTGGGTCCTCTTCCAGTGCCTTCAAGCTCCGTATATCTGCATCACAAGAAGCATCTATACCTTCCTCCATTAAACTGAAGCTAATAACTCTTTCGAGTGGATCGTTAATAAGGATAGAGCTCACCAATTCTCTTGATTCTTCTTCATCGTAGATGTTGAAGATATCATCAGTTAGTTGCTCCCCTTTGATGGCTGCAAGTAGCGCGAACTCCACCTCATCGCCACCAACGTTGAATTTCAACTTGGCGTTCTTGCAATCCACGTTGCAACCCGAAGTTGCTAGAAATGGCCTCCCGAGAATAATAGGAACAGGATAATCTGCGGGAATGTCAAGTACAACAAAATCTATGGGAAGATAGAAGTTACCTAACTTGACCGGGACGTCCTCCAAAATGCCCACGGGGTGGGTAATGGAGCGATCCGCCATGTAAAGTCGAATCTTGACCGGCTTGGGCTCTCCAAGACCGATCTTCGTGCATAGCTCCAGCGGGATGATGCTCACGCTGGCTCCTAGATCACAAAGGGCTTCACAAGTGACATCCCCAACTTGAATGGGAATACAAAATGAGCCGGGATCTCTCAACTTAGGTGGCATCTTTTCCTTCATGATTTTGATGAGCTCCGAAGATTTAGATATCATCCTAACTTCACCAACATCCTCCAGCTTCCTCTTCCTTGATAAGATTTCTTTTAAGAACTTCCCATAGGCGGGCATACCTAAAATAGCATCAAGAAAAGGAATATTAATATGTAGCTTATTCATCAAGTCAAGAAACTTACCAAAGTGCTTGTCTAGATGTGCTCTGGCTCTGGACTGAGGGAATGGAAGTGGTGGTTTGTATGCAGGAGGTGGAACATAAGTTTCTGTCGTCCCTCCTGCTTTCTGTTGCGCCGCCTCGGTTGGCATCTCGGTCGAGGTGTTCTTCGACTGGATCTGGACCGAGGTGGTCTGCGTCGAGCGAGGTACTGGATCTGCAGTTTTGAGTCCACTCCTCGTCGTTATGGCCATGCATTGGCCCTTAGGGTTAGTTTCCGTCTTTGCTGGAAGCTTCCCTGGATCTCTTGGCGCTTCATTCGCCTTATTAGCAAGTTGTTGTTCGAAGGACTTTTGGGCCCTCGAAAATGAAGTCATAGAATTCTCCATAGCGCTAAGCTTGATCAAGATTGCCTCCAGAACTGCGTCTTTCTTTTCTGGCTGAGACGAACTTGATCCTTGCCCTTGGCTTTTCAATGGAGTAGAAGAAGAAGAAGGGGAAGAGAGGAAAGGGTTAGAGGAATCATTAGAGTTGGAGTTTGAATGATTGTTACCGTAGTTTTGGTTATTCGCCCTCCAGTTGTTGCTATTGGATCCTCTATTGTTGTTGTTGTAGTTGTTGTTTCGGGGACCGTTGTTGTTGTTACGGTACTCGTTATTGTTGTTGTTCTTTTGCCCTTGCTCTTCCTTCTTAGTTTGAGCCATCAAGAGCTCCTTCAATTGCTTCACATCATTCTTTAACGACGTGAGTTGATTGTTGTTGGATTGAGTCTCTTGAAAGTTGACTCTTTTAACTCCACCTTCAGCTCCTTGGTGGGTATATTTCTCCATGTGCAAGGCTTGCTTCTCAATGAAGTCCCAAGCCTCATCAATCGCCATGTCCATGAAGGTACCGGCGGAAAGTAGTTGGAGATTGAATTGGGTGCTTCCGTCCAGCCCTTTGAAGTAGATCTCCAACAACTCGATCTTCGGAATCCCATGATGTGGGCAATCCAAGAGGATATCCTTGAACCGCTCCCAAGATTTGGACAAGCTCTCCTTGTCCTTCATGATGAAAGCATTGATCTTCCCTCTCATTTCAGCGGTCTTTGAGGGGGGAAAGAATTTGGTCAAGAATTCCGTAGTCATTTCCTCCCGTGTGCTAATTTTTCCTGGAGGAAGAGATTGATACCAAGTAAGAGCTCTATCTTTTAAAGAAAAGTAAAAAGGTCTTAGCTTGTAATTGTTATTCTCAATTCTGGGGGGTCGCAAGGTTTCCATCAAGATCTCGTAGTTTTGAAGATGTTGATGCGGCGACTCTTTCTCTAGCCCTCCGAATTGGCATTGGCGAATCATGGCTAGAACTTGCGGTCGAAGTTCGTAGTCATGATCTGCTGGATCTCCTAGGTTCACTCCTGGACGCCTCAACTGTTGATTAGGGTCCATCCTTTGACCTAGGGTTTGTGGGATTCCTGCAAGAAGAACATCTCGAACTGGCATCCGAGGTGGAAGTACATCGGCCGGGGCGTCAGGTACTGGAATCTGCCTCGGTCGAGGATCAACAGGAGGATCTTCCCTCGGTCGAAGTAGAATCAAGTCTCGTATGACTGCTATCTCAGCTTCGATTGCTGCAGTCTTGGTGCGATTCTCTTCTTTCTCTTGCCTGAGTTCTTCCTTGCTGAGGCGTAGCAGCTCTAGCGCCTCTTTCAATTGGGCCGCAAGATCACGATCGTCTTGTTGGGCCATCTTCGCTTCTCTTAAGCGTCGCTTGTATGTCTTTTCTGGTTCGGGATCGTAAGGAACGATTTCCTTCCCAGCGCGGGTTCTTCGCATATACCTAAGAAAGAACCTGCAAAAGTCACTCAAGTAGAGTGGTTAGATGAAACGGGGCAATCGCCCCAAGAGCAAACCGTACCGGCTCGGTCTAGACCAAGTCCCCGGCAACGGCGCCAAAAACTTGTTCGCTCCAAACGGTGTGTGCAAGCTTTAAATTTATAACCCTAGACTTAAGCTTAAAACAAGGATGCGAACCCGCAGTGTACGGGTCAATCGTAGTAAAAGCAAGAAAATTCCAGGGGTCGATCACAGGGACTCGGTGAAACAAAGTCAATACGGTGTGCTTATGTCAATACTAACCACAAGAGTGATTAACACAATCAAAGATGAATAAGAAGTCAATAAAGCAAACATGCAATTCTAGGGATTAAAGCATCTAGTTGTGGTTCCAACTCAAGATCTATAGATAAGCGGACAAAGCTGAGATTTTTGCGTGGGGAAGGTGTTACTAAAGTGGAGTAGATCACCGGGTAAGTCTCACTACACACTAATCTTAAACCATAACTCCTATTACCGGGTAAGTCTCAAGGAATCAAGATAAAGGACTATAACCTCAAACTAACACACCATCTAAGGGAATAGAATCAACCTTTACCGGGTAAGTCTCAGGCTAACTCACAAAGATGGGATGGAAGCACACTCAAACCCCAATAAAGGATGAACCTTTATTACCTACACTTATGATCGTTGGTACACAAACTAAGGAATTACCGGGTAAGTCTCATCCTAAGCTTGCTTTGAACCAGGAAAGGTGTAATAAGAATAGGATTTGGCAAACTCTAACACTTAACTCTCAGTTATGGATCAGATAAGTCACCTCGGTCAGCCAGTTTCCACCCCGGCCGAGATGTTCATCGACTGAACGAGATGCTTAGGGTTAAGGTTAAAGACTCGAACTTTCAGGATCCTACTGGAATCTAAGATTATTCTATCATTGTTTTCCCCACAACCTTCAGCCAATCACCCTAAAATCACACAAGGAAATTAGCCACTCATCATCATGAAAGTATTAATCAAATATATGGGAAGAAGGTGAATATTTGAACAAAGAAGAATTTAATGAAAAGACTTCAATAACTGAATCAAATATCACAACAAAGTGTTCCTTGGATAGCAATCCAAAAAGACAAGACAACCAATGAGGGAATTAAAGACAATCTTACAAAATCCTCCAAAAAGCTATAAAAGCTATAGACTTCAATCTTCCTTCAACCTTCAAAAAGGTTCTTCAAATCTCTCCCAAACTGGAGTGCGGCTGTTGCGAGATGTATGCAGGATGTATGCGAGATGTCCAGCTCTAAGCGGATGCCGGAATTATGGGAAATCCGACCCTTTTTATAGGAAAATAACCCTCCAAAGATAATAAATCTTAGAAAGATATTTTCCCATAAATATAGGTAAAATATATGATTCTGCATATCTCCTTCCTTCCAGGAGCCCAGCCCAAAAATATAAGATCTCTTTCCAATTTTAAAAGATCTCAGCCAAGAATAAAATATTCTCGTCGCGTCCTAGGTATTCGCCTCGGTCGAGTCGGCGTCTCTGGATCGCCTCGGTCGAGGTGAATCTCTGGTCAACCGAGGTGAGTCACAACTGAATGCGAAATATCTCAAAACTGGTCCAAAGTAAATCTTTAATCCATGGCTATGCTTCCTGGATGTAGCTCTAAATGACTCATGACTCCTTTTTGATCCTTTTTTATGCAAAACGTATCAAATTACCTACAATTACAACAAAACTAGGTGTAGACCTCGATCCTCGCAAAGGTAGATGAAATGGTAGTATAATCACATATTATACACACAAACATGCAGATTATGAAAGATAAAATGTCCAAACAAACCCCAAGATATAGACTATAATTCATGCTATCACTTAGCATACAACTGGTTATCCTGTAGAATCTACACTACTGTCCTCAAGTGTCCGGCATGCTCTTCTCGACTCCTAGAGTAGACTAGGATGTCGTCAATGAAGACCACTACAAACTGGTCTAAGAAGTCAATGAATATCCCATTCATCAACTCCATGAACACCGCTGGCGCATTAGTGAGCCCAAATGGCATCACTACGAACTCATAATGACCATACCTAGTCCGGAATGCCGTCTTAGGTATGTCCTGATCTCTCACCCTCAACTGGTGATAACCTGACCTCAAGTCTATCCTCGAGAACACAGATGCTCCATGCAACTGGTCCAACAGATCATCTATGTGTGGCAGTGGGTACTTGTTCTTGATGGTTACCTTGTTCAGCTCTCTGTAGTCTATGCGCAGCCTCATCGATCCATCCTTCTTCTTCACAAATAACATTGGCGCGCCCCAAGGAGACACACTAGGGCGTATAAAACCCTTCTCTACTAGCTCCTCTAACTGCTTCTTCAGCTCAAGCAGCTCTACAGGTGTCATACGGTACGGAGCCTTCGAGATCGGTCTCGTGCCCGGCTCTAAGTCAATGTTGAAATCAATGCTCCTCTGTGGTGGTAGTCCTGGCAGGTCGTCACTGAATACCTCTGCAAACTCGCATGCAACAGGTATCTCCTCTATAGTCAGGCTCTTGCTTTCCTTCATAGCATAACACTAGAAGGCTTCGCAACCCTGTGCTATCAGTCTCGCTGCCCTCACTGCACTGATAACTGTGCCTGACTTTCCAAGGTCCCAACCTCGGAATATTACTCTATGGCCCTCCTCCGTGGCAACGGTCACTGTCCTCCTACCAATGTCTAAGACTGCTCCGTGTTTCCTCATCCAGTCTATCCCTAAAATGACATCCTCATGAGCTAAGGGCATGACTAGAAAATTGACTAGCCAGTCTCGATCTCCCATGCGAACAGGACATCCAAAGATCTCTCTAGTCCCTCTTACCTTACTCCCATCAGGTAAGCCTATCATAAAAGGTATTCCCTCTACAGTAGCTAAGGACAATCTATCTATGCATGCATCAGATATGAAGGAGTGTGTAGCACCCGTATCAAATAAAACTCGTACAGGTAAGTCATGAATCTGGATCGTACCTGTGGCAGTCGGTGCATCTGGCTGACCAGCATCTCTCAACTCAAACACTCGTGCCTGACCTCCTCTAGTATCAGCTACACTACCACGTCCTCTGCCCCGACCTGATCCCTGCATAGAACTCTGTGATGATGTGTGTCCTGGAGCCCTGTAAGACTGTTGCTGACCAGGAGCTCGGTACTGCTACTGCTGGCTCCGAGCTTGGTATTGTGGCGGTCTCTGTACACTCCCTGAGAGGCCTGCAGGAGAAGAACCCTGATGAAATGGAGCCTTGCCCTGGCGGCAGAATACAGCTCTATGTCCAACCTTGCCGCACTGGAAGTAGGTCACTGCCGGCTTCGTGCAGTTCGAACGGATGTGACCATAACCACTACAGTTGTGGCACTGTAAGCCACCAGCTGAAGTCTGACCCGTGGCGGTATGGCTATGTCGCCCCTGAGTCTGTCCCCGTCCAAAAACAGCTACTCCTGAACTACCACTAGCATAACCTGTCCTCTGCCGCTTATCCGGCCTGTCTGACTGAGCAGCTCTCCTCGACACTGGCCTGTCTCTCTCATATGTAGACGCTCTATCCTAATAGTCTGACAGAGTCTCACAGCAAAATCCTGCCAGATAGGAACGAGTACTCTCTCTCAATCTCCGTGAAAAGAGATATACATGCTGCTCCTCAGGAGGTGCAGCTGGTCCAAGCAGTGTTAGTTCCTTCTGGAACTTCTTGATGGCAGCAGCAATCGGAATGTCCTCGAATCCTGCCTCAATGAAGTCCTGAAACCTCTCTCTCCTCAACGAGACAGGGCAGTATCTGTCTCTAACAATGCTCCTCATCTGCTCCCAACTGGTGACTCGACTACGTATGGTCCGCCACCAAGAATGAGCATCCTCAGTGAAACATGTCTGCACCAAGTCCACCTGTCGATCCTCTGGGCAACGTATCGCCTCTAAAGCAGTCTCTACCTGTCCAATCCAGTGCTCCACCTCCAGTCCTATCTCCCCACTAAATGAGGGGACCTTCTGAGAGTTAAAGGCCTTCAACCACTCATCCGGCCTCGGTGCTCTAGACCCAGTAGGAGCTCTATCAGCCACAACTCTCCTCTTAGGTACAACTGGCACCTGAGGCACTCCCTGTATCACCTGGACAGATCTAGCCGGTACTGGCGGTACCTGGGTAAGTCTCTCTGTCCTAGCAGCCTCCTCCATACGCTCAACGTATGCTCGGTACTCTCTATACTCAGTCGCTCCAATGGAAACACGTCCTGACTCCGTCGAACGTGCTCTCTATGCTCCATACCTAGCAATGGTCTCATTCCTGACCTCATGACCTACACTCTCAGCTACCTCCTCCACTCCAGCCTCTGGCATGATCACTGCTGGTGGATCCTCTCGAGGAGCTCGACCTCGGCCTCGGGCTAGTGAAGGTCTACCTCCACGGCCGCGTCCTCTAACTATAGGGGTCCCATCTCCCCTACCTGGTCCTGCTGGAGGGAGAGGTGGACGACCTCTACCTCGACCAGTAGCTAGTGTAGCTCTAGTACGTGCCATCTGCGCGAGGAATAATAACTATAAATACAACTAGCTAAAAAGTCCAAAAAGTCCATCTACAGTAAAACCTAAAGTTCATCCTAAGCATACTGAGATCCGCGGTAGTAGTGGTGGTCAGCCGTACTTTTCTATTCCCAACCAGACTATGCATGTATTTGAAAACCAAAAATTCTCTTTTTAAAACTCAGACCCCTTTCGGGTTCTGCTTAAAACTTATTCGGTCTTTCAGAAGATTTCAAGTGCCATTGTTGCCAACCTAGAGCTCTGATACCATGTTGTAACACCCCGAATTCTCAGAACTCGGAACATTATTGGTTAGGACCTCACAATGGGTCCCGACCTTAGTTTGACAACAAAATTACTAGGATCTTGCAACAAGACACAAATAAGGAAAAACCGAAATTCATAAAAGAGTAATTTAAAGGTAATGAATGCAACACGGTCTAGCAGCCTAAAGTACTTAAACAAGGGAAAAGACGAACAACTATCTTAACGAAAGGAAGAAAGACAAACACAACCCCAACCCCCCACTCTAAGGAGTACGGAGACCCGGCTGACCACTACTTCCGGATCACTCAGCTGCTGGTCTAACCTGCGGTAAATCTAAAAACACAACAAGAGGAACCGTTAGCTAGTAATCTAAATATTAGAAGAATAATAGTAGCACACACACATAAAAATATAAACACCCATCATGCTTCAAACAAGTCCATTTATTATCTTCAATTAAGTTACTCGTTCACGCTAATGATACTTATTTTGTGACACGAGGGATTCCCAAACCTCGCCTCCGCCCCCGTGTAACCATCAGGAATGGATCTGATGCATCTCACCTTGTACCTGCCTGGTCTGGGTATAGAGAACCTCCCAGTCTCCTGTCAGAGCTGGGCAGTGATGTCACGGCCCGTTATACATACACTTGGGCCTTAAACATAATAATAACGGTCGTCCTAGCAAGTTATTATTATTAAAACACGCACATAACACACACAACCACTATCACTCAACTAATATCCAAAAATTGGCTAAGTAAGTCGCAAGGACTTACCTGAGTCAAAATACACTCTAACACGTCTCAAACAGTCCGTACTCGTGGTAACTCAAACGCCTGTCAAATAAGGCATGTGTATCAAAATCACATCTCGATGTCCAACCTCATACGAAGGAATTACGGAAAAAGCTCTCTTATGGTAAAAGACCATTTTACCCTTGGTATCGTAAATTCTCGAAGTTTATTCTTGAATTCTACTAATTTCTTCCTTATTTTATTTTCCAAAATTATGTCTCTCGGATAGCTATTTATGGTTATAAGGTCAAACTCGAGACAACCCTAAGAAGGATAACCTTCCTCCTCTCTGGTTACTAATTATGTTACTACATACATAATACCGTCAACATGTTTTTCCTTCTCTTCAGCTCACTTATATCTACATAATTTCATAAATCCCAACTCGTACTTATATATATACATACTCGCATTTTTATATATTCTATATTTATGCTTATAAATATACTCTTATATAAAGATTATATATCCATTAAATTCCAAGCTTCTATATACATTACACACACTAACTTGTACGTCTTTATATATATATATATATATATATATATATATATATATATATATATATATATATATATATATATATAGATTTTAGTTCAAGTGAGGAGAGAGCTTGTAGATAGGAATTAGGAGGGTTGTGAGCCATTGGATGAGTTTTAAATCAAGGGCTCACACACGCTCATCATTAATGGCATTTTTGTAAATTGACTTAAAATTTGGAAAAATCTCCTACCTTCATAGATAGGTGATCAGTGTTCATACTTTTATATGTCATTGTTCATGTTTTTATTCATCGGTGTTCATTGTATTTTTATTCATCAAAGTGTCATGTTCATTTATTCTTTAGTGTTTATTTTATAATACATAGATGTTCATTTACAATATATAACCACAAAAAATTAAAAAAAAATCATCACAAAACGTGAAAATATGATCATAATATGTTATGTATGTGTAAAAGTTATAGATAAGTCACTAGTGTCCATACTTTTATACGTCATTGTTCATGTTTTTATTCATCGGTGTTCATACTTTTATACGTCATTGTTCATGTAAATATGATCATAATATGTTTTGTATGTATGAAACAGACATCAATGCATTGAACACTAAAAAAAAGACAACAATGCATTAAACACTATCCAAGTTAATGAGCTTCATGAACCCACTTCACAAAATACTTTCCACCCTCCATAATCTTAAACGCAACTCTTGCATTACAAGCACATCGATTGAAAGTTGTCTTCCTTTTGCCCGTACTATGTTTGTCATTTTTTTTACATTCCCTTGTCCGTTCCAAAATACTTCCTCAACACAACATTGTTGGGTTTTTGATTACATGAAACACGAATCTCAAATTCACAAATAGAGGCCTCCTTTAGAAGTCATCAACTTCCTCCACACTTAAAAATTGTTGACCAACATGTAGCTTCAATGTATCATCACAAATTAGAACTCAATTGGTAGAGTAATTTGGAGTTACTTGTATAATAGTTCCACCTTCATTACATGGAGCATTCACCCTCAATCCCGACACAATGATTGGTGATGATTGCGTACCCAACATCACTGAATCTGTAAAACAATGTAAAAATATACTAGTGTAAGTTCATACTTTTTATTCATTGGTGTTCATACTTTTATACGTCATTGTTCATGTTTTTATTCTTCGATGTTCATAATTTTTATTTCATGTTCATGTAAATATTATAGACTATTTTCCTATTAGACATTTTGTCGAACAATTGGCGTGCACACTAAAAAAAGCTTATAGATTGTTTCAATTGAAAGTATTAGACCAACTCAACATATGTATATACATATATAATCTCAATCAAACCTATCAAAACAAAAATGATTCAACAAATTTGATTTTAAAAATAAACATCAATCATAATGATTCCTAAACTATAAGAATGAAAAACCTAAACCTTGAGAATAGAAATTTCGAAGAGACAATACCTGAATCGTTTTGTATTCTCTTTGATTTCATCATTTTTATATAATCCGTCTTTGATTTGGTTGAAAATCGGTCAAATATAGAGCTTGTTGGATGAAGAATGTGAGAGTGTTGTGATTTGTGAGTCGGTCGATCAGCGAGGTGTTGTACTCTTTTTTTTTTCTTTTCAGATTAATGTAATTACAAGATGCCATTAATGATGAGTGTTTGTGAGCCATTGATTTAAATTTGATCCAATGGCTCACATAGCTCCTAATTCCTATCCATAAGGCTTCTCCTCACTGGAACTAGTCTCTCTCTCTCTCTCTCTCTCTCTCTCTCTCTATATATATATATATATATATATATATACACTCGACTGTAAGATTCAACACACGTACCCTAACTCGCGCCTCGACTTGGATCAGCGTCGACACGCTTGCAAAACTGGAGCGGTCCGACACTACAGAGGTCGGCTGGCTCGATTCTAACAAACTCCCTGTTCATATCAGAAGACCGACAACACCAAGTCCGTCCGGCACAAGAGGGTGGTTAGGGTCTGCACAGGAGAGATATAACAGCAGCGGAAAGGAACGAATGACTCACTGTACGACTCGCGACTGGCTGTCGGTGCTGGCCTAGATGGTTCGCACGCCTGCGCCGCTTGGTCCTTCCTACTGGCACCTGTTACAACGTCTACCGCCCCCTGTCTTCGTCTGCAGTGTTCGTCTTCACCGGCTGCAAGGGATCGAAGGTTGGCTGGTGCGTCTTTCTTCTGGAGTGGCTCGCACCTAGTCGTGCAGTCCAGGTTAGTGCGGTTGTAGTTCGGAAGGAGTAGAGAGGAAGAGGAGGGATCGGGCCAGGAACTCGCTTACCTAGGGTGACGTCGCCGGCGAACAGGAAAGGCGGACGAGGAGCAGTGGCGGCGTCGTCTCCGGTTGAAGCGGAAGAGGGCTGCTGGTCGACAAGGCGGCGAGGCGGTTGCGGCTGTTGCTGTTGCCGTCTCGTACAGGAAGAGAGGTGAAGAGCAGGGGCGGCACAAGGGAAGGTTAGGGAAAAATAGGTTAACGTAAAAAAAAAGTGGATTAGGTTAGGATTAGTTTAATGGTATGATTAATGGGCTGATAAGTGGGCCTATTAGTGGGTTATATCCGGCCCCTCTCTCTTTAAAACGGAAATCCGAAACTTGTTACTTGTGTGCGGGAATTTATATAATACGGAATTAAATTCCGTATTATCTAAATTATTATTATTTTTATTTTAAGGTGCGTAATTTAATTCCGGTTACAAGGTTTATCATTTTATGTGGATTAAGGTCACATAAAATGATAGAAATAACATTCGTTTTATTTTATTTTAAATTATGTATTTATTTATTTAAGATTGACGTATCGGAAATCGGTTAAATTCAGGTTTAACGGAGTTTCAAAATTTTGGTTATTACATAATTATCTTCGAAAAAAATGGTGTTTATAATTGGTTTAGATAAAACAAGTGAAGGGCAAAAAATGAAGTTTGTTTTATTGGATTTATTGAAAAAAGCTTGGTTATGAAAATACTAGTCTATTAAAGCTTTAAGGAATTCTAATCATCGTAGAAAGTTTTGGTCTTTGAAACTTTTTAAACTGAAGGGCTACAAGCCAAGGTTTTTCTGGGTCTTTTCCGAATTTCTAAATACTTTATGAGTTTTTCTATACTTGTCGAACCGCTGGATTGAGAGATACGTAAGTTGGAAGCACGGTCTTGGTTTATCTATGCCCAAAATTATTTTAGATGATAACCTGCAATTATCATATATCAATGTTCACGAAATATATATGCATCAATATTTTAACTCATCATAGTGGAGATTCCTGTTTTTTTAGATCGCCTTCCATCTATTGTTGCTACATCAAAATTGCTTTCTCTTGATTATCAATGCTTGCTTTATTGTTTTGTTTTTACTTAAAATAATTAATTATTATTGTCATCCAAATTGGATACAATCCATGTGAATTCGATATCCGATTATAGTATATCCGACCTTGTATTCTTGCGGGGAGGTTGTTTGTACTTTTGGTAAAACTTCTACGATCAACTATCAAAAACACCAAAATTAATGGTGTTGATTATGTCAACAACAACACAAATATCAGAGAAGCAGAAAAATAATGCTATAGTTTCGTCAACATACTAATTTAACCATGTCAACAACTACAAACACAAAAAAAAAATGAAGAATGGTTAGAAACTCAATCATTTAATAATGGAGAATCATTGAACTACTGTCAACAACATAAATCACACTCGACAATAGAGAATCACTAGAAAGTCAACAAGAACAATATGAAAAAAAAACTACTACTTTCAACAACATAAAATCAAATCGAACACAAATTGAATTCTAATTATAAATCAAATATAAACAGAAACTGATATAACTAGTTCATAAACCCTAAATTGAAAGTTTTTATATGTTAAAACCAGGTTCTTTCTCCATTGTTGACGATGTTTTCTTATTTGAAATGAAGAAATAAGTGTTTTTATTTTTGGATCGAATGTGATGAACTTGTAAACAGATAAATTCTCTTGAACTTGGATGAAGTTAGTGAAAAAAAATGGATAAATTTGAAGGGTTTGTAATTTCAAAAAAAGAGAGCGTTTTGTTGAACGATTTTTACGAGGAGATAAATGTTTTTTCAATTTATGCTATATATACTACATAGTAGTTGGTTTTACAACGTTGAAAAGTTGTGATTATTTTTGTAATTTTTAAACTTTTATTAGTTACTTTAAAAATTCTGGTCGAATTTGAATAGGTTTGGAACTTTGGAGGATGGCTTTGGCTAACCGTTGGGTTACCGACCCTCATTTTCCACTTCACCCCTATATCATTTTTTAAAATTCGGCAAGCCGCTCTTCTCTCTCCCGTCTTGCTCAGATCTGACACCTCCTCACCGCCGCTCTCAACTCCACATTTTGGATCTTCTACTTTGCAGACCGCCGCCTTCATTCCCCCAACGGAGAAGCACCAAAGTTGAATCCTCCCTCTCCCATAACCTTTAACCCTAGAGTTTTCTCTCATACAAGTAATGGGGGATGTAGAATTGTTTCGCACAGAAATCGACACCCTCGCAGGTGATTTTCTGGAAAAAGATCTCTCCCGGTTTATTATTCATTGAAACCTCACTTATCCGTCGACTGGATTTTGGTTCGTCTGCTCGAATTGCGCCTTTTAGAGCTTCATTTTTTTTGGCTGATTTCGTCCTCCGAAAAGTAGGGATTATATGGGATTTAGGGAGCGTTTGTTTGAAACTTAGAGTCGAATGTGTTGCTTGATTCAGGTAAATCTCGATTCA
Organism: Fagopyrum homotropicum; assembly: GCA_033239125.1. NCBI lineage: Eukaryota > Viridiplantae > Streptophyta > Magnoliopsida > Caryophyllales > Polygonaceae > Fagopyrum > Fagopyrum homotropicum. The sequence goes on along the minus strand of BSWB01000006.1, from coordinate 104,774,948 downwards.
GGTCCTCCTCTGGTGTTCCTTTGAGGAAAACGCTTGCCGATGTGACCAACATTCAGCAGTGTCCGAAACGGTCGATTGCTGAACCTAAGTCCATCCTCGTTCCCGGTGTTGCTAAAGACATGAATCGCCTTATTAAGGTTGATCCTCCTCTCACTTTGGTATTCTAAGGGTTCATTATGCGATTTGTTTAATTCATTCATTTACAAGTGTTTTGCCCTCTGGATGGATTTCTGCTTCAGGAAAATGAGGCCTTGATGAAGGAAAATTTGGCTTTGAAGATGCAGCTTGCAGAGCCCAAGGAAAACGAGGCCTTGATGAAGGAAAATTTGGCCTTAAAGAAGCAGCTTGCAGAGCTAAAGTATCCTTCTATTTTTCAATCTTATCCAAAAACCTCCCCCGAATCACCAAGGTCTTTATGTCTTCTTTTCTTTTGTAATTTGTTGTGACCTTAACCGGAGATGAAAGTAAAATCACTGAGCTAAGTGCTACTGAGTTGCATAAGCTACGACTGAATTTGCAGAACTCATATAACCAGAATTTGCAACTTGCTCAAGCACACAGCCAAATGTTAGCGGTCTGATATCTTCTCTACTTGCTATCATATTTGTTTTGTGCTTTCTTCTTATTCCCTCTTGATTTCATTCTCTTATTCTTCAGGAACTGAACGCTTGTAAGGATAGGGTAAGTGTCACTAGGTTTTAAACTTATTGAAGTTGAGTTACTTGATTATGCATGTCTTGCTGATATACATGTCTTCTTCAGCTAAAATCACTGCATCACGAGCTTGGATGTGTGAGAGGTGTGCTCAACATGAAAAACCTGGCGATACAGGTGTGCTTTCGTTTCATTATGTGCTATCACTAGTTCGATAACAAGTTTTCATAAATGACTGGAAAATAATCTTTGATTGCTGTAGGATAAAAAAGAGGCTGTAGACTGTCAACAGCCATGCAACAAGGTGTCTAAGAATTTTCTTTTTGTATTTTGTCTAGTTTATTACTCGTATTGGGATCTCTGGTATTCTACTTACCTTATATCCTTCTGTAACATTTCAAGGCGCCATCGATTATGTTTGAGGCAGCAGGGGACTCTTCACAAGCAGACAACCCTAATATAAAAGGGAAAAGCGTCAATATCAGGCAGCTATCAAAAGGTATATCAATTGGACTGGAAGTTATGATCTAATTCCCATTCAGAGAACAACTTTTGAAACACAAAAGTCCTAGTGTTTTATCAATTCAGATGCATGTAGAATGGATCATCTTAGCATCTTTACAGTGTTGCTCATGCCTATGATTGGGGTGCTATCCGTAATCTGTATTGATTATGCACTCCTAGTCAATTGTATCATCATTCACCATGCAAATGGAAAGATTGTTGGGCATTACTTAGTATCTTCAATTTTTGAAGATTTAGACCCTTTTGCTAGATTGCTTATTTGGTTGATGGATATTGTAGGCATGTGTATTAGTAATTATGCTACAGAAGTGTAAGTTCCATATTTTGAGACCTAGAAAGGAAATCCACTAGTAATCAATAATGAAAATAGTATTTATTGATTCAGCATAAAGTGCTTTTTACTGGGGCACATTGCTGGGAAGTTTGTACTGCACTACTGCCAATTAAGGAGAACATTTTGCCATGTTTTTCAATGTAGAACTGATAGTTTGTTGCAGATACAGGACAAACTGCTGCCATGGATACTGCGGAGAAGAATAAGTCTCAAAACAGAAGGTTCATTATTTCTTCACATGCAACTGTTAGAGGCTAAAAAGACATAATTCATGTTTCCTTTCTATTTGACAGAAGAAGCTGAACTCTTCTTACTTGTAATTGTATGTCTAATCAGGCTTCCTATCCGAAGGAAATCAGTTACGCTTAAATCTGCAGAACCAGCATGCACGGATGATCTGCTGAAGCTAGATGATGTCAAAGTTGCTGCATGCATCGATGATCTGGTCATGCTGGATGATGCCAAAGCTGCTGCCCAGGCTATCATTGACAACAAGGAGAAGTCTGAAAACAAAAGGTCCATTTTGTTGTTTAAGTATTGTAGCTAAATGCCTAAATGCTTGAATGAATGTATATCTTTGTTTTCCTTTCAAATTGATAAAAGTGGGTGAAGTTTTTTCTTTTGCAATGGTCAGGCTTTGTGTGAGAAGGCAATCGTCTCGGTTTAAATCTGAAGGATCTACATCTAGTGACGATTTGTTTGAGTTAGATGATATCAAATTGCCCATGCATTCTCAAGCTGATGAAATGATCGGAGGAGGTCCTTCGCTTGTAGCAGCCTTGTCAGATGATGAGAAGGATGCAGATCAACGGAACAGTTTTGGATCGATATCTACAGAAGAGAGAAGAATGTCATTAGGGAGACCATCACGTAGAGCTGCAGGCAAAATCCAATCTTACAAGGAGGTTCCTCTTAATGTGAAGATGCGGAGGCACGAGTAATGCCATGCTAGCATGGACTGTTCCTCGCAACGAGAATGTAAAAATGATAATCATATAAATCGTTGAACTCATGTCACCAAACTTGTGGATCCTCTGAATCCAATGCAATGTTTCCTAGTAATTGAGAGCAAGCATGTAACTAACCAACTTTTGGATTGCCATGTAGTCTATGTAGATGATGGAACAGTGATTAAGGTCGGTGGTACAATGTGCAATTTCTGTTGTAATTCTTTCCAAACCCCCTGCATCTAGGGCTGTGTAAATGGCGTGGTCTGTATTGGACCGTTTCACTGCTGGTATGAAACGGTCCATGGATCGGGTTGGACCCTAACAGTTCAAACCGGATTAAACTATATCCACTTTTTTTTTTAAAAAAAGGTTTAGCATTATAAACAAATGGTCCAGAGCGGAACATGCTCAAGACCGCCCTGTAATATCATATACAAGATCGGACGGGCCGTAATTTTTGGTCCAATCCGAATGATATAGTCGTGCTCCTAGAGCCGTAGAGCGGAGTTTTTCTGCTTCTTAATCTTCATGTCTTGAAAGGCGATAATTCATTATAAAAGTCTTTTGGTCGAAACACCCTTATTTCCAACTCAACTCAAATAATCTCCACGGTAATCTTCGTCTCCCAAACAACCCCTCAGCCGAACAAGGCCATAATTCATTATAAAAATTAAATACCAAGTACCTACGTCGTTGTGTTGGAACTTGAGAGTTGATAGAGAGGAGCCAACATGAGCTTCATGTCTTGAAAGGCGACCACGTTATCATGCTTAGCAGTAGAGGAGAGGTTCAAAGCTTCAAATTGAATTTGCATTCCACTGTCATGCGTTTCAGTTTGCTACTATTCCCAAAACCAAGTGAGACCAATATGTTGCGTATTATGCTTTGGCGTATAGTCATCCGAGTTTGGCATCTTCTTCAAATTAAATTATATAATGAAAAAAGACAAACTAAAAGGACATTGGACATTCAATACAAACATTAGGGTGGACATAAAATCACGTCAATCCCGTCCCGTAAAAAATTTGTGGAACGGGACGCGAGACAGAAATTTACCATCATGTCTCGCGCGCGCACATACCCATTTATATATATATATATATATATATATATATATATAATATAATATTTTTATATAATATATTTATATTTTTGAAAATCTTATATAACCAAAAAGATATATATTATAATTTTATATTAATAAGAATTATATAAGTAATAAAATATTATAAAAATGTTATCTTTTGTAAACTAATAGTGCAAGATTTTTTTTATATAAATTGGTAAGACATATTTTATATATTTTGTATTCGTTTTGAATGTACTAACTATACTATAGGCCTCTTGAATCGGTAATTCGGTATCGAGTTTTTTTTTTTTTATCATTTGTATCTTTAAACATGAGAGAAAACAAGTACATATGTTAAATATAATTAGTGCATAATGTTTGCGGGATTAGACCCGTCCCGTCCCACGTGAAAAAGGGCCCACAAGTAACAAAGAGAAAAGCTGTAAATCCCATCCCGTCCCGCTTACAATTCACGAGACGGAACTCGGGACGACCTCAATTCAATTCCGTCCCATCCTATGTCAGTCCTACCAAACATGTTCAACAATAGAGATAAAGAGTATAATAAAGGGAAATTGGTCGACATCTAGTATTTTATAAACTAAATAATTTCGAGTAACAAAAAATTATCCTTTATATATTGTTGATGATCCTGTATTGTGCTATAATATATTCTGAAAGCATCCTTTGTTAGAGTATTGGACCTATTACTTATTAATGAGCTTATCTTTTGTTATTAGTTTATTATTTTATCTCTTTATGTTTCCCTATATAAACATTACATGGTCAATGGTCAATGAAATAGAAGCTGTCATACCATCAGAGAACAGATTCAGCGAGGCACTATTCAAACATAACATGTTCCTGACACACTTCAACTAGCTGACATTATGACTAAAGCTCTTGGACCTACTCGTTTCAACTTCTTAATTCGCAAGCTTGGAGTTGTTTCTTCCACACCTCTCGCTTGAGGGGAGTGTTAGAGTATTGAGCTTTTCTCTTATTATTGGGCTTATCTTTTGTTATTAGTTTATTATTTTATCTCTTTATATTACCTATATAAACATTACATGGACAATAAAATAGAAGCTTTCAGTTGACAAATCTCTTCACTTTTTTTATATTTATTATCAAAAACAAAGCAAGCCACTAACTAGGTATTTAGTTATTAGTATTATATCTAGGCATTAAATTTCAAGTATTATAATTTAAATACTGTAATTTAAATACTGTGAAAAGTATCCTTTTCTTTTCGGCGATCTTTGACATGGTTGTAGAAGCTTATTGAGAGTTTTTGTTTTTGCTAGTATTGATTCAGATTTAGATTGTAGATCGTCAAGTATAATTTGGAGCATTCTAAAAATACAAGAAGACAATTGCTTTCATGTTTTTGTCGGTCTAGATCTGTTGTAACTTGCAATTTGTTTTAATTACTATATCTGTATTTCTATCAGTGCCAATCTTTTAACATATTAGATGTCTTGTTAAGGATAAGGAGTACAACATGATAATAGATAGCCGAAGTTGATATATTAACAACTTTTTAGCATCCTATTTTGTATTTGATGAATGACTGTGGAGAGTTAAATTAAATAAGTAAGTTATAGTAGCTTCCACCTTAGGATATTATGAAGATATTGTTTTATGTGATGTAGTATTTATGCAAGTTTGCTATGCTTTATTAGGTCATCCATATCAATACGATAAGAATTTATGGGGAACCATTCTCGATACTAATTATACAAGAACCAATTACTAGATCAAGGGCTCGAAGGATTCGAGAGCAGATGTTGTCGAAGACAATCAAGGAACCAAGAATTGAAGAAATCTCGGCCCTGAGACAGAATCTCGGTCGAGATATAGACCGAGATTCCAAGTTAGTCGATACTTATAAGATCCGTTGAAGATCTTACTTATCTTTTGTTATTAGTACCTTTTAAGCTCGCAAACATTCAAAAGGTATCTTTTGGATTTTGATCCTATCTTGTAGGATTATCTTTATATTATCTTTTAGAGGAATTTCTCCTATAAATAGCCTTAGAGGACGAGATTCATAGGCAACTTAGATTTGAATTAAATTATTGTGAGATACTTGTGACTTCGCTCACGGAGTTTGTATTTTATCATTTCTATTCAATCAAAAGGAGAGTTTTTGGTTGAACCGTTGTGAATCCTTGCTAGGTTGTTCTTGTGTGTGTTAATCTTGTTGAAGATTGATACTACTAGTCAAACTAGTCCCTCCTTATTCCTGTCTTATTTAGAATACTTGTGTAAGGATGAAGAAGAAAGGGTTAAAGTAATTCTTTGTTTAGGGTTTTTACACATAATTGGTCAAGATTCTTTACAAGTCTTATAATTAGTCCGATCTTCCTATACTTATTATATTTCATTCCATTAATCATCTTCTTATCTTTCATTATCATCCATAATTCCGCATTTGGAGTTTACAGAAATCTCGGCCTGCTCTTACCAAAATCTCGCCCAAGATTTGCTTAAGTTAACCAAGATTTGCCTTTGTTGTTCACTCTGAGTACTTCAATCTAGATCGGGAACTACGGCTGTAACCCCACATCAAGAATACTAGTAAATATAAGGTCTTCCATGACATTTAGACCATGCCGTTTGTAAAAAAATGCCGTTAAAAACAACTTTAATGGTATTTTATAGGGTTAAACATCATCTTTGACTGAATGAAAAACTTACATGGTGTTTTCAAACGTCATGAAATCTATAGCGTTTGTAAAATTCCATTTAATTTCACAAGTTTTTCCCACCAAGTTCCATGGCATTTGAAAACTCCATATATTACACGGCATTTTGAAAACGCTATATATTCCACGGCATTTGTAAAACGCCATAAAATTTTGGTGGAAAAAAATCAACGAAAATTCTATGGCATATGCTAAACACCATAAATTTTATGGCGTTTGTTAAACGTTATGGAAATTTCTGGATTTTTTCCGCAAAAGTTTCATTACGTTTTACAAAAACTGTGAAATCTATGGCGTTTTAAAAACACCATTAAATGGACGACGTTTTAGAAATGCCCTTAAAAACAAAACGTTTTCCTTTAAAGAAATATGGAATAAAAGAAAGCTGGACCTAGGGCCTGTTTATTTGTAGATTATTTTTTTTGGGTTTATAATCTAAATGAGTTTATAGTTTATTTTAGGGTTTATTTCTCAACGAGCTTGTATAAATAAATTGGATAGGGTTGTTTACTTGGAGTTTATTTTTTATGTCCCTAAAAACTTGAAGAATAACATTAAATCCCAAGGGATGAACAAAATAATATCGGGATGGAAAAGACAAGACCAAAATCGGATTTTAAACAAAAATAAACCCATCCAAATAAAAATAACCTTGTTTGAGAAGTTTATTTTTAAGTGGTTTATAAACTCAAATAAACTTGTAGAGAAATAAACTAATCCCCAATTAAACGCCTATAACATTTTAACTCTAAATTTATAAACTAGATAAAACACAAAACAAACTCTAGCCAAACAAAATTCATCATGAGCCTTCCTTCTCTTCCTAAAGCAAAAACAGAGAAGGTTTCAGATTCTTCCCCCGTCGCCCTTCAGTCTTCGTTCTTCTGTACTTTCGTTCTTTTGTACCATCTTTCTTCGAGCAAGGTGAGTCAGTTTCAGATTCTTCATTATTTAAGCAACTTCGCTTTGTTTGTGTTGGTTCGAATCTATATGTTGCTAGTATTGAATAAGTCGAGTTTGAAGCTATCAGATATCAGGATGGTGAGAAGAATAAGGAGAGGAGAAAGACCACTATTGAGGAACTCATTATGGTTCATATGCGGGTTTCAGAGCATACCGTTTCTAGGGTTCATAGGGAGCTTTTGCAAATTGTTGTTGGCTAGGTTTTCTTCAATCTAATTGAATGCCCACTGTATTTTCTTTTCCATTTTACTTCTTGTTTTGCGGTTCTTTGTATATTTCAAGACTTGCGGGTTTTGTTTTCATTTCTAAACATTTATGTTCATTTCACTTCCATTTTATTTTTGTGTTCCTGTAAATCCTCCTACAAGAATGTTGAATTTAGCATCGCCAATTATATGAGTACTATACATTTTACTTTATGAACTATTTAGAATTTTTCTCTTCTACAACCTTGTTGATATGATAGTGACAAGTAAACTTTGTGTTCAACCACTGTATGAAGTCATTTCATTTCATTGCCTAATTATGAGTGTATATCTTTCATGAAATAATTGGGTGAAGTAAGCTCTTTTTTATGGGCTTTTGTTTTGTACACCCCTCTAATTTTTATCACTCTATTTGACTACCACTTTTACTCTATAAGGGGTATATTTACTTAATGAGTTTGTGATATAGGTACTATTAGTAGAGTAATAGTGGTAAAATGCCTAGTTAGCCATTTTACCAATCTTTCATTGATCTACAATGTAACACCCAAATTTTTAGAACTCACGGAGTTATGGGTTAGGATCTCCCGACCCTTGTTTGACAACGCTTTCACTGGATCTTCCAAGAAGGCACAAATAAAAAACCCAAAAATCATAAAAAAAAATGTTTTAATGTTATGAATGCAAACACATGATACTTGTCAGCCAACAATGTACTCAAGATCACAATCTCTAATGACAACATGCTAAAAAGGAAATATCAATATAGTAATTATTAAACCCCGTCCTATGGAGTATGGAGACCCGGCAGACCACTAACTTTCGGATTACTCGACCGCTGCTCTAACATGTGGTAAGTCTAAACAACAAAATAATCAATCGTTAGCTAGCTATCCAAAAGGTAGAAGAACAATAATAGCACATACACACATCATAACAGAAATAAAACACTCATCATGCTTTCACATAATCCCATTTATTATCTTAATTTAGTCATCCACTTTACTAATGCAACTTATTTTGTGACACGAGGAATTCTCCAACCTCGCGTCTATCTCCGTATACCAACAAGAATGGATCCGATGCACCTCACCGTGTACCTATATGGCTTGGCCTGAGAGAACCTCCCAGACTCCTATCAAAGCTGGGCAGTGGTGTCACCGCCCGTTACACACACTTGGGCCATATAATTATAAGGGTCGTCCTATGCATGTTATAATTATTAAACACATAAATACACACCACTATCATCATTCAACTAAAATCTAAAAGCCTACTAAGTAAACTCAATGGACTTACTTGAATCGAGTCACAATTCTCGTTATCTCAAAACTCGATCCGCAACCGCAAGAACTCAACTGCCTGATATAGGCAAGTGAATCAATAATGTATCCAAATCTCTCTTAGAAGTATCTAACTTCTAAGACACTCAAGTTTATCATAGGGAAATTACCAATTTACCTTTATAAGGGTAAATGACTATTTTACACCTAGGCCTCAAAACCCTAGAAAAATTCCATATTATAGTTCCAAAAGTATCCTTTGGAACCTAGATCCACAATCCAACTCTCAAAAGAAAGTTTTGTTAAAGTTGGAAGATTTTATCCAATTTTTTTTAACTCTAACGAAAAGTCATTAAGGTCCAACTTTGACCTAATATATAACCCTCATACAAAAATCTAAAAAATTCTTTTAAAAAAAAATCTAAACCTTCTATGTTATGCACTCTACTCATAGGATCAAGAAAATCCCCAAGATAATCAACTACAACTCTTACACAAAAATTTCTAAATTGACTCCTTAACACAAAATTTCTCATACTTAGCCAAAAATATGCACTATTGCTAAACTGTACAACCAGTCTACTTTGGAACCTTATTACTCCAAATTCGACCGTTGGATCGGTCCCAAATCTTGATACTTCAAAGAGTGCCTAACCATCTACAACATACTATAAAAAGAAGGGTTGAAATAAAATCTAGTGTATCAAAATATAGGGTTAAAGTTGACTGCTCACCCCAACTTTCTAGACAAATGAAAAGGGAGTTGTCCATGATTTACAGTTCGAGTCCCACCGCCTACAATCTTCCTGAGTTTAGACCAACGTTTAGGCCTCAGGTTCGAATCCTTCACCTATTTTTGACAGGAGATTAAAACAACATCACTCTCCTCTTCCTGCACGTATTTGAACGAGGGGGGGGCGACTACTTACCCAAGCGTCCTTGCGTGCGAGGGGTACATGCAGGCTGATGTGGAAGGCTGAAAAAGGCATGTGTAAACTGTCCCTGGGCTGGTTGCATGTGGACGTGATGAGGGGTACATGCAGGCTTCGTATAAGGAAGGCCATGCAGCTGACTCGGATGTGCTGAAGAGTCATTCTTGTTGGGCCTTGATGGCGTGAAAGCACAAGGGAGGGGAGGGGATGGGCCTTGCTTGGCTTGTAATGGCCTTGTCAAAGGTTGTCAAAATGGCCTCATGACCCTCCAGTCTTGCAAGAGAGGAAATTCTATCATTTTATGAGAGTAAGATCGCATAAAATTAATGATGATGTTTATGTTGACTCACAAAAATACTGGATATTAAATTTTTGGGTATTACATACAATTTCTGTCTCGTGATCTCCAGGTCAACAAATCAGAGTATTCGCCAAGGCTTTTGAGCAATATTCACAATTGGGACTACGGACATAATTCTTGGCATGACATGATCTAAAGGAAGATGAATGTCAAAAGTGATCTTTAATGTTTAAAGAGGCTAACGACACTTTGGTGGACAGGGAGGTTATCATCATATATCACATATGTTTAAACATTATTGTTAGATTAGTCACATAAATTCTTGTAGGATCCTCTAAGTCATATATGAACTATAGAGTCGGATAGCTGAGGTATGAACAAATAGAAACAACCTTGAAATCCTTGCGGTAACTGTAATTGAGGATGGATGGGCTCTCAAAATTGCAATGAAGGATGTTGCATTTTGTATCGATGGATGTTGCGGTAACTGCTAAGGTTCAGTAATTAGATTGTTAGAACTTCCTTTATTTCAAATTTAAAAGTATGTTGCATTTTGTATCGATGGATGGGCTCTCAAAATTGCAATGAAGGATGATAGAAAAACTTACATAGAATTGGAAATATTATCGAGAACTACTATATGTTTCCGTCTTACCCCATCTCAAATCTTTTGAATACAGAACGCTGTCAATTGGTGATGGTGGAAATGATACAACAAACTGACATCGGTGTTAGCTGCAAGGGCAATAGATTATGGTATTGGAAGCTTCAAGGACATTTGATGTGGCTTTATAACAAGTTTGATTTTCCTTTGGTTATTTTGAGAAGCCAATGATAGAGGTGCATACAACAAACTGACATTGATGTGGAATAAGTGATAGAGGTGCATAATTGAATGGTGTCTCCACAACCAAGAAAGTCAAAGCTCTTAATGTGTATTCACCTAAAGTACTTTTGGCCACTAAGTGTTGGGGAAAAACTCCGCGTTTCCGACTCACACCGAGTATGTATAAAAGGGTGTTTTGTTGCGCACTCACACTCGTACATCAACCTCACTTACAAGCTCTTTATAAAAGCCTTTATTAATCTCTTCTTGATGGAGTTGCACAAATGAGAGGTGGTCTCCCCTATATATAGACATTGCCACCTTCTCTACTGAAAGGTTCCGGAACTCGATTCTCCTAGATTATTCCGGAGCCTTCTCACACAATCCAATACAAGTCTAGAACTCTCCCTAGATTTTTAATCTAGTCTACAAGGTTTTGAAGAGTTCTAGAAGTCTCCATCATCTTCCAGTAGCTCCGCCTCCTTCCGGAAGGTTCCGCCACCATCCAAAGTATTCCGCTTTATTCCAGAAGGATCCACCATATTTCGGAATGTTCCACCACCTTCCGAAATATTCCGTCTTCTTCCGGAATGTTCTTCCACCTTCCATAGTGACCCATTATCACAATATATATTTGAAAATATGAATTAGCCTAACAATTCCTCCCTTAATTCATATTTTCAAATATCTCCACAGCATTCGAAAATCTCAACTTCGCCTGCTTCTTAGTTTTGGTGCCACAACATCCTTTTTGCACCGCTCGTCCATCTAAGAAGCATATATTCTTTTCATCTTTGCGGCCTCGCATCACCAAGCGTCTCCCCCTGAACACCTTGCACCATTTCTTCGTGCCGACGAACCTATACCCCTCCATCGTCATCGCACCCAATGAGATGACATTCACGTTTGCCGATGGCACGTACCTCACATTGGGTAGAGTATGGCTTGTATCGTTATGAAGCCTCATCCTCACGCTTCCGGTACCTTCGACCTTCAACTTCTCACCACTGACTGAGTTGAAGTGACCAAACTCTCCACGAGCCTCCAAGGTGTCAAAAATTGCTTGGTCCCGACATACATGCATCGAGGCAACACTATCTATCACCCACTCTGACTTGGCGGTCTCCTCACATGTCGCCAAGTAAACATCTCCGTAATCAACTTCATTGTTGACGTCACCCCCTAATCAGAGGACATCGGGCTTGCATGTGACCCTTCTCCCTGCAGTAGAAGCACTCGACCTCACTCAAATCTCGTCGCGAGCCTAATCTCTGCATCGGGTCATCATGCCTCCTCCATTGACTCCTCCCTCGTTCTCGCTCCCCCGCAACTAGTATGCGATCCTCTTCTTTGTCGGTAGCATCATTCTTCATCATCCTTTCACTCTCTCGCAAAGCAGCGGTCACCTCATCTAGAGTGAGAGACTTCCTTCCTACAAGTAACGTCTGCACCAAATACTTGTAGGACTTCGGCAATGATGCTGGCAACAACAACACTTGCTCCTCCTCTCCAATCTTGTCATCAGCATTAATAGTTGGCATACTAGTTGATTAAACGAGTTAATGTGATCATGAAGATTACCTCCTTCATCCATCTTGAGTGAGTAAAGCTCCATCTTCAAGCACAAACGGTTGGTCAACGGCTTCCACGCGTAGATGCTCTCGAGCTTCTCCCACAAGGCTTTCGGTGTGGTCTCCTTCAACACACCATACTTAACCTCGGGAGCCAACGCCAACCGAATTGTACTTATCGCCTTCCTCTGGATGCTTCTCCACTTCTCCTCGCTCATCGATCCAGGCTTCTCCTCCTCCAGAGCTTGGTCAAGACCCTGCTGCACCAATAGGTCTTGAATCGTACTTTGCCACAAAGTGAAGTTGATCTTCCCATCAAAGAGTGAAATCTCTAACGCCCTCATCGCCTCGGCCGCTATCGCGCCAATCATGAGATTCAATAAGCAACAAAGATTATCCAAACACCACCACCGAAACCTCGGCTCTGATACTAGTTGTTGGGAATAAACTCCGCGTTCCCGACTTACACCGAGTATGTATAAATGGGTGTTTTGTTGCGCACTCACACTCGTACACCAACCTCACTTACAACCTCTTTATAAAAGCCTTTATTAATATCTTCTTGATGGAGTTACACAAATGAGAGGTGGTCTCCCCTATATATATAGACATTGCCACCTCCTCTACTGGAAGGTTCAGGAACTCGATTCTCCTAGATTATTCCGGAGCCTTCTCACACATTCCAATACAAGTCTAGAACTCACCCTAAATTTCTAATCTAGTCTACAAGGTTATGAGGAGTTCTAGAAGTCTCCATCATCTTCCGGTAGCTCCGTCTCCTTCCGGAAGGTTCCGCCACCATCCGGAGTATTCCGCTTTATTCCAGAAGGATCCACCATATTCCGGAATGTTCCACCACCTTCCAAAATATTTTGTCTTCTTCCGGATATTCTTCCACCTTCCATAGTGACCCATTATCACAATATATATTTGAAAATATGAATTAGCCTAACACTAAGGAAGATAAATATGAGTATCTTCACTAATACACAGTTCTTATGGGTGTGAGCAAAAGATTAGCCATGAATAATGGAGAAGCCAATGAATCCATACCAATGACTATTATTGTTATTTTGAAGCCTAAGCCGTCCATCCAAACTGTTTTGTGAGAATTTGAGAGGAAAGTCTCATACCTTATTTTGTGAGAATTTGAGAAAAAAAAACGTCTTTAACTACCCTACATGTGATAATGATCATTTGTATAGTTTATATATAGTGCTTAGGATTTGGCCACAGGTTGTTAATGTTGATTTTGGTGATAATTAGTATGCATTGTGTGTTAAACGGCTCTATGAATGATTTTTACTTGTTTAAAGAGATAAATTCTTACTTAGACTTGATATATAGGGTGTGCATTCTTAGGTTCTTAATTGTGTAAGAGACCCATAAGGATGTTGTAATGGGTTATTTTGAGAGGTACGAGCCTTATTACTTGTTTCATACTAACTCTTATTGCCCATATTTTCTGAAGGATGTAGCTCAAATGACTAAGGGATGTTTGAAGAATCTTTTAACCACGTCAAGATTAATTTTTTCAAGAAGGGGAGAATGATCACCACTATCTTCTCCGTGTCCTCTAGACCCTAACCACAAAGGTGCCATGACGAGGACACAAGCCAGAGAGCTTGCACAAGATTTGGGATCCATGATAGTAGTATTTGCTTTCAAGAACATTAATGCATCCAAGCTGTCCAAGAGGACCATAGCGACCATCTTAACCATAAAGGTGCCATGACAAGGACACAAGCCAGAGAGCTTGCATAAGATTTGGGATCCGTGATAGTAGTATTTGCTTCCAAGAACATTAATGCATCCAAGTTGTCCAAGAGGACCTTAGTGACCATCTTAACCACAGAAGGAAACAAAGAGGACCTTATTGACCGTCTCAACCATAGAAAGAACCGAAGAAGCTTTGTTGATTTCTAAGGAAGCTTGGACAAGTAAAGAGGGTCCCGTGTAAAATTCTCATGCACGAGACTCTAGATAACAAACTTATATAAATATAGTTCAAGTAGTTCTAAACGAGGTAACCTTTTAAAATTACAAAAGCTTGTCTAGCCATATAAATACAAAGCCGGATCTAGAATTGAAAATTTGGGTATGCTAAATTTATTTTAAATAATAAATAAAAATATATTCCAGAACGATAATATTTTTTATTTAAATAATATAAAAATCATATAATATATACGAATGTCAAAATCACACAGACATAATTTAAATAAACAAGTGTTAAATAAAATATCACATTTAAAATTTATTCTCTAAAATTATAACACTTTGCGTATAATATTCATAACATGGAGATATTTCCTTTTATATAATTTCTTTATTAAAAAAACTGTATATCAACATAATTGTATATTAAGATTAAAAAATGAAATGTTGTTTGGTGTTTAGTAGGGATCTTACCCTCGTCATATCCGTCTCAACCTTAACAACAAACCAATATGCCACTCCAGCATCATTGCTCCTATATTGTTCATATATAATATAATGAAAGTTTTGGGGCGGGCTGGAGCTTCCATCCCACCCCAGCCCACCCCTAGATCCGTGCCTGTATAAATAGTAAAGTTATATAAATTTTACACCGAAATATTTTACTAACCTGACGTTATATATATAGTGATAATTTTAAGGCTAAATAACTAGACATTTAAAAAAAATCAAATTATATTTTAAGATTTTTCTTGATAACTAGGCTCATGCTATAAATATTTAGGTGTAAAATCTTAAAAATCAAATTATATTTTAAGATTTTAAACCAAAATATTTGACTAAATTCCATCTTTGCCAATTTTGATGTCTTTGTTTCCTTTGTTTCCGTTGATTTTGGCCATATTTCGACAGTAGGGATCCTATAAAGTTGTTGTTTAACTTCATGGTGAAGTTGGACAAATTTAGACCATTGATTAAGACTAATGGTCAAGATTTGTTGATCTATTAAACACATATGAAAATACTATATTTTGAAGATAAAAGTAATATATCTACTTCTAATTATTGTACGAGTTTAATTTTATAAATATTATTTTTAATTATCACCTACCTAGTTATGAATAATATCGATTTTGCGAAAAGTATAATTTTATATTTTATATTATCTATTAATGCACATGTTATAAGATTAGATGATTTTAACTAGGTCCATTAGTAAATAATTTTACAAATTTAATATGAATAAAATAATATTAAATCATATTTACAAATTTAATATGAATAAAATAATATTAAATCATGTTCTAGCGTTGAGATACCATTAAAAAGAAAAAAAGTTAATTCCCGAATAATTTAAAAATATTTTCAAATCTCATTCATATATTAGAACTAAAGAGGTACGTTGATGTAAAAAATTTATAACCCCGCATAAATTTTTGTTTGCTTGAAACTTATCATATAAATAATTATTATATTTTATTATTTATATAATTTTATTATATCTTTTAAATAAATAATTTATAAATAATTTAAAAAGAGTAATGTAATTTACAAGAGGTTATAGTCATTTATATCAATAATTTACACTTTTTAAAATAGATGGATTAAAAATAAACTACTTTTCCAAAAATTAAAAAATTAATAGTTGGTTAAAAAGTAAATATATTTTAAACTTTATAATTAATATAAAATTTAAATTAATCTCGTAAATTAGTAGAGGAATGATCTTGTAAATATTTTATTTCATTTTTCATTGATATAAGAAATGAATATTAACCATTAATTATAATCAATGGTCTAATAACACAACTTCACTGGAGCCCAACAAATATTTTGAAGGAGATCGATAGCGTAGGTTGAACCGGCCATGATTTTGGTAACGCCAACACGATTGCTAGTACAACTCCTTTCTCTCAATAAGCTACCAAACTGAGGATCTAATATATTAAAATTGAACAATATATCTTTTGAGTCATCAAAATTGGCAAAGATGGTTGGAGTTGTCCATGAAAAGTAATGAGTTTGGCATATTTAGAGAGTAAAACCCATTGTCAATACTCTACCAAAGTATTTTCCATTTTTTTAGTAGTGAACGAAAAACACTCTCTTTTGCTCTAATTCAGAAAAAGGTTAGGGTTTCGTCGTTTGAGCGTCTGGACGGTTGATGGCGGAGGTTATCCCTCCGGTGGTGGCCCTCGCTGAAGAAACGGAAGGCAAGGATATGAACAACGCTACCATGGAAGAGATGATTGAGGTGACTCCTCCTGTATCGATTCAGGATACTTCTGGGAATGCTGTAGTTCCAGGAAGTCGCAACGTCGTGAGTGGTGATTCTGTCATGAAAGATCCAGTTGAAGAGTCTTTCCCTACGCCAGTGAACAATGCTGGTACAAACATCAATGCCCCTTCTCTTGAGGGTATTCAATCTCATCCAGTACCTGTGGAGGGTGCTGCTCCGTCCCCAGTTATTCCGCCCGCGGTGGCCTCCCTTAATCCAGGACTGAATAAAACAGTCACTTCTGAAGGGAGATCTTGGAGTCAAGTCTTAGAAGGAGGACAACATCGAATACCAACAATCAAAGATAGTATAAGTATTGACTCCCTGTCGGGAAAGATTAAGGTTACTTACCCATTCGGACAAGATGGAGATCCCGTCATTGAAGTTGATAAGGCGACTACTGAGACTTTGGAAGAAAGGTGGAAACAGTCCATAGTTTTCAAAGTATTGGGCTTCCCGATCGCCTTTCCGATCATGGAGAGAAAGATTCGGGAACTATGGAAATGTGGGGATAACATGCAACTCATAGATCTTGATAATAACTACTTCATAGCTCGGTTCCGTAGTGGGAACAAACGAATGACGATTCTTACTAGTGGCCCATGGGTGATCTTTGGAAGACGTCTCATTATGAAAAGATGGTCACCGGAATTTGAAACCTCGCTTGCCATCACGTTAGCACCGATTTGGGTCCGAATTACAGGAGTGCTAGTACAATGGTTCCACGAAGCGATTATATGGAATATGGCTGAAGGAGTGGGATTGCCTATAACTATTGACCCTAAAACACTCTACTTCAATCGGGGGAGATTTGTCCGAGTTTGTGTAGAAATCGATCTCATTCGGCCCCTTAAAAAGGCTATCTTTATCAATGGCAAAAGATGTGCGATCGAGTATGAAGGGCTTGACATAATATGCTTTAAGTGTGTTCGGTATGGACATTACGCCTCAAACTGCAATCATGTTAATTCTCAGCAAGAGTACAGTACTGAAACGGAGGATGGTACTAAACATGCTCAGGAAGGTTTAAACCCTCCTATGATTAAAGCCGGCACCAGTATTACGGCAAAGTCTCAGGCTCCTCCGGTTGAAGATGCGGGTTACGGTCCATGGATGTTGGTAGCACGTCAGAGTAGATCCGAGAAAGGAAGGAATATTGCTGGAAATAATGCGGGATATTCTAACAATCAAAATAAGAATTCAAATTATAATCTACAAGGCAATATGAATAAAACTGCCAATACTAAAGGTAAAAATTTTGTATTGTTGGATAAAGGAAAGCAGAAGGTAGTTGAGGTGTCAAACGTGGGGCAAGTTAATCAGAATCAGAAGTAGCAGAATATGGAAGCATCTTCGAGCGGCATTAAAATTGGGCCAGGCCCAAGAGAAACTGGATCGCAGGGTAACAAGCCCGTTGAGCAACAGTAGAGAAGCATCCCCATTGTTCAGCAGCAGAATAGTAACCCAACGGTCCAAACTCAGATTCGTCGGAACACTGGGATGTCTAACATGATATTTTCTGCTTCTCCCTCAGAGCCTTCAACTGCTAGTAAAATTGAAGGCAAGGAGAAGAAGAGGAACCGTGACAAGATCAAAAATGAAGCAAGAAGAGCTGCTTGGAGAGCTAAGAAAGCCGACGAAAACAGGCATGAAACTACGTCCCTGAAACGCCCATGTCAATAAAATATAGTTCGATCGGATGTAGTAAGTCAAATTATTTCAAGTGCGGAAAATTCTTTGGGAATTGATACTGAGGGCCCTTAGTTATTGGTAAAACTGATCACAATGTTCTTACCCCAGCTGATTGCATCCAATCGACTATTACGATGCAACCCAGTTCTGAAACAAACAACCAGAATAGTATCAACAACGCAGATGGGAGTATCATTTTGGGAGTAGTAATGCAGATGGATCAGCCAAACCCTGTTGTTGCTGCTGTGGACAGGGAACTGAGTTCTGCTGATCATCAGAAGCATAGTGAAGTGGCCAAGTAAGCTGGACTGGTCCCTTTTCATTCATCTCATTGTTATAATGAATTGTTTACTGTGGAATGTTTTCGGAGCCTGTAAGAACGGGTTCCGGAGAGCTATAAAATATTTGTGCAGACAACATCAAATCGATATTTTGGCAATCTTTGAACCCCGTACGTCGGGTAACAAAGCTCAAAAGATATGTGATCGATTGAATTTCTCTAGGAGCTTCCGAGTTGAAGTTGTTGGGTTCGAAGGTGGCCTATGGTTGTTATGGAAAGATGAAAGGCTGCAATTGTCTAATATCAACAGTAACCCTTGTTATATTCATGCCAAGGTATCTTTAGGCAATAAAAAGTTCAGGCTTATTGTGGTCTATGCTTCCCCGAACTACCAGAAAAGACAAACCTTCTAGAGAGATTTAGATCAGGATCTATCTAGGATCTATCTCTTGTTTCGGAGCCCCTTATCATTGGCGGAGATTTTAATTGTATCCGCTTCTTGTTTGAACGTAAAGGCGGTTCATGTAAACTGCATGCGAATTCTAAGGTTTTCAATGATATTGTTCTGGCCCATGGGCTTATTGATCTTGGCTACACGGGGGCGGATTTTACTTGGGACGACGGCAAATCAGCTAAAAGAAATGTCTTCAAGAGGCTTGATAGAGCCTTCATGAATAGGGATGGTAGGCTCTTATGGCCAAATGCCCACGTTCGTCACCTTGCCAGGTTTTCTTCTGATCATTCCCCTTTACTTATCTCGCTTGATCCTAACCTAACTTGTAGGAAAGATAGACGACCATTCAGATTTGAGGCAACATGGATGACACATCCTGACTTCTACCATATGGTAGAATTGTGCTGGTTCAACAATCTGGAGGTAAGTTTAGCTCTCCCAGTCCTTAAAAACTCCATTTCCGTTTGAAATAGGCTTGTTTTTGGTAACGTTTTCCGCAGGAAACAAGATACTATGGACAAAATTGTGAGTATCCAAACTAAGAGATGTTCTAGCGACTCAGGAAGACTTGTTGAGGAGGAAAAGAAGTTACAAGCTGAACTTGAAATTATTCTTGAGCAAGAAGAACTAGTAAGGTTTCAGAAGTCTCGTGAGCAGCGGCTTACTCTTGGAGATCGTAATACTAAGTTCTTCCACACGTCCACTGTTATTAGAAGAATTTGTAATCGAGTGACGGGCCTTTATTTGGAGAATGGTGATTGGGTTGAAGAGCACACTAGGATGGAGCAGCATGCGGTGGATTTTTGTAAAAATCTGTACAGTTTTGACACCTCCCATGCTCTACAGGAATGCCAGCTGAACACTCTCGAGTTTCCAGAACTTGAGAATACGGATTGGAGCAACATTCAAAAGTCAGTTACCATGGAGGAAGTATGGACTGCGGTTAAGAGTATGGGAGGTTACAAAGCTCTGGAGGTTGACGGTTTCCAACCAGTGTTTTACCAAAATTGTTAGGGTTTTGTGGGACAACCCATGAAGGATGAAGTGTCCCGTTTCTTCCATACTCAAAAGCTCTACCAGGGTAGTAATGATACGCTCATCCATCTTATCGCCAAAGTCGAGAAACCGGAGTTCATCAGTCAGTTCAGACCCATTGCCCTTTGCAACGTCAGCTACAAGATCATCTCAAAAGTTCTTGTACAACGTATGCAGAGTATTATGGGGAAGCTAGTAGGTCCTACTCAAGGGAGTTTCATTCCTGAAAGGCTGATTCAAGATAATATTGTCCTCATGCAGGAAGTGGTGCATTCTATGAGACGGAAGAAAACAGGTAAACAGTGGATGCTTCTCAAGCTTGACCTTGAGAAGGCATATGATAGACTCAGATGGGATTTCATAGAGGATACAATTACTGCAGCCGGGTTTCCACCGGAATAGGGTAGAATGATTCAGGAATGTGTTACTACGGGTAAGATGCAAGTTCTTTGGAATGGTGAAGCCACAGAACAGTTTATCCCGGAACGAGGCATCAGACAAGGGGATCCTATCTCCCCTTATTTGTTCGTTCTTTGTGTGGAGCGATTGAGTCATCTCATTCTTAAAGCCGTTGATTGTGGTGAGTGGAAGACTATTTCTCTTTCTAGGGGAGGTCCACCACTATCACATCTCTTCTTTGTCGATGATATCACTCTGTTTGCGGAGGCTTCTATAACCCAGATTAGGATTATCATGAGATGCATCGAGACCTTTTGTAAGGCGTCAAGCCTTAAGGTTAGTATCCAAAAATCTAAGATCTTTGTCTCGCCGAATGTCTCTAGATATTTGTGTGACAAGATCGAGCAGATTAGTGGTGTGAGCGTTACTAGAAATCTTGGGAATTATTTAGGTGTCCCCATGTTACAAGAAAGAGTCTCCAGAGAAACGTTTACGTCTCTTTTGGATAAGATTAATGGAAAACTTAATGGATGCAGAAGCAAAACCCTGAGCTTCGCGGGACGAGTCACCTTGATGAAATCCGTCATCACTTCTTTTCCGGTCTATTCGATGGCAACTTTAGCTTTACCGAGTAATGTGTGTAATGAGATAGACAGGATATGCCGTAACTTTATTTGGGGACATGTTGATGGTCAACAGAAGATGCATACTGTTAATTGGTCCGAGATTTGCCTCCCCAAAGACAATGGAGGTCTCGGTATCCGTACTATGCATGATATGAACCTAGCACTATTGGGAAAGCTCGGCTGGCATTTTCTGAAAGATCCGAATAGCCTTTGGGCTCGTGTCATACAGGGAAAGTACATCAGAACCGATGGGAGATCAGTTTCAACTATTTCTCACGTCTGGAAAGGGCTCACTAAGGGAGTCTAGCAGGTTATTTCTCCAGGTGCTCGCTGGATATTAGAAGATGGCAAGAGTATTCGGTTCTGGACTGATACATGGGCCGGGCCTGAACCTCTCCTCCTTGAGTCGCTCACAACAGTCGATGACGCTGAAATGAACTATCCGATCATGAACTATTGGTTAGAAGGTTATGGTTGGAACTGGAATATGCTGGAAGGTAAGCTACCACTGTCTTCTTACCTCAGACTTGCAGCTATTAAACCCCGTGAGCTAGTGTTATCGGTCACCCAAGATGGGCCTTCAGTCTGTACCGATGATGTTCTAAGCTGGAAGCACTCTCAGGATGAGAATTTTTCAACCAGCTCGGCCTACAAATTGATCCAGGGTACCGACCATTTGCAAAATGTTGACGGGAGAGTCTACTGAGCCATCTAGAGTATGAGAATCCAGGAAAGAATTAAGGTGTTTATATGGAAATTAATGAAAGGAGGGGTGATGTGTGATGTGGAGAGGATGCGACGACATCTTAGTCCCACTGACGCATGTTCCTGTTGTACAAACTCCCAAGAATCCTTGTCTCATCTCTTTCGTGAATGCCCAAGCGTCCATGGTATGTGGAGCATGCTGTGTGTTGGAGGTGCCGGTCAAGACTTCTTCGGTCCATCATTTGCGTCATGGCTGAGAGGTAATGTCCTTTCCCTTAATCAATACCATAATTTTTGTTTTTGGAATGAGATATTTGAAGTGGGTCTATGGTGGTCCTGAAAGTGGAGAAATGACAAGACGTTTAACAACGTTACTACGAATGGAGGTAGAAGCCATTTTGTTCGGGATTCAACGAAGGAGTACATTAGGGTGTGGAATAGAAGAGAGCTACATACGGGGAGAAGATCGAGGAAAGTCATACATGTTGCTTGGGAACCTCCTCCGGAAGGATTTGTGAAGGTCAACACGGATGGAGCTAAGAAGAGTGAAGAGTTTGCGTCTGCGGCTGGTGTCATTAGAAACAATACGGGGGATTGGCTAAGTGGTTTTGATGTTAATTTGGGGATTTGTTCAGTCCCTATGGAGGAGCTATGGGGAGTGGTACATGGTCTCAAGCTTGCATGGGAGTTGGGTTATCGATCAGTTATTTTGGAAACTGATTCTAAGTTGGTAACCCAACTCTAGGTAAGTATATTGCCCCTTACCATCCTCTTGCAAGTCTGGTACGTATGTGCCATGACTATTTGAAAAGGGATTGAATTATCCAATTTCGTCATGCCTACCGTGAGGCGAATAGAGTAGCGGATTTTGTTGCTAGCTTTGCTATAAACTTACCTCTTGGTTTGCTTGTTATTGAGTGACCCGCCGAAGGGTATAGTTAATTTCCTTGCTGACGATGTAAGGGGTCTGACTATCCCCGCTTGCTGACTACTTAGCCTTTTTTTTATTAATAAAAGCGCGTCTAGATGCGCCGCAGACCACTGACTCTCCTTCCGACCAAAAAAAAATTAGAGAGTAAAACAAGTTGCATATATTGGGAGAAGAAAAGATAGAAGAAAATGTAATACGTATAATGAAATTTACAGTATATATGAAATACAGTAGAAAAAAGTTGAGTTGCAATATATTAGTTTAGACAGCATTTGGTATTAAGGTGAGCATCTCTAGCAAGCCTTTCAGCTGACTGTTGCTTCTTCACTAGAGCACGTCCTTTCTCCGCCAGGCTAGGAACCTCCACTATCTGAACCACACATATATATATATATGGCATTGAAGTGATTGAGAAGCAAGCTAAGCATGCATATTGCACAGGACAGGCATGTACCTTGTGGGCGAGGTCGTTGAAGCACTGATGCACATTTTGTCTGGTGGTTGCGCTGCATTCGTAGAATAGGCAGTGAAGCTCCTGTGCAAGTGCCACACCTTCCTCCGTAGTTACCGTCCTTTCACCTTGCTGCCCGCCCAAAATAACTTTATATACATAAATGGATATACCCGTTTGGTTGTAACTCCGAAAACGGAAACAGAATGAAAACGAATGTAGTCGTTTCGTTGTAACTCCGAAACAAAAACGGGTTGGAAACGAAGGCAGTCATGTGCACCTTTTCATGAAATTTTTTAGAATTATTCTTTCTTAAAATCAGATTCATACAAGAATCTATTTCCTCCGTTTTGTCCTCCGGTATCAAAACTAATCAAATTATACTCCAACTACCTCAAGAATGATTCCAAAAAATTTACGTATAGATTCGTTTCCGTTTCCGTAATTAAAATCAAACAGACCCTTAAGTTAGCAAGTGATGAATTGAAAGAGATAAGTAGGTACCCTGTCAACTTTATTGGCCACTAGAATCCTGATGCATTCCTGTTCAGTAGAGTAAAGCTCAAC
Organism: Fagopyrum homotropicum; assembly: GCA_033239125.1. Lineage (NCBI taxonomy): Eukaryota > Viridiplantae > Streptophyta > Magnoliopsida > Caryophyllales > Polygonaceae > Fagopyrum > Fagopyrum homotropicum. Next base: position 104,751,267 of record BSWB01000006.1, on the reverse strand, counting down.
TTCTCTTGCCCACTGCTTACTCAAATTTGTAAAGCTCTGCCGGTTTGTTACATCATATACTGCAGCACAGGAAGTGAATATAATTTAAGTTTATATATATATATATATATATATATATATATATATATATAGAGGGTGTGGTTCCCATGAGAACACCCCTAACGTGAGAACATGAGAACAATCGTACACCGTTGGATGTGAATATTAAGGGTTGAGATTTAGAGTAGATATCAAAAATAATAATAACTACGAATAATAATAATTAGGAATCCAACAATAACCACGAATAATCCACTCAACCAACAAAAACTACGAATAATACATTAAACGATATGACACATTCTTAACAAAACTAATAATAATTACGAATCTGTTCTCATGTTCTCACGTTAGGGGGTGTTCTCATAGGATCTATACTCTATATATATATATATATATATATATATATATATATATATATATATATATATATGGAATATGAATAGGTAGAGCCTACCAAGAATGATTCCATGAGCTCCCCTATAGTATGAGCTAATTAGCGTCCCAAACCTCTCTTGCCCAGCTGCATGCAGTACACACCCTCAATCAATTCATCATTTATATTCTATCAAGTGAGTAGAGATAGAAATTCATTACCAGTGTCCCAAATTGTAAGCTTGAGTCTTCTACTGCCGACAGTAACGTGTTTGATTTTGAAATCAACACCTGATCGAGCGCATACATATATAAATATGTCAAGAATATTGAATAAACGTTGAAACATGCATAATATATGTATAGGTACCGATTGTAGGGGGGAGAGGAGGAGGAGACGAGGCGGAGATGAAGCTGAGAAGAAGGGTGCTCTTCCCGACACCAGAATCGCCCACAAGGAGGACCTTCAACGAATAGTCGTAAATCGTCATCCCTTGCGTGCTTTACTTCTTCACGGGACTATTATTCCCGCTCTAACGGACATGTGTCTTCCTCACCTTCATCCCAATGCCCACGTGTTCAAGATTCTGCCCCATGGGACCTACCCTCCACCTCAATCTTTACCGCTCATCTACAATTTAATGCCCACGTGTTCCTTTTTTCTTTTTTCTTTTTACTTAACCCAAGTTACGGCCGAACATAGATTCAAAACAGAACCGAACCGACAAAAATCGAATCAAACAAAAAAAACGAATATCCGAAATACATGGACCTAAAACCGAACCGATTCTATCGGGTTCGGTTTAGATTTTGGATCAAAATGAACCTAAAAATAAAACTAACAAATCTCGATAAAATAACAATAAAATGAAATTTTAAATTATATAACAATTTTAGTATAAAGAGTTAAAATCTAGAAGAATTACAATTCCAATTAAGCAACAAGTACTAATTAAAATTGCTACAATTAACGAAAATTTTCAATTATATAACAAATTTTAATTAAATGAGTTTCGGTTTTTCGATTTTTAATCGGTTTTGTCGTTTCGGACCGAAACCGAACCGAAACCATACAAAAACTCGGATCGAAGACCGAACCTAAATTTTCGGTTTAGCTTCGATCTGGACCGAAATTGTCGATTCGATTCGATTCAAGTAAATCGAAACGTACTTGTTCAGCACTAACCCAAGTACAGGGTCGGTTATTCTGAAGTTAATGTGGTAATCAAATTTTTTTTTCTTTTGGGTTTCAAAACCAATGAACGGCTCATACTCAAACATGAAATATTATAGGAATATAAAATCAAAACTCTCGGTTTTATACAATTAAAGATAAAACAAAAGCGTATGACATACACATTCCTAGAGCTGCCAAAAGTTAATCCGAGCCGTGAAACCGACCCAACCGGTCCCCAAAATTTTTTTAAAAAGAGAATATCCGGAAATAACCCGCTTGAAACCTATTTAATCCGAAATAATAAATGACCCGAAGTATTTCGAACCGAATGTCCCGATTGCCCGAATGACCCGATAGCACGAAGTAACCCGACTTGAATGACCCAATAGCCTCAAGTAAGCCGACCCGAAATGACTCGATGATTCCGTCAATTTTAATGCCTATAGATAGGATAATTAAATTACATTGATAATTTTCAGTTAAATTGATAATTATTTACATGATTTATTAAGAGAAAATATAGATAAAATTTACCTAAAAAATATACACTGATTTTTATAATCCATACATTGATTATTTACATAATTTATTATTTTTTTATCTATTAACAAGAAAGAAAATTCATCTCTTAAATCTTAAATAATGAAAACAAATGAATACATGAGACAATAATAACAACCTATCCATAAATTCAATAAATCATCATTAATCATACATAAACGAAATTACATACCTCAGTATTTCTTCATTTATAATAAATATCATATTTCTCCTTTAAAAAAACATACCACAATATTTTGAACACGGGGCAATTTTGGTAACTAGGCCTTTTTAAGAAACTAGAGTAGTAACTAGGCTTTTTAATGTTTCAATTAAGTAAATATACCCCAACCTTTTGTATTTATTTTCAAACTCTACACACTATTCTCTCAAGGGGTACATTTACTAAACACAAAACTAGGAAAAGCCTAGTAAACCAAATTGTTTCTATTAAATTATAATGTAATATATAATAAACTAAATAACAAAAATCATTTTACAATTTAACTACCATTTACCATCAAATCGTGTCAACCAATTATTAGTAGTGACTAACACTTTATAACAAACAAAATAGGAAAAATATATATGGATCAATGGATAAGTTAGATTAGGTATCCGGATCAAATAGATTAATCGTATATCTAGATCCGATTAAAGTCATTTTCAATCAAATGGATCGGGCTAAAACCATTCCGATCAAAATATCACCCAAATATTTGCGGATAATTATTCTATCCGACTAAAGTTATTTTTAGATACCATATTTTAGAATTTGGATCTAACGGATAAACCGACTATCCACGGATTATTATCCGATTCGGCAAATGATGATAAATTTTATTTTACACTTTATAACTAATAAAGTAGGAAAAACATATGTGAATCAAATGGATCGGTCAGATTAGATATTTGGATCAAACGTATCAGTCGAATATCCATATCCGATTAAAGTCATTTTCAATCAAACGGATTGGGGAAAATCATTTCGATCAAACATATCATCCAAATATTTGGATAATTATCCAATCCGACTGAAGTCATTTTTCGATACCATATTTGAAGATATGGATTAACGGATCAACCGAATATCCACAAATTATTTCTGATTCGGCAAAAGATGATAAGTTTTATTTTACATTCTATAACAAACAAAATAGAAAAAACATATATGGATCAAATGGATCGGTCAGATTACATATTTAGATCAAACAGGTCAGTCGGATATCTAGATCTGGTTAAAGTCATTTTCAATCAAACATATCGGGCTAAAATCACTCCAATCAAACATATCACCCAAATATTTACGGAAAATTATCCGGTCCGACTAAAGTCGTTTTTAGATACCAAAATTTGGAATATGGATATAACGGATAAACCGAATATCCATGGATTATTATCTGTATTATTGTTATGATTATTTATCATGCATGTCTTCGATCTATTATTACATTTAAAAAAAAATAAAGTGCACACCACTACAATAACACAACTTTTATTTTCCCTTTTATTAAATAATATCTTCGTATAAACTTTAGAGTAAATTACACAAACACGAATATAAATTTATCCTAATCAAGATGTTAGGCAACCCGATTCGGTTTCAACCCAACCTGAACATAAATTGACCCGACTCCAACCCGATTGACCTGCCCCAATTGCCACATCTACCGAAGCCATTAAAAACCGAAGTGACTCAACCTGAATGACCCAAGAACAAAACTAAATCAACCTGTTATGAACTTATGATTCAAGAAATGAGGTTATCCGATAGCCCGTATTAACCCGAACAATTGACACCCGACCCATATCGAAACAAACCGATAAAAAGAGAGATTGTTATGACCCAACCCGTTTCAAGCCGAGCCTGTTATGACCGACCCGTTTGACACCGCTACCGTGAATTAAAATAAACCGACCCGTTATGACATGAGAACCGAGGCTACCCAATAACCCGTTTTAACCCAAACAATCAATACCCGACTCAAACCGACCCGAAACAAACCGATTGATAACCAAACCTATTTTGACCCGACCCATTTTAACCCAAGCTTGTTGTGACCCAACTCGAACCTCACCGTTGGCCTCGTTTGACACCTCTATACATGACTAGACAAGTTATTTGTGTGCGTCTCAGTAGTATCACGGATTAGGGTAAAATTGTAATATTCACTTTTCATGACTCTTCACTTCCTAACACATGTGTTGGTTGTTAATAAACACATGTCATTTCTTTTGGTTCTTCTTCGATGGATTGCCCAACACGGTTCAATCTCTTTCTTCTTCTCTCACCTCTTTGGCTTCTCTGACACTCTCAAGCCCTGGCTTCCTTCCCCGGGATGGATCGACATCGTCTCCACCAAATCCGGCGTTTTAGGCAAGCTCTTTGATCTTCTCTCTCCTTTCTTTTGGCGTTTTAGTCTCCTCAATTTTCGGTATTTTTGTAATAAGATTGCAAATTTGTAGGCGTTGACGATCTATCCACGGATCTACGGTGATTCCGGGTTAGCTCTTTGACCTCTTCTAATGTGGCACCATCCTTTATAGAGCCTATATTACATGGAACCATCACTAAGTTAAGAGCCGGAGACACTCAAGGAAAGTTTGCTTGCAAGCTGCAAATATCGGAGGATATGAGAGAATGGATTGTTGCATGAACGATACAAAATCTTGGTCAACGCAATCAAATCTCGGATGGGATTTATGACTCGAGATCGAGATTCTCCCCCGTTGCGTGTTATCGAGTAGATCTCGATCGGAGGATTATTATCCTTTACTTATCTTTTGTTATTTTAATACCTTTAAGCTCTTAAACCATTCTACAGGTATTTGTTGGTTTTTGATCCTACCTTTTAGGATTATCTTTTAGTTTGATTTCTTATATTTTGTGGGAGAAACATCCCCATTAATAGCCTTAGAGGGGGGAGATTATTAGGTAGATTTTGGTTATTATTTCCACAATATTGGGAGATACTCACTTCTTTGCTTACGGAGTTTGTGTTTTATTCATTCCTATTCAATCAAAAGAGAGAGCTTTTAATTGAATCGTTGTGAGCCCTTGCTAGATTGTGCTTGTGTGTGTTAATCTTCTTAAAGGTTGGTGCTCTTGGTCAATTCTAGTCCCTCCTTGTGCTTGTCTTACTTAGAAGGCTTGTGTAAGGTTAAGTAAGTGAGGGTTAAGTAAACTCTTCGTTAAGGGGTTTTGACACATAATTGGTCAAGGTTCTTTGCGGGAATATCTTAGTTTGTATCTTCCTATATTTCCATTAATGTCATTCCATAAACCATCTTCTTATCTTTCTATTATCAATCCATAAAACTCACGTTCTTTGGTTTTGAAGTTACATGAATCTCGGCCAACAGAAGAATCTCGTCCGAGATTCTCCACCGAGATTTGTTCTCTGAGGTAGTTTCGTGGACTTTTAATCTAGATCTGACAATCGCGGCATCAACCCCGCACCAAAGTGGTATCAAAGCTCAGTCGATTGAAGTTCGTCTCAAGTTTGAGTCAATTTAATTTGAGTCTTCTTTAAGTCATATAAAAATTGAGTATTTTCTTGTTGCGATTATCTATGTGAGATTGTTTCAGTTTAACGTGCATTGACTTGTGCCTTTGAAAGAGAGAAACACCATAGCCAAACACAAAGACTGCCATTGACCTCGATGAAACCTCGTCCGGCCTTATCCAAATATCACTCGAGATTTTGAGCATAAAGTTGAGATCTTTACGTTACTTGTTCTTCAAGTCTCGTAAAATTTTGTTATTCCAGTTAAAGATCAAGTATTTATTGGATTTGAGTAAAATCTAATAATATCTAATTGCTTATTCAAGGAGGAAGTAGATTTACAAAGATATTATTGTTAAGATCTTATCTAGTAGGTGAGATCTTATCATATCCATTGAATCCTAACCAAATATCTTTTCCAACAACAATATATTTGCCCCTCCAACTGAAAAGGATCTACAAGGCATCCAAGAAGAAGTCTATCCCAGAGGTCATTGCTGATTGTCGTCGTTCATCATCGAATCGACAATCTCGGCTAAATAGTGCAAAATCTCGGCCGAAATTTTTGACCACGGTTTTCTACTATTGCAAATTTTCGAGAAATTTTTGAGGCAAAACTTGAAGAAAACAAGTTCACTCTGTGCAAGAGTAAAACTAGAGAAGAATTTCTATACCATCATTGCCCTAGTTACGAGCCTTAACCGACCACAGACATCGATCTCGCCCAACCTAAGATAAGCCTGGCCGAGATTCGTCAATTTTGACTGAGATTTGCCCTAGTCGAGATCAAAACCCATCCCAGCTATCTCTGTCTCCAACTTCACAGGTTCAAGGTACGTAATTCTCCCTTCTTAATCTCTTGCGTGCTTTTTCTAGCCTCCTTCTACTCTAAACACTTAAGTCAATTTCTTTGGGTGTGTTAGTCAGTATATATACTCTCTATCATACTAGTGTGTATATCCACAATATTTCTTCTACTTTGTCTTTGTGTGAAGTAAACCTCTAGTAGGGGTCCTTAACCATCTCATAACACAAGAACCTTTAACCGAACCAAGTTGACTACTTGATTCATCCAAGGAGAGAAAACAAGTAAGGCACCTTCGTTTTCACTAACTTCACGAGTGTGTTGTTACTTTATGTGATTGTGTAGGATGTCTAGTTCTAAAGGCCATGAAGGGTCACAAGGAAGTGGAATAAATAGTCCCGAGGCCAAATACATGATGAAGCAACTCATGACTTCACTTACGAACCTCACCGAGAAAGTGGAGAAGTTGGAACCTCATTCCAGTACCAAATCTCGGCCACTAGTGAGAAATCTCGCCCGAGATTCGACCGAGATTTGCCCTAGTTGAGGTTTGATACTTACGTTCCACATCGGCGATCAATGAATGAGGATGACGAATGTTCACGTTTTCCATGTAGAACTCCATCCCCAAAATTACCTCAAAAAGTCCATCATGAGCAAGGTATGAGATATTCGAATTCCCGTTATAGTACGCCTAACATTCCGGATTTTGTTGATTCTCAAGAGTTCAGAAATAAGAATGAAGAAAACATTCGGAGAAGATATTCTAGAAGTGATCCACACTCCAGGAAAGATCGAGATTATGAGTTATTCAAGTCTCATCTAGAGCATAATAAAATCGGGAAGCATAAGGTTAAAACAACGCTTATGTGTTGGAGTTCCCAACTGAGTATGGAGTAAGCAAGACCTTCAATGTAGGAGACTTAAGTCTTTTTTAGTCTAATGTTGAGCATGTTGGTGATTTGAGAATGAATCCTTTTCAACAAGTATGATGACGGACCATCCCAACACCAAAATATCGAACCTAAAATCTCGGCCCCAGCCAACCGAGATTTCCACTGAGATTAGTAAAGGAAGAGGAGTCTTTACCAAAGGAGGAATCACAAGTCATCCAGCCCCGGAAACCATTTAAGATTGTTAAACTTGCAAAGATAAGTGATTCTACAGCTTCTACTTCCATACTTGAAATAGGTGGTAATGAATTTTATGCACATGCATTTGACTTAGATGATACTATTGATCATAAAGTGCCTAATTATGATACGAATGATATTGATCATAATACGCATGGGCATATTTTGCACAATCCTGAGATAAATGTGCATAAAACTGAGTTTGGGTGTGTCCAACCTCTTGATGATCATTTAGATATAATAAGATCAGAATCTACTCTTGTGTCACATGCTAGGATTAGTATGAATACCCATAAGAATAATTCTAGCTTAGTCATTAAAATTGATGATGATGATGAACATGACATGGATGCAAGTGACATGTATGCCCATGATGTTGTTTAAAATAATGCCATTAAGCGTGACATGCATAAGCATAATATGATTTATCTTGATTGCTACATGCATAAGCAGGCTATGAATGATCTTGAAGTATATGTGGATAATTTGACTAAGAGTGTGTTAAATCTCAGAATGATGATTCTATTTTTTCCTTATTTCGTTCATCTATGGAATGTCCTTTAGCTTGGATTCAAGAATCGGTACCTAGGGAAATACCTATTATTGTCCCTTTAGTAGAGGCATAGAGCATCCCAACACCCCTAGGATTAAGTTAGAAGAGAATTGTGTGGTGCCTTGTCAAGTTGTGGCATTGTTAGATCCCAATGGGAAGTATGTTACGCATGAGATTGTTAATGAAAGTTTAAGGTTGCAGAGATTCTTGTATACTTTTCACTACGATGACTTTGTTAATAAATTGTTTCTTTCAAATCTTGTTAAGCTTGCCCCGTTGTCCACAATGAAGCGAGTGAGTTTTATTGTAGGATTGCAAGTTGAGAATGTCCAGAAGAAGAATACACACGAAGTCTATATGCTAGGAATGCCGGAGGAATATGGTGAAGGGAGTACTACCATGATTAGGATAGAAGCACAACATAGGAAAGAAAAGTTTCACTCCAGAGAAAAAATCTCGGCCATAATACAAAAAACTCGGCCGAGAATCCCACCTGAAATAGCCTACTGTTGTTGATTGTGTCGATTATAATTTGTAGGGCCTCACCCCAACCCTTCAAGGTTTCTTTATGACCTTAAGGAAGAGTTGTATAAGGAGCCTCCACCCATTAACGTTGCTCCTAGAAGTTTGGATAAAAAATTACTCATGTGGAAGAAAGCACCAAGGAAAGATCTTAGTGTGAGCTTATTTGAAAAGTTAGATAAAGCTAATAAAGAGAGAAACTACACTTTTGAAATTGTATTGTTATCTCCTATTAGTTGTGCTTACTCTAGGATTTGTGATCCATGTCGAGCTTTAAACTATATTGACTTTGTATTAAGTTGTTCTCCATAACTTTCTATGATCTTATACCATTACCTTTAATGGAGCGAATAAAGTTGATTGAAGGAAAACAGGAGGACATTGTCACAAAGATACATGAGGAATCATGCAACAAGCTAGAGGGAAAATGTAGAGTAGTTGCAGATAAAGATCATCAAGTCCGCAAGGAAATACCATTCGAACCAGGAGATCCAGCTTGGTTGCACCTTGGAGAAGGAAAGCTCCAAGAATACATCCAGTTTTCATCATCCAAGATGAGTTGTGGATTCACAGTGAAAATCTCGGCCCCAACTGTTTATTCTCGCCTAATATTTGAGGATAGAGCCCGAGATTTGCTATTGTTGTACATTATGGTGAAAATTTTCAAGCACCGAGTATTACATAGTTCAAGAGACCTTCAAAGAGAGTCACGAATCTTAGTGTTTTCACCGCCCGGACATGTGAACCCGTTTATATCGAGGAATGTACGAACTGATTTATATTTCGAGAAAGAACGGATAAGGAAGGAGAAGTTGATATCTTCATCCCATAGAGTTGATTCAGTCCATAAGCCACCATACTTGAGTCATTGTGTGATTATTGATAAGTAAGGCTATGATTCAAGGTCGAATCATTTTCAAGAAGGGGAGTATGATGTGGGACCATCCTTGATAGCACCTACATTACACGGAATCATCATTAAGTCAAGAGCAAGAAACAATCAAGGAAAGGTTGCTTGCAAGCTTCAAAGATGGGAGGATCCAAGAGAATGGAGGGTTGCATGGAAGATGCAAAATCTCGGTCAACACAATAATATCTCGGACTAGATTTATGGCTCGAGACCGAGATTCTCCACTGTTGCGTATTATCGAGTAGATCTCTATCGGAGGAATATTATCCTCTACTTATCTTTTGTTATTTTAATACCTTTAAGCTCTTAAAACATTCTAAAAGTCTTTGTTGGTTTTTGATCCTATCTTTTTAGGATTATAATTTAGTTAGATTTCTTATCTTTTGTAGGAGAATATTCCCTTTAAATATCCTTAGAGGGGGAGATTATTAGTCAGATTGATTTTGATTATTATATTCACAATATTGTGAGATACTCGCAGTTTCGCTTACAGAGTTTGTGTTATATTCATTTCTATTCAATCAAAAGAGAGAGCCTTTGATTAAATCGTTATGAGTCCTTGATAGATTGTGCTTTTGTGTGTTAGTCTTATTAAAGGTTGGTTCTCCCGGTCAATTCTAGTCTCTCCTTGCGCTTGTCTTACTTAGATTGATTGTGTAAGTTTAATGAAGTGAGGGTTAAGGTAAACTTTTCGTTAAGGGGTTTTGACACATAATTGGTCAAGGTTTTCCCGCTGGAATATCTTGGTTTGTATCTTCCTATATTTTTCATTAATTTCATTCCATAAACCATCTTCTTATCTTTCCATTATCAATCCATTAAACTCACGTTCTTTGGGTTTGAAGTTACATGAATCTCGTCTGAGATTTTCAACCGATATTTGTTCCGTGAGACAGTTTCGTGGACTTTCAATATAGATTAGGCAATTGCGGCCTCAACCCTGCATCATCCTCTTTTCTTTTTCTAGGCATTCTAATCTTCTTGGTTTTCGGCATTTTTGTAATGAGATTGTAAATTTATGGGCTTGGACGCTCTACCTCCAGATCTATGGTTGATTCCAGGTTAGGATTGTTATTTCCGGCTTCACACATCACAAGGGTTTTTTCTATGAATATAGTGACATCTATGAGTTATCTAGGTTTCGACTAATCTAATTGCAAAGTTATGTGAATGCATAAGGGTTCTTGGTGGGCATCAAACACCCCTCAGATCAAAACTAATAACCTGTGGGATCAATCGGCTAATTGGAAAGTGGTAAGCCATGGATCCATTACTTTCTTTTGCTTGTACTTATTCACTCTCCTTTCAATTTGTGGAATATGATGGTTTTATATTTTTTTTATAATATGTAGGTGCTTCATATCAATTGGTCTCAAAAGATCTCCAATGGAAACTATGAGGTATGGATTTTTTCACTACGTTAATTGATGAATTAATCTCGATCTTTTAGGTTTTGTTACCTTATCCAATTGATGCTTTAGCCAATTGAGATCGCGAATGGAGGGAGAAGGCCAAAATTGGAAGTGAAGATATGCACGTCCAATCCCCTCTTAAAACCCTAATTCTCCCTTCTACGTGTTTATACGGGTTTTTCTAATATTTGGTCCTTAGTATTGATTTTGAGTTGAATCCTTTGTAGATGGCACCGATGCCACTTCTCTCATGTTCAATATGCCGAATTCAACTCGTTCGTTTCCCTTAATCTTCCTATTTCTGTTTTGTTCTCTCATTGATATCATTCTTTTATTAGGTTTTAGATCATGCTTTTAGAATTAGTTTAACATGTTTTGAAACGAGCTTGTATGCTTTGTTGCTAGTTTTTGTTTCATTTCTAGTATGGAGGTCTACCCAAATTTTGTCTTTGTTTTAATGAGGTTTTGGTGTTTTGGTGCATGCCGGAAAGATTAGAATTGGTATTTTTTGAAGACTTGATAGGAGATGCTATGAAGTAGGGGCAATCTTGGCCAAAGATTCGCAAGGAAAGGCACGCAAGGGCCATGCAAAGAAGAAAGGAAATCGTGCAAAGATCGGGAATAGAGCAAGAAAGATGCTCATGCACGTTTGTATGCTATTAGTGCACATTCGTGTTCCAGCAATGCACGTTCGTGCGCTTTGAAGAAAGTCCGTCCTGAAGCCGCTGCCGGGTTGCACGATTGTGCAACGTGCATTGTTTGCCCATCTTTAAGAGAATTTTAACCTTCTTTAGTTGTTTACTCCCCTTTATAATGATGTTTTTAGGAGTTTAGCACAAAATTTTCAATTTAGGTTTAGCCTACTTTGAAATTAGAGCGAGGAGATTTGAGAGGGGGCTTTGAGAGTTCTACCATTCTTGTTTCTCTTTATTGAACCTTTTAAGTTAATGATGTTTATTTTTAATTTCATTTTTAATTTTATGTTTGGCTAATTTCCGATCCTGGAATGTTATTCTTATATAAATTAAGACATATATACCAGAAACCACCCCTTAAATAGGGTCATTTGCATCTAACCTCCCGTTAAATTCGAAATTACCATAATCCCACCCTTTACAATGAAAATGAACCATGGTGGTTTAATTTTTGGATAGCACAACCCTTAAGATCGCCTTCCAAAATTGAAAATGCAAGTGTTTTGAGTCATAGCCGTGCTATATGAATCTATGTTTTTCTCTTTAGGGTTTTCCTTTTAAGAGAATCCAAGCCACGATTTAGATGAAGGTTGAAGCTAGGGTTTCACCCTTGGTCTCAGTTGCTTCTCAAACTGCTTCAGTCACTTCTCAAGACCTTCATACTCCATTGAATCAATATGAGCATCATGTGGGTAAAGAAGTTCAATTATCAATGGATCTTCATCTTCATTATGAACCCACAAACACCATCATTCAAAACCAAATCCAAATAAACCAAATCTCGTTCCAAATCAAAATGCCAGATCTCGTTCCAAATCTAAACACCAGATCTCATTCAAATCCAAACATCACGAAGACTTTGTAACTATCATTGGTGGCGATGATCGTTCTTCGCCAAAATGGTCTCCTCCCACAGAGATTGCTTGCCGAATATCAATTCCAACTCATTGATTTCACTCTCATTCTCGATTTTAACTACTGTACAAGAATCGAATTTCTTATAATCAATAAATCGGAGGTGTAGATGATGTTTCTCCGCGAGAGATGTTCTTGGATTTTTCCTTATTGAAATTGGATCAAATGCAAATCTACACTGGATACTTAAACCCCGTTTAAATATTTTGTAGTTTCCTTTGTAATATTCGGTCTTGTTGTGATTTGAATCTTCGCCGGAGCTGATCTCGGATATGTCCTTACTGGAATTGTACCAACGAATTGGTTGCTTTTGTAGAGTGAGGAACCCTTTTTCAACTTGCACATGAACCCATTGCCGATAATCAAAATTTTGTAATTTTAAATTTCAATTGTTTGGTGAATTAGAGAATTTATGTATTTGGCACAAAATTGTGGGGATACAATAATGGGGTTTGATTTTGGGGAAGCTGATCTCCCTCTTGACCCTACTATGAATGAATTTCTGAGCAGATTGCGGTTCAGTTCACCGAACCGTAACTAATCGGTTTGGTTTGCAGCTTGGACCGCATTTTGTGGTTCGGTTGTTGAATTGAACCATAAAATGCGGTCCAAACCGCAAACCGCAACCGAACCGCAAAAACCGCAACCGGACCGAAAAAAACCCACAAAAACCGCAAACAAACTGCAAAATGTGCTTCATTTGCGGTTCGAACCGCAACCGTGCGGTTTGAACCGCAACCGAACCACAACCATGCAGTTCGGTTTGTGGTTCCCATCTTTTTGGTTTGCGGTTCGGTTCGGTTCGATTGCGGTTGCAGTTTTAAACCGATGCTCGGTCCTATGAATTTCATTTAATATGTGATTCAACGCAGGAAGATAGACAACAAGATGATCATGATTTATCATATGTGATTTTGAGATACATAAATCATATGTGATTCATGTCCAAATTCACATATCATAAGGTTAAGAAAACCTAAATCAAAGAGGGAGCGAATTTTCTAGTTCTTTTAATTGGGTTTTCTATTTTTATTAATAAAAAAACCCAGTTCAGTTCGGTTTTATATTCAATATAAAAAATAAATTTGATTTAGAGATATATTTAAAAATATTACAAAGTGGGACCTTTTAACAAGAAATGGGACAATATTTTGTAATATCATAAAACAACAAACATGGAACAATTTGGTAACAAAGTGTGTTGTGATATGATAAAGATGAATGATCTAAGAAATTATGTATCCCCGCTATGACAAACCAAATGGTAACTACGTATGTGAACAACAAGAACTTAATCAACTATTATGTAGGTAATCATCTAAAATAGCCTTAGACATAGACAAACCAAGACCATGCTATCAAATTCACTTAACTCTCAATCCAACGGGTTCGGCGAGTACTGGAAAACCCATGGAGTATTTAGAAATCTGGAAAATACCAAGAAAAACCTTCAATTGTGGCCCTTCAGTTTAAAAAGTACAAGTCCACAACTTTCTATGATGATTAGAAATGCTCGAAGTTTTGATAAAACACTACTCTCAAAACCAAGTTCCTTTCAATAAATCTAATAAAACAAGCTTTACTTTTTTCCCTTGACTTGTGAAGAACAAAAAAGGTGAATAAAAAGGATATAAAAATACTATAAAAAGAGGTTGAATAGAGTATGAAAACTTTTCGCAATATCGTATATCAAGGCTTTGAAACTAATCTTAAGGTCTTGAAGCCGATCTATGCTCTTAGTGACAAAACTGGTTCTCAAGGCTTTGTAGTGGATTTCAAGGCCTTGACTTTGAAACTTGCAAAATATTGTTAGTCACAATATAAGCGATAGAATGTGCAGAATATAAAAGATTGACACAACGATATGTGTACGAAGTTCAGCCCTAACTTCCTACTCTCTGCCTAGGGTTTTCAACCCTAGGATTCTAAGTATCTATTATTTGCTTTTTGCGAGTCCTAGATACAACCTAGAAGAACTTCCCTTCTTCTCTCAATGTAGCCTCAATGCTACGATCTAGTAACCTCTATATTGTAGCAATAATAGCCTAGTTACTTCGCAGAGTAATACACTCGAGCATAACACTCTCTAGATATATCAATGGAGCTCTTGTGTTTATCTTCACTCAAAGGAAGTATACTAAAGTAAGCTTAAAGAGGAAGAAAAACTTTTGGATCGATAAAGATGTATCATCGCTTGAAGACTTGGTTTCTTATCAGTTTTAGCACTTGTTATTTTCTTGTTCAATCACCATCTTCATTTATAGTCTTCTATGGAGATCTTCTTTAGCCGTTGTAAGATAACCGTTGTAACGTTTTTATTTTTCCATAGAATACGCTGCTTGGTTTAGGTGAAGTAGTCGTTGTAAGATCTTCTTTCTCCAGTCCTAAATCTTCTCTCTTCTACTTCTTCTCTTTAACGGCCGTTGAAGATCTTCATCACCGTATCTTCTTGTTAGGTCTTTTGAAGATCTTCTCTTATCTTCTTTCCAAGCCGTTGAGAATCTTCAATCCAGCCGAGATCTTATCACTTGAAATCCGTTGAAGATATTTGAGTATCTTTTACTTTGAATCGAGATCTTCTTTACTTCAAACTCTTTCAACTCTTTCATCCGAGATCTTTGCGTTGGTTTGGATCGAATCTTCGACCAAGATCTTCCAAGATCTTCCCCTAGATTCTCTCTTTTGGTTGTTGTAGATGTGTGTGTGTTGTAATGAATCCCTTTTTCAACATGACCACGTATGAAGTAATGTCTTACGTCGATGTGCTTTGTTCTTGAATGTTGCACAAGATTTTTAGTAATCGAAATACACTAGCTAGTACTATCACGTTTAATAGGTATACCTTTGAGATAAAAACCATGATCACGAAGTTGTTGAGCTATTCATAAAATTTGTGAAAACAGGCTCCAACAGCTATGTATTCAGCTTCAGTTGTGGATAGGGCGACGAAATTTTTCTTCTTGGAGTTCCAACTAATTAGGGATGACCCTAGGAATCGGAAACATCCATAAGTGCTCTTTCTATCGACCTTATAGCTTTCAAAGTCTGCATCAGAATAGCCAACGAGGTGAAACGAGTTTTGACGTGGATACCATAACCCTAAATCCGTAGTGCCATTGAGATACCGAAATATCCTTTTCACAGCTATCAAGTGTGACTCTTTGGGATCAGCTTGAAATCTCGCACGCATGCATACACTAAACATAATGTTAGGTTGACTAGCGGTTAAATATAGCAAATAACCGATCATACCTCGATGCTCCTTTTGTACGACACTCTTACCATTCTTGTCTTGATCTAATGAAAGAGTAGAACTCATAGGAGTTTTTGCCACCTTGGATTGATCCATTTTATATTTCTTGAGCAAATCCTTGGTTTACTTGCTTTGGTTAAGAAAAATTCATTTCTTAGCTTGAGTGACTTGAAGACCAAGAAAGAAATTCAACTCTCCCATCAAGCTCATCTTTAATTCTCTACACATAATATCGGAAAATTCCTTGCATAGAGAATCATTAGTAGCACCAAGTAATATATCATCAACATAGATTTGTACTACTAATAAATCGTTGCCTCTAGTTTTTACAAACAAAGTTTTGTCAATCAAACCTCTTTTGAAATTATTTGCAAGGAGATACTTGGACAATATTTCATACCAAGCTCGAGGAGCTTGTTTAAGACCATAAAGAGCTTTCTCAAATTTAAAAACGTGATCCGAAAAATCATCATTTTCAAAACCAGGAGGTTGAGCAACGTAGACTTCTTCTTCTAAGAAGCCATTTAGAAAAGCACACTTAACATCCATTTGAAAAAGCTTTATCTTCATGAAGGATGCAAATACAAGTAGCAAATGTATGGCTTCTAACCTTGCAACCAGAGCAAAAGTCTCCTCATAATCAATACCTTCTTCTTGGTTATAGCCTTGAGCTACATGTCATGCTTTGTTTCGAATGACTTTACCATTTTCATCCAACTTGTTTCGAAACACCCATTTTGTGCATATGACGGATTGTTGCTTAGGTCTAGACGTGAGAGTCCAAACTTTGTTTCTCTAGAATTAATTTAGCTCATTTTGCATGGCCATGATCCAATCAGGTTCTTGAAGCGCTTGAACGTAGTTCTTGGGCTCTACAAGAGACACAAACGCAGAAAAAGCACACAAATTGTGTACCCTAGATCGGGTTTGCTGACTAAGGGTATTTCTATGGTCGTCTATACCCTATTAAAAAAAATATAATCCCAACTTAGCACTAAAACAAGTATAGTGGTTAAGGGTCGAACCCAAGAGAGTTAAGGTATTTTATTAGATGCAATTATTGATTATAGATACGAGTAACAAAAGGAGGGTTTTGGTTGAACTGATGCACACAAAAAATTATGAAAACGAATAACGCAACAAGTAAGACAATGATGGGTGAATCTACACTAGGTTGATTCTAAGCATGCGATTGCTACTTTGGTGAGTTCCTTTTACAAGTTTTCAAGTAATCTCCCGTCTCGATCATATATATGTGTTGAGCCAACCGACATCAACACAACTTAACAGGTTAGTGTTCCGTAAACCTACAAGAACAAATAACATGTTAGCTTTCAAACAAAGACTAAGGGATATAAAGAAAAGATTAAAACCGTTAAACTTATCTTTATATTTGTGTTCCTTTTCTTTAAGCAATTACAACACGTTATTACTTAAAGTTTACTACTAGATTAAAGACCCAAACCCGGAACCTATTAATCCTTGTTCTTTGCATGCACTTTAGAACCTAAGGTGATCAATCTCAAGTAATAGTAAAACATGCAATTAGACAATGAAGACCAAGGAAACACAAAGAGTTACTGAATGAAAACTTATATTAAAAAGAACTTACAACCAAGGTAACAATGTAGCTTCAAACCGATCCAATGTAGCAAGGGAGTTAGCAACTCATTACAATGGAAATGATGAGAAAATTGGATTCTAAGTGGATAATGATTGCTTATTTTAGCAATCAACCGAGAACTATTTATACTACAAAAGACACTAAATAGGAGTAAATGGCCGGCCCAAAACAACCACCTTTAATGCCATAAAGGTGGTGTAAACAGCCGGAATAAAGCTTTTGTCGTTGAACCGCAGGGGCGGCCTTCAGCTCCTCAGGGGCGGTGAAGGCAAAAACGCTTGATCTTCTTCATGGCCGCAGGGGCGGCTAGGCAATTCTGCAAGGGCGGATCTTTAATGCTCTTCAAACGTCTAACTCTTCAACTTCCTTCCGTTTCTGATGCCAAGCCGCCGGAGCGTCCCAGTGTCGACGTAGGGGCGGTGACACAGACTCTTCATCTTCCAGCTCCCAGGTTGAGGCGCAGGCAGAGGCACAGGGGAAGGCGCAGGGGCGCTAGTCTTCGCTTCTTCAGGGCAAGTCACCGCAGGGGCGCTAAGGGTTGACGCAAGTGCGGTGACAGTCTTCGTGGTTGGCGCTGGCGAAGGCGCAGGGGGCACTCCGGAGTGTGGTGTCACCCGCAGGGGTGGTGACAAGGCTCCGCGGGGGCGGTGAAGCAACAAAAGCTTTGCTTCGTGAACGAACTTCACTCCTAAGTGCTTATAACTCCTTCCTTAGCTTCTTTTAGTCTTCTTCTTCTGGACCAATGAGTTAGTAGCATAAACCGACACTAATGCAATAAAAAAACTCTAAAAACTATCCTAAATGATAGTGATTCCATCACCTATCAAACTCCCCCATACTTAGACCTTTTACTCGTCCTGAGTAAAACATATGACAGCAAACTGGACTCAAAGGCCTCAAGAAGCATGGGCAAGCAGAAAAGACAATGAAAACAAAAGAAAAGCCAAGAAAGAAAGAAGGAAAAGAGAGGAAATGTGAGAAAAAGGTGAGAAACTACCATCCTTATTGCTCCAAGAGTGACCTACCCGGACAACCTCCTTATGACTCCCCTCCTTATGTCGCCAAAACGCCGGAAAGGGATCCTACACTCGGTGTCGCTCATTTTGCCAAGGTGCCCTTTCGGGTTTTCACCTTACCATTCTTCTTCTTTTTCTTTGATGATCTCACTTTGAACTCACATCCCTCAAGTCCAATTTTGCATCAACCTAAGGTTGGTCGGACTACCTTCTTTTTGCCTAAACCGCCCTTTTGGGTTTTCGGTTTATCCAAGGATTTTTCATGCCTTTTTTCATTTTCTTTGGCTTTTTCTTTTTCTTTTTTTTTTTATGAATTTCAATTGGACTCAATGCAAAACAACTCAAAATAAAACAAAATGACTATACATGCAATGATATGTCCCTCCCCCATACTTGAAGTACACTTTGCCCTCAAAGTGGAAATGAAGCAAAGATAAATGTGGGAAAGGAATGAGAATGATACCACTAGTGGGATGGTCCGGTTAGACCACTCGGACCCTCCTCCGGTGGGTACGGGAAGTGGCTAAAGAAGTGCTCCTGCCGGCGGTAGATGTCCTCGATGCGGGTTTGCTGAGCCTCCATCCGACGGCCAAAAGAGGTCTCAAAGCTGGCTTGCCAAGCCAGCTGCTGAGCCTCCAGCTGCTGCTGCTGGACTGCCTGCCAAGCCTCCTGCCTCTGGTTGAAGTGGGAGGTCATGGAGACGGCAAAGCTCGTCTGCCAGCTCTACTGCTGCTCCAGCATGGTCCTTTGGTAGTTGGACTGCCATGTCCGGTGTTGGGTGGTCATAGCCGCCATCTGAACATGAAGGCTTGCAAGGGCCGGATCCTCCTCTGGTGCCATAGTGGGCATCTCCTCGTCGTCGGGGATGGGCATGTGCTCCTTCTGATGAGCCCGGCTGGAGCTCGCAGCATGCCTCTCCACAATGGCCACTAGTGGCCTCCTCGGTACGAAGGGATCGGCCGAAATGTAGAGCTCGAAGAGCTCATCCCCGAATGGTAAAGGCCGAGGGAGGTAAGTGAGGTGGCTCCCATCTGCAAGGGAGATCCAAAATAGGTTCTCCCCGTTCCGTCGGAGGAGCTTGCACCTCCTAAGCATCCCCTCAGTGTAAAGGGGAGCCTCCAGCCCGTCCTCTAGCTCGGACAGGTCCATCACCTGTGAGGCGATCAAGGAGATCATACCACCGCCGACAATGTCCCTCGGCTCGTTCCTCCTAATCCGCTTCAAAGCGGCAAGGAAGAGGGACGGCCAATCCACACCTTCTCGCTCATCGGAAGGCAAGAGTATAGTAGTGGGAGGTCCTTGAGGGCGACCTTGTTCTCCTCTTTGTGTCCACAGAAGACACTCATGAGGATCTTAGAGAGGAGCCTCAAGCAAGGGTGAGTGAGTTTGTTGGAGTACTCACCCCTGCATGGAACTCTGACCCGGTAGCTGCATGCTAAAACTCACACAGGTCCGGAGTCAGGACTTGATCCCACCAGTTCGCGGAGGGGTTGAGAGTCACCCCGAATGCCTCCTGTAGCTGGTGGAAGTCAAGTGTGTATTTGGTCTTGTTGAACTTGAAGCTCAGTCCAATACACACATGTTCCTCCTTCTCCATGGTAAAGGTGGAGATGAACTGTCTATTGAGCTCGGGATACGTTGGAGAACTCTTCTGTAGGAAGTCTCTGAGCCCAACATTGGCTAGAAAGGACTGCATGCTGTCCAGCATGCCTAACTTATCCAAGGTAGGAGCGTGCAAAAACCGAGTTGCGTACACAACCCGATCTTGGACGATCCTATACCTCTCCTTCTCAGCTTCGGACATCTTGTATTTCCTTTGTGGATCCATTCTGGTATTTGATCTAGCAAAGGAATTAGAAACTTTCAAAAATAGGGAGAGAAGACAAACCCCCTGTTTTATTTTCCACAGGGGCGGCTGAAGAGGCACAGGGGCGGTGAGGCGCAGCTGCGGCAGCTTGTAGGCGCATGGGCGGGAGAAGTGTAGAGGGCGATTTCTGGGGAGCGACGAAGGTGGTGATGCTGAGGCCGTTCCGGCGACTTCTTTGTTGCTGTAGGCGTCGCCGGAGGTGGAGCAGGAGTGGGGTTTTGTGGTGGGTGGTGATGAAGAGTGTAGTAAGGTGAGAGAGTTTGGAGGGAGGAAGGTGGAGTTGGTGAGGGTGGCGCAGGGGCGTCGCAAGGGGTTGGCTGTCGTCGGAGGTGGCGCAAGGGCATCGCAGGGGTGGCTTGTGAGTGTTTGGTGGGGGTGCAGGGGCGTTGCAGCTTGAGAGGGGTAAAGTGCGAGGGAGATTTGGTTGTGGTTGGTGAGGAGATAGAGAGTGGGTGGGAGGGGTAGGTGTAGGAAATGTTTTGTGGAGTGCTATTTTTTTCTTTTTTGGGTAAACCCGCAGGGGCGGGGGCTTGTCGGCGCTGGGGCGGTGACAAGGGACAAGGGTTACGCAGGCTCAGCGCCGGGGGCGGCACTGAGGATGTGTCCCAAGAATGTCCGCCGCAAGGGCGTAGGGAGTCACCACGGGGCGGTGACCAGTATGTTGCACACGCTGTCCCAACACCGGGGGCGGTGCTGGCTATGGGTGTCACCGCGGGGGCGGTGACTAGTATATTGCAGACGCTGTCCTAGCGCCGGGGGTGGTGCTGGTCATGGGGGTCACCGCGGGGGCGGTGACACTGAGCCGCAGGAGCGGTTTTCTTGACAGAGGCTCCTCTTCTTATTCCTTCGGGTTGCCTCCCGAGCAGCGCCTTTTTTTTATGTTGTTGGCTCGACGTAAGGCCTCTACTTCTCTGACTTTGCTTCCAACAGCACCATCTCATCAATCGGATCGTCCTTGACTCCTTCAAGGTAAGGCTTTAGCCTTTGTCCGTTTACCTTGAACACCTTGTGCGTTTGGGGATCATAAAGATCCACAGCTCCGTGAGGGTATACTTCGGCTACCAAGAACAGCCTTGTCCATCTCGAACGCAGCTTACCTGCAAAGAGTTTCAAACGTAATTGAAAGAGAAGTACCTTATTACCCACCTTGAAGTCCTTTCGGTGAATGTTTCGATCATGCCATGCTTTAGTCATTTTTTGTATGCGGTGGCATGGTCATATGCATCTAACCTCAGTTCCTCCAACTCTTGCAATTGGAGCTTCCGGAATTCTCCCACTTCCTCTATGTTCACGTTGCACTTCTTTATCGCCCACCAAGCTTTGCGCTCTAGCTCCACCGGTAGGTGGCAAGCTTTCCCAAACACGAGCCTAAAAGGGGAAACCCGCTTTAATGCTCTTCAAACGTCTAACTCTTCAACTTCCTGCTGTTTCTGATGCCAAGCCGCCGGAGCGTCCCAGTGTCGACGCAGGGGCCGTGACACAGACTCTTCATCTTCCAGCTCCCAAGTTGAGGTGCAGGGGCGCTAGTCTTCGCTTCTTCAGGGCAAGTCACCGTAGGTGCGGTGACAGTCTTCGTGGCTAGCGTTGGCGAAGGCGCAGGGGGCGCTCCAGAGTGTGGTGTCACCCGCAGGGGCGGTGACAAGGCTCCGCGGGGGCAGTGAAGCAACAGAACTTTGCTTCATGAACGAACTTCACTCCTAAGTGCTTATAACTCCTTCCTTAGCTTCTTTTAGTCTTCTTCTTCTGGATCAAGGAGTTAGTAGCATAAACCGACACTAATGCAATAAAAAGACTCTAAAAACTATCCTAAATGATAGTGATTCCATCAGCTATCATTTGCACACCTGCTTTTGGATCTGAGATCACGTTCTCTTGTGGATGATATAAAGAATGTTGGAACTTTCTTCTTTTGAAGAGTGGAACGGATTATGATGTTTGACGATCAGTTGTTTGGCTTGATTCAGGTACCACTGGAGTAGTGCCTTTGGATCCTATGTCAAGGCCTTGAAGTTGGGTTTCAAGGCTTTAAAATTGTCTTTTAGCAGCATTGTTTTTTGCCGTTTCAAGGTCTTGAAGATGCGTTTCAAGGTCTTGAGATTGTTCTCCGGTATCTTGAATTTATTCTTGCATGTTCTTATCTCGAGCCTTATGGTCTTCTTCTTCATCAAAATTTTGATCTCTATGTGATTGAGATTAAGATCTGTAAAGCTATCAATCAAAGTATCATCATTGCTTTCATAAAAAATAGCATGTATACTTTCCTCAACAATTTTGGTACGTTTATTGTAAATACGATAAGCTTTATATTTGAAGCATATCCAATAAATATAGCTTCATCACTACGTGCATCAAATTTTCCAAGGTTATCTTTGCCATTATTATGAACAAAACACGTACATCCAAAGGGTTTAAAATAGGAAATATTAGGTTTTCGTCCTTTAAAGAGTTCGTAAGGAGTCTTTTTCAAAATAGGGGGATTAAGCATCTATTTAAGATGTAATTAGATGTGTTAACAGCTTCAGTCCAAAAACTTTTTTGGCAAACTATTTTCTAAAACCATAGTCCAAGACATGTCCTCCAAGGTGAGGTTCTTATGTTCCACAACCCCATTTTGTTGAGGTGTTTTAGGAGTTGAAAAGTTGTGTGAAATACCATATTTTGCACAAAACAAATCAAATTTAAGTTGGTCAAATTCTCTACCATTATCACTTTGAATGGAAATGATAGGTAGGTTTTTCAAATTTTGCAACTCCTTACAAAGTTTTGAAAACTCATACAAAACTTTAGATTTTTCCCATAAGAATGAGATCCATGTAAAACTAGAAAAATCATCCACAAAAACAAGGATATATTGTTTTCCCTTGGGAGATTTGACACGCCTACATAAATCCATATGTAAAAGTTCAATTCGAGATTGAACTTACAACCTTCTTTGGTTTAAATGAACCTCTTGTTTGTTTACCTTGTGTGCAAGCCTTGAATAGTTCATCAACCTTGAAGTTTAGGTTTGGTAAACCAAGTACCAATTCTTTGAAAGAAGTTTCTTCATCGTATGCATGCTAACGTGACCAAGTTGTCTATGTCAAAGCCTTAGATCGTCATTTAAGGCCTTGAGACACGTTAATCTTGTTCTTGAAACTTGGTTTGTGCTCATTGAATATACATTGTTGCATCTAGGAGCTGTAAGCACGACATCACCCAATAAATTATCTTGAACTTCACATTTATTTGAATCAAAGATCACTTTGTTCTCTTTGTCACATATTTGAGAGATGCTAATCAAATTATATTTTTAAGTTGTCAACAAGATAACATCATCAATAAAGTTAGATGATTTATAACCGATTTTACCAATGCCAATGATGTTACACTTCCCTTTATCACCAAGAGTAATGGTTCTAGATGATTGCTTCTTTAAATCTGAAAATAGTGAGCTTTTCCCACTCATGTGTCTTGAGCAACCACTATCTAATATCCATTTATGCTCCTTAAACTTGGTGATATCCTGCAAAACAGCAAACTTCAACCTTTCCGGGTAGATAAAATGGAATATTTTGGTCCATATTCGGGTTCAATCACGTTTGGTGGTCTGGTACCTTTAGGAAACGAAATTTTCTTAACTTGTTTTCTTAGACATAGAGGATAAATGTTTCTAATAATGTATGGATCATTTCTTCTATATGGACAAGTTGATTTTACATGCCCCTTTTTTACAACAATAGAAACATGTGGCCATATGTGAACTTCCTTTAGCTTTAACAAAAGTGGTAGTCGTTTTTCATGGAGAATTCATGTGCTAACCGATACCACTCTTGTTAAGAGAGGATTGTTGTTCACCCATCATCCTTTCGAGATTGGCTTTCGAACGAGTGAATTGAATAAGTGCAGCCTTGTGGTCTCTACACGTCACAGTTAGATCAAACTTCTCTTTCTCTAGATTAATATAATCTTGATGTAGAGAAGATAGATTGTCCTTAAGAATCGCATTTTCCGATTCCAAGTCCTTGATATTGTCATCAAGGTCTAACTTTTCAGTGTTAAGATTTTCAACTTCCAAAGTCAATTCACTTACTCGTTTCTCTTTTTTGATAAGCTTTTCTCTTAATTAGCTTATCCTTACCCTATGTTCTTTATCACATATGATAATATCATTAAGAAATTGTGTAAGTTCTAGGTTGGATTGTGACATTATAGTACATACCACACCATCAACATAGAGATTTGAATCCTCTTCTTGATCTGTCATTAAGCACAAGTTTGCTTGATCATTTTCGTCTTCTGACTCATTTGTCGAATCTGAGTCACTCCACAATGCTACCATAGCCTTCTTCGTTCAATCATTCTTCCTAAAGTTCTTCTTCATCTTTTGTGGACAATCCTTTACGAGATGATCTACTTCACCACATTCAAAATAAGTCAATACTTCAGTTTTCTTATTAGGGTTAGAAAACTTACCTCTAGGTCTTGATGATTGTGGATAATCTTTGTTGTTTGCGAATTGCTTCTTCATTTGAAGAATTCTAGCAAGACCTCTTGAAATCAAGGCGAATGGATCTTCCTCCTCATCATCACTCTCCTCATTATTTGATGGAATGTTGTCCTTCTTGGATCTTAAGGCAAGATTCTATGTGTTTAATGATAGCTTTCCATCTTCTTCGCCAAGAACCATTTCATGGGTGATTAGCTTTCCAAGAAGGTCGCCAAGAGGTAATGTTGTGAGATTGTGAGCTTCTTCGACGGCGGTCACTTTTGGTCCCCACTTAGCTTTAGGCAAGCTTTTCAGTACTTTAGTTACTTTTTATTCATTTGTCAAGACCTTTCCAAGTGAATCAAGATTGTTCACAATCTCAGTGAATCGTGTGAACATCTCTTTGACCGTCTCGTTTGAGTTCATCTTGAATAACTCATATTGCCTGAGGAAGATGCTTATCTTTGTCTCCTTGACTTGACTTGTTCCTTCATATGTAACTATTAACTTATCCCATATTTCCTTTGCACTCTTGCAAGTTGAGACATAGTTGAATGCATTTGCATCTAATCCACAATAGAGCAAGTTCACGACCTTGTAGTTCTTTGATACACTATCCAAGTCCGTTTGAGTGAAGTCAGCTTCTTTCTTTTCGACTTGGACTCCTTCAACCGTGGTGGTTGGGATTTTAGGGCCAGTTTGAATGATGCTCTATAGTTCCATGTCTTGATCAATAGTAAACATTTGTATTAGTTCTCTCTAATTAGCAAAGTTGTTACCGTGGAAGAGGGGTGGTCGAGATGTGGATCTTCCTTGAGCGAATCCTCCATCACCTACAGAGTTCATAATTAGTCTCACTGATGGTTAAATCAATATACGTGAGTCTAGCTCCGTTACCAATTAAAGAACCAAAGAGAATATAAATACACTCAAAGGCGGGTTGAATAGAGTATGAGAACTTTTCGCAATATCGTATATCAAGGCTTTGAAACTAATCTCAAGACCTTGAAGTCGATCTATGCGCTTAGTGACAAAACTGGTTCTCAAGGCTTTGAAGTGGATTAAGGCATTGACTTCAAAACCTGCAAAATATTGTTAGTCACAATATAAGCGATAGAATGTGCAGAATATAAAAGATCGACGCGGCGATATGTTTACGAAGTTTGGCCCTAACAACCTACTCTCCTTCTAGGGTTTCCAACCCTAGGATTCTAACTATCTATTATGAGCTTTTTGTGAGTCCTAGACATAACCTAGAAGAATTTCCCTTCTTCTCTCAATGTAGTCTCAATGCTATGATCTAGTCAACTCTATTCTAGCAATAATAGCCTAGTTACTTCGTAGAGTAACACACTCGAGTATAAAACTATCTAGATATACCAATGGAGCTCGTATTTATCTTCACTCTAAGGAAGTATACTAAACTAAGCTTAAAGAGGAAGACAAACTTTTGCATCGATGAAAATGTCTGATCGCTTGAAGACTTGGTTTCTTATCCGTGTTAGCACTTGTTATTTTCTTCTTCGATCGTCATCTTCATTTATAGTCTTCTATGGAGATCTTCTTTAGCCGTTGTAAGATAGCCCTTGTAACATTTATATTTCTCCATAGAATACGTTTCTTGGTTGAGGTGAAGTGGTCGTTGCAAGATCTTCTTTTTCCGGTCCTAGATCTTCTCTCTTCTAATTCTTCTCTTTAACGGCCGTTGAAGATCTTCATCACCGTATCTTCTTGTTAGGTATTTTGAAGATCTTTTCTTATCATCTTTCCAAGCCGATGAGAATCTTCAATCCAGCCGAGATCTTCTCACTTGAAACCCGTTGAAGATCTTTGAGTATATTTTACTTTGAATCGAGATCTACTTTACTTCAAACTCGTCCAGCTCGTTCATCCGAGTCCTTCCTTTGTAATGTTTTTCAAGGCACGAGTTCTTCCCTTGTAATTATTTTCAAGTCCTACACACATTTGAACAAACAAACCAACACATGCAATCTAGAAATATAATCGATGTTTGTTAGTTCATAAAATTGCATTTATATGTTAAGTCTTCCATCATTCACATAAAATAATTCATAATCAAGGTGGAGTTATCAACTTGTTTTATCCAGACCATTTAAAAACGCCACTCCTTTAGGAGGTTTTCAAAAGGTGCAGTGAAATACTTTGAAAAGAAATATAAAACTTGTTGACATCAACTTAGTAATTCACATAATATTCGCCATCGATCTATCACAATGTTCACGAACCCTTAGATCGAAGGAGACTTAACTAGACATAAAGCAAGGAGAGAGTTCAAACGAAAATAAAAATCTTTGCATATAATAAAACTTAAAGCAAAAGATGGCATTTTAATTCTAACCTTTAATACAAGAATAAAACCCGACGATATGTCTTTAAAAATACTAAGAGATCGTAAGATACAATCTCATTGAAGATGAAGATCGGATGATCTTTGATCTTAGATACTGGAATGATGTCTAACCCTAGAGATCTAAGGGGTATTTATAGGATAAAAGTTGGGCTAAATTAACATAGAAAAGCCCGTTGTAAACCTAGAAAACTAGGTTACGTAATGAAACTGCCGCAACGGCGCAAACGGCCGCTATACGGACGTTTGATGCGTGTGGGGTGGCCGTCTGTGCATGTTCTTTGGTGATGTCTTTAGCTGAACTCTACTTGAGGTGGGCTGATCCAAAAATTATGTGAGCTTCTTTGGAAAGGCATTCTTGTGTGATTTTATGCGCCATAACAAGAGGTTCTTGGCTCCAATCTAGAGTGGTCTTCGAGCTTCTTGAGAAGTCAATCCTCAGTTGTATGATATAATGTCTTATGATGTCCAACATTAAGGAAGATCGAGCTCTTAAGCGTCCTTGAGTGAATATTGTGGTAAATACTTCACAACGAGCCTTAAAAAGCTTGAGATATGTGAAGAACCGTATAGGTGAATAATAAGGATATAAATACTCTAGAAGAGGGTTGATTAGAGTATGGGAACTTTTCACAATATCTTATTTCAAGGCGTTCAAATTGATTTCAAGGCCTTGAAGTCGATCTGTGCGTCTGGTGACAAAACTGGTTTTCAAGGCTTTGAAAGGGATTTCAAGGCCTTGACTTTGAAACCTTCAAAGCAACATTAGTCACAATATACGCGATATGAAATGCGGAATTAAAAGATTGACACAATGATATGTTTACGAATTTTAGCTCTAACAGCCTACGTCTCCGTCCTAGGGTTCCTTTGCCATAGGATCTAACTATCTATTATCTGCTCAAAGAGTCCTAGATACAACCTAGAATAAATCCCCTTCTTCTCTCAATGTAGCCTTAATGCTACGATCTAGTCAACTTTAACCTAGCAATAATAGCCTAGTTACTTCGCAGAGTAACCCACACTCGAGTGTAATACTATCTAGGTATGCCAATGAAGCTCTAGTATTTTTCTCACTCTAGATATGTAAACGTTTGTAAGCTAAGAGGAAGAAAAACTTTTTTAATGAATGAAGATGTTTGATCGCTTGGAGACTTAGATGTTTTCTCAAAGGATTGTCTTGAAACTTTTTGTAGGTTGAAGGATGCTTTGATCTTTGCTCCGATTATGCAACCGCAGGATTGGAGCTTACCGTTTGAGGTTATGTGTAATGCGAGTGACGTGGATGTTGGGGAAGTGCTTGGACAAAAGAAGGATGGGCTTACACACACCATTTACTACGCTAGACGAGGCCCAACTCAACTATGCCACCACCGAGAAGGAGTTACTAGGGGTGGTGTACGTATACCTTCGAGAAGTTTCGCTCATATCTAGTGGGAGCAAAGGTGATTGTGTATGCGGATCATGCTGCAATATGTTATCTCCTCACAAAGAAGGATGTCAAACCTCGCCTAATTCGGTGGATCCTTCTCCTCCAAGAATTCGACTTGGAGATTCGTGACAAGAAGGGATCCAAAAACTCTGTTGCAAATCACCTTAGTAGACTTCCTCCATTAGAGATTGAGAAAGACGATATCCTGATTGACGACTCATTCCGGGATGAGCAATTATAAGTGATGGAGGAGTGTCTACTTCAAGTGTCTAAAGGGAGTGAGGCATGGTTTGCCGAAATCATCAACTACCTTGTTTGTGCAGAGGTGCCTCCGGGTTTGTCCTTTGCTCAAAGAAAGTTTTTCAAGGACGTGAGGCACTATTATTGGAGCAATCCTCTCTTGTTCAAGAGATGACCAGATGGAGTCTTCCGGAGGTGTATCTTGGAAGATGAGATGGAGAGTGTTATCCGGCATTGTCACTCCTTACCATGTGGAGGGCACGCTAGCTCACACAAAACGTGTGTCAAGGTATTACAATCGGGATTTTATTGGCTAACTTGTTTCAGGATGTGAAAAATTTTGTAGTGGCATGTGACGCTAGTCAAAGAAGGGGCAACATTTCGAGGAGATACGACATGCCATTGAACAACATTCAAGAGGTTGAGATCTTCGACGTGTGAGGTGTGGACTTCATGGGGCCATTCCCCTCTTTATGTGGAAACCTCTACATCCTCTTGGTGGTGGATTATGTATCAAGGTGGGTGGAAAAAATAGCCTCTCCCACAAATGACGCCAATGTAGTGGTGCGGTTCTTCAACCGAGTGAACTTTCCATGGTTCGGAACACCAAGAATTATCATAAGCGATGGAACGAAGCACTCCACCGCTAGAAGCTTTGAGGCATTGTTGGCTAAGAATGGGGTGACTCACAAGGTGGTCACACCTTATCACCCTCAAACTAGTGGGCAAGTTGAGATCTCCAACCGGGAGATCAAGAGAATACTAGAGAAGACAGTTGCAAGGATGAAAAAGGATTGGGCCATAAGGTTTGATGATGCCTTATGGGCATATAGGACCGCCTTCCAAGACACCAATTCGAACCACCCTTTACAAGTTGGTTTATGGCAAGTCTTGCCACCTACCGGTTGAGATGGAACATAGGACGTATTGGGCCATGTGGCTAAACTTTGACATCAAAGACGTTGGTGAGAAGCGTTTGCTTGATTTAAATACGCTAGAGGAGCTCCAACTCGATACTTACGAGAACACCCGAATTTACAAAGAAATGACAAAGTATTGGCATGACAAGCGCCTCATCATGAAGGAGTTGAGTGGAGGAGACTTGGTCCTTGTCTTCAACTCAAGGTTGCGGCTCTTTCCCGGAAAGCTAAAGTCGAGATGGACTGGCCCCTATGTGGTGAGGAAGATCTTTCCTCATGAAGAGGTAGAGATTGGAGGGGAGCATTGAGGAAATTTTAAGGTGAATGGACACCGGTTGGAGAAGTACATCTGGGAAGCTCCGATTGATGTGATTGCCCCGATTCACCTTGAGTAAGTCTTTCCCGGGATTTGTTCTAGCTAAAGACCTTAAAGAAGCGTTTCTTGGGAGGCAACCCAAGGGTACATATTTTTCCCTTTTCATTTGCATGTTTTTGTTTTTGTGTGTGTGTTTTGTTTTTGGTTTTTGATGATAGGATCTAGGTGTTGTTGAAGGTCATGTGTGAACCTCATGAATTCATTTGGAGTGAAGTGCAAGATCCGAGCACAAGGGCAAGGGGATGAATGACCACAATCTCGGCCGAGATGGCTCTTGAGCCATCCAAGATTTTACTGCATAGAGTGACCTTGACCGATATCTCGATCTAGATTTGATGATGGCCCGAGATCATTCTGCGGAACCTTTGATTGCCTTGGAGTGTTCCCGTACTTCAAGATCCAATCTGCACTTCCCCATCCACCACCACCACTCCACATGAGTGAACCGGAATACCGAAATCCTGACATTTTACATTGTGAGGACTTCTTTCACTCTTTGTTTAAATTTCACATTGGGGACAATGTGGCTTCAAGTATGGGGTGAGATTTTCATGAATCTTTGCATGATCGCATCTAGGATAGTTTCGTCTTATTGTCACACGTTTCGATTTCATGTTTCATTATATATACATATCTCAAAAAATCCATTAAAAATCGAAAAATAATAAAATTTTAAATTTTTAGGCTTCTATGTTTGGATATGAACCTTAATTATGTGTTAGCATGAAATATTGTGATATTTTAGGCACGTTTTCTAAACGTATTTGATTCATATTGATAGTCTTTGATTGAACTTCGCTGCATATGTGAGCTAGTATTACCTATATTGTCGATATGGATGTCTACACTAGTTCTATGTTGATTATAGGTGATTTGGAGCTATTTCCGAACGGAATCGAGCAAAGGAGAGTTGATTTGATATGTCCATGGATTAAGGACATTCTTTGGAAGCAAATTGAAGTTTAGCTTGAGGAATGCACGAGGCTAGGGAAGAATCACGTTCTTGCCCTAAACCACGCTCTAAAATACGGCCGTATTACAAACCACGTTCAGTTCCACGGCCGTGGAACCTTGCAAGAGAAGCGTGATGCATTCCAGTAACTATTACGACCGTGGAATATATGGTACAAACCGTGACCTAATCCATGCCCTAAATTACGGTCGTGGAAACTTCCACGACCGTGATCTTGGCGAATCTTTTCGCCACACTTTGAAGCCACGATCTTTTGAAGATTGGGCCGGGCCGATATTTTATCTTGCCCTATAAAAAGACGGACGAAGCAAGATTCCGTCATCGACGCTTATCACCGCTTACACCCGTCATCTTGGCTTAGGAAGGCATTTTGGCAATCCACGCTTCATCTCCGCTTAGAGAATTTCAACGCCGTTTGGCCTTCGCTTGGAAGCATTGATCATCTCATTGGAGATCGAAGTTCGCATCGGGGAATTGCCCTAATCTCGCACTTTTGGTGGAGATTGCTGTTGAGATCTTCGGATTGGCGGAAGATCGAAGCTTTTGGAAGATTTTGCAAGAAGACCTCTCTTCTTGTTTAGGTTTGATTTGGAAAACGGATTGACATCCCGTTTTCCCTTCTTTCCTAAAGTTGTGATTGTTTACTTTATTTTGAATCCTTTGACAACACTCGTTCTTGATTGTGACTTTGAGATTGGTTTGAAGATTATTGAAAGTTCTTGAAAGTTTTCATCTTTTTATCTTTTAATTCTTGAATTGATATCAACATGACTTTTATTGGCTAAAAACCCTTAACAATTCTAAGGTGAAGGGTTGATAGTTGTGGCTTAGATGATGATAGATCGATCGCAAACAGATTAGACCCTGAGAGTTAGAGAGAATCGCCGACAGACCATAAATTACGGCCTGTTCTTGAGTCCACGACCGTGGAATACCAAGAACTAACCGTAATTTCCCTTAAGTCCACGAGCCTGCTTTTACTTTAATCCAAAGTTAAAGATTTGCTTTAACTTAGTTTAGACTTGTCTTTTCTAGGTGGTAGTGAAGCCTCAACAACCTCTACCTCGATTGTGAGTGTCACAACCTCAATCGGTTAAGTTAGTCTTGATCCTTGGGTTACAAGTTTGGGTATTTGACACTAATTCTCACCTTTAGAATCTCTCTATATTGAGCATCAACAACCTGTATAAAGAGTGCCTTGTAGGTGAGTTACATAAGGTTTTTGGAACTTTACCGTACGATTACCTTACATTAGTATACCTTTGCATATCTCAACTCTGTCTTTATATCATTAAGTATATCTTGAATCGATTGCCACAGCTGGATACTTGGATCTTTAGGATTGTTGTTTTCCCAATATTTGCAAAACTCTCATATTTACTTGCTTGATAATCTGCAATCGAATTTGTCCCCACCCAAATCCCTGTGTTTGATACTCTGGAATTCTTGCTTAGCTACGTCGATCCGTACACTGCGGGTTCGCTGCTTGATTCTAGTTTTATAAATTTAAAGCTTATTTGCACACACCTTTAGGGGCGAACAAGTTTTTGGCGCCGTTGCCGGGGATTTGGTTTCGGCCGAATTCGGTAGCCGGTTGTCAAGCTTGGGAGCTTGCTCTCGTTATTTGATATTACTTTGAGTGCATGCGCAGGTCTAGGAACACCGAAGATCTCTTACCTCTTGATCAAGAGCTAGAGAAAACCTTGAGGCAAAAGCGCAAGGAAAAGAAGATGGCCGAAGAACACGAACGTAATCTTCAAACGGAGTTGGCGGAGAAGGAAGCTCAACTCCAATGGAACGAGAACCTCCGCCGGGATGAAATGGATCGTCATCAATCTGAAGTTAGCAAACTGCAGGATGCGATGTTCCAAATGAGGATGGAGTTAAGTGACCTTAAGAATAAAGGAAGCAAGAAATCCTCAAGGAGGGGATCAAGAACTAGAAGAAGAAGCCACTCGTCCGCTGATGATAGTGACTCTTCCATGCCACCGTTAGAGGAGATTGATCCCACGATCAATATGAATCCTTTCCATCCACAAGGAGCTGCTAATCGCCGCATTCCACCTAGGAATGTGAGGGTCGAACGTGTGGATAATGAGCCAAGAACTCTTGGCCAGCGGATGGATCCAACACAACAACCACGCCGCTTGGGCGTGAATTTTGATGCTGAAGATGTGCAAGGGTTTAGCTTTAACCCTCAAGTTATTACTCTTTTTCGCCAAAATCAATTTGGCGGGACAAGCGCCGAATCTCCACACCAACACTTGCAAAACTTCGAGTGTATGATGGAGACGATGAGACCGAAGAGCGCTACTACCAACAGCTACAAGCTTAAACCCTTCTTCTTCTCTTTGAAAGGGAAAGCGTTGTCTTGGTACCAAGCTCTTCCTAATGGGAAACTAGACACGTGGGAAGACCTTTCCGCGGAGTTTCTCACCAAATTCTTCCCGCCCTCCAAAACGGCGGAACTTAGAGGTAAGATTAATGCTTTTTCCATGAGACCTAACGAAAGTTTGTTTCAATCTTGGGAAAGGTTTCAGGATTTGCTCTTGGATTGCCCTCATCATGGCATATACAAGCTTGCCTTGCTAGAGATTTACTACAAGGGGCTGGATGCGGGAACGCAATTCAACCTCCAATCCCTCTCATGTGGAACGTTCATGGACATGAGAGAAGATGACGCTTGGGACTTCATCGAGAAGCAAGCAAGAGTCATAGAGAAGTATTCCCACCGGAAAGTGGAGGGAAATCGTGTGGAGCAAGGAGCAAAGCTCACACATGAAGCTCAAAATCTGATTTTCTCCCTCAACAATGAGATCAAAGAGTTGAAGGAGACTATCAAGACCAACTTCCCAAAGCAACAAGGGAAGGATGTTGGTTATTTGGGCAACAACAATGGCGGCAACAACAATAACCGGAACAACAACCGGAATAATAACTGGAATGGAAACAACAACAACCGGAACAACGATTGGAACAACAATAGGGGTTCAAACAACAACAATTGGCGCTCAAATCAACAAAATTCCGGTAACTCTTATCCTTCCAACTCAAATTCACTAACTCCACCTTCCTCTTCCTCTACTCCTTTGAAAAGTCAGGGGCAATCATCTAATGGAGGAAACACTTCGGGGAAGGAGAAGCCCGATCCCATATTGGAAACGATCTTGGGAAAGCTTCAAGGGTTGGAGAACCGCCTCATCAAAGTTGATGATCAAGTCTCTAAGGTTGACAAAGCTCAAAAAGTTTTGGAAAACCAAATGTTCAACCACGCGGAGGAAGTTCCTAGAAATCAAGACCATGAAGGAGAAAATGCCCCCAAAGTTGAAAGATCCGGGGTCATTTTGCATTCCCATTGGAGTGGGAGATGTCACATATGATGCTTTATGTGACTTAGGAGCAAGTGTGAGCATCATACCACTTGCGTTGTGCAGGAAGATCGGTTTAGGCGATCCTAAACCGGTGAAGATGACGTTATACATGGCGGATCGATCCATCACTCGCCCGTCGGTATTGTAGAAGACGTCCCCGTCAAGCTAGGTAAATTCTTTGTCCCCATTGATTTTGTCGTGCTTGACATTCCTGCAGATAGTCCGGTCCCGATCATACTCGGAAGACCGTTCCTTGCAACTTCCGGCTACATGGTCGATTGCAAGAATGGAAGACTCGCTTTTGATATTGGAGAAGAGAAAGTAGAGTTCGTTCTTTCCACTCTAGTGAAGGAACCGATCTTTGATGAGGATATCTACGATATCCAAGATGAAGAAGGTTTATCTAGGGAAGAGGTAAGTGCGATTCTCTTTAACGATCCTTTACAAAAAGTCATTGCCATGAGTCTAACAGATGTTGGGGAAGAAGGAGAGTGCAAAGAGGAAATTGAAGCCTTGGAAGTACAAGAAGAGATGCATGAAGTGGAGTTTGAGAAACTCCACGATAAGGCTGAGAATGTTAGAATCCACGGTCATACCCTATATTCCACGACCGTGGATTTCACAACCAAAATCGACCTCCATTCCAAGGGATTACACGGCCGTGGAACATATGGAGAGCCCGTAATTCTAACCGTGGAAGAGGGTGATCGGCATACTTCTTCAACCTCTTTTGATTCTTCTCCAACTCACTCAACACCCTTAGAAACTTCTAAGGAAACGTCGGATGCTCCTCAAGGATCATTGGAAACTCCGAAAGTGATGGAACTCAAACCGCTTCCTACTCATCTAAGGTACGCTTTTCTTGGATCTAATTCTACCTTTCCGGTTATTGTTAGCTCCGAACTAAGTATAGATGAACATGAACAGCTCATGATTGTCCTTAGGAAACATAGAAAAGCCATAGGCTATACTATTGAGGACTTAGTAGGAATTAAACCCTCCCTATGTATGCATAAGATACTAATGGAGGAGGACTTTAGAACTTCAAGACAACCTCAAAGGCGGTTGAATCCGACCATGAAGGAGGTTGTCAAGAAGGAAATTCTTAAACTTCTTGATGCAGGTATCATCTATCCTATCTCCGATAGTAAGTGGGTGAGCCCGGTTCAAGTAGTTCCGAAGAAGGGAGGAATGACGGTCATCACCAACAAGAACAACGAACTCATTCCTACCCGAACCGTGACTGGATGGCGAATGTGCATAGACTACCGCAAGCTCAACAACGCAACGCGGAAGGATCACTTTCCATTGCCATTCATCGATCAAATGCTTGAAAGGTTAGCACAACATTCACATTTTTGCTACCTTGACGGTTATAGTGGTTTCTTTCAGATTCCGATACATCCGGATGATCAAGAGAAGACCACATTCACGTGCCCTTGGGGTACGTTCGCCTATAGGAGAATGCCGTTCGGGCTTTGCAACGCCCCAGCCACCTTTCAACGGTGCATGATGGCCATCTTCTCCGAATACGTAGAGGAAATTATGGAAGTCTTCATGGACGACTTCTCCGTATACGGTTCCTCTTTTAACGATTGCCTTTCTAACCTTTCTCTTGTTTTGCAAAGATGTGAAGACACTAACCTAGTTCTTAATTGGGAGAAGTGTCAATTCATGGTTAAGGAAGGAATTGTATTAGGTCACTTAGTCTCTAGTAGAGGGATAGAGGTAGACAAGGCTAAGATAGAGACCATAGAGAAACTTCCTCCCCCAATTTCGGTGAAAGGGATAAGAAGTTTCCTAGGACATGCTGGATTTTATAGACGTTTCATTAAGGACTTTTCTAAGATATCAAAACCTCTCACTAATCTATTGATGAAGGATGCAGTTTTTGAGTTTTTGCAGGAATGTTTGGATGCGTTTAACACCATTCGGCAAGCTCTAATTTCAGCACCTATTATCCAACCTCCGGATTGGACTCTCCCCTTCGAGATTATGTGCGATGCTAGTGACGTAGCAATTGGAGCTGTTCTTGGACAACGAAAGGAAGGGCGAACCCATGCCATATACTATGCTAGCAAGACACTAGATGAAGCGCAGCTCAACTACGCCACTACCGAGAAAGAGTTTCTAGCCATTGTCTATGCTATTGACAAGTTTCGCTCTTATCTTGTAGGTGCAAAGGTGATTGTCTACACGGATCATGCTGCGATCCGGTACCTTCTTGCGAAGAAAGACGCGAAGCCAAGGCTAATCAGATGGATTCTTCTCCTACAAGAATTCGATCTTGAGATCCGCGACAAGAAAGGTTCAGAAAATTCTGTTGCGGATCATTTGAGTCGTCTAACACATCTAGGGGACGACCATCTACCCATTGATGACTCCTTTCCGGACGAACACTTACACATCATAGAGGAGTGCATCAACGTGATCTCCAAAGGTAACGAACCGTGGTTTGCTGATTTTGTTAACTATTTGGTTTGCCAGGAGATACCGCCCGGACTATCCTACGCACAAAGGAAGAAGTTCTTTAAGGACGTCCGGGAATACTATTGGAACGAGCCTCTCCTCTTTAAGAGAGGTCCGGATGGCATCATCCGGCGATGTGTGCCGGAAGATGAGATGCAAAGTGTCATCCGCCATTGTCATTCACTACCTTGTGGAGGACACGCTAGTTCGAACAAGACTAGCGCAAAGGTATTGCAATCTGGATTCTTTTGGCCTACACTGTTTAGAGATGTGCAATCCTTTGTTTTTTGCTGCGATGCTTGTCAAAGAACAGGCAATATTTCTAGAAGGAACGAGATGCCCCTCAACAACATCCAAGAGGTGGAGATTTTCGACGTTTGGGGAGTCGATTTCATGGGACCATTCCCATCTTCTTGTGGAAACCAATACATACTATTGGCGGTAGATTACGTTTCTAGATGGGTGGAAGCAATCGCCTCTCCCACAAATGATGCCATGGTGGTGGTTAAGTTCTTCAACAAGACCATCTTTCCGCGATTTGGGACACCAAGGACGATCATTAGTGATGGAGGTTCTCACTTCATAGCCCGTCGCTTTGAAGCTCTTCTAGCTAAGTATGGGGTTACTCACAAGATCGCTACCCCTTACCATCCACAAACTAGTGGACAAGTTGAGATCTCAAATAGGGAGATCAAAGGAATCTTAGAGAAGACGGTTTCAAGGACTAGGAAGGATTGGTCCTTGAAGCTTGACGATGCATTATGGGCGTACCGGATTGCGTACAAGACTCCCATAGGAACCACACCATACAATCTTGTGTATGGGAAGTCTTGTCACTTGCCGGTGGAGCTAGAGCACAAAGCGTTTTGGGCTATCAAGTGGCTGAACTTCGGCATGAAGGAAGCGGGAGAGAAGCGTCTCCTAGACATCAATAAGCTGGATGAACTCCGCTTGAACGCCTATGAAAACGCCAAGATCTACAAGGAAAGAGCAAAGAGTTGGCATGATAAGCATATCATTCCAAAGGACTTCAAAGAAGGAGATCAAGTTCTCCTCTTCAATTCAAGACTTCGCCTCTTTCCAGGTAAGCTTAAATCCCGTTGGACCGGACCTTTTATAATTAAGCGTATTTTCCCCCATGGTGCAGTTGAAGTACGGGGTGAAGCTAGCGGAAGTTTTAAGGTGAACGGCCAACGACTAAAGAAGTATACGCCGGAACTCCAAGCTGAGGAGTTTGCGCCTACCGCACTCGAATAAGTGCGAGATTGGTCTAGCTACGGACCTTAAACAAAGCGCTTCTTGGGAGGCAACCCAAGGTATTGTGTTTTCGTTTTTGTTTTCGATTCATAGTTTAGCTTAGAATAGACGTTTTCGCTTTATTTTGCCTCGATTTCTTCCGGTATGTTCGTGTTTTTGGTTGCAGGATCGATGGAAAAGGAAAAAGGGAGGATAATGTTGAAGAGGAGTGACGAAATTTGGACTTTGAAGCTTTACAGAAGGTTCCACGGTCGAAATTACGGTCGTCATAGCTACAGTGGCCGTAATTCTCAAAAACCTTTGAAAAATCACCAAAACCACGGTTCCGTACATTTCCACGGCCGTGGAACACCCCGACAGACCGTGATTTTCAAAATTTTGCCTGCAACTATATAAGCCACGTTCTTCACAAACTCATCCCAAAAATCCCTCTTTCCACGACCTAATTGCCGAAAATCCACGACCCCCTCTCAAATCTTCGTTTTCTAATCGTTTTCGACGATTCTTCTTCCCAAACTGCAGCAAATTCAACCACAAACAAGATCCAAGCGACGAATCGAACGGAAATTCACCAACAAACGCGCATTTCGGATTTTTCAATCCGAAAAAGAGGTTTTCCTTTCCCTTCTTGATTCTCGCCAATTTGGTTCGTTTTTGCTATAGATTTTTAAGAAGAACTGATAAAGACTGGAAGGAATTAGACTAGGTCTGCTTGCTGTGGTGATTGCTTGTGAATTTGCTGAGATTCGTGAAATTCTTAGACGAACCACGGCCTCTGGGTAAACCACGGCCGTAATTCTTGAAGAACATACCGTAATTTTTGTGCAGAATGGATTTTGTAAGGAGAGTATCGGGAAGGATAAAAGAGAAGAAGGGTGAGCAGAATAAGAAAAGGAAAGGCAATCCCTCCACCTCCTCATCCTCTAGGGCACCACCACCCTCATCTCCTTCACTACCATCCTCACCTTCACCTCCATCCTCACCTCCTCACCCTAGAATCCCGACCATACATGAGAACCATCTTGCTGCTTTTGAGAAGACCACGAAGAGGCCAGTGATTGGCCCTAGATATTTGTTGTTGGAGGATCTACATCCTCTCAACATAGTTGATGATCTTACTTGGCTCTTGGATAGAGCCGGATTAGTTATCTTCTCGGCTATCCGAGAAGACGCCTATGAGGAGATCACCCGGGAGGTTGTGACGTCTTTCGAGCACAGCCACGTAGATAGGACCGTCTCTTTCCGTCTCATGGAAAGAGACTACCATTTGAGTATCGTTGAGTTTGGGACTATTTTTGGGTTTCATGAGACCTTCAATGGTCGATTTCCGAGTGGTGTTTACCCCAAGGATTTTTGGAAGGAAATTGCGATGATTTACGCCGACGAGGACCGTTGGCAACCCGCTGATACCAAGGCTAGATTGATGTACCATCTAGCCTTGAAGATAGCTCACCGTGTTCTTTCGAAGTGTCTCTTTCCTAGGACGGAGACGCCCCAAAAGATCAAGACGGATGAGCTATTCTTGCTCTATTGCATGCTTTATGGACGCCGTGCAGATTGTGCTACTCTCTTGGCTGCTACGATGAGCAAGCTCAAGAATAAGTCGAAGGGAAACATCGGATATGGTGGGATAGTTACCCACATTGCTAGGAGTTTTGGTGTGGATTTTTCTGCTTGCACCCGCATACCAGCCGTTCCTTTAGGGCTACATGCATTCATGGTTAGGGGTCTCATTTTCCCCACACATGGAGGTCCGCCTTATGCGGGCATGCCTTGGGAGAGTAGGACAGGCAGGGGTATAGAGTGGCTGCCGGAGTATTCCATTATGGCGGGACGCCATAATTGGAAGGAGACGTTCGCTGCGATGCATGCGAACAGGATAGTAGCTCCCCCTTACGTCCCACCACCGGTTGTGGAGGAGGAGGATATGGGAGATCAGTTTGAGAGTGGAGGAGGAGCGGAGCAGGAGTTTGGCACGTTTCCGGACCAGCCGGAGGCGGCCCCAGATGTACCTAGACGCTCTCCACGTCCAGCTAGAGCCTCAGGCTCGTCATCTCGCCGCGCTAGCGTGAGTGAGAGGCCTACGTGGATGACCACACCTCTCACATGGTATGACGTTCCCCCTCCTTGGTCCACGGAGCAGCCAGCAGCACCACCACCAGCACCAGCACCATCCGACGCCCCAGCATGGTACAGTCACGCCCCGGGATGGTACGAGCAGATGCCGGATTGGGCTACCGGACTTTCAGAGAGAGTTGGAGTGTTGGACGCCTCGACGACCTCGACCACATGATGAGGGACGTCTACCGCCAGCAGTTTGGGCGGCCCTACAACTCCAGCTTCTCCCCATTCCCGCCTCCGCCGGCGCCGTAGTGATTTGATGCATGACCGTTCGTTTTAGACATTCCCGCCACCACTTTGTGAGTTTCTTTTTCTTTTCTTTCTTTTCTTTCTTTCTTCTGAACATTAGGGACAATGTTCGTCCTAAGTATGGGGTGGGATGTACTAAAAGTTTGTAATAACTCTACTTACTATGTTCGCTTTCATTTGAGACTATCGTTGCATGTTCATTATGTGTTGCACGTTTCCTTATTGCATTGCATGAAAAATAACTTGAAAAACCCATAAAAATTGAAAAAATTTTGAAAATTTTGAGCTTCTTATGAATTGAGATGATTTCCATGATAATCACTACTTGTGAGTTGAGTTTGATGACAATTGCATGCTTAAAAGGATTGTGAATTGAAAAGAATTTGAATGAATGAATTTTACCTCTTTTGCAAGTTTTATAATGTGAAAATGTTACCTAAATCATGCTAGGAAATTGAAGTTGAAATCACGTTATAAGTTCCTATACTTCTTGCTGAAATGATTAAGGCAATTCGATACTTTCTTTCTTCTTTCTTTGATCATCTAGCTCCTCATTG
The DNA here is from genome assembly GCA_033239125.1 of Fagopyrum homotropicum. NCBI lineage: Eukaryota > Viridiplantae > Streptophyta > Magnoliopsida > Caryophyllales > Polygonaceae > Fagopyrum > Fagopyrum homotropicum. Next base: position 104,710,124 of record BSWB01000006.1, on the reverse strand, counting down.
AAATATTAGCCTCTCTTACCTGTCCGGGAATTTTGGAGAAGTGAATGAAAAAGGCATGTTTGATGTGGGAGGGCCATGAGAGCAATTATTTGCAATCAAAAGAATAGAAAGAAATTATAGGTTTGGGGAAGTCAATCATGACGATGAGTAACTCGGCACCATTCACATAGCCGGGTGTTTGTGTCTTGCCAAAGTCAGATTGAGCGATATTCCTAGCGGATTATGGTATGTGCGCTAAGGGTTTGAGGCATCTCTTGAAAAATTGAGAAACGCCGATCTCCTAGGCTTCGGTTTTTGTGCACCTCTATCCATAACTCCAAAAGTAAAGTCGAAAAATGAAAAGAAGAGAGCGAAGCTCTAAGTTGAAGTGTTGCGGGAACCGCATAAGAAGAAGAAGGTAGTTGTCCATTTTCCCAGATTTATGCACCACTTTCCCTTAAAGTTTTCCCTTCCCTTCCACATTCTAGACCTTTTCTTTGAAAGTCCTTAAGATCAAAAGAATGTTATATGACTTGGTGATCCAAATTGAAGTTTCTTGTGATTGATTTTGATAATGTTTGAAGGTTATAATGCTTGTTTAGAAGTTAAATTGGTTCATGAATTTTCTTTGCTTTTTACTCTTTAATTGAGTGTGTGAAAGTTTGATGAATGATTGAAGCAAGGTTTGAGAATGATCTATTCTTTAGAAGTCACATACACCCAAAAGAAGGTACACATATTTCATCCTAACTCTTGTTTAAAGCTTTTTGAAAGACCTTGCTTAGGGACAAGCAAGTGTTAAGTATGGGGTTATTTGTTAGCATGAAATATTGTGATATTTTAGGCACGTTTTCTAAACGTATTTGATTCATATTGATAGTCTTTGATTGAACTTCGCTGCATATGTGAGCTAGTATTACCTATATTGTCGATATGGATGTCTACACTAGTTCTATGTTGATTATAGGTGATTTGGAGCTATTTCCGAACGGAATCGAGCAAAGGAGAGTTGATTTGATATGTCCATGGATTAAGGACATTCTTTGGAAGCAAATTGAAGTTTAGCTTGAGGAATGCACGAGGCTAGGGAAGAATCACGTTCTTGCCCTAAACCACGCTCTAAAATACGGCCGTATTACAAACCACGTTCAGTTCCACGGCCGTGGAACCTTGCAAGAGAAGCGTGATGCATTCCAGTAACTATTACGGCCGTGGAATATATGGTACAAACCGTGACCTAATCCATGCCCTAAATTACGGTCGTGGAAACTTCCACGACCGTGATCTTGGCGAATCTTTTCGCCACACTTTGAAGCCACGATCTTTTGAAGATTGGGCCGGGCCGATATTTTATCTTGCCCTATAAAAAGACGGACGAAGCAAGATTCCGTCATCGACGCTTATCACCGCTTACACCCGCCATCTTGGCTTAGGAAGGCATTTTGGCAATCCACGCTTCATCTCCGCTTAGAGAATTTCAACGCCGTTTGGCCTTCGCTTGGAAGCATTGATCATCTCATTGGAGATCGAAGTTCGCATCGGGGAATTGCCCTAATCTCGCACTTTTGGTGGAGATTGCTGTTGAGATCTTCGGATTGGCGGAAGATCGAAGCTTTTGGAAGATTTTGCAAGAAGACCTCTCTTCTTGTTTAGGTTTGATTTGGAAAACGGATTGACATCCCGTTTTCCCTTCTTTCCTAAAGTTGTGATTGTTTACTTTATTTTGAATCCTTTGACAACACTCGTTCTTGATTGTGACTTTGAGATTGGTTTGAAGATTATTGAAAGTTCTTGAAAGTTTTCATCTTTTTATCTTTTAATTCTTGAATTGATATCAACATGACTTTTATTGGCTAAAAACCCTTAACAATTCTAAGGTGAAGGGTTGATAGTTGTGGCTTAGATGATGATAGATCGATCGCAAACAGATTAGACCCTGAGAGTTAGAGAGAATCGCCGACAGACCATAAATTACGGCCTGTTCTTGAGTCCATGACCGTGGAATACCAAGAACTAACCGTAATTTCCCTTAAGTCCACGAGCCTGCTTTTACTTTAATCCAAAGTTAAAGATTTGCTTTAACTTAGTTTAGACTTGTCTTTTCTAGGTGGTAGTGAAGCCTCAACAACCTCTACCTCGATTGTGAGTGTCACAACCTCAATCGGTTAAGTTAGTCTTGATCCTTGGGTTACAAGTTTGGGTATTTGACACTAATTCTCACCTTTAGAATCTCTCTATATTGAGCCTCAACAACTTGTATAAAGAGTGCCTTGTAGGTGAGTTACATAAGGTTTTTGGAACTTCACCGTACGATTACCTTACATTAGTATACCTTTGCATATCTCAACTCTGTCTTTATATCATTAATTATATCTTGAATCGATTGCCACAGCTGGATACTTGGATCTTTAGGATTGTTGTTTTCCCAATATTTGCAAAACTCTCATATTTACTCGCTTGATAATCTGCAATCGAATTTGTTCCCACCCAAATCCCTGTGTTCGATACTCTGGAATTCTTGCTTAGCTACGTCGATCCGTACACTGCGGGTTCGCTGCTTGATTCTAGTTTTATAAATTTAAAGCTTATTTGCACACACCTTTAGGGGCGAACAATTTTGTTTTGTAAATTGGTTATGGATGGCCTTGTGTGTTGAATAAGTTTATGCATATGTGGACCAGAATACTTCTCTTGGATTTCATATGTGGATTGTGATGATCATTGCTGTCTAGGTCGGATTGAGAATTGATGGTTGAAATTGCATGATAAGTTCTTACACATCATGTAGGAATGATTAAGGTATTCATTTCTATCTTCTTCTCATATTGATCATGTTGTTTGAAGCACCTCACTTGAATTGAAAATTTTTACCTCTTTTTGACCCATCTGGAAATTAGGAGCATGTTAGTGTGTTGAGTGTGTAAAAGACAAGTGTGGGGTGATGATGTTGATGAATGAATGTTGTGGATGAAGTTGTTGAATGTGTTGTGAAAATGTAGAAAGAATATAGGTATGGGGACGTTTGTTATGATGACGAGTAACTCGGCACCATTCACATGATCGGGTGTTTGTGTCTTGCCAAAGTCGGATTAAATAATTTTCCTAATGAGACTTGGTATGTGCATCCGGTGTGAGGCACCTCGGAAAATTCCCAGAGGACCTCCAATAACCAAGGTTTCGGCTTTTGTGCATCAATGCCATTTCCTAAAGTGAATAAAAATAAAAAGAAAAAGAAAAGAAAGAAAAGAAAGAAAAGAAAGAAAAGAAAAAGAAGAAGAAAATTACACTATGGTGGATGAAGAACAAAAATGAAGTTGTGGTTTAGTTCCTTTTTCGGATTACCATCACATGACCTAAGAAAAATTTCCACCTTTGACACGTTTCTTGGCCTCTTCTTTCCTAAGTGCTTAAGACCTCTATGCACATGTGTTTAGACTTAGTGATTAAGTGTGTGTTTGGCACACACTAAACACTAGTGTTTACTAGTGTTTAGTAGAGTTTTATATTTTTATGCCTGTTTGGTGTGTAGAAAAACACTAGTGAGAGTGTTTTTAGGTAGTGTTTTTGAAACACAAGAAATTAGGAGGGTTTGTGTTTTTTGCTAGTGTTTTTAAAAACAAAAAGGCTTTGTTATTCCTACTTTTCATCATATTTGTGTTCATTTACCGGGTATAAGTACAATACACTCTCTCCTTTGCTTTCCAAATTCTCGCTCGATTCTTCCGAAGAAGGAAGAGAGCTCTTGCTCAACTCTGGTGGCGCTTGTCGCCGAACCCTATACCCTCCACCACATGAGCATTCAACTCCAAAGACCTATTCACTTCGGCGATAGGAAGTCGAGCCTGGAACCGAATTGGACAAGGATTTTGGGACAAGAAGAGAAAGTAAAAACCTTGAAGAAAAACTGGATTTCGAATTCAGATCCCTACGCAACCTCATTTCATCCTCTTGTTTGTCCCTCCCCGGTGAGGTTATTTTTGGGATTAATTGGGGGTAGGATTTTGGAGGCGGGATAGAAGAGAATAGGGTGGAGGAGGATTAGGGTTTGGGGATACAGGAAAAGAGAGAAGAAGCAGAAGAGGGCTTTGAGGGTTCTTCATTGACTTGTTCTTCGTTTTCACAGTCAGAAGAAGCATAGTTTGCTAGCAATGAATCCATGGAAGCGGGAGAAACCGTACTGTATTTCTATGATTTTAATTAGTGCAATGAAGCTTACGTGATTGTAATTGAATTTTCTGCAGATTCCATCAGCTTTGACCATAACTGAATCAACAAGCTTCGTTGAATACTCTTCCATGGTTGCTACCATTTGTATGTAGTGCGAATGAATGAATCTTTAAAAGTGTGTTATAGCCTTGCTGAGTCCAAGACAAATGGACTAAAGTTGGAGTTTAACCTTGCTGAGTGCTGACTATGGATGTTTATAGCCTTGTTGAGTGCTGACTAAAGTTGGAGTTTACCACTTCAATGGATATTCCTTACTGAATATGTGAATGTTTATAGCCTTGTTGAGTGCTGGCCCCAATGGACATTCCTAATTCATTTCCTAGACCCACGATAGCACCATGAAACAAGAAAACCACTCAAGTATAATCCTAATATTACCGTTTTTGAAGTCTACCGTAATCGAAGTCCAAAAGCAATTTGTTCAGTTTCTAACTATTTCCAACTCAAAATCCAACAGCTATTTAGATTCTAACTATTTTCAATTCAATTCAACTTTCGCGTATGCCTTAGACAAACAAATTAAATGTAATTTGGATGAAAAGTAAGGGCAAATAAGTAATTTTGTAAAAAAAAACAATCTATAAAAAACACTAGTGATGTCAAACACGTACGAGTGTTTTTAAATACTCAAACACTATAAAAAACACAAACACTATCAAGAATACTAAAAAAACACATAAACCAGTGTTTATTTTTTTTTGCCAAACACACACTTAGATTGGATTTTCTCATGATCATCTAGACTTTATCGATTTTCTTTACACGTATGTTTTCGAGTTAAGTGCGATCGTCTTTCCGTGCCTTTGTTCCTTTGATACATAACTCCTGAAGCATCACTATTAAGGTGATCTATGATTAGAAGCACAATTGCAAAAAGATTTTCTGTTTTTCCGCATTCATAACTCATGCCATCTCGTAACTTAGATTTGAACCTTGCTCGGGGACGAGCAAGAAGACAAGTATGAGATATTTTGATGACATGATTTATGACACTACTTTAGGCATCCTTTTATGTAGTTTTTCCCTTTATTCATGCATAGTTTCGCCTTAGTTTGTGACGTTTATGCTTAATCGATTCATATTGCTAGAAAAGACGTCTACACAAGCTTTTGTCGGTTTTGTAGGTAATTTGTGGATCTTTTGGACATTATTGATCACATCCGAGGATCAAGCCTCGTGGCGATTCAAATTTGAGGTTCCGAAGGAAGCAAGCTTGGAAGAAAGAAGAACGCAAGAACCTTTGTTGGTACGAATCATGCACCAACTCATGGTCAACCATGATCCAAGATGGGCTGGACCAAAACCTCGGTCCATGGCATTCAATCTCGGCCGAGATGGGTCCTGGGGCATCCGAGATTCTTGTGCTGAAGTTGCCCGACACTTGTCACACATCTCCTTCCGACCCTTACTTCTCCTTAATTGAGTGAGGGGTTGAATGTGCAGGCTGTAGATTTTAAGGAGGGAGATCCCATCTCATTCAATTCATCCATTGTGTGTGGAGACTAAGGAGATGGAAGAGAACACTCTCATTGAATGAGAATGAGACACCATCGCATAGATCTAGAGTTAGTTTTGAGAGACTTTGAGTGAGAAACTTGTAAGAGCTTGTTGGATCTGTTTTGGAGCTACTTTTGAAGACTTGTAAGACTTATTTTGGATAGATTATTTAGCTAAGTTCTTGCTTACATTTACCTCTACTTTTCATTATCTAGCTATTGGATGCATGTGTGTTGATATGATGACTATTGATCTTGAAATGAATGTTGTTGGCTAAGTAGTTGTGATTCTAGGGCGATGGATATAGAAGTTTATGGCTTGGATGATGATATAATAGACTTTAATGTACCTTAGGATAGCTTGCATGCTCGAACCCTAGTTCGGTTTAAGATCTCTGCCTTTTCTTCATACTTCTCGGCCGAGATTCGCTATGATCCACCCGAGATTCTTGTTTTGTTGTTCTTATGTTGATGAATCTGCATCCTATGATGTTTGAGTGTTTAAATCCTAGTGTTTCTTGAGCTTAATCTAGCTTAGGGTGACCTATGTTAGTAAACTAAGTGAGTGATGAGACTTACCCGGTAATCCTGATCTTAGGTATAAAAGATGATGAACTCTAGGTAGTAGTGAGCCATAAAAGCCGCTATTGGATTGTGTGTGCTAGGATTAATACTTAAGACTTGCCTTTTTCGAGACTTAACCGGTAAGGAGAGGTTTGATCCTTAGGTAGTGGTCCGGTTTGTGTAGAATTTCCAGCCTTAGTTCCTTGAGACTTACCGGGTAATAGGACTTTGGTGCGGGACTAGTGAACATGAGACTTACCCGGTGATTGTTGCCATTAGTGAAACATCCTTTCACAACATACACCAACTTGTCCTTAGATGATTAGAAGCTTGAGTCCATGTCATAACCAGAAATCTTGATATCTAGAATCCGCTTTTCTTACGTTGATTCTACATCTTGTGTTTGTGTTGTTTCTTTGATTGATAATCTTGCATGATTGTGATCGTTGATTGATCACCATAAAACCAAACCAAAAACATTATGATTTTTATTTCTTTATTCCTTTCTCTTTTCTTAGTCTAGACTCACACTATCCATGATCATTGCATGATTGAATTTCACCTTAGTCTTTGTGTTCAACCTCGGAATGCTTTCCTTGCTACAAAACGACTCATACACTGTGGGTTCGCTAGGTAGATTAGGAGAATAGATCGAGTTATAAGTTGTAAGACTTTTGTGCGCACTATCTAGGGCGAACATGACACTTTTCCAAAGAGTCACTATCTGGTTTTGCAATCATATTAAGGGAATACTTAACTGTCCCCACCGGGTGGTGTGTATTCCATGCTTGTGATTTGATCTTAAATTTCTCCGGCTATAGTCTGGTTGAAGAAGATATTCTAGCCACATCACCATGGGAAACATACATTCCATTATTTGTATATAAAACATGGATTGGCGGAGAGGAATTCACTTTGGAGTAAAAAGCATCAAGATATGCTCTCTCTTGGCCACCAACATCCTAACGATGGGTTGACGGGCGGTGGAGGAGTGAAGCGTGTAATAACTACCAAAAGGTAGCGTTGAGACATCTACTAGAATGGATTGACAAGACTGAAAGGAGTGACCAATGATTCCACACATGTAACAAAAGCATGGAAGGTACTCATATTGAATTGGAATTCGATGGATTGTGTCTTCTAAAAATATTAACACACAAAGATGGAGGGGAATCAAGTATCCAATTCAACTCTATATGCAGATTATCCCGGAGGCCTAGAAAATCAGAAGTATTCATGTATAGAAAATTCCCAATCACATCACCCATATACTTAACTGTTTCCAAAGGACAAAGTTTGAGTGGAAAACATTGTAGTGATCCAAAAAGTTGCACGGTTGAGAGTGACATCACATGGGTGGATATGAGGGGACATGTTGAAAGAGGAGGGCGTCACGTAAACACAATGGCCCATTATCTAGGGTATGTCAAAGATCAATGTTATCAAAGAACTAAAAGACATGGACGTCATTCACAATCTCCCTGACCACCAAAGTGACCAAACCAACACGAGGAGACCATATATTACTAATTATGGTGTGCACGACCCTTGTGTTGTTGCGTTTGTCAATTACTAGAATACCGGTAAGGCAAAGTTCATGATGCAACAAAAAGGCCAAAGTAGTTTAAGAGACGGAGATAACCATCTCCTTCGATTTCGACATATAGAAGATTTACAAAGATATTGACAAATGGCGTGAAGAATCCATAAGGACCAAGATTCGAAGAAACAAGCCAAAGAACAAGGTGAAAACAAAAAAAACCGTTGGAGATGAAGATTCGGAAGAATCGCAGTGGGACGAGGAAACTCCAACGAACGTAGGAATGATTACAACCAATATAAATATGCGTCAATTTCGTTATGTTTCACCTATATACTATAGTTAAAAACATAAAAATTTAAAAAATTATTTCATAAAAAATGCAGGCTATAAATGAGTAGTCATTTAAGCAAAATAAACATTTAATTCATTACTTTTTATAAATGAAATTTGAAACGAAAGTTAGCAAATGTAGCTGACAGAATTTCCGGATTTGTCCCAAATCACGATATAGCGAAACCCAGTTTTGTGATGGACGGTTGTGATGATGACGATTTCGATGAATTTTTCTTTGTGAATTCAGCAAGGTGAGGGAGATAAAAAAAAGAGATGGGATTTGAAGAAGAAGAAGCAGCAGCTTAACTTCAATGGCACGCCTCCCTTGCCTTTTCTTGACCTATACTCAAAACCACCCACCTGTCTTTTTCCCACCCGCATCTTCTTCTCTCTGAAACTCAAACCCCCGAATTATAGTTTTATTTTTTTTTCCAAAAAATTACTGTAAACAAGAAAATACCTCATACCCATCTTCCTCAATCACTGTCTTCCTTTGTGTAGACGCTTGCTTGGCTGTTTTTTCTTGAAGTTTTGTGTCTTAGAACAGGTTTTGAGATGGGTTTCGAGCCACTGCCTACGGCTTTGCAGTCGCCGGTGGAGCCACTGGCGGCGGTGCCTCCTCTGCCGGCGTTAGCCGCAGGAACATCACTGGCTCCTGGGTTCAGATTCCACCCAACTGATCAGGAATTGGTGAGTTACTACCTTAAGCGAAAAGTATGCGGCAAGCCCATTCGTTTTGATGCTATTTCGGAGACTGATATCTACAAGTCTGAGCCCTGGGACCTCCCAGGTTAGCGAATCTGACCCCTTTATTTTCTAGAATTGCCTTTCGATTGACCACTTTTGAGACGTGGGTTCTTGTGGGTTGGTGCATTTGTTGTTATTGGTGCTTATTTTGCAGGTATATTGTAGATAATTCTGCTTTTGTTTACTTGTAAGTTATTGAGGGTCGGAGTGGTTTTTAACTTGATGGTGGGTGTGATTTTGATCCGCCTCTGTGGAAGCTAATTCACACCTCAATTGCAAACTGATGGAGGAATTATTGACTGGTTTTGGTGTTGATAGGTTTGTGACGCTGACATAACAAGTACAACTCACACAGTCTGTGTTTTGAGTTGTGATCATTTTGACTGGTTTGAGCCTGTTGAAGAAGTGGCTCAAATTCTGTGTACTAGAAAAAATCTTTTCAAGTAGGAGTGGGTCTTTTTTTATTTAATTTTGACACAAAGGGGAAAGATTGTTTGTGTATTTGTAATCGATGTCAATCATTGCAGCTTTGTCAAGGCTGAAGAGTAGTGATAACGAATGGTACTTCTTTGGTGTGCAAGACAAGAAGTATGTAAATGGTTCCAGGGTGAATCGAGCTACCGGAAAAGGATACTGGAAGGCTACTGGAAATGACCGCCCAACAATACATAATGGTAGGACAGTTGGTATGAAGAAAACACTTGTCTTTTATAGCGGTCGAGCTCCTTGTGGGAAGCGGACAAATTGGGTCATGCACGAGTACCGGCTAACTGATGAGGAAGTTGCTGCGGATGGCATCTCATTGGTAAGGATGGGAAAATAAGAAACACAAACATATTGCATTATTTAGAAGAACAGTATTCTAATTTATTTTCCCTTATTTGACAAATTTCCTGATTGCATGTATAGGATTCATACTTATTGTGCAAAATCTTGAAGAAGAGTGGGCCTGGTTTTAAACCTGGAGAGCAGTATGGGCCTTTTATTGAAGAGGAATGGGATCAAGAGGATTCTGTCGTAGTTCCTGGAGAAGAAGCAGAGGATGATACAACCGGACATGTTGATGTTCCTGTTGAGGTGAGACTTAAATAATTTGTTTCTTCTCTTACAATATGGTTTTTGTGTTTAACTGAAGGGTATTATTAGTGTGCAAGTGATGAATGACTTAACCTGCTAGATTCCTTATTCCATGACCCTAACTCTATGTTGATTGTAACGTCTCTCAAACTTATATGGTCTCAAAATGATTGACATGCGCACATGAGCGTATCATGGAATTGGTTCTCAAAATTATGTACTAAGAAGTGATAACTGTTTTAAATGTGATTAGAGGAAGTTTGTTGATGGATGTATGGAGGAAGTTTGGTGCACTAAGAGCGTTGGAAAATTCCTTCCTATATTTTCTGTTAAATTTCTGAGTCTTTGTTCTTCAGAAGTGACTCTAAGGGAATCTCTTCCTTGTTATCACATACTTTGTTATGTTGTCAAGTGCAGAACGTATTCATACATGAAATACTATGGAATTGTCTGTATGATTTGAATTTTGGCTACTTGAGGAGATAGAGGTAAGAGCAGTAAAAGTCTGCTTTATGTACGGATTTTGTCAATATTTTTGATGATCATCAAACCCTTCTGATGTGACAGTGTTTCTTGTGAAGTTTGATAGAGTTTTCATCATGGTGTATCTTTAACCACAGGAATACAAGATAAAAAAAATAGAGGAATGAGATAAAAGGAAAAATACTTTTAACAGTTTGTGAGGCGCAGATATTGAAATTTCAAGGAGCTCATCCACTGGACTGATTTTTGTTTAAGATATACTTATGTTTAGTAAACCTTTTGATCTGGTCATCATTTCTTTTGGCATTGGTTAGAGGATTCACTTTGGTATATCTTTAATGAAGCCATATTTGTATCGTGTGAGACAAAAGTGATATTTTCTAGGGGTTTCCAAGTTTGAGTTCTTGCTGAAACTAAAATTTCAAATGCTTCATTCATTTGAGGGAAATGTTTTTGTTTCCAAATAACCATTTCTATCTTGCAACCCTTGGTGTTTTTTCCATTTATTTTCGCATATACTGTTTTGTTGTGTATGTGTTTCTATATGCAAAACCTTCAAATGTGTGTTTCGCTGAACTTTGTCCTCGAGAATTTATTCTGCAAAAATGTTTGATGGGGTGGACTAATCGAACATGCCAAATGTTTTTTCATGGTCATAATCTTTCTAGATCATTGAAGTGCGTCTTTTCCTAAATCTACCTCTCGTAGTATGGTAAGCTTGTGGGTCATGGCTTATGATAAGACCAAATTTTCCATAGAAGTCCCTGTTTCAAAGCCCTTGAGCTTTATTGCATTGCTTCATAGTAGGAAGGTACTTTGCTGTTTTCTTGCGAAAAGAAATTTAAATTTCTATTTTCTATGTTCTGGATAGACTAATGTTTTCTTGCCATGAAGTTGCAACTTGAAAGAGCTAAAATGAGCATATGTGCTGCCGGCTAAAAGCTCTGAGCGAAGATTCCAATATCTCTGTACTTCAAGTGTTGTGATTATTTTTGAAAATTTAGTTTAGTCATAATAAGCCTATTTAGAGTCTGCAGTCATAAAGTTCTTTAACCATACTTTCATTTTCATAGCACGGCCCTAGCTAGCCCGTAACACGTTATCCAGTATACTTGTTGAATATGCATTCTAAGTGGAGTGAGATTCTAAGTATATCCAAAAACGAGAGGAAATCCATTCAGTGAAGGGAAGAACCCTTCCCCTCCAGGAGCTAAGCTCTGGCCCCAAGCATACTTCTGAAAATACTAAATATTACAGTTTGTGACTTTGCGCTATCTTCCTTCCTACATTTCATCATATTTATATTATTTCATTGCCGCTTAGCCTTGCATCACATGGTTCCCAGTGTATGTCTCTGCTGGTTTCCTCAGGTCTTCTTTGTCTAAAATACATGAGATTGTGATTTATTCATAGTTTGAATAGTTTTGCTACTTGCATACGCTGCATGAACAAGTTAGTCACTTAAACTTTCTTGCTTTAAGTTATGTGCCTAGATGATTATTTATAACATTGATGCATAGTAGTAGTTGTGCTGGTTGGTCTACTTGCAATTTATTATGTCCCCATGCATGTGAACTGCACATCAGAGTGAGAATTTGGTTGTCAGTAGCATTGATGCCCCTAATCTTGTTGAAGGTATATCATAATTGGTTGTATAGTAGAATGTAGTATTCCTTTTCTAGGAAAACTAGAACATCCCTGCTTTAGTTGGTTTTTATGTGGATACGGTGGTTTCTAGATGTTTTTTTCTCCCCAAATCTGTTGTTGGATAAAACGTCCTATGATCAAAGAACAAACTGTATCATGCTTTGGAATGTCTGTTTGTCTTGTAGAAATGGTAAACGACCACGCGCATTCAGACAATGCAGAATCATCACTTGATGTAGTGGGTAGAATGAGGCTATTTTAATCTTTGTTACTGTTAGAACGATTCTTGATTTCGGTTGTGTACATCCTTGCTTTTGGAGGAGCAAAAAAGATTGATCCTTAAAAATTAAAGTCTTAGAAGTCTTCTTTTAGAAGGGACATGTAAGTCTAGACAAGGTTCATCTCCCTGGTATCCTTTTTGAAATTTGAAATGAAATCAGCTTAAAAGGCTTTCCTAGGGGTTTCGGATTTAGTTTGAATTGTAAGAAACCTATTTCAATTACAGTTGCTTTCCAAATATTGGTATGTTGAAACGATACACTTATTTATGATGGTTGCAGGATTCGGTTCATTCTATGATTGCGTCCGAGCCACCTGCAACTGGCTCTTCAAGTGAGGCTGGTCGGGAACTGTTACTTGTAACCTGGAATGCTGAGAAAATGGCAGATGATTCCGCTCATCCAGAGCCGTTCCCTATCACCTCAAACAAGAGGCTGAGACACGAGCCCCAACCCTCCCATTCTAATGCTTCAGAGATCTCTACCGTGAGAGCCCATGGCCCGTGCTCATCCTCAACCAGGATGGCCACAAACTTCTCCTCAGATCTCTCGGAGCTCCCTCTTTTGGAGCCCCACGATCCCCCCAAGGAGGACCCCGGTGCAAACGCCACCCCTTGTACCCCCATCAACATAATCGACATCAACGTGCCTCCTAGCTATTTGAAGCTCTTTGAGGACCTTAGGAAAGAGATATACAAAATCTCAATCGAGAAGGAGTCGTTGAAGATTGAGGTTATGAGCACAAGGACAATGATCAATCTCCTCCAGTCAAAAATCGATCACCTCAGCAAGGAGAACGAAGATCTCAAGAGGGTTGCACAATAACGAGAATGGTGAGTCATATGTTTGTGGTTCTTGGTTGTGGCTCCATGGTGGATTTTGAGGGAGGTTGGTTAGCGTGGTAATCCGACGTTGCTCCTTTTCTCGCTTAAGTGATCGGTAGTTTGGAGTTTTGAGAGTCATTGTAGTAAGACTTGCTATGGGGACGATATGTGCGAGTAGTTCAGTTAAGTTGTAGTGCTGGGGTTCGTCCGGAACGGTCAATGATACTTTGTTTTGTAGAGCTTGGAGTTGTAGAGCTTGGAGTTCATGGCCCGGGTCATTCGTTTTTGGTTTCGGGTTTTCTTACATGGTTAATATCTAGTTCGGCTGCAAGATGTGCATTTTAGAACTCCATCTGTTTTTTACAGTCCGGCCCACTTCCCTATTGTTACCAATCCGGTTTCTTGTTTGATTTCCGGTCTAAGATCGAAAAAACCGATAGGCTGGGTTGGATTGTAAATATATTAATTTTTTTATTTATAAAAAACTCCCAATGTAACCAAAACCAATTGGCATAAATTTATAAAAAAAAAACTCCTATTTGCAAAACCAAATATTATGCATTGTAGGTAAATGCATCAACCATACTAATTATCACAAGTAAGAAACAATAACTAATGAAATACCATCTGAATAAATTGGAACAGGAATGGACCGTAATAGTCTTGTCCCGGGTCGGTCTATGGTCCGGAGGTTTTCAAATTTCGATCTGGGTCGGTCTATGGTCCGGAGGTTTTCAAATTTCGATCTGATTGGATGCACAACCTTATGGGGCTGTATGGAATGGATAGTTTGTGCGCACCTTCAACACAGGCCGTCTGCGTTAAAAGCGAGATGCAAGATTCAACGCAAGGCGATTGCGTTGAAGCTGGCGCGTTTTTCAAACAAGCGCGTGCGTTTACTTTTTAATTTTTTTTTAAAAAAAAATAAAACTAAATAACTGTTAGCTATTGTAGCCTTTTGTCAAAATTCGGATTTTTAATAACTCTATTACTTTCGGTTTAGATCGTTCTCGAGCAACATGTTAGGACACAAAGGCGACCACCACCTATCGCTTCTTTACGTGGAGGTGAACAGTGAGTGGGAGAGGAGGAGGAGCCCGCTCCATCTACATCGGTTGTTGCTCCGGTTTTATTCCCTTTGCATTTGATCCCGGTCATGCTCCCGCTTTTGTTCCCTCTCATCTCGGATCACTTCCTCACTGGGAGGCTCGGTTTGAGTCAGATGATGATGACACCATATGCACACCACCTCCACTATTTTAGTTTCCTTTACCTCACCTCCTACTTATGCTACTGCTTTTGCTCCCACTCCTTACACGCCCTCTCCGGCCATCTAACATTTCCTTTTAATTAGCTAACAATTCATATATAAGATAATGCATAAGCACATACACACATCAAAATAACGATAAACACCAAGCATTCTATCACACTTTTCCCGTTTAATTTATTTATAACGTTATACACACAAAACCATATTTATGGTTGTGACACGAGAAATATACCATTCTCGCCTCTGGGTACCATAGCCATCTGGAGCGAAATTAGGAGCACTTCCCATGTATCATAGGAAGTGGTGAAGTACCATGTTCATATACCAAGTCTGGCCTAACCTCAAAGAACCTCTTAAACTCCTTATAGGATGAAAGAGAAAGGATATCACCACCCAACAATCTTGTGCCAATATTTGTTATACACTCAAAACCATATCTATAGTTGTGACACAAGAAGCATATCATTCTCGCGTCTGGGTCCCATAACCATCTAGAGTGGAATCAGGTGCACGCCCCCGTAGGCCATATGTATATGGGGAGGTGACGTACCCTGCCCATACATCAGGTCTGGCCTGCCCTCAAAGAACCTCTCACACTCCTTACAAGATGAAAGAGAAAGGTTATCACCGCCCGCTTCAAGGGGGCCAGTCATACGTCAATAGTAATCAATATCACATGCTATAAAGCACATAACAATCACCACTCATCCATACATCCAATATAGGAATGCAGCTAAGTAAGTCCTACGGACTTACTTGAATCCAAATATCCACAACAATCAACCAACCTCGAATTTCCGTAGGAATAATCACCACGCTTGATAAACAACGCATAAACATCAATCATCAGAACACATTCTTGAAGACTCTACTTCTAGCCTCATATATCCTCAAAGATCATAACTATCAATCCATAAACTCAACATCTCACAATTCCTCAAACCTCTCAAGGTATCATCTAATCAACATTCCTCAATCTCAATTCTAATCCCAATTTAGATAATTAACTTTTAGTTAATTAATGAATTAAAATTTCATCAGAATAACGTTTTGCCTGCAGGCAATTCTGAACCCACCTGTCATCAGATTTCATCAAACAAACAGCCCATAATCACCAGAATAATATAACGAGCATAATGGAATTTCCAATCATTGTCAAGCCTAAGATCAATTTAGGCCAAATCGCAATACGGAAAATGAATAAATTCATAACTTATTCGTTACTAACCCAATTGACGATCCGAAAAAAGATTCGGAACCACAACGACGCAAGCTATGCTCGAACACTATCAAATTCACCGGAATCGGAGCGAGAAACCGTATACGTATCATATATGCTCGACTAGATGTAGCATGTATTATAGTCTATATTTTGGGGCTAGTTTAGATGTTTTATCTTCAATAATCTGCATGTATGGATGTATATTATGTGATTATATTGTTGTTTCATCGACCTTTGCGGGAATCGAGGTATACACCTAGTTTCGATGTAAATGTAGGTCGTTTTTCATTAAAATGGAGCTAAGGAGCTAAGGAGTCATTGGAGCTACATTCTGGAGCTTAAGGAAAACCTCCTGAAGCATGGAAATGATTAAGAAGATTTACTTTGGACCAGATTCGAGAGATTTCACATTCAGTTGAGATTCACCTCAATCAACTACAGTGCCACCTCGACCGAGGTGATCTTGAGGAGCGTCCCGACCGAGGCAAATACCCTGCCGCCGGCGAGATCTATATTTTTTGCTGAGATCTTTTATTTTTGAAAAGAAGATATCTTATATTTTTGGCTGGATTTATGGAAGGAAGATATGATTTCTGATTGATTTATTTTGAGATATATATATATATATATATATTATAGGAAATTATCTTTTTAAAAATTTTATCTTTGGAAGATAATTCTCCTATATAAAGGGTTGGATTTTCTACAATTCAGCCATCTTCGGATCATCATATGTTTGGAGCATCCAACAATTGAGGGAGTTTCTGGAGGATTTGAAGGAAGAATTGAAGATTGAAGTTCAAGGAAGGAATCATAGTTGGAGTTGCTTTTTGAAGGAGTTTGTAAGACTTTCTTAGATTGTTTTTTTAGTTTATTGTGTTTGCTGATTTGTGACTTGACGAACGCAGTTTGTTTGTTATTTGATTAAATTATCGAGACCTTTTTTTTAAGGTTTTCTTGTCCGAATATTGATTCCTTTCCCATTAAATTGATTATTGTTATCATGATGATTGTTGGCTAAGTTTCTTATGCGATTCTAGGGTGATTGGCTGAAAGTTGTGGGAAAGACGATGATAGAATGATCTCAATCCTAGCAGGACCCTGAAAGCTCGAGCCTTTATCTTAACCCTAGAACACCTCGCTCAGTCGTTGAACATCTCGGCCGGGGTGGAATTTGACTGAACGAAGTGACCTTTCTTGAACCTTATCTGAAGTTAAGAGTTTAAGTTTGCCAAATTTTATCCTTATTACACCTTTCCTGGTTCAATGCAAGCTTAGGATGAGACTTATCCGGTGATTCCTTTGTTTGTTTACCTAAGATCATGAGTGTAGGTAATAAAGGTTTATCCTTTATTGGGGTTTTAGTGTGCCTTCATCCCATCTTTGTGAGTTAGCTTGAAACTTACCCGGTAAAGGTTGATTCTACTCCCTTGGGTGGTGTGTTGGTTTGAGATTATAGTTCCTTTCCTTAGTACCTTGAGACTTACTCGGTAATAGGAGATTTGGTTTGGGATAGTGAGTAGTGAGACTTACCCGGTAATCTATTCCCACCTTTGAAACGCCTTCCCTTTGCAAACCTCAGCTTTGTCCGCGTTATCCTTTGAGATCTTGAGTCGGAACCACAACTAGATGCTTTAATCCCTAAATCCGCATTTTCCCTTACTTGACTTTTACATCATTTTTTATTGCTTTAATTGATTTTATTTAATTGCAATATTTGACAACTTGATTTCGTGCTTTGTTTCACCTAAGTCCATGTGATCGACCCCTGGAATCTTGCTTTTATTACAATTGATCCGTACACTGCGGGTTCGCATATTGTTCAAGCATACTTCTTGGGTTATACATATTAAAGCTTGCACACACCGTTTGGAGCGAACAACAGACCTCCGTTTGCTCGGAAACACAAAAACTCAGTACCGATATAAAGAGAATAAAGAGAGGAATCAAGAAACTCAAACGAACTGAAATCGTATTAGAAACGGAGAGTAGATATGAGTTTGAAGTGTAACACCCCAAGTTCTGGGAACTCGAAGCGCTACGGGCTAGGACCGCACAATGGGTCCCGATCCTCAGAGTAGCAACAACACGCCGGATCTTACAACAAAGCACAAACGAATGAAAACCAAAACTCAATATAAAACCAAAGGTTTAAACAAAGGAAAACATAAAAGACTCACAGCCGAGTTCAAAACGAAAAGGAAAAGCAACAACATAAACATAAACCCGATCCCGTCCTATAATGTATGGGAACCCCGGCTGACCAAACTGTCCGGATCACTCAGCAGCATCCTGAACCTGAGGAACATCTTCAATAACGGTATAAACCGTTAGCTAACATTCTAGAAATAAGCATGAACGTAAAGGCACAAACACACATAAGGTAAAGTAAACATATAGCATGCTCGCACTCAACCGGTTATTATCTTTCATTAAGTTATCCATTACTAATTCAACTTCTTTTATCACACGCGAATCTCCCAAAACTCGCCTCCGCTTCCATCTACCAATAGGAATAGATCAGTAATATCCGTTACCTATGGGCCTGGGTTGCAAGAACACATTCTAGTCTCTTGAAGAACTAGACAAGTTGTCATTGCCCGGTTATCATACACTTGGGCCAGTTAAGGTCATAAAGGTGAATCCTTTTCCGGTTATCCGTTATAACATGATAAACAACACAAACAAGCCAAAACAATCCAACACCAAATCATGGGTAGGATAATTCTCCTCGTACGTCTTCAACTGTCGAGATGCGTAAGCAACCACCTTACCCCTCTGCATCAGAACACATCTCAAGCCCAGCTTTGATGCATCACTGTAAACCACAAAATCCTTAATGCCCTCTGGCAGAGCTTGGATAGGAGCAGAGGTAAACCTCTTCTTCAGCTCCTTAAAGCTCTGCAGGCACGTCTTGAACCATACGAACCTCGTAGACTTCCGCAACAAGGAAGTGAGTGGTCGGGCAATAATTGAAAAGCCCTCAACAAAACGTCAGTAGTAGCCCGCCAATCCTAAGAAACTGCGTACCTTCTTGACGTTCTTAGGGGGCGGCCACGATGCTACTGACTCGATCTTCGCCGGATCCACCTTGATCCCTTCCGCTGATCCAAAAGATCGTCGATATAGGGAAATGGGTACTTATTCTTGATCGCCACTCTGTTAAACTTTCGATAGTCGATACATAACCTCATTGACCCGTCTTTCTTCTTGACGAAGAGAACTGGTGCGCCCCAAGGAGATACGTACACTAGGGCGGATCAAGCCCTTCTCTGCTAACTCCTCGAGCTGCTTTTTCGACTTAAGCATCTCGATAGGCGCCATACGATAAGGAGCCTTAAAGATCGGTCTCTTACTGGGCTCTAGCTCAATGCCAAAGTCTACACTCCTCTGAGGAGGTAAACCTGATGGCTCTCCAAAGACGTCGGTAAACTCGCAAGCTACCGGAATTTCTTTCAAAGCTGGATTAGTACTATCCTTCATGGCATAGCACCAAAAAGCCTCGCAGCCCTGTCCGATAAGTCTCGCAGCTCGGACTGCACTAATGATTGTACCAACCTTTCCAGATCCCATCCTCTAAAGATCTGCACATGGCCTGCATCTATAATTAGAGTCACCGTCCTCTTGCCAATCTCCAGAAACGCTCGATGTCGATCCATCCAATCCATGCCTAGAATAACTTCTCCATGTATTAAGTACATGATGAAGAAACAGCTGGCCAATCGCGACCTCCCAGTCTAATAGGGCAATCGCGAACCTCTCGTGTACCTCTAATCTTACCTCCATCGGGTATTCCTATAAAGAAGGGTCTACCTTCTAGTGTAACTAAGGCCAATCTATCTACGCAAGCATCAGATATAAAGGAATGCGTAGCACCGGTATCGAAAAGAACTCCGACAAGGAAACTGTTAATATGAATGGTACCTGTGGTCGCTGGCGTTGTGGGCTCTACGGCACTCCTAAGCTCATACAATATGGTTGATGCATCTCTAGTCTTTGCAGATCCACTAACACGCCATCTACCTCTCCCTTGTCCCGGAGTGGAACTCTGAGGAGCAGTAGAACCAGAAACTCTCTGCTGTTGTTGCTGATACTGTGATCTCTGTCCACCTCCTACAACACTTACATATGAAGAATCCTACTGTGATAACGCCTTGCCCTAGCGGCAAAACGCAGCTATGTGTCCGGGCTTGCCACAAGAAAAGCAAGTCACTGCTGGCTTCTTGCAATCAGCTCGGATGTGTCCTGCACTTCCGCAGTTATGACACTGCCGTCCTTTGTCAGAACTCTGTTGGAAACCTAGACGTCTCACCGTCTAACTACGCCCAAATCTAGCTGCTCCAGCTCCAGCACTGGCTGACCCAGTCTTCTGCCTCTTCTCAAGACCTCCCGTCTGAGAAGCTCTCCTCTGACCGGTCGATCTCTCTCATAAGCAGAAATCCAGAAAAAGCACATAAAGACCAACATATAAGAAACTACACTGTTGAGATCCGTGGAGGTAGTGGTGGTCGCCCATACATCTATCCCAGACCGACAAGTTTAAAACAAAACCCCCCTTTTGAAAATGTTAGACCCCTTGCGGGTTCTATTTATTTTATCCATCCGACCTTTAGAAGGTTTCGAGTGCCATTGTTGCCAACCTAAAGCTCTGATACTTTATTTTAACAACCCAAGTTCTGGGAACTACAAGCGCTATGGGATAGGACCGCACAATGGGTCCCAACCCTCAAAGTAGCAACAACACGACGGATCTTACAACAAGGCATAAACGAATGAAAACAAAACTCAATATAAAACCAAAAGATTAAACAAAGGAAAACATAAAAGACTCGCAATCGGGTTCAAAACGAAAAGGAAAAGCAACAACATAAACATAAACCCGATCCCATCCTATAATGTACGAGAACCCCGGTTGACCACACCGTCCGGATCACTCCGCAACATCCTGAACTTGACGAACATCTACAACAACGGTATAAACCGTTAGCTAGCATTCTAGATATCAACATGAACGTAAAGGTACAAACACACATAAGGTAAAGTAAAGATATAGCATGCTCGCACTCAACCGGTTACTATCTTTCATTAAGTTATGCATTACTAATTCAACTTCTTTTGTCACACGAGAATCTTCCGAAACTAGCATCCGCTTCCGTCCACCAATAGGAATAGATCAGTACTATCCATTGCCTACGGGCCTGGGTTGCAAGAGCACATTCTAGTCTCCTGAAGAACTAGACAAGTGGTCACCACCCAGTTATCATACACTTGGGCCAGTTAAGGTTACAAAGCTAAGTAAGTCCAAGGGACTTACTTCACTCGAAGGTAATCAAAACTCAACAACAACTCAGAAACAACTCCATTTCCCTTAGGAAATCCTTGCCTGTTCACACAAGCATCACGAATCAGGAACGAAACGGTTGCTAGAAGTTTATAACTTCTAGTCTTAATGATCATTAAGAGATCTCCACAAGCTAAGGGCTCAACCTTAGTCTTACAACATACTCAGGAAACAAGGAACATCCATAAGAATCAAGGAAAGGAACGAGGAAAGCAAAGAAGGAAGCAACTCACAAGAACGGGAGTTACTGCAAAGGAAACCGCAGGGGCGGCGGAGCAAGGCACAGGGGCGGCTTGCCGCGGGGGCGGGGATGTGCAGGAGCGGGGGCGGCTGCGTGACAAAAGGTGCTGTCGAGGTTTCTCTCGACAAAAACTTCACAACAAGGGATCCAAAGCTCGATCCTTTGATTCGACTCTTCAAGACTCAACCAAGGGAGCCTGTGATCATCAACATATCAACAATGGAACTAACCACAAGGATCAAGACTCGATCTTGATCCTTGGAGAAGAAGAAAAGGAAGAACGAAGGGAAGAAGCGAAACAGAAGAGAACGGCATGCAACAACTACATGAATGTGATGAAGAAACAAGATGAGATGAACTTACACGTTCAGCAAGATCGCAGGAAGCAAGGTGATGGCTGTAGCTCTCATAGATTGAAGAAACGTAAGCAAACGGCCGGAAAAACGGGAAGAAGGTGGGATTATATAGGAAAAGGGTGGAAAGATAGAAGGAAGGACGTTTTAGGGTTAGGAACAAGATAAGGAAGCCGAACCATAAGATAGAAGATCGGATCTTTGACCTATGGAAATAAGATAAAACGAACGAAAGAAAAATCGGACGCGATCTGTAGTCAACCGCAGGGGCGGCACACTTCACCACGGGGGCGGTGAAGACGAAAGATTGGGGTCTTACATGAAGGTTGAGAGAAATAAGAGTTTTACGAGGAAACGTGAAAGGAAATGATTTAATAAACGATTTTTCACTATTTATGGAGAAGACGATAATTATCCTTTAGCGAAGTCGATAATTATCCTTTCACCGATCCAAAGGCGGGTTGAATCCCCTTCTTCAAACTTCTCGAAATTGGAATAATAAATCCGGAATATTGTAGGGATAGTTATTCCCCAACCACGTCAAAAAACACGTATTCCTAAGCCGTCTTTCTTAGCCGCTAAGAAATGAAATAATGACTCTTTTGGCCGTTTTGCCTTTCCATGTTATTTCATATCCAGGACATGTACGATGTCCTGATCATTTCTCTCAACTGTAATTATATTAATTGAAGCTTCCAAATGCTCCAAATAACACCGGAGGGTAAAAATAACAACTCGGGGAAAGTGAAAAATTCCCCATAAGTCCAAAATTACGCTAGGAACATAACAGTGGGACTCATATTCATCACTTATGCACTCTTCGCGAGTTATGTATCAATTATTATCGATGATTAATTTAATCAACATTAATCATTATTAATTAGGATTTGAAAATCCTAGCTCTTACATCATACACCCCTTAAGAAAAAGTTTCGTCCCAAAACTTTAGACAAACCTAAATCCTCTCAGTCCCATATGCCGAGGTATAAACACTCACTCACGCAAAGGCATAACATCTCCAATAATTCTATACTCATCCCTAAGGCACGGAGGTATAACATCTCCGGAAAATCTAAACCCATCACAAAGACACGTAGGTAAAACATCTCCGGTAAACCATAATCATAACTCAAAAGCATGGAGGAAGAACATCTCCAGCAACTATAATCACAACGATAACATGGAGGAAGAACATCTCCAGAAAAATCACAATATCACAACTCGAATCATGGAGGTAAAATCATCTTCAACTATCCTAATCTCGCTCTATAGCATGGAGATAGAACCATCTCCAGCTAGACTACAATCACATCTCAATACCATGGAGGTAGAACCATCTCCCGCTATAATCACGATCCGTGCTAGCACAACAAGATCTACTAAGATCACACATCACAATCTAGCACAACAATAATAACACATATCAAATCACATAGTCATATAAGCACATAAGTCCCTCAAGAACTACTAAAACTCTTTCTCGTCAATCCCATAAGTGCAACTATTCCTTCATAAAGCTGTGGGTAGTTCCACCGGATACTACCCTCCATCTCCCATATGCCCTCATTGGTCAACCATCAAAATCACTAAATCTTCATCATCGGAACGTGCTTCGAGCGTAAACGCCTAACACCTGCTCTAAAAACTCTATTGAATGCTGAACAAACATGTGGTCCAGTTCAACCACTAAATCCTTATAATTGATAATGTGCCTCGGATCTGGTGTATACTCCTCCAGTTGAGACACATGAAAACGGGGTAAACTCTCTCTAATCTGGTGGCAACACAAGTTGGTATACCATCACTTTAACTTGCTTCAGAACCACACACAATGTGGCGTATCAGGGATTCCATTTCCTTTAATGTCGACCTCCGACACCTCACGTTAATGTCACTTTCATCCAGGCATGAGTGCCTACTCGGAACTCTTAGAGGCCGACGCGTCTTAACCACATACAACTATTGGTGGCTCTACGCTATCAGTATCCGCTTTTGGATCACATCATCTTCTACCTTCCCAGGTTTACACTATTATCACTATTTGACTCATTGCATCATAGGGGTATCTAACACCTCCTTCATACAATGCTTCATATAAAGTCACCCTGACCGAGATAGGTCAATTTTTGCTTTACAGTCTTAACCACAAATGGTGGTCCCATAACACTTGTACCTAGTCTAGCACGCAAGCTCTCAACATATCCTCTAACGTCTAAATGGTCCGATTTGACTAATCATCTGACTGAGGATGATAAGCCTTCGTAAAGTGGAGGCTCGCACCCAAGACAGTATGCACCTGCTACCAAAATCGTGAATAAAATTTCCATCTCGATCAGACACAACGGTCCTCGGTACTCCATGGAGTCTCACTATCTGCCTAGTGAACTTCTCAGCTAACCGACCCACCGGCCATGTTTCCCGAATAGGGACAAAACGTGTTGTCTTCGTCAGTCTATCAACGACAACCTAGATGACATCAAAACTCCTGCTCGGCCTCAACGACAACCTCGGTACTCCATGGAGTCTCACTAGTAGTGGATGGATTTCTCCTCCAGGTCTATAGTGCTCTATCTTGACCTATTGACAAGTCGCACACTAGGCCACAAACCGGGCCACGTCGGGCTTTAGCCCGCCCCACCAGAATGAGCGCCTCACATCTTGATACATCTTACTCACACCGGGGTGCAATGAGTAAAGTGTGGCATGGCCTCCCCAGAATCCTCTGCCTCAGCTTTCTATTGGAAGGTACACAGACACGCTCGCGATGTCTCATCAATCCATCAACACCAATGGCGAACTGTGGGGCCTCTCCTCGAGACATCCTGTCTTGAATCTGTTTTAGTGTCGGGCAGGTCTCCTGCTTCTATTGGATCTCTCCCAACAGATTAGGTAGAACCTCTACAGTAGACAAATGATTGTCTGCATCTGGAACTGAATGTCCAAATATAGTCACACTAGATCCCTCTACAACTGAGGTTGAGCTATCAATCTCGCTATCGCCTTATCTCGAGGCGCCTTCTTGCTAAGGGTATCGACGACTACATTCGCCTTCCTTGGATGATATAAAATCTCAAGGTCAAAATCCTTGATCAGATCAAGTCACCTCCTCTTGCAGTTATTCAATTCCCACTGAGCAAAATATCCTTCAGACTCTTATGGTTTGTGAAGATCTGACATGAAACTCCATACAAGTAATGCCGCTTGATCTTTAAAGCAAGAGCCACTTCATCTAACTCGAGGTAATAAGTCGGGTAATTCTCCTCATATGTCTTCAATTGTCGATACGCATAGGCGATTAACCTACTTCGCTGCATCAACACACATCCCGAGCCAAGCTGGGAAGCGTCACTGTACACCACGATATCATCTCTGTCCTCTCGTTGTGCTAAGATAGGGGCAGAAGTCAATCTCCTCAAAACTCTTAATACACGGCTCGGACCATACAAACCGGGTAGTCTTCCTCAACAGACTGGTAAGTGGTCGGACAATCACAGAAAACCCTTCCACAAATTTACGGTAATCTTCGGCTAAGGTAAGGAAGCTATGTACTTCCTTGACATTCGTTGGAATCGTCCATGCTACAAAAACCGCAATCTTTTCCGGATCAACCTTGATCACCTCGGTGGAAACCACGGGACCTAGAAAGGCTACCTCAAATATCCCAAACTCGCACTTACAGAGGCATATAACTCTCTATCCTGCAAAATCTTGTAACATTGTCCTCACATGTCCTGCGTGTTCCTCTCTGCTACGAGAGTACACCAGGATGTCATTTATGAAGACCACCACAACTGATCCAGGAAGTCGATGAAGATGCCGTTCATCAACTTCATAAAGATTCATGGTAGTCTAAACATATCAAAGACATAGAGGACACCCATTTGTCTCCATTTCCATAAGTTGTTGGTCATTTGTTCAACTTCCGATTAATGTTATTTGATGACCTGAAATTATCGTAGAGAAACCCCAGCAACCACCACCAACAGTAATACAAGTCGAAAACATGGCCAAAGTAAAATATATGCTCCTTGAGAGAAGCATAGAAAACAAAAGGCTCACCCAAACTTTGTTCCTTATAATTAAAAGGCTCGTTGATCTCAGACAAACACTTACAGTGTGTTTGGATAACATTGAAATCCCGGGAATTTAAATCAAATTTGGGATTTCCAAAATTCTTTTGATCAATTACCTTGTTTGGATAGTGAATTCCGGATTTCTTGAAATTCCATGGAAAAAAATGAAGGGAATTTAAAAGGTTAGAATACTCTGTTGAAATTCCATGTACATAGGTGTTTTTTCAAGAATCCCTTCTATTCTTACTAAATTCCTTCTTTTTAAGATTACCATCCAAACAAGTGATTTGTAAAATGATTCAAATTCCCTCTTTTAAAATCCCATCATTTAAAACCCCATCATTTTGAAAATTCCTATGTATTTTTCAAATTCTTCATCCAAACACACTGTTAAGGTACTCCTCAAGATCAGATTTCTTAGATTTTTTACCGTTGTTCTGGGAATCATAGTTGTTCATAGCTTCCCGTTGTTCATTGTTTTTCGTTTGTTCCTTGTTCTGATTTGAAGGCTCGTTGATCTTACAAACCTCTTCTTTGAAGGTCTTCTTGTGTTCACTCATTATGTAAGTAGTTCAACAGAAAATTTTGTGAGAGAAATTTAGCACACAAAAATCAACTTGGAAAAGATTTGGTTTGCTCTGACTACTCTTACGCTTAATAAATAGACCAAGAGATTCAAAGATATTCAGGCTATTATTTGCACCTTCACAGTCTAGTGGGACTATAGTCAAAATTGAAGGCATCAAGGCAATATTTCTCTCATTAGTGAAGGTTAAAAAATGAACAGGTTATTCTAGATCTAAAAAATGTGCAACAGTAGAGGTACTTAACTTTGTGGTCGAAAAACCTAGATGTTCTCGTGTTCCATGGCCGAAACCTTGAATCCATATGAGAAACGGAAGTCTTCCTGACTCCTTTCCCAATAGGCTTCTCCAATCTTCCCTTTGTGGTGAGCTTCGACTCCAACGCCCTCAAATTGAACTTGCTTAGCAGCCCTCCTATACCCAAATAGAAGTCGGCTTTTTTGCACCTTCGAGGTCCCATAAGCTTCCTCGAATCACTTATGTCTTTGTGCTTTGTCGGGTATTGATCATCTATGCTTCAATAGACCCTCCATCTTGTCTTCTATCGTGGCCAAAGTAGCCAGATCTCCTTCTTCTCGTAATGTATCCCTTCGCCTCAAGATGCAATGGATTCTCATTGCTTTTTTCATACATAGATTTGAAGAAATATTGTTTGATCTATGGCTAAAATCGAAAGATCAGATTGTGTATTGCATTTGGTATTGAGAATTTGTTTGTGGGAGGCAGCTAGCGTTTCGGGTTTTGGAAGGGTGAATCTTCACACCCTAGCGCGTGTAGGCGCGTTCTTATTTGGGGATAGGGTTTTCTTTTCATACTATTACATTTGTTATTGTAGTTGTAGATTCCCAAAGCTTCAATAACCTTGATTGTTGCCAACTTGAGGAGGAGAAAAGAAGGTTGAGATTCGTGTTTAATTTGATCAATCTAGATTGGAGCGATTTTGTTTCTATTCTCTCTCAATCAATTAATTTGGTTTCAACTGTTTCTTATTTTTGAAGTTTTCACGTGAATTGGTTTCAACTGTTTCTTATTTTTTTAGTTTTCACGAACACAAAATTGTCACTTCCATTTTATTATATAGTTCACTTGCTCCCCTCTTTATTTCTTGATTCCAACTCTTAGTTCTCGGGTATTAACAAGAGATAGGTGATTACTTGTTGAGGAGAACCTATAAGTTACCCTAGCTTCATGTAGGAATTCCCTTAAAGATGAAAAAGAGTATCCCAGTCAAAAGATCGGAATATATAAGCGTGGTTAAGGGTTCTATCTATGGTATACATCATCTTCATTAAAGTCCTTGGTTCACATCATCTTCATTAAAGTTGAAGTGATCTATTCCATAAAATCGTTTTCATTATGATACCCAAAATGAGGTAAGGATATGAATCATTCCGATAGTGATTTATGATTTCACGGAAATGGAGTTGAAGAATACCTCTGAGGTGTATAAGGACGAAAATGTTGCATTTTTGTAGATCAAAGCAAAGTTTTGAGGATATGATGGATAAGACAACCTCCATTCGATTTGTCCAATGATGATAATCTCTTGTGATCGAGGTTTGGAAAATCACTTTCACCGTCCCATTATAATAAGATCAGATTGAAGTAACCTTTGGAAAAATTGAGGTGAAGTTCATTTGACAGTTATTTAGGTTTAATGAAAATTTTAATCAAATTAAATAAACTTATTGCAGACGTGAGAAGAAGACAATATTATTCCATAATAATCCTATTAAACTCATGCATGCATGCAAAGGGTAAGCACTAAGCAATGTCATGATGATTTATTAGTAGCCAAAACGCAAAATCTACTTTTGTAATCCATCAAATATGCAAAGCAGCCGATGAATCCAATCCAATATATATATATATATATGCATGTATCTTTACGGCGATCCCTCGCCACCATAATCATCCCCTCCTCCACCACCATAGCCCGAGCCATAACCTGACCCGTACCCAGACCCACCTGATCCACCACCTCCTCCGCCTCCACCCCCACCGCCACCGCCACCACCTCCTCCTCTACCACCGCCGCTCCCACTGCCGTATCCTGACCCACTCCCGTACCCGGAACCACCCATTCCTCCACCACCTCCGCCGCCTCTACCACCACCACCACCCCCTCCACCTCCTAACCCACCACCCGAGCCGTACCCTGATCCATATCCAGACCCGTAACCAGACCCCCCACGTCCACCACCACCCCCACCACCTGATCCTCCGCCACCTCCACCGCCGCTTCCATACCCTCCCGCCATAGAGCCGCCGTATCCGCTACCTGACCCGTATCCGGATCCATAGCCTGACCCTAGTGCAGAACCTCCCCCGCCTCCTCCTCCACCGCCGCCACCTCCTCCTCCTCGTTGAAGCCTAGCTGCAATGCATAGTTCCAAGAAAAATAAAAGAAGGAAGGCAGAGCCAAGTATCTTAAGGTTTGGCATTTTGCAGGCCCAAAATATTTGTTACAACTAGTTCGATCTTTGGCAAATAAGGTGGATTTTGTGTCGAAAAGTTTGGTAAGCAGGCTTATGGAAAATGAAGAGTTTAAGACCTCTATTTATAGTGGAGCATTTCTCTCCACCTACTTTTTTTCTCCACATCTAGTAGCTTCTCTCAAGATTATGTGGCGAACGTATAGCAGCCGAATGTTCTAGTGCATACTTCACTTTATGCTTGCAATTCATTCCATCTCTCTTTAAACTCCCTTTTTAATTATAAAGTTATTTAATATAAAAAGCGAGCTAGAGCCGGGTTCGGCCCAAACCATATCTAAAAACTCTATTTAAAAGGTGTGGGTCAGCTTGACCCGGCCTGTCTTGTTCGGGCTACAAACATTGTCTATGTCCACCTATATAAAAAGCAGGAGGGTTACCGACCCGTATGTACTTGATTGTGCGTTTTTCTTCCAGATTTATCATTCAAAATAAGTAATGAATATAACACAAAATTTCAATCCAATTATATTTGTATAGTGCACTACCAACGAGTTCAACGACAATCAACACACAAAAATGAATAAATTCAAATAACTGAAAAACAACAAGTATCATTGCAGTCATGTTATCTGTGCAATCTTGTGTTACGAACGAGTATAACTTGTCAAAATACTAAAAACAAACTGAATGAAAAATCATAGTACGTAACACTCAAACAAACTAAATTATATATATATATATATATATATATATATATATATATATATATATATATATATATATATATATATATAGATAGATAGATAGAGAGAGAGCATAGATCAAATGAGAACAAGCTTATCGTGTAATCATGAAAACATACCTTATTATTTAATATATTATTCGTAGTTATTATCAGTTTTGTTACGAATGTGTCATATTGTTTATTGTATTATTTGTAGTTATTATTGATTATGATATTTACCCTAAATCTCAACCCTTAATACTCACCATCCGACGGTCTAAGATTGTTCTCATGATTACACGATAAGCCTGTTCTCATAGGAACCACACCATATATATATATATATGTATATATATATATACATATATATACATATATACATATATATATATATACATATATACATATATACATATATACATATATACATATATATATATATATATACATATATATATATATATACATATATATATATATATACATATATATATATATATACATATATATATATATATACATATATATATATATACATATATATATATATATATATATATATATATATATATATATATAGAGGGTGCGGTTCCCATGAGAACACCCCTAACGTGAGAACATGAGAACAATCGTACACCGTTAGATGTGAGTATTAAGGGTTGAGATTTAGAGTAGATATCAAAAATAATAATAACTACGAATAATAATAATTAGGAATCCTACAATAACTACGAATAATCCACTCAACCAACAATAACTACGAATAATACATTAAACGATATGACACATTCGTAACAAAACTAATAATAATTACGAATTTGTTCTCATGTTCTCACGTTAGGGGGTGTTCTCATAGGATCTATACTCTCTCTCTCTCTCTATATATATATATATATATATAGGCTTTTGTTCAGGTATGGTTCAATTAATGCGGTATGGCTGACACGTGTCCCGAAATTTTTTTTTTTTTTTTTTCGAAACAATTTTTTTTTTCCGAAACGATATATTTTTTTTTTCCAGAAACGAATGAAAATTTGTTTGAACTACCATGTTATAACTTATGCACTATTCTCCTATAAACTTTGAACTATTCCCATATAATCCATGAACTATTACTTTTTAATATATTTTATCAAATTATTCATAAATTAATCGTTTATATGTTATGAACTATTCAATTGTAATTCATGAACTATCATTTTATAAGTTATGCACTATCCTTTATAAATTTTGCACTTTGAACTATTCTATTATAATTCATGAACTATTCTATTATAATTCATGAACTATCCCATAATAAGTTTTGAACTATTACTTTCACGATTTTATAAGTTTTGCACTTTGAACTATTCTATTATAATTCATGAAATATTCTATTATAATTCATGAACTATTCCATAATAACTTTTGAACTATTACTTTCATTCCTTTATAAATTTTGCACTATGAACTAACTATTATAATTCATGAACTATCATTTTAAAAGTTATGAACTATTCCTTAATAAGTTTTGAACTATTACTTTCATTCCTTTATAAATTTTTCCCTATGAATTATTCTATTATAATTCATGAACTATCTTTTTATAAGTTATGAACTATTTCATAATAAGTTTTGAACTATTACTTTTACTCGTTTAAAAAAAAAACTCGTTCAGAAGAAAAAAAAATAATTTCGGGACACGTGTCGGCCGTACGGTCGGCCGCACGGCCGTACCAGAATAATGTGCCTTACTTGAACAACACCCTCTATATATATATATATATTCCATGTGTTGAAGTAGTAAAATATTTGAAAACATTTCATGTGATTTGAAGTAGTTGAAGTAGATTTGATTAATGTTGATAGCCTATAATAAATAAAATGGAAGAAAGGAAACATATTTGGCATTGAAAATTAGAAAGTATATGTCATATAGATTAGTTTTATGAATGAACAATGATATTTAAGTGAATTAGATTTGTTTTCATTCCGTTTTTAGAGTTGAAACCAAATGAGCCCTTAAAGTAATATGTTTAGTATTTTAATACTTTCCTATATAAATTACAATTCTAAAATTTCAAAATCTCTTTAATATATTTTGATTTTAATTTTTTAGTGATGAGGGTTGAAGTGTGAGGACGATCAACTCTATTAAGGTCAACCAGCCTTACTTGTTTTCTAGCCTTCTTTCGCTTTGCTTTACTTTATGTATATATTTAGTTAATTTATTGTTTATTTAGGTTTTTAATTAATTAATTAAAGCACGACTTTATCTTCGATGTGTTCGCTTCTAATTCTCTTTACTACGGCAAATCTTGTAAATTTCTTACGAGAAGTTAACACGGGCATCCAAATTATATAATTGAGCATTTTCACAATCCTCATTCACCATAAGAGGGCGAGGTGATTTGTGTTTCCAAATAT
Organism: Fagopyrum homotropicum; assembly: GCA_033239125.1. Lineage (NCBI taxonomy): Eukaryota > Viridiplantae > Streptophyta > Magnoliopsida > Caryophyllales > Polygonaceae > Fagopyrum > Fagopyrum homotropicum. Next base: position 104,678,271 of record BSWB01000006.1, on the reverse strand, counting down.
CTTGTTCTTTCTATTTTCAATGTTCTTATTGTAAGGATAGGAGGGATCCTCACCCGATTTTCCAATGGACCCTCCGGACATAGTGAAATCTTAATGAGAACTATTATTGAACTAAGTAGATGTCGTTGTTTCCATAAAAAGGTCATGTGCCTTTTGTACCTATAAATCACATCTACTACACCTTCCCTCTTAGAGCTAAGAAAGATAGAAATGTTAAAATTAACATCAAATAATCCAAGGAAAAATGAGCTTTTAGCAGCTCCAACCAAACAAACAATAAGAATCTTGAAGAGGCCAAAGAAGGAAAGGAAGAGTGGAAAGAAGAAAGGTAAGGCTAATGTGAAGAGGCCATTGATGAGGTTTCCTATGAGACCTCTAAGGAATGGCTTTGAAACCAAAACACCACCATGAATAATCTTGCATATTAAGGAACACTATTACTCCTATATTCAAATGTTCAATGTACCTATCTTGCATATTCAGGAACTATGCTTATGGTTACTGTTCTTCAATGGCAACCTAATGGAAAATGAATCGGTTGTATTGCTCCAATTAACAAATAAACAACAAATCAATTAGACGGAAGCTATTCAACCATCAACCACTAACATATCCTCTAAAAGATGGCCAAATATTTTTTTTATGGAAAAAGAGACTATTTGTGTGATAATTGCTTGAGATATGATGGGATTACTTGGTGGAACCAATGCATTTTAATAATTTTTGATGGATCAAAACGCAATGACGATCCTTTCCTTAACGGAAATACTTTGACAAGGAAAAAAGATGAGATACCTTATTGTCCATAGCCAAGAGAAATGGTTGAAGTGTCGTGATTATAAAAGCAAACGCAATGACATCAATTATGCATTTGCTTTCATAATCACGACACTTCAATTATTTCTCTTGGCTATGAAGAATTAGGTATCACATATTTTCTTCATGTCAAAGCATGTGCACTAAGGGTATGTCATGCAAGCTTCGTGAACTACGAATTAATCAAAACACAATGACCTCATTATATCTTATATCTCTCATTGTATTTCCGAGTTCTCCGAAGTCCAAAAACAACACATCGTTAAGAAAGTCAACAACATAGCCAACAAACCTGCCTACATTGACCATGAGTGCCCTACCGTTAGAGGGATGATTACACATAATGTTGAAGCTTTCATTTGCAAGTATGTTATAGGCTTGTTTACTTGTTTAATTGACCGGTTTACCAAAAAAAACTTGTTTACATGAAAAAAAATAAGTGGCTAAGATTAGTTTTTTTCTATACTCATTGTATACATTCTCATGTAAATGCGAATCGACATGTACAATTGTAGGGTGGGCATGGAACGGGATGAGATGGGATGAGATTGAGGTCATCTCAATCCCATCCCGTCTATTTTAAATGAGACGGGATCGGGATATGCCTTGGGTATTTTCGATTGAATCCTACCGGATCCTATCCCAACTGGGATCGGGATGAGAGGGGACAAGCTCAATTCCGTTTATCCATTAATGTATTTATTTTGTTTGAATTTTACACTTTTTTCCACAAAAGTATCTATGTATATCGTATTTACAATACAAAAACATTAAAGTTTTCAAATAATTTATAATATACATAAAAAATTTTAAACATCCATAATAAAACAGATCTGAATGAATTTGGGTCTTTTGGGTCATTTGGGCAATTTGTCAACTTTGTCGGTTTAACCAGCATGGTTTAGTTTTTAAAATATGTAAGCATAACGATATAATAACTATATAAGTGTATCACTAATGTTTAGAGATTTTATTTACATTCATTATTTTACTTTAAAAACTTATTATATATGGGACGAGTCTAGCGTGATGAAGAAGTTTAAGGCTCATATCCCGTTCTGGATAGTTTTTGACGAGATGAGTTGGAGACGAAAATTTTAATTTTGAATGAAATCCCGCCAAGATCGAGACTGGGAAATACCCGAGATTGGCGTGATTTGTGTTCACCTTATATAATAGTTTGATATTATAAATCTTTATATGTCTATTAGTTTTAAATTTCACTTAATCATCTATTTTTTTTGCTCAATCTCGGAATCTAATTATTTGAATATTTTGATAATTTTATGTATATTGACTTATTTGATAGGCTGGATATTTTAGTAATCTATTTGAATTTTAAAATCGGGAAGCTAACCCAAATCTTATGTTTGGTCTTTGTCTTTCGAATTTAAAATAAATAATTTTTTTTTTTTTAAAAAATTGATTTTTTCTATTTTTTAGTATATAAAACTTTTTGTTTTTGTTTTTTTTAAAAAATTAATGTAATATTTTTTTGTTGTTGTCAATACAACTGATGATATATAAGTTGGAGGCAACACAGTTGATAAAATTGTAGTTGATGCCATTATAGTGAATGATGTTACAATGATGATAGTTGGTTTGTAATGATGATAGTTGGCTTGTGATAACAAAGTCGGTAACAACATAATTGTCCACAGAATTGATGACGACACAATTGGTGACAATACATTTCATGACAACACGTTGGTGACAACATAGTTGTTGACAATACTATTGGTAATTGTATATAGTTGATGACAATCGACGACAACAAATTTAGATAACATGAATGTTAACAATATAATTGATGACCATACAATCATCAGTACAATTGATGACAATACACTAAAAGACGTTACGATCGATGACAATGGGTAAAAGAAAACCGAAAAGAAATTTGCTGAAAAAATCATCGAAAAAATAATATATTTATAAAAATTTTTGTAAAATAAAGAGTAAAAGGCAAGAGTGTTAGAGTATGAGCCTAGTATATTGGATCATATGTCGGGCTTATCCTTTATTTGTTAGTTTATCTTTTGTTAGTTTATCTTTTGATCTTATCTTTTAGAATTAGTTTATTATTTTTATCTCTTTATATTTTCCTATATAAACATTGTTTGATCAATGGGATTCACAAATTTCTTCATGGTATCAGAGCATTTTCCTTAACCTACGCTTCCGCACAAAACAAAACCCTATTTGCGCCGTCATCGCCGCCGTTATCACGGCGGTGATGGCGGCGATATCACGTAAGACTTTGGTCATGCGGTATCAGAGGATACTTTGTCCGTGGTATTAGAAAATACTTTGTCCTCTATTTTTCATCTTAAACACAAAACCTACCTAAACACAAAATTACCTTAGGGCGCTAATCTACCTGCGTCCTAGGATCCTAGGACGCTAATCAACCTGCATCCTAGGATCCAAAACTTACCTTAGGGCGCTAATTTACCTGCGTCCTAGGACCTTAGGGCGCTAATTTACCTGCATCCTAGGACTCTAGGACGCTAATCAACCTACGTCCTAGGATCCAAAACTTACCTTTGTGCGCTAATTTACCTGCGTCCTAGGACGCTAATCAACCTGCGTCATAGGGCCCAAAACTTACCTTAGGGCGCTAATTTACCTGCGTCCTAGGACCCTAGGACGCTAATCAACCTGCGTCCTAGGGCCCAAAACTTACCTTAGGGCGCTAATCTACTTGCGTCCTAGGACCCTAGGACGCTAATCAACATGCGTCCTAGGGCCCAAAACTTACCTTAGGGCGCTAATCTACCTGCGTCCGAGGACCCTAGGACGCTAATCAACCTGCATCCTAGGGCCCAAAACTTACCTTAGGGCGCTAATCTACCTGCGTCCTAGGACCCTAAGGCGCTAATCAACCTGCGTCCTAGGGCCCAAAACTTAATCAAACTGCGTCACGGTCCAACCCACCGGCGTCAATACAAAGACCGATGATGAAGGAAGGGAGTTACATCAAGCTGCTCTTCTTCAAGTTTCTACTGTTCAAGCTTGGAGTTATTGGATCACACCTCCAGCTTGAGGGGGGTGTTAGAATATGGGCCTAGTATATTGGATCATATGTTAGGCTTATCCTTTATTTGTTGGTTTATCTTTTGTTAGTTTATCTTTTGATCTTATCTTTTAAAATTAGTTTATTATTTTTATCTCTTTATATTTTCCTATATAAACATTGTTTGATCAATGAAATAAGACAAACTTTAGTTCACAAATCTCTTCAAAGAGATCAAAATATTAGAGAATTAGATACCGACTCTTAAGTAATTTTCCATTCAATTTTTTGATTATAAGTAAAATGTTGTTGATTATAAACGCGATAACTAACAGTAGTTTGATTCATTTACAGTCTATCTTATTTTTCTTAATAGTAAATACTTCGATCTTAATGTTGAATTGATGAGTACCGATTCTAAAAAATGAAACAATCCGAAATACGCAAGCGTTGGTGCCTTGGTGTTAATATCTCATCATTTTCAATCAGTGACCAACTCTATTAAGTTTTTATAAAATGAAAAAAAAGGAGTAGAGGTAGGTGATCGAAACACGAATGCTTAAAATAATCTAAATTTGAACTTTTATCGGTGATCTCTATTGATTTTTCTATGCACGTCTTTGTTTTGACATTATCTATCTATCTACTTTTATGGACTTTGGTTGTTCGACGCTTCGTACCATCCTTCTCTTTAATAAATGTTTTTTTATTCAAAATCTCGTCTATTGGCGTCATGTGTTGGTTTGTTTGTTTTTTTTTTTGTGACGGCTTATCCATATATTATTTTATGGTCTTTTAGTACACTTGACTTGTTTTGTGTATCGGACTTCTTTCCTCTATAATTTTTTTTAAAAAAATAATGTAAATTTGTTTGACTCAATACGTAGGTTGACTAAATTTTAACATAAAAATGGTTGATTTATTGACCAAACACATTCTAGTCATTAGTGTTGTTGGTAGAGAGCGTGGCGGTGGTGATAGTGTTAGTGGATGTTTCATTATGCATATTCTTTGTAAGTGGCCCGCTATTGCCCTGTCTTGTCGCTCTCTAACTTTCACTTTCATGCTTTAACTTGGACTATCATCCACGTACACACGTTGTATATTTAAAATTTTTATCTCTAATAAAAATTGGACATGTATATAATTCAAAAAATTTAAATTTAATAAGATACGCTTAAAAAGGAAATTTTTTAACAAAAATCAAAACAATTAATTTTTTTTTATCTAGATTGTTGGATGCACGGCGATGGATAAAGTTGTAGCGTAAGCCTGTTTGGTAAATGTGATTATGGAGATGAAATGAAGGTTATGGGAATTATGGGAATTAAAATTAAGAAATTTCTTTAATCTTCATAGAGATAGATTATGGGAATTATGAGGATGAAATAAATATTTCAACTTAATCTATGTATCACCAAACGGCGCCATTGTACTTTAGTTATGAAGCTTGACGTGTAGTGAAACTGCACTTCAGTTAATGACTCCGACTCACACGGAGACTATTGGTCATAGTTTGTCTAATAATTACGTTTGCGGAAGCTGCACCGTCAGTGCAACATAAACACAAAAGAAAGAAACGAAGCTATCCACAATTTCGATCCCAATCTAACAAATCCCTACAATGGAAGGTGTTGGAAAGCGATGGGGACTCTGAGATGAAAATCCATTTGAAAAATGTAAGAAATCGGCGAAAGATGTATGATTTTGCGAGGTTTTTTTAAATTTTGTTTTCGGTTTGATTATCCCTAATTAATTTAGTTTGAATGTACCATGATAGGTTAAAACCAAGACTTTTGAGTTTTATTCCGCCTTCAATTGGGTCGATCAAAGAAGACAAAGCCTGATGCGCACAGAGATTGCGCATCAATCTTCATTTAAAAAATAAATAAATTTAAGTTTTATCATTAAGTATCATTTTTAAATTTAGTTATTAAACATATTTACTAAATAATACTATTAGATATAGTTATTAATTATATTACTAAATTTAGTTATTAATTGAAATTGTTCAATGTATTTAAAAAATATCATTAACTTTTTTATTTAATCTAGTTATTAAAAAGTATTATTAAATGTAATTATGAATTTAATTACTAAATATAGTTATTAACTAAAATGTTTAAATATTATTATCAACAATAGTTAATAAATATTAAACATAATAAATAAATATAATTATTAAAAAATTTTCATAAAAAAATAAATATTAATAGTTTTAATTTGCATATAATTGTAAGAAAAACTATAATAAATATTGAATAATATTAATTATTTAAAATTAAACTCGTGTAAGAGATTAAATAATATGCAAAGACAAAGACGACCTACTACCAAGATAAGCGAGTTGTTGGGGATTTTGCTCAAACATAGGGACCTCTTCATGTCTAACACCGGTTCAAGTATCTCGACCACTCAAACCATTCTTTTTCAATTCGTCTCTAGTTGTACGAAGGGCGTTTTCCCACAGTTACATATCAGCAAAGTCCGACAACGACAATGCGGTGATATTGCTTGGCTGGGTTTGTACGAGAGAGCCCATTAATGTGGAAGAGCAAATTGACGTGCATATGGAAGAGCATGTTGATGTGCGTACTGATTTAAATTTTAATGAGTATGCTGATCAACATGTTGATGTGCCTACAACCCTATTACCTGACCCCAATATATAGATGACCCCTTGTCATGACGTGGCTAGCCAAAAGGGGTGGGCTGAATGATTTAGGCGATGTGTGTTTCTGCGGCATTGATAATTTCTTGATACACTCATTTCTAGGGAGATGACATCTTAAGACCGGTAATTTTCACCTTCCATGGGTGAGATGACCGTCACACTACACGATGTCGCCATCATCCTATGCCTCTTAGTCGATGAAGATTTTTTGAAGACACCATTCACCCCCACCTCTAGGTTGCCGTGGCTTCTAGATACATTTGGTTATCTCCGAGGTTAAGGCGCATAATCATTAGGGTTCCCTATTTGTTGAGAGTTTGAAGACGGTGTTCACTCTATTGCGTCTTGATCCACATAGCCCCACTAGTCTGCATCTCATCAGTATACCTTCTATTATTTATGGGGTCGGCATTTGTGGTCGATAAGCCGACCAACCGGATTCGTCCCTACTTGATCGACTTAGTTCGCAATCATGAGAGGGTAGGGTCCTACGAATGGGGCACCGGCGTATCGTCTTATCATTACAGGTTAGTGTCTACACTAAATTCGATCTTTTTACATTTCACTATGAAATACATCCATATTTAAAATATTTGTACAAGATACTCGGAGACATTCACGACATAACGTGTAGACCATTGGTGGTTGCATGACTTTATTGCAGGTTTGTTTTCATAAGATTTTGTTTCGATATCTTACTTTTTTACAACTTACATCATGTATCTATTTCATAAATGTAGTTTTGGATCTACATAAATTTCCCATCACTATGGTGTGTAGCAATAGAGGATCCCGATTTACACATATTTGTTATTTGATCTTCGAGACTGGTTGTCCTAAAGATGATGTTGAGCCTAGATATTTCTACGTAATCAATGAGATCTAATGACTTTAAGTTCATGCCCTATGAGGACCATCAATTGAACTTCGAGGGTGATTTTAAAATGTCTAGATATAGAGGCATGATCTAGATATCCGATATTATGGAGCCCCACATGTTGAATTGAGTTCTTCGATAGTTTGAATTTGTGTAGTGTATCCTGCTACCACATATCACCCCATATTTTAAGACATGTCCATATAGTGACAGTTGGGGATACAAGAGCCGTCACATCATGACGATGATTAATAGACGACCAGGCACTAGGATAGTAGCATGGTTTCACTGGTAGGGTTGTGATGCGGGTTTGAGGGCGCAATTGACGGATCTAGATTGAAAGTTCACAAAAGCTTCAAACATGACACAACCTTGGGCGAGAAACTCTCGATAGGGGCGAGTTTTGACGTAAGGTGAAGGAATGAATTTCGGATGAAATCTTGATAGGTAAACTAATGATAATGATGAGATCAATAAATGTGTAAGATGAGGTTTACAAAAACTAAAGGAAATAGAATATGAATGGTATGGAATTGAATGGTGAGATTAAGAAGATGAATATGAAATGAATTTGATGAAAAATATAGGAAAATAAGAATCAAGATGTACTTGTAAGAACCTTGATCAATTGGATCAAAATCCAAACAATGAATTACCTTAACCCTTCCTTCTTCAACCTTACACAAGTCTTCAAATCGAGACAAGCACAAAGAGGGACTAGTTCGACTAGGAGCACCAATCTTTAAGAATATTAACACATACAAGCACAACCTAGCAATGAATCACAATGATTAAATCAATAGCTCTTTTTTTTTATTGAATAGGAATGAATAAAACGAAAACTTCATAAACGAAGTAACGTGTATTTCACAATATTGTGAACGAAATATCAATAAAATATACCTACGACTAAGTCGATCCCTAGGGTATTAAATAGCCAAAAATCCGATGAAAAAAAGGAATAAAATAATCCTACAAAATATAAAAGATAAGATACCTTTAGAATGTCTAGAACTTTAAAGGTATTAAAATAAAAATAACTAACTAGAAGCTTCTAAACCTCAAGTCGTGGCTCCTCTTCATCCTTCATGGCTATTAATGTGATTAAGGAAGACTTAGACAGAAAGGTAGCCTTAACTTCATCACTTACAGTCGCAAGACTTTTACACATGCTCATGAGAATAGCATCCAAAGGGGTATAATCATAGATGTATTATTTCTTGGATGCTAGATGGACTCTAGTATACTAGGGCGAGATCTCTACACTAGGGAGAGATAAATATGCATTGGGGCGAGATTCTGCACTAGTGTGAGGTTACTGTACTAGGGTGAGATAAAGCTTCCCTGAGACGAGATTTTTCACTAGGTTGAGAAAACCTTCATTGGGGGGGGGGAGATTTCTCTTCTCTAGGGCGAGATAAGTCATCCCTAGGGCGAGGTTCTTCACTGGGGTAAGGAAATCAGTCACTGAGGCGAGATTTTGCTTCCTTCGGACAAGATTCTGCTCTACTGGGGCGAGATTCTTTGTTGGAGTGCCTTTTTCCTTCCTTTTGGCAAAGTCTTGCTCCTTGCTCTTTTCCTTCTTTTTCTCATAGCATTCCGCAATCTGTAAAGACGTCATGGGTTTTAAAGTTAATGTGTGACCCTTATACTCAAAATATTGTCTATTAGTATATCCATCATGCTTAATTTTTCTATCAAATTGTTATGGACGTCCTAATAGAATATGACATGCTTGCATGGATAAAACATCACAAGTAATAGAATCCTCGTAACTACCTCAAGTGATAATTACTATAGCTATTCACTTTTAATTCACCACAATCATTCATCCAATGCAACTTATATGGTCTAGGATGATAAAACGTAGTAATTTACAATTTATTGATTAAATCAACACTAGCAATATTGCAATAACTAGCTCCATCAATAATCATGTTACACACCTTCCCTTTAACAAGACATCTAGCATGAAAAAGATTCTCTCTTTGATCACATGAAGCTATCTTAGCATGCAATATTCTCCTAGTAATCAATGATTCTCCATGCTCAAACTCAATTCCTTCATCACTATCACTACCATTTTCATGTAATGCAATAAGGTGGGTATTATGATCATGATCATGCTCTTCCTCACTTTCATACTATCCATGCTGATTAATGAATAAAACCTTTTATTAGGACTTTCTGTCATATAATGACCTCTACCTTGACATTTAAAACATACAATATCTCTAGAACGTAAAGTAGAGTTAGAACTGCTCCCTTTAGGATCACTTGAAGGCTCATTCAAGGGTCGAGATTGTGAGTGAGGTGTTGAATTCTTCTTAGCTCCTTGATCCAAATTTTGGATTTTTCTTTCGTCTTCGGAAACTGTATGGTCTCATTCTTGTGAAATATTTGGATCTAATATTTTGTTTCTTCCATGAACTTGTAGCTCCAAAGTTAGACTTGGTTTCTTGTCTTCTTACCTTAGTCTTCCTTTCGAATTTGATGGCCAAATGCAATATCTGTCATAGTGTCATAAGGATATGAGCCAATATCATTAGATAAAGATGGATGCAAATGCATAAATAACGAGTCATTCTTGTCTCTTCATCTTTTATTGCATTGACTTTCACCATTGTCATTTGCATAGATATGTAAACTTCCATCACACTTATAGATCCTTGCTTGAGGTTCTCCAATCTTTGTCTTAATTCTCTAGCATGATGTTGAGGCACAAATCTAGCTCTCATCAAGGCTTTTATTTGCTCCCATGTGTTGATGTCCGGATCTAGTGTTCTTTTCCTTTCTTTGACAAGATGATCCCACCACACTAACGCATAACCTTGAAATTCAAATGAAGTTAGTTGGATCTTTCTTTTTTCACTAAAATTATGACAAGACAAAATTTTTTCGATTTTGATATCCCGTTCCATAAAAGCGTCCGGATCACATTTTCCTTCAAAACTTGGAATTTTGACCATCACTTTTCCAATTCCGTTATGCTCTTGATGTGGTGTATATGGTTCCAAGTCTCGACCTATTCTATGACGATGGTTACGTCTTGGATATCCTCTCCACATGCCCTCTTCATCATCATCCTCTAATTCTTGAAAAGCATCAACAAAATCCTGAATATTAGATGCATTAAAAAGAGAATTTGATGTCTCGTACCCATCCCTTGAGGGGATATTTGAGGCGACTCGGGGACTAGGGTTTTAGGTGGATGATTTGAACTACTACCATCGTCAAAAATTGATGTCGGCTGGAATCTCGGCCGAGGCTGGGGGCGAGATTCTCCATTGGGGAGAGATTCTAGGTTAGTCATCCTTTCAGTTAAGGTTCTAACCATGGCCATGAGTTGTTTCAATATGTCTATGGCTTCTGGACTTGATGGTTCACTCCTTTTTGACATTCGAGGACTATTAGACTTTGACATTTACACAAACATGAAAAGTAACAACAAACTTGTGAAGTTAGTGAAATCAAAAGTTCTTTACTTGTGTTTCTCTCACACTCACAATCTTGTTTTGATATCTGAAACTAATTTGATGCAATTGTCTTGGATGGATTAATACTCTTTTAAAATGGACGACTAGCTTCAACTAGAAAAATCCTTGGATGAATCAAGATGTCAACTTGGCTTGGGTGAATGTTCTTGTGTTGAAAGATGGTTAAGGAACCTCTACCGGAGATTTCTTACAGAATTGACACAAAGTGGAAAGAAAAATAGTAGGTAGACTGAACTAGTATAATATAAAGTATAGGCAACTAACTAACACACCCATGGAATTAACTTAATGAGTTTAGAGTAAAAAGAGGCAAGAAATAGGCACACAAGAGACTAAAAAGTGAGCTTTACATATCTTGCAATTGGGCAATTAAAGAGAGAGATAGCCGTTTGGGTATTGATCTCGACAGGGGAAAATTTCGGTCAAAATCTCGGGCGAGATATTTCACTAGGGGCGAGATTTGACGAAAGGTAAGATTTTGGTGATGAAAATTAGTTGAGTCTTCGGGTAAGCTTCTTTCTTGTTTCCTTCTTTATACTTTCACACTTGGATTGTAAAAACTCTTTCTTGAATTGCCGCACAAAAACTTTGGTTATAATTTATGATATAAAGTGTAGGCTAGGATAAAAGTACAAAACTTTGTGTTTGTATTTGTTGTGGTGGCACGGAAGTTCAAAGGAACGAGATATAATTTGTAGGAGAAAAGGTAAGGTCCGAAATTTGAGAGTTAAATCGGTTAGGATTTGAAAGATATGATAAGATCTCACCTACTAGATAAGATCTTAAAATCAATAACACTTTGTAGATCTCTTTCCTACTTGAGATAGCAGTTGGATTGCAACACCCCAATCCGTGAGACTCGGAGTGGTACGGGCTAGGACCTTACAATGGGCCCTGACCCTATCTTGAAAACAAGTTCACTGGATCTTACTACAAGACACAAATAAATATAAAACTAAAACTGATAAAGCTGAAATGGAATATAACGAAAGTATACAAAACCACAGCCGAGTATAAAAATCAGTATCATCTACACATATATATCCCAACACCCTTAACATCCTAAATGTATGGAAGTCCTTAGCTGATCACTCCTCTAGATCACTCTACAATCCTCCTATCTTGCAAAACATCTATAACACGGTATAAACCGTTAGCTAACAACCTACAAATAAGAATAACGCTAATATCACACATAACACATAAGCACGATAAATCACAAAACATGCTCATACATATAAACTATTTATTATCTTCATCAAGTAATACCATTACTAATTCATTCATGTGTGATACAATGAGTAAAACAACCTCGCCTCTGTCCCCTTTCACCACGCAGGTTCGGAACTGGCGTCATTCATCACCACCTGATGGACTGGTCACAGAGAACCCCCTAGCTGCCCCATTTTGAGCTAGACAAGTTATCACCGCCCGGTATCATACACTTGGGCCAATTAATACATATGGTCATCCTAGTTCAATTAGGTTATCAAATATAGCACAAATATACACACACCACAATTACAATCATTTCAACTTATAGAAGTCAGCAAAGTAAGCCCAAAGGACTTACTTGTCACAAGGTAATCCTAACAACATTTATCTTGGTTTCCCTCATGAAACTATCAGCACCTGTACGATAAGGCACACCGATATTAAACACTATACCACTTTTTAGGAGATCTCAACTCCTAGTCTCACAGATCCTCAAGGATCACATACAACACTATAAGCCTCAACCTATCACATATGGTCATATACGTCATATATGACCTCAACATAATCATCAAACCTTACAGCCGTTCAAGGAATCTCAACACTATATCCATCATCATCATCCATACATCCCACCTATAATGCTCTTAAATAACCTATAACACAAGGAAAGAATAAAAAAATACCAACACTTGGTATGTCTTGGAAGAAGGCGCTCCCGTGGGAATGAAGAGGCTTGGGAGTGGTGGCAAGCCGTAAAAGCGGGACAAAGATGCCGTGGGGATGGTGACAAGGTCCTGGCCATAGGGGTGGCGATGGCATGACGTGGGCGCGGCGCTACAATAGAGCACAACTCCAATGTGTTCTTTGACGAGTCTCTAGCTTAACACTCTACTCCACCTGAGGGAGCAACCTAAGGCACTCTAGCCTCCAATCATATACACATACACAACACAACAAAAGCTCAAGCTCACACGACAACAAGATCACTTGTTGGATTTCCAAAAAAGGAAGAAGAAGAAGAAGAGAAGAAAAAGAAGGAAAGAAAGAGAGGATGGCTCACTACTCCTCTATAGATATTGATGAAGAACTCCAGCTGTAACTCTATAAGCTATCCTCAACAATATCCACAACTCTTCATCATCAACATCAACATCACCATCCAACTCTTCAACCTTTGAATAAGAATCAAGGAAGAACCAAGCAAGAAGATCCAAGAGAAAAAGAGGAATGTGAGGGAGAAGAAGAAGGTCTGGAAGGAATCCCAGAGAGATGTGAAAACCCTTGGAATGAAGGTAAAACCATCTCTAGCCATCATAATCTCACTCTATAGCATGGAGGTAGAACCATCTTTAGCTAAACTAAAATCATAACTCGTGCTAGCACAACAAGATCTTATAAGATCACACATCACAATCTAGCACAAAAACAATAACACATATCAAATCACATAAACACACAACTCACCAAGATAGCACTAAGATCTACTCATCAGTCCTAAAAGTGCATTTATCTCGGTATAAACTCCGGATAGTTCTTCTGGACACTATCCTTTGTCTCCCACGTGGCCTCATCGGGTCCCCGTCTTGACCACTGTATCCTCAGCATAGGAATGTCCTTCAAACGCAAGCGTCTCATACCTCACTCTAGGACTGCAACTAGATGGTCAACAAACGTGTGATCCGACTCAACCACTAAATCCTCATAACTGATTATTTGTCTCGGATCTGGTATGTGTTCGCCACTTAGCGTGCGTGCAATCAAGCTTTAAATTTATAAAACTAGAATAAAAGCAAGCGAACCCGCAGTGTACGGATCGGCGTAGATTAGCAAGTATTCCAGAGTATCGAACACAGGGATTTGGGGGGAACAAATTCAGTTGTAAAGTTGTCAAGCAGGTAAATGTGATAAGCTTTGCAAATATATTGGGAAAACAACAACCCTAAAGATCCAGGAATCCAGCTGTGGCAATCGATTCAAGATATACTAAAGATATAAGGACAGAATTAAGAGTTGCAAAGGTATACGAATGTAAGGCAATGTACGGTGAAGTTCCAAGACCTTATATGACTCAACTAAAGACACTCTCTATAAAGGTTGTTGAGGCTTCAGTATAGAAAGGATCTAAAGGTAAGAATTAATGTCAAATACCCAAACTTGTAATCCAAGGATCAAGACTAGCTAAACCGATTAAGGTTGTGACACTCGAAATCGAGGTAGAGGTTGTTGAGGCTTCACTACCACCTAGAAAAGGCAAGCCAAGACTAAGTTAAAGCAAATCTTTAACTTTGGATTAAAGTAAAAGCAAGGTTCGTAACTGACACAAAATTACGGGCAGTTCTTGAGTTCCACGGCCGTGGAAGCTCAAGAACAGACCGTGGATTAGGTTCGTCGGCGATTCTCTCTAACTCTCAGGGTCCAATCTGTTTACGATCGATCTATCATCATCTAAACCACAACTATCAACCCTTCAACTTAGAATTGCTAAAGGATTTTAGCCAACAACAGTCATTATGATATCAAATTCAAGATTTAAAAGAATGAAAGATGAAAACTTCCGAAAACCTTCAATAACCTTCAAACCAATCTCAAATCCACAAATATCAATGATAATGCAACTCAGATTTGGAATAAACACAAACAAGTAACTAGTCTAGATAAGAACGAAGAACGGGATATCAATCCGTCTTCTAATCAAACCTAGGAATCAAAAGCGTAACTTCCGTCACAAACGATCTTCCAAATCTTCAACTCTTCGCAAATCTCCGTTGCAAAATAGCAATCTCCACACGTCCCACTTGAAACCCTAGGCACGTGTAACTCCGTGGACAAAAGTCTAAGCGCGAGGCGTAAGCAAAGATGCAAACCCTAAGCGGAGGTGTAAGTGAGATAGTGAAGGTGACGGAATCTCTTTCCTTCCGTCCTTTTATAGGGCTGGATAAAATGTGTCTTCGGCCCATGTGCGTAGTAGATCGTGGCTTAAAATATTGCGTAAAAGATCGCCAAGATCACGGTCGTGGAAGGTTCCACGCCCGTAATTTAGAGCGTGGGATTTGATCACGGTTGCTTCAAATCCTCCACGGCCGTGTAAGTTGCTGGAATGCTCCACGCTTGTGTTGCCAAAGTTCCACGGCCGTGGATTAGAGCGTGGATCCTAATACGGCCGTATTTTAGAGCGTGGAACGTAGATGGCTCGTAATTCTCCTTGATTTTGTGTCATTCTTCAACTTAGCATCTTCCTTAGCTCCTAATGATGTCCTCAATCCTTGGACGTGCTCAATCCGTCTCCATGCTCCCTCGATTTGTCCGATTTTAGCTCTTAATTGCCTACAATCAACACAAAGCTTATGTAGACCTCTATATCGACAAGATAGATGAACTAACTCACAATTGCTTCAATGCTTTATCAATGAATACCATTATGGATGAAAAACACTTAGAAAACGTGCCTAAAATATCACAATATTTCATGCTAACAAATAACCCCATACTTGCCACTTGCTTGTCCCTAAGCAAGGTCTTTCAAAAACTTTAAAACTCAAGTTAGGATGAAATATGTGTACATTCTCAAAGCAAAACTTCTTTTAGATGAATGTGCTTTCTAAACAATAGATCATTCTCAAATCTTGCTTTATTCGTTTATAAGACTTTCATACACATAATCAAGGAGTAAAGAGTAAAGAAAGCTCATGAATTAATAAAACTTCCATGTAAACATCATAACCTTCAAACATTATCAAAATCAATCATAAGAAACTTCAATTTAGATCACCAAGTCATATATCATTCTCTTGATCTTAAGGACTTTCAAACAAGGTCTAGAATGCGGAAAGGGAGGGAGAACTTTAAGGAATGTGGTGCATGAATCCGGGAAAGTGGATAACTACTCTTTTCTTTTTCTCTTGCGGTTTCCCCAGAACTTTCAACTTAGAGCTTCGCTCTCTTCTTTTCAATACGTTTTTCGACTTTACATTTGGAGTTATGGATAGAGGTGCACAAAAACCGAAGCCTATGAGATTGGCGTTTCTCATTTTTGCGAGATGCCTCAAACCCTTGATGCACATACCATAATCCGATAGGAATATCGCTCAATCCGACTTTGGCAAGACATAAACACCCGGCTATGTGAATGGTGCCGAGTTACTCATCATCATGATTGACTTCCCCAAACCTATAATTTCTTTCTATTCTTTTGAATGCAAAATATTGCTTTCATGGCCCTCCCACATCAAACATGCCAAATATCAACTCCTCCAAATTCCCGGATAGGTAAGGGGGGTCATTATTTCAATGAGGGGCTAAATGATCAAAGAAAGAAGAAAGAAAATCGAATTGCCTTAATCATCTCAAAAAGAAGCATAAGAACTTATCATGTGATTTCAACCTTGATTTCTCAACATGATTTAAGTAACATTCATCACATTATGAAATTTACAAAAGAGGAATAATCAACTCACTCAATTTCTTTTCAACTCACTATTTGTTTAAGCATGCGATTGTCATCAAAACTCAATTCACAAGTGGTGATTATCATAGGAATCATCTCTATCCTTAGAAGCACAAAATTTTCAAAATTTTTCAATTTTTATGGGTTTTTCAAAAGCTTTTTTATGCAATGCAATAATGAAACGTGCAACAATAGAATGAACATGCAAGGTAGTCTCGATAGAAGCATATAAAAGTGAGTAAGAGTTATTAGAAACTATTAGTCCCACCCCACCCCATACTTGGAACAAACATTGTCCCTAATGTTCAAAAAGAAAAAGAAGAAAAAGAAAGAAAGAAAAAGAACTCACAAAATGGTGGTGGAGCGGCTAAAACGGTCGATCATAAAAGGTCTTCACTGCAGTGGAGGCGGTGGTGGAAACGGGGAGAAGCTGGGATCATAGTACCGCCCGAACTGCTAGCGGTAAACATCTCTCATCATATGGTCAAGATCGTCGGCTCGTGCATCCCTAACATCAGCACGAATCTCCAAAGCTCCAACCCTATCGGAAAGGTCGGTAGCCCACTGTGGCAGCTGCTCGTACCAACCAGGCGGCTGGCTGTACCACGCCGGTGCATCTGAAGGTGCTGGTGCAGGTGGCGACTGTGCGTGCCAAGGCGGTGGAGCTCCCATCCAATCCGGCTGAGTGTTGTACCATGAAGGAGGATCCGCCATCCAAGTAGGCCTCTCGCTCACACTAGCACGGCGAGAAGATGAACCTGAAGCTCTAGTAGGGCGGGGAGAGTGTCTAGGAAGGTCAGGAACTGCATCCGGCTGATCCGGGAATGTACCAAAGTCATGATCAGCTCCTCCTCCCTCAAACTCGTCATCCCCTCTCATCTCCTCCTCTACAACTGGCGGTGGTGGAACATAGGGAGGGGCTGCCAATTTGTCCACATGCATGGCAGCGAACGTCGCCTTCCAGTTATGGCGTCCAGCCATAATGGAATACTCAGGGAGCCACTCAATGCCTCTCCCAGTCCTACTCTCCCAAGGCATAGCAGCGTATGGTGGACCTCTATGGGTAGGGAAAATAATGCCTCTAGTCATGAGGGCCTGAAGTCCTAGGGGTCTAGCTGCAATGCGTGTGCAAGCTGAGAAGTCTACCCCTAACTGTCTAGCAAGGTGGGTGACCATCCCACCGTATCCAATGTTGCCAGCCCTCTTATTTTTTAGCTTGCTCATGGTAGCAGCTAAGAGGGTGGCACAGTCAGCTGGCCTGCCATATAACATACTGTAGAGCAGGAATAACTCGTCCGTCTTGATCTTCTGAGGTGTCTCCGTCCTAGGGAAGAGACACTCAGAAAGCACTCTATGAGCTATCTTCAAGGCTAGATGGTAGATCAATCTAGCCTTGGTATCAGTAGGCTGCCAACGGTCCTCGCTGGCGTAAATCATAGCAATCTCCTCCCAGAAATCCTTGGCGTACACGCCACTGGGGAATCGACCATTAAAGGTCTCTTGGAACCCAAAGAAGGCTCCAAACTCTCTAATCGAAAAATCATAGTTTCTCTCCATCAGCCGGAAAGAAACTTTCCTGTCAACATGGCTATGCTCGAAGGAAACCACAAACTCCCTAGTGATCTCCTCATAAGCATCTTCCCGAATAGCGGAGAAGATGACTAAACCGGCTCTATCCAAAAGCCAAGTAAGGTCCCCTATCACATGTAGAGGCTCTAACTCCTCAAGCAGTAAGTATCTAGGTCCAATGACCGTCCTCTCCTCTATCCTCTCTAAGGCATCTAGATGATCCTCGTGGATAGTAGGGATCCTAGGGGGAGGTGGTGATGGTGATGATGGAGGTAAAGGGGATGAAGGGGGTGGTGCTCTAGAAGAGGAAGAGGGGTTGCCCTTCCTTTTCTTGTTCTTATCCTTGTTCTTATCCTTATTCCTACCGGACACTCTTCTCACAAAATCCATTTCTGACAAATTCCACGGTCTGTTCTAGGATTTCCACGGCCGTGGTTTCTCCAGAAACCGTGGTTCGGCACGTAATTTTGAAATCTCAACAGAATCACACCAAACTCAACAGCAAACAGTCCTAGACTAATTTCCGTCCAATTCCAATCAGTTCTTCCTAAAAATTCTAGCAAAATGAAGCCAAATCGACAAAGAGAGAGAAAGAACCAAAAACCTAGGTTTTCGGATTTTGTAATCCGAATTCCGTCTTCTCCGGTGATTTGCCGCTCGAATTGTTGCTTGGATCTTGTTGGTGATTGGATTTGCTTCAGTTTTGGTCAAAGAATCGTCGAAAACGATCAACGGATGAGGATTTGAGAGAAGGGGAGTGGAATCGGTGATTTGGGCGTGGTTTTGGGTTTTTGTGGTGTGTTTTGTGAAGAAACGTGGTTTATATAGTGGCCGTAAAATTTTTTGAAAATCACGGTCTATCGGGGGGTTCCACGGCCGTGGAAATGTACGGAACTGTGGTTTTGGTGATTTTTCTCAGGCTTTTGAAAATTACGGTCACTGTAGCTGTCACGACCGTGGTTTTGGCCGTGGAACTCTCTATAATGCTCCAAAGTCCATGTTTCGTCAATTTTCTTCAAGTTTTTCCTTCCCCTTTTCTTTTCCACTGTTCCTACATCCAAAAACACAAATATACCGGAAGGTATCGAAGGCAAAACAAAGCAAAACGTCTAAACTAAACTAATCTATGAATCAAAAACAAAAACGTAAGTGCAATACCTTGGGTTGCCTCCCAAGAAGCGCTTTGTTTAAGGTCCGTAGCTAGACCATATTCGCACTTATTGAGTGCGGTGGGCGCGAACTCTTCAGCTTGGAGTTCCGGTGTATACTTCTTGAGTCGTTGACCGTTCACCTTAAAGCTTCCGCCCGTTTCACCCCATACTTCAACTGCACCATGGGGAAAAATACGTTTGATTTGAAAAGGTCCGGTCCAACGAGATTTAAGCTTACCTAGAAAGAGACGGAGCCTTGAATTGAAGAGGCGAACTTGATCTCCTTCTTTGAGGTTCTTTGGGATGATATTCTTATCATGCCAACGCTTCAGTCTTTCTTTTTAGATCTTGGCGTTTTCGTAAGCGTTCAAGCGGAATTCTTCAAGCTCATTTAGGTCTAAGAGACGCTTCTCTCCCGCTTCATTCATGCTGAAATTTAGCCACTTGATTGCCCAAAATGCCTTGTGCTCCAACTCTACCGGTAAGTGACAAGACTTCCCATACACAAGGTTGTATGGTGTGGTTCCGATAGGAGTCTTATACGCAGTCCGGTACGCCCACAATGCATCATCTAGCTTCAAAGACCAATCCTTTCTAGTCCTTGAAACCGTCTTCTCTAGGATTCTTTTGATCTCCCGATTTGAGATCTCCACTTGTCCACTAGTTTGTGGATGATAAGGGGTGGCGATCTTGTGAGTCACCCTATACTTAGCTAAGAGAGCTTCAAAGCGTCGGGCAATAAAGTCAGAGCCTCCATCACTAATGATGGTCCGTGGTGTCCCAAATCGTGGGAAAATGGTCTTGTTAAAGAACTTAACCACTACCATGGCATCATTGATGGGAGAGGCAATCGCTTCAACCCATCTTGAAACATAATCAACGCTAAAAGTATGTATTGGTTACCACAAGATGATGGGAAAGGTCCCATGAAGTCTACTCCCCAAACGTCGAAGATCTCCACCTCTTGGATGTTGTTGAGAGGCATCTCATTCCTCCTAGATATGTTTCCTGTTCTTTGACAAGCATCGCAGCAGGAAACAAAGGTTTGCACATCTTTAAATAGAGTAGGCTAAAAGAATCCAGATTGCAATACCTTAGCGCTAGTCTTGTTCGAACTAGCGTGCCCTCCACATGGTAGTGAATGACAATGGCGGATGACACTTTGCATCTCATCTTCCGGCACACATCGCCGAATAATGCCATCCGGACCTCTCTTAAAGAGGATAGGTTCATTCCAAAATTATTCCCGAACATCCTTAAAGAACTTCTTTCTTTATGCGTAGGATAATCCGGGCGGTAATTCATGACAAACCAAATAGTTAACAAAATCAGCAAACCATGGTTCGTTACCTTTGGTGATCACATCGATGCACTCCTCTATGATGTGTAAGTGTTCGTCCGGAAAGGAGTCATCTATAGGTAAATAGTCGTCTTCTAGATGTGTTAGACGACTCAAATGATCCGCAACAGAATTTTCCGAACCCTTCTTGTCGCGGATCTCTAGATCGAATTCTTGTAGGAGAAGAATCCATCTAATTAGTCTTGGCTTCGCATCCTTCTTTGCAAGGAGATACCGGATCGCGGCATGATCCGTGTATACAATCACCTTTGCACCTACAAGATAAGAGCGAAATTTGTCAATTGCATATACAATAGCCAAGAATTCTTTTTCGGTAGTGGCGTAGTTGAGCGGCGCTGCATCTAGCGTCTTGCTAGCGTAGTAGATAGCATGGGTTCGCCCTTCCTTTCTTTGTCTAAGAACAACTCCTATAGCTACGTCACTTGCGTCACACATAACCTCAAAGGGAAGATTCCAATCCGGAGGTTGGATAATTGGAGCTGAAATTAGAGCTTCCCGAATCATATTGAACGCATCTAAACATTCCTGCGAAAACTCAAAAACTGCATCCTTCATCAATAGATTAGTAAGTGGTTTTGATATTTTAGAGAAAACCTTTATGAAACGCCTATAAAATCCAGCATGTCCTAGAAAACTTCTTATCCCTTTCACCGAAGTTAGGGGAGGAAGCTTTTCTATTGTCTCTATTTTAGCTTTATCAACCTCAATCCCTCTACTAGAGATTAAGTGTCCTAATACAATGCCTTCTTTTACCATAAATTGACACTTTTCCCAATTAGGACACTTAACCTCAATCCCTGTACTTGGATGCACTAAGTAAGGTGTGTGTGAGCCTCTGATAGCATGAATTATAGTCTATATTTTGGGGTTTGTTTGGACGTTTTATCTTCAATAAACTGCATGTTTGTATGTATAATATGTGATTATATTACCATTTCATCTACCTTTGCGGGAATCGAGGTCTACACCTAATTTTGTTGTAATCGTAGGTAAAATGGCATGTTTTGCATCAAAAAGGAGCAAAAGGAGCTATGGAGTCATTGGAGCTACATTCAGGAACATAAGGAAACATCTAGGAAGCATAGCCATGGATTAAAGATTCACTTTGGACCAGATTTGAGAGATTTCACATTCAGTTGTGACTCACCTCGGTTGATTACAGAGTCACCTCGACCGAGGTGATCCAGAGAAGTCGACTCGACCGAGGCGAACACCTGGGACGCGGCGAGAATATTTTATTCTTGGCTGAGATCTTTTATCTTTGGAAAGAGATCTTATATTTTTGGGCTTGGCTCCTGGAAGGAAGAAGATATGCTAGATCATATATTTTACCTATTTTTATGGGAAGAGATCTTTCTAAGATATCTTATCTTTGGAGGGTATTTTTCCTATAAAAAGGGTCAGATTTCCCACAAATCCGACACCCCGCATAGCACGCAGCATACAACCCGCTTACGCTGCATACAATCCGCATACAGTTGGAGATCCCGCATAGCACACAGCAACCATACTCCATTTGGGAGATTTGAAGAACCTTTTTGAAGGTTGAAGAAGGAAGATTGTAGCTTTTATAGCTTTTGAAGGGTTTTTGTAAGATTATCTTAGATTCCCTTTCTTGTTGTCTTATCTTGTTGGATTTCTATCCAAGGAACGCTTTGTTGTGATATTTGATTCAATTATTGAAGTCTTTTCCTTAAATTCTTCTTGTTCAAATATTCACTTTCTTCCCATATATTTGATTAATACTTTCATGATGATGAGTGGCTAATCTCTTTGTGTGATTCTAGGGTGATTGGCTGAAGGTTGTGGGAAAAACAATGATAGAATGATCTTAATCACAGTAGGACCCTGAAAGTTCGAGTCTTTAACCTTAACCCTAAGCATCTCGCCCAGTCGATGAACATCTCGGCCGGGGTGAAATTTGGCTGACCGAGGTGACTTATCTGATCCTAAACTGAGAGTTAAGTGTTAGAGTTTACCAAATCCTATCCTTATTACACCTTTCCTGGTTCAATGCAAGCTTAGGATGAGACTTACCCGGTAATTCCTTAGTTTGTTTACCTAAGATCATAAGTATAGGTAATAAAGGTTTATCCTTTATTGGGGTCTGAGTGTACTTTCATCCCATCTTTGTGAGTTAGCCTGAGACTTACGCGGTGAAGGTTGATTCTATTCCCTTAGATGGTGTGTTAGTTTGAGGTTATAGTTCTTTATCTTAACTCCTTGAGACTTACCCGGTAATAGGAGTTACGGTTTAGGATTAGAGAGTAGTGAGACTTACCCGGTGATCTATTCCACTTTAGTAACACCTTCCCTATGCAAAAACCTCAGCTTTGTCCGCTTATCTTTAGATCTTGAGTTGGAACCACAACTAGATGCTTTAATCCCTAGAATTTCATATTTCCTTTATTGACTTTTATCATCTTTGATTGTTTTAATTGCTTTGTGGTTAGTGATTACTAAAGCTTACCGTAATTGGACTTTGTTTCACTAAGTCCCTGTGATCGACCCCTGAAATTCCTTGCTTTTTACTACGATTGACCCGTACACTGCGGGTTCGCATCCTTGTTTTAAGCTTATGTCTAGGGTTATAAATTTAAAGCTTGCACACACCGTTTGGAGCGAACAAGTTTTTGGCGCCGTTGCCGGGGACTTGGTCTAGACCGAGCCGGTTGCGGTTTGCTTTCGGGGCACTTGCCCCTATTGCTACTAACTACTCTTTCTATGAGTTTTGTAGTTTTCAGGATTTCCGATGACTACATTTGATCCAGCCTGGATAGCAAGACAAAGTGCTAGGGCGGACCATTATGAATACTTGGAGGAGAAGTACTCCTTCTATTGGTTCAATAATGAATGGGAAAGAGAAGAGGCCATTAAGCATGAACTTGCAATGTGGGATGAACTGAATGTCCCTAAAAAGATTTGTGAGCAACCCCTTGAAGATTCTCTTGAATCAAGATGGGAGAGGTTGATGAAGAAGGTGGAGGAGCTCAAGGGAAGCACCCTATCCTATGCTAAGCCGGAAGAGAAGCATAAGGAAGTGCTGCAAGTTCCAAGCACCCCTCCAATCAAACTAGAAGTTTCTCCTGAAGCTTTTGAGGGAGAAGAAGATTTGGAAGATTTCGATCTGACTGTTGAGACCTCGGCCGAGGTGAAAGAGAGATCGGCCGAGGTGGAGGAAAAATCTGTAGAACTGCAAGATACGGAGAACCTTGGCCAAATTACTGAGACTGTGGTCAAGGTGGAAGAAAGATCAGCTGAGTTGGGAGGGATTTCGTGTGTGAAATATCAACCCAACATGAAACTTGTCTTAAGCTTTGGAGAACTTTACGAGGTACATTTTCCTACTTTATTTGAAATCCCTAATAAAATTTCTGAAATTTTCAGGAATGCACCGGAGAGTTGGAGGTCTCTTTCGAAAGAACCTCCTAAGATCAAGATGAAACCTCCCTTAAAACTGTTGGAAGAAGATACTCCTTGGATTATAAGGAGTGGAGTTTGCAAGCACTACACCGTTAAGGCGATGAAGTGTCTCTTGTTCAAGTATGGGGTCCCTCGCATGCTAAGGACCTTGTACCATCCCCAAGCTAAAGATGGGGAAGCTACTAGGATTCTCGAGAAGCTGTTTTCTCGATCAAGGAAAGGATGTGACGAAAGGCTAAGTTATGTCCCACGGAAAAAGAGGAAGACCGGTAGGATTCCAGTGAGGATCAAACCGTACAAGCTTGTACGTAGGAGATCCTACCATTTGCCGGTGAAATTAGGAACCGGAACCTTTTTTGGAGAGTTTCATTATGGATCCAATGAGCACTTGCACTTGTTGGAGCGTTTGATAGACTTACTTACTTCACCCCACGATGGAGGTGAAGTATGAGGTGAGAACACCTCCCATCACATTTGAGACGCATTATGGTCCAGCTAGCGACCTTAAACCAAGCGCTTCTTGGGAGGCAACCCAAGGTATTGCTTTCTTTTTCCTTTTTCTAGTCTAGCTTAGATAGTTTTGCTTTTGCTTTGCTTTGTTTGTTTTTGGCATCCTAGACAGACAACAGGTGACATCTAAGGAAGGAGTACAAACCAGGAGCATAACTGGAAGGACAGAAGTTCAAGAATTTGAGAAGACGAAGTTTGACTGAGGCACATCTCGGTTGTTGTCAAAGCACCTCGACCGAGATGATTCTTGAGCAACCGAGGCGACTAGGGTTTCTGAAGAACAACCTCGGTCCGTACCACCTCGGTCCAGTCGAGACCACCTCGAGCGAGGTGACAGCAGTTCCAGAAAGGGTA
Organism: Fagopyrum homotropicum; assembly: GCA_033239125.1. Lineage (NCBI taxonomy): Eukaryota > Viridiplantae > Streptophyta > Magnoliopsida > Caryophyllales > Polygonaceae > Fagopyrum > Fagopyrum homotropicum. Next base: position 104,653,362 of record BSWB01000006.1, on the reverse strand, counting down.
TAAAAAGGGGGGAAAAAAATTCTTTTTCTTCTCTTTACCTACCCCCTCGACCGCGGCACTCCCTTTCACCTCGCCCTTCGATTCTTGCTCGTTTTTGAAGATTTTCGCTTCCAAACTGCAATTAAAGCGTAGAGGATCCCAGTGCAACGTTGATCTGCGAAGAAATCGAACCGAAACGGCCGAACGAGGTAAAAAGAGAACGAAACCCTAACCTCGCTGTTTTTGCTTCGATTTAGGCTTGGATTGCTCTGCATTTGCTGAGAAATAAATTAAGTACCCCATAGGAACCAGCTGTAGTGATTTTGGGGGAAAAGAACTTGATTTCTGAGAGATTAGATCGCACAGTTTTTCGCCTCGGTCCAGACGTGTTGTGCCTCGGCCGAGGTGTTCTTTAGTTTGTCAGACCGACCAAGGTGACCTGACAAAAAGAGATTTGAAAATGAGTTCTGACCGAAGTCTTGCCATTAGGGATAGATCCTCCCCTTCCCCTTCTTCTTCTTCTTCTTCCAGACCTTATCGACCGGTGATCCACGAGCGACACCGGGTCGATTACGACCGTATAACAGCCCGTCTAGTGATAGCACCTCGCTTCCTGGACATGTCAGCCTTTGACTGTCTCCATGTGGATGGAGACCTTAGGCGTATGATATCGACGGTAGGATTGGATCAGTTTACTGAGATGCGTGCACCTGCCTATTTATAGCCCACCCTAGAGTTTGTTAGCTCCTTCACCTACCTCCCCACAGAGCGTTCTGTGAAGTACCGGTTGATGAACCGGAGCTTCATAGTTCCACTAGAGTATTGGAGAGACATTTTTGGTTTTCCTGCCCCGACCGCTGTTGATTTCCCTTCCCGGACTGTAGCTAGGGAGTTTTGGGGGCAGATTGCTCACGTTGTTGAGCACGCAGATAGGTGGCGCCCTGGAGACTTCAGGGAGAAGGTTATTTTTCATCTAGCTTTTAGGTTAGCCCACCGCATCTTTAGTGAGACACTTCTGGCGCGTACTGAGACGCCCCAGAAGGTCCGACAGGGGGAGCTTTTTAGCCTATACTGCATGGTGACTAGAGGGATCCCCGACTTTGGCTTGATGCAGGCAAAGGATCTGCACAAGATCAAGGCCAAGGCGAAGGGGGACATCTGCTGCGGAGGACTTGTGACCCACATCGCCAGCTACCAGGACATGGACCTCACTGCTTGCACTATGGTGGCGGATGCCAAGCCGCTAGGGCTGCAGGAGATGATTACTCGGCGGATTCTGGTTCCCCGAGGACTGACTACACCATACGTGGCTATGCCATGGGAGCTGACTGCACCGCAGGGGATCAGGTGGTCAGCCTAGTTTACAGTTTATGACCCTCATTACTAGCAGACCGCTTAGGCCCCACTGATGGAGGATTATAGAGAGGCAGCAGCTGCACCAGCTGAGGAGGAGGTAGATGAGGACGAGACTGCTGATGACAGGGATGGTGGAGTCCCGATGGATATAGGGACAAATACTGCTAGGACGAGTGCGCCAGTTATTGATCTTGATGATGATGATGATACTGAGCCTGCACCAGCCACATCTCCAGTGAGATCTGCTAGGCGTAGAGCACGCCGACACAAAGATCCAGAGGCTCACCGTCGGATCGATGATCTAACGGATCAGATGATTGATTCATATGCCGCCTTATCACTGGATATCCGCGAGATGCAGGAGCGACAACACTACCAGCATATGATGGCTCAGATCTAGTTTGAGGACATCATGGGCTACCCGTTCGACCCGTCTCAGTATCCATATGTGCCACCACCACCACCACCGGATCGTGACTACTGAGAGGTGCATGATTTTCTTTCTTATTTTTATGCAGTTCAGCTTTATATCCGGTGAGTATTTTATTCCTTAGACTTATTTCGACCCACTGGGACAGTGTGTCCCAAGTATGGGGTGATTATTGATGTATTATTTCACACTTATGTGATGTATGACTCTACTTGATCGGATATTTATTTATATTTATGCTTCATCTTGCTTCTATGTGTTTATCTGAGATTGCATGCATACATACAAGTTATTTGATTGAGAAAAACGTCGAAACTGAAAAGAAACTGGTTTTAAAAAAACAATGATAGAATGATCATTCTATCATTGTTTTTCCCCGGCAACGGCGCCAAAAACTTGTTCGCTCCAAACGGTGTGTGCAAGCTTTAAATTTATAACCCTAGACATAAGCTTAAAACAAGGATGCGAACCCGCAGTGTACAGGTCAATCGTAGTAAAAAGCAAGGAATTCCAAGGGTCGATCACAGGGACTTAGTGAAACAAAGTCCAATTACGGTAAGCTTTAGTAATCACTAACCACAAAGCAATTAAAACAATCAAAGATGAAAAAAGTCAATAAAGGAAATATGCAATTCTAGGGATTAAAGCATCTAGTTGTGGTTCCAACTCAAGATCTAAAGATAAGCGGACAAAGCTGAGGTTTTTGCATAGGGAAGGTGTTACTAAAGTGGAATAGATCACCAGGTAAGTGTCACTACTCTCTAATCCTAAACCGTAACTCCTATTACCGGGTAAGTCTCAAGGAATTAAGATAAAGAACTATAACCTCAAACTAACACACCATCTAAGGGAATAGAATCAACCTTCACCGGGTAAGTCTCAGGCTAACTCACAAAGATGGGATGAAAGCACACTAAGACCCCAATAAAGGATAAACCTTTATTACCTATACTTATGATCTTAGGTAAACAAACTAAGGAATTACCGGGTAAGTCTCATCCTAAGCTTGTATTGAACCAGGAAAGGTGTAATAAGGATAGGATTTGGCAAACTCTAACACTTAACTCTCAGTTTCGGATCAGATAAGTCACCTCGGTCAGCCAAATTCCACCCCGGCCGAGATGTTCATCGACTGGGCGAGATGCTTAGGGTTAAGGTTAAAGACTCGAACTTTCAGGTACCTACTGTGATTAAGATCATTCTATCATTGTTTTTTCCACAACCTTCAGCCAATCACCCTAGAATCACACAAAGAGATTAGCCACTCATCATCATGAAAGTGTTAATCAAATAGATGGGAAGAAAGTGAATATTTGAACAAGAAGAATTTAAGGAAAAGACTTCAATAACTGAATCAAATATCACAACAAAGCGTTCCTTGGATAGAAATCCAACAAGATAAGACAACAAGGAAGGGAATCTAAGATAATCTTACAAAAACTCTTCAAAAGCTATAAAAGCTACAATCTTCCTTCTTCAACCTTCAAAAAGGTTCTTCAAATCTCCCAACTGGAGTATGGTTGCTGTGTGCTATGCGGGATCTCCAACTGTATGCGGATTGTATGCAGCGTAAGCAGGTTGTATGCTGCATGCTATGCGGGGTGTCGGATTTGTGGGAAATCCGACCATTTTTATAGGAAAAATACCCTCCAAAGATAAGATATCTTAGAAAGATCTCTTCCCATAAAAATAGGTAAAATATATGATCTAGCATATCTTCTTTCTTCCAGGAGCCAAGCCCAAAAATATAAGATCTCTTTCCAAAGATAAAAGATCTCAGCCAAGAATAAAATATTCTCGCCGCGTCCCAGGTGTTCACGTCGGTCGAGTCGACTTCTCTGGATCACCTCGGTCGAGGTGACTCTGTAGTCAACCGAGGTGAGTCACAACTGAATGTGAAATCTCTCAAATCTGGTCCAAAGTGAATCTTTAATCCATGGCTATGCTTCCTGGATGTTTCCTTATGTTCCTGAATGTAGCTCCAATGACTCCATGGCTCCTTTTTGATGCAAAACGTGCCATTTTACCTACGATTACAACAAAACTAGGCGTAGACCTTGATTTCTGTAAAGGTAGATGAAATGGTAATATAATCACATATTATACATACTAACATGCAATTTATTGAAGATAAAACGTCCAAACAAACCCCAAAATATAGACTATAATTCATGCTATCAGCCTCTTATAAGAACCTCTGTCTCAGCTCTCTATCAGAAGGTACATAGATGCGCTCGCGGCGTCTCATCACTCCATCAACCCCAAAGGTGAACCGTGGAGCCTCTCCTCGAGACATCCTATCTCGGATCCGTCTCAGTGTTCCTGTTTTTGGTTGGTCTCTCCCAATAGATCAGGTATAACCTCTAAAGTAGACAAATGACTCTTGATATCGAGAAACAAAAATGTCCAACCCTAGCCACGCTAGATCCCTTTGCAACTGAGGCTGAGTAGTCAATCTTGCTATCGCCTTTTCTCAAGGCGTCTTCCTCATAAGGGCATCGGCGACTACATTCGCCTTCCCCGGATTATACAAAATCTCAAGGTCTAAGTTCTTGATCAGCTCGGGCCACTTCCACTAGCGGTTATTCAATTCTTGCTGAGTGAAATTATACTTCAGACTCTTATGGTTTGTGAAGGTCTAGCATGAAACTCCATACATATAATGCAGCCAAATTGTCAAGGCATGAACCACTACAGCCAGCTCGAGGTCATGAGTCGAGTAATTCTCCTTATACGTCTTCAAATATTGAGACGCATAAGCGATTACCCTACCTTGCTACATCAGAACACATCCCAAGGCTAGCTTGGATGCCTCACTATACACTACAAAATCATCTATGCCCTCTGGTTGTGCTAAAATGGAAGCAGAAGTCAGTCTCCTCTTCAACTTATCGAAACTCTGAGTACACGGCTTGGATCATACAAACTGGGTAGTCTTCTTCAATAGACTAGTAAGTGGTCGGGGGATCACAGAAAACCCTTCAACAAATCTACGGTAATATCCGGCTAAACCAAGAAAGCTGCGTGCTTCCTTGACATTCGTCGATTTCGTCCATGTTATTACAGACTCAATCTTTTCCGGATCAACCTTGATCCCCTTGAAGGAAACCACATGACCTAGAAAGGCTATCTCCGACATCCAAAACTCACACTGAGAGAGCTTGGCGTACAACTCTCTATCCTATAGAACTCGCAATACTTTCCTCAAATGTCGTGCGTGTTCCTTTCTACTGTGAGAATAAACCAGGATGTCATCGATGAAGACCACCACGAACTAATCCAGAAAGTCGATGAAAATGCCATTCATCAACTCCATAAAGACGACGAGCGTATTCGTGAGCACGAATGGCATCACTAGAAACTTGTAGTGGCCATATCGTGTCCGAAATGCCGTCTTGGGCATATCTTGCTCTCTCACCCCCAACTGGCGATATCCGGACCTCAGATCTATCCGGGAAAACATTGAATCTCCCTGCAGCTAATCTAGCAAGTCGTTAATACGGGGTATCGGTACTTGTTCTTGATGGTCACCTTGTTCAGATCTCGGTAATCAATGCACAACCTCATCGATACGTCCTTCTTCCGCACGAAGAGTACCGGCGCACCCCATGGGGAAACGCTAGGGCGTATGAAGCCCTTCTTTGCTAAATCCTCGAGTTGCCTCTTCAGCTCCAACAACTTGATAGGCACCATACGATATGGTGCCTTCGAGATTGGTCTCGTCCCTAGGTCTAACTCGGTACTGAAACTCGAGCGATCCTGAGTCTAGCGTCGCCCGTACCCTGATGCTCCGGCACTAGTTTGCCCGGTCCTTTGCCTCTTCTTAGACCCTCCGGTCTTAGAACCTCTCCTCTTGTCAACTCTCTCTCGCTCATAAGCGAGGCTTTATCTTGATAATCTCTCAAGGAATCACAATGAAAACCCACCATATAGGATCGGGTAGTGTCTCTCAGTCTACGGGAGAACATGTACACATGCTGATCCTCTGGAGGTGCAGCTGGACGCAATAATGCCAGCTCCTCTTGGAACCTCTTTATCGCCTTGGATACATGAACATCCTTGAAACCAACTTCAACGAAATCCTACAGTTTCTCCCTCCTCAATGTGGTAGGGTAGAAACACTCTCTAATAAGGCTCTTCATCTGGTTGTAACTAGAGACCCTAGTCCTCATGGTCCTCCGCCAATGGTGTGCTAAGTCCTGGAATAGAGTTTCCACCAACTCGATCCATATATCCTCTAGGCATCTAATAGACTCTAGTGCTGAGTTCACATGCCCAATCCACAACTTGACCTCGAGGCCCACCTTTCCTGCAAAAGGGGGTACTTGCATCTTGTGAAACGTCTTCAACCAAGAATCCGGTCATGGTGCTCTCAGCTCATCTTGAACCCTGACAATCTCAGCAGCTCGTGCTAGTACAACTAGCACCTATGTCTCTCCATGTGATATCTTTGATGATCTCACCGGTACTGGTGGATCTAGGGCACGCCTACTTGCCCTAACAACCTCCTTAACCTGACAGATCTACGCTCGGAACTCAAGTCCTTTTATTGAGTCGTAATCCGTATCATCAAACCGTGGTGGATGGGCTCTCGGTCCAACTGTCATCCCGTTCCCAGCCTCAGGAACAATACTCTCAACTACCTCCTCTGCTCTATCCTCCGCTACAAGCGGACCAACGATGTGACCCTCTCCATGACCTATGACTACCGGAGGACGAGACGGTCTACCTCTACATCGTCCTATTGCAAGCGTTGCTATCGTGCGAGCCATCTGCGATCTAAGCATATCTAATTGTATAAGGCCAACTAATACCACACACACACACACACACACACATATATATGTAATACGCAAGTGCAGAAATATACACACAGTCTAGTATATATATATATAACTAAACTGCTGAGAGCCACGGAAGGAGTGATGACTTCCCGTAAATTGTATCCCAAATCCATTATGAACCAAATTTTTTAAACCAAAATCCTTTCTCAAACTTAGACCCCTTTCGGGTTCTGTTTATTTTATCCATTCGGCCTTTCAAGAAGATTGCAAGTACCGTTATTGTCAACCTAAGGCTCTGATACCAATGTTGTAACACCCCAAATTCGTGGGACTCGGAGTGCTACGGGCGAAGGACCTCACAATGGGTGCTAACCCTATCTTGACAACAAGTTCACTAGATCTTACAACAAGACACAATAAATATATAAGACCAAAATTGATAAATCTGAAATAGTATATAACGAAAGTATACAAAACCACAACCGAGTATTAAAAACAATATCATTATATACACATATACATCCCAAAACCGTTTATTATCTTCATCAAGTGATACCATTACTAATTCATTTATGTTGGATACAAGGAGTAAAACAATCTCGCCTCTATCCCCTTTTGACCACACAGGTTCGGAACTGGTGTCAATCATCACCACCTGATGGACTGGTCGTAGATTATTCCCGAGCTGCCCCATTTTGAGCTAGACAAGTTATCACCATATACTATCATACACTTGGGTCAATTAATACATATGGTCATCCTAGTCTAGTTAGGTTATCAAATATAGCACACATATACACACACCATTATTACAATCATTCCAACTCATAGAAGTGAGCTAAGTAAGCCCAAAGGACTTACCTGTCACAAGGTAATCCTAACCACATTCAATCTTGGTTTCCCTCAAGAAACTATCAACACCTGTACGATAAGACACACCAATATCAAACACTATACCACTTGCTAGGAGATCTCAACTCCTAGTTTCACAGATCCTCAAGGATCACATACAAAACTATATCCATCATCATCATTCATATATCCAACCTAGCGTGCTTTTAAACAACCCATGACACAAGGAAGGAATCAAACATACCAACACTTAATATGTCCTGGAAGAAGGCGCACCCGTGGGAATGAAGAGGCGCGAGAGCGGTGACAAGCCGCGACAACGCGATGGAGACGCCGCGGGGGTGGTGACAAGGTCTTGGCTGCAGGGGAGGTGATGGAAAGGTGGGGGCGCGGCACTTCAACGGAGCACAAATCCAATGTGTTCTTCGACGAGTCTCTAGCTCAACACTCTACTCCACATCAGGGAGCAACCTAAGGCACTCCAGCCTTCAATCATATACTAATGCCATGAATTATGACCTTAGTTTAGGGATGCATTTAGGTAGATTGTCCCTTTGTATTGCATGCATAGACATATATTCACATCGATTATGTTGATATTCACCTACCTTGCAGAAATAGAGGTCTACACGCATATTTGTTGCAATTGTAGGAAATAAGGCACATTTTGGAGCAAAAAGGAGAGTAAGGAGATAAGGTGTCAGAAGAGAGCCTGGTGGAGTACATTGATATGTAGAAGAATATCAAGGATCACAAGGAAAAAGATTTAGCTGGAAAAGAAGCAAAGAGCAAAAGAAAGTACGTAAAAGAAGAGAAATCTCGGTTGAAGAGATACTATTTCGGCCGAGATTTTCTTCGGGCCTAACCAAGATTTTCTCCGGGCCTGACCAAGATTTTTACACACTTTTTGAGCAGATTTCTGAGATTAGTCAAGTTCCGACTTCGTAGCAAGTACAGAAGATTTGGAAGGATTGATAGTGAAGAAAGGAAGAACATCGAAGGGTTCAAGATTTGCATCGATAGTTGAGGTTTTGTGAGTTTTATTTGGAAGGATAATCTTAGTTGTTGTTTTTATTATTTGAATGAAAGGTTGAACCTTTGTTGTTTCTTTGGATTCAGTTTCGATTATTGAAGATTGTTAAGTTAAGTTTTATTTGGTTTTCTTGGTTTATGCCTTATTTGATATCATATAACTTCTTTGATTAAAAAATGATGATTGTTGGCTAGAACTCTTGCGATTCTAAGGTGACTAGTTGATGGTTGTGGTTTAGATGATGATAGAATGACTCTTTAAGTTAGATTGGATGTTGAAGGTTGAGTTTTACCTACGCAGTTGACGATCTCGAATCGATTCAGGAATATCGGCCGATATTTGAGTATGATCCATCCGAGATTTACTCTTGTTTTCCCGATCATGTCTTATCCTTAAGTCTAGGTCATCGTTTTCCAAATCCTAGTCTTTATTGAGAGCTTTATACCCTTAGATTCCTCTAAGGCTTACCCAGTGATTCCTCTCTTGAGTACCGACGACGACGTTTTCTAGGTAATAAAGTTTTATCCTTTGTTAGGTTTGAGTGTGCCTTCATCCCACCTTTGTGAGTTAACATGAGACTCACCCGGTAAAGGTTAGCTCTATTCCCTTAGGTCGAGTTGTTGGTTTGAGTTTGTGTCTTTTTCCTAGTTCCTTTAGACTTACCAGGTAAAAGGATATTCGGTTAGTGATAGTGGATAGTGAGACCACCCTCGTGATCTATCCCATCGAAGAAACACCTTACCTTTGCAACCCCAACCTTCTCCATAAACCCTTACGAGTCTTCAATCGAAAACCACAACTTGACGCTACGATCTCTAAAATCGGCATTCTCCTTTATTGAAATATCTTGTTCTTTGTTATTGTAAGAATCTTATGTAGTTGACTTATTTGCTTGATTTCACCATAGTCCTTGTGATCGACCTTGGAGTATTTGTGTTTATTACAATTGATCTGTATATTGCGGATTCGCTATTGCTTTTATTCTTGGTTATATATTTAAAGCTATTTGAAGCAAGAGGGTGGTCGTAGATCAGCTTTGCCTTTCTTAAGATTTACACACGTTTTGGAGCGAACAAGTTTTTGGTGCCGTTGCCGGGGACTTGGTCTAGACCGAGCCGGTATTTGGTTTTCTAGATTGTTCTTGCTTTTTCTATTGATATTTCTACTTGAGTGTTCTTGCAAATTTGTGTTCTTAGGTTTATGCGAAGATCTCGCGCCGGAAAGGAAGTAGTTTCATACGATCCTGAACTGGAAAAGATTTACAAGAGACGGTTACGAGAAGCTAAGATGACTTTGGAAGAATGAAATGTTCATTTCAAGTTAGACGATTGTTCGCTCAAAAGGGTGTGCGTCAAAGTCTTAATATTTATATCTAGAACTCAAAAGCAAAGCGAACCCGCAGTGTACGGATCAGCTGTAGAAAGGTAAGAATTCCAGAGTCGAACTCAGGGATTTGGTGAGAAAGATTCCAATTTCAATTATCTAGCGAAAGTATAAAAGCTTTTGTGATATAATAAAGAGAGAAATGATTCCAAGGATTCAAGTATCCGATTTAGGCTTTCGATTCAAGACACTTCTACGGGTATAGGACAGAATTTATATTGCCAAGATTAAATGTTCAAAGGTAGGATTCGTACGATGAAGTTCCGAAACCTATATAACTAATCTATAGATTCTCTCTATAAGGGTTGTTGAGGCTGCAATATAGAAAGATCTAAAGACAAGAATTATGTTCAAACTAACTATCTAAAACTCCAGGATATGACTCTCCAAAGTATGAATAGAAAGCACACTTAAAATCTTAATAAAGGATGTTGAGTCTCTTTATTACCCAAATCTTGCAATTTTAATCCATTGAATGTAGAAACAGGTTTGAATTGCATTCGAACATTCAATTAGATGGTAAAAAGATTAATCAAGAATAGGATTTAGGCAAGGATTAGTTTTGATTAAAGATTAATTCAATTAAAGTTCGGCAGAGGAATAAATCGCCCTGTTCATAAGAAAAATCGGCCGATTTTCCTCAAGAACAGCCCGATTTTTCTGTTGTCGCAAAACTAAGATCTAAATTCTCAGGGTCCTAATGTTTGAATGAGTTCAGTCTATCATCATCTAAGCCTTAATCATCAACTATTCTCCCCAGAATCACAAGGTTTTTAGCCAACCATTTTCAAAATCGAATCAATTTAATTATTGAAGAAGATATCGCAAAGAAACCAAATCTTGAACGAAAAGAATCCTATAACTCTCAAATCTGTAAAACAACCGTCAAATCTGTTCAATGTATCTCTTAAAAACTCAATTTCGTGTTCACAAACCACAAACAAGACAATGGAATAAAGAAATCTCACAATCAAAGATCAAGAATGACTTTCCGGCAAAAGCTCTTCAATCTCTCTCCAAGAATCGTTGATTCCTTCAAAACGTGTAAAGATTATCTGGTGCGACCTCCTCGTCTTTGTTCGTAGGGTTCTCTTCTATAGTTTCTTGCAGATGGGCCGTTTGGCAAAACTCTCATCTAGCCCAAATTAATTGGGCTTTATGTCGTCTTTTCATTTGGCCGAATCGTGAAGAAAATCGACCCAGTCGATTTTAGTGAAAAACCGTTCGATTTTTAGGTATTAAAATCGTCCGATTTTTATATGCATTAGCACGATTTTCTTCAACAGAAAGTGCTCTTCCTTTGGTTCGTCTTCTATGCTTCTCCTTTGCAATTCCTTAGCCCTTTGTGATCCTCCTAAGACTCCTTTAGCTTCCTTAACATCCTTAGATGCTTCTTGCTCCATTTTTGCTTCTAATTCAGCTCTATTTACCTGCAATTCATCAAAATCTCGTGTAGACCTCTATTTCCGACAATTGATTGAATAGAACATAAAAGGTATACAAAATCCCTCTAAATGCAAGGTAAATAGAGATAATGTGCTGCAATATGCATGAATATGATGATACATAATTCATGTCATCAAAATACCCCATACTTGCCTCTTGCTTGTCCCTAAGCAAGACTCAAATTTAGAATATAAGATGTCATGGATTATGCATGTATGAAATTCAAAAACTTTTCTTTTGGTAGTGCTTCTTTTCATTGGATCGCTCTCAAAGTGATATTTCAAGGCATAAAAGAGGCAAAGCATGTATCAATGATGACCATAAGATGAACAAACTCCCTTTTCTTTCTTGAAGGCATAAATAAAGAACATGATAAAGGTGTAGAGGCAATCAAATTCAAACAAATCTAAGCTATTAAGTCTTGAACACATGCATAAAAGTCTCAAGGTCTTCTAATCAAAGAAAGGGTTCAAGAAACGTATTAAGGGAAGGAGTTCTTTTTGGTTATTGTGGTGCTAATCCGGGAAAGAGGAACACATAACACATTCAAGAATTTTCTTCACCGCACATGCTTCGCATGTAGAAAGCTTTGCTTTCATTATACTTTACTTTTTGAGAGTATGGACAGCGGTGCATAAAAACCGAAGCCTAGGAGATTGGCGTTTCTCAATTTCGAGATGCCTCAAACCCTTGATGCACATACCATATCCCGTTAGGACTTGTCGTTCAATCGGACTTTGGCAAGACACAAACACCCGGCTATGTGAATGGTGCCGAGTTACTCATCCTCATGTTCAACGTCCCCAAAACTTATGAAATTTTTCACTTTTCAATACATTTTCTTTGGCCCTCCCACATCAAGCATGCCTTTTTCAATCACCTATCCTAATTCCCGGATGGTAAGAGGAGGGTTACATATTTCATTGAGGATCTAGCATGATCAAGACGTGAGAAAAGAAAAGAAGTGAAATGCCTTAGTCATCCTTAAATGATGTAAAAGAACTTGCAATATAGCTTCGACTATTATTTCATTTTCTCATCAAAACAACTAAATCATATAACTTATTCATGTATTCAAGTAACAAAAGCAATTTCATTCATGCTATAATCAACATTTCAACATAACTAAGCATCTTTTTCACCTATCCATATACACAATTCTCATCATAGAGGTCATTTCCATATAAGAAGCACTTAAAAAATTTTTTTTTTTTTGAAAATTCATAGGTTTTGAAAAAGATCATGCAAATGCAAATGTCATAATAGAAAGCAAGTAGTGCAAGAGTTATTACAAGCCAAGTTGTCAAGAGTAGTGGAAAGTACATAAAGTGCTAAAGTGAAACATAGAGTATTGTAAGTACCCCCACCCCATACTTGACATCCACATTGTCCCCAATGTGAAAATCAAGCATAAGAAGGAGAAAAATACTTACAATGTAAAAGAAGCGGAAGCTCAATCCTCTGTCGGTGGTGGAGGTGGTGGATATGGATACATCGGTGCGGAGGGATCGTAGAAGTGGCCGAACTGGTGGTAGTACATATCCCTCATCTGGCCGTCATAGGATGAATGCCTAGCGTCCGTCTCCTCCCTGTAGTTCCTGAACTGTGTGTTCAGGGTGTCATAATCGGTGCGGAGGACACGGTAGTCGGTGCTGAGGCTCTGGAAGCTAGTGACTAGCTCCCTAAAGTGGCGTGGAGCTCGGCGTCCTCGTCTAGGGCCTGGAGCATGTGCATAAGAGTGTCGAGGTGGCTGCATGTCATCCTCCGTCTCCTCATCCTGCCTACTAGTCCTGCTCGGTCCTGCTCCATGAGTGTCAGTGTCCATGGCATCCGTAGCATGCCCGCTATGGGTATCGCTCTCAAACTCGAGCATGGTGTCCTGTCCTCCATCCTCATCCTCCTCGGAGTCACCTGCATCATCATCATAATAAGTAGGAGGTGAGAACTCCTCAAGCATCGCCTCAAAGGTCTCCTTCCAGTTCTTCTTATTCCGAATGGTGTATTCGGATTTCCATATGATCTCGGACGGCTTCTTCTTCGGATCCCTATGCCATGGTATCAGTACATGAAGAGTTCCTCTCCCTCGAGGAATCAAGACCTGTCGAACCACCAACCTTTGTGAGCCTAAAGGAAGGGCACTCTCAGCTAGAGTGCATCCCGAAAAGTCATAACCTAGAGTCCTAGCCACATGAGTGACTAAACCTCCTGCACATATGTCACCCTTGGCTTTGTTGGCTATCTTTCCTAGATAGTCAGCAAGCATGGTAGAGATGTCGGGAGTGGTGGTGGATGTCATGCAGTAGAGGATGAAAAGCTCATCAGCCTTGAGCTTCTGCGGAGTCTCAGTCCGGGCAAACAAACTCTCACTGAGTATCCTATGCACTACCTTGAAGGAAAGGTTGTACATGCTTGTCTCCTTGGAGTTTCCGGGTCGCCACTTATCCCCTCCGTACTCTCCTACGGAAATATCCTCCCAAAAATCACTAGCATTGAGGCCTCTAGCAAATGTGCCTGCATCTGAATAAGAAAAGCCAAACAAGTCGCCGAAAGCATCAATAGACAAAGTGTGGTCCTGGCTCATAAGGCGGAAAGTGACCATCCTTTCCCTAGGATCGTGCTCAAACGTGCTAAGGAATTCTAGGGTGATCTCCCTATAAGCATCTTCCCTGATCGTAGCAAACTGTCTCAACCCTGCTCTATAAAGCATCATATCAACATCCTCTCGAACATATAACGAATCTAAGTCATCAAGTACTATGTAGCGAGGAGGGGTGAATGGGCGATCTATAATGCGTGCATAGCGTTTCTTATGCTTGGCTAGGGGAGGGGGAAGCTTAGGGATGTTGGTAGATGGTGGTGGAGGTGGGGCAGGGGCTTTTGAAGAAGATCCCTTCTTCTTCCCCGTGTTTCTAGTTATCCTCTTGACAAGATCCATTCTAAGTCCTAAAAATCGACCTGTTCTTCACAAAAATCGGCCGATTTTTCTGGGTTGGGTCGATTTTTATCTCGATTTCAACGATTCTCACAATTCTGTAAAGTTCTGTTCAATCTATCACCACACACAGTTCTCCACAATGAATCCTAAGCAAATTCCTCTATCAATTCCAACAACAAAGCACTTCCTAGGCAACTTCGATTTCAAGTGAGAAAACTTAGGTTTTGGAAAGAAAAACCTGAATTCCTTATGGAGCAGTCGATTGCCGTGCGTGTTGTTGTTAGATCCGTGTTCCTTGTTGAAAATGCCTCAGTTTGGAGCCAAGAATCTCTTGAAATGGTTAAGGGATGAGGATTTGAGGGTGTGGCGATTTTTCGGCGTTCTTGAGAGAGGGAAATCGAGAGTTGGAGATGTGGGAATGACGAAGCTCAAGTATGATCGCCTTATATAGAGTCGAAGATTTCTAAAGAAAATCGGCCGATTTTTCGGGTCGATTTTTTTGTCGGGGCGATTTTTCTCTCTGACTGAAAAAATCGGACGATTTATTTTGGCAGGTCGATCTCCAGGTCGATTTTTGTTTCTGTTGTGAAAAATCGACTTGCTCTGTTACTGAATCGGACGATCTTCTTATGGTAGGTCGATTTTCTTCCTTGTTTTTCTTGAATCTCGAAGATATAACTTAATTTTGCTCCATTCTCCGTGAATCTCTCACATTTGAACCTAATTTCCTGCGATTAATGACATGACAAACCAAGAGTGCATCGAGGAACATATAAAAACGAACAAATGAAGAAACAAAGCAATTAATCTATTCTAACTAAATGAGGGAAAGAAGGGAAAACTATACTATCATTGGGTTGCCTCCCAAGAAGCGCTTTATTTATCGTCTTTAGCTGGACGGTGTATGATGTTGTGTTCATCGGAGGAGGATAGGAGCTATCTCCTCGACCGGAGCTTCCGGTGTGTATTTCTTCAACCGTTGGCCATTAACCTTAAAACTTCCGCTTTGTTCACCCCATACTTCAACTGCACCATGGGGGAAAATTCTCTTAATCACAAAAGGTCCTGTCCAACGGGATTTGAGCTTACCTGGAAATAGACGCAGCCTTGAGTTGAATAGGAGGACTTGGTCTCCCTCCTTCAAGTCTTTTGGGATGATGTGTTTGTCATGCCAGCGCTTTGTCCGTTCCTTGTAAATCTTTGCATTCTCATACGCATTCAGTCGGAGCTCATCTAGCTCATTGATGTCGAAGAGCCGCTTCTCTTCAGCTTCTTTCATGTCGAAGTTGAGCCACTTGATAGCCCAATAAGCCTTATGCTCTAGCTCTACAGGAAGATGACATGATTTACCATAAACGAGATTATAAGGAGTCGTACCTATTGGTGTCTTGAAAGCTGTCCTGTATGCCCATAGTGCATCGTCAAGCTTCATTGACCAATCTTTCCTCGTTTTAGAGACGGTCTTCTCTAAAATCCCTTTAATCTCTCTATTTGATATCTCGACTTGTCCGCTGGTTTGCGGATGGTAAGGTGTAGCTATTTTATGGGTCACCCCATACTTAGCTAATAGAGTCTCGAATCGACGGGCTGTGAAATGCGTTCCTCCGTCACTAATGATGGTTCGGGGAGTTCCGAACCTTGGGAAGATCGTTTTGTTGAGGAACTTCACCACTACCATTGCATCATTAGTAGGGGA
Source organism: Fagopyrum homotropicum (assembly GCA_033239125.1). NCBI lineage: Eukaryota > Viridiplantae > Streptophyta > Magnoliopsida > Caryophyllales > Polygonaceae > Fagopyrum > Fagopyrum homotropicum. The sequence goes on along the minus strand of BSWB01000006.1, from coordinate 104,637,468 downwards.
AGCGATTGCCTCCACCCATCTTGAGACATAATCTACGGCAAGAAGTATATACTGGTTTCCGCATGAAGATGGGAAAGGTCCCATAAAGTCGATGCCCCATACATCAAAGATCTCTACTTCTTGTATGTTGTTGAGAGGCATCTCATTCCTCCTGGATATATTACCTGTCCTTTGACAAGCATCACAAGAAACAACAAACTTTTGCACATCTTTGAAAAGTGTAGGCCAATAAAAGCCGGAGCGAAGTACCTTAGCACAAGTCTTGTGGGAACTAGCATGTCCGCCACATGGTAGAGAATGGCAGTGTCGGATGACACTATCTATCTCATCTTCGGGAACACATCTCCTGTAGATGCCATCTGGACCTCTTTTGAATAGAAGAGGTTCGTTCCAATAAAAATGCCGGACGTCTCTCAAGAACTTCTTCTTTTGAGCATATGAAAGTCCGGGTGGGATCTCCTGACAAACAAGGTAATTTACAATGTCAGCAAACCATGGATCATTACCTTGTGATATGTGTTGAAGACACTCTTCAATCTCGTGCAACTGCTCGTCAGGGAAGGAATCGTCTATCGGAAGTTCATCCGACTCGCCGGTGAGTTGTGGAAGACGACTAAGGTGATCGGCGACGGAGTTCTCCGATCCTTTCTTATCACGGATCTCTAAATCGAACTCTTGTAAGAGTAAGATCCATCGTAGAAGCCTTGGCTTCGCATCCTTCTTCGTGAATAAGTATCGGATTGCGGAGTGGTCCGTATAGACTATCACTTTCGCACCTACAAGATAGGAACGAAATTTCTCAAATGCATATACTACGGCTAAAAGTTCCTTTTCCGTAGTTGCGTAGTTGTATTGAGCCTCATCTAGCGTTTTGCTAGCGTAGTAGATGGCATGAGTGCGACCATCTTTCTTCTGTCCAAGAACGGCTCCTATAGCGACATCGCTTGCGTCGCACATGACCTCGAAAGGAAGAGTCCAATCGGGTGGTTGAATGATTGGTGCTGAAATCAAAGCTTCTTTGATCCTGCAAAAAGCATCTAAGCAATCTTTCGAAAATTCGAAAGTCGCATCTTTCATCAAAAGATTAGTCAAAGGTTTTGAAATCTTAGAAAAATCCTTTATGAATCTCCTATAGAAGCCTGCATGTCCTAGGAAGCTTCTAATTCCTTTTACCGATGAAGGGGGAGGTAACTTCTCAATGGTTTCTATCTTTGATCGATCCACCTCTATTCCCCTTTGTGACACTAAATGACCTAACACAATTCCTTCGGTGACCATGAAATGACACTTTTCCCAGTTTAAGACTAAGTTAGTGTCCTCACATCTCTTAAGAACTAGTGAAAGGTTATAGAGACAGTTATCAAAGGAAGAACCATATACCGAAAAGTCGTCCATGAAGACTTCCATGATATTCTCTACATATTCGGAGAAGATTGCCATCATACACCTTTGGAAAGTGGCTGGAGCGTTGCATAAACCGAATGGCATTCTTCTATAGGCGAACGTACCCCATGGGCACGTAAAGGTTGTCTTCTCTTGATCATCCGGATGAATTGGTATCTGAAAGAAACCGCTATATCCATCTAAATAACAAAAGTAGGCATGTTGGGCTAACCTTTCCAACATTTGATCGATGAAAGGAAGGGGGAAGTGGTCCTTCCTTGTGGCCACGTTCAGTTTGCGGTAGTCGATGCACATTCGCCACCCTGTAACTGTCCGTGTAGGGATGAGTTCGTTGTTCTTGTTGGCAACAACGGTAATGCCTCCTTTCTTGGGTACTACTTGTACCGGACTCACCCATTTGCTATCAGAAATCGGGAAGATGATACCTGCATCAAGTAGCTTAAGGATTTCTTTCTTCACGACCTCCTTCATTGCCGGGTTTAACCGTCTTTGAGGTTGGCGTGAAGGTTTATAATCCTCTTCCATTAATATTTTGTGCATACATAGAGAAGGCTTTATTCCTACTAAATCATCAATGGTGTAACCTAGTGCTCTCCTATGTTGCTTCAAAACATGCATGAGTTTCTCTAATTCATCATCATTCAAATTTGCATTTACTATAACTGGATATGTGGAATCAGTGCCAAGAAATGCGTACCTTAAATGTGTGGGAAGTTGCTTCAATTCTAATGATGGAGGTACCTTAGTTGGTGATGAATCGTGGCTTTCGGGTGTTGTGGGAGATGCCTCTATAGGTGTGGGTACTTCATCATTAGATTCGGAAGCGGCTGCGGTGAAGTCCGGAGAATCCATAGAATTACTCAGTGAATCGGCCCCCCCTGTAATAAATCGGTCGATCTTCTGCACGATTTTTCTTTCTGTTGGAAAAAATCGTGCTACCTCTTTGTGAATCGGGCGATTTATCGTCGGTAGGTCGATTTTAGTTTCTGTCGAAAAAAATCGTGCTGGATCGTCAGAAATCGGACGATTTTTTTCTGGTAGGTCGATTTTAGTTTCTGTCGAAAAAAATCGTGCTGGATCGTTAGAAATCGGTCGATTTATTTCTGACAGGTCGATTTTCTTCACAGTTTCCGGAGTCCATTCTAGTTCTTCAATTTTTGCTTCTAGCTCGTCCTCCATAGCATTTAATGCTTTCACATCCTCATTGCAGTCATGTTCCACCCCTTCCTCCATGATTCTCATGCTAAGAACCTTTTGAAGAGGGTCTTTCATCAAGATCGAACTTACTATCTCTCTAGACTCTTCTTCCTCAACAATTTCAAAAACGTCATCTTTCAAGGCTGGTTCCTTGATTAAGGAAGATAGTATAAATTCTATCTTTTCTTCACCGATATGGAATGATAGCTGGCCGTTCTTGCAATCTACCATGCATCCAGATGTGGCGAGGAATGGTCTCCCGAGGATGATGGGAACCGGGTAATCTGCAGGTATGTCAAGAACGACAAAATCTATAGGTATGTAAAACTTACCTAGCTTTACCGGAATGTCTTCTAATATTCCCACCGGCTTAGTGGTGGAACGATCAGCCATGTAGAGTGTGATCTTCACCGGTCTAGGCTCTCCTAGACCAACTGTCTTGCATAGAGCTAGAGGTATGATACTCACACTTGCTCCAAGGTCACAAAGAGCATCATAGGTAGCTTCTCCCAAGGTGATGGGTATGCAAAATGATCCTGGATCGCGGAGCTTGGGTGGCATATTCTCTGTCATAGTCTTGATGAGTTCGGATGACTCCATACTCATCTTGACTTCTCCTATATCTTCCAACTTCCTCTTGTTGGAGAGGATCTCCTTGAGGAATTTCCCGTAAGCTGGCATACCTAAAATCGCATCCATAAAAGGTATGTTAATATGGAGCTTGCTCATAAGTTCAACAAACTTACCGAAATGTTTATCTAGGCGTGCTCGCGCTCTAGATTGAGGAAAAGGTAGAGGTGGTTTGTAAGCGGGAGGAGGAACATAGACTTCTTCCTTCTCTTTTGCCTCTCCTTCTTTTGTGGAGGTTTCAACTACTTTAGGTTGAGGGTCGGCGGTTGTCTTCCCGCTCCTAGTAGTTATAGCCATAACCCTTCCCTTTGGGTTATCTTCTGTCTTTCCGGGAAGCTTCCCTTGATCTCTTGGAACTTCTCCGGCCTTGTTGAAAACTTGGTTTTCTAAAGCTTTGTGAGCTTTGTCAACCGAAGTTATGTAGCTCTCCAATCCTTGTAGCTTGCCTAGGATCGTTTCTAGCATAGGATCCGGCTTGTTTGATCCGCTTGATTGTTCCTGGCTTGTAGAAGGAGTAGAAGAAGATGGAGGTGTTAGAGCCTTTTCGGCATATGAGTAAGGATTACCTGAACCTTGCTGATTTGACCTCCAATTGTTGTTATTCGAGTTCCTATTGTTGTTGTTGTTATTCCAATTGGAGTTTCGGTTGTTATTGTTGTTGTTGCTCCAATTGGAATTCCGGTTATCATTCCTTTGATTGTTGTCTCGCCCCATGTAGTTGGCTTCTTGCTCTTGAGTCCTTTGAAGACTCGTTTTGAGCACTTCCCTCAATTCTTTGATGTCATCTTTGAGGGAGAATATTTGTGTTTGAGCCGCTTGATTCAACTTGGCTCCCGTATCGCCTTGATTTCGGCTGTTTGATTCCACCTTCCGGTGGGAATACTTCTCAATCACTTGGGCTTGCTTCTCAATGAAGTCCCAAGCATCATCCTCTCTCATATCCATGAATGTGCCGCAAGATAGAGATTGGAGGTTGAATTGTGTCTCCACATCCAACCCTTTGTAGTAGATCTCCAATAATTCCAGCTTGGAAATGCCATGGTGTGGGCAATCCAACAAGAGATCTTGAAACCTTTCCCAAGATTGAAACAAGCTTTCGTTAGGTTTCATAGAAAAAGCATTTATTTTACCTCTTAATTCCGCCGTTTTGGATGGCGGAAAGAACTTGGTGAGGAATTCCGAAGACAGTTCCTCCCATGTAGCTAACTTCGCAGCCGGAAGTGTTTGGTACCAAGCTAGAGCCTTGTCCTTCAAAGAGAAGAAGAACGGCTTGATCTTGTAGTTGCTTGTAGTAGCCTTCTTCGGCTTCATAGTCTCCATGAGAATCTCAAAATTCTGCAAGTGTTGATGCGGAGATTCAGTACTTGCTCCGCCATATTGACTTTGGCGAACCATAGTAATGACTTGTGGTGAGAAGCTAAACTCCTGGATGTCTTCAGCTCCAAAATCCACACCTAGACGGCGCGGTTGCTGAATAGGATCCATCCGTTGCCCCAAAGTTCGGGGTCTATCTTCGTTATTGGCAGCTCTAACATTCCTAGTCGTAATGCGAGGGACGACCTTAGGTGTTGGAGTGTTTCGGTTAGGACGAAGTGATGGATCAATCTCTTCAAGTTCCGGCATATCCGGATCAATCTCGTCATCATCGGACGAGTCATCTCGAATGGACTTAGTTGGTGTCTTGACTTTCTTCTTCTTCTTGGAGGCGTTCGACTCCAACTTCATGTCCAAAATCATAGCTCTTAGTTCATCAATTTGAAATTGATGACTTATTTCAGCTTCCTTTCGAGCCTTCTCACTCAACTGGAGTTGGCGTTGAGCTTCATTCAGTTCAGCCTTGTAGTTTCTCTCATCGTTTTCAGCCATTTTCTTCTCCTTCAACTTTCTCCTCAAAGTTCTTTCTAATTCGGGATCGAAAGGAATTAGATCTTTAGTGGATCTAGTCCTTCGCATATACCTAAAGAACCTGCGAAGATCACTCAAGTAGACAAATCAAATCACAAGAGCAAGAGCTCTCAAGCTAGACAACCGAAAACCGGATTTGATCTAGACCAAATCTCCGGCAACGGCGCCAAAAACTTGTTCGCTCAAAAGGGTGTGCGTCAAAGTCTTAATATTTATATCTAGAACTCAAAAGCAAAGCTAACCCGCAGTGTACGGATCAGCTGTAGAAAGGTAAGAATTCCAGAGTCGAACTCAGGGATTTGGTGAGAAAGATTCCAATTTCAATTATCTAGCGAAAGTATAAAAGCTTTTGTGATGTAATAAAGAGAGAAATGATTCCAAGGATTCAAGTATCCGATTTAGGCTTTCGATTCAAGACACTTCTACGGGTATAGGACAGAATTTATATTGCCAAGATTAAATGTTCAAAGGTAGGATTCGTACGATGAAGTTCCGAAACCTATATAACTAATCTATAGATTCTCTCTATAAGGGTTGTTGAGGCTGCAATATAGAAAGATCTAAAGAAAAGAATTATGTTCAAACTAACTATCTAAAACTCCAGGATATGACTCTCCAAAGTATGAATAGAAAGCACACTTAAAATCTTAATAAAGGATGTTGAGTCTCTTTATTACCCAAATCTTGCAATTTTAATCCATTGAATGTAGAAACAGGTTTGAATTGCATTCGAACATTCAATTAGATGGTAAAAAGATTAATCAAGAATAGGATTTAGGCAAGGATTAGTTTTGATTAAAGATTAATTCAATTAAAGTTCGGCAGAGGAATAAATCGCCCTGTTCATAAGAAAAATCGGCCGATTTTCCTCAAGAACAGCCCGATTTTTCTGTTGTCGCAAAACTAAGATCTAAATTTTCAGGGTCCTAATGTTTGAATGAGTTCAGTCTATCATCATCTATGCCTTAATCATCAACTATTCTCCCCAGAATCACAAGGTTTTTAGCCAACCATTTTCAAAATCGAATCAATTTAATTATTGAAGAAGATATCGCAAAGAAACCAAATCTTGAACGAAAAGAATCCTATAACTCTCAAATCTGTAAAACAACCGTCAAATCTGTTCAATGTATCTCTTAACAACTCAATTTCGTGTTCACAAACCACAAACAAGACAATGGAATAAAGAAATCTCACAATCAAAGATCAAGAATGACTTTCCGGCAAAAGCTCTTCAATCTCTCTCCAAGAATCGTTGATTCCTTCAAAACGGGTAAAGATTATCTGGTGCGACCTCCTCGTCTTTGTTCGTAGGGTTCTCTTCTATAGTTTCTTGCAGATGGGCCGTTTGGCAAAACTCTCATCTAGCCCAAATTAATTGGGCTTTATGTCGTCTTTTCATTTGGCCGAATCGTGAAGAAAATCGACCCAGTCGATTTTAGTGAAAAACCGTTCGATTTTTAGGTATAAAAATCGTCCGATTTTTATATGCATTAGCACGATTTTCTTCAACAGAAAGTGCTCTTCCTTTGGTTCGTCTTCTATGCTTCTCCTTTGCAATTCCTTAGCCCTTTGTGATCCTCCTAAGACTCCTTTAGCTTCCTTAACATCCTTAGATGCTTCTTGCTCCATTTTTGCTTCCAATTCAGCTCTATTTACCTGCAATTCATCAAAATCTCGTGTAGACCTCTATTTCCGACAATTGATTGAATAGAACATAAAAGGTATACAAAATCCCTCTAAATGCAAGGTAAATAGAGATAATGTGCTGCAATATGCATGAATATGATGATACATAATTCATGTCATCAACGATGCTGAGATGCCCTAGAAGGTCCGTCAAGGTCAGATTTTTAGTATGTTTTGCTTGGTGACAAGAGGGGTTCCAGACTTTGCTGCTGTGCTTGCAGAGGAGCTGTACAAGGTGAAGGGGAAGGCAAAGGGAGATATCTGTTATGGCGGTCTAGCGACTCACATCGCCACTGAGATGGGGTTGGATCTCTCGGGATATACTTTGGTTGCGGCGGCGAAGCCGCTGGGTTTATATGAGTTTATCACGCGCTGTATTCTCGTTCCCCGCGGTCTTGGCACTCCCTATGTGGCCATGCCGTGGGAAACGAAGTTTCCTCAAGACATTGCGTGGTCTTCACAGTTCTCCGTCAACGACCATGAGAACTGGTCAGCTGTTTGGTTTCCGATCAGGCATGAGGATGCTACTAAGAGGCAGAGGGTGGATATGAGGATGGTGACGGCATTGGAGGAGATGCAGCTATGGACACCGGTACTAATACCGCCGGCCCGAGTATTACCACCGTCGACCTCGATGAGGAGGCTACTGAGGACGAGAGGGAGATACCACCTCTAGTAGACATCCCCCAGCCATCCCAGCAAAGAGCTCACCATCGTCGCGACTCAGAGGCGCACCGCAGGATTGATGATCTGGCGCGGTAGATGATGGATTCCTTTCAGGCCCTGCGGACCGACATTACTCAGCATTTCACCGATCAAACTTGATATATTCATGCTTGGACGCAGTGCATCGAGGAGAGCCAACACTATCAGCGCCAGATGGCGATGCTGCAGTTCCAACAACATATGGGCTATCCATTCGATCCGACCCAGTACCCCTAAATTCCACCTCCACCGCCGACAGATGATTGAGCATATTATGGAGCTTGTTCTTATTTCTTTTTGCTGATAGGCTTTCATTCGGTGAATACTTTGATTCTGACTACTATTTGACCTATTGGGACAATGTGTCTCAAGTATGGGGTATTTGGTATTTGACTTGCCTTTGGATATGTAATGTGTAATAACTCGTGCTTGACTATGACTTTGATCTATTGGCTTACTTGTGCTTATATGTAATTTACATGCATTGCATACATATTTTTGTTTGAGAAAAACGTCGAAAACTGGTTTGAAATTTGTTTTTTCCTCGACCAAGACGATTTGGCCAAATGTGGTTGTGATAACTGAGATTCATATCGGTTGAACACCTCGGGTGCTGTCAAATCACCTCGACCAAAATGGTTTTAAAACTAAAGAAATTTTCGAAACGTTTTGTGCTTCTATTTCAGATATGACCTCGATGATGATATTTTCTTCCAGATTAGCTTTGAAATCTTTATATGTTCAAAAAGTTTTGTGATATATTTAAGTTGCTAAATGTTTGTTTGAAATTCTAGCATGTTTAATATTTTGTTTTTATCAAAATCATGTTGAATTTGAAGGTTGATGCCATTTTATAAGTTCTCTCACATTCTTCATGGGATGATTAAGGCACTTCGTTTCTCTTCTTCTTCTTGATCATGCTTTAAGCCCCTCATATATATATTTGCCTCCCTTTACCTATCCGGGAATTTGGAAGCAGTTGATGAAAAGCGTGCGAAGTGAAGTTGAGATTGTGGAAAGTGTTAGAAAAATAGGTTTGGGAATGTTGATATTGATCATAAGGAACTCTCCACCATTCACATAGCAGGGTGTTTGTGTCTTGCCAAAGTCGGATTGGTCGATAGTCCTAACGGGTCATGGTATGTACATCAAGGGGTTGAGATATCTCGAGAAATTGAGAATTGTTGATTTTCTAGGCTTCGGTTATTGTGCACCTCTGGCCATGCTCTCAAATGTAAAGTAAAAAAAAGAGTGAAAATAAGCAAAGCTTATTGGTGGAAAATGTTTGTGATTCAAAGAAGTGAAGTAAAGATCATATTCCCGGATTTTAGCACCACATTACCCTATCTACACCCCACCCTAACACATTTCTTGCCCTCTTTTGAAAGCCCTTGAGACCGTGAGTATGTTGATTATCTTTGTGGTTTAAACTGAATTATGCATGATTGATTTGGATAAATATGATTTATTATGCATTCTATGATTTTATGTAATGATGATCGACTTTTTTATATTTATAAAATGTTTTGACCATATGTTGATTTTATTTGCTATGAAGCATTCTCTTAGGGTGATCTATGAATGGAGCGCACCACCAAAAGGTTTTGTAAAATGTTTTTCAATGATCTTTTTGATGACTTATAATTCATTCTATCTTGTACCTAAGATTTGAATCTTGATTGTGGACAAACAAGGGACAAGTATGGGGTATTTTGATAACATGCATTATAGTCTATATTTTGGGATTGGTTTGGACGTTTTATCTTCATAAATCTGCATGCATAGTTGTATATTCTTGATCATTATGTCATTTTACGTACCTTTGCAAGAATCAAAGTCTACACCTAGTTTTGTTGTAATTATAGGGAAAATGGCACGTTTTGAAGCGATATAGAGCCAAGGGAATTAAGGAGTCATTGGAGTTGCATTTTGGAACATTGAGGAGCTACAAGGAAGGCATAGGAACCATGGAAGTTAGATAGAAATTCGATATTGGACAACTTTTGGAAGATTTGCACGTAACTGAAGTTCATCTCGGTTGACTACATGATCACCTCGACCGAGATAACTTGCTGGGCCTGGATCGAGACGCACGGGCCATGGCCCATGAGATCTTTTATTTTTGGCAAGTGATTTTCCTATAAGATTGAAGATATTTTCTAGATGGAAGGAGGCTTGGTTAGCTGATTATTTTGGGATATTGAAGATATTCCAAGGAAGAAGGAAGTTGAAGGAAGATAACTTTGAAGTGAAAGTTGAAGGCTTTTGAAGGAGGTTGTAAGGTTTTCATAGGGAACCTTGATTGTTATCTTTTGATTTGTTATTGAGGAATATGGTTTGTTGATTGTTTGGATTGATTGTTTGTTTGATTGATTGATTATGGAGACCTTTGTGTTAAGGTTTTCTTGTTTGCTTATTGATTCTTTCATCATATATTTGATTGTTATTATCATGATGATTGTTGGCTAAATTCTCGTGTGATTCTAGGGTGATTGGCTGAAAGTTGTGGGAAAGACGATGAAAGAGTGCCTTTACCTTAGTGGACCTTGAAAGCTCGAGCCGAAACGAAACTGAACCTCGCCTTGGTCGGTTCATAGAGAATCTCGACCGAGATCGATATGAACTGAACGAGACGCGAACCTCATCCGAACCAAACCTGAGTTTAAGTTTTAGTTTTCCAAACCCTATCCTTGTTGCACCTTTCCATGTTTATACGCAAGCCTAGGATGAGACTTACCAGGTGATTCCTTTGCTTGGATACTTATGATGATGAGTGTTAGGTAATAAAGGTTTATCCTTTATTAGGGTTTGAGTATGCCTTCATCCTACCTTTGTGAGTTAGCCTGAGACTTACCCGGAAAAGTTTAGTTCTATCCTCTTAGGTGGTGTGTTGGTCTAAGTTTATAGTTCCTTTCCTTCGTTCCTTGAGACTTACCCGGTGAGAGGATCTTTGGTTTGGGATAGTGAGTAGTGAGACTTACCCAGTGATCTATTTGCACCTTAGAAATACCTTCCCTTGCAAACCTCAGCTTTGTCCACGATATCCTTAGAAATCATGAGTCGGGACCACAACTGGAATGCTTTGACCTCTAGAATCTTTATTCCTTTGTCTAATTTGTATATCATCTTGTTTGTTGCTTGCTTTTGGTTGAAAACTCGATTCTTACCGTGCTTGATTTCACCCTAGTCCTTGTGTTCGACCCTGGAGTATTTTCCGTTATTACAATTGATCCGTACACTGCGGGTTCACATATTGTTTCAGGCTTTTATTTTAGGTTATAAATTTACAGCTATTTTGTTCACTATTTCACACACGTCTGAGAGCAAACACTCACTTTTTAGTCTTCCTAACCTACAGATCATCTACAACACGACATAAAACCGTTAGCTAACAGAAATGAATTAGAATGAAGCAGTAACACATCAACACATTACATCATGCTATGTACACACACATTTTCATTTATTATCTTTACTTAAGTTATACCATTACTAATTCATTTCCTTGTGATACGCAGAGTAAACTCCCAACGTCTCTGTCCCCGTACCCTCTAGGTTTGGAATGGTGTCAATCATCACCACCTGGAGGTCTGGTCGTAGAGAACCTCTCTAGCCACCTAATTCTGGGCTAGACAAGTCATCACCGCCAGTTATCATACACTTGGGCCAATAATATGCGTGTAGGGTTATTCTAGTCCAGTTTGGTTATAAATACAACACACATATGCACACACACAACCACAACACACACTCAAACCCATAACCACTCGCTAAGTAAGTCCCACGGACTTACCTATCTCAACGTCGATCTATACCATGTCACAACTTCCCCTCAAGGAAACAATCAACGCCTGCATCAGCAAGGCACAAGAATATCAACATCATCCCAAGGTTAGGAGATTCCACCTCCTAAACCCCATAAAAAAACCCAACCACAACTCAAAACCAAACCTCGATATCACATCATAACTCTCAAATGCCTAAGGCATTACCTCAAACACATACTAAACCTTAAAGCCGTCACCGGTGTTCGCTCAAAAGTGTGCGTGCAAAGTCTTAAATTTATAAAATCTGAAATCAAACAAAGTGAACTCGCAATGTACGTATCGGTATAGTAAAACAAGAATTCCAGATTCGAACTCAGGGATTTGGGGGGATCAAGTTCAGTTCGTAAAATTGTCTGGCAAGTAAATAAGCTTTTGTAAAGATTAATGGGAAAACAACGATTCTAAATATTTAGGTATCCGATTGTGGCAATCGATTCAAGATGTTCTAAAGATATAAGGACAAAGTTAGGATTGCAAAGGTATAGATCTAACGTAGGGTATTGTACGGTGAAGTTCCAAACCCATATATCTTACCCAAAGGCTCTCTCAATAAAGGATGTTGAGTCTGATCAAGAAGAGTACTGAAAGAAAGGATTAACACTCAAACCACTCACTAAAACCCAATGATATGACTCTCGAAGGTAAAGATGAAAGGTACACTCCAACCTTAATAGAAGATGTTGAGTCTCTCTATTACTTGAATCTTGCAAACTTTGGTTACCAAGTGAAGAATCAATGATGAAGTCTCTTCTTACACTTGGATAAGGGTTATAAAGGTTAAGCAAGACTAGGATTTAGGCAAGGTTTAACTTTGGTTAAAGGATAAAAAAATTAAGGATCGTCAGCGAGAAAAATCGGACTTTTCTAGGGAAAATCGGTCGACTTTCTCAAGAAAACCACGATTTTTCGCAATCGCAACAGTTAAATCTCTACTCTCAGGGCCCAAATGGTTAAATGAGTTCAGTCTATCACCATCTAAGCCTCAATCATCAACTATTCTCCCTAGAATTACAAGGTTTTTAGCCAATCATTTTCATTTTTGAATCAAAATCAAGATTGAATAAAGAAAACCAAATAAAAACCAAACTTCTCATAAAACTCAATGAATCTCAAAAATCTGTAATCAATCCTTCAAAACTTCGATAGAATCTCTCAAAACACTCAGAAATATGTGTTCACAAATCACAATAATGAACAATAATCAAAGATCTCACAACTTTCTTGAATCTTGAGTTCTATCTCCTTTCCGCAAATCTTTCTCTCCAAGAATCTCCAATCTCTCTCGTATGCCGTCTCTCCCGTTCTGTGCCAACCCCTTTTTCGTTTCCTAGGGTTCCAACATAACCCAAATGGGCTGCAATTCATACCCCTCTTCAGGCCCAAAAAATTTGGGTTTTTGAACTTTATATTTTTAGACGGTTACAAGGGAAAATCGACCGATCTATCACATCACTCGTCCAATTTTTCCTACAGGAAAATCGTCCGATCTGAGCAATAAATCACCCGATTTACCACAATAGAAAGTGCTCGTCTCTTGAATCGTTTTCCATCTTCTTTGTGTGACTCTTCCACACACTTTCCCTGCTCCTCATGACTCCTCAAAGGTTTCTTATGTTCCTCATTGAACTTAGCTACTCCTTGCCCAATTTTTGCTTCCAATTCCATCGAATTCACCTACAATTCGACCAAAACTCGTGTAGACCTCTATTTCTGAAATATATATGAAACAAACCTTAAAGGTACACAAATCTTCCACTGCAAGGGAAATTGAGGTAAAACATCCACAATATGCATGATTATAATGGTATATAATTCATGTCATCAACATACCCCATACTTACCTCTTGCTTGTCCCCAAGCAAGATTAAAATCTAAAACACAAGATGTCATGGATTATATGATGCGAAAAACTCAAAAACTTTTTGAAATGTTCTTCTTCTTTTGGATCACCCTCAAAGTAATGTTTCTAGACATAGGAGGACAAAGTATGCATCAATAATAACCATATCATGGACAAATCATCATTTCTTACTCAAAGACATATATAAGTGACATGATAAAGATGTAGAGATAATCAAAATCAAACAAATCTAAGCCATGAAGTCTTAAACATGTGCACAAAGGTCTCAAGGTCTTCCAATCAAAAAGAGGTCAAAGAAACATGTTAAGGGTGGGAAATCTTTAAGGGAATATGGTGCTAATCCGGGAAAGAGGAACAACGCAACAAGAGCATTTAGAACATAACTTCACCACACATGCTTTGCATGTAAAATTGCTTTTCTTTTACTTTACTTTTTGAGAGTATGGACAACGGTGCACAAAAACCGAAGCCTAGGAGATCGGCGGCTCTCAAATTTCGAGATGCCTCAAACCCTTGATGCACATACCATATCCCGTTAGGACTTGTCATTCATTCGGACTTGAATGGCTTGTAGTTTCTCTCATCGTTTTCAGCCATTTTCTTCTCCTTCAACTTTCTCCTCAAAGTTCTTTCTAATTCGGGATCGAAAGGAATTAGATCTTTAGTGGATATAGTCCTTCGCATATACCTAAAGAACCTGCGAAGATCACTCAAGTAGACAAATCAAATCACAAGAGCAAGAGCTCTCAAGCTAGACAACCGAAAACCGGATTTGATCTAGACCAAATCCCCGGCAACGGCGCCAAAAACTTGTTCGCTCAAAAGGGTGTGCGTCAAAGTCTTAATATTTATATCTAGAACTCAAAAGCAAAGCGAACCCGCAGTGTACGGATCAGCTGTAGAAAGGTAAGAATTCCAGAGTCGAACTCAGGGATTTGGTGAGAAAGATTCCAATTTCAATTATCTAGCGAAAGTATAAAAGCTTTTGTGATGTAATAAAGAGAGAAATAATTCCAAGGATTCAAGTATCCGATTTAGGCTTTCGATTCAAGACACTTCTACGGGTATAGGACAGAATTTATATTGCCAAGATTAAATGTTCAAAGGTAGGATTCGTACGATGAAGTTCCGAAACCTATATAACTAATCTATAGATTCTCTCTATAAGGGTTGTTGAGGCTGCAATATAGAAAGATCTAAAGACAAGAATTATGTTCAAACTAACTATCTAAAACTCCAGGATATGACTCTCCAAAGTATGAATAGAAAGCACATTTAAAATCTTAATAAAGGATGTTGAGTCTCTTTATTACCCAAATCTTGCAATTTTAATCCATTGAATGTAGAAACAGGTTTGAATTGCATTCGAACATTCAATTAGATGGTAAAAAGATTAATCAAGAATAGGATTTAGGCAAGGATTAGTTTTGATTAAAGATTAATTCAATTAAAGTTCGGCAGAGGAATAAATCGCCTTGTTCATAAGAAAAATCGGCCGATTTTCCTCAAGAACAGCCCGATTTTTCTGTTGTCGCAAAACTAAGATCTAAATTCTCAGGGTCCTAATGTTTGAATGAGTTCAGTCTATCATTATCTAAGCCTTAATCATCAACTATTCTCCCCAGAATCACAAGGTTTTTAGCCAACCATTTTCAAAATCGAATCAATTTAATTATTGAAGAAGATATCGCAAAGAAACCAAATCTTGAACGAAAAGAATCCTATAACTCTCAAATCTGTAAAACAACCGTCAAATCTGTTCAATGTATCTCTTAACAACTCAATTTCGTGTTCACAAACCACAAACAAGACAATGGAATAAAGAAATCTCACAATCAAAGATCAAGAATGACTTTCCGGCAAAAGCTCTTCAATCTCTCTCCAAGAATCGTTGATTCCTTCAAAACGGGTAAAGATTATCTGGTGCGACCTCCTCGTCTTTGTTCGTAGGGTTCTCTTCTATAGTTTCTTGCAGATGGGCCGTTTGGCAAAACTCTCATCTAGCCCAAATTAATTGGGCTTTATGCCGTCTTTTCATTTGGCCGAATCGTGAAGAAAATCGACCCAGTCGATTTTAGTGAAAAACCGTTCGATTTTTAGGTATAAAAATCGTCCGATTTTTATATGCATTAGCACGATTTTCTTCAACAGAAAGTGCTCTTCCTTTGGTTCGTCTTCTATGCTTCTCCTTTGCAATTCCTTAGCCCTTTGTGATCCTCCTAAGACTCCTTTAGCTTCCTTAACATCCTTAGATGCTTCTTGCTCCATTTTTGCTTCCAATTCAGCTCTATTTACCTGCAATTCATCAAAATCTCGTGTAGACCTCTATTTCCGACAATTGATTGAATAAAACATAAAAGGTATACAAAATCCCTCTAAATGCAAGGTAAATAGAGATAATGTGCTGCAATATGCATGAATATGATGATACATAATTCATGTCATCAACGATGCTGAGATGCCCTAGAAGGTCCGTCAAGGTCATATTTTTAGTATGTTTTGCTTGGTGACAAGAGGGGTTCCAGACTTTGCTGCTGTGCTTGCAGAGGAGCTGTACAAGGTGAAGGGGAAGGCAAAGGGAGATATCTGTTATGGCGGTCTAGCGACTCGCATCGCCACTGAGATGGGGTTGGATCTCTCGGGATGTACTTTGGTTGCGGCGGCGAAGCCGCTGGGTTTATATGAGTTTATCACGCGCTGTATTCTCGTTCCCCGCGGTCTTGGCACTCCCTATGTGGCCATGCCGTGGGAAACGAAGTTTCCTCAAGACATTGCGTGGTCTTCACAGTTCTCCGTCAACGACCATGAGAACTGGTCAGCTGTTTGGTTTCCGATCAGGCATGAGGATGCTACTAAGAGGCAGAGGGTGGATATGAGGATGGTGACGGCATTGGAGGAGATGCAGCTATGGACACCGGTACTAATACCGCCGGCCCGAGTATTACCACCGTCGACCTCGATGAGGAGGCTACTGAGGACGAGAGGGAGATACCACCTCTAGTAGACATCCCCCAGCCATCCCAGCAAAGAGCTCACCATCGTCGCGACTCAGAGGCGCACCGCAGGATTGATGATCTGGCGCGGTAGATGATGGATTCCTTTCAGGCCCTGCGGACCGACATTACTCAGCATTTTACCGATCAAACTTGATATATTCATGCTTGGACGCAGTGCATCGAGGAGAGCCAACACTATCAGCGCCAGATGGCGATGCTGCAGTTCCAACAACATATGGGCTATCCATTCGATCCGACCCAGTACCCCTAAATTCCACCTCCACCGCCGACAGATGATTGAGCATATTATGGAGCTTGTTCTTATTTCTTTTTGCTGATAGGCTTTCATTCGGTGAATACTTTGATTCTGACTACTATTTGACCTATTGGGACAATGTGTCTCAAGTATGGGGTATTTGGTATTTGACTTGCCTTTGGATATGTAATGTGTAATAACTCGTGCTTGACTATGACTTTGATCTATTGGCTTACTTGTGCTTATATGTAATTTACATGCATTGCATACATATTTTTGTTTGAGAAAAACGTCGAAAACTGGTTTGAAATTTGTTTTTTCCTCGACCAAGACGATTTGGCCAAATGTGGTTGTGATAACTGAGATTCATATCGGTTGAACACCTCGGGTGCTGTCAAATCACCTCGACCAAAATGGTTTTAAAACTAAAGAAATTTTCGAAACGTTTTGTGCTTCTATTTCAGATATGACCTCGATGATGATATTTTCTTCCAGATTAGCTTTGAAATCTTTATATGTTCAAAAAGTTTTGTGATATATTTAAGTTGCTAAATGTTTGTTTGAAATTCTAGCATGTTTAATATTTTGTTTTTATCAAAATCATGTTGAATTTGAAGGTTGATGCCATTTTATAAGTTCTCTCACATTCTTCATGGGATGATTAAGGCACTTCGTTTCTCTTCTTCTTCTTGATCATGCTTTAAGCCCCTCATATATATATTTGCCTCCCTTTACCTATCCGGGAATTTGGAAGCAGTTGATGAAAAGCGTGCGAAGTGAAGTTGAGATTGTGGAAAGTGTTAGAAAAATAGGTTTGGGAATGTTGATATTGATCATAAGGAACTCTCCACCATTCACATAGCAGGGTGTTTGTGTCTTGCCAAAGTCGGATTGGTCGATAGTCCTAACGGGTCATGGTATGTACATCAAGGGGTTGAGATATCTCGAGAAATTGAGAATTGTTGATTTTCTAGGCTTCGGTTATTGTGCACCTCTGGCCATGCTCTCAAATGTAAAGTAAAAAAAAGAGTGAAAATAAGCAAAGCTTATTGGTGGAAAATGTTTGTGATTCAAAGAAGTGAAGTAAAGATCATATTCCCGGATTTTAGCACCACATTACCCTATCTACACCCCACCCTAACACATTTCTTGCCCTCTTTTGAAAGCCCTTGAGACCGTGAGTATGTTGATTATCTTTGTGGTTTAAACTGAATTATGCATGATTGATTTGGATAAATATGATTTATTATGCATTCTATGATTTTATGTAATGATGATCGACTTTTTTATATTTATAAAATGTTTTGACCATATGTTGATTTTATTTGCTATGAAGCATTCTCTTAGGGTGATCTATGAATGGAGCGCACCACCAAAAGGTTTTGTAAAATGTTTTTCAATGATCTTTTTGATGACTTATAATTCATTCTATCTTGTACCTAAGATTTGAATCTTGATTGTGGACAAACAAGGGACAAGTATGGGGTATTTTGATAACATGCATTATAGTCTATATTTTGGGATTGGTTTGGACGTTTTATCTTCATAAATCTGCATGCATAGTTGTATATTCTTGATCATTATGTCATTTTACGTACCTTTGCAAGAATCAAAGTCTACACCTAGTTTTGTTGTAATTATAGGGAAAATGGCACGTTTTGAAGCGATATAGAGCCAAGGGAATTAAGGAGTCATTGGAGTTGCATTTTGGAACATTGAGGAGCTACAAGGAAGGCATAGGAACCATGGAAGTTAGATAGAAATTCGATATTGGACAACTTTTGGAAGATTTGCACGTAACTGAAGTTCATCTCGGTTGACTACATGATCACCTCGACCGAGATAACTTGCTGGGCCTGGATCGAGACGCACGGGCCATGGCCCATGAGATCTTTTATTTTTGGCAAGTGATTTTCCTATAAGATTGAAGATATTTTCTAGATGGAAGGAGGCTTGGTTAGCTGATTATTTTGGGATATTGAAGATATTCCAAGGAAGAAGGAAGTTGAAGGAAGATAACTTTGAAGTGAAAGTTGAAGGCTTTTGAAGGAGGTTGTAAGGTTTTCATAGGGAACCTTGATTGTTATCTTTTGATTTGTTATTGAGGAATATGGTTTGTTGATTGTTTGGATTGATTGTTTGTTTGATTGATTGATTATGGAGACCTTTGTGTTAAGGTTTTCTTGTTTGCTTATTGATTCTTTCATCATATATTTGATTGTTATTATCATGATGATTGTTGGCTAAATTCTCGTGTGATTCTAGGGTGATTGGCTGAAAGTTGTGGGAAAGACGATGAAAGAGTGCCTTTACCTTAGTGGACCTTGAAAGCTCGAGCCGAAACGAAACTGAACCTCGCCTTGGTCGGTTCATAGAGAATCTCGACCGAGATCGATATGAACTGAACGAGACGCGAACCTCATCCGAACCAAACCTGAGTTTAAGTTTTAGTTTTCCAAACCCTATCCTTGTTGCACCTTTCCATGTTTATACGCAAGCCTAGGATGAGACTTACCAGGTGATTCCTTTGCTTGGATACTTATGATGATGAGTGTTAGGTAATAAAGGTTTATCCTTTATTAGGGTTTGAGTATGCCTTCATCCTACCTTTGTGAGTTAGCCTGAGACTTACCCGGAAAAGTTTAGTTCTATCCTCTTAGGTGGTGTGTTGGTCTAAGTTTATAGTTCCTTTCCTTCGTTCCTTGAGACTTACCCGGTGAGAGGATCTTCGGTTTGGGATAGTGAGTAGTGAGACTTACCCAGTGATCTATTTGCACCTTAGAAATACCTTCCCTTGCAAACCTCAGCTTTGTCCACGATATCCTTAGAAATCATGAGTCGGGACCACAACTGGAATGCTTTGACCTCTAGAATCTTTATTCCTTTGTCTAATTTGTATATCATCTTGTTTGTTGCTTGCTTTTGGTTGAAAACTCGATTCTTACCGTGCTTGATTTCACCCTAGTCCTTGTGTTCGACCCTGGAGTATTTTCCGTTATTACAATTGATCCGTACACTGCGGGTTCACATATTGTTTCAGGCTTTTATTTTAGGTTATAAATTTACAGCTATTTTGTTCACTATTTCACACACGTCTGAGAGCAAACACTCACTTTTTAGTCTTCCTAACCTACAGATCATCTACAACACGACATAAAACCGTTAGCTAACAGAAATGAATTAGAATGAAGCAGTAACACATCAACACATTACATCATGCTATGTACACACACATTTTCATTTATTATCTTTACTTAAGTTATACCATTACTAATTCATTTCCTTGTGATACGCAGAGTAAACTCCCAACGTCTCTGTCCCCGTACCCTCTAGGTTTGGAATGGTGTCAATCATCACCACCTGGAGGTCTGGTCGTAGAGAACCTCTCTAGCCACCTAATTCTGGGCTAGACAAGTCATCACCGCCAGTTATCATACACTTGGGCCAATAATATGCGTGTAGGGTTATTCTAGTCCAGTTTGGTTATAAATACAACACACATATGCACACACACAACCACAACACACACTCAAACCCATAACCACTCGCTAAGTAAGTCCCACGGACTTACCTATCTCAACGTCGATCTATACCATGTCACAACTTCCCCTCAAGGAAACAATCAACGCCTGCATCAGCAAGGCACAAGAATATCAACATCATCCCAAGGTTAGGAGATTCCACCTCCTAAACCCCATAAAAAAACCCAACCACAACTCAAAACCAAACCTCGATATCACATCATAACTCTCAAATGCCTAAGGCATTACCTCAAATACATACTAAACCTTAAAGCCGTCACCGGTGTTCGCTCAAAAGTGTGCGTGCAAAGTCTTAAATTTATAAAATCTGAAATCAAACAAAGTGAACTCGCAATGTACGTATCGGTATAGTAAAACAAGAATTCCAGATTCGAACTCAGGGATTTGGGGGGATCAAGTTCAGTTCGTAAAATTGTCTGGCAAGTAAATAAGCTTTTGTAAAGATTAATGGGAAAACAACGATTCTAAATATTTAGGTATCCGATTGTGGCAATCGATTCAAGATGTTCTAAAGATATAAGGACAAAGTTAGGATTGCAAAGGTATAGATCTAACGTAGGGTATTGTACGGTGAAGTTCCAAACCCATATATCTTACCCAAAGGCTCTCTCAATAAAGGATGTTGAGTCTGATCAAGAAGAGTACTGAAAGAAAGGATTAACACTCAAACCACTCACTAAAACCCAATGATATGACTCTCGAAGGTAAAGATGAAAGGTACACTCCAACCTTAATAGAAGATGTTGAGTCTCTCTATTACTTGAATCTTGCAAACTTTGGTTACCAAGTGAAGAATCAATGATGAAGTCTCTTCTTACACTTGGATAAGGGTTATAAAGGTTAAGCAAGACTAGGATTTAGGCAAGGTTTAACTTTGGTTAAAGGATAAAAAAATTAAGGATCGTCAGCGAGAAAAATCGGACTTTTCTAGGGAAAATCGGTCGACTTTCTCAAGAAAACCACGATTTTTCGCAATCGCAACAGTTAAATCTCTACTCTCAGGGCCCAAATGGTTAAATGAGTTCAGTCTATCACCATCTAAGCCTCAATCATCAACTATTCTCCCTAGAATCACAAGGTTTTTAGCCAATCATTTTCATTTTTGAATCAAAATCAAGATTGAATAAAGAAAACCAAATAAAAACCAAACTTCTCATAAAACTCAATGAATCTCAAAAATCTGTAATCAATCCTTCAAAACTTCGATAGAATCTCTCAAAACACTCAGAAATATGTGTTCACAAATCACAATAATGAACAATAATCAAAGATCTCACAACTTTCTTGAATCTTGAGTTCTATCTCCTTTCCGCAAATCTTTCTCTCCAAGAATCTCCAATCTCTCTCGTATGCCGTCTCTCCCGTTCTGTGCCAACCCCTTTTTCGTTTCCTAGGGTTCCAACATAACCCAAATGGGCTGCAATTCATACCCCTCTTCAGGCCCAAAAAATTTGGGTTTTTGAACTTTATATTTTTAGACGGTTACAAGGGAAAATCGACCGATCTATCACATCACTCGTCCAATTTTTCCTACAGGAAAATCGTCCGATCTGAGCAATAAATCACCCGATTTACCACAATAGAAAGTGCTCGTCTCTTGAATCGTTTTCCATCTTCTTTGTGTGACTCTTCCACACACTTTCCCTGCTCCTCATGACTCCTCAAAGGTTTCTTATGTTCCTCATTGAACTTAGCTACTCCTTGCCCAATTTTTGCTTCCAATTCCATCGAATTCACCTACAATTCGACCAAAACTCGTGTAGACCTCTATTTCTGAAATATATATGAAACAAACCTTAAAGGTACACAAATCTTCCACTGCAAGGGAAATTGAGGTAAAACATCCACAATATGCATGATTATAATGGTATATAATTCATGTCATCAACATACCCCATACTTACCTCTTGCTTGTCCCCAAGCAAGATTAAAATCTAAAACACAAGATGTCATGGATTATATGATGCGAAAAACTCAAAAACTTTTTGAAATGTTCTTCTTCTTTTGGATCACCCTCAAAGTAATGTTTCTAGACATAGGAGGACAAAGTATGCATCAATAATAACCATATCATGGACAAATCATCATTTCTTACTCAAAGACATATATAAGTGACATGATAAAGATGTAGAGATAATCAAAATCAAACAAATCTAAGCCATGAAGTCTTAAACATGTGCACAAAGGTCTCAAGGTCTTCCAATCAAAAAGAGGTCAAAGAAACATGTTAAGGGTGGGAAATCTTTAAGGGAATGTGGTGCTAATCCGGGAAAGAGGAACAACGCAACAAGAGCATTTAGAACATAACTTCACCACACATGCTTTGCATGTAAAATTGCTTTTCTTTTACTTTACTTTTTGAGAGTATGGACAACGGTGCACAAAAACCGAAGCCTAGGAGATCGGCGGCTCTCAAATTTCGAGATGCCTCAAACCCTTGATGCACATACCATATCCCGTTAGGACTTGTCATTCATTCGGACTTTGGCAAGACACAAACACCTGGCTATGTGAATGGTGCCGAGTTACTCATCCTCATGTTCAACGTCCCCAAACCTATTTTTTTGCTAAACTTTCACTTAACAGTTTTACGATGGCCCTCCCACATCAAACATGCCTTACATAACCAATTATCCTAATTCTCGGATGGTCAAAAGGAGGTCAAGTATTTCATTGAGGAGCTAGCATGAACAAGATATAGAAGAGAAAAGAAGTGAATTGCCTTGGTCATTCCAACATGATGTATAAGAACTTATATTATAGCTTCGATCATTATTTCATTCTCCTATCAAGGCATCAACATCATATAAATCATACATGCATTCAAATAAGACAATCAAATTCATTCATGTAACCATTAAAATCTTAACATAGCTAAGTCATCTTTTGCCTTTTCCACATCACAATCATCATCATAGAGGTCATTTCCATCATAAGAAGAACAAAAGTTTTGAAAATTTCACAAATTCTTGAATGAAACATGCAATGCACATGTCATAGTGGAAAAAGATAGTGCAAGAGTTATTACAAACCAAGTCATAAGGTGCAATGTAAAGTGCATAAGTGCGATAATGGAAAGAGATTGTAAGTACCCCTACCCCATACTTAACCTTCACATTGTCCCCAATGTGAGAAGTTAAGCACAAGATGGAGAAAAATACTTACAATGTAAAATAGAGTGAAGTCTCAATCCTCAGCTGGCGGTGGTGGCGGTGTCCTAGACGAAGATCCCTTCTTCTTGGTTAGGTTCCTAGTGGCTCTCCTTACGGCGTCCATCCTGAATTCCAAATGAATGAGCAATTCGCCAAGCTTGTTGTTGCTAGATTCTTCTTCCTTGTTGCAAGAGTTTCAGTTTAGACTCAAGAATCGTGCAATATGGTTACCAAATGAGCAGATGGTAGATGGTCGATTTTTCGGCTCTTTTGGAGTGAAGATGAACGAAAATTGGCTAAGTGTGGAGTGAAGAAACGAATGGAGAAAGCTTTATATAGGCCGGCTGTTTTATGAAGAAAATTGACCGATTTTTGGGGTCGATTTTTTCATCGGCCCGATTTTCTATCCAATTTGCTCATCTTCAAGGAAAATCGACCGATTTTCTTATGGTAGGTCGATTTTTTTGGTCCGACTTTTCTCTCTGTTGTCAAAAATTGACTTGCTCTGGAGCTTGAATCGATCGATTGTGCCTAGTTCCTACAATCTATGACACAAATAAACCGAGAGCGCATCGAGGAAAATGTTAGCATGAAATATTGTGATATTCTAAGAACGTTTTCTAGTTGTTTTTCATCCATTATAATGTTCATTGATGAAGCATTGCAGTATTTGTTAGCTAGTTTATCTATATTGTCGATATGGAGGTCTACTTTAGCTTTGGGTTGATTATAGGTGAATAAAAGCTAAAACCGAACAAATTGAGAGATATAGGAGAAGATTCAAGCACATCCAAGGATTAAGGACACATCAAAGAAGTCAAGGGAGATGCTAGGAAAAGGAATGGCACGACACAAAGAAAACCACAAGCAATTTACACTTCCACGCTCTAAAATACGGTCATAGAGAAGTCCACGCCCAAAACCACGGCCGTGGATCTTGGCAACATGAACGTGGAGTATTCCAGAGAGTTACACGATATAAAGTACGGCCGTGGAATCATATGAAACCGTAATCCACTTCCACACTCTAAACCACGGGCGTGGAACTCCATGAAACCGTGATTTAAGCGATCTTTTATCGAATTAATTATTGCCACATCATTTACAGACATGGGCCGGACGGTTATTTTATCTTTCCTTATAAAAAGGCTGGAGAGGAGAGAATTGTGGAGACGTGCTTAGGGCTACATTAGACGTCTGGAGATTTGCGCTTGCAAAGGGGATTCGCGAGAGTTTGAGGATTTGGAAGTTGCTTGTGGCGGAAGCTACGCCCTTTTGTCCTTAGGTTTGATTAAAAGACGGATTGACATCCCGTTCTTCGTTCTTATCAAGGATTGTTATTGGTTTGTGTTTGATTCCGAATCCGATATATATTATTCCCTTTGTGTGTGGATTTGAGATTAATTTAAGTTTTATTGAAGGTTTTCGAAGGTTTTCATCTTTCATTCTTCTTAAACTTGATTTTGATATTATTATGACATTTGTTGGCTAAAACCCTTTAGCAATTCTAAGGTGAAGGGTTAATAATTGTGGCTTAGATAATGATAGATCGGTCGTAAATTGATTGGACCCTGAGAGTTAGAGAGATCTCGTCGACGAACCAAGATCACGGTCTGTTCTTGAACTTCACGGCCGTGGAACTCAAGAACTACCCGTGATTTACCCTAGTTTACGAACTTTGCTTTTACTTTGATCCAAGATTAAAGATTAGCTTTAATCTAGTCTAGATTTACCCTTTTCTAGGTAGTAGTGAAGCCACAACAACGTCTACTTCGATTTCGAGTGTCACAACCTTAATCGGTTTGGTTAGTCTTGATCCTTGGGTTACAAGTTTGGGTATTTGAGATTAATTCTTGTCTTTAGATCCCTTCTATACTGAAGCCTCAACAACCTTTATAGAGATTGTCCTTAGATAAGTCATATAAAGCCTTGGAACTTCACCGTACATTGCTTTACCTTAGCATACCTTTGCAACTCTTAACTCTTTCCTTAGTTCTTTAGTATATCTTGAATCGATTGCCACAATTAGATACATGGATCTTTAGGGTTGCTGTTTTCCCAATATATTTGCAACGCTTTACCCTTTTACTTGCTTGACAACTTTACAATTGAATTTGTTCCCCCCAAATCCTTTTGTTCGATACTCTGGAATTCTTGCTTTACAACGCCGATCCGTACACTGCGGGTTTGCTTGCTTGATTCTAATTTTTATAAATTTAAAGCTTATTTGCACGCACGCTAAGTGGCGAACAAGTTTTTGGCGCCGTTGCCGGGGATTTGGTCTAGGCCGAATTCAGTTAATCGGTTGTCAAGGTTGTGAGCTTTTCCCTTGTTATTTGATATCTCCTTTGAGTGATATTTTGCAGGTTACCTTAGGTATATGCGCAGGTCTAGGAACAAGAAAGACCCCTTACCTCTTGATCAAGAACTTGAGAAGAGTTTCAGGAAGAAGCTCAAAGAAAGAAAGATGGCTGAAGATAAGGAGCGGGATTTTCAAACAGAGTTAGCGGAATCCGAAGCTCAACTTAGATGGAGCGAGAAGACTCGCAAGGAAGAATTGGACCGTCATCAATTGCAAATTGATGAGCTCAGGGACGCAATGTTTCAAATGAGGCTAGAAATAAGCGATTCTAAGAAGAAGAAGAGGCGGAAACCGGCAAGATCGGTTAGAACCAATTCATCCGATGAGGATAGCGACTCTTCCATGCCACCGCTGGAGGACATTAACCCGACGGTCAACATGAATCAATATAATCCAAGACCGGCTGCCAATTATCGTGTCCCGGCTGGAGGTGCGAGAGCCGCTCGTGTGGATGAAGAGCCAAGAACTCTTGGCCAAAGGATGGATCCAATTCAGCAACCACGCCGTCTAGGTGTGAACTTCCATGCTGATGATATGCAGGGGTTTAGCTTCAACCCACAAGTTATTACCATCGTTCGCCAAAGTCAGTTTGGAGGAACGAGTGTTGAATCTCCACATCAACATTTATAGAATTTTGAGATCTTGATGGAGGCAATGAATCCAAAGAATGCAACTACCAACAACTACAAGATCAAGCCATTCTTCTTCTCTTTGAAAGGAAAAGCTTTATCTTGGTATCAAGCTCTTCCAAATGGAAGACTCAACACATGGGAGGATCTTTCTTCGGAGTTCCTCACCAAATTTTTTCTGCCATCCAAGACGGCGGAGTTGAGAGGTAAGATTAATGCATTTTCTATGTGATCTAACGAAAGTTTGTTTCAATCTTGGGAAAGATTTCAGGATTTACTATTGGATTGCCCACATCATGGCATTTCCAAATTGGAGCTATTGGAGATATACTATAAGGGGCTAGATATGGAAACACAATTCAAGCTCCAATCCCTTTCATGTGGCACATTCATGGACATGAGGGAAGATGACGCTTGGGACTTCATTGAGAAGCAAGCCCGAGTCATTGAGAAGTATTCTCACCGGAAGGTAGAAGCAAATCATGCGGAGCAAGGAGCAAAGCTAACACAAGCTGCTCAAACTCAAATCTTTTCTCTCAACACCGAGATTAAAGAATTGAAGGAAGTCATCAAAACCAACTTCCAAAAGCATAAAGGGCAAGATGTCGGTTATTTAGGAAACAACAATAACCACAATGGGAATGAGAATACAAACCGCAAAAACCGGAATTACAACCGGAACAATTGGAACAACAAAAACAACAACCGGAATAACAATTGGAACAACAATAGGGGTTCAAACAACAACAATTGGCGTTCCAACCGACAACACAATTCCGGTAATTCTTATCCCAATTCAGGAAATTCACTAACTCCACCTTCTTCTTGTTCCATTCCTTTGAAAAGTCAGGAACAAGCATCTAATAGTGGAAGCACTTCGGGGAAAGAAAAGCCCGATCCCATGTTGGAAACAATTTTGGGAAAGCTTCAAGGATTGGAGAGTCACATCACCAAGGTTGATAATCACATTACTAAGGTTGATAAAGCCCAAAAAGTTCTAAAAAACCAAATGTTTAGCAATGCTGAGGAAGTTCCTAGGAATCAAGGAAAACTTCCAGGAAAGACGGAGGATAACCCAAAAGGAAGGGTGATGGCTATCACAACTAGGAGCGGAGCAACAACCACCGACCCGCAGCCTAAGTTTGTGGAAGTTCCCGTCGAGAAAGAGAAAGAGAAGGGGAAGGAGAAGGAAGACATCTACATTCCTCCTCCAGCTTACAAACCTCCCCTACCATTTCCGCAGTCTCGAGCAAGAGTGCGTCTAGACAAGCAATTCGGTAAGTTTATTGAACTCATGAGCAAATTGCATATTAATATACCTTTCATTGATGCAATTGTAGGCATGCCAGCTTATGGAAAGTTCTTAAAAGAGATCCTCTCTAACAAGAGGAAATTAGAGGATTTTGGAGAGGTCAAGATGAGTTCGGATTCGTCGGATCTCATTAAGACAATGAAGGAAAAGATGCCCCCAAAGCTGAAGGATCTGGGGTCATTTTGTATTCCCATAGGAGTGGGAGATGTCACATATGATGCATTATGTGATTTAGGAGCAAGCGTGAGCATCATTCTGCTTGCCTTATGCAAGAAAATCGGTTTAGGCGAACCTAAACCGGTGAAGATGACGTTATACATGGCGGATCGATCCATAACTTGTCCCGTCGGTATAGTTGAAGACGTCCCGGTTAAGCTCGGTAAGTTCTATGTTCCTATAGATTTTGTTGTGCTTGACATTCCTGGAGATAGTCCGGTCCCGATCATACTCGGAAGACCGTTTCTTGCAACATCCGGTTGTATGGTTGATTGCAAGAATCCTAGACTCGCCTTCGACATAGGAGAGGAAAAGGTAGAGTTTGTTCTTTCCACTTTGGTGAAAGAACCAACTTTCGAAG
Organism: Fagopyrum homotropicum; assembly: GCA_033239125.1. Classification (NCBI taxonomy): domain Eukaryota; kingdom Viridiplantae; phylum Streptophyta; class Magnoliopsida; order Caryophyllales; family Polygonaceae; genus Fagopyrum; species Fagopyrum homotropicum. Next base: position 104,609,424 of record BSWB01000006.1, on the reverse strand, counting down.
ATGATGTATTCAACATCCATGACGAAGAGTTATCTAGAGAGGAAGTAAGTTTGATTCTCTTCAAAGATCCCTTGCAAAAGGTGATCACTATGAGCATTATGGACATAGGGGAAGAAGAGGAATGCAATGAAGAAATTGAAGCTCTAGAGAAGCAAAAGGAAGTGTATGAAGAAGAGTTTGAAAAACTCTACGATGGGTCAGAGAACGTGAGGAATCACGGCCAGTCGTGCTATTCCATGGCCGTGGTTTCCACCAACATGACCGTAATCAGTTATTCAGAGGACTCCAGTAAGTTACACGGTTGAAATCACGGCCGTGGAACAAGCAGAGGCACCGTAATTAACTTCCACGCCCAAAACCACGGCCGTGGAGGAAACAGGTGAGCCGTAATTTTGGGAAATTCTGAAGGCAATTACGTTATTTCTACCACTTCTCTTGATTCTTCTCCAACAACTTCTATACCCTTAGAGACTTCTAAGGAAGCCTTGGACACTCCTTAAGAGTCATTAGAGAGTCCTATAGCGATGGAATTGAAGCCACTTCCCGCACATCTAAGGTATGCATTTCTAGGACCTAATTCTACCTTTCCGGTAATTGTTAGTTCCGATCTAAGTATAGATGAACATAATAGGCTTATGGTTGTTCTTAAGAAACATAGGAAAGCCCTAGGTTACACTATAGAGGATCTAGTAGGAATCAAGCCTTCACTATGCATGCATAAGATCCTAATGGAAGAAGATTTTAGAACTTCGCGACAACCTCAAAGGGGGTTAAATCCGACCATGAAGGAGGTTGTCAACAAGGAAATTCTTAAACTACTCGATGCAGGTATCTTCTACCCTATCTCCGATAGCAAGTGGGTGAGTCCTGTACAGGTGGTTCCAAAGAAGGGAGGAATGACGGTCATTACCAACAAGAACAATGAGCTCATTCCTACACGCACCGTGACGGGATGGAGGATGTGCATTGACTACCGCAAGCTAAACAACGCAACAAGGAAGGATCACTTCCCACTACCATTCATCGGCCAAATGCTTGAGAGGTTAGCACAACACTCACATTTCTGTTATCTTGACGGTTATAGTGGTTTCTTTCAGATCCCGATACATCCGGACGATCAAGAGAAGACCACATTCACGTGCCCGTGGGGTACGTTTGCTTATAGAAGAATGCCGTTTGGGCTTTGCAACGCCCCAACCACCTTTCAAAGGTGCATGATGGCTATCTTCTAGAAGTACATAGAGGAAATCATGGAGGTTTTCATGGATGACTTTTCTGTTTATGGTTCCTCTTTCGATAATTGTCTTTCTAAACTTGCTCTTGTGCTACAAAGGTGTGAAGACACTAACCTAGTTCTAAATTGGGAGAAGTGTCAATTTATGGTGAAAGAAGGCATTGTATTAGGACACTTGATCTCTAGTAGAGGGATTGAAGTAGATAAGAGTGAGATAGAGACTATAGAAAAGCTTCCTCCTCCATCTTCGGTGAAAGGAATAAGAAGTTTTCTAGGACATGCTGGATTTTATAGACGCTTTATAAAGGATTTCTCTAAGATATCAAAGCCGCTTACTAATCTATTGATGAAGGATGCAATTTTAGATTTTTCGCAGGAATGTTTAGATGCGTTTCATAAGATTCGGGATGCTCTAATCTCAGCCCCGATTATTCAACCTCCGGATTGGAATCTTCCATTCGAGGTTATGTGTGATGCAAGTGACGTAGCTATAGGAGCTGTGCTTGGGCAAAAGAAGGAAGGACGAACCCACGCTATCTACTACGCTAGCAAAACGCTAGATGAAGCGCAGCTCAACTACGCCACTACTGAAAAAGAATTTCTAGCAATTGTATATGCATTTGAAATGTTTCGTTCTTATCTTGTAGGTGCAAAGGTGATTGTATACACGGATCATGCTGCGATCCGATATCTACTTACAAAGAAGGATGCGAAACCAAGGCTAATTAGATGGATCCTTCTCCTACAAGAATTCGATCTAGAGATCCGTGACAAGAAGGGTTCGGAAAATTCTATTGCGGATCAGTTGAGTTGTCTACCACATCTAGAGGACGGAAATCTACCCATAGATGACTCCTTTCCGGATGAGCATTTACATATCATAGAGGAGTGCATCGACAAGATTAGTAAAGGTGATGAACCATGGTTTGCTGATTTTGTTAACTATTTGGTTTGCCAGGAATTACCACCCGGATTATCCTATGCACAAAGAAAGAAGTTCTTTAAGAATGTCCGGGAATACTTTTGGAATGAACCTCTCCTCTTCAAGAGAGGTCATGACGGCATCATTCGACGATGTGTGCCGGAAGACGAGATGCAAAGTGTCATCCATCATTGTCATTCACTACCTTGTGGAGGACACGCTAGCTCGAACAAGACTAGCGCTAAGGTATTACAATCTGGATTCTTTTGGCCTACCTTATTTAAAGTTGTGCAAACCTTTGTTTCCTGCTACGATGCTTGTCAAAGAACAGGGAATATATCTAGGAGGAATGAGATGCCTCTTAACAACATTCAAGAGGTAGAGATCTTTGACGTTTGGGGAGTAGACTTTATGGGACCTTTCCCATCATCTTGTGGAAACCAATACATACTTCTAGCTGTAGATTATGTTTCGAGATGGGTAGAAGCAATTGCCTCTCCTACTAATGATGTCATGGTTGTGGTTAAGTTCTTTAACAAGACCATTTTCCCACGATTTGGGACACCACGGACTATCATTAGTGATTGAGGCTCTCACTTCATTGCCCGATGATTCGAAGCTCTACTAGCTAAGTATGGGGTGACTCACAAGATCGCCACCCCTTATCATCCACAAACAAGTGGACAAGTGGAGATTTCAAACTGGGAGATTAAAGGAATCTTAGAGAAGACGGTTTCAAGGACAAGGAAGGATTGGTCTTTGAAGCTAGATGATGCATTGTGGGCATACCGGACTGCATATAAGACTCCCATAGGTATGACACCATACAACCTAGTGTATGGGAAGTCTTGTCACTTGCCGGTAGAGCTAGAACATAAGGCGTATTGGGCAATAAAGTGGTTGAACTTCTGCATGAAGGAAGCGGGCAAGAAGCGCCTCTTAGACCTTAACGAGCTTGAAGAACTTGACATGAACGCCTACGAAAACGCCAAGATCTATAAAGTGAGAGCGAAGCGTTGGCATGATAAGCATATCATCCCAAAAGACCTCAAAGAAGGAGATCAAGTTCTCCTCTTCAATTCAAGACTTCATCTCTTTCCAAGTAAGCTTAAATCTCGTTGGACTGGACCTTATCTAATCAAACGTGTTTTTCCCCATGGTGCAGTTGAAGTATGGGGTGAAAAGGGCGGAAGCATCAAGGTGAACGGTCAACGACTCAAGAAGTACTCACCGGAACTCCAAGCTGAAGAGTTCGCACCTACCGTACTCGAATAAGTGCAACTACGGTCTAGCTACGGACCTTAAACAAGCGCTTCTTGGGAGGCAACCCAAGGTATTACACTTATGTTTTTGTTTTTCATTCGTAGATTAGATTAGTTTAGACGTTTTTGTTTTGTTTTGCTTCGATACCTTCCGGTATGTTCGTGTTTTTGGATGAGGAGCAATGGAACAGTCAAGGGAGAAGGAAAAGTTGGAGGAAATTGACGAAACTTGGATTTTGGCACATTACAGAGAGTTCCACGGCCAAAACCACGGTCGTGAAAGCTAAAGTGACCGTAATTTGCAAAAGCCTGAGAAAAATCACCAAAACCACGGTTCCGTACATTTCCACGGCCGTGGAAACCCTCGAGTGACCGTAATTTCCCAAAAATTTTACGGTTACTATATAAACCACCTTCTTCACAAAAACCACACAAAAACCCCTCTTCCACGACCCTAATAGCCGTAATTCGTCCCCCTCTCTCAAATCTTCGTTCGTTAATCATTTCGAACGATTCTTGAGCCCAAAGTGAAGAAAATTTAACCATCTACAAGATCCAAGCAACAAATCGAGTGGACAATCACTAGAGAAGATGGAATTTGGATTTTAAAAATCCAAAACCTAGGTTTTTCCCTCTTTCTTTACTTTGTCGATTTGGCTAAATTTTCGCAAGAATTTTTTAGAGAACTGATTGGAATTGGATTGGAATTAGTCTAGGGTTGTTGTCTGGTGAATTTAGTGTTGATTGATTCAGTTTTGAGAAATTCAGAGCCGAACCACGGTCTCTGGGTATTCCACGGCCGTGGAATTGAAGAACAGGCCGTAATTTCTTGACTGAAATGGATTTTATTAGGAGAGTGTCCAATAGAAATAAGAAGAGGAAAGGTGATGCTTCTTCCTCCTCCCAGGTACCTCCTAGTGAGCCACCATCACCCCCTTCCCCTAGAATTCCAAAGATCCATAAGGATTACCTCGATGCCTTAGAAAGAATCGAGAAGAGACAGGTCATAGGACCACGTTATTTGCTTCTTGAGGATTTAGAGCCATTGAATGTGGTGAGTGACCTTACATGGCTTTTAGATAGAGCCGGGTTGATCATCTTCTCCGCTATTAGGGAAGATGCATATGAAGAGATCACTAGAGAGTTTGTGATCACTAGAGAGTTTCTTTTAGGCTGATGGAGGAGAACTACGAGTTCTCGATCTTAGAGTTCGGAGCCTTCTTTGGGTTCCATGAGACCTTCAATGGTCGTTTTCCTAGCGGTGTATACGCTAAGGATTTCTGGAAGGATATTGCTATGATCTATTCTAGCGAGGACCGCTGGCAACCTGCTGATACCAAGGCTAATCTTATCTATCACTTAGCCTTGAAGATAGCCCATAGAGTACTTTTTGAGTGTCTTTTCCCTAGGACCGAGACTCCTCAGAAGATCAAGACGGATGAGTTGTTTCTTTTGTACTGTATGCTACATGGTAGACCTGCTGACTGTGCTACCCTCTTAACTTCCACCATGAGTAAGCTTAAGAAAAAGAGGGCTGGGAATATTGGATATGGCAGGATGGTCACCCATATTGCTAGACAGTTAGGGATTGACTTTTCTGGTTGCACTAGGATAGCATCTAGACCACTGGGACTCCAGAGCCTCATGACTAGAGGTTTGAACTTTCCTAGGCATAGAGGTCCACCTACCGCTGCCATGCCGTGGAAGGGTAGAGGAGGTAGAGGTGTTGTATGGCTCCCTGAGTATTCCATTATGGCTGGGCGCCATAATTGGAAGCAAACATTCGCTGCTATGCATGCGAATAGGTTAGTAGCCCCTCCCTACGTCCCTCCAGAGGTACCAGCTGCAGATGAGGAGGAGATGATGGTCTTGAGGGAGGAGGTGAGGAGCATGATTTTGGCACTTTCCCAGATCAGCCGGCACATTTCCCTCACCCTCCCAGACGTTCACCACGACCAGCTGGACCTTCAGGAGCCTCTTCCTCTCGCTGTGCTAGCGTGAGTGAGAGGCCGACATGGATGGATGCCCGTCCTGATTGGTATAGATCACAACCGGAGTGGATGGGAGCTTCACCGACATGGTATGCACAACCGCCTCCTGCACCAGCACCACAGGATGCACCAGCTTGGTACAACCAGGCACCGGGGTGGTACGAGCAGCTTCCGGATTGGGCTACTGACCTTTCCAAGAGAGTAGGAGCTTTGGAGGTCCGACAGGACGCTAGAGATGTACGAGCTAACGAGCATGACAGGATGATGAGAGATATCTACCGCCAACAGTTTGGGCGGGACTTTGACTCCGGCTTCTTCCCGTTTCCATCACCGCCTCCATCTCAGTGATGACCATGGATGATTGCTTGCATTAGCCGCTCCACCGCCGTTTTGTGAGTTTATTTTCTTTCTTTCTTTTCTTTATTTCTTTTTGAACATTAGGGACAATGTTTGTCTCAAGTATGGGGTGGGGTGTGACTATCGTTTGTAATAACTCTACTCACTTTGCTTGCTTTGATTCGAGAACACTTTGCATGCTTCATTCCATTGTCACACGTTTCATTATTGCATTGCATGAAAAAGCTTTTGAAAAACCATAAAAATTTGAAAAATTTTGAAAATTTTGTGCTTCTAAGAATTGAGATGATTCCTATGATAAATCTTACTTGTGGAATGAATTTTTGATGATAATTGCATGCTTGAACGGAATTATGAATTGGAAAGAAATTGAATGAATTGTTTGTCTTTACTTGCAAATTTCATAATGTGAAAACTTCATCTAAATCAATTTGATAAATTGAGGTTGAAATTACATAATAAGTTCTTATGCTTCTTTATGAAATGATTAAGGCAATTCGACCTTTCTTCTTCCTTTCTTTGTTCATATTAGCCCCTCAATGAAATAATAGCCTCCCTTACCTATCCGGGAATTGGAGGAGTTGATATTTGGCATGTTTGATGTAGGAGGGCCATGAAAGCAAAAATTTTGCATTCAAAGAATAGAAATTTTTTTTATAGGTTTGGGGAAGTCAATCTTGATGATGAGTAACTCAGCACCATTCACATAGCCGGGTGTTTGTGTCTTGCCAAAGTCGGATTGAGCGATATTCCTAACGGATTATGTTATGTGCATCAAGGGTTTGAGGCATCTCGAAATTGAGAAACGCCAATCTCCTAGGCTTTGGTTTTTGTGCACCTCTGTCCATAACTCCAAAAGTAAAGTCGAAAAATGATGTGAAAAGAAAAGAGCAAAGCTCTAAGTTGAAAGTGTTGCAAAATCACAAGAGAAAAGAAAAGAGTTGGAACATTTCCTTTCCCGGATTCATGCACCACATTCCTTATAATTATCCTTCCTTTCCGCATTCTAGACCTTACTTGGAAGCCCTTAAGATCAAAGAGTGTTATATGACTTAGTGATCTAAATTGAAGTTTCTTATTCTTGATTTTGATGGTATTTGAAGGTTATGATGTTTGTTTTGAGGATTAAGCAGCTTGTGATGTTTCTTTACTTTACATACTTTGGTTTATGTATGTGAGCGTTTTCGAGGATGATTGAAGCAAGGTTTGAGGTTGATCTATGGACTAGAAGCACATTTACCTAAAAGTTGTTTTGAATTTTTTGATTGTATGCATATTTCACCCTAACTTATGTTCTAAAGCTTTCAAAAGACCTTGCTTGGGGACAAGCAAGTGGCAAGTATGGGGTATTTTGGTAGCATGAAATATTGTGATATTCTAGGAACGTTTTCTAGTTGTTTTTCATCCATTATAGTGTTCATTGATGAAGCATTGCAGCATTTGTTAGCTAGTTTATCTATATTGTCGATATGGAGGTCTACATTAGCTTTGTGTTGATTATAGGTGAATAAGAGCTAAAACCGAACCAATTGAGAGAGATAGGAGAAGATTCAAGCACATCCAAGGATTAAGGACACATCAAAGAAGTCAAGGGAGATGCTAGGAAAAGGAATGGCACGACACAAAGAAAACCACAAGCAATTTACACTTCCACGCTCTAAAATACGGTCGTAGAGAAGTCCACGCCCAAAACCACGGCCGTGGATCTTGGCAACATGAACGTGAAGTATTCCAGAGAGTTACACGGTATAAAGTACGGCCGTGGAATCATATGAAACCGTAATCCACTTCCACGCTCTAAACCACGGGCGTGGAACTCCATAAAACCGTGATTTAGGCAATCTTTTGTCGAATTAATTATTGCCACATCATTTACACACATGGGCCGGACGGTTATTTTATCTTTCCTTATAAAAAGGCTGGAGAGGAGAGAATTGGGGAGACGTGCTTAGGGCTGCATTAGACGTCTGGAGATTTGCGCTTGCAAAGGGGATTCACGAGAGTTTGAGGATTTGGAAGTTGCTTGTGGTGGAAGCTACACCCTTTTGTCCTTAGGTTTGATTAGAAGACGGATTGACATCCCGTTCTTCGTTCTTATCAAGGATTGTTATTGGTTTGTGTTTGATTCCGAATCCGATATATATTTTTACCTTTGTGTGTGGATTTGAGATTGATTTAAGTTTTATTGAAGGTTTTCGAAGGTTTTCATCTTTCATTCTTCTTAAACTTGATTTTGATATTATAATGACAGTTGTTGGCTAAAACCCTTTAGCAATTCTAAGGTGAAGGGTTAATAGTTGTGGCTTAGATAATGATAGATCGATCAAAAATTGATTGGACCCTGAGAGTTAGAGAGATCTCGTCGATGAACCAAGATCACGGTCTGTTCTTGAACTTCCACGGCCGTGGAACTCAAGAACTTCCCGTGATTTACCCTAGTTTACGAACTTTGCTTTTACTTTGATCCAAGATTAAAGATTAGCTTTAATCTAGTCTAGATTTACCCTTTTCTAGGTAGTAGTGAAGCCACAACAACCTCTACTTCGATTTCGAGTGTCACAACCTTAATCGGTTTGGTTAGTCTTGATCCTTGTGTTACAAGTTTGGGTATTTGAGATTAATTCTTGTCTTTAGATTCCTTCTATACTGAAGCCTCAACAACCTTTATAGAGATTGTCCTTAGATAAGTCATATAAAGCCTTGGAACTTCACCGTACATTGCTTTACCTTAGCATACCTTTGCAACTCTTAACTCTGTCCTTAGTTCTTTAGTATATCTTGAATCGATTGCCACAATTAGATACTTGGATCTTTAGGGTTGCTGTTTTCCCAATATATTTGCAAAGCTTTACCCTTTTACTTGCTTGACAACTTTACATTTGAATTTGTTCCCCCCAAATCCTTGTGTTCGATACTCTGGAATTCTTGCTTTACTACGCTGATCCGTACACTGCGGGTTCGCTTGCTTGATTCTAGTTTTATAAATTTAAAGCTTATTTGCACGCACGCTAAGTGGCGAACAGAAAACAAAAACAAATAAAAAGAAAACAAACATGCTAACTATCTTAAGCTATTCTAGAGCAAAAAGAAAGAAAGAAAAAGGCTAGAACTACCATGGGTTGCCTCCCAAGAAGCGCTTTGTTTAAAGTCTTTAGCTAGACGTTGCTCTTTTGATGATCAATGGAGGAGAATAGGAGCTATCTCCTCAACCGGATCTTCCGCTGTGTACTTCTTCAACCGTTGCCCGTTTACTTTGAAATTTCCACACTTTTCACTCCATACTTCAACTGCACCATGAGGGAAAACATGCTTAATAACAAAAGGGACTGTCCAACGAGATTTGAGCTTACCTGGAAAGATTCGAAGTCTCGAGTTGAATAGAAGAACGAGATCTCCTTCCTTCAAGTCCTTTGGAATGATATGCTTATCATGCCACTTCTTCGTTATTTCCTTGTAGATCCTTGCGTTCTCATATGCATTTAGGCGGATCTCCTCTAGTTTGTTGATGTCCAACAAAAGCTTTTTCCAGCTTCTTTTATGTTGAAGTTGAGTCACTTGACGGCCCAATATGCTTTGTGCTCTAGCTCTAGAAGAAGGTGACAAGACTTCCCATACACAAGGTTATATGGTGTTGTTCCTATGGGAGTCTTAAAAGCGGTCATGTACGCCCATAGTGCATCATCTAGCTTCATTGCCCAATCTTTCCTCGTCCTAGAGGTAGTCTTCTCTAGAATCCCTTTGATCTCCCTGTTACGCTAGGATGTGACACACAAAAAGCTTTACATTTATAAACTCGATCTAATCTCCTAAACTACCTAGCGAAACCCGTAGTGTACGGATCGTTATGTAGGAAGGAAAGCATTCCGAGGTCGAACACAAGGACTGAGGCGAAATCAAGTCATTTAATGATCAAAGATAGTGCAAATCTAAACTAAGATGAGATGAGGAATAAAGAAGGTGCAAAACACAATATTTTTTGTTGGTTTTGGGGTGATCAAACAAGGATCACAAAATATGCAAATCAAACAAGCAAACAAACACATGAATGCAAGATAGGAGATAAGAGGTAAGATAAGTGGATTCTAGAGATCAAGATTCCCGGTTATGGCATTGGACTCAAGCTTTTAAAGATTCTAAGGATAAGGTTGCGGTGTTGGGAAAGGGTGTTTCTCTAATGGAAGCAATTACCGGGTAAGTCTCATGCTTCACTAATCCTGCACCAAACTCCTATTACCGGTTAAGTCTCAAGGAGGTAAAGTTGGGAATTCTACACAAACCGGACAGTACTACTTAAGGGGCAAACCTCTCCTTACCGGGTAAGTCTCGGAAAAGGTAAGTCTCAAGCAAAAATCCTAGCACACTCAGTCCAATAGCGGCTTATGAGGCTCACTACTACCTAGAGTTCATCATCTTTGGTATCTAAGATCGGAAATCACCGGGTAGGTCTCTTTCCTCACTTAGTTTGCTAGCATTAGGTCACCCTAAGCTATATTATGCTCAACAAACACTAGGATTTCAACAATCTAACATCCTAACATACAGATTCATCAATTAAAGAGCAATAGAAGGAAAAATCGGGTGGATCATAGTAAAAATCGGCCGATTTACTCTGAAGAACAGGTCGATTTTTCTCCTCTGGTTTAGGTTTCGGCCACAAAAATCATCCTAAACTAACATGTAAGTCATTTCTATCATCACCCAAGCCATAACCATCAATCCATCACTCTAGAATGACAATAAACTAGCCAACAACATGCATTTCAAGATCTAAAATCATCATACAAGCATACATGGAATCCATAACAAGAAGATGAAGTAAGGAAATGAAAGCAATGAAACTTAGCTGGATTTGAGTTCAAAACAAGTCTTTCAACACACCAAATGTAGCTCCAAGTCAGATCTTACAACCTTCAACAAGTTTCTTCACAAAAATCACTCAAATCTCACTACAAAACTAAAGCCTACACTAATCTCTTTCAAGAATACCCACAAGGGTGCCTTGAAGAGAGGCTACAATGGAAGAGTCTTTGGGAAGATGCTAGAGGAGAATGGTCCAAAAGGAAGGAGAGGGTTCCTCAAATCAGCCTGCAGGACCACTTAAATACTCCACAAAGAAGCAAGGACCGCACAAAGAGATCGAGGGACACGTGGCTCAAGCTGTCAAAAGCCAGAAAATCGACCCAGACAGAAAAATCGGCCGATTTTCCTGAGTGTAGGTCGATTTTCTTCAACAGAAACTTGTTATGATCATCTAGCCATGAGTTGCTCCATTGCTTGCACCAACAAGGGTCCTTGTGTCCTTCATTGCTCCAATTATGTTCCTTCAAGGCCTTGGATATGTACCACCATGAGGCTTGGTCCTCGAATGTATCGATTAATGTCCAAAAGATCCCCGAAATACCTTCAAAACCGACAAAAGCTCGTGTAGACGTCTTTTCTAGAAATATGCATGAATTAAGCGTAAATGTCATGAACTAATGCCAAACCGTGCATGAATAACGGGAAAAACTATCTAAATGAATGCCTAAACTAACATCATAAATCACGTTATCAAAATACCCCATACTTAAGATTTTTTATTTTTCGAGGTGCATCCACATCGGGCACACATACCAAAGCTCGTTAGGACTATCGGTTTATTTGACTTTGGTAAGGCACAAACACCCGATTATGTGAATGGTGCCGAGTTACTCGTCATTTAAACCAACGTCCCCAAACCTATATTTTTGTCTACACTTTCACAACAAATTCAGCACTTCATTCACAACATTCTTTCATCAACAACTTCACCCCACACTTGCTTTTCACACACTCAACACACTAGCATGCTCCTATTCCCGGATGGGTCAAAAGAGGTCAAATTTTATATCAATTGAGGTGCTTAAACAACATGATCAAGATGAGAAGTAGAGAAAGATGAATTGCCTTAATCACTCCTAAATGATGTGCAAGAACTAGCATGCAATTTCAACTATCAATCCTCAATCCAATCAAGACAAACATTCATGATCACAATTCACACATGGGATTCAAGATAAGTACTTCAAGTCCACATATGCATACATCAATTCAACACATAAGGCTATCCATAGCCAATTCACAAGACAATTTCATCATAAGGGTCATTCCCAAGCTTAGAAGCACTAAAATTTTTTAAAATTTTCTGATTTTGTTTTGGATTTTTTGAAATATGTATGTACAATGCAAGACGTAATGAAACATGTGACTAAAAGAAACTATCCTAGATGCTAATCATGCAAGTGATCATGAAAACCCCACCCCATACTTAGAAACACATTGTTCCCAATGTGCAAACTAAATAAAGAAGTGAAAGAGAGTCCTCACAATGTAAAATTGGTGATGCTTTGGTATTTCGGTTCACATCGAATGATGATGGTGGATGATCAATCAAGGATGGTAGAGAGCTCTTGATGTTCATTATGGTGTCGGAACCCGCGCTTGGCACCGCAAGCCGTCCAAGTTCCACGTCCGCTCCACCCATGCTTGATTGGAGATCATCACTTTCCTTGACAGAAGGAAAAATCGGACCATCTACCCAGGAAAATCGGCCGATTTTGTGCAAGATCAGTCCGATTTTCCTGGGCGCTTTCTTCCTTGTCCATGTGCTCGGATCTTGCACCTTCTTCTCAACAGTTCCATGAGGTTTTCACATGACCTCCAGCATCTCATCACACATGACAACAACAAGATCTAGCACCCAAAAACACAAAAGAAAAACAAAACACACCAAAAACAAAAGCAAAAACGAAGACGAAAGAGAAAAGGGAAAGAGTTGTTACCCTTGGGTTGCCTCCCAAGAAGCGCTTCTTTTAGGTCATTAGCTTGACCAAACTCAGAGGATGTGTCAATCCACCTCGAATACCATGGTTTGCTTGAGGATTCCAAGTAACCATCGCTTTCCGGCATCCATGATGACAAGTAAGGGCCACTTGATGCCCAAATAAGCTTTAAGTTTTCTCTTCACCGGTGAGTAGTAGACTCCGTCATCACCGCTCCCTTGATGATAGTATGGAGTTGCAACCATAGGTGTCACCCCATACTTAGACAATTGGTACTCCGCGGTCACACCGGTGAGACGCTTGCCATCCTCATCTTCTATGATCCGAAGAAAGCCGATTCTTGGAAAGAATTCTTCATTGAAGTGCTTCATAACCATCATGGATCCATCATGCTTGCCTCCTTCATTCAACATGGGAGACTCCTTAGGAAAGGGACTCCAATCTTCGGGTGTACTCCGGGCAAGCAAGAAAGGATTGGAAGGAGTTGAAGTTAGCTTAGGGCTCTCCCTCGTGAGCTCTTCAAGTGTGGTTCCGGGGTTGATGGCAAGGATGTCTGGGGGTGAGAATACTTCATTGCACTCCTCCAAAGGGGCAGGAGGTGGAGGTAAGCCTTGAAGGATGGTAGGATCTCCTAGCATAAGAGCATGCCTAATCTCCTCAATCTCCCTCCTCATTTGTTCTTCTCTCTCGACATTCAATCTTCTTGCATCCTCCAGGGCCAAATCCCTTAGCCACAATTGCTCCCGAGCTTCATTCAACTCTTCCTCAAGGTCTCTATTAGTTATGGTTGAATTGGGTAATTATTGGATCTCCTCATGGTGAACCTCCTCTTGTTGAAATACTTCCGCTTCAAGCACCATGTGGGCCCTCGAAATGGAAGCAAGGTTGCTCTCTAGATCATCCATCTTCCTCAACATTTCTTCTAGCATTAATTCCACTCGGTCATTGTGAGGTTCATGGTGAGGTTCCACATAAGGCAATGTAGTCATGTGAGCTTGATCATGGGACTCATGATAGGCATTAAACTCCTCCCAATACTCAAACTCATCATGGAGAGGTCCTATATCTTGGCTTTCCATCCACTCCTCATACTCCATGTTGTCAAGGTCGTCTTGGAAGTACAATCCGTCCATGGCAAACATGAAAAGGCAAAGACAAATACAACACAAGATCAAAAGTAACAAGAAAGATAAACACTAAAAGCAATAAACAACATGAAGTCTACTCCCCATACATCGAATATCTCTACTTCTTGGATGTTGTTGAGGGGCATCTCATTCGTCCTTGAAATATGACCTGTCCTTTGACAAGCATCGCAGTCAACAACATAGTTTTGTACATCCTTAAATAAAGAGGGCCAGAATAAACTTGATTGGAGTACCTTAGCACATGTCTTGGGAGAACTAGCGTGTCCTCCACAAGGCAAAGAGTGACAATGAAAGATAATGCTTTCTACTTCATCCTCCGGAACGCATCTCTTGAACATGCAATCGGGACCTCTCTTGAAGAGTAGAGGTTCAATTAAGTAAAAGTATCAGACGTCTTTAAAGAATTTCTTCCTTTGAGCATATGTTAGTCCTGTTGGGATTTCTTGGCAAACAAGTTAATTGACGATATTAGCAAGCCATGGGTCATTACCTTTCGAAATCTGATGAAGGCATTATTCAATCTCGTGTAACTGCTCGTCTAGGAACGAGTCGTCAATAGGGAGCTCATCCGTCTCGCAAGTAAGGTGTGGAAGATGACTAAGGTGATCAGCCACTGAGTTCTCCGAACATTTCTTGTCACGGATCTCTAAATCGAATTCTTGTAGAAGTAAGATCTGTCTTAGGAGCCTTGGCTTTGCATCCTTCTTAGTGAATAGGTAACGAATTGTTGAATGATCTGTATAGACTATCACCTTCGCACCTACAAGATAAGAACGAAAATTTTCAAATGCGTAAACAACAACAAGAATCCCCTTCTCTGTGGTAGCGTAATTCAGTTGAGCTTCGTCTAGCGTCTTCCTAGCGTAGTAGATGGCGTGAGTACGACCATCTTTCTTCTGTCCAAGTATAGCTCCTACGGCTACGTCACTTGCGTCACATATGACCTCGAATGCAAGGGTCCAATCGGGCTGTTGGATGATAGTGGCTTAAATCAAAGCCTCCTTGATCCTGTAGAAAGCATCCAAACAGTCTTTCGAAAACTCGAAAGTTATGTCTTTCTTCAAAAGATTAGTCAAAGGTTTTGAAATCTTAGAAAAATCCTTTATAAACCTCCTATAGAAACCGGCATGCCCTAAAAAGCTTCTAACTCCCTTCACCAAAGCTGGATGAGGTAGCTTCTCTATAGTTTCAATCTTAGCTCTATCAACCTCAATTGCACGGTTCGAAATTAAATGTCCTAACACTTTTCATTCAGTGACCATAAAGTGACACTTTTCCTAATTCAAGACTAAGTTAGTGTCTTCGCATCTCTTAAGAACTAAAGAAAGGTTAGAAAGACAATCATCAAAGGAAGAACCATATACCAAAAAGTCGTCCATGATTACTTCGATGATGTACTCTATGTATTCTGAAAAGATGGCCATCATACACCTTTGGAAGGTGGCTGGAGCGTTGAATAAACCGAATGGCATCCTTGAGTTGTAAAACGTACCCCAAGGGCACGTGAAAGTGATCTTCTCTTGATCGTCCGGATGAATGGGAATCTGAAAGAAACAAGTGTATCCGTCTAGATAACAAAAGTAAGAGTGTTGTGCTAACCTTTCAAGCATTTGGTCTATGAAAGGGTGAGGGAAGTGGTCCTTCCTCGTAGCAACAGTCAACTTACGGTAATCAATGCACATTCTCCATCCCGTAACTATTCTCGTAGGAATGAGTTCGTTGTTCTTGTTATCAACAACGGTCATTTCTCCCTTCTTTGGAACTACTTGAACTGGGCTCACCCACTTGCTATTGGAAATAGGATATATGATGCCTGCATCAAGCAAATTTAAAGGATATCCTTCTTCACGACCTCTTTCATGATTGGATTTAACTGTCGTTGAGGTTGGTGTGAAGGCTTATAATCCTCTTCCATTAAGATCTTATGCATACAAACAGAAGGTTTTATATCTACCAAGTCATCAATGGTATAGCCTAGAGCTTTCCTATGTTGTTTCAGAACATTCATAAGCTTCCCAAGTTCATCATCATTCAAGTTCGCACTAACTATAACAAGATATGTTGAGTTAGGTCCAAGAAATGCGTATCTTAGATGTGTAGGCAATGGTTTCAACTCCAATGATGGTGGTGCTTTGATTGATGCATCTTGATCAAGGGTTGTCATTGGAGAGGTCTCTGAAGGTTAAGGAAGTGTGCTACTACAGCCAAGAACACTTGCAATTGAATTTGTAGAAGTCGGAGAAAGAGCAGAAAAATCGACTTCCCCTGAGTCAAATCGGTCGATTTTTGGACTGATTTTTCTTTCTGTTCTTAAAAATCGACTACCATCTTCAAAAATCACCTGATTTCCTTTGTGTAGGTCGATATATTCAGCTTCTTCCGGGACTTCCTTTAGCTCTTCAAATCTTGCTTCTAGATCTTCCTCTGCATCTTCCAATGCTCGAATCTCATCATCACAATCATGTTTCACCCCTTCCTTAACGATGCTCATGCTTAAAACCTTTTGAAGTAGATATTTGATTAAGATCGAACTCACCACTTCTCTAGACTCTGTTTCATCAAAGATGTTAAAAAATCCTCTCCTACAACATGCTCTTTGATCAAGGAGGAGAGTACTAACTCCACTTTCTCTTCTCCTATGTTGAATGATAGCTTTCCATTATTACAATCTACCATGCATCCGGAGGTTGCTAGGAATGGTCTCTCAAGTATGATGGGAACTGGATAATCTGCAGGAATGTCAAGTACAACAAAATCTATAGGAATGTAAAGCTTACCAAGATTTATGGGAATGCCTTCTATGATTCCAACCGGTCTAGTGATGGAACGATCAGCCATGTAGAGTGTAATCTTCACCGGTCTAGGCTCTCCTAAACCTACTTTCTTGCACAAAGCAAGTGGAATGATGCTCACGCTTGCTCCAAGGTTACAAAGTGCATCGTATGTGACTTCTCCTACTCCAATAGGTATGCAAAGTGATCCTGGATCACGCAGTTTAGGTGGCATCTTCTCCGTCATAGTCTTGATAAGTTCGGATGACTCAGAACTCATCTTAACTTCACTGAACTCTTCTAGTTTCCTCTTGTTGGAGAGGATCTCCTTTAGGAACTTCCCATAAGCTGGCATATCTAAACTTGCATCCATAAAAGGTATGATAATATGTATCTTGCTCATGAGATCAATAAACTTACCGAAATGCTTGTCTAGACGCGCTCTCGCTCTAGATTGAGGAAAAGGTATTGATGGCTTGTAAGGTGGAGGAGGAACATAGACATCGTCCTTCTCTTTTCCGGCCGGGACCTCAACGAATTAGGGTTGGTTCTCGTTGTCATCTGTTCGGGGTTTAGGATCGGTGGTTGTCACACCACTCCTAGTAGTAATTGCCATCACACGCCCCTTCGGATTGTCCTCCGTCCTTCCGGGAAGCTTCCCTAGATCTCTACGAACTTCTCCATCTTTAATAAATACTTGATTCTCCAAAGCTTTTGTGCTTTAGAAATTGAAGTGATGTGATTCTCCATTCCTTGTATTTTTCCCAAGATTGTTTCCATCATCGCATCAAACTTGTCCTTCTCCGACTGGTTTGAACTCGATGAAGCTTGTCCCTGACTTTTCAAAGGGGTAGAAGAAGAAGAAAGAGATGTTAGTGCATTTTCAGCATGGGAATAAGGATTACCGGGATTTTGCTAGTTGGATCTCCAATTGTTGTTGAAGTTCCTGTTGTTGTTGTTGTTGTTGTTGTTATTATTATTCCAATGGTTTTTCCGGTTGTTATTCCAATTCCCTTGATTATTCTATCTTCCTAGATAGCCAACGTCCTGCTCCTTTTTCAATTAAATGCTAAACTTCAAAGCTTCCTTTAGCTCCTTAATCTCATTGTTAAGGGAGAAGATTTGAGCTTTGGGCTGTTGGAATCAATCTTGCTCCCGGTTCTCCGGAATCTCGATTCCCAACTTCAATCTTTCTATCGGAGTACTTCTCAATCGCTAGAGCTTGCTTCTCAATAAAAGCATCATCATCCGTCATTTCCACAAAAGTTCCGCATATAAAGGATTGAAGTTTGAATTTAGTCTCCACATCTAATCCTTTGTAGTAAATCTCCAACAAATCCATCTTTGAAATGCCATGGTGATGACAGTCCAATAGAAGGTCCTTGAACCTTTCCCAAGATTTAAAGAAACTTTCATTAGGTTTCATAGCAAAGGCATTAATTTTACCTCTCAATTTCGCCGTCTTGGATGGTGGAAAGAACTTGGTGAGGAATTTCGAAGTCATCTCCTCCCATGTATTAACTCTTCCAGTTGGAAGAAATTGATACCAAGCTCAGGCCTTGTCCTTTAAAGAGAATAAGAAAGGCCTCAACTTATAGTTGTTGTTGGCGGTTCTTTGGAGGCTTCAAAGTCTCCATAAGAATCTCATAATTCTCCAAATGTTGGTGTGGAGATTCCGTTCCCATTCCACCAAACTAACTTTGGCGTATCATAGTAATGACTTGAGGGCCAAATCCATAGTCATGCTCATCTAGATCTCCAAGATTCACGCCCAAACGGCACGGCTGCTGACTCGGATCCATACGTTGTCCAAGAGTTTGCGGTTCAGCCACGATAGGAGCAAACTCTCGCTTCTCTAACAAGAACACGAGGATTAACAGGACCACGAGGATTAAGTGGTGGATTAGGTGGTATATCTTCCAGCTCAGGCATATCAGCATCGGATGATTCATCTTTCTTATCCTTGGCACCTTTCTCCAAGTTTGCTTGTAATACGATCGCTCGGATTTCATCCATTTGAATTTGCATTCGTTCCATGTCATAACGAGTTATAGCTTTCTCCTCAAGAAGTCTACTTTCACTTGCATTAAGAAGAGCCCGAGTTTCATCCAACTCCTCCTGAAGGCTCTTTTCATTGTGTTCAACCATTTTTTTTCTCTCTTAACCGTTTCTTTAGAGTCCTCTCTAGTTCAGGGTTAAAAGGAACGAGGTCTTTCTCATATTGAGACCTTCAAATATACCTAAAGAGGAATCTGCAAAATCACTAAGGTAGATAGATCAAATAACAAGAGCAAAAGCTCCAAGCCAGACAACCGAAAACAGAATTTGGTCTTGACCAAATCTCCGGCAACGGCGCCAAAAATTTGTACGCTCAAAAGTGTGCGTGCAAAGTCTTAAATTTATAAAATGTGAAATCAAGCAAAGTGAACCTGCAGTGTACGGATCGGTATATTAAGCAAGAATTCCAAAGTCGAACTCAGGGATTTGGGGGATCAAATTCAGTTCGTAAAATCGTTTGGCAAGTAAATACGCTTTTGTAAAGATTAATGGGAAAACAACGATTCTAAAGATTTAGGTATCCGATTGTGGCAATCGATTCAAGATGTTCTAAAGATATAAGGACGGAGTTAGGATTGCAAAGGTATAGATCTAAGGTAGAGTGTTGTACGGTGAAGTTCCAAACCCATATATCTTACCCAAAGGCTCTCTCAATAAAGGATGTTGAGTCTGATCAAGAAGAGTACTCAAACAAAGGATTAACACTCAAACCACTCACTAAAACCCAAGAATATGACTCTCGAAGGTGAAGATGAAAGGTACACTCCAACCTTAATAGAGGATGTTGAGTCCCTCTATTACCCGAATCTTGCAAACTTTAGTTACCAAGTGAAGAATCAATGATGAAGTCTCTTCTTACACTTGGATAAGGGTTATAAAGGTTAAGCAAGGCTAGGATTTAGGCAAGGTTTAACTTTGGTTAAAGGATAAAATAATTAAGGAACGTCAGAGAGAAAAATCGGACTGTTCTAGGGAAAACCGGCCGATTTCCTCAAGAACACCATGATTTTTTGTAATCTCAAAAGTTAAATCTCAACTCTCAGGACCCAAATTGTTAAATAAGTTCAGTCTATCATCATCTAAGCCTCAATCATCAACTATTCTCCGCAGAATCACAAGGTTTTTAGCCAATCATTTTTATTTTTGAATCAAAATCAAGATTGAATAAAGAAAACCAAATAAAAACCAAACTTCTCATAAAACTCAATGAATCTAAAAAATTTGTAATCAATCCTTCAAAACTTCGATAGAATCTCTCAAAACACTCAGAAATATGTGTTCACAAATCACAATAATGAACAATAATCAAAGATCTCACAACTTTCTTGAATCTTGACTCTATCTCCTTTCCGCAAATCTTTCTCTCCAAGAATCTCCAATCTCTCTCGTATGTCGTCTCTCCCGTTCTGTGCCAACCCCTTTTTTGTTTCCTAAGGTTCCAACGTAACCCAACTCGCTAATGGGCTGCAATTGATAACCCTCTTTAGGCCCAAAAGCTTTAGGCTTTCGGACGTTATATTTTTTGACGGTTACAAGGGAAAATCGACCGATCTATCACATAACTCGTCCGATTTTTCCTACAGGAAAAACATCCGATCTAGGCAATAAATCACCCGATTTTCCACAACAGAAAGTGCTCGTCTCTTGATTCGTTTTCCATCTTCTTTGTGTGACTCTTCCACGCACTTTCCTTGCTCCTCATGACTCCTTAAAGGTCTCTTATGTTCCTCATTAACCTTAGCTACTCCTTGCTCCATTTTTGCTTCCAATTCCATCGAGTTCTCCTACAATTAGAATAAAACTCGTGTAGACCTCTATTTCCGAAATATATATGAAACAAACCTTAAAGGTACACAAATCTCGTCGATTGGAAGGGAAATTCAGGTAAAACATCCACAATATGCATGATTAAAATGGAAAATAATTCATGTCATCAACTAGAATGTACAACATCATGATATACTCACCTCACTCTCATACCTAGCATGCCTTTCATCTACTCATACTAGGAAATGAAAGGATCCATACCACCCTAGTTAGGTCCTGCAGAAGACGCAACTGTGTGACAGGAAGGTGCAGGGGTGAAGCAACCAAAAGGCGCAGGGGCGGCTCAACACCAGGCGCAGGGGCGGCTGTCTGGTGGCGCAGGGGTGGCTGATGTGCAGAAGGTGATCCTCGACTTCTCTTCGATCCTTCACTCGGTTACCTCCACTTCTTCACCATCCAATAGTCATACACATACACATACATATATAGACATGTATACATCAATACATGCCTATGATGATCAACACAAGATCAAGATTGTGGGAATTCATCACCAAGGAAGACGAATGAAGAAAGAGGAAGAAGGAAGAAGCTTACCACAGTTGGGGCAAACAACATGAAGATTAACACTCACAACACTCAGCTATCTTTCCACAACAGAGCAACAACCAACCTCATCATCAACAACCTCAAAACACTCCAAAATCTCAACAAAATCAAAGAAGATCCAAGAAGTTGATCAAAGGAACAAAGGAAGAGAATAAGAAGAACGTGAGGACGAGAATGGAGTTGGAGAAGATGAAGAAACCCTTCATCTGAAGCAAAGGAAGGCTTATAACGGAAGCCAAGGTAAAGCACGGGTCACAAGTCAACAAAGACGACTGCAACCAAAGGAAACCGCAAGAGTGGATCCATGGGCCGTCGGGGCGGTGCACGGAACCTTTGGGGCGGTTTTTCAAAGCCGCAGGGGAGGCTCTACACTGGCTCAGCAGCAAAGGACCAAGGCTCTTACATCTTGCTTGTCCCAAGCAAGGTTCAAATCTAGCATATAATATCATATGGATTACATCATGCTTAAATACAAAAACTCTTTTTGTAAGATTCTTCTTAATAATGGATCACCCTCAACATGATGTTTCAAGGCATAGGAAGATAATTTATGAATCAACAAAATCATAGCATGAAAGGGCAAGAGCACTTTATCTAGAGAATATACGTGAAAGGCATGGTAAAGAATGTGGAGATAACCATATGAAAACAAATCTAAACCATATAAGCCTTAAACATGTGCACAAAGGTCTCAAGGACTTTTCAAAAATAAAGGCCAAAGAAATGTGTCAAATGGGTGGGAATGTATAGGATATATGATGATAAATTCCGGGAATAAGGAATAAAACTTCACAGTATTTGAACTTCTTCACAACCACCAAAAATAAGCAACTTTTATTTCATATTTTGCAATTTTATTTTTCATATTTTGAGAACATGGACAAAGATGCACAATAACTGAAGCCTTGAAGATCAAAAAACCTCAAATTCTTGAGGTGCTTCAAATCGGAATGCACATACCATGACTTGTTAGGACTATCGCTCCGATTTTGGCAAGACACAAACACCCGGTTATGTGAATGGTACCAAGTTACTCATCATCATGATTGATGTCCCCAAACCTATTTTCTATACTTGAACACACTTCACTTTTCACAACAACTTCACAACGCATCACACTTCACACTAGCATGCTTCCCAATTCCCGGAAAATGTAAAGGGAAGGTAAATAATACATATGAGGTGTTCAATGTGGATAAGAAGAAGAAGAAGAAGAAGAAAATATAATCGAAGTGACTTAATCATTCCAAGATGATGTATAAGAACTATTAATTGGCTTCCACTATTATTTCTCAATTTATCAAACTATCAAAAAGCATACAAATCATATATAATTTTCAAATGAAGTATTAAAGTCTACATATGCAATAATTAAATCTCAACATAGAAGTCTTCTTTTGCCAATTTACATACACAATTATCATCATTGAGAACATATCCATTTTTAGAAGAACATAAATTTTTCAAATTTTTCAAATTTTTTGGATTTTCAAAAATAGATAAAATGCAATGCAAATGTCCAAAAGAAATGCGTGACAAGAGTTATTACAAACCCGAAATCTGAAAGTGCAATGCAACATAATAAATGTGTGACATATGAAAAGATTGCAAGTACCCCCACCCCATTCTTAAATCTCACGTTGTACCCAACGTGAAAACTTAAGTACAAGATGGAGAAAAATACTTACAATGTAAAATGACGAGTAGCTCAATCCTGTTGTGGTAGACATGGTGATGGATATGGAAATCTCGGAGCCTGAGGATCATAGAAGTCTCCGAAGGTGTGGTGGTAGAGGTCATGCCACTGACCGTCATATGAGGAATGTCGGGCTCATACCTCGGTCCGGAACTGCTGAAACTAAGTACAAAGTCCATGATAATCTGAACGAATACCTAGATAACTTGTATGAAGGGCCTGATAGTCTATACGAAGTCCATCGACGCTCGTCGTCAACACTCTCACCTCTCTACAAATGTTAGAATAATCCTCTCTATGCCAGCTCTTGCATCTATGTAAAACTGATCGTCGGGGTGGCATCATCAGTATCTCGTGTTGTGCAGGAAAAGCCGTGATCTCCTCCAGCTATGTGCTCATCCTCAGTGGCCTCATCATCAACTGCTCTAATCGGACCGGCCTCCTGATAAGTGTCCATCACCTCAGTGTCGCCATCAGTCCCAAACTCAAGCATACCCCCTGTTGGGGCAATACTCATCAACATGATGATCCTTAGCATGATCAATATCCTCAACATCTACAGCCTCCTCCTTGGTCTCCTCCTCATCACTGAAGTGCTCAAATCCTTCCTTCCAATAGTACTCATATCTAATAGTGTAATGAGCATTCGAAACAATCTCTTTGGGAGTTCTCTCCCAAGGCATCACCACATGTGGGTTCCCTCGCCATCTCAGAACAAGCACTTCTCTAGAGATCAACCTCTGAAGTCCTAATGGTTGTTCTTTTGCAGCTAGAGTACACACCAAAATATCAACGCCCAAATCCTTAGCTACATAGGTCACAAGACATTCAACACAAATGTGGCCTCCGGATTTGTTGCCAATCTTTGCTAAATAATCAGAGAGCATAGTAGCATAATCGGGAACTGTCCTTATGGTCATACAGTAGGGAATATATAACTCGTCCACCTTAGCCTTCTACAGAGTCTCAGTTCCTGCGAACATCGACTTGCTCAAGATCCGGTGGGCGAGCTTGAATGATAGGTTATATATGCTCTTTTCCTTGGACTTCCTAGGCCTCCACATATATCCTCCTACTGCTCCAATGGAGATACTCTCCCAAAAGGCAATAGCGCCCACTCTATGCGGGAATGTACCTACTGAAGAAGTTGGGAAACCAAACAAGTTCCCTAACATAGCAACATTATAGGTATAGTTTCTATTCATCAACCTAAAAGTCACATTTCTCTCCCTCGGATCGTATTTGACGGAGCTAAGGAATTCTATGGTTATCTCTTGGAAGACATCTTCTCTAATCCGAACAAACTCCGACAATCCAGTTCTTTCAATAATCCAATCTATATCCTCTCTAATATTCAGCTCATTCAGTTCATCTAGCATCAAATAACGAGGTTGAATAATAGGGAGAGTAAGGAGACGACCATACTTGCATTAAAACTTTTCTTGGATGACTAGAACCCTTGGTGGTGGTGGTGGTGGTGGAGGTGCTTGAGACGGCTGGGAAGAAGATCGCTTTCGAGAAAAAAAAATTACGGCCTGATATGCGTAAGCTTTCCATCTCAGGAGGGAAAAAACGGGTTGTTCTTCAGCTAAATTGGTTTTTCCTGGGGATGGTCCGATTTTTGCCCTGTTGTTTTAAATCAATCGATTCCTGCAAAGTTCTGCTCACACCAACACCTCAAATAGTCTTTTCAAACAAGTCTTAGACTACTTAGCACATCAATTTTAACAACCAAACACTCCAAATGCACAAATCTAGCCAAGGCGAATTTTAGGGTTCGGATCAAAAAAACCTGAAATCTGTGTGATTCATTGTTTTGCCGAGCTGTTTGTTGCTTGAATCTTCTTTATCTCCTTGAGAACTTCGGTTTTGGCTCAAGAACGAGTAAAAACGATTAGAAAATGAGGATTTGGGTGTGAGGGGAGGTTGTCGGCGTTCTTGCTTTGTGGGAGAGAAGGGTTTGAGTGTGGGAAATGTGAGGAAGAAGAAGGAAAAGACAGCTTTATCCTTTCGAAGTTTTCAGAAGAAAATCGATCGATTGATGGGGGTCGATTTTTTTATCGGTCTGATTTTCAACAGATCCCTTCGTGTAACACCAAATCAGTCTCTTTTCATTTGTGATCCGACTTTTCAGTCGATTCTCAGGTACGACTTTGGCCAAATCGACTCAAAATTTGAATTTTCTTTGGCCAAATCGACCGATATCTTCCTTGATGATCCGATTTATGCTATTTTCTTCCTTAATTCTTCCTTATTAATAGTTCTTCAATTGTTTTCCCCAAGATCTCGATCCTTACTTCATTCCTTAAGATATTACGTAGTTTCTTTCATCAACGACACAAGATAGACCGGAGCGCACCAACGAAAAAGAAACAAAACTAATCTAATTTATACTAAGAAAAGAGAAAAGACATAGGAATACCTTGGGTTTCCTCCCAAGAAGCGCTTGATTTAAGGTAAGCATGTCCAGGGGTCACGGGTTACCCGTGACCCGGCGGGTTTTGACCCGTCAGTGACCCGGCGGGTCACGGGTACGGGTAAGGGTCGAGGTGATCCTTACCTGTGACCCAGCAGGTCGACCCGCCAACGGTCAATTTTGAAAAAAAAAAAAATTGGATCCAACGGCTAAAATAGCCGTTGGCGGGTCGACTTGGCTGGTCATGCCTTTTCTTATTCTTTTTTTTAAAAAAATCAGGTTTTAAAGAAAAAGGGACAACCCGCCGACCCGCCGGGTCTGACCCGTGACCCGGCGGGTCGCCAACCCGGCGGGTTGTCCTTTTACACGGGTCCGGATAACCCTTACCAGACCCTCGACCCGCTGGGTCGGACCCGTTGACCCGGCGGGTTCGACCCGTGGACATGCTTAATTTAAGGTCGCTAGCTGGACCTATCTCCCTCTATGATTACTCGAGAAGGATACGCGCACTCAACCTGTAGTTCCGGTGTATATTTCTTCAAACGATGACCGTTGAGCTTGAAACTTCCAGTTTTCTTACTCCATATTTCAATAGCACCATGGGGAAAGACTTCTTTGATTACAAAAGGTCCGGACCAACGGGATTTTAGTTTACGTGCAAATAGTCAGAGTCTTGAGTTTAAGAGAAGGACGAGATCTCCTTCTTTCAGCTATTTCGGAATGATGTGCTTATTGTGCCATCTATTTGTTCTTTCTTTGTAGATCCTCGTATTCTCATTGGCGTTTAAATGGATCTCCTCTAGCTCATTGATGTCCAACAGGCACTTTTCTCTAGCCTCTTGTAAATCAAAATTAAGCCATTTGATTGCCAAGTGTGCCTTGTGTTCCAACTCCACCGGAAGATGACAAGACTTCCCATAGACTAAGTTGCAAGGTGTAGTGCCTATGGAAGTCCTGAAAGCGGTCCTATACGCCCAAAGTGTATCATCCAGCTTAAGTGACCAATCCTTCCTCGTTCTAGCGACGGTTTTCTCTAGAATACTCTTCATTTCTCTATTAGAGATCACCACTTGCCCACTTGTTTGAGGATGGTAAGGAGTGACGATCTTTTGGGTAACCCTATACGTAGACAATAGAGTTTCAAACTTATGGGCGGTCAAGTGCGTTCCTCCGTCACTAATGATGGTTCGGGGCGTTCCCAGTCTTGGGAAGATCAATCTATCAAAGAACTTCACTACCACCATAGCTTCATTAGTGGGAGAAGCGATCGCTTCGACCCATCTAGAAACGTAATCCACTGTTAGAAGTATGTATTGGTTTCCACAAGATGATAGAAAAGGTCCCTTGAAGTCTACTCCCCATACATCAAAGATCTTAACCTCTTGAATGTTGTTAAGAGGCATTTCGTTCATCCATGATATGTTTCCTGTTCTTTGACAAGCATCACAAGCAACAATAAATTATGCACATCTTTAAATAGGGTAGGCTAAAAGAAACCGGACTGAAGTACCTTAGTGCTAGTTTTGTATGAATTGGTGTGTCCACCACAAGGTAGTGAGTGGAAATGGAGGATACCGCTCTCCACTTCATCTTCCAGAATGCATCTTCTAATCATTCCGTCCGGACCTCTCTTGAAAAGGAGAGGTTCATTCCAATAGTATTGTTTGATATCGTTGAAGAACTTCTTCCGTTGTGCATATGATAATCCTGGAGGTATTTCTTGACAAACCAAGTAATTAACAAAATCAGCAAACCATGGTTCGTTACCTCTTGAAATTTGTTTAAGACATTCATCGATTTTACGGAGTTGCTCATCCGGAAAGGAGTCGTATATGGGTAGATCCTCATCCTTGTTTGTGAGATGGGGAAGTCGGCTTAGATGATCCGCCACCGAGTTCTCAAATCCTTCCTTATCACGGATCTCTAGATCAAACTCTTGTAGAAGGAGGAACGATCTAATAAGCCGTGGTTCGCATCTTTCTTTGTGAGCAAGTAGCGGATTGCTGCGTGGTCGGTGTAAACGATCACTTTCGCTCCCACAAGGTAAGAACAATACTTCTCGAAAGCATAGACCACTGCCAATAGCTCCTTTTCCGTTGTAGCGTAGTTTAGTTGAGCTTCATCAAGAGTTTTGCTAGCATAATAGATGGCATAAGTCCGTCGATCCTTCTTTTGCCCAAGTACCGCTCCTACGGCTACATCACTAGCATCGCACATGATCCCAAAGGGGAGGTTCCAATCCGGTGGCTGAATTATATGAGCTGTGATTAAGCTTCTTTAATCCTATAGAAAGCATCTAGACAATCCTTAGAAAACTCAAAAACCACATCTTTCATTAGTAGGTTAGTCAATGGTTTAGAAATCATAGAAAAGTCTTTAATAAATCTCCTATGAAAACCTGCATGACCAAGAAAATTACTTACTACTTTCACCGATGTTGGTGGAGGTAGCCTTTCAATGGTCTCGATCTTGGCTCTATCTACTTCAATGGCGCGGCTGGATACCATGTGTCCTAAAACAATGCCTTCACTAACTATAAAGTGACACTTCTTCCAATTCAAGACAAGATTAAGTTCTTCACATCTTTGAAGAACTAGAGAAAGGTTAGCTAGGCAATACCAAAAGAAGAACTATAAACTGAAAAATCATCCATAAAAACCTCCATGATGTTCTCAATGTATTCGGAGAAAATGGCCATCATACACCTTTGAAAGGTGGCTGAAGCGTTGCAAAGTCTAAATGGCATCCGTCTATAAGCAAACGTCACCCATGGGCACGTGAATGTGGTCTTCTTCTGATCATCGGGATGAATGGGAATCTGAAAGAAGGCACTATATCCATCTAAATAACAAAAGTGGGAGTGTTGTTGTTCGCTCCAAATGGTGTGTGCAAGCTTTAAATTTATATCCCAAGAAATATGCTTAAAACAAGGATGCGAACCCGTAGTGTACGGATCAATTATAGTAAAAAGCATGAATTTTGGGGTGTCGATCTCAGGGACTTAGGTGAAATAAAGCAAGTGTAGGTTGTCAATGCAACTAATAACCATAAAAGCGATTAAAGCAATCAAAAGATGATAATAAGGTCAATTAAAGGACATATGCAAATTCTAGGGATTAAAGCATCCAATTGTGGTTCCAACTCATGATCTCAAGATAAGCGGACAAAGTTGAGTTTTTGCAAAGAGAAGGTGTTTCTAAGGTGGAATAGATTCTCCGGGTAAGTCTCACTACTCGCAATCCCAAACAAAAGCTCCTATTACCGAGTAAGTCTCAAAGTACTAAGCAAAGAAACTATAATCTCAAACCAACACACCACCCAAGGGAATAGAATCAACCTTTACCGGTTAAGTCTCAGGCTGACTCACAAAGATGGGATGAAGGCACACTCAAACCCCAATAAAGGATAAACCTTTATTACCTACACTTATGATCTTGGGTAAACAAACAAAGGAATCACCGGGTAAGTCTCGTCCTAGGCTTGCATTGAACCAAAAAAGGTGTAATAAGAATAGGATTTGGCAAACTCTAACACTTAACTCTCAGTTTCGGATCAGGAAATGTCACCTCGGTCAGTCAAGTTCTACCCCGGCCGAGATGTTCATCGACTGAACGAGATGTTCTAGGGTTAAGGTTAAAGACTCGAGCTTTCAGGGTCCTACTGGGATTAAGATTATTCTATTATCGTCTTTCCCACAACTTTCAGCCACCCTAGAATCGCACAAGGAAATTAGCCACTCATCATCATGAAAGCAATAATCAAATATATAAGAAGGGAATGAGTATTTAAACACAAAAACCTTAAGAAAAGGCTTCAATAACTGAATTAAATATCAAACAAATCAGCGTTTCTTGGATCACAAATCCAACAAGACAATAAAACTAAAGGGAATCTAAGAAAATCTTACAAATCCCATCAAAAGCTATCACAAGCTATGAACTTCCTTCCTTCAATCTCCAAACTTCCAAAAATCCTTCCTAACTACAGCTTCTTCAGTGATCCAAAGATGGTAAAAAGGATGGCTGAATTGTGGAAAATCCAACCCTTTATGTAGGAGAATTATCTTCCAAAGATAATAATATCTTGAAAAGATAATTTCCTATAAAATATATTCATATCTCCAAACTAGATCTCCTAAATATATGATCTTCCTTCCAGAAATCCAGCCCAAAAATATAAGATATCTTCTTTTGAAAAATAAAAGATCTCAGCCAAATAAAATATATCTCGCCGCGCCAGGGTGTTCGCCTTGGTCGGGACGCTCCTCAAGATCACCTCGGTCGAGGTGATACTGTAGCTGACCGAGGTGAATCTCAACTGAGTGTGAAATCTCTCTAATCTGGTCCAAAGTAAATCTTCTTCATTAATTCCTTGCTCATTTAAGCTCCTGAATGTAGCTCCAATGACTCGTTTGCTCCTTAGCTCTATTTCGATCCAAAACGTGTCATTTTACATACGATTACAACGAAACTTGGTGTAGACCTCGATTCCCATAAAGGTAGATGAAACGACAATATAATCACATAATATATATTCAAACATGCAGATTATTGAAAATAAAACGTCTAAACAAGTCCCAAAATATAGACTATAATACATGCTATCAAAATACCCCATACTTGTCCCATGCTTGTCCCCAAGCAAGTTCCAAATCTTATGTAAGATAGAATGGATTATAAGTCGTAAAGATCAATGAAAAGTATTTCAAAACATTTCGGTGGTTTGCTCCACTCATAGATCACTCTAAGAGAATGCTTCATGGTATTTAAAGTCAAAATATGATCGAAACATTTTATAAATATAAGAAAGTTGTTCATCTTTGCATAAAATCATAGAATCCATAATAGATCATAATTATCAAAATTAATCATGTATAATCCAATTTAAACCACCAAGTCAATCAACAAGCTCGAGGTCTCAAGGACTTTTCAAGAGAAGGTTAAGAAACGTGTGAGGGTGGGATATATATAGTGAATGTGGTGCTAGAATCCGGGAAAATGATCTTCACTTCACTTGCTTTGAATTTCAACATCTTCCACCAATAAGCTTTACTTAATTTACTTTTTACTTTACTTTTTGGGATGCATGGACAGAGGTGCACGATAACCGAAGCCTAGGAGATCAACAATCATCAATTTCTCGAGATGCCTCAAACCCTTGATGCACATACCATGGCCGTTAGGAATATCGCTCAATCTGACTTTGGTAAGACACAAACACCCGGCTATGTGAATGGTGCCGAGTTACTCATCATCATAATTGACTTCCCCAAACCTATTTGTTTCTTTCTAAACTTTCAGCCAACATCTCAACTTTTCTTTCACTTGCTTGCTTCCAAATTCCCGGATAGGTAAAGGGAGGCAAATATGTATATGAGGGGCTAATCATGATCAAGAAGAAGGAGAGAAGAGAATGAATTGCCTTAATCATCCCAAGAAGAAAGTGATAGAATTCATCATGCGGTGTCAACCTTCAAATTCAGCATAATTTTGATAAAAACAAAGTATTAAACATGCCAAAATTTTCAAACAAAGCATTTAGCAACTTAAATATATCATAAAAACCTTTCAAACATATAAAGATTTCAAAACCAATCTGCAAACAAAATCATCAGTGAGGTCATATCCAGAAAAGAAGCACAAAAATCAATCGAAAACTCCTTCAGTTAAAAAACCTCGATCGAGATGTTCTAAGTCAACCGAGGTACTTGACCTCGTCTGGCAAGAATCATCCCGGTCGAGGTCATAAAATTTTTTTTTCTTAACCAGTTTTTGACGTTTTTCTCAATCAAATAACTTGTATGCATGCATGTAGTCTCACATAAGCACATAGAGCATAAGAAAGATCATAAATAAAAAGTCATATAAGTCATACACATAATGTCAAGTAAGATACATCCAAATACCCCATACTTGGGACACATTGTCCCAATGTGTCAAAATAAGTCTAAAAAACAGAGTACTCACCGGACATAAGCTGAGCTGCATAATAAATAAAGAAAAGAAATCCCTGCTAGCTCTAATCCTGATCCGCTGGTGGTGGTGGTGGATACGGGACAAAGGGATAATGAGATGGGTCAAACGGATAACCCATGGTGTGCTGGAACTGTATCTCCATCATCCGGCGCTGGTAGTGCTGGCTCTCCCTCATCTCCAACATATCCAAGGACAAGGCGGCGTAAGAGTCGATCATCTGATCCGTCAGCTTGTCAATCCGTCGATGAGCTATGGGATCCCTCTGTCTGCGGACTCTGCGCCTTGAAGGACGTGATGGTGCTGCAGCTGCCTCCTCCTCCGTTGTCTCGTCATCTAAGTCGACAACTGGCACACTAGGGCCGGCTGTATCTGTCCTTGTCTCCATGGCAGCACCACCATCATCATCCTCATCCTCCTCCTGAGCTTGAGCTGCTGTAGCGTCTCTAGCATCCTCTATGTAGGGTATCCAAGCGGTAGACCAATACTGAGGATCGAAAATTGAGAACTAACCTGACCACATGATACCTTGAGGAGCAGTCTTCTCCCAAGGCATAGCCACGTACGGTGTAGTTAGTCCACGAGGAACTAGAATCCTCCTCGTGATCATCTCCTTAAGTCCTAGTGGCTTTGCAGCCGCCACCAACATACAAGCACTCAGATCCAGATCCATGACCATCGCTATATGAGTCACTAGGCCTCCGCAGCAGATATCTCCCTTCCCCTTAGCCTTGATCTGGTGCAGATCCTCAACTAACATGGCCCCAAAATCAGGCACTCCTCCAGTCACCATATAGAATAAACTGAGCAGCTCTCCCTGTCTAACCTTCTGGGGCATCTCAGTACGGGCTAGAAGGGTCTCACTAAAGATCCGATGGGAAGACGGAAAGCAAGGTGGAAAATGATGCACTCCATAGAGTCTCCAGGTCTCCACCTATCAGCATGCTCTACCACGTGAGCAATCTGTCCCCAAAATTGTCGAGCTACGGCTCGAGAAGGAAAGTCGGGAACTGTGGGGGACGGGAAGCCAAATATATCTCTCCACTGGTCCATGGGAACGATGTAGTTCCGGTTAAGCAACCGGTACTTGATGGCTTTCTGCTCTGGCAAGTGAGTAATAGAACTTACGAACTCTAGGGTAGGCTCGAGGTAGGCTAGAGCTCTAATCTCCATAAACTGCTCCAGCCCTACCATGGAAACCATCCTCCTCAGATCATCAGCTACATGGAGGCAATCAAAAGCCGAAATATCCAAGAAACACGGCGCAATCACAGGGCGCGCGCATATACAGTCAAAGTCTGCCTGGTGACACTCGTGGATCACCGGGATGGAAGGTTGGGAAGCAGAAGAAGGTGAGGAACCACTAGGAGCATCCCTCAGAACTAACTGGCGATCAGAACGAGAACTCATTCTTTCTGCTGACAGATCACCTCGGTTGTTCTAACAACCTCAAGAATCACCTCGGCCGAGACACAACTCGACTAGACCGAGGCCAAAAACTGCTCGATCTCTTATCTTTGATTTTCAGTTCTTTTCCCCCAATATCACTACCAATTGTTCCTATGGGGTACTTAAGCCTTTTCCAACACAAATCAGTGGCAACCAAAGCCAATTATGTCCAAAATCAGTAAAGAGAAGAGAGGTTAGGGTTTCCGATAATTTACCCCAAATCACGTAGTTTCGAAGCGTTTTTGTTGCGGTTTCTTGCTTGCAATCTGCTTCTCTTGCTTTTCCTTGCGAGATCGGGGCAAAAATTATAGAAAACGATCGAAGAATGGAGAAACAAGGTGAATCTTGCACCGCAGTCGAGAAGGAGATGGGAGGGAAAGAGAGAGAAATTGTTCCCCTTTTATACCCCTCGCTGATTCTGCTGTCACCTTGGTCGAGGTGGTCCCGACTAGACCGAGGTGTCTAGATCGAGGTGGATTGTTGTCAGCCCTAGTCGTCTCGGTTGCTCAAGAATCATCTCGGTCGAGGTGCTGTGACATCAATCGAGATGTGTCTCAGTCAAACTCCGTCTTCTTGAATTCTCGAACTTCTGTCCTTCCAGTGTTGCTCCTGAGTTGTAATCCTTCCTTAGAAAGTACCTGGTTTCTGTCTAGGATGCCAAAAACAAAACAAAGCAAAGCAAAAGCAAACTTTCTAAAGCTAGACTAGAAAAAGGGAAAAAGAAAGCAATACCTTGGGTTGCCTCCCAAGTAGCGCTTGATTTAAGGTCGCTAGTTGGACCGTACGGCATCCCTAAACATGTTGGAAGGTATCCTCACCCCATACTTTGCCTTCATCATGGGGTGAGAGAAAGAAGTCTATCAAACGTTCCAGCAAATGCAAGTATTAATCGGGAAATGAATCATCGATGGGTGGGTTGTCCTTCTCGCGTGAAGAGGGAGGTAGCCGGTTGAGGTGATCCGCAACAGAATTTTCGGATCCCTTCTTATCCCGAATCTCTAGGTCAAACTCTTGAAGCAAGAGAATCCATCGAATAAGACGCGGCTTTGCAAACTTCTTAGCAATTAAGTAACGAATAGTTGCATGGTTAGTGTAAACAATAACTTTCGCTCCCACTAAGTAAGAGCAAAATTTCTCAAAAGCATATACAACCGCCAAAAGCTCCTTTTCGGTGGTGGCGTAGTTTAGTTGGGCTTCATCTAGCATCTTGCTAGCATAGTAAATGGCGTTGGTCCGGCCATCCTTCTTATGTCCAAGCACCGCTCCTACCGCCACATCACTCGCATCACACATGATCTCAAAGGGCAAGGTCCAATCCGGAGGTTGAATAATGGGAGCGGAGATCAATGCTTCTTTTATCCTGTAAAATGCATCAAGACATTCCTGCAAAAACTCGAAAACAACATACTTATTCAAGAGTTCAGTTAGTGGTTTAGAAATTTTCGAGAAATCATTGATGAACCTCCTATAGAAACCTGCATGCCCGAAAAAACTTCGCATACCTTTAACAAAACAAGGGGGAGGAAGTTTCTTAATAGTCTCGATCTTAGCTCGATCGACCTGAATACCTCGGTTGGAAACGATGTGTCCTAGCACAATGCTTTCATTAACCATAAAATGACACTTCTCTCAATTCAAAATAAGATTAGTGTCTTCACATTTGTAGAACTAGCGAAAGGTTAGATAGGCAATCATCAAAAGAGGAACCATATACTGAAAAGTCATCCATAAATACCTCAATGATCTCCTCTATGTACTCGGAAAAGATAGCCATCATGCATCGTTGGAAGGTAGCGGGTGCATTACATAATCCAAATGGCATCCTCCTATAAGCAAATGTCCCCCATGGACAAGTAAAAGTGGTCTTCTCTCGATCATCCGGATGGATAGGTATCTAAAAGAAGCCACTATAAGCATCTAAATAGCAAAAATGTGAATGTTGGGCTAAACGTTCGAGCATTTGATCGATGAAGGTAAGTGGAAAATGGTCCTTCCAAGTGGCCACGTTCAGGTTCCTATAATCGATGCAGACCCTCCAGCCCGTAACGGTCCTAGTTGGGATCAACTCATTGTTCTTATTCGTCACAACGGTTATCCCTCCTTTCTTCGGAACTACATGCACTAGGCTCACCCACTTGCTATCTGAGATAGGAAATATGATACCTCCATCGAACAACTTAAGAATTTCTTTCTTCAGAACCTCTTTCATGATCGGATTTTGATAGCATGAATTATAGTCTATATTTTGGGGTTTGTTTGGACATTTTATCTTCAATAATCTGCATGTTAGCATGTATAATGTGTGATTATATTACCATTTCATCTACCTTTGCGGGAATCGAGGTCTACACCTAGTTTTGCTGTAATTGCAGGTAAAATGGTACGTTTTGCATCAAAAAGGAGCAAAAGGAGTCGTGAGTCATTTGGAGCTACATCCAGGGAGCATAGCCATGGATTAAAGATTCACTTTGGACCAGTATTGAGAGATTTCACATTCAGTTATGACTCACCTCGGTTGACCAGAGATTCATCTCGACCGAGGTGATCCAGAGACGCCGACTCGACCGAGGCGAACACCTAGGACGCGGCGAGAATATTTTATTCTTGGCTGAGATCTTTTATCTTTGGAAGGTGATCTTATATTTTTGGGCTTGGCTCCTAGAAGGAAGAAGATATGCAGAATCATATATTTTACCTATATTTATAGGAAAGTATCTTTCTAAGATTTATTATCTTTGGAAGGTTATTTTCCTATAAAAAGGGTTGGATTTCCACAAATCCAACATCATGCTATACCGTCGTTCAAGGTTTATAGCACGCAGCAGCCATACTCCAATTGGGAGTTTCGAAGAACCTTTTTGAAGGTTGAAGGAAGATTGAAGATCATAGCTTTTATAGCTTTTTGGAGGATTTTGTAAGATTGTCTTTAATTCCCTCACTTGTTGTCTTGTCTTGTTGGATTTATATCCAAGGAACGCTTTGTTGTGATATTTGATTCAGTTATTGAAGTCTTTTCTATTAAATTCTTGTTGTTCAAATATCCACCTTCTTCCCATATATTTAATACTTTCATAATGATGATGAGTGGCTAATTTCCTTGTGTGATTCTAGGGTGATTGGCTGAAGGTTGTGGGAAAAACAATGATAGAATAATCTTAGATTCCAGAAGGATCCTGAAAGTTCGAGTCTTTAACCTTAACCCTAAGCATCTCGTTCAGTTGATGAACATCTCGGCCGGGGTGGAATCTGGCTGACCGAGGTGACTTGTCTGATTCTAAACTGAGAAGTTAAGTGTTAGAGTTTGCCAAATCCTATTCTTATTATACCTTTCCTGGTTCAAAACAACTTAGGATGAGACTTACCCGGTAATTCCTTAGTTTGTGTACCAACGATCATAAGTGTAGGTAGTAAAGGTTTATCCTTTATTGGGGTTTGAGTGTGCTTTCATCCCATCTTTGTGAGTTAGCCTGAGACTTACCCGGTAAAGGTTGATTCTATTCCCTTAGATGGTGTGTTAGTTTGAGGTTATAGTTCTTTATCTTAATTCCTTGAGACTTACCCGGTAATAGGAGTTACGGTTTAGGATTAGTGAGTAGTGAGACTTACCCGGTGATCTAGTCCACTTTAGTAACACCTTCCCCTTACAAAAATCTCAACTTTGTCCGCTTGTCTTTAGATCTTGAGTTGGAACCACAGCTAGACGCTTTAATCCCTAGAATTGCATGTTTGCTTTATTGACTTCTTATTCATCTTTGATTGTATTAATTGCTCTTGTGGTTAGTATTCACGAAGCTTACCGTTATTGACTTTGTTTCACCGAGTCCTTGTGATCGACCCCTGGAATTTCTTGCTTTTTACTACGATTGACCCGTACACTGCGGGTTCGCATCCTTTTTTTAAGCTTAAGTCTAGGGTTATAAATTTAAAGCTTGCACACACCGTTTGGAGCGAACAAGTTTTTGGCGCCGTTGCCGGGGACTTGGTCTAGACCGAGCCGGTACGGTTTGCTCTTGGGGCACTTGCCCCGTGTCATCTAACCACTCTACTTGAGTGACTTTTGCAGGTTCTTTCTTAGGTATATGCGAAGAACCCGCACTGGGAAGGAAATCGTTCCTTACGATCCCGAACCAGAAAAGACATACAAGCGACGTTTAAGAGAAGCAAAGATGGCCCAACAAGACAACCGCGATCTTGAGGCCGAATTAAAGGAGGTGTTAGAGCTGCTACGCCTCAGCCAGGAAGAGCTACAGCGAGAGAAGGAAGAAACTCGCACCAAGACTGAAGCAATCGAAGCAGAAATGGCCGTCATACGAGACCAGATTCTACTTCGACCGAGGGACGACCCAGTTGCTGACCCTCGACCGAGGCAGGTCCCAGTACCAGACGCCCCGGCCGAGATACATCCACCTCGGATGCCAGTCCGAGATGTTCTTCTTGCAGGAATCCCACAAACCCTAGGTCAAAGGATAGACCCTAATCAACAACTGAGGCGTCCAGGAGTCAACCTAGGAGATCCAGCGGACCATGACTACGAACTTCGACCGCAAGTTCTATCCATGATTCGCCAATGCTAATTCGGAGGGATGGAGAAGGAATCACCACATCAACATCTTCAAAACTACGAGATCTTGATGGAAACCTTGCGACCTTCCAGAATTGAAAATAACAACTACAAGCTAAGACCTTTTTACTTTTCTTTAAAAGATAGAGCTCTTACTTGGTATCAATCTATTCCTCCAGGAAAAATCAGCACATGGGAGGAGATGACTACAAAATTCTTGACCAAATTCTTTCCCCCCTCAAAGACCGCCGAAATGAGAGGGAAGATCAATGCTTTCATCATGAAGGACAAGGAGAGTTTGTCCAAGTCATGGGAGCGGTTCAAGGACATCCTTTTGGATTGCCCACATCATGGGATTCCAAAGATCGAGTTGTTGGAGATCTACTTCAAAGGACTGGACGGAAGCACCCAGTTCAATCTCCAACTACTCTCCGCCGGTACCTTCATGGACATGGCGATTGACGAGGCTTGGGACTTCATTGAGAAGCAAGCCTTACACATGGAGAAATATACCCACCAAGGAGCTGAAGGTGGAGTTAAAAGAGTCAACTTTCAAGAAACTCAATCCAACAACAATCAACTCACGTCTTTGAAGAATGACGTGAAGCAATTGAAGGAACTCTTGGTTGCTCAAAACAAGAAGGAAGAGCAAGGACAAAGGAACAACAACAATGGATACCGTAACAACAACAACGGTTCCCGGAACAACAACTACAACAACAACAATAGAGGATCCAACATCAATAATTGGAGGGCGAACAACCAAAATAACGGTAACAATCATTCAAACTCCAACTCTAATAATTCCTCTAACCCTTTCCTCTCTTCCCCTTCTTCTTCTTCTACTCCATTAAAGAGCCAGGGGCAAGGATCGAGTTCGTCTCAGCCGGAAAAGAAAGACGCAGTTCTGGAGGCTATCTTGATCAAGCTTAGCGCTATGGAGAATTCTATGACTTCATTTTCGAGGGCCCAAAAGTCCTTCGAACAACAACTTGCAAGTAGGGAGAATGAAGCGCCAAGAGATCTAGGGAAGCTTCCAGCAAAGACGGAAAGCAACCCTAAGGTCCAGTGCATGGCCATAACGACGAGGAGTGGACTTAAAACTGCAGATCCAGTACCTCGTTCGACGCAGACCACCTCGGTCCAGATCCAGTCGAAGAACACCTCGACCGAGATGCCAACCGAGGCGGAGCAACAGAAAGCGGAGGGGAAAACTGAAGTTTATGTTCCACCTCCTGCATACAAACCACCACTTCCATTCCCCTAGTCAAGGGCCAGAGCACATCTAGACAAGCACTTTGGAATGCCCGCCTATGGGAAGTTCTTAAAGGAAATCCTATCAAGGAAAAGAAAGTTGGAAGACTATGGTGAAGTTAGGATGACATCTAAATCCTCGGAGCTTATCAAGATCATGAAGGAGAAGATGCCACCTAAGTTGCGAGATCCCGGCTCATTTAGCATTCCCATTCAAGTTGGGGATGTCACTTGTGAAGCCCTTTGTGATCTAGGAGCCAGCGTGAGCATCATCCCGCTGGAGCTATGTACGAAGATCGGACTTGGAGAGCCCAAGCCGGTCAAGATTCGACTTTATATGGCGGATCGCTCCATCACCCATCCCGTGGGCATCTTGGAGGACGTTCCGGTCAAGTTAGGTAACTTCTATCTTCCTATAGATTTTGTTGTACTTGACATTCCCGCAGATTATCCTGTTCCTATTATTCTCGGGAGGCCATTTCTAGCAACTTCGGGTTGCAATGTGGATTGCAAGAACGCCAAGTTGAAATTCAACATTGGTGGCGATGAGGTGGAGTTCGCACTACTTGCAGCCATGAAAGGAGAGCAGCTAACTGATGATATCTTCAACATCTACGATGAGGAAGAATCAAGAGAATTGGTGAGCTCTATCCTTATTAACGATCCACTCGAAAGAGTTGTAAGTTTTAGTTTAATAGAGGAAGGTATAGATGCTTCTTGTGATGCAGATATACGGAGCTTAAAGGCACTGGAAGAGGATCCAAGAGCTAAAACTGAGACACTACTTCAGGAGACGAAGATCTCCAGTTTCGGTTCCAGTTGCAGTACCTCGACCGAGGCACTTCCTGGACTGAGCGAGGCGACTGAAGAACATCTCGGTCAACGCCTCTGCGCCTCGACCGAGGTCGATGGCGAGACGACTTCAACTGAGACTTCCGAAAGTCCAGTTTTTGAATCCACTCCACTGGAAGGAGGAAGCAAGGATCCCCCTCAGAAAAAACCCCCAGTTGTGGAGCTTAAACAACTCCCTAGTCACTTGAGGTGTCTTTCTTGGGCCGGATTCCACTTATCCCGTTATTGTAAGTGCTTCCCTTTCCGAATCTGAATTGTCTAAGTTAATGCATGTCGTGAGAAAGCATCAAAAGGCTATAGGTTATACCACGGATGATCTTATTGGCATTAAACCTTCTTTCTGCATGCATAGAATTCTAATGGAGGACAATCATAAGACTTCACGGGAACCTCAAAGATGGTTAAATCCGATCATGAAGGAGGTTGTGAAGAAAGAAATTCTTAAGTTGTTGGATGCAGGTATTATTTATCCTATCTCGGACAGCAAGTGGGTTAGCCCGGTGCATGCCGTTCCGAAGAAAGGAGGGATGACCGTTGTGACGAATAAGAACAACGAGTTGATCCCAACCAGGACCGTTATGGGCTGGAGAGTTTGCATCGATTACAGGAAGCTGAACACGGCCACACGGAAAGACCATTTTCCACTTCCCTTCATCGATTAGATGCTCGAGCGGTTGGCCCAACATTCACACTTTTGCTACTTGGACGGCTATAGTGGATTCTTCCAGATTCCTATCCATCCGGATTATCAGGAGAAGACCACTTTCACTTGTCCATGGGGGACATTTGCCTATCGGAGGATGTCATTTGGATTGTGCAATGCACCCGCTACCTTCCAACGATGCATGATGGCTATCTTTTCCGAGTACATAGAGAATATCATGGAGGTATTTATGGATGATTTTTCCGTGTACGGATCCTCTTTTTACAGGATTAAGGAAGCGTTGATCTCCGCTCCCATTATCCAACCTCCTGATTGGACCTTGCCCTTTGAGGTCATGTGTGACGCTAGTGATGTAGCCGTAGGAGCGGTGCTTGGACAGAAGAAGGATGGCCGGACCACCGCCATTTACTATGCTAGCAAGACGCTAGATGTAGCCCAGCGCAACTACGCTACCACTGAGAAGGAGTTGTTGGCGGTTGTATACGCTTTCGAGAAGTTTCGTTCCTACTTAGTTGGGGCAAAGGTCATTGTCTACACCGACCATGCAGCCATTCGTTACTTGCTGGCTAAGAAAGATGCCAAGCCACGCCTTATTCGATGGATTCTCTTGCTTCAAGAGTTTGACCTAGAGATCCGCGATAAGAAGGGATCCGAGAACTCCGTTGCGGATCACCTCAGCCGGCTACCGGAATCTTCCTGCGAGACGGATGACCCACCCATAGACGATTCATTCCCCGATGAGCACTTACACTTGTTTGAGCGTTTGATGGATTTACTTACTTCACCCCACGATGGAGGTGAAGTATGGGGTGAGGGCACCTCCCATTACGTTTGATGACGCATTATGGTCCAGCTAGCGACCTTAAACCAAGCGCTTCTTGGGAGGCAACCCAAGGTATTGCTTTCTTTTTCCCGTTTTCTAGTCTAGCTTAGATAGTTTGCTTTTGCTTTGTTTTGTTTGTTTTTGGCGTCCTAGACATATAACAGGAGACCTCTAAGGAAGGAGCATAACTGGAAGTTCAGAAGTTCGAGAACTCGAGAAGACGAAGTTTGACCGAGACACCTCGGTCCAATCGAGGCCACCTCGACCGAGTTGATTCTTGAGCAACCGAGGCGACTAGGGTTTCTGCAGAACCACCTCGGTCCGTACCACCTCGGTCCAGTCGAGACCATCTCGACCGAGGTGACAGCAGTTCCAAGAACAGTATAAAAAGGAAAAAAATTTCTGTTTTTACTTTTACCTTCTTCGACTCGACCGCGGCGCTTCTCACCTCGCTTCCTCCAATCTTGCTCGTTTTCGAAGATTTCCGCTTCCAAACTGCGATTGAAGGGTATATGATCCAGTTGCAAGTACATATCTGCAAAGAAATCGAACGAATCGACCGAAACAAGGTAAAAACAGTCGAAACCCTAACTCGTTCATTCGTTTCGATTTGGGCTTTGGTTGCCCCTGAATCTACTGAGAAAAGGCTTAAGTACCCCATAGGAAGCAATTGTAGTGATTTTTGGGGGAAAAGAACTGGATTTCTGAGATTTGAATCGTAACCTGTTACGCCTCGGTCCAGTCGACTGCATCTCGACCGAGGTGATTCTTGAGTATTGTCAGCGACCGAGGTGCTCTGACAGTAGCTGAAAAAAAATGAGTTCCGAACGTCACCTTGCCCTCAGAGATAGATCCTCACCCTCCCCTCCTTCCTCTTCTTCCCGACCTTACCGCCCGGTGATCCACGAGAGATGCCGGGTAGATTATGAGCGTATAGCTAGCCGTCCAGTGATTGCCCCACGTTTTTTTGGACGTGTCGGCTTTTGATTGCTTAGGGGTAGATGGAGACCTTAGGCGGATGATCACCACAGTCGGACTGGATCAGTTCACTGAGATCTGAGCCCCAGCTTACTTGGAGCCGACCCTAGAGTTCGTTAGCTCCTTTTCCTACCTTCCCACAGAGCAGTCTGTGAAGTACCGGTTGATGAACCGGAACTTCATAGTTCCCTTAGAGGTTTGGAGAGAGATTTTCGGCTTTCCTGAGCCCACCGCCACTGACTTCCCCTCCTGATCTGTAGCTAGGGAGTTCTGGGGGCAGATTGCCCATATTACTGAGCATGCAGATAGATGGCGCCCTGGAGATTCCAGGGAGAAGGTCATCTTCCACCTTGCCTTCAGATTAGCCCATAGGATATTCAGCGAGACACTTCTGGCGCGTATTGAGACACCCCAGAAGATCCGACAGGGCGAGCTTTTTAGTCTTTACTGTATGGTTACAGGGGGTTTCCCAGACTTTGGCTTGATCTTGGCAAAGGACCTGCACAAGATCAAGGCCAAAGCGAAGGGAGATATCTGC
The DNA here is from genome assembly GCA_033239125.1 of Fagopyrum homotropicum. Lineage (NCBI taxonomy): Eukaryota > Viridiplantae > Streptophyta > Magnoliopsida > Caryophyllales > Polygonaceae > Fagopyrum > Fagopyrum homotropicum. Next base: position 104,567,302 of record BSWB01000006.1, on the reverse strand, counting down.
TGCGGAGGTCTAGTCACCCACATAGCTGCTTTTCATGGGATGGACCTCAGTGCATGTACGATGGTGGCGGCTCCGAAGCCGCTTGGATTGCAGGAGATGATCACTCGGAGGATTCTAGTTCCCCGAGGTCTGACCACTCCATATGTTGCTATGCCGTGGGAGTGGACTGCACCACAGGGGATCCGCTGGTCTGCTCAGTTCACAGTTTTCGATCCGCATTATTGGCAGACAGCTTGGGCTCCACTGATGAAGGATCATAAGGAGGCAACAGCTGCCCCAACTGAGGATGAGGAGGAGGAGGCTGACGATGATGAGGACACCATATATGAGAGAGATGGTGGAGTCCCGATGGATACAGGGACGGATACTGCAGGGACGAGCGCGCCGCCGATCATAGATTTGGATGATGAGGAAGATACTGAGCCTGCACCTGCTGCACCTCCCGCCAGATCTGCTAGGCGTCGGACACGCCGTCATAGAGATTCTAAGGCTCATCGTCGGATCGACGATCTGACAGATCAGATGATAGATTCTTATGCTGCCCTTACTGTGGACATGCATGAGAGATTTGCTGCCCAGCACCGACAGATTGACAGCTGGACTCATCAAATGTTAGAGGGGCAGCACTATCAGCGTAGGATGATGGAGCTACAGTTCCAGCAGACTATGGGCTATCAGTTCGACCCGACTCAGTATCCATACGTGCCACCACCACCACCACCGGATTGCGACTATTGAGGAGCTGCAAGATTTTCTTTATTCTATTTTTATGCAGTTCAGCTTTTTATCCGGTGAGTACTCTTATTTCTAGACTTATATTGACCCACTGGGACAGAGTGGCCCAAGTATGGGGTGTTTGTATTTATGTGATGACTTTGATGTACTTATTTGACTACCTTGATGTATGACGCACATTTGATCGGATATTTCATATTTATGCTTCAGTTGCCTTTATATGTTTATCTGATATTACATGCATACCTACAGGTTATTTGATTGAGAAAAACGTCGAAACTGAAATAAAAAAATGGTTTTAAAAAAAAATTTTTTGACCTCGACCGAGTCAGTCTTGGCCAAACGAGGCGTTTCACCTCGGTTGAACCAAGAACACCTCGACCGAGGTGGGTTAACTGAGTTTTCGAAAATTATTTTTTGTGTTACTTATCTGGATATGATCTCAGTGAAGATCTTGCTTACTGACTAGTTTTAAATTTTTTATGTGTTTGAAAGGTTTTATAATATGTTTAAGTTGATAAATGCTTTGTTTGAAATTATTGGCATGTTTAATACTTTGTTTTTATCCAAATTATGTTGAATTTGAAGGTTGACACCACATCATGAGTTCTCTCACTTTCTTCCTGGAATGACCAAGGCAATTCATTCTCTTCTTCTTCTTATTCTTGATCATGCTTAGCCCCTCATATACATTTTGCCTCCCTTTACCTATCCAGGAATTTGGAAGCAAGCGAAGTGGTGAAAGCAAGTGAAGTTAAAGTTGAGAAGTGGCTGGAAGTGAAAATGTTAGAAAGCAATAATAGGTTTGGGGAAGTCAATCATGAAGATGAGTAACTCGGCACCATTCACATAGCCGGGTGTTTGTGTCTTGCCAAAGTCGGATTGAGCGATATTCCTAACGGGTCATGGTATGTGCATCAAGGGTTTGATGCATCTCAAGAAATTGATGATTGTTGATTTCCTAGGCTTCGGTTATTGTGCACCTCTGTCCATGCATCCCAAAAAGTAAAGTAAAAAAGAAAAAAATTGTGAAATAAGCAAAATTTATTGGTGGAAGATGTTGCAAGTCAAAGTGGAAGTGAAGTTCATCCTTTTCCCGGATTCTAGCACCACATTACCTTACATACATCCCTACCCTACACGTTTCTCGACCTTTTCTTTTGGGAAGCCCTTGAGACCTTGAGCCTGTTGATTGACTTAGTGGTTTAAACTGGATTATACATGATTAATTTTGATAATTATGATTTATTATGCATTCTATGGTTTATGCAAAGATGAACAACTTTCCTATATTTATAAAATGTTTTGATCATGTTTGGATTTTAAATTCCATGACTATTCTCTTAGAGTGATCTATGATTGTAACACACCATAAAAATGTTTTTGAAAGACTTTTCATTGATTTTTATGACTATTAATCCATTCTATCTTGTCTTCTATATGCAGAACTTGCTTGGGGACAAGCAAGGGCTAAGTATGGGGTATTTTGATAGCATGAATTATAGTCTATATTTTGGGGTTTGTTTGGACGTTTTATATTCAATAATCTGGATGTTAGCATGTATAATGTGTGATTATATTACCATTTCATCTACCTTTGCGGGAATCGAGGTCTACACCTAGTTTTGCTGTAATTGCAGGTAAAATGGTACGTTTTGCATAAAAAAGGAGCAAAAGGAGTCGTGAGTCATTTGGAGCTACATCCAGGGAGCATAGCCATGGATTAAAGATTCACTTTGGACCAGTTTTGAGAGATTTCACATTCAGTTATGACTCACCTCGGTTGACCAGAGATTCATCTCGACCGAGGTGATCCAGAGACGCCGACTCGACCGAGGCGAACACCTAGGACGCGGCGAGAATATTTTATTCTTGGCTGAGATCTTTTATCTTTGGAAGGTGATCTTATATTTTTGGGCTTGGCTCCTGGAAGGAAGAAGATATGCAGAATTATATATTTTACCTATATTTATGGGAAAGTATCTTTCTAAGATTTATTATCTTTGGAGGGTTATTTTCCTATAAAAAGGGTTGGATTTCTACAAATCCAACATCATGCTATACCGTCGTTCAGGGTTTATAGCACGCAGCAGCCATACTCCAATTGGGAGTTTCGAAGAACCTTTTTGAAGGTTGAAGGAAGATTGAAGATCATAGCTTTTATAGCTTTTTGGAGGGTTTTGTAAGATTGTCTTTAATTCCCTCACTTGTTGTCTTGTCTTGTTGGATTTATATCCAAGGAATGCTTTGTTGTGATATTTGATTCAGTTATTGAAGTCTTTTCTATTAAATTCTTGTTGTTCAAATATCCACCTTCTTCCCATATATTTAATACTTTCATAATGATGATGAGTGGCTAATTTCCTTGTGTGATTCTAGGGTGATTGGCTGAAGGTTATGGGAAAAACAATGATAAAATAATCTTAGATTCCAGAAGGATCCTGAAAGTTCGAGTCTTTAACCTTAACCCTAAGCATCTCGTTCAGTCGATGAACATCTCGGCCGGGGTGGAATCTGGATGACCGAGGTGACTTGTCTGATTCTAAACTGAGAAGTTAAGTGTTAGAGTTTGCCAAATCCTATTCTTATTATACCTTTCCTGGTTCAAAACAACTTAGGATGAGACTTACCCGGTAATTCCTTAGTTTGTGTACCAACGATCATAAGTGTAGGTAGTAAAGGTTTATCCTTTATTGGGGTTTGAGTGTGCTTTCATCCCATCTTTGTGAGTTAGCTTGAGACTTACCCGGTAAAGGTTGATTCTATTCCCTTAGATGGTGTGTTAGTTTGAGGTTATAGTTCTTTATCTTAATTCCTTGAGACTTACCCGGTAATAGGAGTTACGGTTTAGGATTAGTGAGTAGTGAGACTTACCCGGTGATCTAGTCCACTTTAGTAACACCTTCCCCTTGCAAAAATCTCAGCTTTGTCCGTTTATCTTTAGATCTTGAGTTGGAACCACAACTAGACGCTTTAATCCCTAGAATTGCATGTTTGCTTTATTGACTTCTTATTCATCTTTGATTGTGTTAATTGCTCTTGTGGTTAGTATTCACGAAGCTTATCGTTATTGACTTTGTTTCACCGAGTCCCTGTGATCGACCCCTGGAATTTCTTGCTTTTTACTACGATTGACCCGTACACTGCGGGTTTGCATCCTTGTTTTAAGCTTAAGTCTAGGGTTATAAATTTAAAGCTTGCACACACCGTTTGGAGCGAACAGATTTAACCGTCTTTGAGGTTCCCGTGAAGTCTTATGATCATCCTCTATTAGTATTCTATGCATGCAGAAAGAAGGCTTAATACCAATAAGATCATCAATAGTATAACCCAAAGCCTTTTGATGTTTTCTCAGGATATGCATCAGATTAGACAATTCAGTTTCGGAAAGGGAAGCACTAACGATGACGGGATAAGTAGAATCCGGTCCAAGGAAAACATACCTCAAGTGACTTGGAAGCGGTTTAAGCTCCACAACTAGGGGTGCCTTTTGAGGGGGATCCTTGCTTCTTCCTTCCAGTGGAGTAGACTTAGATCGAAGAACTGGACTTTCAAAAGTCTCAGTTGACATCATCTCGCTTGCGACCTCGGTCGAGGTCCAGAGTGAGTGACCAAGATGTTCTTCAGATAAGAACACCTCGCTTGGTCCAGAAAGTTCCTCGGTTGAGGTACTGGAACTAGGACCGAAACTAGAGATTCTCCTCTCCTGGATTAGTTTTTCAATCTTAGCTCTTGGATCTTCTTCCAGTGCCTTTAAGCTCCATATATCTGCATCACAAGAAGCATCTATATATGCATCACAAGAAGCGTCCAAGGTGTTCGCCTCGGTCGAGCAGTTCCTCTGGATCACCTCGGTCGAGATGGTACTGTAGCTGACCGAGGTGAATCACAACTGAATGTGAAATCTCTCAAATCTAGTCCAAAGTGAATCTTCAATCCATTTTCATGATTCCTGGATTCTTCCTTAAGCTCTTGAATGTAGCTCCAATGACTCCTTAACTCTTTTTTCTCTATTTTGATGCAAAACGTTCCATTTTACCTACGATTACAACGAAACTTGGTGATGACCTCGATTCCCGCAAAGGTAGATGAAACGACAATATAATCACATAATATACATTCAAACATACAGATTATTGAAGATAAAACGTCTAAACAGGTCCCAAAATATAGACAATAATTCATGCTATCAAAATACCCCATACTTAGCCCTTGCTTTTCCCCAAGCAAGTTCCGAATATAAAATACAAGATAGAATGGATTATAAGTCATAAAGATCAATGAAAAAGTCTTTCAAAACATTTTAATGGTGTGCTACAATCATAGATCACTCTAAGAGAATGCTTCATGGGATTTAAAATCAAAATATGATCAAAACATTTTATTAATATAAAAAAGTCGTTCATCTTTGCATGAAATCATAGAATGCATAATAAATCATAATTATTGAAATTAATCATGTATAATCCAGTTTAAACCACTTAGTTAATCAACAAGCTCGAGGTCTCAAGGGCTTCCCAAAAGAAAGTCAAGAAACGTGTGAGGGTGGGATGTATATAGGGAATGTGGTGCTAGAATCCGGGAAAAGGATCTTCACTTCACTTGCTTTGAATTTCACATCTTCCACCAATAAGATTTGCTTATTTACTTTTTACTTTACTTTTGGGATGCATGGACAGAGGTGCACAATAACCGAAGCCATGGAGATCAGCAATCATCAATTTCTCGAGATGCCTCAAACCCTTGATGCACATACCATGACCCGTTAGGAATATCGCTCAATCCGACTTTGGCAAGACACAAATACCCAGCTATGTGAATGGTGCCGAGTTACTCATCATCATGATTGACTTCCCCAAACCTATATGTTTCTTTCTAAACGTTCAGCCAACATCTCAACTTTTCTTTCACTTGCTTTTCACTTTTGCTTGCTTCCAAATTCCCGGATAGGTAAAGGGAGGAAAATATGTATATGAGGGGCTAAGCATGATCAAGAAGAAGAAGAAGAGAAGAGAATGAATTGCCTTGGTCTTCCCAGGAAGAAAGTGAGAGAACTCATAACGTGGTATCAACCTTCAAATCCAACATAATTTGGATAAAAACAAAGTATTAAACATGCCACAAATTTCAAACAAACCATTTGGCAACTTAAACATATTATAAAACCTTTCAAACATATAGAGATTTCAAAACCAGTTAGCAAACAGAATCATCACTGAGGTCATATCCAGATAAGAAGCACAAAAATCGTTTCGAAATTCTTTTCAGTTAAACTGCCTCAGTCGAGACGTTCTAAGTCAATCGAGGTGAAGTACCTCGTTTAGCCAGAATCACTTCGGTCGAGGTCATAAATTTTTTTTTTTCAAACCAGTTTTTCTCATTCAAATAACCTGTATGTATGCATGTAATCTCAGATAAGCACATAGAGCAAAATAAAACATAAATATCCAATAGAGTCGAGTCATACATCCACATAAAAGTCAGATAATACATCAAATACCCCATACATGGGACACATTGTCCCAATGGGTCAGAATAAATCTAGAGAAACAAAGTACTCACCGGACAAAGTTGAGCTGCATAATAAATAAAGAAAGAAAATCCTGCAAGCTCTCAATAATCACGATCCGGTGGTGGTGCTGGTGGCACATATGGGTGCTGAGATGGGTCAAAAGGATAGCCCATGACATGCTAAAACTAAATCTCAACCATCACGTGGTGGTAGTGTAGTCTTTCCTGAATCTCTCTCATCTCCAGGGACATGGCAGCACAGGAATCTATCATCTGATCCGTCAGATCATCGATCCGACGGTGAGCAAGTGGATCCCTCTGCCTGCGTACCCTATGCCTAGCAGGAGATGCTGGTGCTGCAGCCGGCTCCTCCTCAGTCTCGTCGTCATCTAAATCAATGACCGGCGCACTAGTCCCAACTGTATCCGTGCCCGTGTCCATAGCAACACCGCCATCCTCATCAACATCATCCTCCTCATCCTCTGCCTCATCCTCCTCAGCTGGCCCCTGAGCTACTGCAGCTGCTGCCTCTCTAGCGTCCTCCATCAGCAGAATCCATGCAGTCTGCCAGTAATGCGGATCATACACGGAGAACTGTGGTGACCATCTAATGCCCTGCAGCGCAGTCTGCTCCCATGGCATCGCCACATATGGCGTAGTAAGTCCTCGGGGAACCAGTATCCTCCGAGTGATCATCTCCTGAAGTCCGAGCGGCTTGGCAGCCGCCACCATGGTACAAGCACTGAGATCTAGATCCATGTAACTCGCTATATGAGTCACTATACCTCCACAGCAGATGTCTCCCTTGGCTTTTGCCTTGATCTTATGCAGATCCTCCGCCAGCATCAATCCAAAATATGGGACTCCTCCAGTCACCATGCAGTATAGACTCAGAAGCTCACCCTGCCTGATCTTCTGGGGCGTCTCAGTACGTGCCAGAAGAGTCTCACTGAAGATCCTGTGAGCTAGTCTAAAAGCAAGATGGAAAATGATCCGCTCCGTGGAATCTCCAAGTCTCCATCTATCAGCGTGCTGAACCACATGAGCAATCTGTCCCCAGAACTCTCGAGCTACAGCTCGAGAGGGAAAGTCAGTAACAGTAGGGATTGGGAAGCCAAAGATGTCCCGCCAATGATCCAAGGGAACTATGTAATTTTGGTTCATCAACCGGTACTTGATGGCGCGTTCGGTGGGCAGGTAGGTGACGGAGCTGAGAAACTCCAAGGTCGGCTCTAAGTAGGCCGGAGCTCGGATCTCAGTGAACTGCTCCAGTCCCACAGCAGATATCATTCGCCTCAGATCCTCATCCACATGGAGGCAATCAAAAGCAGATATGTCCAGGAAGCGTGGTGCAACCACTGGACGTGCCACAATGCGGTCATAATCGACTTGGTGTCGCTCGTGGATCACCGGTCTAGTACGGCGGGAAGAGGAAAAAGGAGAAGGAGAAGATCTGTCTCTCAGGACCAACTACTTGTCAAAACTCATTTTCTGCAACCTGTCAGATCACCTCGGTTGCCCTGACAACTCTGTAGAACACCTCGGCCGAGGCACAGGCCGACTGGACCGAGGCGAAACACTGCTCGATCGATTGCCTCAAAAATCCAGTTCTTTTCCCCCAAAATCACTACCAAAGGTTCCTATGGGGTACTTAATCCTTTTTTCAGCAAATGCAGGGACAACCAAAGCCCAAATCGAAAGGAAACAGTGGAGAAGAGGAGGGTTAGGGTTTTTCGAATTTTACCCAGATTCGGTCGATTCGGTTCGTTTTTGCTGCAGATTTGCACTTGCAATGCGATCCTCTACCCTTTCCTCTTAGTTTAGAAGCAAGAATCGTCGAAAACGAGCGAAGAACGAAGGAGCGAGGTGAGAAGTGCGCCGCGGTCAAGAAGGGAAGTGGAGGAGGAGAGAGAAATTTCAGCCCCCTTTTATACCCTTTTTTGGAACTGCTGTCACCTCGGTCGAGATGGTCTCGACTAAACCGAGGTGTACGGACCGAGGTGGATCTTCAGAAACCCTAGTCGCCTCGGTTGCTCAAGAAGCATCTCGGTCGAGGTGCTGTGACAGCAACCGAGATGTGTCTCAGTCAAACTCCGTTTTCTCAAATTCTCGAACTTCTGTCCTTCCAGTTGTGCTCCTTGTTTGTATTCCTTCCTTAGATGTCACCTGTTGTCTGTCTAGGACGCCAAAAACAAAACAAAGCAAAGCAAAAGCAAACTATCTAAAGCTAGTCTAGAAAAAGGGAAAAGAAAGCAATACCTTGGGTTGCCTCCCATGAAGCGCTTGATTTAAGGTCACTAGCTGGACCGTACGGCATCCTTAAACGTGATGGGAGGTATCCTTACCCCATACTTCACCTTCTTCATGGGGTGAGGTAAGTAAGTCTATAAAACGTTCCAACAAGTGCAAGTGCTCATCGGGGAATGAATCGTCTATGGGTGGGTCGTCCTTCTCACGTGAAGAGGGAGGTAGCCCGCTGAGGTGATTCGCAACAGAATTTTCGGATCCCTTCTTATCGCGGATTTCTAGGTCAAACTCTTGAAGTAACAGAATCCATCGAATAAGGCGTGGCTTGGCATCCTTCTTAGAAAGCAAGTATCGAATGGCTGCGTGCTCGGTGTAGACAATGACCTTCGCCCCTACTAAGTAAGAACGAAACTTCTCGAAAGCATATACAACTGCCAATAGCTCTTTTTCGGTGGTGGCGTAGTTACGCTGGGCTTCATCTAGCGTCTTGCTAGCGTAGTAAATGGGGGTGCCGCCCTTCCTTCTTATGTCCAAGCACCGCTCCAACCGCCACATCACTCGCATCGCACATGATCTCAAAGGGCAAGGTCCAATCCGAAGGCTGGATAATGGGAGCGGAGATCAACGCTTCCTTAATCTTGTAAAATGCATCAAGACACTCCTGCGAAAACTCAAAAACAACATCTTTATTCAAGAGGTTAGTTAGTGGTTTAGAAATCTTTGAGAAATCTTTGATGAATCTCCTGTAGAAACCTGCATGCCCGAGAAAACTCCTCACACCTTTAACAGAACAAGGGGGAGGGAGTTTCTCAATGGTCTCGATCTTAGCGCGATCGACCTCAATACCTCGATTAGAAACGAGGTGTCCTAGAACAATGCCTTCATTAACCATAAAGTGACACTTTTCGCAATTAAAAACAAGATTAGTGTCTTCACATCTTTATAGGACTAGAGAAAGGTTAGATAGGCAATCATCAAAAGAGGAACCATATACTGAAAAATCATCCATAAATACCTCCATGATCTCCTCTATATACTCGGAAAAGATAGCCATTATGCATCGCTAGAAGGTGGCGGATGCATTGCATAATCCAAATGGCATCCTCCTATAAGAGAATGTCCCCCATGGACAAGTGAAAGTGGTCTTCTCTTGATCATCCGGATGGATAGGAATCTGGAAGAAACCACTATAGCCGTCTAAATAGCAGAAGTGTGAATGCTGGGCTAACCGTTCGAGCATTTGATCAATGAAGGGAAGCTGAAAATGGTCCTTCCGAGTGGCCACGTTCAGCTTCCTATAGTCGATACAAACCCTCCAGCCCGTGACGGTCCTAGTTGGGATTAACTCGTTGTTCTTATTCGTCACAACGGTCATCCCTCCTTTCTTCGGAACTACATGTACTAGGCTAACCCACTTGTTGTCCGAGATAGGAAATATGATACCTGCATCCAATAACTTAAGAATTTTGTTTCTTCACAACCTCTTTCATGATCGAATTTAACCGTCTTTGAGGTTCCCGTGAAGTCTTATGATCGTCCTCCATTAGTATTCTATGCATGCAGAAAGAAGGCTTAATGCCAATAAGATCATCAATAGTATAACCCAAAGCCTTTTAATGCTTCCTCGGGATATGCATTAGTTTAGATAATTCAGATTCGGAGAGGGAAGCACTAACAATAACGGGATAAGTAGAATCCGGTCCAAGAAAGACATACCTCAAGTGACTTGGGAGTTGTTTAAGCTCCACAACTGGGGGTGCTTTCTGAGGGGGATCCTTGCTTCTTCCTTCCAGTGGAGTAGATTGAAGAACTGGACTTTCAGAAGTCTCAGTTGACATCATCTCGCTTTCGCCCTCGGTCGAGGTCAAGAGAGGTTGACCGAGATATTCTTCAGTCACCTCACTCGGTCCAGGAAGTGCCTCGGTCGAGGTACTACAACTGGAACCGAAACTGGAGATCTTCTTCTCCTGGATTAGTCTTTCAGTTTTAGCTCCTGGATCTTCTTCCAGTGCCTTCAAGCTCTGTATATCGGCATCACAAGAAGCATCTATACCTTCCTCCATTAAGCTATAGCTAATAAATCTTTCAAGTGGATCTTTAATAAGGATAGAGCTCACCGATTCTCTTGATTCTTCTTCATCATAGATGTTGAAGATATCATCTCCTAGCTGCTCTCCCTTCATTGCCGCAAGTAATGCAAACTCCACTTCATCTCCGCCAATGTTGAATTTTAACTTGGCGTTCTTACAATCCACATTGCAACCCGAAGTTGCTAGAAATGGTCTCCCTAGAATGATAGGAACAGGATAATCTGCGGGAATATCAGGCACAACAAAGTCTATAGGTAATAGAAGTTACCTAACTTGACCGAAACGTCTTCCAAAATGCCCACGGGATGGGTAATGGAGCGGTCCGCCATGTATAATCGTATCTTCACCGGCTTGGGCTCTCCAAGTCCGATCTTAACACATAGCTCCAGCGGAATGATGCTCACGCTGGCTTCTAGATCACATAAGGCTTCACAAGTGACATCCCCAACTGTGGTTCCAACTCAAGATCTAAAGATAAGCGGACGAAGATGAGATTTTGCAAAGGGAAGGTGTTACTAAAGTGGAATAGATCACCGGGTAAGTCTCACTACTCACTAATCCCAAACCGTAACTCCTATTACCGGGTAAGTCTCAAGGAATTAAGGAAAAGAACTATAACCTCAAACTAACACTCTAACTAAGGGAATAAAATCAACCTTTACCGGGTAAGTCTAAGGCTAACTCACAAAGATGGGATGAAAGCACACTCAAACCCCAATAAAGGATAAACCTTTATTACCTACACTTATGATATTAGGTAAACAAACAAAGGAATTACCGAGTAAGTCTCATCCTAGGCTTGCATTGAACCAGGAAAGCTGTAATAACAATAGGATTTGGCAAACTCTAACACTTAACTCTCAGTTTCGGATCAGAAAGGTCACCTCGGTCAGACGAATTTCACCCCGACCGAGATGTTCATCGACTGAGCGAGATGTTCTGGGGTTAAGGATAAAGACTCGAGCTTTCAGGGTCCTACTTTGATTAAGATTATTCTGTTATTGTTTTTCTTACGACCTTCAGCCAATCACCCTAGAATCACACAAAGAAATTAGCCACTCATCATCATGAAAGCAATAATCAAATATAAGGGAAGAAAGTGAATAATTGAACAAGAAAACCTTAAGAACAAGGCTTCAATAACTGAATCAATTATCAAACAAACAAGCGTTCCTTGGATCACAATCCAACAAAACAATCAACAAAGAAGGGAATCTAATAAAGTCTTACAAAACCCTTCACAAAAGCTATAAAAGCTATCAACTTTCTTCCTTCAATCTTCCTTCAACTTTCAAAAAGGTTCTTCAAATCTCCCAACTGTAGTGGGCGTTTTCCAGCCGTAAGCGGATGTATGCGGGGTTCCGAATTTGTGGAAAATCCGACCCTTTTATAGGAAAATTCCCTCCCAAAGATAAGATATCTTAGAAAGATCTTTTCCCATAAAAATAGGTAAAATATATGGGCTAAATTATCTTCTTCCTTTCAGGAATCCAGCATAAAAATATAAGATCCTCTTTCCAAAAATAAAAGATCTCAGCCAAATAAAATATATCTCTCGCCGCGTCCAAGGTGTTCGCCTCGGTCGAGCAGTTCCTCTGGATCACCTCGGTCGAGATGGTACTGTAGCTGACCGAGGTGAATCACAACTGAATGTGAAATCTCTCAAATCTGGTCAGTTCCTCTGGATCACCTCGGTCGAGATGGTACTGTAGCTAACCGAGGTGAATCACAACTGAATGTGAAATCTCTCAAATCTGGTCCAAAGTGAATCTTCAATCCATTTTCATGATTCCTGGATTCTTCCTTAAGCTCCCGAATGTAGCTCCAATGACTCCTTAGCTCCTTTTGCTCCATTTTGATGCAAAACGTTCCATTTTACCTACGATTACAACGAAACTTGGTGTAGACCTCGATTCCCGCAAAGGTAGATGAAACGACAATATAATCACATAATATACATTCAAACATGCACATTATTGAAGATAAAACGTCTAAACAGGTCCCAAAATATAGACAATAATTCATGCTATCAACAAGGTAAGAACAAAACTTCTCGAAAGCATAGACCACTGCCAATAGCTCCTTTTCCGTTGTAGCGTAGTTTAGTTGAGCTTCATCAAGCGTTTTGCTAACATAATAGATGGTGTAAGTCCGTCGATCTTTCTTTTGCCCAAGTACCGCTCCTACGGCTACATCACTAGCATCGCACATGATCCCAAAGGGGAGGTTCCAATCTAGTGGCTGAATTATATGAGGTGTGATTAAGCTTCTTTAATCCTATAGAAAGCATCTAGAAAATCCTTAGAAAACTCAAAAACCACATCTTTCATTAGTAGGTTAGTCAATGGTTTAGAAATCATAGAAAAGTCTTTAATAAATCTCCTATGAAAACTTGCATGACCAAGAAAATTACTTACTACTTTCACCGATGTTGGTGGAGGTAGCCTTTCAATGGTCTCGATCTTGGCTCTATCTACTTCAATGGCGCGGTTGGATACCATGTGTCCTGTTCGCTCCAAACGGTGTGTGCAAGCTTTAAATTTATAACCCTAGACTTAAGCTTAAAACAAGGATGCGAACCCGCAGTGTACGGGTCAATCGTAGTAAAAGCAAGAAAATTCCAGGGGTCGATCACAGGGACTCGGTGAAACAAAGTCAACACGGTATGCTACGTTAGTTCTAACCACAAGAGCGATTAACACAATCAAAGATGAATAAGAAGTCAATAAAGCAAACATGCAATTCTAGGGATTAAAGCATCTAGTTGTGGTTCCAACTCAAGATCTATAGATAAGCGGACAAAGCTGAGATTTTTGCGTGGGGAAGGCGTTACTAAAGTGGAGTAGATCACCGGGTAAGTCTCACTACACACTAATCCTAAACCGTAACTCCTATTACCGGGTAAGTCTCAAGGAATCAAGATAAAGAACTATAACCTCAAACTAACACACCATCTAAGGGAATAGAATCAACCTTTACCGGGTAAGTCTCAGGCTAACTTACAAAGATGGGATGAAAGCACACTCAAACCCCAATAAAGGATAAACCTTTATTACCTACACTTATGATCGTTGGTTTACAAACTAAGGAATTACCGGGTAAGTCTCATCCTAAGCTTGCATTGAACCAGGAAAGGTGTAATAAGAATAGGATTTGGCAAACTCTAACACTTAACTCTCAGTTATGGATCAGATAAGTCACCTCGGTCAGCCAGTTTCCACCTCGGCCGAAATGTTCATCGACTGAACGAGATGCTTAGGGTTAAGGTTAAAGACTCGAACTTTCAGGATCCTACTGGAATCTAAGATTATTCTATCATTGTTTTTCCCACAACCTTCAGCCAATCACCCTAGAATCACACAAGGGAATTAGCCACTCATCATCATTATGAAAGTATTAATTGTAAGGGAAGAAGGTGAATATTTGAACAAAGAAGAATTTAATGAAAAGACTTCAATAACTGAATCAAATATCACAACAAAGCGTTCCTTGGATAACAATCCAAAAAGACAAGACAGCAATTGAGGGAATTGAAGACAATCTTACAAAACCCTTCAAAAAGCTATAAAAGCTATGGACTTCTATCTTCCTTCGACCTTCAAAAAGGTTCTTCGAAGACTCCCAAATTGGAGTAGGCTGCGGCTGCTGCGTGTGTAAACCCTGATCGACGGTATAGCGTGATCTTGGAATTGTGGAAATCCAACCCTTTTTATAGGAAAATAAACTTCCAAAGATAATAAATCTTAAGAAGATATTATCCCATAAATATAGGTAAAATATATATTCTGCATATCTCCTTCCTTCTAGAAGCCAAGCCCAAAAAATATAAGATCACTTTCCAAATTTAAAAGATCTCTTCCAAGAATAAAATATTCTCGCCGCGTCCTAGGTGTTCGCCTCGGTCGAGTCGGCGTCTCTGGATCACCTCGGTCGAGGTGAATCTGTAGTCAACCGAGGTGAATCTCAACTGGATGTGAAATCTCTCAAAACTGGTCCAAAGTAAATCTTTAATTCATGGCTGTGCTTCCTGGATGTAGCTCCAAATGACTCATGACTCCTTTTTGATGCAAAACGTACCATATTACCTGCAATTACAACGAAACTAGGTGTAGACCTCGATTCTCGCAAAGGTAGATGAAATGGTAGTAAAATCACATAATGTATATACAAACATGCAGATTATGAAAGATAAAACGTCCAAACAAACCCCAAAATATAGACTATAATTCATGCTATCAAAATACCCCATACTTAGCCCTTGCTTGTCCCCAAGCAAGTTCCTTATATAGAAGACAAGATAGAATGGATTATAAGTCAATAAAATCAATGAAAAAGCTTTTCAAAAACATCTTATGGTGTGCAACTATCATAGATCACTCTAAGAGAATACTTCCTGGAATTTAAAAACTCAATATGCTCAAAACATTTTATAAATATAGGAAAGTTGTTCATCTTTGCACAAAATCATAGAATGCATAATAAATCATAATTATCAAAATTAATCATGTATAATCCAGTTTAAACCGCTAAGTCAATCAACAAGCTCAAGGTCTCAAGGGCTTCCCAAAAGAAAAGGTCAAGAAACGTGAGGGTAGGGATGTATGTAAGGTAATGTGGTGCTAGAATCCGGGAAAAGGATGAACTTCACTTTTACTTTGACTTGCAACACCTTCCACCAATAAGCTTTGCTTATTTCACACTTTTTCTCTTTTACTTTACTTTTTGGGATGCATGGACAGAGGTGCACAATAACCGAAGCCTAGGAGATCCGCAATCATCAATTTCTTGAGATGCATCAAACCCTTGATGCACATACCATGACCCGTTAGGAATATCGCTCAATCCGACTTTGGCAAGACACAAACACCCGGCTATGTGAATGGTGCCGAGTTACTCATCTTCATGATTGACTTCCCCAAACCTATAATTGCTTTCTAAGACTTTCACTTCCAGCCCACTTCTCAACTTTAACTTGCTTTCACCACTTGCTTGCTTCCTAATTCCCGGATAGGTAAAGGGAGGCAAAATGTATATGAGGGGCTAAGCATGATCAAGAAGAAGAAGAAGAAGAGAATGAATTGCCTTGGTCTTTCCAAGAAGAAAGTGAGAGAACTTAACCTGCGGTGTCAACCTTCAAACTCAACATAATTTGGATAAAAACAAAGTATTAAACATGCCAATAATTTCAAACAAAGCATTTAGCAACTTAAACATATTATAAAACCTTTCAAACACATAAAGAATTTAAAACCAGTAGGTAAACAAGATCTTCACTGAGATCACATCCAGATAAGTAACAAAAAATCGTTTTCGAAAACTCTCAGTTAACACACCTCGGTCGAGGTGTTCTTGGTTCAACCGAGGTGAAACGCCTCGTTTGGCCAATACTGACTCGGTCGAGGTCAAAAAATCTTTTTTTTTTTTTTTTTTTTTTTTTTTTTTTGTTTTTTAAAACCAGTTTTCTTTCAGTTTCGACGTTTTTCTCAATCAAATAACCTGTAAGTATGCATGCAATCTCAGATAAACATATAAATGCAGAAGTGAAGCATAAATATAGATATCCGGTCAATAAAATACATCAAAAGTGTCGAATACATCAAAGGTAGCCACATAGTCAAATAACAAACACCCCATACTTGAGACACACTGTCCCAGTGGGTATAATAAAAGTCTAAAACAGGAGAACTTACCGGATAAGAGCCGAACTGCATAAAAAATATAATAAAGAAACCCTGCAGCTCCTCAGTAGTCCTGATCCGGCGGTGGTGGTGGTATGTAGGGGAACTGAGTCGGATCATAGGGATGGCCCATGATACGCTCAAACTGTAGCTGAGCCATCATGTGCTGATGATGCTGTCGCTCCTACATCTCGCGGATATCCAGCGAAAGTGCAGCATATGAGTCGATAACCTGATCCGTCAGGTCATCGATCCGTCGGTGTGCAGCTCTGTCCCTCACTCCACGCCTCCTGCGTCCAGCAGGTCTGACTGGAGATGTCGCGGCTGGCGCCGGCTCAGTGTCCTCCTCATCATCTAAATCAATAATAGGTGGCGCGCTCGTCCCAGCTGTATCTGTACCTGTGTCCATCGGGACGCCACCTCCTCTCTCATCCACTGTCTCATCATCGTCGTCATCCTCATCCTCAGCCTCCTCCGCAGCTGCAGCAGGGGCAGCTGCTGCCTCTCTGTGATCCTCTATCAGTGTATCCCAAGCAGTCTGCCAGAAATGCGGATCAAAGACTGTGAACTGCGCAGACCAGCGGATGCCCTGAGGTGCAGTCCGCTCCCAAGGCATGGCGACGTATGGAGTGGTCAAACCACGGGGAACTAGAATCCTCCGTGTGATCATCTCCTGCAATCCCAGCGGCTTCGGAGCCGCCGCCAACGTGCAAACGCTGAGGTCCATCCCGTGGTAAGTAGCGATGTGGGTGACTAGACCTCCACAGCAAATATCTCCCTTCGCCTTGGCCTTGATCCTATGCAGATCCTCTGCTAGGAGCAAGCCAAAGTCTGGGAAGCCTCCTGTAACCATGCAATAGAGGCTGAAGAGCTCACCCTGTCTGATCTTCTGGGGCGTCTCCGTACGCGCCAGAAGTGTCTCACTGAAGATCCTGTGGGCAAGTCTGAAGGCTGGGTGAAAGATGACCTTCTCCCTGGAATCTCCAGGGTGCCATCTGTCTGCGTGTGTAGTAATGTGGGCTATCTGTCCCCAGAACTCCCTAGCTACGGATCGGGAGGGGAAGTCTACAGCAGTGGGGTCAGGAAAGCCAAAGATCTCTCTCCAAATCTCTAAAGGAACTATGAAGTTCCGGCTCATCAACCGGTACTTCACAGACCGCTCTGTGGGAAGGTAGGAGAAGGAGCTAACAAACTCGAGTGTCGGCTCTAAGTAGGCTGGGGCTCGGATCTCAGTGAACTGATCTAGCCCCACTGTAGCAATCATCCTCCTAAGGTCAGCATCTAACCCTAGGCAGTCAAAAGCTGACACATCCAGAAATCGTGGTGCGATGACTGGACGGCCAGCTATCCTCTCATAGTCTACCCGGCATCTCTCGTGGATGGCCGGGCGGTAGGGACGGGATGCGGAAGGAGAATGGGAAGGAGAGGATCTATCTCTAAGAGCCAAACGGCGATCTGAACTCATTTTCAAAACACACTGTCAGACTACCTCGGTCGACTGACAAATGCCAAGAATCACCTCGACCGAGGTGCAGAACGACTGGACCGAGGCGAAGGCAGTGCGATTTCAACTCTCTGATTTTCAGTTCTTTTCCCCCAAAAATCACTACTGATGCTTCCTAAGGGGTACTTAAAGGTTTCCTCAACAGAATCAAGGGCAACCAAAGCCCAAATTGCAGAAAACGAGTGAGTTAGGGTTTTTGAACGTTTTTACCTCGTTTCGGTCGAAACGCTCAAATTTCTTGCAGATCTGTAGTTGCAATCGGATCCTCTACTCTTTAATCGCGGTTTGGAAGCAGAAATCTTCGAAAATGAGCGAGAAATGAAGGAGGCGAGGTGGATCTGTCGCCGCGGTCGAGGAGGGTAAATAAAAAGTGAAAAGTAAAATTTTTTCCTATTTATACCGTTCCTGGATCTGCTGTCACCTCGGTCGAGATGGTCTCGACTGGCCCGAGGTGGTATGGACCGAGGTGGTTCTGCAGATACCCTAGTTGCCTCGGTTGCTTCAAGAATCAACTCGGTCGAGGTGCTCTGACAGTGACCGAGGTGCTTCTGTCTTCTCAGAATCTCGAACTTCTGTCCTTCCAGATGTGCTCCTTCCTGTTGTCTGTCCAGAACGCCAAAAACAAAGCAAAGCAAAGCAAAAACAAAAACTATCTAAACTAGACTAGAAAACGGGAAAGAAGAGCAATACCTTGGGTTGCCTCCCAAGAAGCGCTTGATTTAAGGTCGCTAGCTGGACCATGATGCGTCTCAAACGAGGTAGGAGGTTCCCTCACCCCATACTTCACCTCCATCGTGGGGTGAAGTAAGTAGATCCATCAAACGCTCCAAGACGTGTAAGTGCTCGTCGGGGAATGAATCGTCTATGGGTGGGCTATCCGTCTCGCGGGAGGATCCCGGTAGCCGGCTGAGGTGATCCGCAACTGAATTCTCGAATCCCTTCTTATCGCGGATCTCTAGGTCAAACTCTTGAAGCAAGAGAATCCATCGAATAAGGCGCGGCTTTGCATCTTTCTTAGTCAACAAGTAACGAATGGCTGCATGGTCGGTGTAGACAATGACTTTCGCCCCTACTAGATAGGAACGAAACTTCTCGAAAGCATATACAACCGCAATAACTCTTTCTCGGTGGTAGCGTAGTTGCGTTGTGCTTCATCTAGCGTCTTGCTAGCATAATAAATAGCGGTGGTCCGTCCATCTTTCTTCTGTCCAAGCACCGCTCCTACGGCTACATCACTAGCGTCACACATGACCTCAAAGGGTAAGGTCCAATCAGGAGGCTGGATAATGGGAGCGGAGATCAACGCTTCCTTAAGCCTGTGAAAAGCATCAAGACACTCCTGCGAAAACTCAAAAACAACATCTTTATTCAAGAGGTTAGTTAGAGGTTTAGAAATCTTAGAGAAGTCCTTGATGAATCTCCTGTAAAAACCTGCATGCCCGAGAAAACTCCTCACACCTTTAACAGAACAAGGAGGAGGGAGTTTCTCAATAGTCTCGATCTTAGCTCGATCGACCTCAATACCTCGATTGGAAACGAGGTGTCCTAGCACAATGCCTTCATTAACCATAAAATGACACTCCATGATCTTCTCGATGTACTCGGAAAAGATAGCCATCATGCATCGTTGGAAGGTAGCGGGTGCATTGCACAATCCGAATGGCATCCTCCGATAGGCAAACGTCCCCCAAGGACAAGTGAAAGTGGTCTTCTCCTGATCATCCGGATGGATAGGAATCTGGAAGAATCCACTATAGCCGTCCAAGTAGCAGAAGTGTGAATGCTGGGCTAGCCGTTCGAGCATTTGATCGATGAAGGGGAGCGGAAAATGATCCTTCCGAGTCGCCGTGTTCAGTTTCCTATAGTCGATGCAAACTCTCCAGCCCGTAACGGTCCTTGTTGGGATCAACTCGTTGTTCTTATTTGTCACAACGGTCATCCCTCCTTTCTTCGGAACGACATGCACCGGGCTAACCCACTTGCTGTCCGAGATAGGATAAATAATACCTGCATCCAACAACTTAAGAACTTCCTTCTTCATAACCTCTTTCATGATCGGATTTAACCGTCTTTGAGGTTCCCGTGAAGTCTTATGATTATCCTCCATTAGAATTCTATGCATGCAGAAAGAAGGTTTAATGCCAATAAGATCATCCGTGGTGTAACCTATGGCTTTTCGATGCTTTCTCAGGACATGCATTAACTTAGATAATTCAGAATCGGAGAGGGAAGCACTAGCAATAACGGGATAAGTAGAATCCGGCCCAAGAAAGATATACCTCAAGTGACTAGGGAGTTGTTTAAGCTCCACAACTGGGGGTGCTTTCTGAGAGGGATATGTGCTTCCTCTTTCCAGTGGAGTGGTGTCAGAAACTGGACTAAATGCAGTCTCAGTTAGAGTCATCTCGCTGTCGACCTCGGTCGAGGCGCAGAGGCGTTGACCGAGGTGTTCTTCAGACGCCTCGCTCCGTCCAGAAAGTGCCTCGGTCGAGATACTTCTACTGGAACCGAGACTGGAGATCTTCGTCTCCTGGATTAGCTTCTCAGTTTTAGCTCCTGGATCCTCTTCCAGTGCCTTCAAGCTCCGTATATCTGCATCACAAGAAGCATCTATACCTTCCTCCATTAAACTGAAGCTAATAACTCTTTCGAGTGGATCGTTAATAAGGATAGAGCTCACCAATTCCCTTGATTCTTCTTCATCGTAGATGTTGAAGATATCATCAGTTAGTTGCTCCCCTTTCATGGCTGCAAGTAGTGCGAACTCCACCTCATCGCCACCAACGTTGAATTTCAACTTGGCGTTCTTGCAATCCACGTTGCAACCCGAAGTTGCTAGAAATGGCCTCCCGAGAATGATAGGAACAGGATAATCTGCGGGAATGTCAAGTACGACAAAATCTATAGGTAGATAGAAGTTACCTAACTTGACCGGAACGTCCTCCAAAATGCCCACGGGATGGGTAATGGAGCGATCCGCCATGTAAAGTCGAATCTTGACCGGCTTGGGCTCTCCAAGACCGATCTTAGTGCATAGCTCCAGCGGGATGATGCTTACGCTGGCTCCTAGATCACAAAGGGCTTCACAAGTGACATCCCCGACTTGAATGGGAATGCAAAATGAGCCGGGATCTCTCAACTTAGGTGGCATCTTTTCCTTCATGATCTTGATAAGCTCCGAAGATTTAGATGTCATCCTAACTTCACCAACATCCTCCAGCTTCCTCTTCCTTGATAAGATTTCTTTTAGGAACTTCCCATAGGCGGGCATACCTAGAATAGCATCAAGGAAAGGAATATTAATATGTAGCTTATTCATCAAGTCAAGAAACTTACCAAAGTGCTTGTCTAGATGTGCTCTGGCTCTGGACTGAGGGAATGGAAGTGGTGGTTTATATGCAGGAGGCGGAACATAAGTTTCTGTCGTTCCTCCTGCTTTCTGTTGCGCCGCCTCGGTTGGCATCTCGGTCGAGGTGTTCTTCGACTGGGTCTGGACCGAGGTGGTCTGCATCGAGCGAGGTACTGGATCTGCAGTTTTGAGTCCACTCCTCGTCGTTATGGCCATGCACTGGCCCTTAGGGTTAGTTTCCGTCTTCGCTGGAAGCTTCCCTGGATCTCTTGGCGCTTCATTCGCCCTATTAGCAAGTTGTTGTTCGAAGGACTTTTGGGCCCTCGAAAATGAAGTCATAGAATTCTCCATAGCACTAAGCTTGATCAAGATTGCCTCCAGGACTGCGTCCTTCTTTTCCGGCTGAGACGAACTTGATCCTTTCCCTTGGCTTTTCAATGGAGTAGAAGAAGAAGAAGGAGAAGAGAGGAAAGGGTTAGAGGAATCATTAGAATTGGAGTTTGAGTGATTGTTACCGTGATTTTGGTTATTCGCCCTCCAATTGTTGCTATTGGATCCTCTATTGTTGTTGTTGTAGTTGTTGTTTCGGGGTCCGTTGTTGTTGTTACGGTACCCGTTATTGTTGTTGTTGTTGTTCCTTTGCCCTTGCTCTTCCTTCTTAGTTTGAGCCATCAAGAGCTCCTTCAATTGCTTCACGTCGTTCTTCAAGGACGTGAGCTGGTTGTTGTTGGGTTGAGTCTCTTGAAAGTTGACTCTTTTAACTCCACCCTCAGCTCCTTGGTGGGTGTACTTCTCCATGTGCAAGGCTTGCTTCTCAATGAAGTCCCAAGCCTCGTCAACCGCCATGTCCATGAAGGTACCGGCGGAGAGTAGTTGGAGATTGAACTGGGTGCTTCCATCCAGCCCTTTGAAGTAGATCTCCAACAACTCAATCTTTGGAATCCCATGATGTGGGCAATCCAAAAGGATATCCTTGAACCGCTCCCAAGATTTGGACAAGCTCTCCTTGTCCTTCATGATGAAAGCATTGATCTTCCCTCTCATTTCAGCAGTCTTTGAGGGGGGAAAGAATTTGGTCAAGAATTCTGTAGTCATCTCCTCCCATGTGCTAATTTTTCCTGGAGGAAGAGATTGATACCAAGTAAGAGCTCTATCTTTTAAAGAAAAGTAAAAAGGTCTTAGCTTGTAGTTGTTGTTCTCAATTCTGGACGGTCGCAAGGTTTCCATCAAGATCTCGTAGTTTTGAAGATGTTGATGCGGCGACTCCTTCTCTAGTCCTCCGAATTGGCATTGGCGAATCATGGCTAGAACTTGCGGTCGAAGTTCGTAGTCATGATCCGCTGGATCTCCTAGGTTCACCCCTGGACGCCTCAGCTGTTGATTAGGGTCCATCCTTTGACCTAGGGTTTGTGGGATTCCTGCAAGAAGAACATCTCGGACTGGCATCCGAGGTGGAAGTACCTCGGCCGGGACGTCAGGTACTGGAATCTGCCTCGGTCGAGGATCGACTACTGGATCCTCCCTCGGTCGAAGTAGAATCTGGTCCCGAATGGCTGCAATCTCAGCTTCGATTGCTGCAGTCCTGGCATGATTCTCTTCTTTCTCTTGCCTTAGGTCTTCTTTACTGAGACGTAGCAGCTCCTGCGTCTCTCTCAATTGGGCCGCAAGATCGCGATCGTCTTGTTGGGCCATCTTCGCTTCTCTTAAGCGTCGCTTGTATGTCTTTTCTGGTTCGGGATCGTAAGGAACGATTTCCTTCCCAGTGCGGGTTCTTCGCATGTACCTAAGAAAGAACCTGCAAAGATCGTCACTCAAGTAGAGTGGTTAGACAAAACGGGGCAAATGCCCCAAGAGCAAACCGTACCGGCTCGGTCTAGACCAAGTCCCCGGCAACGGCGCCAAAAACTTGTTCGCTCCAAACGGTGTGTGCAAGCTTTAAATTTATAACCCTAGACTTAAGCTTAAAACAAGGATGCGAACCCGCAGTGTACGGGTCAATCGTAGTAAAAGCAAGAAAATTCCAGGGGTCGATCATAGGGACTCGGTGAAACAAAGTCAACACGGTATGCTACGTTAGTTCTAACCACAAGAGCGATTAACACAATCAAAGATGAATAAGAAGTCAATAAAGCAAACATGCAATTCTAGGGATTAAAGCATCTAGTTGTGGTTCCAACTCAAGATCTATAGATAAGCGGACAAAGCTGAGATTTTTGCGTGGGGAAGGCGTTACTAAAGTGGAGTAGATCACCGGGTAAGTCTCACTACACACTAATCCTAAACCGTAACTCCTATTACCGGGTAAGTCTCAAGGAATCAAGATAAAGAACTATAACCTCAAACTAACACACCATCTAAGGGAATAGAATCAACCTTTACCGGGTAAGTCTCAGGCTAACTCACAAAGATGGGATGGAAGCACACTCAAACCCCAATAAAGGATAAACCTTTATTACCTACACTTATGATCGTTGGTTTACAAACTAAGGAATTACCGGGTAAGTCTCATCCTAAGCTTGCATTGAACCAGGAAAGGTGTAATAAGAATAGGATTTGGCAAACTCTAACACTTAACTCTCAGTTATGGATCAGATAAGTCACCTCGGTCAGCCAGTTTCCACCTCGGCCGAAATGTTCATCGACTGAACGAGATGCTTAGGGTTAAGGTTAAAGACTCGAACTTTCAGGATCCTACTGGAATCTAAGATTATTCTATCATTGTTTTTCCCACAACCTTCAGCCAATCACCCTAGAATCACACAAGGGAATTAGCCACTCATCATCATTATGAAAGTATTAATTGTAAGGGAAGAAGGTGAATATTTGAACAAAGAAGAATTTAATGAAAAGACTTCAATAACTGAATCAAATATCACAACAAAGCGTTCCTTGGATAACAATCCAAAAAGACAAGACAACAATTGAGGGAATTGAAGACAATCTTATAAAACCCTTCAAAAAGCTATAAAAGCTATGGACTTCTATCTTCCTTCGACCTTCAAAAAGGTTCTTCGAAGACTCCCAAATTGGAGTAGGCTGCGGCTGCTGCGTGTGTAAACCCTGATCGACGGTATAGCGTGATCTTGGAATTGTGGAAATCCAACCCTTTTTATAGGAAAATAAACTTCCAAAGATAATAAATCTTAAGAAGATATTATCCCATAAATATAGGTAAAATATATATTCTGCATATCTCCTTCCTTCTAGAAGCCAAGCCCAAAAAATATAAGATCACTTTCCAAATTTAAAAGATCTCTTCCAAGAATAAAATATTCTCGCCGCGTCCTAGGTGTTCGCCTCGGTCGAGTCGGCGTCTCTGGATCACCTCGGTCGAGGTGAATCTGTAGTCAACCGAGGTGAATCTCAACTGGATGTGAAATCTCTCAAAACTGGTCCAAAGTAAATCTTTAATTCATGGCTGTGCTTCCTGGATGTAGCTCCAAATGACTCATGACTCCTTTTTGATGCAAAACGTACCATATTACCTGCAATTACAACGAAACTAGGTGTAGACCTGGATACCATGTGTCCTAAACCAATGCCTTCACTAACTATAAAGTGACACTTCTCCCAATTCAAGACAAGATTAGTTTCTTCACATCTTTGAAGAACTAGATAAAGGTTAGCTAGGCAATCACCAAAAGAAGAACCATAAACTGAAAAATTATCCATAAAAACCTCCATGATATTCTCAATGTATTTGGAGAAAATGGCCATCATACACCTTTGAAAGGTGGTTGAAGCGTTGCAAAGTCCAAATGGCATCCGTCTATAAGCAAACGTCACCCATGGGCACGTGAATGTGGTCTTCTCCTGATAATCAGGATGAATGGGAATTTGAAAGAAGGCACTATATCCATCTAAATAACAAAAGTTGTAGTGTTGTTGTTCGCTCCAAATGGTGTGTGCAAGCTTTAAATCTATATCCCAATAAATATGCTTAAAACAAGGATGCGAACCCGTAGTGTACGGATCAATTATAGTAAAAAGGAAGAATTCCGGGGTGTCGATCTCCGGGACTTAGGTGAAACAAAGAAAGTGTAGGTTGTCAATGCAACTAATAACCATAAAAGAGATTAAAGTAGTCAAAAGATGATAATAAGGTCAATTAAAGGAAATTTGCAAATTCTAGGGATTAAAGCATCCAATTGTGGTTCCAACTCAAGATCTCAAGATAAGCGGACAAAGCTGAGTTTTTGCAAAGAGAAGGTGTTTCTAAGGTGGAATAGATCACCGGGTAAGTCTCACTACTCACAATCCCAAACCAAAGCTCCTATTACCGGGTAAGTCTCAAAGTACTAAGGAAAGGAATTATATTTTCAAACCAACACACCACCCAAGGGAATAGAATCAACCTTTACCGGGTAAGTCTCAGGCTAACTCACAAAGATGGGATGAAGGCACACACAAACCCCAATAATGGATGAACCTTTATTACCTACACTTATGATCTTGGGTAAACAAACAAAGGAATCACCGGGTAAGTCTCATCCTAGGCTTGCATTGAACCAGGAAAGGTGTAATAAGAATAGGATTTGGAAAACTCTAACACTTAACTCTCACTTTCGGATCATGAAAGGTCACCTCGGTCAGTCAAGTTCCACCCCGGCCGAGATGTTCATCGACTGAACGAGATGTTCTAGGGTTAAGGTTAAAGACTCGAGCTTTCAGGGTCCTACTGGGATTAAGATTATTCTATCATCGTCTTTCCCACAACTTTCAGCCAATCACCCTAGAATCGCACAAGGAAATTAGCCACTCATCATCATGAAAGCAATAATCAAATATAGGAGAAGGGAATGAGTATTTGAACACAAAAACCTTAAGAAGAAGGCTTCAATAACTGAATCAAATATCAGACAAATCAGCGTTCCTTGGATCACAAATCCAACAAGACAATAAAACTAAAGGGAATCTAAGAAAATCTTACAAATCCCCTCAAAAGCTATCACAAGCTATGAACTTCCTTCCTTCAATCTTCAAATTTCCTTTAAACTTCTAAAAATCCTTCCTAACTGCAGCTTCTTCAATGATCCAAAGATGGTAAAAAGGATGGCTGAATTGTGGAAAATTCAACCCTTTATATAGGAGAATTATCTTCCAAAGATAATAATATCTTAAAAAGATAATTTTCTATAAAATATATTCATATCTCTAAACTAGATCTCCTAAATATACGATCTTCCTTCCAGAAATCCAGCCCAAAAATATAAGATATCTTCCTTCCAAAAATAAAAGATCTCAGCCAAATAAAATATATCTCGCCGCGCCAGGGTGTTCGCCTCGGTCGGGACGATCCTCAAGATCACCTTGGTCGAGGTGATACTGTAGCTGACCGGGTGAATCTCAGCTGAGTGTGAAATCTCTCAAATCTGGTCCAAAGTAAATCTTCTTCATTAATTCCTTGCTCACTGAGTTCTCTTTTAAGCTCCTGAATGTAGCTCCAATGACTCGTTTGCTCCTTAGCTCCATTTCGATCCAAAATGTGCCATTTTACCTACGATTACAACGAAACTTGGTGTAGACCTCGATTGCCGTAAAATAGATGAAACGACAATATAATCACATAATATACATTCAAACATGTAGATTATTGAAGATAAAACGTCTAAACAAGTCCCAAAATATAGACTATAATACATGCTATCAGTTGTCCTAATATTTCAAGCATTTGATCGATGAAAGGAAGAGGAAATTATCCTTCCTCGTTGCAAGGTTCATCTTTCGATAACCGATGCACATGCTCCATCCCGTTATTGTTCTTGTAGGAATGAGTTCGTTTTTTTTTTGTTAGTTACAACGGTCCTTCCTCCCTTCTTTGGAACCACATGAACGGGGCTCACCCACTTGCTATCGGAGATTAGAAAGATACTTTCTACGTCAAGAAGTTTAAGAATTTCCTTCTTCACAACCAATTTCATGATCGGATTCAACCGTATTTGAGGCTCTTATGAAGGCTTGTGGTTATCTTCCATCAAAATCTTATGCATACATAAAGAATGTTTAATGCCAAAAAGATCATCAATAGTATAACCTATAGCGTTCTTGTGTTTTCTTAATTCATGCATCAATCTTTCAAGTTCATCTTCAGTTAATTTGGCACTTACAATAACCGGATAAGTAGAATTTGGTTCAAGAAATGCATACCTTAGATGAGAAGGGAGAGGTTTTAATTCCAAGGTTGGAGGATCCTTAGTGGATGAGTAATGTAATATCCAAAAAAAAAAATTTGATTCGAAATTTCGCACCGAATCATAATTGTCGGATCTAACCGTAGGTTACCGGACCTAAGTCAACTCTTTTGACGGGCTTGTCAAGCCCAATTCTTGCTTTGTTTAATTGAACCGGTTGGGTCCAATTCTGGACTTTGACCAACGCAGTAGGGTTGGGCAACCCATTTAACTTTCTTCATTAAATCAGCCCATGCCTTCTTCTTCTCTTCAGCTAAGTGGAAGCCTAAGAGTTCTTCTTTTCCACCTCACACTGGACCCACGAAGCCTTAACTCACCTTCAAAACAAGATCGTAACTGAAGATCTTGGCACGTTCATAATCCGGCCTCTCTCCTCACAACCGTTACCTTCCTTATTTGCGTATGAGCGATACCTTGGCACGGATTTCACGCAAGACTCGGCATCCCCAAGCGACTTCATTGTCCTCGAGCGCAGCCGGCGCCCACCTTCTCTGGAGCTTCTGCAACAACCGTTACTTCAACAAC
This sequence comes from Fagopyrum homotropicum, assembly GCA_033239125.1. Lineage (NCBI taxonomy): Eukaryota > Viridiplantae > Streptophyta > Magnoliopsida > Caryophyllales > Polygonaceae > Fagopyrum > Fagopyrum homotropicum. Next base: position 104,539,472 of record BSWB01000006.1, on the reverse strand, counting down.
ACCTCGTCGACGATAACGGCGAATCAAACCGACTCGGAAAGGTGAGCCATGCGACCCTTCTTTCCTTTCTCTTCCCGTCATGCTTGGCTTCCTAATGGGCTCAACAATGCACAGTGGACAAGGAAGACACCAACCTTGCGTGCAGTCACGTCGACCGGAGAGCTTACACCGCCCTAAGTCGCGAGCGTTGAAACCTGTCACATACCGGGTGCCCAGCGAACCGATCGGATTCACCTGGGTTGTGGTTCATGCATGTAGTTGAGTCCTTCTGTCCCGGATCTCGGCGGTCCACTATGGTCGACCAAGCCGTAGTCTATCGGTGAGCCTCTCTTTGGTTTAGCTTTCAATATCGTCACAGAGTAGCCATGGTAGTTGAACCTAGTGGTTAGAATGTGCATGTAGCCGGAGGTTGGATGGTGTTTAGGAGAGGGATGGTATAGTTGGTGTGTGTGTCTGCAAAGGTTGGAGTAGTATGTGTTTGTAAGCTAAGGCCTTTAGTTGTGTAGTTGTTGTATTAGGATGTTTTGCATGCATCTAGCCGTGTGTATCTATATATATGAGTTGTATTGTTTCTTTTAGTTAGTGAGTGCTCCTAGTTGTACGTGTTTATGTTGGCTAAGTATAATTAAGGATTTTGATCTTTCGGGTATATATAGTATGTAGGTTTGATAATGTGTTTTTCTTTTAGATGGCCTTGAGACCAGCGTTCTAGCATAGGTTATACGTTCTTGCTCTTTTACCAAGAATTTATGAGGTAATTATATAAGCTTTTGGGTGTTAGTGGTTGTGAGTTGTCTTTGGCAAGGTGTAACGTAGATTAGATTGTTATGAAGTTGGGAACTTAGGAAACCTTCTAGGTGAGTGGGTATGATATTGATCCAAGATTTTCCCGTTATTATCAGGTGTTTGAGATCTTATTCTAGCATAATCAAGTAGTAGCATTGTTCGGGATTTTGACTTGATTCAGGTAAGTTCACGGACTTACTTAGTTGGCTTCTTGTATGAGTGTAATGTGTATGAGTGGTGTTTGCTAGATAGGATAATAACGAAACCGGATTAGGCCGACTTTATTATAGTATGTAATTGATCCAAGTGTATGATAACGGGTCGTGACATCATCTGCCTAGCTCTTGTGAGAGTCTAGGAGGTTCCCTGCGACCACCCCAGTCAGGTAGATGGTCAGATGCATTATTACCATTCCTCGTTGGTAAAAAGGGACAGGGGTGAGGTTTGGGAATCTCTCGTGTCACAAAATAAGTATCATTAGTAATGACCTATCACCTAATTAAAGATAATAAAAGGATTGAGTGTTGCATGTTGATTGTGTATGTTGTGTGTTTGTGCTTCTACCTTATACTTATGCATAGAATGTTAGCTAACGGTATTATACCGCTTGTAGATGTCTTGCAGGTTAAGACAGTTGTAGAGAGATCCGGAGGGAATGGTCAGCCGGGTCCACATACTCATTTAGTTGGGGACGAGGTTGTCTTATGTTCTTCATATGCATGGTTTTAGTACCGTTGTTTTGTAAGGCTGATACATATCCTTCATGTATATATTGTTTAAAGTTTTCAAATGTTTTTAATACTTTTGTGCCTTGTTGTAAGATCCTAGTAAAATTGTTGTCAAACTAAGGTCGGCACCCATTGTGAGGTCCTAACCAGTAGCTCCCCAAGTTCTGAGAATTTGGGGTGTTACAAGTAATGACCTGGAGAGGTGTTTGGAGAAGCCTTTGAAGTCGAAGGAGGTGTGATGTTGAATCCAGGAACGCTTGCAATTGATTTTGAAGAAGTCGCAGAAGTATCAGGAAATCGATCGATTTTTCTGATGGGTCGATTTTTGAATCGATGCAGCTACGACTTTTAAAAAGTTGACTGAATTAATTTTTTTATCCAAGGAAATCGGTCGATTTTCTTGTAGCGATCCTATTTTCTTTGCCTTTTCCATAGCTTCTTCTAGGGCTATAAACTCCGTTGTGGGGTCTTCCTCCAAGGTTCTTAGTGCTCGAACCTCAATGTTGCATTCCTCATCTTCCCCTTCATCTACAATACATAAACTAATAAATTTTCTCAAGTGGATCTTTGAGTAGGATGGAACTTACCTCTTCCCTTGATGCATCTTCATCATAATAAGTGTTGAATATGTCTTCCTCCATGATTGGTCCTTTGATCATCGAGGTAAGAATAAACTTCGCATGCTCTTCCCCAAGATTGAAAGAGAGTATTCCATTCTTGCAATCCACCATACAACCCGAAGTTGAAAGGAAAGTTCTTCCAAGTATGATTGGAATGGGATGATCTACAGGAATGTCTAGGACAAACAAATCAATGGGAATGTAAATCTTACGTAGCAAGATGGGGATATCTTCTAGAATTCCCACGGGATGTGTGATGGACCTATCTGTCATATCAAGAGTCATCTTGATGGGTTTTGGCGTTCCAAGTTCAGCTTTCTCACACAACGCTAATGGTTTTATGCTCACACTTGCTCTAAGATCACATAGAGCTTCATATGTCACTTTTCCAATGCCAATGGGAACACAGAAAGATCCAGGATCCCTTAGCTTCTTTGGCATTTCTTCTTTCATTGTTTGGATGAGTTTGGAAGAACTTTTGGTCAACCTTATTCTCCAACATCTTCTAGCTTCCTTTTATTGGAAATGATTTCCTTCAAGAACTTTCCATATGCCGGCATTCCTACAATGACATCTATAAAAGCTTGGGATATTAATCTGTAATTTGCTCATAAGGTCAATGAACTTACCGAACTGTTTGTCGATGCGTTCTCTAGCACAAGACTTCGGAAAATGAAGAGGTGGCTTGTATGCTTGAGGAGGGACATAGACCGGTGCTTTCTACTTATTGCTTGATTCCGTTTCCTCAATCATATGTTGCTTCCCTTTATCCACATTCTTTGGTAATGAATCATTGGTTGTGATTCCGCTTCTTGTGGTGATAGCATTGATTTGTCCTTTGGGATTATTCTCCGTTCTTCCGAAAAGTTTCCCTTGATTCCTTGGAACTTCTCCGGCCTTGCTAAATACTTGATTTTCCAAGGCTTGTTGTGCCTTAGAAATAGAAGTAACCGAACTCTCCAGCCCGTTCACCTTTCCTAATATAGTTTCCATCATGACTTTCAATTTATCCTTCGGTGTTGAGCTTGAAGATGGTTCTTGAATCTTCAATGGAGTAGAGGTAGAAGAATAAGAAGGTGGATTAAGAGCTTTTTCACCATGAGAATAAGGGTTACCGGAATTATTTTGATTGGATCTCCAATTGTTGTTGTAGTTCCGGTTGTTGTTGTTGTTATTGTAATTGTTGTTGTTGTTGTTCCTTTGCCCTTGATAATTTCCTCTTCCTACAAAGCCAACATCTTTCTTTTGTGCTTGTGCTTGTGTTTGTGTCTTCAAAAGCTCCTTCAAAGCTTTGACTTTATTATTTAGACTCCTGAGTTGAGCAACACTTAAGGAATTAAGGTTCAGCTCTTGAGCTCTGGATCTTCGATTTCTTTCATCAACCCTCCGGTGGGAATATTTCTCAACAATTTGTGTTTGTTTCTCAACAAACTCTCATGTTTATCAACTCTCATATCCATAAACTTTCCAGCAGAAAGGGATTGGAGTTTGAATTGATTTTCCTCATCCAAACCCTTGACATAAATTTCCAACAGCTCAAGTTTTGGAATCCCATGATGAGGGCAATCCAATAAAAGGTCATTGAACCTTTCCCACGATTTAAATAAGCTCTCATTCTCTTTCATAATGAAGGCATTAATTTTCCGTCTTAACTCCGTTGTTTTTGATGGAGGAATGAACTGTGTGAGGAATTCCAAAGTCATCTCCTCCCATGTATTAACTCTTCTGGATTGAATTGATTGATATCAAGCAAGCACCTTATCCTTCAAAGAGAAATAGAAAGGATGCAACTTGTAGTTAGTATTCCCCACTCTTGAAGGCTTCAAATTCTCCACCAAAATTTCACAATTTTGCAAATGTTGATGTGGAGATTCCCTCTCCAATCCTCCAAACTGACTTTGTCGAATCATAGTAATAACTTGAGGTCGAAACTCATAGTCATGATCAGCTGGATCAATAATAACGCCTAGACGTGCTTGTTGAACGGGATCCATCCTTTGACAAAGTGTTTGTGGCATTCCCACAAATGGGTCAACTCTCTCAACCCTCGCCGGAAGGTGAGGTGCAGGTGGTGGCACAACATAAGGTGCTGGTGGGTTAATTACGACTCTAGCATCTCTTTGATTTTCTAATTTCTCCGCCGAAAGGATTCTCGTAATTCGGCCATGTCGGCCTGAATTTTCTCTTGCATAGCACGTGCTTCAGCTCTCTCTTATTAGAGTATCATTTCGTAATTTTAATTGATCAAGAGCTTCATTCAATTTAGCTTGAAGATTTGTTTCTTCTTCATTATTCGCAGCAGCCATTCTAGCTTCATTTAATCTTCTTTTATACGTCTTTTCTGGTTCAGGATCGTAGGGAACGATTTCTTTACCAATTCGTGTTCTTCGCATAAACCTAAGAAAAGATTCTGCAAGAACACTCAAGTAGAATAATCAATAGAAAAAGCAAGAGCTATCCAAGCTAGATAATTGAAACCGAATGTGGTCTAAGCCAAATTCCCGACAGGAGCGCCAAAAACTTGTTCGCTCCAAAGGGTGTGTGTAAGAGCTATTCTACTTGAGTGTTTGTGAGCGATGTTGTCTTGTATCTACTCGAGAGCTATTCTACCAACACTACTCGGTTCATCCCGGGATAGGGGTTTATGTCATCTCCGCCCCTACAACGCCTCATAAGGAGCCATTCCAAAACGAAGTCTGCCATCTGTTATAATATGAAACTTCCACTTGAAAGAGTGTCCTACATCCTGACACATCTTACTAGCACCTAGGTATATTGAGTAAGGTGTAGTGTGAGCCTCTTTCAATATCCTCTATCTCCGCTCATTATCTGACGGCACACATATCGCTTCTAGCAACTCATCACTCCCTTGGAACCTACAGTAAATTGTGGTGCCTCACCTCAAGACATTCTGTCTCGGGTTCTCGTCAACGTCTGGCAGCTCTCCAGTTTATGTTGGATCCCTCCCTACAAATCAGATAACAACTCAAAACTAGTACAGTGACTGCTTAAGTCTATAAACTAGATCTAAATATCTAGCCAGGCTAGATCCTTCCGTTATTGTGGTTGTGATGTCCAATAGTTATTGCTTACTCGCGAGGTGTCTTTTAGCTGGTAGCATCAGCAACTACATTCGTCTTCATCAATTGATATAAATCTCAAGGTCCTAGCCCTTGGTCAACTCCTACCATCTCTTCCGGAGGCTATTAAGTTCCCACTGAATGCGAATGTAATTCAACTTTTATGATCAAGAAGGACTTGACACGTTGCACATAACGATAATGATGCCAAGTTATAAGGGCGTGAACTAGTACAGCCAACTGTAGGTCATTGTTCTCCCTAAAACGTGCGAGCAATCAAGTCTTAAATTTATAAACTAGAATAAAAGCAAGCAAACCCGCAGTGTACGGATCGGCGTAGATTAGCAAGTATTACAGAGTATCGATCACAAGGATATGGTGAAACAAAACCCAGTCTCAAGTTATCGAGCAAATAAAAGGTAAAGCTTTACAAATATTGGGAAAACAGCAACCCTAAAGATCCAGGTATCTAACTATGACAATCGATTCAAGATATACTATATATATATATATATATATATATATATATATATATATATATATATATATATATAAGGATAGAGTTGAGAATGGCAAAGGTATACTAAAGTAAGGTTGTGTACGATGAAGTTCCAAAACCTATATGTCTCACTCAAGGACACTCTCTATAAAGGTTGTTGAGGCTGCAGTATAGAAAGGATCTAAAGACAAGAATTACTCTCAAATACCCATGCCCAAACCCAAGGAATCAAAGACAAGCCAAAACGGTTAAGGTTGTGACACTCGAAACCGAAATAGAGGATGTTGAGTCTCACTACTACCTAGAAAGGACAAGCCAAGGTTAGGTTAAAGCTAATCTTTAACTTTGGATCAAAGCAAAAGCAAAATTCGTAAACTAGAGGAAATCACGGCTAGATCTTGAGAATCACGGCCGTGGAAACTAAGATCAGCCCGTGATTTAGGGTGTCGACAAAGTTTCTCACACTCTCAGGGTCCAATCAAATTACGATCGATCTATCATTATCTAAGCCACAACTATCAACCCTTCACCTTGGAATCGCTAAAAGGTTTTAGCCAATAACCATCATTATCAAATCAATAATCAATTATGAAAGGGAGGAAAGGTAAAACCTTGAAATCTCAATAACAAACACAAAACCAATATCAATAAAACTCAAAAGTAACTTGCGTTTAATAGATGTACGATAGAATAAGAATCTCTCACAAATCTCAAGGAACAAAGAAGAACGGGATGTCAATCCGCCATCAAGTGAAACCCTAAAATCTTCCAACTCCGCAATCTTCCCTGTACGCAATATAATCTTCCTAAGCAACGCCCTCGCTGGATGCAATCCGTCCTCAACTTCTCCCTAACGTCGGGGCTCCAAGTCATGGAGATGTCACCGTCCCATGTTTTTTGGAGATTTTGGCTCCCTCTAAGTCTCTTTGGAAAAATTGACTCCCCTTCAATGTTGAAGCCTCTCGAATATTTGTAGGGATCAAACTAGGGTTTAACGATGAAATCCTAAATATTTGGGTTGAAAAGAAGTCGAGTCGCTGGTATCAGAAAATACTCTGGGCCGCGTTAGCAGGTATCAGAGAATACTTTGGCACGTCAGACGGTATCAGAAAATACTTTGACGCTTCTGACGGTATCAGAAGATACTTTGGGCCGCGTCAAACGGTATCAGAAGATACTTTGGGCGCATCCTAACTTCTTTTTATTGCTCCTTTTTGTCCCGCTTCAAGGCTTAATCTTTAAATGTGCTATTTCGCTCCATAATTCGCCAAATTACATGCAAAGGCAATAAAACTCTGTGTAGATTTCTATTCTTGCAAGGTAGGTGAATATAACCATAAATATCATGAATGTATGTCTATCCATGCAAAATAAAGGGAAAATCTATATAAATACATGCCTAAAAATAGGTCATAATTCATGTCATCAAAATACCCCATACTTGCCTCTTGTTTGTCCCTAAGCAAGGTTCAAACTTAAAATACAAGATGATATGGATTATAAATATGAAAAAATAAAGAAAAACCACAATATTTTGGTTGTGCTTCTATTCATAGATCACCCTCAAATGGTTGCTTCAAAGCTAATGAAAATCATTATATGATCAAAAGGAATTATATCATGCAAAGAATAATCACACTTTGGAAGAAAATCATAACATGCATCATAACTTGCAATATATCAAAATCAATAATGAGTAATCCAGTTTACACCACAAAGCCAAACAACATACTCAAAGATCTTAAGGTCTTTCAAGCAAAGGTCAAGAAACGTGAATAGGTGGGAAACTTATAAAGAAATGTGGTGTATGAATCCGGGAAAAAGGAACAACACAAACTCTTTTTCTTCTTTTTGTTTTACTTACAACAACCAGCAACTTAGAGCTTTGCTCTTTTCTTTTTCACATTATTTTTTACTTTACTTTTGGAAAATATAGACAGCGGTGCACAAAAACCGAAGCCTAGGAGATTGACGTTTCTCAAATTTCGAGATGCCTCAAACCCTTGATGCACATACCATAATTCGTTAGGAATATCGCTCAATCCGACTTTGGCAAGACACAAACACCCGGCCATGTGAATGGTGCCGAGTTACTCATCGTCATGATTGACTTCCCCAAACCTATTAATTTTATTCTTTGAATGCAAAAATTAGCTTTCATGGTCCTCCGACATCAAACATGCCAAATATCAACTCCTCCAAATTCCCGGATAGTTAAGGGGGGTAATTACATTCATTGTGGGGCTAAGTGATCAAAGAAAGAAGAAAGAAAATCGAATTGCCTTAATCATTTCATAAAGAAGTATAAGAAATCATCATGTGATTTCAACCTCAATTTCTCAATATGATTTAGATAGAACTTTCACATTATGAAACTTGCAAGAAAGGATAAACAACACATTCAATTTCTTTTCAATTCATTATCCCGGTAAGCATAGAATTGTCATCAAAACTCATTCCACAAGTAAGAACTATCATAGAAGTCATCTCCAATCTTAGAAGCACAAGAACTCTTTCAAAATTTTCCAAAATTTTCAAATTTTTATGGGTTTTTCAAACTTTTTCATGCAATGCAATAATGAAACGTGTGACTATGAAAATGAAACGTGTGACTATGAAAATGAAACGTGTGACTATGAAAATGAAACATGCAAAGTGTTATGGATAGAAGCAAGCAAGCAAGCAAATGTAGTAGAGTTATTACAACACATAGTCACACCCCACCTAAAACATACATTGTCCTCAATGTTCGAAAGAAATAAAGAAAAGAAGAAAAGAAAAATGAACTCACTAAAAACGGTGGTGGGGCGGCTGAACTATCAATCCTTGAGGCTCATCACTGTGGTGGTGGTGGTGGTGGAAATGGGTGGAACTCGGAGCTGAAATGCCACCCAAACTGCTGGCGGTAAATGTATCTCATCATCTGATCATGCTCATCAGCCCGTACATCGCGAGTGTCCTGGCGGATCTCCAAGTCACCGACTCGCCTAGAAAGGTCGGTAGCCCACTCCGGTAGCTGCTCATACCAAGCCGGTGGCTGGCCGTACCATGCCGGTGCGTCCTGTGGAGTCGGTACCGCCGGTGCTGCTGGTGCCTGACTGTACCATGGTGGTGGAGCTCCCATCCACTCTGGCTATGCTCCGTACCAAGTGGGCGGAGTATCTATCCATGTCGGCCTTTCACTCACGCTAGCACGGCTAGAGGAAGAGGCTCCTGAAGGTCTAGTTGGTCGTGATGAACGCGTGGGAGGGTCGGGAAAGTGTGCCGGTTGATCCGGGAAAGTGCCAAAGTCCTGCTCCTCACCTCCTCCCTCAAAACCATCACCTCCTCCTATCTCCTCCTCAACATCTGCAGCCGGTACCTCATCGGGGGCGTAGGGAGGTGCTACTAGCCTATTCGTATGCATAGCAACGAAGGTCTGCTTCCAATTATGGCGTCCATCCATAATGGAATACTCAGGGAGCCACGGGATGCCTCTACCTCCTCTCTTCTCCCAAGGCATACCGATGGTAGGTGGACCGCGGTACCTAGGGAAGATGATACACCTCGTCATCAAACTATTGAGACCCAAAGGTCTCGCTGCAATCCTAGTGTAAGCAGAAAAATCTATCCCCAGCTGCCTAGCAATGTGGGTAACCATACCACCATATCCAATGTTGTCGGCTCTCTTATTCTTGAGCTTACTCATGGTGGAGGCTAAGAGGGTCACACAGTTAGCAGGTCTACCGTGCAGCATAAAGTACACAAGGAACAACTTATCAGTCTAAATCTTCTGAGGGGTCTCGGTCCTAGGGAAAAGACACTCAGAAAGAACTCTATGGGCTATCTTCAAGGCTAAGTGATAGATGATCTTAGCCTTTGGTGTAAGCTGGCTGCCAGCGGTCCTCGCTAACATAGATCATGGCTATGTCCTCCCAGAAGTCCTTAGCGTATACCCCGCTAGGAAAACGACCATTGAAGTCTCTTGGAACCTAAAGAAGGCTCCAAACTCCAAGATCGAGAACTCGTAGTTCTCCTCTATCAGCCTAAAAGAAACAGTCCTATCCATAGCACTATGCTCAAAAAAATCACAAACTCCCTAGTAATCTCCTCATATGCGTCTTCCCTAATAGCGGAGAAGACGATCAAACCGGATCTATCTAGAAGCCATGCCAGGTCATTCACTACATTCAGCGGCTCTAACTCCTCAAGAACTAAGTAGCGCGGTCCTATGACCGGCCTCTTCTCGATCCTTTCCAAGGCATCGAGGTAATCTTCATGGATTGTTGGAATTATAGGAGGTGGGGGTGATGGTGGCTCACTAGGGGGTACTTGGGAGGAGGAGGAAGTGTCACCTTTCCTCTTCTTGCTCCTAGTCGACATTCTCCTTACAAAATCCATTTCAGAGGGAAAATCACGGCCTATTCTACAGAAACCACGGCCGTGGAACCTACAGGGACCGTGGTTTTGCTTTGTTTTGCTCAAATCTCAGCAAATCAATCACCAAACTCAGCAAAGCCTGTCCTAGACTAATTTTAATCTCAATCCTATGCAATGCCTCTAAGTTCTTGCGAGAAATAGACCCGAATTGACAAAGTAGAGAAATAGAGGAAAAACCTAGGTTTTTGGATCTTTGAACCCAAATTCCGTCTTCTGCAGGGATTGTCCACTTGATTTGTTGATTGGATATTGTAGATGATCGGAAATGCTTCACTTTAGCACCAAGAATCATTTGAAACGGTTTCCGAACGAAGAATTTCGAGATGGGGAGGATTTTCGGCCTTTAGGTCGTGGAAGAGGGGCGTGGAATTGGGGAATGGGGAGGATTTTATGAAGGAAGGTGGTTTATATAGTGGCGGTAAAAATCTTTGAAAATCACGGTCACTCGAGGTGTTCCACGGCCGTGGTTTTGGTGATTTTTCTCAGATTTTTGCAAATTACGGTCATTGTAGCTTCCACGACCGTGGTTTAGGGCGTGGAACTCTCTGTAATGTGCCAAAATCCAAGTTTCGTCAATTCCTTCTAACTTTTTCCTTTCCATTGCCTATCCCATTGTTCCTACATCCAAAAACACGACATACCGGGAGGTATCGAGCGCAAAAACAAAGCAAAAACGACTAAACTAATCTAATATAAGAATGATAAACAAAAGCATAAGTGCAATACCTCGGGTTGCCTCCCAAGAAGCGCTTGTTTAAGGTCCGTAGCTAGAATGTACCTGCGTCTATTCGAGTGCGGTAGGCGCGAACTCCTCGGCCTGGAGCTCCGGTGAATACTTCTCGAGTCGTTGACCGTTCACCTTAAAACTTCCGCTCTTTTCACCCCATACTTCAACTGCGCCATGGGGAAAACATGTTTGATTAGATAAGGTCCAGTCCAACGAGATTTAAGCTTACCTGGAAAGATACGAAGTCTTCAATTGAAGAGGAGAACTTGATCTCCTTCTTTGAGGTCCTTTTGAATGATATGCTTATCATGCCAACGCTTCGCTCTCTCCTTATAAATTTTGGTGTTCTCATAAGCATTTAAGCGAAGTTCTTCAAGCTCATTGAGGTCCAAAAGGCGCTTCTCGCCTGCTTCCTTCATGCTGAAGTTCAACCACTTAACCGCCCAATACGCTTTATGTTCCAGCTCCACCGGTAAGTGGCAAGACTTCCCATACACAAGGTTGTATGGTATTGTTCCTATGGGAGTCTTGTATGCAGTCTTATACGCCTATAATGCATCATCTAGTTTCAAAGACCAATCCTTCCTTGTCTTCGAAACTGTTTTCTCTAGGATTCCTTTGATCTCCCTATTCGAAATCTCCACTTGTCCACTCGTTTGTGGATGATAAGGGGTGGCAATCTTGTGAGTCACCCCATACTTAGCTAGTAGAGCTTCGAGTCGGGCAATGAAGTGAGAGCCTCCATCACTAATGATAGTCCGTGGTGTCCCAAACCTTGGGAATATAGTCTTGTTAAAGAACTTAACCACAACCATGACATCATTAGTTGGAGAGGCAATTGCTTCAACCCATCTCGAAACATAATCTACAGCTAGAAGTATGTATTGGTTTCCACAAGATGATGGGAAAGGTCTCATGAAGTCTACTCCCCAAACGTCAAAGATCTCTACCTCCTGAATGTTGTTAAGAGGCATTTCGTTTCTCCTAGATATGTTCCCTGTTCTTTGACAAGCATCGCAGCAGGAAACAAAGGTTTGCACATCTTTAAATAAAGTAGGCCAAAAAATCCAGATTGCAATACATTAGCGCTAGTCTTGTTCGAGCTAGCGTGTCCTCCACAAGGTAGTGAATGACAATGACGGATGACGCTTTGCATCTCGTCTTCCGGCACACATCTTCGAATGATGCCGTCAGGACCTCTCTTGAAGAGTAGAGGTTCATTCCAAAAGTATTCCCGGACATCCTTAAAGAACTTCTTCCGTTGTGCATAGGATAGTCCGGGTGCTATTTCCTGACAAACCAAATAGTTAAAAAAATCAGCAAACCATGGTTCGTTACCTTTAGTTATCTTGTCGATACACTCCTCTATGATGTGTAAATGCTCGTTCGAAAAGGAGTCATCTATAGGTAGGCTGTCGTCTTCTAGATGTGGTAGACGACTCAAATGATCCGCAACAGAATTTTCCGAACACTTTTTGTCACGGATCTCTAGATCGAATTCTTGTAGGAGAAGAATCCATCTAATCAGTCTTGGTTTCGCATCCTTCTTTGCAAGTAGATACCAGATCGCATCATGATCCATGTATACAATCACCTTTGCACTTACAAGATAAGAACAAAACTTTTCAAAGGCATAACAATAGCTAGAAATTCTTTTTCAGTGGTGGCGTAGTTAAGTTGCGCTTCATCTAGCGTCTTGCTAGCGTAATAGATAGCATGGGTTCGGCCTTCCTTCTTTTGCCAAAGCACAACTCCTATAGCTACGTCACTTGCATCACACATAACCTCGAATGGAAGATTCCAGTCCGGAGGTTGGATGATCGGGGCTGAGGTTAGAGCTTCCCGAATCTTATGAAACGCATCTAAACAATCCTGCGAGAAATCAAAAACTGCATCCTTCATCAATAGATTAGGAAGTGGTTTTGATATCTTAGAGAAATCCTTTATAAAACGTTTATAAAATCCAGCATGTCCTACAAAGCTTCTTATCCCCTTTACCGAAGATGGAGGAGGGAGCTTTTCTATAGTTTCTATCTTAGCCTTATCTACTTCAATCCCTCTACTAGAGATCAAGTGTCCGAGTACAATGCCTTCCTTCACCATAAATTGACACTTCTCCCAATTAAGAACTAGGTTAGTGTCTTCACACCTTTGTAGCACAAGAGAAAAGTTAGAAAGACAATTATCGAAAGAGGAACCATAAACAGAAAAGTCATCCAAGAAAACCTCCATGATCTCCTCTATGTATTCCGAGAAGATAGCCATCATGCACCTTTGGAAGGTGGTTGGGGCGTTGCAAAGCCCGAACGGAATTCTCCTATAAGCGAACGTACCCCATGGGCACGTGAATGTGGTCTTCTCTTAATCGTCTGGATGAATCGGAATTGGAATCTGAAAGAAGCCACTATAACCGTCAAGATAGCAAAAATGAGAATGTTGTGCTAACCTTTCAAACATTTGATCAATGAAGGGTAATGGGAAGTGATCCTTTCTAGTTGCATTGTTTAGCTTCCGGTAATCAATGCACATCCTCCATCCAGTCACGGTCCTTGTAGGAATGAGCTCATTTTTCTTATTGGTGATAACTTTCATTCCTCCCTTCTTTGGAACAACCTGTACAGGACTCACCCACTTGCTATCGGAGATAGGGTAGATGATACCTGCATCAAGTAGTTTAAGAATTTCATTCTTGACAACCTCCTTCATGGTTGGATTTAACCGCCTTTGAGGTTGTCGTGAAGTTCTAAAGTCTTCTTCCATTAGGATCTTATGCATGCACAATGAAGGCTTAATTCCTACTAGATCCTCTATAGTGTAACCTAAGGCTTTCCTATGTTTCCTTAGAACAACCATAAGCTGACTATGTTCATCTTCACTTAGATCGGAACTAACAATTATCGGAAAAGTAGAATTAGTTCCTAGAAATGCGTACCTTAGATGTGTGGGAAGCGGTTTCAATTCCATCACTATTGGAGTCTCTATTGGCTCTTGAGGAGTGTCCAATGCTTCCTTAGAAGTCTCTAAGGGTGTAGAAGTTGTTGAATAAGGCTCAAGAGTATTGGTAGAAAGAACGTAATTGTTCTCATAATTTCCCAAAATTACGGCACCTTTGTTTCTTCCACGGCCGTGGTTTAGGGCGTGGAAGTCAATTACGGCACCTCTGATAGTTCCACGGCCGTGGTTTTGGCCGTGTAACTTACTGGAGTCCTCTGAATAGCTAATTACGGTCATGTTGGTGGGAACCACGGCTGTGGAATAGCACAACTGGCCGTGATTCCTCACGTTTTCTGACCCATCGTAGAGTTTTTCAAACTCTTCTTCATGCACTTACTTTAGCTCCTCCAAAGCTTCAATTTCCTTATTACATTCCTCTTCCTCTCCATTCTCCATAATGCTCATAGTGATCACCTTTTGCAATGGATCGTTGAATAGAATCGAGCTTACTTCCTCTCTAGATGCCTCTATGTCATGGATGTTAAACATATCTTCTCCAAGAGTTGGCTCTTTCATCAAAGTGGAAAGAACAAACTCTACTTTCTCCTCTCCTACGTCAAAGGCAAGTCTAGCATTCTTGCAATCCACCAAACGGTCTTCCGAGTATGATCGGGACCGGACTATCTGCAGAAATGTCAAGCAAAACAAAATCTATTGGAACATAGAACTTACCAAGCTTAACGGGGACGTCTTCAATGATACCGACGGGACGAGTTATAGATCGATCCGCCATGTATAATGTCATCATCACCGGTTTAGTTCGCTTAAACCGATCTTCCTGCATAAGGCAAGTGGAATGATGCTAACGTTTGCTCCTAAATCACATAATGCATCATATGTGACATCTCCTACTCCGATTGGAACACAAAATGACCCCGGATCCTTCAGCTTTGGGGGCATCTTTTCCTTCATCGTTTTGATGAGATCCGACGATTCCGAACTCATCTTGACCTCTCCAAAGTCTTCCAGTTTCCTCTTGTTGGAGAGGATCTCCTTTAAGAACTTTCCATAAGCTGGCATACCTACAATTGTATCAATGAAAGGTATATTAATATGTAGTTTGCTCATGAGTTCAATGAACTTACCGAATTGCTTGTCTAGACGCGCTCTTGCTCTAGATTGTGGGAATGGTAGGGGAGGTTTGTAAGTTGGAGGATGAATGTAGATGTCTTCCTTCTCCTTCCTCTTTTCTTTCTCCTTTTCGACGGGAACTTCAACAAACTTAGGCTTTGGGTTGGTGGTTGTTACTCCGCTCCTAGTTGTGATAGCCATTACCCTTCCTTTCGGGTTATCCTCCGTCTTTCCTGGAAGTTTTCCTTGGTTTCTAGGAACTTCCTCAGCCTTGCTAAACATTTGGTTTTCTAAAACCTTTTGAGCTTTATCAACCTTAGTGATGTGACTCTCTAGCCCTAGAAGCTTTCCCAAGATCGTTTCCAGCATGGGATCGGGCTTCTCTTTCCCCGAAGTACTTCCACTATTAGATGTTTGCCCATGGCTTTTCAAAGGAATGGAAGAAGAAGAAGAAGAAGATGGTGGAGTTAGTGAATTTCCAAAATTGGGATAAGAATTACCGGAATTTTGTTGTTGGTTGGAACGTCAATTGTTGTTGTTTGAATTCCTATTGTTGTTCCAATTATTGTTCCGGTTGTTGTTGTTCCAATTGTTCCGGTTGTTGTTCCGGCTGTTGCGATTGGTGTTCTCATTCCCATTATGGTTATTGTTGTTTCCCAAATAACCAACATCTTGCTCCTTAGGCTTTTGAAAGCTAGCTTTGATGACTTCCTTCAATTCTTTAATCTCGCTGTTGAGAGAAAAGATTTGAGTGTGAGCAACTTGTGTTAGTTTTGCTCCTTGCTCTACTCGATTAGCTTCCGCTTTCCGGTGAGAGTACTTCTCAATGACTCGGGCTTGCTTCTCAATGAAGTCCCAAGCGTCATCTTCTCTCATGTCCATGAATGTGCCACATGAAAGATTGGAGTTTGAATTGTGTTTCCACATCCGGCCCCTTATAGTATATCTCCAATAACTCCAATTTGGAAATGCCATGGTGTGGGCAATGCAATAGTAAATCCTGAAATCTTTCCCAAGACTGAAACAAACTTTCATTAGATCTCATAGAAAAAGCATTGATTTTACCTCTCAACTCCGCTGTCTTGGATGACGGAAAGAACTTGGTTAGGAACTCCGAAGATAGATTCTCCCATGTGTTGAGTCTTCCATTTGGAAGAGCTTGATACCAAGATAAAGCTTTCCGTTTCAAAGAGAAGAAGAATGGCTTGATCTTGTAATTGTTGGTGGTTGCATTCTTTGGGTTCATTGTCTCCATCAAGATCTCAAAATTCTGTAAATGTTGATGTGGAGATTCAACACTCGTTCCTCCAAACTGGCTTTGGCGAACGATGGTAATAACTTGTGGGTTAAAGCTAAACCCCTGATTATCGCCAGCATCAAAATTCACACCTAGGCAGCGTGGTTGCTGAATCGGATCCATCCTTTGGCCAGGAGTTCTTGGCTCTTCATCTACACGAGCGGCTCTCGCACCCCCGGCTGGGACACGATGAATAGTGGCTGGTGTTGGATTAATCCGGACTGGATTGATTGTTGGGTCAATCTCCTCTAGTGCTGGCATATCCGGATCGAATTGCTCATCATCAGATGATTCCACTCTAATGTACTTAGTTGGCTTCTTGACCTTCTTTTTCTTCTTAGAATCATTCAGCTCCAACTTCATGTCCAACATCATAGCCCTGAGTTCATCAATTTGGAATTGATGACTCGTTTCCGCATCTAAACGAGCTTTTTCACTCAACTTAAGTTGACGTTGAGATTTGTCTAATTCCGCTTGTAAATCTCTCTCTTTATTTTCAGCCATCTTTCTTTCCTTGGCTTTCTTCCTAAGAGTTTTCTCAAGTTCTGGATCAAAAGGTACGAGGTCTTTGTTGGATCTAGACCTGCACATATACCTAAAAGAACCTGCAAATAACACTCACAAGAGATATCAAATAATTAGAGCAAAGCTCCCAAGCTCGACAACCGAAAACCGAAGTTTGGTTTAGACCAAATACCCGGCAACGGCGCCAAAAACTTGTTCGCCCTAAAACGTGCGTGCAATCAAGTCTTAAATTTATAAAACTAGAATAAAGCAAGAGAACCCGCAGTGTACGGATCGGCGTAGATTAGCAAGTATTCCAGAGTATCGATCACAGGGATTTGGTGAAACAAAACCCAGTCTCAAGTTATCGAGCAAAATAAAAGGAAAAGCTTTGCAAATATTGGGAAAACAGCAACCCTAAAGATCCAAAACCTATATGTCTCACTCAAGGACACTCTCTATAAAGGTTGTTGAGGCTGCAGTATAGAAAGGATCTAAAGGCAAGAATTAATATCAAATACACATGCCCAAACCCAAGAAATCAAACACAAGCCAAAATGGTTAAGGTTGTGACACTCGAAACCGAAATAGAGGATGTTGAGTCTCACTACTACCTAGAAAGGACAAGCTAAGGCTAGGTTAAAGCTAATCTTTAACTTTGGATCAAAGCAAAAGAAAAGTTCGTAAACCTAGGGAAATCACGGCTAGATCTTGAGAATGACGGTCGTGGAAACTAAGAACAACCCGTGATTTAGGGCGTCGACGAAGTTACTCACACTCTCAAGGTCCAATCAAATTACAATCGATCTATCATTATCTAAGTCACAACTATCAACCCTTCACCTTATAATCGCTAAAAGGTTTTAGCCAATAACCATCATTATCAAATCAATAATCAAATATGAAAGGAAGGAAAGGTAAAACCTTGAAATCTCAATAACAAACACAAAACCAATATCAATAAAACTCAAAAGTAACTTGCGTTCAATAGATGTAGGATAGAATAAGAATCTCTCAAAAATCTCAAGGAACAAAGAAGAACGGGATGTCAATCCGCCTTCAAGTGAAACCCTAAAATCTTCCAACTCCGCAATCTTCTCTGTACGCAATATAATCTTCCTAAGCAATGCCTTCGCTGGATGTAAACCGTCCTCAACTTCTCCCTAACATCGTTGCTCCAAGTCCTGAGGCTGTCACCGTCCAAAGTCTTTTGGAGATTTTGGCTCCCTCTAAGTCTCCCTTTGGAGAAATTGACTCCCCTTCAATATTGAAGGCTCTCGAATATTTATAGGCATCAAACTAGGGTTTAACGATGAAACCCTAAATATTTGGCATGAAAAAAAGTCGAGCCGCTAGTATCAGAAAATACTCTGGGCCGCGTCAGCAGGTATCAGGGAATACTTTGGCGTGTTAGACGGTATCAGAAGATACTTTGGCGCGTTTGACGGTATCAGAAGATACTTTGGGCCGCATCAGACGGTATCAGAAGATACTTTGGGCGCATCCTAACTTCCTTTTATTGCTCCTTTTTGTCCCGCTTCAAGGCTTAATCCTTAAATGTGCTATTTCGCTCCATAATTCGCCAAATTACCTACAAATACAATAAAACTCTGTGTAGACTTCTATTCTTGCAAGGTAGGTGAATATAATCATAAATGCCATGAATGTATGTCTATGCATGCAAAATAAAGGGAAAATCTATATAAATACATGCCTAAAAATATGTCATAATTTATGTCATCAGTCATGTATCGGTAATTCTCCTCGTACGTCCTTAACTATCAAGATGCATCAAGGTACGTTTCAATCTTGCTTGGTTGCGTCAAAGAACATCTCAAATCCTTTAACGCCTTCTAGATGTGCTAATAATGGTGCGGCTATCAATCCCCCCTTATCTAGTGGAACTTGTCTTACCGTCCTTAACTCTTCTATGTGCTACTCACAGCTCCTAGGGAATAATAGGAAGTCAGCCCTAAATACTACCACGTATTGATCCAAGAAGTAGATGAAGATTCCATTCTTCACCTCTATGAACACGGTGGCGCATTTTTGAGCCCACATGACGTCACTACTACTCGTAGTCGCCATACAGAGTCCGAAATACCGTCTACGGTATGTCATGTTCTCTCACCCTCTATAGGTGATATTCCGACCTCAAGTTGATCCTCGTGAAAATCGTAGTTTCATGCAACTGGTCCAGCAAATCTTTGATAAGAGCAAGGTACATATTCTTAATAGTCACCCTATTCCGCACTCTAGAGTCAATGTATAGCCTCATCGACCCGTCCTTATTTGTCACCAATGTACCGGTGTGCCCATTTAGAAACACTAGAGCGTAGGAAACCCTTTCCCTCCCAATTCCTCCTACTATAACATTAACTCCATCAGCTCGGTAGGTGTCATGCTTTAGTGCGCTTTCAAGATCGGATTTGTTCGCGAATCTAACTAGATGTTGACGTCAATACTCCAACATGCCCAGTCAATCCCTTCTCAATATGGCTCCTCATGTACAAGGTATATGTCTAAGAGTCCACTAACCGGTCGAAATTTCCCAATGAATGTGACGACCGTGGAACTCTTTACAGCCTTAACCTCACCAGCATTTGGCGCCGTACAAGAAGGCCCTTCCTCAATGGTATCTAAGGGTATTCTATCTACGCATGCATAAGGAATAAAAGAACGTGTAGCACCCGAATAAAATGTCACTTCAATAAGTAAAGCACTAATCTCATTGGTACCTAAAGTCGTCGGTGTTGCCGGATCCTCAGTGTTCCTCAGCTCGAACACTCGTGCTTGAGTACCCCTCGTGTCGAACATACCTCCGTGTCCCTTGCCTCGATTTGATCCTTGGGAGGAACCCTGTGGAAGAGAATCTTGGGAACTTAGTGTTGTTGTTGCCCATGATCCTGGAATTGTGGTGGCCTCTTCCTACCATATTGTACTCCTGCAAGAGATGACCTCTACTGTAACAGAGCTTTTCCGCGAACGCAAAAGATAGCCCTGTGTCTGGACTTTCTGTAAGTGAAACAAGTCACCAGCGGCCTCCTACAAGTTGGCCTCAAATGTCCTCGATCCCCATAGTTGAAACACTATTTACTCCCCTCGGGGGGCAAAACTGCAAACTGAGAAATTGGTCTATTGTGTGACTGACCTCATTCAAATCCCGATGCTCCAATACCAACACTAGCCGGCCCAAACCTTAGCCTATTCTCTGGCCCTCCAGATTGAGCAGCTCTATTCGGACCTATACAATCCTTCTCGTATGTTGACGCTCTATCTTGATAAGCCATCAGCGACTCACAAAGGACACATGCTAAATAAGAACGAGTACACTCCCTCGGCCTTTGGGAGAACAAGTATACAAGATGATCCTCCGAAGATGCGGGAGGACCCAGCAGTGCTAGCTCCTCCTGTAACCTCCTGATAGCCTTTACAACCGGGGCATCTTCAAATCCTTCTCGAGGAAGTCTTGTAACTTCTCCCTTCTCATTGCAGCAAGGCAAAACCGCTCTCGGATGAGACACCTCATATGCTTGAAGCTATTGACCCTACTAAGAATGATCCTCCACCAATATTGAGCCTGCTCTCCAATGGGGGTACTCTTATGTGGTTGAAAGTGCCTAATCAAATGCTCAACCTCTATCCCAAGCTTCCCATCGAATGTGGGTACTCTCATGTGGTCGAAAGTCTTCAACCACCTGTCTGTCATCGGTGCCCTCGGCTCAGTCTGAGTCTTGTCAACCTCAACTCCTCTCTTGTGTACTACTAAAACTTGAGTCACTCTCTACGAAACCTCAACTTATATCGCAGGTACTAGTGGGTCTGGAGCAGGTCCCCCGTCCTAAAGGCCTTTTCTACTCATCGGACGTACTCTTGGAACTCTAACGCTCCTATCACACGGCCGACTACTATTTGTGTTTCTGCCCTAGCAACAGTCTCATTCCCTACCTCAGGAACTATGCTCTCAGCAACCTCCTCAGCTAGATCATCGACCGATGGTGGTTCAGCCATGGGGACATGTCCCCAACCTCTAGCTACCGGAAGTCTACCTACTCGTCCGCGTTCTCAAATTTCAGAAGTCCTATCACCCCTACCCCGCTTAGTTGAAGGAAGAGGTGGACGAACTCTACCTCGTCCCGTAGTCATCGCAGTACTAGTACGTGCCATTTGCACGAGGTGCCACCATCTATCAAATCAAGCTAACTTATGTACATTCATAAACCAAAGTTTAAGAAATCATCATGTAAAGGCCAAAACTAAAAACTATGTTGCCAAGATCCGTGGAGGTAGTGGTGATTCCCCGTACTTCTATCCCGACAATGCACATGATTCTATACCACGGTTAATTTGAAAACTCAGACCCGTTTCGGGTTCTATTTAATTCATTCAGCCTTTTAGAAAGTTACAAGTGTCATTGTTGATAACCTAAAGCTCTAATATCATGGTGTAAAATCTCAAATCTCATACTCGGGGTGCTACAGGTTAGGACCTCACAATGGGTATCAAACATAACTCGAAAACAATATTATCGGACATTACAACAAGGCACAAATGTTAAAATACCAAAACTGAATTAAAATAGATACAATGTCAAGATTAGCAACAGACTCTCACCCTAGTATCAATAATATCAAAACTATACTACTAATGTCAAAAGCAAAGGAAGACAAATAAACCACCACCGTCCTACAGCGTACAAAGAACCGGGGCTGACTACACCATCCGGATCACTCGACAACTACCCTATCCCGCAAGGCATTTAACAACACGGATAAACCGTTAGCTAACTATTCATATATAAGAAGAATACATAAGCACAAACACACATAAAGCAGTAATATAAACACCGAGCATGCTCTCACAAATCCATTTTATTATATTTCTTGATGTGATACACTCATAATTTAATTACACTTGTAGCGCGAGAAGTCTACGACTCTCTCCTCCGTCTCTTGATCCAATTGGGATGGATTAACACAGCGACCCGTATACCAAGTGGAGTGGGTTAGTACTCTCTCCACCTACCATGTCTAGCCTTATCGCGGGGGTGGTAAATAAGCTTTTGTCAGGCGTCATCCAAGCCCGCAAGATAATAATCCAATGATGCATGGCTATGGAGTTCTCCGAGGTCTCTCTCTATGGTGGTACTATTCTCCACTAGGTCAATTACGGTTTTTTGTAATTCATGAATCGTAGTCCTCATAAGTGCTTGATTTTTTAGCACCTCTTTCATCATTAGTTCCATGGGGTGACTTGAGGTTCCTTATACATTTGTTTCATGTAGGATCTTGTGTTCATGGTACTTTCATGCAAGACTAAGACATCTAAAGAGGGGTTATCCTCAATGATCATATATACATCATCATTAGAAGAGTTAGTGATAACACATATATTATCATCATCATCGAATGAATGTTTAGGGAGGTTAGGAAGGGTAAACTTCACTTTATCTTCATCAAGTATAATGAAGGGTTAAAGCCGCGACTGTGTGATCTAAATTGAAAGTCCACGAATAGTCTCAAAGAAGGAATCTCGATCAGGAATCTCGGTCGAGATTCTGGTGTAGGCCGAGATTAATGTATTTTTGAACCAAAGTAAGTGAGTTTGATGGATTCATAATGGAAAGATAAGAATATGATTATATGGAACAAAATTCATGAAATATAGGAAGTTACGAACAAAGATAATCCCGTAAAAAACCTTGACCAATTATTTGTCAAAACTCTGTAACGAAGAGCTTACCTTAACCCTTACTACTTAAACCTTACACAAGCCTTCTAAATAAGACAAGCACAAGGAGACCCCAGAATTGACCAGCACCACAAATCTTTAAGAAGATTAACAAACACAAGCACAACCTAGTAAGGACTCACAATGATTCAATGAAAAGCTCTCTCTTTTGATTGAATAGGAATGAATAAAACGCAAACTTCATAAGTGAAGTTGCGAGGTCACGCTATATAGTGGAAATATTAATCAAATCAAATCTCCCTAATGATCTCACCCTCTAAGGCTATTCATAGGGGAGATCCTCTTACGAAAGATAAGAAATCTAACTAAAAGATAATCCTAAAAGATAAGATCGAAAATCAACAAATACCTTACCAATGTTTTAGAGTCTTAAAGATATTAAAATAATAAAATCTATCTTTAACTAATAAGATCATGGTTAGATCTTATAACTCTAGGCAGGAGCCAAATCTCTGTCTATCTATAAGAATCTCGGGCGAGATTTTGGTTCTCATGGTTGAGATTTCTTCTCTGGAGCTTGTTCTTCGCCCTAGCCACTTTCTATGCTTGATGGAATATCTTGTGTCTTGTATGGTCCTTCCGTAACAGTCAACAATGTCACTAAAGGAGACCTAGATATGAATTAGGTCTCTTTAAGTGCACATGTTTCCAATAAGCTAGCAAATTCCTCATGGATTGTCTTTGCACTTGTTCTAGTGATAGCTCATTTCATGGTAGGACTCAAAGATGACGTAGTTTCTTTATGCTTCAATGTCTTAGCCCTTGATCTTGTAATTGGTCCTGGAGTTGGTGTTGGGGATGGTCCCTCGTCATACTCCCTTTCTTGAAAAGGATTCATCCTAGAATCACCAACATGCTCATATCTAGACTCAAATGACTCAAGTCACCTACATTTAAGGTCTTGCTTACTCCATAGTTAGTTGGGAGCTCCAAGACATAAGTTCTTTTGCCAACCTTACACTTCATTCGAAATGGTCCATCTCCTCTTGGAGACAACATAGACTTCTTCTTTTCCGGAAATTGATTTTTCCTTAGGTGCAACCAAATGAGATCTCCTGGTTTGAATAACACTTCCTAGCGATTCTAATTCGCTTTAGATGCCACGGTTTTCCACTTGTTTTCCAGCCTTATGCGTGTCTTTTCATTGAACTCCTTGATGAACTCAACCTGTTTTCCTGCAACAAAATCTACTCGCTCCTTGATAGACAACGATATAAGATCAAAATGGGTAAAATGATTCAACCCATAGACACATTTAAAAGGTGTTAGATTAGTATATGAATGTAAGGTACGATTATAAGCAAATTATACATGTGGTAAAACAACCTCTCAAGCATTCAAATTATCTTTCAAAATAGCCCTCAAAATAGTGGTTAAAGTCCTATTAGTGATTTCCGTTTGTGCGTCCGTGTGAGGATGACTAGATGTTGAAAATAACAAACTTGTACCTAGCTTTCCCAAAAGATTCTTCCAAAAGAAACTAAGGAATTTAACATCTTTATCGCTCACAATAATTTGAGGCACCGCATGTAACCTAACAACTTTCTTAAAGAACAAGTTAGGCACATTATAAGCATCATCGGTCTTATGACAAGCAATAAGGTGAACCATTTTAGAAAAACGATCAACAACCACAAAAATAGAATATCTCCTCTTCTTAGTCCTAGGTAATCCTACAACAAAATACATACTAATATCAAGACATGGTGAAGTAGGTATAGGTAAGGGAGTATACAAACCATGTGATTTTAGTCTAGCCTTAGCTTTCAAGCACACATTACATCTCTTAAGCATGTTCTCAATATCTTTAAACATATTAGGCCAATAAAAGTGTGAATGTAGCATGTGATATGTCTTATCTCTACCAAAATGTCCCACTAAACGTCCCATATGAGCTTCCTCAACAAGCAGCAGTCTAAGAGAACAACTATGAATACACACTTTATCCTCATGGAACAGAAAGCCTTCGAAAATATAGTATTTATCACGAAATAGTGGCAAATCTCGGTCAGAATCTCGGGCGAGACTTTTGGAATATGGCCTATATTTACACTACCTATAAAGATCTCCAAAATCAATGCCATCCAACTATAGATCCTTAATATGATGGAAACTTAAGACCTTAGAATCCATAGTGGTAATCAAAGAATATCTCCTAGAAAGGGCTTCAACAAAAACATTATCCTTTCCTTTTTTATACTTAATGATATATGGAAATGTTTCTATAAACTTCATCCATCTACCATGCCTCCTATCCATCTTATCTTGACTTCGAAAATGCCTTCGAGACTCATGATCAGTTCTAAGGATTAATTCATTAGGCCAAAGATAATTTTTCCATGTCTTGAAAACTCGGAATAAAGCATATAATTCCTTATCATAGGTCGAATAATTCATGCATGCTCCTTTCAATTTTTCAATAAAGTAGACACGGGGCTTACCTTCATGCATGTGCACTCCTCCAGTGCTAATTCCTGATGCGTCACACTCCACCTCAAATGGTTTAGTGAAATCTGAAACTGCTAGAAGTGGTGCTTGTGATAATTGCCTCTTCAATTCTTAAAATGCCTTCTCTTGTGCTACTCCCCACTTGAATTGTACTTGCTTCTTCGTAAGAGATGTGAGGGGGTCTGCAATGGTACTTAAATCTCATACAAAACGTCTATAAAACGTTGCTAGACCATGAAAA
The DNA here is from genome assembly GCA_033239125.1 of Fagopyrum homotropicum. Lineage (NCBI taxonomy): Eukaryota > Viridiplantae > Streptophyta > Magnoliopsida > Caryophyllales > Polygonaceae > Fagopyrum > Fagopyrum homotropicum. The sequence continues at coordinate 104,514,307 of BSWB01000006.1, read as the reverse complement.
GATCAAACATGTCCGATTGTGGTAGGTGTAGGTCATTCTTGTATGGCTTTGATCTTCTCCTTGTCCACCTCTAGACCTCTTGTACTCACTACAAAGCCAAGGAAAACAACTTGATTAGTGCTAAACTCACAATTCTTAATATCAGCATATAAAGATTCAGTTCTATTAGTTCCTAGTACTTCCCCCAAATGTTCTTCATGCTCCTCAAGTGATTTGCTGTAGAGGATTTCATCGAAATAACAACCACAAAGCGTCCAATGAAATGGTGCAAGACACAATTCATCAATATTATGAAGGTGATGGGAGTGTTAGTTAAACCAAAAGGTATAACCAACCACTCATGAAAGCCAAACTTAGTCTTGAACGTTGTCTTCCATTCATCTTCTTCCCGCATCAAGATCTGATGATAGCCGCTCTTAAGATCAATTTTGAAGAACAAGGTAGCTTTGTTAAGCTCATCTAGCATGTCATCTAATCTGGGGATGGGATGACGATACTTGATGGTATTGTTATCTATAGCTCTACTGAAGAACCGGTAGGTGAATAAAAAGGATAAAAGATACTCTAGAAGGGGGGTTGAATAGAGTATGGGAACTTTTCGCAAAACAAATCTCAAGGCCTTGAAACCAATTTCAAGGGTCTTGATGTCGATCTGAGTTCTTTGTGATACTTTGATTTCAAGGGCCTTGAATTTGTACTCCTGCAAAATAAAGTTAGTCACAATAAAACAAGATATAGTGTGGAATGTAAAAGATCGACACAAAGATATGTTTACGAAGTTTGGCTTTAGATATCCTACTCTCCGTCCCAGGTTATAGCCTTAGGATCTAACTATCTATTACCAGCTTCAAAGAATCCTAGATACAAACTAGAAGAAATCCCGTTCTTCTCTCTCTGTAGCCAATGCTACAATATTGCTCCAACTCTTCACCTTGCTATAATAGCCTAGTTACTTCACAGAGTAACACACACTCGAGTATAACACTCTTTAGATATTCCAATGGAGCTCTCGAGTTTTATCTATCTCTAGGGGATAAAGCTTTTTAGAGAAAGAGAAAAAGAAAAACTATTTGATCGAATGAAGATGTTTTGGATCACTTGAAGGCTATTGATGTTTCCGTGTAAGCTTCTGTACTTGGTCTTCAATCGCCATCTCAATTTATAACCTTCTATGGAGAGCTCTTCTAGCCGTTGGAAATATGACCGTTTGGAGATCACTCTTCTTCTCCATGAAGATTGCTTCTTGGTTGAGATGAGATAGACGTTGTGGATCTTCATCTCTTGAGAACACGTTGATCTCTCGCTCCTTGATCTTCTCATATTTGTTTTAAGAATATTCAACTCTAGAGGAGAGAATCTTAGTGCTTTTCGGTTGAGGATCTTTGTAAGATCTTTATTTGCCGGTTGAGATCTTTACTTGATCATATCTTCTTGTTTGAGCAAATCTCTCGTAGAAGATCTTCTTAGTGATTTGAAATCTTTTTAACGTGCGGCCTTGACTTCTTTGTTCCCTTGGAATTCATTTCAAGGCCTTAGCCATTTGAACACTCTAAACTTCTCGTCTTCCAAGGTCTTCCAAGGTCCTTTGAAGTCTCTTGCAAAACCTGCACTTTATTTAATCCAAACCACCAAACCAAGCAACTCGATATATAATCAATAAATTGTTAGTGTATCAAACTACTTCATTTGTGTTTAAGTCTTCCATCATCAACACCTGTAAAACTTTATAATCAAGGTGGAGGTTTCAATCTCCCCCTTGATGGAAGACGACACAAATGTTTTTCGTACCAGTATTTGTAAGGTTAGCGATGCATATATGAATATCAAAACTTAAAATACAAAATGCAGAATATCGAATGTCGGATCACATTCATTTCTCCCCTTTGTCTTTCAACAAGGGAGAAAAATAGTTAAAGCACGGGAGCTTTAAAATATTACAACCCAAAGAAAAGAGTATTTCCACAAAATCACCCAAACAAGTCAGTTCCCTCAAACATCAAGCTCAATCCTCCTCATAGAACCGCCTTTTTCCTTTAGATGAAGACTTCTTATGGCTTCAATAATCCATTTTAGCTACTAAACGTCGTTTCTTTTCTTCAGCTCTTCGTTGCTTAACCACTTCATATTCGACTACTGGCAGAAAAGTTGGCTCAACATGAGTTGGATACAAAATAGGTTTATGCTGTACACGTCGTTTGCAATTCATCAACAAATTTTCAACTTTCTCTTGTGTAAGTTGAGCTACATCTTCAGGCATGGGAAGAATACTTCTCATAATAGTCAAAGTAAGAGCATTCATCAAATACATTTCATTGACTTTGGCATTTATGGTAGATAGCAGTTCAAATTTTGCATTCATTCTTCTCTTAGTTTTAAACTGGAAATTAGATAGTTCACAATTCAGACATACCATTTCTTTTTCACAACCTTCTGACCCGATTTCTGGAGAAGTAGGAGATGTTGGAACCACTTGAGTTGAACTTGGAGTACCTCCTTTCCCCTTTAAAGTCCATGTGCCTGCGAGAGTCTTCTCAATCCTAGTCGTTCTAAGCAGTTCTCATCAATCTTACCGGAAATTGACTGTCGGTCTTCAGAGGATGTATCAATTTTGAAATAATCAAAGATCTTAGGCAGCAAGTTCCATAAGGTAGAGGAATGGGTCGCTTAGAGTTGACAGAATGTATCATATTATTGAGAATTAGTTTAGGTACATCGATGTCTAACTCAGACATAATCAGATGAATTAGTTTCAGGGATTGGTCAGTCAATAATTCTCTTGAGTTTGCACAAGGAACAACACATCGAACCAGAATGGTAAACACGATTTTAGCATCTAAGGTTAGAGAAGTATGAGTAAGTTGGCGTGAGGTTGAATTTGGAACAAGAAACTTCTCCTTAGCAATACGAACACTCTCTGCTCGTGAAGGATGATTGAACACAATACCTGTAGGAATTCCAAAAATTTCACTTAAAACAGAAGAAGTGAGCAAAATTGGAGTACCTTTCATTGAAGATTCAAGATAATAATTCCTTTGTCCCTTTTTGTGATGAGATTGACATAGAACATCCTCGTGATCAGTGGAAAAGCAAAATCTCCAAGGTTTAGAATTTTCCAAATTATCGAACTCTTGAGCTTGTTTATGCACGGGATTTGAAGAGTTTTGAGAAATTCAGTGTCCACCAGATCGCACATATAGAGCGGTCGATTGTGAAAACCATCAAGCCAAGATCTTGAAAATTGATGAACCACGATGTGGGACGACCGGTTATCTGAGAAATGTCAAAATCCTCATAAAGTATTTCTTCCTTTGCATTCGAGGAGCTCTGAACAAATTTCTTTTTGGTAACTTGAGGAGCGGATTTCTTGCTTCTAGGTGCCATAGGTGAAGTTTGAGAGAGAAAACAAGGGGTTTTTGAAAAAGGATTTCTGTGAAAGAGAAGAATGAAAAAGATAGGAAAAACTGGTCCTTTTAAACGAATGCAAATAATAACAAGATCTTGAGAAAATCAAGCCTTTTAAAGACAAAAGAAAATTCCAATAAAAACTCAAGAAATCTTTTTCAATTTTTAAACAAAAGAAACGATAAAAACAATTTAAGAATTAAAATATCTAAAAGATATTAGTTTTTAAATAGATCCGTAATTTCTGAATTTACCCTTGAAGCATGTTTCAAGGCCCTTGAATTGCCTTTCAAGGCCCTTGAAAACATTAATTGGGTTGCATACGTAGGAACAAATAAAATGATTTACTCCCCCTACGTTAATGCTTCCTTATTCTACATACCAAGCTCCAATCTAATAAAATTAAATTGTTTCTCAGGAAGTGGCTTGGTAAAGTTATCTACAAGCTGCAAGTTAGTAGATATAAAAGAGATCGAAACATCACCTTTCTCAGCATGATCTCGTATGAAGTGATGCCTTACATCAATATGCTTAGTCCTTGAATGCTGAACAAGATTTTTGGTTATAGAAATAGCACTAGTATTATCACATTTTATAGGAATACCTTTCAAGTCAAATCCAAGATCACGAAGTTGTTGGGCATTCCATAGAATTTGTGCAAAAAAGGCTCCCACAGCCATATATTCAGCTTCGGTTGTGGATAGGGCGACAAAATTTTGCTTCTTGGACGGCCAACTGATTAGGGATGACCCTAAGAATTGGCAACATCCAGAAGTGCTTTTTCTATCGACCTTATAACCTGCAAAGTCTGCATCTGAATAGCCAACAAGGTGAAACGAGCTTTGACGTGGGTACCACAACCCTAGATCCTTAGTGCCATTGAGATACCGAAAAATTCTTTTCACAACTATCAAGTGTGACTCTTTAGGATCAGCTTGAAATCTTGCACACATGCAAACGCTAAACATAATGTTAGGTCGACTAGCAGTTAAATACAACAATGAACTGATCATACCTCGATACTCCTTTTATACTGTCATGGTCAAGCGAAAGTGTTGAACTCATAGGAGTCTTTGCGACCTTAGATTGATCCATTTTGTATTCCTTAAGCAAGTCCTTAGTATACTTGCTCTGATTGAGAAAAATTCTCTTCTTTGCTTGTGTAACTTGAAGTCAAAGAAAGAAATTTAGCTCACCCATTAAGCTCATTTCAAATTCCCTACACATAATATCTGAAAATTTCTTGCAAAGGAAATCATTAGTAGCACCGAATAATATATCATCAACATAGATTTGTACTACTAATATATCGTTGCCTCTGGTTTTGATAAATAAAGTTTTATCAATCAAACCTCTTTTGAATTTGTTTTCAAGAAGGTATTTGGACAATCTTTCATACCAAGCTCGAGGAGCTTGCTTAAGACCATAAAGAGCTTTGTCCAATTTAAAAACGTGATACGGAAATTCATCATTTTCAAAACCAGGAGGTTGAGCAACGGAGACTTCTTCTTCCAAGAAGCGGTTTAGAAAAGAACATTTTACATCCATTTGAAAAAGTTTTATGCTCATAAAAGATGTAAATGCAAGTAGCATACGTATGGCTTCTAACCTGGCAACCGGAGCAAAAGTCTCCTCATAATCAATACCTTCTTCTTTGAAAACTCCACCTTGTTTATAATGTTTTATAGGTGTTGATGATGGAAGATTTAACACAAATGTAGTAGTTTGATACACTAACAATGTATTGATTATATTCTCCAAATGCTTAGTTGGTTTGAATTCAATGCATGACTTATCTAAGATTTCAAAGGCCTTGATATGGACTTCAAGGGCCTTGAAATTTTACTCAAGGACACAAAGAAGATAGTGTTATACAAAGGCACGATCTCAAAGGCCTTGAAGAAATATAGTTGCACGAAACAAGGATTCAAATTACAAAGAAGATTTTGCAGGAACGATTTGCTCAACAGAAAGATTTTAGTGAAGATCTTTTTCAACCGAAGATTAGAAGATCTTTTCAGAAGATTTTCTAAAAACCAAAAAGCATCAAGATTTCTTCTAGTTCGGTTCAACAGAAAACAAGAAGATTAAGGAGTTGAGGAATCGACGTGTTCTCAAGAGTTGAAGATCTATAAAGTCTACCTCATCCCAAAATAGGAAGCGATCTTCATGGAGAAAAAGATTCATCTTCAAACGGTCATCTCTCCAAACGGCTAGAAGATCTCTCCATAGAAGAGTATAAATGAAGATGATGATTGAAGAAGAAAAAATACAAGCTTACACGGAAACATCTCTACGTCTTCAAGCAACTCAAACATCTTCATTTGATTCATTGTTTTTCTTTCTCTCCTTCTAAAAAGTTTTATCCCCTTAGAGAGAGATAAAACATAAGAGCTCCATTGGAATATCTAAATAGTGTTATACTAGAGTGTGTGTTACTCTGCGAAGTAACTAGGCTATTATAGCTAGGTGAAGAGTTGGAGCTAGATCGTAGCATTGGCTATAGTGAGAGAAGAAGGGGATTTCTTCTAGTTTGTATCTAGGACTCTTTGAAGCTGATAATAGATAGTTAGATCCTAAGGCTATACTCTGGGACAGAGAGTAGGCTTTTTAGAGCCGAACTTTGTAAACATATCCTCGTGTCAATCTTTTACATTCAGCACTATATCTCACTATTGTGACTAACTTTGTTTTGCAGGAGCACGAAGTCAAGGCCCTTGAAAGTTGTTTAAAAGCCCTTGAAATCAAAGTTTCACAAAGAGCACAGATCAACATTAAGGCTCTTGAAAGGAGTTTCAAGGCCTTGAGATTGGGTTTGCAAAAATTTCTCATACTCTATTCAACCCCTCTTCTAGAGTATCTTTTTAACTTATTTATTTCACCTACCAGTTCTTCAATTGGTATCAGAGCTACACTCACCTATATTGATTTAACCATAAGTGAGACTAATCATGAATCCTGTAGGTAATGGTGGATTTTCTCAAGGAAGATCCTCATCTCGACCACCATTCTTCTGTGGCAACTACTTTGCTCATTGGAGAGCACTCATGCGTATGTTCATTATTGACCAGGACATGGAGCTTTAGAGCATCACTCAAAACGGACCTAAAGTTCCAATGACAACGGTTGAAGATGTCCAAGTCCCAAAGAAGGAAGCTGACTTCACACAGGCTGACCTGGACAGCGTGTCAAAGAATTACAAAGCAATGAACCTACTATACTACGGATTAGATGCCAATGAATTCAACCGCATCTCATCATGCAAGAGTGCAAAAGAAATATGGGACAAGCTTGTTGTCACATACGAAGGAACAAGTCAAGTCAAGGAAACAAAGATTAGCATCTTTCTCAGACAATATGAACTATTCAAGATGAACCTAAATGAAACAGTCAAAGAAATGTTCACTAGATTCACTAAGATCGTGAACAACTTGGACTCACTAGGAAAGATCTTCACAAATGAAGAGAAAGTTAGGAAGGTTCTTAGGAGTCTACCTAAAGCTAAGTGGGGACCAAAGATGACTGTTATTGAAGAAGCTCAGAATCTCACAACTCTTCCTCTTGATGACCTCCTTGGAAAACTCATCACACATGAAATGGTTCTTGGTGAAGAAGAAGGAGAGCTCCCATCCAACTCCAAGAATTTGGCATTAAAATCAAGAAGAGATGAATTACCATCTGACGAAGCGGATAGTGATGACGATGATGAAGAAGATGCAATTGCTATGATCTCTAAGGGTCTCGCAATAATTCTCAAGTTGAAGAAACAATCTGCTAACTTTAACAATGAACCGAGGTATGATCGGTTCATTGTTGTATCTAACTGCTAGTCGTCGTGACATTATGTTTACCGTTGCATGTGTGCAAGATTTCAAGCTGATCCTAAAGAGTCACACTTGATAGCTGTGAAAAGAATCTTTCGGTATCTCAATGGCACTAAGGATCTAGGGTTATGGTACCCACGTCAAAGTTCGTTTCATCTTGTTGTCTATTCAGATGCAGACTTTGCAGGTTATAAGGTCGACATAAAAAGTACTTCTAGATGTTGCAAATTCTTAGGGTCATCCCTAATTAGTTGGCACTCCAAGAAGCAAAACTTTGTTGCCCTATCCACAACTGAACCTGAATATATAGTTGTAGGAGCATGTTGTGCACAAATTCTTTAGATTGCTCAAAAACATCGTGACCTTGGCTTTGACTTGAAAGGTATTCCTATAAAATGTGATAATACTAGTTCTATTTCGATAACCAAAAATCTTGTGCAACGTTCAAGGACTAAGCATATTGATGTAAGACATCACTTTATATGTGATCATGTTGAGAAAGGTGATGTTTCGATCTCTTTTATATCTACTAACTTGCATCTTGCAGATATCTTTACCAAGCCTCTTCCTGAGGAACAATTTAATTTTATTAGATTGGAACAAGGAAGCATTATCGTAGGGGAAGTAAACAAGTTTATTTGTTACTACGCATGCAGCCCAATTGATGTTTTCAAGGGCCTTGAAATGAAATTCAAGGGCTTGAAGCATGTTTCAAAGGGTATATTAATAAAACGGATCAATTAGAAATTCATATCATTTAGATATGCAATTATCTAATCTTATTCTTTATAAGGGTTTTCAAAAGGTTTTGTTATCAAATTCATAGGATTTTGAAAAGTGGTAACCAAAATTTATGGAAATATTTTTATCATCAATGATTCTCCCAAGATCTTAAATATCTTATTGATCTTACATTGATATGACTTCTTCCCTTAAAAACCTCTTCTCTTCCCTCTTCATGGCATCTAAAAGATCTTCAATGGATGAGGCAACACCATATGTCTCCAAAAGACAGAGAATAGTCTAGATATCATCCGACTCCAACCCAGATTCGAGCTCAGGATCATACTCAATCTCGAGTTCTTCAGATTATCTAAGTTATGCAAAGATCTTTGCCAAGACAGGGCTTCCGTCAAATTGGTTTGAAAGTCCAACGGCCGCCAAGAAATGGTTGACAGAGTTTGACGACCGATATGAATGCATGTGTGAGTCAGTCTAGAGTGAACTTTTTACCTGCTTCTCTTTACCAAGGCTCGAAGTGCTTCAGGCAAGTTCTATCTGGATTATGCTCAATCCAGGTAAAGCCTCTTACCCACAATTGACCAGGCTGTTCTACACAAACTTAACTGCAAGAAGAGAAAGAGGAGAATGGATTTTGAACTCAGTTATCAAAGGTAAGAAAATTACCATTACTACTGAGATTATTGCTGATATTTTCGGTTTTTCTCGATATGACGTATCCGATCATTCTAACCCTGCTAGAACTATCCAATTAGCCAGAGAACAGTTTCTTCTTCCCAATGCTTTACCACAACCCACTATCACTTGCTTAACCCTTGAAGCCAGAATTATTTATGCTATTTTAGGCAGATGTGTAGTACCAAGGTTTGCTAACAAGGATGTGGTAACCAACACTTTACTGGCTTTAGTCTATCATATGGTGAATGGGCTGAAAGTAAATCTGCGTGAAATCATTCTGTGTCACATGGTTAATGTCATAAACTCTCCAAGTACTAGTCACCTGCCATATGGAAATCTGCTTCCCACAATTATTAGGCATTTTTCTATTGATTATTCTGGTGAGTTGCACATTGTTAATGGAGGATTGGATGAAGCTTTCTTTGAAACCATCGGAATTAAGAAGACACAGGTGGATTTTAGTACAGTATGGGTTTTAAAGGAGCAGCCAGAATGGAATTTCACCACAGAGTAGTGTTTGGAAGCTGTAGAGAGGGCAGTGGAATCACTAAGAACCGATCTGGTCTTTTTCCGAGCTTCAGTGACCGACAAAATGGATGAAACACAAGATTTATTGGGTATTCTTAACCAGAAAATAAATCAAATGTTTCATGTTAATGCTCTTTCTCATACAACTGCTAGTAGCATCAAGCGTCTCTCAGAAGATGATAGACAAGCGACCACTAAAGATGCTAAAAAAGTCATGACACAGTGTCATAAGATTATCAAAGACAAAACTATTTGCCAACCTTCATAAGAAGATCTAGTCATTCTGACTGTTGAAGAGTTTGGAGTTGTCAGGAAATATGACAAAAATTCTACACAAAGGGGAATAGATTTATCTCTCAAAGAACGTGAACTTATCAATGCTCATAATCGATGGAGGGATATGTGTCTAAAGGAGCATTATGGGAAAGGAAGTTCCTCCAGATGGTACAAAGAAAATTGAAGTTCTCTGATTGTCATGACTGTCAAGGCCTTGATAGCATTATCAATGGCTTGTTTTTGAGAAAAACTTTGTGTGGTTTTGTGAAAATACTCTTGGGTCTGTAATCGTTTTTAAAATTCTCGTGCTTTGACTAATTTTTCTCCCATGTTGAAAGACAAAGGGGGAGAAATGAATGATCTGACATTCGATATTCTGCATTCTACATTTTATTTTTGATTTTCATATGCATTGCTAAACTAACAAATGCAGGTACGATAAAACATTTGTGTTGTCTTCCATCAAGGAGGAGATTTAAAACTCCACCTTGTTTATGATGTTTTACAGGTGTTGATGATGGAAGATTTAACACAAATGTAGTAGTTTGATACACTAAAAATGTATTGATTATATTCTCTAGATGCTTGGTTGGTTTGAATTCAGTGCAGGACTTATCTAAGATTTCAAAGGCCTTGATATGGACTTCAAGGGCCTTGAAATATTACTCAAGAACACAAGGAAGATAGTGTTATACAAAGGGACGATCTCAAAGGCCTTGAAGAAATATAGTTGCACGAAACAATGATTCAAATTACAAAGAAGATTTTCCAAGAACGATTTGCTCAACAGAAAGATTTCAATGAAGATCTTTTTCAACCAAAGATTAGAAGATCTTTTCAGAAGATTTTCTAAAAACCGAAAAGCATCAAGATTTCATCTCATTCGGTTCAACACAAAACGAGAAGATTAAGGAGCTGAGGAATCGACGTGTTCTCAGGAGTTGAAGATCTATAACGTCTACGTCATCCTAAAACAGGAAGCGATCTTCATGGAGAAGAAGATTCATCTTTAAACGGTCATCTCTCCAAACGGCTAGAAGATCTCTCCATAGAAGAGTATAAATGAAGATGATGATTGAAGAAGAAAAAATACAAGCTTACACGGAAACATCTCTACGTCTTCAAGCAACTCAAACATCTTCATTTGATTCATTGTTTTTCTTTCTCTCCTTTTAAAAAGTTTTATCTCCTTAGAGAGAGATAAAACATAAGAGCTCCATTGGAAGATCAAAATAGTGTTATACTAGAGTGTGTGTTACTCTGCAAAGTAACTAGGCTATTATAGCTAGGTGAAGAGTTGGAGCTAGATCGTAGCATTGGCTACAGCGAGAGAAGAAAGGATTTCTTCTAGTTTGTATCTAGGACTCTTTGAAGCTGATAATAGATAGTTAGATCCTAAGGTTATACCCTGGGACGGAGAGTAGGCTATTTAGAGCCGAACTTTGTAAACATATCCTCGTGTCAATCTTTTACATTCAGCACTATATCTTGCTATTGTGACTAACTTTGTATTGCAGGAGCACGAAGTCAAGGCCCTTGAAAGTTGTTTCAAAGCCCTTGAAATCAAAGTTTCACAAAGAGCACAGATCGACATCAAGGTCCTTGAAAGGAGTTTCAAGGCCTTGAGATTGGATTCGCGAAAAGTTCCCATACTCTATTCAACCCTTCTTCTAGAGTATCTTTTAACTTATTTATTTCACCTACTGGTTCTTCATTCTTGGTTATAGCCTTGTGCTACAAGTTGTGCTTTATTTCGTATGACTTTGCCACTTTCATCCAACTACTTTCGAAAGACCCATTTCGTGCCAATGATAGACTGATGCTTTGGTCTTGAAGTAAGAGTCAAAACCTTGTTTCTCTCAAACTCATTTAGTTCGTTTTGCATGGCAATGATCCAATCGGGTTCTTGAAGAGCTTGAACATAATTCTTTGATTCGATAAGATACACGAACGCGGAGAAAGCACATAGACTATTCACTTTAGATCGAATTTGAACTCCAACGTTTGGATCTGAGATCACATTCTCTTGCGGATGGTATGAAGAGTGTTGAAATTTTGTTCGTTTGTAAGATGGAGCAGATCCTGAAGGTTGAGCCTCATATGCTTGACTAGATTTAGGTACCGTTGATATATTGCCCTTGGATCCTATCTAAAGGCCTTGAAGTTGAGTTTCAAGCACTTGAATTGGAGTTCTAACATCGTAGTTTTCTTTTTCAAGGTCTTGAAGGTGTGATTCAAAGTCTTGAGGGTTTTCTTCGGTATCTTGAATCTTTTCTTGCATATTCTTTTCTTGATCCTTAGGATCTTCATCTTCATCCGAATTGTGATCTTCTCGTTGATTCAGATTTAGATCTGCAAAACTCTCACTCAAATACCATCATTGCTTTCATCAAAAATAACATGGATACTTTCCTCAACAATTTTGGTACGTTTGTTATAGAAACAATGGACTTTGCTATTTGAAGCATATCCAATGAATAATGCTTCATCACTACGTGCATCAAATTTCTCAAGGTTATATTTGCCATTGTTATGAACAAAGCAAGTACATCCAAAAGGTTTGAAATATGAAATATTTGATTTTCTTCCTTTAAAGCGTTCATAAGGAGTCTTTTTCAAAATAGGGTGAATTAAGCATCTATTCAAAATATAATTTGCACTGTTTACTGCTTCAACCCAAAAACTCTTTGGCAAACTATTTTCTAAAAGCATCGTCCTAGACATATCCTCAAGAGTGCGGTTCTTACGTTCCACAACTCCATTTTGTTGAGGAGTTCTAGGACCTGAAAAGTTATGTGAAATACCATATTTTGCACAAAACAAATCAAACTTTAGTTGATCAAATTCTCTAACATGATCACTTCTTATGGAAACGATTGATAGGTTTTGTAAAATTTGTAACTCCTTACATAATTTTGAAAACTCAAATAATGTTTCAGAATATTCTCGTAGGAAAGAAATCCATGCGAAACGAGAGAAATCATCCACAATAACAAGGATATATTGCTTGTCTCTGGGATATTTGACACGCATAGGTCCACAAAGATCCATATGTAAGAGTTCAATGGGTCGAGAAGAACTTACAACTTTCTTAGGTTTGAATGAACCTCTTGTTTGTTTACCTTGTGTACAAACCTTACATAGTTCATCTACCTAGAAATTTAGGTTTGGCAAACCACGTACCAAATCTTTTGTAAGTAGCTTCTGCATTGTGTGCATGCTTACGTGACCAAGTCTTCTATGTCAAAGCCTTGAATCATCAGTCAAGGCCTTTAGACATTTTAGCTTAGTTCCTGAAACTTGGTTGATACTCATAGAATAGACATTGTTACATCTAGGAGCAGTAAGCACAACTTCACCCGTCATTTTGTCTTAAACTTCACATTTTTTTTAATCAAACAATACTTTGTTGCCTTTATCACATATTTGAGAGATGCTAAGCATATTATATACTTCAAACGGTCAACCAAATATACATCATCAATGAAGTTATATGAATTATAACATATTTTACCAATGCCAATAATGTCACACTTTCTTTTATCACCAAGCATAATGGTTCCAGATGATTGCTTCTTTAAATCCGAGAATAAAGTGCTTTTTCCACTCATGTGTCTTGAGCAACCACTATCTAATATCCATTTATTCTCCTTTACCTTGGTGATATCCTGCAAAACAGCAAACATCAACCTTTCCGGGTCGACAAAATGACATATTTTGGTCCATATTCAGGTTCGATCATGTTTGGTGGTCTAGTACCTTTAGGAACCCAAATTTGTTTGACTTGTTTCCTAAAACATAGAGGATAGGTGTTTCTAATAATATAAGGATCATTTCTTCTATATGGACATGTAGATTTAACATGACCCTTTTTACAACAGTAAAAGAAAGTAGGCATATGAATACTTCCTTTGGCTTTGACAAAAGTGGTAGTTGGTTTTCTAGGAAAGCTCCTATGATAACGTATACCATTTTTGTTAAGAGAGGATTGTTGTTCACCCATCATTCTTTCAAGATTAGCTTTTGAACGAGTAAACTTAACAAGTGCAGCCTTCTGGTCTTGACACGTCAAAGTTAGATCAACTTTCTCTTTCTCTAGATCGATATAGTTTCGATGAAGAGAGGAGAGGTTGTCCTTGAAAATCGCATTTTCCAATTCCAAGGCCTTGATATTGTCATCAAGGTCCACCTTTCCTGTGTTAAGATTTTCAATTTCCAGAGACATCTCACTTAGTTGTTTTTTTTTTGTTCAAGAAGCTTTTCTGTTAAAGAATTTATCCTTATTTTATGTTCCTTGTCACATATAATAATGTCTTTAAGGAATTGTATCAGGTCAGATTCAGGTTAAGAAATAATTGTACTTACCACATTGTCAACATATAGATTTGAATCTTCTTCATGATCGGCCATGAGACACAAGTTTGCTTGTTCTTTTTCGTCTTATGATCATTTGAGGATTCTAAATCACTCCATGAAGCTACCATAGCTTTCTTCTTTCGATCATTTTTCTTGAAGTTGGTCCTCTTGTTTTGTGGACAATCCTTCACCAGATGATTTGTTTCACCACATTCAAAACAAGTAAGAACTCTAGTTTTCTTGTTAGAGTTAGAAAACGTACCTCGGGGTTTTGATGTTCGTGGATATTCTCTATTGTTTGCAGATTGTTTCTTTATCTTGAGAATTCTCGCGAGACCCTTAGAGATCATGGCAATCGCATCTTCTTCTTCATCATCATCACTATCTTCCTCGTCTGATGGTAATTCATCCTTTCCTGATTTTAATGCCAAATTCTTGGTGTTGGATGGGAGCTCTTCATCTTCTTCACCAAGAACCATTTCATGTGTGATGAGTTTTCCGAGGAGGTCATCAAGAGGAAGATGTTCGCCACTTAGCGTGCGTGCAAATAAGTCTTAAATTATAAAACTAGAAATCAAGCAAGCAAACCCGCAGTGTACGGATCGACGTAGTTAAGCAAGAATTCCAAAGTATCGAACACAGGGATTTGGGGGGAACAAATTCAGTTTGTAAATTGTCAAGCAAGTAAATGTATGAGCTTTGCAAATATTGGGAAAACAGCAACCCTAAAGATTCAGGTGTCTAATTGTGGCAATCGATTCAAGATATACTAAATAACTAAGGACAGAGTTAAGAGTTGCGAAGGTATACTAAGGTAAAGCAATGTACGGTGAAGTTCCAAGGCTTTATATGACTTATCTAGAAATACTCTCTATAAAGGTTGTTGAGGCTTCAGTATAGAAAGTATCTAAAGACAAGAATTAATATCAAATACCCAAACTTGTAACCCAAGGATCAAGACTAACTAAACCGATTAAGGTTGTGACACTCGGAATCGAAGTAGAGGTTGTTGAGGCTTCACTACTACTTGAAAAAGGCAAGCCAAGATTAAGTTAAAGCAAATCTTTAACTTTGGATTAAAGTAAAAGCAAAGTTCGTAAACTGACACAAATTACTGGCAGATCTTGAGTTCCAGGGCCGTGGAACCTCAAGAACAGACCGTGGTTTTGGGCGTCGGCGAAATCTCTCTAACTCTCAGGGTCCAATCTATTTACGATCGATCTATCATCATCTAAGCCACAACTATCAACCCTTCACCTTAAAATTGCTAAAGGGTTTTAGCCAACAATAGTCATTATGATATCAAATTCAAGATTAAGAAGAATGAAAGATGAAAACCTTCGAAAACCTTCAATAAACTTCAAATCAATCTCAAATCCACAAACAAGGGTAATAATGTATATCAGATTTGGAATAACACAAACCAATCACGATCCTTGATAAGAACGAAGAGCGGGATGTCAATCCGTCTTCTAATCAAACCTAGGAATAAAAGGCGCAACTTCCGCCACACACAACTTCCAAATCTTCAAGCCTTCGTAAATCTCCGTTGCAAAAGTGCAATTCTCCGTACGTCCAATGAAACCCTAGGAACGTGTGAGTGAGCGTAAGCGAAGGTGCCGAATTCTCCCTCCTTTAGTCCTTTTATAAGGAAGGATAGAATAACCGTCCGGCCCATATGCGTAAACAATGTGTCCATATTTTATTCATCAAAAGATTGCCTAAATCACGGTTTCTTGGAGTTCCACGGCCGTGGTTTAGAGCGTGGAAGTGGATTACTGTTCTTCACAACTTCCACGACCGTACTTTATACCGTATAACTCTCTGGAATGCTCCACGTTCATGCTGCCAAGATCCACGGCCGTGGTTTTGGGCGTGGACTTCTTTACGGCCGTATTTTAGAGCGTGTAAGCATACAATGCTCGTAGTTTCCTTTGTGTTGTGCCATTCCTCTTCTTAGCATCTTCCTTGGCTTCTTTGATATGTCCTCAATCCTTGGATGTGCTCAATTCATCTCCATCCTCTCTTAATTTGTTCGGTTTTAGCTCTTATTCGCCTACAATCAACACAAAGCTTATGTAGACCTCTATATCGACAATATAGACAAACTAGCTAACAATTGCTTCAATGCCTTATCAATGAACACTATAATCGATGAAAAACATCTAGAAAACGTGCCTAAAATATCACAATATTTCATGCTAACAAAATACCCCATACTTGTCACTTGCTTGTCCCCAAGCAAGGTCTTTCAAAAGCTGTAGAACTCAAGTTAGGATGAAATATGTATGCAATCTCAAAAACAAAAGATCTATTAGGTAAATGTGCTTCTAGTCAATAGATCATTCTCAAACCTTGCTTCATTCATTCACGAGACACTTATATACATAACCAAAGAATAAAGAGGAAAGAAACATCATGAATTGATCAAACTTCAATGTAAGCATCATAACCTTCAAACATTATCAAGATCAATCATAAGAAACTTCAATTTAGATCACCAAGTCATATAACATTCTCTTGATCTTAAGGACTTTCAAATAAGGTCTAGAATGCGGAAAGGGAAAGGAAACTATAAGGAATGTGGTGCATGAATCCGGGAAAGTGGACAACTAACTCTTTTCTTTTTCTCTTGCAGTTTTGCAACACTTTCAACTTAGAGCTTTGCTCTCTTCTTTTCACATTATTTTTCGACTTTACTTTTGGAGTTATGGACAGAGGTGCACAAAAACCGAAGCCTAGGAGATTGGCGGTTCTCAATTTTGCGAGATGCCTCAAACCCTTGATGCACATACCATAATCCGTTAGGAATATCGCTCAATCCGACTTTGGCAAGACACAAACACCCGGCTATGTGAATGGTGCCGAGTTACTCATCGTCATGATTGACTTCCCCAAACCTACAAATTCTTTCTATTCTTTGAATGCAAAATTTTGCTTTCATGGCCCTCCCACATCAAACATGCAAAATATCAACTCCTCCAAATTCCCGGATAGGTAAGGGAGGCCATTATTTCATTGAGGGGCTAAATGATCAAAGAAAGAAGAAAGAAAAGCGAATTGCCTTAATCATCTCAACAAGAAGTATAAGAACTTATCATGTGATTTCAACCTTGATTTCTCAATATGATTTAGATAAAACTCTTCACATTATGAAACTTACAAAAGAGGAATAATTAACACATTTAATTTCTTTTTAATTCACTATTTGTTTAGGCATACAATTGTCATCAAAAACTCAATTCACAAGTAGTGATTATCATAGAAATCATCTCAATTCTTAGAAGCACAAAATTTTAAAAAATTTTCGATTTTTATGGGTTTTTCAAAAACTTTTTCATGCAATGCGATAATGAAACGTGTAACAATGGAATGAAACATGCAAAGTGTTCTAAATCAAAGAAGCAAAAGTGAGTAGAGTTATTACAAACGAATAGTCACACCCCACCCCATACTTGAGACAAACATTGTCCCTAATGTTCAAAATGAAATAAAGAAAAGAAAGAAAGAAAATGAACTCACAAAATGGCGGTGGAGCGGCTAATGCGGTAGATCATCATCATCCTCACTGGGGTGCCGGTGGTGGTGGAAACGGGAAGAAGCCGGGGTCGTAGTTCCGCCCAAACTGCTGGCGGTAGATGTCTCTCATCATCCGGTCGTGTGCATCGGCTCGTGCATCCCTAGCATCCGCGCGGATCTCCAGATCTCCTACTCTCCTGGAAAGGTCGGTTACCCATCCTCACAGCTGCTCGTACCATCCCGGTACCTGGCTGTACCAAGCTGGTACATCTGATGGTGTTGGTGCAGGTGGTGGCTGGACATGCCAAGTCAGTGGAGCTCCCATCCACTCCGGCTGCGTGCTATACCACTCGGGAGGAGTCGTCATCCATGTCGGCCTCTCACTCACACTGGCCCGGTGAGAGGAAGAGCCGGAAGGTCTAGTGGGGCGGGGAGAATATCTAGGGAGGTCGGGAAATGTATCCGGCTGATCCGGAAAAGTACCAAAGTCGTGCTCCTCACCTCCTCCCTCAAAATAATCATCTCCTCTCATCTCCTTCTCATCTGCAGCAGGTGCCTCTGATGGAACGTAAGGAGGTGCTACTAATCTATTCGCATGCATAGCAACGAATGTCTCCTTCCAGTTATGGCGTCCAGCCATAATGGAATACTTGGGAAGCCATGCTACACCTCTACCTCCTCTATCCTCCCAAGGCATGGAAGCGGTAGGTGGACCTCTATGCCTAGGCAAAATCAAGCCTCTAGTCATGAGACTTTGAAGTCCTAACGGCCTCGCCGCTATCCTAGTGTAGGCGGAGAAGTCTACTCCTAACTGTCTAGCAATGTGGGTGACCATCCCACCATATCCAATATTCCCGGCCCTCTTGTTCTTTAGTTTACTCATGGTAGAAGCTAAGAGGGTGGCACAATCAGCAGGTCTCCCATGCAGCATCGAATACAACAAAAACAACTCATCAGTCTTGATCTTCTGAGGAGTCTCCGTCCTAGGGAAGAGACACTCAGAAAGCACTCGGTGGGTAATCTTCAAGGCTAAGTGATAAATCAACTTAGCCTTGGTATCAGCAGGTTGTCAGCGGTCCTCGCTAGCATATATCATGGCAATATCCTCCCAAAAATCCTTAGCGTACACGCCACTAGGAAATCGACCATTGAAGGTCTCATGGAACCCAAAGAAGGCTCCAAACTCTCGGATCGAAAACTCATAGTTCCTCTCCATCAGCCGGAAAGAAACTGTCCTATCCACATGGCTATGCTCAAATGAGATCACAAACTCTCTAGTGATCTCCTCATAAGCGTCTTCCCGAATAGCGGAGAAGATGATCAATCCAGCTCTATCAAGCAACCAAGTAAGGTCACCTACCACATTCAGTGGCTCTAACTCCTCAAGCAGCAAGTAACAAGGTCCTATGACCGGTCTCTTCACAATTCTCTCTAAAGCATATAGATAATCATCATGAATTTGTGGAACTCTAGGGGTGGGGGTGATGGTGGTGATGGTGGTTCACTAGGGGATGCCTGGGAGGAGGAGGAAGCATTACCTTTCCTCTTCTTGGTCCTATTATACATTCTCCTAACAAACTCCATATCTAGTTCAAAACCACAGTCTGTTCTTGAATTTCCACGGCCGTGGAATACCCAGTGACCGTGATTCGACTCGAAAATCCTCAAAAATCACTCAATCAACACCACAATCAGTAGATAGAAGCCCTAGACTAATTTCACTCTAATTTCAATCAGTTCTCCTAATATAACTTGCAAAAACTGAATTGAATCGACAAAGTGAAAGAAGAGAAGAAAAACCTAGGTTTTTGGATTTTAAAATCCAAATTCCGTCTTCTCCGGCGATTGTTCACTCGAATCGTTGCTTGGATCTTGTAGATGATCGAATTTGCTCCACTTTGGGTTAAAGAATCGTTCTAAACGATTAACGAACGGAGATTTGAGAGAGAGGGAATCAACCGGCGATTTTTGGGCGTGGAAAATGGTGTTTTGGTGTGTTTTGTGAACAAACGTGGTTTTTATAGTGGCCGTAAAAATTTTTGAAAATCACGGTCACTCGAGGGGTTCCACGGCCGTGGAAACGTACGGAACCGTGGTTTTGGTGATTTTTCTCAGGCTTTTGCAAATTACGGTCACTGTACCTATCGCGGCCGTGGTTTTGGCCGTGGAACTCTCTATAATGTGCCAAAGTCCAAGTTTCGTCAATTTCTTCTATGTTTCTCTTCTTTCTTCCCTCTTCCACCGATCCTACATCCAAAAACACAAACATACCGGAAGGTATCGAAGGCAAAACAAAACAAAAACGTCTAAACTATTCTAATCTACGAATCAAAAACAACACGTAAGTGCAATACCTTGGGCTGCCTCCCAAGAAGCGCTTGTTTAAGGTCCGTAGCTAGACCAAATTCGCACTTATTCGAGTGCGGTGAGCGGGAACTCTTCAGCTTGGAGTTCCGGCGAATACTTCTTGAGTCGTTGACTGTTCACCTTAAAGCTTCCGCCCTTTTCACCCCATACTTTAACTGCACCATGGGGAAAAACACGTTTGATTAGATAAGGTCCAGTCCAACGAGATTTAAGCTTACCTGGAAAGAGACGAAGCCTTGAATTGAAGAGGAGAACTTGATCCCCTTCTTTGAGGTCCTTTGGGATGATATGCTTATCATGCCAACGCTTCACTCTTTCTTTATAGATCTTGGCGTTTTCGTAGGCGTTCAAGCGAAGTTCTTCAAGCTCGTTGAGGTCTAAGAGACGCTTCTCTCCCGCTTCCTTCATGCTGAAGTTCAACCACTTTATCGCCCATTACGCCTTATGCTCCAATTCTACCGGCAAGTGACAAGACTTCCAATACACAAGGTTGTATGGCGTCGTACCTATGGGAGTCTTATATGCAGTCCGGTATGCCCATAATGTGTCATCTAGCTTCAAAGACCAATCATTCCTTGTCCTTGAAACCGTCTTCTCTTGGATCCCTTTAATCTCCCGGTTCGAGATCTCCACTTGTCCACTAGTTTGTGGATGATAAGGGGTGGCGATCTTGTGAGTCACCCCATACTTAGCCAATAGAGCTTCAAATCGTCGGGCAATAAAGTGAGAACCTCCATCACTAATGATAGTCCGTGGTGTCCCAAATCGTGGGAAAATGGTCTTGTTGAAGAACTTAACCACAACCATGGCATCATTAGTGGGAGAGGCAATTGCTTCAACCCATCTCAAAACATAATCAACGGCTAAAAGTATGTATTGGTTTCCACAAGATGATGGGAAAGGTCCCATGAAGTCTACTCCCCAAACGTCAAAGATCTCCACCTCTTGAATGTTGTTAAGAGGCATCTCGTTTCTTCTAGATATGTTCCCTGTTCTTTGACAAGCATCGCAGCAGGAAACAAAGTTTGCACATCTTTAAATAGAGTAGGCCAAAAGAATCCAGATTGCAATACCTTAGCGCTAGTCTTGTTCGAACTAGCGTGTCCTCCACAAGGTAGTGAATGACAATGATGGATGACACTTTACATCTCATCTTCCGGCACACATCGCTGAATAATGCCGTCCGGACCTCTCTTAAAGAGGAGAGGTTCATTCCAAAAGTATTCTCGAACATCCTTCAAGAACTTATTTCTTTGTGCGTAGGATAATCCGGGTAGTAATTCCTGGCAAACCAAATAGTTAACAAAATCAGCAAAACATGGTTCGTTACCTTTGGCGATCGTATCGATGCACTCCTCTATGATGTGTAATTGCTCGTCCGGAAAGGAGTCATCTATGGGTAGGTGGTCGTCTTCTAGATGTGGTAGACTACTCAAATGATCCGCAACAGAATTTTCCGAGCCTTTCTTACCGCGGATCTCTAGATCGAATTCTTGTAGGAGAAGAATCCATCTAATTAGCCTTGGCTTCGCATCTTTCTTTGCAAGCAAATACCGGATCGCAGCATGATCCGTGTATACAATCACCTTTGCACCTACAAGATAAGAGCGAAATTTGTCAAATGCATATACGATTGCTAAGAATTCTTTTTCTGTAGTGGCGTAGTTGAGCTGCGCTTCATCTAGCGTCTTGCTAGCGTAGTAGATAGCATGGGTTCGTCCTTCCTTTCTTTTCCCAAGCACAGCCCCTATGGCTACGTCACTTGCGTCACACATAACCTAAAATGGAAGATTCCAATCCGGAGGTTGAATAATCGGGGCTGAGATTAGAGCTTCCCGAATCATGTTAAACGCATCTAAACATTCCTGCGAGAAATCGAAAACTGCATCCTTCATCAATAGATTAGTAAGCGGTTTTGATATCTTAGAGAAATCCTTTATGAAACGTCTATAGAATCCAACATGTCCTAGAAAACTTCTTATCCCTTTCACCGAAGTTAGGGGAGGAAGCTTTTCTATAGTCTCTATCTTAGCCTTATCCACTTCAATCCCTCTACTAGAGATCAAGTGTCCTAATACAATGCCCTCTTTTACCATAAATTGACACTTCTCCCAATTAAGAACTAGGTCAGTGTCTTCACACCTTTGTAATACAAGAGCAAGGTTAGAAAGACAATTATCAAAGGAGGAACCGTAAACGGAGAAATCATCCATGAAAACCTCCATGATCTCCTCTATATACTCCGAGAAGATAACCATCATGCACCTTTGAAAGGTGGCTGGGGCGTTGCAAAGCCCAAACGGCATTCTCCTGTAAGCAAACTTTCCCCACGGACACGTGAATGTGGTCTTCTCTTGATCGTCCGGATGTATCGGGATCTGAAAGAAACCACTATAACCGTCAAGATAGCAAAAGTGTGAATGTTATGCTAACCTTTCAAGCATTTGGTCGATGAAGGGTAGTGGGAAGTGATCCTTCCTTGTCGCGTTGTTTAACTTGCGGTAGTCTATACACATCCGCCATCCCGTTACGGTTCGTGTAGGAATGAGTTCATTGTTTTTGTTGGTGATGACCGTCATTCCTCCCTTCTTCAGAACCACCTGTACGGGACTCACCCACTTGCTATTGGAGATAGGGTAGATGATACCTGCATCAAGTAGTTTAAGAATTTCTTTCTTGACAACCTCCTTCATGGTCGGGTTTAACCGCCTTTGAGGTTGTCGCGAAGTTCTAAAGTCCTCTTCCATTAAGATCTTATGCATGCATAGTGAAGGTTTGATTCCTACTAGATCCTCTATAGTATATCCTAAGGCTTTCCTATGTTTCTTAAGAACAACCATAAGCTTACTATGTTCATCTATGCTTAAATCTGAACTAACAATTACCGGAAAGGTAGAATTAGATCCTAGAAATGCGTACATTAGATGTGTAGGAAGCGGGTTCAATTCCATCACTATAGGAGTCTCCAATGGCTCTTGAGGAGTATCCGATGATACCCTAGAAGTGTCTAAGGAAGTAGAAGATATTGGAGAAGAATCAAGAGAAGTCGTGGAGGAAACACAATTTCCTTCAGATTCACCCAAAATTACAGCACCCCTGCCTTCTCCACGGCCGTGATTTTGGGCGTGGAAAGTAATTATGGTGCCTCAGTTTTCTCCACGGCCGTGGTTTTGGCCGTGTAACTTATTGGAGTCCTCTGAATAGCTAATTACGGTTATGTTGGTGGATTCCACGGCCGTGGAATAGCACGAATGACCGTGATTTCTTACGTTTTCTAACCCATCGAAAGTTTCTCAAATTCTTCTTCATACACTTCTTTTTGCTTCTCTAAACCTTCAATTTCCTCATTGCATTCCTCTTCTTCCCCTATATCCATAATGCTCATAGAAATAACTTTTTGCAAGGGATCTTTGAAGAGAATCAAACTTACCTCCTCTCTAGATAGCTCTTCGTCATGGATGTTGAATATATCCTCATCAAAAGTTGCTTCCTTCACCAAAGTGGAGAGAACGAACTCTACCTTTTCTTCTCTTATGTCGAAGGCGAGTCTAGCATTCTTGCAATCAACTATACAACCGGATGTTGCAAGAAACGGTCTTCCGAGTATGATCGGGACCGGACTATCTGCAGGAATGTCAAGCACAACAAAATCCATAGGAACATAAAACTTACCAAGCTTGACCAGGACGTCTTCAACTATGCCGACGGGACGAGTTATGGATCGATCCACCATGTATAACGTCATTTTCACCGGTTTAGGTTCACCTAAACCGATTTTCCTGCATAAGGCAAGCGGAATGATACTCACGCTTGCCCCTAAATCACATAATGCATCATATGTGACATCTCCCACTCCTATGGGAATACAAAATGACCCCGGATCCTTCAGCTTTGGGGGCATCTTTTCCTTCATTGTCTTGATGAGATCCGATGAATCCGAACTCATCTTAACCTCTCCAAAATCCTCTAATTTCCTTTTGTTAGAGAGGATCTCCTTTAAGAACTTTCCATAAGCTGGCATACCTACAATTACATCAATGAAAGGTATATTAATATGCAGTTTGCTCATGAGTTCAATAAACTTACCGAATTGCTTGTCTAGACACGCCCTTGCTCTAGATTGCGGGAACGGTAGGGGAGGTTTGAAAGCTGGAGGAGGAACGTAGATGTCTTCCTTCTCCTTCCCCTTCTCTTTCTCCTTCTCGACGGAAACTTCTACAAACTTAGGTTGCGGGTTAGTGGTCGTTGCTCCGCTCCTAGTTGTGATAGCCATTACCCTTCCTTTTGGGTTATCCTCCGTCTTTCCTGGAAGTTTTCCTTGATTCCTAGGAACTTCCTCAGCATGGCTAAACATTTGGTTTTCTAAAACCTTTTAGGCTTTATCAACCTTAGTGATGTGATCATCGACCTTAATGATGTGACTCTCCAATCCTTGGAGCTTTCCCAAAATTGTTTCCAACATGGGATCGGGCTTCTCTTTCCCCGAAGTGCTTCCGCTATTGGATGCTTGTTCCTAACTTTTCAAAGGAATGGAGGAAGAAGAGGGTGGGGTTAGTGAATTTCCTGAATTTGGATAAGAATTACCGGAATTTTGTTGTTGGTGGGACCGCCAATTGTTGTTGTTTGAACCCCTATTGTTGTTCCAACTGTTATTCCGGTTGTTGTTGTTCCAATTGTTCCAGTTGTTGTTCCGGTTGTTGCGGTTTGTATTCTCATTTCCATTGTGGTTATTGTTGTTTTCCAAATAACCCACATCTTGCCCCTTTTGCTTTGGAAAGTTGGTTTTAATGGCTTCCTTCAACTCTTTAATCTCGGTATTGAGAGAAAAGATTTGAGTTTGAGCAGCTTGTGATAGCTTTGCTCCTTGCTCCACATGATTTGCTTCTACTTTCCGGTGAGAATACTTCTCAATGACTCGGGCTTGCTTCTCAATGAAGTCCCAAGCGTCATCTTCCCTCATGTCCATGAATGTGCCACGTGAAAGGGATTGGAGCTTGAATTGTGTTTCCACATCCAGCCCCTTATAGTATATCTCCAATAAACCCAGCTTTGAAATGCCATGGTGTGGGCAATCCAATAATAAGTCCTGAAATCTTTCCCAAGATTGAAACAAACTTTCGTTAGATCTCATAGAGAATGCATTAATCTTACCTCTCAACTCCGCCGTCTTTGATGGCGGAAAGAATTTGGTGAGGAATTCTGTAGAAAGATCCTCCCATGTGTTAAGTCTTCCATTTGGAAGAGCTTGATACCAAGATAAAGCTTTCCCTTTCAAAGAGAAGAAGAATGGCTTGATCTTGTAGTTGTTAGTGGTTGCATTCTTTGGCTTCATTGTCTCCATCATGATCTAGAAATTTTGTAAATGTTGATGTGGAGATTCAACACTCGTTCCTCCAAACTGATTTTGGCGAACGATGGTAATAACTTGTGGGTTGAAGGTAAACCCTTGCATATCATCAGCATCAAAGTTCACACCTAAACAGCGTGGTTGCTGAATTGGATCCATCCTTTGGCCAAGAGTTCTTGGCTCTTGATCTACACGAGCGGCTCTCACATTCCCAGCTGGAACACGATAATTGGCAGCCGGTCTTGGAACAAATGGGTTCACATTGATGGTCGGATCAATGTCCTCTAGTGGTGGCATGGAGGAGTCGTTATCCTCGTCGGATGAATGGGTTCTAACCGATCTTGACAGTTTCTTGCTCTTCTTCTTCTTAAGGTCGCTCAGTTCCATCCTTATTTGAAATATCATATCTGTTAGAACATCAACCTTCGATTGATGACGCTCCGATTCCTCCTTGCGAGTCTTCTCACTCTATCTAAGTTGAGCTTCGGATTCCGCTAACTCCGTTTGGTAATCTCGTTCTCTTTCTTCAGCCATCTTTCTTTCCTTGAGCTTCTTCCTCAAAGTCTTCTCAAGTTCTTGATCAAGAGGTAAAAGGTCCTTGTTGTTCCTAGACCATCGCATAAACCTAAAGTAACCTGCAAATATTACTCACGAAAGATATCAAATGACAAGAGCAAAGCTCCCAAGCTTGACAACCGGTAACCGAATTCGGCCTAGACCAAATCCCCGGCAACGGCGCCAAAAACTTGTTCGCCACTTAGCGTGCGTGCAAATAAGTCTTAAATTATAAAACTAGAAATCAAGCAAGCGAACCCGCAGTGTACGGATCGACGTAGTTAAGCAAGAATTCCAGAGTATCGAACACAGGGATTTGGGGGGAACAAATTCAGTTTGTAAATTGTCAAGCAAGTAAATGTATGAGCTTTGCAAATATTGGGAAAACAGCAACCCTAAAGATCCAGGTGTCTAATTGTGGCAATCGACTCAAGATATACTAAAGAACTAAGGACAGAGTTAAGAGTTGCGAAGGTATACTAAGGTAAAGCAATGTACGGTGAAGTTCCAAGGCTTTATATGACTTATCTAGAAATACTATCTATAAAGGTTGTTGAGGTTTCAGTATAGAAAGGATCTAAAGACAAGAATTAATATCAAATATCCAAACTTGTAACCCAAGGATCAAGACTAACTAAACCGATTAAGGTTGTGACACTCGGAATCGAAGTAGAGGTTGTTGAGGCTTCACTACTACTTAGAAAAGGCAAGTCAAGATTAAGTTAAAGCAAATCTTTAACTTTGGATTAAAGTAAACGCAAAGTTCGTAAACTGACACAAATTACGGGCAGATCTTGAGTTCCACGGCCGTGGAACCTCAAGAACAGACCGTGGTTTTGGGCGTCGGCAAAATCTCTCTAACTCTCAAGGTCCAATCTGTTTACGATCGATCTATCATCATCTAAGCCACAACTATCAACCCTTCACCTTAGAATTACTAAAGGGTTTTAGCTAACAACCGTCATTATGATATCAAATTCAAGATTAAGAAGAATGAGAGATGAAAACCTTCGAAAACCTTCAATAAACTTCAGATCAATCTCAAATCCACAAACAAGGGTAATAATGTATATCAGATTTGGAATAACACAAACCAATCACGATCCTTGATAAGAACGAAGAGCGGGATGTCAATCCGTCTTCTAATCAAACCTAGGAATAAAAGGTGCAACTTCCGCCACACACAACTTCCAAATCTTCAAGCCTTCGTAAATCTTCGTTGCAAAAGTGCAATTCTCCGTACGTCCAATGAAAGCCTAGGAAAGTGTGAATGAGTGTAAGCGAAGGTGCCGAATTCTCCCTCCTTCAGTCCTTTTATAAGGAAGGATAGAATAACCGTCCGGCCCATATGCGTAAACAATGTATCCCTATTTTATTCGTCAAAAGATTGCCTAAATCACGGTTTCTTGGAGTTCCACGGCCGTGTTTTAGAACGTGGAAGTGGATTACAGTTCTTCACAACTTCCACGACCATACTTTATACCGTGTAACTCTCTGGAATGCTCCACGTTCATGCTGCCAAGATCCACGGCCGTGGTTTTGGGCGTGGACTTCTTTACGGCTGTATTTGAGAGCGTGGAAGCATACAATGCTAGTAGTTTCCTTTGTGTTGTGCCATTCCTCTTCTTAGCATCTTCCTTGGCTTCTTTGATATGTCCTCAATCCTTGGATGTGCTCAATTCATCTCCATCCTCTCTTAATTTGTTCGGTTTTAGCTCTTATTCGCCTACAATCAACACAAAGCTTATGTAGACCTCTATATCGACAATATAGACAAACTAGCTAACAATTGCTTCAATGCCTTATCAATGAACACTATAATCGATGAAAAACATCTAGAAAACGTGCCTAAAATATCACAATATTTCATGCTAACAGAAGAGTTGAGAGATTCTGAGCTTCTTCAATGGCAGTCATCTTTGGTTCCCACTTGGCTTTAGGTAAGCTCCTTAGAACCTTCCTAACTTTTTCTTCATTTGTGAAGACCTTTCCTAGTAAGTCCAAGTTGTTCATGATCTCAGTGAATCTTGTGAACATTTCCTTGACTGGTTCATTTAGATTCATCTTGAATAGCTCGTATTGTCTGAGGAAGATGCTAATCTTTGTTTCCTTGACTTGACTTGTTCCTTCGTAAGTGACAACGAGTTTGTCCCATATTTCCTTTGCACTCTTGCATGATGATATGCGGTTGAATTCGTTAGCATCTAATCCGTAGTAGCGTAGGTTCATTGCTTCGTAGTTTTTTGACACACTGTCCAAGTCAGCTTGTGTGAAGTCAGCTTCCTTCTTTGGGACTTGGACACTTTCAACTGTTGTAGTTGGGACTTTGGAGCCATTCTGAATAATGCTCCATAGTTCCATGTCCTGATCAATAATGAACATACGCATGAGTGCTTTCCAATGGGCAAAGTTGTTGCCACAGAAGAGTGGTGGTCGAGATGAGGATCTTCCTTGAGAAAAACCTCCTTCACCTACAAGATTCATGATTAGTCTCACAAATGGTTAAATCAATATACGTGAGTCTAGCTTTGATACCAATTGAAGAACTGGTAGGTGAATAAAAAGGATAAAAGATACTCTAGAAGAGGGGTCGAATAGAGTGTGAAAACTTTTCACAAAACCAATCTCAAGGCCTTGAAACCAATTTCAAGGGCCTTGATGTCGATCTCAAATCTTTGTGATACTTTGATTTCAAGGGCTTTGAAACAACTTTCAAGGGTCTTGACCTCGTACTCCTGCAAAACAAAGTTAGTCACAATAAAACAAGATATAGTGCGGAATGTAAAAGATCGACACAAGGATATGTTTACGAAGTTCGGCTCTAAACAGCCTACTCTCTGTCCTAGGGTATAGCCTTAGGATCTAACTATCTATTATCAGCTTCAAAGAATCCTAGATACAAACTAGAAGAAATCCCCTTCTTCTCTCACTATAGCCAATGCTACAATCTAGCTTCAACTCTTCACCTTGCTATAATAGCCTAGTTACTTCGCAAAGTAACACACACTCGAGTATAACACTCTTTAGATTTGCCAATGGAGCTCTCGAGTTTTATCTCTCTCTAGGGGATAATGTATTTTAGAGAAAGAGAGAAAGAAAAACTATTTGATCGAATGAAGATGTTTTGGATCACTTGAAGATTATTGATGTTTCCGTGTGAGCTTCTGTACTTGTTATTCAATCGCCATCTTCATTTATAACCTTCTATGGAGAGGTCTTTTAGCCGTTGGAAATATGACCGTTTGTAGATCACTCTTCTTCTCCATGAAGATCGCTTCTTGGTTGAGATGAGATAGACGTTGTGGATCTTCATCTCCTAAGAATATGTTGATCTCTCGCTCCTTGATCTTCTCATATTTGTTGTAACAATATTCAATTCTAGAGGAGAGAATATGCGTGCTTTTCGGTTGAGGATCTTTGTAACATCTTTAATTGCCGGTTGAGATCTTCACTTGATCATATCTTCTTGTTTGAGCAAATCTCTCGTAGAAGATCTTCTTAGTGATTTGAAATCTTTTTAATGTGCATCCTTGACTTCTTTGTTCCCTTGGAATTCATTTCAAGGCCTTAGCCATTTGAACACTCTACACTCCTTGTCATTCAAGGTCTTCCAAGGTCCTTTGAAGTCTCTTGCAAAACCTGCACTTTATTTAATCCAAACTACCAAACCAACCAACTCGATATATAATCAATAAATTGTTAGTGTATCAAACTACTTCATTTGTGTTTAAGTCTTTCATTATCAGCATCTGTAAAACTTTATAATCAAGGTGGAGGTTTCATCTACAATCAAAACATATCCTCCAAGTATTATCCTTCTTCGGGACCAAGAGAACAGGAACCACGCATGGACTCAAGTTTTCTCGAACATAACATTTATTTAAAAGCCCTACTTGATCCTGAATTTCTTGGCTTTCCTGCGGACTCATCCTATATGTTGGACGATTAGGCAGTGTAGAACTTGGAATGCAATCAATTCGATACTCAATGCTTCGAAAAGGTGGAAGCCTTACAGGAATCTCATCCGGAAATACGTCACAAAACTCATCTAAAGTCCTTAAGATGTTTGTAGGTAAGGTGCCCTTTACTTCATCACTCGAAGTCTTTAGGCTTTTACATAGGCTTGGTAAAACATTATCCAAAGGAACAATATCATCAAGAAATTCCCATTTGGATGCTAAAAGGACTCGATTAGGTTCTAGAGAAGGAATCTCGGTCTCAGAGTCTTAGGCCGGAATTGTGCTTCGGGGCGAGATTCTGCACTGGAACGTGATTTCTGTTAACTAGGGCGAGATTCTTCAGATCTCGGGCGAGATTTCTCTGTTTTGCCCGAGATTTCTTCTCTAAAAGGTGTCTCGCTCCTTTTCCTTGCGTTTATCCTTCTTCTTGTCATAATGTTCTGCAATCTACAAGGGAGTCATTGGTTTAAGAGTAGTTGTTTGTCCATTGAACTTGAATGAATGTCTTTTAGTATAACCGTCATGTTGGACTTTTCTATCGAATTGTCGTGGACGCCCTAATAAGATATGACATGCTTGCATAGGCACAACTTCCCACACAATAATATCTTCATATTTTTCTAAATTAAAATCAATATTAGCATGTCTATTAACTTTCAATTCTCCACAATCATTGATCCAACGATACTTATAAAGCCTAGGATGATAGAAAGTAGTGATTTGCAACTTAGTAATCAATTTTTCACTAGCATTGTTGCAACAAATACCACCATCAATAATCATGTTGCACATTTTTTCTTGAACAAGACATCTAGTATGAAAAAGGTTTTCTCTTTGATTATCCTCACACGGTGCTATCTTGGAATGCAAAGTTCTCCTAACAATTAAAGATTTTACATGCTCATATTCACAACCGTCATCACTATCACTATCACTATCATGTTCATGCAAAGCATTAAGATGGGTATGATCATTTTCATGTTCATCTTCACTTTCATATTGTCCTTATTGATTTAGAGATAACACCTTTTTATTAGGACAATCACTCATGTAGTGACCTCTACCTTGATATTTAAAGCATAAAATATCTCTAGAATGTAAAGTAGAGTTAGAAGTGCTCCTTTATTATCCTTTGAAGGCTCATTCAAAGGGCGAGACTGAGTAGAAGATTTTTGAGTTGTTGGATTTAAAGTAGAACGTTTTCCCTCGTCCTTCTGGGAATCTCGGGCAGTATCACGGCCGATATTCGGTTTGTTTGGCCGAGATTTCTTCTTTGGATACCACAAACTCGACTCTTAGTTCCATCCTTTGATCTTCTTCTCTACCTTTATAGCCAGATGCAGTAACTTAGTCATTGGAGAATATGTTTATAAATCAATTTCATTAGCTAATAAAGGATGCAAAATTCTTAAAAATCAAACCATAATGGACTCCTCATCCTCGTGAACGTTATCTTTCACCCTCGTCATCTGCATGGTGGTATATACTTCATCTACAATCATCGAACCTTGCTTGAGGTTCTCTAAGTGTTGCCTCACTTCCCTAGCATAGTGTTGAGGCACAAATCTTGCTTTCATTAAGGCCTTCATTTGCTCCCAAGTGTTGATGTCCGGATCTAGCGTTCCTCACCGTTCCTTGACAAGATGATCCCACCAAACTAAGGCATATCCTTGGATTTCCAACGCACCAAGTTGGATCTTCATTTGTTCACTAAAGTTATGGCAAGATCAAATTTGTTCAATTTTAGTCTCCCATTCCATGTAAACGTCCGGATCACATTTGCCTTCAAAATTTGGAATTTTGACCTTAACCTTCCTAATTTTGTCATTGTCTTGGGGAGGTTTGAAATGATCATATTCGCAACCTCTCCTCGGATTATGATGACGTTTAGGGTAATATTTCTACATGCCCTCATCTCCTAATTCCTGAAAATCTCCACCAAAGTGCGGATTGTTAGATGCCTTAAAAAGAAGGATTGGGATGGGTGTTACTTGGCCCTTAGGAGGGGTTTGGGGGTGTGCGGGGGCTACTGGCATATGTGGATGTTTCGAACTTCCACTTACTTCGTACACAGATCTCGGGTCAAATCTCTTGGGTGAGACGCTGGCCAAGATTCTTCACGAAACGGGTTTCAAAATTTTCCATCCGTTCAGCCAATGTTGAAGCAGTAACCATGAGTTGTTTCAGCAAATCAATGGCTTCCGGTCCTGGTGAGTCACTCTTTTGTGATCTTAACAATTACACAAACACGCAAAGCAACAACAAACTTGTGATGTTAGTGAAAATGAAAGCTCCTTACTTGTTTTCTCTTACACTCACGCTTTGTTCTGATATCGCAAGATAATTAGATATAATTTTCTTAGATGGATTAATACTCCTCTAAAGTCAATGTCTTGGCCTCAACTAGTAATCCTTCGATGACTCAAGTAGTCAACTTGGTTCAGTAAAAGTTTCTTATGTTATGAGATAGTCAAGTGTTCGCTCCAAAAGGTGTGCGCAAAACGCTTTATATTTATATCCAAGAATAGTGCCTAACGATAGCGAGCCCGAAGTTTACGGATCTATCGTAGTAAGGGCTAATATTCCGGAGTTGATCTCAGGGAATTAGTGAGAACAAACCAGTAAGCAATCTAACTTGTAAGGCAAGAAAATCAATTATCAAATGTAATTAATAAGAGATAAGAATAATTGGGGAATGCAGATTCTAGAGATGCAAGTATCCGATTGTGGTTTTCAATTCAATATGTCTAAAGATGTATAAGGATAGAGCTGGATAGCAAAGGTATATGATCTAAGGTAGGATTTCGTACAGGGAAGTTCCAACATCCACTTGTCTCACCCAAAGGTTCTCTAACACCGGATGTTGAGTCTCGATATATAGAGGATCTAAGGATAGGATTATACTCTCAATACCAAACATCAAACCCAAGGAAGTTAAAAGGAAGCACAAAGGTAAAGGCTTTGACACTCTCCACCTTAATAGAGGGTTTTGAATCCTCTATTACCTAGAACTCATAAACGTTTATAACCAAGCAAGGCTACAGGTAAGAAATGTTCAACAAGGCTAGGGTTTAGGCAATCCTTAACTTTGGGTAAAGGTAAAAGCAAAACATGCACGATAGAGGAAACCACGGCCGTGGAACTCTAGAATAAGCCGTGGAAAACCTTTTGCGAGGGTTTCAACTCACAACTCTCAGGGTCCGATCTATTTACAAGGTTCAATCTATAATTATCTAAACCACAACCATCAACCCTTCACCCTAGAATCGCAGGGGCTTTAGCCAACGATTATCATCATATTCAAATCAAGATTTAAGGAAGAAATCAAGAATAGCATGCAACCAAGAAAACACAAAGAAGAACTATGAATTCTCAACAATGAATCTCCAAATCGCAATAAATGAATCAAACAACAATTAATCTCAGTCTTGTGTTCTCCAAAGGTAAGAATCAAAACCTAAGAAAATCTCACAATATCTCCAATCTCCAAGTCGCAAATCCAAAAGCTCTTCAATCTCCTTCCAATGATGAAGCAAGAGAATCCTAAACGTGAAGTAATCCGTCACACCTAAGTGTAAATGTGTGTAAGCGAGTCCCCAACAACCAACCGTCAACCTTCTTTCATAGAATATAATTAGGTCTAAAAGATTTCCTTTTGCGTTGCTAACGTGGCAATAACGGAACAGCTTTTCCCGAAGAAAATCACAAGTGACGTCATCAAAACCACGGTTGTGGTTTGTCCCGTGATGCCTCTCGACCTTCCTTTCCACGTGTGGAAATCAAAGAATTAACAAAACCTCGGCCATGGAAGTATGTTCTTGACCGTGGTTCTTCCTTTTTGACGTCTTTCCTCTTTGCTTCACTTCTTACTCCTTCCTAGACTCCTCCAATGCTTCCTAATGAGGTCCACTTCGATCAACACTCCATGAATGCTCCATTGCCACTCCAGTTCAGCGCAAATTCACCTAAAATCACAACAAAGCTTGTGTAGATCTTCATTCCAACATAATAGGTGAATATGCTCA
Organism: Fagopyrum homotropicum; assembly: GCA_033239125.1. NCBI lineage: Eukaryota > Viridiplantae > Streptophyta > Magnoliopsida > Caryophyllales > Polygonaceae > Fagopyrum > Fagopyrum homotropicum. The sequence continues at coordinate 104,480,730 of BSWB01000006.1, read as the reverse complement.
ATAAATGCTATGAATAGATGTTCATATACTCAAAAGAAAGGCAAAAACTATCTATATGCACATCTAAACTAACGTCATATTTCATGCTATCATCAAGGAACTCTTGATGGGGGTTACTTCACACAATTGACAAGGTAGAAGAAATATTGAGAGTAGACACACTAGTATGATAGAAAGTATAGATACTAACTAACACACCCAAAGAAATTGACTCAAATGCTTATTGTAGAAAGAGATTACAAAAGGCACACAAGAGATTAAGAAGAGAGAACTACATATCTTGAACCTATGCATGTGGAATGAGAGTTAGCCGGGTTTGATTTCAATCCCGATTGGGCAAATCTCGGTCAATATTGGAATATCTCGGCCGAGATTATCTCAGGTTGGGCGAGATCGATGTTTGAGGCCGGATAAGCCTCGTAACTAGGTCAAGAATGGTATAAAACTTCTTCTCTAAATATACTCTTGCACAGGGTGCACTTGAATTCTTTAGTTTATGCCTAAAAAATTTCTCAAAAATTTGCAACAATTGCAAATCGCGGTCAAACTCTCTGCCGAAAATTGCACTCTGTGGCCGAGATTGTCAACTTGATGATGAATGAGGACAATCAACAATAACCTATGGGATATACTACTTCCTAGTTTCCATGTGGATCTTTTTTAGTTGGAGGGGTGAATATATAGTTGTTGGAAAAGATATTCGGTTAGGATTCAATGTATATGATAAGATCTCACCTACGAGAGAAGATCTCAACAATAATATCTTGTAAATCTCCTTCCTCCTTCAATAGGCAACTGGATATTATTCGATTTGACTTAAATCTAATAAATATATGATCTTAATCTGTATAATGAAAATTTTACGAAACTTCGAGAACAAGTAACGTAAAGATCTTAGCTTTATGTTCAAAATCTCGACCGATATTCGGGATAAGGTCGGGCGAGGTTCCGTTGAGGTCAATGGATGGCTTTGTGATTGGATATGGTGTTTCTCTTTTCCAAAGACATAAGTCAACACACGTGAAACTCAAATAATCTTGCAAAGATAATCGCAACAGAAAAACACTCAATTTTTATATGACTCGAATAAAATTGACTCAAACCGGAGACTGACTTTAATCGACTGAGATTTGATACCACTTTAATGCGCGGTTGAAGTCGCGATTGCCTGATCAAGATTCAAAGTTCCAGAATAGTCTTAGAGAAGGAATCTCGGTGGAGATCTGGTGTTGGTTGAGATTTATGTAACTTTGAGCCAAAGAATGTGAGTTTGATGGATTGATAATGGAAACATAAGAAGATGATTATATGGAATAAAATTAATGGAAATATACGAAGTTACGAACTAAGATATTCCCGCAAATAATCTTGACCAATTATGTGTCAAAACCCTTTAATGAAGAGCTTACCTTAATCCTCACTTCTTTAACCTTACACAAGCTTTCTAAATAAGGCAAGCACAAGGAGGGACTAGAATTGACTAGGAGCATAAATACCTCCATAATCTCTTCAATGTACTCGGAGAATATATTCATCATGCATCGTTGGAATGTGGCAAGTGCATTGCACAATCCAAATGGAATTCTCCTATAAGTGAACGAACCTCAAGGGCATGTAAAAGTAGTCTTCTCTTGATCATCCGGATGAATAGGGATTTGGAAGAATCCACTATATCCATCTAAGTAGAAAAATTGGGAATGTTGTGTTAGTATTTAAAGCATCTGATCAATGAAAGGAAGGGGAAAGTGATCCTTCCTTGTCGATACGTTCAATCTCTTGTAGTCAATGCACATTCTCCATCCCGTTACAGTCCTTGTGGGAATCAACTCGTTGTTTTTGTTTGTGACAACGGTCATTCCTCCTTTCATTGGAACCACATGAACGGGACTCACCCACTTGTTATCCGATATTGGAAAGATAATACATGCATCAAGAAACTTAAGCACTTCCTTCTTCACAACCTCTTTCAAGATCGGATTTAATCGTCGTTGAGGTTCTCGTGAAGGTTTATGATTATCGTCCATAAGAATTTTATGCATGCATAAAGAAGGTTTAATACCAACAAGATCATCAATAGTATATCCTAAGCCTTTTCTATGCAGTTTCAACTCATGCATCAGCTTGCAGAGTTCAACATTATTAAGAGTAGCACTTACTATGACTCGATAAGTAGAGTTTGGTCCAAGAAACGCATACCTTGATGGAAGAAGTTTTAACTCCAATAGAGGAGGTTCGTTAAGTGAAGGTTATAGACCTCTTAAGACATCTTGTGATGCTTCTGTAGCTTCGGGAGACGCAACGTCGCATCCTAGGACCCTCACATTCGACGTTTTAAGTGATTCCGGAGACTCGAGAATTTTGACCCCCCCTCTAAAAATCTCGACCGAGATTTTGGTCGAGATTGGTTGCTGGAATGCAGACCTTGGATGACCCCAAAAGAGCATCGGCTGAGATTTCTGATAGTGAACCGAGATTTTTACATATTTTTATGCAATCTTCAAATTCCTCTAACGTATCCTTTGGATCCATTTTCAAGGCTTCTAACACTCAGACTTCAAAAATCGCAATTTGCGTCTATTCCTTCCTCCATAATGCTCACACTCAAGACCTTTTCAAGAGGATCTTTGAGAAAAATTGAACTCATTAATTCCCTTGATTCTTCTTCCTCACAAATGAATGCATCGTCTCCAAAATCTAGTCTCAAACCATAACGGACGGCGTGAACTCAATGTTCTCCTCACCAATGTTGAAGGAGAGTGTGGCGTTCTTGCAATCAACCCTACATCCCAAAGTTGCAGGAATGGTTATCCAAGGAAAGGAACTAGATAATCTACAGGAATATCTAGCACCACAAAATCAATTAGAATATAGAATTTACCAAGTTGGATCTATCCAAGGAAAGGAACTAGATGCGTTATCGATCTATCCACCATATACAAAGTCATCTTGACGGGGCTTGGATCTCCAAGTCCAATCTTCTTGCACAATGCGAGTGGTATAATGCTCACACTTGCTTCTAGATCACACAAAGCTTCATAAATGACTTCTCCAATGCCAATTGGAAGACAAAAAGATCCTAGATCCCTTAGCTTCGTTGGCATCTCTTCCTTCATAATTTGGACAATTTTGGATGACCTTCTACTCATCCTTACTTCTCCAACATCTTCTAGCTTCCTCTTGTTAGAGAGGATGTCCTTTGAAAACTTTCCGTAAGGGGGCATACCTACAATGGCATCCATGAAAGAAATATTAATAGGTAATTTACTCATGATTTCAAGTAACTTACCAAAGTGTTTGTCTAAATGTGCTATAGCTTTTAATTGAGGGATTGGAAGTTGTGGCTTGTAAGTTGGAGGAGGTACATAAACTGGTTCCTTCTCCTTCTCCTTCTCCTTCTCTATTGGTTGTGGATCTTCCTCAACCATAACTTGCTTCCCTTTGTCAATAGTATTGGGTAATGGCTCATTGATCTTTAATCCGCTCCTAGTGGTAATAGACATCACTTGCCCCTTACGATTATTTTATGTCTTTCCAGGAAGCTTTTTTAGATCTCTAGGAGCTTTTCCCGCCTTGTTGAACACTTGATTTTCCAAGGCCTTTTGAGCCTTAGAAATAGAAGTAATGGTGCCCTCCAATCCACTCAATCTTCCCATCAATTTCTCAAATATTGCCTTCGTACGGTCTTTGAGAGGTTGCTTCAATCCTGGTGGAGGTTCTTGATTCTTCGGTGGTGGAGCTTGACTAGATGATGCGGGCGGATTTAGCGCGCCATCCAGATTTGAGTAGGAGAATCAGGGATAAATTTGATTAAGGCGCAAATTGTTTCCTTCATGAAAATTCCTATTGTTGTTATAATACCTTGGCCCTTGATAGTTTCCTCTTCCCATGTAGTTAACATCTTGTTCCTTAGGTGGCAATCTAGCTTGTTTTGGTGCTTGTGTTTGAGTTTTCAATAATTCCTTCAAAGCTTTAACCTCATTGTTAAGAATATCAAGTTGAACACTATTAGTAGTAGTAAGACTTACCTCTAGACTCCAGGTCTAGACTCCGGAGTAGTAAGACTTACCTCTAGACTCCGGAGTCTATCATCAAATCTCCGGTGGGAATACTTCTCAATGACTAATGCTTGCTTCTCCACAAATTCTCATGCTTCATCAACTGGCTTCTCCATGAAAGTCCCTCTAGAAAGGGGTTGAAGCTTGAATTGAGTTACCTAATCCAAACCATTGAAATAGATCTCTAGAAGGCCGATCTTTGGAATCCCGTGATGAGGACTATCTAGAAAAAGGTTCTTGAACCTGTAACATGACTTGAACAAACTTTCTTTATCCTTCATCACAAAAGTGCTAATTTTACCTCTCAACTCCGCAGTCTTTAATGCTAGAAAGAATTTGGTGAGAAATTCAGTAGTCATTTCCTCCCAAGTGATAACTCTTCTAAAACGTAGTGATTGATACCATGCAAGAGCTTTTTCCTTCAAAGAGAAGGAAAATCCTCTCAACTTATGATTGTTGTTCTCTAATGTTGGAGGCCTTCAACGTCTCCATAAGAATCTCATAGTTCTGCAAGTGTTGGTGTTGAGACTCTCCCTTTAACCCTCCGAACTAATTTTGACGGATCATCTCAAGAACTTGAGGGTAGAGCTCATAATCATGTGCGGATGGATCTCCTAGATTCACGCCCAGACGGCGTACTCACTGAGTTGGATCCATCATGTGCCCAAGTGTTTGTGGCTCTCCCAAAAACGGATCAATCCTAGCATTTCTCACCGGAAGGTGAGGTAAAGCTGATGGTACGACGGGTGGTTGTACTTCGATTCTAGCATTGTTTATTCTCTCAAGGAGCAATTTCCTCATAGTAGCTTGCATCTCATCAATCTCAGCTCTAATCGCTTCTTCTCTCTCACGTGCAACAGCTCTCTCTTTAGCTAGAGCATCATCTCGAAGCTTTACTTTCTCCAAAGCATCATCCAATTCAGCTTGAAGGTCTCTTTCAGCTAAAGTCATCTTAGCTTCTCTTAAATTTCTTTTGTAAGTCTTTTCTGGTTCAGGATCATATGGAACTACTTCCTTACCGGCACAAGATCTTTACATAAACCTAAAGATAAAAATCCTACTAGAACACTCAAGCAGAAAGATCAGTAACAAAAGAAAGTATCTACCCTAGACAACCAAAATACCGGCTTGGTGTAAACCAAGTCCCCGGCAACGGCGCCAAAAACATATTGCTCTCAAATGTGTGTGTGTATGAACAAAAAAAGTCTTAAATTTATACCAAAAATAAAAGAAAATAAGCAAACCCGTAGTGTACGGATCAATCGCAATAAAGGCAAATATTCCAAGGACGATCACAGGGACTATGGTGAAATCAAGCAGTATATCAATATAAGAAAGAAACTTGCAAATATCAAAGAACAAAGCAATGAAATCAACGACGATATAATAACCAGGAAAGAATAAAGATTCTAGAGATCATAGCGTCACGTTGTGGTTTTCGATTCACGATTTCTAAAGATCTATGGACAAGGCTGAAGTTGCTAAGGAAAGGTGTTTCTAAGGTGTGATAGATTACCGGGGAGGTCTCACTATCCGCTAATCCCAAACCAAAGGTCCTATTACCGGGTAAGTCTCAAGAATCTAAGGAATGGAACCATAATCTCAAACTAATAACTCAACCTCAGGGAATAGAACTAACCTTTACCGGGTAAGTCTCAGGTTAACTCATAAAGACAAGGTGAAGGCACACTCAAGCATAATAAAGGATGAACCTTTATTACCTAGAACTCATCATCTTTGGCAACTAAGAAAGGGAATCACGGGATAAGTCTCATCCCAAGCTTAGAATTAAGCTTGAAAGCCTCAACAAGACTAGGATTTGGGCAATCTATTTACCTAAGCTCAAAGATATAACATGAACGGATAAACATGGGAAATATCGGATTATTCTTGCTCAAATCTCGGCCGAGATTCCGGAGAACAAACCGAGATTCGGTAACTGCGTAGGTAAAAACCAACCTTCAGGATCCAATCTAACTTAAAGGTTCATTCTATCATCATTTATACCACAATCATCAACTAATCACCCTATAATCATAAAAGTTCTAGCCAACAACAGTCATATTCAGAGCAATGAAGATATATGATATCAAATAAGACATAAAACCGAAATAACCAAGGAAAAAGCAAAGAATACTTAGCAAATGGTCTTCAAATAACAAATTGTAGTAAAGTACCAATAAAGGTTCAACCTTGTGTTCAAACAACGAAATCTAGAAACTAAGTATATCTCCCTTCAAGAAATCCTCACAAATCTTCTCAATCCTTCAATGTGTTTTAACTATCGATGTGAATCTTCTATCACTTGATGTTTTAATTCTTCCTTCTAACTCTCTATTGCATGTGCCGCCTTTCTCTGTGTTCCGACTCCTCTGAATTGTGTGTCTTCCGCTGCAGCCGCCATCTTCTTTAATAATTAAAACTAGGGTTTTGACGTACGGGCAATGGGTCATTTTTAGTGATATCTCGGATGAAACCGAATAAAATCTCGGCCGAGATATATTTTATCCAACTGAGATTTTTCTTTTGTTACGTACTTTCTTCAACTCCTTGCTTGCATTCCTCTTGCATCCTTCTTCATATGATCATTTTTCTTCTTTTATACTCCAATATGCTCCAGTATGCTATCTTTTTGACTCCTTGTACTTCCATACTCTTTTTTTATCCAAAATGCACCATATTTCCTACAATTGCAACAAAACTATGTGTAGACCTCCATTCTCACAAAGTAGGCAAATATAAGCACAATTAACACAAATATATGTTCATGCATACAAAACAAAGGAAAAATCTATCTAAATGCATGCCTATACTAAGCCCATAATTCATGTCATCAATTTTCGTTAAAAACCTTTATCCAATCTTGCACATTCTTTGCTAATTTGTCAATCTTGTCGCCATCTTAGATATTATAGAAACCTTGTGTCTTGTTGAGCTTCTTTGCATATTTCCCTTTGTGATCAACAATTGTGACAAGGTAGTCATATGCTTCATCCAAACTTAATCTTGTAAATCCATGAGAATTAGTGTTATCAACTAAATTTCTTGTAGTGTCATTTTGATCACTATAAAAATACTCAAGAAGTGCTCCATTCTTTCATGGCGAGGGCATGAATGCAGCATCTCTTTGAATCTCTTGCAAGAGGAATGAATATTTTCTCCATCTTCTTCTATGTTGAAGTGGCAAGTCCTCTCCCTAATCTCGACAGTCTTGTGGGGAAGAAAATATTTACTCAAAAATTGTGGTCAATACCTCCCAAGTAGCAAAGGTATCCGGGGGATGATTTTGCAGCCAATTCGCAGCCTTTCTAATCAAAAAATAAATATATGCATGCATTTTCAAAGCATCGGGAGCAATGTTCTTATAGTTCAAAGTGTTCATAATATTTTTAACATTATGTAAATGTTGATGCAGATTCTCATTCAACATCCCTGAGAACTATTTATTTGGATGAGTCTTATGGTGTCCGTCATGAGGTATTGAGGTTGAAATATTGACCTCCAAGTAAAAGGAGCACAAAAGCATGGTTTGGGACCCTTTGTTTAGGATTCATCCTAGCGTCCAGTATTTGAGGGTGATGAGCCCTTTCAACAACAAGTGTTCGGCTTGTGGGCCAGCTGGGGAAGTTGATTACTGTTGGGATCCATGACTTGGTTTGCAGCATCTTTCCTTGTAAATTTTTGTTTACGGAGGGTGTGCTCAATCTCGTTGTCTAGAGTGACAAGCTTGTTTGGGTCACGAAATCTTAGTATCCACTTATCTACCTTGTAATGAAAAGGAAAAAGGGAAGAAAGAAAATCCATAATTTAAGAAACTTAGAATAACAAAAAAAAAAAAAAGGTATCAACCAATTCTACCAAGAGTTATCGGCAACGACGCCAAAATCTTGATCATGAAAGTATTAACCAAATAGTTATCAACAACCTCACCTGCAATGAAACGGGATCGGGGTCTAATGCGAGATTATACATATTCAGCTCCCACTTCGAAACCCAAATACAAAATTTGGTTGTAACAGAGTAAGGATTACGTCAAAAAAAGTTATCGGGGTCTAGTATCCCCGAATTATAAAACCTCTTAAAATATTGGTAGCCGAAAGGAGTGTTGGTGGTCTTCCATGATTGACAAACTTGACGGTGCTTGGCAGGTGTCTCTACATTTGGGGTGACACCAGCCCACGCATGCTTATTGGCTTATCGCTTATCGTGTGGATCAAATTTTGCATTACAGTAAATTAACTCCACTTAATTAGTGCATATCATAAGACTCCACTTTTGACATTGAGAGGATCGTCAAAAGAGTAAGGGTTATAAGAATTAATGGATCTAAATTTGACACATTTTAATCAAAGATTTATTATATATTTAATGAAAAGATGTTTCATAAATTATACATTTAACTACAAAACTAAATTTGAAATACTTATTTTGAATTTGACAAAAGTTTTTGACACTGCGGCAAAACTTCGTTCACCATGGACTTTTCAAGGTTACAATCTTTCTTTATTTTTTGTTGATAAGGATTCTGTGAAGAAACAAGTATAATTAATTATTAATTTTTTTGTTTGAAGTTCAACACATACGAATTAATTCACTCAATCATCTTACATTGGATTAATGGGATAATGACCCTCCAGTAACACATTGGTATGGGCATATAATTTGGTAGGCTCATATCCGCTAAGGCGCTTTTTTTTTAATGGGACAGGTATGGGTAATCGTTTTGGCCGACGAGGTAGGTTGATCGGTATATAGTTCTATATAGTTACATTAGAGATGATTAAGCTATTAAGGTATGTCTTTTTTCTACAATACTAACTAGACCCATAATATTAACAATTAAAAAAAAAAAAAAAAGGTGTGAAGAGAATCTTAATTAAGCAGTTAAGGTAATAGTTAAAGATAATTAATATTTTTGAATATATTAATTAGGCAAAAATAAGGAAACCGGTTAACAAACTTTGGTAACTGTAGATTTGAGATCTGAGAATTTCTTTTGTGCGCCATTCTCGCTCTTTTATCGGAAATAAAACATCGCTTCATCGCTTCATCTTCAACCTCCAACTTCATTCTTCCGTTCCTGGCGTGGCAGGGTGGCGAGTGAAAAGGTGGCTTTGGTTCCAACACAGGCGAGGCGAACGTCCCAATCGAACAACAACGACTCGACGTCATCTATGGCGTGATTGTTTGGCTCGTTGGCTCGATCCACGCACAGATCCAAAGCAACAGAAGACGGCGACAAAGGCGACGAAGGCAGGAGTCGACGACGGCTTCTATGGCGGCGCCGATTGCTACAGACTTGAATAGATCTGAACAGATTTGTTGGAACCGCCCTCAATTCTTCTTCTCAGCCCATCGATCCCCGTTTGCGAGTGCGAGCCCTGCCCTCTAAGTCTCCCAGATTCAATCTTCCTCGCCCAGATCCACGTCCCCGAGTGCAAACCCGTCACACATATCCACTTGCCCAGGCACCGAAGTTAAAACTCGCCTTTGCCGCCACTTGTAACAATGTTTCTGCCTTCCTTTTCTATTTGAGTCGATCTTTGGATGATTTCATGAGATTGTGAATTAATGTTTCTGATGCTCCTTGATGTTTAGATTTACTGGATGTATGGTTTACTCTATTCTCATTATTCTTTTTGTCGGTTCTACATACCTGGCTTTTTAGGTTTCGTTGAATTCTCATTTGTTTCCATCGATCTCGTGTTGGATCTGAGTGGAAAGGTTAGATTTGGATCTGTTTAACTGAACTTGTGTAGCGGATGGTCTTGTGTAAATGACGGACTTATGTAACCAAACCATGTGTAAGTGACGGACTTGTGTAACCAACCTTGTGTAAATGACGGACTTATGTAACCAAAACATGTGTAAATGATGGGCTTGTATAATTAAACCTTGTGTAAATGGCAGACTTGTGTAACCAAATCTTGTGTAAATGACAGACATGTGTACATAACATAAACAAACGAAACTTGTGTAATTGGAAAACAACCGAATGTGTTAACCACATAAATTGACATAACAAATAAAATTGTGTAATTGAAATTGTGTATGAACATTGTGTAATTGAAATTATGTATTAATATTGTGTGATTGAAATTGTGTTAATATTGTCTATCATCAAAAGAATACACGGTTTAATTAGTCTAGTTGGTATAATATTGAGAGGGAGGACCTGTCATCCAGATTTTGAATCCTAAATTTGACACAATCTTTCATTTATTATATTAAGAGGAAAGAGAAGAATAATTAATTACCCTAATTAACCCTCTTTTTATTTTAATATATTTTTTTTATAAAATTTGGAGGGGCCTAGTTTGTGACCATTTTTAACTTGAGATCCTTTTTATTCTTATCGTTATAAAACCTACACACTCCCCCATTTTACCCTTAATATTTATAATTTACTTTATTTTGACTACAATTATTCTTGTTGTTTTTCACGTATTTGGATATTATTGCGTGTTGATTGTTGTTGAACTCGTTTGATAATGCACTATGTAGGTATAATTTGATTAAAAATATGTGTTAAACACAATAAAATTACTTGATTAGGCTCGAGCCTTGACAAAGATATTGCAACTTTAGTAAGGCTTCGGATATACATAGTGTATAAGAAATAGGTTTTAGACTTACAAGGCTAGAAAATACTTTGTGATCTTTAAAGTTAAATCTAATGTGAACCCGGCTATTATCAAGTTAAAAATACTAAGTTTGTAGCTAGATTCTCATATCCGAAAAATATGAAGATTGATACTTCACTTCTTTTGAAGGTCTTTTACGAGAGAGGTAACCAAGGAACAAGAACTATATTTGTAAAGAAAGAGAGGAGCAAATATTTGGCTATAGAAGAAACCATAAATTCTAGATCTCAAATATATTTTAAAGTAGATATAAGGTTCTCTTGACTACAGAGGCAACAAAACCTCGGCAATTTGTTTTCGAAGGACGGTTTTGACGAAAAGACTCAAGAGAAAGAGAAGGATCTAAAGCAATAAGAAGAACAAAGTAGCAACGAAAGTAGATCTGAAAGATATTAAGTTGGATAAGAAGAAGAAATACCTTGATTGTTTTTTCATTAAAGAATCGAAGAGAAAATGCTCTTATACCAATTTGTTAAACTTTTATATCAAATAGATCTACATATATTCATATAGATTGTTCTACAATGAACAAATCCCTGAGAAAGGACTACAAAATTTGTTTGTTTACGAGGTTTAGATTGAAAGTTCTACATCCCGGGATCTAAAAAGATCTCAATCCATTGTAGTGTCAGAAAATAAGAAAAAATCAAGAAAGGATACCGAGGAAGAACTGGAAGTAAAAAGAACAAGAACAACAATACAACTAGAAAGAGGTAAGAAAACTTAGTATCATACGAGTGTGGAGATCGCAAGATCTCCATCGTACCCACAAATGGTCATTCAAAATACTATCTTGAGCTTTGCAGGGAAGCACTCGATCTCACTTATGTTTCTTTTGGAACTTTTAGAGGAAGAATAAGAAGACTTGGGAGCAGAATGGAGCGGCAGAGGAAGAAGAATAGATTAGGGTTAGAGAAGGTCACAACTAACCTTAAATATCTCACGGTAGTCTTCAAACGTCATCGTTCAAATTGATGAGCACAAACCTTGTCGTAGTTCAAATTAATGAAAACAAACCTGGTTTGGCTCAGGTTTTCTTCTTCTAAGAAATCGGTATAGCCTTATTAATCAAATTAGAAAGAGATTCGGATAAATTTGGACTTCTTTGGATCAAGCACATTCAGACTTTTTTCGTAGCGAACCAACAAAGGATTTGGGAGCCCATCAACACTATAATTGGACCTCAATAGATTATAACATAATCAGACTTAGCCAAAATTCATCACAGTCCAAAACAATAATGAACACAAAATTACATTACACACACCACCAACACTTGTGTTATCTCTAGTGTTGGCGGCCTCATCCAACAACTCAGTTGCTACCCGCAACCAATACTACAAGACCTTGACAAGACACCTATGTCCACCCTACAACGCCGGCCTCATATTGGTTTTTCCAAACCCCTCGGCTAAATAAACGATGGTAGGGATTTGATCCTGTGAGCTTACATCAAACTAGTAGCAGAATAACCGATTGACAAAAGTGTGGTTGACGACTTGTATTTCTTAATGTTTACTGTCACGGTACACCTTCACTCTTTGTCATTGGGCTTCAGTTAGGAGTTTCATGGGCTTTAAGCTTTTCTCATAATCACTAAACTTGAAAATCATATTTGAATTCCATCCCGGGTTTGTTTGAACATCAAACTCTTTATTATTTCTCTCAAGTTAATTGCTCATTTGACTTGGGTCTAGTGCACGCCTCCACCAACAATCGCTTGTCTAATGCCGACCTTGATCATCCGCTCCATCACTCAAACCTGATCATCCTAATTACGCCTCGACCTTGTCAACTTGAAAAGACCTTGGTGAGTTGCCAAGTCAACTTTCCTCCTACACATATCTATATATGACACATGACTAGCAAACTATGCTCCGACATTGGGTTCATTCTTGTCCGAGGGATCTACAACTTGGTTCGAACGAGTCTCTTGGCGACTACATCCGTGTTCAACCATAAATGAGTCAACTAGCGACTAGATTCGTGATCCAGGATGATAGACAAATAAAGAATACAAGGTGTATTTGCCCAAACCATATAACTCAAATAGTTGAAGTGAGTGGACATTGTGATGGAGAAGCACGTGCGTTTCATGTAGAAGAGTTCATTAATCCACCTTGGATTCTTTTAAGCCGTAGGACATGGAAACGTGTATACATGCCCTAATATCACCCTCTCTATCTATAATAAACACAAACTACGGTGTCAATGCCTACACGTTGAACACCCCTGTTCTCAGCTTCCGACGCTTCCTAACGTATCATAGTCGCTAAATTTCGGCCCCGGATCCGGACCCGGACCCGGCCCCGGCTTGTGTTTTCCCACTCATCAGCTCTCCAACACTCCGACAACAACAAAAATTAGGTGTTTAAATTGTTGAACCACGATATTGCTGAGATGACGTAATAACACAATAAGTACGTTTTGAGTCTAACCATAAGCCACGTGGTTACCTCTCTTATTGTCAATTGATGTTAAGGTTGAACTTGTGTGCTTATTATTGGAAGATACCGTATATATTATAATTAGAGAAATTATCTTATTGTTTTAGATTAGTTTCTATTTTGTATTCTCTTGAGTAATGTTTATTATTCTCTCATAACCTCATAAATAGAGTGATAATAAACTCAGTATCAAGGTGGTTCTCCCACCAACATTTGTGTGGCTTACTGGACATGTGCTCTCCACGTCTATGATTTCAGGATGGATAAAGACATAAATTAACATATACTAAAGATCGAGCAAGAATATCAACGAAACTCTCTTACGAACCAAAATCACTCTACTTTTTTATTCATATATTTTAATTATTAGTAAATTGCATTGTATTCAAGAACCAAATAGGAGGGTGAAAGTTGCATGGATAATGATTATCGCTCTGTAAATGAAAAGGAGCAAACATAAATAAGACGATGGCCTAATCCAAGACAAAATTTGCCAACTTCGCTCAGATCCCTTCTGATTACTTTTTATTTTAATAAACGCAGCATAGCCGTTCATTTTATTTAATTTATATATATATATATACACTAATGATCGAAATGAAAGGTGTTGAATTAGTACCTAGGGCTTGTTAAATATGAATAAAAAAATAAGAACAAAAGAACAAAAATAGTGTTAAAATCTATCGAAATGTCGACGCAGATTGAAGAAAGTTGAAAGTGATGATGTTGGATCATGCATTGAGACGGTACGAATAAAGGCAATAATACAACATCTCCTATCAAATAATATGTAAGAATCCAATGCAGTGTGAATTGGTTGGTGTGTAGCTTAATATTTGGTTAGTGGTGGATGGCTTCTAGGGTTTGTAGATGATGGGCTTCCAGGGGACATCATGCATGGAGATGGAAGACTCACAAGTAACCTCCCTCAACAATTATGCCCTTTTTTTTCTTGTCCAAATCTACTTGGACATGCCCTAATAAATTATTATTTCCAAAACCCAACTCTACTTTCCTCATAATTTTTAACTATTCTCGTGAATATTGCAGTTTACAACAAATACAATATATCCCAAAATTCCTCTTTAACAAAGATACTCAGAATTTACACGTGGGTATGCAGTATATGTTTATCTAATTCTATATATTGTTAGAGGCAAATTGTCCTTTGGAATTGTTATAACCAGCTTAGAGAGTTGTATCTTGTTGAATTATAATATCGAAAAGAATGAACTAATAATGCATTTTTTATTGTGTACATTAAGTATGCTCTTTTATTTTTATTATGTGGAATGAGTCTGTATTTTTAATTTTTAATTATTAGAAGATAAAATAAAAATTTGTTAATAGGGTTAACGAGGAAGATGTAATACAGTTTTCTCATTTTTAAATATGAATATTAGAGATGTAAAATTCTAGAAAGAAAGAAAAAAAAGAAAACAATTAGTTGGGTTAATGATTTGTTTTAAAAAATCTCAGAAAGAAGAAAAAAATCGCATACACAATTTTATGTATCCAACTTCACTCGTGTATTCGACTTTACGTGACCAACTTCATTCACCTATGCAACTTCTTGAAATTGGGTAAGTGGAATCGGGGGTAACTGAAATTGGGTAATAGAATTGGGCAATTGAAATTTAGGTAATCGAATTGGGTATTTGAAATTGGGTAATCGGATTGGGTAACCGAAGTTTGGTAAGCAAAGTAGGATAACTAAAGTTGGGTACATGAGTGAAGTTGAGTACTTGAAGTTGGGTATTTGATTTTATTTTCTTTTTATTCATAGAATTATTTAAAAACATAATTTAACTTAACTAATTTTATTAATTAACTAAGTTTGATACATGAAGTGGGTATACAGGTGAAGTTAAATACTTGAAGTTTAGGTATTTGATTTTTTTTCCAATATTTTCTCATAGAATTATTTAAAAACCTAATTTAACCCAAATATCTTTTTCTAATTAATAGTTAAAATAAGTTTATACTTTATATCTCATTAATACAAAAATGCTTTCTTACCAAAATTATATTTCGTTTGATAATTTCGAGGACATAATAAAAAAAGCTTTTGTAAGATTATTTATAGTTTACAAAGCCATTCCCCAATTCTAAAAAGGTATTCATGTGTTTTTTTATTGATGTGTAATTTGTAAAGGTTAATGTTTTATTTAATACTACATATAAAATTAGTTTTTATTGAAGACTTAAGTCGTGTCTAAAATTTTTTGTCTAGAAGTTTTTTATAATTCGAGTGGTGTTCTTGTATTTTTGACAAATTCAAAATATATCTACGATTTTAAATTTATTTGTCTCATGTTTTTTCCTTCGTAAAAAACTTAGTAGCTTTGTTAGCTCTCGTTCTTTAAAATTGAAGAACCGTTAGGTGAATATAAAGGATAAAAATATACTCTAGAAGGGGGTTAATAGAGTATGAGAACTTTTCGCAGAAACCTATCTCAAGGCTTTGAAACTGATTTCAAAGGCCTTGATGTCGATCCGAGCTCTTTGTGAGACACTTTGATTTCAAAGGCCTTGACTTTGTTCACCTGCAAAACAAAGTTAGTCACAATAAAGCAGATAAAGTGCAGAATGTAAAAGATCGACACGCGGATATGTTTACGAAGTTCAACTCTAAATAGCCTACTCTTCGTCCCAAGGTATAGCCGTAGGATCTAACTATCTTTAATCAACTTTAAAGAGTCCTAGATACAAACTAGAAGAACTCCCCTTCTTCTCTCACTATAGCCAACGCTACGATCTAGCTCCAACACTTCACCTTGCTATAATAGCCTAGTTACTTCGCAGAGTAACACACACACACACACACACACACACACACACACACTAGTATAACACTCTTTAGATCAAGGTGGAGTTTTCAGTCTCCCCCTTGACGGAAGACAACACAAATATCGTACCTGCATTGTAAAGTTAGTGATGCATATATGAATATCAAAACCAACTTAAAATGCAAAATGTAGAAATATCGAAATGTCGGATCATTAAATTTCTCCCCCTTTGTCTTTCAACAAGGGAGAAAAATAGTTAAAGCACGGAAGTTTTAAACAATTGCAACCCTAGAAAAAGTATTTCAAAAACCACAACAAAAGTTTTAAACCAACAATGCCACAATCATCACATGCTCAGTCGGAATCTTCCTCATAAAACTGCCTTTTTTTCCTTTGACAAAGCAGTTTTGTTACTCCTATCAGCCTTCTCAGATGCTAAGCGTCGTCTCTTTTCTTCAGCTCGTCGTTCCTTGACCATCTCATATTCGAGCACTGGAAAAATTGGTAGCTCAACATGGGTAGGATAAAGAATAAAGTTATTCGGTATTCGACGTTTGCAATTCATCAGAACATTTTCAACTTTTTCTTGAGTGTGTTGAGTTGCATCTTCAGTCATGGGTAGAATCCTTCCCATGGTGGTAAGAGTAAGAGCATACATCAGATACATTTCAATTACCTTGGCATTCATGATAGACAACAACTCATGGTTTGCATCCAAACGCCTCTTAGTGTCAAATTGAAAATCGGATAGTTCACGATTTAGAGAAACCAATTCTTTTTCACATCCATCTAACCTGATATCTAGAGTAGGAGGAGAAGATGTTGGAGCTTCTTGGGATGGAGGTGGAATAACTCCTTTTCCCTTCAATATCCATGCTTTTGCGAGAGTCTTCTCGATTCCTAGCCTTTCTAAGCAGGATTCATCAATCTTGCTAGAAGTTATCTGTCGATCTTCAAAGGATGTATCAATTGAAAAATGGTCGAAGATCTTAGGCAAAAGGTTTCCATAAGGCAAAGGGATGGCTCGCTTAAAGTTGACTGAATGGACCATATAGTTAAGTATGAGGTTAGGTATGCCAATGTCTAATCTAGACATAATCAGATGAATTAATTCCAAAGATTGATTTGCCAATAGCTCTCTTAAATTTGCTCGAGGTATAACACACCAAACCAAAATGGTAAAAATAATTTTAGCATCTAGGGTCAAGGAAGTGTGAGTGAGTTGGCAGAGGTTGAGTTTGGAACCAGGAACTTCTCTTTAGCAAGTCGAACACTCTCTGATCGGGAGGGGTGTGTAAAAGAGAGATCTGTAGGGATTCCTAAAACAGCACCCAAAACAGTAGAGGTGAGAAGAGTTGGTGTACCTTTTACAGATGATTCAAGGGTGATAATTCCCTTGTCCTGTTTAGTGACGAGGTTGACATAGAACAGTCTTGTAAGCCTTGGAAAGACAAAATCTCCAGGGTTTAATATTTTCTAGACTATAGAGCTCTTGAGCATAGCAATGCAGGGGATCTGAAGTGTTTCCAAAAATGCAGTATCCACCACATCACACATACAGAGAGGCCGATTGTGAAATCCATAAAGCCAAGATCATGTAGCTTGAAAATTGATGAACCAGGATGTTGGAAGACTAGTCGTTTGAGAAATTTCCAAATCTTCAGAAAGTTTCTCTCCTTTTGTGGCTGAGGAAAGCTGAGCTGATTTCTTTTTAGAAGATGGAACCGGATAAGCATATTTCTTGTTTCTAGGATCCATAGATGATTGTGAGAGAGAAAACAAGATTTTGAAAAGGGATTTTTGTAAATCCGAGAAAAGAGAAGGAGAGAAGGTCTTCGCCTTTAAAAAGAGAAGATAATAGCTTAAGGTTAAAAAAGATCTTGAGATAGTCAAGCCCTTGAAAAGCCAAAAATGTTTCCAATTAAATCTCAACAACTATTTTTCAGAATTTTGAACCTGAAAAATAAAGGAATTTTGAAATCATTTTTTAAAAACAATTTAGGAATTAAAATATCTAAAAGATATTAATCTCTATAGATTAGCTTTGCCTCCGAGATTAGAGGGTGTTCACCCCGTGTTCCATGTGTCTCAGCTGAGAGAGTACATACCAGATCCGAGGCACATCGTGAGTTATGACGATTTGGTAGTGGATCCAGACCACACCTTTGCTGAGCATCCATTTGCAGTCCTAGAGCGAGGTGTGAGACGCCTGCGTTCGAAGGACATTCCTATGATGAGGATATAGTGGTCGAGACGTGGACCTGAAGAGGCTACATGAGAGACTGAGGATAGTATCTAGAGGAACTATCTAGAGTTTTATGCCGAGATAGATGCACCTAGGGTCGATGAGTAGATCTTAGTGCTATCCTAGAGAGTATGTCATTATGTGCTTATGTGCTTACATGCTTTGATGTGTTTATTCCATGCTAGTAATGATGTGTCTTACGATCTTATTAGATCCTGCTATACTAGCATGATGTGTTTATAGCTGGAGATGGTTCTTTCCTCCATGCTATCTGAGTTGATTAGGATTCAGCTGGAGATGGGTCTTCCCTCCATGCTACTTTGATGGACATAGTTTCAGTGGAGATGTGCTCCATGCGATATATACGTTGATGGTTTGGCTAGAGACGTATTTCCTCTATGCCTGTTTTATGTTTTGGCTAGAGATGTGCTTCCTCTATGCCATGCGTTGTGGTATGGCGGGAGATGTGATTCCGCTACGCCTTTGGGTAGCGTTGTGGCCTTGTTTTCTGGAGTTGATGATTCCTCCATGTTGATGTTTATGGTTATAGATCTGTTATGGGTTATGAACTTCTAAGAGGAGATGTGATACCTCCGATAGAGAGAGTGAGATATACCTCAGCTTATGGGTCCGAGAGGCTTTGGGATCTTGGCAGTTTCGGGACGAAACTTGTTTTTAGGGGGGTGAGATGTAAGAGCCTAGTTGCTGAGTTGCTGAGAGAGTGAGCAGAGGGCCAGAGTTTTACCTGGACCGCCCCTGCGTGAGCCTGGAACCAGCCCTGCGGTTTGTTTGGGCCGCCCCTGCGGCTCACAAGGTCCGACTTTGCGGGTCTGTGTGCTACAATCGTCTCCTTTGACCCTTTGACCCACGCTTTACTCTTTTACCTCTATATATATATTCATCCCTTACCTCTGATGAGGGTTTACATTCTCAAACTCTCTCTCTCTCTCTCCTTATGTACACTTTCTTCTCCTCTTCTCCCTTGGATCACTTTGGTTGATCTTTGTTGAGTTTTGTGAGTTTTTGTGAGAGATCTTGCTAGCCTTGCTTGACTTTGATGTTGCTGATGTTGTTGTGCCTTGTGGAGCCAGCTTGAGGTTGTTGGTGTGGTGTTGCTCTTCTAGAGAGCCCAGCTTGGTGAGTTCCATGGCTTCTCCTCTTCCTTTATTCTTTTCTTCATCTTTTCCTTCCTTTCCCTAGTTTAGTATAGTTTCCTTAGGATTGGATCTTGTTCAGCCATATTTTAGCTTGTGTTGATGTATATATATGTATGTTGTTCCTCGAGTGAAGAAGAGATGAGAATCGAAGGAAGAAGTGAAGAAAGGAGGTGAAGTGGTGTCTTTACACACCAGCCTCCCAAACGCCTGACTTGAGCCACCCTTGTGCCGGCCAGTGGACCGCCCCTACGCCACCTTCTAGCCGTCCCTGCTGCCACTTGCACCTGCTTGGTGTTTCCTTTGGTTCTGCAGGTGTGTGTTGCTTTTAGGCTTTCCTTAGGGTGCCTTTGTTCCCTCCTTTCCTAGTGTGAGAGTATAGGATCATGCTAGATGTGTGAGGTTGAGTTTGGTTGAGGTTGTGAGCGGTTTATGCCTTGTACGGCTTTTGAGGTTCTTTAGGTTTTGAGTGAGGTTGAGGTTGATCCTTTGGATCCCTTTGGGTCTAGGTGTGACCCTTATGATGTTAGGAGATTGATATATCTCTTTATATCTTTTTATAGGTTGTGTTGTCCCTCCAGTGTAGAGGTGATCGTGGTTGAGTTGTGATCGAGGTTGAGGTAAGTCCGTAGGACTTACTTAGCTGCCATCCTTATATTGGGTGTTTGCATGAGTGGTGTGTGCTTTATATGTTTGCTATGATAGCATGTGATGTCGTATATACCGACCTATGTTTTATTGATTGCCCCGTATGCGTGGTTGTGATAACCTTTCCCTTTCATCCCGCCGTGGAGTCTGGGAGGTTCTCTTGATTCAAGCCAGACCGGTTTACAGGAAGGGCACAATCAACTCCCTTAGGGTACACGGATTGTGTGACCGATACTAGTACGGCTGGCTAGCAGGCTCAAAGGCGAGGATGTGTCGGTCCTCGTGTCACATAGTTTCATATATATTATATCTATACGATTTGAGTGAATGACCATTATATGGAGATGATTAAATGGGTAAATGTGTGAAAGCATGCTGATGTGTTTATATTCCCTTGATTGTGATTGTGCTTATGCATTACTCTATATATGTGTATGGATAGCTAATGGTTTATTACCATGTTTTAGATGCCCCACAAGATAGGCATGCTGCTGGGTGATCTAGTAGAGTGGCAGGCCGAGGACGTCTCGTACATAGGTTGTTGTGGGATTTTGGGTTGTTTACCTTTCCCTCCTGCGTAAGGATGATCCTTTTGTACCTCTAGTGTGAGGATGTTGTTTTATATACTCGGCTATGTTGTTGTTTACTTTGGGTCGTACAGTTTATACTGTTTTATGTATTTGTTTTATATCTGTTAGTGCCATGTTGTAAGGTCCAGTGAACTTGTTGTTAGGCAAGGGTCAGGATCCATTGTGAGATCCTAGCCCAATGTGGCACTCCGAGTCCCGTGGATTTGGGGTGTTACAGAGTTCGTATCAGAGCCTGAGGTTGACAACAATGGCACTTGCTACCTACAATGAGGTCCGATAGGTAAAATAAACAAAACCCACATGGGATCTGACGTTTTCAATGGTTTTGGTTTTAAATGTGGTTTTGGGTTAGATGTACGAGAAGTCGCCACTCCTGCTATGGATCTCTTTAGTGTAGATATGTATATATGTATGATGGATTATGTATGTGTATGTGTTGAGTATATCTATACTTATGGCCTATATAGAGCCTTATAAGTTAGGTGTGCATACCCCGCAGATGGCTCGGACTAGAGCTACTGCCACTGTAGGAAGAGGTAGAGGTAGACCACCCCGTCCTCCGAGTGTGGTAGGTGAGGGACCAGTTCCTGCTACTGACCCACCAGTGGTGGAGGCGATACATGAGGAGGTTGCAGAGAGCGTTGTCCCAGAGACGAGGAGTGGTGGATCTGTGAGGCATCATTCACATCGAGCCTAGTCTGATGACGCTGACCGTGTCTCCATGGGAGAACCAGAGTTTAGAGAGTACCTCCGACGTTTTGAGGAGGATATTAGGGCTGACAGACGGTCCCCAGATTTACCAGTGCATGAGGGATCTTCTGAGAGATCTCAGGGGATGACACAGGTGCCAGCTGTACCTGCACGAGTTGCTGAGCCAGTTCGAGTTCCAGTGGAGACCATAGGGCCTGAACCAGATGCCTAGTTAAAAGCATTTCATCATCAAGGAGTGCTACACTTCTCAAGAGAGATTGGTTTAGAGACCGAGGTGTGGATTGGGCATGTAGACTCAACTTCGGAGTCTATCAGATGTCCTTTAAGACAGACGGATAGAGCTAGTCCAGTCACTATTCTGTGACCTCGCACACCAGTGGTGGAGGACTGTACGGACCAGAGCCAATAGTTATGACCATATGAGGCGTATGATTCGAGAGCAGTTCTTCCCTGCCTCACTGAGGAGGGAGAAGCTGCAGGATTTTGTGGAGGCCGGCTTTCAGGACGTGCCTATTACTGATGCCATCCGCCGCTTCCAGACCGAGTTAGCTTTGTTGGGTCCAGCTGCACCATCTGAGGACCAGCATGTGTATTTGTTCTCTCGTCGTCTGAGAGAGAGCACACGTTCATACATGGCGGGATTCCATTGTGAGTCCCTAGCTGATTACTAGGACCGGGCTTTTGCTTTTGAGAGGGAGTGAGCTAGTCATAGGAGAGCTTCTCAGACGGGATGGTCTGAGAAGAGGCAGCGCACTAGGCAGACCAGTGGAGTTGGAGGAGTATCTGGGTCTAGACGAGACCAGAGATGCTAGAGTTACCCCTCGTCTGCATAGACTGCAGATAAGGGATGACAGTGCTACAACTGTTGTGACCCCGGCCATCTGAGGCAAGCCTGTCCCAGACCAGTTGTGACTTGCTTTACTTGCGGTAGACAGGACATCGAGTTGCCTTCTGTAGGCAGGGAGGAGTGACATCTCAGCAGGGTTCTTTCCGTACTAGTGTAGCAGGAGGTGGTTAGAGGACACCTCAGCAGCAAACACAGGGACAACAGAGAGTCCCAGAGCTTTCATCTACTCAAGGTTTTGTTTCCAGGACCGAGTAGAGGCAAAGGTAGAGATGTTGGTACCAGTGATGCCAGAGGATCCCGAGGGCGAGCTTTTTAGTTGAGGAGTGTAGAGGATCCACGTGCACCGGATGCTACAAGTACCATTTTGCTTCATGGTTTACTTGTTAGAGTTTTGTTTGATACTGGTGCTACACATTCATTTATTTCTGATACATGTGTTGAGCGTCTGAGTTTAGATACCATAGAGGGTATACCCTTTACTATAGGGTTACCTGATGGTAGTCGGGTCAAAGGTACCCGTGAGATACGTAGTTGTCCCCTTCGTTTAGGGACTCGTGTTTTACTTGTTGACTTCTTAGTCATGCCATTGATGCATGAAGAAGTCATATTAGGTATGGATTGGATGCGTAGACACCATGCGGTTTTGGATGTTGGTAGACGGACTGTTACAGTCTCTACCGAGGTTGGTCAGATCGAGGTCTTCCGGGGTTGGGACCTTGGGAAAACAGGTTCGGTTATCAACGTCGTACGAGCAACTAGGTTGATTGCACAGGGATGTGATGCCTTTTGGTGCTATTCCTTGAAGGATGGAGAGAGTCCAGCTGTGGAGGATATTCCAGTGGTCTGCAAGTTTGCAGATGTGTTTCCTGAGCCGTCGAGCTTGCCGCCTCAACGGAGTATGGACTTCAACATAGAGTTAGAGCCTGGCACGAGACCCATCTCGAAGGCCCCATACCGTATGGCACATGTCGAGATGTTGGAGCTGAAGAAGCAACTCGAGGAGTTGGCTGAGAAGGGCTTCATATGCCCTAGCGTTTCACCATGGGGTGAACATGTCCTCTTCGTGCGGAAGAAGGACGGATCTTTAAGGTTATGCATAGATTACAGAGAGCTAAACAAGGTGAACATTAAGAACATGTTTTCATTGCCTCGTATTGATGATCTACTTGATCAGCTTCAAGGAGCTACAATTTTCTCCCGGATTGATTTGCGCTCAGGTTATCACCAGCTGAGGGTGACAGAACATGATATACACAGGACGGCATTTCGTGCCCGTTATGGACATTACGAGTTTGTAGTGATGCGATTCGGGTTGATGAATGCCCCAACAGTCTTTATGGAGTTGATGAACAGTATATTCATCGACTTCCTTGATCAGTTTGTGGTGGTCTTTATTGATGACATTTTGGTGTACTCTCGTAGCAGAGAGGAGCATGCCGGTCATTTGAGGACGATTTTGTAGATTTTGAGGGATAGAGAGTTGTATGCCAAGCTCTCTAAGTACGAGTTTTGGATGTTTGAGGTTGCTTTCCTTGGGCATATCGTCTCTGCCGATGGGATTATGGTTGATCCGGTGAAGATCGAGTATGTTGCTGTATGGACGACACCAACGAATGTCAAGGAAGTGCGAAGCTTTCTTGGCCTATCCGGTTACTACAGACGCTTTGTGGAGGGAATTTCTGTGATTGCCCGTCCACTGACGAGTTTTCTGAGAAAGACTACCATATTTGTGTGGACCGATCAGTGTGCTCAGAGTTTTGAGGAGTTGAAGAGGCATTTGACTTCTGCTCTTGTCCTGGCACAACTAGAGGGTTCTGATGATTTTGTGGTCTACAATGATGCTCCAAGCTAAGCTTGTGATGTGTGTTGATGCAGAGAGGCAGAGTGATTGCTTATGCATCTCGACAACTAAAGACGTATGACGAGAACTACCCGACTCATGATCTGGAGTTAGCAGCGGTAGTTCATGCTTTGAAGATCTGGAGACATTACATGTATGGTGCTACATGTCAGATCTTCACAGACCATAAGAGTCTGAAGTATATTTTTACACAGCGGGAGTTGAACAACCGCCAACGTCGATGGCTTGAGTTGATCAAGGACTTTGACCTTGAGATTTTGTATCATCCTGGAAAGGCGAATGTGGTAGATGACGCCTTGAGCAGGAAGACGCCTCGAGAGAAGGCGATTGCCAGGTTGACTGTACAGCCTCAACTTCAGAGGGATATAGCTTGGATAGAGTTGGACATCTAGTTTCCTGATGAGGATGTCCAGTTGTATGCATTAGAGGTTTTACCTGGTCTGTTGGATGAGATCCAACAGAAGCAGGGGACCTTCCCGACCCTGATAAGGATTAGAGAGAGGATGTCTCATGGAGAGGCACCACAGTTTTCCATCGGAGATGATGGAGTGATGAGGCGACATGATTGCATTTGTGTTCCTGCTGATGTAGAGTTGAGACAAAGGATCTTACAAGAGGATCACTGTACACCTTACTCTCTACATCCAGGTACGAGTAAGATGTACCATGATGTGACACGTTCATATTGGTGGGGAGGGCTGAAGCCCGATGTAGCCAGATTTGTGGCTCAGTGTGCGACCTGCCAGCAGGTCAAGATAGAGCATTGCAGACTTGGAGGTGAGCTCCATCCACTGCCAGTGCCGCAGTGGAAGTGGGAGGACGTCTCCATGGATTTTTTGACTGGTTTGAGACCCAATAGGAGTTTTAATGTCATCTGGGTTGTTGTTGATAGACTGACGAAGACGGCACGTTTCATTCCTATCATAGAGATGTGGCTAGTGAGTAGATTAGCTGAGGAGTACACTAGATAGATAGTGAGACTCCATGGTGTACCGAGGACAATTGTCTCTGATCGAGATGGACGATTTTCCTCGAGGTTTTGGCAGCAAATTCAGATTGCTTTAGGAACGAGTCTACACTTCACGACTGCGTTTCACCCCCAGACAGATGGTCAGTCTAAGAGGACCATCCAGACCCTGGAGGATATGTTGTGAGCTTGTGTGTTGGATTGGGGACAAGGATGGTCTGATTACCTCCCACTTGTAGAGTTCTCATACAACAACAGCTGACATGCATCTATTGGGATGACTCCTTATGAGGCATACACCTTTATGCTGGGATGAGCCTAGCAGTATCAGTGGGATAGCGCCAGAGTAGATTCAGGATGATATGGCTCGAGTAGTGTTGATTAGAGAGAGATGTTGGCTGCACAGAGTCGCCAGAAGTCATATGTAGTCAAGAGGCGTCGACCTCTAGAGTTCAGGGTAGGAGCTCATGTCTGGTTGAGAGTATCTCCGATGTGTGGCGTCAAACGTTTTGGCATAAAGGGGAAGTTGAGTCCCCGATATGTTGGTCCTTTTGAGATATTGGATAGAGTTGGGAGGGCAACCTATAGATTAGCTTTGCCTCCGAGATTAGAGGGTGTTCACCCTGTATTCCATGTGTCTCAGCTGAGAGAGTACATACCAGATCCGAGGCACATCGTGAGTTATGATGATTTGGTGGTGGAGCCAGACCACACCTTTGCTGAGCATCCTATTTTAGTCCTAGAGCAAGGTGTGAGACGCCTGCGTTCGAAGGACATTCCTATGATGAGGATACAGTGTTCGAGACGTGGACCTGAAGAGGCTACATGGGAGACTGATGATAGTAACCAGAGGAACTATCTAGAGTTTTATGCCGAGATAGATGCACCTAGGGTCGATGAGTAGATCTTAGTGCTATCCTGGTGAGTATGTCATTATGTGCTTATGTGCTTACATGCTTTGATGTGTTTATTCCCTGCTAGTGATGATGTGTCTTATGATCTTATTAGATCCTGCTATACTAGCATGATGTGTTTATAGCTGGAGATGGTTCTTTCCTCCATCCTATCTGAGTTGATTAGGATTCAGCTGGAGATGGTTCTTCCCTCTATGCTACTTTGATGGACATAGTTTCAGTGGAGATGTGATTCCTCCATGCGATTTATACGTTGATGGTTTGGCTAGAGATGTATTTTCTCTATGCCTGTGTTATGTTTTGGCTAGAGATGTGCTTCCTCTATGCCCTGCGTTGTGGTATGGCGGGAGATGTGATTCCGCTACGTCTTTGGGTAGCGTTATTGCCCCGTTTTCTGGAGTTGATGATTCCTCCATGTTGATGTTTATGGTTATAGATCTGTTATAGGTTATGAACTTCTGAGCGGAGATGTGATACCTCCGATAAAGAGAGTGAGATATACCTCGGCTTATGGGTCCGAGAGGCTTTGGGATCTTGCAAGTTTCGGGACGAAACTTGTTTTTAGGGGGGGTGAGATGTAAGAGCCTAGTTGCTGAGCTGCTGAGAGAGTGAGAAGAGGGCCAGAGTTTTGCCTGGACCGCCCCTGCGTGAGCTTGGAACCGCCCCTGCGGTTTGTCTGGGCCGCCCCTATGGCTCTGTGTGCTGCAGCCGTCTTCTTTGACCCTTTGACCCGTGCTTTACTCTTTTACCTCTATATATATCTTCATCCCTTACCTCTGATGAGGATTTACATTCTCAGACTCTCTCTCTCTCTCTCCTAACGTACACTTTCTTCTCCTCTTCTCCCTTGGATCACTTTGGTTGATCTTTGTTGAGTTTTGTGAGTTTTGGTGAGAGATCTTGCTAGCCTTGCTTGGCTTTGATGTTACTGATGTTGGTGTGCCTTGTGGAGCCATCTTGAGGTTGTTGGTGTGGTGTTGCTCTTCTAGAGAGCCCATCTTGGTGAGTTCCATGGCTTTTTCTCTTCCTTTCTTCTATTCTTCATCTTTTCCTTCATTTCCTTAGTTTAGTATAGTGTCCTTAGGATTCGATCTTGTTCAGCCATGTTTTGGCTTGTGTTGATGTATATATATATGTATATGATATATGTATGTTGTTCCTGGAGTGACAAAGAGATGAGAATCGAAGGAAGAAGTGAAGAAAGGAGCTGCAGTGGTGTCTCTACACACCAGCCGCCCCAGCGCCTGACTTGAACTGCCCTTGCGCCGGCCAGTGGACCGCCCCTGCGGCACCTCCTAGCCGCCCCTGCGGCAACTTGCACCAGCTTGGTGTTTCCTTTGGTTCCGTAGGTATGTGTTGCTTTTAGGCCTTCGTTAGGGTGCCTTTGTTCCCTCCTTTCCTAGTGTGAGAGTATAGGATCATGCTAGATGTGTGAGGTTGAGTTTGGTTGAGGTTGTGAGGGGTTATGCGTTGTATGGCTTTTGAGGTACTTTAGGTTGTGAGTGAGGTTGAGGTTGATCCTTTGGATTCCTTTGGGTCTAGGTGTGACCCTTATGATGTTAAGAGATTGATATATCTCTTTATACCTGTTTACACGTTGTGTTGTCCCTCCAGTGTAGAGGTGATCGTGGTTGAGTTGTGATCGAGGTTGAGGTAAGTCCGTAGGACTTACTTAGCTGCCATTCTTATATTGGGTGTTTGCATGAGTGGTGTGTACTTTGTATGTTTGCTATGATAACATGTGATGTCATATATACCGACCTATGTTTTATTGATTTCCCCGTATGCGTGGCTGTGATAACCTTTCCTTTTCATCCCGCCGTGGAGTCTGGGAGGTTCTCTTGATTCTGTTCAGACCGGTTTATAGGAAGGGCACAATCAACTCCCTTAGGGTACACGGATTGTGTGACCGATACTAGTACGGCTGGCTAGCAGGCTCAGAGGTGAGGATGTATCGCTCCTCGTGTCACATAGTTTCATATATATTATATCTATACGATTTGAGTGAATGACCATCATATGGAGATGATTAAATGGGTAAATGTGTGAAAGCATGCTGATGTGTTTATATTCCCTTGATTGTGATTGTGCTTATGCATTACTCTATATATGTGTATGGATAGCTAATGATTTATTACCATGTTGTAGATACCCACAGGATAGGCATGTTGCTGGGTGATCTAGCAGAGTGGCAGGCCGAGGACGTCTCGTACATAGGTTGTTGTGGGCTTTTGGGTTGTTTACCTTTCCCTCCTGCGTGAGGATGATCCTTTTGTACCTCTTGTGTGAGGATGTATTTGTTTTATATCTGTCAGTGCCATGTTGTAAGGTCCAGTGAACTTGTTGTCAGGCTAGGGTCAGGATCCATTGTGAGATCCTAGCCCAATGTGGCACTCCGAGTCCCGCGGATGCGGGGTGTTACAGAGTAATGATCGAGTCGGGTTCTTGAAGAGATTGAGCATAATTCTTCGGCTCAATAAGAGACACGAACACAGAGAATGCACATAGGTTGTTCACTTTGGATCGAGTTTGAACTCCTGCATTTGGATTCCGAGATCACATTCTCTTGTGGATGATATGAAGAATGTTGAAACTTCCTTCGTTTGGAAGATGGAACAGATCTTGACGATTGAGGCTCATATTCTTGACTGGATTCAGGTACCGCTGGAGTGTTACCCTTGGATCCTATATCAATGCCTTGAAGTTGGGTTTCAAAGCCTTGAAACGGAGTTCTGACATCGCAGTTTTCTGTTTCAAGGTCTTGAAGATGTGTTTTAAGGTCTTGAGAGTTTTCTCCGGTATCTTGAATCTTCTCTTGCATATTCTTTTCTTGATCTTTAGGATCTTCTTATTCATTAGAATTGTGATCTTCTTGTTGATTCATATTAAGATCTGCAAAACTTTCACTCAAAGTACCATCATTGCTTTCATCAAATATGACATGAATACTTTCCTTAACAATTTTTTTACACTTATTATAAACACGATAAGCTTTGCTATTTGAAGCCTATCTAATGAATATTTCTTCGTCACTACGTGCATCAAATTTACCAAGGTTATCTTTTCCATTATTATGGATAAAGCATGTACATCCGAAGTGTTTAAAATAGGAAATATTTTGTTTTCTACCCTTAAATAGTTCATAAGGAGTCTTTTTCAAAATAGGACGAATTAAACATCTATTCAAGATGTAATTTGTAGTGTTTACTGCTTCCGCCCAAAAACTTTTTGGCAAACTGTTTTCTAAAAGCATAGTCCTAGACATATCCTCTAGGGTGCGGTTCTTACGTTCCACAACCCCGTTTTGTTGAGGAGTTCTAGGAGCTGAAAAGTTGTGTGAAATACCATATTTTGCACAAAAAAAATCAAACTTTAGTTGATCAAGTTCTCTACCATGATCGCTTCTTATAGAAACGATTGGTAGGTTTTTCAAAGTTTGCAACTCCTTAAACAATTTTGAAAACTCAAACAATGCTTCAGATTTTTCCCGTAAAAATGATATCCATGTAAAACGAGAAAAATCATTCACAATGACAAGGATGTACTGTTTACCTTTGAGAGATTTGACACGCATAGGACCACATAGATTCATATGTAAAAGTTCAATGGGTCAAGAAGAACTTACAACCTTCTTTTGTTTGAATGAACCTCTTGTTTGTTTACCTTGTGTACAAGCTTTACATAACTCATCTACCTTGAAATTTAGGTTTGGCAATCCACGTACCAAATCCTTTGAAATTTAGGTTTCTTCTTTAAATCTAAGAATAGTGAACTTTTTCCACTCATGTGTCTTGAGCAACCACTATCTAATATCCATTTATGCTCCTTTACCTTGATATCTTGCAAAACAGCAAACATAAACTTTTTCGAGTCGACCAAATGACATATTTTGGTCCATATTCAGGCTCAATCATGTTTGGTGGTCTAATACCTTTAGGAACCCATATTTGCTTAACATGTTTCCTTAAACATAGAGGATAAGTGTTTCTCATGATGTAAGGATAATTTCTTCTATATGGACATGTAGATTTGACATGACACTTTTTACAAAAGTAGAAACATGTGGGCATATGAATACTTCCTTTAACCTTGACAAAAGTGGTAGTCGGTTTTATAGGAAAGCTCCTATGATAACCTATACCATTTTTGAAAAGTGAGGATTGTTGTTCACCCATCATTCTTTCAAGATTAGCTTTTGGGCGAGTGAATTTGACAAGTGCAATCTTTTAGTCTTGACACATTAAAGTTAGATCAACTTTCTCTTTCTCTAGATCGATATAGTTTCGATGAAGAGAAGAGAGGTTGTCCTTAAGAATCGCATTTTCCGATTCCAAGGCCTTGATACTGTCATCACGGTCTACCTTTTCCATGTTAAGATTTTCAATCTCCAAAGACATCTCACTTAATCATTTCTCTTGTTCGAGAAGCTTTTCTTTTAAGGAATTTATCCTTATCCTATGTTCTTTGTCACATATGATAATGTCTTTAAGGAATTGTGTGAGATCAGATTCAGGTTGGGAGATGATAGTACTTACCACATTATCAACATTGATATTTGAGTCTTCTTCATGATCGACCATATGACAAAGGTTTGCTTGTTCTTTTTCGCCTTCTGATTCATTTGAAGAATCCGAATCACTCCATGAAGCTACCATAGCTTTCTTCTTTCGATCATTCTTCTTAAAATTGGTCCTCTTCTTTTATGGACAATCCTTAACGAGATGATTTGTTTCACAATATTCAAAACAAGTCAGAACTTTAGTTTTCTTGTTAGAGTTAGAAAACTTACCTCGAGGTCTTGATGTTCGCGTATATTCTCTATTGTTTGCTGACTGTTTCTTTATTTTGAGAATTCTCACAAGACCCTTAGAGATCATGGCAATTGAATCTTCTTCATCATCGTCATCACTGTCTTCCTCTTCAGATGGTAACTCATCCTTCTTCAATCTTAAAGCCAGATTCTTTGTGTTGGATGTGAGCTCTCCATCTTCTTCACCAAGAACCATTCCGTGTGTGATGAGTTTTCCAAGGAGGTCGCCAAGAGGGAGAGTTGAGAGATTCTGATCTTGTTCGATGGCAGTCATCTTTGGTCCCCACTTAGCTTTAGGTAAGCTCCTTAGAACCTTCTTAACTTTTTCTACGTTTGTGAAAACGTTTCCAAGTGAGTCCAGGTTGTTCACAATATCAGTAAATCTTGTGAACATTTATTTCAGTGATTCGTTTAGATTCATCTTGAATAACTCATATTGTTTTAGGAAGATGCTGATCTTTGTTTCCTTCACTTGACTTGCTCCTTCGAATGTGACAACAAGTTTCTCCCATATTTCTTTTGTACTCTTGCATGATGAGATCCGGTTGAATTCATTTGCATCTAATCCACAGTAGAGTAGATTCATGGCCTTGTAATTCTTTGAAATACTATCCAAGTCGGCTTGTGTGAAGTCAGCTTCCTTCTTTGAAACTTGGACACCTTCATCTGTGGTAGTTGGAACTTTGGGGTCATTCTGAACAATGCTCCATAATTCCATTTCCTGATCAATAATGACCATGCGCATTAGTGCTCTCTAATGGGCAAAGTTGTTGCCACAGAAGAGTGGTGGTCGAGATGAGGCTCTTCCTTGAGCAAATCCTCCATCACCTACAGGATTCATGATTAGTCTCACTGATGGTTAAATCAAAATATGTGACTAGCTCTGATACCAATTGAAGAACCGTTAGGTGAATATAAAGGATAAGGATACTCTAGAAGGGGGGGTTGAATAGAGTATGAGAACTTTTCGCAAAAACCTATCTCAAGGCTTTGAAACTGATTTCAAAGGCCTTGATGTCGATCCGAGCTCTTTGTGAGACAATTTGATTTCAAGGGCTTTGAAATTGATTTCAAGGGCCTTGACTTTGTTCATCTCAAAACAAAGTTAGTCACAATAAAGCAGATAAAGTGCGGAATTTCAAAGATCGACAGGAGGATATGTTTACGAAGTTCGGCTCTAAATAGCCTACTCTCCGTCCCAGGGTATAGCCGTAGGATCTAACTATCTATTATTAGCTTTAAAGAGTCCGAGATACAAACTAGAAGACCTCCCCTTTTTCTCTCACTGTAGCCAACGCTACGATCTAACTCCAGCTCTTCACCTTGCTATAATAGCCTCAGCCGTGTGTGTGTCTGTATGGTGAACGGTATAGTTTTAAATTTATAACCTAAAATATAAGCCTGAAATAATAGGCGAACCCGTAGTGTACGGATCAATTGTAATGACAGCAAATACTTCAGGGTCGAACATAGGGACTATGGTGAAACAAAGATCGGTAATTCAGGTTGTCAATTAAAAACAAGCAACAAAGGAAAGATATCAAAGATGATGTAATAACCAGGTAAGAAAATGCGGATTCTAGATATTAAAGCATCCGGTTGTGGTTCCGACTAAAGATCTCAAAAGATAACGTGGACAAAGCTGAGGTTTGCAAAGGGAAGGTGTTTCTAAGGTGGGAATAGATCACCGGGTAAGTCTCACTACTCACTATCCCAAACCAAAGATCCTCTCACCGGGTAAGTCTCAAGGTACTAAGGAAAGGAACTATAATCTCAAACCAACACACCACCCAAGGGAATAGAATCAACCTTTACCGGGTAAGTCTCATGCTAACTCTCAAAGATGGGATGAAGGCACACTCAAACCCCAATAAAGGATAAACCTTTATTACCTACACTCATGATCTTGGGTAAACAAACAAAGGAATCACCGGGTAAGTCTCATCCTAGGCTTGCGTTGAACCAGGAAGGGTATAACAAGGATTGGATTTGGCAAACTGAAACCTCAACTCAGATAAGGATCAAGAAAGGTCTCGCCTCGCTCAGTTAGTATCCCCTCTCGGTCGAGATGTTCTACGAGTGACTGACGTGGTCTTCGGTTAAGGTAAATGCTCGAGCTTTCAAGGTCCACTGGGATAAAGACTCATTCTTTCATCGTCTTTTCCACAACTTTCAGCCAATCACCCAAGAATCGCATAAAGAACTTAGCCAACAATCATCATGATAACAATAATAAAATATATAAGAAAGGATTCAATATTCAAATAAGAAAACCTTAACACAAAGGTCTCAATAACTCAATCAAACAACCAAACAAACAATCAAACTGCGTTCCTCAATCACAACCAGAAAGACAACAAATCAAGCCAAACTAAGAAAATCTTACAACTTCCTTCAAAGCGAACTTCCTTGGATTCTTCAACCTTTCAAATTTTCTTCCAAACTTCCTTCAAAACTTGCTTTCTGATATGGAGATCTGCCGCTCCGAGATAATTTCTCTCCAGAAAATACACCTCTTTATATAGGAGTATCACCTTCCTAAGATAAAATATCTTTAAAGGCAATTTCATTCCTTAGAATATCTTCCAATCTTCAAAATAAATGAGCCAAAAAGATATGCTTCCTTCCATAAAATCATCCTAAAATATAGGAAATTCACTTTCCAAAAATAGAAGATCTCACCCAAAAATTAAGATCTCATGGACGGTGGATTATTCGCCTCGGTTCAGCCCATCCTAAAGATCACCTCGGTCGAGGTGATATTGTAGCCACCCGAGGTGAGTCTCAACTGAGTGAAAATCTCTCTAATCTGGTCCAAAAATAGAAGATCTCACCCAAAAATTAAGACCTTCTATTCCTTCTAACTGAACTGACTCAATATTTTCTTCCTCCTTTGATTGTGCTTCTGGTAAAAATTATCTTCACAACTTTACTTCCTTGCTCACTTGTTCTTTGGATGGTTAACAAGGGTTACTAGGACGCCCACCCGAGTCTAATACTTGATCCAAGGTCCGAGTCCTTTGTCTCGTGTTGAAAAATCTTCAAGTCTGCTACCGATTTATCATGAGGCGATAATCGCTTCATGATATCACAACTAAAGGATATAATATATCCTTTAGGATACTAACATATTACACATACACATATATATAACATACATTAATACTCATCATAATAAATCCATATGCTAATTCATATCGATCCAAGTTGTAGAGATCCACGGTGAGAGATGGTGGTCCAACGTACTACTAACCCAACAACCTGACTATGCGCGCGTGTGAAAACATAAATCCGTTTTG
Organism: Fagopyrum homotropicum; assembly: GCA_033239125.1. Taxonomy (NCBI): domain Eukaryota; kingdom Viridiplantae; phylum Streptophyta; class Magnoliopsida; order Caryophyllales; family Polygonaceae; genus Fagopyrum; species Fagopyrum homotropicum. The sequence goes on along the minus strand of BSWB01000006.1, from coordinate 104,446,749 downwards.
AAAATTTTAGACCCCTTTCGGGTTCTAGTTATTTTATACATTTGGTCTTTCAGAAGATTTCAAGTGCCATTGTTGCCAACCCAAAGCTCTGATACCATATTGTAACACCCCAAATTCTGAGAACTCGGGGAGCTACTGGTTAGGACCTCACAAAGGGTCCCGACCTTAGTTTGACAACAATTTAACTTGGATCTTACAACAAGGCACAAAAGTATTTAAATCATTTGAAAACTTTAAACAATATATACATGAAGAATATGTATCAGCCTTACAAAGCAAATGTACCAAAACGACACATAAGAAGAGCAAAAGACATCCCATCCCCAACTAAATAAGTACGTGGACCCGGCTGACCATTCCCTTCGGATCTCTCTACAACTGTTTTAACCTGCAAGACATCTACAAGCGGTATAAAACCGTTAGCTAACATTCTATGCATAAGTATAAAGGTAAAAGCACAAACACACAACATACACAATCAACATGCAACACTCAATCCTTTTATTATCTTTAATTAGGTGATAGGTTATTACTAATGATACTTATTTTGTGACACGAGGGATTCCCAAACCTCGCCCCTGTCCCCGTTTACCAACGCGGAATGGTACTAATGCATCTGACCGTCTACCGGACTGGGCAGGTCGCAAGGAACCTCCTAGACTCCCGCAAGAGCTAGGCAGATGATGTCACGACCCGTTATCATACACTTGGGTCAATTACGTAAATAATAAAGTCGGCCTAATCCGGTTTCGTTGTTTATCATAACTAGCAAACACCACTCATACACATTACACTCATACAAGAAAGCTAGCTAAGTAAGTCCGTGGACTTACCAGAATCAAATCTCACCTCTCTTAACACCACTCAACTAGTAACTGTAGAAACTCAGTTGCCTGTCAAAGGAGGCACGTGGGTCAATACATTTCCCTAGGTACTTAGAAGTCTGAAACTCCTAAGCTGTAAGATCCTATTTGGACATAATTTATTACAGTACTTATTCAAGGTAACATGACTATTTTACCCTTGGTCCCGAGACTTCCAAAACTCGTAATACGTACTTAAATTCTTACTTAAGGCTAATTAACCATATTTTACTCCCTAGCATGATTTTAGGTAAAACTAGATAAACTACCCACTTTTCTATTTCCCGAAAAGTCACTAAGGTCCAACTACAACTTCAAATATGAAATTAAAATAAACTTATAAAAATTCTAAAATAAATCTCTAAATTATCTAGGATATCTAATCTACTCATAGGAGCAAGAATTTCCTAAAATTGTTCAATTATCACTTCTACAAAAATCCTTGAAGTTGGCTACAACACTAAAAACGTTCCTATACTTAGTCAAAATTCATTGCTGGAAAAACAGCTCAACTACTTCACTTTGAGACCCTATAACTTTCAATCCGACCGTTCATTTCTTCTCAAATTTTAATACAGTAAACTACGTGTATCCCTTTATGATCTATCAAAAATTCAACGGTGGATCTTCAATATAACGCCTAAACATTGGTCTACAATATTGACAGTTTTCAACTTCTCAAAACTAAAGAAAACTCCATTATTTACAGCTGATTTGTTTCTACTATTTTTGTCACCCTCTTCTAACCCAAACTAATTATTGATCTCAATATCCTAAGTTCATCAGCAGTACATAGTACACTTTTAACTTATTAACTTACAAAAGATACGTATTCAAGGGAGGGAGAAGAGATCTAGTTACCCCTTGCTAAGACCTTGATTGCAACTTAGGAAAGATTCTGGTGATGGGGAAGGCTTTCGATCTGTAAAATAGCAAGGATGGAATATAAAATTTTGCCCATTGTGTGACTGAATAGAAAGAGGACAACTAGGGAGTGAGTGACCAACGAACGTATGCAGAAACGTATGTAACAGCTCCTGGAGTCGAAGTGCACAGAAGAGGCTGCTGTTGTGCAATATTGGTGCTTCAATGGGGCTGTTGCTGTGCAATGTTGGTGCTTCAATGGGGCTGCTGAGATCTGCGTCGATACAGAAGAAGGGGAGGAGAGGTTTACGTGCATCTGGAAGCAAGGATGTTGCAACTCCTTCTCTTCTGGCGTGAATGTAAGGCTGTTTCAGCTGTAGATTTGCCTCATTTATTCACTGTTGTTACGTGATATAGGGAAGGGAAAGGGCTGGCTGTTATAATGTGGAAGATAGGGCAGCATCTCATGGAGTTCTGGGCTGGAATTAACACTCTTCTGGGCTGCCGCAAGCCTCATTAAGCAGCTGAGTGTGTGGACTGCTGAAGGTGTGATTGCTGGGCCTCCTGGGCTGCTTGATCCGCCAGCAAAGGTTAAGGTAAGGGTTGGGAACAATCAATCCAATTAAGAAACAATGGGCTGAAATATGGCAAGAAATAAGTGGGCTGAAATGTTTGTCAAAAGTCTGTCAAAACTCGTCATGGCCTTGTCAGGCCCATGAATGAGTTTGTCACAGATTTGTCGGGCTTTGTCATGGCCTCGTCTCAGCTTAGTCATGATCTCGTCACAGCTTGTCATGATCTCGTCTAAAGTCATCGATAAGAATGAATTATAATAACTAGGGTTTGATATAAATCTATCATTTTATGTGAATTAAATTCTACATAAAATAATACATAATTATAAGAATTAGAGCTTGATATAATTTTATCATTTTATGTGAATTAAATTCTACATAAAATAATAAAATTTGTGAAGGAAGAAATACTAGATAGAATGGAAAACCGTCAACGGCTTGAAGTCCGATTTGCTTCGGAATTAAACTGAATAAATAAAAAAAAATTCCGGATATTACAAAAGAATATACATCCATACATGCAGATTTATAAAGATTAAATGTCTAAACCAATCCCAAAATATAGAATATAATTTATGCTATCAAAATACCCCATACTCGTCCCTTGCTTGTCCCCAAACAAGATCCAAATCTTAGATACAAGATAGAATGGATTATAAGTCATCAAAATGATCAATGAAAAACATTTTAAAACCTTTTGGTGGTGCGCTCCATTCATATATCACCCTAAGAGAATGCTTCATGGAAAATAAAATCAAGACAAGATCAAAACATTTTATAAATATAAGAAAGTTGTTCATCTTTGCATAAAATTATAGAATGCATAATAAATCATATTTATCGAAATCAATCATGTATAATCCAGTTTAAACCACCAAGTCAATCATCATACTCGAGTTCTGAAGGGCTTTCAAAAGAGGTCAAGAAACGTGTCAAGGTGGGATGTATATAGGATAATGTGGTGCTAGAATCCGGGAATAGGATCTTACTTTCACTTTCTTTGAATCACAACATCTTCCACCAATAAGCTTCGCTTATTTTCGCTTTACTTTACTTTTTGGGAACATGGACAGAGGTGCACAATAACCGAAGCCTGAGAGATCAACAATCATCAATTTCTCGAGATGTCTCAAACCCTTGATGCGCATACCATGACCCGTTAGGACTATCAATCAATCCGACTTTGGCAAGACACAAACACCCAGCTATGTGAATGTTGCCGAGTTACTCATCATCAAGATCAACGTCCCCAAACCTAATTTGTTTCTTTCTAACACTTTCAGCCAAGATCTCAACTTCACACTCTTTTTGTCAACTGCACCCAAACTCCCGGATAGGTAAAGGGAGACAAATATGTATATGAGGGGCTAAAGCATGATCAAGAAGAAGAAGAAGAAGGGAATGAAGTGCCTTAGTCATCCAGGAATAATGTGAGAGAACTCATAATGTGATCTCAACCTTCAAATCCAACATAATTTTGATAAAAACAAAGTATTAAACATGTTAGAATTTCAAACAAAGATTTTAGCAACTTAAACATATCATAAAACCTTTCTAGCATATAAAGATTTGAAAGCAAATATGCAGACAAAATCTTCATCGAGGTCATATCCAGAATAGAAGCACAAAACGTTTCAAAAATCTTTCACTTAAAAACCCATCTCGGTCGAGGTGTTCTGACGGTATTCGAGGTGTTCAACTGAGATGTGCCTTGGTTTTCACGACCTCGTTTGGTCAAGAACGTCTCGGTCGAGCTAAAAATTATTTTTTCAAACTAGTTTTTACCTTTTTCACAAAACGTCTCGGTCATATCCGGAACAAGACTGTCACCACCCCTGCGCCCCTCCATGGTGCCCCTGCGGTGACTTATCCTGAAGAAGCAAAGATCGGCGCCCCTGCGCCTCTGCCTGAGTCTCACCCTGCAGAGCTGTGAAGCCAAAGAGTCAGTGTCACTGCTCTTGCGTTGACACTAGGCCGCCCCTGCGGCTCGACATCAAAAGCGACAGAAAGATGAAGAGTCAGGCGTTTGAAGTACATTAAAGATCCGCCCCTGCGGAATTGCCAGGCTGCCCCTGCAGCCACGAAGAACTATAAGCGTTTCTGCCTAAACCGCCCCTGCGGTCCTGAAGGCCGCCCCTACGGTTGTGCGATAGAGACTTTACTCCGGCTGTTTGCACCACGTTTATGACATTAAAGATGGATGTTTAGGCCGGCCATTTACTCCCATTTAGTGTCATTTGTAGTATAAATAGACCTATGCTGATTGCTAGAATCATCCATCATTTCCCCATTTTATTCTCTCTTTTCTCTTGCTTCCTTTGTGTAATGAGCTTCTAGATTCCTTGCTACATTGGGTTGTTTTGAAGTTGTATTGCTGCTTTGGTTGTAAGTACCTTTTAATATAAGTTTTATTCAGTTCATGTTTTATATTCCTTGAGCTTTATTTGTCTAATTACATGTTTTCTTATCGCTTAAGATTGATCACCTTAGTGTTTAAATCACATGTAAAGAACTAGGATTAATCGACTCTGGGTTCGGGTCTTTAATCTAGTACAAACCTTAGGTAAAAACTGGTTGTAATTACTGAAGGAAATAGGAATATAAATATAAAGAAAAGTTTAATGGTTTTAATCTTCTCTTTATATCCCTTTGTCTTTATTTGAAAGCTAACTTGTGATTTGTTCTTGTAGGTTTACGGAACACTAAACTTTTTAAGTTGTGGTGATGCCGGCTGGCTCAACACATACATATGATCAAGACGGGAACATTACTTGAAAACCTATAAAAGGAACCAACCAAAGTAGTTTTGCATGCTAAGAATCAACCTAGTGTAGATCACTCTTCATTCATCTTATTCATCTTGTTACTTGTGTTCTTGTTTTGTCCCACATCAATTCAGTCCAACCCCCCCCCTCCGTTTTTACTTCGTTTTATAATCAATAATTGATTCAAATAAAAATATCACCAAACTCTCTTGGGTTCGACCCTTGCTTTTCCACTATATTTGCTCTAGTGTTAAGTTGGGATTTATTTTGATAAGATAAATGACCTAAGGAAACAATTCTTGTCAAATTTTGGCGCCATTACTGGGGAGTTTAGTTGTGTTTTTATTTTTCTATTATTGATTATTGGTTTGGACCGTTTTTATGGTTCAAACCCATACCACTAACCCCGGAATTGTTCCTTTTGATCCAGAAATTGAGAGAACACACATCCGGCAAAGTAGATAACAACTCCAACAAGAGATGGCTGACCGTACCCTTCTCCAACTCACGCAGCCGAACTTGACCCAACACCCTCTTGCGGTTACTATACCGGCAATAGGTGAAGGAATCAACTTCGAGCTCAAGCCGGGTCTCATTCACTTGCTCCCATCCTTCCATGGGCTAAGTGGAGAAGACCCCATCAAACACCTTGGGAAGTTTCATACCGTGTGTTTGAGCATGAAACCGGCCAAAATACTCGAAGAGCAAATTGTTAGCATGAAATATTGTGATATTTTAGGCACATTTTCTAAGTGTATTTCATCTATATTGGTAGTCATTGATAAAGCATTGAAGCATTTGTGAGTTAGTTTATCTATTTTGTCGATATAGAGGTCTACATAAGCTTTGTGTTGATTGTAGGCGATTAAGAGCTAATTCCGAATGGATTGAGCGAGAATGGAGTTTGATTTAGCATGTCCAAGGATTGAGGACATCTCTAGGAGCTAAGGAAGGTGCTAACTTGAAGAATAGCACGAGACTAAGGAAAATCACGAACTACCTCTAAACCACGCTCTAAAATACGGCCGTACTAGATTCCACGTTCAAGTCCACGGCCGTGGAACCTTGGCAAGAGAAGCGTGGTGCATTCCAGCAACTTACACGGCCGTGGAGGGTTGTGACAAACCGTGACCAGCTTCCACGCTCTAAATTACGGGCGTGGAACCCTTCCACGACCGTGATCTTGGCGATCTTTTACGCAATATTTTAAGCCACGATCTTCTACGCAATGGGCTGGGCTCATATTTTATCTTACACTATAAAAGGACGGAAGAAGAGAGATTCCGTCACCTTCGCTTACACTTCGACTTACCCTAGTTTCACGCTTTGCGGAGATCGTCGTTGAGAGATTTGCGCTTTGCTTTATTGAGATTTCCGGATTGACGGAAAGAGTGAAGATTTGGAAGACTTGTTCGTAAGGAGATTACTCTTCATCTTTAGGTTTGATTAGAAGACGGATTGACATCCCGTTCTTTGTTCTTATCTGAGATTTGTGATTGTTTGCGTTATTCCGAATCTATTGACATTATTGTTCTTGATTTGTGGATTTGAGATTGATTTGAGGTTTATTCAAAGATTTCGGAAGTTTTCATCTTTCATTCTTTTAAATCTTGAATTTGATATCAATATGACTATTGTTGGCTAAAACCCTTTAGCAATTCTAAGGTGAAGGGTTGATAGTTGTGGCTTAGATGATGATAGATCGATCGTAAACAGATTGGACCCTGAGAGTTAGAGAGAATCGCCGACGAACCTAATCCACGGTCTGTTCTTGAGCTTCCACGGCCGTGGAACTCAAGAACTACCCGTAATTTTATGTCAGTTTACGAACCTTGCTTTTACTTTAATCCAAAGTTAAAGATTTGCTTTAACTTAGTCTTGGCTTGCCTTTTCTAGGTGGTAGTGAAGCCTCAACAACCTCTATCTCGATTCTGAGTGTCACAACCTTAATCGGTTTAGTTAGTCTTGATCCTTGGATTATAAGTTTGGGTATTTGACGTTAATTCTTACCTTTAGAACCTTTCTATACTGAAGCCTCAACAACCTTTATAGAGAGTGTCTTTTAGGTGAGTCATATAAGGTTTTTGGAACTTCACCGTACGATTACCTTACATTCGTATACCTTTGCATACCTCAACTCTGTCCTTATATCTTTAGTATATCTTGAATCGATTGCCACAACTGGATTCCTGGATCTTTAGGATTGTTGTTTTCCCAATAATTTGAAAAGCTTCATACATTTACTTGCTTGATAATCTATAACTGGATTTAACCCCCCAAATCCCTGTGTTTGATACTCTGGAATTCTTGCTTAACTACGTCGATCCGTACACTGCGGGTTCGCTTGCTTGATTTCTAGTTTTATAACTAAAGCTTATTTGCACGCACGTTAAGTGGCGAACAAGTTTTTGGCGCCGTTGCCGGGGATTTGGTCTAGGCCGAATTCGGTTATCGGTTGTCAAGCTTGGGAGCTTCTCCCTTGTTATTTGATATCTCTTCGAGTGTATGCGCAGGTCTAGGAACACCGAAGACCTCTTACCTCTTGATCAAGAGCTTGAGAGGAATTTAAGAAGAAAGCGTAAGGAGAGAAAAATGGATGAAGAAAGAGAACGTGATCTCCAATCGGAGTTAGCAGAAAAAGAAGCTCAACTCCAATGGAGTGAGAAGACTCGTAGGGAAGAGATGGATCGTCATCAAACAAAGGTTGATGATCTATCGGACATGATGTTCCAAATGAGGTTGGAGATAAACAACCTTAAGGAGAAAAAGAAAAGGAGGAGACCGGGAAGATCGGTTAGAGCCAACTCATCCAATGAGGATAGCGACTCCTCCATGCCACCGCTATAGGAAATTGATCCCACGATCAATGTGAATCCATTCTTTCCACGGCCAGCTGCAAATCGCCGTGTTCCACCTAGGAATGCGAGGGTCGAACGTGTGGATGAAGAGCCAAGAACTCTTGGCCAAAGGATGGATCCAACGCAGCAACCACGCCGTTTAGGTGTGAACTTTGATGCTGACGATGCACAAGGGTTTAGCTTCAACCCTCAAGTTATTACTATTGTTTGCCAAAACCAATTTGGTGGAACAAGTGCTGAATCTCCACACCAACATCTACAAAACTTTGAGATTATGATGGAGACAATGAAGCCTAAGAACGCAACTACCAACAGCTACAAACTCAAGCCTTTCTTCTTCTCCTTGAAGGGGAAAGCATTGTCTTGGTATCAAGCTCTTCCAAGTGGAAAGCTTGAGACATGGGAGGATCTTTCCGCGGAGTTCCTCACTAAGTTCTTTCTGCCATCCAAAACGGCGGAGCTAAGAGGTAAGATTAATGCATTTTCTATGAGATCTAACGAAAGTTTGTTTCAATCTTGGAAAAGATTTCAGGATTTGCTATTGGATTGCCCTCATCATGGCATATCCAAGCTTGTGCTATTGGAGATATATTATAAGGGGCTGGATGTGGAGACACAATTCAAGCTCCAATCCCTCTCATGTGGCACATTCATGGACATGAGGGAAGATGACGCTTGGGACTTTATTGAGAAGCAAGCGCGAGTCATAGAGAAGTATTCTCACCGGAAAGTGGAGGGGAATCGTGTAGAGCAAGGAGCAAAGCTCACACATGAAGCTCAAACTCAAATCTTTTCTCTCAACAATGAGATTAAAGAGTTGAAGGAAGCTATCAAGACCAACTTTCCAAAGCAAAATGGAAAGGATGTTGGTTACTTGAGCAACAACAACAACGGTGGTGAGAATACAAACCGCAACAACAACAACCGGAATAATTGGAACAACAACAACAACAACCGGAACAACAATTGGAACAACAATAGGGGTTCAAACAACAACAATTGGCGTCCCAATCAACAAAATTCTGGTAATCCTTATTCTTCCAACTCAAATTCACTAACCCCACCTTCCTCTTCTTCCACTCCTTTGAAAAGCCAGGGGAAAACTTCTAATGGTGGAAGCACTTCGGGGAAGGAGAAGCCCGATCCCATGTTGGAAACGATTTTGGGGAAGCTTCAAGGGTTGGAGACTCGCATCATCAAGGTTGATGATCACATTTCTAAGGTTGATAAAGCCCAAAAGGTTTTAGAAAACCAAATGTTCAGCCATGCGGAGGAAGTTCCTAGGAATCAAGGGAAACTTCCACGAAAAACGGAGGACAACCCAAAAGGAAGGGTGATGGCAATCACAACTAGGAGCGGGGTGACAACTACCGACCCGCAGCCTAAGTTTGTAGAAGTCCCTGTCGAGAAAGAGAAAGAAAAGGGGAAGGAGGAGGAAGATGTCTACATTCCTCCTCCAGCGTACAAACCTCCCCTACCGTTCCCACAATGTAGAGCAAGAGCGCGTCTAGATAAACAATTCGGTAAGTTTATAGAACTCATGAGCAAATTGCATATTAATATACCCTTCATTGATGCTATTGTAGGTATGCCGGCTTATGGCAAGTTCTTAAAGGAGATCCTCTGTAACAAGAGAAAGTTAGAGGATTTTGGAGAGGTTAAGATGAGTTCGGATTCTTCGGATCTCATCAAGACCATGAAAGAGAAGATGCCCCCAAAGCTAAAGGATCCGGGGTCATTTTGTATTCCCATAGGAGTGGGAGATGTCACATATGATGCATTATGTGACTTGGGAGCAAGTGTGAGCATCATCCCACTTGTATTATGTAGGAAGATCGGTTTAGGCGACCCTAAACCGGTGAAGATGATGTTGTACATGGCGGATCGATCCATAACTCGTCCCGTCGGTATTGTGGAAGACGTCCCGGTCAAGCTAGGTAAATTCTATGTTCCTATAGATTTTGTTGTGCTTGACATTTCTGCAGATAGTCCGGTCCCGATCATTCTTGGAAGACCGTTTCTTGCAACATCCGGCTGCATAGTCGATTGCAAGAATGCTAGACTCACCTTTGACATAGGAGAAGAGAAGGTAGAGTTCGTTCTTTCCACTCTAGTGAAGGAACCAATCTTTGATGAGGATATATTCAATATCCAAGATGAAGAAGGGTTGTCTAGAGAGGAGGTAAGTGCTATTCTCTTCAAAGATCCTTTGCAAAAGGTTATTACTATGAGTCTAATGGATGTAGGGGAAGAAGAGGAGTGCAATGAGGCAATAGAAGCCTTAGAAGCACAAGAAGAAGTATGTGAAGAGGAGTTTGAGAAACTCCACGACGAAGCAGAAAACGTACGGATCCACGGCCATACACTATATTCCACGGCCGTGGATTTCACCAATAAAAGCGTGGCTCACTTCAGAGGGTTACACGGTCGTGGAGAGAACAGAGCAACCGTATTCCCTTTCCACGGCCGTGGAGAAGTCAGAGAGGCCGTAATTTTGGGTGATTCCGAAGGTAATTGTGCCTCTTCCTCAACTTCTTTTGATTCTTCTCCCACACCTTCTACATCCTTAGACACTTTTAAGGAGGCATCGGACGCTCCTCAAGAACCATTGGAAACTCCGAAAGTCATGGAATTAAAGCCACTCCCTACTCATCTAAGGTACGCATTTCTTGGACCTAATTCTACCTTTCCGGTTATTGTTAGTTCCGATTTAAGCATAGATGAACATAGTAAGCTCATGGTTGTCCTTAGGAAACATAGAAAAGCTTTAGGATATACTATAGAGGACTTAGTTGGAATTAAACCTTCCCTATGCATGCATAAGATCTTAATGGAAGAGGACTTTAGGACTTCGCGACAACCTCAAAGGCGATTAAATCCGACCATGAAGGAGGTTGTCAAGAAGGAAATTCTCAAACTTCTTGATGCAGGTATCATCTATCCTATCTCCGATAGCAAGTGGGTGAGTCCGGTACAAGTGGTTCCGAAGAAGGGAGGAATGACGGTCATCACCAACAAGAATAACGAACTCATTCCTACCCGAACCGTAACGGGATGGCGGATGTGCATAGACTACCGCAAGCTAAACAACGCGACGAGGAAGGATCACTTCCCACTATCCTTCATCGACCAAATGCTTGAAAGGTTAGCGCAACATTCGCACTTTTGCTATCTTGACGGTTATAGTGGTTTCTTTCAGATTCTGATACACCCGGATGATCAAGAGAAGACCACGTTCACGTGCCCGTGGGGTACGTTTGCCTATAGGAGGATGGCGTTCGGGCTTTGCAATGCCCCAGCCACCTTTCAAAGGTGCATGATGGCCATCTTCTCCGAATATATAGAGGAAATCATGGAGGTTTTTATGGATGACTTCTCCGTTTACGGTTCCTCTTTTGACAATTGCTTTTCTAACCTTGCTCTTGTATTACAAAGGTGTGAAGACACTAACCTAGTTCTTAATTGGGAGAAGTGTCAATTTATGGTAAAGAAAGGAATTATATTAGGACACTTAATCTCTAGTAGAGGGATAGAGGTGGATAAAGCTAAGATGGAGACCATAGAAAAGCTTCCTCCCCCAACTTCGGTGAAAGGGATAAGAAGTTTTCTAGGACATGCTGGATTTTATAGGCGTTTCATAAAGGATTTCTCTAAAATATCAAAGCCGCTAACTAATCTATTGATGAAGGATGCAGTTTTTGATTTTTCGCAAGAATGCTTAGATGCGTTTAACATGATCCGGGAAGCTCTAATTTCAGCACCTATCATCCAACCTCCGGATTGGAATCTTCCCTTTGAGGTTATGTGCGATGCTAGTGACGTAGCTATAGGAGTTGTTCTTGGACAAAGAAAGGAAGGGCGAACCCACGCTATCTACTACGCTAGCAAGACGCTAGATGAAGCGCAGCTCAACTACGCCACTACGGAAAAGGAATTTTTAGCCATTGTTTATGCAATTGACAAATTTCGCTCTTATCTTGTAGGTGCAAAGGTGATTGTGTACACGGATCATGCTGCGATCCGGTATCTCCTTGCAAAGAAGGATGCGAAGCCAAGGCTAATTAGATGGATTCTTCTCCTACAAGAATTCGATCTAGAGATCCGCGACAAGAAGGGTTCGGAAAATTCTGTTGCGGATCATTTGAGTCGTCTAACACATCTAGAGGATGACCATCTACCTATAGATGACTCCTTCCCGGACGAACATTTACATATCATAGAGGAGTGCATCGATGTGATCTCCAAAGGTAACGAACCATGGTTTGCTGATTTTGTTAACTATTTGGTTTGTCAGGAGATACCGCCCGGATTATCCTACGCACAAAGAAAGAAGTTCTTTAAGGATGTTCGGGAATACTTTTGGAATGAACCTCTCCTCTTTAAGAGAGGTCCGGATGGCATTATTCGGCGATGTGTGCCGGAAGATAAGATGCAAAGTGTCATCCGCCATTGTCATTCACTACCATGTGGAGGACACACTAGTTCAAACAAAACTAGCGCTAAGGTATTGCAATCTGGATTCTTTTGGCCTACTTTATTTAGAGATGTGCAAACCTTTGTTTCCTGCTGCGATGCTTGTCAAAGAACAGGAAATATCTCTAGGAGGAATGAGATGCTTCTCAATAACATCCAAGAGGTGGAGATTTTCGACGTTTGGGGGTTGACTTCATGGGACCGTTCCCATCATCTTGTGGAAACCAATACATACTCTTGGCGATGGATTACGTTTCTAGATGGGTGGAAGCAATTGCCTCTCCCACCAATGAATCTATGGTAGTGGTTAAGTTCTTTAACAAGACCATCTTCCCACGATTTGGGACACCAAGGACTATCATTAGTGATGGAGGTTCTCACTTCATTGCCCGGCGCTTTGAAGCTCTTCTAGCTAAGTATGGGGTTACTCACAAGATCGCCACCCCTTATCACCCACAAACTAGTGGACAAGTTGAGATCTCAAACCGGGAGATCAAAGGAATCTTAGAGAAGACGGTTTCAAGGACAAGGAAGGATTGGTCCTTGAAGCTTGATGATGCATTGTGGGCGTACCGGACTGCGTACAAGACTCCCATAGGAACCACACCATACAACCTTGTGTATGAGAAATCTTGTCACTTACCGGTAGAGTTAGAGCACAAGGCGTTTTGGGCCATCAAGTGGATGAAATTCAGCATGAAGGAAGCGGGAGAGAAGCGTCTCTTGGACCTTAATGAGCTTGAAGAACTCCGCTTGAACGCTTATGAAAACGCCAAGATTTACAAAGAAAGAGCAAAGCGTTGGCATGATAAGCATATCATTCCAAAGGACTTCAAAGAAGGAGATCAAGTTCTCCTCTTCAATTCAAGGCTTCGTCTCTTTCCAGGTAAGCTTAAATCTCGTTGGACCGGACCTTTTCTAATCAAACGTATTTTTCCCCATGGTGCAGTTGAAGTATGGGGTGAAACGGGCGGAAGTTTTAAGGTGAACGGTCAACGACTCAAGAAGTATACACCGGAACTCCAAGCTGAAGAGTTCGCGCCCACCGCACTCGAATAAGTGCGAATATGGTCTAGCTACGGACCTTAAACAAAGCGCTTCTTGGGAGGCAACCCAAGGTATTGCATTACGTTTTTGTTTTTGATTCATAGATTAGCTTAGTTTAGACGTTTTTGCTTTGTTTTGCCTTCGATATCTTCCGGTATGTTCGTGTTTTTGGATGTGGGAACAGTGGAAAAGAAAAGGGGAAGAGAAAGTTTGAAGAAAAGTGACGAAACTTGGACTTTGGAACATTACAGAGAGTTCCACGGCCTAAACCACGGCCGTGACAGCTACAGTGACCGTAATTTCCAAAAGCCTGAGAAAAATCACCAAAACCACGGTTCCGTACATTTCCACGGCCGTGGAACACCCCGATAGACCGTGATTTTCAAAAAATTTTACGGCCACTATATAAACCACGTTTCTTCACAAAACACAACACCACATACCCAAACCACGCCCAAAATCGCCGATTTACTTCCCCTCACCTCAAATCTTCATTCGTTAATCGTTTTTAACGATTCTTTAGCCAAAACAGAAGCAAATCCGATCACCAACAAGATCCAAGTAACAATCCGAGCGGCAAATCACCGAGGAAAGCAGAATTCGGATTTAAAAATCCGAAAACCTAGGTTTTTTCGCTCTTCTCTATCTTTGTCGATTTGGACTTGCATTTGCTAGAATTTTTAGGAATAACTGATTGGAATTGGAAGAGAATTAGTCTAGGACTGCTGTTGTGAAATTTGGTGAGATTCTGTTGAGATTTGCGAAATTTTGAGACGAAACAAGGTCACTGTACGTTCCACGGCCGTGGAAAGCCAAGAACAGACCGTGGTTTTTGACAGATCATGGATTTTGTGAGGAGAGTGTCCGGGAGGAATAAGGACAAGAACAAGGATAAGAACAAAAAGAGGAAAGGCAATGATGCTTCCTCTTCTAGAGTACCACCTCCTTCATCCCCTTCACCTCCATCACCATCACCACCTCCACCTAGGATCCCTACCATTCATGAGGATCATTTAGACGCCTTAGAGAGGATAGAGGAGAGGACGGTCATAGGACCGCGATACTTGCTGCTTGAGGAGCTAGCACCCTTGCACGTGATAGGAGACCTTACTTGGCTCCTAGATAGAGCTGGCTTAGTCATCTTCTCCGCTATTCGGGAAGATGCTTGTGAGGAGATTACGAGGGAGTTTGTAGTTTCCTTTGAGCATAGCCATGTCGACAGGACAGTTTCTTTCCGGCTGATGGAAAGAAACTATGATTTTACGATTAGAGAGTTCGGAGCCTTCTTTGGGTTCCAAGAGACCTTCAATGGTCGTTTCCCCAGTGGCGTGTACGCCAAGGATTTCTGGGAAGAGGTCGCTATGATCTATGCCAGCAAGGACCGCTGGCAGCCTGCTGATACCAAGGCTAGATTGATCTACCATCTAGCCTTGAAGATAGCTCATAGAGTGCTTTCTGAGTGTCTCTTCCCCAGGACGAAGACACCCCAGAAGATCAAGACGGATGAGTTATTCCTGCTCTACAGCATGTTGTATGGCAGGTCAGCTGACTGCGCCACCCTCTTATCTACTACCATGAGCAAGCTAAAGAATAAGAGCACTGGCAACATTGGATATGGTGGGATGGTCACCCACATTGCTCGACAGTTAGGGGTAGATTTTTCTGCTTGCACACGCATAGCTGCTAGACCCCTAGGACTTCAGGCCCTCATGACTAGAGGCCTTATCTTCCCCACCCATAGAGGTCCACCTTACGCTGCTATGCCATGGGAGAGTAGGACGGGGAGAGGTATTGACTGGCTCCCTGAGTATTCCATTATGGCTGGACGCCATAACAGGAAGGCGACGTTCGCTGCCATGCATGCGAACAGATTGGCAGCCCCTCCCTACGTTCCACCACCACCAGTTGTAGAGGAGGAGATGGGAGGAGATGATTATGAGGGAGGAGGAGCTGAGCAGGACTTTGGTACATTCCCGGATCAGCCGGATGCAGCTCCCGACATGCCCAGGCATTCTCCCCGCCCTGCTAGAGCATCTGGCTCTTCCTCTCGCCGCGCTAGTGTGAGCGAGAGGCCTACTTGGATGGCTGACCCTCCTGCTTGGTATAGGACGCAGCCGGATTGGATGGGAGCTCCTCCACCATGGTCTACACAGCCGCCGCCAGCACCAGCACCTTCAGATGCACCGGCGTGGTACAGCCAGCCGCCTGGCTGGTACGAGCAGTTGCCAGAGTGGGCTACCGACCTTTCCAGCAGGGTTGGAGCTTTGGAGATTCGAGCTGACGCTAGAGATGCGCGTGTGGACGACCTTGACCACATGATGAGAGATGTATACCGCCAGCAGTTCGGGCGGTACTACGATCCCAGCTTCTCACCATTTCCACCTCCACCGGCACCGCAGTGACGACCTTGATTATCGACAGTTTAGCCGCTCCACCACCGTTTTGTGAGTTCTTTTTCTTTCTTTCTTTTCTTCTTTTTCTTTGAACATTAGGGACAATGTTTGTTCCAAGTATGGGGTGGGGTGTGACTAATCGTTTGTAATAACTCTTACTCACTTTATTTGCTTTTATTGAGACTATCTTGCATGTTTCATTCTATTGCTATACGTTTCATTATTGCATTGCATGTTTTATTCTATTGCTACACGTTTCATTATTGCATTGCATGAAAAAGCCTTTGAAAAATTTTGAAAATTTTGTGCTTCTAGGAATTGAGATGATTTCTATGATAATCACCACTTGTGAATTGAGTTTGATGACAATCGCATGCTTAAACAATTAGTGAATTGAAAAGAAATTGAATGAGTTGATTATCCTTCTTTTTGCAAATTTCATAATGTGATGGATGTTACTTAAATCATGTTGAGAAATCAAAGTTGAAATCACACTATAAGTTCTCATACTTCTTGTTGAGATGATTAAGGCAATTCAATTTTCTTTCTTCTTTTTTTGATCATTTAGCCCCTCATTGAAATAATGACCTCCTTTACCTATCCGGGAATTTGGAGGAGTTGAATGAAAAAGGCATGTTTGATGTGGGAGGGCCATGAAAGCAATACTTTGCATTCAAAGGAATAGAAAGAAATTATAGGTTTGGGGAAGTCAATCATGACGATGAGTAACTCGGCACCATTCACATAGCCGGGTGTTTGTGTCTTGCCAAAGTCGGATTAAGCGATATTCCTAGCGGATTATGGTATGTGCGCTAAGGGTTTGAGGTATCTCGTAAAAATTGAGAAACACCAATCTCCTAGGCTTCGGTTTTTGTACACCTCTATCCATAACTCCACAAGTAAAGTCGAAAAATGAAAAGAAGAGAGAGAAGCTCTAAGTTGAAAGTGTTGCGGAAACCGCAAGAGAAGAAGAAAAGAGTAGTTATCCACTTTCCCGGATTCATGCACCACATTCCTTAAAGTTTTCCCTCCCTTTCCACATTCTAGACCTTGTTTGAAAGCCCTTAAGATCAAAAGAATGTTATATGACTTGGTGATCTAAATTGAAGTTTCTTATGATTGATTTTGATAATGTTTGAAGGTTATGATGTTTACATGGAAGTTTGATTAATTCATGAGCTTTCTTTACTCTTTACTCTTTGATTATGCATAAGAAAGTCTTATAAGCGAATGAAGCAAGATTTGAGAATGATCTATTGATTAGAAGGCACATTCATCTAAAAGAAGTTTTGCTTTGAGAAGGTACACATATTTCATCCTAACTTGTGCTTTAAAAGCCTTTTGAAAGACCTTGCTTAGGGACAAGCAAGTGGCAAGTATGGGGTTATTTGTTAGCATGAAATATTGTGATATTTTAGGCACGTTTTCTAAGTGTATTTCATCTATATTGGTAGTCATTGATAAAGCATTGAAGCATTTGTGAGTTAGTTTATCTATTTTGTCGATATAGAGGTCTACATAAGCTTTGTGTTGATTGTAGGCAATTAAGAGCTAATTCCGAATGGATTGAGCGAGAATGGAGTTTGATTTAGCATGTCCAAGGATTGAGGATATCTCTAGGAGCTAAGGAAGGTGCTAACTTGAAGAATAGCACGAGACTAAGGAAAATCACGAACTACCTCTAAACCACGCTCTAAAATACGGCCGTACTAGATTCCACGTTCAAGTCCACGGCCGTGGAACCTTGGCAAGAGAAGCGTGGTGCATTCCAGCAACTTACACGGCCGTGGAGGGTTGTGACAAACCGTGACCAGCTTCCACGCTCTAAATTACGGGCGTGGAACCCTTCCACGACCGTGATCTTGGCGATCTTTTACGCAATATTTTAAGCCACGATCTTCTACGCAATGGGCTAGGCTCATATTTTATCTTACACTATAAAAGGACGGAAGAAGAGAGATTCCGTCACCTTCGCTTACACTTCGACTTACCCTAGTTTCACGCTTTGCGGAGATCGTCGTTGAGAGATTTGCGCTTTGCTTTATTGAGATTTCCGGATTGACGGAAAGAGTGAAGATTTGAAAGACTTGTTCGTAAGGAGATTACTCTTCATCTTTAGGTTTGATTAGAAGACGGATTGACATCCCGTTCTTTCTTCTTATCTGAGATTTGTGATTGTTTGCATTATTCCGAATCTATTGACATTATTGTTCTTGATTTGTGGATTTGAGATTGATTTGAGGTTTATTTAAAGTTTTCGGAAGTTTTCATCTTTCATTCTTTTAAATCTTGAATTTGATATCAATATGACTATTGTTGGCTAAAACCCTTTAGCAATTCTAAGGTGAAGGTTTGATAGTTGTGGCTTAGATGATGATAGATCGATCGTAAACAGATTGGACCCTGAGAGTTAGAGAGAATCGCCGACGAACCTAATCCACGGTCTGTTCTTGAGCTTCCACGGCCGTGGAACTCAAGAACTACCCGTAATTTTATGTCAGATACGAACCTTGCTTTTACTTTAATCCATAGTTAAAGATTTGCTTTAACTTAGTCTTGGCTTGCCTTTTCTAGGTGGTAGTGAAGCCTCAACAACCTCTACCTCGATTCTGAGTGTCACAACCTTAATCGGTTTAGTTAGTCTTGATCCTTGGATTATAAGTTTGGGTATTTGACGTTTATTCTTACCTTTAGAACCTTTCTATACTGAAGCCTCAACAACCTTTATAGAGAGTGTCTTTTAGGTGAGTCATATAAGGTTTTTGGAACTTCACCGTACGATTACCTTACATTCGTATACCTTTGCATACCTCAACTCTGTCCTTATATCTTTAGTATATCTTGAATCGATTGCCACAGCTGGATTCTTGGATCTTTAGGATTGTTGTTTTCCCAATAATTTGAAAAGCTTCATACATTTACTTGCTTGATAATCTATAACTGGATTTAACCCCCCAAATCCCTGTGTTCGATACTCTGGAATTCTTGCTTAACTACGTCGATCCGTTCACTGCGGGTTCGCTTGCTTGATTTCTAGTTTTATAATTAAAGCTTATTTGCACGCACGCTAAGTGGCGAACACAAATCAAGATGAGGGCATTCGGTTTCACACTCAAGGATGCAGCGGATGATTAGTATTATCACCTTTCATCCGGGAACATCGACACTTGGGAGAACCTCTACAAGGCGTTTCTAGAGAAATACTTCCCCGCCAAGAAGGCCAATAGCTTGAAGAAAGTTATAAGCAACATCGAGCAAGAGGCAGACGAGACTCTCTATGAGTACTTTGAACGGTTTGCACGCCTTCGATCCAGCTGTCCTTTCCATGGATATTCAACTCAGGATCTAGTCTTGTACTTGTATAATGGCTTGCTTGGCAATGAAAGGAGGATCGTCGATGCTGCTTGTGGAGGTAACATTCTTAACTCTACCCCTGACCTTGCTTTGGAAAAGATGCAGGAACTAGCTGAAGGAACTCGAAACTTCGGAAGAACTTCTTCCAAGAGAGGAGTTCATGCCATAAATCCTGGGAAGAGTAAGATCTTTACTGAACTAGTTGAGTTGAAAGAGATGGTGAAGAGATTGACGCTTATGGGAACCCCACAACAGCTTAAGGCATGTGGAGTTTGTGCTGACCCATACCACCCAACGGACATGTGTCCCCAAGTCAAGGATGACGATGCTGAGGTGAATGCAGTGGGCTATGGACAATAACAACAGCAAAGGCCTAGGAACGATCCTTATGCGCAAAATTTCGTGCCAAATTGGCGTGACCAACAAAACTTTCGTTGGAGGGATCAACAAAACCAACCGCAATAGCAACCCCGACAAAGTAAGTATCAATCAACTGAGGATATGTTACAGGTCCTTACTAAGCATTTGGCTACTCATGTCCAAACAACAGAATCCAGCATCAAGAACCTTGAAAAACAAGTTGGGCAAATGGCGGAAGCCATAACAAGGATCGAAGCTAGATCCTCCGGAGGATTACCTTCCCAGACAGTTATAAACCCCAAGGAGAATGTTAGTGCCCTAACATTAAGGAGTGGGAAGCAAATCCAACCGAAACTAGCAACAGAAGGGAAGAACAAACCCTTTGACGAGTTTGCCGCCCCCACATCCGCACCTGCGGCTGCAATTGCAGCCAGCCCTGAGAAAACGCCGCCCCTGCGGCTGGATGTCACCGCCCCTACGGTGACAGCCTCCGAGCTGCCTCTGCGTCTGCAAGTTGGCACCCCTGCGGAAAACTCGACAAAGAGTTCTGCTGAGAAGGATTCTTACATCCGGCTTGAGTTTCCACCACTGTACTCTGAGAAATCACCAACTCCTTTCCCCGAGGCACTAAAGGAGAGAAGAATAATTGAGGACAAGGATCTCTTTGAGACCTTCTCCAAATGCGAGGTAAACATCCCTCTCCTTAAGTTAGTGAAGCGTATTCCTAAATATGCTCGTTTTTTGAAGGGACTTTGCACCATCAAGAGGAATCAAAAGCTGAAGGGGAAACAAAAAGTGCAAGTGAGCGAGCATGTGTCCGTAGTTTTCCAACGTAGAATGCCCAAGAAATGCAATGATCCGAGCATGGTAAGCATTCCTTGTGTTATTGGGGAAACCCGTTTTGACAAAGCTATGCTTGACCTTGGTGCTTCTATAAATGTCCTGCCATATTCTATCTATAAATCACTTGGCCTAGGGCCACTAACGGAAACTAGGATTGTAGTACAACTTGCTGATAGATCCAATGTGTATCCGAAAGGGATAATTGAAGATGTATTAGTAATGGTAGACAACCTAATATTTCCTGCTGATTTTTTCGTAATGGATATGGAAAATGATTCGCATGCTGCACCGATACTGTTAGGTAGGCCATTTCTGAAAACTGCTAGGACTAAAATTGATTATGTTAGTGGCAAACTAACCATGGAGTTTGATGGTAATGTAGTGGAATTTGACATGTATGATGCAATGAAATTTACTAGTGATGATCATTCGTTATGTGCTATTGACATTGTTGAACCTTTTGTGCAAGATGTTTTTGATATTTCTGACATGGACGAATTGAAAAATATAATTGAGCATGACGTCGATGATCATAATTCAGAATATGCATTGACAACTAGCATGAAAGAGGTCCTAGCCCAATTGGATGGGCACAAAAGGTTACCTATCTCCACTTTGGGCATTGGGCCCACTTTACTAACCCCAAGCGAGAAGCTTGTTCCATCTATAGTGCATGTACCGGAGATAGAGTTGAAGGACCTTCCTCCCCACCTCAAGTATGCCTTCCTTGGAGACAACAATACTCTACTGATGATCATCTCTAACAAGTTAACTACCGGTCAAGAGGACAAGTTGGTGAAAGTGTTGAAAGAACATAAGACGGCCCTTGGATGGACCATTGCGGACATCAAAGGGATAAGTCCATCCACTTGCATGCATAGAGTCCTACTCGAGGATGAAGCAAAGCCATCTAGGCAACCTCAACGAAGGTTGAATCCGCCAATAATGGACGTGGTCAAGAAGGTGGTTTTGAAGCTCCTCCAAGCGGATATGATCTTCCCCATTTCGGACAGCACTTGGGTTAGTCCAACCCAAGTGGTTCCAAAGAAAGGGGGTATCACAATGGTGGAAAATCAACATGGAGAGATGGTTCCGAGTAAAACGCAAACCGGGTGGAGAGTTTGCATTGACTACCGCAAACTCAACAAGGTAACACGTAAAGACCATTTCCCATTACCTTTCATTGACCAAATGTTGGAACGTCTTGCAGGTCATCCATACTATTGCTTTCTGGACGGATATTCGGGCTATTTCCAAATAGCCATTGCACCGAAAGATGAAGAAAAGACAACGTTCACTTGTCCATTTGGCACTTTTGCGTACCGTAGAATGCCATTTGGAGATAGTTTTCATGCATGTCTAGGACACTTAAAACTTGTCTAGGACTTTGCAACGCCCCGAGAACCTTCCAACGGTGCATGATAAGTATTTTCTCCGAATAGATAGAAAATTTTATTGAAGTCTTCATGGATGACTTTACCGTCCATGGAGATAGTTTTCATGCATGTCTAGGACACTTAAAACTTGTTCTTGAAAAATGTGTTGAAACCAATCTAGTTCTTAATTCGTAAAGGTGCCATTTCATGGTAGAACAAGGAATAGTGCTAGGACATGTGATATCCTCAAAAGAGATAGAGGTAGATAAGGCAAAGGTTGATGTAATTCAAAGTTTACCTTATCCTACTAACATTCGGGAAATCCGATCATTTCTTGGTCATGCAGGTTTTTACCAACGGTTCATCAAAGACTTCTCAAAGATCTCGGCACCCTTATGTGAATTACTCAAGAAAGACTCCACCTTCATAGTGGACGAAAGCTGCAAGAAAGCTTTCGACACTTTGAAGGCATGTCTCATCCGTGCACCAATCATCCGGTCTCCGGATTGGGAGAAACCTTTCGAAATTATGTGTGACGCCAGCGACTACGCTGTAGGAGCTATCTTAGACAGAAGGATGGGAGAGCCTCACACGTTATCCATTATGCGTCCATGACACTTAATGGAGCACAAAGGAATAACTCCACCACCGAGAAGGAGATGCTAGCGGTGGTTTTTGCCCTTGAGAAATTCAGACAATACCTTCTTGGAGTAAAGGTAATTATTTTTACTGACCATGCAGCTCTTAAGTACCTCATGGCGAAGAAGGAGGCCATGCCACGGTTGATTCGGTGGGTGCTCCTAAGCGAGTTCAACCTAGAGATACGGGACAAGAAGGGGGTTGAGAACCTTGTGGCCGATCATTTGAGCAGGCTAGTGAAGGAAGAGGAAGATCCAGCCAAGGGAATGGAAATAGTTGGAAGCTTTCCAGACGACACCTTCTAGACAACCCTTTGTTATGTAACCGCCCCTGCACCTCAAGAAACCCGCCCCTGTGGCCAGCCGCCCCTACGGTTTGAACTAGGCGCCCCTGCGGAAATGTCGACAGAGGTTTGTCTTAAACTCCAATCTTTTAAGCCCTGATTTGCTGACATTGTGAACTTCATTGTTAGGAATGAGTACCCTCCAGACTTCACCAAGGCACAAAGAGAGAAAGTGAAGGCCGAAGCTCGACACTACGTTTGGGATGACCCCCTACCTTTGGAAGCATTGTAGTGATCAAGTAATCCGCCGTTGCATTCCAGACAATGAGGTACAATTTGTCCTAACATTCTGTCATTCCGAAGCATGTGGGGGGCATTTTGGGGCAAACAAAACTGCAAGAAAACTTTTGGATGCTGGTTTCTTTTGGCCACACATTCTTAGAGACGCTTTTACGTTTTGTAAAGTGTGTGATAGGTGCCAAAGAGTAGGAAACATTTCTAAGAGACATGAAATGCCTAAATCCTCTCTTATATTTTGCGAAATATTTGATGTTTGAGGGATTGATTTCATGGGTCCTTTTTCTACTTCCTTCGGGCATACATATATATCACTTGCGGTGGACTACGTTTTCAAGTGGGTGGAAGCGAAGGCCACCAAAACTGATGATTCTAAAGTAGTTGCAGCTTTCCTTAAGGATAATATTTTTGCAAGAGTTGGAATCCCGAAAGCCTTGATAAGTGACAAGGGCACCCATTTCTGCAACAAGACGATCACCGCTCTCCTAAAGAAGTACCACGTTCACCAACGAGTGTCAACAGCTTATCATCCACAAACAAATGGTCAAGTTGAAGTGTCAAACCGAGAAATCAAAACCATCCATGAAAAGACGGTCTCTCCTAGAAGGAAGGATTGGAGTGCAATGCTAAACGACGCTTTATGGGCATACATGACAGCCTACAAGACTCCTATAGGGATGCCTCCATTCAGGCTTGTGTTCGGAAAAGCGTGCCACCTTCCGGTGGAGCTTGAGCACAAAGCTTGGTGGGCGGTACAGAAATGCAATATGAATGTGGAGGAAGTGGGAGAATTTCGGAAACTCCAATTGCAAGAGTTGGAGGAATTGAGATTAGATGCGTATGACCATGTCACTGCATACAAAGAAAAGACCAAAGCATGGCATGACCGAAACATCCTCCGGAAAGACTTCAAGGTAGGAAACAAAGTCCTTCTTTTTCAATCACGTTTGAAGCTTTTTGCAGGTAAGTTGCGTTCAAGGTGGACAGGTCCGTTCGTGATAGCTGAAGTATACCCTCATGGCGTTGTGGATCTTTATGATCCACAAACGCACAAGGTATTCAAGGTAAATGAACAAAGGCTCAAACCCTACCTTGAAGGAGTGAAGAATGATCCAATCGATGAGATAATGTTGGAGGAGGCCCAAGCAGAAAATTAGGGCCCTTACGTCGAGCCAACGACGTAAAACAAAGGTGCTGCTCGGGAGGCAACCCGAAGAAATAAGAAGAGCTTCTGTCAAGGAAACCACCCTTGCGGCTCATTGCCCCCGCCCCTGCAGTGACACCATTAGCCAGCGCCGCCCCCGGCACTAGGCCTCCGTCAGCAACACCCTTGTCACCGCCCCCGCGGTAACATCCCTACGCCCCTACGGTGGCCAGTCTTGACGTACATTCCTAGCGCCGCCCCCGGCGCTGGGCCTGCGTCCCCCTCTTCCTTGTCACCTCCCCCGCGGTGATAAGCCACCGCCCCTGCGGTTTTACCCAGAAAAGAAAAAAATTTGAAATTCCAAAATACCCTACACCTACCCCACCAAACCTTCTCCTCCCTCACCCACCACTCACTTCTCTCCCGACCTTTCACTCTCAAAAGCCTCACGCCCCTGCGCCCTCACTAGAACACTCAAAAACCGCCTCCCTCATGTCCCTGCGCCACCTCACTGTCGCCACCACCATGAAGTCGACGCCCCTGCGTCACCCTCTCTCTCTCCCCCAACCATCACAATCTCTAAATCTCTCAAATCTCTTAACCCACAACCCGACTACACCCCTCACCACCAACAACCATTCTCCTCCACTCTCCACCACCTCCGGCGACTTCACCACCAGCCAGAAGCCACCGGAACGCCCCCAGCTCCTCCACCTTCGCAGCTGTCAGAAATCGCCCTCTGCACTTCTCCTGCCCCAACGCCTGCAAGCTGCCGCCCCTGCGCCTCGCCGCCCCTGCGCATACTTCAGCCGCCCATGCGGAAATAGCAACAGAGGGTTCGTCTCTTTCTCCAATTTCTGAACTTTCTAATTCCTTTGCTTGATCACTTGCAAGAAATGGAACCACAGAGAAAGTATAAGATGTCCGACGTAGAGAAGGCTCGGTATGCGATTGTGCAAGATCGGGTTGTGTATGCAACTCGGTTTTTGCACGTTCCCACATTGGAGAAGCTTGGCATGTTGGAGAGCATGCAGTCCTTCCTCACCAACGCTGGGCTCGGGGATTTTATAAACAAGAGTGCTCCAACAGATCCCGAGTTTAGCCGACAATTCATTGCCACCTTCAACATGGAGAAGGAGGATCACGTGTGTGTTGGACTTACCTTCAAGTTCAACAAGAAGAAGTACACCGTTGATTACCTCCAGCTGCAGGCGGCCTTTGAAGTGACTCTCAACCCCTCAGAAAATTGGTGGGAGACCGTTCTGACACCCGACCTTTGTGAGTTTTGGCAGGCCACCACAGGATCCGAGTGTCATGCCGGGGGTGAGTACTCCAACAAACTCACTTACCCTTGCTTGAGGCTCTTGTCGAAGATCATCATGAGTGTCTTCTGTGGACACAAAGAGGAGAACAATTCCATTTCTTTACGCTTGCCTTTTGATGAGCGAGAAGGTACCGGATTGGTCATACCTCTTCCTTACCGCTTTGAAGCAGATTAGGAAGGACGAGCCATGGGATATTGTTGGCGGGGTGTGATCTCTTTAATCGCCGAGCAGGTGATGGACCTTTCCGGACTTGAGGATAGGTTGGAGGCCCCACTCTACACAGAGGGGATGCTTAGGAGGTGGAAGCTCCTCAAGAGGGATGGGGATAACCTTTTTTGGTTTCATTTGAAGATGGGAACCACATCACATAGCTTCCCCGGCCACTTCCCTTCAGAGATGAGCTTTTAGAGTTGTACATCCCAGCGGATCCATTTGTACCGAGGCGGTCTCAGGTGGCCATCGTGGAGAGACATGCCGCTAGCTCCTGCCAAACTCCTTATGAGGAGCATATGCCTATACCGGATGATGAGGAGATGCCTACTGCGGCAGAGGAGGAGGGTCCGACACTTGCGAGTCTTCAGGCTCAGATGGCGGCCTTGACTACTCAGCATCAAGCATGGCAGACTGAGTACCAGCGGACCATGCTTGAGCAGCAGCAGGCATGGCAGTCCAGTTTCGCCACATCCATGACCACTCACTTCGACCGCCGGCAGGATGCTTGGCAGGCGGCTCAGCAACAGCAGCTAGAGGCTCAGCAGTTGGCTTGGTAAGCCAACTTTGAGACCTCATTTGGCAGCCGGTTGGACACTCAGCATGCCCGCATTGATGAGATCTACCGCAGGCAGGAGCACTTCTTCTGACACTTCCCATATCCCCCAAAGGAGGGTCCGGATGGTCCAGCCGGACCATCCCACTAGTGGGTATCATCTTTTCCCTTTCTCCACCTTTATCTTTGCTTTCATTTTCCACTTTGAGGACAAAGTGTGCTTCATGTATGGAGGAGGGAATATCATATACATGTATCGGTTGTTCGTGTTGTGTTGTTTTATGTTTGATTTGAGGTTTCATGTTTTGTAATTCAGTTTGAAATTCATATATAAAAAAAATCTCAAAGAAAATGAAAAAAGGTATGGAAATCCTTGGATAAACCGAAAATCCGAAAGGGCAGTTTAGGCAAAAAGAAGGTAGTTCAAAATGGACTTGAGGGATGTGAGGAATTTGTGAGATCACCACGAAAAGAAGAAGAGTGGAAAGGTGAAAACCCAAAAGGGCGCTTGGCAAAATGAGCGACACCGAGTGTAGATTTCCCTTCCGACGTTTGGCGGGATAAGAAGGGGATTCATAAGGAGGTTGTCCGGGTAGGTCACTCTTGGAGCAATAAGGATGGTAGCCTTCTCACCCTTTTTCTCACATTTTCTCTCTTTTTCCTTCTTTTCCGTGGTTTTTCTTTTGTCTCCATTATCTATGCCTCTCATCCATGCTTCCTGAGGCCTTTGAGTCTGAACTGTTGTCATCTGTTTTACTCGGGACGACTAAAAGGTCTAAGTATGGGGGAGTTTGATAGGTGATGGAATCACTATTATTTAGGTTAGTTTTTAGAGACTTTTTATCACATTAGAGTCGTTTTATTCTACTAACTCCTTGGTCCAGAAGAAGAAGACTAAAAGAAGATAAAAGAGGATTTATAAGCACTTGGGAGTTAAAGATCAATCACGAAGCAAAGCTTCTGGTGCCTCACCGCCCCCGCGGAGCAATGTCACCGCCCCAACGGGTGACACTCCACTCCAGAACGCAGCCTGCGCCTTCGCCAGCGCCCGGAACGAATACTGTCACCGCCCCTTCGCCCCTCCATGGCGCCCCTGCGGTGACTTATCCTGAAGAGGCGAAGACCGGCGCCCCTGCGCCTCTACCTGCGTCTCACCCTACAGAGTTGTCAAGCCAAAGAGTCAGTGTCACCGCCCCTGCGTTGACACTAGGCCGCCCTTGCGGCTTGACATCAAAAGTGACAGAAAGATGAAGAGTTAGGCGTTTGAAGAACATTAAATATCCGCCCCTGCGGAATTGCCAGGCCGCCCCTGCGGCCACGAAAAACTTCAAGCGTTTCTGCGTAAACCGCCCATACGGTCCTGAAGGCCACCCCAGCGGTTGTGCGACATAGACTTTACTCCGGCTGTTTGCACCACCTTTATGACATTAAAGATGGCTGTTTAGGCCGACCATTTACTCCCATTTAGTGTCATTTGTAGTATAAATAGACCTAAGGCTGATTGCTAGAATCATCCATCATTTCCCCGTTTTATTTTCTCTTTGCTCTTGCTTCCTTCGTGTAATGAGCTTCTAGATTCCTTGCTACATTGGGTTGTTTTGAAGCTGGATTGCTGCTTTGGTTGTAAGTACCTTTTAATATAAGTTTTATTCAGTTCATGTTTTATATTCCTTCAGTTTTATTTGTCTAATTACATGTTTTCTTATCACTTAAGATTCATCACCTTAGTGTTTAAATCACATGTAAAGAACTAGGATTAATCGACTCCGGGTTCGGGTCTTTAATCTAGTAGAAACCTTAGGTAAAAACTGGTTGTAATTACTTAAGGAAATAGGAATATAAATATAAAGAAAAGTTTAATGGTTTTAATCTTCTCTTTATATCCCTTTGTCTTTATTTGAAAGCTAACTTGTGATTTGTTCTTGTAGGTTTACGGAACACTAAACTTGTTAAGTTGTGTTGATGTCGGTTGGATCAACACATACATATGATCAAGACGGGAACATTACTTGAAAACCTATAAAAGGAACCAACCAAAGTAGTTTTGCATGCTAAGAATCAACCTAGTGTAGATCACTCTTCATTCATCTTATTCATCTTGTTACTTGTGTTCTTGTTTTGTCCCACATCAATTCAGTCCAACCCCCCCCCTCCTTTTTTACTTCGTTTTATAATCAATAATTGATTCAAATAAAAATATCACCAAACTCTCTTGGGTTCGACCCTTGCTTTTCCACTATATTTGCTCTAGTGTTAAGTTGAGATTTATTTTGATAAGATAAACGACCTAAGGAAACAATTCTTGTCAAAAGACCTCCAACTCTTCGGTGCATTCCTGGAAAAATTAGAAATTTTAATAGGAATTTCAAAGGGAGTAAGAGAAATTACCTTGTAAAGCATTTCAAAACATAGTACAAGATATGAGTTAGGATGACAATCCACATATAAAACTTCTCCCAACTCGGCTGATCTTTCTTCAACCTCGACCCAAGTTTCAGCACTTGGATCGAGATCTTCCACTTCTTCCTCTTCTTCAATGAGGACTTCAAGAGGAGCTTCAGATTCAAGCGGAGGAATGCTCGAAACTTGTAGTTCTTCCTTATACACCTCTTTCGGCTTAGCATAGGATAGGAAGCTTTCTTCGAGCTTCTCTATCTTCTTCATCAATTTCTCCCACTTTGATTCGAGCGAATCTTCAAGAGCTTGCTCATAAAACTTTTTAGGGACATTGAGCTCATTCCATATCGCAAGATCCTCTTCAATAGCCTCTTCTCTTTCCCTTTCATCGTTAAATTAGATGAACACAAA
This sequence comes from Fagopyrum homotropicum, assembly GCA_033239125.1. NCBI lineage: Eukaryota > Viridiplantae > Streptophyta > Magnoliopsida > Caryophyllales > Polygonaceae > Fagopyrum > Fagopyrum homotropicum. The sequence continues at coordinate 104,417,716 of BSWB01000006.1, read as the reverse complement.
TAAGCACAACAAATATTGATAATGGTCTACTCTAGCAAGTTGTCTTGCTCTCCAAACTTGCAGGTTCATAGCTTCTTGCAGCCATTGGAAATCCTGAAAACTACAAAACTCATAGGAAAATATCAAATGCAAAAGCAAAAGCTTCCAAGCTAGACAACCAAATATCAAACTCGGTCTTGAACAAGTCCCCGGCAACGGCGCCAAAAACTTGTTCGCTCTTAGACGTGTGTGTATGGTGAACGATATAGCTTTAAATTTACTTAAAATATAAGCCTGAAAAATATACGAACCCGCAGTGTACGGATCAATTGTAATACCAGCAAATAGTCCAGGGTCGAACACATGGACTATGGTGAAACAAAGATCGGTAATTCAGGTTGTCAATTAAAAACAAGCAACAAAGTAAAGATATCAAAGATGATGTAATAACCAGGTAAAGAAAAAGCGGATTCTAGAGATTAAAGCATCCAGTTGTGATTCCGACTCAAAATCTCAAAAGATAACGTGGACAAAGTTGAGGTTTGCAAAAGGGAAGGTGTTTCTAAGGTGGAAATAGATCACCGTGTAAGTCTCACTACTCACTATCCCAAACCAAAGATCCTCTCACCGGGTAAGTCTCAAGGTACTAAGGAAAGGAACTATAATCTCAAACCAACACACCACCCAAGGGAATATAATCAACCTTTACCGGGTAAGTCTCAAGCTAACTCTCAAAGATGGGATGAAGGCACACTCAAACCCCAATAAAGGATAAACCTTTATTACCTACACTCATGATCTTGGGTTAACAAACAAAGGAATCACCGGGTAAGTCTCATCCTAGGCTTGCGTGAACCAGGAAGGGTATAACAAGGATAGGATTTGGTAAACTGAAACCTCAACTCAGATAAGGATCAGGAAAGGTCTCGCCTCGCTCAGTTAGTATCCCATCTCGGTCGAGATGTTCTACGACTGATCGAGGTGGTCGTCGGTTAAGGTAAAGGCTCGAGATTTCAGGGTCCACTGGGATAAAGTCTCATTCTTTCATCGTCTTTCCCACAACTTTCATCCAATCACCCTAGAATCGCATAAAGAACTTAGCCAACAATCATCATGATAACAATAATCAAATATATATAAGAAAGGAATCAATATTCAAATAAGAAAACATTAACACAAAGGTCTCAATAACTCAATCAAACAATCAAACAAACAATCAAACTGCGTTCCTCAATCACAACCAGAAAGACAACAAACCAAGCCAAACTAAGAAAATCTTACAACTTCCTTCAACTTTCTTCAAAGAGAACTTCCTTGGATTCTTCAACCTTTCAAACTTCCTTTCAAACTTCCTTCAAAACTTGCTTTCTGATCTGGAGATCGGCCGCTCCGAGATAATTTCTCTCTAGAAAATACATCTCTTTATATAGGAGAATCACCTTCCAAAGATAAAATATCTTTTAAGTCAATTTCCTTCCTTAGAATATCTTCCAACTTCAAAATAAATCAGCCAAAAAGATATGCTTCCTTCCAGAAAATCATCCTAAAATATAAGAAATGCACTTTCCAAAAATAGAAGATCTCAGCCAAAATAAAGATCTCATGGTATGTGGATTATTCGCCTCGGTCCAGCCCATCCTGAAGATCACCTTGGTCGAGGTGATACTGTAGCCACCCGAGGTGAGTCTCAACTGAGTGTAAATCTCTTTAACCTTGTCCAACATCAATCTTCCATTCCATTTCTATGCTTCTTGAGCCTTTCTTGTAGCTCCTCAATGCTCCATAATGTTGCTCCAATGACTCCTTAGCTCCTTTAGCTCCATTTCGTTCCAAAATGTGCTATTTTCCCTACAATCACAACGAAACTAGTGTAGACCTCGATTCTCGCAAATATAAACAAAACAACATAATGATCAAAGAATATACATCCATACATGCAGATTTATGAAGATAAAACGTCTAAACCAATCCCAAAATATAGACTATAATTCATGCTATCACCTTGCTATAATAGCATAGTTACTTCGCAGAGTAACACATACACTCTAGTATAACATTCTTTAGATATTCCAATGGAGCTTTCAAGTTTTATCTCTCTCTAGGGGATAAAGATTTTTGTAAAAGAGAGAAAGAAAAACTTGTTTGATCGAATGAAGATGTTTTGGATCACTTGAAGACTTTGAATGTTTCCGTGTAAGCTTGTTGTCCTTCTTCTTCAATCGACACCTTCATTTATAGCCTTCGATGGAGAAATCTTCTAGCCGTTGAGAAGATGACCGTTGAAGACGGTTATTCTTCTCCATTGAAAACGCCTCTTCGTTGAGATGAGATAGCAGTTGTAGATTTTCTATCGTCTTAATCTCCTAAAAGCTCGTTGATTCTTCTTGTCCGTAATCTTCTCATACTTGTTGAAGATCTTTGTCTTTTGATCGAGATCTTCAAATCTTGTTGTGAAGATATCCGAAATCCGTTGAGGAGGAATCTTTGCGCTTTTTGTTGAGGATCTTTGCGAGATCCTCTTTTGAATCAAATTCACTTGGTCGGTTAAGATCTTCTTGTTGAGCATATATCCTTGGAAGATCTTTTCTTGATGCTTGATAGATTTGGTTGTTAGAGTTTTGAATTCCTTCCAGCCGCTTTGTCCTTTGAAACTGACTTCAAGGGTTTGGCATCTGACCCCTTGAAATGAGTTTCATGGCCTCCGTGTTGAATCTTTGTAAACCCTTCGTTTGTCCCTTGTATCCGATTTCAAGGCCTCCTTATGTCCCTTGAAATGCTTTCCATGGCCTGCATACATTCTAGACAAACACCAAAACAAACAAAGCAACTAGAAATACAATCGATATTTTGTTAGTATAAAAACCACTTTATTTGTGTTTAATCTTCCATCATCACCTGTACAAATATATAATGAAGGTGGAGTTTTCAAAAATAAAAGAAAATATTTTCATGATAATATATATGTTGATAAATATAACTTTACAAAGTCTAAAAAGACATTCATCCTTTAGTATTTCTCATTAAGCATTTTGTGTTTCTCAACGATGAAAATCAATTCGGTTCGGCTCCGTCGGTCATATATTTCTCCTGAAGTTGTTGTCAATGAATTGAAAATCACAATAAATCAAATTGCTTGTCATGTCGAATTATTGTACCAGCGTTGTCACTATAGTTTTCCTCCATCGTTAACTTGGTGATGTGTATTTAAGCCACAATTGCTTGATCTAGACGTTAAGACATGCTCGCTCTCAGACGTGTGTGTAATTGTGAACGAAATAGCTTTAAATTTATAACCTAAAATATAATCCTGAAACAATATGTGAACCCGCAGTGTACGGATCAATTGTAATAACAACAAATACTTCAGGGTCGAACACAGGAACTACGGTGAAACAAAGCACGGTATATCAGGTTGTCAATCAAAAGAAAGCAACAAAACAAAGATATCAAAGATGATGTAATAATCAGATAAAGGAATGTAGATTCTAGAAGTCAAAGCATCTAGTTGTGGTTCCGACTTAAGATTTCTAGGGATAACGTGGACAATGTTGAGGTTTGGAAGGGAAGGTATTTTTAAGGTGGGAATAGATCTCTAGGTATGTCTCACTACTCACTATCCCAAACCAAAGATCCTCTCACCGGGTAAGTCTCAAGGAACTAAGGAAATGAACTATAATCTCAAACCAACACACCACCTAAGGGTATAGAACTAATCTTTACCGGATAAGTCTCAGGCTAACTCACCAAGGTAGGATGAAGGAACATTCAAACCCTAATAAAGAATAAACCTTTAATACCTAACACTCATCATCATAGGTATACAAGCAAAGGAATTACCGTGTAAGTCTCATCCTAGGCTTGCGTATGGACTAGGAAAGGTACAACAAGGATAGGATTTGACAAACTAAAACCTAAACTCTGGTATGGATCAGATAAGGTCACGCCTCGCTCAATTCATGTCCGATCTTGGTCGAGATGTTCTATGAACCGACCGAGGTGAGGTTTGGTTAAGGTATGGCTCGAGCTTTCAGGGTCCAGTAAGGTAAAGGCTCATTCTTTCATCGTCTTTCCTACAACCTTCTGCCAATCACCCTATAATCGAACAAGAATTTAGCCAAAAATTATCATGATGATAACAATCAAATATATATGAAAAGAAGCAATATCCAAACAAGAAAACCTTAACACAAAGGTCTCAATAATCACTCAATCAAACAAACAAACAAACAATCCAAACAACCAACAAACTGTGTTCCTCAATCACAAACCAAAAGACAACAAACAAGGATCCTAAGAAAACCTTACAACTTCCTTCAATTGCCTTCAACTTTCACTTCAAAGCTATCTTCCTTTAACTTCCTTCCTTCCTTGGAATATCTTCAATCTTCCAAACAAATCAGTTAACCAGACATACTTCCATCCAGAAAAAATCTTCCAATTTATAGGAGAATCACTTGCCAAAAATAAAAGATTTTATGGGCCATGGGACGTGCCTCTCGATCCAGCCCAGCGAAATCATCTCGGTCGAGGTGATACTGTAGTCAACCAAGGTGAACCTCAACTACGTGCAAATCTCTCAAAATTGGTCCAAAATCAAACTTTTGTCAACCTTCCATGGTTCTTATGCTTTCCTCGTAGCTCCTCAATGCTCCATAATGTAGTTCCAATGACTCCTTAGATCTCTTAGCTCCATATCACTCCAAAACATGCATTTTCCCTACAATTAAAACAAAACTAGGTGTAGACCTCGATTCTTGCAAATGTAAATAAAACAACCCAATGATCAAGAATATACATCCATGCATGCAGATTTATGAAGATAAAACGTCCAAACCAATCCCAAAACATAGACTATAATACATGTTATCAAGACCCTTGATGACTCAATGAATGATGGATCTTTATACAAGATGCACAAAAGCAGGAATGGACGCCGCCAAGGAGGATTATTGGCATCGACTGTTTGCCGTTACAAAAAATCTATGCGATGGTATTGCCATCGAGATACCTTTTGTGACGGACGATCACGTGACGACACTCACGCCGTCGCAAGACCTCTTGCGATGGTAATGTCCTCATTTGTGACGGCCTTATGTCGTGACAAAACGATTTTTTTTTGTAGCGAACGGTCGACCCTAGCTCAGTTGTACAACCTCACACAACTTGTTACAAGGAAGAAAGAGCACAAAAAAATATAGTGTAATTTTAGATGCGTAAAAGAGAAATTTCAAGAAACGAGAATTTCTAAACATCTAAACGAGGATCGCATGCATAATCGATTAGATACAATATATAGAAAAGGGAACACCTCCTGACACGTGAATCGCAAATTTGTAAGAGATATTTGAGAGCCTCAAATGTGACTACTCTAGTTGGTTCACCCGAGTATAAATCTAAATTGCTTATAATGCTTGAATGCTAGTGCAAGAATCGAAAGCAAATAAAGAATCGAAGGGAGAAAGCAAGCAACACATGTATAACACTCCTACGGGTAATACGATTTTGGCAGAAAATGTGTCTTATACCCACAATATCTACTATATATATAATTGAAACTTATTTAGAATAATTAATCAATTTTCCTTTCAACATATTTGAACACTTAATTTCATTTCAATAGCCGAATGTCATTCAATAGTCAAATGTCATATAATGTCCCATTAAATTGAGTGTGAGTAAGGCATCGTTAGTTCCCATGGATGTAGAATAGTTACCCTAGACAATGGTGACTCACTCAATTCCCATGTATGCGGAACAATTGCCATGCACAATGGTGATAAATTTGGTTCTGTCTTTTATAATGCTTGCATATATAATTTTTTATACATAATATCTTTTATTAAAAGATAGTGCTTTATTAACTAATAAATATATACTCTTATATTATATCAAACATAATATATATAATATGTCTACATATTATATCTCCTTTATTTAACGATCAAGTCTATTAACCCAATGAGTATGATCTCGCAGAACCCGATATTATTAGCAACATATTTTATCATATAAAATATATAAGTCATAATTGACTTCTATCAAAACATTATGATTACCTAATGTCATTGAATTATATATCTCTATGTATCGTCTTATAACATAATTAGTAATTGCACATTAGAGTAAATGACACAACTCCTTCAATCTTCCACTTGTACTTTACAACAAGTGTGCAATGTTAAACTCTTTTGTCACTTAATGTCTTTACTTGACTATATGATGAAAATTATATTTCTTATCAAATCCGTTTCTTGAACTCTTGAGCTCGGACTATTAATCTTGATGATTACTACTAATTATCTTAGCGTGCGCACGCTTTCATAGTTCTCACTCTTCAAGTGGCCAAGACATCAATACTTTCAAAATACACCATGTCATGCATGAAACAAGGTGAAATATCTAGTCTTGCAAGACTATAGCTCCCACTCAAATTTTGGCAACCCCAATCACTACTTATTACGGTCAACGTTTGACAACGTCAAAGATATACCATCACTTTAATGGTAATTATATCTCACTCATGTGATCGGTCTGGCCAATATGCATCATCATACACATTTATGCAATCAATTAAACATCTCTATGTCCATATAACACATGAAACCTATGTTATCAATCGATCTCACAATATAGTCTTTTATTCAGTCATTTGTATCCAAGTTATTGACTTGGACTATGAATTTTAAACAATTTTATAATTTCAATTCACTTAATGGGTTTCATTAATCAAAACTATTTCGATGAGCTCATTTGTTAATTGTAAAATTGATTGGATACTTCATTTAATATTCAAGAAATCATAAAATAAGAATATGAATAACTCATATATAAATCAAACATAATGTCATAGTAATGATAAACAAGGTTTATCCATCAAACACAAAATTCTTAAAATAGCTCTCTAATGTGCTTGATCCCACTTGGCTCTAGTATGACTATCATGTTTGGGCATACTCATATATTTTGTTCACGAATTTCTAATGTTATCGTTTGTGTACACTTTAAACACCCTCACTTCATAGAATTTACTATTGTTTCTTGTTTTTTGCTTGTCCAACTGATTGTTTCTCCATTTAAAATAAATATGTATCCAAACTATGATTCAAAATCATCTATGTATGAAAACTCGCGTCAGTATAGCATTTCATGACCAACTCGTCATCACCTCTATTAACCAATGAATTACCCTTAGTTCTTTTCAAGTACTTAAGGATGTTATTTCCACTAACCAATGTTCCTTACCAAGACTCGATTGATATCCGCTACACATTCTTAAATAGGCATGTAAACTTTTCAAGTTCATCATATTGAGTCTACCAAGGACCTTATGTACATAAGATCCTTGACTAAGACCAATAAACTTCTTAGATCCATCTCTATAGATCTTGATGCCTAATATATACTTGGCTTCTCCTAGATCCTTCATTAAGAAATACTTCTTAAGTCATTCCTTACATGTTTTTAACTTCGGGATGTCATACTCAATGAGTAATATGCCATCGACATATAGGACCATAACTGTTATTTTGCTCCCACTGAACTTCTTGTAAACACAAGACTATTCTTCACATCTGTTGAAGTCAAACTATTTGATTACGTACGAAAAAAAAGATTCCAACTCATGGATGTTTGCTTATGTCCATAAATAGACTTCTTAAGTTTGCATACCTTCCTAGGATTTTCTAGCTCTTCAAAACCCTTAAGATGTATCATATATACATCACTTTCTAATTATCCATTTAGAAAAGAGGCCTTGACATACATTTGTCAGATCTCATAGTCAAAATATGCGGCAATCGCTAGGATAATTCTAATGGACTTGAGCATTACAATCGGGGAAATGTTTCGTCATACTCAATACCATGATTTGTTTAAATCATTTGACAACATGCCTTTTCTTATAGACTGAATCATTTTTATCCTTATCCGTCTTATATCTTAAAGATCCATTTGCAACCAATGAGTTTTACCCCATCAAGCAAATATATCAAGTCTCATACTTGAGTTTCAAACACGGATTCCATTTCAAATTTCATGCTTATTATCCGTTTTTCTGAGTTGATTTCCGACATAGATTGTTTGTAGGTCCCGGGCTCGCCGCTCTTTAAAAATAGATTGTCGATCTTAACAGTCAACACATAGTCATCCAAATAAGTAGGTCGATGTCTGGCCTACTAGATCTCTTTCGTGGTACAACAATAGGAGAGATTTCGGTTCTAATTTTCCACATCTTCATGTGGTCCCACTAGATTTTCATCTACTTGAGTAATATCTTGATTTTGAGATTCTACCCATTGGTCAAGACATCAACCCAATGAGTATGACCGCATAGAACCCGATAATATTAACAACATATTTTATCATATAAAATACGTAAGTAGTAGTTGGCATCTAGCAAAACGTTATGACTACCTAATGTCCTCGAATCATATATCTCTATTCATTATCATATAACATAATTAGTAGTTGCACCTTAGGTTATAAGATACAATTCCTTCAAAAAAATGCTTATGATGAACTAAGAACACCAATTGTAACACCCCAAGTTTTGGGAACTCGAAGCGTTATGGTATAGGACCTCATAATGGGTCCCAACCTTCAGAGTAGCAACGACAACATCGAATCTTACAACAAGGCACAAATAAACGAAAATCAAACTCAATACAAAACCAAAGATTTAAACAAAGGAAGTGTAAAAGACTTGAAGCCGAGTTAAAAACAAAGGGGAATCAACAACGGAAATATAAACCCGATCCCGTCCTATAATGTACAGGAACCTAGGCTGACCACACCATCCGGATCACTCAGTAGTACCAATATCCTGCAAGGCATCTACAACGTTGGTATAAACCGTTAGCTAACAATCTAGATATCAGAAAGACAGTAAAGGCACAAATACACATAAGGTAAGGTAAACATATAGCATGGTCGCACTCAACCGGTGATTATCCTTCATTAAAGTTAATCCCTATATAATTCAACTTATGTTGTCACACAAGAATCGCTACGATCTCGCCTTTGTCCCCTTTCACCAACAGTAATAAAACGTATGCATCCTTTCGTCACCTGCTGGATTGGTTGCAAGAGCACCTCCCAGTTTCCCCATTTTGAATTGGACAAGCGGTCACCGCCCGGTTATAATACACTTGGGCCAATTACGGTTATAAAGGTCAATCTTAGTCCAGTTATACGTTACAACAATAAACAACAACACAAGCAAGCCAAAATCATCAAACTAATATACGACACGCAACTAAGTAAGTCCAAGAGACTTACCTCACTCGAAGGTAACTAGCAGATCAACGCAACTCAATTTTCCGCGGAAAAGGAGGAAGGAAAGCGTTTTCACACAAGGCATCACGAATTAGGAATCGAAACGATTGCTAAAAGTCTATAACTTCTAGTCTTTTGATCTCTAAGAGATCTCCACAAGCTAGGGTCACAAACCCTAGTCTTATTGATCACCAAGGGTCAACAACGTCCACAAAATCCAAGGAACGAGGGAAGCAAGGAAGGAAGCAGCTCACCAAAGACGGGGAGATTGTAGGACAAACCGTAGGGGCGGCTGGACAACATCGCAGGGGAGGTAGAGCAAACAACTGCGAGGGTGGCTCTGTGCAGGCGCGGGGCGGAATTTGTGGCAGAAAATGCCGGGCCTCCTTTCGACAACAACTCACAGCAAGGGCCAAGGCTTGCTTCTCTCAACACTCATACACGTGACAACTCAACCAAGGGAGCTTGTTAACATCAACGAATCAACCACGGAATGACCAACAAGAATCAAGTTTCAAACTTGATTCTTGGAGAAGAAGAAAAAGGAAGATCGAAAGAAGAAAACGAAACAGAAGTGATATGCATGCAAAAACTCATGAACATGAAGGAGAAACAGAGAAGGAGAAAACTTACACGTCCAGCAAGAGATCACAAGGAAGAAAGGCTGTAGTTTTCAAGGTTGAAGGAAAATGTATGCAAGAAACGGGAAAAAGAAGAGAAAGAGAGAATTTATAGGAAGAAGGTGAAAAGATAGAAGGAAAGACTTTCTAGGGTTAAGAACATCATAGGAAAGCCGGCCCAGAAGATAGAAGATCGAATCTTCTATCTATGGAAGGAAATAAAAACGGGATAAAAATTGATCGGCGCGATCAGGGACGGTTTGCCCTGCCGCAGGGGGCGGCTCCCTTCACCGTGGGGGTGGTGAAGGCAAAAACTGGGTCTTACATCAGATCCCCCTAAAAAGAAGTTTCGTCCCGAACTTGCAACAACCCGAAAGATCACAAAACAACAACGTAGAAAAAAGGAACTCAACTCATATATTCCCACTCGGGGCACAAAACTCAAAACGTCATAAAAACGTGCACATCTCAACAACGAAAATTAAAACTCCAACATTTGCGCTATCGGTACATCCAACTCAACATAAACTCTGGATAGTTCCTCTGGATGCTATCCTCTGTCTCCCAAGTCACCTCATCAGCTCCTCGCATCAACCATTGAATCTTCATCATTGGCATGTCCTTGGATCGCAAGCGTCTCGTACTACGCTCTAAGACAACTACTGGATGCTCAATGAACATATGATCGGGCTCGACCACTAAATCCTCATGACTAACGATGTGTCTCGGATCCGGTACATACTCCTGTAGCTGAGACACATGGAAGACGGGGTGCACACCCTCAAGCCTCGGTGGCAAAGCAAGTATGTATGCTGCCACTCCAACTCGCTCCAGAATCTCAAAAGGTCCGACATATCTGGGACTCAGCTTCCCCTTGACGCCGAAACGTATAACGCCTCGTGTCGAAGATACTCTCAACCATACATGAGCTCCAACTCTGAACTCTAGAGATTTGTGCCTCTTATCTGCATAAGACTACTGGAGGCTCTGTGCTGCTAACATCCGCTCTCGGAGCACTGTTACTCGAGCCATATCAACTTGTATCTACTCAGGTGCTACTCCGCTAACACTACTAGGCTCATCCAACCACAGTAGTGTTGGGATGATCCATATCAACTTGTATCTCTGTCCATATAAAGCCTCATAAGGGGTCATCCTGATCGATTCGTGCCAATTGTTGTTATACGAAAACTTCACTAAGGGAAGGTGATTTGGCCACACATGTCCCCAGTCTAACACGCAAGCTCTCAACATATCCTCCAAAGTCTGGTTGGTCCACTCCGACTGACCATCGATCTGAGGATGATAAGCAGTCGTGAACTGTAGACTCGTACCTAGGGCGGCATGCACTTGTTGCCAAAACCTCGAGGTGAACCGTCCGTCTCTGCAAAAGACTATAGTCTTAGGTACTCCATGAAGTCATACTATCTGTCTCGTGAACTCCTCTGCCAATCGACTTACCAGCCATGTTTCCTTAATAGAAATGAAACGTGCGGTCTTCGTCAGTCGATCTACGATGACCCATATAGCATCATAACCTCGACTCGGTCTCAAACCGGTCACAAAATCCATAGAGATGTCCTTCCACTTCCACTGGGGAACAAGAAGTGGGTGTAGCTCGCCTCTTGGTCGATGATGCTCGATCTTGATCTGTTGACCGGCCGCACACTGAGCTACATATCTCGCCACATCTAGCTTCAGACCTCCCCACTAGAAAGAGCGTCTGATATCTTGATACATCATACTCACACCGGGATACACTGAGTTAGGTGTAGAGTGAGCCTCTTGTAGGATCCGATTTCTCAGCTCTCGATCTGAGGGTACACACACTCATCTGACGTCTCAAAACTCTACCGGCACCGACTACAAACTGTGGCGCTTCTCCTCGAGACATCTTGTCTCGAATCCGTGTCAAAGTTGGGCAACTCTCCTGCTTCTGTCGGATTTCAACCAACGGATCCGGTAACGCCTCCAAGGTGGATAAATGGCTGTCAAATCCGGAAAGTGGATATCCATCTCTAGCCATGCCAAATCTCGATGTAACTGAGGTTGAGCTGTCAGCCGAGCAATCGCCATCTCCCAGGGAGTCTTCCTACTAAGGGCATCAGCTACCACATTCGCCCACCCCGGGTGGTATAAGATCTCCAGATCAAAGTCCTTGATCAACTCCAATCATTTGTGCGGGCAGTTATTCAACTCCCGCTGAGTGAATATATACTTCAAACTCTTATGGTCTGTGAAAACCTGATATGTAGCTCCGTACAGATAAAGCCTCTAAATTGTCAAAGCGTGAACAATAACAGCCAACTCAAGAACGTGAGTAGGGTAATTCTCCTCATACGTCTTTAGTTGTCTCGACACGTATGCTATAATCTTACCCCTCTGCATCAGAACACATCCCAAGCCAAGCTTGGATGCATCACTGTAAACCATAAAATCCTAAATGCCCTTTGGTTGAGCTAAGATAGGAGCAGAGGTCAACCTCTTGTTCAGCTCCTCAAAGCTCTGCAAGCACAGCTGACACCACACGAACCTCGTAGTCTTCCTCAGCAAGGAAGTGAGCGGTCGGTGATAATTGAAAATCCCTCCATGAAGCGACGGTAGTAGCCCGCCAATCCTAAGAAGTTGCGTACCTCCTTGACGTTCCTAGGAGGTGGCCAAGATGCTATAGACTCGATCTTTGCCGGATCTACCTTGATCCCTTCGGAGGAAATAATATGACCAAGGAATACCACCTCAGATATCCAAAACTCGCACTTAGAGAGCTTAGCGTAAAGCTCTCTATCCTGCAGGACTTGGAGTATGATCCTCAAGTATCATGTATGCTCCTCTTTGTTGTGAGAGTATACCATAATATCATCGATGAAGACAACCACAAATTGGTCTAGAAAGTCGATGAAGATGTTGTTCATCAACTCCATGAACACGGCGGGCGCATTCGTAAGCCCGAAAGGCATCACTACAAACTCGTAGTGGCCGTACCTGGTCCAAAATGCCGTCTTGGCTATGTCTTACTCTCTCACCCTCAGCTGGTGATATCCGGATCTCAGATTGATCCGCGAAAACACTGAAGCTCCATGCAACTGTTCCAAAAGATCGTCGATACGATGCAATGGGTACTTATTCTTGATTGTCACCTTGTTAAGCTCTAGGTAATCAATACATAACCTCATCGACCCGTCTTTTTTCTTGAGGAAGAGTACCGGTGCACCCCAAGGAGATACACTAGGGCGGATGAAGTCCTTCTCAACTAAATCCTCGAGCTGCCTCTTAAGCTCAAGCATCTCGATAGGAGACATACGGTAAGGAGCCTTCGAGATCAGTCTCGTCTCGGGCTCTAGATCAATGTCAAAGTCTACACTCTTATGTGGAGGTAGTCCTGATGGCTCTCTAAAGACGCCGGTAAACTCGCATGCTACCGGAATTTCCTCCAACGCTAGACTCCTACTATCCTTTATGGCATAGCACCAGAAAGCCTCACAACCCTGACCGATAAGTCTCGCAACTCGCATTGCACTGATGATTGTACCGGTCTTTCTTAGATCACATCCTCGGAAAATCTCTACATGACCTGACTTTGTAGTTACCGTCACCATTCTCTTGCCGATGTCCAAAATAACCTGATGTCGATCCATCCAATCCATGCCCAGAATGACTTCTTCATGTACTAGGTACATGACGAAGAAGTCAGCTGGCCAATCGCGACCTCCCAATCTAATAGGGCAATCGTGAACCTCTTGTGTACCTCTAATCTTACCTCCATCGGGTAATCCTATAAAGAAGGGGTTCTCTTCTACGGTAACTAAGGCCAATCTATCTACACATGCATCAGATATAAAAGAATGCGTAGCACTAGTATCGTAAACGATTGCTAAGATTACCTCCATCGGGTACTCGTAAACGATTGCTAAGATTACCTCCATCGGGCAATCGTTTCCGTTCCTGATGGAGGTAAGATTACCTCCATCGGGTAATCTTACCTCCACCAAGAACCGAAATGATTGCTAGAAGTCTATAACTTCTAGTCTCCATGATCTCTAAGAGATCTCTAGAAGCTAGGGTCACAAACCCTAGTCTTACAGATCATCAAGGGTCAACAATGTCCACAAAAGCCAAGGAAAGGAACGAGGGAAGAAAGGAAGGAAGCAGCTCACCAAAGACGGGGAGATTACAGGACAAACCGCAGGGGCGACTGGATAGCACCGCAAGAACGATAGAACAGGCAGCCGCGGGGGGCGACTCTATGCAGGCGCGGTGTGGTTTCTGTGGTAGAAATTGCGTCGGGCCTCCTTTCGACAACAACTCACAACAAGGGCCAATACTTGCTTCTCTCAACACTCACACACGTCACAACTCAATATGAACATCAACAAATCACCCACGGAAAGGCCAACAAGAATCAAGGTTCAAACTTGATTCTTGGAGAAGAAGGAAAAGGAAGATCGAAAGAAGAAAACTAAACAGAAGGGAAAGGCATGCATCAACTCATGAACATGAAGGAGAAATAGAGAAGGAGGAAACTTACATGTCCAAGAGATCACAAGGAAGAAAGGCTGCAACTTTTGAGGTTGAAGGAAAACGTATGCAAGAAACAGGAAAAAGAAGAGAAAGAGGGAATTTAAGGGAAAGGTGTGAAAAGATAGAAGGAAAGACTTTTTAGGGTTAATAACATCATAGGAAAGCCGGCCCATAAGATAGAAAATCGGATCTTCTATCTATAGAAGGAAATAAAAATGGGATAAAAACAGATCGGCGCGATTTGGGGAAAAACCGTGGGGCGGTTTGCCCTGCCGCAGGGGCGGCTCCCTTCACCACGGGGGCGGTGAAGGAAAAAATTGGGGTCTTACACCAATCTCTCAAGATATCGATACACACAAGGACAACCAAAGTTGATCTAGCAACTATGAAACTCTGTTAACCAAACTCACTTTGAATTGAAGAAGCATAAAACATGAAATGTGAAATTTATCTAATTCTCTATGAAAATGTTAAGGAAGAGTTGAATATAATAATAGAAGTCTTCTTCTAATAAAAGGAAATACAATTTAAAAGGCATAGACTAATTCCAAGCTTTAAACCTCAAATGTATTAAAAATAACAAATACTTACAACTAGCATGATATGGCATAAAATGCTCCATATGCTCTCAAGGATCTTCTCATGTTTACATAACATTGTTCTCACATATGCATGGTTTAACTTCCATCTATGCATAGGTTTAGATGGCCACCAAAGTCTTGATGGAAAGCTTGGACAAATGATCATTTATGTTAGGCTCCTTATTCACCAAAGACACTATCATGTTGTCTATCTCTTGTTGAAGCTCTCTAGATCTTGACCCAATGATGACACTGATGACACTCCAAATAACGTCTTTTCCATCATCATTCTATTCCATTTTCTACCTCTTTGAACATAATAAACATATCCTTTTGGTCTATTTTCTTTATATTCCTATTTCAGACATATGTTAGTTGGTTTATATAATTGCAGGCATTCGAGACATTTGCGGATCACAAATGACATATCTAAAGTTGAATGTCTTGATAAAAACTAAGGGCTTCCATTTGTTCAATGAAGTCAGGGTCAAGACGGAATTGATTGAAGTCCAATAATGAAGTAAAGAACATCGAGAGAGAGTAAAAGAGTGCTCGACTAGGCCCAAGTCGGATGACGGCCCCTCTCACCTTCAACACTAGACCCCGAAATGAACGCCTATTATTGAAAGAAAGATCTTGGAGCAATTCTACACCAAGGCAACACTTCTAGCCCAAGAGGTCGTACGATTGACCCACTCGATATGCTTGTATTGACGTCTTCTTTTGTTTCATTTGTTTCTATCATATCTTTTATTCCGATCTTATATTAATAAGAGATGATATTGAGTAGCTTCGATCCTATCTTAATAGAAGATAGGATCGATGGAGATTTTGGGTTTTTCCGACACTTCCTTTTCCATCATTTTATGAAGCTTTCGGGCGAATTTATCTATGTAGTTCATACGACGCCTCGACCTGTCGCACGACACACCTTTTGTCGATCAATAATAAGACTATGTTTTCTTGTTCTGAGGCATGCGTAAGTAATCCCTTAGGGTCTAGTGAGCCTGACTTCCATTGATCTATGATATTGGATTAATTCTATGTATTGACTGTATGTATATGCATGATGGTAGTGGTAGTTATACTATATGTTCCACAAAGGGTGACCTTGAATTTAAGTGACAACATAGTCCTCACACCTTAATGCTTCGTTCGATGTGATGAAACGACAACTACCTTGGGTACGTGAAAATCACGGTGACGACATCGATATGCCGTAAGCAATTACCTAACCACATGTGACAATCAAAGAAGTTGTCTTTACATAACTCTATCTTACTTTTGATATTATGCAATTTCATTTTAAGATCTATTATATGTATATTGTGGTGTTCTAAATTCTGCAATGCTTTATCTCTATTGATCATTTGTTGCTTTACTATTCTCTTTAAAACTTTCTAAAGATCCAAAATTTATCCTTCTTCTATGCTCTTATTTATATAAACTATTTTACGAGACCGTTGGGAGATTTTCCCGAGGCAAGTCAAATGACCTATCCCATCTAATTTTGGGATTTGATTCGATTTTGTCTCTAGTTAGATCCTTATTGTTCTTTGGTGTTTTAACGGAATTTTCCTTCGGTCGACCTCCCCCAGGTCGGACGACCTTTGGTCTTTGCTTCGCTTTCTAGTTTTGTTATGTGATCCTTCCTCTTTGTGCATATTTCATCTAACTCCTGGCTAGATGCAGGATATGAATGTTGAGTTGGGCCTCTTTTGGCACGAGGAGTGAGATGGCAAGAAATGGTCAAGGTGACCGTTCCGTGCCTGTTTGGTAACCGTCTAACATATGGTTTCACTCATTTCTTTGTTGCGAGCTTGAATCTCGATTTTTGGCCTTTTTTGGGACTTCTACACGATGGTATGCCACTTGATTGTTCCATCATCTGCCGTGTGTGATGCTATTCTATGTTGCTCTCGACTTTAAGGAAGAATGAACTCACGTATCAACCGAAACGCGCCGGAAATGACTTCGAACGCCTGAAACACGGAAAGTGTTTGGTGATACAGTTGATAATACAATTGATAACAATATAGTTGACGATAATATTGTTGATGATAATAATATTTTTAAAACTTTATGTAAAAATTTAAAAAAGAAAGTGCGAAAAAATAAAATTTAAAAATATTTTTCCTAAAAAATATTTATTTAGTAAAAAATTTAAAAGCAAAAGGTAAAATATTAAGGAATTCTATTTTATTTTTTTGAAAATGAATACCTTACCAAATTAAACTGTGTCGTTCCTAGATAGTGATATCAGTTTTTTTATTTGCTTTATTTGCTTGTGTTGATACTCATGTAGTCATGTATGAGACCTTTAATTACATTTGAAAAACCTTTTAACTGCAGTTATTTTATAAAACAAATTTGAAAAGAAAAAAATGGCATACATGAAAAATCTGGTAATTACACACTTCTTTCTTCTCTCCTTCTTTCTCTCTCTCTGTCTCTCTCCCTTCCCTCCAATCCAATGTCTTTGTCTATCTCTCTCTGTCTTAACTTTATAAATTCTCATCAGACCGTTTCTTGGATCTCTCTTATCATTCGTTGATCAAATTTTGGCTCGTCGAGCTTTTCCCCTTTTTTAGCATAATTGAGACGCAGCTAGGGTTTTTTTTGTTTGGTTTGTTTGTTTCAACCTCAAACCAACCATTGAACAGACAAAAGCAAAGGAAGAGCTTCTGGAGGTATGTTGGTCTCATCATTACATTTTTTTTTTGTTTAATTAGAACCGGTTTGTAAATTTGATCACGATAGTCCCAATCCCTATGCTAAATTTTGAATTTGGTTATTGTCGTAAGAAACTAGTAATCGTTATCCCTCATTTTGGTTTTGGTGCTGCTGTTGCTATTGTTTTGATTTTAATTTGCTCTCAGAGTTTGATCAGTGTATCGTCTCAAATGTTCGATTAATCATCAATTTAGGTCGTTTGTGTAATTTGCTTTAATTTTGTTTTCTTAACCCACGGCGCCAATTCGCTTCAAAATTATTTATGAAATTACCGCGTGCGGAGTGGTTCCGTTTTGTGTGAGGACGTGGAATGTGGTACTTTTGTTCGGGTTGTTAACGTATTGCGTGATTTCTGTTGATAGTGGCGTAGGCGGTGAAGATGGCAGATGTTCAGCAAATGCAGCAAAAACCTGAAAATGCTGCACATGCTAGGGCAGAACTTGAGCGTGGTCTGCAGGAACTAATGCGTGGGCATTTGGATGATTGTATGTCGTTTGCATCTTGCAGCTCCCCTCACAGTACCCAGGAGGATGATGAAGAGGCTGAACAGCTTGTTCGCAGGAGGCGTCGCTCTGATCTCGAGGGTGATGATCTTGCTGAGTCTTCTGCTGCAAGAAGAAGGCACTCTAGGATTTTGAGTAGATGGGCTGCTAGACAAGCAGAGGAGATGATCACTACTATTGAGAGGAGGAACCGGGAGTCTGAGCTGATGGCTCTTGCAGGATTACATGCAGTTTCTATGCTCGATTCTTCTTTTCTGAGTGAATCCCAGTCTCCAACTTCAAGGAGGCAGGGCAATAGTGTTGAGAGGCCAAGTACACAGGCTTCTTCTATCTTGCAAATGTGGCGTGAATTAGAGGACAGACACTTATTAAATCGTGCTAGGGAAAGGGTAAGAGACAGATTGCGGCACGAGAGGAGTGTTAACACTAATACTGATGTGTCAACCGTAACTACATCTAACAGTAGAGAAGGTGAGCATAATGGAAACTCACAGGATGCAAGTGAGAGTGAGACTGATTTTGGAACCTGGTCTCCTCGTCAAATGCATACGCGGAATGTTCCTGATGATCAGAATAGTTCTAGCCGAGAACAGTCTCCTGATCTCAGTGAAGCTGAGAGGGAGCGAGTGAGGGAGATTGCTCGTGGATGGATGGAAAGTGAAGACAATGATCGTCCATCTGGTGTAACACAGCAGAGTAATTCAAGAGCAGAGTGGCTGGGAGAACCTGAGCTGGAACGGGTGAGAAATGTCCGAGAGTGGGTTCAAATGGCAAGTGACCAAAGTGGACTTCAAGGAAGAAGGGAAGATCAACTTCCCGGATTGAATACTCCTGTTAATCAAGCACGTAATCCCCTGGCTGCTGACCATGAAGATGGACCACAGGAGCATATACGAAGGGATATGCTGAGATTTCGAGGAAGACAGGCCCTTATTGACTTGCTTGTGAGGCTAGAAAGTGAAAGGCAAAGAGAGCTCGAGGGTTTGTTGGAGCATCGAGCTGTTTCAGATTTTGCTCATCGCAGTCGCATTCAGGTTAGATCTTTCTTATGCTTTCCTTTCCTGGATGTCTATCAAAATCTGCATGTGAAACGTACATTTCTATGCATATCTCCTTCCACAGACGGTGGGAGGAAAAATAATAATCTCTTCAGTTGCAAAGATGCATATACTGTGTGAAGGGCTACATGTTGTGTTATACATTAGTGATTCATAAATTTATTTGTGCAGATGTGTTTGTAATTATTTACTAATATTCTGTCTCATTATTTAGTACAGTGTTCCCTATTGAATGTATCTGTTCACATCTTGTAGAGATGACACATGCAAACATTCAGTTTTAGGGACCTTATAAACGAAAGCAAAACTGCCAGTGCACAGTTTCGTGGAAGTACTACAATTTTATTATTGTGCCTAGTCTATGCCCATGGTACAATCATGAAGCGTGAGCGGTTACATGCCTAAATCATTGTAACCCATTCAACCAAGAAGAAACTTATGCAATGATTTGGCCCTGTTCGGCACATAATTTTTTTCTTCATAAATTCCCCCTTCAACCACCTTCATCCCCTTAATCTATCTCTATGTGGTTGAAGGTTTTTAATAAATTTCAATTTTCAACCCCATAAGTCCCTTATAATTCCCTTAAATAACCCTCAACCGAACACACCCAAAGGCTACTGAATTTGGTTTTTTGGGAAACCTTATAAGAAAGGAAATAAAGAAAGTGGCAAGAAATGTTGTCATTCTTCTCTTCAGAGTCCAAATATATACCATAATGGGAATAACTGTTTTCTTCCTTTTGGTGGTTGAGACTTGGGAACAGCTCGAGTTTGTGAATTCACTCTACTAAGATTCTCATGCGGTGCTATGAATTGATCTTGTGGTTGCATCAGATCTAAATCTATGTTGCACTGATACTACAATGAAGAAAAGAGAGGCAATATCCCATCCATCTTTCCTCTCTTGTGTGCCATTTTGCCTGTTTCCCCCTGTTCCTTTACCAGCTATGGGAAACATCTTTTGATATTTTTAGAGATGTAGTGCTATAAAATCACCCTGTTCTCTATTGAATATGATAAATGTTATCTGACCTAGTTCATTTATGCACTATGTTGTATTTTACAGTACCTTGACCACCTCTATTTTTTATATATATTTTTTTTCATACTCAATTTCAGCAACCTTTGGATTATCTAGTTATCTCCCAAATTTCCACATGTCTGTCATATGGGGCAACTATGAATAAGAAAGTGTTTGAGCATATAGATAACTTTTCTGTTGCTCTTTTTGCAATGCAATTATATCCTCATCTGCACTACTGAAATGGGATTGTGGTGCAACCATTATGGGTCATTTTAAAAAATACTCGGGGTGTGTTTGGCGTAGCTTTATCTATAGATTTTGATGAAGCTTTGCGATTTTAGAAAGCTATGTAATGTTTGGAAAAATAGCTTTTTCATTAGGTTTAGCTTTTTCGGGCGTTTTTTGAAGAAATTTTTGGAGAGTTTTGAAAAGCTACAACTAATAGCTTTCTATGGAGCTTTGTAATAAAATAGACGATTTTGTCCTTGTTTATATTAGGAGGTATTATTTATATTTATAGAATGGGTCCTTTTTTAGTAAGTTTACCTCTAAAATCTACCTAAAAATCTTCTTTTACCAAACACTCAGCTTTTTCAATACCTTTTCATATTTTATAAAACCATACACAAAAAAACTACCCAACCAACTACACAATAAGCTAAAGCTATAAAAAAAGCTTAAACTACCCAAAAATCTCGTCTTACCGAACAAGCCCTTGGTTATTTTGCTCGTTCTAGTGATGTTATGTTAATTGTTATCTTTTGCTCAATTTTCTTTCTGTTATTTTTTTGGTGAATTCAGAATAAGAAATTGACACATTTATATTCTGAATGTCTCAGTCTTTACTCCGAGGCAGGTTTTTACGAGGTGAAAGACCCGTTGAGGAAGAAAGGCCACCTTCAGTGGCAGCAACTGAACTGCTCCAGTTAAGGCGAAGACACACGGTTTCTGGCCTCAGGTATATGAATAATTTGTTCTGCTTTCAGAGTAGCATCTGCAGTTGTTAACAAACCATAAAACAGTGATAGTGAACGAGTCCACTTTTAAATCAAATGTTTTGAATGAAATAAAAAATTGATTGAAAGAACAATTCCTGTAATGAAACTGATATGTGCTTTTAATCTGTTTATTATGTCACGAGACCGTTATATTACTAGAGTTAGTAGAATATGCTGGACAATAATGTGATAATTTTTTTTATTTGGAAATATGATCTAAAATTCTTTCCTTTTGAATTCGTCAATAATAATGCATTTCTAGGTGAATTTGTTGGACTAATTGAAGCAATTTATGCTATGTGGAATGAATTAGATGTATAAATTGACTTCAATGTTAACAACAAATTTGGTGTCTCTACTATGGTGTAATTGATTGTTAAATGAAAGTAATTAATTGGTTAATGCAATTAGCTTCCATTGGTCCATGGAAATGAAATATAAATAATACCGATAAACTAGTTTCCTCAACGCATGTAATTTCTGACATGGTAGGGGTTTTTTCTCCTGTGCCATTTCTTCAACTTTACAAATAGTAAGAAGTAGGTGAAGAACAATCATGAGTATAGGGTGGCATAACCTTTCACGATTCACGACAAACTAGATTTGCAATCAGCCAACAAAAGATTATCTTGATAGGAGTTTAAACATATCTCCTTTCTATTTGAGAATGATACATTATACAGTAGAAAATAACTGTAATGTACCATTTAAATAAATTAGCATAATAGGTGATCTTTATCTCAAATATTATGAGTCCTAGCTCTTTTTGTGCTGTTATTTGGATTGATCCATGTTACTTTATTATTATTCTATTCCTGGGCTAGGAGATGCTTACTTAGACATATATGTAGTCATATGGTTTCTCTGGATATGGTGTTCCTTTACCATTCCTTCTTTGAATGCATTTCCTTCTCAGAGCACTCAGATAATTAAACCCATTCCGCTGTCCCTTCTTCTTTTGCATGCATTTCTTCCATAATGAGGTCATTTTGGTGATACTTCATCTCTATGTATTTGAATCAGGGAAGGATTTCGCACCAGATTAGAGAGCATTGTTCGCGGTCAAGCAAACAACACTGGTGAAGTATCCAATCACACAACTGATTTTAGAAGTGAGCAGTCTCAATCACCCTCTTCTTTTGGCGAGCTTGACACTTATAGGCAGTCACAACCTAGAGACCACGAAAATGTTAGCTCTATACAATCAGTATATGCTAGGAGTGCTCAAAACAGCTCTATTGGTCATAGCATAAGTAGGCAACAAATTACTCAAGCTGTTCAGGAACAGAGTGCTGAAGATGAGAGGAGTGGGCAGCTATCTACATACGGTGACCTCAATCGTAGAAGAGAAGATGCTACTGAAAATGCACATGAAACCTGGCAAGAAAACATACTGGGTAATAGGCATCAAGAATCTCCAGGAAGTATTGGTGGAGAAGATGGTAGGGATCCTCACCCTGAAGCTCGTCAAGCATGGGATGAGGAGAGTTCTCACACTACAGAAAACCGGTCACAAGGAGATCCTTCAAGAACACACTGGCCTATCCCTACAAGAAGAGTCAATAGGTTTCATCTTCCTGATGATGATAATGTGTACGGTATGGAGCTTCGTGAACTCCTTGGCAGGTATATTTGATATTGATGCATTTTGTCTGTTTCTTTTTGTTTTCCCCCAATTTTTTTCTTGTTTGCTAGACATCTAATCTGGTATATTCCTTGGTGCAGGAGAAGTGTGTCTACTCTTCTTCGTAGTGGCTTCCGTGAAAGCCTAGACCATCTAATACAGTCTTATGTGGAAAGGCAAGGCCGTGCACCAGTTGACTGGGACATAAGTAGAAACTTGCCTGCTCCTGAATCATCAGCAGAGGATCAAGGTGCAGAGAGGGATGACCAAAGTGAGGCTGATACAGTTGCCAGACCCTCCCGGGTTCTTTCGTCTCCTCCTGTACCACCTCCTCAGCCTATCTGGCACCAGGATCTTAATCATACAAACTGGCCACGTCATGGCTTGCACCGCCCAGATCTAGTACGCTTTTTATATATCATGCACTTATTTTACTATTTAGTAGCTAGCACGCTTATCCTACATGCAATTATCTCTTAATTTTCTTCACCATAACCAATCATAAAATTTTGATTTAATAATCTATTCTTTCATCTAGTATATGTTAATGTAATCACGGATCTTTTTATCGAATGATAATGATAATGATAATAAACACGATAAATATCCATATTCTTTTTCATAATCATATCTTGTCAATAATGTATTTGATTTTTCAGTAGGTTTGAATTCTTTAATAAAATAAATTAGGTTCAGCATCCTCATAAATATATTAATCTAATTATTATTTAATTATTAGAATAGTTTTATGTATTATAAATCAAGAAATTATAATACACTTCAATAATTATAATAGTTGACGATATTCTATTTTTCCAAAATATCAGCCGATTTATATGTTATCTAATAATTTCAATAAAGAATATAATGATAAATCATCATATTTATTCAATTTTACAGTTTTTACTGTATCAAATAGAATAACAGAATGGTATTAATTTGTAAGTCGTGTAGGGTACCGGCTTAATCTAGTGTAAATAATAATTATGTTTATGTGCAGTACCGAGGGAAACTCACATTTTATCGCATGGTGGAAAGGAGGCTTAATTTGAAATAGAAAGAATATGATATGCTAATATTACTTGTATAATTGGTTATCAAATTTCGGAAGCAAATGATTGTAGAGTTTTTAAGACAACTTGTATGATTGGTTATCAAATTCCGGAAGTACAAGCATTAGAGTTTATAATACATTAATACGTGTGCCATTGACTGAATAGTAGATAGGATTAAAGATGCAGAAATGCTGATTTAATTTGCGAGTACATTGTACGATTCAATTCATCTGACAATGGTGAGTTTTAGTTGCAATTATGAGAAGTATTAATATGGGCCTTTATCAGGAATGGGATATGATTAATGATCTCCGAGCAGATGTGGCAAGGCTTCAACAAGGTATGACTCACATGCAGAGAATGTTGGAGGCCTGCATGGACATGCAACTGGAGTTGCAACGTTCAGTTCGGCAGGAGGTATCTGCAGCTCTGCATCGGTCATCCGGTATACATGTTGAGTGAAGTATTTTGAGAATGTTGAGTTTCATCTTTGTGTTGTAACCCTGGAAACTGATTCCAGGTACGAGTGTAGAAATATCAGAGGATGGACCTAAATGGGGGCATGTCAGGAAAGGAACCTGCTGCGTTTGCTGCGACAACCATATCGATTCTCTGTTGTACAGGTAAGATGTATTGTTTTTTTTGAGCTTATTAGAACCCTTGATGCCAACGGCTAGCGTTCTTATGCAGATGCGGGCACATGTGCACGTGTTTAAAGTGTGCAAATGAACTGATACGTGGAGACGGGAAGTGCCCGCTGTGTCGGGCGCCAATTGTTGAGGTCATAAGGGCCTATTCCATATTGTAAATGAAATGGCTGTTCGTACCAACTGGTATCCCTAATCAGCAGAGTAGAAATACCCCTAATGTATAACATTATGTCGAACTCATAATTGATCATTCTTCATCAAATAAAATGTTGCTTATTCTCTCCCATACCTTTGGATCAGTCTTCATATAAGAGATAAAATGTTGCTTAGTCTTGGTGCTGCATAACGCCTTCATTTATGGTTCCTAGTCATTTTCATTTCAGTTCTAAAAAGTAGGTTGCTTTCATCAACCTCAGAATAATACCTTTGGTCGTTTGTTTTAAAATTAATAGTTGTCAATTTATAGTTTTGGGTGATGACAAATATTAGGTGATGCAATATGGTCAGACCGATGTCTTTAGGGTTTTAGGGCTTCTTCATTTCCCATATCCTGATATCAGTATATTGGATATGTGTATCAGTATCGATATCAAGATATCGATATGAGATTGATATCTTATATCTGAATTCTGTGTTTGGCAAGATGGTGAAATATATCAGATTTCAAAATTGATATTTTATAATAATTTGTTTGTAAGATGAAATAAAACTACTCAATTAAGCTAAAATTATAAAATCAATTAAATGATATTGCAATAACTAATTCAAACCACTTCATTAAACATGTAAAACAAATTAATGTTTTGTAAGTACCACAAATGTTTGATTTATAACTCTTAATAATAAAACTATCGAAAAAGGTCTTATATTCACTATTCTAAACCATTTAAAAACAATACAAACAAAGAACATTCTTAGTCTTGACTTGCACCCGAAGAACCTTGAACTTGCTCTAGAATAGTATCCACATACAACTTCTTCCACACATCATTGGGACAGCTGTAGAAATCATTGAGCTCATTTATGGACTTTGAAAGGATTCGGGTAACAACAACAACATCTCTGTCAGAAAATCCTAATATAGATATTTCTGAAAGCAACAATTTCTTTTGTTGCACCACTTCTTTATCGTGACTTTGAGACTTCAATATGGTATTTGCTATGCTCCTCAACTCAACTTTGTCAAGCGAAAACTTATCATTGATATCGCTATTTCGAGTGACGTCAAGTGGACTTTTACCTACCCTTTACCTCTTTGATAGTGGTTGCCTTGAGCCTCCGTCGTTAGATGAGTCATTCAATCCGCCTAATTCCTTGTCTAGATCAACAAACTCAGTATCCATGATGAAAACCATGTCCTATATATCCTCAGAATTGCCCCCATTTGCTCGATCTAGCCCAAAGATAAGTTCCAACTTGTTGAATAATGGGAATGCAATCTTCCATAATCCTCTAGTCCTAGGATGTAGATGAAAATACACATATATAATGCCAACCTTATCTACAAAAGTCATTATAAGCTAGTGCGAAAATGAAGTAAAATAACTTACAAAAGTCTTCATAAGCTTGTCTTTCACAATTGATCATATTAGTTTGATCATCCCATGTGAACCCAGATAATTTAATCATCTCATTGATGATGGTATATTTCTCCTTCATAAATTTTATCTTTGACTCAATTTGTGAAGCCTTCAATCCGCTTGTTGGATACTTAACTTCAAGTAGTTACTCCAAGTGTTGACAAAATCCAGTCTTAAAGCCACCTCACATTTCCATTGCGGGTCACCTTTTAGATCCAATACATAATCCAACAACACTTCTTCCTCTTGGAAACTCCATTTACTCTTGATTTTCCCACGTCCACTAGTGTCATTTGACTTGTTCATCCTAAATTGTTCAAAATTCTGAATATAACACATGAAACCCAACAAAAAGTGCAAAACTCACAATACAACATACTAATAAAAAATTGAACAAGTATTACACAATTTAACATCTAATAGATAAAAATTCAGCAAGTATTACACAATTCGACTAAGACATGGAGAATAGTCTTGGAAAACAAAAAAAAGCATAGTCACTCAAATACATCAAGTAGAACTAGATCTCCAATTGTCAAATGATGCATTTGCTAAGGAATTCCTAAAGTTTGTCCAATCTTCGTATGTACTAACTTGAATGATGTACTCAACCTCGTCTTCCACTTCATTCAAGTCAACCACCACCTCTAAAACCTCATCTTGCTCTTCCTCTTCTCCCTCCTCATCGGTTTCCATCACAATATCAGTCGGCATGTATTTTCGAATAAGGTTGTGTAATAGTGCGCAAACGGTATGACTCCGAAGAATAACCTACCCCCCTTTTAAGAGCCCAAAACACCTCTCTATGACATTTCTAGCTTTAGCATGTTTCATGTTGAAGTATTCCTCGGGATTTTCTGGTTGGTTATCCCCCCAATCTTTCAGCTGATTGCGATGACCTATATATGGAGTTAAGAACCCCTCACAGTTGTATAACCGGCATCTACCAAGTAATAAAATCCTTGTAATAAGAGGAGAAATTTTTTAGCACATTTGATTTGTATAGTATAATTTAACTTATAATCTAAAAGCTCATATTGTGATTACCTTTTGAGACCTTTAAACAATGTGGTCTAGTAATTGCATCACGAAGGACACAACCATCATGAACAAATCCTTCCCAACCAGACGATATATATATGAACTCCATGTTACGTGTGCAAACACCTAACACATTCATTGCAAGCACACCTTTTCTAGTCCGGTACCTTGATCTATCGGTACTTGACATGTGAACACTAATGTGTGTTCCATCTAAAGCTCCTAAGCAATTCTATAAAACAAGTGAAAACAAGTGATTATTGACATATAATTATAAATTTTAATATAACCTTATTAATTTCAAAGTTTTTGGTACCTTAAAAATTTTCCATCTACCATCTTCACTATCATCTCGCATAGGTGTAGGCTTCTTGAGAAAGTGATTATGCAACTTTAAAACCGCATGAACACAAACGTTGAATTGTCGACTCACACTCACACCACTTCTTAAAAAATAATGTCCTATTGATCTATTTTTCTTATGATGGGCCAATGTATATAAAAACATTACAACCAATTCCTCCACCTCAATATTTCTTGTTCTACATAATCCACCAATTTCTTGGACCATCTCACAAAGCACTCCAAAGATTTGCCTATTGACACGAAGCTCACTCTTACATATAACATCACTATCTCTAATCAAACTTGAAAAGCAGAGTATGGGACTAATAAGGATATAAATACTCTAGAAGGGGAATTGAATAGAGTATGAGAACTTTTCGCAATATCGGATATCAAGACTTTGAAACTAATCTCAAGGCCTTGAAGTCGATCTTTGCGCTTAGTGACAACACTGTTTCTCAAGGCTTTGAAGTGGATCTCAAGGCCTTGACTTCAAAACTTGCACAAAGGTGTTAGTCAAAATAAAATGCGATATAAGGTGAGGAATTGAAAAGATCGACATACGATATGTTTACAAAGTTCGGCCCTAACAGCCTACTCTCCACCTAGGGTTTTTGACCCTAGGATTCTAACTATCTATTATTTGCTTGTTGTGAGTCCTAGATACAACCTATAAGAACTTTGATAGCATGAAATATAACTATATTTTAGGCACTTGTTTTGATTGTTTTCCCCTCTTAGATGCGTACATGGATATGAGTTTGAAACATTTATGAGCACTTTGACCTATTTTATCGATATAGAGATCTACATAAGCTTTGTTATGTTTATAGGTGAATAAAGGTTTGAATTGGAGCTTAATGTGGAGGGATAGGAGTATTTGATCATGCTAAATGTCAAGAAGATGCTTTGGAGAAGCTAAGGAAGGAGCATGATTGGAGAAGTTTGCGAAACAAAGGCTTTCATGAAGGCCAGAGAGTTCCACGACCTAAACCACGACCGTGGTTATGCATTGAGTTCATGGAGAGTGATTTTGGAGCACATCAGAGGATTCCACGCCATAAACCACGGCCGTGGAATGTTGTACTAGGCCGTAATTTCCATGACGATGTGACGTGTCATATTTGCCACGTTAGCGACGGTTATTGGGCTTTTCTCGTAATCCTATTTCGCCCTATTAGAAGGATTGAGAAGGGAGTTTCGAGGACGGTCGCTGAGGGCTTCATTTTACCTTTGCTTACAATTCCGCGCTTAGGGTTGATACGAAAGATTGGAGAGTTCGTATCGTGGTTTGAGAAAGACGCAATATTGAAGATTGTGT
This sequence comes from Fagopyrum homotropicum, assembly GCA_033239125.1. Lineage (NCBI taxonomy): Eukaryota > Viridiplantae > Streptophyta > Magnoliopsida > Caryophyllales > Polygonaceae > Fagopyrum > Fagopyrum homotropicum. The sequence goes on along the minus strand of BSWB01000006.1, from coordinate 104,388,811 downwards.
ACTTCGAGATTTTCTTAGGGTTTGCCTTTGGAGACGGATTGACACTCCGTTCTTCGTTGTTCCCTAAGATTATTGTGAGGATTCCTATTCCATATTCTGAATTCATTAAACACGTACTTTGGTTTGTCGAATTTGAGATTGACTTTGATTGTTTATTGAGTTTTCGAGGGTTTTTACCTTTTTCTCTTCTTAATTTGATATTTGATTCAACGACTATGATTATTGCCTAAAACCCTTTAGCAATTCTAAGGTGAAAGGTTGATAGTTGTGGCTTAGATGATGATAGATCGATCGTAAACAGATTGGACCCTGTGTGAGAAACCTCGTCGACGGCCTTTTCCACGGTCTGTTCTTGAAAACCACGGCCGTGGTTCTTCAAGATCTAGCCGTGATTTCCTCTGTTTTACGACTTATGCTTTTGCTTTAATTCAAAGTTAATGATTTGCTTTAACCTAACCTTGGCTTGCCTTTCCTAGGTAGTAGTGAGACTCAACATCCTCTATTTCGGTTTCGAGTGTCATAACCTTAACCGTTTTAGTTTATCTTTGATTCCTTGGGTTTGGGCATGCGTATTTGAGAGTAATTCTTGTCCTTAGATCCTTTCTATACTGCAGCCCCAACAACCTTTATAGAGAGTGTCCTCGGGTGAGATATATAGGGTTTTGGAACTTCGCCGTACATAACCTTACATTAGTTATACCTTTGCAATCTCGACTTTGTCCTTATATCCTTAGAATATCTTGAATCGATTGCCACAATTGGATACTTGGATCTTTACGATTGTTGTTTTCCCAATATTTGCAAAGCTTCTATACTTTACTTGGTCGATAATTTTTGAACTGAATTTGATCCCCTAATTTCCTGAGCTCGATACTCTAGAATTCTTGCTTTACTACGCCGATCCGTACACTGCGGGTTCGCTTGCTTTGATTTCAGTTTTATAATTTAAAACTTATTTGCACGCACACTTTGAGGCGAACAAGTTTTTGGCGCCGTTGCCGGGGATTTGGTCTAGACCAATTTCGGTTTTCGGTTGTCGAGCTTGGGAGCTTTTGCTCTTGTGATTTGATTAGTCTTGTTGAGTGATTTTTGTAGATTCCTTAGGTATATGTGAAAGACTAGATCTACCAAAGATCTAGTTCCTTTTGATCCAAAACTTGAGAAAACTTTGAGAAGAAAGTAGAAAGAGAAAAAGATGGCTCAAAATAATGAGAGGAACATCCGAGAGGAGTTGGATGAAGCTCGAGCTCAACTCAAATTGAGTGAGAAAGCTCGTATGGACGAACTAGAGCGTCATCAATTCCAAATAGATGAGCTCAAGGCTATGATGCTAGACATGAAGTTGGAGATGAATGATTCTAAGAAGAAGAAAGTCAAGCCAACTAAGTCCGTTAGAGCTGAATCATCCGACGATGATGACATGCCAGACCTAAAGGATATTACACCACTAGTCGGTCCATTTCGTGATAATCCTAGACCACAAGTTAATCCTCGCATTCCCGTTGGAGATATGAGAGTTGTCGATGGAGGGGATGAACCACGAACCCTTGGACAAAGGATGGATCCATTCAGCAGCCACGCCGTTTAGGTGTGAATTTCGGAGGTGAAGACGTCCAGGATTTTGGGTTTAGCCCGCAAGTTATTACTATGGTTCACCAAAGTCAGTTTGGTGGAACGAGTGCTAAATCTCCACACCAACATTTACAGAATTTCTAGATTCTCATGGAGACATTGAAGTCGAAGAGGGCTGTCAACAACAACTACAAGATCAAACCATTCTTCTTCTCTTTGAAGGACAAGGCTTTGTTTTGGTATTAAGCTCTTCCAACTGGAAGACTTAACACATGAGAGGATTTATCTTCGGAGTTCTTCACCAAGTTCTTTCCGTCATCTAAGACGGCGGAGTTGAGAGGTAAGATTAATGCATTTTCTATGAAACCTAATGAAAGTTTGTTTCAATCTTGGGAAAGGTTTCAGGATCTCTTATTGGATTGCCCGCACCATGGCATTTCAAAGCTGGAATTATTGGAGATCTACTACAAGGGGTTGGATGTGGAAACACAATTCAAGTTCCAATCTCTTTCTTGTGGTACATTAATGGACATGAGAGAAGATGACGCTTGGGACTTCATTGAGAAGCAAGCCCAAGTGATTGAGAAGTATTCCCACCGGAAAGTAGATCTGAATAACCGGAACCAAGGAGATCCGGGAGCTAAGTTGACTCAAGCTGCACAAACTCAAATATTCTCCCTCAACACCGAGATCAAGGAGTTGAAGGAAATCATAAGAGTTGGCCTTCAAAAGACGAAGGAGCAAGATGTTGGTTACCTAGGGAGGGATAACAACCAAGGCAATAGGAATGACTACCGGAACAACAACCGGAACAACTGGAACAACAACAATAGGAACTCCAATAACAACAATTGGAGATCCAACCAACAAAACTCCGGTAATCCCTATTTGCAAAATAACAATTCACTAACACCTCCATCTTCTTCTTCTACTCCTTTGAACAACCAGGGTCAAACATCGAATGGTTCGGGAAAACCGGAGAAGGACAAGAATGATGCCATGATGGAGACAATCTTAGGAAAGCTCCAAGGATTAGAGAATCACATCACTTCGGTTGATAAAGCACAAAAAGCCTTAGAAAACCAAGTGTTCAGCAAGGCCGGAGAAGTTCCTAGAGATCAAGGAAAGCTTCCCGGAAAGACGGAGGACAACCCGAAAGGAAGGGTGATGGCAATTACTACTAGGAGTGGTGTAACAACCACCGATCCGCAACCCAAGTTTATAGAAGTCCCAGCTGAGAAAGGAAAGGATAAGGAGAAGGAGAAGGAAGATATCTATGTTCCTCCTCCAGCATACGAACCTTCTCTACCGTTCCTGCAATCTAGAGTAAGAGCGCGTCTAGACAAGCAATTCGGTAAGTTCATTGAACTAATGAGCAAACTGCATATTAACATACCTTTTATTGATGCAATTGTAGGTATGCCCGCTTACGGGAAGTTCTTAAAAGAGCTCCTCTCTAACAAGAGGAAGTTGAAAGACTTTGGAGAAGTCAAGATGAGTTCGGAATCTTCGGAGCTCATCAAAACGATGACGGAAAAGATGCCCCTAAAGCTGAGAGATCTGAGGTCATTTTGTATTCCAATAGGAGTTGGAAAAGTCACATATGATGCTCTTTCTGACTTAGGAACAAGCGTAAGCATCATTCCGCTTGCTTTGTGTAGGAAGGTCGGTTTAGGTGAACCTAAACCGGTGAAGATGACGTTGTATATGGAGGATCGATCCATAACTTGACCTGTAGGTATCATTGAAGATGTCCCAGTCAAGCTCGGTAAGTTCTACATTCCCATAGATTTCGTTGTGCTTGACATTCCTGCAGATTTCCCAGTCCCGATCATACTTGGGAGACCATTTCTTGCAACCTCCGGTTGTATGGTAGATTGCAAGAACGCTAGACTAGCCTTCGATATAGGAGAATATAAGGTTGAATTTGTTCTCTCAACTTTGGTGAAAGAGCCTGCACTTGGAGAGGACATGTTCAACATCCACGTCGAAGAGCCGTCTAGAGAGGAAGTAAGTTCGATCCTATTCAAGGACCCATTGCAAAAGGTTACAACCATGAGCATCATGGAAAAGGGAGAAGAAGAGGATTGCAATGCTGAGGCTAAAGCTTTGGATGAGCTAAAAGAGGTACATAATGAAGAGTTCGAAAAATTCTATGATGGCTCGAAAAACAGAAGAAACCACGGCCAGTCGTGTTATTCCACGGCCGTGGTTTCACCAAATCAACCCGTAGAGTGTTATTTTGAGAACATCAGAGAGTTCCACGCCCTAAACCACGGCCGTGGAAGTAACAGGTGTGCTGTAATTTTGGGAAATTCAGAGAACAATTCCGTCTTTCCTACAACCACTCTTGAGCCTTCTTCAACCACTCCCACATCCTTAGAGACTTCTAAGGAAGCATCTAGCACGTCTCAAGACACATCAAAGGCACCAATTGCTTTGGAATTGAAGCCGCTTCCCACACATCTTCGTTATGCTTTTCTTGGAACTAATTCTACCTTTCCCGTTATTGTTAGTTCCGATTTAAAGGAAGATGAACATGAGAAACTTATGAATGTGTTGAGGAAACATAGGAAAGCTTTAGTTATACCGTAGAGGATCTTTTAGGAATTAAACCATCTTTATGTATGCACAAGATTCTAATGGAGAAGGATTACAAGCATTCATGATAACCTCAAAGACGGTTAAACCCGGTCATAAAGGAGGTCGTGAAGAAAGAAATCCTTAAGTTACTTGACGCAGGTATCATCTATCCTATCTCCAATAGCAAGTGGGTGAGCCCCGTTCAAGTCGTCCCAAAGAAGAGAGGAATGACCGTTGTAACCAACAAGAACAACAAGCTCATTCCAACAAGAACCGTGACGGCCTGAAGGATGTGCATTGACTACCGCAAGCTGGACAATGCAACTAGGAAGGATCACTTCCCACTACCATTCATAGATCAAATGCTTGAAAGGTTAGCACAACACTCCTTTTTTGTTACCTTGACGGTTATAGTGGTTTCTTTCAGATTCCGATTCACCTGGACGATCAAGAGAAGACCACATTCACGTGCCCGTGGGGTACGTTTGCTTATAGGAGGATGCCATTCGGACTTTGCAATGCTCCATCCACCTTTCAAAGGTGTATGATGGCCATCTTCTCGGAGTATATTAAGGAAATCATGGAGGTTTTTATGGATGACTCTTCAGTTTATGGTTCCTCATTTGACAATTGTTTTTCTATCCTTTCTCTTGTTTTGCAAAGGTGTGAAGACACTAACCTAGTTCTTAATTGGGAGAAGTGTCAATTCATGGTTAAGGAAGGCATTGTGCTAGGATACTTGATCTCTAATAGAGGGATCGAAGTTGACAAGGCTAAGATAGAGACTATAGAGAAACTTCCTCCTCCATCTTCGGTGAAGGGGATAAGAAGTTTCCTAAGACATGCAGGATTTTATAGGAGATTCATCAAAGACTTTTCGAAAATTTCGAAACCGCTAACTAATCTATTGATGAAGGATGCATTTTTTAACTTTTTGCAGGAATTTTTAGATGCTTTCTATAAGATTAGAGAAGCTCTCATCTCAGCCCCGATAATCCAACCTCCGGATTGGAATCTTCCATTCGAGGTTATGTGTGATGCGAGTGACGTAGCTGTTGGAGCGGTGTTTGGACAAAAGAAGGAAGGCCGCACTCATGCCATCTACTATGCTAGCAAGACGCTAGACGAAGCGCAACTCAACTATGCCACAACTGAAAAAGAATTATTAGCCGTTGTATATGCTTTTGAAAAGTTTCGTTCTTATCTTGTAGGAGCGAAGGTGATTGTATACACGGACCACTCAGCAATACGGTATTTGCTCGCCAAGAAGGATGCAAAACCAAGGCTGATTAGATAGGTTCTTCTTCTTCTTCTTCAAGAATTCGATCTAGAGATTCGGGACAAGAAAGGTTCCGAAAATTATGTTGCTGATCATCTAAGTCGTCTACCACACACCGACGACGACGACCTACCCATAGATGACTCCTTCCCAGATGAGCACTTACACATCATGGAAGAGTGCATCAACAAGATTTTTAGAGGTAACGAACTTTGGTTTGCTGATTTTGTAAATTATTTGGTTTGTCAAGGAATATCTCCCGGACTATCCTATGCACAAAGAAAGAAGTTATTTAGGGATGTCCGCCAATATCACTAGAATGAACATCTACTCTTGAAGAGAGGTCCCGACGGCATCATTAGGAGATGTGTACCGGAAGATGAAATGCAAAGTATCATTCGTCATTGTCATTCACTTCCTTGTGGAGGACACGCTAGTTCCAATAAAACTAGCGCTAAGGTATTGCAATCCGGATTCTTTTTAGCCTACTTTATTTAAGGATGTGCAAATCTTTGTTTCTTGTTGCGATGCTTGTGAAAGAACAGGAAATATCTCTATGAGAAACGAGATGCCTCTCAACAACATTCAAGAGGTGGAAATCTTTGACGTTTGGGGAGTTGATTTCATGGGACCATTCCCATAATCTTGCGGAAACCAATACATACTTCTCGCTGTAGATTATGTTTCGAGATGGGTTGAAGCTATTGCCTCTCCAACTAATGATGTCGTGGTTGTTATCAAGTTCTTTAATAGAACTATTTTCCCAAGATCTGGGACACCATGAACCATCATTAGTGACGGAGGTTCACACTTTATAGCCCGACAATTCGAAGCTCTACTAGCTAAGTATGGGGTGACTCACAAGATCGCCACTCCCTACCATCCACAAACAAGTGGACAAGTGGAGATTTCGAATAGAGAGATCAAGGGCATCCTTGAGAAAACGGTGTCAAAGACAAGGAAGGATTGGTCTTTAAAGCTAGATGACGCAATATGGGCGTATAGGACAGCTTACAAGACTCCCATAGGTACAACACCATACAACCTTGTGTATGGGAAGTCTTGTCATCTCCCGGTAGAGTTGGAACACAAGGCATATTATGATGTAAAGTGGTTGAACTTCAGCATGAAAGAAGCGGGCCAGAAGCGCCTCTTAGACTTTAACGAGCTAGAAGAACTCCGCTTGAATGCTTATGAGAACGCCAAAATTTACAAGGAAAGGGCAAAGCGTTGGCATGATAAGCATATCATCCCAAAAGACCTCAAAGAAGGAGATCAAGTTCTCCTCTTCAATTCTCGACTTCGACTCTTTCCAGGTAAGCTTAAATCTCGTTGGATTGGACCTTATGTGATTAAACGTGTTTTTCCCCATGGCGCAGTTGAAGTATGGGGTGAGAAGTGCGGAAGTTTCAAGGTGAATGGCCAACGACTTAAGAAGTACTCACCGGAGCTCCAAGTTGAGAAAATCGGTCCGATTGTCCTCAATTGAACATAGGAACGGTCTAGCTACGGACCCAAAACAAAGCGCTTCTTGGGAGGCAACTCAAGGTATTGCATTATCATTTTTTGTTTTCTTTCTTTCTTTCTTAGGTTAGTTTAGGTTAGATGTTGTTTTTGTTTGTTTTCCCCTCGATACCTTCCGGTATGTTGTGTTTTTTGATGTCAGGAATAAGGAATGAGTAAAGGAAGGAAGGAAAAGTCAGAAAGAATGACGAAACTAGAATTTTTGGCACAGATCAAAGAGTTCCACGGTTGTCCGTACAAAGCCACGGCCGTGGAACACCCCGACTGGCCGTAATTTTCCAAGTTTTTGACACAAATTAGAGGATTCCATGGCCAAAACCACGGCCGTGGAACACCTCGACTGACCGTGATTTTCTAAAATTTTACACTCACTATATAATTCCCTTTCCTCTCAAAAACACATTCATCTTCATCACCCCTCCATAAAACCACGCCCAAATCCCCGGAATTTTCGCCTCTCCCGTAATCCTTTATCCGGAGTCCGATTCGAGAAATTCTTCAACCAAAAATGGAGCAATTTCAATCCTCTACAAGATCCAAACAACAAATTGAGCAAATAATCTACATTGGGGAAGGAATTTGGATTTTTCAAATCCAAACCTAGGTTTTATTCTCTATTCTCTCCTTGGTTGATTTGATTTGTTTTTCTTGCAAGATTATAGGAGAACTGGACGAAATTGGAATTAGAAGTAGTTTAGGGCTGTGATTGTTGAGTTTGCTGTGCATTTGCTGAATTTTGAGATAAACAGATCAATTCCACGGGTTCCGTACAGTTCCACGGCCGTGAAAATTGAAGAACAAACCGTGGTTTTTTCTGTTTCGAGTAAAAACGTTTAGAAGGAAGTCAAGTAGAAATAAGAAGCAGAAATGTGATAATTCCTCTTCTTCCCAACCCCCTCCTAGTGAACCACCATCACCACCACCCCCTAGAATCCCTAATATCCATGAGGATTATGAAAGAGCCATGGATTGGATTTCAAAGAGACCGATAATAGGACCTAGGTTCCTTGTCTTAGAGGAGCTTGAAGAGCTGAATGTAGTGAATGACTTGACTTGGCTGTTGGATAGATCCGGATTGATCATCTTCTCCTCCATTAGAGAAGATGCTTATGAGGAGACCACAAGGGAGTTTATAACTTCCTTTGAGCATAGCGCCGTTAGCCAAGTGGTGTCATTCAGGTTGATGGAGCAAAACTACGAGTTCTCCATAGTGCGGTTTGGAACCTTCTTTGGGTTTCAAGAGAGTTTCAATGGGAGGTTTCCTGGGGGAGTGTATGCCAAAGACTATTGGAGAGATATTGCTATGATCTATGCTTCCGAGGATCATTGGCAACCGGCCGACACTAAGGCTAAACTCATATACCACTTGCCTTAAAGATAGCCCATAGAGTCCTATCGGAATGCCTTTTCCCTAGGACCGAAACACCACAAAAGATCAAGGCCGATGAACTCTTCATCCTCCATTGCATGCTTACGGGTCATCCTGTAGATTGTGCCACTCTACTTGCCTCTACCCTAAGTAAAGTGAAGAACAAAAAGGCCGGGAATATAGGTTATGGAGGTATGGTGACTCACATCGCTAACCAGCTGGGCATTGACTACTCCGCTACTAGGATAGCTGCAAGACCTTTGGGTCTCAATGGACTTATGACTAGAGGACTCATCTTTCCCCGCCACCGTGCTTCACCTACCGCCGCCATGCCTTGGGAGGAGAGAGGTGGTAGGGGCATTCCATGGCTTCCGGAGTACTCTCTCATGCTAGGTCGTCACAACTAGAAGGAGACTTTCGTACCAATGCATGCCAATAGATTAGTAGCTCCTCCATATGTGCCTGATTAGGTTCCAGCTGAGGGTGATGAGGATGATGATGAGATGGGAGGAGGAGATTATCAAGATGCAGGAGAGGTTGAGCATGACTTTGGCTCATTCCCGGACCAGCCGGCCGACTTCCCGGAGCCGTCTAGGATATCTCCCCACCAGACTAGACCTTCCGGTTCTTCTTCCTCACGCCGGGCTAGTGTGAGTGAGCGCCCAACATGGATGGAGATGCCACCTGCTTGTTATGGACAACAACCATCTTGGATGGGAGCTCCACCTCCTTGGTATGATCATCCACCAGTTGCACCGACACCTATCCAGCAGAAGCAGCCGGAGTGGTTGCAGCAGCCTCCCGCTTGGTACAGACAACAGCCGGCATGGGTGAGCGATCTTTATAGAAGAGAGGGAGACCTGGAGATACACCAGTAGGCTCATGATATGGAGCGACAAGAGAACGCCAGGATCTTACGAGATGTATACCGCCAGCAGTTTGGGCGTCCCTTCAGCTCCGACTTCTTTCCATATCCGCCACCTCCTTCACAGTGATCTTGTTGGATGCTTTGAGCCACTCTACCACCATTAGTGAGTTTTCTTTGTTTCTTTTCTTTTCTTTATTTTTCTTGAACATTGAGGACAATGTGTATGTCAAGTATGGGGTGGGGTGTGACTCTCGTTTGTAATAACTCGATACACTTGCTTGCTTTTAATTCCATGAACACTTGCATCTTTCAATTATTTGTCACACGTTTCATTATTGCATTGCATTGAAAAGCTTTGAAAAATCCATAAAAATTTTGAAAAATTATTGTGCTTCTAAGATTAGAGATGATTTCTATGATGAATCTACTTGTGGAATGAGTTTTTGATGACATTTGTATGCTTGAATTGAATTATGAATTGTGAAGAGATTGAGTATGTTATTTATCGTTTCTTGCAAGTCATAATGTGAAAGTTTTATCCAAATCATATTGAGAAATGAAGGTTGAAATCACAATATAAGTTTTTATACTTCTTTATGAGATGATTAAGGCACCTCAATTTTCTTACTTCTTTCTTTGATCATTTAGCCCCTCAATGAAAATATTTGCCTCCTTTACCTATCCGGGATTTAGGAAGAGTTGATTTTGGCAATTTTGATGTGGGAGGGCCATGAAAGCAATTGTTTGAATTCAAAGTGTAGGAAAATAGGTTTGGGGAAGTCAATCATGATGATGAGTAACTCGGCACCATTCATATAGCCGGGTGTTTGTGTCTTGCCAAAGTCGGATTGAGCGATATTCCTAACGGATTATGGTATGTGCATCAAGGGTTTGAGGCATCTCGAAATTGAGAAACGCCAATCTCCTAGTCTTCGGTTTTTGTGCACCGCTGTCCATATTTCCAAAAGTAAAGTCGAAAAATTATGTGCAAAAAGTCTAGAGCAAAGATCTAAGTTGGTGGTTAGTTCAAATGGTGAAAAGAAAAGAGTTTGTGTTGTTCCTTCTTCCCGGATTCATACACCACATTCCTTTACAAGTTTCCAACCCTTTCTGTATTCTTGACCTTACTTGAAAGCCCTTGAGATCATAAGAATGCTATTTGACTTGGTGATCTAAATTGAAGTTTCACATGTTTGATTTTGACAATGCTTGAAGGTTATGATGTTTGTCTTGAAGTTTATGCAATTTATGATGTTCTCTTGCTTTGCATATTTTGGTTTATGTGTGTGAACATTTTCAAGGATGAATGAAGCAAGATTTGAGGATGATTTATTGATTAGAAGAACATTACCAAAAAGATTGTTTTGTTTTGTTTTGCATTAATATTTCATTCTACCTTATGTTCGAAGCTTTTGAAAACCTTGCTTGGGGACAAGCAAGCGAAAAGTATGAGGTATTTTGATAGCATGAAATATGACTATATTTTAAGCACTTGTTTTGATTATTTTTCCCTCTTAGATGTGTACATGAATATGAGTTTGAAACATTTATGAGCACTTTCACCTATTTTTCGATATAGAGATCTACACAAGTTTTGTTATGTTTATAGGTGAATAAAGGTTTGAATTGGAGCTTAATGATGAGGGATAAGAATTTTTGATCATGATAAATGTCAAGGAGATGCTTTAGAGAAGCTAAGGAAGGAGCATGATTGAAGAAGTTTGCGAAACAAAGCCTTTCATGAAGGCCAAAGAGTTCCACGACCTAAACCACGACCGTGGTTATGCATTGAGTTCGTGGAGAGTGATTTTGGAGCACATCAGAGGATTCCAATTGTACTAGGCCGTAATTTCCATGACGATATGACGTGTCATATTTGCCACGTCAACGACGATTATCGGGCTTTTCTCGTAACCCTATTTCGCCCTATTAGAAGGCTTGAGAAGGGAGTTTCGAGGACGGTCGCTGAGGGCTTCATTTTACCTTTGCTTACAATTCCGCACTTAGGGTTGATACTAAAGATTGGAGAGTTAGTATCGTGGTTTGAGAAAGATGCGTTATTGAATATTGTGTACTTCGAGATTTTCTTAGGGTTTGCCTTTGGAGACGGATTGACACTCCGTTCTTCGTTGTTCCCTAAGATTATTGTGAGGATTCCTATTCCATATTCTGAATTCATTAAACACGTACTTTGGTTTGTTGGATTTGAGATTGACTTTGATTGTTTATTGAGTTTTTGAGGGTTTTTACCTTTTTCTCTTCTTCATTTGATATTTGATTCAATGACTATGATTATTGGCTAAAACCCTTTAGCAATTCTAAGGTGAAGGATTGATAGTTGTGGCTTAGATGATGATAAAATCGATCGTAAACAGATTGGACCCTAAGAGTGTGAGAAAGCTCGTCGACAGCCTTTTCCACGGTGTGTTCTTGAAAACCACGGCCGTGGTTCTTCAAGATCTAGCCGTGATTTCCTCTGTTTTACGACTTTTTCTTTTGCTTTAATCCAAAGTTAATGATTTGATTTAACCTAATCTTGGCTTGCCTTTCCTAGGTAGTAGTGAGACTCAACATCCTCTATTTCGGTTTCGAGTGTCATAACCTTAACCGTTTTAGTTTATCTTTGATTCCTTGGGTTTTGTTCGCCACTTAGCGTGCGTGTAAATAAGCTTTAAATTTATAAAACTAGAATCAAGCAAGCGAACCCGCAGTGTACGGATCGATATAGTTGAGCAAGAATTCCATAGTATCGAGCACAGGGATTTGGGGGGAACAAATTCAATTATAGGTTATCAAGCGAGTAAATGTAAGAAGCTTTTCAAGTATTGGGAAAACAACAATCCTAAAGATCCAGGAATCCAGCTGTGGCAATCGATTCAAGATATACTAATGATATAAGGACAGAGTTGAGATTATCATAGAAATCCTTTCTATCCTTAGAAGCACATAAATTTTCAAAATTTTTCAATTTTTATGGGTTTTTCAAACTCTTTTTCATGCAATGCAATAATGAAACGTGCAACAATATAATGAACATGCAAGATAGTCTCGATAGAAGCAATCATAGTGAGTAAGAGTTATTACAAACTTTTAGTCACACCCCACCCCATACTTGGAACAAACATTGTCCCTAATGTTCAAATAGAAGAAAGAAAAGAAGAAAAGAAAGAAAGAAGAAGAAAGAAAAGAAAAAGAAACTCACAAAATGGCGGTGGAGCGGCTAAAGCTATCGGTCATCATCATCGTCACTGCGGCGCCGGTGGAGGCGGGAATGGAGAGAAGCTGGAGTCGTAGTGCCGGCCGAACTGCTGGCGGTAGACGTCTCTCATCATGTGATCAAGGTCATCCATACGTCCATCTCTAGCATCGGCTCGAATCTCCAATGCTCCCACTCTATCAGAAAGGCTAGTAGCCCACTCCGGCATCTGCTCATACCATCCCGGAGCCTGACTGTACCACCCTGGTGCATCTGACGGTGGTGGTGCTGGTGGCTGCTGTGCGGACCATGGAGGTGGAGCTCCGTACCATGCAGGAGGTGTCTCCATCCAAGTAGGTCTCTCACTCACGCTGGCGTGGCGAGAGGACGAACCTGAAGCTCTGGCTGGACGTGGAGAACGTCTAGGCACATCAGAAGCAATGTCCGGCTGATCCGGAAACGTGCCAAACTCCTGGTCTGCTCCTCCTCCTCCCTCAAACTGATCTCTCATCTCCTCCTCCTCAACTACGGGCGGTGGTGGGACATACGGAGGAGCTGCAATCCTGTTCGCATGCATATCTGCGAACGTAGCCTTCCAATTATGGCGTCCAACCATAATGGAGTACTACGGGAGCCACTCAATGCCCCTCCCCGTCCTGCTCTCCCAAGGCATAGCTGCGTAAGGCGGACCTCTATGGGTAGGGAAGATGAGGCCTCTAGTCATGAAGGCCTGGAGTCCTAGGGGTACGGCTAGTATGCGTGTACATGCAGAAAAATCAACCCCCAATATCCTAGCAAGGTGGGTGACTATCCAACCATATCCGATGTTGCCCGCCCTCTTGTTCTTAAGCTTGCTCATCGTAGCAACTAAGAGGGTGGCGCAGTCAGCAGGGCGCCCATACAGCATAGAGTACAGAAGGAAGAGCTCATCCGTCTTGATCTTCTGAGGTGTCTCCGTCCTAGGGAAGAGACACTCAGAAAGAACACGGTGAGCTATCTTCAAGGCTAAGTGGTACATCAACTTAGCCTTGGTGTCAGGTGGTTGCCAGCGGTCCTCGTTGGCGTTAATCATAGCAACCTCCTCCCAAAAATCTTTGGCGTAAACGCCACTAGGAAAACGACCATTGAAGGTCTCTTGGAACCCAAAGAAGGCTCCAAACTCTCGGATGGTAAAATCATAGTTTCTTTCTATAAGACGGAAAGAAACGGTCATATCCACATGGCTGTGCTCAAACGACGTCACAACCTCTCTCGTAATCTCCTCATAAGCGTCTTCTCGGATAGCCGAGAAGACAACAAGTCCGGCTCTATCCAAGAGCCAAGTAAGGTCATCTATGATGTTAAGAGGAGCTAGATCCTCCAACAAAAGGTACCTAGGTCCGATAACTGCCCTCTTATGGATCCTCTCGAGTGCATCGAGATGATCCTCGTGAATGGTAGGTACTCTAGGGCTAGGAGGTGCGGGTAATGAAGGTGATGATGGAGTTGAAGGGGAGGAAGGTGGTGGTGCTCTAGAGGATGAAGAGGAAGAGGGGTTACCCTTCCTCTTTTTGTTCTTGTCCTGCCCATTCTTCTTCTCCTTAATCCTCCCAGAAACTCTCCTAACAAAATCCATCACTGTTCAAAACCACGGTCTGTTCTTGGTGTTCCACGGCCGTGGAATTGCCAGAGACCGTGATTCGTCTCGTTCTTTCGCAAATGTCAGCAAACAACAGTCAAACACAGCAATCAGGCAGCCCTAGTCTAACTCCTTCCAATTTCAATCAGTTCTCCTATAATTTCTAGCAAAAACGAACCTAAATTGACGAAGATAGAGAAGAGAGAAAAAAACCTAGGTTTTGGGTTTTAAAATCCGAATTCTGCGTTCCTTGGTGATTTGCCGCTCGATTCGTTGCTTGGATCTTGTTGGTGGTCGAATTTGCTTCAGTTTGGAACGAAGAATCGTTGAAAACGATTAACGAACGGAGATTTGAGATGAAGGGCGTGGAATCGGCGAAGAGGGTCGTGGAATTGGGTTTTTGGTGTGTTTTTGTGAAGAACGTGGTTTATATAGTGGCCGGCAAAATTTTCGAAAACCACGGTCTATCAGGGGGTTCCACGGCCGTGGAAATGTACGGAACCGTGGTTTTGGTGATTTTTCAAAGGCTTTTGGAAATTACGGTCAATGTAGCTGTCACGGCCGTGGTTTAGGCCGTGGAACTCTCTGTAATGCTCCAAAGTCCAAGTTTCGTCACTTTTCTTCAAAATTATTCCTCCCTTTTCCTTTTCCATTGTCCCTACATCCAAAAACACGAACATACCGGAAGAAATCGAAGGCAAAACAAAGCAAACACGTCTAAACTAAGCTAAACTATGAATCGAAAACAAAAACGTAAATGCAATACCTTGGGTTGCCTCCCAAGAAGCGCTTTGTTTAAGGTCCGTATCTAGACCAAATTCGCACTTATTCGAGTGCGGTGGGCGCGAACTCTTCAGCTTGGAGTTCCGGCGTATACTTCTTGAGTCGTTGACCGTTCACCTTAAAGCTTCCGCCCGCTTCACCCCATACTTCAACTGCACCATGGGGGAAAATACGTTTGATTAGAAAAGGTCCGGTCCAACGAGATTTAAGCTTACTTGGAAAGAGACGAAGCCTTGAATTGAAGAGGAAAACTTGATCTCCTTCTTTGAAGTCCTTTGGAATGATATGCTTATCATGCCAACGCTTTACTCTCTCCTTATAAATCTTGGCATTCTCATAGGCATTCAAGCGGAGTTCTTCAAGTTCATTAAGGTTCAAGAGACGCTTCTCTCCCCCTTCCTTCATGCTGAAATTCAACCATTTGATAGCCCAAAACGCCTTGTGCTCTAATTCCACCGGTAAGTGACAAGACTTCCCATACACAAGGTTATATGGTGTGGTTCCTATAGGAGTCTTGTACGCAGTCCGGTATGCCCACAATGCGTCATCAAGCTTCAAAGACCAATCCTTCCTATTCCTTGAAACCGTCTTCTCTAGGATTCCTTTGATCTCCCGATTTGAGATCTCAACTTGTCCACTAGTTTGTGGATGATAGGGGGTGGCGATCTTGTGAGTAACCCCATACTTAGCTAGAAGAGCTTCAAAGCGCCGGGCAATGAAGTGAGAACCTCCATCACTAATGATAGTCCTTGGTGTCCCAAATCGTGGGAAGATGGTCTTGTTAAAGAACTTAACCACCACCATGGCATCATTGGTGGGAGAGGCAATCGCTTCCACCCATCTAGAAACGTAATCCACTGCCAAGAGTATGTATTGGTTTCCACAAGATGATGGGAACGGTCTCATGAAATCTACTCCCCAAACGTCGAAAATCTCCACCTCTTGGATGTTATTGAGAGGCATCTCATTCCTCCTAGAGATATTACCTGTTCTTTGACAAGCATCGCAGCAAGAAACAAAGGATTGCACATCTCTAAATAAAGTAGGCCAAAAGAATCCAGATTGCAATACCTTTGCGCTAGTCTTGTTTGAACTAGCGTGTCCTCCACAAGGTAGTGAATGACAATGGCGAATGACACTTTGCATCTCATCTTCCGGCACACATCGCCGAATGATGCCATCCGGACCTCTCTTAAAGAGGAGAGGTTCATTCCAAAAGTATTCCCGGACATCCTTAAAGAACTTCTTTCTTTGTGCGTAGAATAGTCCGGGTGGTATCTCCTGACAAACCAAATAGTTAACAAAATCAGCAAACCATGGTTCGTTACCTTTGGAGATCACATCGATGCACTCCTCAATAATGTGTAGGTGTTCCTCCGGGAAGGAGTCATCTATAGGTAAGTGGTCGTCCTCTAGATGTGTTAGGTGACTCAAATGATCCGCAACAGAATTTTCCGAACCTTTCTTGTCGCGGATCTCTAGATCGAATTCTTGTAGGAGAAGAATCCATCTAATTAGCCTTGGCTTCGCATCTTTCTTTGCAAGGAGGTACCGGATCGCAGCATGATCCGTGTAGACAATCACCTTTGCACCTACAAGATAAGAACGAAACTTGTCAATAGCATAAACAATGGCTAAGAATTCCTTTTCCGTAGTGGCGTAGTTGAGCTGCGCTTCATCTAGCGTCTTGCTAGCATAGTATATGGCATGGGTTCGCCCTTCCTTTCGTTGTCCAAGAACAGCTCCTATAGCTACGTCACTAGCGGCACACATAACCTCAAAGGGAAGAGTCCAATCCGGAGGTTGGATAATAGGTGCTGAAATTAGAGCTTGCCGAATTCTGTTGAACGCATCTAAACATTCCTGTGAAAACTCAAAACCTGCATCCTTCATCAATAGATTAGTGAGCGGTTTTGATATTTTAGAAAAGTTTTTAATGAAACGTCTATAAAATCCAGCATGTCCTAGGAAACTTCTTATCCCTTTCACCGAAGTTGGGGGAGGAAGCTTCTCTATAGTCTCTATTTTCGCCTTAACCACCTCTATCCCTCTACTAGAGATTAGGTGTCCTAATACAATTCCTTCCTTTACCATAAATTGACACTTCTCCCAATCAAGAACTAGGTTAGTGTCTTCACACCTTTGTAAAACAAGAGCAAGGTTAGAAAGGCAATTGTCAAAAGAGGAACCGTATACGGAGAAGTCATCCATGAAGACTTCCATGATTTCCTCAATGTATTCGGAGAAGATGGCCATCATGCACCTTTGAAAGGTGGCTGGGGCGTTGCAAAGCCCGAACGGCATTCTCCTATAAGCGAACGTACCCCATGGGCACGTGAATGTGGTCTTCTCCTGATCATCCGGGTGTATCGGAATCTGAAAGAAACCACTATAACCGTCAACCTTTCAAGCATTTGATCGATGAAGGGTAATGGGAAGTGATCCTTCCTCGTCGCGTTGTTAAGCTTGCGGTAGTCTATGCACATCCGCCATCCCGTTACGGTTCGGGTAGGAATGAGTTCGTTGTTCTTGTTGGTGATGACTGTCATTCCTCCCTTCTTTGGAACTACTTGAACCGGACTCACCCACTTACTATCGGAGATAGGATAGATGATACCTACATCAAGAAGTTTAAGAATTTCCTTCTTGACAACCTCCTTCATGGTCGGATTCAACCGCCTTTGAGGTTGTCTTGAAGTCCTAAAGTCTTCCTCTATTAATATTTTATGCATGCATAGGGAGGGTTTAATTCCTACTAAGTCTTCTATAGTATAACCTAAAGCTTTCCTATGTTTCCTAAGGACAACCATAAGCTTAATATGTTCATCTATGGTTAGATCGGAACTAACAATAACCGGATAGGTAGAGTTAGGTCCTAGAAAAGCGTACCTTAGATGAGTAGGAAGTTGCTTTAGTTCCAGCGCTTTCGGAGCTTCCAATGGCTCTTGAGGAGCATCGGATGCCTCCTTAGAAGTTTTTAAGGGTGTAGAAGGTGTGGAAGAAGAATCAAAAGAAGTTGAAGAAGTGGCACAATCACCTTCTTCCACGGCCTGAATCACGGTTTCCATACATCTTCCACGGCCGTGGTTTAGGGCGTGGAAGGTGGTTACGGTTGCTCTGCCTCCTCCACGACCGTGTAACCCTCTGGAGTGACCCACGCTTTGGGTTGTGAAATCCACGGCCGTGGAATATAGTGTATGGCCGTGGATTCTCACGTTTTCTGCCTCGTCGTGGAGCTTCTCAAATTCCTCTTCACCTACCTCTTCTTGTGCTTCTAAGGCTTCAATTGCCTCATTGCACTCCTCTTCTTCCCCTACATTCGTTAGACTCATAGTGATAACCTTTTGCAAAGGGTCTTTGAAGAGAATAGCACTTACCTCCTCTCTAGACAACCCCTCTTCATCTTGGATATTGAATATATCCTCATCAAAGATTGGCTCCTTCACTAGAGTAGAAAGAACGAAATCTACCTTCTCCTCTCCTATGTCAAAGGCGAGTCTAGCATTCTTGCAATCGACTATGCAGCCGGAAGTTGCAAGAAACGGTCTCCCGAGTATGATCGGGACCGGACTATCTGCAGGAATGTCAAGCACAACAAAATCAATGGGAACAAAGAATTTACCTAGCTTGACTGGGACGTCTTCTACAATACCGACGGGGCGAGTGATGGATCGATCCGCCATGTATAACGTCATCTTCACCGGTTTAGGGTCGCCTAAACCGATCTTCCTACATAATGCAAGTGGTATGATGCTCACATTTGCTCCTAAGTCACATAACGCATCATATGTGATATCTCCCACTCCTATAGGAATGCAAAACGACCCCGGATCCTTTAGCTTTGGGGGCATTTTCTCCTTCATGGTCTTGATGAGATCCGAAGAATCCGAACTCATCTTAACCTCTCCAAAATCTTCTAGCTTCCTCTTGTTGGAGAGGAGCTCCTTTAAGAACTTGCCATAAGCCGGCATACCTACAATAGCATCAATGAAGGGTATATTAATATGCAGCTTGCTCATGAGTTCTATAAACTTACCAAATTGTTTATCTAGGCGTGCTCTCGCTCTAGATTGAGGGAATGGTAGGGGAGGTTTGTAAGCTGGAGGAGGAACGTAGTCATCTTCCTTCTCCTTCCCCTTCTCTTTGTCTTTCTCAACGGGGACTTCAACAAATTTAGGTTGCGGATCGGTGGTAGTCACTCCGCTCCTAGTTGTGATTGCCATCACCCTTCCCTTAGGGTTGTCCTCCGTCTTTCCTGGAAGTTTCCCTTGATTCCTAGGAACTTCCTCCGCATGGCTGAACATTTGGTTTTCTAAAACCTTTTGGGCTTTATCAACCTTAGAAATTTGATCATCAACCTTAATGATGCGGTTCTCCAAACCTTAAAGCTTTCCCAAAATCGTTTCCAACATGGGATCGGGCTTCTCCTTCCCCGAAGTGTTTCCTCCATTAGATGTTTGCCCCTGGCTTTTCAAAGGAGTAGAGGAAGAGGAAGGTGGAGTTAGTGAATTCGAATTGGAAGGATAAGAGTTACCGGAGTTTTGTTGATTGGAGCGCCAATTGTTGTTGTTTGAACCCCTATTGTTGTTCCAATTATTGTTCCGGTTGTTGTTGTTTCCATCCCAATTATTCCGGTTGTTGTTCCGGTTATTGTTGTTGCGGTTTGTATTCTCACCACCATTGTTGTTGTTGCCCAAGTAGCCAACATCCTTTCCTTGTTGCTTTGGAAAGTTGGTCTTGATAGCCTCCTTCAACTCTTTGATCTCATTGTTGAGGAAGAAAATTTGATTTTGAGCTTCATGTGTGAGCTTTGCTCCTTGCTCCACACGATTTCCCTCAACTTTCCGGTGGGAATACTTCTCTATGACTCTTGCTTGCTTCTCAATGAAGTCCCAAGCGTCATCTTCCCTCATGTCCATGAATGTTCCACATGAGAGGGATTGGAGCTTAAATTGTGTCTCCACATCTAGCCCCTTGTAGTATATCTCCAGCAATGCAAGCTTGGATATGCCATGATGAGGGCAATCCAATAACAAATCCTGAAACCTTTCCCAAGATTGGAACAAACTTTCGTTAGATCTCATGGAAAATGCATTAATCTTACCTCTAAGTTCCGCCGTTTTGGATGGCAGAAAGAACTTAGTGAGGAACTCCGCGGAAAGGTCTTCCCACGTGTCTAGTTTCCCACTAGGAAGAGCTTGGTACCAAGACAATGCTTTCCCCTTCAAAGAGAAGAAGAAAGGCTTGAGCTTATAGTTGTTGGTAGTCGCGTTCTTCGGCCTCATTGTCTCCATCATACACTCAAAGTTTTGCAAGTGTTGGTGTGGAGATTCAGCGCTTGTTCCGCCAAATTGGTTTTGGCGAACAAGAGTAATAACTTGAGGGTTGAAGCTAAACCCTTGTACATCGTCAGCGTCAAAGTTCACACCTAAACGGCGTGGTTGCTGCGTTGGATCCATCCTTTGGCCAAGAGTTCTTGGCTCCGCATCCGCACGTTCGATCCTTGCATTCCTAGGTGGAACACGGCGATTAGCAGCTACCCGTGGATGGAATGGATTCACATTGATCGTGGGATCAATTTCCTCTAGCGGGGGCATGGAGGAGTCGCTATCATCAGCGGATGAATGACCCCTATTCGACCTTAAGGATCTCCTTGAGGATTTCTTGCTCCCCTTATTCTTAAGGTTGCTTAGTTCTATCCTCATCTGGAACATCATATCTTTTAGATCGTCAACTTGAGATTGATGACGATCTATTTCATCTCGGCGAATCTTCTCATTCCATTGGAGTTGAGCTTCTTTCTCCGCTAACTCCGATTGAAGATCACGTTCGTTTCCTTCAGCCATCTTCTTTTCCTTACGCTTTTGCCTTAAAGTCCTCTCAAGCTCTTGATCAAGAGGCAAGAGGTCTCCGGTGTTCCTAGACCTGCGCATGCACTCAAAGAGATATCAAATAACAAGGGAGAAGCTCCCAAGCTTGACAACCGAAAACCGAATTCGGCCTAGACCAAATTCCCGGCAACGGCGCCAAAAACTTGTTCGCCACTTAGCGTGCGTGCAAATAAGCTTTAAATTTATAAAACTAGAATCAAGCAAGCGAACCCGCAGTGTACGGATCGATATAGTTGAGCAAGAATTCCAGAGTATCGAACACAGGGATTTGGGGGGAACAAATTCAATTATAGGTTATCAAGCGAGTAAATGTAAGAAGCTTTTCAAGTATTGGGAAAACAACAATCCTAAAGATCCAGGAATCCAGCTGTGGCAATCGATTCAAGATATACTAATGATATAAGGACAGAGTTAAGATATGCAAAGGTATGCTAATGTAAGGTAATCGTACGGTGAAGTTCCAAAAACCTTATATGACTCACCTATAAGACACTCTCTATAAAGGTTGTTGAGGCTTCAATATAGAAAGGTTCTAAAGATGAGAATTAATGTCGAATACCCAAACTTGTAATCCAAGGATCAAGACTAACTAAACCGATTAAGGTTGTGACACTCACAATCGAGGTAGAGGTTGTTGAGGCTTCACTACCACCTAGAAAAGGCAAGCCTAAACTAAGTTAAAACAAATCTTTAACTTTGGATTAAAGTAAAAGCAAGTTCGTAACTTAACACAAAATTACGGCTAGTTCTTGAGTTCCACGGCCGTGGAAGCTCAAGAACAGACCGTGGATTAGGGTTGTCGTCGATTCTCTCTAACTCTCAGGGTCCAATCTGTTTACGATCGATCTATCATCATCTAAGCCACAACTATCAACCCTTCACCTAAGAATTGTTAAGGGTTTTTAGCCAACAATAGTCATATTGATATCAAATTCAAGGTTTAAAAGAATGAAAGATGAAAACTTCCGAAAACCTTCAATAACTATCAAATCAATCTCAAAATCACAATCAAGAACAATAATCGTCACTAGATTCGGAATAAAACAAACAATCACAAATCTTAGATAAGAAGGAAGAACGGGATGTCAATCCGTCTTCTAATTCAAACCTAACCAAGAAGCGAGATCTCCTTGCAAACAATCTTCCGAATCTTCGATCTTCCGTCAATCCGGAAATCACAATAGCAATGCACCAAAAATCTCTCAAACACAATCTCCGCCAAATGCGAAATTAGGGCAATTCTAAGCGCAAGCGTAATATACGTCTATGCGTAAGCGAAGGTGACGGAATCTCTCTTCGTCTGTCCTTTTATAGTGTAAGATAAAATATCGGCCCGGCCCAATCGCGTAGGAGATCGTGGCTTAAAGTGTGGCGAAAAAGATCGCCAAGATCACGGTCGTGGAAGGGTTCCACGGCCGTAAT
This sequence comes from Fagopyrum homotropicum, assembly GCA_033239125.1. NCBI lineage: Eukaryota > Viridiplantae > Streptophyta > Magnoliopsida > Caryophyllales > Polygonaceae > Fagopyrum > Fagopyrum homotropicum. The sequence continues at coordinate 104,366,706 of BSWB01000006.1, read as the reverse complement.
TTAGAGCGTGGAATTCAACACGGTTTGAACCAACTTCTCCACGGCCGTAGAAGTTGCTGGAATGAACCATGCTTCCCTTGCCATGGTTCCACGGCCGTGGACTTGAACGTGGAAAGTAGTACGGCCGTATTTTAGAGCGTGGTTTAGGGCAAGAACGTGATTCTTCCTTAGCCTCGTGCATCCTTCAAATTGGCACTCCTTTAGCTCCTAGGAAAGTCCTCAATTCATGGACATGCTCAATCAAATCCATCCTTGCTCCATTCCGTTCGGAAATAGCTTTCAATCACCTATAATCAACATAAAGCTTGTGTAGATCTCTATATCGACATTATAGACAAACTAGCTCACATATGCATCAATGCTCAATCAATGACTATCAATTTGGATCAAATACACTTAGAAAACGTGCCTAAAATATCACAATATTTCATGCTAACAGGTTTGGGCATGGGTATTTGAGAGTAATTCTTGTCCTTAGATCCTTTCTATACTGCAGCCTCAACAACCTTTATAGAGAGTGTCCTCGGGTGAGATATATAGGGTTTTGGAACTTTGCCGTACATAACCTTACAGTAGTTATACCTTTGCAATCTCGACTCTATCCTTATATCTTTAGAATATCTTGAATCGATTGCCACAATTGGATACTTGGATCTTTAGGATTGTTGTTTTCCCAATATTTGCAAAGCTTCTATACTTTACTTGCTCGATAATTTGTGAACTGAATTTGATCCCCCAATTCCCTAAGTTCGATACTCTGGAATTCTTGCTTTACTGCGCCGATCCGTGCACTGCGGGTTTGCTTGCTTTGATTTCAGTTTTATAATTTAAAACTTATTTGCACGCACACTTTGAGGCGAACAAACTTCCTTCTTCTCTCAATGTAGCCTCAATGTTACGATATAGTCAACTCTATTCTAGCAATAATAGCCTAGTTACTTCGCAGAGTAACGTTCTTGAGTATAACACTGAAAAGATATAACAATGGAGCTCTTGTGTTTATCTTGATAACACGATTTATGGGTTAGTTTTAGGTAATCATTTAGATAGAATTCTCGCTCATTCATGCATGGTTTAGCATTGGTTCGAGACATTTTGCACTCAATTCATGTATTTTGTCGAGATAGATGTCTACACGGACTTGTGCGTGTTTTATAGGTAATTCGGGAAATTTAGGAGCTAAAACGATGCGTTTGAGGATCGTTCATCTAGACGACACACCCTCGGACTCATTAGGACACAAGCTATAGGCTAAGGAGGACTCATGGAACCTTGCCAACACTAGCCATGCACCAAATCACAACTTAATGATCCAAGGCAAAGTTTCTGCACAGAATCACGGTTCTCTGACAGATCACTGCCGTGGAATCAACCGTGGTTTTTGCCAGATTCTTGTGACAACTGTGCCACGACTCTCATGGCCAGCTCATGCAAGTTTGTTATAAAAGTGGTCCTTCATGGGTTGTGAGGGGCAGCTGGGAGTAGTTTGGAGCAGCTCATCCATTATCCATTTCTCTCTAACAAAATATATTCTCTCAACAAAGAAGTTTTTCTAGGAAGGAAAGTGTCAAAGAGAAGAAGAAGAGTTCCATTGAAGAGGAGAAGAAGAACACACACACCATTGCCATTCTTGCTAGTTTTTGTAGTGAAGATTCCCGGATTCTATTTCTAGAGTTTTGTGAACCTTTAAACCTTCTTTGGAAGGGTTGTAAGTTGTTCTAATTCTAATTTCAGCTTGATTTGTTTTAAAGTTCACTTGTGCATCTCTTTTCCTTCACTATCTTGCAATGGATGTTATGATTTTATGTTTGTTTGTTTTGATTCCTATTATGAATGTTGTAGGCTAAATTGATGTGGTTCTAGGGTAAGGAAAGGATGGTTATGGCTAGGGCTATGATAGGACGGACTTAGATTTATCTTTGGATGGTTATGTTTCTAGAGTTTGTATGAACGTATCCTCTGTTAGGAATCACGGCCAGTTCTTGCCAGACCACGGCCGTGGTTTAAGTAGAACAAACCGTGATTTTCCTGGTTCGATGGATCTAATCTTAGACTGTTAGAATGTTGAAATCCTAAGTGTTTGTTGAGTTAAAACTATCCTAGGGTGACCTAGTGTTAGCAACTAAGTGTTAGGAGAGACTTACCCGGTAATCCTTACTCTTAGATTCCAAAGATAACTAACCTTAGGTAGTGGTGAGCCTAATAAGCCGCCATTGGATTTAGTGTGCTGGATAGTAGCTTAAAACTAGCCCTTCCGAGACTTACCCGGTGAGGATAGGTTGGATCTTAAGTTAGCAATCTGGTTCGAGTAGAATTCCATCCCTTAAGTTCTTAGAGACTTACCCGGTAATGAGACTTAGGGAATGGACTAGTGGATCATGAGACCTACCCGGTAATTAATCCCAATCTAGAAACACTTAACCCCAACATAGTTAATCCAAGAATGAATAGATAGCTTGAGTCCTATGCCATAACCGGAACTTCCAATCCCTAGAATCCATCTTTTCTTTCTTTGATCTACATCTCGTTTAGTTGTTTATTTGTGTTGATTTATAGTTTGATTGATCGATTACTTGCATGAATTGTGATCTTTGATTGATCACCAAAAAAACCAACCAAAAACATTTGAGATTTTCATTTCTTTATTTCTTTCTTCTCTTCCAACCTAGTTCTTTGCTATACTCAATCACAAATCGAGTCAATTTCACCTTAGTCTTTGTGTTCGACCTCGGAGTACTATCCCTACTACGAACGTCCCGTACACTGCGGGTTCGCTAGGAGTTAGGAGAAATATAACAAGTATAAATTTAAAACCCAATTGCGCATCACACGATCTTAGCGTAACATGTTTATCTCACTGTAATTGAATCAACTAAAGTATGCTCAAAGAGGAAGATAAACTTTTGGATCGATGAAGATGACTTGTATGATCGCTAGAAGGCTTGGTTTCTTCATCTTCAATTGATATCTTCTTTTATAGTCTTCTATGGAGGATCTTCTTCTAGCCGTTGTATTGCAGCCGTTGTAACATCTTTCTTCCATAGAATCCGATGTTTGTTTGAGCGAGATCTTCTCACGTTGTTTGAGAACTAGCCATTGTAAAAAAGATCTTCAAGTAGCCGAGATCTTCTCTTCAACGTTCTTCACTTGAAAGATGTTGGATATCTTCAAGTGAATCTACTCCTCAACAAACTTTTATAGCCGTTCAAGATCTTCATATCTGCTTAAAATCTTCGGCCAAAATCTTCTCACAAGATCTTCTCTTCAAGCAATCTTCAACCGAGATCTTCTCTTAGGATCTTATCTTCAAACGCCTATCTTCTTGGTTGGTTGGTTTGCTGCCATTTAAGATCTTCTCCTTTGGTTGTAGTAGATCCATTGTTGTAATAAATCTCTTTAGCCAAAATCTTCCCTTGTAATGCTATCCAAGACCTACACACATTTTTAGCAAACAAATCAAGACAAGCAATCTAGAAATATAATCGATATTTGTTAGTTTATAAAACCGCATTTATATGTTAAGTCTTCCATCATTTAAATGAAAAAATTAATATCAAAGGTGAAGTTATCCATCTCTCGCTGGATGGAAGACAAAACAAATATCATACCTGCATTTAATGTTAGATATATGCATGCATATAAATATATTTTAAAAATAAATGCAAAATGCAAAAATGTCGGATCGCATAATTTTTTTCCCCTTTGTCTTTCAACAAGGGAGAAAAATAATTAAAGTACGGGAGTTTGAAAATATTACAGACCCAAGTTCAACACAAATAAGTTTTAAAAACGGCCCACAAACGCATTTCTTGACATCCAGTTTTAAGGCCTTGAAATCGATTTCAAGGCTTTGAAATCTATTCCCGGTACCACCAAGAATTATGTTGGCTGCAAACATCATCATAACACTTATATCTCCATCTTGCATGAACGTCGTCCAGTGTTTTCATCTTCTTGTATTCATCAACCATGCGTTCATTCTCAGCATCCCTATTTGAGCACAAATCTCAATGTTTGCCGATGGAGAGGGTGTAGCCGAGTTAGAGGATATATGAAACACCACATCTTTGGATGACCCTAGGGATAAATTTCTTGCATTCTTTGTTGCTGGAGATGAGGTAGAACGGTTTTGGGTTCTCTTGGGAGCCATGGATGAGCGTTTGAGAGAGAGGTTTTTGAAAACCGAAAGAGTAAAGTGCAAAAATGTGGGTTGTAAAAATTTGAACGAAGGAGAAAGAGGTGATAAGATGGAAGATTGCTTTAAAAAAGAGATGCCAAATCAATTTAAGGTACATCATAATCTTGATAGAATCAAGACCTTAATAATCGAATTTTTATTTGCATATCTTCCCTCATAAATCACATCTAATTTTCAAAACAAAGATTTTGAATTTTCAAAACAAACTCTTCGTGAAAATTTTTGAAATCATTTTAAAAATTCTTCTTTAAAATGATTTAATGATCAAACATCTAAAAAGATGAAATTCATAAATCCGATCTGGGTTTATCACTTTTGTCTTTAGAATCCGTTTCAAAACCTTACATTGTGTTTCAAGGCCTTGAAATGGAAAAGTAGACTGCATTATAAGGAGAAAATAAAACGATTTACTCCCCCTAAGATAATGCTTCCTTGTTCAACATATCAAGCTTCAATCTAATAAAATTGAATCGATCTTCAGGTAGAGCCTTAGTGAATATATCTGCAAGCTGCAAGTAGTCGAAATAAAAGATATCGATGCGTCACCTTTTTCAACATGATCACATATGAAGTGATGTCTTACGTCGATATACTTTGTTTTTGAATGTTGTACAAGATTTTTGGTTATCAAAATAGCAGAAGTATTATCACATTTAATAGGTATACCTTTGAGATCAAAACCAAGATCACAAAGTTGTTAAGCTATCCATAGAATTTGTGAACAACAAGCTTCAACAGCTATGTATTCGGCTTCAGTTGTGGATAGGGGGACCGAATTTTGCTTCTTGGAGTGTCAATTGATTAGGGATGACCCTAAGAATTGGCAACATCCAGAAGTGCTCTTTCTATCGACCTTATAGCCTACAAAGTCTGCATCTGAATAGCCAACGAGGTGAAATGTGTTTTGACGTGGATACCATAATCCTAGATCCTTAGTGTCATTTAGATATCGAAATATCCTCTTCACAGCTATCAAGTGTGGCTCCTTAAGATCAGCTTGAAGTATAGCACACATGCACACACTAAACATAATGTCAGGTCGACTAGCGGTTAGATATAACAAAGAACCGATCATACCTTGATACTCCTTTTGTACGCCACTCTTACCATTCTTGTCTTGATCTAATGAAAGAGTAAAACATCCATTTTATATTTCTTGAGCAAATTGTTCGCCCCTAGAGGTGTGTGCAAATAAGTTTTAAATTTATAAAACTAGAATCAAGCAAGCAAACCCGCAGTGTACGGATCGACGTAGTTAAGCAAGAATTCCAGAGTATCGAACACAGGGATTTGGGTGGGAACAAATTCAATTGCAGATTATCAAGCGAGTAAATATGAGAGTTATGCAAATATTGGAAAAACAACAATCCTAAAGATCCAAGTATCCAGTTGTGGCAATCGATTCAAGATATACTAATGATATAAAGACAGAGTTGAGATATGCAAAGGTATGCTAATGTAAGGTAATCGTACGGTGAAGTTCCAAAAACCTTATATGACTCACCTACAAGACACTCTCTATACAGGTTGTTGAGGCTCAATATAGAAAGGTTCTAAAGGCAAGAATCAATGTCAAATACCCAAACTTGTAATCCAAGGATCAAGACTAACTAAACCGATTACGGTTGTGACACTCACAATCGAGGTAGAGGTTGTTGAGGCTTCACTACCACCTAGAAAAGACAAGTCTAAACTAAGTTAAAGCAAATCTTTAACTTTGGATTAAAGTAAAAGCAGGTTCGTAGACTTAAGGGAAATTACGGGCAGATCTTGAGACTCCACGGCCGTGGAACTCAAGAACAAACCGTAATTTAGGGTTCGTTCGACGATTCTCTCTAACTCTCAGGGTCTAATCTGTTTACGATCGATCTATCATCATCTAAACCACAACTATCAACCTTTCACCTTAGAATTGTTAAGAGTTTTTAGCCAATAACAGTCATATTGATATCAAATTCAAGAATTAAAAGATAGAAAGATGAAAACTTCCGAAAACTTTCAATAATCTTCAAACCAATCTCAAAGTCACAACCAAGAAAGATTATTGTCAATGGATTCAGAATAAAGCAAACAATCACAATCTTAGGAAAGAAGGGAAAACGGGATGTCGATCCGTTTTCCAAATCAAACCTAAACAAGAAGAGAGATCTTCTTGCAACAATCTTCCAAAAGCTTCGATCTTCCGCCAATCCGGAGATCTCAACAGCAATCTCCACCAAAAGTGCGAGATTAGGGCAAATCCCAAACGCGAACTTCGATCTCCAACGAGATGTCAATGCTTCCAAGCGAGGGCTAATGCGTCGATCAATGCCGCTAAGCGAGGATGTAAGCGTGGTGTAAGCGTGGATAAGCGGGCGTAAGCGGGGGTTGCCAAAAATCCCTAAGCGGCCGTGTAAACCAAGGTCTAAAGCGAGATGACGGAATCTTGCTTCGTCCGTCTTTTTATAGGGCAAGATAAAATATCGGCCCGGCCCAATCTTCAAAAGATCGTGGCTTCAAAATGTGGCGAAAAAGATCTTCAAGATCACGGTCGTGGAAGTTTCCACGACCGTAATTTAGAGCGTGGATTGTGTCACCGTTTGGATCATATGTTCCACGACCGTAATAGTTACTGGAATGCATCACGCCTCTCTTTGCATACTTCCACGGCCGTGGAACTGAACGTGGTTTGTAGTACGGCCGTATTTTAGAGCGTGGTTTAGGGTAAGAACGTGATTCCTCCCTAGCCTCGTGCATTCCTCAAGCTGAACTCCAATTTGCTCCTTATAATGCCCTTAATCCATGGACATACTTGATCAACTCTTCTTTGCTCGATTCCGTTCGGAAATGACTCTCAATCACCTATATTTCAACATAAAGCTAGTGTAGACATCCATATCGACAATATAGGCAATACTAGCTCACATATGCAACAAAGCTCAATCAAAGACCATCAATATGAATCAAATACGTTTAGAAAACGTGCCTAAAGTATCACAATATTTCATGCTAACAAATAACCCCATACTTAACACTTGCTTGTCCCTAAGCAAGGTCTTTCAAAAAGCTTTTAACAAGAGTTAGGATGAAATATGTGTACCTTCTTTTGGATGAATGTGCCTTCTAAAGAATAGATCATTCTCAAACCTTGCTTCAATCGTTTATCAAACTTTCACACACTCAATCAAAGAGTAAAAAGCAAAGAAAATTCATGAATCAACCAAACTTCTATACGAGTATCATAACCTTCAAACATTATCAAAATCAATTATAAGAAACTTCAATTTAGATCACCAAGTCATATAACATTCTTTTGATCTTAAGGACTTCCAAAGAAAAGGTCTAGAATATGGAAGGGAAGGGAAAACTTTAAGGGAATGTGGTGCATGAATCCGGGAAAGTGGACAACTACCTTCTTCTTCTTATGCGGTTTCCGCAACACTTCAGCTTAGAGCTTCGCTCTCTTCTTTTCATTTTTCGACTATACTTTTGGAGTTATGGACAGAGGTGCACAAAAACCGAAGCCTAGGAGATTGGCGTTTCTCAATTTTTATGAGATGCCTCAAACCCTTAGCGCACATACCATAATCCGCTAGGAATATCGCTCAATCCGACTTTGGCAAGACACAAACACCCGGCTATGTGAATGGTGCCGAGTTACTCATCATCATGATTGACTTCCCCAAACCTAGAATTTCTTTCTATTCTTTTGATTGCAAATAATTGCTCTCATGGCCCTCCCACATCAAACATGCCTTTTTCATTCACTTCTCCAAATTCCCGGATAGGTAAAGGAGGCTAATATTTAAATGAGGAGCTAAAATGGTCAAAAGAAAGAAGAAAGAAAAATCGAATTGCCTTAATCATTTCAACAAGAAGTATAAGAACTTATAGTGTGATTTCAACTTCAATTTCTCAACATGATTTAGGTAACATTTATCACATTATGAAGCTTGCAAAAGAGGTAAAATTCATTCATTCAAATTCTTTTCAATTCACAATTCTTTTAAGCATGCAATTGTCATCAAACTCAATTCACAAGTAGTGATTATCATAGAAATCATCTCAATTCATTAGAAGCACAAAATTTTTCAAAATTTTTCAATTTTTATGGTTTTTCAAGTTCTTTTTCATGCAATGCGATAATGAAACGTGAAACACATAATGAACATGCACTGATAGTCTCGAATAAAAGCAACATAGTGAGTAGAGTTATTACAAACTTTTAGTACATCCCACCCCATACTTAGGACGAACATTGTCCCTAATGTTCAAAAGAAAGAAAGAAAAGAAGAAAAGAAAAAGAAACTCACAAAGTGGTGGCGGGAATGTCTAAAACGAACGGTCATGCATCAGATCACTGTGGTGCCGGCGGAGGCGGGAATGGAGAGAAGCTCGGATCATAGAACCGCCCAAACTGCTGGCGGTAGACGTCCCTCATCATGTGGTCAAGGTCGTCTAAGCGTCCGTCTCTAGCATCGGCTCGGATCTCCAGCGCTCCTACTCTCTCTGAAAGTCCGGTAGCCCAATCCGGCATCTGCTCGTACCATCCCGGGGCCTGAATGTACCATGCTGGGGCGTCGGATGGTGCTGGTGCTGGTGGTGGTGCTTCTGGCTGCTCTGTAGACCAAGGAGGGGGAACGCCATACCATGCGGGAGGTGTGGTCATCCACGTGGGCCTCTCACTCACGCTAGCGCGGCGAGATGACGAGCCTGAGGCTCTAGCTGGATGTGGAGAGCGTCTAGGTACATCTGGGGCCGCCTCCAGCTGATCCGGAAACGTGCCAAACTCCTGCTCGGCTCCTCCTCCATTCTCAAACTGATCTCCCATATCCTCCTCCTCGACAACCGGTGGTGGGACATAAGGGGGAGCTACTATCCTGTTCGCATGCATAGCAGCGAACGTCTCCTTCCAATTATGGCGTCCCGCCATAATGGAGTACCCCGGCAGCCACTCTATACCCCTACCCGTCCTACTCTCCCAAGGGATGCCCGCATAAGGCGGACCTCTATGTGTGGGGAAGATGAGACCCCTAACCATGAAAGCATGCAGCCCTAAAGGAACGGCCGGTATGCGGGTGCAAGCAGAAAAATCAACACCAAAGCTCCTAGCAATGTGGGTAACTATCCCACCATATCCGATGTTTCCCTTCTTCTTGTTCTTGAGCTTGCTCATCGTAGCAGCCAAGAGAGTAGCACAATCTGCACGGCGTCCATAAAGCATGCAGTAAAGCAAGAATAGCTCATCCGTTTTGATCTTTTGGGGCGTCTCCGTCCTAGGAAAGAGACATTCCGGAAGAACACGGTGAGTTATCTTCAAGGCTAGATGGTACATCAATCTAGCCTTGGTATCAGCGGGTTGCCAACGGTCCTCGTCGGCGTAAATCATTGCAACCTCCTTCCAAAAATTCCTGGGGTAAACACCACTCGGAAATCGACTATTGAAGGTCTCATGGAACCCGAAAATGGTCCCAAACTCACGGATACTCAAATGGTAGTCTCTCTCCATGAGGCGGAAAGAGACGGTCCTATCGACGTGGTTGTGCTCAAAGGATGTCACAACCTCCCGTGTAATCTCCTCATATGTGTCTTTTCGGATAGCCGAGAAGACAACTAATCCGGCTCTATCCAAGAGCCAAGTAAGGTCATCAACAATGTTGAGAGGAGCTAGATCCTCCAACAACAAATATCTAGGGCCAATCACTGCCCTCTCCTTGATCCTATCAAGTGCATCAAGATGATCGTCGTGTATGGTCGGGACTCTAGGGTGAGGGGGTGAAGATGGAGGTGAAGGTAAGGATGGAGGTGAAGGTGAAGAGGGTGGTGGTGCCCTAGAGGATGAGGAGGAGGAGGGATTACCCTTCCTTTTCTTATTCTGCTCATTCTTCTTCTCTTTTATCCTCCCTGAAACTCTTCTCACGAAATCCATTCTGCTCAAAATTACGGTCTGTTCTTCAGCAAACCACGGCCGTAATTTACCCAGAGACCGTGATTCGTGTCAGAAAATCACAAATCTCAGCAAATCAGCAATCAATCTCCACAACAGGCAGTCCGAGTCTAATTTCCTCCAATCTCAATCAGTTCTTCCTAAAAATCTCTAACAAAAACAACCAAATCGGCAAGAATCAAGAAGGGAAAAGAAAACCTCTTTTTCGGATTGAAAAATCCGAAATGCGCGTTTGTTGGTGAATTTCCGTTCGATTCGTCGCTTGGATCTTGTTTGTGGTTGAATTTATTGCAATTTAGGAAGAAGAATCGTTGAAAACGATTAGGAAACGAAGATTTGAGAGAGGGTTGTGGATTTTCGGCAATTAGGTCGTGGAAAGAGGGGTTTTTGGGATGAATTTGTGAAGAATGTGGCTTATATAGTCGCAGGCAAAATTTTGAAAATCACGGTCTGTCGGGGTGTTCCACGGCCGTGGAAGTGTACGGAACCGTGGTTTTGGTGATTTTTCAAAGGCTTTTGGAAATTACGGCTACTGTAGCTATGACGACCGTAATTTAGACCGTGGAACCCTCTGTAAAGCTCCAAAGTCCAAATTTCGTCACTTTTCTTCGACATTATCCTCCTCTTTCCCTTTTCCATCATTCCTACATCCAAAAACACGAACATACCGGAAGAAATCGAGGCAAAAACAAAGCAAAAACGTCTATACTAAGCTAATCTATGAATCGAAAATAAAAACAAAAATGCAATACCTTGGGTTGCCTCCCAAGAAGCGCTTTGTTTAAGGTCCGTAGCTAGACCATACTCGCACTTATTCGAGTGCGGTAGGCGCAAACTCCTCAGCTTGGAGTTCCGGCGTATACTTCTTGAGTCGTTGGCCGTTCACCTTAAAAGTTCCGCTCGTTTCACCCCATACTTCAACTGCACCATGGGGGAAAATACGCTTAATTAGAAAAGGTCCGGTCCAACGGGATTTAAGCTTACCTGGAAAGAGGCGAAGTCTTGAATTGAAGAGGAGAACTTGATCTCCTTCTTTGAAGTCCTTTGGAATGATATGCTTATCATGCCAACGCTTTGCTCTCTCCTTGTAGATCTTAGCGTTTTCATAAGCGTTCAAGCGGAGTTCATCCAGCTTATTGATGTCTAGGAGACGCTTCTCTCCCACTTCCTTCATGCCGAAATTCAGCCACTTGATAGCCCAAAACGCTTTGTGCTCCAACTCTACCGGCAAGTGACAAGACTTCCCATACACAAGGTTGTATGGTGTGGTTCCTATGGGAGTTTTGTATGCAGTCAGGTATGCCCACAATGCATCGTCAAGCTTCAAAGACCAATCCTTCCTAGTCCTTGAAACTGTCTTCTCTAGGATTCCTTTGATCTCCCTATTTGAGATCTCAACTTGTCCACTCGTTTGTGGATGGTAAGGGGTAGCGATCTTGTGAGTAACCCCATACTTAGCTAGAAGAGCTTCGAAGCGACGGGTTATGAAGTGAGAACCTCCATCACTAATGATCGTCCTTGGCGTCCCAAATCGCGGGAAGATGGTCTTGTTGAAGAACTTAACCACCACAATGGCATCATTGGTGGGAGAGGCAATTGCTTCCACCCATCTAGAAACGTAATCCACCGCCAATAGTATGTATTGGTTTCCACAAGAAGATGGGAATGGTCCCATGAAATCGACTCCCCAAACGTCGAAAATCTCCACCTCTTGGATGTTGTTGAGGGGCATCTCATTCCTCCTAGAGACATTGCCTGTTCTTTGACAAGCATCGCAGCAAGAAACAAAGGATTGCACATCTCTAAACAAAGTAGGCCAAAAGAATCCAGATTGCAATACCTTTGCGCTAGTTTTGTTCGAACTAGCGTGTCCTCCACAAGGTAGTGAATGACAGTGGCGGATGACACTTTGCATCTCATCGTCCGGCACACATAGCCGAATGATGCCATCCGGACCTCTCTTAAAGAGGAGAGGCTCGTTCCAATAGTATTCCCGGACGTCCTTAAAGAACTTCTTCCTTTGTGCGTAGGATAGTCCGGGCGGTATCTCCTGACAAACCAAATAGTTAACAAAATCAGCAAACCATGGTTCGTTACCTTTAGAGATCACGTTGATCCACTCCTCTATGATATGTAGGTGTTCGTCCGGAAAGGAGTCATCAATGGATAGATGGTCGTCCTCTAGATGTGTTAGGCGACTCAAATGATCCGCAACAGAATTTTCTGAACCTTTCTTGTCGCGGATCTCAAGATCGAATTCTTGTAGGAGAAGAATCCATCTAATTAGCCTTGGCTTCGCATCTTTCTTCGCAAGGAGGTACCGGATCGCAGCATGATCCGTGTAGACAATCACCTTTGCACCTACAAGATAAGAGCGAAACTTGTCAATAGCATAGACAATGGCTAAAAACTCTTTTTCGGTAGTGGCGTAGTTGAGCTGCGCTTCATCTAGCGTCTTGCTAGCATAGTATATGGCATGGGTTCGCCCTTCCTTTCATTGTCCGAGAACAGCTCCAATAGCTACGTCACTAGCATCGCACATAATCTCAAAGGGTAGAGTCCAATCCGGAGGTTGGATAATAGGTGCTGAGATTAGAGCTTGCCGAATGGTGTTAAACGCATCCAAACATTCCTGCGAAAACTCAAAAACCGCATCCTTCATCAATAGATTAGTGAGAGGTTTTGATATCTTAGAAAAGTCCTTGATGAAACGTCTATAAAATCCAGCATGTCCTAGGAAACTTCTTATCCCTTTCACCGAAATTGGGGGAGGATGTTTCTCTATGGTTTCTATCTTAGCCTTGTCTACCTCTATCCCTCTACTAGAGACTAAGTGACCTAATACGATTTCTTCCTTAACCATTAATTGACACTTCTCCCAATTAAGAACTAGGTTAGTGTCTTCACACCTTTGTAAAACAAGAGAAAGGTTAGAAAGGCAATCGTTAAAAGAGGAACCGTATACGGAGAAGTCGTCCATGAAGACTTCCATGATTTACTCTATGTATTCGGAGAAGATGGCCATCATGCACCGTTGAAAGGTGGCTGGGGCGTTGCAAAGCCCGAACGGCATTCTCCTATAAGCAAACGTACCCCACGGGCACGTGAATGTGGTCTTCTCCTGATCGTCCGGATGTATCGGAATCTGAAAGAAACCACTATAACCGTCAAGGTAGCAAAAATGTGAATGTTGTGTTAACCTTTCAAGCATTTGATCAATGAATGGCAATGGAAAATGATCCTTCCGCGTTGCGTTGTTGAGCTTGCGGTAGTCTATGCACATCCGCCATCCAGTCACGGTTCGGGTAGGAATGAGTTCGTTGTTCTTGTTGGTGATGACCGTCATTCCTCCCTTCTTCGGAACTACTTGAACTGGACTCACCCACTTGCTATCGGAGATAGGGTAGATGATACCTACATCAAGAAGTTTAAGAATTTCCTTCTTGACAACCTCCTTCATGGTCGGATTCAACCGCCTTTGAGGTTGTCTTGAAGTTCTAAAATCTTCCTCCATTAGTATCTTATGCATGCATAGGGAGGGTTTAATTCCTACTAAGTCCTCGATAGTATAGCCTATAGCTTTCCTATGTTTCCTAAGGACAATCATGAGCTGTTCATGTTCATCTATGCTTAGATCGGAACTAACAATAACCGGAAAGGTAGAATTAGATCCTAGAAAAGCGTACCTTAGATGAGTAGGAAGTGGTTTGAGTTCCATTGCTTTCGGAGCTTCCAACGATCCTTGAGAAGCATCCGACGTCTCCTTAGAAGTTTCTAAGGGTGTTGAGTGTGTTGGAGAAGAATCAGAAGAAATTGAAGCAATGTCTCGATCACTCTCTTCCACGGCCAAAATTACGGGTGGATCTTGTCCTCCACGGCCGTGGTTTAGGGCGTGGAAGGGAAATACGGTTGTCACATCTCCTCCACGACCGTATAATCCCCTAGAATGAGGCACGATTTTGGTTGTGGAATCCACGGTCGTGGAATACAGGGTATGACCGTGGATTCTGACATTCTCAACCTCATCGTGGAGTTTCTCAAACTCCTCTTCATGCATCTCTTCTTGTGCTTCTAAGGCTTCAATTGCCTCATTGCACTCTTCATCTTCCCCTACATTGGTTAGACTCACAGTGATAACTTTTTGTAAAGGATCGTTAAAGAGAATCGCACTTACCTCCTCTCTAGACAAACCTTCTTCATCTTGGATATCGTAAATATCCTCATCAAAGATTGGCTCCTTCACTAGAGTGGAAAGAACGAACTCTACTTTCTCTTCTCCTATATCAAAAGCGAGTCTCCCATACTTGCAATCGACTATGCAGCCGGAAGTTGCAAGAAACGGTCTTCCGAGTATGATCGGGACCGGACTATCTGCAGGAATGTCAAGCACGACAAAATCAATGGGAACAAAGAATTTACCTAGCTTGACCGGGACGTCTTCTACAATACCGACGGGGCGAGTGATGGATCGATCCGCCATGTATAACGTCATCTTTACCGGTTTAGGGTCGCCTAAACCGATCTTCCTACATAATGCAAGTAATATGATGCTCACACTTGCTCCTAAGTCACATAAAGCGTCATATGTGACATCTCCCACTCCAATGGGAATGCAAAATGACCCCGGATCCTTCAGCTTTGGGGGCATTTTCTCCTTCATGGTCTTGATGAGATCCGAAGAATCCGAACTCATCTTGACCTCACCGAAGTCCTCTAGCTTCCTCTTGTTGGAGAGGAATTGGAGGTTGAATTGCGTTCCCGCATCCAGCCCTTTGTAGTAAATCTCCAGCAAGGCAAGTTTGGATATGCCATGATGAGGGCAATCCAAGAGCAAATCCTGAAACCTTTCCCAAGATTGAAACAAACTTTCGTTAGGTCTCATGGAAAAAGCATTAACCTTACCTCTAAGTTCCGCCGTTTTGGACGGCGGAAAGAATTTGGTGAGGAACTCCGCGGAAAGGTCTTCCCACATGTCTAGTTTCCCACTAGGAAGAGCTTGATACCAAGATAACGCTTTCCCCTTCAAGGAGAAGAAGAAAGGCTTGAGCTTGTAGCTGTTGGTAGTAGCGCCCTTCGGTCTCATTGTCTCCATCATACACTCAAAGTTCTGCAAGTGTTGGTGTGGAGATTCAGCGCTTGTCCCGCCAAATTGGTTTTGGCGAACAAGAGTAATGACTTGAGGGTTGAAGCTAAACCCTTGCACATCATCAGCATCAAAGTTCACGCCCAAACGGCGTGGTTGTTGTGTTGGATCCATCCGCTGGCCAAGAGTTCTTGGCTCATTATCTACATGTTCGATCCTCGCATTCCTAGGTGGAACACGACGATTGGCAGCTCCCCGTGGATGGAAGGGATTCACATTGATCGTGGGATCAATCTCCTCTAGCGGTGGCATGGAAGAATCACTATCATCGGCGGATGAGTGACTTTTTCTTCTAGACCTTGATGCTTTCCTTGAGGATTTCTTGCTTCCCTTATTCTTAAGGTCGCTCATCTCTACCCTCATCTGGAAGATCATGTCTTGTAGATTGTTAACTTGAGATTGATGACGATCCATCTCATCTTGGCGAAGAGTCTCATTCCATTGGAGTTGAGCTTCCTTCTCCGCCAACTCCGCTTGAAGATCACGTTCGTGTCCTTCAGCCATCTTCTTTTCCTTGCGCTTTTGCCTTAAAGTTTTCTCTAGCTCTTGATCAAGAGGCAAGAGATCTTCGGTGTTCCTAGACCTGCGCATGCACTCAAAGTAATATCAAATAACGAGAGCAAGCTCCCAAGCTTGACAACCGGCTACCGAATTCGGCCGAAACCAAATCCCCGGCAACGGCGCCAAAAACTTGTTCGCCCCTAGAGGTGTGTGCAAATAAGTTTTAAATTTATAAAACTAGAATCAAGCAAGCGAACCCGCAGTGTACGGATCGACGTAGTTAAGCAAGAATTTCAGAGTATCGAACACAGGGATTTGGGTGGGAACAAATTCAATTGCATATTATCAAGCGAGTAAATATGAGAGTTTTGCAAATATTGGAAAAACAACAATCCTAAATATCCAAGTATCCAGCTGTGGCAATCGATTCAAGATATACTAATGATATAAAGACAGAGTTGAGATATGCAAAGGTATGCTAATGTAAGGTAATCGTACGGTGAAGTTCCAAAAACCTTATATGACTCACCTACAAGACACTCTCTATACAGGTTATTGAGGCTCAATATAGACAGGTTCTAAAGGCAAGAATCAATGTCAAATACCCAAACTTGTAATCCAAGGATCAAGACTAACTAAACCGATTACGGTTGTGACACTCACAATCGAGGTAGAGGTTGTTGAGGCTTCACTACCACCTAGAAAAGACAAGTCTAAACTAAGTTAAAGCAAATCTTTAACTTTGGATTAAAGTAAAAGCAGGTTCGTAGACTTAAGGGAAATTACGGGCAGATCTTGAGACTCCACGGCCGTGGAACTCAAGAACAAACCGTAATTTAGGGTTCGTTCGACAATTCTCTCTAACTCTCAGGGTCTAATCTGTTTACGATCGATCTATCATCATCTAAACCATAACTATCAACCTTTCACCTTAGAATTGTTAAGAGTTTTTAGCCAATAACAGTCATATTGATATCAAATTCAAGAATTAAAAGATAGAAAGATGAAAACTTTCAATAATCTTCAAACCAATCTCAAAGTCACAACCAAGAAAGATTATTGTCAATGGATTCAGAATAAAGCAAACAATCACAATCTTAGGAAAGAAGAAAAAACGGGATGTCAATCCGTTTTCCAAATCAAACCTAAACAAGAAGAGAGATCTTCTTGCAACAATCTTCCAAAAGCTTCGATCTTCCGCCAATCCGGAGATCTCAACAGCAATCTCCACCAAAAGTGCGAGATTAGGGCAAATCCCAAACGCGAACTTCGATCTCCAACGAGATGTCAATGCTTCCAAGCGAGGGCTAATGCGTCGATCAATGCCGCTAAGCGAGGATGTAAGCGTGGTGTAAGCGTGGATAAGCGGGCGTAAGCAAGGGTTGCCAAAAATCCCTAAGCGGCCATGTAAACCAAGGTCTAAAGCGAGATGACGGAATCTTGCTTCGTCCGTCTTTTTATAGGGCAAGATAAAATATCGGTCCGGCCCAATCTTCAAAAGATCGTGGCTTCAAAATGTGGCGAAAAAGATCTTCAAGATCACGGTCGTGGAAGTTTCCACGACCGTAATTTAGAGCGTGGATTGTGTCACCGTTTGGATCATATGTTCCACGATCGTAATAGTTACTGGAATGCATCACGCCTCTCTTTGCATACTTCCACGGCCGTGGAACTGAACGTGGTTTGTAGTACGGCCGTATTTTAGAGCGTGGTTTAGGGTAAGAACGTGATTCCTCCCTAGCCTCGTGCATTCCTCAAGCTGAACTCCAATTTGCTCCTTATAATGCCCTTAATCCATGGACATACTTGATCAACTCTTCTTTGCTCGATTCCGTTCGGAAATGACTCTCAATCACCTATATTTCAACATAAAGCTAGTGTAGACATCCATATCGACAATATAGGCAATACTAGCTCACATATGCAACAAAGCTCAATCAAAGACCATCAATATGAATCAAATACGTTTAGAAAACGTGCCTAAAGTATCACAATATTTCATGCTAACACAAATCCTTGGTATACTTGCTTTGGTTTAGAAAGATTCTTTTCTTAGCTTGAGTAACTTGAAGACCAAGAAAGAAACTTAACTCTCCCATCAAGCTCATTTCGAATTCTCTACACATAATATCTACCTTTCATAGAGAATCGTTAGTAGCACTAGATAATATATCGTCAACATAGATTTGTACTTCTAATAAATCGTTGTCTTCGGTTTTGACAAATAAAGTTTTTGTCAATCAAACCTTTTGTAAATTCATTTTCAAGAAGATACTAGGACAATCTTTCATACCAAGCTCGAGGAGCTTGTTAAAAATATGATCCGGAAAATCATCATGTTCAAAACCAATAGGTTGAGCAATGTAGGCTTCTTCTTCTAAGAAGCCATTAAGCAAAGCGCACTTAACATCCATTTGAAAAAAAAATTATGTTCATGAAGGATACAAATGCAAGTAGCATACGTATGAATTCTAACCTGGCAACCGGAGCAAAAGTCTCCTCATAATCAATACCTTCTTCTTGGTTATAGCCTTAAGCTACAATTCCTTCTTTGTTTCGGATGACTTTGCCATGTTCATCCAGTTTGTTTCGGAATACCCATTTTGTTCCTTTGACGGATTGGTGCTTAGGTCTAGACGTGAGGGTGCAAACTTTGTTTCTCTTAAACTCACTTGGCTCATTTTGCATGGCAATGATCCAATCTGGTTCTTGAGGTGCTTAAACGTAGTTTTTGGGATCTACAAGACACAAACGCAAAAAAAGCACACAAGTTATTTACCCTAGATCGTGTTTGCACACCTGCTTTTGGATCGGAGATCACGTTCTCTTGTGGATAATATGAAGAATGTTGAAACTTTCTTCTCGTGAAGAGTGGAACTGATTCTGATGATTGAGGCTCATTTGCTTGACTTGATTCAAATACCACTGGAGTTATGCCCTTGTTTCCGATGTCAAGGCCTTGAAGTTTGGTTTCAAGGCCTTGAAATCGATCTTCAACAGTGTTGTTGTTTGTCATTTTAAGGTCTTGAAGATGCGTTTCAAGTTCTTGAGGTTGTTCTCCGGTATCTTGAATTTGTTCTTGCATGTTCTTATCTTGAGCCTTAGGGTCTTCTTCTCCATCAGAATTTTGATCTCCATGTCGATTCAAATTAAGATCAGTAAAATTATCACTCAAAGTACCATCATTGTTTTCCTAAAAAATAGCATGAATACTTTCCTCGACAATTTTGGTATGTTTATTTTAAACCCGATAAGCTTTACTATTTGAAGCATATCCTATAAAGGTAGCTTTATCACTACATGCATCAAAATTTCCAAGGTTGTCTTTGCCATTTTTATGGACAACGCACGTACATCCAAAGGGTTTAAAATAGGAAATATTCGGCTTTCGTCCTTTAAAGAGTTCGTAGAGAGTTTTTTTCAAAATAGGACGTATTAAGCATCTATTTAAGATGTAATCATCCGTGTTAACAACTTCAGCCCAAAAGCTTTTTGGCAAACTATTTTCTAAAAGCATAGTCCTAAACTTGTCCTCCAAGGTGTGGTTCTTATGTTCCACAACCCCGCTTTGTTGAGGTTTTCTAGGAGCTAAAAAGTTGTGTGAAATACCATATTTTGCACAAAATAAATCAATATTAAGTTGGTCAAATTCTCTACCATGATCACTTCAAATAGAAAGGATAGGTAGGTTTTTCAAAGTTTGCAACTCCTTAGAAAGTTTTGAAAATTCATACAAAGCTTTCGATTTTTCCCGTAAGAATGAGATCCATATAAAACGAGAAAAAGCATCCACAATGATAGGGATGTACTATTTTCCCTTAGGAGATTTGACACGCATAGGACTGCATAAATCCATATGTAAAAATTCAATAGGTCGAGAAGAACTTATAACCTTCTTTGGTTTGAATGAACCTCTTGTTTGTTTACCTTGTGTACAAGCCTTACATAGTTCATCAACCTTGAAGTTTAGGTTTGGTAATCCACATACCAAATCCTTTGAGATAATTTTCTTCATCGTATGCATGCATGCTTACGTGACCAAGTCGTCTATGCCAAAGCCTTGGATCGTCCATCAAGACCTTGAGATATGTTAATCTTGTTCATGAAACTTGGTTAGTGCTCATAGAATATACATTGTTGCATCGAGGAGCAGTAAACATGACATCACCAGATAATTTGTTTTGAACTTCACATTTTTCTGAATCAAAGATCACTTTGTCACCTTTGTCACAAGTTTGAGAGATGCTAAGCAGATTGTATTTTAAACCGTCAACAAGATAAACATCATAAATGAAGTTAGATGATTATAACCGATTTTACCAATGCGAATAATGTTACACTTTCCTTTATTACCTAGAGGGTTAGTTCTAGATGATTGTTTTTTAAAATCTGAGAACACTGAACTTTTTTCACTCATATGTCTTGAGCAACCACTATCTAATATCCATTTATGTTCCTTAACCTTGGTGATATCCTGCAAAACAACAAACTTTAACCTTTCAGGGTAGACCAAATGGCATATTTTGGTTCATACTCATTTCGATCATGTTAGGTGATCTAGTACCTTTAGGAACCCAGATTTGCTGAACCTGATTTCTTAGACCTAGAGGATAAGCGTTTCTTATGATGTAGGGATCATTTCTATTATATAGACAATTTGGTTTTACATGTCCCTTTTTACAACAATAGAAACATGTGAGTGTACGTGAACTTCCTTTAGCTTTAACAAAAGTGATAATCTTTTTCTTGGAAAATTCTTGTTATAACCAATACCAATCTTGTTAAATGAGGATTGTTGTTCATCCATCATTCTCTCGAAATTTGCTTTAGAACGAGAAAATTGAATAAGTGCAGCCTTTTGGTCTCTACACGTCATAGTTAGTATAATCTTGAAGTAGAGAAGAGAGATTTTCCTTAAGAATCACATTTTCTGATTTCAAGGCCTTGATATTGTCATCAAAGTCTAACTTTTCAGTGTTGAGATTTTCAACTTCCAGAAATCACTTACTCGTTTCTCTTGTTGATTAACCTTTCTCTTAAGATACTTATCCTAACTCTATGTTCTTTATCGCTTATGTTAATATCTTTAAGGAACTCGGCAAGTTCTTGGTTAGATTGAGACATTAGGGTTCTTACCACTCCTTTGACATAGAAGTTTGGATCCTCTTCTTGGTGAGCCATGAAGCATAAGTTTGCTTGATCATTTTCATCATCTGACTCATATGTAGAATCCGAGTCACTCCATGATGCAACCATAGCCTTCTTCTTTTGATCATTCTTCCTAAAATCCTTCTTCTTTTGTGGACAATCCTTTACAAGATGATCTACTTCACCACATTCAAAACAAGTCAATACTTTAGTTTTCTTATTAGGGTTAGAAAATTTACCTTTGGATCTTGATAATCGTGGATATTCTTTGTTTGCAAATTGCTTCTTCATTTGTAGAATTCTAGAAAGACCTCTTGAAATTAAGGCGAATTGATCTTCCTCCTCCTCATCACTCTCTTCATCATCCGATGGAATGTTATCCTTCTTGGATTGTAAGGCAAGGTTCTTTGTGTTTGAAGATGGCTCTCCATCTTCTTCACCAAGAACCATTTCATGGGTGATTAATTTTCCAAGAAGGTCATCGAGAGGTAATGTTGTGAGATTCTAAACTTCTTCAACGGCAGTCACTTTTTTCCCCCACTTAACTTTAGGCAAGCTTCTTAGGGCTTTCCTTACTTTATTTTAACATTTTTGAAGACCTTTCCAAGTGAATTGAGATTGTTCACAATCTCAGTGAGTCTTGTGAGCATCTCTTTCACCGTCTCGTTTGAAGTCATCTTTAATAATTCATATTGCCTGAGGAAGATGCTTATCTTTGTCTCCTTGACTTGACTTGTTTCTTCATGCGTAATTATTAATTTGTCCCATATTTCCTTTGCACTTTTGCATGATGAACACGATTGAATTCGTTAGCATCTAGTCCACAATAGAGCAAGTTCATGGCCTTGTAGTTATTTGACGCACTATCTAAATTCGTTTGAGTGAAGTCAACTTCCTTCTTTTCAACTTGGACTCCTTCAACCTTGGTGGTTGGAATTTTTGGACCAGTTTGAATAATGCACCATAGTTCCATGTTCTGATCAATAATAAACATTTGCATTAGTGCTCTCTAAGGGGCAAAGTTGTTACCACGGAAGAGGGGTGATCGAGATGTGGATCTTTTTTGAGTGAATCTTCCATCAGCTACAGAGTTCATGATTAATCTCACTAATGGTTAAATCAATATATTAATAGTTTCAATTTAGTCTTGATTGGTTCCGTGTGATTTGTCCAATGCATTCAATAAGATCGTTTTTTTTGTAAAGCTGAACCAAAAGCTTGAAAAAACAAAAAAGACTAAGGTCTTTAACCAATAAAAGCACATGCACAAACGATTTTTATCACATATGGTGAAAAAGAGAAAATGAGGACCAAAGGCTTTCTTTTTCGGAGAAGGAAAACCCTCATTTTTTACCTACAAGTTTTAACGACGCCTAAATTATCATTCCAATCATCATGTTTGTATCTTTTATCCTCTAATTTTTACTACTAAATTTGTCACTATTTGAAATTTGAATGGAACGATCATATTCATTGGATCGAGGAGACTGTAAACCTTCCCCGAACAAGGGTTTCAAAAAACTTACCTAAACAAACAATTATGATGAACACACGAATGATATATCAAGTAAAAATAATGATCATTCATCCATTTTTGTTTTTGAGGGAAGTTCATATTCATCTTTAAGGTACGAAAAATTTATAGAGTATAGTTTTGTCCTTTTCTTTGGTTTTCAAATGTTTTCTTTGTCCGAAATTTTCTGTTTTTGTGGTTTAAGTTCTTTTCTATTTCACTGCATTTTTATTTCCTTTGTTGGGTTTTCTTATCCTTTTCATACCCTCTTCTAAAATTTGTTCTAGGTCTTCTATCATGTTTATGAAATTTATGGTGTTTCAAAGATGATTTTTTTAACCGTTTTGGTTTTGGTTTAAACTTCTTTCGATCAGCTTAGTTGATTATGTTTGTGTATGGTAGGCTTAAACTCCTTTGTTGTTTTTTGTATTTTATGTTTGTATATGGTAGGTTTAAACTCCTTTGTTGATTTTTGTATTTCTCGTTTTGTTGATAAGCTTCCGTCTTTCTTAGATCCAATCTCTTATCCTTATCTTTTAGTTTTAGTTCTTCTTACACATGTTTCTTTTTTCACGCTTATCTTTCTTCAAACTAACCTTTTACACAACCTTCATTTCCTTTATCTTACCTCTAATCTTCGGTCTTATTTGAAATTTCCCTCAAAACCAAAGTACATTATGAACAAATTGAAACCTAGAACCTTCTATCTTCCCCAAAACTTTGTTTTGATTCCTGTATAATTTATGGAAAAAAAATCCAACAATAGTTGATAAATGAGTTGGGTGAAAGAACAAGAGGTATAAGAGTGAGAAGATGTGAATCTCTCATATCATATATTTTTTCTGACCAAATCTCGAGTAATCGAACAATATCGAGTAATCAGTTCCTACTTGAACAATCTCTAGCGGCCTATGATCATGTGAACAATTTTGAGTGTGATGTTCTATTTCTAATTATGTGAGCTATATTTACTTTCTAGTTTTTCCCGACTATCCTCTAGACTATATGCGGATCTTGGGAGACGCAAACACCCGTTTTGGTGTCCCTCTTCTCCTTGATCCACTTGTGAACAATATTCTTTTAACAATCATTCATATCTAGATTTGAAATCTATCGATTTTAATGATAGAGCTGAAATTTTGTCAATTTCCTTGAAACCAACATTGAAATGTGCAAACTTTTTTGAAACAGATTGTTTGAACCTTTGAAGAATTCATGAAGTTTTAAACAATATCTTTTATTCTTGAAAAATTGATGATTTACATCTGTATGTTGGAAAAAATTTCAACTCCCGTAAATTGACTTTGAAAAAAAAGATTAAAGAAAAGAAGAAAAAAGGTTGAACCCTTCAATTGAGAAAAAAAAAGAACTATTGGACAAAACTAAAAAATTTAAAGCAATTTTTTACTTCAAAACTTGTTGTGTACAGTTAAAAATTGGATTTTTATAACCCACTAAATCTTCTACTTGTGCATTTCTACCAATGTGCCCTTGTTTTGTTGTTGTAATTGGCAAGGCGCCAAACAATCAGGTTTTTTAACCCACCGAGTCCATCCTTTTTAATTCATCGCAAATTGTCTATTTTTAGAAGTTTGCACCCGAACAAGTCTTCTTAGACATTCTTGAAAAAGGAGTCTTGCGTTCCGTAAAAGCCTTCAAAACTTTGCGCTCTGTGAATGTCTCGCTCGGTTTTGAAATATGAAGAGATGAAGTCTATAACATTGCTTAGTTGGGATGACTTTCCCTTTGAAGACGTTTCTCGAGTATGGCCTAAACAAATGTTCCGGAAGATGCCGTAGTCACATGCCCCTGTTGATCGTGTTGATCGTAGTTGTGTTTGAGGTCTTCGAAGATCCTCCATCTAGGTGGAGGGAACGTCGTTGGATCCACATTTCCGCAGGAGGTATGTCATCCTCTTGAGAAGGGTTTCTACTATCCTGCTTCCCGGCGGCAAGACTCCGCGCTAGTTCATCTATCCCGTGTCCTCTCCATGTTTTGTCAACCTCGAGCATTACTTGTAATGTAAAATAGTTAAGTTCTCGAGTTGTTAAAAAATCGATATGTTTTATGAATAATAAAAAAAAAAAGAGATATGTCAGATTTGTTAAAGAGATACGATTCGTAGTTAGTTTTAAAAAATTTATATTGGTAATTTAAAAAAAAAGTTTTAGTGGCTTTTAATGAGAGAGCTGAATTTCAAAATACTAACACCGTAGAGCGCCACGTCAGCGAAATGCTAGCCGCCAAAGTTCTAGTGCTACTGCTCCGCCTCAAAATATCTTGAATGGCCTCTGCCAACACGGAGGCCGCTCCTCTTTACCGTCCTATTACTCTTCAACTAGAGGACTGGTTAGACCGATTGGATAGCTTTCCTGAGCGAATAAGGGAAGAAGGAAAGACATAAAATCAAGCAAGTACCCCGAAACCCCTTTAAGCACGAGATTTACCAATTGTGATTGCGCTTTCACCCATGATGGGAGTTTTTGTGCAAGGATGCTAAATAGATGTCTACGAGACTCATTCGGCTCACAAGTTAACTACTCTACTTTAGTATATTTATACCTACAATGTTCGAATGATCATGAACTCAATGGTCGAGTTTATGAAAGTTGCCCCAACTCCGCAAACCGAAAGCTGGCATGCACCAATGCATCCGTATCGTGCTTGATTGGTGTAAACGGTAAATCAAGAACGGTGTAACTAGCCGCGAACAGTGTAACTACCAGCCCGGTTTGTAAAAGACCCTTCGTTTGTTTTAGAACGGAACAAGATGTGTTTTAGTTTTTTCCCTATACATCAATATCGAACATGAAAAATATTGAAAACCACCTTCCTGTACTATTTACTGAAGGACCCGCTAATGAGTGTTTCTAGTCTTACATTGTGTGTCCAGTATACTAATTACACTTCTCCATCCGCCCACATCTGTTCTGAAGGGTTTCGTGCTTTCTCATCTTTCCCTCAAGTGTTACAGTCCTAGTGAGAAAAATAGGCTGAGTTTTTCTGATGAATATAACATGAATGAGGTACGAGTTGATCCTATACGTGATCTCATACCAAATTCCCGGTCTCCTTTGTTTCGTGGCAGACATATATTATTTGTTCAAGAGAACCAACTTCTTCTATTACTCGTGGACTTGAGTTTGATTACGAGTTCCTCACGCTGAGCTTCAACTTCAGCATACTTGAGACTCATTTGGAAGTACTTTTCACGAAGATCTTTAAATTCCATTTGAAGGCTCCGAAATGCATTTTCAGGATCTTTAGGGTTTGCACCATTTTCTGCAGTTGTTGTTGACTTGGGAGTAGCTGGAGTGCTCCTGTGATCTGATAAAAGACTGCAATAGAAGAAACGACAAAAATTTAGGGTGGGTTTGGATGTCATGCATTATAACTATGCGGCATTGAATGTAAATGGTACATCTATTTGGTTCACGAAATTCATTTATCAATGCATTATATATAGGCTATCCAAACACGGGTTATATTGACATGTATTTAAGCCATAAAGCTTGTTTTATAAAACATGTGATTTGCATAATGCATCCAAATAGCCCTTAATCGCATATAAGAGTCCATGTCAGATCAGCAGGCACATTGACAGATACTAAGATGGTACAAGACACTGCTCTTCTCACTAAACAAGGAACTCTTTTTGTTTTAAAAAGTACCTTTTAAGCTGGGACTTGTACAAATCATTGGCTTCCAATGCTTCAGTAAGCTCGTTTTCAAGAGACATGATTCTTAATTCGAAAGCAGCCATTTTAGCTTCAGACCCTTGATCAGAAATCTGCAGATGAAACACAAATTCATCATCAACCTTGTAGAAGTAAACAAATCGTTAGAACAATTAAGAGAAAAATTGGACCTACTAAGAAAACCAAAATCTGATTATTGCCCTTGTCATTTTCAAAAAAAAAAACATTTAATTTTCCTTGAAAAGGAAAGACTATTATTGACAAATTTTTTAAATTTCTCGCGTAACAAATCAAGACATTAATATCGTAAATTAAAGCTTCTTAAAGGAGCCCAAGATAGTGTCAAATTTAATCCATACATACCACCTCACTGTTAAACGATGGTGAAAGATTAGCCTTGTGCATGTACTCATCTCTGTCCTCTTCAAGGTGTTTTATTTTCCTCTGGAATTCATTATTGCTCCTCTTAACCCTACTAAGCTCAAGTTTCAGCTCAGCATCCTGGGCACATAGTGCTTCTCTAGCATTGAGATCCCCTTCGAGCCGCAAGATTTTCTCCTCCAGGGCAATTTTACCCCGCCTGCACTCCTCTAGTTCTGAAATAGCCTTCTCCGCATTGCAGATCTTCTGAGCAAGTGAAACTTTCTCAGACTTCAGTTGTGCGTGATCTCCAAACATTAAGTCAAATGAAGCATTCAGCCTTTCGTTTTCAAATTTAGTCTCACTAAGAGAATTCTTAAGCGTCACCACTTCATCTTGGAGTTGTACTGTCTTATGCAGTTGTTCTCTAAGGACAGAAATTTCATCTAACAGCTGCAGCTTTTCATACTCTGAAGCTTTTAACTTGATTTCAAGGTCAGTCATGATACTCTTCCATTTGTCTTCACTACACTTGACACTTTCTAACATGGCTGACAGGCTTTCCTGATCAGACAAAAGAGCTTCGTGTTTTTGCCTGGAATACTTGATCTCTGTTATAAGTTCCTGCATTTTAGTTTCAGACTCTAGCTGAAGTTCACTCAGCATTTTCTGGGATGACGCAAACTTTCCTCTGACTTCTTCAAGAGCGCTTTCCATCTTGGATTTCTCCGCACGCAGAGAAGACAACTCCTGTATAGCTTCAGAAACCAATTTCTCATTTTCACCGTCTGTTGCAGATATTTGGTCAATAAGGTGCACAAGCTCTTTCTGAAGATTTTCTGCTTCTAGTACCTTCTCTGAGTACATTTGATTCAACAACATCTCTTCCGCAATATGTTGTTCTTTTTGGGCTTTGCTTTCATGAATAAGAGACTCAATTTCAGAGTTTAAGATTTTCTCCTTCAAGGCAATTTCCTCCAGGATTGAGGCAAACTCAATTTCTAACGATTCAATCTTGAACGAACATTTTGAAAACTTTTCCTGTGAATTCTTTACTTGAGCTTCCAGCATAACATTCCGTGTGTGTAAATCCATGTTCTGCATTTTCAGATCTGTATGTAGTTTTTGAAGTGAGTTGCATTCTTCCATGAGAATTTCAACTGTAAGCTGCAGCTTCGGGTTGGCTTTCTTTAGATATTCACACTCTTCTTGAGAATCAAACCACCGTTTTTGTATCTCCTGCATCTTCTGTTTCATATTATCCCTTTGGATCTCCATCTCACTTTGCAATCTTTTGATGTCATCGTGAAGATTCACAACTTCACAATCTGAATGTTGTAGTTGCAGACGACATGACTCCTTCTCATCTGTTAAATATCTCAGCTGAGCTTCCAGAGCTGATATTCTTTCAGACAGCTGCATGTTTTCACCTTCAAGTTCAGATAGATGGAGCTCTAGGTCCTCCTTTCCTTTTTCCAGTTCAGATGATTTTCTTTCAAGTAACCTGTTGGCAACTAGCTGTGATTCCATACTGGTGTTCAGCAGCATCAATTCATCTGAACGAACATCTAATTGCTCAAAAGCAACAGCTCTTTCTGTTTCGATAGTTTCCTTGCTTTCTTCCAGTTGCCTCATTTGTAGATTGGAGATTTGACTTTCAAGTTCTGTCTGCTTGTTCAGTAGTTTCTGAATTTCTTCTTCCTTCAGTATACATTCAGTTTTAAGCACTTCTATCGCAGAAACTTTTTCTGCGAGCTCCTTAATCAACTCAGAATCATTACATTCTTCGTTTGTACCAGAACTGTCTGGCATTTGTACTTGGGAAAGTCTATCCTCACTTGTCTTCACCTCATCATTCTCCATTGCATCTCGGAGTGTTTTAAATAGTTTTCCCAACTGGTGCAAGTACGTCAAAATCACCTCAATCTGCTCTTGTTCAGTAGCTGGCTCTGGATATTTCAAATCAAAATCATCAAACAAACAAATACCATCCAGGTATCCAAGACAAGTAGGAGTACACCAGTGCTTCTTAACTGAAGCTAAATAGTGATGCAGCTGTTCGCGCAATACAGAAAAAGCAGATGATATATCCTCCGATGATACTGTAGAATGAAACTCAGATATCATTTCCTGAGCTGACTCTTGCAGGGGTAGACTCTCAATCTGCTCCTCCACTTGCACCTGATATTTATGGAGTTCATCTTCTAGAAGAAGGGCTTTATCTTTGTACATTTGTAATTGAATCTCTAGGTCACTGCATTTATTCTTTAACTCTCTGGTCTGAGCAAGTTGAGTGCTTGAAGGCACTTGGTCAATCAACTCCTTTCTTTGCAACTCCTCCTCCTGATCACAGAACAGAGGTCCCTGATGACTTAATTCTGGTCCAGATTTACCAGGAAAACCATTTAAGAAATTAGTGGGTAAGGCTTTATGATCATCTGGTGTCACTGAATCATATCTTGCTTCCTTCAACTTAAGCGCAAGCTGCAAGTTCTCTTCAACAAGTTCATTGCAGTCATTCTCTAGCTCTAACAACTTCGTTTTCAAGAGCTCGACCTCTTGTGCTAAATTAGAGTTATGCCCACTGTCAGAGTCTGATTCCTTGCTACCCAGAATATTATTAGACAGAGACAGCTTTCCTACAAGGTTGATAATTTCGTCTTCTTTTCTATCCAGCACAGCTTTCCATTTTGATTCACAATCAATCAGTTGATTTCTGAAACTCCCTTCCATCTCAAGGTTTTTGTCCTCCAATGTTGATTCAAGAGCTTTGATCTTGCTTTCAAGTTTCTCTTGTGTTTGCAACAAGTCCAGCAATTGGGTTTGCAAACTGCTTTGGTCAGAAACATTGTCAGCACACTTCTTTTCCAAGTTGAGCTTCGCAGCAGAAAGGCTGTCTATCTCTGCTTTCTGTGTTTCAGTGATCCCCTCCAGTTCTTGCAGAATGGAAAGAAGCTCTACATTTGAGTCTTGAGTTTTCTGTAGCTGTTCGGCCAATCCAGCATTTGATTGTTTCTGAAACCTTATTTCATCTTCCAATTCTTTAGGTATTTTATATGCATCATGATTCTGAAGCTTCCTGTCATCAGCAGCTTTTGCTTTTGTTTTTGCCTCTTCAAGCAATGTTGTCAGTTGTTCCATTTCCTGCTTTAAGAAGTCACACTCTCTTTGTGAAGCTGAAAGCTCCATCACCAAAGTTTCCCCTTTTTTGGACTGGTCAGACAGCTCCAGTCTTAACGCTTCTGTATCATGCATTGAGTTCTTCGCATTGCGTTCCCAGATCTTTGACTCTGCCCGAAGTTCCTCAATTTTAACTTCAGCAGCTTCCATTAGTTCCTTAGATGACCCAACATCACGGAACAAATTGTTATGAGGACTTGCCAAGGGTAAAGCCTTTGAATTGAAGGGCACATTGTTTGATCTGGTACCATGATCTGGGGAGTTGAAACTGAGAGATGCTGTGCTGTTCTGTGAGCCTGCTGAATCTTGCCTCCCCATCTGACTGTTCACAATTCCACCAAATTTATGTCGAGGTGAAAAACTGTCCTTTCCTGATGAGCCTTCAACTGAGTCAAAACTATGCCGTGAACCTGACCCGGAAAAACTTGGCTCCTGTAGTATCCATAAAAAGATTCAGGAACAGAAGAAAATCAGGTAAAGGATATCTAAATTTCAAACTGAAGTATGTGCAGGTGATGATGCACAATGTAAGACTAATAGCATATGCATTAATCATTATGGCCATAGAAACTAGTGGCCTAGGGTTAGCGTTAAGAGTGCAACAACTAAGATGATGTACATACATAAGTTCTCCCCAGAACAAACTCAAAAAAGGTGAGATTAACTGATTTGGTCAGAGACACCAGAAAAAGATAAAACCTAATAATCAGAGCATCTCCAAAGGAGGAATTGGGAGATTCTTTAGCTACACATGTCACTCTAGAAAATACCCTTTTGCCTTTTGGAAACTATGAGCTCCTGGTCATTTCTCTATTGGGGATGATCTCAGAAGCATGAAGAAGAGATAGAGCAGGTGAAAAGGAAGAAAAAAAAATCTGAATGAGCAGCATTTAGGTGAAGCAAGAAATTGTCTTAACCTACATTTGGGAATGATCAGTATGGACACCTAGCTATTACAATCTTGGTTTTCTTCGAACTAATCCATTTAGTCATATATTTTATTTAGTAACTACCAGCTAGCATAAGCTCGGTTAAAACAGTTAAAATGCACGTATATTCTAGAAGGTAAGTTGTTGCTATGTTTATTTCCAGATATCATTTGTTCTTGTAAAATCCACTAAATATGTATCACAGAGCAAAGTTAAACCTATGGGTCCAACTGGTACCCATAACTAGATATCATGAATGGGCTCATGCCCATATCTATTGTTTGGTATGCATAGATATTGATATCACTTGATACCTTGATTTCAGTTATTCCTACTTTTTATGGGAGGGATGAGTGATATCTTACAACATGCCAAACATCAGATATAAGATTTTATTGATATCTATATCTTCATATCCATGCCTTGATATATTTGGTCTCTTGATATGTATACCAAACAACCTGTGAAGAGCTAGTAGAATTTGGAAAGCAACGGGGGTAACCAATAGTCTTAAATTTATAAACATAAGATCTCCTGGATGATATTTCAATCCCTGATCGGGCAAATCCTATTTTTGCCCTTTTAAGTAGAGAGGGAAGAATAACATAGGATATAGAGCTCATATGCTTATATTATATACTGTTCACTTGTTTATGCACGCAATTGGTTGCTTGAAGACACATACCCTACTAACAGCTGCAGTTTGACTTATGCTTTCCTCATAGTTGCTTGTAGAGGATCTGACACTTCTGGACAATGCACTATCAGACAAATCTGATTTTGTCTCCATCTCATCATACTCTTCTGGATATTCTGCTTGTAAATCTGAGTTTGTTCTTTGCTCCTCCCTGCAAATTGTACGTTATGATTGACTTTTAGGAACCACAAAGATCTGTTTATCTATTCAAGTCATCAAAAAGACCTAAACAATCATTGGGACCTTCAGTTTCATATTGTTACACTAACCTGAGTCTTGGCCTGGGATTTAAGCACTGAATCTTGAGCTACACATCAACAATGGAATGCTCAATGTTAGTACAATAGTAGAAAAAAGACTAGTTGAACCGGCACATTAAAGCTCAATGTTGCTCTGATATGGGAATAGGGGAGAAAAATCACAAACTCAAAATGGGAGGCTTTTCAGGCCAGTTATTTTTTTTATTAATCGTCAAAAACATTAATGAGAGATACTACAAAATTCCAAAATGTTGGTCGTTTTTTAGCAGTTTTTACATTTTTTCAGAGCTGAGTGAAACCTAAAACTATCACTAAACTATAAAATTACAATTGTTACAGATATTTTATGAAGAATGTGTTCAATGTTGATTGTATGCTCATATGTGGATGATTTGATTTATACTGGTAATGATATTACCATGTTTGAGACGTTCAAGCAATCTATGATGCTGGAATTTGACATGTCTGATCTTGGAAAGATGCCTATTTTCTTGGCATTGAGGTGGTGCAATGCATATTTATTTCTGAAGAGAAGTATGTGCAAGAAATTTTGGACAGGTTTCAGATGTCAAATTGCAATCCTGTAGCTACACCTACTGAAGTAGGATTGAAGTTGGTTCAAAATCACAAAGGAAAGAAAGTTGACAGCCGTTTATACAAGCAGATTGTGGGGAGCCTGATGTATTTGACGGGTACAAGACCTGACATCATGCATGCTGTGAGTCTTATCAATAGATACATGGAAAGTCCAAAGGAGATTCATCTCTTGGCTGCAAAGAGAATTCTTCGGTACTTGCGTGGTACAGCATGTTATGGCCTTCTGTACAAGAGAGGTGAAAACTCAGATTTGCTTGGCATTACAGATAGTGTTTATGCCGGAGATCTTGATGATAGAAAAAGCACTTCAGGGTATGTGTTTATGCTTGGGTCTGGAGCTATCACATGGTCATCAAGAAAGCAAGAGATAGTCACTTTATCAACTACTGAAGCTGAATATGTCGCTGGCAGCAGCTTGCGCTTGTCAAGCAATTTGGTTGAGGAAAATCCTTAAGGAGCTGAATTTCAAGCAGCAACGAGAAGTTGAAGCTACAAATTTACTGTGACAACAGTTCAGCTATCAAACTTTCTAAAATAAGGATCCATGGAGACAAGATGGAGGTTGTGACCATTATTGAGAAGATTCTTCGATCCATGACGGCAAAATTCAATTTTGTTGTATGCTCCATCGAAATATCAAAAGATATTGATACACTCACAATTGATGAGGTGCAGACCTCTTTGTTGGTTCATGAGCATAAAATTAGCCATGCAAGATAAGGAGGAGCAAGCTCTAAAGGCCTCTACAGACACCGATGCTAGAAGAGGCAGAGGGAGGGGTAGAGGAAGATGCCGAGGAGGTAATGACCGTTGCAATGAACAGTAGAAACCTGCGAGACAACAAATCGTTGACAGTTCAGCTACTCCAGCTCACGTTCACGGCACGCCAACAACAACAACTGAAGAACGCCCTCATCGTGCTAGAAGAAGACCTGAATGGATGGCCGACTTTGAAGTAAGTCAAGTAATCCAATCTGAAGACCCAATTACACACTTTGTTCTATTTTCAGATTGCGATCCCACGGTTTTTGAAGAAGCTGTCAAACAATCAAAGGGGCAAAAAGCAATGAATGATGAAATTGCTGCTATTGAAAGAAACAGTACATGGGAGTTGGTTGATCGTCCACAAGGTCACAAGACAATTGGTGTGAAGTGGGTATATAAGACAAAGTTGAAGGAAGATGGCAAGTCGACAAGTGCAAGGCACGCTTAGTTGCTAAGGGATATAAGCAAGAGTATGGGGTGGATTATACTGAAGTATTTGCTCCTGTTGCAAGACATGATAACATCAGATTGGTACTTACATTGTCTGCACAAAAATCATGGCCCATCATCCAATTGGATGTAAAGTCAACTTTTTTACATGGTTATCTTCAAAAGCAGGTATTTATCGATCAACCCCCTGGTTATATTGCAAATGGATGTGAAGATAAGGTTTATAAACTGAAAAAGGCTTTGTATGGGTTAAAACAAGCGCCACGTGCTTGGTATAGCCGCATCGAAACCTATTTCATGAAGGAAGGATTTCAGAAATGTCTGTTTGAACATACACTTTTTGTAAAAAAAAAAAAAAGGTGAAAGATGGAAGATTCAAACGAGAATATGTTCTTATTGTGATAAATGAGAAGCAATAAGGGTCACAGGATTATCAAGGTGTATGGTAAATATGTGTTTCGTGTGCATAGTTTGACAGTATATAAAGTACACATTTTTGTATTCTTCTTGTGCATGATTAGTATAAAAAAGTGCATGTACTTTTCATTGCATAATTTTTCCCCAAACAATTTATGTGCATTGTGAACTGTGGTATGAATTTTTGTGTGCATAATTTGACAAAATAACAGTGCAGATTTTGCATTATATAACGTGCATAATTTGAGAAAGAACAATTTCACTTTCCAAATTTCCATGTGCATGATTTAACATGATTAAATTGCATATTCTATACTCTTCAAGTGCAAAATTTTGGAAGTGCACTTTTGGTCCTTAGTTATTACTATTTGTGTAGAAAGGTTAATTTTGTTAATTTGTATTGTATAATCAATTGGTCCATAATATTTCTCGTTTTCACTGTTAGAAAATTTATCATTTCAATGTGCCACTATTTTCTCATACGTGCCTTGATAAATCAATTCCAAATGAGTACAAACAATTTCTATAGGACGTCAGAATCATGAGCCTGTTTAGGTTCAGTAGGATTCATGTAACCGAGGTAACAACTTAATCTATGCATTTATACTTTTACATTTCCATATTTTAGATTTAGAGAAGTATCCTGTTATTAAAAACACAATTTCCTCAACTCCTAGGCTTAATTCCAAATTGAACTTAGAAAGAGGAAGCAGTTGGGGTAGCTTACTTGTAAAATTGTTCCATGATCACATTTAGATAATGGCAATGAAAGAGGTACTGATGCTTTTGAACTTGTGTAGCGGGCAAGATTAACATTAGCCTCCCCAAGAGTGCCAGATCTAGAGGTTCCCTACAACAGACATGAGACATATTGACCAAAGTTTCAGTTAGAAATGGCAATTTTCAATTGAACAGATAAAAGTAACATCATGTAGTTGTAGAGCAAACCATGGCAACAACAAACTTTATGGAACACTCTTCGAGCTCTTTTAGGCTGCCTTCAACTGGCGAAACTGGTAGAGATTCTGTTAAAGTCTCAGCCCATCTACAATTTCCATTCCGTGGTGATGCCTTTCCCAATTTTGCAATGGTCTTTCCTGTTTGCATAGATACAATAGACACCAGAAGCTTATCCCATCCTTTTGGTACCTGCAATAAATTGCAGTATGAAAGTGGAAGGCGAAATAAAGGTTGATCAATCATTCAGGATAATGAGTAGAAGTAGTGGTCTGAGCCAAAAGCAAACAAGGAGACACTGCAGGTAGATGATATCGGTACAAACAGAACTAGGCAACAAAATGGGTACCTGATTCATGTAACATAGTAATAAATAAAAACTAATTAATCCAGGAGGTGATACTGAAGTGAAATGAATATCACTTCTCCATTTTGGGGTATACCAAGATTGCTAGAAGGACACAATCATAAACTTAGTAAGCAATGACTTCATCAGACTTCTCCTTTTCAAAGTTAGACATTAAAATCATGCATAGGACAAGGGATTTTTTTAGTTTGGAAAGCGGATAGCAAACCCCAGTCCGCAAATTTAGGCATGTGACTGGAAACATACATCAAGGGAGTGTGGGAGGTTTTAAGAGGGGGATAAAGTAGGATTGTTCTTCATAGAGGAATATTAAGGTAATGAAAGGTCTAAAGATCAACTTCAGCTTAAAATATTTTGGATTTAAAGATACCAGATATTGGATACAAAGATAAAACAAAAACTTAATTGTAACTTTAATATCTTTATTACCTGGACGTTTCAGGTATAAGAAGTGTGTTCAAGATGAACTGTGGATTTATTTTAAGGACCAAATCCCAAGTGAGTGAACAATTACTGCTCTAAATCCAGCAAAAGAGTATGACTGTAGACTAGAATCGATGTTTACGAGCAGAAACAGTAGAAAAGATTCCCTGATCATGAAAAAGAAGAAAACCTTGGTCGTAGAAGATAGCTGATTAGACTCATATATTTGACATTGTGTACCTAGTTACCAAATAACTCAAAGTATCACTCTGATTTCCTCATAGTCCATTCATATTCTATCAAGTTGTTAATCACAACATCGGCATGCATAGTACTACAGTGACTGCATCAAGTAATATATACTTTATTTTTCACTAAAATTTCATGAATCATCGTTGGGAAAACTCCAACAACCTATAGAACATTAGAACTAACTAATTTGTACAGTAAATTTGAAGAAGAGATTTTTATCAATTTGGAGATCACATCGCGTTGAAATGAAATAATCCCCAAAAAATGGGCGGATGAAATGAAATTGGAAGCAGACTAACGAGATTAGATCGGTAATGCAGGCAGACGGACTTACAAAAATCGACGATTTAAACAAATTCGCGAGATCGTTGAACTTAGTAGTTCAGATTCCAATTGCGGTGAAAAAAAAACAAAGAGATCCAAAATGGAAGCGAGATATGAAACCTGAACAGCCTGAAAGCTGGAGAAGCTGAAGGAGAAGCGATCGCCTGATCGGACAGATTTGTGCTTGTTCAATCTGAACATTTTACCTTGTGAGTGAAACGTTGTCGTCACAAATTATCTCGAGAGAGAGAGAGAGAGAGAAAGAGTAATGAAAAAATAAAGGAAGGGAGTTAAGGAAGGGAAGGATATGGCGGAACTGTGGCCGGAGAAACAGGAGAGAGAAAAGAGAGCATTAGCTGGCTTCATCAGTTTGGTGAGGTTGATTTTCAAACTATTTTGTTGGAATTTTCTTCTTTTTTTCAGATTCTGTCGTGGTTTATAAATCAATATATCAATTTACTTAAATTTGTTGCGATAAGATTCAAGTACGTAGTGTTTCTTCCTATTCGGTGCGTTTCTTCCTATACTGTGATACACACTCGACTGCATGTCCTGTCAATTAAGGGCCCGTTTGGTTTGAACTCCGGAATCGGAAACGGAATGGAAACGAATTAGTCCATATGTATTCCCTTATTCATGAAAGTTGATGAAATCATTCCTTGTGATTTGAAGTAATTGAAGTTGAATTTGATTACTTTTGATACCCTATAGGGTAACGAAATATGGGGAGACAAATGCATTTTGCATGTAAAAACAAGGAATGATTCCATAGAATTTCATGAATATGGATATACATATGGACTAAATTCGTTTCCATTCCGTTTCCGTTTCCGGAGTTGGAACCAAACGGGCCCTAAGTGTCCTTGTAGTCGGAGCGGTGGAATGAAAACGGAATGAAATCGGATTAGAATAAAGAAACTCTCACGTGTTAAAAATTTCTAACCAAACATAATTTTTTATTGATTTGGAATTATTATATTACCGGCAAAAATTTTAGGGCATCCAAACGAGCCCTAATTGTTTATAAAAATATATCTAGTGATGGGACAAATCTCGTGAAGTGGAATAGATAAGTAATTATTGAAGAATCCTCAAGATCAAATAAAGAATTTTGAGAAAGAAGATTGTGATATCCAAAATTATGAAAAATTATCAAGAATCAAATGCAAATATTCTGGGAATTGAAGAAGAGAATTTTGTGCCCGTTTGGTTTTAACCCTAGAGACGAAAACGAAATGGAAATAAATTTAGTCCATATGTATACACTTATTCATAAAAATTTTTTGGAATCATTCCTTTTGGTTTAAAGTAATTTTAGTATAATTTGATTAATATTAATGCATATTCTAAGAATTATCCCAAGCAATCAATGTCATCTTATAGAGAGAGATTTACAAAAATATCCACTTTAATTATTAATTATAGAAATAAATAAAAGATGACGAAAAGTCTTTCGTCGATAAGTCTTGATCATCTATCGGTAAGCCTCATATATTCATCGGTAAGACTCATATATTCTTTGGCAAGCCTATGGTGTAACTAAGACAAGGTGTTTTACTAGATTTGTCGGTATAGGCGGACACACGAATGGTAGTGGTAGCCAAAGGTGATTCACTACGCCCCCCGTCTTGGATTCGAAACTTCCCGATTTCACTATCGTTGAAGAAGGGATTAACAAATGGGGCAAGGTTGTTGATGATGAATGCCAGGTGCACACCATATGAATTTGGGGGCTCGAACTTGTAGTCCATCAAGATATATGGTGGAGTTGTGGAGTTCGTCTAACATATCGTCAAGGCGCGGGATCGGTTGCAGGTATATGACGGTGACTTTGTTAATGGTGTGGCCTAGGAACTTTGGGGGTTGTAGCTTATTCGTCACCTCTAGGCATTCTCTAAATGCAACATGGTTGGACAAAGACGCACCGAAAACCAAATGATGTGGTTATTCATGCCTCAAATGGGTGGCAAGTCAGGTAGTAGATCACAACACAAAACCACTTGAAATTTGGAAAATAACAAGCACAAATCATGTGCACATTACTCAAGTCATGGGAAGTTAAACAATAAGATATAAGCAAGAAATAAGGAATCTTCCTCTTCACGTGCGGTGTCAAGATGTGTTGAGAAAAAACATCTACAACCACATTCTCCTTGCCTTTCTTATACCGGATGACATAAGGAAAAGTCTCTAGAAACACTAACCAACTTACATGACACTAGCTTAGTGTAGTTTGACTCTTGAGGTACGAAAGAGCCACATGATCTGGGTGAATCACGAACTCCTTTGGCGATAAGTAATGTAGCCACGTATTAAACAACGAACTAAAGCATATAACTCCTTGTAATTAGTAGATAGTTGAGTAAGGAACTTTAGAACATTTCGCTAAAGTAGGCATTGGGCCAATCTCATGTAGAAGACCACCCCCCAATACCCACGTTCAATGCATCACACTCCACCTCCAAGGTTTTTGAAAGGTTTGGGAGTTGGAGTAGTGGTGCATTGCAAAGATGGTCTTTGAGCGCTTCAAAATTTCGAGCAGGGTATCATGTCACTCCAAACATGACACTCTTTGTAGTAAGCTCGTATAACGATGTCGCTATCTAGCTAAAGTTTTTGACAAAGTGATACTTCAAGGATCTAGAAAGACTCGATGTAAGATGATTGCTTGGTTGACCATGAATTAAAGACAAATTTGACGTGAAAAGACCTTAAAATGGCGTGGAGATGAAGTCGATACAAATTGGGTAGATGCTCACCTTTGTATGGATATGGCACACGAAAGGTGGAAGAGAAAGATTGAAGACTCTCAAGATGCAATACACTAGAAGATCTTCAAAGCACTTGATACAACATACAAGCAATGAATAAACAAGCGTGCGTTTCATCAAGAGGAAAGCTGAAAAATTATAATGGGTTTATCTGAAATTGAGTGTGTCTTTCTAACTAAAATAAATCCCCATTTATAGTTTAATTAAACTAGAAAGAAAATTGTTGAAAAATATCAAGGTGTGGGGTATCCACTACTCCTACTTAGAATAAGAATGATTAGACCTAGAATATGTTGGATCTTCTTGTTGTATTTTTTAGAGCTTTATTGACTTACCTTCCCTATGAGCATTTTAGGAGTTCCAAAGTCTAGGTATAACATAATCATCTTTTGGATAGGCTCAATGTTGTGATACAATGTAGTTATCTTCGGGATATACTCGACATTGTGGTACAATAGAG
This sequence comes from Fagopyrum homotropicum, assembly GCA_033239125.1. NCBI lineage: Eukaryota > Viridiplantae > Streptophyta > Magnoliopsida > Caryophyllales > Polygonaceae > Fagopyrum > Fagopyrum homotropicum. Next base: position 104,327,370 of record BSWB01000006.1, on the reverse strand, counting down.
TCATATTCAAGATATGCTCGATGTCAAGGTGTAACACATTCATCTTTAAGATGTGATCGACGTTGGGGTGCAACATAGTCATCGAAGATAGGCTCGCCATCGGCCACTTTGAGGTCGTTGGTGCCCATGGGCGGTTTGTCGAGGACTTAGTGGATATGGAGGAGGCAACCATTTCTCTTACCAATCTTGGTCCTCGAAATACTGTTCAAACTTCTCATACTCCCATAATGTTTCTCAGTGTCTAACACTTGGGTAGTGGTACCCGGAATGGTCACGCTCAAGACCATAAGGTACGATACTTGTGGGGTAACGGTGTAGGAAAACTTTGAAAGCGGTGGAAGTTATACCAATTGGTGTGTGGCGTTGTGAGGACGCCATGAAGGCACATGTTTTCATCCTTATCACCTTTATCTCCTACCTTAGAGCGGCGTTTTCCTTGACTATGGTGGCATCACACTTTTGGTGTTCTTGTGTATTCTGAGATCTTTGAACATTAGTCATAGTTCCAAATCAACGTACACTAATGCAGACAATCAAATGAGTAAGGTGACAAATTAAGTCAACGAACCCAAGTTTAAGTGTGTAAGAACAAAAATGAAGAATACCAATGCTTCTTCCTTTGATTTGATTCAAATTTGGTCAATTCCACCTCTAAATTATTGTTTATATAGTCCACTACTAACTAAGAGAGATGTGTATGTGAATTAGTACATTTACAATTAGTCAAATGCCCATTATATAGGCCTAGAAGTTGTGGTCCCCCCTTGGAATCAAGTTGATCAAGTTGCAAGAGTTAGTCATGCAAGTTGTATTTCACACGACCCTGGGCAACCTTGAGTAGCAAGTCTTCCTTGGTCGAGTGGATTCCTCTGAGCATCGAGTGGTTCCACCAACTTAACAATGTCGTCCTTGCTCGAGTGCCTTGTCTTTTTCTCTCGAGTTTTGTGAAAACTTGAGAGACGTTGACATTTTGGATTTCTATCTTCTTTGGCTGAGTGAGCATTTACTCCTTGATCGAGTGAATGATCACTCAAGGGTCCATACCAACAACGTTGAAATTTCTAGCAACTGGTTCTTCTTTGCTCAATTGAGGTGTCTTCTTTTCTCGAGTTTTGGATCTTCTTTTCTCGAGTGATGTTGTAAACTCGAGAAACGTTGACACTTTACACAACATTCCTCTTTGTTTGAGTGAAATCCTTCCTCTTTGCTCGGGTGAGGTTTCATCGAGGTTCTAAACATGAGGTTTTCTTGGTTCATTGGCTTCATGTGAATCACCAAGCTTGCTTTCCTTCCTTCTTTTTCTCCATGAGGGTGATGGTGAGTACTACTTAGAATGGTTAGGAGATTTAGTGTCTTCTTTTAAGCTCTATTTAAGGCAAAACACCTATAAAGACACAAGATAAGGGAAGTAAACATTATTTTGACATTTAAAGCTTTAGCTGAGATATGAATATGCAAATTATGCAAACTAAAGGAAAATCATACAAAACACTGATAACTCCACCTTGATTATGAATTGTTTATGTGGATGATGGAAGATTTAACATTTATGAGCGCTTTTATAAACTAACAAATATCGATTGCATTTAAAGATTGCATGTTTTGGTTTGTTTTTGTTAAAAGAGTGCAGGCCTTGAAAAGTATTTCAAAGACGCAGGCCTTGAAACCCATTTAAAGGGTTAAACGCAGAGGCCTTGAAAAGCAGTTTAAAGGATAAACGCCAAGGCCTTGAAAAGCGATACAAGGGAGAAAACCGGCTGGAAGCTTTTTCAAAATCAAGATTTAAATCTCAACAACCAAATCAACCAAAGATCAAGAGAAGATCTTCAAACAAGATATCAAGAGAAGATCTCGGTCACCTCAACTAGAAGATATTCAACATATTTGATTAGAAGATCTTGGCCCCAATAACAAGATCTCATAAAGATCTTAACAACCGAAGATAACAAGAAGATCTCAACACAAGATCTCCAACGGATCTACAACAAGATCTCATAAAGATCTTAACAACCGAAGATAACAAGAAGATCTCGACACAAGATCTCCAACGGATCTACAACAAAAAGATATCGGATTTTAAGAGAGAAGATCTAGGATCTTCAACAAACAAAGATCTTCAACGGCAAAATCCAAGAGAGAAGATCTAGGATCTTCAACAAAAAAAGATCTTCGACGGCTCATTTCCAAAGAGAAGATTACGGTGATCTTCAACGAACGTCAAAGAGAAGAAGCATAAGAGAGAGGATAGAAGATTTTACAACGGCTACTTCACCTCAACCAAGTAGTGTGATCTATGGAGAAAGAAGAACGTTAGAAACGGCTATTTTACAACGGCTAAGAAGAGTACTCCATAGAAGACTATAATTGAAGATAACGATTGAAGAGAACAACCACAAGCTTACAAGGAAACATCTAAGTCTTCAAGCGATCAAAACATCTTCATTTCGATCCAAAAGTTTTTCTTCCTCTTAGTTTACAAAATCTTACATCCCTAATGAGAGAAAAACACGAGAGCCTCATTGGTATATCTAGAGAGTGTAATACTCGAGTGTGTGTTACTCTGCGAAGTAACTAGGCTATTATTGCTAGGTTAAGAGTTCGAACTAGAGCGTAGGATTGGCTATAGTGAGAGAAGAAGGGGATTTCTTTTAGGTTGTATCTAGGACTCTTTGAAGCAGATAATAGACAGTTAGATCCTAAGGGTAAAGAAACCCTAGGACGGAGACGTAGGCTGTTAGAGCTGAACTTCGTGAACATATCACCGTGTCGATCTTTTCATTTCCGCACTATATCTTGCTTTATTCTGACTAACATTGCTTTGCAGGTTTTCAGAGTCAAGACCTTGAAATCACTTTCAAAGCCCTTGAAATCCAGTTGTGTCACAAAGAGCACAGATCGACATCAAGGCCTTAAAATTAGTTTCAAAGCCTTGAGTTAGGTTTTTGCGAAAAGTTCTCATACTCTATTCAACCACCCTTCTAGAGTATTTATATCCTTTATGTTCACCTATACGGTTCTTCAATTGGCATCAGAGCTAGACTCACGTATATTAAGTTAACCATCAGTGAGACTGATCATGAATTTTGAAGGTGATGGAGGATTCTGTAACACCCCAAATTTTACAACTTAGGGAGTTACTGGTTAGGACCGCACAGTGGGTCCCGACCTTAGTTTGACAACAACTTAACAAGATCTTACAACAAGGCACAGATAAGGAAAATCAGAAATCATAAAATAGTTTTTAACAATGTATGAATGTGACCAGAACAACTAACAGCCGGAAAACGTAATATAACAAGGTACGGAAAGAACGACAAGAACAAAGTCCAACTGAAAAACCCACAAATGGAGAAACTGTAAAACGTCCTAAAGTACGACACTCCGGCTGACCACTACCGTCCGGATCACTCGGCATCTGCTCTAACCTGTGGTAAATCTACACAACATATCAACCGTTAGCTAACTATCCAAACATAAGTAGAATGACAATAGCACAAACACAAGCAGAAACAAAAATAAACAAACATCATGCTGGCACTCAACCGTTTATTATCTATTATTTAAGTGATTCACATTATTCAATTTAAGTTGTGGCACGAGAGCTATTAACAGCTCTCGCCTCCGTTCCTTATCCAACTGGGTGTAGGTCTAGCTGACCTCCGCCGGTAGCATCACTACAAACCGAGTATGGACTAGTCCCTAAAGAAACCCCCAGCGCTCGCAAGCTAACTGAGCAGAATGCCACCGCCCGTTACTCTTAGGCCAAGTATAGGTCGGTAAATATCTATCACAACCTATAACTCTAAACATCTCAATCACACACCACTATCATCATTCATGCTCATATTTAGAAGTCAGCTAAGTAAGCCCAAAGGACTTACCTGATATAATGCTCGACTCTTTGTAAACCAACTCGCTCTGTAAACTATAGCAACTCAGTTGCCTGTCAAAGGAGATAAGTGCATTAGCACACTCCTACGTAGTTAGAAGTCTAAGACTTCTAAGCTAGAATAATGTAGTAAGGCATAACTAGTTACAGTACTAATTTAGGGTAAAATGACCATTTTACCCTTGATCCCGAAACTCCCAAAATTTCCAAATTCATGTCTAAACTCCTATTTGAGATTCTAAAATCATATTCTAACTCCTAAAGTTTAGTTTTGTTACCAACTGTCACTTTTCTTATTTTCCTATTTTCCAAAAGCTCGTAAAGGTCTAACTTCGGTTTCAAATATAAAATTCGTAACAGCTTATAACAATTCCGAATAAATTCTCTAGATCATCTAGGATTTTCTATCTATCCTTAGGAGAAAGAATTCCTCAAAACTGTTCAGCCATTATTTTTATAAAAATTCACAAAGTTGGCTACTACACTTATTATTCCTATACTTAACCAAAAATCCAAGTTTACAAAACTGCTTAACTACTCAACTTCGGAAGCCTATAACTTCTAATCCGACCGTTCATTCCTTCTCAAATTTTAATACCATATACTACGTATAACCGTCTACAACATATCCAAAATTCAACGGTGGATCTTTATCCAAACGTTCAAACATTGGTCGACAAGGTGGGCAGTTTCTAACTTAAAAGCTGAAGGAAAAAAATTAAATTTACAGCAGCCCCTTATTTCCACCATTTTATTTATAAAACTCAGCAGCTACCTATTACTCTTGGCCAGCGGATGGATCCAACACAACAACCACGCCGCTTGGGCGTGAAATTTGATGCTGAAGATGTGCAAGGGTTTAGCTTTAACCCTCAAGTTATTACTCTTGTTCGCCAAAACCAATTTGGCGGTACAAGCGCTGAATCTCCACACCAACACTTGCAAAACTTTGAGTGTATGATGGAGACGATGAGACCGAAGAACGCTACTACCAACAGCTATAAGCTCAAGCCTTTCTTTTTCTCTTTGAAGGGGAAAGCGTTGTCTTGGTACCAAGCTCTTCCTAATGGGAAACTAGACACGTGGGAAGACCTTTCCGCGGAGTTTCTCACCAAATTCTTCCCGCCCTCCAAAACGGCGGAACTTAGAGGTAAGATTAATGCTTTTTCCATGAGACCTAACGAAAGTTTGTTTCAATCTTGGGAAAGGTTTCAGGACTTGCTCTTGGATTGCCCTCATCATGGCATATTCAAACTTGCCTTGCTGGAGATCTATTACAAGGGGCTGGATGCGGGAACGCAATTCAACCTCCAATCCCTCTCATGTGGAACGTTCATGGACATGAGAGAAGATGACGCTTGGGACTTCATCGAGAAGCAAGCAAGAGTCATAGAGAAGTATTCCCACCGGAAAGTGGAGGGAAATCGTGTGGAGCAGGGAGCAAAGCTCACACAAGAAGCTCAAAATCAGATTTTCTCCCTCAACAATGAGATCAAAGAGTTGAAGGAGACTATCAAGACCAACTTCCCAAAGCAACAAGGGAAGGATGTTGGTTATTTGGGCAACAACAATGGCGGCAACAACAATAACCGGAACAACAACCGGAATAATAACTGGAATGGAAACAACAACAACCGGAACAACGATTGGAACAACAATAGGGGTTCAAACAACAACAATTGGCGCTCCAATCAACAAAATTCCGGTAACTCTTATCCTTCCAATTCTAATTCACTAACTCCACCTTCCTCTTCCTCTACTCCTTTGAAAAGCCAGGGGAAATCATCTAATGGAGGAAACACTTCGGGGAAGGAGAAGCCCGATCCCATGTTGGAAACGATCTTGGGAAAGCTTCAAGGGTTGGAGAACTGCCTCATCAAAGTTGATGATCAAGTCTCTAAGGTTGACAAAGCTCAAAAGGTTTTAGAAAACCAAATGTTCAACCACGCGGAGGAAGTTCCTAGAAATCAAGGGAAACTTCCAGGAAAGACGGAGGACAACCCTAAGGGAAGGGTGATGGCGATTACAACTAGGAGTGGAGTGACTACCACCGATCCGCAGCCTACATTCGTTGAAGTCCCCGTAGAAAAGGACAAGGAAAAGGGGAAGGAGAAGGAAGATGTCTATGTTCCTCCTCCAGCTTACAAACCTCCCCTACCATTCCCTCAATCTAGAGCGCGAGCGCGCCTAGACAAACAATTCGGTAAGTTCATAGAACTCATGAGTAAGCTGCATATTAATATACCCTTCATTGATGCTATTGTAGGTATGCCGGCTTATGGTAAGTTCTTGAAGGAGCTTCTCTCTAACAAGAGAAAGCTAGAAGATTTCGGAGAGGTCAAGATGAGTTCGGATTCTTCGGATCTCATCAAGACCATGAAGGAGAAAATGCCCCCAAAGTTGAAAGATCCGGGGTCATTTTGCATTCCCATTAGAGTGGGAGATGTCACATATGACGCTTTATGTGACTTAGGAGCAAGTGTGAGCATCATACCACTTGCATTATGTAGGAAGATCGGTTTAGGCGACCCTAAACCGGTGAAGATGACGTTATACATGGCGGATCGATCCATCACTCGCCCCGTCGGTATTGTAGAAGACGTCCCCGTCAAGCTAGGTAAATTCTTTGTCCCCATTGATTTTGTCGTGCTTGACATTCCTGCAGATAGTCCGGTCCCGATCATACTCGGAAGACCGTTTCTTGCAACTTCCGGCTGCATGGTCGATTGCAAGAATGGAAGACTCGCTTTTGATATTGGAGAAGAGAAAGTAGAGTTCGTTCTTTCCACTCTAGTGAAGGAGCCGATCTTCGACGAGGATATTTACGATGTCCAAGATGAAGAAGGTTTATCTAGGGAAGAGGTAAGTGCGATTCTCTTTAACGATCCTTTACAAAAAGTCATTACCATGAGTCTAACAGATGTAGGGGAAGAAGAAGAGTGCAAAGAGGAAATTGAAGCCTTAGAAGCACAAGAAGAGATGCATGAAGTGGAGTTTGAGAAACTCCACGATGAGGCTGAGAATGTTAGAATCCACGGTCATACCCTATATTCCACGACCGTGGATTTCACAACCAAAATCGACCTCCATTCCAGTGGATTACACGGCCGTGGAACATATGGAGAACCCGTAATTCTGACCGTGGAAGAGGGTGATCGGCATACTTCTTCAACTTCTTTTGATTCTTCTCCAACTCACTCAACACCCTTAGAAACTTCTAAGGAAACGTCGGATGCTCCTCAAGGATCATTGGAAGCTCCGAAAGTGATGGAACTCAAACCACTTCCTACTCATCTAAGGTACGCTTTTCTTGGATCTAATTCTACCTTTCCGGTTATTGTTAGCTCCGAATTAAGCATAGATGAACATGAGCAGCTCATGATTGTCCTTAGGAAACATAGAAAAGCCATAGGCTATACTATTGAGGACTTAGTAGGAATTAAACCCTCCCTATGTATGCATAAGATACTAATGGAGGAGGACTTTAGAACTTCAAGACAACCTCAAAGGCGGTTGAATCCGACCATGAAGGAGGTTGTCAAGAAGGAAATTCTTAAACTTCTTGATGCAGGTATCATCTATCCTATCTCCGATAGCAAGTGGGTGAGTCCAGTTCAAGTAGTTCCGAAGAAGGGAGGAATGACGGTCATCACCAACAAGAACAACGAACTCATTCCTACCCGAACCGTGACTGGATGACGAATGTGCATAGACTACCGCAAGCTCAACAACGCAACGCGGAAGGATCACTTTCCATTGCCATTCATCGATCAAATGCTTGAAAAGGTTAGCACAACATTCACATTTTTGCTACCTTGACGGTTATAGTGGTTTCTTTTAGATTCCGATACATCCGGATGATCAAGAGAAGACCACATTCACGTGCCCTTGGGGTACGTTCGCCTATAGGAGAATGCCGTTCGGGCTTTGCAACGCCCCAACCACCTTCCAACGGTGCATGATGGCCATCTTCTCCGAATACGTAGAGGAAATCATGGAAGTCTTCATGGACGACTTCTCCGTATACGGTTCCTCTTTTAACGATTGCCTTTCTAACCTTTCTCTTGTTTTGCAAAGATGTGAAGACACTAACCTAGTTCTTAATTGGGAGAAGTGTCAATTCATGGTTAAGGAAGGAATTGTATTAGGTCACTTAGTCTCTAGTAGAGGGATAGAGGTAGACAAGGCTAAGATAGAGACCATAGAGAAACTTCCTCCCCCAATTTCGGTGAAAGGGATAAGAAGTTTCCTAGGACATGCTGGATTTTATAGACGTTTCATTAAGGACTTTTCTAAGATATCAAAACCTCTCACTAATCTATTGATGAAGGATGCGGTTTTTGAGTTTTCGCAGGAATGTTTGGATGCGTTTAACACCATTCGGCAAGCTCTAATTTCAGCACCTATTATCCAACCTCCGGATTGGACTCTCCCCTTCGAGATTATGTGCGATGCTAGTGACGTAGCTATTGGAGCTGTTCTTGGACAACGAAAGGAAGGGCGAACCCATGCCATATACTATGCTAGCAAGACGCTAGACGAAGCGCAGCTCAACTACGCCACTACAGAGAAAGAGTTTCTAGCCATTGTCTACGCTATTGACAAGTTTCGCTCTTATCTTGTAGGTGCAAAGGTGATTGTCTACACGGATCATGCTGCGATCCGGTACCTCCTTGCGAAGAAAGACGCGAAACCAAGGCTAATTAGATGGATTCTTCTCCTACAAGAATTCGATCTTGAGATCCGCGACAAGAAAAGTTCAGAAAATTCTGTTGCGGATCATTTGAGTCGTCTAACACATCTAGGGGACGACCATCTACCCATTAATGACTCCTTTCCGGACGAACACTTACACATCATAGAGGAGTGCATCAACGTGATCTCCAAAGGTAACGAACCGTGGTTTGCTGATTTTGTTAACTATTTAGTTTGCCAGGAGATACCGCCCGGATTATCCTACGCACAAAGGAAGAAGTTCTTTAAGGACGTCCGGGAATACTATTGGAACGAGCCTCTCCTCTTTAAGAGAGGTCCGGATGGCATCATTCGGCGATGTGTGCCGGAAGATGAGATGCAAAGTGTCATCCGCCATTGTCATTCACTACCTTGTGGAGGACATGCTAGTTCGAACAAGACTAGCGCAAAGGTATTGCAATCTGGATTCTATTGGCCTACTTTATTTAAAGATGTGCAATCCTTTGTTTCTTGCTACGATGCTTGTCAAAGAACAGGAAATATTTCTAGAAGGAACGAGATGCCCCTCAACAACATCCAAGAGGTGGAGATTTTCGACGTTTGGGGAGTCGATTTCATGGGACCATTCCCATCTTCTTGTGGAAACCAATACATACTATTGGCGGTAGATTACGTTTCTAGATGGGTTGAAGCAATTGCCTCTCCCACAAATGATGCCATGGTGGTGGTTAAGTTTTTCAACAAGACCATCTTCCCGCGATTTGGGACACCAAGGACTATCATTAGTGATGGAGGTTCTCACTTTATAGCCCGTCGCTTTGAAGCTCTTCTAGCTAAGTATGGGGTTACTCACAAGATCGCTACCCCTTACCATCCACAAACGAGTGGACAAGTTGAGATCTCAAATAGGGAGATCAAAGGAATTCTAGAGAAGACGGTTTCAAGGACTAGGAAAGATTGGTCCTTGAAGCTAGATGATGCATTATGGGCGTACCGGACTGCGTACAAGACTCCCATAGGAACCACACCATACAACCTTGTGTATGGGAAGTCTTGTCACTTACCGGTGGAGCTGGAGCACAAAGCGTTTTGGGCTATCAAGTGGCTGAATTTCGGCATGAAGGAAGCGGGAGAGAAGCGTCTCCTAGACATCAATAAGCTGGATGAACTTCGCTTGAACGCCTATGAAAACGCCAAGATCTACAAGGAAAGAGCAAAGCGTTGGCATGATAAGCATATCATTCCAAAGGACTTCAAAGAAGGAGATCAAGTTCTCCTCTTCAATTCAAGACTTCGCCTCTTTCCAGGTAAGCTTAAATCCCGTTGGACCGGACCTTTTCTAATTAAGCGTATTTTCCCCCATGGTGCAGTTGAAGTATGAGGTGAAGCTAGCGGAAGTTTTAAGGTGAACGGCCAACGACTCAAGAAGTATACGCCGGAACTCCAAGCTGAGGAGTTTGTGCCTACCGCACTCGAATAAGTGCGAGATTGGTCTAGCTACAGACCTTAAACAAAGCGCTTCTTGGGAGGCAACCCAAGGTATTGCATTTTCGTTTTTGTTTTCGATTCATAGTTTAGCTTAGAATAGACGTTTTCGCTTTATTTTGCCTCGATTTCTTCCGGTATGTTCGTGTTTTTGGTTGCAGGATCGATGGAAAAGGAAAAGAGGAGATGATGTCGAAGAGGAGTGACGAAATTTGGACTTTGAAGCTTTACAGAAGGTTCCACGGTCTAAATTACGGTCGTCATAGCTACAGTGGCCGTAATTCTCAAAAGCCTTTGAAAAATCACCAAAACCACGGTTCCGTACACTTCCACGGCCGTGGAACACCCCGACAGACCGTGATTTTCAAAATTTTGCCTGCAACTATATAAGCCACGTTCTTCACAAACTTATCCCAGAAATCCCTCTTTCCACGACCTAATTGCCGGAAATCCACGACCTCCTCAAAATCTTCGTTTCTTAATCATTTCTAACGATTCTTCTTCCCAAACTGCAGCAAATTCAACCACAAACAAGATCCAAGCGACAAACCGAGCGGAAATCCATCAACAAACGCGCATTTCGGATTTTTCAATCCGAAAAAGAGGTTTATTCTTTCTTCTTGATTTTCGCCAATTTGGTTCGTTTTTGCTATAGATTTTTAGGAAGAACTGAAAGAGACTGGAAGGAATTAGACTAGGACTGCTTGTTGTGGTGATTGCTTGCTGATTTGCTGAGATTCGTGAAATTCTGAGACGAACCACGGCCTCTGGGTAAACCACGGCCGTAATTCTTGAAGAACAGACCGTAATTTTTCTGCAGAATGGATTTTGTAAGGAGAGTGTCGGGAAGGGTAAAAGAGAAGAAGGGTGAGCAAAATAAGAAAAGGAAAGGCAACCCCTCCACCTCCTCATCCTCTAGGGCACCGCCACCCTCATCTCCTTCACCTCCATCTTCACCTTCACCTCCATCCTCACCTCCTCACCCTAGAATCCCGACCATACATGAGAACCACCTTGCTGCTTTCGAGAAGATCACGAAGAGGCCAGTGATTGGCCCTAGATATTTGTTGTTGGAGGATCTACATCCTCTCAACATAGTTGATGATCTTACTTGGCTCTTGGATAGAGCCGGATTAGTTATCTTCTCGGCTATCCGAGAAGACGCCTATGAGGAGATCACCCGGGAGGTTGTGACGTCTTTCGAGCATAGCCACGTAGATAGGACCGTCTCTTTCCGTCTCATGGAAAGAGACTACCATTTGAGTATCGTTGAGTTTGGGACTATTTTTGGGTTCCATGAGACCTTCAATGGTCGATTTCCGAGTGGTGTTTACCCTAAGGATTTTTGGAAGGAAGTTGCAATGATTTACGCCGACGAGGACCGTTGGCAACCCGCTGATACCAAGGCTAGATTGATGTACCATCTAGCCTTGAAGATAGCTCACCGCGTTCTTTCAGAGTGTCTCTTTCCTAGGACGGAGACGCCCCAAAAGATCAAGACGGATGAGCTATTCTTGCTCTATTGCATGCTTTATGGACGCCGTGCAGATTGTGCTACTCTCTTGGCTGCTACGATGAGCAAGCTCAAGAATAAGGAGAAGGGAAACATCGGATATGGTGGGATAGTTACCCACATTGCTAGGAGTTTTGGTGTGGATTTTTCTACTTGCACCCGCATACCGGCCGTTCCTTTAGGGCTACATGCATTCATGGTTAGGGGTCTCATTTTCCCCACACATGGAGGTCCGCCTTATGCGGGCATGCCTTGGGAGAGTAGGACAGGCAGGGGTATAGAGTGGCTGCCGGAGTACTCCATTATGGCGGGACGCCATAATTGGAAGGAGACGTTCGCTGCGATGCATGCGAACAAGATAGTAGCTCCCCCTTATGTCCCACCACCGGTTGTGGAGGAGGAGGATATGGGAGATCAGTTCGAGAGTGGAGGAGGAGCGGAGCAAGAGTTTGGCACGTTTCCGGACCAGCCGGAGGCGGCCCCAGATGTACCTAGACGCTCTCCACGTCCAGCTAGAGCCTCAGGCTCGTCATCTCGCCGCGCTAGCGTGAGTGAGAGGCCCACGTGGATGACCACACCTCCCACATGGTATGGCATTCCCCCTCCTTGGTCCACGGAGCAGCCAGCAGCACCACCACCAGCACCAGCACCATCCGACGCCCCCGCATGGTATAGTCACGCCCCGGGATGGTACGAGCAGATGCCGGATTGGGCTACCGGACTTTCAGAGAGAGTTGGAGCGTTAGAGATCCGGGCCGACGCTAGAGACGGACACCTCGACGACCTCGACCACATGATGAGGGACGTCTACCGCCAGTAGTTTGGGCAGCCCTACGACTCCAGCTTCTCCCCATTCCCACCTCCGCTGGCGCCGCAGTGATTCGATGCACGACCGTTCGTTTTAGACATTCCCGCCACCACTTTGTGAGTTTCTTTTTCTTTTCTTTCTTTTCTTTCTTTCTTTTGAACATTAGGGACAATGTTCGTCCTAAGTATGGGGTGGGATGTACTAAAAAGTTTGTAATAACTCTACTTACTATGTTCGCTTTCATTTGAGACTATCGTTGCATGTTCATTATGTGTTACACGTTTCCTTATTGCATTGCATGAAAAAAATAACTTGAAAAACCCATAAAAATTGAATAAATTTGAAAATTTTGAGCTTCTAATGAATTGAGATGATTTCCATGATAATCACTACTTGTGAATTGAGTTTGATGACAATTGCATGCTTAAAAGGATTGTGAATTGAAAAGAATTTGAATGAATGAATTTTACCTCTTTTGCAAGTTTTATAATGTGAAAATGTTACCTAAATCATGCTAGGAAATTGAAGTTGAAATCACGTTATAAGTTCCTATACTTCTTGTTGAAATGATTAAGGCAATTCGATACTTTCTTTCTTCTTTCTTTGATCATCTAGCTCCTCATTGAAATATTAGCCTCTTTTACCTATCCGGGAATTTGGAGAAGTGAATGAAAAAGGCATGTTTGATGTGGGAGGGCCATGAGAGCAATTATTTGCAATCAAATGAACAGAAAGAAATTATAGGTTTGGGGAAGTCAATCATGACGATGAGTAACTCGGCACCATTCACATAGCCGGGTGTTTGTGTCTTGCCAAAGTCGGATTGAGCGATATTCCTAGCGGATTATGGTATGTGCGCTAAGGGTTTGAGGCATCTCTTGAAAAATTGAGAAACGCCGATCTCCTAGGCTTCGGTTTTTGTGCACCTCTGTCCATAACTCCAAAAGTAAAGTCGAAAAATGAGAAGAAGAGAGCGAAGCTCTAAGTTGAAGTGTTGCGGGAACCGCATAAGAAGAAGAAGGTAGTTGTCGACTTTCCCGGATTTATGCACCACTTTCCCTTAAAGTTTTCCCTTCCCTTCCGTATTCTAGACCTTTTCTTTGAAAGTCCTTAAGATCAAAAGAATGTTATATGACTTGGTGGTCTAAATTGAAGTTTTTTGTGATTGATTTTGATAATGTTTGAAGGTTATAATGCTTGTTTAGAAGTTAAATTGGTTCATGAATTTTCTTTGCTTTTTACTCTTTGATTGGGTGTGTGAAAGTTTGATGAACGATTGAAGCAAGGTTTGAGAATGATCTATTCTTTAGAAGTCACATTCACCCAAAAAGAAGGTACACATATTTCATCCTAACTCTTGTTTAAAGCTTTTTGAAAGACCTTGCTTAGGGACAAGCAAGTGTTAAGTATGGGGTTATTTGTTAGCATGAAATATTGTGATATTTTAGGCACGTTTTCTAAACGTATTTGATTCATATTGATAGTCTTTGATTGAACTTTGTGCATATGTGAGCTAGTATTACCTATATTGTCGATATGGATGTCTACACTAGTTCTATGTTGATTATAGGTGATTTGGAGCTATTTCCGAACGGAATCGAGCAAAGAAGAGTTGATTTGATATGTCCATAGATTGAGGACATTCTTTGGAAGCAAATTGAAGTTTAGCTTGAGGAATGCACGAGGCTAGGGAAGAATCACGTTCTTGCCCTAAACCACGCTCTAAAATACGGCCGTACTACAAACCACGTTCAGTTCCACGGCCGTGGAACCTTGCAAGAGAAGCGTGATGCATTCCAGTAACTATTACGGCCGTGGAATATATGGTACAAACCGTGACCTAATCCACGCCCTAAATTACGGTCGTGGAAACTTCCACGACCGTGATCTTGGCGAATCTTTTCGCCACACTTTGAAGCCACGATCTTTTGAAGATTGGGCCGGGCCGATATTTTATCTTGCCCTATAAAAAGACGGACGAAGCAAGAATCCGTCATCCCCGCTTACCCCCGTTTATTGACGCTTAGGACCGTTTACGCCGCTACCTCATTTTACACCATCGCTTGGAAGTATTGATCATCTCATTGGAGATTGAAGTTCGCATCGGGGAATTGCCCTAATCTCGCACTTTTGGTGGAGATTGCTGTTGAGATCTCCGGATTGGCGGAAGATCGAAGCTTTTGGAAGATTTTGCAAGAAGATCTCTCTTCTTGTTTAGGTTTGATTCGGAAAACGGATTGACATCCCGTTTTCCCTTCTTTCCTAAGGTTGTGATTGTTTACTTTATTGTGAATCTTTTGACAACACTCGTTCTTGATTGTGACTTTGAGATTGGTTTGAAGATTATTGAAAGTTCTTGAAAGTTTTCATCTTTTTTATCTTTTAAATTCTTGAATTGATATCAACATGACTGTTATTGGCTAAAAACCCTTAACAATTCTATGGTGAAGGGTTGATAGTTGTGGCTTAGATGATTGTAGATCGATCGCAAACAGATTAGACTCTGAGAGTTAGAGAGAATCGCCGACAAACCATAAATTACGGCCTGTTCTTGAGTCCACGGCCGTGGAACACCAAGAACTAACCGTAATTTCTCCTAAATCTACGAGCCTGCTTTTACTTTAATCCAAAGTTAAAGATTTGCTTTAGCTTAGTTTAGACTTGTCTTTTCTAGGTGGTAGTGAAGCCTCAACAACCTCTACCTCGATTGTGAGTGTCACAACCTCAATCGGTTAAGTTAGTCTTGATCCTTGAGTTACAAGTTTTGGTATTTGACACTAATTCTCACCTTTAGAATCTTTCTATATTGAGCCTCAACAACCTGTATAGAGAGTGCCTTGTAGGTGAGTTACATAAGGTTTTTGGAACTTCACCGTACGATTACCTTACATTAGTATACCTTTGCATATCTCAACTCTGTCTTTATATCATTAAGTATATCTTGAATCGATAGCCACAGCTGGATACTTGGATCTTTAGGATTGTTGTTTTCCCAATATTTGCAAAACTCTCATATTTACTCGCTTGACAATCTGCAATCGAATTTGTTCCCACCCAAATCCCTGTGTTTGATACTCTGGAATTCTTGCTTAGCTACGTCGATCCGTACACTGCGGGTTCGCTGCTTGATTCTAGTTTTATAAATTTAAAGCTTATTTGCACACACCTTTAGGGGCGAACATAACTCTAAGGTGGCTAACTGATGAGCTGTATCGGGGAACTGGATCTCTACCTCTAACCAAGCTAAGTCTCTCTGTAACTGTGGCTGTATTGTCAACCGAGCTATCGCCTTCTCCCGAGGCGTCTTCCGACTCAAAGCGTCAGCAACTACATTCGCCTTTCCGGGGTGGTAGAGAATCTCAAGGTCAAAATCCTTGATCAACTCTAGCCACCGCCTCTGGCGGTTATTCAACTCCCGCTGAGTGAATATGTACTTCAGACTCTTATGATCTGTGAAGATCTGACAGGTCGCTCCATAGAGATAATGACGCCAGATCTTAAGAGCATGTACTACCGCAGCTAACTCCAGGTCATGGGTGGGGTAATTCTCCTCATACGTCTTCAGCTATCGAGACGCATACGCTATGACCTTACCCCTCTGCATCAAGACACACCCCAAGCCCAGCTTGGATGCGTCACTTTACACTACAAAGTCCTCTGTACTCTCAGGCTGTGCTAAGATCGGAGCAGACGTCAATCTCCTCTTCAGCTCCTCAAAACTCTGCTGACACGGCTCAGACCAGACGAACCGAGTAGTCTTCCTTAGGAGAGAAGTAAGTGGTCGGGCGATCAGGGAAAACCCTTCCACAAACCGACGGTAATACCCTGCCAATCCGAGAAAATTGCGAACCTCCTTAACATTCTTCGGAGGTTGCCAAGAGGACACTGACTCAATCTTCGCCGGGTCGACCTTAATCCCCTCAGCAGTCACTACATGGCCTAGGAAAGCCACCTCTGACATCCAGAACTCACACTTGGATAGCTTAGCATATAGCTGACTATCCTGTAGAATCTGTAACACTGTCCTCAAGTGTCCGGCATGCTCCTCTCGACTTCTAGAGTAAACTAGAATGTCGTCAATGAAGATCACTACAAACTGGTCTAAGAAGTCGATGAAAATCCCATTCATCAACTCCATAAATACCGCTGGCGCATTAGTGAGCCCGAATGGCATCACTACAAACTCATAGTGGCCATACCTAGTCCGGAATGCCGTCTTAGGTATGTTCAGGTCTCTCACTCTCAGCTGGTGATACCCCGATCTCAAATCTATCCTTGAGAACACTGACGCCCCATGTAGCTGGTCCAGCAGATCATCTATGCGAGGCAGTGGATACTTATTCTTGATGGTGACCTTGTTCAACTCCCGGTAGTCGATACACAGCCTCATCGATCCATCCTTCTTCCTCACAAATAACACTGGTGCGCCCCAGGGAGAAACACTAGGGCGTATGAAGCCCTTCTCTGCTAACTCCTCTAACTGCTTCTTCAGCTCAAGCAGCTCTATCGGGGCCATGCGGTACGGGGCCTTCGAGATCGGTCTCGTGCCCGGCTCTAACTCGATGCTAAAGTCAACACTCCTCTGTGGAGGTAGCCCTGGTAAGTCGTCACTGAATACCTCTGCAAACTCGCATGCAACTGGTATCTCCTCTACTGTCAGGCTCTTACGCTCCTTCATGGCATAGCACCAGAAGGCCTCGCAACCCTGTGCTATCAATCTGGCTGCTCTCACTGCACTGATAACTGTGCCGGACTTTCCGAGGTCCCAACCTCGGAATATCACTCTGTGACCCTCCTCAGTGGCGACAGTCACAGTTCTCCTACCAATATCTAAGACTGCTCCATGTCTAGTCATCCAATCCATCCCCAATATCACGTCCTCATGGACTAAGGGCATAACTAGAAAATCTACTAACCAAATCCGGCCTCCCAGATGAATAGGGAAGTCATAAATCTCTCGGGATCCTCTAACCTTGCCCCCATCTGGTAACCCAACCACAAAAGGTACACCCTCTACTGTAGCTAAGGACAACCTATCTACACATGCATCTGATATAAAGGAGTGCGTAGCACCCGTATCAAATAAAACTCGCACAGGTAAGTCATGGATCCAAATAGTACCTATGGTCGCAGGTGCTGCAGGCTGCTCAGTGTTCCTCAACTCGAACACTCTCGATGGTCCTCCTCTGGTGTCAGTGGTACTACCACGTCCCCTGCCACGACCTGGTCCCTGTGCCGTACTGTATGAAGCAGGATGTCCTGGAGCCCGGTACTGTTGCTGCTGCTGACTCGGGGCTCGGTACTGAGGAGGTCTCTGTACACTCTTCTCAGCACCTGCAGGAGAAGATCCCTGCTGAGAAAAGGCCCTACCTTGACGGCAGAAAGTAGCTCTGTGTCCCGGCTTCCCACAAGTGAAGCAAGTGGTAGGTGGTCTCTGGCAATCTGTCTTAATGTGATCACGGCTACCACAGTTAAAGCACTGTCGATCTCTACTGGGAGTCTGAACTGTAGAGTGGTAGCTGGACCTCCCCTGAGTCTGTCCTTGACCATAACCTGCTACTGCTGCACTACTACCAGCATGTCCTGTCCTCTGCCGCTTATCCGGCCCACTAGACTGAGCTGCTTTCCTCGAAGCTGGCCTATCTCTCTCATAAGCAGAGGCCCTATTCTGATAATCAGACAAAGTCTCACAGCGGAATCCAGCCAGATAGGATCGGGTACTCTCTCTCAATCTCCTGGAGAAAAGGTAAACATGCTGCTCTTCTGGAGGTGCAGATGGTCCAAGTAAGGTCAACTCTTTCTGAAACTTCTTTATGGCTGCAGCAATCGGGATATCCTCAAATCCCGCCTCAATGAAATCCTGGAATCTCTCCCTCCTCAGCAAAATTGGACAGTACCTGTCCCTAACAATGTTCCTCATCTGCTCCCAGCTGGTGACTCGGCTACGAATGGTACGCCACCATGAATGGGCATCATCTGTGAAACATGTCTGCACCAAATCCACCTGTCGATCCTCGGGGCAACGTATTGCCTCCAAAGCGGTCTCTATCTTCCCTATCCAGTGCTCCACCTCTAGCCCTATTTCTCCACTGAATGAAGGAACCTTCTGAGAGTTGAAAGCCTTCAACCACTCATCTAGTCTCGGTGCTCTAGACCCAGCAGACGCTCTATCAGCATTAGCTCTCCTCTCAGATACAACCGGCACCTGAGACACTCCCTGTGTCACTTGAGCTGACCTAGCCGGTACCACCGGTGGTATCTGGGTAAGTCTCTCAACTCTAGCAGCCTCTTCCATACGCTCGACGTATGCTCTGTACTCCCGATACTCCGATGCTCCAATAGAAACACGTCCAGACTCAGTCGAACGTGCTCCCTGCGCTCCAGACCTAGCAGCGGTCTCATGCCTGACCTCAGGGCCTACACTCTCAGCTACCTCTTCCACAGCAGCCTCTGGTATGCTTGCTGCAGGTGGATCCTCTCGAGGAACTCGTCCTCGACCTCTCCCTAGCGGAGGTCTACCCCCACGACCACGCCCTCTAACCGCAGGGGTGCTATCAGCTCGATCCTGTCTGACTGGGGGAAGGGGGGACGACCCCTACCTCGGCCAGTCACTTGTACAGCCCTAGTACGTGCCATCTGCACGAATAGTAACAACCACAGTTATAAACTAGCTAATCTATCATAACAGTAAAAGTCTATAATTATTCTAAGAATACCGAGATCCGCAGAGGTAGTGGTGGTCATCCGTACTTTCTATCCCAACCCGACTCTGTATGCATTTTAAAACCAAAATCCGCTTTGGAAAACTCAGACCCCTTTCGGGTTCTGTTTATTTACTTATATGACCTTTTTAGAAGATTTCAAGTGCCATTGTTGCCAACCTAGAGCTCTGATACCATGTTGTAACACCCCAAATTTTACAACTTAGGGAGTTACTGGTTAGGACCGCACAGTGGGTCCCGACCTTAGTTTGAAAACAACTTAACAAGATCTTACAACAAGGCACAGATAAGGAAAATCATAAATCATAAAATAGTTCTTAACAATGTATGAATGTGACCAGAACAACTAACACCCGGAAAACGTAATATAACAAGGTACGGAAAGAACGACAAGAACAAAGTCCAACTGAAAAACCCACAAATGGAGAAACTGTAAAACGTCCTAAAGTACGACACCCCGGCTGACCACTACCGTCCGGATCACTCGGCATCTGCTCTAACCTGTGGTAAATCTACACAACATATCAACCGTTAGCTAACTATCCAAACATAAGTAGAATGACAATAGCACAAACACAAGCAGAAACAAAAATAAACAAACATCATGCTGGCACTCAACCGTTTATTATCTATTATTTAAGTGATTCACATTATTCAATTTAAGTTGTGGCACGAGAGCTATTAACAGCTCTCGCCTCCGTTCCTTATCCAACTGGGTGTAGGTCTAGCTGACCTCCGCCGGTAGCATCACTACAAACCGAGTATGGACTAGTCCCTAAAGAAACCCCCAACGCTCGCAAGCTAACTGAGCAGAATGCCACCGCCCGTTACTCTTAGGCCAAGTATAGGTCGGTAAATATCTATCACAACCTATAACTCTAAACATCTCAATCACACACCACTATCATCATTCATGCTCATATTTGGAAGTCAGCTAAGTAAGCCCAAAGGACTTACCTGACATAATGCTCGACTCTCTGTAAACCAACTCGCTCTGTAAACTGTAGCAACTCAGTTGCCTGTCAAAGGAGATAAGTGCATTAGCACACTCCTACGTAGTTAGAAGTCTAAGACTTCTAAGCTAGAATAATGTAGTAAGGCATAACTAGTTACAGTACTAATTTAGGGTAAAATGACCATTTTACCCTTGGTCCCGAAACTCCCAAAATTTCCAAATTCATGTCTAAACTCCTATTTGAGATTCTAAAATCATATTCTAACTCCTAAAGTTTAGTTTTGTTACCAACTGTCACTTTTCTTATTTTCCTATTTTCCAAAAGCTCGTAAAGGTCTAACTTCGGTTTCAAATATAAAATTCGTAACAACTTATAACAATTCTGAATAAATTCTCTAGATCATCTAGGATGTTCTATCTATCCTTAGGAGAAAGAATTCCTCAAAACTGTTCAGCCATTATTTTTATAAAAATTCACAAAGTTGGCTACTACACTTATTATTCCTATACTTAACCAAAAATCCAAGTTTACAAAACTGCTTAACTACTCAACTTCGGAAGCCTATAACTTCTAATCCGACCGTTCATTCCTTCTCAAATTTTAATACCATATACTACGTATAACCGTCTACAACATATCCAAAATTCAACGGTGGATCTTTATCCAAACGCTCAAACATTGGTCGACAAGGTGGGCAGTTTCTAACTTAAAAGCTGAAGGAAAAAAATTGAATTTACAGCAGCCCTTTATTTCCACCATTTTATTTATAAAACTCAGCAGCTACCTATTACTATCTTAACTATGCTCAAGGCCGAATTACAGTAGCTCATCAATCTAGCATTAAGGAATCGGTATACATACATAAGATTATACAATAACCTTCCCCTTAAACTAATCAGAAACCTATTTTAAACCAAGTATAGGCTCTTACCGGGTTGCATCTAGAAGGGTGGCTCGTTACAGTGGTTGTAACTCTATGGACTCAGCTTTTCGGTTCTGTAGGTGGCTGCAGTTTGAGGCATAGCAGCGTCGGTCGAAGGAACAAGTAGAGAAGGATGGTGAGTGTTGTACGCAGGTGGCTGTAGAGATATTAAAGTGAAGACGGAAGAAAACAAGACCGCTGCACTAACCTTGTTTAAGTCGGGAGATCAGAAGGTGGTCGTAATTGCTTGAAGCGGCTGAACGTATATAGATGGGGGCTAGGTGTGCAGTTTGCGGTTGGCTTTCCGTTCTCCAATTTACACTCGTACGTATGAAGATAGGAGAGAGAGATGAATGCTCAGAATAGGAAAACGAGATTCTGGGAATTAAAGAGGCGTTACTGCCGTATGAGAGAGAGAAGGAGGAGAGTAACGGCTGAATAAATTGTAACTGCTGATCTTCTGGCTCCTCTATTCACTGGGCTGAAGCAAGGCAGAAGTATGGCTGCAGAAGGCGCTGAACTGAAGAAGAAGCGTTGGGCTGGAGAGAGCAGCAGATGCGCTGAGGGCAAGCGGAAGCAGATCACGGACTGGGCTGTACAAGCAAGGCAGTGGGCGACTTCTGGGCTGGAGCTGGCAACGCTGGAGGCTAGGCCCTGGGCTGGATGCTGGCGCTGGGCTCCTGGCAAGTGCTGCCTGCTGCTGGACTGCTGGAAGCTGGGCGTGCTGGGCTGTTAGAAGCTACTGGGCTGGCGCTGCGGACAAGGTAAGGCAGTGGGCTGCTGGGCTGCAGAAGCTGGATCCGTTGGAGCTGAAATATAGAGTAACAGATGGGCTAAACTGGGCTACGGCTGGGCTGCATAAGCTGGCGCTGTAGAGGCAAACAGTGGGCTGCTGGAGCTGGCTAGCAGGGCTGGATCCGTTGGGCTGAAATATAGAGTAATAGATGGGCTGAAACTGGCTGCGGACAAGCTCCCGACCCATGAATATACGGACTAGACGGATATGGAGTTTGTTATAGTTTAAGATCGGTTAAGAATTCTATCATTTTATGCGGAAGTAAGCTACATAAAATGATAAACTATTTAAAAGATTCTATCATTTTATGTGAAGGAATCTACATAAAATGATAAATCCTATAATAATATGTCTAACTAAGTAGACGGATATGCATCGACTGCTCGAGATCGGGTTTATAATAGAAATAGACGGAATAAAAATTCCGGATTTTACAGATTCACACAAGGAAGATCCACCTTTCGACCACCCCTTTTATGTGGTAACAAATTTATTCATTGAAAATCTCTAATGCAAATGTTTGTCATTGATCAAGATTTGGAACTATGGAGCATCATCAAAACTGGTCCAAAAGTTCCAACTAAGACCAATGCTACCGGAACTATTGTGCCTAAAAAGGAAGATGATTTCAATCAAGCTAATTTGGAGAAGGTGGATAAGAACTACAAAACCATGAATTTACTCTATTGTGTATTGGATACTAACGAGTTCAACCGTGTCTCATCATGCAAAAGTGCAAAAGAGATATGTGATAAATTGGTGGTAACATACGAAGGAACAAGTCAAGTAAAGCAAATTAAGATCAACTTTTTCCTAAGGCAATATAAGTTGTTCAAGATGACGCCTGATGAGACGGTAAATGAAATGTTCACCCGATTCACTCAAATTGTGAACAATCTAGATTCTCTCGGCAAAGTTTTCACAAATGAAGAGAAAGTCAGGAAAATCTTGAGAAGTCTACCTAAGTTGAAATGGGGGCCAAAAGTGACTGCTATTGAGGAAGCACAAGATTTGAGGACTTTACCCTTGGATGGTCTACTAGGAAAGCTTATCACTCACGAAATGGTTCTTAATGAAGAATATGGAGAACTATCCTCAAAAGTGAAAAACTTGGCTCTAAAATCCAAAAGGGAAGAAGATTCATCAAAAGATGAAGAAAGTGAGGATGATGAAGAAGATCCTCTTACTTTGATTACAAGAGGACTTGCTCAAATTCTGAAGATGTTGAAACAACTCTCAAATAGAGAATATCATACATCATCAAAGTATAAAGATCAACTAGGTAATGAGTGTCCACAAAGGAGAAGGAACAACCATCGGAAGAATGATCGAAAGAAGAAACCAATGGTAGGCTCAAGAAGTGACTTGGATTCCTCTAGTGAAACTGACACTAAAAGTGATCAAGTAAATCTATGCTTTATGGGTGACCAAGAAGAAAATTCCAAACGACATCTTGGTGGAGTTATAAGAAATTTAATTTTTACTCCCAATGTTGTTCTTTCTGAATTTCTTCACAATATGACCATTAGTGAAGAAGAAAACATTCTTGAAAATAGATCCTTGAGAGAAAAGTTGAACAAACAAGAGAAAAGAGTGAGTGAATTGTCTTTGGAAGTTAAAAATCTTAACACTTCAAAGTTAGACCTTGATACCAATGTCAAGGTCTTGGAATCGGAAAATGCGATTCTTTAGGAAAATCTCTCTTCTCTACATCAAGATTATATTAATATTGAGATATAGAAGATTGATCTAACTGTGAAGTGTAGAGACCAGAAGACGGCACTCATTCAATTCACTCGTTCTAAAGCTAATCTCGAAAGGATGATGGGTGAACAACAATCCTCTCTTAACAAGAGTTGTCTTGCTTATAACAAAAAATTTCCAAGAAAAACGGTGACCACTTTCGTTAAAGCTAAAGGAAGTTCACATATACCCACATGTTTCTATTGTTGTAAAAAGGGACATGCTAAATCAACATGCCCTTATAGGAGAAATGATCCCTACATCATACGAAATACTTATCCTCTATGTCTAAGAGAACGGGTTAAGAAAATTTGGGTTCCTAAAGAGACTAGACCACCAAACATGGTTCAACCTGAGTATGAATCAAAATTTATCATTTGGTCTAGCCGGAAAGGTTAATGTTTGGTTGTTTTGCAGGATATCACAAAGATTAAGGAAGCATTATCGTAGGGGGAGCAATGTCTACTGTTTTTAAAATGCTTATCTGATTCCCCTCTTTCATATTCGGTGGTATTCTCTTTGATTTTAAGGTCTTAAGCTTATATTGTTTTTCTCCCTTGTTGAAAGACAAAGGGGGAGAAATTATATGTGATGTTGATGCATATATCTAACATTGAATGCAGGTACGATATTTGTTTTGTCTTCCATCAGGGGGGGATTGATAACTCCATCTTGATTATGAATTATCTATGTGGACGATGGAAAACTTAATATTTATGAGCGGTTTTATAAACTAACAAATATCGGTTGCATTTCAAGATTGCATGTTTTGGTTTGTGTTTGTTAAATGAGTGCATGCCTTGAAAAACATTTCAAAGGAAGAACGCAGGTCTTGAAACCTATTTCAAAGGATAAACGCCAAAGTCTTGAAAAGTGATACAAGGGAGAAAATCGGCTGGAAGATTTTTAAAATCAAGATTAAAATCTCAACAACCAAATCTACCAAAGATCAAGAGAAGGTCTTCAAACAAGATATCAAGAGAAGATCTCGGCCACCTCAACTAGAAGATATTCAACAGATTTAATTAGAAGATCTTGTCCCCAACAACAAGATCTCATAAAGATCTTAACAACCGAAGATAACAAGAAGATCTCAGCACAAGATCTCCAACGGATCTACAACAAGATCTCATAAAGATCTTAACAATCGAAGATAACAAGAAGATCTCGGCACAAGATCTCCAACGGATCTACAACAAAAAGATATCGGATTTTAAGAGAGAAGATCTAGGATCTTCAACAAACAAATATCTTCAATGGCAAAATCCAAGAGAGAAGATCTAGGATCTTCAACAAACAAAGATCTTCAACAGCTCATTTCCAAAGAGAAGATTACGGTATCTTCAACGAACATCAAATAGAAGAAGCAGAAGAGAGAGGATATAAGATCTTACAACGGCTACTTCACCTCAACCAAGTAGCATGATCTATTGAGAAAGAAGAACGTTACAAATGGCTATTTTACAACGGCTAAGAAGAGTACTCCATAGAAACTATAAATGAAGATGACGACTGAAGAGAACAACAACAAGCTTACACGGAAACATCTAAATCTTCAAGCGATCAAAGCATCTTCATTTCGATCCAAAAGTTTTTCTTCCTCTTAGTTTACAAAAGCTTACATCCCTAGAGAGAGAAAAACATGAGAGCCTCATTGGTATATATAGAGAGTGTTATAATCGAGTGTGTGTTACTCTACGAAGTAACTAGGCTATTATTGCTAGGTTAAGAGTTGATACTAGATCGTAACATTGGCTACAGTGAGAGAAGAAGGGGATTTTTTCTAGGTTGTATCTAAGACTCTTTGAAGCAGATAATAGATAGTTAGATCCTACGGGTAAAGAAACCCTAGGACGGAGACGTAAGCTGTTAGAGCTTAACTTCGTGAACATATCACCGTGTCGATCTTTTCATTTCTGCACTATATCTTGCTTTATTGGGCTAACATTACTTTGTAGGTTTTTGGAGTCAAGCCCTTGAAATCACTTTCAAAGCCCTTGAAATCCATTTGTGTCGCAAAGAGCACAGATCGACATCAAGGCCTTGAAATCAGTTTCAAAGCCTTGAGATAGGTTTTGCAAAAAGTTCTCATACTCTATTCAAACCCCCTTTTTAGAGTATTTATATCCTTTATATTCACCTATACGGTTCTTCAAACACATCTATAAACATATCATGAAAGTATGCTATAAAAATACCCCATACTTAGCTATTATTTGTCCCCAAGTAAGAACAAATATATAGGCTAAAGAAAGTAAAACAAGCAAAGAAAATCTTTTGGAGTATGCTTCAAATGATTGATCACTTTTCAAAATATTAGTGTCATGGAAAGACATAATACATAGTTAAGAATATGAAAATAAGCATGGAAGAATATATGCTAAATACGCACTTATAAAACATATGGTCAAGAATCTTAAGTTAAGACAAATCCTGCTTGCTACTTAAAGGTCTTTAATGATGCGTGGATATGGCTTATATTATTCAACCTTATGAATAAAAGGTATCTATAGTCAGCATACTTAGGTGCAATAAACATGATCAAGTCATATATAATGTTTTTTTCTTGAACCCGGCCTAACAAATATAAAGCATCATGCTCTTTTTGGTATGGTTTACATTCACTTGTGCATTCATCTTTTGATGTAAAAGCCTTATGACTTTAAATGATGAAGTCAATGCTACCTTACCCAAAATCATTCGAAATATATTTTGAATGAGTTTTGTGATGTATTTCCAGATGAGATTCCTACATGATTTCCATCTTTTTGAGGCAGTGAGCATCAAATTGATTCAATTCCAGGAGCTTCACTTCCTAATTGCCTCGCTTATAGGATGAGTCCTCAATAGAGTCAGGAGATTCGGGATCAAGTTCAAGAACTCTTGAATAAAGGCTATCTGCGAGAGAGTTTAATTCTGTAATAACCAAAAATTTTATTCCCGGAAATTCGACCGGTTTAGACTTTTCCGTGGTTTTATTTCATTTTATATAAACACTTCTTCTTATTTGTTAAGATGGGCAGTCGGGCCCATCAAGATAACCAGTTGGACCATCAAGACAGGCCCGCTGGCCCATTGGATGAGAGCAGCTGGAATGCTCCTTTATTTTATTTTTTTGACCTATCTCACCCTATCCGGCCGCCATCCCTTTCCTTCTCTCACGCAGTTTCCTGTGAGCCGCCACCTCATGCCTTCATCTCTTCTTCCTCCTTGAACCCTCAACCGTCATATACCGGAGCCAACGCCGCCCACCTGGCCGGCCACCACCTGCTGCGGGTCTACACCTCCGTTCCTCTCTACCCTCACCTTCTCTCTCCCCCTTCGAATCCCTCACTGCAGTGCTGTCCCCCTGCGCTGGAAGTCGCCTAGACGACTCAACGCCGCCCGGCATCTCCGGCAACAACCACCAGGGACCCAATTGTTATTGTTCGCCTCCGTCCTTCCGTTGTGTTGCCGTTGTGCTGTGCAGGAGTCGCCGCCGGGACATCGTCGCGAGAACCCTTCACAAAACGTGGTTGTCGCACTGGTGTTGCTCCACCGCCGTCGCCGCCAGTGTTCCGCCAGCACGTTCACCAGTCCGCTGCCGCCCTTGTATCACAACCAACAGACCTATCTCTTTTCGATTGAATCTAATTTGGGTGAGTTGGACCGTAGTAACCCTAAATATGCAGAATTGGGGATTTTTATAAATTGAATCTGGTTTGTAAATATATATTTTTTTAATTGTCTTATTTTGTTTGACTCCTTAGATTGTGATGTAAGATAAGTTGATTTGGAAAGTGGGAATTTTTAGAACCTTTGATGAAGAAAGAATTGTTAGGGGTAATTAGTTCTATTTGAAAGTTGTGAGATGTATAGGTTTAGAGTTCTTGTGAAAGATATGTGAGTTGTGGGTTAGTATGTAAGATGCATGTATTAAAAACAAATAGTATGACGGTAATAGATGAATATTTGTTGGCTAACTATGAGGACGATTTGATAGTAGAGATAAGAACATGGATAAGTTCTCAAAACTTTAATAATAACTTATGTGAAGAAATTATCTTAGTAGACTTTTCGTCAAACCTAGAGTTTGGTGGTGAGTAGTTAGACTAAGCGTTCCTTTTCTTTGTTTTTAACTGTGTAGGTTGTTATGATTAAATATATATATATATATATATCGACATGCCTTAGTGATACGTATTTTGGACTTTTAGTCATCCTAACTAGGAGTAGATATGGTTTGATACGTTTAGGTGTTCCTCGGAATTTTGGGAATTAGTTGAAGGATCTTGTTTGAAGCCAAAGTTGGACCCTAGTGACCTTTTTAGAAGGTTAAAGAAAACATGTAATGTTCTAGTCTTGACCTAAACTCAACTTTAAGAGTTAGAATATGATAGTTAGTCTCAAGTAAGAATTTAAGTACATATTACGAGATTTTTAGAAGATTCGGGACCAAGGATAAAATGGTCATTTTATCTTAGACGTGTATTTTAGTATATTTCTCTTCCCATAGGATATTATATCTTAGAAGTCTTAGACTTCTAAGTATATTGGATATGTGTTGATCCACTTACCTCATTTGACAGGCAACCGAGTTATATAGTTACAGATTGAGTTGTGATTAATAGAGTCGAGATCTGATTCAGGTAAGTCCACGGACTTACTTAGCTGGCTTCTTGTATGAGTGTAATGTGTATGAGTAGTGTTTGTTAATTATGATAAACCACAAAACCGGATTAGGCCGACTTTATTATAGTATGTAATTGACCCAAGTGTATGATAACGGATCGTGACATCATCTGCCTAGCTCTTGCGAGAGTCTAGGAGGTTCTCTGCGACCAGCCCAGTCAGGTAGACGGTCAGATGCATTAGTACCATTCCTCCTTGGTAAACGGGGACAAGGGCGAGGTTTGGGAATCCCTCGTGTCACAAAATAAGTATCATTAGTAATAACCTGTCACCTAATTAAAGATAATAAAAGGATTGAGTGTTGCATATTGATTGTGTATGTTGTGTGGTTGTGATTTTACCTTTATACTGATGCATAGATAGTTAGCTAACGGTTTTATACCGCTTGTTGTAGATTTCCTTGCAGGTTAGGAATGCGGCCGAGAAATCCGGAAGAGTGGGCAGCCGGGGTTCCGTACATTTTAGGATTGGGTTTTGGTTGGAGTCGTGTTTGAGTTTTGTATTCATTATATATTGTATGCCGCGTGTATGACATTTGGTATTTCGGTTGTATCTCGGTTGAAATCTTTGGTTTGTATGGTTTTGTGTTTCTTTGCATTGCATAAAATGTATTTGGTTTTGACCTTTATTTGTGCCTTGTTGCAAGATCCAGTGAAATTGTTGTAAGCTAAGGGTCGGGACCCATTGTGAGGTCTCAACCCGTAGCATCCCGAGTTCCGCGATTCGGGGTGTTACAAATTCCATGTGTAGTTTTTGTTCTTTTGGTTCCCAAAAGGATAATGCATGGAGGATGTGCTTTGACTATAGAGCAATCAACAATATTACTATCACAAGTACAGATTAGCCTCTCTGGGGTAATTTCTCAAGGGTTAATAAAAATCCTTGTAATTTTAAAACACTCTAGGGTTTTTTATATAACCTGTGAGAATATATTATGTCTATATTTTTTTTAAATATACTCTCAGGGGTTTTATTTAACTCCCTAGAAAAAAATCTTGTTAAATTTTAAATCGATTCTCGTAAACTATTATTAACGGAGAATAAATCATAAAACCGCCCTAAAACCCCAATATCTTTTATTTTATTTTTTTTAATCTGATCCCTTATTCTATCTCCTATTCTCTCCATATCACATTCGTCTAACATGAGTCCTGAACCCGATACCACTCCACGACATTGTTATCATCTCCAAGCAATTGCAATCGTTCAACTCCAAACCCTCGCCTGTAGCCTTTCACCCTCAAGAACCGCCAGAACCTATCGTCTCCAAGAAGTTGCAATTGAGTATCTGCTCCCTCAAGGTTCAATTGTAACCACCGTTAGAACCTTTCGCCCCAAGGGTTCAATTGCAATCGATCAGCGGCAGCGGTGTCCAGTTGCAACCCCAGCGTCGACCTTCCATCTTCAAGATTGGCCGACTTATAGTGTAACCACCGCCAGAATCTGTCCTTCAATCGATTTGTGGCGGCGACTGATTCCTTCGAGCATCAGGTTTAATTTCTTTCAAATCATACTAGTTTTAAGTTTCTTTGAACCCACTTGTGCATTTTAGTTTTGCTATTTATTCTGTCTTGTTTACTATGCCTTTGCAAAGCTCCTTTATTCTGGCTTGTATGATTCAGCAAAAATTGAAAAGGTCTCTTATTACTCTGATGCTTTCCTCATAAAATGACTGTTGTATATGGTCAAATACCTATTGAGCTTAACCAATTGCTTAGACAATTTGTTCATCATGAAAGAGTATAGATATAGGATCAACCCACTTGTGCATCCTAGTTCTGCTCTCTTTTTTGTCTTGTTTTCTATGTCTTTGCAATGATTCCCTAACAAGTATAGAAGAAAGTAAAAAAGGAGCTTTACTTACATTAATCAATAATATTTTATTAAACATAACTGAGATAGCAGAATATATTGATTTCCCTAGAGTTGCATTGCTTTCTAGTTTCTATAGTATTGTATTGTACATCAATTATCCATTTAACCTGCTAAAAACTAACCATCATAATATGATCAACGCTTGTTGCTTCCGTTTGAATGGACTTATTAAATAAATCATCCTTTTTGAAATGTTGTAGTAATTATTTCATCAAAAGCCATATGTAGTGAAGGAGAGTATACAATTGGCAGTGTGTTTAAGAAAACAATGTATATAATATATCTGGAGTAATTTGGTTATACTTTCTGATAGGTACATCTATTATATGGATGGCATTGTAGTGGAATGCCCACGAGAGCAACAACAAAAAACAACATTAAGGCCAAATTAAAACATCTTCTGGTGTTTCTTCGTGTTTTGAATACTTTGAATATTGTTCAGTTTGTTGTGCTATTTGGGGCCATTTGCTGCCAAGTTACTCTAACTTGCTTGGATGCGGATAACTTTTCGGTTGGATCTAGAACTTAGTCTGACCAGTGGTAAATCATGAATCTCAAATCCCCTCTTTTTTCTTGCTCTAAGGTACATTTTATTTTCTCCTGCTGAGCGAAATTTTGTCTACTGATTTTTTTTTTTAAATCTGAGCTGTTTCATTTTGATCAAAGTTATTGCATACTAATGTTATAACCGTGATTACTTGCATACTACTGTGCAACCTTCTTTGGATGATCCTAAAGTTTACTACGGTTACTTTTCGTTGCACCGAAAAACATAATGGCCATATAATTATTTCCGATCTCCATTTCATTATTTTGAACCATTATGGCCGTTGACAAAGTCCTTGTTCAGTCTGTGTAGTAACTGTGTTCAATCATTATAGTCATCACTCCTCTTCTCCATTCAGTGCTTTTACCACATCTCCACTATTTGCCTTAACACTTTGGAACATGAAAGAGGCTTATATCCATCCTCCCTCGGTTACTTCCTGGTAGCTGGGTAATTTTTGCGTGTCAAAAGCGCTATAGCCCACTTGATGGTCTACTACTGGATAAGTCTTATGCCTAAGGTTAAAGAGGCAATCATAAACTGTCTGTAAATTTGCATTATAGAAATCACATCAATTCTCTCGGATGAGAAAATGAAATTACCTTGTGCTCAATACTGCAAAAACCATCAGGCCTATCCCAAACCAATATGTTGCACTCAAGCCTTCGCTTTGATGAGGATTACTCTAGAATGGAATGATCACAGACTCGTAGTTGTTTAGATGAACTAAGGTAGAATCAAGTCGGGCAAAAGAGGAGTCATAGCATTTTTTGTTTAGTTGACTAAAATTACCTTCGATGCACAGTAGGCTTTATGTGTCCTTTCTTGAAAAGTCAAGCTATTCTAGTTTAAGATGACACATAAAGTAATGTTCTGTTTCTTTTTCGTTCTTTGGTTCTTTATGGTCTCTCTGCTTCAGCTTTGCTTTTGTTCCTGCTAATGAAATGCTCGTTTCTTGATGCAGGTTAGAAGTTTGCCATTTTCTTTAGCATCAGATGAGAAGGTTACCCGTCTTCTGACAAGACTACGCTCTAATCCCTAAAAACTAACCCTAACATCCCAATGAGGGGGTCTTAATGAACTGTATTGACCGGCTGACTAAGTTTACTATTAATTTTTCTATGAAAGCAAAGCTCTGATAATGCTCCGCAATACATTTATCGCTCATGTTCCGGTTCGTGATATTTATAATTTATTTTGCCAAAATGTGAATATTAAATCTATTGTTCAAGAATTCTCTAAGAGATTGAATGTTGCAGAGAGTCTGTTTTTGTTCTTTTATTTTTGGCGTGTTTTTGTGCTACTTTAGCTCAACAAATCCTTCTAATTCTTGTTTTGCCCCTTTATTTGGTAGCAAGGAGAAAATGCATGACTTATTGCACCCTGTGTTAGCGGCGCTTAAAGTTAAGCTCAACCAATAAAACTTAGTGGTCCCAAATGAAAGCTGAATATAATGGTTACATCACACAGTTAATAAGTTTGTCTACTTTTCCGATGGTTGATCCTTCCCTTGCCCATGTTAATAATATCCATACTGTATTCCTTATATGTGGTTTGCTGTCTAAATTTATGCCTTCCACTCTGCCAATATGGATATTATTAACATGGGCAAGCAAATCTGAATTGGAACCATAATTGCATGTTTACGGTATGCTATAGGTATAATGTAGGATGTCCTAGCTACTTAAGACATTATTATTTTGCTATGTTTACAGTATGCTATAAGTAAAATGGTTTTGTTATGTGGGTTGCCTTTGTCTTTTGGGTTCCCTTTCTTCTTGTCTTTATCTTGTTGCTTCTCCTCGAATAATACAACAAGACAAAATGAAGCTCTTAGACTTCTCATATGTTCTAACTTATTCTAGTTAAGCTATCTATAGTCAATAAGTAATCCACTATCTTGCCAGTCGCCTCTCTTATGGTCCCCTTTGGAGCCTCAAGTTTTTCAGCCTTGCGTCCTGATTTTCTCCTACACATAAGGGACCAGATTTGGCAGATTAGGTTCAACCATATTCTAGTCCATTTACGAATTACTAATTTCTTTCTATTTTATAGGTTTTATCATGAAATATATGCTGCTCCATTATGTCTGCCTATTTTTATTTTTCTTTTGTCTAATTCAGGAACATAGTTACAATTAGTTTTATGCTTTAATCCTGTGGAAGGGCTTGCTTGGAGCATGTGGTTCAATAATTCTACTTTAAGATATATAATTCATAACAAGTTGGGAGTAATGCTACATACATTTAAAAACATTACATAACTTGTTTGTTTTCTTCGATTAGGATTATGTTGGGAACAAGCGTTTTGAGCTCTCTAGCCAGTTGATATCTATGCTCTTTGAGGTAAATTTTTGTTCATGCCTTTCATCCAGAAATTGTGACATAGTTGCACTTCTCCTTTACCTTATTATGTCTTTTTTCTAAATGAAGGATCTGTTCAAGTCATTTAATGCGAGACTTATAGTGGTTGTAGATAAAGTTTTAAGATAGAATAGCCGTTCTAGCAATTTTGATTTTTCACAGGTATGCTGACGGTAGTTTTTGATGTAATATCCGAAAAATTTTTCTTCCCATGATTTTCGAGTCAAACTGGATTTCTATCCGTTGACCTTTTTATGATACCTAGTTTTTTAAATCGTCACAAATTCTATTATTTATGCGCATCTTTTACTCATATAAAACGATAGATATATCATCAAACCCTAGTCTTTGCAACCATTAGTTCATGTTGTTTGACAAGGCCATGACTAAGTCATGACAATACCATGACAACACCATTTGACAAACTCTTGACAAGGCCTTGACAAGGTCCTCCATGCTGCAGCCCACGACCTCATGCAAGATTTAGCCCGTCAATTGTTCGCCTCAAAGTGTGTGTGCAAATAAGTTTTAAATTTATAAAACTGAAATCAAAGAAAGTGAACCCGCATCGTACGGATCGGCATAGTAAAGCAAGAATTCCAAAGTATCGAACTCAGGGATTTGGTGAAACAAAATCAGTATCGAATAATCGAGCAATCAAAAGTGTAGAAGCTTTGCAAATAATTGGGAAAACAGCAATCCTAAAGATTCAGGTATCTAATTGTGACAATTGATTCAAGATATTCTATAGATATAAGGACAAAGTTGAGGTTGCAAAGGTATAACTAATGTAAGGTAGAGTACGGTGAAGTTCCAAAACCATATATGTCTAACCCAAAGACACTCTCTATAAAGGTTGTTGAGGCTGCAGTATAGAAAGGATCTAAAGGTAAGAATTAATCTCAAATACCCATTCCAAAACCCAAGGAATCAAAGATAAACTAAAATGGTTAAGGTTGTGACACTCGAAACCGAAATAGAGGATGTTGAGTCTCACTACTACCTAGAAAAGGCAAACCAAGGCTAGGTTAAAGCTAATATTTAACTTTAGATCAAAGCAAAAGCAAAAGTCGTAAAACAAAGAAAATCACGGTTAGATCTTAAGATTCCACGGCCGTGGAACTCAAGAACAGACCGTGGTTTAGGGTGTCGACGAGTTTTCTCACACTCTCAGGGTCCAATTTGTTTATGATCGATCTATCATCATCTAAGCCACAACTATCAACCCTTCACCTTAGAATTGCTAAAGGGTTTTAGCCAACAATCATCATCATGATATCAAAATCAAGTTTAAAAGAGAAAGGGTATAAAACTCCGAAAACTCTTTTAAATATCCAATAACAAAACTCGAATCCGAAACAATGTATGTTTGATGAATGCAGAAAAGTAGGAATAGAAATCCTCACAGCGATCTAGAGAAACAACAAAGAACGGGATGTCAATCCGTCCTCCAATGTAAACTCTAAGATATCTCGAAAGTACACAATCTCCAAAATCACGTCTTTTTCCAAATCTCCAATCCTTCGCCTCAATCCCGAACGTTAAATTGCAAGCGAAGGAAAAATGAACCCTCAAGCAGCCGTCTTCGAAACTCCCTTCTCAAGCCTTCTTATAGGGCGAAATAGGGTTACGAGAAAGCCCAATAACGTCGCTGACGTGGCAATTATGACACGTTACTTCGTCATGGAAACCACGGTCTAGTACAAGTTTCCACGGCCGTGGTTTAGGCCGTGTAGCTTTCTTTTGTGCTCCAAATTCACTTTTCACGATCCAATGCCAAGTCCACGGCCGTAATTTAGGGCATGGAAATCCAAATCCTTTGTGAAAGCCTTTATTTCGTGATGTTCTTCACTCATGCTCCTTCCTTAGCTCCTCCAAATTAAAGCATCTCCTTGATATCTAGCATGATCAAATACTCCTTTCCTTCCACATTTTGCTCTAATCCAAGCCTTTATTCACCTATAAACAAAACAAAGCTAGTGTAGATCTCTATATCGACAAAGTGGGTGAATGAGCTCACAAATGCTTCAAACTCATATCCATGTACACATAAAAGAGGGAAAAACAACTAAAACAAGTGCCTAAAATATAGTCATATTTCATGCTAACAAAATACCCCATACTTGTCACTTGCTTGTCCCCAAGCAAGGTTTTCAAAAGCTTAGAACATAAGGTACAATGAAATATGAATGCAAAATAAAACAAAACAATCTTCTTGGTAATGTACTTCTAATCAATAGATCATCCTCAAATCTTGCTTCATTCATCCTTGAAAACGTTCATACACATAAACTAAAATATGCAAAGAAGGAACATCATAAATTGCATAAACTTTAAGACAAACATCATAACCTTCAAGCATTATCAAAATCAAGCATGTGAAACTTCAATTTAGATCACCAAGTCAAATAACACTCTTATGATCTCAAGGACTTTCAAGCAAGGTCAAGAATACGGAAAAGGTGGGAAACTTGTAAAGGGATATGGTGTATGAATCCGGGAAGAAGGAACAACACAACTCTTTTCTTTTCACCATTTGAACTAACCACCAACTTAGAGCTTTGCTCTATACTTTTTACACATAATTTTTCGACTTTACTTTTGGAGTTATGGACAACGGTGCACAAAAACCGAAGCCTAGGAGATTGGCGTTTCTCAATTTTGAGATGCCTCAAACCCTTGATGCACATACCATAATCCGTTATGAATATCGCTCAATCCGACTTTGGCAAGACACAAACACCCGGCTATGTGAATGGTGCCGAGTTACTCATCAGCATGATTGACTTCCCCAAACCTAGAATATCTATACTTTGAATTCAAACAATTGCTTTCATGGCCCTCCCACATCAAACATGCCGAAATCAACTCTTCCTAAATCCCGGATAGGTAAAGGAGGCAAATATTTTCATTGAGGGGCTAAATGATCAAAGAAAGAAGTAAGAAAATTGAGGTGTCTTAATCATCTCATAAAGAAGTATAAGAACTCATATTGTGATTTCAACCTTCATTTCTCAATATGATTTAGATAAAAACTTTCACATTATGAAATTTGCAAGAAAGGATAAACAACATACTCGATCTCTTCACAATTCATAATTCTATTCAAGCATACAATTGTCATCAAAAACTCATCCCACAAGTAGATTCATCATAGAAATCATCTCTAATCTTAGAAGCACAAAAGTTTTCAAAATTTTCAAATTTTTATGGGTTTTTCAAAGCCTTTTTCATGCAATGCAATAATGAAACGTGTGACAATGAAAGGAAACATGCAAGTGTTCATAAACATAAGCAAACAAAGTGAGTCGAGTTATTACAAACAAGAGTCACACCCCACCCCATACTTGACATACACATTGTCCTCAATGTTCAAAAGAAATAAAGAAAAGAAAAGAAACAAAGATAAAAGGAACTCACTAATGGCGGTGGAGCGGCTCTAACCGGCGGATCATCTCATCATCATCACTGGGAAGGAGGCGGCGGAAATGGATAAAAGTCGGAGCTGAAAGGCCACCCAAACTGCTGGACCTCTAAGTCTCCTACTCTCCTCGAAAGGTCATCCGCCCAATCTGGAAGCTGTGAATACCAAGGTGGCGGCTGGCCATACCATGAAGGTGTATCCTGAGGAAGAGTTTGTGCCACCGGATGATGATCATACCATGGAGGAGGAGATCCCATCCATGATGGCTTCTCTCCATACCAAGCGGGTGGAGTCTCCATCCATGTCGGCCTCTCACTCACACTAGCCCTGCGTGAAGAAGAGGAACCGGAAAGTCTAGAAGGGCAGGGAGATCACCTAGGCGGCTCCGGGAAGTCGGCCGGCTGGTCTGGGAATGAGCCAAAGTCATGCTCAGCGCCTCCTGGATCATGGTCATCTCCTCCTCCCATCTCCTCATCATCATCCTCAGCTGGAACCTCATCCGACACATATGGAGGAGCTACAAGTCTATTGGCATGCATGGGTACGAAGGTCTCCTTCCAATTGTGGCGGCCTAGCATGATGGAGTACTCGGGAAGCCATGGAATGCCCCTACCACCTCTCTCCTCCCAAGGCATGGCTGCGGTAGGTGAAGCACGGTGGCGGGGAAAGATGATCCCTCTAGTCATAAGCCCATTGAGACCCAAAGGTCTCGCCGCTATCCTAGTACATGCGGAATAATCAATCCTTAGCTGGTTGGCGATGTGAGTCACCATACCCC
The DNA here is from genome assembly GCA_033239125.1 of Fagopyrum homotropicum. Taxonomy (NCBI): domain Eukaryota; kingdom Viridiplantae; phylum Streptophyta; class Magnoliopsida; order Caryophyllales; family Polygonaceae; genus Fagopyrum; species Fagopyrum homotropicum. Next base: position 104,290,183 of record BSWB01000006.1, on the reverse strand, counting down.
CATAACCTATGTTTCCGGCCTTTTTGTTCTTCAACTTACTAATGGTGGAGGCAAGTAGGGTGGCACAATCGGCGGGAGTACCGGTGAGCATGCAATAGAGGAGGAAAAGCTCATCGGTCTTGATCTTTTGTGGTGTTTCAGTCCTAGGGAAGAGGCATTCCGAAAGGACTCTATGGGCTATCTTCAAGGCTAAGTGGTTTATATAGTGGCCGTAGTTTTTTGGAAAACTACGGTCACTCGAGGCATTCCACAGTCGTGGATATGTACGGACCCGTAGTTTTGCTCTGATTTGTGTCAAAATTTAGAAAATTACGGCCATCAGTTACTTCCACGACCGTGGTTTTGGGCGTGGAAGTCTCTGTTGTGTGCCAAAATCCAAGTTTCGTCAATTCTTTCCAACTTTTTCTTCCTTAATACTGCCCATTCCTTATTCCTACATCCAAAAACATAACATACCGGGAGGAATCGAGGGGAAAACAAAACAAAAACAACTAAACTAAACTAATCTAAGAAAGAAAAACAAAAACGCAAATGCAATACCTTGAGTTGCCTCCCAAGAAGCGCTTGTTTTGGGTCCGTAGCTAGACCATTCCTGAGTTTATTCGAGGACAATTGGAGCAATTTCCTCAGCTGGGAGCTCCGGTGAATACTTCTTAAGTCGTTGGCCATTCACCTTGAAGCTTTCGCTCTTTTCACCCCATACTTCAACTGCGCCATGGGGAAAAACACGTTTAATCAAATAAGGTCCAGTCCAACGAGATTTAAGCTTACCTGGAAAGAGCCGAAGTCTCGAATTGAAGAGGAGAACTTGATCTCCTTCTTTGAGGTCCTTTAGAATGATATGCTTATCATTCCAACGCTTCACCCTTTCTTTGTAAATCTTTGCGTTCTCATAGGCGTTCAAGTGGAGTTCTTCAATCTCGTTAAGGTCCAAGAGGCGCTTCTCGCCCGCTTTCTTCATGTCAAAGTTCAACCACTTCACAGCCCAGTACGCCTTGTGTTCTAGCTCCACCGGGAGATGACAAGACTTCCCATACACAAGGTTGTATGGTGTTGTACCTATGGGAGTCTTGTATGCAGTCCTATATGCCCATAATGCATCATCTAGTTTCAAAGACCAATCCTTCCTTGTCTTTGACACCGTCTTCTCAAGGATGCCCTTGATCTCTCTATTCGAAATTTCCACTTGCCCACTTGTTTGTGGATGGTAGGGAGTGGTGATCTTGTGGGTCACCCCATACTTAGCTAGTAGAGATTCGAATCGTTGGGCAATGAAGTGTGAACCTCCGTCACTAATGATGGTCCGTGGTGTCCTAAACCTTGGGAAAATAGTTCTATTAAAGAACTTGACAACAACCATGGCATCATTAGTTGGAGAGGCAATAGCTTCAACCCATCTTGAAACATAATCTACAGCTAGAAGTATGTATTGGTTTCCACAAGATGATGGGAAAGGTCCCATGAAGTCGACTCCCCAAACGTCGAAGATTTCCACCTCCTGAATGTTGTTAAGAGACATCTCGTTTCTCCTAGAGATATATCTTGTTCTTTGACAAGCATCGCAACAAGAAACAAAGGTTTGCACATCCTTAAATAAAGTAGGCCAAAACAATCCGGATTGCAATACCTTAGCGCTAGTTTTTATTGGAACTAGCGTGTCCTCCACAAGGAAGTGAATGACAATGACGAATGACACTTTGCATTTCGTCTTCCGGCACACATCTCCTAATGATGCCGTCGGCACTCTCTTGAAGAGTAGTGGTTCATTCCAAAAGTATTGCCGGACATTCCTAAAGAACTTCTTTCTTTGTGCATAGGATAATCCGGGAGGTGTTTCCTGACAAACCAAGTAATTTACAAAATCAGCAAACCAAGGTTCGTTACCTCTAGAGATCTTGTCGATGCACTCTTCCATGATGTGTAAATGCTCATCCGGGAAGGAGTCATCAATGGGTAGATCGTCGTCTTCAATGTGTGGTATATGACTCAAATGATCCGCAACAGAATTTTCTGAGCCTTTCTTGTCGCGGATCTCTAGATCGAATTCTTGTAGGAGAAGAATCCATCTAATCAGCCTCGGTTTCGCATCCTTCTTGGCGAGCAAATACCGGATTATTGAATGGTCCGTGTATACAATCACCTTCGCTCCTACAAGATAAGAACGAAACTTTTCAAATGCATATACAATGGCTAAAAATTCTTTCTCTGTTGTGGGGTAGTTGAGTTGCGCTTCATCTAGCGTCTTGCTTGCATAATAGATGGCATGAGTCCGGCCTTCCTTCTTTTGCCCCAGCACCGCTCTAACAGCTACGTCACTTGCGTCACACATAACCTCAAACGGGAGATTCCAGTCCGGAGGTTGGATAATCGGGGCTGAGATGTGAGCTTCCCGGATCTTATAGAAGGTGTCTAAACAATCCTGCAAAAAATCAAAAACTGCATCCTTCATCAATAGATTGGTTAGCGGTTTTGAAATATTAGAAAAGTCCTTGATGAATCTTCTATAAAATCCAGCATGTCCTAGGAAACTTCTTATCCTCTTCACCGAAGATGGAGGCGGAAGTTTCTCTATAGTCTCTATCTTAGCTTTGTCAACTTCGATCCCTCTATTAGAGATCAAGTGTCCTAGCACAATGCCTTCCTTAACCATGAATTGACACTTCTCCCAATTAAGGACTAGGTTAGTGTCTTCACATCTTTGTAACACAAGAGAAAGGTTAGAAAGATAATTGTCACATGAGGAACCATAAACTGAAAAGTCATCCATAAAAACCTCCATGATTTCCTCAATATACTCCGAGAAGATGGCCATCATACACCTTTGAAAGGTGGTTGAGGCGTTGCAAAGGCCGAATGGTATCCTCCTATAAGCAAACGTACCCCATGGGTACGTGAATATGGTCTTCTCTTGATCGTCCGGATGGATCAGAATATGGAAGAAACCACTATAACCGTCAAGATAACAAAAATAGGAGTGTTGTGCTAACCTCTCAAGCATTTGATCTATGAATGGTAGCGGGAAGTGATCCTTCCTAGTTGCATTGTTCAGCTTGCGGTAGTCAATGCACATCCTCCATCCCGTCACGGTTCTTGTAGGAATGAGCTCATTGTTCTTGTTGGTGATAACCATCATTCCTCCTTTCTTCGGGACAACTTGAACGGGGCTCACCCACTTACTATCGGAGATAGGATAGATGATACCTGCGTCAAGTAACTTAAGAATTTCCTTCTTAACTATAATAGCTAGGATTTCTGAATTATAATTAATGTTGATTAACTTAATCAATGATAGTAATTGACATATAACTCGCGAAGATTGCGTAAGTATTGAGTATAAGTCCCGCCGTTATGTTCCTAGCGTAATTTTGGGCTTATGGTGAAATTTTCACTTTTTCCCCGGGTAATTATTTTTACCCTCCGGTATTATTTGGAGCATTAGGAAGCTCCAATTAATAAAAATGCAGTTGAGAGAAATGAACAGGACATCGGACATGTCCTAGATATGAAATAACATGGAAAGGCAAAACGGCCAAAAGAGTCGCTATTTCGTTTCTTAACGGCTAAGAAAGACGGCTTAGGAATACACGTTGTCCGAGGCAATTGTGGAATAATTATCCCTACAATATTCAAGATTTATTGTTCCAATTTCGAGAAGTTTGGAGAAGGGGGTTCCACCCGCCATTGGATCGGTTAAAGGATAATTATCGACTTCACTATAAATAGCGGAAAATCGTTTATTAATTCATTTCCTTTCACGTTTCCTCGTAAAAGCTCTGATTTCTCTCAAACTTCAAACTCAGATCTACTCTCCGTTTCTAATCCGATTTCAATTTCGTTTGAGTTTCTGGATTCCTCTCTTCATTCTCTTCATATCGGTAACAAGTTTCTGTAATTCCGAGCAGATAAGGACCTGGTCGAGCATATATGTTACCAGGACAGTTCCGTCGCTCCGATTCCGGTGAATTTGATGTTGTACATGCGTAGCCTGCGTCGTTATGATTCCGAATCTTCTTTCAGATCGTCAATCGGGTTAGTAACGAATAAGTGATGAATTTATTCGTTTTCCGTACTGCGGTTTGACCTAAATTGACCTTAGGCTTTTCAAAATGGATAATTAGAAATTCCATTATGATCATTATATTATTCTGGTGTTTATGGGTTGTTTGTTTGATGAAATCTGATGATAGGTGGGTTTAGAAATGGCCTGCGGCAAAACGTTATTCTCATGAAATTTAATTAATTAATTAAAGGTTAATTAATTAAATTAGGATTAAATTTGAGATTGAGGAATACTGATTAGATGCATGCTTGGTGTCAGAATGAGTTGAGGATCATGATGATGTTATGGATATCGGTTATGGCTTTAAGGTTTAGTATGTGTACGAGTATGATGAGATGTTATGTTGAGGATATGCCTTAGACATTTATGAATGTGTTGAGGATCTGAGGTTTAGATTTGAGATATAGGTTGGTTGTAGTTAGTGAGACGAGTCTCCTAACCTTTGCAGTATGTGATTGTGTATGCCTTGCTATTGCAAGCGTTGATTACTTCCCAAAGGGGAAGTTGTGACGTGGTACAGGTTACGAGTATATCAGGTAAGTCCATAGGACTTACTTAGCGTGCAGTTGTGGGTTGTATGATTGTGATTGTTGTGTATGTTCATAAGGTTGTGCATTTATAACCTGAACCGGACTAGGATGACCATTTATTACTTTTATTTGGCCCAAGTGAATTATAGTGGGCGGTAACCACCGGTCTCCGCCTGCTGGTTAGGAGGAGGTGTCTGGAAGCCAGTAACACAGGGAGAGACGAGTGATGATCACCCCCAATGCAAACCCTTGTGTTAACAGGAAAAGGGACGAGGTTCTTTAGGTTCCTCGTGTTACAAAAGAAGTTGAATTAGTAATGGAATAACGTAATGAAAGATAATAAATGAATGTATGAGATGTTGATGTGTGGTTGTGCTATTACCTTCATGCTTTTCATTGTTGTAGCTAAAGGTTTCATACCGTGTTGTAGATGATCTGCAGGTTAGGAAGACTGCAGGGTGAGACAGATGGTGTGGCCAGCCGAGGACTTCTGTACATTAGGATGCGCGGGATATGGGATCTTTTGTATCAGATGTTGTGGTTTGATGTTTTGTACTCGGCTCTGAGTTTGTAAACTCTTTTGATGTATCATATACAGCTTTTATGTATTTGGTTTTAATCTACCTGTGCCTTGTTGTAAGATCTAGTGAACTTGTTGTCAAGCTAGGGTCAGGATCCATTGTGAGATCCTAGCCCAATGTGACACTCCAAGTCCCGTGGATTCGGGATGTTACAGAGTTGGTATCAAAGCCTTAGGTTGACAACAATGGCACTTGCTATCTGCAATAAAGGTAGAGTGGATAAATAAACAGAACCCACATGGGGTCTGGCTTTTTAAAGAATTTTTGGTTTTAAAGCGAGTACAAATGTTTTGGGATAGTATGTACAGAATTCGTCACCCATCTGAGGATCTTGACAGTGTAGATATATATATATATATATATATATATATATATATATATATATATATATATATATCTTTTATGTGCTGATATGTATGCATGTAATAATGAGTATTATAAATATATATATATATATATATATATATCTCGATACATATGGCATATATATATAGCCTTATAAGTTAGGAGCGTATATTCTACAGATGGCTTAGACTAGAGCAGTATCTGTAGTGGGACGAGATAAGGGTACACCCCCTCTTCCTCCAGTAGCGTCAAGCCAGGGACCAGTATCTGTTGCTGTGTTGCCTATTGTAGAGAACGAGTTTGAAGAGGCTGATCGTGTCTCCATGAGCAGATTCAAGTTTAAAGAGTATATGCAGCAAGTATATGAGGTGGTGATAGCTGGTAGATCTACACCGGATTTACCAACATCTGTGAGATCGACTGAAGCTTCTGGATTAGAGAAGAAACAACGGGTTGAATCAGTGAAAGATGAGGTTGGATATCCGGGTTGCAAACCGAGCCCGACTTGTGGACGTTTGAGTACTTCTCGTTCACACGGACTTCTAGTGAAACGAGGACTTTTTACAATTGTGGGAAGCCTGGACATGTACGACCACAATGTCCAAGATCGCTAGTGACTTGCTTTACCTGTGGTAGACAGGGTCATAAAGCTTTTTTTGCTAGCAAACTGGAGTGGTATCACGACAGGGTTTTAATTCTACTAGTGTGACGGGAGGTGGTCAAAAGACACCATAGCAGCAGACGCGGGGCCTGCAGAGAGTCCCAGATCATTCGCCTATTCAAGAATCCGTTCCCAGGCGGAGTAAAGGTAAGTGTCGTAGTAGGAGTACCACTGATACTAGAAGAGCTCAAGGTAGAGCCTTTTGAGCTGGGCAGTGCAGAGGAGCCACCTGTACTAATGGAAGGGATGAGACGTATATGTCTCAACTGTGGTTATCCAGATCATGTGCGCTCTGAGTGCCCCATGGCACCAATAGCTTGCTTCACCTGTGGTGAACTAGGCCATCTGGCCCCATTCTGTCAGCAAGGTAGTGTTTCTTCTCATCAAGACCTTCCTCTTTCGGATGCAGAAAGAGTGGAAGTGGAGGCTATGGCGATGACCTCAGTGATACCTGAGGAGCATAGGTATGAGATTGAGTAATGATATGTAGTAAAGCTTCGGGCGTTAGCTGTTACAGGTATCATTCTTGTTAATGATTTACCTAGTAGAGTTTTGTTTGTTGTGAGTGATATGCACCTCTTGTCTTTCGATGCATGTGTTAATAGTTAACTGTGGATACAGTAGAAGATAGATATTCCTTTATAGGATTATGAGTTACGGGTCTTAGGTACCCGCGAGATATGTGGTTGTTCCCTTTGTTCAGGGACTTGTGTATGGCTTGCAGACTTCTTTGTCATGCCTTAGGCGCATGAGAAGGTCTTTATGTGTGTGGTGGACGAATAGATATCATGTTGGTTTAGATAGTAGTAGGAGGACTATTATAGTCTCTACTGAGATCGACTAAGTAGAGGTTTTCCGAGGTTATGACCTTTGAGGAGGTGAGTTGTCTTTAGTGTCGTATGAGCAACGAGGTTGATAACACCAGAGGGTGATATTTTTTTTAATGTTGTGCCATGAAGGAAAGAGATAGATCCACGCTGAAGAGTATTCCAATGGTATATGATCTTATAGGCGTGTTACTGAACCGTCTAATCTATTGCCTTAACGGAATGAGGACTTTGATATTGCGTTGAAGTATGGTACGAGACTGGTTGGGAGAAGGCCTATGAGATATATGATGACATGAATTATGACCTATTTTTAGACATGTATTTATATAGTTTTTCCCTTTATTTTGCATGCATAGACATACATTCATGGCATTTATGGTCATATTCGTCTACTTTGCGAGAATAGAGGTCTACACAGAGTTTTATTGCATTTGTAGGTAATTTGGCGAATTATGTAGCGAAATGGCATATTTAAGGATCAAGCCTTGAAGCGGGGCCAAAATGAGAATAAAAGGAAGCTAGGACGCGCCAAAGTATCTTCTGATACCGTCTGCCGCGCCAAAGTATTTTCTGATACCGTCTGACGCGCCAAAGTTTCTTTTGATACCGTCTGACATGCCAAAGTATTCTCTGATACCGTCTGACGCGCCCAGAGTATTTTCTGATACGAGCGGGCTCGACTTCTTTTCAGCCTAAATATTTAGGGTTTCATCTTTAAACCCTAGGTTGATCACTACAAATATTCGATAGCCTTCAACATTGAAGGGGGACGGTGACAACCCCGTGACTTGGAGTCAAATTCTCCAAAGGGGTACTTGGAGAGGCAGACTTGGAGGTCTTGCTACACCACGGAAAGAAGAGATTTGGAAGGAAGAGTTGGGGAAGGACGCACTTTCCTATTTTTGGAAAGATCTTAGGGTTTACATTTGAAGGCAGATTGACATCCCGTTCTTCATTGTCCCTAGAAATTTTGTGAGGTTTTTCTGTTCCTTTGATTCTACATCCATTGAACGGGGTTTGCGATTATTGTGTTTGATTGACATTTTTTTTGAGTTTATTATTGAGATTTCAAGGTTTTACCTTTTCTCCCTTTCATATTTGATTTTTGCGGCTGTTCTTGGTTTCCACGGCCGTGATTCTCAAGATCTAGCCGTGATTTCTCCTGGTTTACGAACTTTCCTTTTGCTTTGATCCAAAGTTAAAGATTAGCTTTAACCTAGCTTTGACTTGTCTTTCCTAGGTAGTATTGAGACTTAACATCCTCTATTTCGGTTTCGAGTGTCACAACCTTAACCGTTTTGGCTTGTCTTTGGCTTCTTGGATTTGACATGGGTATTTGAGATTAATTCTTACCTTTAGATCCTTTCTATACTGCAACCTCAACAACCTTTATAGAGAGAGTCTTTGGGTTAGACCTATAAGGTTTTGGAACTTCACCGTACATAACCTTGCTTTAGTATACCTTTGCAATTCTCAACTCTGTCCTTATATATATATATATATATAGTATATCTTGAATCGATTGCCACAATTTGATACTTGGATCTTTAGGGTTGCTGTTTTCCCCAATATTTGCAAAACTTCTACATTTTTAATTGCTCGACTACTTGAAACTGATTGTGTTTCACCAATTCTCTGAGTTCGATACTCTGGAATTCTTGCTAATCTACGCCGATCCGTACACTGCGGGTTCGCTTGCTCTTATTCTAGTTTTATAAATTAAAACTTATTTGCACGCACGTTTTAGGGCGAACAAGTTTTTGGCGCCGTTGTCGGGGACTGTTCTTGCTTTTGCTATTAATCTTTCTGCTTGAGTGTTCTTGCAGATTTGTGTTCTTAGGTTCATTCGAAGTTCTCGTTCCGGCAATGGAACAGAGTTTCGCCACTTGTTTGGCGCCGTTGCCGGGATTTGGTCTAGGCCAAATTTTGTTGTCGGGCTTGTGAGCTTTTTGCTTTTTCTTTTAATCTTTTGATATGAGTTCTTGAGTTTTCAGATGTTCCAATGGATGGAAGGAGCTTTGTAGAAGCGAGGAACGAAATATGGAGCCTCAGAGCTGAACTTAACGAATCTTTGGAGCAACATAGACTTAGGAACAAATCCTTGGAAAGAGAGAGATGGGAAAAGAAAGAGGTAGCTAAATGGAAGGAGTATAGATATTTGCTGGATTATTTTTCATTTTTTTTCATTGATCAAAATGAAAGAGAGTAAGCCATTAAGAAGGAGCTTGAAATTTAGGAGGAGCTCTATACCGTTCGCGAGGTATATGAACAACCTCTTGAAGATCAACTTGAATCAAAGTTCAAGCAATCAATAAAGGATCTCGATGACCTTGAAAGAAAATTGATCCTTGCTGAAATTGCTCGACTGGAGGAGAAGTACGACGAAGAACTCCAAGTTTTGAGCATTTCTCCTATCGAACCCGATGTTCCTCCACAAGTTCTTGAAGAAGAAGAAGAAGAAGAGGAAGAGGTGGAGAACCTTAGCCAAATTAATGAAATTGTGGCCAAGGTTGAAGAGGATCCAACTGAGTTGGGAAATATTTCATGTGTGGATCATCATTCCAACATGAAACTTGTCCCAAGCCTTGAAGAACTTTACAAGGTACATTCTCTTACTTCATTTGAAATTCCTATTAAAATTTCTGATTTTTTCAAGAATGCACCGGAGAGTTGGAGGTCTCTTCCAAAAGAACCTCCTAAGGTGAAGATGAAATCTCCATTGAAATTGCTGAAAGAAGATGCTCCTTGGACTACAAGGAGTGGAGTTAATAAGCACTTCACCGTTAAGGCGATGAAGTATCTTTTGTTCAAGTATGGGTTCATTCACATGACGAAGACCATACATCATCCCCAAGATGAATATGGGGGAGCTAGGAGGATTCCGATGAGAATCAAACTGTACAAGCTTGTACGTAGGAGATCTTTCCACTTACCGGTAAAATTAGGAACTGAAACCTTTTTTGAGGAATTTTATCATGAGTTTGATGAGCAATCCAAGATGTTCAAGGTGCATTGAGTCATCTATGGAGATAGGTCCAACTAGCGACGTTAAACCAAGCGCTTCTTGGGAGGCAACTCAAGGTAATGCATCCTTTTCCCCTTTTCTTTTTCTTAGATTAGATTAGAGTAACTGTTTTTGTTTGTTTTTCTTCGATACCTTCCTATATGTTTGTGTTTTTGGATGTCAGGAATAAGGAATGAGCAAGAGAAGATGAGAAAAGCCGAAAAGACTGACGAAACTTGGATTTTTGGCACAGATCAAAGAGTTCCACGACCTAAACCACGACCGTGGTTATGCATTGAGTCGTGGAAAGTGATTTTGGAGAGCAACAGAAAGTTCCACGGCCAAAACCACAGCCGTGGAAATTCCCGATAGGCCGTGAAAAAAAAAAATTTTGTCTTCGAAAAAATTTTCAGCGGAAAGACGTTCCCTTTCTTCATTCTTCAACACCGATTGGAATATTCAGAATTTCCTATTGAGCTTCTATAGATTCCCACCACCATCACCCGATGAAGGATTCGCCATCTTACATTGTGAGTATTCTTTTCCATCTTTTCTTTTCTTCACATTGGGGAAAATGTGAGTTTTAAGTATGGGGTGGAGGTATTTGTAATATCATTTGCATGTTTTATGTCTTGCAATTTTTTATTTTGAAAATTTTTAATATTTTTGTGCTTCTAGGATGGAAATAATCTCTATGATGAATTTTGTTTTGTGGAATAGCTATGATAATTTTGATATGTTTGAATTGATTTATGACATATGTGGGATTTGAATACTTTGTTAGAATTTTATGCATGAATGATAATTTGCTTTCATTCTAAATCATGTTGAGTATTGAAGGTTGAAACCGCATTATAAGTTCTTGTGCATCTTTTTGAAATGATTAAGACACATCGACTTTTCTTTCTTTTTCTTTATTCATTTAGCCCCTCAATGAGATTTTTGTCTCCTTTACCTATCCGGAAATTAGGAAGAGTGTAATTTTGGCATGTTTGATGTGGGAGGGCCATGAAAGAAAAAAATTGTGCATTCAAAGTATAGAAAATAGGTTTGGGGAAGTCAATCTTGATGTTGAGTAACTTGACACCATTCACATAGCCGGGTGTTTGTGTCTTGTCAAAGTCGAATTGAGCGATATTCCTAACGGATTATGGTATGTGCATCAAGGTTTGAGGCATCTCAAAATTGAGAACGCCAATCTCCTAGACTTCGGTTTTTGTACACCGCTGTCCATACTTCCAAAAATTAAAGTCGAAAAAGAAATTTGTGCTGAAAAGGGAGAGCAAAGCTCTCAACGGTGGTTGATTCAAGTTCCCAAAAAGAAAAGTTGTGTTGTGTTATTCCTTTTCCCGGATTTTTACACCACATACCCTATATGCATCCCACCTATTCACGTTTCTTGACCTTTACTTGAAAGACCTTAAGATCTTTGAATTGTTGTTTAGCTTTGTGGTCTAAATTAGATTTCTCATGATTGATTTTGATATATTGCAAGTTATGATGTATGTAATGATTTTTTTACAAAGTGTGATTATCCTTTCCATGATATAATTCTTTTTGACCATATGATGATTGTTATTAGCTATGAAACAATTCTTTGAGGGTGATTTATGAATAGAAGCACAACCAAAATATTGTGGTTTTCTTTATTTTTGCATATTCATAATCCATATCATCTTGTATCTTAAGTTTGAACCTTGTTTGGGGACAAGCAAGAGGCAAATATGGGGTATTTTGATGACATGAATTATGACATATTTTTAGGCATGTATTTATATAGTTTTTCCCTTTATTTTGCATGCATAGACATACATTCATGGCATTTATGGTCATATTCATCTACTTTGCGAGAATAGAGGTCTACACAGAGTTGTATTGCATTTGTAGGTAATTTGGCGAATTATGGAGCGAAATGGCATATTTAAGGATCAAGCCTTGAAGCGGGACCAAAAATGAGCATAAAAGAAAAGTTAGGACGCGCCAAAGTATCTTCTGATACCGTCTGGCGCGCAAAAGTATTTTCTGATACCGTCTGACGCGCCAAAGTTTCTTTTGATACCGTCTGACGCACCAAAGTATTCTCTAATACCGTCTGACGCGGCCCAGAGTATTTTCTGATACCAACGGGCTCGACTTCTTTTCAGCCCAACTATTTAGGGTTTCATCTTTAAATCCTAGGTTGATCACTACAAATATTCGATAGCTTGGAGGTCTTGCTACGCCACGGAAAGAAGAGATTTGGAAAGGAAGATTTGGGGAAGGACGCACTTTCCTATTTTTGGAGTTGAAAGATCTTAGGGTTTACATTTGAAGGCGGATTGACATCCCGTTCTTCATTGTCCCTATAGATTTTGTGAGGTTTTTCTGTTCCTTTGATTCTACATCCATTGAACGCGGTTTGCGATTATTGTGTTTGATTGACATTTGTTTTGAGTTTATTATTGAGATTTCAAGGTTTTACCTTTTCTCCCTTTCATATTTGATTTTTGATATCATGATGATGGTTATTGGCTAAAACCATTTAGCAATTCTTAGGTGAAGGGTTGATAGTTGTGGCTTAGATGATGATAGATCGATCGTAACTTGATTGGACCCTGAGAGTGTGAGAAACTTCGTCGGCACCCAAAATTACGGGTTGTTCTTGGTTTCCACGGCCGTGATTCTCAAGATCTAGCCGTGATTTCCCTGGTTTACGAACTTTGCTTTTTCTTTGATCCAAAGTTAAAGATTAGCTTTAACTTAGCCTTGGCTTGTCTTTCCTATGTAGTAGTGAGACTCAGCATCCTCTATTTCGGTTTCGAGTGTCACAATCTTAACCGTTTTGGCTTGACTTTGGCTTCTTGGATTTGGCATGGGTATTTGAGATTAATTCTTACCTTTAGATACCTTCTATACTGCAGCCTCAACAACCTTTATAGAGAGAGTCTTTGGGTTAGACATATAGGGTTTTGGAACTTCACCGTACATAACCTTGATTTAGTATACCTTTGCAATTCTCAACTCTGTCCTTATATATATATATATATATATATATAGTATATCTTGAATCGATTGCCACAATTTGATACTTGGATCTTTAGGGTTGCTGTTTTCCCCAATATTTGCAAAGCTTCTACATTTTTAATTGCTCGACTACTTGAAACTGATTTTGTTTCACCAATTCCCTGAGTTCGATACTCTAGAATACTTGCTAATCTACGCCGATCCGTACACTGTGATGCGTCCTTGGACACGCCAATGAAATATTCCGGATCTAGATCAAGCTGAAGCTCAACTACTCCTTAGTTGAAGTGCGAATGCAATGGAAGATGGGTTGCGGAAGCTTAGAGATGGAGGCGGAAGTTGTATGATTGAGTCGATCTAGATTGATCGATCAAACCTTGAAGTGGGTCGGTTGAGTTGGTTCTTGAAGAACCCTCAAATGTGGTTGAGTTTGGATCGAAGATCCAAAAGAAGAACTTTGAGAGGATTGGAAGAGGGATTGATGCTCAAGTAAGTTGGAGGAAAATATTTCTTATTACTTAATCAAATTGAACATGATTTACAAATGAGCCAATCATCCCCTTATATAGTGGATGAAGGCCATACAAAGAGTCGGAAATTAAATGACGGAAATAAAGTCGGAATTTAAGTTCCGAAAATGAAACACCTAAAAATATGAAAGGTTGAGAATTTAAGTTCGGAATTAAGTTTCCGAATTAAATTCCGAAACCAAAAGTCTAATCTTAAATTCGGAAAATTAATATCCGGAAATAAAGTCCGGAAATTAATATTCCGAAAATAAAACGACTTATTATTACAAAACGCTAAATTACGGAAAATGCGGCGGAACAGTGCCGGCTTGACAAGCTTCAAGTCATAGTGGCGTAGAGACACGGTTTGCAACCAATGGGTCCGTGATAAGCAACGGTCCGGCTAATGATGGAGCCGATAGCTTGGGCGATTGCCTTAGCACGTGAACAGGTGAGCGGTCCATCGGAGCGAACCCGGAGTGCCTCGTCTTCCTCATGTTGAGACATAGGGGTCAAGGGCGCATCAGTCCCCCCATCTTGGATGTGAAACGTTCCCGTTTCACCGTCGTCAAATAGGGGCTCAACGTATGGGGCAAGATCCTTGACATTGAACGTTGGGTGCACGCCATAGTCGTCCGGAAGCTCCAACTTGTATGTGTTCGGGCCATGGCGGGATAAGATGCGGAAAGGTCCATCACTGCGGTCCGAGAGCTTGCCTTTGCGACGAGATGGAAAACGCTCCTTCCTTAAGTGGAGCCAAACAAGATCACCGGGCTCGAATGAGAGTGGACGGCGCCCTTTGTTGCGTTGTGTGGTCAGTTGATCGGCACACCGTTGGAGTTGTGTCCTAGTCCGCTCATGAAGCTCAATGATGTGCGCGGCACGACTTGCTCCGGTGATGTGTTCTCCGTCTTTGAGTGGACGCGGAGTGAAGTCCATCGGGGTGTGTGGATTAAGGCTGTAAACAACTTCAAAGGGTGAAAGCTTTGTTGCCGAGTGTCGAGACCTGTTATAAGAAAACTCCACAATAGAAAGTAAGTCCTCCCACTTGCGTGGGTTGTTCCTAAGGGTCGTTCTAAGTAGAGCGCCGAGAGTCCGATTGGCCACCTCCGTTTGACCATCGGTTTGGGGATGATAGCTACTTGAAAACAACAAGTTCCAAGTTTCCCTCATAAGGTTCTCCAAAAATAACTCACAAACTTTACGTCCCGATCACTAAGGATGGAACGCGGTATTCCATGTAAGCGCACAACATTGTCAAAGAAAAGGGTAGCTACTTCACTAGCATTTTGTGTGCTCTTACATGCAATAAAATGTGCCATTTTTCAAAAACGATCGACTACCACAAAAATGGAGTCTTTGCCTCGTTTAGACATGGGTAGGCCAACCACAAAATCCATAGAAAGATCCTCCCAAGGTCCCATTGGTATAGGCAAAGGAGAATACAATCCATCCGGACCTTGGCGCGATTTGGCATGGTGACATGTGATGCAACTTGTGCAAAACCGTGTCACATGCTTGCGCATTCGGGACCAAAATAAATGCTCTTGTAGAGCGGCGAGAGTCTTGGTAGCACCGAAGTGACCACGACCCTCATGGGCCTCCTTTATCAACAAATGACGAATACTCGAGCGCGGGATACAAAGTTTGCCCGCACGGAATAAGTAGTCATCGTTAATAAAGAAAGACTCATGCTCTCGGAGGTCAAGGCATTGAGCAAATATATCCTTGAAGTCAAGATCCGTGACATATAACTCTTTGATAAGAGCAAAGCCATGGATCTTGGCGTCCATATGCACAAGAAGGATATATCGGCGAGAAAGGGCGTCGGCTACCACATTCTCTTTACCTTTCTTATGTCGAATAACATAAGGAAAGGTCTCAAGAAACTCTACCCAACTCGCATGGCGCCGACTCAAGGTAGTTTGACCCTTGAGATACGAAAGAGCCGCATGATCCGAATGAATCACGAACTCCTTCGGCCACAAGTAGTGTTGCCATGTTTTAAGACAACGAACTAAAGCATATAGTTCCTTGTCATAAGTTGGATAGTTGAGTGAGGGACCGGAAAGTTTTTCGCTAAAGTAAGCAATGGGTCGATTCTCTTGTAGGAGAACCCCCCAATGCCCACATTAGATGTGTCACACTCCACCCCGAAGGTTTTCGAAAAGTTTAGGAGTTGGAATAGTGGCGCATTACAAAGACGGTCTTTGAGCGACTCAAACGCTCGAGCATGGGTGTCACGCCACTCAAACGTGACACCTTTATTAGTAAGCTCATGTAACGGTGCTGCTATCGAGCTAAAGTCCTTGACAAAGCATCGATAGAAGCCCGCTAAGCCGAGAAAGGCTCGAACCATGGTGGCCGTAGTAGGAGTAGGCCACTCCCGAATGGCGCGAACTTTTGATTCGTCCACTCGTAGTCCGTCCTTAGACACGACATAGCCAAGAAAAATTGTGGTGTCCGAGCAAAAGACACATTTCTCCAAATTGACATATAATTGCTCTTGTCTAAGGCACTCGAGCACTTGGCGAAGGTGCTCGATATGGGCATCCAAAGACTTGCTAAAGACTAAGATATCATCGAAATAGACAACTACGAAAATACCCACAAACTTGCGCAAGACGTGATTCATGAGGCGCATGAAGGTGGATGGTGCGTTGGAGAGGCCAAATGGCATGACAAGCCACTTGTAGAGGCCATGCTTCGTCTTGAAAGCCGTCTTCCATTCATCACCTTCGGCCATGCGGATTTGATGGTATCCGATCCGGAGATCGATCTTTGAGAAGATAGTGGCGCCATGGAGCTCGTCCAACATATCATCAAGGCGCGGGATCGGATGATGATACTTGACGGTGATTTGATTGATGGCTCAGCAATCTACACACATCCGCCAAGATCCGTCTTTCTTGGGCACAAGTATGACCGGCACGGCACATGGAGACAAGGACTCACGAACATAGCCCTGGTCTAGGAGCTCTTGGACTTGGCGTTGTAGCTCCTTAGTCTCCTCCGGACTTGCACGGTAAGCGGCACGGTTGGGCAAAGACGCGCCGGGCACCAAATAGATTTGGTGCTCAATTCCTCGGATTTGTGGCAAGCCGGGTGGTAGTTTGTCGGTCAAGATGTCCTGAAATTCAGACAACAACAAGGACACCTCGTGTGGCACATTACTTGGGTCATGGGAAATAGATAAACAAAAAGGGACAAGTAAGAAACAAGAAAACTTACCTTCCATGACCGGTGTCAAGTCATGTCGTCGGGCCAAAAGGATTCGGGGCTCACATCGCCCTTGAATGGTAGGAACCGGAGGTGCATTTGTAGGGACAACACTCTTACTACCTCATGTTTCGCTACCATGAACCTTAGGGCCGGAATTACGGGAACCGGAAGTATGAACATCCACAACATCGGGAGAGAGGCGAGGAGGGTCCGATGTGGCCGGCGGTTTAGTGGTGTCATCGATAACTTGTTGCCTCTTTCGTTCTGCATAGTCAACTAAAATTTCTTACGGAGTCATAGGCAAAAGTGTGATCCGTTTTCCATTGTATTGGAACATGTAACGGTTGAGATAACCATCATGAAAAGTTTTACGGTAAAATTATCATGGTCGTCCCAACAATACATGTGTGGCGTCCATTTTGATAACATTACAAAGGACCTTATCAACATAGGCGCCAATAGAAAACGTCACCCACGCTTGTTGTGTGACGGTGTCACTTGCCTTATCGGAAATCCATTGGAGTCCGTAAGGTTGTGGGTGGGGGTTGTAGGCAACTTAAAGTGTTTCACCACTTTTTCGTTGACAATATTACAACACGAACCCCCATCGATGATAAGAGAGAGACTAGTGTCATTGACCAAGCAACGAGAGTGGAAGCGATTCTCGCGTTGGTCAATAGGGAGATGCTCTTTTATAGCCAAAATGCGACGAGAGACAAGAGCAAACTTACCTGGTTGTGTCGGACCGCAAGCAAGTTGGTCGTCGCATGGCTCCATGCCATAGTATGGGTCGGCATCTTGGTCATCTTCCAAGAGGATATCACCATTATATTCCTCTTCGCCATCGTCATATGATGGGTTGACAAACATCACCCGCTTGGTGTTCGGGCAATCACGTTGGACATGACCAAACCCGCTACATTTGAAACACACGGGTTCTCTTGGGCGGGCCACCATTTGAGATCCTTGTTGGGGTCGGCCCGGAGGCGTTTGTGGTGGAGCAACGGTGCCACGGTATGGTGGTTTCTCGGTGCCGCTTGCCGGGTGGGTTGACTCATCCGTGGTGATCCTTTAGCGGCTCCGGAATCTTGGGGACTAGAAACATCTCGAGAACGAGAATTAGTGGTATAAGAGTATTGACTAGTGGAAGAATTATACCTTGAGTATCGAGGCGTTTCGAGTTGTTGCTTGTGAAGTTTCATGGCGGCATGACATAAGGCTCCTAAGTCCTTGTATGGGACAATCTCGAGGGGCCGCCGAATTGATGGATTAAGGCCGCTCATGAATTTGGTTCGAAGGGCAGAGGCGGAGGCGGAGGCCGAGATGCCGGCCTTCATATGCATGTCCTCCAGCTTGGCTAAGTAAGCCACCGGAGTAAGGCTTCCTTGTTGGAATTCGGCAATTTGCAACCGCATGTCGTTTTTGAAGTCGTCGGGCACGTACTTCTTAGTCATGACATAGATCAATTGATCAAATGTCGCAACCGGTGCCCATCCTCGGTTCTCACGGTTGGTCTCGTACCGGTTCCACCAAGATTTTGTATCACCTTCAAAGTAAAGTGTCGCCGCTTCGATTTTCTCATACTCCTCATAATGGCAATGCTTGAGAGCTCTTTTCATATCCTGTGCCCAATCAAGAAACGCACAAGGATCATATTCACCATAAAATACCGGAAATTTAACCTTACCTTCCCTACGAGCTCGGTAGGGATCCGGTCGGGGTGGTGCTATATAGGCGTCTTCGTGATGGGCTCGCCGGTGGCCATCGTTATGCCTTTGGCGCCCATGATTATGTGGTGCACGCCTTTGTGGGTTAGGAGGAGGCAACCATTCTTCTCCTCGATCTTGGTTCTCAAAAGGCTCTCGAATGGGTGGATGCCATGGACGTACATGTGCAACCCGCTCCAAGTCCGACTCATCATCGGAGAACTCGTCAAAGTCATCTCTCTCGTCATACTCTTCATAATCATGATACATCGGTTGCCGGCTATGCCGTTGACGTCGTTGTCCGGACCGATCATTCTCGGGACGTTGAGAGCGATCATTTGTTTGATGATGATACCGGTCATCAACCCGGGAGGGACGGTTGGTGCGTTGGGCACTAGATGAAGGAGGGGGAGTGCCATACTTACGTCGGTTGTGCTCACAGCGTTTGTGCCGATTCTCCGTGTCAACATATAGCAAATCATTTGGAGAAGGGTCAGGATTCTCGTCACCTTCATTGTGGGACTCATGACCGTCATTTTGGGAGGGCCCATGGTTTTCAATGACGGAGGCAAGCCGTCGACCGTTAGATGGTTCGGCTCCCAAGATACCTTTACCTTTGCGACGTCCATCGGACGTGGAAGCATCGACCAAGGCTCCATTTGGATTTGGTGGAGCGGTCGTAAGGGCAAGCATTTGGGCCTTTAAAGTTTCAAGCTCTTGCCTAAGGGAGGCATTTTCTTCGGTCAAAGTAGTGAGCTCTTGCCTTTCACTAGATTCTTGAGAATTTTCCATTGTGACGTTAGTCATAACTCCAAGATTGGACACAAAATTGCAAGCAATCAAATGAGCAAGGTGACAAGATAAGTCAACGTTACCCAAGTTCAAGTGCGTTAAGGTTCTACCTTTGGGAAGGCCGTGTGGCGGTTAGGCAAGGAAGGCAAATCCAACAAATTTGAACCAAAATGCACACAAATTCAAGAGAAAATTTGCAACTTGTAAGAAAATGGAGAGATGGGGAATGGACAGATTTGTTTATCGGCAAGTTTTACTTGCTTTGGCCTTTGACCTTTTTCAAAAATCCGATTTTTCGGATGGACCGGTTTGCCGGACGTCTTTTACTTTTGTTTTTGTGGAATTGTTTTTTTTGAAACTTTTGAATGCAACCTTTGGAATGCAAGAGATGAATCCACTTTTTCTTTTGAAACAAATCCGTTTTTTGAAGAGTTTTTGCTTTGTTTTTGGTTTTTGAAATATCAAAAGACGTGATATCCGATTTTGTCAACAAAAAATCCCAAGAAAATGGTAAAATTGATTAACAAAAATGTCGGATTGGGTGAGGAAAAATGTTTTGTTGATTAATGGTTTGATGGCAAACCAAAAATCTCCTAAATTTGCTTTGCAAAATGGATCGAGGAAAAATAATTTCAAGAACGTGGATGAAGATGCGAAGAACGATATGAAGATAATGATGAATAAAAGGCAAAAAGGATAAATATGATAACGCACAAAAACAAGAGTAAAGATAACTTAGCTTAGATCCCTTTGCTCTGATGCCAATTTGATGTGTCCTTGGACACGCCAATGAAATATTCCGGATCTAGATCAAGCTGAAGCTCAACTACTCCTTAGTTGAAGTGCGAATGCAATGGAAGATAGGTTGCGGAAGCTTAGAGATGGAGGCGGAAGTTGTATGATTGAGTCGATCTAGATTGATCGATCAAACCTTGAAGTGGGTCGGTTGAGTTGGTTCTTGAAGAACCCTCGAATGTGGTTGAGTTTGGATCGAAGATCCAAAAGAAGAACTTTGAGAGGATTGGAAGAGGGATTGATGCTCAAGTAAGTTGGAGGAAAATACTTCTCATTACTTTTATCAAATTGAACATGATTTACAAATGAGCCAAACATCCCCTTATATAGTGGATGAAGACCATACAAAGAGTCGGAAATTAAATGACGGAAATAAAGTCGGAATTTAAGTTCCGAAAATGAAACACCTAAAAATATGAAAGGTTGAGAATTTAAGTTCGGAATTAAGTTTCCGAATTAAATTCCGAAACCAAAAGTCTAATCTTAAATTCGGAAAATTAATATCCGGAAATAAAGTCCGGAAATTAATATTCCAAAAATAAAACGACTTATTATTACAAAACGCTAAATTATGGAAAATGCGCCGGAACGGTGCCGGCTTGACAAGCTTCAAGTCATAGTGGCGTAGAGACACGGTTTGCAACCAATGGGTCCGTGACAAGCAACGGTCCGGCTAATGATGGAGCCGGTAGCTTGGGCGATTGCCTTAGCACGTGAACGGGTGAGCGGTCCATCGGAGCGAATCCGGAGTGCCTCGTCTTCCTCATGTTGAGACATAGGGGTCAAGGGCGCATCACACTGCGGGTTCGCTTGCTCTTATTCTAGTTTTATAAATTAAAACTTATTTGCACGCACGTTTTAGGGCGAACATTATATGGCTTGTTGAGTTGTTAGAAATTGAAGAAGCAATTTGAAGAGTGGTTTGAGACGGGCTCCGTTCGCCCTAGCACGTTCATTGCTACGTATGGATAACTTGTTGGATCAACTAAGAGAAGCAATTGTGTTTTTAGGATTTCCGTATGCTTAGGATATCATCTCTAAGGATGAGAGAGCAGCGTGGGCATAGGATAGCATTCCATACCCGTTATGGACATTATGAGTTGTAGTGCTATCATCTGAGTTGAGGAACGTCCTAGTAGTCGTTATAGGAGTTGATAAACAATGTCTTCATCTACTTCCTTGATCAGTTGGTGGTAGATCTTATTGATGACGTTTGGTGTACTCTCACAACGGAGAGGAACGTACCGGTTATTTGAGGACGGTTTTGCAGAATCCGAGGGATAGAAGCCAGTGTGCTATGCTCCCTAAATGTGAATTGAGATGCCAGAAGTAACCTTCAAGGTCATGTTGTTCCGCCAGTAGGATCATGATTGATGTGACGAGGAGTAAGTATGAAGTCTTATGGACGATACTGATGAACATTAAGGGAATGCGTAGTTCTCGGCCCAGCCGATTGCTACCAACGCTTTGAGGAAGGATTCTATGTGATTGTGCATCCATTTACGAGTCTTCTGAGGAAGACCACCATAATGGTGTGATTGAAGTAGTATGTCGAAGCTCTGAAGAGTAGAGGAAGCATTTGACCTCTGCTTCTATTCGGTGATAATTAGAAGATTCTGGGAATCACATGACTACGGTGTTGAGAACGTATGAGGAGAACTGCCCGACTCATGATTTCGAGTTAGTGGTGGTAGTTCAAGTTCCAAGATTTGAAGACAATACCTGTGTGACATTTCGTGTCAAAGTTTCACAGACAGTAGGAGGTTGAAGCATATTTTTATGCAATAAAGGTTGAATAACTGCCAGCGTCGATGGTTTGAGTTAATCAAGGACGCTGACCTTGAGATTTGTACCATTTTGGCAAGGAGAATGTGGTCACTGATGCCTTGAATAAGAAGACACCCCGAGAGAAGGCGATTGTTGGAATTGATGTACAGTCTCGGTTTCAAAATGATCTAGCTTGGTTAGAGTTGGACCTACAACTGTTGATAAGGACGTTAGTTTCATGTTTAGGGATTTTACCTGGTTTGTTGGATGAGGTCCAACAAAAACAGGGGACTTGCCTAACCCTGAGGGAACTTGATGGAAGGATGCCTCATGGCGAGGCACTACAGTTCTTTAATGGAACAGAAGGAGTATGAGGCGCCGCAACTGCGTCAGTATACCCGCTTATGCGGAGTCGAGTGGAGAAGATTACAGTACACTCATAGTACACCTTCTTTAGTACATCCATGTACGAATAAGAAGTACAAAGAAGTAGTAAATCAGGTTAAAGTGTTACTGACCTGGAGATGAGCTCGTCCACTACCAGTGTTGTAGTGGAAGTGAGGAGACTTTTCTGTGAACTTGTGATGGGATTGAGACCCGGTAAGAGTTTTGGTGTTATCCAGATTAGTAGTAACAGATTTACGAAGGCGACACATTCCATCTCTACAGAGAGACGTGGCCAATGAATGAAGTAACAAAGGAGTACACTAGATAGATGGTGGGACTCCATAAGTGTACCGAGGACGATCGACTATGATTGTAGTAGATGGTTTACTTTGAGGTTTTGATAGCAGATTTTGATTGAGTTTTACCTCAGACAGACGGTCAGTCTGAGAGAACCCTCTAGACCGTAGAGGACATGTTGTGAGCTTGTGAGATAGATTGGGAATAGGGACGATCTGTTTATCTCCTACTCCTTGAGTTTTTATACCACCACCGTTAGTATGCATCTATAGGGATGGCCCCTATGAGGCGTTGTGTAGACATAGGTGTCATACACCTTTATGTTGGGAGGAGCCTAGCAGTACCAGTGGTATAGCGCTAGAACAGATTCAGGATGATATGGCTCGAGTAACGCTGATCAGAGAGAGGATGTTGGCTGCACAGAGTCGCCAGAAGTTGTGTGCAGATTGGAGGCGTCGACCTCTAGAGTTCAGGGTAGGAGCTCATGTCTGGTTGAGAGTAACTCTGACGCGAGGCGTCAGACGTTATGGCATAAAGGGGAAGCTGAGTCTCCGATATGTCAGTCCTTTCGAGATACTAGATAGAGTTGGGAGAGCAGTGCATAGATTGGTTTTGCCACCGAAGTTAGAGGGTGTTCACCCTATGTTTCATGTGTATCAGCTGAGGGAGTACATACCAGACCTGAGGCACATTGTGAGTTATGATGATCTAGGGGTTGAGCCGGACCACACTTTTGCAAAACAACCTTTTGTAGTTTTAGAAAGAGGTTTGAGATGCCTGCATTCGAAGGATATTCCTATGATGAGGATACAGTGGTCGAGACGAGGACCGGATGAGGCTACCTGGGAGACAGAGGATAGTATCCAGAGGAACTATCTAGAGTTCTATGCAGAGTTAGAGGCACCCGTAGGATCCACGAGTAGATCTTAGTGCCTTTTTGGTGAGTGCTTGTATGATATGTGCTTATGTGATATGATGTGTTTTCGTGCTAGCTTTAATATGTGCATCTGATCTATTAGATCTTGTTTGCTAGCACGATATAGGTATAGCTGGAGATGGTTCTTTCCTCCATGCTATTGTAATATGTTTAGGATTAGCTGGAGATGGTTCTTTACTCCATGCTATTATTGATGGACATAGTGTGAGTGGAGACGGTTTTCCTCCACATAGTTGTGTTACGAGTACGATTGGCTGGAGACGGCTTTCCTCCATGCCTTGTGACGTGGTTAGTAGTTGGGTAGAGATGATTTTTTCTCTATGCCTTTGGATAGCGTTATGATCTTGTTGCTGGAATTGGTGATTCCTCCATGTTGTGTTTTGAGGTTATAGAGTGTTATAGGTAGATACGTTTGAACGGAGATGTGATACCTCCGATAGAGAGAGTGTCTATACCTCGGTGTATGGGTCCGAGAGGATTTGGGAATTGTTCAAGTTTTGGGACAAAACTTTTTCTTAAGGGGTGTGTGATGTAATAGCTAGGATTTCCGAATTTTAATTAATGTTGATTAACTTAATCAGTGATAGTAATTGACATATGACTCACGAAGATTGCGTAAGTGTTGAGTATAAGTTCCACCGTTATGTTCCTGGTGTAATTTTGGGCTTTTGGTAAAATTTTCACTTTTCCCCCGGGTAATTATTTTTACCCTCCAGTATGATTTGGGAGCTCCAATTAAAAAAAAATGCAGTTGAGAGAAATGATCAGGACATCGGACATGTCCTAGATATGAAATAACATGGAAAGGCAAAACGGCCAAAAGAGTCGCTATTTCGTTTCTTAACGGCTAAGAAAGACGACTTAGGAATACACGTTTTCCGAGGCAATTGTGGAATAATTATCCCGACAATATTCGAGATTTATTGTTCCTATTTCGAGAAGTTTGGAGAAGGGGGTTCAACCCGCCATTGGATCGGTTAAAGGATAATTATCGACTTCGCTATAAATGGCGGAAAATCGTTTATTAATTCATTTCCTTTCACGTTTGAGTTTTTGGATTCCTCTCTTCGTTCTCTTTATATCGGTACCAAGTTTCTGCATTTCCGAGCAGATGAAGACCTGGTCGAGCATATATGTCACCAGGACAGTTCCGTCGCTCAGATTCCGGTGAATTTGATGTTGTACATGCGTAGCCTGCGTCGTTGTGATTCCGAATCTTCTTTCAAATCGTCAATCGGGTTAGTAACGAATAAGTTATGAATTTATTCGTTTTCCGTACTGCGATTTGGCCTAAATTGACCTTAGACTTTTCAAAATGGATAATTAGAAATTCCATTATGATCATTATATTATTCTGGTGTTTATGTGTTGTTTGTTTGATGAAATCTGATGACAGGTGAGTTTAGAATTGGCATGCGGACAAAACGTTATTCAGATAAAATTTTATTAATTAATTAAAGGTTATTTAATTAAATTAGGATTAAATTTGAGATTGAGGAATACTGATTAGATGCATGCTAGGTGTCAGAATGAGTTGAGGATCATGATGATGTTATGGATATCGGTTATGGCTTTAAGGTTTAGTATGTGTACGAGTATGATGAGATGTTATGTTGAGGATATGCCTTAGGCATTTATGAATGTGTTGAGGATCTGAGGTTTAGATTTGAGATATAGGTTGGTTGTGGTTAGTGAGACGAGTCTCCTAACCTTTACAGTATGTGATTGTATGTGCATTGCTATTGCAGGCGTTGATTACTTCCCCAAGGGGAAGCTGTGATGTGGTACAGGTTATGAGTATATCAGGTAAGTCCATAGGACTTACTTAGCGTACAGTTGTGGATTGTATGATTGTGATGGTTGTGTGTGTTCATATGATTATGCATTTATAACCTAAACCGGACTAGGATGACCATTTATTACGTTTATTTGGCCCAAGTGTATTATAACGGGCGGTAACCACCGGTCTCCGTCTGTTGGTTAGGAGGAGGTGCCTGGCAGCCAGTAATACAGGGGGGACGAGTGACGATCACCCCCAATGCAAACCCCTGTGTTAACGGGGAAAGGGACGAGATTCTTTAGGTTCCTCGTGTTACAAAAGAAGTTGAATTAGTAATGGAATAACGTAATGAAAGATAATAAATGAATGTGTGTGGCATTACATGTATGAGATGTTGATGTGTGGTTGTGTTATTTTCATGCTTTTCATTGCTATAGCTAACGGTTTCATACCGTGTTGTTGATGATCTGCAGGTTATGAAGACTGCAGGGTGAGACAGATGGTGTGGCCAGCCGAGGACTTCTGTACATTAGGATGTGCAGGATATGGGATCTTTTGTAACAGATGTTGTGATTTGATGTTTTGTACTCGGCTCTGAGTTTGTAAACTCTTTTGATGTATCATATACAGCTTTTATGTATTTGGTTTTAATCTACCTGTGCCTTGTTGTAAGATCCAGTGAACTTGTTGTCAGGCTAGAGTCAGGATCCATTGTGAGATCCTAGCCCAATGTGACACTCCAAGTCCCGTAGATTTGGGGTGTTACATTAACAACCTCCTTCATGATTGGATTTAACCGTCTTTGAGGTTGTCGCGAAGGCTTGAAATCCTCCTCCATTAGAATCTTGTGCATGCATAAAGATGGTTTAATTCCTACAAGATCCTCAATGGTATAACCTAAGGCTTTCTTATGTTTCCTTTGAACAGCCATTAGTTTTTCATGTTCATCTTCATCTAAATCGGAACTAATAATAACGGGAAAAGTAGAATTAGTTCCAAGAAATTCATACCGAAGATGTGGGGGAAGTAGCTTCAATTCCATTGCTATTGATGCCTTTGATGAGTCTTGAGGTGTGTCTGACGCTTCCTTAGAAGTCTCTAAGGTTGTAGGAGTGATTGAAGAAGACTCAAGAATAGTTGTGGAAAGAACGAAGTTGTTCTCAGAATTTCCCAAAATTACGGCACCATTGTTACTTCCATGGCCGTGGTTTTGGGCGTGGAACTCTCTGTTGCTCTCAAAATTAGCAGTTTACGGCCAGTTTTGGTGAAACCACGGCCGTGGAATAGCACGACTGACCGTGGTTTCTCACATTTTCTGAGCCATCGTATAGTTTCTCAAACTCTTCCTCTTGCTCTTCCTTTAGCTCTTCCAAGGCTTCAATCTCAACATTGCAATCCTCTTCCTCTCCCTTTTCCATGATGCTCATGGTTATGACCTTTTGCAATGGATCTTTGAATAGAATCGAGCTCACTTTATCTCTAGACGCTTCTTCGTCATAGATATTGAACATATCCTCTCCAAGAGCTGGCTCTTTCACCAAAGTTGAGAGAAAAAACTCAACCTTCTCTTCTCCTATGTCGAAGGCTAGTCTAGCCTTCTTGCAATCCACCATACAACCGGATGTTGCAAGAAACGGTCTTCCGAGTATGATCGGAACCGGACAATCTGCAGGAATGTCAAGCACAACAAAGTCTATTGGAATATAGAACTTACCGAGCTTGACTGGGACGTCTTCAATGATACTGACGGGACGAGTTATGGATCGATCCGCCATGTACAACGTCATCTTCACCGGTCTAGGTTCGCCTAAACCGACCTTCCTACACAAAGCAAGTGGCATGATACATACGCTTGCTTCTAAGTCACAAAGAGCGTCATATGTGACTTCTCCTACTCCAATTGGATTTCAAAATGACCCCGGATCTCTCAACTTTGGGGGCATCTTTTCTGTCATCGTTTTGATGAGCTCCGAAGATTCCGAACTCATCTTGACTTCACCAAAGTCTTCTAGCTTCCTCTTGTTAGAGAGGAGCTCTTTTAAAAACTTCCCGTAAGCGGGCATACCTACAATTGCATCAATGAAAGGTATGTTAATATGCAGTTTGCTGATGAGTTCAATGAACTTACTGAATTGTTTGTCTAGACGCGCTCTTGCTCTAGATTGCGGCCGCAATCTAGAGCAAGAGCGCGCCAACTACCACTGCTTTTACCTTCTTTGTGCAGCACCTCAAGAGGTATTTTTTCTTGCTCTTGCTCTAGATTGCTCTTGATCTTGCTCTCTTGTTAGAGAGCGCAATCTAGTTTGTTGATGAGTTCAATGAGCTTATCAATTATCCTTTAGCCAAGTTAATGATCCAGAACACAACTACCACTGCTTTTACCTTCTTTGTGCAGCACCTCAAGAGGTATTTTTTCTTAGCAAAAACCTTATATTCTCGACTTTTTTATTGGTAAAGTTGGGACTGAGTTCCTGTAAATTAATTTCTTGCTTTCTTTCAATTTCTTAATTAGTGCTTCCTTTCCATACTTCTAGCTTATTGATAAGCTACTATTGGTGGTCTAGTACTGATTTCTTATCTTTGATTTTCCATCTTTGCAGGTTAGTTGACAAAACAAATGTGTCAATTGGACAAGATTCAAACTCAAAGACTACATTGGCATCCTTTCCATGGATTTAAAAGTTTCAAACAAAATAGGTGATTATTGGAGGAATATCAACATAAACAAGTTCATTAGAACTAGCAAACAACATAAGCTATTCAGTTTTCCTTTCGGCTTTGTCAATTTATTGTGCTATTTGCAGCTTTGAACAATTCTGTGTTAATTTTACCAATGAAAAGCTACAACAACACTTCAATCAAGTAATCTGTGACATTGTTAGCAATTTACTTGTCCTAGTTTCAAATAATTTCTTCATAGTTGAACAAGCTTAAGTATGAAATATAAACATCTTTACTCATTATATATATATATATATATATATATATATATATATATATATATATATATATATATCATTGTTTACATTAAAGGTTGTTGAGTGTCTGATCAATTTTAAGCGCCAATTGTTAAAATTTTCTCAAAAACCTGGTGGTGTTATTGCTCTGCTGGATGAGCAAATTAATATACCCAAATGTACTACTATTTCTTTAATTTATCCAATTAATTTTAAAAAGCTCCATAGAGACATCTCTAGAGAGTTTTATATAGTTTTTATAAAACTTTCGTGAGATGTCTCTAGGGAGTTTTTTAAAAAACTCCCTAGAGTTGTCTCTCGGGAGTTTTTTTCAAAAACTCCCTAGAGTGTTTTTGTTTCTCAGGATTTGCAGATAAAATCCCGAGAAAAAGCTCTCGGCCAAAGGTATAACGGGACTTCAAAAACTCCCTACGTAATGTAAAAAAAGTCTTGAGAAACTTAAGATTTGTACTAGTGCGGGAATGACAGAGGAGGTTTGTAAGCCGGAGGAGGAACATAGACATCTTCCTTCTCCTTCTCCTTATCTTTTCCCTTCTCAGCTGGGACTTCCACAAACTTAGGTTGCGGGTCGGTGGTTGTCACGCCACTCCTAGTAGTGATAGCCATCACCCTTCCCTTTGGATTGTCCTCCGTCTTTCCGGGAAGCTTCCCTTGATCTCTAGGAACTTCTCCGGCCTTGTTGAACATATGGTTTTCCAAAGCTTTGTGTGCTTTATCAACCAAAGTTATGTAGCTCTCCAAACCTTGTATCTTTCCTAAGATCGTCTCCAACATAGGATCGGGCTTCTCCTTATCCGTCTTGTTCGAGCCATTTGATGCTTGTCCCTGGCTTTTCAAAGGGGTAGAAGAAGATGGAGATGTTAAAGCATTTTCAGCATGTGATAGGGATTACCTGGATTTTGTTGGTTGGATCTCCAATGGTTATTGTTGGAGTTCCTATTGTTTTTATTCCAGCTGTTGTTCCGGTTGTTGTTCCGGTAGTCATTCATATTCCCTTGGTGGTTGTCTTTCCCTAGATAGTTGGTCTCTTGCTCCTTTGCCTTTTGAAGGCTAGTTTTTATGACTTCCTTCAACTCTTTGATCTCATTGTTGAGGAAGAATATTTGAGTTTGCGCAGCTTGATTCAACTTAGCCCCTGGATCCCCTTGATTCCGGTTATTAGGATCCACCTTCCGGTGGGAATACTTCTCGATCACTTGGGCTTGCTTCTCAATGAAGTCCCAAGTGTCATCTTCTCTCATGTCCATAAATATACCACAGGAGAGAGATTGGAGATTGAATTGTGTTTCCACATCCAACCCCTTGTAGTAGATCTCCAAAAATTCCAGCTTTGAAATGCCATGGTGTAGGCAATCCAATAAGAGATCCTGAAACCTTTTCCAAGATTGAAACAAACTTTCGTTAGGTTTCATAGAAAATGCATTAATCTTACCTCTCAAATCCGCCGTCTTGGATGGCGGAAAGAACTTGAGGACGAACTCCGAAGATAGATCCTCCCATGTGTTAAGTCTTCTAGCTGGAAGAGCTTGAAACCAAGACAAAGCCTTGTCCTTCAAAGAGAAGAAGAACGGTTTGATCTTCTAGTTGTTGTTGTTAGCCCTCTTTGGCTTCAATGTCTCCATGAGAATCTCAAAATTCTGCAAATGTTGGTTTGGAGATTCAGCACTCGTTCCACCAAATTGACTTTGGTGAACCATGGTGATAACTTGCGGGCTAAAACTGAATTCCTGGATATCTTCACCTCCGAAATTCACACATAGACGGCGCGGTTGCTGAATTGGATCCATCCTTTGCCCAAGAGTCCGTGGTTCATCCCCTTCATGAGCAACTCTCACATCTCCAATGGGAATGCGAGGAACAACCGGTGGTCTAGGGTTGTTACGAACGGGATGGATCACCGGATCAATGTCCTCTAGTGGCGGCATATCCTCATCCTCATCGTCGGATGATTCAGCTCTAATGGACTTAGGTTTCTTGACCTTCTTCTTCTTAGCATCATTCATCTCCAACTTCATGTCTAGCAGCATAGCCTTGAGCTCATCTATTTGGAATTGATGAAGCTGCAATTCTTCTATGCGAGCCTTCTCACTCAACTTAAGTTGAAGTTAGGCTTCATCCAACTCCGCTTGGATGTTTCTCTCATTGTTTACAGCCATCTTTTTCTCTTTCAACTTTCTTCTCAAAGTTTTCTCAAGTTGTGGATCGAAAGGAACTAGATCTTTGGTAGATCTAATCTTTCGCATATACCTAAAGAATCTGCAAAAATCACTCAAAGAGAGATATCAAATAACAAGAGAAATGCTCCCAAGCTCGACAACCAAGAACCAAAATTTGGTTTAGACCAAATCCCCGGCAACGGCGTCAAAAACTTGTTCGCCTCAAAGTGTGCGTGCAAATAAGTCTTAATTCATAAAACTGAAATCAAAGCAAGCGAACCCGCATCGTACGGATCGGCGTAGTAAAGTAAGAATTACAGAGTATCGAACTCAGGGATTTGGTAAAACAAAATCAGTATCGAATAATCGAGCAATCAAAAGTGTAGAAGCTTTGCAAATAATTGGGAAAACAGCAATCCTAAAAATTCAGGTATCTAATTGTGGCAATTGATTCAAGATATTCTATAGATATAAGGACAGAGTTGAGGTTGTAAAGGTATAACTAATGTAAGGTAGAGTACGGTGAAGTTCCAAAACCATATATGTCTGACCCAAAGACTCTCTCTATAAAGGTTGTTGAGGCTGTAGTATAGAAAAGATCTAAAGGTAAGAATTAATTTCAAATACCCATGCCAAAACCCAAGGAATCAAAGATAAACTAAAATGGTTAAGGCTGTGACACTCGAAATCGAAATAGAGGATGTTGAGTCTCACTACTACCTAGAAAAGGCAAACCAAGGCTAGGTTAAAGCTAATCTTTAACTTTGGATCAAAGCAAAAGCAAAAGTCGTAAAACAGAGAAAATCACGGCTAGATCTTGAGATTTCACGGCCGTGGAACTCAAGAACAGACCGTGGTTTAGGGTGTCGACGAGTTTTCTCACACTCTCAGGGTCCAATCTGTTTATGATCGATCTATCATCATCTAAGCCACAACTATCAACCCTTCACCTTAGAATTGCTAAAGGGTTTTAGCCAACAATCATCATCATAATATCAAAAATCAAGTTTAAAAGAGAAAGGGTATAAAATTCTGAAAACTCAATAACTATCCAATAACAAAACTCGAATCCGAAACAATGTATGTTTGATGAATGCAGAAAAGTAGGAATAGAAATCCTCACAGCGATCTAGAGAAACAACAAAGAACGGGATGTCAATCCGTCCTCCAATGTAAACCCTAAGATATCTCGAAAGTACACAATCTCCAAAATCACGTCTTTTTCCAAATCTCCAATCCTTCGCCTCAATCCCGAACGTCAAATTGCAAGCGAAGGGAAAATGAACCCTCAAGCAGCCGTCTTCGAAACTCCCTTCTCAAGCCTTCTTATAGGGCGAAATAGGGTTACGAGAAAGCCCAATAACGTCGCTGACGTGGCAATTATGACACGTCACTTCTTCATGGAAATCACGGTCTAGTACAAGTTTCCACGGCCGTGGTTTAGGCCGTGTAACTTTCTTTTGTGCTCCTAATTCACTTTCCACGATCCAATGCCAAGTCCACGGCCGTAATTTAGGGCGTGGAAATCCAAATCCTTTGTGAAAGCCTTTATTTCGTGATGTTCTCCACTCATGCTCCTTCCTTAGCTCCTCCAAAGCATCTCCTTGACATCTAGCATGATCAAATACTCCTTTCCTTCCACATTTTGCTCCAATCCAAGCCTTTATTCACCTATAAACAAAACAAAGCTAGTGTAGATCTCTATATCGACAAAGTGGTTGAATGAGCTCATAAATGCTTCAAACTCATATCCATGTACACATAAAAGAGGGAGTAACAACTAAAACAAGTGCCTAAAATATAATCATATTTCATGCTAACATCAATCTCGAGTCTCGTGCGTAAGAAGGCCAACCGGCCCAACAAGCAAGGAATGAGGGCTACGTCCTAGGCCCAATCCTCACCATGACAGCCGGCCACCTCTCGACATTTTGGGCCTTGCATCTTCCTCACCTCCACGTCTACATTCATGCCATCTAAGCCCTCATGATACACCTTCCAGATTTAGTCCTTGTGACATGGAAGCTAGTGAGAGAAAAGGTGACTGCACATACACTTACCATACAACGTGATTCCGGATCTGCAACGCCATACCCCCCCCTTTCACGTCCAGATACAACGCATCTTCCTCACTAGTCTTCTTTCCTTCTCCATCTCCGCAGACCTTACCTTCATTCCTATCTCCCTTCTTCATGCCATCGAGATCTGCCTGAGATCTATTACCCTCTGCAGCCTATACACCTCCCATACTTACTGCACCCAATCTTCTCCTTGTCGTTGATCGTTGTCTTCTCTTGCCTCCTCTAACATTTCCATCCTTCCTTCTTCACCTCAACCCTAGCCTCAACTTTCTTCTGCCCTCCCGACTCTACGTCAGCCGGTGATACTCGAAGATCCGCTTACCTATTCCCCATCTCCTTATTCCCGTCGTGATCCAACCCATACAGCATCGGAATCTCGTCTTCGTGCACACAGACCCTCGCTGGCGCTGCGTGGGTCAATGTCTCCACTCTTACACGCCTCTAGTTGAGTAGTCCTCACAGATCCAACAAGACGGCTGCTTTGTTTTTCCTTCACAACTTACAGGTAATCAGATCTATCTCCTCTCTAGGGCCTCCATCTAATTACACGTACATGCCGGTTTGAATGAACATTTTTGTCGACAGTCTAGCACGGGTGGCCGATGCCGACGAGCATGCATCAGTGAGCCCAGTCCCCTCTCTGTAACCTTCGTCCTTAGGCGCCACCAATAGGGCCTTCGCTCTTTTCCCCTATTTATGTGTCTTCCTGAATGGTAAGAACACCCTGATATTCTCTTCTTCTCGTTCATTTCTTCATGCCAAAACTAAGACATCAAACTCTCTTACCTTTGCACGGAGTGGCTATCAACAACAAGGCAAGGCACTAGCAGATCTAGTAGTCCATCCTCCGTCCTCACACCGTCATAACACATGCAACCAGCCGGCCTCGAAGTGAAGACCATTGCTTATCTAACTCTAGAACAAACTATTGCCTCTGATGGAGAGTCGAACCTGAGACGTATGGGAAGCTCTAGTACAGATCTGAGATTCGAACCTAAGACCTCTTGCAACCTTGATGTTGAGATTTCATATATCTGTGATGAGCACTCGACTTTGAGCCTAAGTTTCGATGCTTTAGATTTATTATTCACCGTTCAATTTTTAGTATGATATTGAGGGATATGCATAGTATGATGTATCAAAAGTTTAGGCCGATCCAACGGTCGGATATGGATTTACGAGCGTACAATGTAGGTTGGTTGTGTAGTTTGAGAAACTGTAAATTTTTGGCTAAGTATGAAATTACTTGATGTTGGAACCAACTTTGGAGATTTATATAGAGTTTTTGGTGTAGTGTTTTAGAGAGATCTTTGGCCTAATGATTAGTATGCATATCATAGAAGACTTGAATAATTTCCTTAGAATTTTTATATTTTTATTTGGGCTTCATATCTTGAGCCAAAGTTGTATCCAAGTGACCTTTTGGAAGGTTAGGAAAATGTGTAGTTTTCTAGTTTCTATCTAAACTCACTCTTAAGAGTTAGAATATGATAGTTAGTCCCAAGGAAGAGTTTAGGCATATATTATGGGATTTTTGGAAGTTTCGAGACCAAGGGTAAAATGGTCATTTTTTCTTAGGAGGGTATTTTAGTAATTTCTCTTCTGATAGGATCTTACAACTTAGAATTCATAGACTTCTAAGTATATGGGAAATGTTTTGATCCACTTGCCTCTTGTGACAGGCAACTAAGTATTCCACGGTTGTTGACCGAATTGAGATTTAGACAGTTGAGATTGATTCAGGTAAGTCCTTTGGGCTTACTTAGCTAGCTTCTGTATATGAGTGTGAATAATGATAGTGGTGTTTGAATGATGTGTTTATAGTTGTACTTATTATTATTTATCGACCGACCTACACATTTAGCCTAAGAGTAACGGGCGGTGGCATTCTTCTCAGTTAGCCCAAGGGCGTTGGGGGTTTCTTTAGGGACTAGTCCATACTTGGTTTGTAGTAATGCTACCGGCGGAGGTGTGCTAAACCTACACCAGTTGGATAAGGAACGGAGGCGAGAAATCTTAAGATTTCTCGTGTCAAAACTTTAAAACCGAATTAAGTGAATCACCTAAGTTATCAGATAATAAACGGTTTGTGTGCCAGCATGATGATTGTTTTATTTTGCCTGAGTTGTGCTTGTGTTACTTTTATTCTACTTAAATCTGGATTGTTAGCTAACGGTTATTCCGTGTTGTAGTTTTTGTAGAGAAAGACAGTTGCAGAGAGATCCGGGACGGATGGTCAGCCGGGTCCACGTACTCATTAGATGGGGACTATGGAGTCTTCCTTTCGGCATGTATGTTATATATATATATATATATATATATATATATATATATATATATATATATATATATATATATATATATATATATATATATATATATATATATTATTTGTAAGGATGTCATGTGTTGATCATTCATACTGAAGAACCGGTAGGTGAAATAAATAAGTTAAATGATACTCTAGAAGGGGGGTTGAATAGAGTATGGGAACTTTTCGCAAACCAAATCTCAAGGCCTTGAAACTCCTTTCAAGGACCTTGATGTCAATCTGTGCTTCTCGTGAAACATTGATTTCAAGGGCTTTGAAACTCCTTTCAAGGGCCTTGACTTCTTGCACTTGCAAAACAAAGTTAGTCACAATAAAGTATGTATGGTGCGGAATTGAAAAGATTGACACGAGGATATGTTTACGAAGTTCGGCTCTAAATAGCCTACTCTCCGTCCCAGGGTATATCCGTAGGATCTAACTATCTATTATCAGCTTCAAAGAGTCCTAGATACAAACTAGAAGAAATCCCCTTCTTCTCTCACTGTTGTCAATGCTACGATCTAGCTCCAACTCTTAACCTAGCTATAATAGCCTAGTAACTTCGCAGAGTAACGCACACTCTAGTATAACACTATTTAGATCTTCCAATGGAGCTCTAGTGTTTTCTCTCTCTAAGGGGATAAAGCTTTTCTGTGAATGAGAGAAAGAAAAACAACGAATGAAGATGATTAGGTTGCTTGAGAATGTAAAGATGTTTTCCTGTGTAAGCTTGTGTACTTGTCTTCTTCGACCATCATCTTCATTTATACTCTTCTATGGAAAGATCTTCTAGCCGTTGTAGAGATGACCGTTTGAAGATGAATCTTCTTTTCCATGAAGATCGTTTCTTGTTTCGAGATAAGATAGACGTTGCAAGTCTTTAACTCCTGAGAACACGTCGAGTCCTTAACTCCTTGATCTTCTCGTCTTCTGTTGAATCGAGAGAGAAGATATTTTTTCCATTTGTTGTTTAGAAAATCTTCTAGAAAAGATTCTCTATTCTTTGATTGAGATCTTCCTTCGGTTAATAAGATCTTTGGTTGATGAGATCTTTCTGTTACAGAATCTTCCAAGAAAATCTTCAACTCATTTTGAATCCTTGTTCCGTGCATCTATAATTCCAAGGCCCTTGATTTCGTCCTTTTGTACTTGCTATCTTCCTTTGTCCTTATCAAGGCCCTTGATATTTGCATAAAACTTGCACTGAATTCAAACCAACCAAATATCTAGAGAATATAATCAATACATTGTTAGTATATCCAACTACTACATTTGTGTGAAATCTTCCATCATCAACACCTGTAAACCATTTTAATCAAGGTGGAGTTGTCACATACAAATACTATTTATTATTTTCAAAGAATTTAAATGCATTTGTGCCTTGTTGTAAGATTCTAGTAAAGTTGTTGTTAAACCAAGGTCGGGACCCATTGTGAGGTCCTAACTAGTAACTCCCCGATTTCCAAGAATCCGGGGTGTTACATTTGATGAGTTCTTAGAATAAGTACCATTTATTTAGTTTCATTGTACTAATATTGTTGGTCAGACTTCTGCCATTGTACCAATGATTTGGACGAGCTTTTCATTTCTTGTTATATTTCAGTACCTTATTCGCAACACCGATATAAGTCTAGGACTAGAAAGGGCACTTTATACAGAAAATTGGTCTATCAAAAGGTTCAAAGTTGAAAAGAAAGGTGTTTCACAAGTAAGGATGATTAATTATGCGCTCAATCCACTTTATTTTCCCTGTAACTTGCACTCAACAATAAATGGTACTTATTCTTGTTCTCATCTGAAAAAAATATAGGTGCTTGCTAGATTGTCTTATATTGGCTCCATAGGTTTATAAGAAAGATTTCCCCATAATTTGAGAAGGCAAGGAAAGTAAGTGGACCTAGAGCATTAAGTTATTTTTAGAAATTTGCAATTCAGTCACCCTGAAAGTCAATAAGAAGGAGCATGTAATGTTTACTAATGTCCCTTGTGCCCACTATTACACATTATAGAAATATGTTTTAGATTCCATTTTTCAGAGAATTTTGATTTATATAATTTTTATAGCTTATTTTACAAGTACATTGTTTGTCATAGTGGGGCATGCTATGCCCGTGTGATACACCTGAAGGAGAAGCTTGTGGTCTTGTAAAAAATTTGGAACTGATGGCATATGTGAAGAAGAAGGTCCTCTAGTATCTTTGGTAATTTTCTTCTACTTCTCACTCTTCTTTGGATCAGGAAAATGGATTATGGTTTTTCCTTGTTGAGAAAACAATTGATATTAGCTTTGCTAGATATCATCTTGTTGCTGAAACTTTTCATATTCACTTCTCCCAAAATATTTTTCCTTAAATGCAATACTTAATTGTTTGTTGTTAGTCCTTTGTTGTTGAAACTTCATCTTCATTTTTAAGAACATCAATTATTTATCCCTGTAATTTTTTTAATTATGAAGCTGGCATAATGTACTTTTGTTATTATCTTACCCATTTTCTGAATGAGTCATATGCGTGATCTTCACCAATTTTAAATACAAAGAAAAAGTTATTATACATCCTCACTACGTTCTACAATACAATTGTGTTGATCAGCTAGTTGGTTATAATTCTTGATATTGTAGGCTATGGTGTTGAAGGTGTAGTTTACTTGATATTTTAGGCTTGTAGCCTAACACTTTCCATATTTGGCTATCAGTGTTTTGTGTTAGGTGTTTAAGACTTGAGGATCTTGTCAGGGGAGGAATTGCATTCAACAGATTCGTTTCTTGTTATATTTAATGGGCTCATTCTTGGAAAACATACGAGATCACAGGTAATTTTTGGTCCAAAAGATCCTGTGCGTTATTGAAGAGTAAAATATTTAGCTATTTTCTTCAATAATTGTGTAGTTTTACGACATACTTATTTTTGTCTTCTTCATCTTTCTAATATAATTTTACATTATGCTTGTATGTCCTTAGCAATTTGCAAATTCTCTGAGAAGGTTATGCAAAGCCGGAAAGATTGGCGAGTTTGTGAGTGTGTTTGTTAATGAGAAACAGGTGAACTCTTAAGTTATTCATGTTGCTTAATTTTCTTTACCCCTTCCTTCGTCATTGCTAATCGTCGTAAGTTAGTGAGCTTTTTTATTTTTATAGAAGATGTGTATTTTTCTGTGAAAGAAAATGTATTTTGACTACTGATTATATGATGTTTTTTGTTTTGGTTTGGAGTTATTATATACGATTATATACTTGGTTTGCTTTACTTGCAGTGTCTTAGACAACTACCAAATGCTTTTGATTCTAGTTACTATGTATGACGTTACATGCGGGAGATAATTGATCATCAATGTACTATCATCCTAATAAATGTAAGTATTTTGTTTAATTACTACTAAGTCAATGCCATGTTTTTACAGTATTTTCGAGATGCACCTAGCTTATACAACAAGAGACTCCTTGATGAGCTACGAGAGGAATGGTTACAATATCTGGACACTCAACAATAAGTTTGTAGGATGGCATGATTAGAATAATGAAATGTTGGTGTTTGATGCAAACTGAAAGGATTATGACATTATTTATTTTGTTACATATACTAAAACACGAAATCTTCTATGTTTTTTTGTTGTTACAAATTTAAAGTATAATGTATTTTCCTATGGATTATTGATTTTGGATGTTGAGAATTTAATAGATGAAGTATATTTGTTATTATGACCGAGTTTGGTGAGAATATTGAAATTGTACAAAAAAATATTAATGTTTTGATTAGTATTAAAATACCTAAAGTAAAACCGATTAATTGCTTCTATTTTTTTGAAAGCCCCATAATTTTAAAAAAAATCATGAAACATCTCTTTTAGGGGTTTCTAAAAACCCCTTGAGAGAGATGTTTCTCAAGGGATTTTAAAAAACCCCTGAGAGAGATGCTTTTCAGGGGTTTTTTAAAAACCCCTGATAGAGATGTTTCTCAAGGGTTTTTAAGAAACCCCTGAGAGATGTTTCTCAGGGATTTTTTTAAAAAACCCCTGAGAGATATCTCTCGGAATTTTTTTAAAAAAACCGCCATCCTTGCCACTTATTTCTCAGAGGTTAAAAATAGCCCCTGAAAAATATTTCTCAGGGAGAAGTATAAAGGGGAAGGAAAAACCGTGTTCCTCTTCAATAAAAAAAAAACCCCTGAGAGAGTTTATTTCTGTACTAGTGTATCAAGTATCGACATCCCATTACCCATTTGGATGATATGCTAGATGAGCTTAGTGGATCCACCATATTTTTGAAAATTGATCTCAAGAGTGGATACCATCAAATCCGGATGCAGGAAGGAGACAAATGAAAGTCGGTGTTCAAGACTAAGTTTGGTCTATATGAGTGGTTGGTTATGCCCTTTGGTTTGACTAACGCTCCTAGCACTTTCATGAGATTGATGAATCATTTCTTACGTCACTTCATTGAAAAATATATGAGTGGTTGGTTATGCCCTTTGGTTTAACTTTGGATTAAAGTAAAAGCAAGGTTCGTAAACTAAGGGAAATTACGGGTGGATCTTGAGATTCCACGGCCGTGGAACTCAAGAACACACCGTGATTTTGGTTCGTCGGCGATTCTCTCTAACTCTCAGGGTCCAATCTGTTTACGATCGATCTATCATCATCTAAGCCACAACTATCAACCCTTCACCTTAGAATTACTAAAGGGTTTTAGCCAATAACAGTCATTATGATATCAAATTCAAGATTTAAAAGAATGAAAGACGAAAACCTTCGAAAACCTTCAATAACTTCAAATCAATCTCAAATCCACAAACAAGAACAATGATGTAAGCAGATTCTGAATAACACAAACAATCACAATCCTTGATAAGAACGAAGAACGGGATGTCAATCCGTCTTCTAATCAAACCTAAGGACAAAAGACGTAATCTCCGTACGTCCAATAATACTCTCAATGTGCGGAATCGAATCTCCAAGTGACGATGCTCTATGCGAGGGCGTAAGCGAAGGTTTAAGCGGTGATCAGCGAACGTGTAAGCGGGTCTCCTGAATTCTCCTTCCTTCCATTCTTTTATAGGGCAAGATAAAATGTCTCTCTCCGGCCCATTGTGTAAAAGATCGTGGCTTAATTTGTACGTTAAAAGATTGCCTAAATCACAGTGATAGAGGGTTCCACGCCCGTGATTTAGAGCGTGGATTTGGATTACGGTGCTTCACAACTTCCACGGCCGTGTAACTTACTGGAATGCTCCACGCTTGTGTTGCCAAAGTTCCACGGCCGTGGTTTAGAGCGTGGACTCCATTACGGCCGTATTTTAGAGCGTGGAAACATAGGTAGCTCGTAATTCCCTTTGTTTTGTGCCATTCTTCATCCTAGCATCTTCCTTAGCTCCTTTGTGGTGTCCTCAATCCTTGGATATGCTCAATCTATCTCCATTCTCCCTTGATTCGTTCGGTTTTAGCTCTTATTTGCCTACAATCAACACAAAGCTTATGTAGACCTCTATATCGACAATATAG
Source organism: Fagopyrum homotropicum (assembly GCA_033239125.1). NCBI lineage: Eukaryota > Viridiplantae > Streptophyta > Magnoliopsida > Caryophyllales > Polygonaceae > Fagopyrum > Fagopyrum homotropicum. Next base: position 104,249,955 of record BSWB01000006.1, on the reverse strand, counting down.
ATAAACTAGCTCACAATTATTTCAATGCTTTATCAATGAACACTAATATGGATGAAATACATCTAGAAAACGTGTCTAAAATATCACAATATTTCATGCTAACAAATAACCCCATACTTGCCACTTGCTTGTCCCCAAGCAAGGTCTTTCAAAAGCTTTAAAACTCAAGTTAGGATGAAATATGGATACACTCTCAAAAACAAAACTTCTTTTAGATGAATGTGCTTTCTAGTCAATAGATCATCCTCAAATCTTGCTTCATTCGTTCATAAGACTCTCATATACATAATCAAAGAGTAAAGAGTAAAGAAAGCTCATGAGTTGATCAAACTTCCATGTAAACATCATAACCTTCAAACATTATCAAAATCAATCATAAGAAACTTCAATTTAGATCACCAAGTCATGTATCATTCTCTTGATCTTAAGGACTTTCAAATAAGATCTAGAATGCAGAAAGGGAAGGAAAACTTTAAGGAATGTGGTGCATGAATCCGGGAAAGTGGATAACTAACTCTTTTCTTTTTCTCTTGCGGTTTCCGCAACACTTTCAACTTAGAGCTTTGCTCTCTTCTTTTCACATAATTTTTCGACTTTACTTTTGGAGTTATGGACAGAGGTGCACAAAAACCGAAGCCTAGGAGATTGGTGTTTCTCAATTTTGCGAGATGCCTCAAACCCTTGATGCACATACCATAATCCGCTAGGAATATCGCTCAATCCGACTTTGGCAAGATAAAAACACCCGGCTATGTGAATGATGCCGAGTTACTCATCGTCGTGATTGACTTCCCCAAACCTATAAGTTCTTTCTATTCTTTGAATGCAAAATTTTGCTTTCATGGCCCTCCCACATCAAACATGCCAAATATCAACTCCTCCAAATTCCCGGATAGGTAAAGGAGGCTATTATTTCATTGAGGGGCTAAATGATCAAAGAAAGAAGAAAGAAAATCGAATTGCCTTAATCATTTCAACAAGAAGTATAAGAACTTATCATGTGATTTCAACCTTGATTTCTCAATATGATTTAAGTAACGTTCTTCACATTATGAAACTTGCAAAAGAGGAATAATCAACTCATTCGATTTCTTTTCAATTCACTATTTGTTTAAGCATGCGATTGTCATCAAAACTCAATTCACAAGTAGTGATTATCATAGAAGTCATCTCTATCCTTAGAAGCACAAAATTTTCAAAAATTTTCAATTTTTATGGGTTTTTCAAAAGCTTTTTCATGCAATGCGATAATGAAACGTGTAACAATAGAATGAAACATGCATAGTGTTCTCGATAAAAGCATACAAAGTGAGTAAGAGTTATTACAAACGATTACTCACACCTCACCCCATACTTGGAACAAACATTGTCCCTAATGTTCAAAAAGAAAAAGAAAGAAAAAGAACTCACAAAACGGTGGTGGAGTGGCTAGAACGGTGGATCATCAATCATCTTCACTGAGGTGGCGGTGGAGGTGGAAACGGGAAGAAGCCGGGATCATAGTTCCGTCCAAACTGCTGGCGGTATATGTCTCTCATCATGCGATTGTGATCGGCAGATCGTGCATCCCTAGCATCTGCATGGATCTCCAAGGCTCCGACCCTACTAGAAAGGTCGGTGGCCCACTCCGGTAGCTTCTCATACCATCCAGGCGGCTAGTTGTACCAAGCCGGTGCGTCTGACGGTGCTGGTGCAGATGGTGGTTGTGCATGCCAAGGTGGTGGAGCTCCCATCCACTCCGGCTGAGTGCTATACCATGTAGGAGGGTCCCCCATCCATGTAGATCTCTCGCTCACACTAGCACGGCGAGAGGAAGAACCTGAAGCTCTAGCGGGACGGGGAGAGTGTCTAGGAATGTCGGAAACTGCATCCGGCTGATCCGGAAAGGTGCCAAAGTCATGCTCTCCTCCTCCTCCCTCATACTCATCACCTCCTCTCATCTCCTCCTCCTCTACAACTAGTGGCTCAGGGGGAACGTAGGGCGGTGCTACAAGTCTATTCGCATGCATAGCAGCGAATGTCTCCTTCCAGTTATGGCGTCCAGCCATAATGGAATACTCAGGAAGCCATGCAATCCCTCTACCTGTCCTACTCTCCCAAGGCATGGAAGTTGTAGGTGGACCTCTATGTGTAGGGAAGATGATGCCTCTAGTCATGAGGCTCTGAAGTCCTAGAGGTCTAGCTGCAATGCGGGTGCATGCGGAGAAGTCTATCCCTAACTGCCTAGCAAGGTGGGTGACCATCCCACTGTATCCAATGTTGCCGTCCCTCTTGTTCTTTAGCTTGCTCATAGTGGCAGCTAAGAGGGTGGCACAGTCAGCTGGCCTACCGTACAACATACAGTAGAGCAAAAACAACTCGTCCGTCTTAATCTTCTGAGGTGTCTCCATCCTAGGGAAGAGACACTCAGAAAGCACTCTATGGGCAATCTTCAAGGCTAGGTGATAGATCAACCTAGCCTTGGTATCAGCAGGTTGCCAGCGGTCCTCGCTGGCATATATCATAGTTATCTCCTCCCAGAAATCATTGGCGTACACGCCACTAGGGAATCGACCATTGAAGGTCTCATGGAACCCAAAGAAGGCTCCAAACTCTCTAATAGAAAAATCATAGTTTCTCTCCATCAGCCGGAAAGAAATAGTCCTGTCAACGTGGCTATGCTCATACGAGACCACGAACTCCCTAGTAATCTCCTCATATGCGTCTTCCCGAATAGCAGAGAAGACGACCAATCCGGCTCTATCTAGTAGCCAAGTGAGATCCCCTACCACATGTAAAGGCTCTAGCTCCTCAAGTAGTAGATACCTAGGTCCTATGACAGCTCGCTTATGGATCCTCTCTAAAGCATCAAGATGATCCTCATGTATAGTAGGGATCCTAGAGGGGTGGTGATGGTGATGATGGGGGTGATGGGGGCTCAGCAGGTGGTGCTCTAGAAGAGGAAGAAGTATTGCCTTTCCTCTTTTTATTTCTTTGGGACATTCTCCTAACGAGATCCATTTCTGTCAGAAACCACGGTCTGTTCTTCAAATTCCACGGCCGTGGAATGCCTAGAGACCGTGGTTCGTTACGCAAATTCTCAAACCTCAGCAGAATCACACCAAACTCAACAGCAAGCAGCCCTAGACTAATTTCAGTCCAATTCCAATCAGTTCTCCTAAAAATTCTAGCAAAAACGAAGCCGAATCGACGAAGAGAAAGAAAGAATGAAAAACCTAGGTTTTCGGATTTTGAAATCCGAATTCCGTCTTCTCCGGTGGTTTGCCGCTCGAATCGTTGCTTGGATCTTGTAGGTGACGGAAATTGCTTCAGTTTTGGCCAAAGAATCGTTAAAAACGATTAACGAACGAGGAATTGAGAGAGGGGGAAGGAAATCGGCATTTTGGGCATGGAATTGGGAATTTTTTTGTGGCGTTTGTAAAGAAACGTGGTTTTTAAAGTGGCCGTAAAAATTTTTGAAAATCACGGTCTATCGGGGGTTTCCACGGCCGTGGTTTTGTACGGAACCGTGGTTTTGGTGATTTTTTTCAGGGTTTTGAAAATTACGGTCATTGTAGCTGTCACGGCCGTGGTTTTGGCCGTGGAACTCTCTGTAATGTGTCAAAGTCCAAGTTTCGTCAATTTTCTTCAAACTTTTCCTTCCCCCTTTCTTTTCCACTGATCCTACATCCAAAAACACGAATATACCGGAAGACATCGAAGGCAAAACAAAACAAAACGTCAATACTACTCTAAGCTATGAATCGAAAACAAAAATGTAAATGCAATACCTTGGGTTGCCTCCCAAGAAGCGCTTTGTTTAAGGTCCGTAGCTAGACCAAATTCGCACTTATTCGAGTGCGGTGGGCGCGAACTCTTCAGCTTGGAGTTCCGGTGTATACTTCTTGAGTCGTTGACCATTCAACTTAAAGCTTCTGCCCTTTTCACCCCATACTTCAACTGCACCATGGGGAAAACACGTTTGATTAGAAAAGGTTCAGTCCAACGAGACTTAAGCTTACCTGGAAAGACACGAAGCCTTGAATTGAAGAGGAGAACTTGATCTCCTTCTTTGAGGTCCTTTGGGATGATATGCTTATCATGCCATCGCTTCGCTCTTTCTTTATAGATCTTGGCATTTTCGTAGGCGTTCAAGCGAAGTTCTTCAAGCTCATTGAGGTCCAAGAGACGCTTCTCTCCCGCTTCCTTCATGCTGAAGTTCAACCACTTTATTGCCCAATACGCCTTGTGCTCCAACTCTACCGGTAAGTGACAGGACTTCCCATACACAAGGTTGTATGGCGTTGTTCCGATGGGAGTCTTATATGCAGTCCGGTACGCCCATAATGCGTCATCTAGCTTCAAAGACCAATCCTTCCTTGTCCTTGAAACCGTCTTCTCTAGGATTCCTTTGATCTCCCGGTTTGAGATCTCCACTTGTCCACTAGTTTGTGGATGATAAGGGGTGGCGATCTTGTGAGTCACCATATACTTAGCTAAAAGAGCTTCAAAGCGTCGGGCAATGAAGTGAGAACCTCCATCACTAATGATAGTTCGTGGTGTCCCAAATCATGGGAATATGGTCTTGTTAAAGAACTTAACCACTACCATGGCATCATTGGTGGGAGAGGCAATTGCTTCAACCTATCTGGAAACATAATCCACCGCTAAAAGTATGTATTGGTTTCCACAAGATGATGGGAAAGGTCCCATGAAGTCTACTCCCCAAATGTCAAAGATCTCCACCTCTTGGATGTTGTTGAGAGTCATCTCATTCCTCCTAGATATATTCCCTGTTCTTTGACAAGCATCGCAGCAGGAAACAAAGGTTTGCACATCTTTAAATAGAGTAGGCCAAAAGAATCCAGATTGCAATACCTTAGCGCTAGTCTTGTTCGAACTAGCGTGTCCTCCACAAGGTAGTGAATGACAATGACGGATGACACTTTGCATTTCATCTTCCGGCACACATCACCGAATAATGCCGTCCGGACCTCTCTTAAAGAGGAGAGGTTCATTCCAAAAGTATTCCCGGACATCCTTAAAGAACTTCTTTCTTTGTGCGTAGGATAATCCAGGTGGTAATTCCTGACAAACCAAATAGTTAACAAAATCAGCAAACCATGGTTCGTTACCTTTGGTAATCACGTCGATGCACTCCTCTATGATGTGTAAATGCTCGTCCGGAAAGGAGTCATCTATAGGTAGATGGTCGTCCTCTAGATGTGTTAGACGACTCAAATGATCCACAACAAAATTTTCCGAACCCTTCTTGTCGCGGATCTCTAGATCGAATTCTTGTAGGAGAAGAATCCATCTAATTAGCCTTGGCTTCGCATCCTTCTTTGCAAGTAGATACCGGATCGCAGCATGATCCATGTATACAATCACCTTTGCACCTACAAGATAAGAGCGAAATTTGTCAATTGCATATATAATTGCTAAGAATTCTTTTTCTGTAGTGTCGTAGTTGAGTTGGCTTCATCTAGCGTCTTGCTACCGTAGTAGATAGCGTGGGTTCGTCCTTCCTTTCTTTGCCCAAGAACAGCTCCTATAGCTACGTCACTTGCATCACACATAACCTCAAAGGGAAGATTCCAATCCAGAGGTTGGATAATCGGGGCTGAGATTAGAGCTTCCCGAATCTTATTGAACGCATCTAAACATTCCTGTGAAAAATCAAAAACTGCATCCTTCATCAATAGATTAGTAAGCGGCTTTGATATCTTAGAAAAATCCTTTATGAAACGCCTATAAAATCCAGCATGTCCTAGAAAACTTCTTATCCCTTTCACCGAAGTTGGGGGAGGAAGATTTTCTATTGTCTCTATCTTAGCTTTATCCACCTCAATCCCTCTACTAGAGATTAAGTGTCCTAATACAATGCCTTCTTTCACCATAAATTGACACTTCTCCCAATTAAGAACTAGGTTAGTGTCTTCACACCTTTGTAACACAAGAGCAAGGTTAGAAAGACAATTGTCAAAAGAGGAACCATAAACGGAGAAGTCATCCATAAAAACCTCCATGATTTCCTCTATATATTCCGAGAAGATTGCCATTATGCACCTTTGAAAAGTGGCTGGGGCATTGCAAAGCCCGAACGGCATCCTCCTATAGGCAAACGTACCCCACGGGCACGTGAACGGTGTCTTCTCTTGATCATCCGGGTGTATCGGGATCTGAAAGAAACCACTATAACCGTCAAGATAACAGAAATGTGAATGTTGTGCTAACCTTTTAAGCATTTAATCGATGAAGGGTAGTGGGAAGTGATCCTTCCTCGTCGCGTTGTTTAGCTTGCGTAGTCTATACACATTCGTCATCCTGTTACGGTTCGTGTAGGAATGAGTTCATTGTTTTTGTTGGTGATGACCGTCATTCCTCCCTTCTTCGGAACTATCTGTACGGGACTCACCCACTTGCTATCGGAGATAGGGTAGATGATACCTGCATCGAGTAGTTTAAGAATTTCCTTCTTGACAACCTCTTTCATGGTCGGATTTAACCGCCTTTAAGGTTGTCGCGAAGTTCTAAAGTCCTCTTCCATTAAGATCTTATGCATGCATAGGGAAGGTTTGATTCCTACTAAATCCTCTATAGTATATCCTAAGGCTTTCCTATGTTTCTTAAGGACAACCATAAGCTTACTATGTTCATCTATGCTTAAATCTGAACTAACAATTACCGGAAAGGTAGAATTAGATCCTAGAAATGCGTACCTTAGATGTGTAGGAAGTGGTTTCAATTCCATCACTATAGGAGTCTCCAATGGCTCTTGAAGAATATCTGATGGTACCTTAGAAGTGTCTAAGGAAGTAGAAGGTGTTGGAGAAGAATCAAGAGAAGTTGTGGAGGAAACACAATTTCCTTCGGATTCACCTAAAATTACGGCACCCCTGCCTTCTCCACGGCCGTGATTTTGGGCGTGGAAAGTAATTACGGTGCCTCTGTTTCCTCCACGGCCGTGTAACTTACTGGAATGCTCCACGCTTGTGTTGGTGAATTCCACGGCCGTGGAATAGGCTGTCTGGCCGTGGATCCGTACGTTTTCTGCCTCATTGTGGAGTTTCTCGAACTCTTTGTTAGCATAAAATATTGTGGTGTTTTAGGCACGTTTTCTAAGCGTATTTGATTCATATTGATAGTCTTTGATTTAGCTTTGTTGCATTTGTGAGCTAGTTTGCCTATATTAGCGATATAGATGTCTACACAAGCTTTATGTTGATTATAGGTGATTAAGAGCCATTTCCGAACGGAATCGAGCAAAGACGAGTTGATTGAGTATGTCCATGGATTAAGGGCATTCTTAGGAGCAAAATGGATGTCAACTTCAGGAATACACGAGGCTAGGGAAGAATCACGTTCTTGCCCTAAACCACGCTCTAAAATACGGCCGTACTACAAACCACGTTCAGTTCCACGGCCGTGGAACCCTGCAGAAGAAGCGTGGTTCATTCCAGAAGCTTTTACGGTCGTGGAATCCATGGTTCAAACCGTGTTGATTTCCACGCTCTAAATTACGGTCGTGGAACCTTCCACGACCGTGATCTTGGCGATCTTTTTCGCCATATTTTGAAGCCACGATCTTTTGAAGATTGGGCCGGGCCGATATTTTATCTTGCCCTATAAAAAGACGGACGAAGGGAGATTTCGGGATCCGCGCTTAACCTCTGCTTGGACACATTTACACCTTCGCTTAGACGAACCTTTGCGATCTCGTTTTACATTTTCGCCTACGCCGCGATTTGGAGATTTTGACGATTCTTGCAAAAGACGTAATTTGCGCTCATCCTTGGAGTAGCCCTAATCTCGCACTTTTGGTGGAGATTGCTGTTGAGATTTCCGGATTGACGGAAGATCGAAGTTTTTGGAAGATTGTTGCAAGAAGATTTCTCTTCTTGTTTAGGTTTGATTTAGAAGACGGATTGACATCCCGTTCTTCCTTCTTTCCTAAGATTGTGTTTGTTTGCCTTATTCTGAATCTATTGACAATATTCGTTCTTGATTGTGACATTGAGATTGGTTTGAAGTTTATTAGAAGTTTTCGGAAGTTTTCATCTTTCAATCTTTTAATCTTTGAATTTGATATCATAATGATGATTGTTGGCTAAAAACCCTTAACAATTCTAAGGTGAAGGGTTGATAGTTGTGGCTTAGATGATGATAGTTCGATCGTAAACAGATTAGACCCTGAGAGTTAGAGAGAATCGCCGACGAACCCTAAATTACGGTCTGTTCTTGAGTCCACGGCCGTGGAACCTCAAGAACTAACCGTGATTTCCCTTAAGTCTACGAACCTACTTTTACTTTAATCCAAAGTTAAATATTTGCTTTAACTTAGTTTAGGCTTGCCTTTTCTAGGTGGTAGTGAAGCCTCAACAACCTCTACCTCGATTGTGAGTGTCACAACCTTAATCGATCTAGTTAGTCTTGATCCTTGGATTGTAAGTTTGGGTATCTGATATTAATTCTTGCCTTTGGAACCTTTCTATATTGAAGCCTCAACAACCTGTATAGAGAGTGTCTTGTAGGTGAGTCATATAAGGTTTTTGGAACTTCACCGTACGATTACCTTACATTAGTATACCTTGGCATATCTCAACTCTGTCTTTATATTATTAAGTATATCTTGAATCGATTGCCACAGCTGGATACTTGGATCTTTAGGATTGTTGTTTTCCCAATAATTTGCAAAGCTCTTACATTTACCTGCTTGATAATCTGAAATCGAATTTGTTTCTCCCCAAATCCCTGTGTTCGATACTCTGGAATACTTGCTAATCTACGCCGATCTGTACACTGCGGGTTCGCTTGCTTGATTCTAGTTTTATAAATTTAAAGCTTATTTGCACGCACGTTTAGGGGCGAACACGTTTTTGGCGCCGTTGCCGGGGACTTGGTTTAGACCGAATTCGGTAGCCGGTTGTCAAGCTTGGGAGCTTGCTCTCGTTATTTGATATTTCTTTGAGTGCATGCGAAGGTCTAGGAACACCGAAGACCTCTTACCTCTCGATCAAGAGCTTGAGAGGACTTTAAGGCAAAAACGCAAGGAAAAGAAGATGACTGAAGAACACGAACGTGATCTTCAAGCGGAGTTGGCGGAGAAGGAAGCTCAACTCCAATGGAATGAGAACCTCCGCCGGGACGAAATAGATCGTCATCAATCTCAAGTTAACAATCTACAGGATATGATTTTCCAAATGAGGATAGAACTAAGCGACCTTAAGAATAAGGGAAGCAAGAAATCCTCAAGAAGGGCATCAAGATCTAGAAGAAGAGGTCATTCATCCGCTGATGATAGTGATTCTTCCATGCCACCGCTAGAGGAGATTGATCCCACGATCAACGTGAATCCTTTTCATCCACGGGGAGCTGCTAATCGCCGCATTCCGCCTAGGAATGCGAGGATCGAACGTGTGGATGATGAGCCAAGAACTCTTGGACAAAGGATGGATCCAACACAACAACCACGCCGCTTGGGCGTGAATTTTGATGCTGAAGATGTACAAGGGTTTAGCTTTAACCCTCAAGTTATTACTCTTGTTCGCCAAAACCAATTTGGCGGGACAAGCGCTGAATCTCCACACCAACACTTGCAAAATTTTGAGTGTATGATGGAGACGATGAGACCGAAGAATGCTACTACCAACAACTACAAGCTCAAGCTTTTCTTCTTCTCTTTGAAAGGGAAAGCGTTGTCTTGGTACCAAGCTCTTCCTAGTGGGAAACTAGACACGTGGGAAAACCTTTCCGCGGAGTTCCTCACCAAATTCTTTCCGCCATCCAAAACGGCGGAACTTAGAGGTAAGATTAATGCTTTTTCCATGAGACCTAACGAAAGTTTGTTTCAATCTTGGGAAAGGTTTCAGGATTTGCTCTTGGATTGCCCTCATCATGGCATATCCAAACTTGCCTTGCTGGAGATTTATTACAAGGGGCTGGATGCGGGAACGCAATTCAACCTCCAATCCCTCTCATGCGGAACATTCCTGGACATGAGAGAAGATGACGCTTGGGACTTCATTGAGAAGCAAGCAAGAGTCATAGAGAAGTATTCCCACCGGAAAGTGGAGGGAAATCGTGTGGAGCAAGGAGCAAAGCTCACACATGAAGCTCAAAATCAGATTTTCTCCCTCAACAATGAGATCAAAGAGTTGAAGGAGGCTATCAAGACCAACTTTCCAAAGCAACAAGGGAAGGATGTTGGTTATTTGAGCAACAACAATGGCGGTGATAACACAAACCGCAATAACAACAACAACAACAACCGGAACAATAACCGGAGCAACAATTGGAATGGCAACAACAACAATAATAACGGTCGGAACAACAATAGGGGTTCAAGTAACAACAATTGGCGCTCCAATCAACAAAATTCCGGTAACTCTTATCCTTCCAATTCTAATTCACTAACTCCACCTTCCTCTTCCTCTACTCCTTTGAGAAGCCAGGGGCAAACATCAAATGGAGGAAACACTTCAGGAAAGGAGAAGCCCGATCCCATGTTGGAGATGATCTTGGGAAAGCTTCAAGGGTTGGAGAACCGCATCATTAAGGTTGATGATCAAATTTCCAAGGTTGATAAAGCTCAAAAGGTTTTAGAAAAACAAATGTTCAACCATGCGGAGGAAGTTCCTAGGAATCAAGGGAAGCTTCCAGGAAAGACGGAGGACAACCCTAAGGGAAGGGTAATGGCAATCACCACTAGGAGCGGAGTGACTACCACCGATCCGCAGCCTAAGTTCGTTGAAGTCCCCGTAGATAAAGACAAAGAGAAGGGGAAGGAGAAGGAAGACGTCTACGTTCCTCCTCCGGCTTACAAACCTCCCCTACCATTCCCTTAATCTAGAGCGCGAGCGCGCCTAGATAAACAATTCGGTAAGTTTATAGAACTCATGAGCAAGCTGCATATTAATATACCATTTATTGATGCTATTGTAGGTATGCCGGCTTATGGCAAGTTCTTGAAGGAGCTCCTCTCTAACAAGAGGAAGCTAGAATATTTTGGAGAGGTTAAGATGAGTTCGGATTCTTCGGATCTCATCAAAACCATGAAGGAGAAAATGCCCCCAAAGCTAAAGGATCCGGGGTCATTTTGCATTCCCATAGGAGTGGGAGATGTCACATATGACGCTTTATGTGACTTAGGAGCAAGTGTGAGCATCATACCACTTGCATTATGTAGGAAGATCGGTTTAGGCGACCCTAAACCGGTGAAGATGACGTTATATATAGCGGATCGATCCATCACTCGCCCCGTCGGTATTGTAGAAGACGTCCCGGTCAAGCTAGGTAAATTCTTTGTTCCCATTGATTTTGTCGTGCTTGATATTCCTGTAGATAGCCCGGTCCCGATCATACTCGGAAGACCGTTTCTTGCAACTTCCGGCTGCATAGTCGATTGCAAGAATGGGAGACTCGCTTTTGATATAGGAGAAGAGAAAGTAGAGTTCGTTCTCTCCACTCTAGTGAAGGAGCCAATCTTTGATGAGGATATTTTCGATATCCAAGATGAAGAGGGTTTGTCTAGGGAGGAGGTAAGTGCGATTCTCTTTAACGATCCTTTGCAAAAAGTTATCACTATGAGTCTAACAAATGTAGGGGAAGAAGAAGAGTGCAATGAGGCAATTGAAGCCTTAGAAGCACAAGAAGAGATGGGTGAAGTGGAGTTTGAAAAACTCCACGATGAGGCAGAAAACGTGAGAATCCACGGTCACACACTGTATTCCACGGCCGTGGATTTCACAACCAAAACCGTGTCCCACTCCAGGGAGTTATACGGTCGTGGAGAAGATGTGACAACCGCATTTCCCTTCCACGCCCTAAACCACGGCCGTGGAGGCCATGAGGAATCCGTAATTTTGGGCGTGGAAAGGAGTGATCGAGACACTTCTTCAACTTCTTCTGATTCTTCTCCTACACACTCATCACCCTTAGAAACTTTTAAGTAGACATCAGATGCTTCCCAAGGATCATTGGAAGCCCCGAAAGCAATGGAACTCAAACCACTTCCTACTCATCTAAGGTACGCTTTTCTAGGACCTAATTCTACCTTTCCGGTTATTGTTAGTTCCGATCTAAGCATAGATGAACATAATCAGCTCATGATTGTCCTTAGGAAACATAGGAAAGCTTTAGGCTATACTATTGAGGACTTAGTAGGAATTAAACCCTCCCTATGCATGCATAAGATACTAATGGAGGAAGATTTTAGAACTTCAAGACAACCTCAAAGGCGGTTGAATCCGACCATGAAGGAGGTTGTCAAGAAGGAAATTCTTAAGCTTCTTGATGCAGGTATCATCTACCCTATCTCCGATAGTAAGTGGGTGAGTCCGGTTCAAGTAGTTCCGAAGAAGGGAGGAATGACGGTCATCACCAACAAGAACAACGAACTCATTCCTACCCGAACCGTGACAGGATGGCGGATGTGCATAGACTACCGCAAGCTCAACAATGCAACGCGGAAGGATCACTTCCCATTGCCATTCATTGATCAAATGCTCGAAAGGTTAGCACAACATTCACATTTTTGCTACCTTGACGGTTATAGTGGTTTCTTTCAAATTCCGATACACCCGGATGATCAAGAGAAGACCACATTCGGGCTTTGCAACGCCCCAGCCACCTTCCAACGGTGCATGATGGCCATCTTCTCCGAATACATAGAGGAAATCATGGAAGTCTTCATGGACGACTTCTCCGTATACGGTTCCTCTTTTAACGATTGTCTTTCTAACCTTTCTCTATTTTTGCAAAGGTGTGAAGACACCAACCTAGTTCTTAATTGGGAGAAGTGTCAATTCATGGTTAAGGAAGGAATCGTATTAGGTCACTTAGTCTCTAGTAGAGGGATAGAAGTAGATAAAGCTAAGATAGAGACCATAGAGAAACTTCCTCCCCCAACTTCGGTGAAAGGGATAAGAAGTTTCCTAGGACATGCTGGATTCTATAGACGTTTCATTAAGGACTTTTCTAAGATATCAAAACCGCTCACTAATCTATTGATGAAGGATGCAGTTTTTGAGTTTTCACATGAATGCTTGGATGCGTTTAACACAATTCGGCAAGCTTTGATTTCAGCACCTATTATCCAACCTCCGGATTGGACTCTTCCCTTTGAGATTATGTGCGATTCTAGTGACGTAGCTATAGGAGCTGTTCTTGGACAACGAAAGGAAGGGCGAACCCACGCCATATACTATGCTAGCAAGACGCTAGATGAAGCGTAGCTCAACTACGCTACTACCGAGAAAGAGTTTTTAGCCATTGTCTATGCTATTGACAAGTTTCGCTCTTATCTTGTAGGTGCAAAGGTGATTGTCTACACGGATCATGCTGCGATCCGGTACCTCCTTGCGAAGAAAGATGTGAAGCCAAGGCTAATTAGATGGATTCTTCTCCTACAAGAATTCGATCTTGAAATCCGCGACAAGAAAGGTTCAGAAAATTCTGTTGCGGATCATTTGAGTCGCCTAACACATCTAGAGGACGACCATTTACCCATTGATGACTCCTTCCCGGATGAACACCTACACCTTATTGAGGAGTGCATCGATGTGATCTCCAAAGGTAACGAACCATGGTTTGCTGATTTTGTTAACTATTTGGTTTGTCAGGAGATACCGCCCGGACTATCCTACGCACAAAGGAAGAAGTTCTTTAAGGACGTCCGGGAATACTATTGGAACGAGCCTCTCCTCTTTAAGAGAGGTCCGGATGGCATCATACGGCGATGTGTGCCGGAAGATGAGATGCAAAGTGTCATCCGTCATTGTCACTCACTACCTTGTGGAGGACACGCTAGTTCGAACAAGACTAGCGCAAAGGTATTGCAATCTGGATTCTTTTGGCCTACTTTATTTAGAGATGTGCAATCCTTTGTTTCTTGCTGCGATGCTTGTCAAAGAACAGGCAATATCTCTAGAAGGAATGAGATGCCCCTCAACAACATCCAAGAGGTGGAGATTTTCGACGTTTGGGGAGTTGATTTCATGGGACCATTCCCATCCTCTTGTGGAAACCAATACATACTATTGGCGGTAGATTACGTTTCTAGATGGGTGGAAGCAATTGCCTCTCCCACGAATGATGCCATGGTGGTGGTTAAGTTCTTTAACAAGACCATCTTCCCGCGATTTGGGACGCCAAGGACTATCATTAGTGATGGAGGTTCTCACTTCATAGCCCGTCGCTTTGAAGCTCTTTTAGCTAAGTATGGGGTTACTCACAAGGTCGCTACCCCTTATCATCCACAAACAAGTGGACAAGTTGAGATCTCAAATAGGGAGATCAAAGGAATTCTAGAGAAGACGGTCTCAAGGACTAGAAAGGATTGGTCCTTGAAGCTTGACGATGCATTGTGGGCGTACCGGACTGCGTACAAGACTCCCATAGGAACCACACCATACAACCTTGTGTATGGGAAGTCTTGTCACTTGCCGGTAGAGTTGGAGCACAAGGCGTTTTGGGCCATCAAGTGGCTGAACTTCAGCATGAAGGAAGCGGGAGAGAAGCGTCTCCTAGACCTTAACGAGCTGGACGAACTCCGCTTGAACGCTTATGAAAACGCTAAGATCTATAAAGAGAGAGCGAAGCGTTGGCATGATAAGCATATCATTCCAAAGGACTTCAAAGAAGGAGATCAAGTTCTCCTCTTCAATTCAAGGCTTCGTCTCTTTCCAGGTAAGCTTAAATCTCGTTGGACCGGACCTTTTCTAATTAAGCGTATTTTCCCCCATGGTGCAGTTGAAGTATGGGGTGAAACGGGCGGAAGCTTTAAGGTGAACGGCCAACGACTCAAGAAGTATACGCCGGAACTCCAAACTGAAGAGTTTGCGCCTACCGCACTCGAATAAGTGCGAGTTTGGTCTAGCTACGGACCTTAAACAAAGCGCTTCTTAGGAGGCAACCCAAGGTATTGCATTCTTGTTTTTGTTTTCGATTCATAGTTTAGCTTAGAATAGACGTTTTTGCTTTGTTTTTACCTTCGATTCCTTCCGGTATGTTCGTGTTTTTGGATGAAGGAACGATGGAATAGGAAAAGGGAAGGATAATGTTGAAGAAAAGTGACGAAATCTGGACTTTGGAGCTTTACAGAGAGTTCCACGGCCTAAACCACGGTCGTGACAGCTACAGTGCCCGTAATTTCCAAAAGCCTTTGAAAAATCACCAAAACCACGGTTCCGTACAGAACCACGGCCGTGGAACACCCCGACAGACCGTGATTTTCAAAATTTTGCCTGTGACTATATAAACCACGTTCTTCACAAAAACCACCACAAAACCCCTCTTCCACGACCTAAAAGCCGAATCCACGCCCCCTTTCTCAAATCCTCGTTTCTTAATCGTTTTTAATGATTCTTCTTCCTAAACTGAAGCAAATTCGACCACCAACAAGATCCAAGCGACGAATCGAGCGGAAATTCACCAAGGAACGCGCAATTCGGATTTTTCAATCCGAAAAATAGGTTTTTCCACTCTTCTTGATCTTTGTCGATTTGGTTCGTTTTTGTTAGAGATTTTAGGAAGAACTGATTGAGATTGGAAGAAATTAGATTAGGACTGCCTGTTTGTGAAGATTGAGTGTTGATTTGCTGAGATTTGAGGAATTCTGAGACGAATCACGGTCTCTGGGAGAACCACGGCCGTGGAACCTGTAGAACAGCCCGTAATTTCTAACAGAATGGACTTTGTGAGCAGAGTTTCGGGAAGGATTAAAGAGAAGAAGAACAACCAGAACAAGAAGAGGAAGGGTAATCCCTCTTCCTCCTCATCCTCTAGAGCACCACCACCCTCTTCCCCTTCACCTCCATCTTCACCTTCATCACCCTCACCCCCTAGCCCTAGAGTCCCGACCATACATGAGGATCACCTCGATGCACTAGAGAGGATCAAGGAGAGGGCTGTGATTGGTCCTAGATACTTGTTGTTGGAGGATCTAGCTCCTCTCAACATTGTGGATGACCTTACTTGGCTCTTGGATAGAGCCGGGCTAGTTGTCTTCTCGGCTATCCGAGAAGACGCTTATGAGAAGATTACACGGGAGGTTGTGACGTCTTTCGAGCACAGCCATGTAGACAGGACCGTCTCTCTCTGTCTCATGGAAAGAGACTATCATTTTAGCATCCGTGAGTTTGGGACCTTTTTCGGGTTTCAGGAGACCTTTAACGGTCGCTTTCCTAGTGGCGTTTACGCCAAGGACTTTTGGAAGGAGGTAGCGATGATTTATGCCGACGAGGACCGTTGGCAACCCGCTGATACCAAGGCTAGGTTGATGTACCACCTAGCCTTGAAGATTGCTCACCGTGTTCTTTCGGAGTGTCTCTTTCCTAGGACGGAGACGCCCCAAAAGATCAAGACGGATGAGCTCTTTTTGCTGTATTCCATGTTGTACGGGCGCCGAGCTGACTGCGCCACCCTCTTGGCTGCTACTATAAGCAAGCTCAAGAACAAGAAGAAGGGCAGCATCGGATATGGTGGGATAGTTACCCACCTTGCTAGGAGCTTGGGTGTTGATTTCTTTGCGTGTACCCGCATACCGGCCGTTCCTTTAGGTCTTCATGCTTTCATGACTAGAGGGCTTATCTTCCCCACTCATAGAGGTCCGCCTTATGCGGCCATGCCTTGGGAGAGCAGGACGGGTAGGGGTATAGAGTGGCTGCCGGAGTACTCCATTATGGCGGGACGCCATAATTGGAAGGAGACGTTCGCTGCTATGCATGCGAACAGGATAGTAGCTCCCCCATATGTTCCACCACCGGTTGTTGAGGAGGAGGATATGAGAGATCAGTTTGAGGGTGGAGGAGGAGCCGAGCAGGAGTTTGGCACGTTTCCGGATCAGCCGGAGGCGGCCCCCGATGCACCTAGATGTTCTCCACGTCCAGCTAGAGCCTCAGGCTCGTCTTCTCGCCGCGCTAGCGTGAGTGAGAGACCTACATGGATGACCACACCTCCTGCGTGGTATGGCGTTCCCCCTCCTTGGTCCACAGAGCAGTCAGCAGCACCAGCACCAGCACCATCCGACGCTCCAGCATGGTATAGTCAGGCTCCGGGATGGTATGAGCAGATGCCGGATTGGGCTACCGGACTTTCAGAGAGAGTAGGAGCATTGGATATCCGAGCCGATGCTAGAGATGGACGCTTAGACGACCTCGACCACATGATGAGGGATGTCTACCGCCAGCAGTTCGGGCGGTTTTATGATCCTAGCTTCTCTCCATTCCCGCCTCCACCAGCGCCGCAGTGATTGATTGCATGACCGTTCGCTTTAGACATTCCACCGCCACTTTGTGAGTTTCTTTTTCTTTTCTTTCTTTTCTTTCTTTTTTATGAACATTAGGGACAATGTTCGTCCTAAGTATGGGGTGGGATGTACTAAAAGTTTGTAATAACTCTTACTCACTATGTTTGCTTTTATTCGAGACTATCATTGCATATTCATTATATTGTTGCATGTTTCATTATTGCATTGCATGAAAAAGAACTTGAAAAACCCATAAAAATTGAAAAATTTTGAAAATTTTGTGCTTCTAATGAATTGAGATGATTTCCATGATAATCACTACTTGTGAATTGAGTTTGATGACAATTGCATACTTAAAAGAATAGTGAATTGAAAAGAATTTGAATGAATGAATTCTACCTCTTTTGCAAGTTTCATAATGTGATGAATGTTACCTAAATCATGTTGAGAAATTGAAGTTGAAATCACACTATAAGTTCTTATACTTCTTGTTGAGATGATTAAGGCAATTCGATATTTTCTTTCTCTTTTCTTTGATCATTTAGCTCCTCATTGAAATGTTGACCTCCTTTACCTATCCGGGAACTTGGAGAAGTGAATGAAAAAGGCATGTTTGATGTGGGAGGGCCATGAGAGCAATTAATTGCAATCAAAAGAATAGAAAGAAATTCTAGGTTTGAGGAAGTCAATCATGATGATGAGTAACTCGGCACCATTCACATAGCCGGGTGTTTGTGTCTTGCCAAAATCGGATTGAGCGATATTCCTAGCGGATTATGGTATGTGCGCTAAGGGTTTGAGGCATCTCATAAAAATTGAGAAACGCCAATCTCCTAGGCTTCGGTTTTTGTGCACCTTTGTCCATAACTCCAAAAGTAAAGTCGAAAAATGAAAAGAAGAGAGCGAAGCTCTAAGTTGAAGGTGTTGCGGAAACCGCAAAAGAAGAAGAAGAGTAGTTGTCCACTTTCCCGGATTCATGCACCACATTTCCTTAAAGTTTCCTTCCCTTTCCACATTCTAGACCTTTTCTTTGAAAGTCCTTAAGATCAAAAGAATGTTATATGACTTTGTGGTCAAAATTGAAGTTTCTTATGATTGATTTTGATAATGTTTGAAGGTTATGATGCTTGTTTAGAAGTTTAATTGATTCATGAGTTTCTTTGCTTTTTACTCTTTGATTAAGTGTATGAAAGTCTTATAAACGATTGAAGCAAAATTTGAGAATGATCTATTCTTTAGAAGGCACATTCATCCAAAAGAAGTATTGCTTTGAGAAGGTACACATATTTCATCCTAACTCTTGTTTTAAAAAGCTTTTGAAAGACCTTGCTTAGGGACAAGCAAGTTGCAAGTATGGGGTTATTTGTTAGCATGAAATATTGTGGTGTTTTAGGCACGTTTTCTAAGTGTATTTGATTCATATTGATAGTCTTTGATTTAGCTTTGTTGCATTTGTGAGCTAGTTTGCCTATATTATCGATATAGATGTCTACACAAGCTTTATGTTGATTATAGGTGATTAAGAGCCATTTCCGAACGGAATCGAGCAAAGACGAGTTGATTGAGTATGTCCATGGATTAAGGGCATTCTTAGGAGCAAAATGGATGTCAACTTCAGGAATACACGAGGCTAGGGAAGAATCACGTTCTTGCCCTAAACCACGCTCTAAAATACGGCCGTACTACAAACCACGTTCAGTTCCACGGCCGTGGAACCCTGCAGAAGAAGCGTGGTTCATTCCAGAAGCTTTTACGGTCGTGGAATCCATGGTTCAAACCGTGTTGATTTCCACGCTCTAAATTACGGTCGTGGAACCTTCCACGACCGTGATCTTGGCGATCTTTTTCGCCACATTTTGAAGCCACAATCTTTTGAAGATTGGGCCGGGTCGATAATTTATCTTGCCCTATAAAAAGACGGACAAAGGGAGATTTCGGGATCCGCGCTTAACCTCTGCTTGGACACATTTACACCTTCGCTTAGACGCACCTTTGCGATCTCGTTTTACATTTTCGCCTACGCCGCGATTTGGAGATTTTGGCGATTCTTGCAAAAGACGTAATTTGCGCTCATCCTTGGAGTAGCCCTAATCTCTCACTTTTGGTGGAGATTGCTGTTGAGATTTCCGGATTGACGGAAGATCGAAGTTTTTGGAAGATTGTTGCAAGAAGATTTCTCTTCTTGTTTAGGTTTGATTTAGAAGACGGATTGACATCCCGTTCTTCCTTCTTTCCTAAGATTGTGTTTGTTTGCCTTATTCTGAATCTATTGACAATATTCGTTCTTGATTGTGACATTGAGATTGGTTTGAAGTTTATTAGAAGTTTTCGGAAGTTTTCATCTTTCAATCTTTTAATCTTTGAATTTGATATCATAATGATGATTGTTGGCTAAAAACCCTTAACAATTCTAAGGTGAAGGGTTTATAGTTGTGGCTTAGATGATGATAGTTCGATCGTAAACAGATTAGACCTTGAGAGTTAGAGAGAATCGCCGACGAACCCTAAATTACGGTCTGTTCTTGAGTCCACGGCCGTGGAACCTCAAGAACTAACCGTGATTTCCCTTAAGTCTACGAACCTACTTTTACTTTAATCCAAAGTTAAAGATTTGCTTTAACTTAGTTTAGGCTTGCCTTTTCTAGGTGGTAGTGAAGCCTCAACAACCTCTACCTCGATTGTGAGTGTCACAACCTTAATCGATCTAGTTAGTCTTGATCCTTGGATTGTAAGTTTGGGTATCTGATATTAATTCTTGCCTTTGGAACCTTTCTATATTGAAGCCTCAACAACCTGTATAGAGAGTGTCTTGTAGGTGAGTCATATAAGGTTTTTGGAACTTCACCGTACGATTACCTTACATTAGTATACCTTGGCATATCTCAACTTTGTCTTTATATTATTAAGTATATCTTGAATTGATTGCCACAGCTGGATACTTGGATCTTTAGTATTGTTGTTTTCCCAATAATTTGCAAAGCTCTTACATTTACCTGCTTGATAATCTGAAATCGAATTTGTTTCTCCCCAAATCCCTGTGTTCGATACTCTGGAATACTTGCTAATCTACGCCGATCCGTACACTGCGGGTTCGCTTGCTTGATTCTAGTTTTATAAATTTAAAGCTTATTTGCACGCACGTTTAGGGGCGAACACTCTTCTTCACACACTTCTTTTTGTTTCTCTAAGGCTTCAATTGCCTCATTGCACTCCTCTTCTTCCCCTATATCCATAATGCTCATAGAAAGAACTTTTTGCAAGGGATCTTTGAAGAGAATAGAACTTACCTCCTCTCTAGATAGCTCTTCGTCATGGATATTAAATATATCCTCATCGAAGGATGGTTCCTTCACTAAAGTGGAAAGGACGAACTCTACCTTCTCTTCTCCTATGTCAAAGGCGAGTCTAGCATTCTTGCAATCGACTATACAGCCGGATGTTGTAAGAAACGGTCTTCCAAGAATGATCGGGACCGGACTATCTACAGGAATGTCAAGCACAACAAAGTCTATAGGAACATAGAACTTACCAAGCTTGACCGGGACGTCTTCAACTATACCGACGGGACGAGTTATGGATCGATCCGCCATATACAACGTCATCTTTACCGTTTTAGGATCGCCTAAACCGATCTTCCTACATAAGGCAAGCGGAATGATGCTCACGCTTGCTCCTAAATCACATAACGCATCATATGTGACATCTCCCACTCCTATGGGAATACAAAATGACCCCGGATCCTTCAGCTTTGGGGGCATCTTCTCCTTCATTGTCTTGATGAGATCCGATGAATCCGAACTCATCTTAACCTCTCCAAAATCCTCTAGCTTTCTTTTGTTAGAGAGGATCTCCTTTAGGAACTTTCCATAAGCTTGCATACCTACAATTGCATCAATGAAAGGTATATTAATATGCAGTTTGCTCATGAGTTCAATAAACTTACCGAATTGTTTGTCTAGACGCGCTCTTGCTCTAGATTACGGGAATGGTAGGGGAGGTTTGTAAGCTGGAGGAGGAATGTAGACATCTTCCTTCTCCTTCCCCTTTTCTTTCTCCTTCTCAACGGGGACTTCTACAAACTTAGGTTGCGGGTCGGTAGTTGTTACTCCGCTCCTAGTTGTGATTGCCATCACCCTTCCTTTTGGGTTATCCTCCGTCTTTCCTGGAAGTTTTCCTTGATTCCTAGGAACTTCCTCTGCATGGCTAAACATTTGGTTTTCTAAAACCTTTTGGGCTTTATCAACCTTAGTTATGTGATCATCAACCTTGATGATGCGAGTCTCCAATCCTTGAAGCTTGCCCAAAATTGTTTCCAACATGGGATCGGGCTTCTCTTTCCCCGAAGTACTTCCACCATTAGATGTTTGCCCCTGGCTTTTCAAAGGAGTGGAAGAAGAGGAAGGTGGAGTTAGTGAATTTCCTGAATTGGAATAAGAATTACCGGAATTTTGTTGGTTGGGACGCCAATTGTTGTTGTTTGAACCCCTATTGTTGTTCCAATTGTTGTTCTGGTTGTTGTTGTTGTTGTTATTGTTGTTCCAATTGTTCCGGTTGTTGCGGTTTGTATTCTCATTCCCGTTGTGGTTATTGTTGTTGCCCAAATAACCTACATCTTGTTCCTTTTGCTTTGGAAAGTTGGTTTTGATGGCTTCCTTCAACTCTTTAATCTCCATAATGAGAGAAAAGATTTGAGTTTGAGCCGCTTGTGATAGCTTTGCTCCTTGCTCTACTTGATTTACCTCTACTTTCCGGTGAGAATACTTCTCAATGACTCGCGCTTGCTTCTTAATGAAGTCCCAAGCGTCATCTTCCCTCATGTCCATGAATGTACCACATGAAAGGGATTGGAGCTTGAATTGTGTCTCCACATCCAGCCCCTTATAGTATATCTCCAATAGCGCCAATTTGGATATGCCATGATGTGGGCAATCCAATAGCAAATCCTAAAATCTTTCCCAAGATTGAAACAAACTTTCGTTAGATCTCATAGAAAATGCATTAATCTTACCTCTCAACTCCGCCGTCTTGGATGGCGGAAATAACTTAGTGAGGAATTCCGAAGAAAGATCCTCCCATGTGTCTAGTTTCCCACTTGGAAGAGCTTGATACCAAGACAATGCTTTCCCCTTCAAGGAGAAGAAGAAAGGCTTGAGTTTATAGCTGTTGGTAGTTACATTCTTTGGCTTCATTGTCTCCATCATGATCTCAAATTTTTGTAGATGTCGATGTGGAGATTCAGCGCTTGTTCCCCCAAATTGATTTTGGCGAACAATGGTAATAACTTGCGGGTTGAAGCTAAATCCTTGTGTATCATCAGCATCAAAGTTCACACCCAAACGGCGTGGTTGCTGCGTTGGATCCATCCTTTGGCCAAGAGTTCTTGGCTCCTCATCCACACGATCGACTCTCGCACCTCTAGCTGGGGCACGGCGATTGGCAGCTGCCCGTGGAACGAACGGGTTCACATTGACCGTTGGATCAATTTCCTCTAGTGGTGGCATGGAAGAGTCGCTATCCTCATTGGATGAGTTGGTTCTAACCGATCTTGATGGCCTCCTTCTTCTCTTTGTCTTCTTAAGGTTGTTTATTTTCAGCCTCATTTGAAACATCATGTCCGTTAGATCATCAACCTTCGTTTGATGACGATCCATTTCCTCCCTGCGAGTCTTCTCACTCCATTGGAGTTGAGCTTCTTTTTCCGTCAACTCCGTTTGGTAATCACGTTCTCTTTCTTCAGCCATCTTTCTTTCCTTAAGCTTTCTCCTCAAAGTCCTCTCAAGCTCTTGATCAAGAGGTAAGAGGTCTTTATTGTTTCTAGACCTGCGCATACACCCGAAAAGATATCAAATAACAAGGGAAGAGCTCCCAAGCTTGACAACCGATAACCGAATTCGGCCTGGACCAAATCCCCGGCAACGGCGCCAAAAACTTGTTCGCCACTTAGCGTGCGTGCAAATAAGCTTTAAATTTATAAAACTAGAATCAAGCAAGCGAACCCGCAGTGTACGGATCGACGTAGTTAAGCAAGAATTCCAGAGTATCGAACACAGGGATTTGGGGGGTTAAATCCAGTTATAGAATTGTCAAGCAAGTAAATGTATGAAGCTTTGTAAATATTGGGAAAACAACAATCCTAAAGATCCAGGAATCCAGCTGTGGCAATCGATTCAAGATATACTAAAGATATAAGGATAGAGTTAAGAGCTGCAAAGGTATACTAATGCAAAGCAATGTACGGTGAAGTTCCAAGGCTTTATATGACTTATCTAGAAATACTCTCTATAAAGGTTGTTGAGGCTTCGGTATAGAAAGGATCTAAAGACAAGAATTAATATCAAATACCCAAACTTGTAATCCAAGGATCAAGACTAACTAAATCGATTAAGGTTGTGACACTCGGAATTGAGGTAGAGGTTGTTCAGGCTTCACTACCACCTAGAAAAGGCAAGCCAAGACTAAGTTAAAGCAAATCTTTAACTTTGGATTAAAGTAAAAGCAAGGTTCGTAAACTAAGGGAAATTACGGGTGGATCTTGAGATTCCACGGCCATGGAACTCAAGAACACACCGTGATTTTGGTTCGTCAGCGATTCTCTCTAACTCTCAGGGTCCAATCTGTTTACGATCGATCTATCATCATCTAAGCCACAAATATCAACCCTTCACCTTAGAATTGCTAAAGGGTTTTAGCCAATAACAGTCATTATGATATCAAATTCAAGATTTAAAAGAATGAAAGACGAAAACCTTCGAAAACCTTCAATAACTTCAAATCAATCTCAAATCCACAAACAAGAACAATGATGTAAGCAGATTCAGAATAACACAAACAATCACAATCCTTGATAAGAATGAAGAACGGGATGTCAATCCGTCTTCTAATCAAACCTAAGGACAAAAGACGTAATCTCCGTACATCCAATAATACTCTCAATGTGCGGAATCGAATCTCCAAGCGACGATGCTCTATGCGAGGGCGTAAGCGAAGGTTTAAGCGGTGATCAGCGAACGTGTAAGCGGGTCTCCTGAATTCTCCTTCCTTCCGTCCTTTTATAGGGCAAGATAAAATGTCTCTCTCCGGCCCATTGTGTAAAAGATCGTGGCTTAATTTGTACGTTAAAAGATCGCCTAAATCACGATCATAGAGGGTTCCACGCCCGTGATTTAGAGCGTGGATTTGGATTACGGTGCTTCACAACTTCCACGGCCGTGTAACTTACTGGAATGCTCCACGCTTATGTTGCCAAAATTCCACGGCCGTGGTTTAGAGCGTGGACTCCATTACGGCCGTATTTTAGAGCGTGGAAACATAGGTAGCTCGTAATTCCCTTTGTTTTGTGTCATTCTTCATCCTAGCATCTTCCTTAGCTCCTTTGTGGTGTCCTCAATCCTTGGATATGCTCAATCTATCTCCATTCTCCCTTGATTCGTTCGGTTTTAGCTCTTATTTGCCTACAATCAACACAAAGCTTATGTAGACCTCTATATCGACAATATAGATAAACTAGCTCACAATTACTTCAATGCTTTATCAATGAACAAGTGTGCATTCCTAGATGTTCTCTTAGACTTTTACTTGTTGAGAAAGCTCATATGGGTGGTTCAATGGGACATTTCGGTAGAGATAAGACATTTCATATGCTGCATTCACACTTTTATTGGCCTCGTATGCTTAAATATCTTGAGAATATGATTACAAGATGTCTTGTGTGCTTGAAAGTTAAGGTTAGATTGAAACCACATGGTTTGTGCACTCCCTTACCTACGGATACCTCACCATGGCTAGACATTAGTATGAACTTTGTTAAAGTATTATCTACGAATAAGAAGGGGAGGGATTCTATTTTTGTGGTTGTTGATCATTTTTCTAAACTGACTCATTTTATTGCTTGTCATAATTCCGGTGATGCTTATAATGTTGCTAACTTGTTCTTTAGGGAAGTTGTTAGATTACAAGGAGTACCTAGGACTATTGTGAGTGAGAGAGATGTTAAGTTCCTTAGTTTCTTTTGGAATACTCTTTCGAAAATCTAGGAACTAGGTTGTTATTTTTGACCTCTAGTCATCCTCAAACGGATTGTCAAACGGAGGTTACTAATAGGACGTTAACTACCATTTTGCGGACTGTTTTCAAGGATAATTTGAATGCTTGGGAAGTTGTGTTACCTCATGTTGAATTTGCATATAATCTAACTTGCATTCATCTACTAACCTAACGCTTTTTGAGTGTGCCTACGGGTTGAATCCTTTGACCCCTTTTGATCTTATACCATTGTCTATCAAGGAGCGAGAAAATTTTAATGCATAAAAACAGGTGGGATTCATCAAGAAGTTGCATGCAAAGACACACATAAGTCTATAGTAGAAAGGAAAGGCCGCGGTTGTCAAGGCAAATCGGAATCGCAAGGAAATGCTATTCAAGCCCGGAGATCTAGTATGGTCGCATCTAAGAAAAGAACAATTTCCGGAGAAGAGGAAGTCTAAGTTGTCTCCACGAGGAGATGGACCAATTCGAGTGAAACGTGAGGTTGGTAACAACGCTTATCTTTTGGATCTTCCGAAGGATTATGGCATGAGCCCTACCTTCAATGTAAAGGACTTGATTCCTTATGAGACTAGTGATGAGCATGGTAGTGATTAGAGGACGAATCCTTTTCAAGAAGGGGAGTATGATGAGGGATCATTCCCAATACTACTATACAAGGACCAACCACTACAACTAGAGCTAGTGCATTGAAGGAAAATAAAGTTACATCATCTTGAAGTCATGCCATAGAAGTATCTATCACTAGATCAAGAGCGAAGTCCATCTAAGAAGAAGTTGCTAGCTTATTGGCAACATGTACATCTAAAGAGACTCCCCTCGTATCTAAGTCTTCTTTAGTGAAATGGGTGTCTATTGTAGAAGGACCCCACAAGAGTGAAGATGATCAAAGAACCAAGAAATGTGGCTAAATCGAGATTTAAACAAGCCAAGAAATATCTCAACCTAGAGAACCAAATCTCGCCTAAGATTCCAGTCGAGATTTGCTTCTGTCAAGATCCACAAGATCATGTCGAGATCTTATTAGCTATTATCTATTTTATTTTTAATACCTTTAAAGCTGTATACATTCCAAAGGTATATTTTAGTTTTGATCCTATCTTTTAGGATTATTTTTATTATATCTTATAGAGGAATCTCTCTTATAAATAGCCTTAGAGAATGAGATTCATAGGGTAGATCTGGTTGATTATTATTTCCACAATATTATGAGATATTCGTTGCTTCATTTATGAAGTTTGTGTTTTATTCATTTTAATTTAATCAAAAAGAGAGTCTTTGATTGAATAGTTGTGAGTCCTTGCTAGGTTGTTCTTGTGTGTGTTAATCTTATTGAAGATTGATGCTACTAGTCAAACTAGTCCCTTCTTGTGTTTGTCTTATTTAGAAGGCTTGTGTAAGGTTAAAGAAGAAAGGGTTAAGGTAATTATTTGTTGAGGGTTTTGATCCAATTGGTTAACATTCTTTGCAAGTCTAACAATACGTCTTTTCTTCCTATATTTTCCATACTTTCATTCCATTATTCATCTTCTTATCTTTTATTATAATTTCATCAAACTCGCGTTCTTTGTGTTCGAGTTTCACAAATTTTGGCCTTAGCGTATAAATCTCCTCCGAGATTTTCTTATGTTGTCTATTTCGTGGACTTCAATCTAGATCGGGAAATTACGGCATCAACCCCGCATCATTGGTGTTATTGGACAACCTCTGCTCAAATACTCCTCTATTTATACAAGTGACAATATTCACCAACATGTGAGGACTCGTGTTGTCAAGTGGAAAGTAAGATCAATCTTCTTTTCAAATACTTGATGAGGTTCATTCGGAAAGAAATCCATCTTTTGTTTGCAAGTCTTGAAAATAGTTCCATCAAATATGACTGGCAACAAACTTGCGTTTAAAGAACTAGGTGCGTATGGATGTATAGAAGTAGGTGGTCAGGTGGTCATAGTACCTGACCTACTCATTTTTCCTTGGTGGTCAGGAGACCGGTTACCATCTAGGGGTCTTTTCTTTGTCTATTGGCAAGAGCTCGCTAGGGGGGTTCATCCAAGCAGATCTACTAGTGTTAGACCACTCTCAGCTTGAATCCGGGTTATCGACTCATCAACATGGATAGGCGTTCCAACGAGTGTTATCAGTTTTACCCATTTGTTAAATTTAATAATAAACAAATTCAACGCAAATCAATAGGGAATTTAATTAATTTTATTAACTCGGAAAAATATTTATCAAAACCGAATTAATTTAATCTATAATTTGTAAAACAAATTAACTATTTTTGAAAAAATTCGAATGCAAATTTCTGAAGTTTTTTGAACTTGATCGTCGTTCTTCACCTAAAAAAATAGTTTAGAAAAAAGAATTTCTTTCGATTTGTCTTTGCACAAGTTGTTAGAATGGACGGAAATCTACAAAACTCACAAATTGGTTAGTACGATCGGTTGTCTAATACCGATTTAAGAATGTAGGAACTAGATTTATGAATTAGGACTCAGTTTGCATAACCACAACACACCTACAATAAATTAAGATTGGTTCGGCTCATCGCCTATGCATGCAGTCTAGTAGAGATAGAGTGTCTCTACATGGAGTTTGGTAATCATATACATAAGTCTTGTATTTATACAATGACATAACCCTCCCACTTCCCATATGGGACATTTTGTATCCCCACATTTCATAATTTTATCAAACTAGGTATATTATACACCAACTTTGCACCCTTATTTTTATTCATACGAAAATCATTTAATACATACAAATATATTGAATGCACGAAGTCAATCATTGTCCGGTATTTATCATAGCCGAGAGAAAAAGTGTGCATTTTTTAATGAGTTACAACAATATTTAGAATAAACAAAATATTGAACCGGCCGTTGATAAACCGGTAATATAACTAGCTACATGCTTCTATGAAATAAATAAAGTTTAAAAATATAGAAAAAGATGGACTCACAAGCAATCCATCCTCATCACCTTTTTCATAACATGCATTTGAATATGCCAAACAAAATAAACACGTTCCTATCCTTTCATTCTCTTACCAGCTACCTCGATTCAATTTCCTTCTCAAACACGCGATCCATCCTTGTTCGTCTCTTTTTCGATCCTCTCCACAAATTTGTCCTCCCATCATTCACCTACTTCAATCGTAATCCATCTTGATGGATCTCCGAGTCCAATCAGGTCGAATCGAGTTCGCAACAACACAAATGGAAAGCCACAGATCTAGCGAGGAACAGTCAATTCCATCAGGAGGAGGTGAAACTGGAATTCCGATGATTAAGAATCTTTTGACGAGGGAGAATAATGAGTTAGTGGAGGAGGAATCTTGCCGGACGCCGAGATCGGAGGAGAACCGAATCCCGGAGTCACAGAGTCCGCCGCCTGCTCCGATGAAGAAGAGGCAACGATCGCCGGATTGCACCGGTCGGAACCACAAGGCGGTGGTGTTGGATTTCTTTGAGATCGTCAATGGGGAGGAAATCGAGGAATTTTTCAGATCTGGCATCGCATTCGCCAACAATCAAGCGAAGAGGACTCGCAACAACTAGCGTACTGAGTCCTTTCCTTATCCATCTATCCAGGTTGAATTAAAGTGAATTTCGATGTTTGTGTATAGGGACGGTGTTGGCGCCATTAGTAATTACTTACTTTGACAGCTTTATACTTGTATGTTAGATTATACGATTAGTGAAGTAGATCTTCTCAAATATTCTACTACTCAAATGTTATTCTCGCCAAGGCTCGTTGGTGGTGTGTATCTTTCGTAAATTTTCTCATAATTTTATTCTTTCATTCAGGATTTGTGCCTTGTATTTTTTGGTCAACTCGATCAACATGAATTTTGGCTTCTAGTTTAACTTTAGAGTTAATTATACGACGTATTCGTCCGACACACCAGACATTACAGATTTTTGAATTCACCGAAACAAAAATTCAGTACCTATAGTAATAATTTAAGTGCATTTAAACTGTATAATTACAATTATACTTTTCCTTAAGATGTGTAATATTATAAAAAAAAAGTGTTATATCTATTTTATATTTTTAAAATTTCCTATAATTATGCATATTTTTCCGATTAATTGTGGTTTTAACCTACCAACTTCCATTAAGTTAATATATTATGTTAATTATCCAAAAAAGCATTTACAATCTTAAAAAAAATACTTTGCTTTTGTAATACTACTTACAATATTGCTTCAGTATAAATTTTTATTGTTTGTATCATCAGCAAAATATTTACGATCATTAAAAAAAGCTTTGAAAACGTACACTTATTGTATGCACTGAAGATATATGTGTAAATCATAAAATAAACACTAACAATATGTTAAAAGAAAATAAAAGAAGCAAGTAAGTTTCTTTTTATTTAGGTAAAAGTAAATTCATAAAAAAAAAACATCATAATTGGACAGTAAGATTCAGTTATACTAAATGAACAAAGTATATGTACAAGTATGTGACCCGTAGTCAATGGTCAAAACTAACAAACACACACAAAGTATATGCACTACTCCTGAATATACTTATTACCCTGAAACTGAAAGTACATTTAGGCACAACTCATATACCTTAGGCAAATCAACAAGTAGACAAAAACACTCACAAGCCAAACAAGTGTTCAAATCTCGGGACAATGGTCCACCTTCGGAATAATCATTAGTAGATTAAAGGTGGCGGAAAGATTTCCGATTATAATTAAGGCGTAAAATGTTTTTCCCGAGTATAATTATATTTTCGTAAAAGTGGCGGAAAGATTTCCGATTCGGAAGTCCTGTTCGGAGTATTTCGATCGAGTTACTTCTTTCCCGTTTATTTATTTATTTATTTATTTATTCTCTCTTCTACCTTGCGTGATGAAAGGGTTTGGCCAACCTTTTGCAGTCTGGTACTGTTGAGCCTAGTCTTGGCCTACCCGACCCCTCGTTGCACCCCAGCCCTCCTCACTCAAACTCGCCATCTCTCACTCATGGTCTTTTCATCCATGGCTCCCTCTCTCCCATCCCTCTCTCTTCCCTCAACTCTCCTGCTCTCCACCCTCTGTTCTCCGCCAGGACGCTGCAAACGGGAGCTCCGACTCCTGCCTTCAACCGTCCCGTCTTCACCCTCGAGCATTCCTTCCTTCTTCACCTCAGCAAGGAACTTCATCCACACCGGAGCAGTGCAGCAGCCTCAATCTTCTTCACCTTCCTTAGATGCTGCCACCACCAGATACCTGTAGTTCCGCCTCGCCTCCCTGGAAACCGAAAGCCACCACTGGAGCCGTCGTCGAAGCCCATCCGACGCCGGAGAAGAGCCACTCTGGGCCGTCGCCCTAGTCTGCCGGAAGTCCAGCGCAGCAGCAGCCGCCGCCGTCTCCTTCCCCCTTCTCCTCTGTCGCCGAGGAAGCCATTGCCGCCGGAGTTGCGGGCAGCCTCCTCGCCGCCTGCCGGAGCACACCGGGCCGCCGCCGCCTTGTTTTCCCTTCCCCAGCCCTACACTCTCCAGCGGGAAGGAAACCCTTGTGGGTTAATTACAATCGAGTCCTCTGCTTTTGGTTTATTACAATTATGGCCCCTATTTTTGTTATTGCAGTTATGACCCCAGTTTTTGGAATTTAACAATTATCCCTCTGTAGGAACCTAATTAAATACATTGACCCGGGTTGTGCAAATTATTAAATTATGCACTTGTTTCATTAATTGTGGTTTATGGTTCAAATTTTTTTTATGGAAATGAGCCACGTTTATTGAGTTGCATATCTTGCCCGGAAAAGTTGATTGGCGGTTTTGACCATGTTATAAATTTGTGTAGTTTGCCCGGAAAATGTCTTTACGGGTTTTAACCTTGGATTTTAAATACGAGTTTATTTCATATTTATATATATTATCAATGATTCCCTTTGTTGGATTTATTTCGGATTTATGGCCTGAAGATTTATTTGCAAATTATGACCAAGTTTCTAAAATTGTATAAAATGCTAGGAAAGTGTTTTAAGATTTTTAATCTCGGAGTCGAATTACGGGGGTTATTCTTATAGCTTATATATACTATGTAGTATGTCCAAATTTATCGTTATGCTAAATTTGGTTAGTTTGGTGCTAGGTTCGTAAGCGCCCCGTTTAAGGTCAACGAATCCTTCTCAACATTCGTAGACCATCTTCCACCTTTGACCTCGTATGAGTACTTTCTTCCTCGTCGAGTTATGTTTAGTAGTATCATGTTAGGTTGTATATAGCATAATTTAGAGTGAATGTCAAGTGGTGGCTTTGGACCTTAGGCGAGTTGGTTGAGCATGTTGGATCTTCTAGGCTAGATTGTCTTTCCTTAGGTTGTGGTTTATGATCTTGAGGTATATGTTATGAGTTCTAGCATGTGTTTGAGAGAGTGGGTTGTTGGTAGATCTCCTCATGCGTTGAGTGAGAGGTGAGTGTAGGAATTCTAGGATGCGGTCCTAGAATAGAGAGTCAAATGATCTTGCGTAGATCATTTGTATAGAAGTTTGAGACTTCTTGTGTGAGTGAGTTGTTGACATATATCCTCTTGTGAGCAGGTTGTGGGCTTCTTCCCAAGGGAAGCGAGAGTGTTGTTACTTGAGTGTAGAGACGAGGTAAGTCTCCGGACTTACTTAGCTCGTATTCCTTGTATTAGCATCTATGTGTGTTTGGTGGTGTGTGGTTAGTGCTATGTTTGGTGTGTATTTATTATTTATGTTATAACAACGAAACCGGACATAGGACGACTTTATATTTTGATATTGGCTCAAGTGTATGATAACGGGCGGTGACAATACTGCTTAGCTCTTGCGAAGAGCTAGGGGTTCTCGGTAACTAGCCCGGACAGGTAGATGATCATATGCATCAGTGTCATTCCTTGACGGTGAGTAGGAACCGAGGCGAGATCATGCGGTGATTCTCGTGTCACAAACCTAAGTTGAATTAGTAACAGGATATGACTTAATAATAATAAAAAAAGATAAGGAACCGGACTTGTGTGTTTTCGAGCATGTTGTGTGTTTATGTTTATTTGCGTGTGTGTGTGTCATCACCTTGATTCTAATGCTTTGAATATAGATAACGGTTTTATACGGATTGTTGTAGATTGTCCTGCAGGTTAGGAATGCGGCCGAGAGATTCATAAGAGTGGGCAGCCGGGGTCCGTACATTGGAGGAAGGGTTTTTGTTTAGAGTTGTGTTTGGAGTTTGTATGCTGTCTTTTTGTAGGCCGCGTGTATGGCTTATGGTCTTTGGAGTTGTGTTTTTGGCTGAAGTCCGTTGTTGTTTTCTTTCGGGTTTCTTATCATTGCATCAAAATGTATTTTGTTTTGGCCTTTATTTGTGTCTTGTTACAAGATCCGGTGAAATTGTTGTCAAGCTAAGGGTCGGGACCCATTGTGAGGTCTCCGCCCATAGCATTCCGAGTCCAGCGGATTCGGGGTGTTACAAAAGTGGTATCAGAGCCCTAGGTTGACAACAATGGCACTCGCAATCTTCTAAATGCCGAATAAGGAATAAACAGAACCCACACGGGTTCTGACTTTTCGTTTTCAAAATCACATCCATGAGTCGGGGTAGAATGTACGGACCACCACTCTTTCCGCGGATCTCGGCAGCTTAGTTTATTGGATTTTGATATTTATATGTATATATATTATATATAGATATGTATATATGGATTGTAATTGCATGATGGACTTGATATATTTGTATAGTTACTTAGGAGGATTATTGTACGTTTTGGAACTTGTTTTGTTGTGATGGATTTCGGATGTGATATATTAGTAGTGACGTGGATACAGGACTATATAGCCTTATATATGTATTCTTATTATATATAGTAGCATATGGAGGTGTAGGACCTTATAAAAAAGATGATAGTAAGATATCATCATTGTTAAGACGACGACGTTGTCTTGGGATAGTGTTCATACGTGGAGGAGTACGCCCAAGTATCGAGTTGAACCTTTCGTACTAACGAACACCATGGCGGTAACGGAATCCTGTAAGAGGAAGTCGAGGAGAAAAATAGAGATGACATAAACGGCGGACGAATAAGTGGAAGGAAAACTCGTAACGACTTAAGAAGAATCGAGATGGGGACCGTACAAGAAGAGGAGTAACATGAAGGTGTGGAAGCAGTTACAAAGAAGTCACAATTGGAGAGACAACGAAATCCATAGAAATAACGAACTTAAAGTTCTTCAAAGAGACGCGTGGACAACTAAAGATGCAAATCGAGCAGGAGACCGGTACGTCCTAACAAGATTAATGGTGGTATTACATGAAGATGTGAAGTTCCTTAGACACTCCTAAAGCTTTGGAGTCAAGTGAGAAAAGTGATCGAACCAGGTGTGAAAGATGTAAGATACCATAAGTTAAGCTTACGAGGTACCATTAAGTGCAGAGTCAACATTACTAGAGTTATGAGAAGAAGGTCATGGTGGGGATTCACGTGGAGTTAACTACCGGTTTACGTTATGACGATAAGGCTAAGAAATGTCAAAAAGGAGGAAGTGTGTATAAGTGATGATCCTAAGAAGATGAGAGAAACACGTGGATGCTAACTAACGTTGGAGATTTTGAGAAGGCGCACTTACAAGATATCAAGAAGTGCGGTTAAGCCTATGAAGGTGAGTCATGTGACACAACAACGCCGAGAAGGGTATATTTATTTTGCAGAAGGAAAAGGAAGTGTGGAATGAAGAATGAGCTAACGAAGTTTAAGGTAGAGTACCCCAAGAAGATAGTCTTCAGGAGAATGGTAACATGGAAGCATAGAAGAATGGTAAGTCAGGGACATGGAAGAAGGTCAGTTATCAGCTAATTGGTGACAACCGAGAACGCGCATGTGCAGGTGGTCTATGGATGAGTGTGGGGGAGAGTAACTAGGTTGTGGGATCATAAAGGAACGGTAACGAGAACTTGGAATATATCTTAAACTCTTGATTTGAAGTTGTTATGGAGAACACCAGTTTGCGAAAAGATAGACGGTTATCTCCGTCTGTACATCGATTACAATGAGCCGAACAAGATAACAGTGAAGAACAAGTATCCCTTACCAGGGACAGGTGATCTCCTTGACCGGTTGCAAAGGTCGGTAGTCTCTTCTAAGATTGGTTTAAGGTTTGATTGTCACCAATTGAGAAATTGAGATTTGGATATTGCAGATACGGCATTTTGGACGAACCATGGTCAATACGAGTTGTAGTGATTCCATATGGGCTTACTAATGCCCCGAATAAGATATTTTTGGTCAACTCTCGAAGAAGATAGAAGTTGTATGACAAGTTGTCTTGGGATGACAACCCCCGAAGGATGTGAAAGAAGTTACAAGTTTTCTTGGATGTGCCGGTCATTCCCGGATTTGTGGAGAGATCCTCCAAAGTAGCACCATATACAGCTAACCTACTCCGGAAGAAAAAAAAGCGTTGAGCGGGACAAGTATTAGAAGAGTTGTGAGAGTTAAGAGGAGAGTTTTTGGGCAATTGTTTTGACATTGCCTCGCGGTATGATGGATTTGGACATTACAACCAATTCTCCAAGACAAGGTCTTGGTTAAGTATTGATGCAAAGGGAGAAGTAATAATATACGTATCTTGTCAAGCGGTGTGAAGTATAATACTAACTTCATTCCTTATATCTTGCAACAAGAATTGAGGAAACATAACATCAAAGATTGGTTTGACAAGAACCAAAGCCAAAAGTGTAAATTGGAAGTTCGATCTTCTTTGTTACAGACAATCAAAGAGAAACATAATGAGAATGCTGCATTTAGAAAGACTCGAGAAGAAGTTTAGTTTCCGATATATTAGACCTTTTTGACATCTTAGCATGAGTTGGGAAAGTGGTTTACCGGTTGGCGTGACCGCCGAGAGTAGAGAGTGGTTACCTGGTGTTTCATGTGTATCAGTCAAGAGAGTACATACATGACTCAAGATGGATGGTCAGTCATGGTGGTTTAGAGTTGTGATTGGAGTTTGTATGTTGTATTTTTGCAGGCCGCATGTATGGCTTATGGTCTTTGGAGTTGTGTTTTCGGTTGAAGTCCGTTGTTGTTGTCTTTCGGGTTTCTTATCATTGCATCAAAATGTATTTTGTTTTGGTCTTTATTTGTGTCTTGTTACAAGATCCGGTGAAATTGTTGTCAAGCTAAGGGTCGGGACCTATTGTGAGGTCTCCGCGCGTAGCATTCCGAGTCCAGCGGATTCGGGGTGTTACAAATCAAGCCCGATACACATAAATAAAAAATGCATCAAAGTATGTAGCATAATACAACTCCGGTAAAAATCAAGTACTAAGATGTAATCCTCTCTCTAGCTCCAGTTGGGAATGCCTCATGCAACCTATTTTGGTCATATACCAAGACATTCCTAGAATAACAAAGGTAATGGACCATAGCGAAAAACACGTATATCGTAGATCTGCTCATCCAACTCCTACCATGTAGTGTGAGTTAGTCAATCAAATACCTCTAGTTTGGTGGTGATGTCTCCCGGAATCCCGACATCTGCACCAACTTGTCTCCAAACCTCACGTGCATATGTGCATCTAAAGATCAAGTGATCATGAGTCTCACTCTCACTCATGCACCAACTACAAGTAGGATCAATACCAAGAAAATGTAACATAACTTTGATAGATAATCGGCCAATGATCATCATCCATAGGATGAACCAGTGCTTGGACATATTACCCGTATCCCATACTACTCTAAACCAGTCTACCTCCTCACCTTGTGGTCTAAGCATCTCATAACCTTCGGCCACATACAATCTTTCGCCTTGGCAACAAGACTCAAGAATCTCCCTCAATGGTATCATTTGGTCAGTAAAAACACGCATATCATCTTTGGCGTTGAGGAATGTCTTCACCAAAGGCGAGTCTGGACGAGTGACAATCCACTGCTCCGGATCAGTGGTATGAAGATACATGTGATGAGTCCATCTGATGCGGGGTTGATGCCGCAGTTCTCGTTCTAGATTGAAAGTCCTCAAATCGAACAACAAAAGCAAATCTCGGTTAACATGAAGGAAATCTTGGACGAGATTTTCCCAAGAATAGGTCGAGATTCTGTGGAACTCAAAATGCGGAATTATGGATGATAATGGAAGATAAGAAGATGAATAATGGAATGTAATATGATAAGTATACGAAGATCGGACTATTATAAGACTTGGAAAGAACCTTGACCAATTATGTGTCAAGACCCTAAACAAAGAATTGCCTTTCACCCTTCTTTCTTTAACCTTACACAAGCCATCTAAATAAGACAAGCACAAGAAGGGACTAGTTTAACTAGTAACACCAATCTTCAGCAAGATTAACACACAAGAACAACCTACAAATGATTCACAACGATTTAACCAAAAACTCTCCTTTTGGTTGAATAAAAATGATAAAATGCAAACTTTGTGAGCAAAGTCGCAAGTATCTAACAATAATGTGGAAATCAAATTCAAATCTCTTTGTCTAAGAATCTCGTTCTCTAAGGCTATTTATAGGAGAGATTCCTCTTAAAGATAATCTAAAAATAATCTTAAAAGATAGGATCAAAAACTAACAAATACCTTCTGAATGTTTAAAAGATAAAAAGGTATTAAAAATAATATAGATAG
This sequence comes from Fagopyrum homotropicum, assembly GCA_033239125.1. Taxonomy (NCBI): domain Eukaryota; kingdom Viridiplantae; phylum Streptophyta; class Magnoliopsida; order Caryophyllales; family Polygonaceae; genus Fagopyrum; species Fagopyrum homotropicum. The sequence goes on along the minus strand of BSWB01000006.1, from coordinate 104,213,080 downwards.
ATAAGATCTCAATGGATCTTGTTGTTCTCTACAAACAAGAAATCTCGGGCTCTATCGCACCCGAGATTCTTATCCCAGGGCCGAGATTCTTCACTTCCAAGGTTCCTTGATCTTCTTTGTTAGCATTTCCTCTCGGATCCTTTTAGCCCTTGATCTTGTGATTAATCTTTGTATGTTTGGTATCGAGGATGGTCCCATCACCATCTAACCCAAAAGACTATCATGTTGAGCATAAATGTGTCAATAGTACCGAGCGAGTGACAATCCATTGCTCCGGCTTAGACAGGGGAGGTCTAGCAGCCCTAGACCTCCCTCCGTCTTCGGCAAGATGACCCTCGACCATACAACGTGTGGAAAGCTCCATATGAATTGCCTACAAAGGCTGGTAGGTGAGATGAAGGCAAATTTGCCTTCATCCACACGGTCAATGAGGTCTAGCAGCCCTAGACCTCCCTTGGGGGTTCTCATCAGCCTTCCTGAGATGAAGGCAAATTGTGCCAGGTCAATGAGGTACTAAAGAATGGACCTAATATGTTCGCCGTCAACTTGATGATGATCTTATAGACCACATTTTACAAGATATTGGTCTAAAATGCTCCACACGGAAAGGTGCCTATACTTTGGCAATAAGTGAGACCATAGTATGGTTCACTTGCCTCATTAGTTTCCGGTTGACAAAAAGCTCACAAACCGTGACACATACTTCACTCCCCGTCATATCCCATGTGGCCTTGAAAAACTTGGAGGAGAATTCATCTGGCCCCGGGGCCTTCATATCACCAATAGACCAAAGGGCCTCTTTAATCTTTGCGTTGAACACCGGTTAATAAAATAGTTCTTCGAACCATGCATCTCTCGCCCTAGCTTTATTTCTTGTCACCTTGTCGATGGACTTATAGATGATAACTCGGATGATCCTTCATCAATGTTCATGGTAGAGCTCTTAGCGTTGCATTGGGGAGTGAGAGAAGCTCTTGACAAAGACTACATAAAAATCTTGTTCGAAACATAATTCATGCTTGTAATGAGCTCTATGCATGAAAAATAACTCTTGATACCAAAATTTAGTAAAATTTGTTTACACCTTATCCATTTAAATGCTTACAATTACACATTTTCACGCTAGAGTTTGTCCGGTGATAATGCTTTATTTTAGCTTCAGCTTGGGCTTTTCCCAAGGTATAGGTTGTGTTTGCTAAGCCCAAAACACTAGTGTTTTGTATTGTTTTGGTGTTTAGTGTTTCAAACCGTTTGCTACGCACCAAAACACCAGTGTTTAGTGTTTTATGGAGTGTTTTGGGAACACTAAAAAAATCACGGTTTGTGTTTTCTAAATAGTGTGTTTGGTACGAAAAGACATATTTGCGCCCACACAACAAAAAACACTAGTCTAGCCAAACAAACATTCTTTATGGCTCGTTTGGTATGACGGAAAGAATCGGTTTGGAATCAAGAATCAGAATGAGTCATTCCTGAATCATGATGTTTGGTATGAAGTTGGAATGAACGATTCCTGGAACTTGTTTTTTGATTTATATGAATAATGGATTGATAAATCGTATCAGATTTGATGATGTAAAATATGTAATTTCACGAGCAATATTTTATTTTTTAAATTATATATGAATATTTTAACTAGGTATATTATCACAATTAATATAAATTAATGAATATTTTATAACCAATTACAAATTAATGAATATTTTAAAACAAAGTAAATTATCGACCCTCGTAAGCATAATTATATATATTTACATATTAACAGTATGTGATCACAAATTAATAAATACATAATCTCATTAGTAAACATAAAGACATAAGGATGATTAAAAATCCTTGAAATGGATCAAACCCACCCATTATTTCTGTTATTAAATTCTTCTTTAAAGGTGAAATGACTTATTCCGAAAAATCATTTCGATTCTAATTATGGGTCATACCAAACATAAGGTATAGGGGTAAATCATTTGCATACCTATTCAAGATTCATATAAAATCATACCAAACGAGCCCCGAGTGTTTAGCACACATAGTGAACACTAGTTTAGCGAAACAAACATTGTTTATTGTTTTACAAAAAAAAACATACCTAAAACCACTACAAAGCACTAATACTTATGTTTGTCAGTGGGTTAACAAAGGCAACCATAGTTTTACAGGCAACTCTTAAAAACACTACAAAACACTATACTTGTGTTTTCTAGTGGGTTAACAAAGACAACCATCGTTTTACTTGCAACTCTTGACCCGGTTTTATTAAGTGTTTCCTAGTGGGTTAACAAAGACAACCATCGTTTTACTTGCAACTCTTGACCCGGTTTTATTAAAACATTTTGTATTTTTTTTTTTTTTTGTAGAATGAGAATAACACCCACGCATCCTATATACAAGATTACAAGGAACGAACCCACCGTCGTTACTCTTTCAGATCACTTGGATTACCAAGACAAACATTCAATACGAGCAACCCATGACGAATATTCACCCCAAACAAAAATTACCAAATATCCAAGTAAGGCTGGATTGGACAGTGATGGTACAATTATATCAGATCGGAGACCCAATGGCTCAGATCGATACAAATGCACAGCCCTTGAAATTATTCCCTCTAGGAACATGAAATGATATTAAGTGATAGGTATAAAACAGTGGTGATGTTTAAGAAGGAAAAAAGAAGACGATAATAGTAAATGTTCACATCTTTGTAAAAACGTGAGGGAGGAACATAAACTTTGAAACAGCTCGTAGACTAGACAACTAGGCTTAGGTGCGGAACGGGAACGGGCATTTTCGGTTGACATTCTCTCGTTCCAAGCCAGTCATTGGGTACAACCTCGGAGGAAAATAGTGTGCAAAGGCAGGTGAGCAGTTACAAAGATTTAGTACAGTCAACTAACCTCGTTCCAGCATCTCAAAGTCTAAAACACTACTCGATGAATCTATTTACATTTCTGGTTAATCTCTCTCTAATGATCACAGGGAAAGTCGACATCATTTTCTTCTACTTTAAAGTGTTGCGGACTCTGTCCTGAGCAATGCAGGTTCCACATCTTGAAGTACGCTCTCTCCAGATTCATCACCTACAATATATGACAACATGAGATCCAACAACTAGAAGAAGGCCAAAAGAGCAGTAAATGCTACTACTACTGGGAGCTCCATCGACTTACCCAACGTCTAGTGTCAAAAAGTGGGCAACTCATACGTGCAGCTTTCAGTTGATTGGCAAGTGCTTCAAGTTTCGGGCGGTTCAATGCAAGTGCCACTGCCTTCTCCTCATACTCTTTCATACTGCAAAGTTGACAACAATTTTTTTTTTTAGTCATATGGTGAAGACGAGAAACAGAGTAAGGAATCCCACCTGTTGACGATCATTTCATCCCCTACTCCAGTTGCAAGACAAAGAGAGCCAGCAACCCTTGTAGCCATCTTCTCCAGAGGCAGAGTTATCATTGGTAAACCAGCCCACAGAATATCGGTACCAGTAGTATGCGCATTACATAAAGGCCTGAGGAGACCAATGGCACACATTTATCAATGTCAATTTTCTAATTACAAAAAATCAAAGTGTCAAAGGGTTACTCACGTATCCAGGAAAAGATCTGCCAGGGAACTTCGTCTAATATGTTCTTGTTTCATAGCAACATCTGTAAATATAATCCGATCTGGCTGAACACCTTGAGCAGCAGCATCTACATGACAATAAAATTAACAATTACTTGAAAAATCCAATCTGGCTGAACACCTTGAGAGATCAAACATACATGCACGAAGCCTTGCTTCTCCAGCAGCAGGAAATCTCAGGAGCCATAGTGCGCTGTCAGGCACGCGTTTGAGGATGTTGCACCTACAGAAAACAGAAATCATAATCATGGATATTAATATTACTAAATTAAGGAACAACAAAAAGGAAAAAGCATACGTAGTAAATCGGAAACTTATTAATATTACCATGTAGTAAAAATCTCTGGATCCATCTTGTACAGTTGGTTGAAGCATGCAAACAAAAATTTATCTTCAGGCAAACCATAAACTGATCGCTTGGGTAGGCACTTTGGATCCAGCACATCTTGACTTTTCTAAGCACATTTAAGCATATAAACGGCTAAATAATTATGACTCAGCACTTCACAAATGCAGTGTAAGTCTACAACCTTATCAGACACTAAGTTACATAATTACTTGAATAAACAAGACTGACCTGTTTATAGTCATTGACAAAGTAGCAGTGAGGGAGGTGCACAAGCTTCTCAGAGTAAATGTGTGTAAGCTTTAATGGGGAAACAAACTGAATGGAAAACACACACATTAGATGTGATGCTGAAACACAACCACTAGATCAATAAGAACCAAGATAAGTTCTCAACCTCATCAGTCACCAAATAATCAATATAAGTTGCTCCCATTGTCCCTGGAAAGCCCATGTATGAAACCTGGACTGGTGCAGGCTGCATGGCAAATATTTCATTTCTGGCTCCCTGGATCATGACATAAACAGCAGCAAGAAAATAAGGAGTCAAATCCCAGGTTCCACTTCTTAGGAATAGGTAGGATAGCAGCCAAAGGTTCAGAATCATAACACAAGTAGGTGATTCAACAAACAGAACGTTGTTGTTTGATCAGCAGATAATCTGATCAACAACATGTTCTTTCGGAACACAAGTTTAGAGATTCGGAAAAACAGAAAGTAGTGTAGTCAGATATTTAATTAGATAGGCACCCACATGTAACCTGAACCACAATATAACTCCCTTGTGAATTATTATATACTTCGTATTCCAATGGATTCAATTCCTTTGACAATTTTATCCAAGAAAAATAAAAGGAAAATCCTGGAAA